>OX415252.1:42518705-47318705 GCA_948329865.1 Linaria vulgaris | reverse complement strand
AATACGATTTCTTAGATCTACGTAATCTCTCTGTTGTGATGCATGTTGTATGAATTCACGAACCCCAACCACGTAATGTTGATTCAAATAACCAGTGTTACTATCTATCCTATCGTACATCCAAGATCTATCGGGACGATAATCCATTTCTAATCTAAGGAAATTATAAAGAAATTGTTACAATTAATTTCACCAATCAATATATTTATCATTTATATAAAAAAATTTAAAACACAAGTACATAGAAGCCAAGACAATTAATACTTACTTGTTGTAGCGTGGAAAATACTTAGATCAAGTATTGTTTGCAAACACACGCCCCTCGTTGCATTTACCGCAATATCTAAAACAAAGAAACATGAAAAAAAAGTTAATAAAGATAATCTTAATTGAGAAAAACTAACGAAAAATTGTTATAACAAGAGGAAATCGTGGATACCTTAGCAAGTGATGAGTGTTGGAATGATTTCTCAAGTGGAATAGGGAGGGGTATTTATAGGGGAGTTGACAGTATTCCCGACCGCAATTCGGTCGGGAATAACAACGGTAATTATTATTTCCGACCGGACTTCGGTCGAGAATAATACTAACCGTTATTATTCCCGACCGAATTTCCGTCGGGAAAGGCGGTCGGGAAAAGCCGGTGCCGACAGAACTTCGGTCGGGAAAGTATTACCGACCGAAGCAATGCCGACCGGACCTTCCCGACCGAAAATCGGTCGGGAAAGGGTCATTCCCGACCGCCGAAGGGTCATTCACGACCGGCTTTGCGGTCGAGAATGACCCGATTTTTTTGTAGTGAATAACCTTTTCAAATATAGCCTTGAAATGAAATGAAGATAGTAACAGATTCTTAGTTATATTAGAACACAGTCCTTGTGATACCACCTAGCAAGCCAAACAGTATAGGCTAAGCGTAATGGATTAAATAATGCCTACACAAAACTTCATAGACTAAATCTATATCTATAACAGCATATCGTCCATCAATTTATGCCACATTTTAATACGTCTTAATCTGACTCGAAATTTCAAAAGAATTTGATTGAAATGAATTGATTGTGAAGAGGTAGTTTCATTATATTAGTCTTAGACTGAATATTTTCCAATCTACCATATCAATTTGACAGATTCTCGAAATTGTGTATATGTAAAACGACATCTTTGTTAAATAGTATAGTGTTGATCACACTAGGATTGTTTTTTATTCTATCAACGTAAAATTAATCAATGTCCGTTGAAAAGTGTGAGGCCATAGTTAACATGGGTAAATTCGATGCTGGTAGCACCACCAGTGGTGCTACCAGCTGGAATTTACGCTTTTGTCCCCCTGTTTTTATTTTTTATTTATTTTTTCTTTTCAATTTTAACTTTTTCCTTCACCCAATTAAGTCAAACGTGACTTCTTTTTGTCTTTTTTATGTTAACTCTATTTTTCACTCAAATGTTACTGTATAATATAAATGTGTGACAACCTGTATAATAGTAATTAGTATAAATTCGAATTAAGAGGTTCCAAAAATGATGGACTTTGTTTAGAAGATATATATATATATATATATATATATCCGTTAAGAGGCCCCTAATATAATGAACTTGTCCATATCATATTGTTTAGAACTTATAGGACTCTTTATTTTTTCTATGATACGAAATAAATCTCTCCGTATCATTTTTTTTTGTTTATTGGACGTGATTAAGGTATAAATATTACTTTTCATTTTGGGTAGCGCCAATTGTGCCTCTTAATATTCACAAAAAAATGCTTCTAATTTGTCGTATAAAAAAGGCTGCTAACTATTTGATACAGAAAATGTTCACAAAAAAATTATGTTAATGAAACGTTCCAGGAAAAAAAAAAGAAAAAGTCTTAAGAGAATCACGTACTGTATTTAAATTGAGCTCTTTATAAGTTTTGTACATGTAATTCAAATTTCACCGTTAAGTTTAATAAATATTTTTTATTTGAGTTATTTAGACATTTAACTATTTTATCAATTATAAGTTATTTAATTAATTATGACGTTGTACCTTGTAAGTTATAAGATTTTTTTTTCCTTCAGTAGAGAATATGTAAACAAAGAAAAAGTTTATGAGTTGAGTAGAGAATATGTAATCAAAGAAAAAGTATATTAGTTTCGACAATGCAATTTTAAATGAAGAGAAAAAAAGAATAAGGTGAAAAACAAAAGAAAGGCAAAAGTTGCTACTAAAAAAACAAAAGCAGATTGATTGGTTTCTTTCATACTGTAACTATTGTTAGATAAAATTTAAAATGAAAAATGAAATTATTATAGCAGCTAAAAGAAAATACAATATAAAAACTTTTGTGCCAAGTGTCAAAATTTAAGCTGGTAGTACCAATGGTGGTACTACCAGCATCGAACCCACCGTTAACATGGCACTGGTCCCATAAAAAGTGTAAAAAAGAATTGCTAAATTAAACTAAAAAGTTGGTGGAAACGGCAAGCCTCCAATTGTCTCCATGCATCATTATTAATACCTGCACCTTAGCTTCAAGACTTCATGTGCAACTCTTTCCCATCATCCATACCCCTGTGACTATATATATTTGTTCACTTGAGAAAAACTTAAAACTCAAATCAATCTTTTCTGAAGAACATCAATGGGGGAGGTCCAATCATGGGTTGCAAATCATTCAACTTTCTCCAAATCTCCCTCACAATCATCAAGTACTACAACAATAAGCCAAGAAACACACAGTACACCACAACTATGTGAAGACAGTACAAGTTTCAATAGTCTTGAATTCAACACCTATACACATACCACTCCATCTAATTATCATTCTCTGTCACATCTTTTCATTACCTCCTTAAAATCCACAACCCAGCAACAGATCAGCTACCTCGCGGTGCACGATAAGAACACACTATATGCTGCATCCGCCAATGAAGTACGTGTGTTCGATTTAAGAACATATAAACTCATGGACGCGTTTGGGCCCGGGTCAGGGTCGGGGTCGATCAAATCTATTGCTTTTAGGGACGAGAAAGTCATAACGGCTCATCAAGATTGCAAGATTAGAGTGTGGAAGCAGGTGATTGTTGCTACATCATGTAATAATCATGAAAGAAAACATAATCTAATCTCAACGCTACCAACGTTAAAAGACCGTTTGTTCAAATGCTGGTTACCAAAAAACTACGTTCAGATTCGAAGACACAAGCAGAAGTTATGGATTAAGCATGTAGATCTTGTGTCAGGCTTAGCGGTTGATAACGATGTCGGATTAATGTATTCGATTTCATGGGATAAGAGTTTGAAGGTGTGGAGACTTTCATCCGACAATGCACGTTGTTTGGAATCAGTTAGCGCTCATTCAGACGCGGTAAACGCCATTGTTGTTAGTTCCATCGACAGGACAGTTTACACTGGCTCCGCAGATGGACTAATAAAAATTTGGAGAAAATCTGGCGATAGCAAAAAGCACTTGTCGACAGAAACATTGTCAAAGCACGAGTCGAGTGTCAATGCATTGGCGTTGACCCAAGACGGGAAGAGGTTGTATTCGGGAGGTGGAGATCGTGTAATTCTTGTTTGGGAGAGGGCTAATAGTGAAAATAATAATTATCATATGTTGGTTAAGTGTTGTTTGGTTGGACATAAAAGTGCTATTTTATGTTTAGTGGAAGTGAATGGTATGATAATTAGTGGTTCATCTGATAAAAGTGTGAGAATTTGGAATTGTGGGAAAGGTTTTGAGAAGGGAGTTTGTTTGGCAATACTAGAAGGGCACTGTAAGCCAGTGAAGTCTCTAGTTGCATTGTGTAATGGAGATTCGGATGGTAGTAATATCTCAGTAATTAGTGGGAGTTTGGATGGAGATATTAGGGTATGGAAGGTCATGACTTCTGAGTTCTGATTATACAAAAATTGACTTTAATACTATATTATTATTAATATTTCTCTGCGTGAATAATAGTTTTAGCATACATTTTTCAACAAGATATGTGGCGCTACGAGTTACGGATTCACACTTTTTTCATTCTGTTGATTTACATAATGGCACATGTACAGTAGATAGTTCATTTAGAGCTAGTTTAACTATAAGCTGTACTATATATTACAATGGTTAAATGAAAATCCTCGTATTAGTATCGATTACGTACAACAATTTAACATAAAATTTTCAGTTTTTTTTTTTAATAGGCAAACAAATATATTAACGTGATAAAGAATTGATCCGAGACATATCAATATGGTTCAGGTACAGAGAGCGAAAAAGCAAAAATCCGATCAAATACTAAAAGTTGAAGAAACCGAAGCAAGAAACCCAACCAAAGAAAGAAAATTTGTCACAAGAAGACCTCCTCACTTATTCTTGTGACAAAATATTGATGATCGATACCAGACGATGTAAGGAAAAAAAGCCGAGACGGAATGACTCTTGTGATGACACGGCCAAACAAAAGTACAAAATCTCACACTCGTCCGGTTTGGCGAGTAGTGGTGGACTGACCAGACACTACAAGAATGAAGGGCAGCAGATAGAGTCTCAGCGCATCCAATAATGCCAACACCGCTTTCTATAACAACATTGAAAGTGCAAATTTGGTTGCACTGGGCGCTATCTGCTGCTTCGGTTGCAAAGCCTTTATTTGAAAGCGAACGGTGCAATCTACAATATAGAAAGCGCACAAATACGGAAAGCGCAGAATTGGTTTCAATGTCTACTAAAATATAGAAAGCGTTTAATTAGTTTCAATGTCTATTAAGTATGGAAAGCGCTGAGTTGCTTTCAATATGGATGTACTGAATGCGCATAATCGATTTCCATGTATTTTTTCATAATACTTTTAAAATTCTTAAAAACACTGGTTGTTAATTCAAATTAATTGAAAATTTTAGATACCAACAGTTCGCTTTCCATATAATATCCAATTTCTAAAAATTATGGCGGCGAATTCAAATTGATTGAAATTTTGATATGAACAAATCTTTGCCAAATCTAAACAAATCTTTTCTAATTACTGTAGAAGCACAAAACCGTATCGTTAATTAATTTACGTAATTAGATCTTGCTTTTTACTTCTTTACTAATTATATACGATTGCATTCCCTTACTAAAAGCTAGAATTCATTCGATTTAATGGAACGTTATGAACTGAATATTTGTTATTAACTGAAGAAAGTCCTCTATTACAAACTTACAAGTTACAATCTGCTTAATTAGCTAATTTAACATATATTATCTAACAAATAGGATAAGATTGTCATTGGATCTATCTTCTCAAATATTGTGCACTGATACTAGATCTCGGCTTTGAGATGCTATCCGATCCACGCACCACACGGCTGTTCAAAAATAAAATAAAATCATGAGGCACTTAATTAATTAACTAACGAAAAAACAACAGGAAATAATAGAAGAGAGACCAAAGTAAAATAAGAAAATAAAATATTGCATCTTCCCTTTCTTGTGTGTGATTGCCATATCCATCAAAATAGCCAAAAGTATTGGCGAGCTTCCTTTCTTGCTGCCAAAATAATTTATGTAGCAGAACATAAAAAAAAAAAAAGAGAAAATAAGATTGAATAGAAAAGACAAGGAAATAATAAGTACAAAGAACAAACCTCGACAATGATCTGATAAATGGAGAAGAAGTTGTAAAAATTATGTAGATGTATATATAGAGTTTGTTGGAGGGGAAATTAAAACGTTCAAAATTTTCGCCAAAAGTTTTGGGGGGGAAATTAAAACGTTCAAAATTTTCGCCAAAAGTTTTGGGGGGGAAATTAAAACGTTCAAAATTTTCGCCAAAAGTTTTGGGGGTAAAATTATTGAAAGCGTTGTTCTGCTTTCCATATGTGTGTCGGCAGGATTCAACTTGCTTTCGCTGCTGTTTTTTAAATAAAAATGCACGTGCACAAGAACAACTGGTTGTTTCAATTTTTAATTACACTAAAAGTCCAGTTAGAATAAAAACGAGGACTCTCTATATTATTGAACTTTTAGTTGTAGTTTTCTTTTTTAAAATAATAAATCACGTGTACGACCGTGTATTTTTCTATTATTAAACAAAATTATAATAAAACTTAAGTTGGAAATAAATAGGACTTTCTAAATTATCTAAAGTAGTTAAATTATTAAAATGAGGTTTATTGCAATTTTTATATAATTATAGTTTTCTCTCCAATCGGTTTGTTTAATGTATTTCGTAATTTATATTAAAAAAAATTGTAGGAACACACCTATTTAACGTTTTGAAATTTCGTGTGAAAAGAAAAAAAGTGGATTTCGAAGGTGTTTTGTAACTTTTGTATAATTATATTTTTCTCCCTAATCGTTTGTCTAACTTCTACTGTAACTCCATTTTTGACGATATTTGTAGCAAAATGTCTATATAATATTTCAAAAATTTGTCTCAAAGAAAAAGTAGATCCCAGGTGTTTTTCAACTTTTGTATAATTACATTTTCTCTCCAATTATTTATTTCATGTCTTTCGTAACTATGGATTTTAAAGAATTAATAATTAATAGAAACACACCTATTGTTTATAAAATAGTGTACGGTGAACAAAAAAGCTGGATATTGGAGGTATTTTTAAACTTGTAGATATGATAACACCATTTTCGTTTAGTAGCGTTTGTGGTTTACGGTATAACGTATAAGGTTTATGTGTTTTCTTTTATATATATTTTGAATTAGTTTAACATCTTTCCTTACTCAGCTTTAGACGAAATTTGTAGGAACAATTTAATGTTTTTAAACAAACATGTTCAAAAAAGTGAATTCGGAGGTGTTTTATAATTTTTCAATAGTTACATTTTACTTTGCAATCATTTGTTTAACATCTACGTAACTCCATTTTTGACGAAGTTTATAAGAACACACCTATTTAATGTGGTGAGAGTTCGTGTGAAAGAAAAAGTAGATTTGGAGCAACACGTTATCAGCCAGAGTTGTGTATAGTAAGAGCAATGCAAAATATCATAATACGAAATACCATTGATGCTCATAATGCAAATACCATAATGTGTTTAAACAAAAGAAACTGCATGCTTTCCTTAAAATAAGAGCACCCAATGCTCTCATAAACTAAAACTAAAGCATAAACCATCAAAGCATATTTAAATTTTTGAAATCTTGTCAAACAATCCAAGGATTGCTACTGAGCATCAACGAAAACAACGAAAAAGAAGCAGGCCTCAAGACAACACAATTCTCATATATTCAGATTGAGCATAAGCCCATAAGGATGAATCGGATCAAGTTGGGATCTTCCGTATGGTGTCCCATGAATATCTGGTCTTCGTGGTCGCGATTTGGTTGGCACCGTCGGAAACATCGATCCTGCCACAAAATCGTTCTGATATGGCATAGGCTCATCTCGAATTGGATTATGAGATCCAAGACTTTCGGTCACCGTCGACTTCTCCTGGGAGGATTTTGTCTTGGCACAATCGAGTCTCCCAAGGCCTTGATATTAACAAGTTTTAAACCCGAAAATGATTCTGCTAGATCAGAAAGATCTTGCAGGTCTCCGTAATTGATCTCGCCTAGCTTGACTCTGGACATGATCTTAATGAGTATTGGGTTTTCCTTGTATTAAGGCCTCCAGCTTCTCGTTTCTTGTCAATTATCGTTTGACCTCACCCGTTTTACCCTTCTGGTGTAGTAAGGACTCATTTTCGAAAGATGGTGGTAACCATCCTCCTCTCCTTCTTTTGGATGATCTTGGAAGGGATTCCAAGTTCTTCATTCGCCGTTGGATATCTTTAAGATTCTCAAAAATCTCCGTGTGGCGTTTAGACATAGTCTCCAGTTTAATCCCCGTCTGGCGTTTAGACTTGTCGCGGGGTTCTCAGTGGTCGGGCCTTCAGTTGTGGGTCCCGCCGTATTTGGCGTGACAGGGGCTGGATCTGCATTCACGGCTCGCAGCGTCCTTTCGGGCCCGCGCCTTCGTTGCACTTGTGGTGGAGGAAGCTCCATCTCGGCTTGAGCCACTCTCTGTTCGTGGTCAGTTGGGTGTTGAAGGGTTTGTGTGTCCTCCCTCCTGGCGCTCCTAGTCATAATTCCTCTAACTTCAGATCGGGTCCTCCTTCCTTGCATCTCGGCGTTTGTCCGGGAACTGGTGTTCCCACAGACGGCGCCACTGATTTGGCAATAGATCGTTTTATATATATTCGAGTGTCGGTTACAAGTGAGTAATCTGTAAATACAACGAGTCTATCTCAAATCAGGCCTACACTACGTATCTCGTGTAGACTTGGTCCGGAACACCTCGAACCTACGCCTTGATGCTTGGATAAGAGTGGAATATTTTATATTATTACTTTTTTATATTATCTTTTTTGTAAATTTTAAAGTATTTTATATTTCTTATATTAATGAGCATTTGTAATTATGACGATTTCTATTCTAATTTGAATTTACATTATACAACATACATGAAATTGAAGCATCTTTATTTTGAAAAATTAACAATTGATTGACAATTTTATTTTTTTAAATCTTTACTTGTAAAAATAAACTATATGTTGTTTCTTGTATTTTAACTATAACTGATTTGCAAATTTTTAAAATAAAATCAAGTTATAACTAAAATTGTGTTATAGCTCAATTATTACATGATGTGGACACCACGTAGGACTAAATACACTCTAAATTTAGGACAAAAAGCAATGGGTTTTTTGAAAGGCAATGGATTCCTTTTTCTTTTTCTTTTTCTTTTTATCGTGAAAAGATAATGAGCAAAAATCAACTTTTGATATTGTGGCGGACATAAAATAAAATTTGCCTATTATCTAATGACGTCTATACCAAAAAAATAAAATTTGGTATGTCGGTAATATCATCAACAATCTAGTAACATTGAAATATGTATAAAAGTAAATTATAGATGATTGCAATAAAAATACCTCGTGATTTATATAGATGTCATTAGATAATAGAAATTTTATTTTATGTTCGGTCTAATATAGAAATCTGCTTTTTATCTTTTATTTTTTTGCGCCACAAGAAAAAACAAATCACTACTTTTCAAATATTCGACAAAATATTCTCATCGGATCGCCGAACGGGGGTTCAAACAATTTCGAATGTATTTTGTCCCATGTGTTGTTCACATGTAAAAATCGAGTTATAACACAATTCTAGTTATAACTTGATTTTTTTAAAAAATTTGCAAATTAATTCTAGTTATAATACACGAAACAACATATATTTTATTTTTAAAAGTGAAATTCTAAATCAAATGTTAAAAATTTTAAATAAAAGGCATCAATTTCATGTATGTTGTATAATTTAAATTCACATTAAACTAGAAATCGTTATAATTATAAATGTTCTATGATATAAGAAATTATAAACACTTTAAAAATAACAAAAAATATAATACAAAAAAATATAATACTAAATTACTTTATTACCCTTTACATTTAACTGTTGACTAGATGGTCAACTAACAGAATGTGGTATTTAATAAAGTGTCAAATCTCAGGGGGTATTTGCCAAAGGACCAAACATCAGGGGAGGTAGATGAAAATTACCCTCCCTATGAGTATACGTTTTTTTCCGTTTTTATTTTTATTTTTATAAGTTGGTAATGGAACTTCTTGCGCTTTATAATGTATAGAATTTTTTATTGTTTTGGGTAGTACTTTTGAAAGTGCACCTTTGCTTTCTGTAACTATTTAAAGCGCTTTAGCGCTATCCATAATTTATGAAAGCAATTCTCCACTTCCTATATATTAGATTGTCTGGTCAGCCGGTCAAAGAAAATTAGATACCAAATTGAGGCTTTCCATAGCTTAGCTAATGCCTTTCTGCTTCCGATCTAGTGAATAATCGAAAGCACCAAATTACTTGCATTAATTCGGTTTCTGCTGCCTGTGTTTGTTGTAGTGAGATATCTCTTCATTTGCGGGAAACCGCTTCACATTCTGCCGTCCAAGCAAAATCCTTACTTTTTCTCTTGACCTTAAAAAAAGGTAAATTCTTTTCTGCCGAAGTTGATATAAATCTTCCCAAAGTCGTTAGGCGGCCTACTAAATACTACACCTCATTCACTGTTTTAGGTGAGGGCAGATCCATCACCGCCTTGATCTTATCAGGGTTAGCCTCTATGTCCCTCCCGTTTACCACGTAACCAAGGAACTTTCCCGCCGTGACTCCGAACGTGCACTTCTTTGGGTTCAGCTTCATTCAGTAAATCCTCATAATAGCAAATGCCTCGTCCAAATACTCGACATACTCCCCCTCCTTCAAACTTTTGACTAGCATGTCACTTATGTAGACTTCCATGCATTTCTCAATCTGATGGTAGAACATCTATGCTACCAATCTTTGGGACGTTACCCCGGCGTTCTTAAGATCGAAAGGAATCACCCTATAATAGTAAGCTTCGGTATCTGTTACAAAAGATGTCTTGGTGTGGTCGCCTACGACCATGAAGATCTGGTGAAATCCGCTCTTGGCATCCACCATGCTCAGCAAAGCGCACCCCACCGTAGAGTCCACCAACAAGTCTATCCTGGGCAAGGGAAAAGAATACAGGGGACAATGTTTGTTAAGGTCTGTGTAGTCTACACACATTCTCCAGTTGCTTCCTTCTTGAGTACCAATACCACATTGCTCAACCATTCCAAAAATATCATCGCATAGATATGGCGTGTCGCTAACAACTCCTAAACCTCCTTCTCTGCTGCTTCATTCTTCTCTTTACTGAAGTTATGCTTCTTTAGCCGAACAGGTTTTGCATCGGTGTTCACGTTCAGTCGATGCACTATTATCCTAGGGTGTATCCCATGCAGGTTCGAGTTTGTCTAGGCGAATATATCTACGCTCCGCCTGAGATAATCTACCAGCGCATTCTCTATTTCTGAAATCATCGCTGCTCCGATTTTAATAGTTATATTATCGTCTTCCCTAAACAGTTGTACCGTTTTGAATTCCCCGAGTGGCTCCATTTTGCACTCCTCCCATTGCTTCATCATTTGAAGCTCACCTTTCTCTCGGCTTGCTTCCGAGGTTCGAGTTTCCTTTCCCTCTCAGCCCTGCTAGGCCTGATCTTCTTTCCAGCTTGCGTCTCCCTACCCGCTGGGCCATTTCTTCTCTTCGCCATCTATGCTACTAGACTCTTTTGCGTAAACAAAACGGTGTTCCCACAGACGGCGTCAATATTTTGGTCTTATTTATACACCAAAAGAATAGTACAATTAGGCCTGACTCAACCAAAATGTGCTAGCCTATTACAATGACGGACTAGCCTAGTCCAGAACACCAGTTACAACAACAACAACAACAACAACCAAGCCTGTAATCCCAATTAAATTGGGGTAGGCTAGATGAACCATGAATGAATCACGTCGAGTCGTGAACATGAATCTTCTGCCTCCATAGGTTTCGGTTGACGAGCATGTCTTCATTTAGATCTTTTAGCTTCATGTCGTCCGTATGACCTTCATCCACGTCTTTTTCGGTCTCCCACGCGCTCTAGCCGTCTGTCCTAAGTCGAGATCTTCAACTCGTCGTACCGGTGCATCTAAGGGCCTGCGTTTAACATGCCCAAACCATCTTAAACGATTTTCTCGCATTTTCTCATCAATGGCCGCCACACCCAATTTATGCCGAATATCTTCATTGCACACTTTATCTCTCCTTGTGTTACCGCACATCCACCGAAGCATGCGCATCTCTGTAACGTTCATTTTCTGTGCATGACTTTGCTTAATAGCCCAGCACTCGGAGCCATAGAGCAAAGCAGGTCTAATAGTTGTACGATAGAACTTTCCTTTAAGCTTTAAAGGAAAGTTACGATCACACAGGATCCATGCCGCACTCTTCCACTTTGTCCATCCAGCTTGGATGCGGTGGTTGACGTCTCCGTCTAACTCTCCATCCATCTGCAGTATGGAGCCTAAATACCAAAAATGCGCACTTCTCGGTATCTCTTGGCCATCCAACTGAACCGTGCCATCGTTGTTTCTTCGTTGTTTGCTAAACTTGCATTTGAGGTACTCTGTTTTTGTTCGACTTAGTCGAAATCCTCGTGCTTCTAATGTTTGTCTCCATCGTTCTAATTTAGCGTTAACTCCCATTCTCGTCTCATCGATGAGGACAATATCGTCTGCAAACAACATACACCATGGGACTCGGTCTTGGATGGTTCTGGTGATTTCATCAATTACAATGGCAAACAAAAATGGGCTCAAAGCTGACCCCTGATGTAAGCCAATTGTAATTGGGAAGGCGTCTGTTAAACCGCCACAAGTTCGGACACTTGTCACCACATTCTCATACATATCTTTTATGATGTTGATATATTTAATGGGTACCCCCTTCTTCACCAAGGTCCACCATAATACATCTCGAGGTACTTTGTCATATGCCTTTTCTAAGTCGATAAAGACCATATGCAAATCTCTACTCTTTTCTCGAAAGCGCTCAATGAGCTGACGAATCAAATGAATGGCCTCTATGGTCGACCTTCCGGGCATAAATCCAAATTGGTTCTCAGATATGGGAACAATTTGTCTCAATCGGTGTTCGATCACCCTCTCCCATAGCTTCATGGTATGAGACATAAGTTTTATCCCACGATAGTTAGAACAGTTTTGGACATCGCCCTTGTTCTTATATAGAGGTATTAGCGTACTCTTCCTCCACTCTTCTGGTATTTTATTTGTTCGCCATATTTTGTTAAAGAGGTCCGTCAACCAGGTCACCCCTATCTCTCCCATGCTTCTCCAAGCCTCGATAGGGATACCATCTGGGCCAACGGCTTTTCGAGTCTTCATCCTCTTCAAAGCATCTTTGACTTCTGACCTTCTAATACGGCGCATAAAATTGCGGTTCAGATCCTGAGGGGACTGCGAGATGTCACCCACTGCTTGGGTGGGGCCTCCATTGAACAGGCCCTCGAAGTACTCCCTCCACCGTGCTTTGACCTGATCCTCACGCACTAAGACAGACTGACCTTCATCTTTGATGCATTTCACTGCACCTAGGTCTCTAGTCTTCCTCTCTCTAATGCGAGTAATTTTGTATATATCCTTCTCGACCTCTTTGCTATCCCTCTTCTCATAAATTTCCTTGTACACAACCTCTCGCGCTAGTCCAACAGCTTTCTTTGCTTCTTTCCTGGCTAGCTTATACTTTTCAAAGCTTGCTCCATCATGGTTCTTCTTCAAATCCCTGTAGCAATCCCGTTTGGCCTTGATTGCCGCCTTTACTTCTTCATTCCACCATGACGTGTCTTTACCTGTCAGGTTACTACTTCGGGATTCACCTAAGAGGTCTTTAGCTACCTTCTTGATACAACAAGCCATTTTGGTCCAAGTTGCATCTGCATCGTCCTCAGTCTTCCAGTCTACCTCTTGAACCACTCGCTTCACGAAGGCCTTTTGGGTAGACTCCTTAAGCCGCCACCACTTAATTCTAGGTTCCAACCGGCGCCTACTCCTCTTCACTCCTTGCCGCAGTCTAATATCCAACACCAAAAGCCTATGTTGCGTAACCACACTTTCCCGGGGATGACCTTGCAATCTATGCAACGAGTTCTATCTGCCCTCCTAGCTAAGAAGAAATCTATCTGGCTCTTATTTGACCCACTCCTATAAGTGACCAAATGAGACTCTCTCTTCTTAAACCATCTTATTTGACCCACTCCTATAAGTGACCAAATGAGACTCTCTCTTCTTAAACCAAGTATTTGCTACAAGCAAATCATAGGAGAGGGTGAAGTCTAAGATAGCATTTCCCGGCTCATTGCGATCCCCAAAGCTATACCCGCTGTGGATGTCCTTGAACCCATCACGGCTAGATCCTACATGACCATTAAAGTCACCTCCAATGAAGAGTTTCTCGCTACTAGGGATCCTTTGTACCATCTCGTCCAAATCTTCCCAAAACTTACGTTTCACAACTTCGTCTAGTCCTATCTGTGGTGCATAGGCACTAATGACATTCAAGATATCCTCGCCTATGACCAACTTGACCAGAAAGATCATGTCGCCCTTCCTTCTGACCTCCACCACGCCTTCGAGCCAAAGCTTATCTATGATGATCCCAACACCATTTCGGTTTTTCTCTGTCCCGGTATACCAAAGCTTACAACCCCAAGGGTCTACTACTTTGGTCTTTTCACCAACCCACTTGGTCTCTTGCACGCACAAGATGTTGATCCTCCTCCTAGACATTGCCTCAGCTAGCTCGACCAATCTTCCTGTGAGTGACCCCACATTCCACGATGCAAGGCAAACTCGTCGTTCCTGGACTAACCTCTTTACCCTCACCCGTCCTGGAAGGTGAGGGAACCCTTGCTCATTTGACACCACACTCGGGCGTCGATGTGGTGCGTCGCTTCCGGGCGACGACCTAGCAACCCTTGCCCATTTATCACTACACCCGGGGTCCGATGTAGCGCGTCGCTGAGTAGGGAACGCCCCAACGAAATTCATAGTATGGTTCATATCATAGGATGTGAAGGGATTTTTACGTTGGCTGTCACAAGCCTACCACAACCCTCCTCCTTTATCCTGGCTTGGGACAGGTAGTGAAAGCTCACTGGCGGAGTTTCCAGAACACCAGTTACGCGTTACAAAAATTTTAATAGACCTAAGTAACCCTAAGTGGTCGAATTGAGGAAACAGTCGAACGGCGGGCATTCGATAGATAACTCTCGAATGATGATGGTTCGATACTCCCGAATATGCTGAATCTGCTTAACTATCGAACCTACGTGGTTCGATACTGAAAACTCTCGAACCTCAGCGGTTCGATTCTATCAAGCCTCAAATCTGGAAAACTGTTGAACGACCTAGGTTCGATTCTGATAACCTTTGAACGAGGTGAATTCGATAATAACTCGCATGGAGGAACAATCGAACTGGAATAACTGTCGAACAAAAATAAAAATCGAACCAGCGAGTCGATTGTTAAAGGTTGGTTCCGAGTAATCAATGTGTGCGTTAATATTGGAGGACGGGGTAATTATAGACCCCGTCCAGTGGGACCCATAAGAATGCGGAGCGTAACAGTCGAACGGAGATCTGTTGGACAATCTCAATAACAATAGAATGGGTCCGGTAATCTTACCAGAATCGAGTATGGTGTGGATCAACTGGAAGAGGTATGCATAAAAGTATTTACCTTCGATAGTTTTATTTTTGGGCTTTTTTTCGGTCGCCCGGCCCAGAACAATCATGGGTCTCTTAAAATACCCCATCACTATCGTTAGTAAAACTGAAAATCACTTATAAAGACCACCTGATTAGACAACATATGTCGATTGGTAAGAAGGAGATCAATCAATGTATAGCATAAAGGTTCTTCACTAATGCAGCGATTAATGCATAAAACGATTATGTCACACTAAATTTCGTCAAATAACTGCACGCAACAGTGGCGAGACCATTAAATCGTCAAGAATCAATATCGCAACGATGAACTAATATGTTGTTAAAGTGTATGTGTAGTTAACGTGTGTGTTTACTGAGTATTAGTAATTAATGCTAATTATAAATCTCCCGTGCTCATCGATAAACACACATATATAAGTACAAACGAATGAGCTGAATCATAAGACTTAAATGTTAAATTCCTTTTCCGTAGTTACTATTGTTAAGGGGCTTGATAGGTAGTATTTTGGTCTTATTTCGTCACGGTAATAGAACACGGTAAAACAATACAATCGTAATATAAATAACCAAAATAATGTTAATCCTATAAAATATACCGGATTAACTTTATCCGGAACACCTACTATCTATTACAGATCTCACACTGTTTTAAACATACGAATAACATAAGCTATTCAATGCATCGAATTGCGGGTGTTCCCTCGAACAATACTGATTCGATGCAGGGTTGATTCGATACGACTTTTACAGAACACTGTTGGTGTCGAATTCTGAGACGCCTCGAACAAAGGAGCATATCGAATAGGGCGATTCGATGTGGTAAGGGTTGTGCTCGGGTTCGATCTGCCTTGGAAGACGAATGAACGGGGTATATATAAACCTCGTTCAGTGGGACCCTTAGACAACTGTAGAAAGCGCATCGAACCAAGATGATTCGATGTGCGCATCGAATAAGGACTATTCGATGTGCTTTAGCACATCGAATTGGGCCGATTCGATATGTTTATGGGCCTGCCCAATCCACAGTGCTGGGCCAATCCTAAAATAGCCCTATCACATAGTCCCCCTAGTTTGGGAGACGTGATCAAAGTGATGACGGTTTCCAAACTTCAAATGATACTCAATTCAGAATGATTTATAGGCATCGAATTGTGATTGTTCGATGCGTGATGTTTTTTGGTGAATTCGATGCGACACATCGAATGAAGTAAATTTGATGCGTTCAGGAAGGCGGCGGCCCATGGGCCTATATATAAGGGTCCACATGCCTAACATTTTTTGTTGTTTTCCGCAGAAGAGTTTTTCGTTTGCTTCTGAACCGCATCGAACAGAGGCTGTTCGACACGACCCGTATCGAATTGTTGGAATTCGACACGCTGTTGACTTATTTTTTAATATTCAAAAACATATAAAATTCAAAATGAGGCTGACATGGCCTGTACAAAAACTCGAACTCGGAGTAAAACTGTGTTATCACCCGAGAACATTTATGATGCTCAGAGACGGAGCGAGCAAACTGAGCCCTCAGATGTGGGCGCATCTTACGCCATTGTGGCCTCGGTAGAAAATCCGGGCGAGTTTGCAAGAAGAGAAACTGCGGGCGCGACCCCTGGAAATCTTTCCGACAACTAGGGTGCGGGCCACTCTGATTCATCTCCACCTGATCATGCCACCATGAGACTCGGTGGTGTTAGCGCTGGCACTCGGGTGCCTATAGTGAGCGATTTTGAACGTCAGGAAAATGTTGCTACACGGAGAGTGGTGTTGACGCCAACCTCTAATGGCGGACGTATAAAAGTTGGGACTAATCGCCAGATCCGGATAATAGAAGATATTGATTCCGAAGATGAGAGAATTGCTGCCAATCTGGCCAAGTTTAATGCATCTAATCCTACATTTAGGAATAAACGAAAAGTAGATGAAACGAGATCTTCTCGTTCAATCGGTGAGGACTGGTATACTTCCGCTAAAAAGAAATTGGCGGAAGAAGAATATGCTCGCGATGCTCAGGACATACCTCCGCCTCCACCTAGGCGGCCTCGACCTTCAGGGAATCCGAGACCGGCCCCTCCAGGAAGTCTTATTAATTATGATTTTCTCAATGATGAGAATTTAGAATCACTAAGCGCCACACTGGGCAGTTATAGGTTAAGAGAGGAGCAAGCTGGAGAGATAATGCAAAGTCTATGGCCTCAGCTGGATCGCCAAGCCGTAGTAAGTCGTCTAGGATATCATGGTTTAGCTCGCTTTGGGCGCCTATTCTTTGCTGCTATCATTCTAGCAATATATCGACTATGTATGGATTAAAGCAGTTTGGTTGAGGTGCAGAGCCAATACAATGTTGTCGTTGACAACCTACGCGCTACTATTCGTAACGGGGATTATAGTCGCCGAAATGCGTTGAAACGTGCTAGGGGGCGAAAATAATAACGTCTAAGGCCACCCGAGACAAACATGATGCCGAAGTTAAGGCCAATAAAATAGAAGAGGATGTTGAAACACTGCGTGCGGAAATTATTGCGCTAAAAAAGGATAACGAATCCTTGAAACGTGAGAATTGTTCTCTTCAGGCTTCAAATGTGGACGCGGAAAATGCTATTTCCAACTTGCGCCGTCGAATTCAGTATTTTGAATCGGAAGATTATAAATGTGCAATCGTCCGAGATTTTACGCAAAGTAATGTATATAAATTCTTGGAATTACTCCGCGGTGCTGCAGATATGAAATACGGAATGGAACTCGGTGTTGATCAAGCTGGATATCTTGGGTACCTCTGAGAGGGTTTTCACAAGGACATGCTTGATGCAAGTCGTAACTCGAGAATGGAGATCCCGGAGGCTAGCAGTGATGATGATAATGACGATTTACATACTCCTAGGCCTGGTGATTCATTTTATGCCGTGTGTCACGATCGTAAAAAACCAAATGTGACCGGCTCAAGCTCTTTGAAATCAATCTCACCTCTGACCCATAAAGGAAATGAGAAATGCACTCCTAGCGCTAATTTGGGTGATTCAGAGAATATCAAAAGAGCTCTTCACGATGTTTTTAGTTCAAGCGATGATGATTCAAAATCACCTCCGAGAACTTCTAGGTCTACAATTTTTCTTCGAAGTCCTCCAAAGACGACGGGTTTTGAAAATGTTCCCCCTACATCCTCGGACAAAAGAAATAGGGTGGCAAGCGTACCTAAGACTTCTGGTCCTACTACAGTCTTTCCAGGTGGAACGTATCCTACTCGAGGTGACAGAGTTCTGTGCTGGCCAGTGATGTACCTGATCCATCACTTAGTGCACATAATCTGATTTCTCCTAGTAGATATCAACTCAACGATCCTACTGAAAGAGTTGAAGTTGTCTTACCCGATGATTGGCCACAAACTGACGAATTGACTCTTACATATGATCAAATTCACGGCAATTGTGCCAATTTTGCGCGTTCAGTGGGTGTGGTTCTTCTTCAGGAGTCCCCCCATTCATCGAATGAGTAGTGATATTTAGGTTACATTATTCTGTCGGTATTAGGCCTTTTGTTTTGTATAGAGCCTTGTAACTCTTTAGCGGTTCCTTTTTTAATGAGAATGATTTAACCGTTTGACATTATAACCTTTGATTTACGTTTACTCGCATATTGTTTCTCTCCAATTCATTCCAACGAACGTTATTTCATTAATTTGCTTGTTGTTGAGTCAATATATTTCTGATGTTCGATAATGGTGTTTGATGTCATGATGCATATCTAAAATTTTGATTATGTTTGCTAGGACAGATATGAGCCTTTTGAGCTATTATTATGAAGGCATTCATGATATACCTGAGTAATCAGATCACTTAGGCCTTTATCACGCTGTCATTATGTCGATGATGATCATAAAAATTGGACCACATTTGGTCTTCTTATCCCAACATCAAGTTCTTGCTTCTAGCATGAGGGGGTGGACCACTTTGGGCCTTCTTATCCATCCGTCATGTTCTTCCTTTTGGCATGAGGGGGTGGACCACTTTCGGCCTTCTTATCCCTCCGTCATGTTCGGTCTTCTGGCATGTGGCGGTGGACCACTTTGGGCCTTCTTATCCCTCCATCATGTTCGGTCTTCTGGCATGTGGGGGTGGACCACTTTGGGCCTTTTTATCCCTCCGTCATATTCTTTCTTCTGGCATGAGGGGTGGACCACTTTGGGCCTTCTTATCCCTCTGTCATGTTCTTTCTTCTGGCATGAGGGGGTGGACCACTTTGGGCCTTCTTATCCCTCCATCATGTTCTTTCTTCTGGCATGAGGGGGTGGACCATTTTGGGCCTTCTTATCCCTCCATCATCTTCTTTCTTCTGGCATGAGGGGGTGGACCACTTTGGGCCTTCTTATCCCTCCATCATGTTCTACCTGTGTCATTTGATGAATAGAAATTTGCAGTTAATAATTCATAAAGGATTAATATCAATTAAAGTGTATGTAACATAATATTTGATAAAATTTATTCAATTTATGCATAATAATGCCTGAGATGTTGCACATTCCATGGGCGTTTCTGTTGAATTCCTCTTAGAGACTCCAAATAGTAGTATCCTCATGAACTTGCTCGCGTGACTCTAAAAGGCCCTTCCCATTTTGGTTCAAGCTTTCCGATATGCTGTTTAGCTGCAATGCTTCTCAGAACCAAATCTCCTACTTCAAAATTCCTGAATTGAAATCTTTTATCATAACTTTTGGCCATTGCTCTCTTAAAAGCGACAGTACGTTGATACGCATCCTCCCTTGTCGATCCTATCATATCCAGATCTATTTGTCGTAACCGGGCTGATTGCTCTGGATCATAATCAGTAATTCTGCGTGTTGGCATACCTATCTATGTAAGTAATACAGCTTCAGTGCCATAAACAAGAACGAATGGGGTCTCCCATGTGGATGTTCTCGGAGTCGTTCTATATGCCCATAATATTACTTGAAGCTCTTCCGGCCATGTTTTTCCTTTACGCCTCACCCTCCTTTCGAGATAATCCTTCAATGTTTTGTTAGTGAATTCCGTTTGACCATTGGATTGTGGATGATACACTGAAGTGAGATTGTGTGATATCTTTAATTCTCCGAACCATGATTTTATCTCCTTTCCAGTAAATTGCGTGTCGTTATCACATACAATGGACCTCGGGATGCCGAACCGGCATATGATGTATTTCCAGATAAACTCGATCATATTCTTCTCTGTGATTGACGTTATAGCTTCTGCCTCGACCCACTTAGTATAATACTCAACTGCTACTATTAAGTACCGTTTTTGTCCTTTGGCGGGTGGAAATGGTCCCACAATATCAATTCCCCACTGATCAAATGGACACACCACATCGATGGGTTGTAGCTGACGCGCTGGTCTATGAATGAGACGAGCATGGTATTGGCAACTATCACATTTCCTCGAATAAGCTGTTGCGTCTTTAAGTAGAGTTGACCAATAATATCCTTGACACAATATTCGCTGAGCTAAAGCTCGTCCCCCGGAATGATTTCCACAACAACCTGCATGGATTTCTTCCATAACATACTCAGCTTGAGTAGGAGTCAAACATCTTAACAATGGTCCTTAGAAAGATCTCTATATAATTCTCCATTGTTGATAGTAAATCTATAAGCCTTATAACGCATTCTGCGCTGTGCATTCGGATCTGCTGGTAGAATGCCCTGCTGAAGATAAATCATGATTTCGTCCTTCCAGGATGGGTCTTCTTGTATTGCCATTATAAACTCCACCCGGTCTTCCGTGGTAATATATTTTGATATCCCAATCGAAAGTTTATCAGCGACCATAAGAGTGATTCGCTTTTCTACAAGAATATCTGAAGAACTTGCGAATTTAGAAACTGCATCTGCTTTTGCATTGTCGTCCCTAGGGATCTGAGTTATATCAAAGAATTTGAAGTTCTTTGCCAATTATTTAACCTTAGCGGCGTACAACTTCATAGTTTCCTCACGCGTCTCATATATTCCCGAAAAGTGATTTGCCACCAAAAGCGAGTCGGTGAATACGTCGAGATGTTCAATGTTGAGTCCGAGTGTCGTTTTGACCCCGACAATTATTGCTTCGCATTCGGCTTCATTATTTGTTACCACGTAATTCAAAGTAATAGCAAATTCAAATTCCCTTCGCTCTGGGGACAGAAAATGTATTCCAATTCCCCCTCCGTGAGTTGCAGCAGATCCATCAGTGTGTAGTATCCATGTCGTTGTTGCCCTGCTGGTTCGAACTTGGTTTGATATAGAAAAAATACAGCATGCGGTCTCAATTACACTGTTTTCCAGGGTCTCGGCCATGAAATCTGCTAGAGCTTGCGCTTTGATTGCCACTCGTGGCTTAAACTCCAATCCGAACTCACTGAGTTCAATTGCCCATTTCACCAATCGACCAGAAGTTTCTGGCTTTGCCAACACTTGCTTCAATGGTTTGTCTATTACCACAGTAATTGGGTGAGACTGAAAATACGGTTTTAACTTCCGAGCTTTAACAACAATTGCTAATGCAAACAGCTCTATCTCCAAGTAGTTTCTCTCCGCCCCTTGCAGTACTCTACTCACATAATGTGTGGGTAATTGCTGAGCTCCTTTTTGCTTGAGTAATACTGTACTGATTGCATTCGCGGATACTGCCAACTAAAGATATAGCATTTCATTTTCCTCCGGTTTTGCTAACAATGGCGGGCTTACCAAATAATTCTTCATTTGTCTAAATGCCTCTTCACAATCCGGCATCCAAATAAAATCTTTGTTCCGTTTCATCACTTTAAAGAAAGGGAGATTCTTTTCTGGAGACGTTGATATAAATCTTCCTAAGGCCGTCAGACGGCCCACCAAATATTGAACATCCCTCACTGTTCTTGGTGATGGTAGATCCAGTACTGCCTTTATTTTATCAGGGTTGGCTTCAATTCCTCTTTCATTTACCACATATCCTAGAAACTTCCCAGCCGTTACTCTAAAAGTGCATTTTTTAGGGTTTAGTTTCATTCCGTATGTCCTCATTATAGTGAAAGCCTCATCCAAATGTCGCACATGCTCATCGGCTTTTAGACTCTTTACTAGCATTTCGTCAATATACACTTCCATCGATTTTCCAATTTGATGGTAAAACATTTTAGCCACCAGCCTCTGAAATGTTGCTCCTGCATTCTTCAATCTGAACGGCATTATCCTATAACAATACACTCCGGTATCTGTGACAAATGCTGTCTTGCTCTGATCTTGCACTGCCATGAAGATTTGATGAAAACCACTCTTTGCATCCATTATGCTCAACAATGCACATCCTGCTGTAGAATCCACAAGTAGATCTATTCGAGGCAACGGAAAAGGATCTCTCGGGCAATGCTTGTTCAAGTCAGTATAGTCTACACACATTCTCCATGTAGCTTCTTTTTTCAAGACTAACACAATATTGCTCAACCATTCTGAGAATCTTATAGCATAAATATGTCGTGCTGCTAAAAGTTCTTGTACCTCTTTTTCAGCTGCTTCATTCTTTTTCTTGCTGAAATTTTGCTTCTTTTGCCGTATTGGTTTTGCACTCTTATCTACATTTAAATGATGTACTATGATCCTAGAGTCTATCCCGAGAAGCTCAGAATCGGACCATGCAAATATATCTGAATTACGCTGGAGACAGTCTACCAATGCAGCCTCTATTATCGAGTCCATCTCTGCTCCAATTTTTATTACTTTCTCAGTACTTTCTTTAAAAAGTTGAACAATTTGGAATTCCCCTAAAGGCTCCATCTTGCATTCTTGCCATTACTTAAGCAATCGACTTTCTGTTTTGTCTCGCGCCTGTTCTTTAGGCTCAATTCGCTCTTGACTCTGATCTGTATTTGTTTTGATATTTTTCTCTGTTTGCCTTTTTTCAACCGCATTCATGCGCCGCTTATTTGTCATCCTAGCTGCTTCTATCTAAAATAATGTTAACGGTTTTCCCACAGACGGCGCCAATATTTTGGTCTTATTTCGTCACGGTAATAGAACACGGTAAAACAATACAATCGTAATATAAATAACCAAAATAATGTTAATCCTATAAAATATACCGGATTAACTTTGTCCGGAACACCTACTATCTATTACAGGTCTTACACTGTTTTAAACATACGAATAACATAAACTATTCAACGCATCGAATTGCGGGTGTTCGATGTGCGCCTCGAACAATATTGATTCGATGCAGGGTTGATTCGATACGACTTTTTATAGAACACTGTTGGTGTCGAATTTTGAGACGCCTCGAACAAAGAGGCGTATCGAATAGGGCGATTCGATGTGGTAAGGGTTGTGCTCGAGTTCTATCTGCCTTGGAAGACGAATAAACGGGGTATATATAAGCCTCGTTCAGTGGGACCCTTAGACAGTTGTAGAAAGCGCATCTAACCAAGATGATTCGATGTGCGCATCGAATAATGACTATTCGATGCGCTTTAGCACATCGAATTGGGCCGATTCGATAAGTTTATGGGCCTGCCCAATCCACAGTGCTGGGCCAATCCTAAAATAGCCCTATTAGGTAGAAAAAATTTATACTCGTAAAATTTACGGTCGTAATTAGTGTATGACATATATAGACACATTTTATCGGAAAAGTTGCATAATATATATCTTATTGAACTCTCAAATCTCAATTGTTACTAGTACAACGTAACTTCAAAAGCTCCCCGGTGGTTTTGTGATACGTTTTTTCAGCAGTTTTATTCAACGATTTTTCCTTATTTTCTGTCAGTGATTTGTCTTACCCTTGATATATAATAACTCTTAAGAAACATTAATTACCTAGAGAACGCACAAAAAAATAATATATTAGTTTATGTTTAATTTTCTTCTAATTCGTCTCTATATGCATGTTAAATTAGTAATCAAGAAAAGGATATAAAGCTGCCGTTCCCACATAGGACCCCGAGTTTTGCTTTAATTCGGGATCATTATGAAGCTAGAAATTGTAGACTACATTTCGTCAAATACCTAACTAAGCAAAAAAAATTGTTTACATTTTAATCATGCACACATGAGGTATCGCATGTTATCGCAGATAGTACAAATTAAAGTAGGTAAACGTTTATATTAATACTAAACAAGAAAATGTTGATAGGCTCTAGGTAAAGCTCGCACCATCGATTTTGAAACAGTGAAAGTTTTTAAAGTGCTTTGTACTTATTGGAGTTTGCACGTCAAATAGTGAATCGTGAACAATGAATCTAGAAACAGTTTGAATAATGAAATGTCTTAATATCTAAAGTACATATATATGATCATAGGAACCACTAAAATATTTAAGCTTTTAAGGTGTATGATTTTTAAGATATGGAAGCACAAATAATAGGAAATTTAGGTGCCCATGTGATGCCATTTGACTAGGGTATTTAGTTGTAATTAAACAAAACCAAAAAGTTCCGCGATTACTTTTCTGTGAGTGCTCGAAGCAACAACCCTTCAAATTTCAAAAAATATAGAAATATATTTCATAATAAATCGATTTGAAAAAATTCGTGCGATGATAGCTAAACATTTATACATATTTGTTAACACTCGATGGATATATTATTTATGCAAGTAGTTAAATGTGTAGTGAAGTATCGGAACACCTTGCCTGATTCCACAAAAATGTAGTTGTAATGGAACTAGAGGTGCACACGGGCGGGTAGTAGCGGGTTACCACAAAAAAAGACACCATACCCACATATGGCGGGTTAACAAAATCTTCAACCGAGCGGGTCATTTTAATTTTAAAACCATGCGGGTGGCGGTTTAGGCGGGTTGTGCGGGTTAGCAGGCGGGTGGCGGTTTATAAAACAATTCTGAAAAAAAAACAGTACTTACAAATCAACAGCAACAATTGACAGCAAATAACAGCAACAAGTGAGAATCCAAATCCAAATTGACTAACAGTACTTACAATTTCGTGGTGGTGGTGGAGCAGTGGAGTCGTGGTGGTGCGGCGTTCGTGGTGGCGCTTGGCTTTTGTCGTGGTGGTGGAGCAGTGGAGTTGTCGTGGAGCTGCGACTTTCGTTGTGGTGCGCGGCTGTCATTGTCGTGGTGGAGCAGTGGAGTCGTAGTGGTGATGCGGCTTTCGTGGTGGCGCGCGGCTATCGTGGTGGTGGAGCAGTGAGAGAAAGACTATTACCTTGAGAAAACTGGTGAAAGAAAGAGGCTGGAGGGCGGCTGGTGAGTGGTGAGCAGAACAGGTGAGTGAGGGGAAATAAATACCTAAAAATTAGGGTGGGGTCTTTTATTTTAGGATTGTATATTTAAGGGGCGGGCGGGTGGGCTCGATAACCCGCCACCCGCCCGCGAGAAGGCGGGTTACCATAACTTTGAACTGCCAGCACCGTAATAAAAAAATGAACCGCGGGTTTGCGGGTGACAGCGGGCGGGTGGCGGGCGGGTCGAGCGGGTGACAGTTTTTTGAACACCCCTAAATGGAACTATCAGAGTGATTACACGATGACTCCTCTTTTTTATTTCTTAATTTTCATGTATTTTTATTTACTTTTCTCCAATCTTACAATGGCAATGGATCTCCCTATTTCTGAGGTTTTCCTTGACATGCAGCTGGCAGCGTACATGTTTTTATCTTGACAGGTGGTTCTTCATATGCTGACATGCATCCTTGCATGCGTTGCTTGTGACAAGTGGTCCTGTGATGCTGACTCGGATTATCGTTCTTAGACACATGGTTTGCTTTGTTTATACATGTGTCATCGGAATTTTATCTTCCGTCGATATTTCTCTTGAGGTGTTCTTGTAGTGGAACTCAATATGGGAATCGTAAAGTATCGAAAGTGTGCCTGAGAGTAACGTTGATCATGTGAGGCATCGTAGAGTCATCCAAGACTTGTAGTGCCACGCGGATCTCGTACTCTGTTTGCATCTTCCTTGGCATCGTGATTTGGGTAAGTTCTTCGGGTCATCTAAGCCCGATGATTTTACTTCCGATGGCAACACTTCTCTACTATTTTCTAGAGAGTCCATTATTGCGAATATCGTATGCTTATGATAAATAATCCCCATTGGGTTAACACTTGTCCTCCCTAGTTCCTTCTAAATTCATGTGAATGTAGAGGAACTTATGGCATTGTTCGTAGGTTTGAATTATGCTCCTTTTGCGAAATCTTCAAAATTTTCTCCTCGAAACCGCCATTGGAGTCGCCTGACAGGACAATAACTGCTTCTCGTAGTGGGGAGTTTATCCGCGGGTAATGGTTTTTTATTTTTCGGGGATCGTGCGCATTAAGTGTGAAGTAATAATTAATTCCCAACTCCCCCTATTCACCGCGAGGTTAGGGTTATAAAACCCATTTTTCGTTTCCTTTATCTCGCACTCAATCTCTTTCTTCTTCAAAAACAAATCCGTAAAACTCTCGTTTCATCTTCTTAAGTGTGTTCTTGGCTCTAATGGCAACGACCGAAACTTCAGCAGAACTGGTTTCAGCTGCCTCTGCGACTGGGAGGTTTCTTTTGTTCTCGTTACTGACACTCTGGCGGTAACCCGCGTCGGCACTTCTTCTCGCAAGAGAAAAGGAACGGCCAAGGCATGTAGGGAAAAGGTGTTGTCCGGTGACCACAAAGAAAGGAAAGAAATCCAGCAAAACTGCTCTGGCGGAGGAATCTCAAAACCTCCAGAAAGTAGGCGTCGTCGCTTGTACCACCATTGAGGAGGAAGTGCAGACTATTTTCAAAGAGTATCGGGCTTCTTCAAGGAATCTGATGCTCTAGATTCCCACCCCAGAGGAAAGGGGCGACAGGCCTCCTGTTGGTTGTGTTATCATCTACTACGTGCAATCCGTGCGGGACTTCAATCCTTTTTTTCCTCTGTTCTAATGCGAAGTCTTTAAGGCCTGTGATATTTGCCCTAGCCACCTCACACCCAACAGTTTTATCATATTGTCGGGTTTTGTTTTTTCGTGTTTGGTTCGGGGGCTGGAGTGTACGGTAAAGAGATTTTTATCTATCTTTAAGGTGTGTGTATCCTCTGCTGGTACTCCCTTTTATTTCTTCTGCCATAGGGACCAGACCAAGAAAGTGTTGCTTGGTACCAACATTTCATACAATAGCTCGAAAGACAAGTACTTCTTTGCCAGTCCTAGTGTTGGGGGAAATGGGATTTTCCTCTTACATGGAGGGTCCATGAGGCGCCTGCGTATTAGCTGGATTCTTCCCTTACCGTTGATTCGATGCTTGATGCCGTGCGTCTTTCCTCGTCTGACCATTATCATGCTCTGTGTATGGCATGGGGCTCGTTTAAGATTGCTCCGGTAGATGTGGAGAAGGAAGGGCATTTCACTATCAAAAGAAGACAAACCTTCATTTTGTAAGGTTTCCATTTCCTGTTTTGTTTCTTTGTGACTTTTTCACTCTTCTTTGAATAATATCTTTTGAAATTTTATTGATTGACTTGGTGTTTTCTGACTTTGGCTTTTGCAATTTTGTCGCTATCGAAATTGGCGGTAAATCCTATTGTTTCTTCTTCTGAAACTGCTGATGCCAATCCTCCCATTTGTATGAAGACGAGATCTATCGCAGGGGCAAACGGTTCCTCTTTTGGTGACATGGTGCAGGTTTCAGAGGGTGAGGAATCTGAAGTTGTTGCTTTACCCGTGGGAGATGATGTGGCCCCATTCGGTGTTCGTTCTGCTACCTTTGCTCTTAGCGATGGTTCTGATGGTCCAGACCTAAAGACTTTAGCATCTTTCGATACTTCTTTGACAATGGGTATTGTTCTGCCAGCCACCACCCTTAAGTTACCAGCTACTACGATACCTAGTGCAGAGAAAGCTTTAATCGATGAGTTTGCCCTTCTAACCTCGACTTCCACATTGTTATATCCTGCTTTATCGGTTGATGAGGTTTCTCTCGACCCCACTACTGGAGGCTTGACATCTCTCGTCTATTCTCCTCAGATACTTGCTCCCTTATCTCCTCAGAATTTGGATTTTACTCCTCTGACACTAGGTATTACTTCGTGTACCCTTCTTCGTTTTATTCTGAAGAGTATGTCGTGACATTCCTAACCATGGTCACCACTTTCTTCTTGCAGATAAGGGTAAAGTTGTCGTGACTTACGATGATTACTTTCCTCCTACTGGTAAGTATCGTCGATCTCTCTATTCTACTTAGTTATTTAATCATTTGATTCTCATATATTTTGTTGTGCTACACAGGAGGGTATGTCTCTTTTTGTTGGTCTTCCCCCCATAGTTAAGCATCTTTCAATAGATGACTTGTTTGTTGGGCGTGAAGATGCTTTACTATCGTTTTCGATTACGAAGACAACTGAGGCTTTGTTAAATCCTCATTTATTCCGTGATGATATGGCGCTTCTAGATAGGATGTTACCTTCACTGGTAGCATCGAGTGCTTGGGTATTTCCTATGATTCCTCCTTCTAATATTTTTACTGATTCCCAGCGTGTGGCTCCTACGTCCCTTCCGCATCAGAAATCTATGTCCTTCTCTAGTTGGTTCAATGTGGAGGGTTCTCCCTTTTTCATTCATACTACCGGTGAGGGAGCGAGCGCGGGTCCTTTGCCTAAACCGATGGAGATGGGCGAGGGGATGAATGTTATAACCCATTACTTGAATTCTACTACTGCCTTAACTCACCATAGTGCGACAGTGGCCCGTTTCTACTCTGAATGGTTGGCCTAAATGGTAATTCTTACCCATCGATGTCATATTGATTGTGGATATCGTTACAATCCTAAAATTTTTTCTTCTCTTTCAATTGCTTTAAGTTCCGAAGATTATGCCCTCTATATGGCACGAGATGGATGCCGCTCATGCCATCGTGTTGTTGTCGATGGAGATATTGGAGGAACAAAACACAGCATGGGCTGATGCGGAGAAGGAGAGTGAGAACTTGCGAGTCAGCTTTGCGCAAAGTTTAGCTAAGGAGAAATCTTGAGCTGATGAGATCGCAAAGCTGAAGGAAACGGTGAGTAAGAAGAGTCAGTCCCTCCGTTCCTCGCTTGAAGATGAGATTTTTGCTCTGAAGGAAGAGAAATCATCCCAGGTAGGGAGAGAGAATGAGCTAAAGGAAGAACTATCGGAGGCAAACAGCTGTGTGGATATGCTCATAAAAGAGCTGAAGAAGCCCCCGTGCTTTGGAGGGTTTTATATCGCTAGAAGAAATGCAACGGTAATTGGACGAAACTATCCAGCTAGTGAAGGACGCCACTTTTAAGTGTTGCGAGGAAAAGCTCTAGATTCGTCATCAATGTTATTTGATGGGTCACCTCCTATGCGGGTTCCTTGGTTGTGTGAACATGAGTAGACAGGGTAAGTTGTTTGGCTACGAGAATAGCTGGAAGCATCTAAACTCTCATAACTTACTGGCCGGTCCTCCGACAATGGAGGAAGCTTTCGAAATGTTTACTCGGGTGGCTGCCAGGTCCCCTTCACCTTCTCATCTACTTCCGCTTCCTTTGGAGGTTTCGGGACCTTCGGTTCTTCATTTTTCCCTTGATACTGTAACGGGGGATCCTCCTATTCCTACTATTGAAATTCTAGAGGGATCAACGGGTGTCGAAGAAACTCAAAAGGTGACTTCATATCCTTCGTCCCTTAATAGCTCCGTGTAGTGATAGTTGTTTTTAAGCTTTTCTGTTTGTGTATTTTTCCGTACTTTTGTTTTCTTTGTACTTTTTTATGGATATTCTATATCGTCCTACTCTTTTTATTCATCGGGTGTTTCCGGTGAATGTACTTAACTAATGTTGCTCGAACAATGAACGTTTTCCTTCATTTTTCAATACTTAGTTTTCGTAGCTATAAGCGATTCTTGAATAATATAATGTATATCTAACACACCTGGGAATCCGTGCACTGCTATTAAGTGAGCGATTATTCCTGAAGTTCGGGAATGTTGCCCACTATCGGTGACACATTTCCTTGCGTGTCCACACTATCGTCTGCATGTTTAGATGATTGGTGAGTGTTGCCGCCCTTCGGCTTAAATGGCCTGACAATGTGGGCCCAGACTAGCTTGCCTTGCTCCCTATAAATAGGTTTAGAGTCAATCATTTGATTCTCATTCTCTCAAAAAGTGTTATCTTGATTTCTTTCTTTTTATGTCTTTTTCGACTGCAACCCCCACCATTGGCACATATGTCCTGATCGTTTGTTGCTTATTTGCATTTTACTTTTAATATGTCTCCTTGCTCGTCTCGTTTATCCTCCCTTTCACAGACTTTTGTGCTTGAGAATTCAACCCTTCATCGGGTGAGACAAGGTTTCACAAGTCGTCCTTATGCCGCTGCCCGCATGCGGGGAAGCGTTGGTGGTTTATCAAGGATTTTTAGGGGTTCTCTCGCTGTAACTCGCATTTTTCCAAACCGCTCTGATACTTCTCTGATAGATTCCTTGTGACTAACCTTCTTTCATAGGCAGTTGTACGTTCATATTGATCGTTTTTCTATCCTTAACATTTCTCCTCTGTACGCGAGTGCTTTGATTGGGAGTCGAAGGGTTGTATCTTGCATAAGTATTGAGTCTTAGGAATCAATCTCCCGTTTTTTATCCGAGTAACGTCTGGATACATGTGATTACGATATTATAATACCTTGTCGACATCAGCGAGCTTTTGACCCCCCAACTGACTATATGACTGTGTATGCACACCAAATTCACTGCGGTCTGCGTGTATTTTTTCATCCATTCGTTCAATATTTATATAGGTATTAACAGATCTGTCCCAGCCAGCTAACGCCAAACTTCTTTCGCCATCTGGTCGGATTTATCTTATGTTGTAAGATGCTTTGACATTCCCCTGACACCTTACCGTGTTGGAGCCATTTTTATCCTACGCCCTTGTCCCAACGGTCGTCCATTTTTTAGTTTAGTATCTCGGAATCATCGCCGAAGTTTCATCTCTATCCCTCGCCGCTTAGCTTTTCCTGTGGATTAGAAAAAAAATCTTCTTCTTGAAGCCCAATGCCATATCGGCCGAATCTTGGGGTGTGCCTATTCAATGGGGTCTAAGACTTGTGGTTCCCAACCCTAAAATTTTTGTTCGCGAAACGACATATCTTACCACTGCAGGCTCATATACCGGGTGTTATGATGTTTGCGCATTGTTGGAAGGCTCAGAGGCATTGGAGATGGCTGGTTTACAGTTACGTCGGGACGCCCCAGTGCCTTCCTCCGTGCCTTTGCATATTGATCCTTTATATAGTGAGTCAGCTATCTAACCCCCCCCCCCCCCGCCCCACCCAACCGTTTTTTACCTTGTCCTAATTCTCTCTAATTTGTGCATTGCCTTTTACCTTCTCTTTTACTTCGTTTAGGGTCGGAGAAGAACTCTCATGCCATCGAACCTTTCAATCCAGAGTTTATGGCTCTGATGCCTATTTCCATTCCTTCATCCGATGATTCTGATTCTCGATTATTCGAGTACGAAGTTCTCCCTACTCGTTTGGGACCATTCTATATTTCCGTGGTATCTGAAGTTGGTTCGCTTGGCTGGATAACGGAGCCGTCACCCCTAGATGGACTTTTTGGAAAAGTAGCTCCCACGATACCTATGGCGGTAAATGGTGTAGAACCTATCACTTCACTGGGCTTAAACTTGTCACTTTTGAGTCCCGCTGCTCCCGCGTTAGTGAATGTGGTGGATGAACCTTTGCCTCCTTTTCTGCCCTTAGTCGATTCTCCGGCCAGTGAGCGGCCTAGTCGGAGTCGTGAGGCTCCCGATATTCAGGGTTCGGTGGCTCCTGATGCTGATTTCTGTCGAAACTTCCTTAGCGGTCTACTGAATCGGGCGAATTGCGAGTTATTAGGATCTTTTTCACTATCTACTCTTCATGCTCGGTTTTATCGTGATCTCTCCGAGCTAAACTTTTTCTTTGCTCTTTTTTTTTTTTATCCTCTCGTTTTACTTTGGACTCTAACTCATCAGGTTTTCCAGATATTCATGCTTGTAGGTGCTATGGAGTCGTACAAGGATTATTCCTCTGCGAACTCAGTTTTCATTTTTCATCGTCTCGACGATTTGGATAGGGAACTTTCTGACATTTGTAAAGAGAAAACGAAAGCTGCAACTCAAGGCGAAGCTTATCAAGAGGTTTTAGAGGATTTGCATCACGCTTCACGGGACAAGGCCTGGGACTTAGAACGCCTTCTGATGTTGGAAAGAGCTCGTGCTTTATGCTTGGAGGAAAGGATCGATAACTTTTAAGCACACATTAAAACCCCCGATGAACTTTCCTGCTTAATTTCAAAAGATAGGGACGTTGCTCAAAGCAAAATTGAAGAGATGACTACAGCTCATGAAGTTGCCCTACTTATGGCATGTGCTCAAACCACGATGGCTCTTCCTAGTCTTCCGTAGATTCGGGAAACCCTTTGTGAAGATATGAGAGAAATGGTCCTCATCGGGTATCGCATATGCTAGGAGGCAGTAAAATATCTTCCGGGGTTTCCTCCAGATTTGATCCTTCCCGATTTGGATATTTACGCCTCCGTTTCAGCCCTTATTACAGTTCCTTCTCAAGATTCCTCTATTCGTAGGATTGTCTTTCCTACCGTAACTCTCATGAACCCTATTGATCTTACTGCATAGCAACACCGCCGTATCATCAGGGAGGGCAAGCCTCCCGTCGAGGACGAGTAATTCTATCAGTTTGTAAAGCTTTTGTAAATAGTATGTGTAGTTCTGGCTTCTATGTGTTCGTAAGCTCTTTTGTGAATAAGGCACGATGATAAGGTGGTTAGTATCGTAGAGGTTATGAGTCTTGTAGTAGCGTAATTTTGATGGGCATAGTGCCGCTTTTGGCACTACTGTAATACTCATTTCCTTTAATAAAAGCCTTTCTTTATTCATTCATGGTTTATTGATATATACATTCATGACATGCAATTAGCCGTTCGTTTCTCAACATCTTTTCTAAGCATAATACTTTCTTAAGTTTAAGGCATTCAATGTGTTGGGATATTCGTTGTTGTCTATACTACTCAACCGATAGGTGGTTGGTCCAACTATCTTGGATATCTTATAGGGTCTTTCCCATTTGGGTTGTAGTTTGGCGACATTTTTTGACTCTCCTGCTCTTTTGAGGACTAAGTCTCCTACTTGAAAGGTTCTGATTTTTACCTTCTTATTGTAATTCGAGCCATCATTGCTTTGTAGCTTTCCATCCTTATGGCTGCTCGTGCTCTTCTTTTTTCCAATAAGTCCAACGTCAAAACCAAATTTGAACTATTGCTTACTTCTTCGTATTCTTGGATACACCAGCTTTCAGCTATTATTTCTGGCGGTACCACGACTTCACAACCATATGCCAAACTGTAGGGAGTTTCTCCATTTGTGGAGCTTTGAGTAGTACGGTACGCCCACAAGATACCCAGAACTTGTTCGACCCACTTTTCTTTATGCCAATCCAGCCGTGCCTTCAAGCTTTTTAGTAATGTTTGGTTCGTTCTCTCCACCTGGACATTGCCCTGGGGCTATCCAACTGAAGCGAAACGATGCTTTATTTTCCAATATGTGCACCATTGATCTAATTCGTTACTGTCAAACTCGAGCCCGTTGCCACTAACTTAGTAACGGGGAATGCCAAATCTGCAAAGTATATTTCTCCAAAGGAAATTGATAACCGCTCTTGTAGCGATCTTGGCCATTGGTTCTGCTTCTACCCACTTGGTGAAATAACCTATTGCCACCGGGAGGAACTTCTACTATTGTGCATCAGAAATTAATGGCTCAACATTATCGATTCCCCACTTGGAAAAAGGCCATGCTAGGAGGCTAAGTTCCCACGGGGCCGCAGGTAGATGGACATGCGGCGCATTGAGTTGAGAGGGTAAACATTGTTGAGCATACGCCTTACAATCCTGCACCATGGTGCGCCAACAATAACCTTGTCGAATAATACAGTTTGCCAGGCTGGCTCCCCTTGCGTGGTTTCCAAAATTCCCTTCATGCATTTCTCTCATTACGGCTTTTGCTTCCTCACCATAACTCTCGTCATCCATCCATTACTGATTGGAAATACGATGGCTCTGGATATTTCCGGCGCGTCTTTCTCCGATTCAATTGCTTGTAGTAGAGTAATGCACCGCGTAGATACGATGGTTTGTGTAGCTATTTTTGATAAACCGTCTGCCTCTTGATTCTCGGACCGCGGTATCTGGACTATCTAAAATTCTGCAAAAGACTATTTTTTCTGATGAACCACTTGGGCATATGCTCTCATCCTTTCTACTTTGATCTCGAAACTTCCATTGATTTATTGTACTATCAATTGCGAATCACTATGGACTATATATTGTTTAACGTCCCCTTCGTGTGCTAACCTCATGTCTGCAAGTAATGCTTCGTACTCTGCCTCATTGTTGGATAATGGGTAATCCAACCTTATAGGGAAATGGAGTAATTCTTCTTCTACTTCCATATTTCTGAGTAATACTCCAGCGCCACCGTGGGTTCCAACAGATGATCCATCTACGAATGCGTGCCACAAAGGATCACGACTCACTACTTCTAATTCTGTCATTTCCAGGATAACATCTGCCAAAGCCTGGTCTTTAATGGTGGGCCATAGGGCATACGTAATGTCGTATTCACTTAACTCTATTGCCCACTTTACCAACTGCCCCAATATTTCTGGATGATTGAGAATAGTTCGTAATGGATGTCTTGTAAGGATAGTAATGGGGTAAGACAAGAAATAACAACGTAGCTTCTGCACAGTCGTTATGAGTGCTAGTACTAGTTTTTCCATGAGGGTGTATCGGGTTTCCGCCCCTGACGTAATAAGTTGGTAAATGTTCTTTTCCTTGTTCTTTTACTAACACCGCGCTAACGACTTCTTCTCCAGGTAAGGGTTTTACTAGCAAAGGTGGACTGACCAGGTAATTTGAGATCTTCAAACGCTTTTTTGCACTGTGCGTCCCATCGGTTTCTCAGGATTTTGAAGAAAGGCAACCCTTTTTTCGCAGAGCGGGAAATAAATATATTGAGCGAGGCTGACCTGTGCGTCAATTTTTGAACATCTTTGATGGTTTTGGGTGTTTTCATTTCCACGATGGCCTTAACCTTTTCAGGGTTCACTTTGATCCCCTTTTCTGTTACCATGAATCCTAGGATTTTTCCTCCATTTATGCCAAATGAGCACTTCTTTGGGTTAATTTTTATTCCAAACTTGTCCATGATGTCTAGGGCTCTGCTCAAATTGTCGGGATGACTTTCGGCTTGTTTGCTTTTGATTATCATGTCATCCACATATACTTCCACGTATTCTCCGATGAGGTTGGAAAACATCAAGTTGACCAATCTTCGATAAGTGGCGCCTGCGTTCTTAAGTCCGAATGGAATTACTAAGTAGCAAAAAGTGTCGGAGTCAGTGATAAAGCTGGTTTTTTCTTGATCGCGCTCCACCATGGGTATCTGGTTGTACTCCTCATCACCATCCATTATAGATAAAAGTGCGCATCCTGCCGTGGAGTCGGCTAATTGATCGATATATGGCAAGGGGTAACAATCTTTTGGACATGCGTCATTCAGATTAGTGAAGTCGACGCACAGAAGTCATTGGATTTCAGAGTGGATGATCTTGTTCCTTTTCGGACCCATATTCATTTTCTTCTGTTGAATAGGCTTCGCGCTATGCCTCACATTGAGGTAGTGTTGGCATACCGTGGGGCTAATCCTCCCTTGGGGCCTGCCTTCCCATGCAAAGAGGTGACTGTAATTTTTAAGACATTGACAACTTCTTCCTCCATCTTTTGTTCCATTTTTGTTCCTATATGGACCTTTTTCTGGTCACCCCCTTCTAGCATTTCTATTAGCTTTAATTCTTCTACATGTTGTACTCTTTCCTCTTCGACCTTTGCGTTTTCTTCCCGGGATGATGGCCTTGTCTCCGATACTTAGGGGAATAGAATTCATGCTGCATTATCGAGCTTTGGTCTGGCTTCCTCTCACTTTTTCGATGCATGACATAGTTGGGAACTTGATTTTTAGGTGAAGAGTGGAGGGAGTCGTTTCAAATGCATGTATCGATGGAATTCCACATATCGCGTTGTAAGTTTGTGACGGAGCTTCGACCATCCAAATTTTTACATGTTTTGTGCGTCTTAGAGCTCCTTCCCCCCATGACATGGGTAACGTAACTATTCCCATTGTACGACTGGATTATTTGGAGAACCCTACTAGAGGTATCTCCGTCGAATCTAACTCATCTTTTCTTAATCCCATGGCTCCGAAGGTTGGGGTGAATAGCACATCTACGGAACTTCCCGTATCTAACAAAATTCTTTGAACCTCTATCCCCAAAATAATCGTAGTTATCACCAATGGGTCGTCGTGTGGGTATATAATCCCTTTCAGATCTTTGGGCCCGAAGGATATCGTTGGAAGCTTCAAACCTTGGATTGAGCAAATTGGCAACCCATGCTCCATTTTTCGAGCTTCTTTGATCTATATCCTTTTCCTTCCGGTTGGTATGATTTCTATGTTAACTCCTTCTATAATATTCATTGTTCTTCCCGACGAGGGATTGTCTTCATATGATTTTGGGGGAGGAGGAAGCCTCTGGAGGTAATCTTCTTCATCCTATTTTTCCTGGGGGCCATTTTGTTATTATCACTTTCTTTGCACTTCACTTTCTTCCTCGCATCGATCTGTCGAGTATTCTGTCCTCCTTCTTCTACGTAGTCCCTCACGTATTCGAGGCTCAACAAGTGATGTATCTCTTTCTTTAGGGCGGGGCACTTGTCAGTGGTATGCCCGTAAGCTTTATGATATTTACAGAACTTTCTTGGATCTTTTTTATTGTATGGTTGTTTTACTGGTATTGGCCATATGAAATCTTTATGGCCCTTCATTACATTCAGTATTTCCGCAGGGGTAACTGTTAACGCGAGAAGGAGAACTAGTCATAAATGCCTCTTTACATTTCCAGGGTTATCTCTTTGTTGTGAGAGCGTCTTGTCCTCTTTTTCCTTACCCTTTTGATCCTGGTCATCATTCTCGGACTTAAACTTGGAATTTTCTGCCTCTTCCATGAGGATATAAGTTTCGGCCTTTTGCATGAGCTCATTCATGTCTCTTACTCGATTCCCAATCAGATATCAAAAAAGGTTTCCAGCTCTTAGGCTTTGCACGAGTATATCAGCTATCATAGGAGTATCTACATTAGGTACGCCTAAAGCTTCATCCGAGAATCACTTCATAAAGTCTCTCATTGACTCATCTTTTCATAGCTTGATTGAAAAGAAGTGGCATGCTGACTTAGGATAACGCATGTTGCAAGAAAATTGTCTAACAAATAAGCAAGCCAATTGTTCAAATTTAGAGATCGTACCTGGGGGTATTTGGGAAAACCATGATTGAGCTCGCCCAATCAAGGTAGTGCAAAACACTAGACAAAGAGAAAAATCTAAAGCCGAGGATAAATCCATCGTAGCCATATATTGGTTGATATGATCTTGGGGATCCCCTCTATCTTTATCTCCCGAGTACAATGGCAAGTTGACATGCCTCATTGCGAGGGGAATGAGCGCGTGTGCAATTTCCGGGATAAAGGGGGATCAGTGATATACTGGTTCCTCTCTGGGAGTCATCATTCTCTTCATGTCCTGCATTTCTCGCTGCATGTGATTGATAATATCCCTGAGGGTGGGTTCTTCTCTTGAACGGCGAAGAAGATTCTACTCAAACTTGGGGGTCTAATATCCTGGTCCTTGGTAGGGTGAACCGTGACGAGATGGTGGGGTCATCCGTGACCTCTGCTCCTCCACATGATATCTCTCTCCATATGGTAATATAGGTTGGGGTTCTCTTACCCTTTCCCTGGTGCGCTCTGCTCTGCGTAGAGCCGCTTCCATTAGATCTTCAAATATCTCTCTTGGAAGGTTAATGAACTTCGCATTCGGGATTGGTGAAAGCGGAGCAGGCGGTGCATCTGTCGGATCGTGCACCGACATTTCATCCCTTATTTCTTCATGACTTCCTTGTCGGGGCCCGATGGATTCTTCTATAGGCCTTATTTTGCAATAGTCTGATGTGTACTTCTGGGAACTTCTCAAGGTAATTTTTATGGCGTTCCCACAGACGATGCCATTGTGTTAACACTCGATGGATTTATTATTTATGCATGTAGTTAAATTTGTATTGAAGTATCGAAACGCCTTGCGTGATTCCACAAAAATATAGTTTTAATGGAACTATGAGACTGATTACACGATGACTCCTCTTTTTGATTTCTTATTTTTCTTGTATTTTTCACCTGCCTTACAATGGCAACGGATCTCCCTATTTATAAGGTTTTCCTTGGCATGCAGCTGGCAGCGTGCCTGTTTTTGTCTTAACAGATGGTTCTCCGTATGCTGATAAGCATCCTTGCATATGTTGCTTGTGACAAGCGGTCTTGTGATGCTGACTCGGGTTATCGTTCTTAAACACCTAGTTTTCTTTGTTGATACACGTGTCATCGGAAGTTTATCTTTCCGTCGATATTTCTCTTGAGGTGTCCTATCGTGGAACTCGATATGGGAATCGTAAAGTATTGAAAGTGTGCCTGAGAGTAACGTCGATCTTGTGGGGGCATCGTGGAGTCGTCAAAGACTCGTAGTGCCACACAGATCTCGTACCCTGTTTGCATCTTCCCTGGCATCGTGATTTGGGATAAGTTCTTCTGGTTATCTAAGCCCGATGATTTTTACCTCCGATGGCAACACTTCTCTCATATTTTCTGGAGAGTTCATTACTGCGAATATCGCATGCTTACGATATTTAATCCCCGTTGAGTTAACAAACTTCTTCTTCCTAAATCTGGCTCTTTTAATAAAAAATTATCTTTTCAGAAAATCCTACAATTATTAGTGAAAATATTATTGAACATGAGTTCCTCTCATGGCTATCAATTAATTTTCAGTGTATTATGTAAAGAAAGAAGTGATTATTTGTTTCTACCGGCTACTGATAGAAATAGTGGTCTAATAATAATTGAACACAACAATAATATATATTATTATAGAAAAACTAAAACTATTGAGGTTTATAATAATATATTAAAAGGACATAGGGAAAGAAGAGCAAATAAGGAGTATATTACTTGTGAATTTGTGTTTTTCACTTCATCTTGATGGCTCCTTATATAGGAAAGAATTTCCAATATCTTACAGTATTTACAACAACTACTACTATTATAAAATAGTATGTGTACATAATTCTCAACAATGGCCACTAGGTATATTCCACTTACCATATTTATAACACTCCCCCTTGGCTATTTGAAGATTTTATTATGTACATGATCCGCCTTCTGCACACGTCTTATGCTGCCTCGTTAAAAACCTTATAAGGAAAAACCTATTGGGATAAAAGCTTTAATAAGGGAAAAAGAGTGCAGTCGTGTGAACTCCCCTCAAGTTGGCATCTCCAATTCTTCATAAGTCTCGTAGGTGACGCATCACAATACTTTGAACATGTTTTTTAAAGTTACAGTAGGGAGTTCCTTTGTAAAAAGATCTACCATATTGTCACATGATTGAACATATTGGATATTAATTTCTTTATTCTTCCCGAGTTCCTGAGTGTAGGCAAAATATCTTGGGGGTATGTATTTGGTTCGATCACTCTTGATATAGCCTTCTTTCATCTGTATAATACATGCATAATTGTCTTCGTATAATGTTGTAGGACTCTCCCTAATAGGTAAGCTATATGTACTTTATATATGATGTGTCATTGATCGTAACCACACACATTCCCTGCTTGCTTCATAGAGTGCAATAATCTCACCATGATTCGATGATGTTGCAGCAAGTGTCTATTTCTCAGAATGCCATGAAATAGCAGTGGCTCCATATATGAATACATATCCAGTTTGAGATCTGGATTTATGTGGGTCTGATAGAAAACTTGCATTTGCATAATTAATCAATTCTTGTTCTTCATTGTTAGGATGAAATAGACCAAGATCCATAGTTCCTTGCAAATAACGGAATAAATATTTAATTCATTTCCAGTGCCTTTTTGTGGGTGATGAGCTAAACCTGGCTAATAAATTCACAGTAAATGATATACCAGGTCTAGTACAATTAGCTAGATACATTAAAGCTCCAATGACACTTAAATACGGAACTTAAGAACCAATAATTTCTTCATTTTCTTCACAATGACAAAATGGGTCTTTATCTATAGTTAATGATCTTGCAATCATAGGATGGTTCAAAGGTGTTGCTTTATCCATGTTAAAACGTTTCAATATCTTTTTAGTATAATTTGATTGATGCACAAGTATTCTATTTTTAACATGCTCAATTTGCAAACCAAAACAACATTTAGTCTTTCCAAGACCTTTCATTTCAAATTCATCATTTAAATAATTCATTGTTGAATGAATTTCTTTGTCAGTGCCAATGATATTTAAATCATCTACATAAACCGCAAAAATTGCAAAACCAGATGATGTTTTCTTAATAAAAATGCATGGACACAAAGAATTGTTTATATTTCCTTCTTTTAATAAATATTCACTCAAACGATTGTACCACATGCGACCAAATTGCTTTAACCTATATAATGATCTTTGCAATTTAATTGAGTATATTTCTCTGGGTTTGGAACTTGATGTTGCGGGTAATTTAAGTCCATCAGGGACCTTCATGTAAATATCATTATCAAGTGATCCATAGAGATAAGCAGTGACAACATCCATGAGATGCATGTTTAGATTTTCATAGACCGCTAGAATGATCAAGAATCAAAATGTAATCGTATCCATTACAGGATAATACGTTTCTTCATAATCGATTCCAGGTCTTTGAGAAAATTGTGTGTGACAAGGCAAGCTTTGCACCTTACAATTTCATTTTTCTCATTTCGTTTGTGAATGAATACCCATTTGAACCCTACGGGTTTCACATTTTTCGGTGTGAGAACAATGGGTCCAAATACCTTTCGCTCATTAAGCGAATCTAACTCATCTTGCATAGCATTTTTCCAGTTATCCCAATCATTCCTATTTTGGCATTCAATTACATATTGGGGTTCAGGATCATCATTTCATTCACAATTTCATAAGCGACTGAATATGAAAATATTTCATCCATATTTTCCATCTCATTTCGATCCAATATCAATATCATTCTCGTATTGATATAATTTATAGAGATTTCAATGTTCTTTTTATTTATAGGATCTGATTGGATAACTTCTTGAGGTATCTTATATGTCACATTTTGCGGCTCATCAGGCATAGATTTCTCAATAATAGGATCATTAGGTTTTGATGCTCCTTTTCTTTTTCGAGGATTTTTGTCCTTTGACCCAACATGGCGTCCATATTTCTTAGATATATCAAATATATCATCCTTTGATGTTTCTTTTGGATTTACAATATGAGTCGGAGCATTTGCAGTTGGTATATGTAATTTTGTTACACTGCTTATGTCAGTAAATACATCGGGTAATTAATTTGCAATAGCTTGTAAATGCAAGATTTTCATTACTTCCAAATCACATTGCTTTGTTAGCATATCAAAGCTTGTCAAAGATGGATTATACCATGATAAATCTTTTTCCAACTGCTTCTTTTCTCCCCCTAAGGTTGGAAAATTTACCTCATTAAAATGGCAATCGACAAAACGTGCCGTAAAGACATCACCTGTTAGAGGCTCAAGATATCTGATTATTGATGGTGAGTCAAATCCAACATATATTCCCAACCTTCTTTGTTGTCCCATTTTTATTCACTTTGGTGGTGCAATTGGAACATAAATTGTACAACCAAAAATCTTTATATGAGAAATATTGGGTTCATGACCAAAAGCAAGTTGCAATGAGGAATATTCACGATACGAGGTTGGTCTAATGCGAATTAGTAATGTAACATGTAAAATTGCATGACCCCATAGAGAACTTGACAATTTAGCTTTCATCAACAATGGCCTAGTAATTAATTGAAGACGTTTAATTAATGATTCAGTTAAACCACTTTGAGTATGTACATGTGCAACAAAATGTTCAATCGTAATTCCAATTGACATACAATAATCATTGAAAGCTTTAGATGTGAATTCACCAGCATTGTCAAGTCTGACTTTCTTGATCGTATAGTCAGGAAATTGAACTCTTATTTTAATTATTTGAGCCAAAAATCTCGCAATTGCCATATTGCGAGTAGACAATAGACAGAATGTGACCATTGACTTGAGTCATCAATTAATACCATAAAATAGTGAAATGGTCCACATGATAGATGAATAGGTCCACATATATCACCTTAAATGTTTTCAAGAAATGTGGGTAGTTATGTCTTAATTTTAACTGTTGAATGCTTTATAATTAGCTTTCCAAGAGAACATGATTCACATGGACTATTGTTGCTCAGATTGAGTTTGGATCCTTCTAATGAATGTCCATGTGTAGTTTCAATTATCCTAGTCGATCATGCCATAGAGTCAATAGTTTTGGATTTTCATTGACTACCATATTTGATTCGATTTTATTAAAATATGTATAATCCAACCCTGATGAGATATATGGTAGTTTTTCCAGAAAAATGTTCCTTTCTTGGCATATGCTTAGTAATGAAAATATATTTAGCGTTATTTACCGTTATTGACTCAGTATCATATCCATGACGATATATATCTTTAAAAATCAATAAATTCCTTCTGAATTTTGGGGCAAATACGGCATCATTGATGATAAACTTTGTTCCATTTGGTAAAGTAAAAGTAGCTCTACCAGATCCTTCAATCAATTTAATAGGACCTCCTATTGTACCGACTTTGAATTTTGCGGGTTCTAAATATGTGAAATATTTCTTACTTGTGAGAATTGTATGAGTTATACAACAGTCAAGTAGGCAAAAATCACCGGTATGCTTCATATCATGCTTCCGTTCAAATAAAAAATATTAAAATAAATATTCCAATAACCAGGGTAAATATTCGAAAAGAGATTATTTTATCGAAATTACACAATAGAAATGTAGGAAGCAGATAATACAACTTAAAACATAAATCACACTAAGCATATTTAGCCAGAAAATCACAAAACACATATTAAGCCAAACGAACATCATAATCATCAGTAAAGTCTGTCGCCTCCATAAAGGTGGAATCATCATTTGGATTTTGTTCGATAAGGTTAACTTCCTTTTCTTTACCCTTCAAACTTTCTTGGTACATCTTACAAAGATGTTCTGATGTAAGACATTTGTTGGCCCAATGTCCTTTCATTCCACATTTAAAACAATAACCTTGAGAGTTTTTATATTTTTCTTTGTTCTGGTGGTTATTCTTAAAAATGGTGTAGGTATGCGAGGGGTTGTGAAAACTCCCTCGACCACGACCACCTCTTTTACCGCGTCTACCCCTATAGTCATATCCTCCTCTATGACCACCTCTACCTTGACCATGACCACGACCTCGATTGGTATTATCATTGTTACCTCGTCCATAGGAGTTTGAAAATTTAATGGTATTTGCCTCAGGTAATGCATGTGCTCTAGGAGGACGAGATTGATGATTTTTCATCAATAAGTTATTGTAACTTTCTGCCATTAACAACATTTGTTGCAAGTCCTGATATTTTAAAATATTCAGCAATATGTATTGTTGTTGGACATTTATCATGGACACATGAAAGGTAGAAAATGTTTTCTCTATCATTAAGCTTTCTTCCACAATAAATAATCTGAACAAATCTCCATACGCGCGGAGTTGTATGCACTTACAGTTTCAAAATCTTGGAACCTTAAATTGTTCCAATCATCAGTGGCTTTTGGTAACATGGTTTCCTTTTAATGGCCATATATTTCCAGTAGGTTTGTCCATAATTAATGAGGATTGGTAACATCGAGATATTCCCCCTTTAAGGTTTCATCAAAATATTTTTCCATATTGATCACAACCTCACATTTTTCTGGATCCGTATTTGTATTTACTGCAGCAAGAGTTTCAACGATACTCTTTGATCTGAGGTACAATTTTGTATTTGATTTCCATTGTCCATAATTCTTACCAGTGATATTGAGTATACAACTAACTGTACTCGTGAGGTTAGACATTTTTCCAGCTAAATACATAACCAAGGAAAATATAATTAGGATCGATATATTTTATTTAACACATAATCGTAGAAGAACAATTATTACAATAATACAATGTAATTATCTCATCTCTAGTCAAATCTTGAATTCGAACATTATTATGATAAAAGGAAGGAATATCATAGGGAAAAACACACACTACAACAAAACGCATCAATTGCATGGGAAAAAATCCGATGCAAAAATTCCATGCTTTTGGTGTCCATGCAAGAGAATTGCATCAAAAAATTCTGATGCAATAGGGCTCTGCATCGAAATTTTTGGATGCGAAGTTGCATGGAAAGTTTCCCATGCAAAATAAGTTGCATCGAAAAAATACGATGCAGGAAGTCCCTGCATCGAAAAAATCTGATGCGGAAAAGACGTGCAACAAAAATTTTCGATGCATAACCCAAGTGAGAAAGTGCAACGTGGCAGCAGTAGGGAGGTTCGGTAAAACTCTTTGCATCAGAAATTTCCGATGCAATTGATGTTGCATCGGAAATTTCCGATGCAAAATATGCGAAATATTATTTTTAAAAAAAGTGGGGGTATTATTCCGCCACTTTTTTTTTATGTTTTTGTTTTTATTAATATTAATATTTTTTAATAAACAATTTTATAATGCATATTGATTAAATTTCATATTGATTATATACATATTTTAATACATATTTATAATACAATTTTATAATACATATTGATTCATATAAACAATTTTATAATACATATTAATTACTTTTTCAAGATATATATATTAAATTTCAACTATAATTATTTTCTATACATAGTTATTTAAATTTTCGTATAGTTATATTAAAAAAAAAAATTGTGATGAAAACTTATATTTATATTTATATTTTTCTTATGTATATTTATATTGTAAATTTAGAGAGAAGATGAGTAGAGAGGAAGAAAAGAGAAGGAGATGAATGAGAAGTGAATGGGGGTGTGGGGGTATTTATAGGAGAAGGTTACAGATTTCGCATCGGAAAATTCGGATGCAAGATGTACTGCATTGCAATATTGCCATGCAAGATTTCCTTTGCATGGGAAAATTCCCTTGCAACATGTACTGCATGAGAAAATTCCCATGCAACATCTACTGCATAGGAATTTTTCGATGCACAGGAATTTTCCTATGCAACTACAAATTGCATGGCAATTTTCCTATGCAAGTGGAAATAGGTAAAATTTGCATAGAAAAATTTCTATTCGTAAATTATTACTATTTATAAAATATTGATACTTATTAAATTTGTATTTATATTTTTACCCCAAAAGTATTTTAAACATCGTTCATTCCGCATTTTTGACAAATTTTTAATGTACATATGCCTCATAAGTGTTATTAAAATAATGGTTAAAAATGGAGTTTTGACGTCGTTTCCATCTTTTGCATAATTAACGCCAAATATTTTTTAAACGTCTTTGCTTACTCCGGTTTTGACGAAATTTTGAAGAGTACTGTTATTTATAATAACATACCGTATGGTAAAAACAATCGACGAGTGGACTTGATTGACACTCTCTACATGTGAAAATACAATTTTGGTTTAGTAGAGTATACTTATATAGGGTTTACGGTTTAGGGTTTAGGGTTTAGAGTTGAAGATCATATATATGGTGGTTTATTATTTATTGTGCATCTTTCGTTACTCCTTTATTGACGAGATTTGGAATAACACACCTACTTACTGATTAGAAAATGTGGATTTCGAGTTGTTTTGCAACTTTTGACTAATTACATTTTCACCCCAAAAGGTTTCTTTGTGTCTTTCATTACTCTGTTTTTTGACGAGATTTTAAAGAACACTCCTACATATGGTTTAGAAAATGTTGGTGATTGAAGAAAGTTAGATTTAAGTTGTTTTCTAACTTTTGAATAATTACATTTTCAACTCAAAATGTTTATTTGCGTCTTTCGTTGCCCCGTTTTTTACGATATTTGAAAGAACACTCCTACTTGCTGTTTAGAAAATGTTGGTGAAAGAAAAAGTGGATTTCGAGTTCTTTAGCAACTTTTGACTAATTACATTTTCACCCCCGAATAGTTTCTTTGCGTCTTTCGTTACCCTTTTTTGACGAGATTTGAAAGAACACTCCTACTTATTGGTTAGAAAATGTTGGTGAAAGAAAAATTTAAATTTTAGTTGTTTTGCAACTTTTGAATAATTACATTTTCAACCCGAAAGGTGTAATTCATTTTGTTGTATTTTTTTTGGCATGGAAATATTTCCATGCAATTGCTATAATTTCCATTCGATTGCTTAATGCATGGAAATTTTACCATGATGTGCTTTCTTGCATTGCAATTTTGGGATTCATAGTCTATCTTTGCATGTAAATTTTTTGATGCAATTGTTCAATGCATGGAAAGTTTTCCATGCCAATATCTCTTGCATCGCAATTTTGGGATTCATAGTCTATCTTTGCATGGAAATTTTTCGATGCAATTGCTATAATTTCCATGCAATTGTTCAATGCATGAAAAAATTTCCATGCCAATATCTCTTGCATCGCAATTTTGGGATTCATCACCTATCTTTGCATGAAAAGTTTCCATGCAAGTAATTATGCATTGAAAAATTAGCATGCAACTATGAACTTTACCCCATTGCTCACTCTATTTAAGCACTCACTTCCATCCATTTGAATCACTCACAAATTCTTCTTCAATCTCTCACTACTTTTTTGAATCTCTCACAAATTATAATAAATTTTCTCTTCCGTATATTCATTGAAGCTCAATTAAGCTAGCCTACATTTGAAGGTTTGTTCATCATTTTTGTACCTTTGTCAATTATGCATTAATTCCATATTTATGTTTTAATAAATAATTGATTATTAATTTTGTGTAACGTTATTTTGTCAGTAAATAATACGAAAGATGAGTAATTGGTGGTCCGATCGACGTTGGATGTATGAGAAGCTAGACGAAAATGAAAACTTTAATTATCATTTTGAGGATGGTGTGTCGAACTTTCTCGATTACGCTTTCTTGCATAGTAGTAATTTGAATCGTGGTCGAGCTCGTTGCCCATGTAATTAAAATCATGGCCGATTACGATGGGGCGGGTGCTGGTAAGACGACTCATGGTATGGCCGCTGATATGTCGTATGCTCAGGCTCCCGCTCTCGACGAAGGATACGTGACGTGTCTGGGTAGTACACACCGCCCTCAGGGTATGGGTCGTAGTCATCATGATGCGGCGAGAAAGATCTCGAGTGTTGTGTATACTGTGTACTAGCCTGAGGAGGTGGATGCGTACGCCGTGGGGTCTGAGAAGTGTGAGGCTGCAAACGCTGGGTGGGACTCACTCGCCAAACGGGCTGCGGCGGATGGTGGCGCTGTGTAGGCGACGAACTACTATACAAAACTATAGAAGAGCGAGTGACCGGTGTATCATCACCAAGAAAAGGATCGTCTAGGCCCTCTGGTGGCTCTGGCCTATCCAGGTACAACAAATCTAGGGGTTCCTGTCCGTTTTGCCTCGAAATGTTTCTCAGATGATCCGTGAGTAGCTTGCTATGCTCCCACTATCGTAACAAGTTCTCGTACTGTTTCCTCAGCTGCGCCTGATACCTTGTATAGGCCCGACGCTGCTTATCCCTCATCGCCGCCATCTGCGCGCGGTGTGCCGCCTCCCTATCCGCATATGCACTACCACTACTAGAGGCATCACCTCTGAAATGCGAATGAGTTTGTACCCCCATAACCGGACCAACTGATGTGGTAGAAAATGTTTTACCTTATTTTTTTTCATTGGTTGAGCCTTGAACCATGTATCGAAGTCCCAAGGAGGCCATTTGCTCTTGTCCGACCTATATTTCCTCTGGAGCTCTTGCAGATATTTAAGTTGCAAAACATAAATAAAGGCCAAATTCCAAAAATTCAATAAGTAAAATGTGGAATTTCTAACTCCTAAATTATATGTATAGTATTAATAGATTACTTACCCAAGCCTGGTGAGCTTCATCTGATACCCACTCTTCCGTTATAACTCCTTCTTTCATGTTCTTTTCCTTCACTCGGCCAAGCTTGTAAATTCTCGCTATCGGCAAGTCTTTAATCGTAACTCCGTCATCTTCAGCCTGTTTCACAAAATAATTAAAAAATTAATACTAAAAATTTTAAATGGCCAATTTTTAATACGACACCCTAATATGTATTTTAAGAACCAAATACAAAAAAAAAATCCATTTTTTCTGCCATTTCTTGGCCCGAATGCTCCCACCAAACCAGCTCTTCAATGGCGCCTTCTGCCTGTTGATCTGGGCTTTTGCGCACCTATTCTGGTGTACTGGCCCATCCCAGTATTCCATGAATTTATGCTCATCTCTTTCTCGAATCCATATATCATTTCTACTACGGACTTCGTGTTTGTCCCTTATCTCCATCAATACTCTCTTCAGTGAGTTCAAGCATTCGCTATAACGCTTGTTGCCAATCGTTTTCCAAACACTCCTAACTCTATACTCGCCGACTTCATCCCACTGATATTGGCTCTGCAAATTTAAAATAATACAAATAATTAAAACAAAAACATATGAAAAATAAACAACAATAAATGAAAAAATAAGCATTTTAATTAACTATTTTTAATATCTAATAATAATTTCATTAAAAAACTTACTTTAAATTCTTTCCATGCGCTGTCCCTATAAGCTTGAGAAAATCCTTGAATCGAAACCACGGGCCCTGACACAACTTCTTCAAAGTAGCAGAAACCGACGCGCTAATGGACGATTGGTTTCTCAACCATCTGGTATATAGACAAAATGTGATCCACTCCCTATGATCGCGGTTATCTGGTATAGGTGCCCCTTTGCCCTGCCCCCGAAGATTTCTCGGCTCATCGTCATGAGAGGAATGTGATGGTCCTGCATCGGCGGGCCCTCGAGACGATGTTGGCCTGTCTGAAGCAGCAGACGATGTCGGCCTGTCGGAACCTAAGGCATGCGCCGAGCTATGCGGCGACTCGGTGGTGGCAGTGCTGATCGGTGGAATAGGCTCTATCTCGAAGTCAGTAATAAACCCATACGAGTCATAGTACGTAGGGTGAACCGGCATATCATCATCATCAAGTGGGTTAAACGGGTGCATCGGGGGTCTACGTGGCTGCTGACTAGTAGATGCATGTTACTTCCTCGGACGCCTCCCCCTACGACCTCCACCCCTAGATGATCCCCGATCTCTATCTGCCATCTAAATTATCCGACAAAAATATCAATATAATCGTCCCTAAACATTACTAAATTATATTTCAACACTACAGAAAAATTATTCTTCACAACTCGATCCTAATAAGAAATATAATTAATTGGAATTTCCAATCGATCTATATGTTTTCTGTTAACTCACTACATATTCCAAAATAACCCCAAAACTTTGAATTAATAATCTTATTCCTAATTTTGTTTCAACACACATTTTCTAAATTACAAAGTAACCTCTAAAGTTCAATAACCAAATACTCTAAATATTTGCAAACAAGCCCAAATCTTCTAATTAATTATCTTATTCCTAAAATAAACTCTAGTAAATACATTCAACACCACAAAAATTTTAAACTTCAAATTGAGACTATAACTTTCTCAAAACTACTTTATCTACCCTCGAGTTTTTTAACTACAATTTATACCCCAAATCTTTTGTTAAACTACAAATTAAGCCCTAAAATCTCAAAATTTAAAAATTTGCACAAAACTAGTTTAAGAATTCACATAACAACACAATAATCATATTCACATTAACAAATAACAACAATAATCAAAATTATATCAACAATTTCAAAATTGCACAAATGTAAAAATAATTGATGAAAAATAGTAAAAGTTGCATCAAATTGATCCTTGAGAAGAATAGAATTGCTTACCGGTGTTTTTGGGTGATTTCCGGCGACGGTGGACCGTCAACAATGGTCACGGTCGACGGTGTATGTGTGTTTTTGTGTGTTTGTGTGTGTGTGTGAGAACGACGGGCTGATCAATGGACAATGGGGGGCTTTTTGTTTTTTATATCTCTGCATCGGATAAATCCAATGCAAGATTTTTTTTTATTATTAGTTTTATATATGTGCATCGGATAAATCTGATGCAAGATTTTTTATTTTTTTATTTTTTTTATATCTCTGCATCGGAGAGTTTTGCATCGGATTTTTTGGATGCAGCCTGCGTTGCATCCGAACCATCCGATGCAATTGACCCTAAGGTCAGTTGCATCGAATTTTTTCGATTCTAAATGTCTTGCATCCGAAAATAAAAATTTGGATGCAAGACTTTCCATACTATTGCTCCGGTTTGTTGTAGTGATAGGAGTGTCCTCATCTACTGGCATAAACATAATAATTGAAAGGTAAGTGAGAATCAAGATCGCTGTTGTTGTAGAGATCATTTTGCAAGATGAGAAAAATAAGGTGAAGATTTGTGCGAAATTTGTGTTATGAAATTTGTGTATTTATAGAGGAAAAATATAAGTAGCTGTTTATAGTCGTTAGAAAAATAATCATTTTGGCATGTTTTATGAACGGTAATGTCTTTAATAATTTAGCAACAAAACTTAATTGTAATAACATGTAAAATAATTTCCGCCGCATTAGTGATATTTTAACGGGCATATAGAATAATATTACGATAAGTAAATACATATATATTTTCCGCCATATTACTATGTAAAAACTTTCATGGGCTTAAGGAATAATGTAAACAAGTAAAATAATTGCAATGGATTAAGTGCTTAAATAATTTATGTCACATTACTATGTAAAAACTTTCATGGGCTTATGGAATAAAATAAGCAATATAATAGGAGGTAAAACCTTCCATAATAATAAATTATCAGTAGTCGTTTCTAGCTTGGGGTTAACTCAATCATCAACGAAAGTTAAAATTAGCCTTAGTGTTAGAGTTAGATGACAGTAAAATATAAATTGTCAGTAGTCGTTTCTAGCTTGGGGTTAGCTCAAGCATCAACGAAAGTTAAAATTATCGTTAGTGTTAGAGTTAGATGACAGTACGACATAAAAAAAAATTCATCTAATCATAAAATTATAGATATGCAGTAGTCCTCCTTGTCTATAATAATGGAGATAGATGAACAAGTAAATATAAACTTTCGTACCTTTTAACGTTGAACGTTGTCTTTAAAGACTAAATCTGAATTTTGAAACACTAAATCCTCGTTTTGGGTTTATACTAATTTTTTGGCGAATGATTCATTGAATAGTTTGAATATTTTGGGTTTATACTAAAACTTTTTTTTTTCTTTAGAGAGTAAGGATATATTGTACATAGGGAAAAAGAAAAATTAAGGAAATGTATCGGAGCGAGCACCTTCGTGCTGATAACTGTGTTACAGAAAAACTGAAAGTATTGAGGTTTATAACAATATATTAAAAGGACATAGGGAAAGAAGAGCAAATAAGAAGTATATTACTTGTGAATTGATATTTTTCTCTTCATCTTGATGGCTCCACATATAAGAAAGAATTTTCAAGGACGAAATATTAAAACTGCCCTTTAACTTTTTTTCAAAACTAAAAATGTCCGTTTTTTTCGGGCCTTGCAAAAATGCCCCGTAAGTCTTGAAAAATCTTGCAAAAATGCCCGATTGCCTTATTTGGGCCAAAATTGCCTACGTGGCGGTACAGTCAACACCACGTCATAAAATAGCTCTGCCACGTCATATTTTCAGCTAATAATAATAAATATATATAAATAATAATAATAAAGATATATATAAATAATAAAGATATATATAAATAATAAAGATATATATATATATATAAATAGTAATAAACATATATATAAATAATAATAATAAACATATATAAACAAATAATAAAGATATATATATAGATAATAATAAACATATATATACAAATAATAAAGATATATATATAAATAATAATAAACATATATATATATAAATAATAATAAACATAAATATATATAAATAATAATAATAAACATATATATAAATAATAATAATATATATAAATAATAAAGATATATATATATATATATATAAATAGTAATAAACATATATATAAATAATAATAATAAACATATATATACAAATAATAAAGATATATATATATAAATAATAATAAACATATATATATATATATATAAATAAAACAAATAACAATAAAACACAAAAAAACTAAAAAAAAATAAAAAAAAACCTACCACACCCCCCCCCCCCCCCCGCCACCAACGACCACGATTGCAGTGGTGGTGGCGTCGATTTGACGCCACCACCACTGCAAATCGCGGTGGTGTTGGCGACGCCACTCTCGTCGCGATTCGCGGTGACGCCACCGCTGCGATTTGCAGTGGTGGTGGCGTCAAATCGACGCCACCACCACTGCAATCGTGGTCGTTGGTGGCGGGGGGAGGGGGGGGGGGGGGTTCCGAGGGGGGCAGGGCGGGGAGGGGGGCGGCGGGGATGGATTTTTTTTTTTTTTTTTTTTTTTTTTATTTTTTTTGGATAATGTTAAAATATTTATTATTTTATAAATTAGTATAAATAATAATATATGTTGATATTATTTATATATATATATATTTATTACAAATGATTATTCTTTTACATATATAAATGAATATTTACATTACATTCTTTTACAAATGAATATAAATTATTCTTTCCATTACATTTTCTTTTACAAATGATATTTATATATATATATATATATATTTATTACAAATAATATTTATTCTTTTACAAATGATTATATATATATGTTTATTATTTATATATATATATATTTTGGGGGGGCAAAGTGCAATTTATTTTGGGGTGCAAATACAATATTTAAAGTTACAAGGGTTTTGGGGTGCAAATACAACTTGTTGACGTGGCAGCCACTGTACCGCCACGTAGGCAATTTTGGCCCAAATAAGGCAATCGGGCATTTTTGCAAGATTTTTCAAGACTTACGGGGCATTTTTGCAAGGCCCGAAAAAAACGGGCATTTTTAGTTTTGAAAATAATTTATAGGGCAGTTTTAATATTTCGTCCAATTTTCAATATCTTACACTCTTTACAAATTAAGAATTTGTAAATAATTTGTAAATATTTGTACATAATTTTCAATAATAGCAGATAGACATATTTTCACTTACCATATTTATAGCACATATATATCGTCATAGCTCATAATTCACTACCAATTAAAAATGGCAAATTAAATCAAGCAAGAATAAATTAAAAAGGTTACATGAGTTTTTGTTGGCACTTGGTAGACAGCCCACATGAGCGTGGGACCAAATTAAGTATTAAGAATGTTTCATAGACCAGATTAATTAAAAAGAATGATCAATTTGTTGCAGGGTCATAATCATGTTTAATTAACTCTTAATTTAACCTTTTTCTCCATTACATACGTAAGAGCTTGCGTAATACACGGAAAGTTTCCATTTTTGTTCTTTAAAAAGGAAAGTTAATACGAATTATTTAGAAAAGCTGAAACTTTTTTTTTTATTAGTTGGCGGAGAACACAATATACGAAAAGACCTATGATGCTCACATTTGAACAACACCGCACAAACTCTTCAAACAAAATTTGGTGTTCCAATATGGACGCGGCTGACACGGAAGCAAACATGACGACACGAATACCGATGATTTTTCAGATATATTCTCTATGCATAGAAGAAGTGTACAATTATATCGTACGGAACTTATATGCTCAATCCGTTCAATTGAGGGTTTCCCTCTCCCTACTACAAAAGGAGGAGGAAGGGAAGTAATCTATGCATGTATATATGCTGAACTTGTCATCATTTAAACTGACTCAAATGGCTCAATTAAGTTTTTTTTTTTTTTTTTGGTAAACCAATGGCTCAATTAAGTTGAGTTACGCTATTCACCGCTACTTATAAAACCTTGAACACCGCTTGATGTTAGAATGCCAAATGCCAAATGATATATATGTAGTGGTTAGTATAGGGCTAAAGGCTATAACTTGTGGACAGGGTGCAATTGAAATTGAAGTTCATATACCATAATTTAAGCATTTTTAATTTGTCCAGCTGTGAGTTGTGACATATATATAGGTTCACATTCAAGCTTCCATCGCGAGGGAGTATATAATTCTTGGAGTACCTAATTATTCCTTCTCTACAACAAAAACCCATGTTTCCGACGTCACCGTCGAAAAAGCCCAGTTTCTCATAAAAAATATATTTTCTGACGGGTCATCCTATTAGGGATTCCGATCCTATCGAATCTCCTTCCTAGTTTATCTTGAATATTCTTGTTAAAGATTCTTTCCTATCTTAGATTATTTTGTATATTCTTAGAATTGAAGACTTGTATAAATACTTGTACTCTTGTATTATTCATTAAACAATAAAATACTAAAGTATTATTATTCTTCACATGGTATCAATATAAGCTACATATATCACACAATATCTTCCTACCATCCACCCTAATTTTCTACGTCTTTGCCATGTCGCAAGATTCCTCCGCCTGAGATGGAACCGCCGCACCACGCACGTCTGCCGCCTCACCACCCTCCGTCCTCACGAAACCCACAAGCCTAATACACGTCACTCACCATAGTCACTTTCTTCTCAAACTCACGTCATATAACTACCTCTCGTGGCGGCTCCAAGTTATGTCCCAATGCAATGGCCTCACCTTACTTGGTTATCTACAAGGAACATACCCTCGTCCTGATTCGTCGGATCGTGACGCCTCCATCCTATGGTTCCAACAAGACTTCCTTCTTCTTGGAGAGCTTGCTGGTGCTATCTCTGATGACTTGCTTCCGCTCATCCCTCCGCTACCACATCGTTTGATGTTTGGGTGTCCCTCATGCATGGTTTTGCTCGCCCCGATCGAACCCGTGCCATGGCGTTAAATGATGCCCTGAACTCTGCATCCCTCGGGAATCAATCCATCACGGCTTACATGAAAAAAATCAAAGGCAAAGTTGAAAAAATTGGCATGATTGACCATCCCCTCCGTGCTGATGACGTCACCTTGTACGTCCTCAATGGTCTTGGTCCAACTTACAGTTATATTGCCACTTTCATTCAGCTTCGGGAGAATCCACTCACGTTTGCGGAACTACATAGCGCTCTCGTGTCACACGAGGCTTACTTGCACCGCCTTGACTCTGCTACTTCCTCACTGGTGGTCATGGCCAACACCGCCAATCATAACTCCAGCACTCATCACGGATCCGCGACTGACGGTCATTACCGCAACTCCGACAACCGCGGTCCTTCATATAAGTATTCTTTCCTATTTTAGATTATCTTGTATATTCTTAGAATAGAATACTTGTGTAAATACTTGTTCTGTTGTATTATTTATTAACCAATAAAATATCAAAGGATTATTATTGTCGAAAAAGCCCTATTTTGACGACACCATTCTGTCGGAAATGACTATTTCTGACGGAAATAGACCGTCAAAAATAGTCATCTTCATTTTCGACAGTTCGATACCATCGAAAAAGAGGTCAATTCCAACAGTTTTACGCCGCCGGAAAAGAGAGGTCAATTCCAACAGTTTTACGCCGCCGGAAAAGAGGTTATTTTCGACGGCATAAAACTGTCGAATGGACTATTTGTGACGGTAAATTACCGTCGCGAATATTCATTTCTGACGGTTTCGTGTGGTCGAAAATAACCATTTAAAAAAAGTATATATTTATTTATTTTATTGCTTTCTAATTTATATATATTTCTTTATTTAAAAGGGCTATTACCGACAGAATAAATCAGTCTGTAATAATATTTAAATATTATTACCGACGACAAGGTGTCGTCGGTAATAACATTTATAAATTTAAAAAAAAATGGCCAATTTTATCCGGATTTAAAAGACAAAATCTTTATAAATTGATTTGTTTTTTAAAATTTTATATTTAAATAATAAATACACCTAATTTTAACAAACAATCTTATTGTTAATTAAATAAAATATTAAAATATAATTATTAAAGAATCTATAATGAAAAAACATAAACATATGTGAAAAATATAAACTAATTTCTAAAATATAAACAAAGAAATTCGCGTTATAGTAAAAATATTAATATAAATGAAATTTAGAATAATATAGTTATAAAAAAATGAAAGATGACGAAGAATACAAAGAAAATCTTAATTTTGTAAGTAATATTAGAAAAATATTTGAAGAGATAAGTTGTTAAGAAAATTTAGAGAGATAAGTATTTGTGTATGAACGAATAATTTTTGGTGCAAAATGTGAGGGTATTTATAGACGTTGGGAAGGGGTTGTGCCATGTCACCGATCTTGGTGGATTACACTACCTCGAACGGGTCTTTAGCGACGGCACCATATTGTCGCTAAAGCTCGTTTCTGGGGTTGTGTTTTACACGAGCCTTCTCTATAAATGAGGTCGTGTTGTATAGTTTGTCAAATCAAAATACGTTTCATTTCAACGTTATAAGGTTCGTATATTTCACGTATTCACAATTTCACCTAATATTTCTTAAAGTTTACATTATGTTAATATAGTCTACGTTCTTTTTATTTGCAAATTAATGAATAGAAAAAAGGCAGCTTTTGAGGTGGGTGTTACAGATCGAATAAGCGTTATATGCGAGTTATTTTCTACAAGAGGTACGTATATTCTTACAACCTCTATTAATTTTACGTTTCAATCTTACATATAATGCAATATTATCGTAAACTCAAAATGTAGATACGTCACCGTGCTAATTGTTAAAATTATTAATTTTGTAGATAATAATGTATCCAATTGAAGATATAAATTGGATGTACGATCGTTGGGCCGAGAGGGGTCAAGTGAATGAAAGATTTGTCGAGGGTGTATACAATTTTTTGTAGTTTCTGTTAGCTCCGGGACATTATCTAGACGATAGGAAAAATCCTAGATGTCCGTGTAGAAAATGTATTAATAGAGAATATTTGTAGTCTAGCGATGTGGCTGCTCACCTGCATCGATGGAGTTTTGTAGATGGGTACCATGTATGGGTATTTCACTGGAAATTTTTTAACGTGCATAATATCCTCCTAGGGGCGTCGATGTGATGTCACAAAGTTAGAAACGATCATGTTGTTTTTTAGGACGAGATTCCATTTGGGACTCTACCTGATGATACTTTCTGAGGCCAATTGCAACATGCGGATTATAGTGAAGCGTCTAACGTCGATGCAAAAGAATTTACGAAATGGTTAAATGGTCGGAGATAAAGTTACGTGGAGAGGGAAACAAGTATGTTTTGCAGTGGGTGTCCGAGTTTTTTATTTACAAGATAGAGCATAACGTTAGTAAATCTGTGTGTAAAAAGTTTTTCGAATTATCACGCGAGTGTTTGGGGCTAGCAGATAGACACTTACTGCTGGCGGATCTGTCTGTTGTCGTGAATATGATGAAGGGTTTCGGGCTAGGGTACACAACAATCTATGTGTGTGATAAAACTTGTTTCTTGTTCTATGGAGAATTCGCATCTGCCACTTACGTGGTGTGTCAGGAGTATGGGTAAGAGAGGTATGAAACTGCACGTTGAAATAAGCATGTGGCAAAGAAGAAATTATGGTAATACCCTTTGGCCCACATAGAAACAAGCATGTGGCAATGAAAAGATTAGGATTAGAATGTGGTATTGAGTGAAAGCTAGAAAGGATGGATTTTGTTATTCTTATTCTGATTGGGTTGATCATCATATGGAATGTATTTGCAGCTACTAGTTTGAAGAGTAGATTGAAAGTCTTGTAAGTGGTATGGGGTTGAAGTACCCCTTGTACTCCATTTAAAGTTTATTTGCTTGATATAAAAAATGAATTGCTATTGGTATTGCAGTCATTTCATTGGTAAATCGGCAAAATTACTTTTTCATTTGCTAACACTCTACTATAAAAGAGCAACTTTTAGCTAGTTTTTCAAAAACTCTCAACTTACGGCTTAAAACTGATTTTAGAGCTTAAATATTAAATTATGAACTTCAACTTTTTGAGAAGAGTCTACAAACACCACCCACCACCGTGTGTGTATATATATATATATATATATATATATAATCAAAATTTAATTTTTTTACTTATCTAAATCTTATATCAAATTGAAAAGTAAAACTAATACAATTACTCATAACATAATTCCAAAATACCGAATCATTATTACTATAATACGAATCTCACCACTACAAGAGTACAGGGCCAACTACAAATGCCTGAGCGGTTGCAGATGGCCCATGGGCGATTGCCGGAGGGGTATCTGCGACCGACTGATCGGTTGCCGAGGTGGTCATAGATACCCCTCGTCGTGTGTACTCTGCGACCGTCAGGTAGTCGCAGATACCCCTGGCGGTCTCCACGTCCATAGAGACGTGGCGATCGCTTGGTGGTTGCCATGTCCTTATAAGCTCGCAACCGCCTAGCGGTTGCGAATTCATGATGTTCGCAACCGCCCGACGGTTGCAGATAAAATTCATCAAAATAAAAAATACAATAATATTTCAGAAATTTTCCGGAATATTATTGTTTTTTTTATTGAAATTGATATGGTGAAACAAAAAGAAAAGAAGAGAAACAAAAAGAAAAGAAGATCAACAAAGAAGAAAAGAAGTGAAACAAAAAGAAAAGATTAGAAAAAGTGTTTTGTTTTGGACATAAAAAAAGTGTTTGGGTTTTTTGTTGGAGATATAAAAGAAAAGAAAGTGTTTGGGTTTTTAGTTTGAGATATAAAAGAAAAGAAAATGTTTTGTGGTTTGTTTTGGAGATAAAAGAAAGTGTTTGAGATAAAAGACAGTGTTTGGGTTTGGTGAATTGGTAAAGAAGAGTGTTGGGTATGTTTGGAGGGTGTAATATTAGTGAATGAAAATTAGAGAGAAGAATGGTGGGTATATATAAGATTTGTTGTGAAAATTTTTGAATTTTCGTGAAAATTTGAATTTCCCCTCGAATCCCGCCCATTTCAGCGGAATTAGCAACAGTCGAGCGGTTGCTGGGTACCATGGCGACCGCCCAGGCGATTGCAACAATAGGTAACGCGACCGCTGGGCGGTTGCAACGGTGGGATATTCGCAACCGCCTAGCGGTTGCGAATAATATTCAAGTTTAAAATTAGTGATTGTTGGCAAGTATCTTGATGTGTTTGTGTCTATATACAACATATATCATTATAGACAACATAAATCATCGAAAATAATAAAAAATCAAGTATAAATATTATCTGCAACCGCCGAGCAGTTGTAGATAACCAATATCAGTGGTGTGCATAAATATGGCATCCAATTAGAGTTTGAAGTATGCTCATGTTCCAAGACCACACTCCAAACTGGGGGACTACTGATAATACATAATATGGTAGCGATACGTGTTATGTCACGTGGATGCCACAATTGGACGGATTGCCATTATTTGTATATAACGAACTAAGCCCTCTATGATATGTCGTTGGAAAGCCACGGGTTTCTAGGTCGCAATGCAACAAGCGGATCGCAATTCTGAGATCCGGAGTGGAAGTTATGCCCAAAATGGTGGGACTGCGCAGAACCTGCACTATATCGAAAAGTATATCGAATGTACATCGAATATCATATTTGATATGGGTCCAACGCCTATAAATACCCCTCCTCCTTGGCCATAAAGAGGGAGAAAACACCTAGGGATCACCCCGTCATGTTTGTATCGATTCGTACGTCGAATATAATCCCCGATATGCCATATTCGACATAGATCCCCGACATACCTTCGATATACCTTCGACATACTGCAATACCCGATGTTATATCAAACATAACTACCGATGTACTTATCCATTCGACATATATAATATATGTATGGAAATCTAGATGTGTCAGCTATCCATAGGAAGAAGCAGATCGAGGTTTCGATATACCTATCTCGAGATATGGCCGATATGGTGGAACCTCGACATATCTCCGATGTGCCAGAATACCCGATCTTATATCGGATGTCACTACCGATATACCTATCTCCCCAATATAAACCTTATATTCTTGGAAAGCTAAAGGAGTCTACTTTTCATATCAAGAAGCGGTTTGAGGTTTGGACCTTCCCGTAAGGAGAAATAGTCAAAACCGTAAAGTCGCGCAGTGCAGAATAGACAAATGAACTATGTCCGACTTGATTCCCCTAAAGGGATACGTAGGCAGCTTGGGATAACCCGAGTTCAGTCCGGAATCATCAACGATCCTTCCGTCCCCTCACCGCATTGCTTGGAGTACATGTGTGTAAAGGACAAAGCTGGTTCTAGCACAACCTAGGATCAGCATGATGCGGAGTGTTTCATCAGCATACGACAACACACCAAATCATTGGCGCTGTCTGTGAGAACACAATGGAATGTACTTAGAAACAAGCATGAAACCGTAAGATTCAACCAAGTTCGCCAAGAACTATGGCGGATTGGAACGCCGTCAGACATATGCCTTACATCAAGATAAGTCTGTCAATTACATTATACTAGTCACCTACATATTCTGCAAGTTAGTTACGTTTCTCTAGATCGGGAGCTCATCAGAAGTGATGTCAGAGAAAGAGGTTGTGGAAAAGCTTAAAGCAGGACATATTTATGAATTACGTTATTCGGAGTGGCTCAGCAATATCGTCCTAGTTCTGAAGAAAGCAGCAGAGTGGAGAATGTGTGTGGATTACAAAGACTTGAACAAGGATCGACCTTCTAGTAGATTCAACAGCCGGGTGCGCCCTATTTAGTTTCATGGATGCCAAGAGCGGTTTCCACCATATTTTTATGGCGACAGAGGATCAATCGAAAACAGTCTTTGTTATGGACACAGGCGTGTACTGTTATCGTGTAATGCCTTTCGGTCTGAGGAACGCCGAAGCAACGTTCCAGAGATTGGTGGCGAAGATGTTTTATAGCCTAATAGGAAAGTCGATGGAGGTATACGTGGACGATATTTTGATCAAAAATTTGAGGGCACAGGATCACGTAGAGCATTTGGAGAAATCGTTTGCCATCATGAGAAACTATGGGATGAAGCTCAGCCCCAAGAAGTGTACCTTCGGAGTGGCAGCGGGAAAATTTCTAGGATATATGGTTAACGAGCGCGGAATTGAAGCCAACCCAGACAAGATAGAGGTCGTGTTGAATTTCGCTTACCCACGCTCGGTACGAGATGTGCAGTGCCTTTTGGGACGTATAACAGCCTTGGGACATTTTATTGCAACCTCAGCAGAGCGGAGTCTTCCTTTCTTCAAAATCTTGAAGAAGGCCAAGGACTTCCAGTGGACCGAAGAATGCGAAAGAGCGTTCCAACAATTCAAGAAGTATCTGGTGGCACCACCACTCTTGGCGAAACCAGCTCCAGGGGAGACGCTTTATCTATATCTGGCGGTCTCCGCCAAAGCCATTAGCACAGTATTAGTAAAAGAAGCAAACGGAAAGCAATCTCTAGTTCGTTACGTCAGCCGTGTTCTTCACGGAGCAGAAAAGAATTATCTGCAAGTTGAACTATTTGCCTTGGCCGTCGTCATGACGGCTCGTAAGTTGAAACCTTATTTCCAAACTCACCCAATAGTGGTCATGACACACAGACCACTCTGCCAGATGATGACCAATCCTGATACCTCGGGGAGGTTGGTAAAATGGGCCATAGAATTGGGGGAATTTGGGACCGAGTACCGTCCCCGTACAGCCATTAAAGCACAGGTGCTAGCCGACTTTATGGCGGAGGTACTAGGTAACAGCTTAGACCATTCGTGCCACCATATATTTCCTATAAGCCAGGACCTTGGTCCCAGTTCGAAACCCGTGGCATGGCTACTTCATGTGGACGGCTCCTCCACAGCAAACGGCGGCGGAGCAGGAATTCACCTAGTGTCCCCAGATCGTAGGGAATCTGATTTTGCAATCAGTCTGAACTTTCCTATAACGAACAACGAGGCGGAGTATGAGGCAGTTCTGGCAGGACTCAAAATGGCTAAGACCCTCTGTTCGGATCATCTGGAAATCTTCACGGATTCGCAGTTAGTGGCTAACCATTTCTCGGGATTCTTCGAAGCAAAGCAAGAAACCATGGTTTTATACTTGGCAAAGTTGAAAGAATTGGCGGCCGAGTTCACTACATTCAATCTGATGCAAATACCTCGATCGGAAAATGCGGAGGCCGATGCTTTATCGAAATTCACTAGTTCCTCAGACATTTTTTGTGGAAAAGCGTGTGACTTTGCTGACCACCTCTAGGCCTGCGATCGGGGTGACAAAGGCCAGCAAAAATTGGGCCGACGTGGAGTTTATCTTTCCTATCGCAAGTACGCCGTGTTGGAAGGATGAGATATATGATTACCTCGCAAATGGAACCCTCCCGGCCGATCTTAACGCCCAAAGACGACTGAAGCACAAGGCATACAGGTTTACCATTTACCAGGGTGAACTCTATAAGAGATCTTTTGAAGGCCCGCTGCTGAGATACGTATCACCAATGGACGCCCAATACATACTGAGGGAGATACACACAGGTAGTTGCGGAAATCATTCAGGAGGGAGAGCGTTAGTCCAGAAAATATTAAGACAAGGATATTTTTGGCCAACGATACGACAAGACGCCACCCTGTACTACCGCAATTGTGAGAATTGCCAGTACCACGCCAAACTCGTACACAGGCCAGGTGTACTGATGCAGCCCCTAGAGATCACTTGCCCATTTGATCAGTGGGAAATCGATATAGTTGGTCCCCTACCAATGGCCAGAGGTTAGAAAAAATTTCTTTTAGTAGCAGTAGAATGCTTTACAAAATGGGTGGAGGCTGAGGCTTTGATGCACATCACGAAGAAAAATATGATAGACTTTGTCTGGAAGAACATCGTATGTCGCTTTGGATTACCCTGAGTTTTGGTATCAGACAATGGTACCCAGTTCAGAGGAAATACAATGGTTGCATGGTGCAAAGAATTAAAAATATCCCAGCATTTTGCTGCGGTATCCCACCCACAGGCGAATGGACAAGTGGAGTCCACCAACAAGACTCTTAAACAATATTTGGAGCGGCGACTGCACGCCACCGGAAGGAGTTGGATTGACGAACTGCCAGGTATTCTATGGGCATATAGGACTACACCCAGAACATCCACAAGAGAGGCACCGTTCACTCTAGCATACGGGTCCGAGGTAGTAGTCCCAGTTGAGATTGGCATGCCAACATACAGAATAGCGGAATATGACCCGCAGCACGCTGCACGACTACGAAAAATGGACTTAGAAATGATTGGTTCCACAAGAGAGCAAGCTTACCAACGGACAGTGGCCTTCAAAGCGGCAATGGCCAAAAGTTTCGATAAACGAGTGCACCTTCGAAGCTTTCAAGTGGGTAACTTGGTGTTGAAGAGTGTGAAAGCAAGTAAACATGTTGGGAAACTACAAGCCAATTGGGATGGACCCTACAGGGTTACCCACGCCAACGCGAAGGGTTATTATTATCTCGAGGACATGCATGGTGAGCCCCTTCCTAGGCCATGGAACGTGCAACACCTCAAGCATTTTTATTCTTAAAAAAAAAAAAGAAAAAAAAATTCAGCACTTCAATCACTATTAGCAATGTAAAGAACTACGCGAGGCTTGATTCCCTGCACGGGATACGTAGGCAACCGAATACGGTTCAGCACCAATCTATCGTTAAAACTAGCATGTTAAGGGGGAAGGCTCCTACCCAGGAGCAGTAATGGGTCACCTACATAGAGAAGAATATCCCCCGTGATTACGGGGTCGATCATAAATATTTCAACGGTAGCGGGTTCCCTGTGATAACGAGATGCACCCTTACCCACAAGAAAAATATCCCCTGTGATAACGGGGTCGATCATAAACATTTTAACGGTAGAGGGTTCCCTGTGATAATGGGATGCACCCCTACCCACAAGAAAAATATCCCCTGTGATAATGGGGTCGATCATAAACATTTCAACTGTAGCGGGTTCCCTGTGATAACGAGATGCGCCCCTACCCACAAGAAAAATTTCCCCTGTGATAACGGGGTCGATCATAAACATTTCAACGGTAGCGGGTTCCCTGTGATAACGGGATGCGCCCCTACCCACAAGAAAAATATCTCCTGTGATAACGGGGTCGATCATAAACATTTCAACGGTAGCGGGTTCCCTGTGAAAACGAGATGCGCCCCTACCCACAAGAAAAATATCCCCTGTGATAATGGGGTCGACGCTAAACATTTGAACGGTAGCGGGTTCCCTGTGATAACGGGTTGGGCCCCTACCCACGTGAACTGTTACGCTAGTTGAAGAGCCTATTGGGTGAAAATCCCTTAAATCAAGCTAGGTGAAGAGCCTATTGGGTGGAAATCCCATAAATTAAGCTAGGTGAAGAGCCTAGTGGGTGAAAATCCCATAAATCAAGCTAGGTGAAGAGCCTATTGGGTGGAAATCCCATAAAAATACGCTAGGTGAAGAGCCTATTGGGTGAAAATCCCATAAATTAAGCTAGGTGAAGAGCCTATTGGGTGAAAATCCCATAAAACAAACTAGGTGAAGAGGCAGGCCCCTACCCCACGAGCGGAAGATGGTCACCTATCTACAAGGCCCCTACTCCACGAGCGGTAGTGCGGTCGACAATCTGCAATCCCCTATCTACAGATCCCCTATTCCCAAGAATACAGCGGACGACACTATACCTCGACAATTTGAGGACAAACGGAGGAACGAACAATGCGGACAACACAACGGAAACATGCTAGAAATGGAAACATCACCTCTACCCATCAACGTATAAGGTAAAATGCAAGAAACGCCGTGTCATTCCTGCCAAAGAAGATTTACCTATACGCTAACATGCCATAAATGGTAGAGCAACCTCTACACGTACAAGTTCATAACTAATTTGAAAGGCGAACATGTACCTACGCGATAACCCGCCTCTTAAGGCGCAACAGTTAGTACCTACATGGTACCTCGGCCTCATACGGCAAAAACAAGTATCTATGTATTACCACGCCTTTTAAAAGCACAATATACTGCTAAAACGCTCAAACCCAACGCGATTGCACGATTAGAAGAATAAATCGTTCATACCATAGATTTATAACAACGTCGTTGCATCCGCCACCTTACCGGTCTAAGATTGACAAATAATAAATGAAGCCTCCACCAACGGTAAATTCTCATCACCAATGAGATCTTCAATAATACCACTATGACTATGAAATATGTAATACAAGGCTCGAAATGAACGACTATTATTCAAATGCATGAGGATGCATTTATTTGTTAAACTCGCTCCAGGAAACAAAGAGCGTCAATAGAAAGATTATTCCAAGCAGCATAATAAACGACGCTTCACATCATCGTAAACTACGCGACTCTTTCGAAGGGTGACCAACCTACAATACTCACTAGCGCAAGCAAGCGTTCTAATACGCATTAAACGCAAACCTAAGAACGTCAAGAAAATTATCTCCGTCCATTATCGCATTCATCATGTTCACAATTATTATAGCCGAGAGCCTTCCTTGAGATGACTTCTCACTCATTGCCTATCTTACCCTCTTAAAGATTGGCAAAGTGCATATTTAACTTACATTGAAGATAATCATGACATTTCTCATTGGACCTATAAATAATTTAGACGTCAATCGTCAGTTACAAACATTGGCATGGGCGCCTCCAGGCTAAGCATTATCATACCTACACTATACGCTGGTGATAGCTCAAAATCACCCATAAGATGTAACATTATTTGAAGCTACATCAGCAATAGCTTTAGCTGCAAATTGCCCAATAACGGTAGGGTGAAACATACCGAGAGCGTAATCATAGATCATACCTCACAATGTATAACAAGTGTTGTTTATGATATAATATCAACAACGTCTACCTGTAAAGGTAAACAGAAGTGTAGTCAAACACTACCTCTGATAAAGTACTTGAATAACTCAAGACGTACCGACCAAGTTTGAGTTAGTTATGTGCCCACATATTCAACGCAAGCCAGGCCAACGCACAAACATTTTCCCATATCCCAAATGCTTATGAGGGAAAAATCATAATAAATGACAACAAGCGCTCCCATCGATCACCGTGAGACTCTCATTCACTCGTCAACCTCACGCAAGGTTGGTAAAAACCCGATTTTCATAAACAATCACGTATACACAATTGCAAGCAACAATCACGATTATACATGCAAGATTGCACGTACAAGGCCCCAAGTGGTCATGTTCGTCTACCTCGGTTACATGCTACTCCATGTAGCCTTCCCGCAACCACACATCGCAGTCGCATTCATTTTGCAAGTTGCATCGAATATATGCATGTTACTCCAAATGCGCTTCTTATGAAGGTGTTTATCGATTGACGGTGAATCAAAAGATATACGCTTTCACTAAAACACAAACGATTTTTTTGTCTTCTAACAGCCGAAGAACTGCAACTACCAAATGATAAGCTTCACCGAGAATTCGCGCTGAGAGGAACATTTCTCTCCCAATAAAGACAAGTCTCATAATAAGGAACATTTTTTCTATGTGATAATTCAAACGCGGACCTCCAGGCTACGTAAATTACATTGGGGGTCCACCAACATCTTTGAATGAATTCACATATCTGAGCTCCGTCATTTGAACTGGTGGGACGAGAGATACATGTAATCCAAGAACTCATATTTAGTTTGCAAATCATTATCCTCAGATAATGATCTCCAAACTGGGGGACTACTGGTGTGCATAAATATGGCATCCAATTAGAGTTTGAAGTATGCTCATGTTCCAAGACCACACTCCAAATTGGGGAACTACTGATAATACATAATATGGTAGCGATACGTGTTATGTCACGTGGATGCCACAATTGGACAGATTGCCATTATTTGTATATAACGAAATAAGCCCTATATGATATGTCGTTAGAAAGCCACGGGTGTCTAGGTCGCAATGCAACAAGCGGATCGCAATTCTGGGATCCGGAGTGGAAGTTATGCCCAAAATGGTGGGACTGCGCAGAACCTGCACTATATCGAATGTACATCGAATATCATATTCGATATGGGTCCAACGCCTATAAATACCCCTACCCCTTGGCCATAAAGAGAGAGAAAACACCTACGGATCACCCCGTCATGTCTGTATCGAGGGGTACGTCGAATATAATCCCCGATATGCCATATTCGACATAGATCCCCGACATACCTTCGACATACCTTCGACATACTGCAATACCCGATGTTATATCGAACATAACTACCGATGTACTTATCCATTAGACATGTATAATATATGTATGGAAATCTAGATGTGTCAGCTATCCACGGGAAAAAGAAGATCAAGGTTTCAATATACATATCTCGAGATATGGCCGATATGGTGGAACCTCGACATATCTCCGATGTGCCAGAATACCCGATCTTATATCGGATGTCACTACCTATATACCTATCTCCCCAATATAAACCTTATATGCTTGGAAAGCTAAAGGAGTGTAATTTCCATATTAAGAAGCGGTTTGAGGTTTGGACCTTCCCGTAAGGAGATATGGTCAAAACCGTAAAGCTGCACAGTGCAGAATAGACAAATGAACTACATCCGACTTGATTCCCCTAAAGGGATACGTAGGCAGCTTGGGATAACCCGAGTTCAGTCCAGAATCATCAACGATCCATCCTTCCCCATACCACATTGCTTGGAGTACATGTGTGTAAAGGACAAAGCTGGTTCCAGCACAGCCTAGGATCAGCATGATGCAGAGTGTTTCATCAGCATACGACAACACACCATATCAATCAGCAACCGCCCAGCGGTTGCGAAAAGCATTGGCGACCGCCCGATATTAGTAATTTTTGGGAAGTATCTTGATGTTTTTGTGTTTATTGAGCTCAAATATCATTATTACATGTGAATAGTAGTAGTAAACGTTTATAATGCTAGTAATTAAGTTAGTAAAATATTAGATTATGTGATTAGGCGAGTTATCAACGATACACCTATATATTATGTTTAACTACTAATCATCATACTTAGTCCTTAATGTTGTCCCTAATCTTGATTTGCAATGAAACCTTATAATTTAGCTTGCTTTAACTATTGTTAACCCCTCGTAATACCAATAACCATCGGATAAGAGTATTATTAAGGCTTAAATGAATGACGAGTGTATACAGGACCAAATCACTCACAAAGTATCCGATACAATAGGCACTACCAGTCTTGGATGACTATACGATGCCTAAAATAATCGCCGATACTTTAGCAAGTGAACGATCCGATAACAGTATATTCACAAGAGTGATGTAAGGATCAAACACAATTTCTCCGATAGGACTATAATCTATGGCATGTAAGACTCCCTCGATATCTTAAATTATTGTAACCATTATTAAAGATATATCAGTATCGTGGAGACCAGGATATATCAGCATCGTGGAAACTAGGTGTCATAATTATGGATGTATCAGCATCGTGGAAACCAGGTGTCATCATTATGGATGTATCAGCATCATGGAAACCAGGTGTCATTATCAGAACTAGTGTATCAGCATCAAAGAAGCTAGGTGTCAATACAGCAAAAGCTTTATCAGCACATAAACGCGACAAGTGTCCTCAAGCATAACACCTAAGTCATATCTCAAATCTATAGGCAGACTATAAAAAACCCCACAAGGAGATGGGGGAATGGAGGCGAGACTTACTTGAATACTAATTACTTTATTGAAGAAAGGAAAATTTGATAGTGTTGTAATTCATTATTAACTAGTTGGGCAAGGCGTTAACAAATTGCGCCGTCTGTAGGAACGTCGTAGATCATTGCCTTCGAGGCACGTCAATAAAAGAACGCCGCCCAGCGGTTGCAGATAATATCCATATTCGAATTAGTGATTTTTGGGAAGTATCTTGATGTGTTATGTTTATTGAACTCAAATATCATTATTACATGTGAATAATAGTAGTAAACGTTTACAAGACTAGTAATTAAGTTAGTAAAATAGTAGATTATATATGATTAGTCTAGTTATCAAGTATACAAATATATATTATGTTCAACAACTAATCATTTACTTAGTCCTTAATGTTGTCTCTAACCTTGATTTTGCAATGAAACCTTATAATTTGGCTTAATTTAACTATCATTAGGGTAATTATCAATTGATCAAATAACGCACCACAACGAATAATCCGTAATAGTAAAAATTCAAGTATGAATGTTATTTGCAACCGCAAGGCGGTTTCAGATAACCAGTATTAGAAACCTCTCAATCGGTCTCCATGTGACCTAGTGACCGCCCAGCGGTTGCGAGAAACACTGGCGACCGTCCGACGGTTGCTTATACTGGTTATCTGCAACCGCCAGGCGGTTCTAGATAATGTCCATATTCGAAATTATTGATTTTTGAGAAGTATCTTTATGTGTTTGTGTTTATTGAAATCAGATATCATTATTACATGTGAATAGTAGTAGTAAACATTTACAAGACTAGTAATTGAGTTAGTAAAATAGTAGACTATATGTGAGTAGGCGAGTTATCAACGATACACCTATATATTATGTTCAACAACTAATAATCATACTTAGTCCTTAATGTTGTCCACAAGCTTGATTTTGCAATGAAACCTTATAATTTGGCTTGTTTAACTATCATTAGGGTAATTATCAATTGATCAAACAACGTGCCACAACAAATCATCTGAAATAGTAAAAATTCAAGTATGAATGTTATTTGCAACTGCCCAACGGTTGTACATAGGCTATGGTAACGGCCTAGCAGTCGCAAGGTCTTATAGAAGCCTCGCGATCGTCGCGGTGGTCGCTCAGCAGTCGCCGTTAATGGCGACCGTTAGGGCGTTTGGGGGTGCGGTTGCAAATACCCCCAATCTTGTAGTGCACGGCCATGTATTTTGCACTCCCCAATCCACCTAAACCTTAAAAAACTAAATTGATCTTCATGGGAAAGAGCGTATCACAATACATGGAAAGGAATATGGTATTTTAAGAAATCAAAAAAAAGAAAGGAATATGGTATGGGCGATTTATTATTTTTTCCCTTTATTTTATATAAACTTTAAGGTTCGCCCTTTTTCTTACCGGGCTTTTTTTTTGCTCGTTAACTTTATTATTTTATTTTAATTTTGCCCGGTGGACTTTGCTAATGGCTGAGTCGAAGCCCAGTTAACATGGCAACCCACGTGGCATACAGACGACGGCCACGTGGCACCACGTCAACAATTTTTTTTTTTTTTAAATTCTTGAGAAAATTTATTTTTCAAAACTAAGAAGTTGTATCTTGAGAAGTTTTAAATTCTGTTGTAATGCGTGCAAATTCATTTTGATTGGTGAGTATGCCTTTATGTTGAATCTTGAGAAGTTTTAAAACTGTTTTAAATAAAATTTTTTTACTAGTAAAAAATTAAAATAAATTAATATGCCAAAATTATATTTAATTTTATTATATAATATTCTAAAATGAATATGCAAAATTATTATGAAAAAGTTATTATATATTATTTTAAAATAAATTAATATGCAAAATTATATTATAAATCTTAAAAAAAACAAAAAAATAAATAAATTAATCATCATCTTCATCACCACCACCACTCTCCCCCCCCCCCCCCCCCCCCTACCCCGCCGCTGCCATCGCCGCCACCACCACCACCATCTTCATCAGATCCATCACCGAACACCACCACAATCTTCTTCTCCACCACCACCCCACCACCACCACCACAATCTTCAGAGCCGACGTAATCCCCACAAGCAAAAACACAACCAAATTCAACGCAAAGGCACAGAACGAATTCGTTCCAAACACAACATAATCAAATCCCAAGCTCGAATTATCCTTCAAAACAGGGTACTCAACCAACAGCCAAGACATAAACAAAAACAACAAGCAACACGGCGCAACGTAATAAAGCGAGGTAATCGGATTCAACGATATACCCTTGGAGGTGAGCAGGATATGAATCATCACCAGCCTGGTGGCCTTGAACGCCACCGCTCCCAACTGCAACATCACTCCCCACGTATCGAACTTTGCCTCACCGTAGGCGGCGATACCAACGCCAATCGAGATCAACACCATATTTGCCATGGTATCCGATTTAAAACCTTTTTTTTAACATAACACCAATCGAGTACACCATATTCGCCGTCGAATCTGAGAAGGAGGATGGAAGCGGCGGCGGAGGGGCGGTGGTGGGGGTGTGGGGGGGTATGGGTAGGGTAGGGCTGTTATAATTTCTTCTTCTTCTTTCTTTTTTTTTGTTTATAAAAAGCTGATATTTTTTAAATATATATATATATATATATATATATATATATGACGTGGCTCCACGTGGCTGTCGACTATACGCCACGTGGGTTGCCACGTCGTCTGGGCTTCGACTCAGCCCAGTTCGAAGCCCACCGGGCAAAATTAAAATAAAATAATAAAGTTAATGGGCAAAAAAAAACCTGGTAAGAAAAAGGACAAAACTTGAAGTTTATATAAAATAAAAGTCAAAAATAATAAATCGCCCATATGGTATTTTATCAAAGATCTTAATTTATTGTAAATTGTACTTACATGGATATCAAAGAAGAAAGAATTAAGTATATTATCATCTAGCTAATCAATCACTAAGATAGTCCTCCTAACATAAATCCGCTGCATCTTAGCACGCTAATCATCGATTAATAAATCCGTATTTGTTCCTTTTCTTCACGGTTCTTTGTCTTTTTGGTAGTCTTTATTTATTCCTCATTAACTGGTTGACACTTTGAATATGGGGTCAATATAATTATGAATATATTAAGTTTATGCGAGCTTAATCATTTGTCTCAATCGGCAAACACAGCATGGCACCAACTCAATTACCAACTATCATTAACTATGTGTGTTCGACCTCGTAAAAAACGCTAACTTAGTTTAGTAAGTATTTTATTTGTTCATAAATCTAGCTTTTTCGCATAGAAAATGTAAAAAAGAAATAAAAAATCAACAAGCTTAAATTGGTATGTATCTATGTTGAGCGAAAACGGACACGGTAAAACTTATCGAACAAGACACGGATACGGAGATACAAATTATTCCATAATCATATAAGAGGATACGTTGAGAATATGTCGAATATAAAACTTAAGTAATATGTCAAATAATAAATATTTAAGTCCCTTGTATAATTTTAATAATGTAAGCATACTATTAGACGACTTAACGTTTTATCAAAACGTGTTTCTTGTATTTGTTGTTTAGTCCCTATATTATTCTCTTAGCACTTCTGCCCTACTATATAAAGGGTATGTGACCTGATTGTAAATTAAGATAAATCATTATTCAATTTACGCAAACCTTAATGCCTCCACCTCTCTCTTCTCTCTCCTCTAATCTTCTTCCTCAATTCACCATTGAATCACAAAGTTAATATGGTATCATTCGTTTAGGTACCTTTGATCCTCTGTTACGCTCTTCCGTTATACTTTCTCCTTTCTTTTTTGTTTTGAGATTCCCAAATCACTTTCGTGAAACCCTAATTTCACGATTTCCTTCTCCACCAAACCCTAGATCTCCAATTCTCAATGATAATGATATCATTGTCAACCTCCTCCACTCCGAGTGATTCAATTACTACAGCTAACAAAACTCATGCACGAAATCCGAGCGAAGAACCGTCTTCTGTGTATTTTTTGGGCTCCAATGATGTATAAAGTTCCTCCATTGTCAACGAACAAATCACTATAAATAACTATGTGTTGTGGAGAAAGGCGATCCGGTTATCGCTCAACATCAAAAACAAATAGCGATTTGTTGATGGATCTCTCCCTATGCCTCTTGACGACAATGATTTGCGGATCTACTGGGTCCGGGCCGATAATCTGGTTCTCACTTGGCTTCTCAACTCCATCACGAAGCCGACCCACCAAACCCTACAGTTCCTGACTACATCATTGGAGGTATGGGATGAACTTTTCACACGGTACTGTCATACTGATGGCTCACGGGTACTTCACCTCAAGAAATCTCTCTATACTCTCTCTTAGCATGCTTTATATGTTACTGAGTACCATAGCAATTATCGATCCGTTTGGGATGAGTATGTTTCGCAACACCCTATTACTTTTTGTTCTTGTGGCAATTGTACGTGCAATATTAATCGTAGGATGTTGACCATTCAAGAACATGATTGTGTGTTGGGGTTCCTAATTGGGCTCAATGACTCTTTCACTACTATTCGCAGTCAAATCTTGCTCATGAAACCTCTCCCCTCTGTGGCACACGTTTATGCTCTTCTCTTTCAAGAGGAAAACCAACGTGCTCTTCACTCTAACCCTCAAGTTGACACTCTTGCTATGTTTACCAGAAACCAAAAACTTTTTGACAATAAGACTAAACAATGTGATGTTTGTCATTTTTCAAAACAAAAGAAACTTTCCTTTTCTCAAAGTTCATTTTTTTCCTCAAAAGTTTTTGAATTACTTCATTGTGATGGGGGGGGCCTTTTTCTGTAGTTTCTCATGATGGTTTTAGAGTTTTTCTTAACTATAGTAGATGATTTTAGCTGATGTACTTGGATTTTTCTTTTGAAACATAAATCTGAGGTTGAAGGTAAACTTAATTCTTTTCTAAAATGGTGGAAACTCAAATTTCTTCCAAAATCAGAACCATCAGAACTAAATGGCACATAATTTCTTATGCATCCTTTCTACCATAAAATTGTCATTCTTCATCAAGGAACTTGTATTGAAACTCCTAAAAAAAATGGGATTGTTGAAAGAAAGCATCACATTTACTTCAGGTTGCCAGATCTCTAAGATTTCAGTCCAATTTGACCTTAACTTATTGTAGTAATCGTCTTTCTACTACTGATTTCTTAATAAATTGACTTCCTTCAAAGGTCTTCAAAATAAATCTCCCTATGAGGTTCTTCAAAACAAACCTCTTGATTACTCTTTACTTAAAAGTTTTGGTTGCTTATGTTTTGCCACTACTGTTTTTGTTCATAGGCATATATTTGATTCTATGGCCATTAAATCTGTTTTCTTGGGTTATCCTTTGGGTACCAAAAGCTATTTTTTTACTAGACATATCTACTGGAAAAAAAATTATTTCGAGAAATGTTGTTTTTTATGAGTCTAATTTCCCTTTTCAATCTAACTATGACAATGCTAACCCCAATGGGCAGGACACTGCTTGCACCACACCTTTTGTTTTCCTGATTTGCTTCACTCTTCTCCCCTTGCACCTGCCACTACTTCCAGTATGGGTTCAATTCCAGATAGTATTGTCCTAGTACACGATGTTCCTACCCAGATGTTTTCTCCAGCAGCTCTTGTGCCACCATAATCTACTCATCTGGCCCCTTCTACTTGTTCCTCCCAGGACTTAGGTCCTGCAAGTAACATTCCTATTCCTGCTCCTTTATCTACACCTAGAAGATCTAGGAGAAATACTCATCCACCTGTTTATCTGAACATCCATGATTATGAATTGCCTAGATCCCTGCATAAGAGAAATGTCCTTCTTAAAACTCATGTTGTAAGGTATCCCATTGCATCACATTTATCTACTGATCATTTGGGACATGCAAATAGGGCTTTCACTTCTGTTGTGTCTTCCATTAAGAAGCCTAGAACTTATAAACAGACCAACAACATTCTTGAGTGGCAATTGACTCTGAAATCTGAGCTTCAGGCATAAGAACAAACTCAAGCTTGGATTTTAACTGAACTACCTACTGGACAACATTGTATAGGCTATAAATGGATTTTTAAAATTAAGTTAAAATCTAATGGCACTATAGAAAGGTATACGGCTAGATTAGTAGCCAAAGGCTACACTCAGGAAGAGAGGTTGAGTTATTTTGATACTTTCTCTCCAGTTGTTAAACTCACTACTGTGAGCGTTCTATTAGCAGTAGTTGCATCTCATAACTGCCATTTGTATCAATTAGATACTAACAATGCATTTCTGCATGGGGATCTTGATGAAGTCATTTACATGACACCCCCTGGGTATTGCTCTGATAAAGACAATAGAGTTTGTTTACCTAAAAAGAGTCTTTATGGCCTAAAAGAAGCCTATGGACAGTGGTATAACAAACTTACATATTGTTTGCTTAATTTTGGTTTTTCACAATCTATCTTTGATTGCTCTTTGTTTGTTAAAAGAAATTATCAGTCTTTATCTATGTTGTGCATTAATGTTGATAATGTAATAATTGTTGGGAATGACCTTTCCGGAATTTACAAATTGAAAAGCCACTTACATGATAAGTTTACTATTAAAGATCTTGGTGATGTTAAATACATCTTAGGTATTGAGCTTGCTAGGTCTAAGAAAGGCATTTCACTTTGTCAAAGAAAATATGTCCTTGACATATTAGAAGATTATGGTTATCTTGCTTCCAAGCCATCTGTTATTCCAATGGACTCAACTTTAAAATTGCAGCTTAATCACTCTTCTCGTTCTTATCCTACGGTTTACAGAAGGATGGTGGGCAAACTACTTTATTTGACCATTACAAGGCATGACTTATGCTTTAGCATTCAATGCTTAACCTAGTACATGGCCAAACCAACTGTTTCTCACTTGGCTGCAGCACATAGAGTCCTTGGATACATTAAGGACAGTCTAGGTAAGGGAATATTTTACCCCTCTAGCAGTGAATCTCACTTAAAATGTTTCTCTGACAGTGATTGGGTCGGCTACTTGGACTCTAGATGTAGCATTTCTGGGTTTGTAGTCTACTTGGGCGATTCACTTGTTTCTTTGAAAACCAAGAAACAGCCCATTGTCAACCGTTCTTGCAACCATAGCTTGTGAGCTTCTTTGGTTGGACCAATTGCTGAAGGACCTTAATGTCACTCAATCTCGGACACCTATTCTTTTAACTGATAGCAAGGCACCGCTTGCATAGCTGTCAACGAGCAGACGAAGCACATTCAAATTGTCTGCTTCTTTGTCGGGGAGAAAGTTCATCAAGGGTTGCTTAAAGTACAACATGTGTCCAATAAGCACCAGATCGCAAACATATTTACGAAACCACTGGCGGTTAATTGTTCAACAAGATGATGTTCAATATGAGCATGCAAGATATCCATGCCCCTCTTGAGGGGGGAGGTATTAGACAACTTAACGTTTTATCAAAACGCATTTCTTGTAGTTGCAGTTTAGTCCCTGTATTATTCTCCTTTAACACTTCTGCCCTACTATATAAAGGGTATGTGACCTGATTGTAAATTAAGATAATTTATTATTCAGTCTACACAAACCCTAATGCCTTCGCCTCTCTCTTTCTCTCTCCTCTGATCTTCTTCCCTAACTCACCACTGAATCACAAAGTTAACACATGCACATACAAGATCCACAATAAAACTCAAAAACTAATTGATCAACATGTTAATAATAATTAACATTTAATGAGGACGTTGTGTGTGCGCGGTTCCATCTCTTTTTCCGATTGTGTTTTAACTATTGTAGTGTGAATCGATGATTAGCCTTTAATTCATTTTTTTATGTTTGTAATATAGAAAAATATTTTTGGCTCCCTTAGAGTTTAAAAACTATCAAAAGCCATACTTTGTTAAGGTATGTGTGGGATACACCCTAAAAGTGTATTCAATATTGGAAGAATCCCAGACCCCGTCACCCTCTAGCTGGTCAAAAAGGGGTAAATACAAATAACTAATTATTTATTACCCTAAATTTCTTTATTTGAATAATTTACCCAAGTTCTTTCTAATTTCATAAAAATGTCATCTTTTCTAAATAAAAATTTTTAGATTATGCTTTGATGTGAACGTAGACATTAGTTGCACTTCCATTTATTTGTATGATAGTAATGGGGTTAATATATAAAAGAATAGAAAAGATACTTGGCCCATAATGTCAATAAGCGGAGATTTCCTGACGACATGATCTTTTGCCTCTCCCTGATCATTATTATACCCATTCGTTGATCACTGATATACTGTCACTTTGTTTTCGTAACTATCGGTGATGGTGGAAATGTCAAAATCAAATATCGTATGATTTTTTTTCTCATTATGTTAATTACCGCGCGTGACATCCAATCAAAGAAGGGGAAAAGGACTCATAAGAAGGGTTACAGATTTGAAAATTATAGATTTTGAACAGTTCGTGACACGATGACTGGTTCATCTGAACATTTGTTTTCAGGTATTTTTTTGTTCAAAATCTAGCTATTACATATATACTGATATGCATTGAGATTTGCTACCAGTTTATAGCATGGTTATTGCACAACGTGTCACTTGATATAAGCATAAAAATTAAAGTAATCTGATAGTACACAAAATTAACAAACTAGAACACCGTTGTAATTAGAAGTAATTGAAGTAGATGTAATAATGCTAAAAATCATTACCTGGATATAGATGACTCTTTGGTCAAGCACCCTCACATAATAGTACTCATTTGATCCTTCCCACGGTCATAAACAATGATAAAATAGGTTATAAATAGCTTACATTAATGCGGAGTAAAGACACATCGTTTCTTGGATTACGACCATTGGCGATGTGTGCCATTTCTTGAACAAGGCCGCCGTTGGAAAGAAATAATTACAATTGACATAACTATTTGAATCGAGTGGATATTTCAAGGATGTGGTGAGAAATATTTTTGTGTGTGGTAGCAAATTTTTAAATAGAGAATAAAACGATAATTTATAAAATTTAATTTAGAAAAGATGGTATTTTAACGAAATTATAAAGAATTGGGGTGTATTATATAAATAAAGATATTGGGAGTAAAATATATAATTTTGCCCCTTTTTGACCAGCGAGAAGGTGGGGTTGGGGGGAGGGGGGGCAGTGCTCAAAAAGAAAATGTTGAGGGCCAGTGCACGGGAGCCAATAGATGGAGCGTAACATTACTTTTTCCCCCAGTATTTAGAGATTGAACAAGAAGAATGTTTTTTGCATGCTCTAATCTTCTTAATACTGCGACTTGACTGTTTATTCCATTAAAGTTAAGGCCATTTTCCTTTACATTTGAGCTATACCAAAAATATTAGTTTTGGTTGTCAAATTATTATTTATAAAGTTAGGCCCAATTAATATGATCTGTGCATTTTATTCTACAGCCCCACCGGCCCCACCCCTATCCACACAAAAAAATAGTATATATATCTACTCAAAATATATCCCGGTCGGCAAAATATTAAAACCTTGTAAGATTTCAAGGTATTTTTTACATGTTTTTTTTTTGAGAAGAAAACAGACTAAACATTTCATTCCAAAAAAAGGTACAGTATGTCAGTGCAGTACATAAGCAGAATGTTTCAAGATGACAAAAAAACCAGCAAATGAACCAGATATCAGCAAAGTAATTAAGCAGGTTCTACAAAAGAGAATGGAAGAACAAAAGATCCACTTGCATCTTCAGCAATGTCATGCGCCAGTTTATGTGCCAAGCCATTGGCCGTTCGTCGGATATGAACGGCATTAAGTGAGTTAAAACTGGATTTCAGATTCATGGCATCGTTCAAGAAGATTCCAATTTCTGCTCTTGTTTGACTATTGGCGTTGATATACTCAATTACAGATCGACAATCACCAGCCACCATAACATTTGTCCATTGTTCCTCAATCGCCATATGCATTGCAATATTTGTTGCCGCCGTGATATGGGCATTTCCCGCATATTGGGCCAGGCCCAAACCAGACCCATATTGGACCATATCGGGGATCACTTTCGATGTCATATCGGTAATAATCACCGATATGTTACTGTGGTCTCCGGATCCCGAGGTCTATAAATACTCGGTGCCCGGATCCCAAAGGAAGCAATTATTATCCCTCAGCTACCACACGTCATATCGAAATACATCACCGATATCGCTTTCGATATCTTATTCGATATCGGGACTACCACGTGCACCTGTGAGACGTCATACCACCTCATCACCGATACCACATCGGGGGTCATCTTCGACATCACATCGAAGGCAATCACCGACGTCCGTTCGATCTATTTACCGATATTCCACTCCCATCCAAGCATCGAGGCGTAGGTCCGAGGTGTTCCGGACCAAGCCTACACGAGACACCTAGTGTAGGTCTGATTTAAGATAGGCTCGTTGTATTGCTAGACTACTTACTTGTAACCGACACTCGCATATATATAAAACGATCTATTGTCAAATCAGTGGCGCCGTCTGTGGGAACACCAATTCCCGGACAAAGACGCCGATGCAAGGAAGGAGGACCCGATTCGAACTTAGCGGAGTTGTGACCAGGAGCGCCAGGATGGAAGACACGCAACCCCCTCAACACCCAACTGACCAAGAACAGACAGTGGCTCAAGCCGAGATGGATCTTTCTCCACTACCAGTGCAACAAAGGCACAGGCCCGGGAGGCTGCCGCGAGCCGCAAATGCAGGTCTGACCCTTGTTGCACCAAGTGCGGCAGAACCCGAGACTGAGGGCCCGCCCGTTGAGAACCACCCAGCAGACATTCCAATGACCGAGGCGCCAAATGCGGATTTTCCCGGCCTAGAGGAGACAATGTCCGCGGGACAAAGTGTCTTTCACCCCGCTGCCATAACCTCAGAGATGCAAGCGCAGATCAACGCCACAGTAAGAGCGGCGCTGGATTCCACATTGGAGACCTGGCTTCCACAACTAGTGGAGTAAATGGCAAAGGACATTCGGGCGAGGCCCCATGAATCCGGAGTGGGTGAGAGAAGGGCAAGGCAAGGATACGACGAACAGGAGGATACGGGGGACTCCTTCAGAGAGATATCACCCGCTGCTTACGACAGGGCGGAAGTAGTCCGGAGAATGGAACGCGGTCGCGACCACGCCGAGATTGCATATTCAAAGGACGAGAATGCAGAAATACTGCGGGTAATCTCAAGGAGGATGGAACAGCTAGACCGCGAGAGGGCAGAATTGACGAGGAAGTTAACTTAGAGTCGTAGAAAGGTTCGCAGTAGGACCCCATTTTCGGATGAGATAGAGGCTGAAGTATTGCAAAAGGGGGACAAGATCCCAGTGATCAAGCCATACGACGGAAGAGGCGATCCTACGGATCATCTCCATCGGGTCAATAGCATTCTGAACCTGCACAACTACTCGAGAAACATAAAAGCAAAGATCCTCTCCACCACTTTAACGGGAGCTGCACTGGATTGGTTCGCTAGGCTGGAGGCCAGATCCATAACGGACTACGAGCAGCTGAGGGAGAAATTTGAGAACCAATTCTCTAGCCAAAAGAGAATGAAGACCAACCTGCTACACCTCGGCGCTGTGCAGCAAAGGGAAAGGGAGAACCTTTGGGACTATATGAAGAGGTTCAACGATGAATTACTGAAGGTGGATGAGCCGCATGGCGGTCAGGTCATGATGATGCTGTTTAAGGGTACGACCCATCGTAGGTTCGTCGGGGAGCTAATCAAATTGACTGAGCCCACCATAGCACAGATCAACATGCTTGCAAACCAAATGGTCTATGAGGACGAAATGATGGCAACGCGTCAGGGTTCGTTTCCTAGCAGAAACACAGACAGAGAGCGCAACAGGGAAAGGCCCTCAAGGACGTACACCCCGTTAAACAGAGGCATTCTAGAGGTGATGGCCGTGGCAAAAAGAAACAGATGGTTGATGGAACCCAGGACGTTGAATGCGACTCCCGGGATGAAGTCATCTGGCAAATATTGCGCATACCACCGTCAACCTGGACACAGGACAAAGGACTGCACACACCTGAGGAACAAGATCGAAAGATTGATCAAAGAAGGAAAACTGGTCGAGTTTGTGAGGGGCGCCAGGGAGGATGCTAGAGGAGCAGAACATTCCTCATCCCCTAGAAGGGATTACTCACCCAAGAGAGGAAAACAGAAGATGATTGAGGCACCCAAGGAGCGAGGGAGGACTATAGCGAATGCCCCGAGCAGGGGTGTCATAAACATGATCAATGGAGGAGCCTTGGGAGCCGACACTACTCGCGGCCGAGAAACTATAACACGAAGAGTCCAGGGCGGAGCCTACATTGGGTACACAAATGCAATCATACCAGAAGCGTACTTGCAGGAGAAGATCTCTTTCACCAGGAGAGACTTGGAGCAACTTAGTCCGTTGGCTCGGACCGCAGCGAAAGCTCCGCAAACCTGACATTCGCAAAAGCCTACGAGCACATGACGATAGCCCTAGGATGGCTAGAGCCGATATCCACCCCATTGACCGGATCCGACGGAGCAGAGGTAGTTCCACTCGGACGAGTTATATTGCCCACAGTGTTTGGGAGAAACCCACGCACCCGGGTGACACCGATAAAATACACAATAGTCGACATCCCATTCCCCTACCACGCCATCATTGGCCGACCGGCACTCAACCAAATCAGAGCAGTGGTCTCTACTTATTACCAGAAGATCAAATTCCCAACACCTCAAGGAGTAGGCAAAATTCTAGGTGACCAGGTATAAGGATGGATGTGCTATGTGAACTCGCTGAAGCACCCTAAAATCAGAAGAAGACATGAAATACAAGTCCCACACCAAGAATACATTACGGGCACGGAGTGATCCCCACTCGAACTACCCCATCCCCTTTTTCTTTTTCGCCCCGTGGACATCCCAACACCAACGTCATGTTGAGACTGCGAGGCACTACCCGCCCCGGCAGCATTACCACTCGATAAGGGAACATATTTCTTTGCATTCTTGCGTGCGCCCTCACGACCCCTCTTCTTGACAAGTGGTGGTGCGTCATCTGTAGCGGCTTCGGCCCCCAGCTGTCTACGTTCCGCTATCGTGTCCAAACTACAGTACTCTACCAAATCGGCTACAAGATACATGAAACATAAGATCAAGAGATAAATCGTGAGGAAGCTATCGATTTGTAAAGATATAACACTTACTGAGAGTAGAGGGACCGTTATAACGTACGAGAGATATCCCACTTGCTCGCAAAACTTTGTCACTGCAACGCAGGGTACCGTCGTACGGATGGTTAATCAGATTCGTCAGAAATTCGAGGGTATGTGCAGTTGTCCCGACAGCGGCTCGTCTCTCATATTTGGTGACTTCGCACCACACACTAGGAAGCACATTAAACTCACCAGCCGTCCTCTCCTGGATATACATATACTCACACTTATTTCCAAATCCATAACTGGGTTGAGTATATTGCACGAACCCGCCTGGGCCTGCACGCAAAAGAACCCCTCGTCACCGCCCTTCCTGTTGACCATAACACTAAAGAGTTGCCAGAACTCATTAACTCCGCAAGTGGCACCCAACGCTCTCATGACACAAATGAAAGCCACGATGTACCCAAAAGAATTGAGGGATAGCCGCCCCAAGCAGACCCCGATGCTCGCAATGATAGCACTAACCGCGAGATCAATTGGGAAGCACAGTCCGTTCTTAAAATGCTTGGCATTAACAGTAATGCAGCCTTTCGGTGGAGTATGCATTCGTTGATCCACACTAGGGAATGTGACCTTATACCCCTCAGGGATGTCATACTCGTCGGAGTAATAACCAGCATGAGAAGGAACATGAGACGTCGTATCCTCGTACATCTCCGAGGTCTTATATTTCGAGAGGCTGATGCCCAAGCCCCATTCACCTACATTGGGACCGTCAGCCTCCGGCGGAAAAGAGATTTCAGCACCAGACTGGTCACCAATCAATTGGTCAGACCCGAACATCTCGTTTTCAGAAAATCCCACTTCGATCTCTTCGAAATCCATCTCGAGCAAACCTGAGCCAACATTGTTCTTGGTGAACGACATACTGAGGTGCTAAGCAAGAAAAAATTCCCTGTGACAACGGGGCCAATCCAAGAAAAAAAATCCCCTGTGATAACGGGGTCGATTCAAGAAAAAATCCCCTGTGATAACGGGGTCGATTCAAGAAAAAATCTCCTGTGATAACGGGGTCGATTCAAGAAAAAATCCCCTGTGATAACGGGATCGATTCAAGAAAAAATCCCCTGTGATAACGGGGTCGATTCAAGAAAAAATTCCCTGTGATAACGGGGTCGATTCAAGAAAAAATTCCATGTGATAACGGGGCCAATCCAAGAAAAAATCCCCTGTGATAACGGGGTCGAAAATTTCCTATGATAACGGGGCCAATCCAAGAAAAAATCCCCTGTGATAACGGGGTCGATTCAAGAAAAAATCCCCTTTGATAACGAAGTCGATTCAAGAAAAAATCCCCTGTGATAACGGGGTCGATTCAAGAAAAAATTCCCTGTGATAACGGGGCCAATCCTAGAAAAAATCCCATGTGATAACGGGGTCGATTCAAGAAAAAATCCCCTGTGATAATGGGGTCGATTCAAGAAAAAATTCTCTGTGATAACGGGATCAATCCAAGAAAATCCCCTGTGATAAAGAGGTCGATTCAAGAAAAAATCCCCTGTGATAACGGGGTCGATTCAATAAAAAATTCCCTGTGATAATGGGGCCAATTCAATAAAAAATTCCCTGTGATAACGGGGCCAATCCAAGAAAAAATCCCCTGTGATAACGGGGTCGATCCAAGAAAAAACAAGGGGAACTACGCCGGTCTGATTCCTCATTCAACGGGGTACGTAGGCGGGTTAGGTTTACCTAGCCTTCGACCGCTATCCGTTATTACCTTTTTATTTGTTGCTTGGCGCAATCTAATATTTCATGCATGGATATGTCCTAAGCGAACATTATATAAGTGTAAAGAATGGCACAAAGAGTTGGGGAATATTCCCCTAGATATATGTTTAACACATCGCCCTTTGACAGGTACATGGCTCAAAGGGTCGCACCTTACTATATCCGAAAAGGACATAGAGAATATTAAAAGGGGGATTCAGGGGGCATTGCCCCAGATTATTCAATATTATCTATTTAAACAGGTACAACAGGCACGATAGAGAACAATGGAAACACTGTTTCTCGTATAAAACTGATATTCCCAAATTGAGGGAACATCCTGCAGATAACACATGCACATCATTTCGTGCTTTCGTATTAGCTTTTACATCGAAAATCTTTCTTGTCTGTGCTGTTTTACAGGGCTTAATGACCTTTAGATTCAACGACGACAGAGTCACCAAGAGACATAGTCAAGAAGACAAAGAAAAAGCTCACCTACAACAAGAAAAAATCCCATGTGATAACAGGGTCGATCATAAACATTTCAACGGTAGCGGGTTACTTGTCATAACGGGGTGCGCCCCTACCCACAACAAAAATATCCCTTGTGATAACGGGGTCGATCATAAACATCTCAACGGTAGCGGGTTCCCTGTGATAACGGGATGCGCCCCTACCCACAAGAAAAATATCCCCTTGTGATAACGGTGTTGACGCTAAATATTTGAACAGTAGCGGGTTCCCTGTGATAATGGGATGGGTCCCTACCATGTGAATTATTACGTTAGGTGAAGAGCCTATTGGGTGAAAATCCCATAAATCAAGCTAGGTGAAGAGCCTATTGGGTGGAAATCCCATAAATTACGTTAGGTGAACAGCCTATTTGGTGAAAATCCCATAAATTACGTTAGGTGAAGAGCCTATTGGGTGAAGATCCCATAAATCAAGCTAGGTGAAGAGCCTATTGGGTGGAAATCCCATAAAATTACGTCAGATGAAGATCCTATTGGGTGAAAATCCAATAAATCAAGCTTGGTGAAGAGCCTATTTGGGTGAAAATTCCATAAGACAAACTAGGCGAAGAGGCAGGCCCTATGGGCCCCTAACCACAAGAAGAATATCCCTATAATAATGGGGTCGATCCTAAACACATAAGCAGTTGCAGATTTCCCATGTTTCTACCAACCCCGAGGAAATTCTAATTATTCCTCGATTGACAACAAACAGATTAAACGAATCTCATCAAATACGAGAACGAAATGAATACGGCTCAGATAGCAGAATACGGCTCAGATAGCAGAATACGCTATCGTCATGACAATAAAAATTCAACAAGTTATCACACAACAGGGCCACGAAGAGTCACATATTATGAAGACCACAGAGAATAAATATTCAGTTACAGAACCACGAATCGGAAGTAATCTGGAAAGGGATAAATTCAAGTTACAATAAGGGCAGCGGACAGCTACTCCCACAGGGACCCTTCAGTGTTTTTTTCAACGACCGCGGAAAAAACACCTAGGGATCACCCCGTCATGTCTATATCAAAATGTACATCGAATATCATCCTTGATATGCCATATTCGACATAGATCCCCGACATACCTTCAACATACCTTCGACATACTGCAATACCTGATATTATATCGAACATAACTACCGATGTACTTATCCACTCGACATGTATAATATATTTATGGAAAGCTACATGTGTCAGCTACCCATAGGAAGAAGCAGATCGAGATTTCGATATACCGATCTCGAGATATGGCCGATATGGTGGAACCTCGACATATCTCTGATGTGCCAGAATACCCGATCTTATATCGGATGTCACTACCGATATACTTATCTCCCCAACATGTACCTTATATGCTTGGAAAGCTAAAGGAGTCTACTTTCCATATCAAGAAGCGATTTGAGATTTAGACCTTCCTGCAAGGAGATATGATCAAAACCGTAAAGCTGCGCAGTGCAGAATAGACAAATGAACTACGTCCGACTTGATTCCCCCAAAGGGATACGTAGACAGCTTGGGATAACCCGAGTTCAGTCCGGAATCATCAACGATCCATCCGTCCCCTCACCACGTCACTTGGAGTACATGTGGGTGAAGGACAAAACTGGCTCCAGCACAGGCTTTCATCAGCATAACACACCAAATCATCGAAAAATACTTTCGACATCATATCGAATATGCATTTCGACATAACATCGAAGATGAAACCCGACATCCTACCCTACTACGCGAAGAGCCGCGAGAATATAATAACTGCCCCGGCAACCCCGTCACAATGTTCAAGCAACCCAAATACCAAGGGAACTAGAATTCAAACGAGGACCTCAAACTATGCGTCCACTGCATTGGGAGACTAATCGAAGTTCATCACAAGTGCATTCCCCGCAAATTTGAGCTCCGTCATTTAAACTGGCGGGACGAAGGGTACAGGTAACCCAGGAATTTAAAATTAAATTTGCGAATTCTTATCTCTAAGATAAGAATCCCCAAATTGGGGGACTACATGATATGGGCATTTTCCGCATATTGGGCCAGGCCCAAACCAGACCCATATTGGACCATATCGGGGATCACTTTCGATGTCATATCGGTAATAATCATCGATATGTTACTGTGGTCCCCGGATCCGAGGTCTATAAATACGCGGTGCCCGGATCCCAAATGAAGCAATTATTATCCCTCAGCTACCACGCGTCATATCGAAATACATCACCGATATCGCTTTTGATATCTTATTCGATATCGGGACTACCACGTGCACCTGTGAGACGTCATACCACCTCATCACCGATACCACATCGGGGGTCATCTTCGACATCACATCAAAGGCAATCATCGACGTCCGTTCGATCTATTTACCGATATTCCACTCCCATCCAAGCATCGAAGCGTAGGTCCGAGGTGTTCCGGACCAAGCCTACACGAGACACCTAGTGTAGGTCTGATTTGAGATAGGCTCGTTGTATTGCTAGACTACTTACTTGTAACCGACACTCGCATATATATAAAACGATCTATTGTCAAATCACGCCGCTTCTGAGATTTCAGCATTCCAGCCTCCCGGAATACGGATGCGTCTCCAAGCAAGAATATGTCCTTGTGAGTTACAACCGACGTCTCCAATTCCTCCGGTTCTTTGTGAATTTCCAGTAGCCGCGTCGAAGTTAACTAGGACAAAACCTGGAGCAGGTGGTTTCCACTTTTCCTCCACTTCATCAGCAGTTCCCTCTAGTGTTCCTTCCCTTTTATTCCCTACAGCGATGAAATCCCTGAAGTAGCGTCGTGCAATCCGAATTAAATCAAGCGGAGAGTCGTGTTGGTTCTCATGACAAAGTTTGTTTCTGTTCTTCCAAATGTACCACGAACATACCATAAACAACCCGAAATCACTTTTGTTCAACTTCTTGTATATTGCATTAATCCACTCCCATATTGTATTTCCATTCACAGCTGAAATGGGCAGATCTGATAAAGCCCAGAAAACTCTTGCAAATTGACAGTCCCGAAACAGATGCAGTGGCGTTTCAATTCCTTCATTACACACGTTGCAATCCTCACTGGTCGCCAAATGCCGATATTTAAGTGTGGACATCGTAGGTAGAATACATTTGAGGAGTCTCCAGGTGAGTTGTTTAGCTTTGTTAGGAGAAAATGCGCTCCACACAAAGTTCCAGCAAGTGTTCTCTCACGCACTTGTCCCGCCAATCCGCAGTTCGACTTCTCGCCTTTTTAACTCCGTAGCAAGGTGATAGGCTGTCTTCACAGTATATAGGCCATGCTTTGTATAGTGCCAAACCAGAATATCCTGGGTATGCGGTCTGCAAACCGGGATCTTCATAATCTCATGAACATCTTCCTGCCAAAATAAATGTTTCAAGATACTCAAATCCCAACCGTTAGAAGAAATATCCAGGAGTACATTCACTTTAATAGGACCAATTGCATAAAGATCAGGAGTTTTAATTTTGAAGTTATAATTCCCGGGGATCCAATTATCCTTCCAAACATCAATATTTTCCCCATTTCCCACTCGCCATCTAATGCCTTCTTGAACCAGAGGTATCGCCAAACAAATGCTTTTCCATGTAAAAGATGAGTTCCCGTTTGGTTTAGCCTCAAAAATAGTACAATCATAGAAGTATTTTGCTTTCAATATACGACTAAGAAGGGATTCAGGATATTGTATAATTCACCAAATTTGTTTTCCCAGGAGAGCTAAATTAAAGGATTTAAAATCTCTAAACCCTAGGTCCCCGTCACGCTTACTTTTACACAATTCCTTCCAAGTAGTCCAATGCATTTTTTTCTTTCCATCTTCCCCCCACCAATAGTTAGAAATCATAGACTCAACATTATGTAAAAGATAATCTGGCAATTTAAAACAACTCATCACGTAGGTCGGTATCGCTTGGAAAACAGCTTTAACAAGAATTTCTTTGCCCGCTTTGGAAATTACTTTGTTTTCAAGGGATTGGGCTTTACTCCAAAGTCTATCTCATATCCAATCAAACACCTCCTTTTTACTTCGACCCATAGTTGTTGGTAATCTGAGGTACTTTTCATGTTTTTCTACCACTTGAACCGGGAGGATGTCTTTAATTTGCTCTATTCTGTCCTCTCTTGTGTTTCGGCTAAATACAACAGTGGATTTTTCCAAGTTTATTTCTTGACCAGATGCTAAGCTGTAGCGGTACAAGATATCAGATATTGCCATAGCAGCCTCCGTTGTTGCCTGGCAGAAAATAAGGGTATCGTCCGCAAACAATAAATGAAAGATTGCCGGCGCAATGTGGCTGATAGTAACCCCTTTTAAAAGGCTACTACGTTCTGCCTTGGTGATCAGGGCGCTAAAAGCTTCAGCGCAAAAAAGAAATAAATACGGTGATAATGGATCACCCTGACGAATTCCTCTCCCTGGCTGAAAGTGACTGTATTGGTTACCATTAAGAAGAACTGAATAAGACACAGTACGAACACACGTCATAATAAGATGGACAAAAGAAATATGAAAACCTAGCCTGATTAACGCCTTTTCAAGGAAAATCCACTCCACTCGGTCGTACACTTTGCTCATATCCAATTTTAAGGCCATGTAACTCTCTTTACCCTTAGTTTTAAGTTTAAGAAAGTGATTAACCTCATAGGCAACAAGTACGTTATCAGTGATAAGGCGAGTGGGGATAAAGGCTGATTGAGTCTCACTAATTAACGTATGCATGTGAGGCTTTAATCTGTTAGTTATAACTTTAGAAGCAATCTTAAAAATCACATTACTAAGGCTAATAGGCTGAAATTGGGTAATCTGGTCGGGGTTCTTACACTTAGGAATTAAGACAATGTGCATAAAGTTCAAGTTATCAGGGAGCACCAGATTATTAAGGAAGTCCAGAACACAAAAAGTAACATTTTCCCCAACAACATGCCAAAATTTCTGGTAGAATAAAGCAGGGAGGCCATCAGGGCGGGGGGATTTTAATGGATACATTTGAGATAATGAAGTTTTTACCTCGGCTTCAGTAAAGAGGTGGCACAGCTCTTGATTCAGTTCATCCGCAACTCGGGGTTCAATTGACTCAAGAACATTACTGACCTCAACATCTGTCGGGTTATGTGATGTAAAAATCTTCTGGAAATAGCTAACAGCAATCCTCTCTTTCTCATATTCGGAATTCTGAATGTTGTCAAATTCATCCCTAAGTCCTCGTATATCGTTAATTTCAGCCCTTCGTGAAGCTCGAGAATGGAAAAAGCGAGTATTTCGATCTCCATCAGCCAACCACTGTGTTCTTACCCGCTGTCTCTACATCACGCTTTCACGATCCAGTACCTTTTCCAAATTTTGCTTGAGCTTGAACTCCCTTGTTCTGTTAGCTTCGGTTACTATTCCAGATCGTATAATCCCAATTTCATCACGAAGTTCCTTAATCTTTTGCCTCACGCTACCAAATTCATTCCAACTCCACCTTACTAATCCCAATCTGCACTGCTCCACATTACCCATGAAATCTGTCGAGTTCGACCAATGTTCTTTCACAATTTTTGCACAGTCTTCTGATTTTAGCCACATCGATTCGAACCGAAACCGTTTCTACCGTCTACATTTGGATTGAGGGTTGGTTGAATCAAATTTAAGAAGAAGAGGGGTGTGGTCGGAATATTGGCTTGTGAGGTGGTATACTTTGGCGTTAGGAAATAAAGTCATCCATGACAGAGAGCTACAAGCACGGTCCAGACGCAATTTGATTGTATGTGGATAAATTCGTCGGTTGGACCAAGTGTAAGAATAACCACAATAACCCAAGTCAAGAATCCCAATGGTGTCCAAAGTTTCTCTGAATGATCTTAGTCGGACTGAAGGCAAAAAGAGACCACCTTCTTTTTCATTATTGCTCAGAACTTCATTAAAATCTCCAATGCACACCCATTCTTTATTTGATAATCGGCTCAATTTCTTCAGCAAATTCCACGTATTATTTATTTTCGCTTGATCCGGCTCACCATAAAATCCAGTTAATCTCCATGAATTTGTACTCTCCGGGAGCTGTACAAAGGCGTCAATATGATTATGGGAATAACTTTGAATATCAACCATTGTGGATTTGGTCCAAAGCAACGCCAATCCACCAGACCTTCCTCTTGATGCAACTGATAATCCATAAAGGTTAAACCGTTCTTTAATCTTATCTATCCTGCTGTCATTCAGCCTAGTTTCCATTAGGAAGATAAGATGGGGATGGGACGTGGAGAGTAACGCCCCGAGTTCTTGAACTGTCTCAAGGATCCCCAACCCTTGGCAGTTCCAGGATATACAACTCATTGGTTTAGGCGGGGTTGCCAAGCAACCTCCGCCTCTGGTAAATGAAACACTAGATCATTCTTTCCGACTACTCTTTTTTTATCGGTCGTTCCCCATCATTTTCTTTTCCCTGAGATTTTACCCTCACTGATACAATCTTTTTGTTTTTTTCTGGGTTAGAAGGGCGACCTCTTTTTTTTCTGTGTGGCAAGTATATTAGTTATGTTTTGAAGTGGTTTTACGGGTTTGGAGTGGTGGGAAATATCTGGGTTCAGAGGTTCTATATGGGCTGTTTTGGGAAAGCAAAATGGGAGGAGGCTCGTGCCCATGTGAATGGTATATGATGATCCTGTTGAGAGAAGGGATTGTTTAAGCAAGAGTGTGGATTCATCTGTGAGTTTGTTTCTGTGGGTCAGGTAAGAGTGATTTGTAGTAGGATATGTATATTGGCTAGCCACGGCATGTACGCTTAAAGGGTAAGGATCAATGCTCATTGGATGCATAGACTCTTGTTCAACGAGAGCAATTTCCTTGCTTTTATCTTTCATTTTATCCTTCGAAGTGCCCGTGGTCTGAGCTCTTTGCAAATCAGGATTTCCTTCCCCAACGTCATTACCAAAGATTGATGGCGTGAACTTCGGGGTTTCATTTACCATGATCAGCGCCGAAGATTTTACCATTTCCCTTTCTTGGCTCTGTTCCTCTATTGGCCTTTGCTGATCGGAATGTGGACTGGCGAGTCTCCGACTTTCATTTACTTTAGAAGGTGTAACAAAACTCCTTTGCTCTGATCTGTGCCCATTGCCACGACCTATAAAGCGTTGTCTCTGTCCGAAAGGTGTAGCTCGTAACCACTCTCCATAGTCAGTACTCTGATCATCTCCTTCAATACCCGCAGCTTCTCTATCAAACTCCACTTGGCAGTCACGTAATAAGTGGCCCAAAATCCCACACCGATAACAAAAATTGGGCAGCTTATCATACGTAAATGTAACCATATTGGTATCTCCTTTGGAATTTTTTACGCGCATGGTTCGTTTCAGTGGTTTCGTGATATCAATCTTAACTCTAATTCTCATCAATGTGTTCATTGAACCATCATAATTACCTTGATCCACATCAATAAAATCCCCAAGGTTTTGGCCAATTAGGGAGGCCATGGCTCTATGTCGCAACTGTATAGGCAAGCCTGAAACTTGGATATGAAATTCATAGTGGTTCAGTACCATAGTATTAGGATCCTCACTTGCCTCAATTTCTGATAGAACTACTAGGTGCTTGTCAAAAGCCCAAGGGCCTCGCATCATCACCCGTTTACTATCAATGACATGCCGAAATTTGAATAACAGTCTATCTTCACCAATTTTCAGTAAATCCATACCATGCATAAGATTCCAGCTGGTCAACATTGTCTGTTTGAAAGAGTCCAGGTGAACCGCTTTTTTATTCAGAATTCTTCCCACGAGTGCGAGTTTAAAATCCACCGTCCCTGCTGGCCATATCTCATCCGGTACCACCACCTCCACCGACTCCGAGGGGGTCAAGAGGAGTTGTCTTGTTAATGCTTTTTCCAGATTTTCATCCATCATGGAATCTGTAATGATCTAGAGTCAATATGAACCCTTTGTCTTGTTTGCCCAGAAACAAAAGCCTGAGAATAAAGGAAGAAAAATAATGAAAAAAACACAACAAGATGAATAAAGCAGAGGGGAGCAGAGAAAAAAAAGAAAAATAAAGGGGTTACTCAAAATTAAAGGACCAAAGAGTTAATTGTGGCAATCGAAAAACTAAACACGAGCAAACGGGCCGAGCATCGTGGACATCCAGCAGGTCGTCTAATCTCTCACACTCGGCGTGGCTTATGGGCGGAGACTCACTGGCTTAGCGTATGTATTGTGTGTCTGAATTTAAGAAAATAAAATAAAGGATACAGTAATTGCTTCTTCCACTCGAGGAAGAAAAAAAACTCCAAAGGGAGGAAGGGAACTCTCATTCGAGAGGAAATTAGGTCGTATTTTCTACATATTTCACATATTACTAAAGCTCTAGTTGTAATGTACATAATAATTTCTTATATAGTTCCATTTTGATATAATCAAATATAGAAACTTTTCAAACAAAAGCTTTTAAATTTTGATCCATAGGGGCAAAACCAAAATTCCATTGTTGATGGTGCATTTTTAAATGGAAATACCGAAAACATATTTACGTTTAAGATCGAAATTTGAATACTTATTCGACCTACGTACATTTGATTCTGAGGATTTGTCAGCACATCAAAGAAAACGATTCATCGCCTATCCAATATCCAAGATGAAAACAAGTCCCTTGATGTAATCTATTTTAGAGAATTATCCCACATGGTTTAGGAAAAAATATGAATTGTTGTGTAACAACAAACGTTCCACCTTTCGACTTTCATTAACCAACTTTTCGAAGAAGGGGTACTTACAAAACAGACCAAGACTTATAATCTATAAAATTATAATTAACACTATCTCTTCTGTGAGATCGATTGAACATTTAGATTTAAGGATTTTAGCCAGTACTGAATTTGTTTTAAACAATTTGCATACATGAATTTACTCCTTGAACAATTAACTGATATAACAATATAAACACGCATCTTTCAAACATCAACAAATATTTTCATTGCACAATAACAAATTTTCCCTCTCCCACCCCACAACTAATGCTTAATTTGTTCCAACATGCACCTAACATCCTTACTATTAGGCCTCTCTTTCGGATTATCCAAAGTACAAAAACAAGCAACCTTAAGAACCAACAGCATCTGCTCCTCGTACCCGTTCCCCAACAACTTTGGGTCGATCGCCTGCTTCGGATCTTCCGAGGACATCACATTCCGCATCCATCTCACCAAACTCATCTCCTCCACGTATTGAAAGAACTCGTCAGACGGAAACTTCCCAATCACCAAAACACCCAACACAACACCAAAACTATACACGTCGCACTTGTCAGTGAACTTGAACGTTTGGTAATACTCCGGAGCAATGTATCCAACGGTACCCGCCACGTTCGAGGTAGTTACGTGCGTGTTCTCATCAGGGACAGCTTTGGCAAGCCCAAAATCCGCTATTCTCGCTTCCATATCATCGTCTATTAAGATATTCGCGGGCTTTAAATCTCTATGAATTATTCGCGGCGTATGACTCATGTGAAGATGCTCGAGCCCCGAAGCCACGCCTAACGCGAGTTTGTAACGTGCTGGCCAATCTAATTCTCTTTTGCCTTGTGAGACGTGGTGTAGCCAATCTTGCAAGCTGCCATTTTTCATGTACTCGTAAACCAAATAATGACATTCGGGTTGCGGTAAATGGGCTAGAAGTGGCAACAAATTCTTGTGTCGAATCTGACCCACTGTCTGAATCTCAGAGCGAATCTGTCGCATTTTCTTGTCCATAACTTTACTGTTTTCGTCGGCGAGTTCGTCTGTACCTCGTGAATTCGATGGCCGGTTTATCTTCTTAACGGCGATCTCTTTCCCGTTGTTGCCAGGTAAAACGGCTTTATAAACCTCTCCACATCCGCCTTTTCCGATCACATCAAGCGTAGCCAACCAGTCTTCTTTTTCGAGGAAAGCCAAATCCTCTGGTTTCTTGATATAGGAGCTGAAAATCGTTAAGGTGTTTTCTTTACTTCGGCCTTTTATCAAATACTTGAGCAGCTTAAATATGAAATGCAACACAAATCCACACACACACCCTGCTAATGCTCCGGCCAGGAACCCCAGAACCCAGCCAAGTATTTTCCTCCTGTTATTCTTCTTGTGCTCTTGCGCCGGTGCCATCACCGGAGATTGAGCAGGTGCTAGTGCTACGGTGTCGTTTGGATTTTCAGCAAAGATATATCGTTTCGGAACGGTTGAATCCTCTTTTAGATTCATACCCACCAACAAATCGTTGCCGGAAAAGTCAACAGAGTTGAGATTCCGATAAGATTTCAAAAACAGGGGAACTTCTCCGGCGAACATATTGTCAGCAAGATTCAGTTTTTCTAACTTGGGAAAGTGTTTCAAGAATTTTAAATCTCCGACAAACTTGTTTGAGGATAAATCGAGGACTCTAAGGTTGATCAATGTCAAAAACCCAGGTGGGATTTTGCCGGAAAAACGATTGTTTCCTAAATTCAAGATCTCGAGTTTACGACACTCACCGATTCGAGCTGGGATTTGGCCGAAAAACCAGTTGTTGGGTAAGGAGAGCTCTTTCAATTCCGATAGTTGACTAATGGTAGCTGAAATTCTCCCTTTGAGCTGCTGAGATTCAAAGACTAGGCGTGCTATTCTAAGAACAGAGGAACTGTTTACAAATCCGGGTTCACAAAAGACGCCATTGAAATTACAAGGATCTTTATAATTAGGAGGAGGGATGTTGATGTTGAGGTCTTTTAGTATGAGCAACAGGGCTTGATGATCAGAAGGGAGAAGAGTTGGTGTGGATTGAACTATGGAAGTTAGAGCGAAGAAGAAGAAGAAGAAGAAGAAACAGAGGTGGGCAAAATGGGATTTTGCGAGAGACGGAGGAGACATTGGAGGCGGGCACGGCGGACCACGGTAGAAGTGGTGGTCGGAAGAAGATATTTGTGTTGACCATGGAAAAGGAAAAAAAGAACAAGTTTTGTAGTTTTTGCATTGCCGTGTGAAAGGAAAAAGAAGATAGGAACCAAATTCTGACTTCACGTTATCACCAGTTGACCGGAGGATTTCCCGTTTTGTTCCTAGTTTTTGTTAATCTAGTGTTATGTCACCAAACTCAAAATAGGCCAAACCCATAGAGCTCGTTTGGTTAGACCTTAAAGGCCCTAAACCGCTGTTAAAAAAAAAGGCCCTAAACCAGTTTTTTATCATGGTTGAACAGTATTTTTTCTTTCTTTGGTTGGTCATTTTCAAAAGCGGGTCAACATGATTGAAACAAGGTGTCCCGGGATTCATCAGGGATTTTAATCAGCTCTCCCCCCATCGTTTTCGGAAAATAGGGATTTTAATCAGGTCTCCCCCCATCGTTTTCGGAAAATGGGTGTAACAGTAAAAAGTAATCATCTCATAATTACATATTTGTCCTCAGTACTTCTTCTTTCAAAATTCAACATTGGCCCAATCTATCACTAGACGGTGAAAAATAATTCCTCTTTTTTTTTCATCACCGAGTGGTAGCCTACTTCACCGCCGCCGTCGACCTTTGGCGCGGTAACGTTCATGCCGTGTGTCTTTCTCCCGGAAACTAAAACTGAAGATTTCAACCAACTCCATTCGTTTTAAGAAAAGAAAAAAAAAAACTGGGCTTCGTCCTTAACAGCTTTTTACCCTTGTATATTCAGAAATCTCAAACCCAATTGAGAAATTCGTCAATTGTTCCCTTGGAATTATTCTTGGTTGTCAACGTCATTAGGATATTACTTACATATTTCGTTTTCAGCATCAATATAAGGTACTAGATAATTCTTTTAAATTGTATATGGAAATTAACTTACCCCTGTTTAATATTTCAGTCTCCTCAGACGAGGATAAACTGATATAAAATCATAAACATCCTATACAATAAAATGTCATTTCATAAGCGAGATTAAATTAATGACTTAGTATTATGCCGTATTAATTACAATGTATAGATAAATAAACTTATATATATATAAATGTGAAGAAAACTAGAAACATGTGAACCCAAAATACATTTCGGTCTATGCATAGTGCAATATATATCTGACTATATATTTATATGCTAGTTTAGGGGTTTTTATTATTTTCTTTAATATCGTTTAGAATAAGGGTTAGGACTAATTATTGATTCATAAATCATGTTTTATAGGTTATTCTCAAACGCATTAAGTTAGGATGATTGGGTCGTTTGAAAATGAGCAGCTTCTGTACTAACTTTTAATTCATGGGTTGTTTAATTAATTAATTAACACAATCTAATGCGGTCGCGAAATCATTTAAAAAATTAAAATGCACCAAAAATGAAAAAGTTAAAATGCATCAAATGATATATTTTCTAAAATTTGGTATGAGATATATTTGAGCATCACAAAAGAACTCGCGTACGGTTTTGATTGAAGTTAATATTAATTTAAGTTCTTCCCAAAAATGCAATCCTCTTACATATTTTAATACATGGATACAAGTTTGGATTTAAAATTTTGGTACATGTGGCACAATGATTTGGGAGTGTATAAGTAAGGGTAAAGTAGGGATTATGACTAGTAATGTAGTTAAAATAGGTGAGTACATTGTCAACCAAAGTAGAATATAACGTGGGACCCACAAGTGGGAGAGGAGTATATTAGTACCAACCAAGCTTGTTTTAATGGGAATAATAAGAATCTTAATAGGCACTAGTATGAAACTTGCTAATAGGTCTTCTTGTAACCAAACAAGCCCATACCTTGCACCCCATGCTCTGGCTCCAGTCCCTCCCCCGTAAGCAATTTGCTTTGTACTAGCTTAATTTAACTCAGGGCCCAGACTTCTTTTTTTTTTTTGATAACTTAGAATAACATTAAAAAGCGAAACGATTGTAAAAGTTTAGGATAGGGTAGCCCCCATCACCAAAACAAGCAATGGGAATGCTTGTTGAATCAAAATGACAAAAGTAGCTATTACTAAGTGCCCAATGAGCAAGCGAATGAGCCGCCGTATTTGCATTATGGCTTACAAATTTGAACCGCCACTTGGTCCAAAAAGACCAAAAGATTTTAATCTCCTCAATCAAAGGTTTCATCATCCATGGGGTATCTTCAGAGGGATTGAGAATGGCATTAATGAAATTAAGACAATCAGACTCAAATATAACTCTTTCCACCTTCACGAAGTTGATACAAAGACAAGCTCTTTTGAGAGCGAGGGCTTGAGCGACAATGGCTTCAAGGCATTCGTGTTTTGCTGATGATGCAAAGAATATAGTACCGCTGGAGTTTCTAATGATGAAGGCAGAAACAGCTGTTCCATGAGAGAATGTGGCATCATTGTTGATCTTGAGCCAATCCTTAGTAGGTCTAGTCCAAGATGTTGAATCTGTCTCAGCTATTTTCTTGATGGATTTGACTTTTTGAGTTTGCCAATGCACTTTAGCCGAGGCTTCAGCTTTGGAAATGAGTTCCTGGAGAGAAAAAGAATTAGTACCATGTATGATTCTATTTCTATTCTGCCAAATCAAATCACAAGCAATGGCAAAGAAAATGAGGCCATCATGATGCATAGATGCGTTCTGGAACAGATTTCCTTCATTGCAAACAAAAACAGCAAGCCAATCATGAAGAGAAATGTTAGCAAAATTTGAGAAATTAAAATGCCATTTGCAAGTTCTCCAAATCTGAACAGTATAAGGACAATGTATGAAAATATGATCCAAACTCTCAATATCAGCGCCACATGATGGACAATTTGTATCACCAATGTCAAACATAGTGCTAAGTTTGCCCTGCAAGGAAGAGTGTTAGAAAAAAAATTCCAAATAAACATAGTATGCCTACTGTGCATATTGGCTTTCCATAATTTCTTAAGAAATGAATAGGAGGGACGGGAAAGAGTGGGAAAGCGGTTAGCTTTGTCAGTTAGAAGGGCACTTTTGAAAGAGAATTTTCCTGACGAAGAGGGCTTCCAAAATGCAACAGTTTTCTCACAATTGTTGTCAATGAGAATTTTTGAGATTTCCAAGGTGGTTTGTTGGCTGAAAATAGCAGAAAGTTTGGAGGTATCCCATGTATTGTTAGAGATGAAGCTCTTGACCAGATGGTGATTGAGAAGCAAGTGATTATTTGGGTCCATAGTTTTAGGAGTAAAATTAGAAATAGATGGAACCAACGGCTGATCAAAGGTGATAATGTTGGAGTTTGAAGTGACATTGTAACAGAGACCTTTAGAGAGAATATCCTGAGTGTGTAAAATGTATGTCCATGTCGAGGAACGGGGAGTTTTTAAGGGAGTGAATGAAAGAAGATCATTTCCTCGCAACTATTTTGCCTGAAGCATGCGAACCCAAATCTTGTCAGAGTTGGTAATGATATTCCAACCCATTTTAGCAATAAGGGCCCGATTGAAATCCAAAGATCTTCTAAAACCCAAACCCCCATGCATTTTAGGAGTACATAAAGAATCCCAACTTTTTTTACAAAGGGAGTTACCTTTGTCATTAACTCCCCACCAGAAAGATCTAAACAAAGAGTCGATAGAATGACAAATATGTTTAGGAATAAGGAGTGAAGACATCACATAAAAAGGAGAGGATTGGCCAACGGCTTTAATGAGAACGCCTCTACCAGTTTGTAATAGCTGAGAACACTTCCAATTGGAGAGGTTTCCCTAGAGTTGGCCAAGAATTTTCAAGCAAGCTTCTTTTCTGGATTTCATTTTGCAAAAAGGGAGACCAAGGTGAGTTTCCTTATGATCACAAAGGTTAAACTTCAAAAGGTTATTGATCATATCACGTTCAGGAGTTTTAGTATTGTTGCTGAAGTGGACAATAGACTTTTGATGATCTATTTTTTGAAGGGTCCAGGCACAGAAAGTATTAAGAGTTCAGAGAATAGAAGAGACATCTGCATCCATAGCCCTACAAAAGACAAGTAAATCATCAACAAATAAGAGATGGGAAATAACAGGACTAGTACGAGAAATCTTGATACCAATGAAAGTTTCTCAAAGTTTCTTGTTTAATGAGAAGTCTAGATAGAATCTCAGTATAAAGCACAAAGAGATAAGGAGATAGGGGATCTCCTTGTCTAATTCCCCTGGATGGTTGGAAGAAACCATTAATTGTACCATTAATAAGAATAGAGAAACTCGAAGTCGAGATGCACTGAGAGATCCAATTGACAAAGACATTATCAAAACTAAGAGAAGAAAGAATAGAAAGTATGAGAGACCATTCAACCCTGTCAAAAGCTTTTGCAATATCAATTTTCAGGGCAAGATGGCATTTATTACCTTTTTTGTTGTGCAAAAAGTGTATGATCTCATTGGTGATGATGGAATTATCGCTAATGGTTCTACCTTTGATAAAAGAAGATTGGTAAGGGGAGATAATCTTACTCAAGAGAGGTTTCATCGTATTAGCCAAAATTTTAGAGCAGGTTTTGTAAAAAACATTACATAAACTAATAGGGCGAAAATCTTCAACAACTTCAAGATTTCTTTTCTTAGGAATAAGAGCAAGCAGAGTGTGGTTCAAGGATTTAAGCATTGTCCCTTTAGTGAAAAACTCGGTAACTGCAGCAGTAAACGCAGTCTTAGTAGTGGACCAAAAGAGTTTATAAAAGGATGGTGGAAAACCATCTGGGCCGGGACTTTTATCATTTGCAAAGGAAAACAAAGCATTTTTTATCTCTTTAGGGTTGGGGATGGCACATAAGAGATTACTTTCCTCATTAGAAATAATACTAGGGAATAAGCTATCAAGATCATCAGGGTAAGGTTTAGAGAAATCATCAAAATCAGATGTAAACAAAGAGTGGAAATGAGAACAAAAGGCTAACCCAATGTCTTTCCAGTCAACAAGACTCTGCCCATTAGAATCTTTAATGAAATTGATTTTGTTATTCCTAGAATGGATGATAGCTTTGAGGTGAGAAAATTTGGTATTAGCATCCCTATCAGTAAACCATTTATCCTTAGCTTTCTGGCACCATAAGATATGAAGCTTTTTAAAACAGATGTCAAGATCCTCCTTAATGTTCTTTTCAAGATTTAAATAATGAGGTTCTGATTAAATTCTTTTCAGATCAGCAAGGAGAGCATTAATGGATGTTTGAACATTGCCAAAAACAGACTTGTTCCAAGTTTTAAGAGCTTGTCTAACATGCTTATGCTTAGAGTGCGGTAGGGGAAGTGGGGACAGATTATAAATGTTAACAACATTCCAACTATCATGTATAATGTCATAGCAAGTAGGATCCAGAGACCACATTCTTTCAAACCTGAAAGGACTATGTCTTGTGGATTGAACCGGGAGAGTGTTCAGCATAATCGGGCAATGGTCAGATCCCACAGCCTCCAAGTGATCCAGAGTGGCAAAAGGGAACATCAAGCACCATGATGGGTTGGCAACTCCTCTATCCAACCTTTGTCTTATATTGCTTGAACCTGGTCTGTGGTTATTCCATGTGATTCAGGTCCAGAAAAGCCCAAATCGAAAAGATGTAACCTGTCAAGATCAGCCTTCAAGGTGTGTTTAGATGAGGTAGCAAAATTGCGCCCACCATCTTTATCTGCCTGACTAGAAATATCGTTAAAATCTCCAAGAACAACCCAAGGAGTACCATCAAGAGTGTCATCAATATTCTTAAGTTGGTCCCAAAAAATAGGCTTAGTTTGAGAATAAGGGGACAATAGATGCCAGAAAGCATCCATTGTTGATGGGAAGAGGAAGCAGCTATAGTGGCAGTGATTTGCATAGAGGTATGAGAAGTGATAGAAAGGTCGGTATTATCAGTCCAAGCCAAGCCAAGCATAGAGGTATGAGAAGTGAATCGTGCTTGCTGGATTAAGGAAAATGATTTGGTACCCTCTTGGCTCTCTATTTCTATTGTGTACAAAATTCAATGAGTTTATTGTTTGTCAATAGTGCTCATGAGGTAGAGAATGGTCTAAAAACGTGATATGTCCACGCGTTTATCAATTGCATGAGTCTTTGTCGTGTATCGCATAAGGAACTCAATCTATCATTGAGTATTTCAATAGTTTTTGTGCACTATGCGATGAATTCCCGGGTCAGAGGCCAAATTTTCTTGCTTATGTGGCCTCTATTAGTGTAATGTTAATCGCATTATGGCCAATTTGCAACAGTATGACTATGTCTTGAAGTTTCTTGTTGGCTTGAATGATTATTTTTGTTAAGTGTGTAGTCGGATCCTACTTAATGATCCTCTGCCTAGTATCTATAAGGTTTACTCCATGTTGTTACAAGAAGAGAACCAAAGAGAACTCTATTTAACCCATGTTGTTAGTGATGCCCTGACAATGTTCACCAGAAACTCTAACTATCAAAACACTTAGCTTAAAGCTCTTGCTAACACTCATGCTCGTGGAAATAAGAATTTCAAATATCTGAACAAAAAGAAGCTGAAGTTTACATTTTGTGAATATCCAGGTCGTACTACTGATAAGTGTTACCAGGTAATAGGTTACCCACATTCTGCAAATGCCACAAGCACATTTGATGCATCTAGCACTAATGTAACTGCTCTTGTTGTCCAACCCTCTACTGATTGGTCTACTCAGAAGGAACTTTTTGAGAAGTTTCTAGCATTACAAAATGCTTAGGCATCTACAAGTGCTCCCTCCACTTTCTCTTATGACACTATAAACCACTATGATGTTGTTATTGTGATTGGTACTCCTATCTGAAAGATCTTAGTATCTGCAATACTTGTAATTGTGTCCAGTTGCACTTAGCAATAGTTGCAACTGTACACTAAAGTATAACAGACGATAGTTCTTTAACGTTTGAATCAGTTTTTGCAGTTGCAATTGCGAAAAACAGTAAAACATAAACCGTAAAGAACACAAGAGATTTTAACGTGGTTCGGTCCAAATGGTCCTAGTCCACGGGGCTTTCACCCAAAGTTTGACTCAAACTGTTTCCTACTTAAGAATTACAATGAAGGATTTAAATCAACTCATATACTAGACTCCCTCTAACATATGCAGTTGCAACACCTAACCCTTAACTTGTGTTCAGAAACACGATTGAATCGAAGACACACTAAGCTACTCCAGAGACACTCTGACTTAATGTTCTTCTCAAATGACTCGATACAAGACTAGCTTCTTAATATCCTTTTCAAAGTGTCTAGTAATGATCTCGAGTCTTCTCTTTATATAGGCGCACCAGAATCTTCTATCGAATCTTCAGTTGCAATCCACTGGAGATCTTCTTTCCAAATACGATGAGCTCGACAGTTGTTCTTGTAGATCCGTGAGACTGTCCTTCCTTATTAAGGGGATTCCAAGCGATCTCCACAGATCCTTTAACGAACCTGCATGCTTATTAGTCCAAGTGCAATAAAGAGATAAGGAATATAAATCATGATTTAGATAATAACATATCTTTTAAGATAAACCAATATCTTTTAAGATAATTACCAGATCAGGTTACCTAAATCCTAATAATTTAAACAAAATAATATCAATAAAGATAAGAAATGGGCCGCATGGTTTAGAGCCCATCCGAAGGGAATTCGGCCCTAACACTATCACTTCTGCTTATGTCTATCATTATAACACTACATAGTAGTTCCTCTTAGATTCTTGATACAGGTGCAACAGACAACTTTTCTATCACATGAAATGGTTTGTTGTTCCACCTATTCGTGTCTTTATTAAGATCAATTTACCAAACAACATTTACACAGGCGCCACTCATATGGCACAGTTCAACTATTTCCTGACTTGAGACATAAAGATGTCTTATTAGTTCCATCTTTTACTCAAAACTTACTGATGTGCATGGTGTTGTGTGGGTATTCATGCATTGTTGTCCGTTGCTTCCTTTCCAAAGCTGCTTAATTTGATGTTAGGCTTTACGCTTTTTTGAATACAACTTGGGTCTAAGATGTTACGTATTCAAGTGTCATCCCTTATTTGTGTGGTTTTACATACTCTTTAGTGAAACCTGGGTCTAGGATGTTACACACTCAAGTGCCTCCATTCCATTTTGTGGTTTTATGCTATTTCAAATACATCATGGATCTAGGATGTTACGTGTTCGAATGCGACTATTCGATAGCTTGGTTTTATGCAATCTTGTGCTACCAATTAATCATGTGGTTTTATGCATTCTTGAATACAACATGGGTCTAGGATGTTACATATTCGAGTGCAACCATTCCATAACTTGGTTTTGCACAATCTTGTGCTACCAATTTGTAATGTGGTATTACGCATTCTTGAATATAACTTAGATCTAGGATGTAATGTATTCGAGTGCAGCCATTCCATAGCTTGGTTTTATGCGATCTTGTGCTACCAATTCTTCATGTGGTTTTACGCATTCTCGAATACAACCTGGGTCTAGGTTACGTATTCGAGTGTTACCATTCCTTAGATTGCTTTTACGCAACATAGAGTGAAACCTGTGTCTAGGATATTATACAATCAAGTGTAATCCTTCCATTACAATTTGTGCTTTTCCACTCGAGTACCCACAAAATGTTTGACATGCCACCAATGGGAAACATTGCTAGGTTATTAACTTGAGCTAGAATAAATTTTTGTAGCAAGGGCTTACACCAATGCGCATTTTTTATGCAATTTGCACCAAAGGTTTTCACCCTTACACAATATTTGGGTTTTTTTCTTCAAAATATGAAGTCTCAGTGGTAGGTAGGGTGGTGGCCCAGCTGTAGGGTGCTACTCCTTTCTTTTTTCCTTGAAGAAACGACATGACCGTTAGTTTACTCCCTTGGTAGGTAGGGTGGTAGCCCAAGTATGAGGTGCTACTCCTTTCTTTTTCCTAAAAAGTGACAAGGGCGTTTGATTCAAGTTTCAGTGCGGTGCTAGCCCATTTATGGGGTGCTACTCCTTTTTTCCCTTAAAAAAATGGAATAAGGGCTTGTCAGGCGCCATGTGCTAATTCTTTCCAATCTTTCAAAAAGGTCGAAGTGTTTTGCACAAATATGTTTATAGCAAAGACAAACATGAACATATGTTTATTAATTTTAAGACTACACTTGGATTTTGACCCAGTTTCTTACGTATCCCATGTATACTTGGGAATCAAGTCTTCATAGTTCATTATTTTTATTACATCACTTATTCGTGAGATTGCAAAAATAGAAATGAACTACGAAAGATTCAGCATGTTGTCCTAGGCGTAGAATTTCCTTAAGTGTTAAACATTCCACGGACATGCTAGATCGTGACCATCCATTTCATGTAGATAGTAGTAGCCTTTTGAGCTACCTTCAGTGACCTTGTATGGCCCTTCCCGTGAGGGTTGGAGTTTTCCTTGTGTTTCTTGATTTTTTGTAAGACTAAGTCCCTCAACTGGAACTGTCTAAAATGGACTTTTTTATCGTAATAATTTGCCATCATGGTTTTGTAGGCTGGCATTTTCTCATACGTCTTATCGTGTGTTCAACCAATGAACTCAAGGTCATCGTAACACATTCTAGTTGCTTCTTCTTGATTGTAGGTCAAGATGCATGAGGTTGGCATGGAGATTTTGGCCAGAATCGCTGCTTTAGAGCCATATCCCAAAAGAAATGGTGTTTGCCTGTTGAAGTACGTGGTATGGTTTGATAGGCCCACAATATTCTAGGAAATGCATCTATCCATGACTCTTTCAACTCGTGCATGCGTTTTTCAAGACACTCTACAAGAGTTTTGTTTATGTTCTCAACATGACTATTAGCTTGTTGGTGGTAAACCATTGTAAAGCGTTGTTTTATGTTCAGATCTTCGCACCAAGCTTTGACGTTCTGAAATGCTAATTGAGTCCCATTGTCTGAGATGAGTATTCGAGGTATACCATCGACATATGATGTGTTTCCATATAAAGTCAATGATGTGTCTCTTTGTGATATAGGAATGTGCTTGTGCTTCGACCCATTTTGTGAAGTATTCTACTACCACAACTAAAAATCTCTTTTGTCCTTTTCTTGGCCGAAAGTTTCACATAATGTCAATACACATTGGTTAAATGGGCATGATGATTGCGTGGGATTGAGAGGTTGTGCAGAAACATGTGTTACGTGGGCGAAGTATTGGCTAGTTTTGCATTTTTTGACAAGGTTGAGAGCATCGTTGGGCAAGGTTCGCCCATAGTAACCTTGGTGTAGAACCTTTTTTGTGAAAGAGCATTCTTCTGAGTGATAACCACATGCACCGCTATGGATTTCTTTCAATAACATTTCGGTTTGTTGAGGTGATAAACACCTTAGAAGCGGTCCTTCACTCATTACTGAAGATGGTGAAGTGACGGATATTGTATTTAAGTCTCCGTGCCGCGATGGAGTCGCTTGGAAGCTTATCTTCGTTAGGGTATAAGTAGATATTGCCTACTCAACTTTCTTGAGAGTTCTTAGATAGTGAGCCTTGCCTACGGCGGATTCCTCGGCCAGGAGTAAGACAATTCTTCTATCAATAAAGACCTCAAACGAAGTGGCAAATTTAGAAAGTGCGTCGGATTTAACATTTTCACTCCTTAGTACCTAACACATGATGAACACTATGAGTGCTTTCACGGCCTATTTTGAGTTTGTTTTGGTGAAGGATCATCGCGTCCTCCTTGGCTTCATGAGAGTCGTTGAGATTATTAGCCACAAGTTGCAATTCTGTAAAGTTTTACAGGCATTTTATTGCCAATGAGCTTGTCACAATAAAGTTAAGACTTATTGCGTACTCAAATTCTCTAGTGTATGGAGATCTTAGTTAAACACCTATGCCTCCGCCAGTATTTGCCGAATCATCGACTTGAAATGTGCATATGGCTTCCTCAGTGTCAACAGTGGCAACTTGTGCCTTTGGAATTTGTGCCTTCATAGGGTTTTGGCCATAAAGTCGGCTAAGACTTGGGCCTTTATTGCAGTCCTCGGTTGGTATTTGATACCATATTTGCTGAGCTCTATTGCCCATTTGACAAGCCTTCTGGAGGTCTTGGGCTTCAACATCACTCTTTAGTGGTTTATCGGTCAACACCACAATGGGGTGCGATTGAAAGTAAGGGTGCGGTTTTTATGCCGTTACAATGATAGCTAGCGCAATTTTCTCAATCTAAAGGTAGTTGAATTCTGCAATTTTCGAGACGTAGTAAATTGCTTGATGGGAAATGCCACCCATCTGTATCATGACAATGCTTAAAGCATACTCAGATACTACTAGGTAGAGATATAATATTTCTCTCTCAACCGGTTTAGGCAACAACGGTGGAGAGATAAGATATTGCTTGAGCTCTAAGAAATCTTGCCCGAATTCCTCGGTCCATTCAAAGTTATAATTCTTCTTGAGGACTTTGAAGAAAGGTAAGTTCTTCTCACTACGGTGGAGATAAATCTCCCAACCGTTGTTATGCGTCCGACTAAGCATTGTATTCATGTACACTTTTTGGTGAGGGAAGTTCGGGTGATGGCTTTGATCATGTCAGGATTTGATTCAATTCCCCTTTGATTCACCATATAACCGGAAAACTAACCTCCAATAACCCCGAGGGTGCATTTCCTTGGGTTTCATTTCATGCCATATTGTCTCATTATAGAGAAGACAATTAAGTTGATCAACTTGATCATCTAAGTTAATGCTTTTAACAAGTATGTCGTTGATATAGACCTCTATGGTTTTACCGATGTGGTTAGAAAACATCTTGGCCACCAACCTCTAAAAGGTGGTGCCTGCATTTTTTAATCAAAATGGCATAACCCTAAAGCAGAATATGCATTTGTCTGTCACAAATGCGCTTTTTCTTGTGCCAAAGACCACCATCTTGATGAAATCAACTTTGAGCATCCATCATGATTAGAAGAGCACATCATCTCATCGAGTGACCAACATGTCTATCCTTGGTAAAGGGAACATGTCCCTAACCTAGGTTGGGATTTGGTACGAGTACTATGTTGCTTAAACATTTAGAGAAGCATACTTCATATATATGCCGTGCGGCATATTTTCATAGTCATTTCTTGATCTAGTGCTACATTTTTCTCTGTACATAAGTTGCATTTATTTTGTCTGACAGGTTCTCCCTCTACATCGACATTCAACCCACGTAGCACAATTCGTGGATTGATGCGTTTTAGGTCTTGATCCATCTAAGCAAAGATATCCATGTCATCATGGAGGCATTTGATAAGCTTTTGTTCCACTTCTTTTAACATTGTAGTGTTGATGCATGTAATTTTGCTATCGTCCTTCGGACATAAGCATGTTTCCTTAGCTTCAACCATAGGTTCGACTGTAGTAGTATTAGTTAGTTGTTGTCTTATTTTACGGAGTCTTTTGTATTCCAGCTCTGGTGTTATTTCTAAATGTTGTTGGGAATATGGCCATTTTTTGACCCTCGGGGGGCTAGCATTTTCCTTTCATTTTTCCTTTATTTTTGCCATCAGTCGACCCTTGCAGGGTTCTTGTATCATGTAGATTGTTGATGCTTTTAATGAAGCTAGGTGTGAGGTCTATGCTTCTTTATAGTCTCTGTTTACTTCACGCGCACTGCTCTTGTTGGGGAACTTGAGCCTTTGTGGTATGTTGACACCACTACCTTAAACTCATTCAGGCCTGGACGACCAATGATGATGTAATACGCGAATGGCGTATCGACGACGAGGTACTCCAGTTTAGGAGTCCTTGTTTTAGGAGATCTACCAAAAGAGGTAGATAATACAACTGTACCAATGGCGGTGACTTTGGGTCCACTAAAATCGAAGATTGTAACCATTGTTTTCATATGAGTATTGGCGAGTTCTATCTACTCTAGTGCATTTGAGGAGAGGACACTTACCGAGCTTTCATTGTCGATCAAGATTTTCTTGATGTTGTAGTTGGCGATATCAAGACTTACCACAAGAGGACAATTCAGGCTTATTGCTTCCATTGCTTGTGGATCAAGTTTTTCCTCATCCGCCTTATCAAATGTGATGGCATCCATGATAGTTTTGATCATAGTGATGACATGGGTCACAAGTTGATAATTATCTTGAGCAAGTCGTGTGAAACTCTTTTACGTGCTTTATTAGAGTCTCTGCTCGTTGGGCCTCCATGGATAAGAGCAACGTTATTTGGTTTAAGCTTTCTGGCTATCATTAGTCCTTTAGGAACCATATAGCTGCTTGAGCGACTCTTTTAGTAAAGAACGTAGAACCGTAAAATTCATGTTTTTGTTGATTGACCTAATTGATGCGGAGTTTCACTTTGAATGTGAACTCGCGGAGGTGACTTGTCCCTCTTCTTTATAACATCCAGAGATAGGAGATTTCCAATGTGTGCTAGCACAAAACTCATAGATTTTGGATCATGTCGTTGAGTGATCTGGCTCTAGCATATCCAATTGTTTATGCAGGTTCTGTCTCAACCATTCCTTGGTGGGAATTATTACTATCATATTGATGATTCATTTTACATGCATATTATCAGTATCTTCTCTTTCAAAGGTATTTGGTTAACGATTTCTTCTCTCGATTGGAGAGGGAATATCAGACTTTGAGTTTGATCTCATACTCATGTTGTCAAGCTTCTTATTATCCTCACGTACTCCATGATGTGGCCTTTTTTATCAATCTTTCTATCTCAGCATATAATGCACGACATTTGGAAGTATCTTGATCATATTGTTCATGATACTTGCAATAGAACTTAGATTTTTGTGTCTCATCGGTTTCACGATTTTTCTTTGAAGTAATGAGGAGGTTTTGATTTTTAGCCACACTGTATATGTTTCTTATGCTTGTAGTAAGCGATAATTTGTCTCGCAAGGGAGAACATGCTCGCTTGTTACCGATCTTGTCATTTCTGCCATTACGACGAGGGTCATTGGACTTATATTGAGTATTGTCACTTCAGACATCTCTCATTTTATTACACTCCTCAACTTTCAAGTCACATTGTGCTATCACAATGATCTGCTCACGGGTTAGCGGTTTTTGCCTCAATTGCTAATTAGCAAGCAACCTATTTTTCAAGGTGTTGAAGAGAATATTGACAATGGCTTGTGCGGAGGGAATTTCAACCCTTAGAATCTCGGTATTAAGCCATCTGATATAATCTTTGGTCTACTCATCACTACCTTGAATGATAGTCTTGAGGTGCTCTTTTGTTAACTGAGTTCACTTCTGAGTGGCAAACTAAGATTTGAACATTGTTCTCAACTGATCATAAGTGTGAATTGTGAGAGAAAGGATCCTCGAAGAACCAATCTTGTGTGACGTCGACCAAATTTATGGTGTACAATCGATCTTGGATAGCTCTACTATATCCTGCCAGGTTTAGCATTTTGTCTAGGATATGCAAGTGAGCACTGGGTCCCCCTTGCCATTATAAGTAGCCATTTTAGGGATTAAGCGTGACGTATTGCAATTCAAGAATGGTGATGCAACATCAATCAATTCATCCTCCGCCTGTAATGTTCTCCTCGTATCGAGGTTATGCAGAGTTGTAACATGTGGATCACCTTCTCTTCTTTCCTAGAGTAAAGCTTTTGGCCTAACGACTTGATGTGGCCTTTCTCTTTTGGTTTCACGATTTTCACGTGATCCAGTACGTGTCGTAGATGCAGCTATTACTTAACGGTAAAGGTGATGGTCGAACTCCCTTACCATGAGGATGTCGACGATCCTCAGAGGGACATGCCGAAGTATTAGTTCTCCTTCCTTGAAAATAAACTCTTGGGCTTGAATCCAGGGAATACTTCTCATTTTGGCCCATGTTCGTAACATGGATTGGTGGTGGAAGAATTGGGTTGTTCACCATGTGCCATCTCACCATAGTCATCAGTTATTCAAAGTGTTGCGGTGTTATGACCAACGGATTTCAGCTCCAACAATTGTTGCTTGAGGCTGTACCTCACGGGCGTTAGATGTTTTGCATTTTTAGAATTAGCAACATTATGATGTTGAGTTTCTTGAGGGATTTCAGATTGAGTGGAGTTCGTATATGGTGAACCTTTACATGCCATATCGTCCCTCACGTAGTGCGTCTAGTGGTTTCCCACAAACGACGCCTCTGGCGCGGGGTGTTTTCGCTACCCTCACCAGACTCTCTCGCACCTTATAGGCAATACAAGAAGAGTTTTTGGTTTGATGGAAACCTGCACTAAAAGGAACAAAGTTAGATGTAAACAATTAATAAGAAAGTAAATCTAAAGTAGGGTGGATATGATTTTATCAAGCTTGCGACTAAACTCAACACTGGATCAAGCTGTCTACGTATCTCTCTGGGAGAGGAAAGAATCAAGCCGGATGTAGTTCATTATTCTATTTTACTCACACAGGGTCTTAAGAGATATCACGCTTAGCTTAGAAGTTGTATGCGTTTATCTAGCTCTTTAGGCTTGGTTGGACGACCCCGTACGGTGTGTGTCTCGTAGAAGATGCCATGTCTATTGTAGAATTAACCGCCGAAGACGTTAGTCTCATTTAGAGATCATTTATGTAGCATACAAATGCTTTTTAGTCATCAAGCATCCAGAGAGCTCAGGATTCGAACATCAAGTAATTTGTACTATAAGGTAGTCAAATCACGAGTTAAAGTTCATATTTTTGACTTGGGAGTCAAATTCATCTCACACATAGTCCAATTGTTGACATAACAATGTCTATGAAAAAGTAACGGTAAAATAGTTGATGTGCTTGATTCCGCATACATTTGTTTGATGTGGTCTCGTTTGACGTGCTATTAGTTGATGTGTCACAAATTGGCGTGCAGTATGTTTGCGTGCTCTACAAAGCGAATCCCTTAACCTTGATTGGTTTGATGTGCTAACTTAAGAGTTGATGTGGATATTTGACGTGTTTTTCTAGAGAGAGAAATCACACACCATTGAGCTCTCAAAAATTAAACCCCTCAAATGAAGAAATTAGGGGATATTTATAGATGAGGAGACCACCTTGGGGTGTGAGGATAACTTCAGGGTGGGTCAAGTGGACTTTGACCGGCCAGGTCAAATGTTTGACCGACATGACTGTCAAACTTTAGACGCGTTGCGTCAGATGCTCCGACGGGGCACGTCAATTTTGCGAATCGATGTGCCCCTGATGTGCCCCCACTTGGGGGCACGTAACAGTCCCACGTGCCACGTCGGACCAAAGAGTCAGGTCAAGGTCCGACGTGGCAGGCCGGCCATTGATCCAACGTGCCCTTACTCATGGCCTGATGCGCCACATTAGTTTGGAAAGATGTGACACATTGTTTCGTGTTGATGTGCCCTTCATTTGGCCACCTCAATACATCCATCGCGGGACAAATAAGTGTTGTGATGTGGACTGTGTTGAGTTACCCGCCATGGTCCTATGCCTTTTGTGATGAGCGAGTCTTTTGAACAGTTTTAACATATTCTTGGGCTTTACAGATTGGGTGAGAGTTGCCTTTTCATCCCATTAATTCAGTGTAATTCTGGAACATTAAATTATCTTGACTTTTTGTTTTAAATTTTAGTTGAGATAACTATAATAAAAATAATAATAATTGAGTATTAGCGTCAAAATTCAACAATAAGGTTGAATTGCAAAAATTCAAATAAAGGAGACTAGAACAAGATTATTTTCTCATGCTCACTAGACAGTGGTGTGTGTTTGTTCAATCTATCAGTTTGAGTTTGTTAACATGTGGCTTGAATCATTTGTGCTCAGTATCAACATTAAATGCATTGTCGCAATATCCAACATGAAATTCATATATTTAAACTTATATTGAGTCAAATTCAAGCTAGAAAATTGAATTTTCTACCAATTTATTTTAGAAGAAGAGGAAGAAAAATATATTTCAACAGCTGGGGGGTGTCTTTTTAAAACTTAGAGGGTGCTTGGGGTACTTTCTAAAAAATGAGGGTGCTTGTGGGTATTTTATTAAACATTGAGATTGTTTGTGGGAATTTTTTGAGATATTGAGGGTGTTTGGTTGTGTTTTCAAATTATGGAAAACTATTGTATTATTTGAGAGCCATTTTTTTTTACTTAGATGGTGTTTGTGGGTATATTATTAAAATTTGAGATTGTTTGGGGGTATTTTTTGAGATTTTGGAGGTGCTTGGGAGTTTGTTCAAATGATAAGAAGTTATTGTATTGTTTGGGGGTGATTCTAACGAATTAGAGGTATTTGGGGATGTTTACAAATTATGAGAAGTTATTTTTGTGCTTGGGGATATTTTATGAAATTTTAGGGATGTTTCTAAATTTACAAGATATTTCATCCTCGCGAAATATGACATTTTTTGGTCGAATTTTGAGTTTTTCAAATTATGAGCCCCGTCGTATTTTAAGAACAAAGGTTGGACCCACCTCAGAACAATGTTTTCTAGGTTGGGTACAACCTTACAAAAGCATCAATAGATGGGGTCTATATCTGAGTTTTTCCCTAATGTTTATAATATTGAAAAATAAGTTTTTGCCCCTTAAAATTTAAAAAAACTATTAAAATTCTTACTTTGTTAAGGATATATGTCGAGCACACCCTAGAAGTGTATCTGTGACGTAGCGGAAGCTTATATGAAAGATAGGAACGACACACAAAAATCAAAAACTTGTTGATTCACGAAGAATACCAAGAAATTGATGTAAAAAGAGAGAAACTCTCAAAAACTTTATTCAATAATCAACTGACCGTCTTCTTAGGGTTTACATAGAATATATACCCTAAAAGCATAACTAAAATAGGAAATAACGTTTTTTTTTCCAAAAATGGAAAAAATCGAAATAAAAGCATAAACTAAAAGTGCTACTCATAAGGAACACGCTCCAACAAACGGAATGCAATTCCGAGTTCTAGAAATAAAGATATAACTGAAACGAAAATTACTAAAAACGGCAAAAACGGCCTTTTCGAGGCCTAAACGAAGGAATTTGGCTAAAATCCGCTCCCTTAATGATCTTTAGATGATTACTATGGTTCCTTGGCCCGTTTCGGATAAAATTTGACTATTCGTACGTCAAAAATGGACCGAGCCAAAATCAGCCTCTCATCTTGGGATGATCCCGTTTCACCATAAACTCCAACGCTTTCTCGACTGCATCAATCTGATATGTATCTTATTTATTTTTTAATTACTGTTTTATTAGGATACGCCATGTGGCATATCCTACACGTATTTTGGCTGTATTTTGGTCGTGTCCGTATCTATGTGTTTGTGGTATCCAACACAAATACAACTATTTTTTATCATGCATGTGCAACATAATTAGGACAAGGTGCGCTTTTCACACAACAGTATGACAACATATAAAAGATAAGATACATTTATATATTACCCTCTTAGATATGATACTTCTACACCGTTGGAGTTAGGTCTAATCGCATAAACCCCTCGACTATTTGAACTAGTAAACTTGAGTACGGGCAATTTTAATTTCAAATGATTATTATTATTATTATTATTATTATTATTATTATTATTATTATAATAATTATTATTGTACTGGAGAAGAATGGCGTAAATTCGTACAAGATCCATGTTGGGAGAAATGTGAAAGCATTCTATAACGTTTGGGGTGCAATTAACAAAAAAATTACTTTGTGTGGTAACTAAATCTATGTTGCAAGTTTTTAACGAAATAAGAAAAAAGTGTAGACACATTAATTTTGTGTCTAATTAAATTAAATGATGGTAACTCTTAAGATGTAAGAAATATAAAATATATTTTATTTAATCTTAATATTCTGAGGGATTAAAATAAATATATTAATTAAATCTTAAGACAAGGAAATAATTGCTCATCAAATCTCAAGACATGGAAAGTCTTCTCTTCCAAGTCTCAATCTTCAAGAGATGGAAAGAATTCTCCACAAAATCTCCACAAGGAAAGAATTCCCCACCAAGTCTCAATCTTCAAGAGATGGAAAGAAGATTCTCATAGATAAAGTCTTCCATATCAAGGAATTGTAGACGCGATCACAACCGTTCATCTCATCAGGAGATTCTAATTGAGATTCACTCCACAACTATAAATAGAGGTGGTCTTGAAGAAGAAAAAAACACAAAAAAATATTCACAAGTTGAAGAGGGAAAAGCTCTAAGTTTTCCGCTCCACCAAATTCATCCATCTTCAAGCGTTCTTCGCAGCATTCAATGTATCCTTTAACCATCTTCAAGCGTTCTTCGCGGCATTCGAGGGATCCTTCAACCATTTTCAAGGTGTTCTTCGTTAAGAACTCATTTCAATCTGCTATCAAGCCTCAACTTCATCCAAAAACCATTTTTTGAAGATCGTGTCTCTGCTAAGAATATCAAATCCCCAAGTCAAATTGGTGTCCATCAAATCTCCAAGTCAAATCGGTGTCCATTGAATCCCCAAGTCAAATCGGTGTCCATCAAATTCCCAGTCAAATTGGTGTTCATCAAATTCCTAAGTCAAATCGGTGTCCATCAAATCCCCAAGTCAAATTGGTGTTCATCAAATCGCTAAGTTAAATCGGTGTCCATCAAATCCTCAAGTCAAATCAGTGTTCATCAAATCCTCAAGTCACATCCTCAAATCAAATTATCGTTTAATCCGAGATCAAGTCCAAGACCCTTGAATTAACGTTTCTCCAAGTTCAAATTATTTCAGCGAAGATCAAATTGAAGATTTTCACTACAAAATTTGATATTGTTCTTGTAGAATTGAATCAGAGGATTAGATAGAGATTGTATCCCAAATTATACTTTAAATTTATCAAAGTTACTTTGTAATCTTTTTCTTGTCTTTTATTTTCAGAATTCAAGAAATTTGTCATTACAAAAAGATTGATAAAATTCGTTTTACTTTTGTGAACTAAATACTGAATAATCTAAACATGGGGAAACTAAAATATCAATATGAAGAACAAAATTAAAGTCATAAACAAAACGAAACTCAATTCAATGCAAATTAAGTTTTAATAAGAGTAATAAACAAAGGATCACCAACTATTTGTAATGGTTTTGTATGACAGATTTGGAGATACCATTTCGATTAAAAACTAACAATTTCTTAATTATTATTTACACACACATGCGCGCGCGCACGTGCACTACACCACCTCTTCTCATGGTTCCACGATTCTACCGTTGAATCCCCACCTTAGCTTCCCCAACTACAAGACTTCTGGCCAAAATTCCATTCCTCCGCCCAGCCTCATCCGCCCCCGAGGTCGAATCAATTCTACCCCACCACATCGCCACCAAGCTCCCATCAACACATCATATGGTCCAGGCGACCCGCACAACCACCACTACATTCGACCCCACCGACGGCGCACATCATTACCACCACATCCCAATCCTCCTTCAACGTGCACCACCACATCTCGTGTATCCGCCTCCAATGATGCCCACCACCACAATCACGCCACAAGTCCACAATTGCGGCTAACACTTTTTTCGATGTTTGAGCTTAAGTATATTGAAAAGTAATTACAAGAAATAACAAGGACAAAATAGGGACATCCAAACTTACATGACTAACATCCTAGCCATTTATAGATATAATCTAGATAGATACAATAGAACAGAACATTGTACTTAGTTGAACTTACAAGGGTAAGATTGAAAGAAGAAAAGATGAACGACGGAATGAGTCAAATAATAAAAACTTTAGGGTCAAAAATAAATGAATAAAAGATTTGAAGGGCTGTGTTATAATTTACCACGGAGCGTAAAATCAAATAATAGGAAACTGTAGGGCAAAAGTGCAAGAGTTCAAAGCCACACGGGCTATTCTGCAATTAACAAGTCAAATAACAAAATCTAAAATTTGAAGGGTTATGTTACAATTTACCTTAAAAAATTAATGGTGAAAGTGAAATATTCAAAACCCCAAGGACTATTCTGCAATTTACCGATTTTAGAGGTGAAAGTGAAACCACAAGAACTATTCTGCAAAAGTGAAAGAGTTCAAAGCCACACGGGCTATTCCGCAATTTACAAGTCAAATAACAAAATCTAAAATTTGAAGGGTTGTGTTACAATTTATATTAAAAAAATTAGAGGCAAAAATGAAAGAATTTAAAATCCCAAGGACTGTTCTGCAATTTACCGTGAACAAAAGTAATTAGTAAAAAGTTTTAGAGGCAAAAGTGAAAGAATTCAAAACCACAAAAACTATTTTACAATTTACCGTGACAACACTATTCTCTCTTATATAAGGCGAAATGAAAGAATTCAAAACTATAAGAGCTATTCTGCAATTCTCACAAAGCTCAAAGGACTATTCTATAATTTACCGTGACAACGCTATTCGCTCTTATATAAATTTTAGAGGCGAAAGTGAAAGAAATTTACAGTGACAACACTATTCACTTACCCATAAGAAGAAGATGAGTGGCGAAATATGTAAAAGAAAACAAGAAAAGGGGGGGTGGGGGGGTCTTTTACGGTTTTCTAATTTCTCGAGGTATCTATAATTATCCAGCAATTGGGTGTGGGGTGGTCTATCAAAATGCTGGAAAGAATGGCCGGTAATTGCGCTTGAGATGGATGTCCAAAATTCGCAACATGTTCGATAGTTTAAGGTTTTAATTACTGTCGAGTCTTTACTTTAAGCGCTATAATTATTTAATAGTTACAAGTGGTTCTTTATCTTTATTCGTTGTTGACGAAATTTACCATTATTCTTTCCATAATAAATAATAAAATCACATGTGAAAGCCCTTCGGCTATGCTAATAATTTTGTCGGAGATAAATTAAACTATTGGAATGCCAGATAATTCAATAGCTGAGGAAGATTCTGGGAACTTGCAATACTATTGAAAAAGAATGACCGCATGAAGGTCTAACTCTTTCTTTAAGTTAAAGTTTTACGGGAAATTAATGATCAGTTTTCAGAACTCGGCAACAAAGTCTTTCTCCTAATCAACAAAAAAAGAAGTTTCGCTTCCTTGTATAAAGCCTACTTCCTCAAGTCACATACACTTGATATTCACTAATTTAGCTTTATATATGTTATGAAACTTATGAGTTATGATTAATATAAGCTTACACTTTAATTAAAAAAAAAACGACGAAACGAATTCCCTCTGCCCCCACATCTCCCTCTTTTTTGCGAGTGGGGTGGTTTTTCTTTGCCATATACGCATTATCATGAAGTTCTTACCTCTCTTCTACCAATGATTGTTTTTATTATTACCTATATATTACACACTACAAGATATCGCAACATTAGCTAACGCAAATCACCTTTCGCCACTCATTAGCAACCGAATATCTGTCGCTAAGACGTATAAAGACGAAAAATCGGTCGGTAATATGGATGGCGACACGCTGTCAGTCGCCAAGAGAGCTAGCGACGAACACCGTCGCTAGTTCCGTCGCTAGGCCATATTGGCGATAGAATTTACGTCGCCCATGCAAGGGTAATGACGGTAATTCTGTCGCCACAATTTAGGGCAACACGCTGGTTGCCCTGGCCCGCAGTTGGGCCAAAGAGGCGACGAAAAGCCCGTCACCAGTATGTCAGTACCGACGGGAATTCCGTCGCCAACTTTCCAGTGTGTAAAAATATACACCTCCTCTTCATAACCATAACACCTCGTCCTCCCCTCCCCCCCCCCCCCCCCCCCCCCCCATTTCGGTCGCTGCACCCCCTCGCTGCCGACGCGACTTCTGTCGCCACCGTCGTCGACCGCCGCTACCCACCGTCGCGCCATTGCAACTTCGGATTGTTGTAAGTTCTTTAATCTTTAGCTTTTTTTTGAAGATTGTACACCAATTTCGTTAAATTGGTCTTCAAATATGCATGTTAGAAATTTTTATATATATCGGTGTTAAAATCAGGTTACGAATATAATTAGGAATCGTTAAATTTGGTAAATTAGTTAGTTAGGAATTGTTGTTAGTTATGAATCATTAAATTTGGGATTGTTGTTAGTTAGGAATCGTTAAATTTGGAATCTTTAGCTTTAGGATTGTTGTTAGTTAGAAATCGTTAAATTTGGTAATTAGTTGGAATCGAATGTAACTAGCTAGAAATCATGTGTTAGGAATCGAATGCAATTTCATTATATCGTTGTAGATTTTGGTAATGAATAACTTTATGAATTGTTATAGTTCATTAGATTATGCTTCGATTTCAATTTCGTTAAATTTGGTAACGTTTGTTAACTATATAGAAATTAGATTTAACTTCGTTTAGTCGATTATATGTTTTAGGAACCTTTACAAAATTATTGTTAGTTTTCATTTTAGTGTTAGTTTTTCTTGAACGTTGATTATATATGTTATTCATTTAGGAAATTGTCAGTTTTAAACGTTGATTACATATGTAACTTGATTCATTGGACTAAGTTTTATGATTTATTTGATTCGTGTTATTATATTAATTTATCATTTATATTAGTTTAGATCTCGGTGATGCCGTAATTATGCCTTAAGAATCTCTAACTTAGACAACATAAATATTTAGGAAATCCTTATAACTTAGAATCAATTATACCCTTAGGTTTTGAAATAGATTTTTGACATGGTTTGACGATCATACACGCCCCGAGGGTAGCGATGACCCCCATATTAACCCCCATGCGAGTGGTAGATTAGGCCCTATGCGCATACGTATACGTTCGTCTACTACTCGAGCTCTCACTCCTACCGATGCAGCGCCTTCATCTTCTACTCCACTAGAGGTACGCGGTACGGAGCATGCGGGCACATCATCTACTCTACGAGAGGCACGTGGTACAGATCATGCGAGCCCGTCGTCTAATCCACCACCAAGTCCCAGTCAGACACGGCCTCCAAGAGGATTTACTAGAGGAGACCAGGTGCCTCATAATAGCTCACATTATAGGTCGTTATTATTGACCCCGATGGACTATTTGTCGATCAGCAGCGGGTTGTGAAGACTATTACGACGATTACGAAGAAGTTATTGACAGAGTTTGTACCATGTTGGACGAAACTGGATGGAGACATGGAAGATAAAATTTGGCTAAGCTTTAGGGTGAGTATTTAATATATAAAAACACATATTTAATGTTGAATATTTTTTTTTAAAAAACAATGTCTCGCCATTCAGTCTCATCTTGTCCAAAGTAGAGTTGAACAACACGTTAACTGAGGTGACTTGGTCCACCAGCATTATCGTGACATTGAAGTTGGCTATACCCACCGTTATCACCAACGGGGAATCCAGATTTGTTGTTTGAATGGCCGCGGCGCTTAGTTTTTACAGATCTGCGGTGGAGAAGATGATCTCTTCATGTGGCATTTCCTTGATACTTAGGATATTTGCCATGCTGGCAAATTTTTCCGAGAAGACGAGCCTCGAAATTTTCTTTCGGGTGTTCTTGGAATTCACCCCCTGGGCCTCCTGATATCATGTTTATCATGGCTTTCCAGATATTCCCATTTCCAATTTTGGGACAATCAAACAAATGTGGCTGCTCAATCATCTTTTGTTTGTCCTTCCTAGGGGAGGTTGTCCTTTCCCTGTCCGTGTTATCGTCTCGCTCTTTTACCTTTTTGACAAACTCCAAGAGTTTGCCATCCTTCGGTAACCGTTCAATCTCATCATTGAGATCCTTGCAATGCTCGGTGTTGTGCCCCCTTCTGATTATGGTGTTTGCAGTAGTGGGTCGAATACCTCGTTGCCTTCGAGTCTTTCATCTGTCTGGGCTCTTTCAACCACCCATTTGTTTTTGTTGCCCCAAATACTGTCATGATATTAGCATTCAGAGGCGTGTGCCACTTGGGAGACGTGTCCCGATATCGGTTGTTCCTGTTCCTATCACTGTTGTTGTTCCGGTATTGTTTTCCCGCCTCGCTCCTTCTCTTTTGGGGGCACAACATTGGACGATTTGGTTGCCATCATTTCTTCCAAATGAACCACACCTTGCGCTATCTTGTTAATTTCTTCGATAGTGGTGGGTTTGTGTCTGATTAAGTCACTGCCAAACATCGCGTTAGTCGCTTGGAAGAGTATACTCATTACCATCTCTCCACTCGGGTTGTCTACCCTCAATAGTTCTGCGTTGAAACGTCTCATGAAATCTTTCAAACTTTTGGTTGTCCCCTGCTTCATGGCGTAGAGGTGGGAGTGATCCAAAATCAATCTTTCTTGGCTTGAGAATTTATCCTTGAACATTGGCCTCAACTGCTTATAGGTTCTGATTGATCCTGGCGTGATCCGAGTAAACCAATCCATCGCTACCCCAGTCAGGGTGGTTGCAAATATCCTCGCATGCATGTTCTCTTTAAACCCATACAAGGACAGTTTCCTGTCCTCTCTATGGCCCAAGATCTCAGCTTCGATCTCGTCAGAAAACGGACTGCTCCTAAAAGCACTTCCTTTTGGCTCCATCCGGCCCTCAATCGCGGCTTTTTCTCATTCAAGCCTTTCCTCATCATCTCATTATACTCTTTTCTGGAGTCTTGACTCTCCGCACGACTTCTATCTTCTTTATCTTCCCTTCTTGCTGGTTCGTCCTTGCAATTTCCTCTTTCTTCTCTCCTCCTCGTCTCACGGTGCCTTCTTGATTGCACCTCTATTGACTTTGGCTTTTCTCTTCAGTCGTCGCGGACCAATTTATCTCTGTACCACTCTCCTTCAGATTCAGGTTTGCTCCTTCTATCGTCCTGACACGACTTCTCCTTCTCAGCTCCCTTCGAAGCTCTAGCTGCGGATCCTTGTTCATTCATGACCTCCGCATGGCCTGCTGGTGGCGTGCCTGCGCTATTGGTACTTGGGCCAAAAATTCGGCCATGGCAGTTTTCACCACGTCCATGATTTCCTCTCATGTCATGTTCGGGACTAAAGGAGTAGTTGCGGTTGCCCCGGTCCCACCAGCATTCTCTCTTGGTGCCTCCTCGACTGGTGTCTCCCTTCTTGCAGGTGTGGGCATTCATGGCGGTTGCTCATTGTCCGGGACCGTCTGGCTTGCAGTTGCCCCATCAACTTCTTCGTTCATGCCCTCTACTAGTCTGCTCTTCGATTAGGTAGTAAATCTATATGTCATGCCTAGTAAAATGGAAAAATATGGTGTTCCTACAGACGGTGCCAATATTTTGGTCTAATTTCGTCAAGGTAACAAAACACCATAAAAGGATACAATTAAGATATAAATAGCCAATATAATGCTAATCAGTAGATAATTGGACTAGCTAGATCCCAAACATTTAATACAGGCTTACTAGATATTACAAATAGATTTCTAGTCTAAGTTACGTGTCGAACAGGTGGCGTTCGATACTAACGTATCGAACCTAGGTTGCTCGATACTAATAGAACTGTAGTGGTCCCATGTCGAATTGAAGTAAGTCGAACATGCTTGATTCGATGTAGTGTAGAGTATCAAATAATGTGTCTTCGATATGTTTCTGTGTCGAACGCTCTGAATTCAATCTAAGGATGTATCGAATACTCAGAGTTCGATGTTGGTTAGGTTCGAGTGAGTCTTCAATGTATCCCAAGAATAAGGGGACGGGGTATTTATAACACCCGTCCCGTGGGCCTCATTGCCAGCTGGAGAAAGTGCATCAAACCGAAGCGGTTCGATGCTCATTCTGCATCGAACGGTATGTGTTCGATGTACTATTTATCAGGCTGGTTGTGCTGGGCCGGCCCAATATATGGTAATGGGCCAGTCCTAAAATATCCCCACCAAAGGCCCATATTATATTTTCTCAAAAGTAGTAATCATCTAGTAACATATTCTCTATGTAACTATGGGAAATGCAACATTTTGAAAATGGTCTCTGTATACTATCTTGGAACATAATAATCATACTACAAACAAATAGTCTGTTGGAATCAGTACATCAACGTCTGTTGGAATTGGTCATATTCTAATCAGTTAAAAACAGAGATTGTTTAATGGTATTATCATGCTTCACATGTTTACGATTGAAAAGTTGATTTTTTTTTCAGGTATTGTAATATTCTCTGCACTATAGCCACAGAGGTTAAATTGAAGTAATATTAGAACAACTATGGGTGAAGAAGCCATATCTTTATAGTTGGTGAATATCGCATATTTGCGGTAAAATATGGATTTGATATCCTACAACTGAATTTAGGGTGAGAATCATATATTTCCAGAAAAATAATCATTTTGGATCAAGCAGATGCGTGATTATAGGTGAATCGACTGTTTCAAAGTATGATCATATCAAATCAAAATTACACTGGAATGATTGGATCGACTTTTGGAAGAAATCAAGTTTCGAAATCATATGTACCGTGTGGAAGATGTTACTTATTGATTTTGGGATATTTTGTTGTTGATGAATTGATTTGCGGATATTTAGTTAAAAAAAGAAAATTAAAAAGGGCAAAGGGGTCTTTTTAAGTGTGAGCCAAAACTCATCAAAATTGAGATAACTTTATCTTAGGGTCTGAGGTGTTAATTATCTCCACTTTTTGAGATAAAACCCAAAAATTCAGGCAAGTCTCACATCTGCCCGAAAAAATTATCTATAAAACCAAACAAGAGATAAGGTGAGATAAAGTGAGATATCTCAACTAATCTATAGAACCAGACGGCTTCTACATATAATTGGTTGTTTGTTATCAATTAAGTCAATCACAAGTAATAATTAACTAAGTAAACACAAAATGCGGATTTCATTGCACAATCAAATGTCATTACTAACGCTGGTTCATAATAACAATGATACCTAGTGTCGTTTGTTTGTTTGTCAATACTATATATACATATGTATGTATCTCCCAATAGAACGCTAAATAATAAAGATTGTAACTTCACATCATAACGAATCATCATATTTCATCGATACATCAATTATCACGTCGCAGCAATATTTCAATCACATATACGAGACATGATTAAGTATAAAGGTAAAACAAATATATACGTCACACAACAATACATCAATCGTAATCAGTGTTTTCAGACCCGGGCAGGTCACAGAATCGGTTAGCCTACTGGTAGTGGGTTAACAAGTCAGATCGGTTGGACCGTTAGATGGACCGGTTTATTGACTTTAGTCAACGTTCAATAAACAATATAATATAAAAATTATTTGTATAAGATTGTGAGAAATATTTTAAGTCGCTAATACTTTGTTATATTATAAGAAAAATAAAAATATGGTTATCACAATACTAGGACTTGAACACGTGACCTCCAACAAAACAAGTTCTTGTGAATTAGTGGAAACCATTAAGCTATCAAACAATTTATTAAATAATCCAACATATTATATAATGAATACAAGTTAAAAAATTATTTTGGATTTTTAAATGTTGGTCAACTGTATCACAAAATTCAATACAGGAACAACAATATGTGAAACTAAAATCGAGAAAATGAACTTCGCATCGGACGAATTAATAGGCTTGAAATTCTAGAATGCATGCTCGTATCGCTACAAAATCAAATTAAGTATGGAAAATAACGTTTTTTTGAAAATTTGTTGGCCCAAATAAAACAAATGCATCCAAAACGGACGCTCCTACGCAAAGTTATGGCCTTTCAAGGTTTTAATTTTTTTTCTTTCTTTTTTTTCCAATTTTTGAGGCAGGATTTGTAATTAGCAAAAAAATAGGGGGGCTGATTTGCAAAATAAATACAAAAGGGCAAACCGGTTCAACAGTCGACCGGTCCGACCGAAAAATTTCGGTCGACTCGATGGAGACTAGCAACCCATTTTTTAGGATATAATCGGACCGAACAAGGCACCGGTTCCCGATCGAACCAGTCGGACCAGCCGGGGCAGTCCGGGTTTCAATACAGAGATCGTAATATAAATAAGTTCATTTTTACTTATTATTACAAATATTACTAAATTGAAAACATAAAGAAATCAAAATCACACAGAAATCTACAAAATAGAAAAAAATAGCATTAGCTACGGCTGAGCGGTAGCTACTAATGATCAACGGTCTTTAGCTACCGCTTGTCCGTCGCTACCGGGTTACTAGCTACCGGCCAGCGGTAGCTACTAATATTCAACCTGGCAGAACCCAAAAATTTGGCGGCATTCTGAAAAAATTCTAAAATTTAACAATTAGCTACCGATTTTTGGTCGCTAGTCCTCAAAAATTTGGGTGCCCAAGTGCTGGAAATTCAAATTTTTCGAAAATTCAAAGTTTTCAATCTCATATTATAAATATCCCTCAATTCTTCACTCTACAAAATAAACCCAACACTTATTCATTTCATCAAAAATTCCTCACTTCTCCAATCTAAAAAACTATCCATACCATTTCTTTATTTTTTCATATCTTCAAAAATTTCCATTTATCAAATCTAAAAAATTAACCCAACACTCTCTTCAATTCTTCAATATGTTTCTCATTTCTCGAATCTAAAAAAATATTCTCAACACTTTCTTCATATCTTCAAAACTCCAGACCTTTTTTTATTTTAAAATTATTTTGTTAAAATATTTTTCTTCTTTTATTTAAATGTTTGTTAGTGTTAAATTAACAAATAAATACTGATTTTCATATTTTTATAACAATAAACAATTAATTTTCCAAAAAAATCCAGAATAATTATTTTTTTTTAAATTTGAAAATGCTATTAGCTACCGCCTCGTGGTGGCTAATAATATTCAAGCAGTTAAATATTATTAGCTACCGCAATTCGGTAGCTAATTGTATAAATGTTATTAGCTATTGGGCCGCGGTAGCTACTAATATTCATAAAATGAGCTACGAGAACTCGTTAGCTAATAATATTCATATTATTAGCTGCCACAACGCGGTAGCTAATGAGATTTAAAAGGGCAGCCAAATTGGTACATTGGTGACGAAATTCCAATCGTTAAATTACATATTAGCTACCGTAAGACGGTCACCAAAATCAGAGGAGTGGCGACGGAGTTGCCGACCAAGTTGCGGTCACTAATGTTGGCGACGAACTGACGGTACCAAATTGGGTCATTAGCTACCGAATGTCCATCGCCAGTTATTAGCAACGCGATTAGTAGAGACCACAAATTAGCTACCGACTTCCGGTCGCTAATGCCTTGAATTCTTGTAGTGGCATGAGATTTCTTGTCGTTGATCTGATACTTGTATTCGGAGTAAAATGCAAAAACCTATTTCTAAAATGAGCTCAACGAGAACAGAAATGTCATGTAAAATAGAAGGATAAAATTTCTTTTGATTATGTGTTATCTCTATTTAGCAAAAATCTCTCTTAGTTATTTTTATTAGCAAGAAAATCCATGTTTATTATATAAATAGCACACTACACACAAAATGATTTTGGGCTTTGACTTTGCAGAAAATGTTGATTTTATCCTTGTCTAATTATTTAAACTTTAATATGGAGGTTAGCAAAAATTTCTTTTGTGATAATGTAGTTAGAGGGCGTTTGGTTTCGTATATTAGGTGAGATTAAGTGTCTTATTCCACTTAGTAACCGACCTTGTTCGCATGATTATTTTTTAGAGCTTTGACCAAAAAGTTAAAAAACTCGATATTGTACCTCATTGTAGCACGTAATAGCTAAGATTATCATCCCCCCCCCCCCTCCAAATTATATAACATTGATTTTGACATTAAATTCTGACAACGTAAAATGACATAATTGCCTTCAAAAGTGTAAAACATGACAACACCTTTTAAAAGTGCGTTCTCCAAATTTAAACTTCTATATCCAGTTTCATAACATATTATCACAACACAAAAATATCTTCATTTTTACCAAATTCAGTTTGGCAGTTTTTTAGCTTTGGGGATATTTTATCGAAACCCTAGTGGCAACCACAATCAATCAACTCGCATGGATTCAAGTAAGCTCATGATGGGACTCTAGTAATCTTCATGTTACTTGACTAATATTTCGCAAGTTGATCCTCCATGTAAGTCGCGTCCTTTCTTTTCGCAAGTGTTGCTCCATTTCAGATTTCATGTAACCTTTGAAGGTTACGCAATTTTGTATATGTTGTAATTGTAGGACATGGTTGATAACCGTTGTTTTAGGTGTTAGGATTAGGGTTTCAGATTGGGGTTTTATGGATTGTGTTTTTTTTTATTCTTAGCCCATCAATTAATAGCTACCTGGTTTATGTGTTGCAGTTGGTGTGTTTTTCAGTCAATATTAGATGTTTTCACATGGGTTGCACGAGTTTTGGGTTATTAGTCATCGATTTTATGAATTGACCATTTTTTTATTGAGTTGATTCTTGAGATTAACGGCTGCGATTCTTTAATGGGTGTGGTGACATGGTAACGTTAGTATGTGTTAAATGAATTGGGCAAAGTTTTGGTGGTTAAGACTATTAGGAGTCATATACTGCATGCGAGTAATTTGAACATGGTGCATTCTTGTTGTGGAATTTTTCTTTGAATTATACACGTTTGTCTCGTCGTTGGACAGTTCTATTTGTATTGGATAGTGTTTGAATATGTGACATAGACCTGCAATTGATGTGTGTACATGTGATATGATTGGAAGGGAAGCTTGGACGTAGAACTGTTGTAGTGAAATGTGGTGATTGTAATGAGAAATGACTGGTGCTTTGTCTGATTTGAACTTGAGCTATTACAAAGTGCATATGTTTGAGGCCTTGTTCCATGTTTGCTAGGTTGGTTATTAATGATAGAACTTATTTCAATGTAATTGGTAATTAGTGTGATTTATGTTGATATCAAATAATAGCATCTAGCTTGTCTATGATTAATAAATGAAGGATGGCAAGGAGCTTGTAGCTTCCCTTGGCAGCTTATGTTGCACACTTATATCAATGGTAATGAATTGGTGTTTATTGTACTTCATGTAATCAATTTTATCAACAGTCATGCATTGAAGCACTAATCTTTCCAATGCGTGAGTGAATACAATTAAACAAGAATCACTCGTTAGGACTTAATATTGTTCCCATATCTAAAATTTGTTGTTAATTGTTTTGAAGAGTTTACAAAGCCAAACTTTGTGTGGGCCTTTTTGCGAATGTTGTGTGCACCCTACATATTTTATAGTTTGATATATGTAGTTTGTCTTAATGGTGTTGAAATTTGACAATTTTAAAGCTTTTTCAGAGATGGAAAGGATACATCATGCATGGACGCGGGAGGAGGGGGACACTCTCATTTAGGTAATGAAGGAAAAAAATAGTTAGGTTTACAAATTCCACAACTACTTCAGAGCCGGATATCTCCGGAAACTAGAACAGAGGATTAGGGTGATTCGGCAGAATACAACTTTAAAGGCCATTCCACACAGTAAGGCCAAGTTAACTATCTGGCGAAAGACTTTTCATCATCTTCACAACATGTTCAACGTTAGCACAAAAACCATAGAGTATGTTGTGGAGGATTGTGGAAAGATTACATCAAAGTAGTTTTTGACACTCACGTGTGACTCCTCCGATTAACAAGTGCCATATTCCAATATATATATGTATATAACACCCTTACTGCTAGGGGTATTTGAACAAGGATTTTGTCACTAAAGATTGAATCGAGGTGTTTGGCATGGACAGAGCAATAGGGTACGTTTGTCAGGACCATAACGATGTCACTAAGGATGTTATAGAGGAGGCCATGAACAAAGCTTTTTATGTAATGATGTAATACGGATAGACTAGACTGTGTTTTTTAGACTATTTTGCATGGGTTGCTGCTTGAATGCAGTTTAATTTAGAGTGTCGGTATTTGCTATAATTGGAATAAGACAATTTTTGGCAGTTTCATTCAAGTGTTACCGTGTATGCTAGAAGATGTTTAACACTATCTTAAACGTAATAGTAGTATATGTGTAACATTTTTGTTGAAAGTTTTGATTTTGTGTAGTATCCCTATTCATTCACATCTTTGTCTCGGAATGTGTTATGCTATTCTAAAAGTATTTAACCAATGTGTTTATTTGTTATATGTGAATGGGTTTCATTCACTTGGGTTTGTGCTGCATTAATTAGTGATATGGTGACTCAATAAATTCAAGATTCATCTAAAAAAATCGTCTCATGTACGAAATCCAATTGTTATGAACTAGATCATACGTACGACATCGACAACGATTGAATAAACCTAATCATACAAGATAGTCAATCCAAAATATTCTAATCATTATAAAAGATTCACAGGGTACACTTATATAAGTGTAACATTACAAAACAAGGATTCTTAGGGCTCACCCCAAAGAACTTCTCACTTTGATCGTACTTTGATCTCGTCGATGGGAGTTTATTTAACAACGAAACAAAAGTACATATCATCGTAATGTGAAAAGCCCTGCTTTATTAAAATCATGCCAGTTTGGGATGGTTGCAAGGTCGGGATCATTGCTAATAAAATCTATAGATTAAATGGACACCGTAAGATGAATTTGAGAAACTTACCTTACGCTCAAATTGATCGTTAACATGGTGGTTAACTTTCACTTTCTCCTTTTTGGGTTTGAATTTGATCCCTGGAGTTCTGTAGAAGTCTTTGAAAATCTTGAACTACGTTTTCTTTATAGAAAGTCGTTCCTCGATCATAGCAGGAGTTACGTCCATCCCCATTTCATGGCGCAAAATAGGAGAAAGATCATGTAGGATTTTATGGAGCATATTATCATTGAACCATTTGCCATGATCCCATTTCTGGTGTAGACCCTCAATGAGCATCAGATCAGCAGTTTTTGTCCAGGCATCGAAACACATAAAGATCTTAACGAGATTGTCTTACAACATAGTAGTGTAATAAGAATTAAAAAGAACCATGTATGGTGGTAGTATGTAGTAAAAAACAAGTATGCAATCTTACCTTCATTGCGTCATAAACGCTTGTTTGCGTGCTACTGCCTGCCTCTATTTTTTTCTCTCGAGTATATAGTACTGATCCGATATGTGGAGAAATACCTGATATTTAATAGCCTTATTCGAGATGAAGGGTCACATATTTTGATATATGAACCGTCGCCACCATCAACCAATGGGTCATAACTCTCCCTTGAGAACTCCAACGGGTTTCAAACCTAAAAAGTGTCTTCACGTATACAATTTCAAAATTAGTCCTTAGATCAAGAAGGCATGCAATATTTGCGATGTCTTTTCATATACACCAACACTTTTGTGACATCGAGATGCTTCACATTAATAAATAGTACAAGCAATAGTCATGCAAGTGTAAACCAATGACAAATGCTAATTAGATACAATTCGACCTAATAATCCATCATATCCATTTCCACCAATCATTTTTGAGAAGATAGCGACAAAAACCAGAAACATGGTAGTTGAGATTTTCAATACAAGACCTAATCCAAGTTGGTGAAGCATACGTATTGCGCAACTAGGGTCTCTCCAAATTTTCACCATCCAAATACATAAGCACAAAAGATTCTCATTCTCACTTGAGTGTGCAAGAAAACATGATTTCAAAATCAATAATATAACGTAAACTTAGCAACTTCTAGTAGGTGGAGTAGTATCGCAAATCAAATAGTGAAAAATTTAACAAATATGTAAAACAAGACTATGTCAAATGCGTAAAACAAGACTATCGCAAATACATAAACTTAGCAACTGCAATTGTGACTATAAGCCACAAGACTATGCCAAATTTTTCTTCATATATAGAATGGAATTAAAGTTAATCGATAACATTGTTCATATAATTGTCTAAACGAAGACAGGGTAGCTACACACTGGAGAAGTCCTCTGTGACAGTCCTGTTGTCACTGGTACCTGCATCGCAGGCGCCTGAAAGGCAAGTGCTCTCTGGCAGACTACCGAGCCAACAAAATCTTGGACTAGTAAAGGATTTTGACGGTTTCGACCATCACTGTAAGGGAAGTAAACCAGATAGAAGTGTCGCTCGATTAGGTTTTCCTATAACAAATTAACTCAAAATGTCAGACTTAAAAGAAACAATTTAATCAAGGTAGCAAACTCTTCGTAAAATGAATTTCTTATCAACAATGTAGGAACCTTCTTGATATGGGGCGCGTATTCAGGGCTAATAGAAACCAGTTCATTAGCGTCAAGGCAGAAGGTAACTCTTGGAAGCCTAATGAAGTTTAGAAAGATATTGTAGCGGTGTCGTAGAGCCACAATCTTATCCCTCACTTCATATATGTGGTACCTACCCTTTTTTCCCTTCTTCAGCATCATAGCCATTTGCAATGAAGACATCTCCATTTCTAGTGGATCAGAAAAGATCCTTCTTTGCTCATATCCCATTGAGGAACAACAACACTATGAGAATACCATCGTTCCCAAGATTTGGGTCGTTGAATTATTTTTTAGATACTGCATCCTTGTAAGGGCATCCTATAATTAAACACATGAATTCGGTCACATTAGCAACCATGAAATAGATAAAGAGAGAATCCAATCTTAGTATTAACATTAGACCATTACAAACTCATTACACGGTAAGGATGCATATCAACTGCAAATGGCATTACACCTCGATGAGGTTGCTGTTGAGTATAAGGCTAATATAGATATTTTTTGCAAGACACCCATTATTGAATACATAATGCACAACGTGCTTACAATAAGGAAAGTAAACATTCATGGAATGACAATTAAGAACAAGAAGAAGACAATGACTAATGCAACTAACAAAGCACATAACTGCTTCTCTAGTGGCCCTTCTTTCATTAACAACTCGTAGTACATTAGGATTAAACGACGAATACTTTGTACTCGACAGATTGTTGTAGTTAACCCAATAGTGTACCCCATAGTAGTTACATTTGTTATAATACTTCCACTAAACCATATCACATAAAAGTACCCTCACTCAAATGAAGTGGAGTTCAAAACAACAAAAGATTCCAACACCGCACAACCTATATTGATTCCAACAAAATGATAATGTCACAATTCACACAATCCAACCAAATCGAATACCATATATCCTAATAAACTGTTCATAGAATCCTCATAAATTACCGACGTTGTTGAAACTATATTCAGTGTTGAAGCGGGGATATATACATCGTTTGGTGGTAAACACCTTCGGCGGGGGGTGGGGGGCACTATCAAGCCAGATTTCAAATTTTATTCACATGCAAACAAAAGGTGATGAAATAGTTAGTTCTACACACCAAAAGAACGAATGAATTAAACGAAATTGTAGCGTGAATCATGTTTTCCTTACCATTTGCAATGTTGAATTAGTTGGAATTGAAAAATTCACGAGTTATTAAAGCGAAAACGACCAATTTCAGGTTCTAGGGTTTTGGTTTGGAAGAAAGAGAAAGCACGAGAATGGAGGTGAATGAATCGACGCGTCCAATCAAATGATGTGGTGTGGAAGGGGTAAAATTAGAAATTCACGGTGATATAGTAACAAAAAACGGACTACACCACGAACTAAAGCGACTATTAAATCCATAATCGATGAAGTATAAAAAAATATTGCTACAACCAAACGGATTATTAAAAAGGTAGCTATTGTTTAATTTGAGAAATAGAGTGACTTTTGAGATTAACTCAAATTAACTAGTATCGAAATCAAACGCCTTCTTAATGTAAATAAAACATAAAACCACAATTTTTAGACTATACTAAATCTAATTATGAATCAAAGTAATAGAAAGTAATTTTTAATTTGAATTGAATTTTAAAGTCAAATGAAAAACTAATTGAGACAATTCGGTCGTCTCCTTCCCTGTAAAATTTTGATGAATAGAGGATTCTCAATTCTCTCTATTCCTTGTTTGCTGTAAACAAATAATTTGATTTAAATTTCTCAAAATTTAAATCAGATTCATAAAAAAGCAAGAGCACAAAAGGAATACATGAATTTGCTTTTGCTTCCAGATTCTATAAATGGGCATAATAGAGGATAGTTACGACCAAAATCACCTTCCCTCTCTTCTTGAAATAAGGAAAATCGACAACCAGCACAGCATCTTAGGTGCGGTTAGCAATTCATCGTCACATTGCATCCATCGTGAAGATGAAGAAAGTATATGTTTTAAATTAGTTTCAATAATCTTAAAAAGTAGGGCAGAAAGGTAATTTTCTATCAAAAATTCTATCCCACATGCAAATCATGTGTGTGTGTGCCTAAATGGGTTTTTTTCTAATGACTTTTTTCAGACGATAATGTTTTTGGTAATATAAATAATACATGGTAGGTTTTTGCATTTTACTCTTTGTATTTGTATAACAGGTTTTAAGTGGATATTAAAATCTATATGTTATCTCATGATACAAATTATCCTTTCTTATGATGGAGTTATACCACCACCTTATTTATATTCGAGCACCGAATCGATAGACGAGAAAGAATCTTGTTAAGTAAAATAGAGAATGGTAAAGGCTTCACCTCATTCGTAACATGTGGGATGTAGAGATCTACTATATTCGTGCAATAAAGCTCGATTGATAGAGACTAGCCATAAATGTATCGTGTGAGTATCATAAGAGGGTGAGCGTATCACTTTGATTTGAATAAATTTGACAATGAAGTGTTACTTCCTCTCTAAATAGTATGTCTTTTTTGCTAGATGTAAGCCCTCCCCCTCCCCCTACCCCTATTTCAGCTTTTGCGCCTTTTATTGTCATATCCTCAATGACTTGTGACAAGTGTTTTGATGTGCGTACGTGTAAAAGGGGATAGTCACAAGTGAAACGCATTTTTTCGGGATGTGGAATGCATGTTGTGCACCAGGTCTAAAGTTTGGACCCATGTGTTATAGGAGTCATGACGTGTTTGAGTTGAGTTCCGTAAATAGCACAAATGTCTTTTAAGTGACGTTTACATAGAGCAGTCATCATTACCATTTATACTTGTTTTAAACCTTCGAGACCCTTGTTATTTTGGATTTTCAAGGCCAGACTACGCTTATGAAGCGTGATCGCGCGTCCATCTTGTTGTCAAAAATACATTTAGAGTTATTTGATCTTCGCAAATATTACTTTCATTTTTTTGTCAAAATTAGCTTTAAACAGAAGTGGTAATACTACTCTTGCCTAACCTCAAAGAAGCGGCTTCATTTCTTTTACTCACTTAGTTAGACTAGCCAAAGAAGATCGATGCAACAATGTTTCAACAATTACTAACACGACTTCATTAATAGTTTTAAACCCAACCCCTACAAACAGTCAGACATTAGCACGTCATTTTGATTGAATCAAAATTTAAGATACTACTTCAAAATTTAGTTCTTGATTATCTCATACATATAGTATTTTAGGATCGAATTCAAATAGCTCATACATATAGTATTTTAGGATCGAATTCAAACTTAATACTTCCGTGATTGTTTGAACTCCCCTCGTGTGTGATCTTATACCACAATTTCATAATGTCTGTCATTATTGCCATCTTCCCAAGCAAGCCCAAGCGGGATACTTAACGCGTTAGCTACAAGCTTCCTTAACCACTTCCGGTAGAAAAACTTGGTGTTTGTGTTAGGTACTCACCTGCATTCCATTCTTTCTAGGCTTTTTTATGTCGAAAGCCTCAAACTTAGTTCTCATTTCTCCAAGCATATCGTTGAAAAGATTTTCCATCAACAGATGAAGTCACTTGTCGATCTCTTATAAACATATGCTGACAAAATCATCAGTTACGTAATCGTTGATCTCACACAATATGTAGTAGTAAATCACTGTTCAATATTTTACTGACACTATATAATTTGTACATAAACATAAGTGATTAGTTTTGTCCATATTGTATTTCCAATCACAATTTTCTCCACCATTTTTTGTCTATTGGTAACAGAAAGCAATGAAAAGTTACCTAGCGATCAATTAATGGGTAAAAGATGTATGTATTGTTCATGTGTCAATCACCAACTTAAGCAACAAAACTAAATGAATGGAGAAAAAAAACTTGGTGCGACTTCACAAAATCTCTTTGCCCTGTCCCACTTTCCGAACAAATAATTAAAAGAAAAAGAAACCCTAATAAATCTTCCATATAGATATAAAGCATAAATTACACAGTAGCATTGGGTCTTTAATCAACTCAAAATCTGCTGCGCCTTGGCTTCTCTTCAGCAACATTTACTCTGATTACCCTCCCATCCAAACTCTGCACACAAATTACAATAAACCACTCAAAATTCAATCTTTCAAATGAATCCAGTAATTTAGCCAAAGTATAAAAAAAGAAAGAAAAAAAAAAAGACCAATCATATTTATACCTGTCCATCAAGGTTTGAAATGGCATCGTTCACTTCAGATTCGCTTGACATTACGACAAAGCCAAAGCCACGTGATCTACCAGTCTCACGGTCGGAGACAACCCGAGCGCTCACAACCTTACCATACTCACTGAAAACCTCCTCAAGACGAGCGTCATCTGCAGTCCACGGCAGGTTCCCGACATATATTCTGGGAGAGGGAGTAGAATCAAACACACGAGGGGGGCGTTCAGCTCGTGATCCTTTTGGAGCAGCTTTGTTGACGGTTAAGAGTCTGCCATTCACCTCCTGTTCAAAACAAAAAGAAAGAATATTCATTATAGACCATACCAATCACAAAGAAGTAAGCATTGCAACTTCTTCAACAAGGATTTGATTATGTGATCCCTGACCATGATTCCGGATGCTGCATAGAGAGATGAAAGTACAGATAAGAGATACAACATAACATTGACTGACATGTTATAGTCCTGGAAAAACTTTGTGCTCCAACACAACAGGAAACATTTTCCAGAAATGTGTTTGTCAGCATAACATGATGTTTGAGTTCTCAAAGCATCAGAAGAGTCTATTATTTCTTAAGAATTCCGACCCTAGTTATTACTTATTAGCCAAAACTACAAAAAATATAGTAGCAGTCAAGCCTTGCATGCAATCATAGCATGGGCTTTGGGTTCAATATTTTCTAACATATGGTGGAAAGCTAAAGAAATCCCATCGAAAAGAAAAGAAATGCTTTTCCGCATGATTACTTTTTCTATACATAGTAAATCATTACCTTCTTGCGCAAGTGCACTGCTTTCTTAGCTACTTTTGGGAGGGAGTAATAACCCGTACACAAAACACAATTCTATCCTTAACCAATAACAAGTGATAGGTATGAAGCACATTACCCTCTTCAAAAAAGAAGTAGCAAAAAATCCATCATTGATCAAATTATAGAGGTTTGCATCTTGGTGATGAACTTTTTGGCTTAACAATCCAAAGTACATGACAAAAGAAGGCGGCCGTGAGGTACTTCTAAAAATTAAGTCGGAAGAATTAATTGCTACTTTGTTTATTTACAAGAACAATATACCTAGAGGGCGAATGGTACAAAAGTGACATTCAGGCAGATTAAATACAAAGTGATATATTAGGATAGATTGTTATCAACTATTCTGTTTAGTTGAATTAGAGATTTGTTAAGATTAATTTTAACAATATAATATTAGACTATTCTCCCCTGCAACACAGTTTTTTATGTACTAATATTGAAAACAGAATTTAGTTTTCAAACATTTACATATTAAGATTTAACACATCAAAAGCTTCTAAAATCCTGCATATAACTTTTGTGTGAAAAGGAAAAAAAAAAACGAAAGTACCAATCTTTAAAAATTGGTAGTTACGTGAAAGAAAAATAAAAAATAAAAAATAGAAAAGGGAATGAGATCTCATCGTATTCTCCACCTTCTTCTTCCACCGCCAACCCCCCACCTTCCCAACTGCAAACACCATGTTGCCAACTTAGAACCACATTGAGAGACCCGTTGCAGCAAAAAAGGAGATTGGAATTTACAGTAAGAGATTTAGTCACTTCTCTCAAACTCATTCTTCTTCTAATCAATAAATTGATATCCATGGACAGAGACACAGAAGAGCGGCAGGTGGTGCGAGATGGATTGTGCAAGAAAAGTGTGAAAGATTTGTGAAAATGGAGAAGGGCTGCTTTGTCCATCTTTTTAAATTCAGAGGACAAACTTGGAATTGCACAAGGAATCTGGGTGACTGTACAGAACGGATTTGTAATCCCAGATGGGTGTGCGTGTTATATTTCGAATTGGTTACCGGGTCGGCTGAATTCAGTTTATGCGACCCTATAAATTGTAAGAGTAACCAAATGATGTACTCAATATGCTACTCCATATTATTGGTCTTATTAGGGGGTTAATCCTAGTAATCATTCGACCCCCTAATAGGCATTTCACGGGACAAGTTTTGACCACAACATAATCTCGAGTACATTCACAACAAAACAAAAAAATAGTTACTGGTGTTCAATAGGTGTGTGATTATCAAGTAGTCACCATGCATAACAATCTAGGTGACTCTCTCCTTGATGCAATAAGAGGAGCCTACAAGCTAGGCTAGTGGTAAGCAAGCTGTCTAATGTACAAAGTAATGATCTAGTTCTAAGAAACTATATTCAGCCACCTCATCAAGTTTAGACCGAGTACGCAAATACTTGTTCAACACAATCGAACATAGAACTGTCTTTTAGAGTTACATTGCTTTTATAGGCTCTAACGATACAAGATTTGCACGACCATAAAAATTAGTCATTTTTGAAAACATAAAGCTACTAACTACTTCCATCATTCAATAATAATCATTTGCTAATTTTTTTAGTTCATGGATTTGCAGTCCTCTGGATTATGATAGCCTTGCACTAACCATAACATATTCTAAAGTATATACTCCACAACCAATTCTAACAAACCAAAGCGCTTATATTTCTAGAGACATGTCTTGATACTCACATAACGGTTGAACATTTCCACAGCTTTCTCAGCCTCTTCCATGGTACTCATGGTCACAAAACCAAACCCACGACTCTGATCAGTCTCCCTATTGTAAATAACCTGTAAAATCAGAATATCACATCAAAAAAAAAAGAAAAAAAAAGTAACACCCACTAAAATCAACAACCCTCTACAAATACTCAACCTCCACAATCAAAATTCAAAACCCGCATTAAAAAAAAAAAAATCCAATCTTTCCACTAAAATCACAAAACCCGCATAAAAAATCACCTCAGAAATCTCCACAACACCAGCCTCCTCCAAAAGCTTCGCCAATTGCTCGCTATCCACGTCATACGGCAAATTACCCACGTACACCTTCGCTTCCTCAGGCGGGTCCGCATACCCATCACCACCGCTCTCATTTTCCCCACCCCAGTTGAATTTCCCTTGAAACACTTTCTCCTCGCTTTCATTCAGTTCTTCAACAAGAACAGGATTGTCTTCTTGTTGAGCAGATACAGTACAAATCCTCAAAAGGGGTTCTTTATCTTTGACAGAGAAGAGTGATAGTGAGGTGGAACATGAGAGCTTGACTGTAAAGGGTCTGTAAGGGATAGAGAGATGTGGGGTTGTGTAGGAAGCTTTTGAAGGGGTGAAGAGTGAAGGGACTGATACAACGCAGGTTTTAACTGTCAAAGCCATGATGTGTGTGTGTGTGTGTGTGTTTTTAATGGATTTGTGGAGTGGAAATTGGAGGAGAGAAGGGGTTTAAGGGGTTCGTGGGATATGAAGATAAGAGGAAGATTTTGTCAAAGCGGCGGAAAGCCCAAAGAAGAAGAAGAATGGTGTTGGTTCTTTAAGGGTTCTGCGATATTTTGCAATTTTATCAAGTGTGGCCCACCATCTATTTTTCTTTTTCTATTTTTGTTTCGTATAATTTGTTAGCTAAAGTTCAATAACGTGTTTTCTTTTCGTTTCTTTTCTTTTTTGTTTAAAAAAAAAAGATACAAAAGTCCATAACCCATATCAAAGTTCAAAAATTCATCAAAAAAAAAATATCAAAGTTCAAAAAACTAATAATTTGGGCGGGAGGTTTATGCCAAAATAAATCTATCGTTCATTGAGTTGTGCAGTTGTGCTTAGCTTTGATAAGTCATACACCACTTATTTCAATTTAATTGTCCATGACACGCTGAGCAGTCTTTTGCAATCTAGAACAAGTTTGTGTCTTTGCATTTGGGATTCCACTTCGCCTATTACTACTATCTTGTAGACGGTGGGAAAGTTAGACTCCACATTCACTTTCGGTATCCGTTTTTTCCATGTCAATTCCATCCATTTTTTAAGCACTTTAAGTTCCGCATCATCCATCTTTGGCATCGTTAACTCAACTTTGAACCACTAAATCTATTCCCAGGCCTTTGAGCGAAGACCCCCCACGGTCAAGCCGTTATTCTCTGCCATCCGTATGCTTCCGTCTACATTCAACTTAACACAACCTTTCTCAAATTCTTTTCCACCTCTATATTGTATTACCTGGCGGCTTCTTCCTTCGCCCCTCTTGCAACTCCAATCTCAATTTATTTATTTTGAGAATACAGTTTCCTTTTTATTTCTAAAGACTTTAGAGTTATGCGCCTTCCACGATATCCATAACGTGGATACAAAAATCCACGACCATATGCAATTCGTAATCAAGCCACACTCCCAATCCGTATTAGTGGTGTTCCTCTCCATCCAGTTTTCATCCGAGAAGTTGTTAAACTCCACAAGGTCATTATTAGTGAGTAACTTCACCCAAATACCTCATGGGACTCGCCAATGGCGCAACAAATGCTCCATTATTTTGTCCTCACACTCACATGATGGGCAGTCCTCAGACGGGGAAATTTTCCTAACCTTCCGGAGAGGATTCATTGCAAGGCGATTTTGAGCGACTAGCCACAAAAAATATTGCAGTTTGTTATCACGTCCACACCTAACCATAGTTCTTTCGATACACTACCCCATATGCATATCGTTTATAGATAGCTTTCTATGTCGAATGACATGTGAACCTCCCATTTAAGTTTTATTCTAGTGGATGGCGTCCTCATTTTCATTGAGCTCAATCCTTCGATTGTTCAGTTCGTCCTTCGGTTCATTACAAATTACCGAACGCAACTCATACAACTTCCATTCTCCCGATTCGTTAATCAAATTTAGTAAGAAGAGTTTTGCTTCAGTCAGGTGAATACTTATCGCCTTGTTGCATAATTTCTTATAACCGATTCAGTTATCATACCAAAAGGATAAAGCCTTGCCATCGCCAACTCGTCGTCTGAGAAACGGCTGCATTAGTCCCACGCAACAAACAATTCCTTTCTATGTTGCTTTGTCGAAAGGTTTTGTTATGTATTTCAGAAGGTTGGAGGTCTTGAGATACTTCGCCCGTATCAATTAACTCCAAATCGTCGCCTCTTTTTCCATGCCAGTTTAAAAAGAAGCGCTTCATTAGTTGTTGTAGATCCTCAAATTCCCAAGCCTCCATTGGCTTTTGGCCGTGTGACTTTTTGCCTCCCCACTAAATGAAGTAAGTAACATCCATTGACCATAAAAATTCACGATTTAGTTTATCAAGTTGATCAAAAATGTTCTTCGTTATCCATGCAGACTGCATCTTATAGATAGGAACCTTAGTCTCACGGACTAGATTAAAGTTGCTCGACCTGGAAAGGAAAGGAACTTACTTTTCCATATGCTAAAGCGTTTGAAAATTATGTCGAATAACTCCACGAACGTTTCCTTGTTTACACGGTCCTGTATCAATTTGACCCCGAGGTACTTTCCAAAGTTGCGAGTTAGCCCGAACCCAAGGATGTCCTAGATTGTCCATTTCAACATCGACCCCTCAGTCTTCAACAAGAATATGTGGGTTTAACTTCAAACCCAAGGGTTCGCGAATTCTATCTAACACCTTTTTCATCGCTTGCGCTGTTTTAGTGGTGGTCTTCCCCATTCGGATTTAATAATCCACGAAGAATAAATGTGATAGCATCAATCCATCTCTGCACATGATGATTGGTTTCTATGTTTCTTATCCACCGATTCATTGATCAAGTACGAAAGTCGCTCAATGCAAAAGTACGAAGAGGTACATACAAAGTGGATATCCATGTCTCAGTCCACAAGAGTGAGTGAATGCCTCCAATGGTGATCCATTCCATAGAATTCTCATCGTTGCATTAAAAACAGAACATCATTAACTCCACCAGATCATCGAGGAAAGAGAATGCAATGTATCCTTGAAATTTCCAAATTTATTTTATCATGTGTTTTTTCCAAATCTAACTTCATAATCATGCTACACACTTTGACTTTTTTTCTTGTTACGAACACAATGAAGAATATATTGAAGAATAAAGATATGTATCTTGGGTATTTCTACCCTTAATAAAGCTGAACTGGGTGGGTGCAATGATATGCGGCGTAATTCCTCTAAGGTGCATCGTTTTGTATTTTGTAATCTTTTTTCGAAAAAGGAGAATTAATTAATAATAGGGGTACAAGGGGTGCTCCAATCCCATGGTTACAAACAGGTTCCATGTCGAAGAACCAATTACACCGGAATGAAAATTACACGATACATTCCAGGGGTGCAGTGAACCAATCTAAAATTGAGTAAGAAAATTCGGTTTCGTGGCCTTTCACAGCACCACCTTCTAATAATTATTGACTCGACAATTTTTCTGGGAAGAAAATCTTAGTTGTTGAAGACCAGGTTGTATCTTGCTTTCCATAAAAGACCAAACAATGACACTCCAAATTACTTTCAAAAAATCTCATGTGTCCACATTCTTGAACAAATTAGAATGTAGGAAGAACCATGGAGAATCCTAACCATTTGTAACATTTTTTCCACACGTCGTGAGTAATCGGGCATTCAAAAAATAGGTGTTGAATTGTCTCCACTGTAGAACTGCACAAGGGGCAAATGATAACTATTGTTTTCCATTAAAATACCATGGCTGAATAGGCATGATCTTGTATGGAGTCTCTTATGAATTACCTTCCAGCCCAAGCATATCATCTTAGAAGGAGTCGATTGTTTCTAGAGGGTCTTAAACTATTACCCATACTCCTTATTTCTATCTATTCTGAGCAGGTCATATGTGGAGTCAACCTCATACTTACCACCTAAATGCATTTTCCAAACATAATTGTCCTCCTGATGTCCATTAGTTGAGTTTTCTCAAAGGTCTGCTACAAATTAATAACTTGTTCATTCTCCCTTTCAATAAGGTTCCTTCTCCACTTGAAATCCCACTCCTATTGGCCATTAATCCACTTTCCTTGGCCGACAATCAAGTGTCTTTGTCTTGCACGAGGTGAAACAATCTGTTAAAACTTGCACGTAAAGGCAGATTGCCCGACCAAACGGTCTTCAAAAACTTTATTTTATCTCACATGCCTACTTCTCTTCGAATGCCTTCAGAAAACCATCTTTCACTACCCAACTCCTGGATATCTCGCCACCACAAAGAAGAATTATTCGACATAGACTTCTCATAATTTGACATTTTCTCATTAATGTGCAAAGCACGTTACATAATGATATTGGCCTAAATTGAGAAATAGTTACCGGATTTTGGACCTTCCAAATGAGACATAAATGAGCTTCACAAGTTTTTGGGGTCAAACTTTTTTGCCTAAGCACATCATCTGCAAACTTCATTAAGGGCGTATGTATCCAATTCGGGCCCGTTGCATTGACAACAATTTGGACATGGGGCTTTGTACGGGCCTGTTGCATTGACAATAATTTTCAACTCGACCAAATCATTTTTTTTCGTGAGAATCCGTTGGTTGTCAAGGCTCAACACGACCTGGTAATGTGAGAGATCAAGTCATCTTCTAGCACCACCCACATTTGGCCTATTATCACCAGAGAATAAGGTTCCAAAATATTGACGCACATGGATTTGCAATTGCGCATCATCTCTTACCCATATGTCATCAATTTTAAGCATGATGATGTTGTTCTTTTTTTTGTCGAGTAAGCATTGAATTGTAAAAAACTTCGTGTTCCTTTCTCCTTTGTGAACCAACTTTACCCTCGATTTCTGGAACTAGAAAATTTTCTCATCTTTCGGGACTTCATTTGGAAACTAAGTCCATTTGGATGTCAGGTCAAAGGTAAAACTTAGAACACGACAATTTTCATCTTATTTGGTACGACTATATGTTCTTAATTTATCATTGAAATAACCATCATGATTCAAAAATTAATCACTCACGCATGACTCTTATATGATATAACAAGGGTAAGAATCACTCTAGTATAATTTATAATCATGAATTAATTTTTGTGATTTGTCAATAGCATTTAAATAGAATATTTCTCATGTTTAACATACCTTCACATAAGTTTTATAAGAATATCATAGTTACTTTCATGGTTTAAACATCTAAATTGATTATGTATCATAACATAATTATTCATTTAGCATTTAATTTTATTAGGTTTACATATTTATATTTTTTAAGTTATTAATACAATGTTATTTACTTTAAAAGTAATAATCTTGAAATAAAATAATTAAGTAATTAAGTCATACATTTTAAGGCGTTACTTCATCGGATATTTGTTTGATGTTGTGATTATTAAAAATAATTTTCCATAAAGTTAGTTACACAATACATTTTAAGGATTTATTATGCATCAAATTAGCTAGTTTATCAAATCTTACTTGATATTGTTACTTTCTATTTAAAATGATTTTCTAAAATAAAAATATAGAAAGATTTCCTTTGTAAAACTCAAAACATATATTTTTTAAGATAAATCTTGATATATCAAATTAAGTATATAAAAGATATTTGATATTTAACTTAACCTTACAATATTAAAGTTTATCGATATGATTTTTAACAATGACATAAAAATAAGCTTATGTGTTATTTACTTAAATTAACATTAACTATCATTTTAAACAATAACTTCATTAAAATTCATCAAAAGAAGTTGAAAAGTACATATATTTATTGTGGTGAATTATAATCATTCAGTTAATTTATATTATCTTAATCAACGTCAAACAAGATTCTCCATACGAATAATGTTAAGGTTTTGATTTCTAATTTCTTTCTAGCCCCGTTTGACATCCGGCACTGAGGAACTTAAATAGAAAAAACACAACCCCGTTATGAAGCTGGACAACCTACAATTTATCAAATTTTTGTTTTTGCATCCCATCTCATTGATTTTCTTACTCGTCGTAAATCATACCCAATCATTACTTATTTATCACATATTGATTCATAATCATGGTAATTCTCCAATATTATAATCTCATATGTTGGTTTTTGAACTGTGCAAAGAGCAACGAACTATGTTCAGTACATGTAGCTCAATGAGCAACACATATTATCCAATTTACTAGCTTATTTGTTTATCTGGTATACCATTTGGGATGCCTTTGGGAAGTAGAGCCAATATATTGAGTCTAATTACTGTCGGGCAGTAAAGACTATCAGTTTAAGTAATTTTTCTTGATACCCATCTATCTAGGTGTAACTTGTAATCAGGAGTTGGTTGTAACCGGCGTGTTGGATCAGCATGTACTCGAGCATGTCTCCTTATTTGTTTTCGAGGTCTCTCCTCGTTGGAAGATATAAGGTATTATATTGGAAGTCATAAGGTTGGGTTTGTTTACTGTTAAGCATATGTTCGTTGATGAACTATTATGTGAGTATTTGAGTACTATTGTTACATTAAATTATCTGGTTAAATTGTTTCTACTGGTAAGATCACTCCTCGAAATATATCAATTGAATCACAGTTAATTGGTCATTGCGAGTTGTTGTGTATGAGCCTCACTAAGTCATCAAAGACTTATTCTTCGTTTCTCCTATATGTCCATTCCTCATGATAAGACCCACGCGACAGTTTGGATCAACTGAATGATTTTTCGAGATTGCATTTTGGAATATTCGTGTAATTCTAAATAATATTTTATCATCAGTGCATATTATTAAAGTTGTCAAATTATTTTTATTTTCCAGACTTTCGATGTATATATCAAAAGTTTTTTTTCTTTTATCATAATGTGTATGGTTGATTCTAGACAGTGACATCTCTTTCTACGAGATGTATTTTGGTCTGAGTTGGGTAAAATAACCGATCACCACCGAACTAACTCGGATCGTATCATGGCTCATGGGACGCAAACGTCATTGTATGGTATCATAGTCATATACTAAATCTTTTTGATATACGTTAATTGTTCAAAGATCTTTTCCAAACTATTCATAAAAATAAATAAAGATTTTGTTGCATCAAGCACCAATCAGCATAATTTTACATTAAAAGTGTTAGAACTGGATTGTTGTATTTAAATCTAACTTTGTTTCTTGCTACTACTACTGTTGTTGCTGCTCCTACTCGTCTCCCATTGAATCTGTGACAATATGGGATCTACTTTTAGTACATATGATTTAAGTTTGTAAACCAATTCATCAGTAATTTGTGCTGAGATTATTATTAACTTCACGGGTCAATGGTTTCATAAAACTTGATTCACACAATGATCTAGAAACAACAACAATCTATCATAAAAATCGATAACATTGTACATTGATTTAGGTTTGCATTTGACCACGTCGGGTCAATTTCCATCTCTTTTCATTCGTGAGATCTCAGGTTTGCATTTGACCACGTCAGATCAAATGTCCATTTCTTTTCCTTTGTGAGAGTTTAGGTTTGCATTTGACCACGCCGGGTCAAATGTCCATCTCTCTTCCGTGTGAGACTTCGCGTCTTCATTCGACCATGTGGGGTCCATGGATATAAGCTTGTGTTGTTGAACCTGGAGAATTGTTTTTCATTTGGCAAACAACAACAAGTATCGCATAAATAAGGACATTGATATATAAATAAAGATAGGACTGAGCCCAATGTAACACCAAGTTTCCTATGTTTCCCGAGTGGTGCCTCAGGACTCAAATCGTCGTAGTTCCTGTATTAATTTTTGCAACCCATGCCATAAAAACATGGAATAAAAGAGAATTTAAGGGTAGTAACTCCTCAAATGTTGCACATTCCAAGGGTGAGTGAGCTTTCTGCCCTCTAAATCTTCCAAATAGTAGTAGCCTCTGGTGCTTGCTCATATGAGACGGAGGAACCGTCCCAACGAGTTTGTAATTTACCCGCATGGTTGCTTGCCTCAGTGCTTTTTAAAACTAGGTTTGCGACCTCAAAAATCTTGAAACATACTTTTTTGTCAAAACGCTTTGGCCATGGCGGCTTTGAAAGCCATTGATAAGCTTGTTCTCTTGTTGATCCGATCATGTGGAGATCCATCTAACGCGGGTTGGCATACCGATCTCAGTGGGTAAGACCGCCTCAGAGCCATACACCAAGATGAAAGGAGATTCACCCATTGACGTTCTTGAAGTGGTTCTGTAGACCCACATGATACCGTGCATTCCTCGGTTTAGCTCATGCATGTATCCTTCAGCCTCCTTTCGACATAATCTTTTAATGTCTTATTGGTGAACGCCACTTGCCCATTGTCTTGTGGATGCGACATTGATGCAACGTGTTGGGAAATCTTTAGATCCTTGCACTGGGATTTGATCTCTTTCTCTATTGCTGCCCATTATCAGATACCAGAACTCTTACTATACTGAAGCGGCATATTACATTTTTCCAGATAAGTTCAATCATGTTGTTCTCTGTGATAGTAGCCATCGCCTCCACTTCTACCCATTTCTTATAATATTCCACAGCCACAACTAGAAACTTCTTTTACCCCTTTGGGATTAGAAGCGGCCCCACAACGTCGATGCCCCATTGATCAAATGGACATGCAACATCTAAGGGTTGCATGGGTTATGCCGGCCTTTGAATCAGTCTAGCATGGAATTAACAACTTTCACATCTTCGCGAATAAGCGATAGCCTCCTTGAGGAGGTTAGGCAAGTAATAACCTTGGCGCATTATACGTTGCGCTAATGCCCTTCCCCCTGAATGGTTTCCATAACTCCTATCATGAATTTCTTTCATTACATATTCAGCTTGATCTGGAGATAGGCATCATAACAATGGTCCCTCGAACGAGCGTTTATAGATCTTTCCGTTGTGAATTGTAAATCTAAATGCTTTGTATCGTAACCTACGCAGGGAATTAGGGTCATCTGGCAAGGTACCATCAATGAGGCATTGAAATATCTCGTCCTTCCATGATGGTGTTGCGACAACAGGTAGTACGTAATCCACTTTGGCCCATGACTTGTTGTACTTGTATATTTCAATCGCAATTCTTTTTCTACTGCCAACGGTGTTACGCGCTTTTGCGCGTAAATTTTGGAGGAATTGGCAAACTTTGATTATGCATCTGCTTTTATGTTCTTGGAACACAGGATTTGGAGAAGGTTGAGAAAGGAAAACTTACTGGCGAGATCGTTAAGCTTAGCTAAGTATAATATCATTGTGTCCTCTCTAGTTTCATACTTTTCTAAGAAATGATTAGCCACCTACTGGGAATCCGTGAATACTTCCTAGTGATCAACGTTAAGGGTTTCGGCCATGCGTACTCCTGCCAGCGCTGCTTTGTATTCCGCCTCATTGTTGACCACATGAAAATTTAGCCTTGTAGTGAACTCAAGTTCTTGTCGATCAATCGAAAGGAGATGCATTCCCACAGCTCATCCATAACTGGTCGTCGATCAATCACCATGGAGCAACCATGTAGAGGTCACACGGCTAGTGCTCGGGTCATCAGATATCGCGCAAATAAAATTTATCGAGTGTGCTATGTTGTTACCCAACATTTTTTCCATGAAATCGCTAGTGTTTGGGCCTTGATTGCCATGCGCGGGAAAAATTCCAAACCAAACTCGTTGAGTTTGATTACCCACTTGGCAAGGCGCCAGGATGTTTATAGCTGTGTCATTACCTATTTCAAAGGTTCATATGCCACGATCGTAATAGGATGCGACTGAAAGTACGAACGCAACTTCCTAGCCATCGCCACTATTTCCAGAAGGAAAAGCTCTATCTCCAAATAATTCTTCTTGACGCCTTGGAGAACCCGATTCACATTATGTATTGGGAGCTACTGAGCTCCCTTCTTCTTCACCAAAACCGTGCTAATGGCATGGAAAGACACCGCCAGGTATAAGTACAACATCTCACCTTGCTCCACTTTTGCCAGAAGGGGTGGGCTCACCGGGTATCTCTTCATTTGCTGGAAAGTTGCCACACATTCTATTGTCCATACTAAATCCTTGATCTTCCTCATCACCTTGAAGAAGGATAGATTCTTCTCTACCGATGCAGATAGGAACCTTCCTAAAGCAGTCAAATGCCCTACCTGGCACTGCACATCCTTAATTGTCCTTGGAGAGGGAAACTCCAAAATTGCTTTTATCTTGTCGTGATTTGCCTCAATGCCTCTCTAATTAACCACATAATCGAGGAATTTCCCTGCAGTTACTCCGAACGTGTATTTCTACGGATACAACTTTGTACCGTAGTTTCCCATGATGGAAAAGCCTCGTCCAAATGCTGGATATGTTCCTCCGCCTTCAAACTCTTGACCAACATGTCATCAATGTAGACTTCCATTGAAATACCAATCAAATTGTAGAAGATCTTTGTGACCAATCTCTGAAAAGTTTCCCCTGCGTTCTTCAAACTGAATTGCATCACCATGTAACATTATACCCCTGTGTCCATTACGAATGTAGTCTTACTCTGATCATTTACAACCATAAAAATATGATGGAAGCCACTCTTGGCATCCTTCATACTCAGAAGGGCACACCCCGCAATTGAATCTACCAACAAGTCAATCCTAGCGGGAATGGATCCCTCGGGCAGTGCTTGTTAAGATCCGTATAGCCGACACACAATCTCCATGTGGCTTCCTTCTTGAGTACCAACTCTATGTTGCTCAACCATTCAGGGAACCTGGTCTCATAAATATACCACGCTGATAGTAGTTCCATCACCTCATTTTCTGTCACCTCATTCTTTTCTTTGCTAAAATTACGCTTCTTCTACCTGGTTGGTTTGGCATCCGAGTTAACATTCAACATGTGTACGACTATCCTTGGATCGATTCCATGTAAATTTGACTCAGTCTTAGCAAATATATTCACGTTACGCCTGAGACAGTCTACTAATGCATTTTCCTCCAGTTGATTCATTGTCGTGCCGATCCTTATAGTCTTTCTATCATCCTCACTGAATAACTGTACAAACCTGAATTCTCCCATTGGTTCTAGCTTCGATTCATCCAAATGTCTCAGAACTTGGCGCTCACACTTGTCTCGCCCTTGCTCTTGGGGCCTTGTTCGAACTTCTCTCCACTTTCTCAATCTTGGGCTTCTTCTTCTGGGCGCGAGTCGTCTAACGTTACTGCCTCTTTTCGCCATTCCACTTATTCTGGAATTTCGTGTGTAAACAACGGTGTTCCCACAGACGATGCCAATAATTCAGTATTATTTCGTCTGAGTTACACGAAAAAAAGAATACGGTACAACTGGGCGTGAATACACCAATTATGCTAATCTATTACAGGAATATACTAACTTTGTCCGGAACACCTATTACATAGTAGAAAAGCCTAAAATGACTAGAATAACCATTAACTGTTGAATATGGGAACTGTCGAATTATTAAAACGAACGGGTTCGATGCTGGAAAAATTATCGAATCCAAGGACTATCGAATTGTCCTGGATTCGATACTGAAAACCGTCGAACAGAGATGCTGACAACTGAATAATCGAACAAACTAGCTGTCGATCGAACCGAATAACGCTCAAACCGAAATAACTATCGAACGCTCAGCTCAATACTTGCTGGGTTAGTGAACAATAATTAATGACGTACCTTGTATCTCAGGACCAGGGTATTTATAGACCTCAGATCGTTGGGTCCCTCTCTCGAATTTTCTGGGATCAGGTTGAACGACGATAATTGGGCGAGTCGGTCCACTTCATTTACTAGGCCACCTAAATAATCCCCACTACTAATGTTGGGGCATTTTACAACTTACTTTGAAGTTACGGGGCTTTTCGTTAATAAACTGGAAACAAATAACACTAAACCAGACGAATGTGTTGTGTACTTACATTGTAATAATATAAATTAAAATTATAATTGAGGTAAAGCTAAAAATACTTGGACTCTGGTAATCACCATATAGCTTGGCTTCTTTCCCAACTGTTATTAGACAAATAAAATCATAAGTAAGTGGCACAAACGTTTCAAAAACACCAATGTGTATTCAAAAATCAATAAGCACTGATGATTAGTGTTTGCAAATACTTCTTTAGGGGGTGTTTGCAAGAGTTTATGAAAACTCCTTCTTCTTAAATTCTACTTAAAGTTGCGTTTAACTTAAAGTTATGAGTGTTTGCAAATCCGTTTTTGAAAGTAACTTAAAGCACATAAAGTTAGTTTTGTGGTGTTTGCAATAACTAGAGAGAAGCAGCTTTTGAACCTTAATTAAAATACAATAATACTTAATTATTCTTATTTAAATTATAGATATAGTAATATTAATCCTTCACTCAATTTTTCACAATCAAGGTGAATAGTTATATATAAAAATTAATATTAATTAAATTTTAATATAGTGTAATCAATATATATGTTTATTACATTACAATATATAAGTTATTTAATATAATTACATCACGCATATATCTTCTAAAAATAATAACTATATCTAAAAGATGTTAATATAATAATGTCGTACATGTTGTTAAGTAAATTATTTTTAAGGTTTTTTTTTGTTCTTTTTAATTATTATTTTTTCTTTAATTATTTTTTGTTAATTATTTTTTTATTCAAAAAATATAAAATTATGGAGAAAAAGTTTGCGTTGAAAAGGAAAGAGAAAAATCATGAGATTTATTTGAGAAAAAAATTGGATATTTAAAGAAATTTAAGAGATTGATAATTTTAAATAAGATATTCACCAAGATTAGCACCTCATGACATGCTTATGGTCTTCTCCTATTTTTGACTTTTTTTAAGCAAAGAAGAAGCAAAAGTAGCAATTACAAACACTCATTAAATACTTTTCGGTGACTTAAATCACATAAGGAGCTTTTAAAAGTCCTTGCGCACCCCTTTAGTAATTAAAACAATAATATGCATATTGGTTAAAGAGATTTTCTCTACATTTCAACAACGCATGAGTTGAGTTATAAACTATAAACAGAATCGCATTAAATTAGATATATGATACTTCTTTTTCACCCATTCTCTATTGCTTCTTTTATTTATCTTCTAAATTGTCAAGTTATATTAACTTCATTTACAACTTGTAATGAAGGAACTATACAGAAATATTTTGTGTTCAAATAATTTTGTTACTCATTGTAAGACATTATGTTAGAAATTAACACACTTGTTTACCACTCTTAGGCTCAGTTTGGTTCCTCGAAAAGTGGGAGAAATGAGAAAAAAGAAGGGAAAATGGTAGAAAAGAAGATTTTCCAGGAAAAATTATGTGAAAAAATATAATTTTCTCTTATTTTTCATGTGTTTGGTTGTATACTGATTTTCCTAGAAAATGGTTAAAGATTCTTATAGATTTGTTCTGATTTGAATATATTTTCCTATCTTTTCCAGAGATTTCCTTTATTTTTCCAGAAAATCTTAACTTGCCAAATAACTGGAAAAAAATATTTTCCCTCATTTTCTTTTCTTTCCCTAATTTTCCTAGCAAACAGACTGAGCCTTAGCGAAACATTAGGGAGGCAGTAAAAACCCAGCAACCATACTTCCTAATCCATTATTTTATAATACAGAGGAATTCCAATAGCAAATTCCTAAATAGGACAACATTAGTATACAACATTATTCGACACAAAGAATGCTTCAATTCACTTCATGTCCACTTCGACATGCCGTATAACATTTGTATGCATGCCTATGCAAATTAATATTTGTTAAAACAATATAAAGGTATTATAGATGTAACAACCTACTCAAGTATACAAACAGAAACACAAATATCCAAGAGAAAAGCTGGAAGTTAAGCTTCAATGAGAGAGAAGAGTTTAGAACTTTAACATATTCATACTAATGCAATAACCAGGTACAAGGCATCATATATTGTTCAGTGATCTCGTTACATTTTTGGCTAAACGGAGGAAAAGCTAAAACAGTACTTAAACATAGTAAAAATGGTAATAAAGATATGTTGGCCCCCAAAAGTGATTCAGCCCACTCCATAAGCGATTTGGCCTATCTTACTTCACGACCCGTTAGATTAATTAGCCCACTTTGATTAATAATAACAGCCCACGCCACAAAACGTTGTTGTTCCTTGAAAACGTGGGTTGTAAAACACGTCTACAATCATTTGCCTGAATAATTCGAATCTGACACCAAATCCACAATTAGATCCCCAAATCCTATTTCTTCTCAAAAACCCAAGGTTCCTTCGCGATCCCTCTTTCTTCCCCAATTCGACCCACAATTCATCTTTAATTCATAACATTACTTCCCCCTTCACATGAAGCTTGTCCTCAAGCTAAATGCGAAATTTTTGCCTTGAATGAGTCCCAATCCTCCCATGTTGCTTCAGATTCTGGTGAATTCGCCCACTGCACCAACCACTAGATATTCGCCATGTTGTCCTTCTTCGTGATGGGTCGAGCTAGGATCTTGAATGGTTGCAAGATGGAGCCTCCCTCTTCATTCATCACTGAAATCTGAGAGGTCACCAGATTCTTATTCCCCACATGCCTCTTCAGCACCGACACATGAAAAATCGGGTGGATCCTTGCAGATTCATGTAATTCTAATTTGTAAGTCAAAGATCCCAACTTTTTATTAATTTTGAAAGGGCCCGCAAATTTAGGGCTTAACTTCCAAGCTTGAGATGTCCTGGTAGTAGTTTGTATGTAGGGCTTTAATTTTAAGTACACCCAATCCCCAATTTGCAATTGCCTATCACTCATCTGTTTGTCTGCTGTTTTCTTCATATGTTGTTGTGCCTTGTTGAGTAGCAGTTTGAGTTGTTGTAGTTTAAGTTGTCTCTCACTAGGAGTTGGTCAACTCCTATAGTTTTCATTTCTTGACATGGCCCTACACCCCACTGTGATGGTTTGTAACCATACAGTGCCTTAAAGGGTGGCATTTGGATAATGGAGTGGTAGTTGGTGTTATACCACCACTTTGCTAAAGCCAACCATTGCATCCATTGTCTGGGGTTGAACCCAGTCATACATCTCAAGTAAGCCTCCAAACACTGGTTAACCCTCTCTGTTTGACCATCTATTTGGGGGTGATAAGCAGTACTTAGCTTATGCTTGATCCATAAACCTGTCATTAACTCCTTCCAAAATGAACTTACGAAAACCCTATCCCTATCACTGATGATAGTCTCTGGTAAACCATGTAACTTATAAACTGAATCCAAGAATATCTTTGCTAAGCTAGATGCGGAGTAGGGGTGAGTGGGGGGGATGAAGTGATTGTACTTGGTTAGCCTATCTATTATAACCCATATAACTTCCTTGCCCTCTGACTTAGGTAGTTAGACAATAAAGTCCATAGTAACATGTTGCCATGCCTGATCTGGCACTTGTAAGGGTTGCAGCAACCAAGGAGTCAACACATTCTCATGCTTGCACTGTTGGCAAGTAACACACTCCCTTACAAATTTTTTGACTTGATCTCTCACTCCAGGCCACAAGAAAACCATATGCACCCTCTGAAATGTGCCCATGATGCCAGAGTGTCCACCCACACTACTGATGTGCATCATCTCTATAACAATGCCCCTTAGTGAAGTAGAACTTACTTTAACTTAGTTGGAGAACTCAAAAAAGTATGTTCTTTAAAGAGAAAGATAGTTTAAGTAACTTCACTTCTTACCAAAGAAGAATAAGGAGTGCTAAAGCTCCCAGAGCGAAGTCCCACTAAGAAGTCAAAAGAACTTGGCTTGAGGCATCATACAATAAGAAAGCTGCGAATAAAGCTTTGCTTTGGGAAAGAATTTCCCAAGGTTGGGGGAAGAGTCTTCCATACCGGATTCTTAGTCTGCTTGAAAGGCAGCTACTGTCTCTCGGTCTTCTTGAATGGGAGTTGATATTGAATCCGCGGAAGAAACCATCAAAGCAGAGGAGTTTACTCTTATATGTGAGAATATGATTAATATAAGAGAAGTAAGATACCTCATAAGGCCTTAGAGTACACTGTTGGATGGTTTCCTCAGCTAGCTGATCCCCATCATAACTACTCTCTAACTCTTTCACCCACTTAGGGTCTACACTGGTGATTGCCTTGCAATCAGCTTCCCATTTCCATTTCCTAGAAAGGGCATCAGCAACCTTATTCTCCTACCCTTTCCTATATTCAATTATGTAAGTATAGCCCAACAATTTGGTCATATACTTATGATGTAAAGGTGTTGAAATTTTCTGTTCTAGCAAATATTTAAGATTGTTCTGGTCAGTCTTGATAACAAACTCTCCTTGAATCAAATAAGGCATCCATTTGTCAATGGCTAATATAATAGCCATAAGTTCCTTTTCATATACTGAAAGACCAAGGTTTTTAAGACCCAATACTTTACTGAGGTAAGCAATGGGTTGTTTCCCTTGACTGGGTACCCCACATAAGAAGCATTTGTCTCCACTATAAATTACTGAGTGACATCAAGGTAATTTCAGCACTGGAGCTGTGACCATAGCCCCTTTTAGTGTTTGAAAAGCCTGTTCTGCCTCCCCCACTCCAAGCAAACTTACCCTTCTTTGTTAATTCAGTCAGGGGTTTGGCAATCATGCCATATTGCCTTAGGAATTTCCTATAGTACCCTGTCAACCCAAGGAATCCCCTAAATGCCTTCACATTATTAGGTGTGGGCCAATCTGTCACCCTTGAATCTTCTCTGGATCTGCTTTAACCTCCCCTCCTCCTATGATATGCCCCAAATACTCTATATGTTTATGTCCAAATGAACATTTGGAAGCCTTTGCAAACAAGCAATGTTCCCTCAACTTTTCAAAAACCACCCTCAAGTGTGTAACATACTCCTCAATAGTCTTGTTGTAGATTAATATGTCATCAAAAAAGACTAACACCATTTTCCTCAACAGCTCTTGGAATACCTTGTTCATAAGAGCTTGGAAAGTAGTTGGGGCATTGGTTAGCCCAAATGGCATAACCTTAAATTCATAGTGTCCTGAGACAGTGACAAATGTTGTCTTAGGAATGTCACCCTCTTCCATTCTTATCTGATGATAGCCATCTCTAAGATCAATCTTAGAGAAGAATCTGGCATGAGTCAACTCATCCAGGAAATCCTCAATTAGTGGTATAGGGAAGCTATCCTTCATTGTCAAGGAATTCAGCTTTCTATAGTCCACAAAAAACATCCAACCCCCATCTTTCTTCTTCCAACAATATTGGAGAAGAAAATGGACTACTACTAGGTTGAATGAGGCCTGACTCTAGCATTTCTTGGACTAATTTCTCTATTTCTTCCCTCTGCACATAGGGATACCTGTATGGTTGGTGTTTGAAGGGTAGGGCCCCAGGTAGTAATGGAATAGAGTGGTCTGCTCCCCTGTGTGGTGGAAGAGATTTTGGTTCAGTGAACAAATCTTTGTATCCACTAACTAACTCTTGGCATTCAGTGGAGATGAGGGGTTCCTTGGTCACTTGTTCCCCTTCAATCATAAATAGACACCCTAGCAATGATGAACCCTTTTTCTGTAAGAGTTTCCCCATTCTGTGATTGTCTATGGCTTTCAGCTCCATAGGAGCATTGATTCCCCTTAAAATCCACTTCCTCCCATTCTCCTTATATGACACAGTGTCCTTGTTCCAATCAAGAGTGACTGGTCCCAATCTCCTCAGCCAGTCAACCCCAATAACCATGTCACAACCTCCTAGCTTGATCAGGTTAGTGGTGGTTGCATACTTCCTTCCCCCATCTCACACTCAAAATTATGACAATGGGCATGACAGTTCATTCTCCCTCCATCAGCTACAGTAACCACTAGAGGGTTATTATAGGTGAGCTTGCATTTGAGCCTCTTAGCAGTTTCCTCATCCAAGAAAGTGTGCGTGCTACCAGTGTCCACTAAGATAATCAACTGAACTCCATTTACCAACCCTCTAAGTTTAATTGTTTCAGGAGTTGCATAACCAGCTAGTGCATGCACTGAAATCTTGGGGTTAGAGTAGCTATACTCTTTACTCTCTTCTTCCTTCTCACTCTCACCAGTATCTTCTTCTTCACCTTTATCCAGCTCTTGTCCTAGCAACATGAACAACCTCTTGCATTTGTGACCCCAAACATAGGGTTCATCAGAGTTGAAACAAAGTCCTTTTTGTTTCCTACTCTCCATTTCTTCAGCAGATAACCTCTTAACTTGTGGGTACTTCTCCTTTCCCCATGATTTACTAGCTTCTGGTATAGTAGGTGGGTAAGGCCTGGCCTTGAAAGGCACTTGTCCTCCCTTTCCCAACTCTTGTTCTGTCTCTAAGTGGTGTCTAACATCACCTCTTGTTTTCTAGCCAGGAAGATGGCTTGACTATAAGAAAGGGGGGGGGGGGGGGTTCAACATTTCCACCATCAATCTGATCTCATCTTTTAATCCACTAAGATAGCTCTTCAGGAAGTATTCATCATCCAAGTGTCTGTTCTTCTGAAACATATAGGGCCTGTTTGGATCGCCTCCCACCCAACCTTTTCAAATTTTCAGGATTTCAAATGGAGTTGGATGTAATTTGAAATTTTGGTCCGGTGAAATCGGTTGAGACAATTTTGGCTCCAATAATTCTCCTATAAAGTAGGTCAACATATTAATCAATTCCTTTTTTATAGGACCCATTCAATCTGATTTTTTATTTATAACAGTACCAATTTGGCAAATTACTTCACCTAAAAAACTAAATAATAAAAATTCAATTCAAATATTACTATCCATTTTTTTGTAAGAAAGTGTCTAAGGTTGATTCTGAATCTGCATGTTTTTTGAAAGTGAAATATTTATATATTATTACTACGTGTATTTATATAGATTGGGATTATTTTAATAGATGGCTGAATTGTTTACCTTGTATTAATTACCTGTTTGGAAAATTAATTAAAAAATCTCTATTGTTCCATAGTAACGATTCTTTTATATATGTACAATTTTGTGAAATATTTTGATTCAATTTCAAGCGCATTTGTCCCATAATTTATCATGAATTAAACCGAAATAACTTTTCAAAGATAAATCCTAAATTATTTTAAAGTAAAATATAGGAAAAGTTTAAAACTATGTTATATATTTGTAAGGGTAAAAAGCATTTTGCACCCCTAAAATGGTCCATTTTGACACTTTGCACCCCTAAAATGAAATGACACCACTTTGCACCTCTAAAATGAATTTATTGACACATTGCACCCCTTTAGTGTGTGTAGGTGTTTTTACAGGGGCAAAAAAGGTATTTCCAATATGTTAAAATAAAAAAAATAAAAAAAACAAATTCAAGAATTTAAAATTAACAATTAAAAAACTTAAAAATTAAAAAGTTATAAAAACAGAAAAATTAAAAACAGAAAAAACTTTAAAAAAAACAGAAAAATGTAAAACTTTATTTTTCAATTAAAAAACAAAAAAAAAACAGAAAAAATTCAAAAGTTATAAAAACAGAAAAATTAAAAACAGAAAAATGTAAAACTTTATTTTTCAATTAAAAAACATAAAAAAAAAACAGAAAAAATAAAAAAGTTATAAAAACAGAAAAATTAAAAACAGAAAAAAATTAAAAAAAACAGAAAATATAAAACTTTATTTTTCAATTATAAAAAATTGAAAATTAAAAAAGAAAAAAAGAAAAATCGGCGGGATTTTGGGGGGTGGGGGGGGGGGGGGTGCGTGGAAGGAGATGACCGATTTTTCTTTTTTTTTTTTTCAATTTTTTTATAATTGAAAAATAAAGTTTTACATTTTTCTGTTTTTTCAAAAGTTTTTTCTGTTTTTAATTTTTCTGTTATTATAACTTTTTAATTTTTTCTGTTTTTTTTTAAGTTTTTTAATTGAAAAATAAAGTTTTATATTTTCAGTTTTTTTAAATTTTTTTCTGTTTTTATTTTTTCTGTTATTATAACTTTTTAATTTTTTCTGTTTTTTTTTAAGTTTTTATAATTGAAAAATAAAGTTTTATATTTTCTGTTTTTTTTATTTTTTTTTCTGTTTTTAATTTTTCTGTTTTTATAACTTTTTAATTTTTTCTGTTTTTTTTTTTATGTTTTTTAATTGAAAAATAAAGTTTTACATTTTTCTGTTTTTAATTTTTCTGTTTTTATAACTTTTGAATTTTTTCTGTTTTTTTTTGTTTTTTAATTGAAAAATAAAGTTTTACATTTTTCTGTTTTTTTAAAAGTTTTTTCTGTTTTTAATTTTTCTGTTTTTATAACTTTTTAATTTTTAAGTTTTTTAATTGTTAATTTAAATTCTTGAATTTGTTTTTTTTATTTTTTTTATTTTAACATATTGGAAATACCTTTTTTACCCCTGTAAAAACACCTACACACACTAAAGGGGTGCAATGTGTCAATAAATTCATTTTAGGGGTGCAAAATGGTGTCATTTCATTTTAGGGGTGCAAAGTGTCAAAATGGACCATTTTAGGGGTGCAAAATGCTTTTTACCCATATTTGTAACTATTTTAATAATTTAAAAACAGATCAGTATGGAAAAGTTACATGCTCATAAAAAATTAGATAATATATATTAATAAAGTATATAATATATTATATATTGTAAACATTTTTTTAATTTAAAGTATCTCAATATAGGAACAAATTAAGTGCTCAGGGGAAAAAAAATATAATGTATATTAATCAAGTAGAATATATATAAGTGTAAGGCGAGATTTTTCTTGTTTAAATGATTGCTCCTAGAATCAGGGGACATATCTCTTAGTTATAGATAGTAGATTAAAATTTTCTATATCACAAATTGATATTGCTCATTAGCTTATAGATATTTTCAGAGAAAGAGAGATTCATTGAATTAGATTCAGTATTATCTTAGCATAAATTTAGTATGTGAATTAATTTTGGATGCGCATTTGATCATTATCCCATCCCATGAAATATGTACTCATATGTTATATAGATGGTTGGAATGAGATTTATTGATAAAGTTACAATGAATATACTTATCCTATTTTATTGTGATAGATATGAATTATGATTTCATGAGTTTTTTTTTTCCAGTAGAATGACATAGTATATGCAATTCTTATATTTAATTCTCCAGTATTTTTCCCAAAATCGTACAAAAAAAAATTCAATTTTTATTGAAAAAAACTTTAGATCACCTACTTAGTTGTTTCTAAATTAAGGAACTCCTGCATTGCTTTTCGGAACTAGTGAAAGAATTGCTAACCCTCTTTCGATATACTAGAAAGAACATTAATCCTACTTTGAATAATTTTATATATAACAAAATATTTTAATTTTCTAATAATAGTTTTTATTGTAGTTAAAAGTTATTAACATAACTATACATTTTTATCCTGCCATTTAAAATATACGAGAAATAATATATACACAACAAAATTTTCAATCACAAAGACATTCGATTGCCATAAATCCATTGTACCCTATTCAATTTAATATAAAAATGAGAATTGATCATGTTAAGTACCTTATCGCTTTCCTTTTTCCCAAACACGTTCTTAATGTACGAAAGTTTGTGTAAATTAACATGTAAAAGTTGTTAAACCAGGAAATAAAAAATAAAATTAGTAAAGTGATAGATAAAAATTAATGCCCTGAAAGTGTTTCCTGAACGATATATATATATATATATTATATTTTAATTGCTTATACTTGATCAATCAAACACTGACCAAATAGTTAAAAGAAACTTTCTAATTAATAATAAAGTTTACGTGAATTTTAAAGAGTTTCGGTAAAGAATATCTACATGTAGAAATGATAAAAAAAATACAATTATGGATGCATTATAATTTTCAAATAAGAATATACAAAATATGATTAATCAACAAACAATCATTATTAATCAATATCTTATTTATATTTATAAATATATATATGACATTGATTTGAAACTACATCCAAACTGAAACTACATCCAAACTGAAACTACATCCAAACTGAATTTTCAATTTTCTGACACATTTTTCAAAATACTTTTCCAAACCTCCAAACAAAATTGAACCAAACCAAACAAACGAAAATACATCTAAACGGGGCCATAGGCTTTCAATTCATCAAACTTCACAGTGTACTCATCTATACTCCCTATCTGTTTCATTTTGTTGAATTCCACTATTAGATTCTCTCCTTTTGCAGGGGTGAATCTGTCTACCAGCAGGCAGCAGCTCCACAAACTTAGCCCATCCCATACTCTCTTTCCCTTCAATATTATCTATATACCAATTTTCAACCACCCCATCTACATAAATCCTAGCATTCAGTAATTTATCGAAATCTGACATAGGGTTTAAGTGAAATACCCTTTGGCATTTCCTCACCCATGCTGAGGGATCTTCCCCTGCAAATCTAGGTAACTCAATGCGGGCTCCACGCCCAAATGACCCATCTCCTTTATTATGAGGTGAGTTCCTAATACCTGGATCAGTAGGGTTTAGTTCTGGGCTCTTGTTCACACGAGCTGATGACTGGTCTGTTTCAGTACTTTTGTTGGTTGTGCCCTGATCCATGATCCATTTTGAGCAGTAGTTGAGCCATCATTTCCTTGAGTGTATCCAAGCTAACTTGCATATCATATGTTTTTTATTCCAGGCCATCGATGCGAACAACATGACTGGGTTTCCTGCCATATGATCAGAGTGCGCTTCAGGATCGAGTTGCTCCGAGGCCAGTGTAACAACCTACTCAAGCAATACGAACAGAAACACAAATATCCAAGACAAAAGCTAGAAGTTAAGCTTCAAAGAGAGAGAGAAGAGTTTAGAACTTTAACATATTCATACTAATGTAATAACCAGGTACAAGGCATCATATATTGTTCAGCGATCTCGTTACATTTTTGGCTAAACAGAGGAAAAGTTAAAACAGTACTTAAACATAGTAAAAATAGTAATAAAGATATGTTGGGCTCTAAAATAGATTCGGCCCACTCCATAAGCAATTTGGCCCATCGTACTTCACGGCCCGTTAGATTAATTAGCCCACTTTGATCAATAATAACAGCCCACGCCACAAAACGCTGGCGTTCCTTGAAAACGTGGGTTGTCAAACACGTCTTCAATCATTTGCCGAATAATTCGAATCTGACACCAAATCCATAATTAGATCCCCAAATCCTATTTCTTCTCAAGAACCCTAGTTCCTTCGCGATCCCTCTTTCTTCCCCAATTCGACCCACAATTCATCTTTAATTCATAACAATCAACCAAATGGAACTAATAGCAGATTTGAATATCCCAGATTCTGCATTCACCTTCAAGTTTTACTATCAGTAATCCACTGTCTGAATCATATATAAATTCTTCGTTCTTGGCGTCCACTGTGCAGTAAGTTGGTTTTTTACTAGAGTACGCGCCAAAACGGCCACAACCTCGTGCCTCAACTCTTACAATAAACCTTGAAGGTTCAGATGTGGAGCTTAAACTTTCTGTTGCACCTCCAGAGTTATACATATCTATCAAGCCAATCGGAGCAAATTCCGTAGCTTCATTCAGCACCTATTCGTATGACGCTTGTAAATATCAGTGGCCATACAGCATAAGTCATGTTGATAAGATGTGAAAAGTTGTAAAAACCGCTCATAGAATCAGTAACCAGAAGGTAATACACTGATACAATAATATTTATAAGATAGTTCGTGTACTTACCATTATTGGAGAGATGGTAAATATCTCACATTTGAGGGTTCCCAACGACACTTCAATGCTTCCTTCCCTCGTCAACCGAGAAAGAGATCCTACAAGAAAACGATGTTAACGAGGAGATACGGAGTTACCATTACCTCAACTTTGTGAACTCAAGAAAATCATGTTTTCACCAGCATGAAAATCGTAGACTGCACAGTCCCCACGCCAACTTTCTTCAGCAATCTCTCCAAGCAAATCAACATCTAATGGACTAACATGGCCTGACAATACCAGGGACTTAGAGGACGAGTCAGAGTCACAGTATTCTGGTCCATCTTTCAATGGCCACTTCCCCAATCCTTGGCAATTAAAAACACCAACTACTCCCGACGACTTATTCAAGTTCCAGATCTTGAGTAAGCTGCAGGGGCTAATGCAGTTAGTTTATATTCTATATCCAAGACTATTTTTTTTGGGTCCAATTTTACCTTTTTCCATCCATGACTGTATCCAAGAACAAGCAGTCCCGTGTAGGCCTACCAGCATATTTAGCTCTTAGTACTGACCCATCAGGTAACACCAGCTTTTTTAGTATTTTGAAATTTTGCATGCTTGGTTTGTCGCTGTGATTATAAAAGAATATCCTAAGTATTCCTGTCTAATGATATAAATGTAAAGTACTAGTAAACCAGACAATAGTTTGGTCGTGATACCAAATTAAAAGAGGCTGATGTATAATTTGCAATACCAAAACTCACCTAACATATACTGGACATCCACCTAAAGCTCTTGCTGCTCCATGAAACTCAGCCGTGCAATGATTGCTCTAACATGACCAAACCCAAAAAATTGTTTAAAAGGTTGTACTAACTTTGGTTATCATACATTTTGACATTGTCTCATAGAACATATAACTATTCAATTATAAGTCCCAAAATCTATTAGTTCAGACAAAGTTGTTAACTGGTTCATATTTATTTGAGTGGAGAGAAGATTTTTAGGTCAAATAGTAAGTAAAATAATCATACCTGGAACATATCCCAATCTGGAACCACAATCTCTCCAAGAAGAAGGCTATTGAAGGCCACAGATACGACATGTAACGTCTGAAATGTAGGTTCTCGTGGCATGAAATCTTCTGATGCCCTTGCAGTTGCGCTTCTCCTTGAACTAGAAGTGCAAAGTACCAATCAGAAACTAATCTTGAAACAATAATCTGACAGAAACTAAAGGAAAACGCAAACCTCAAACCTGTAAATGGAATCAGAATTATGACTCATACAGCTAATTAGGTTATTCTCTTTGAAATTTCTGGCCACAGATTCCTCCAGTGCTTCTTGATATTGTCGAGTGAGTGCGACTCGGCCACCATAGCCTGAACCTAGTGTCTCTATAATGTTCTGAACATCTACTTTTACTCCATCAATGCCACTGTTCGAAAGGTAGCTGTGGAGATCATTATAGAAGTCGTAAATTTTCTGGGGATTGACAATACCAACCCCGTATTTCTCAATACTATCCATGGCTATATCTCTAAGGTTCCCAATGTTGCCTGGAGATTGCACGGGATATTTCATCTTGGGATTGTATTTCTTCAGTTTTACAGATGATGGAAGGAGACCCCCCCAATAGCCAACCAAAGCATGCCAGACATACACCAATCTACACCGTACAATGACTTGCAATTAGCAACTTACGAAATATTGAAGTTCTCTGCGGTATTAATGTTTGAGGTCATAAAAAGCAATTTCCATGTGACAACATACTTCAAGTTGTACTTTTCTTTGATCAATTTTACAAACCCCTGCAAGTCTGAGCTTTGAATGTCTGCTCCAGAGCGCATAAACTTGGAGCACTCTTTGATATCAACCAATCTAGTGGAAAACCTGCAACGAGAAACAGTTAAATTAAAAAACTATCAAAAAAAGCAACACATCTACAAAAAAGATATCATGTCAAATGAAAATTGCTTACACTTGTCCTTCAACTAATGGTTGTCCGTCCTTCTCAAACTCATTAATTGTATCTTGCCATCCGTCATCGATAATCAAAAACTTGGGTGGACAACCTCCTTCAAGAAAACTGCCGGCGAAGGATAAATATTTATTCTTCGTGATAATGAAATGGTCAAAGTAGGATTTTCCCAATTGAATTATCTTGGTTCTCTTCGAGTACGTACCTCTCAAGACCTTCTTCAATGCCTTGTGGATTCACATCTTTATAGAAAGCATCCCAAGTGCACCAACCGAACCAATCTAAGTGAGTAGGTTTCTGTCCATTAAAGCACATCAGTATGCTTTAACAATGATCTCATAATGAAAATCAGAAAAAGCCTTGAAACTAATCTATTAGTACCTTTTTATGGTCAATGTGAGTGAAGGTCCCTTTCTGCTTCTCAAGTATCCTGCAAAGAGAAACGTATTCAAATTTCTACCCGATGTCAAAAAGTAACAATCATGAGAAATCAATCAATAGGATTACCTGATAGAATTCTTTATGAGCTGAAACGGATTGTCCCCTGAATTTATGAAGACCGATTCAGATACCTGGCTGGTTTGAACATGAGCATCACCTGATAGAAACACGTCACATAACAGATATTAAGATGTAAAATATGACAAAGCAAAAATTATCAGGGGTGGGGGAGTTGTCAATGTAGACAGTATAAAGGTTAATCAGTTTACCACTTTCAACACAAAGCTGGAGTTCGTTGCCTTGAGTTCCTTGCAGTGTTGCTCGAAATGGTCCTTCCAATACAGGCAAAAACAACACATAAAAGGTGTTGTCGGAAAAATTTCTTGAGAAAGTATCATCAGAGACTGGAGACTCTTCCCTGACTTCCAAAAGCAGCATCTGAGTTTCAAATGGGATATCACTTCCTAAACTTCCAAACCGAGGTATCATCCACCAGATTTTGTGTCTAAAGAGACATGTAAACTTGTATTCTCTGCAACCAAAGCACCCCATCAAACACTCAATCATACATAAATTTCTAATAATCCAACATAAAAAAACCATAAACTGATTACTTTCATACAAATTGTTACCATTGAGATTTACCCCCCATCTCTTACAAAGTACAGGGCTATACTTATATCAAATTTCAATATTCACCAATACAAAATGCTTCCAAAATAGTTCATACTAGACAAACATGAAATTCTAAAATTGAGATAAATCTGACAAAAACAAAACTCGGAGAGCGGAATGCAACCTTGGCGAGTGCATATAAATCAATAAAAGCTTTTAGACGAGACAACATTTCAATATATATAGTTTGTGAGCTCAAACTCAAAAAAAAAAACATAACAAAAAGTCCTGAGTTCGAGTCCCACCATCACCCACCCATCTAAATATTGCACGTGCATTGTAGAATAAATGCTTATCTACCGACAAAATTAAGCTTTTAGATGAGACTGACAATTCGATAAACAATAACACGATTGGTTTATCGCGTACTCACTGAAGAACCCCAAGTGTAAAAACATGTCTCGAACTAACAACACTCGAACGGGCACCGAGAAAAGCGCCACCATCGGGCACGGGATACACGCCGACGTTTTCAGGTACATCGGTCAACACCACCTTCCCGTTGACCATCAATGAACCTTCTTTGATGTATTCTGTCACCGTCATTCTAGATTCTCCCTTTAATGGGTCTGCACTATTTTCACAAGATATAATCTCCGTACCAGAGCAAATCCTTTTAACATAAATATGGCTGCCGCTGCTACATAAAAATCTTCCAATCTTGAAAGGAATGGTTTTTATTATACGAATATTGGAAGTACAGGGTAATTGGGAAGAGTATAAAAATGGGAGCCCTAATAACTTTTTGAATAAAGGTTTCATTTTGTTGCAGCTATTATTATTATTATTATTATTAATATTATTATATATAATAGCAGTGTTGACTGTGAGAGCTTTTGCCATTGGTGGGAAAAATCTTACCAGAGAGGAAAAACGTGGAGATGAAGTTACATTGACATTTTACAAGGTGGAAAGATGCAAATACATTATTTCATTGAATCTTTGCGCTTAAAAATAATTTCTACTGAAAAACGACTGAGGTTTTTTTTTTTTTGTGTAAATACGGGAACTTTATTCGATGTTTTCAAAGAACCAGTCACGTTGCGGTTATTGGATAGTGGGTCAACATGTCGAATCGGACAATTACTGGTTAGACCGATTTGTTGACTTTAGTCAACATTCAATAAATTATATAAAAAGTATTTAATTGTATAACAAAAATCATAACAAAATACTCAATTTCTCAACTACAAAATTTATAAATAAATATATCATGCTATTATATTATCACAACTAATCACTAAATAAGCAAACAATACATTAAAATAAAAGAAAAAAAAAATATATATATATATATATATAAATTTATCTATAGAAATAAAAGAAAGAAAAAAAGTAGTAGATTTTTATTTTCTTAACAATCAAAATATCAAATTTGTTTAAGATGTATATTATGTTATAATAATCTAGTTTATATTATATATAAAGTTTAATAATTTAAGTATGTAATAAAATTTAATGGGCTTATATATAAAAAAAAAAACTCTAGTAGACCATACTAGATCCAAAGCCTAATTTTGCATTGAAGTCAATTCTTTAGGCCCAATATTCATTTGCTATAGAAAACTTAATGGTAACACACTTGTTTCATCCGACACCCCTTCTATTTTTTCATTCTTTGTTCTTTTTTTTCCTTATCTTTTCGTTTTTTTCTTAAACTTCTTATGTCTTTATCTTTTCTTAACCTTTTAAATTCTTATTTCTTGTAATCTTCTTTATCTATGTATGATTAAATCTTTTTTTAGTATTAAATTTCGAACGCGTATGAGATTAATTTGCAAAATTAATCAAAAGTATGTTGTTGTTGATGATGTAAATGAGACTAATGTTTCATAAACTTTGAGGAGCAAATTTGTAATTGATCCCAAAAAAAAAAGAAGCCCAAACCAGTTCGCAAGCCGAACCGGTCAGCCGAGTCTCCGAGCGAATCGGCCAAATTTATCGGTTCGCTCGCCAGGCTTAACAGTCCATTTTCTGGATTGAACCGTGCCGTTTAGGCTACCGATTCCCGATCGGACCGGCTGTTTGGTCTGGGCCAGGTTTCAAAACAATGCTTTATTGTGACCGTGAAAATAAGGATAAGTATATTTCTATTATGATATCATTATAGTAAACAGCAAACCAATGCCTCTTGTAAGTCAAAAGTATTTAGATATTAATTCGATAAATATATCGGGAACCACCTCATATAAAAACTATAAACCATAGAGTGGTTATATTTCCCAAACATATATGTATAAAGTTTTAAGGAGTTTAAATGTAACGTTATATAAAGTTTGGTTGTGATACTTTTTTTTTTCTTCTTTTAAATGTTTCGAGAATAATGTCAATTAACTATTGCAAATTCGACAAAATAGTTATATTTGAAAATGTCCCAGACTTACTTTTTTGTTATTTCTTTAATTCGTTTGACAAAAAGATTTTAGTGAAACAATCAAATAATATTTCTATTTGCACATACCAGAAATACCGATTCTGAAACGCTTCATAAATTCAGGAAAAATGAGGAGTGTTCTGGATACTTCATTTTATTTTATTCAAATGAAATTATGTGTAGACACGGCGATGACTAGGAAAATAACGAATATATCCATTATATTTTGAAATTTTAATAAAGTTTGGTGAGGATTGCAGAAGTTGAAGCCCCTCAAGCATATTACCCCAATATCGTAGTTATAGTCCAACAAAATTGCAAAGCAGTATCTTGAAATAACATAATTATTCTTCTGTTGAAAATCCATAGTTCATAACAAAGTTTCGTTATGGCACATCGTTGGAAGAACCATAAAACACATTACAGTCTTAACGGAAAAAAAGTATGCCTAGCTACAGCCTACAAGATATAAGATGTGGTCTAGCTCTAGCAAGAATCTTTCACTTTCTCAGACACTGCATAACTTAGCAAAACCAAAATTTCAAAATATTTAAGATTACAACAAGGGAACTCCATCACCTCTGTAAGCTAAATAACTTGGATATCCATGAAAATTACGAAGATATATCTTTACCAAAGAGTTGAGTTATCCCCACAGTAGGATCCTTTTGTTTCACAATCGACTCGCCAACCAGTACCTATTGACAAAAACCCATTTGAATGCAATAAATCAGTTAAGTAGCACGATTATAGGAGAATATTTTGTAACAAATTAAGTAATTAGATGAGTGGTTATCCCGAGAAATTGTTGCATCCACGACTTTAAGAACAATCGCATTCAGGTGTGTAAATAAACAGTATCACATCTTACCGCTTTAACACCAGCTTCCTGGACATATGCAATATCAGCAGGCGTAAAAAGTCCAGATTCCCCAACAATCTGAAGAAAAAATTATGGGAAGGGAAATAAAATAATTTTTAGACCACTGGGGAAAGGGTGAATAGAAGAAAATAAGTAGTGACATAAGAATACTTACAGTAATGCCTTTATCGCGTATCCTGCTTCCACGCTCACCTTCAAGAAGCTTTTTGGTGTTGCTGATATCAACCTTAAATGTCCCTAAAGAAGGGTACAAGGCAAACTTCAGGAATTAGTCATAATTACTACTTGTAAAACAAAGTTCAGCTCGCTATGACTTAATCAGTTGCTACACACCAGCATAAAGTCGTATTTCCTCAAAATCATCAATTAAAAATGGAAATGTAATGTGCCAACAAAAGCTTGAAATATCTTAATCAAAAGTTTTAATATTAGAAGATGAATGACTTAGCACATGTGACACATACAAATGGTGCAGGTAGGCAGTTACTTATTGGACGTAATCAAAACCACAAAAAAGACAGAGAGAATATGTTGCTGCTAAATCTCAGAAGAATATAAAGTATTTTACATGAATTGACAGAAATTACCAAGATCACGGTTATTAATGCCAACAAGTTCAACCCCCTCGATCTCGATAACACGGTCCATCTCTCTCTCGTCATGTACCTGGAAGATAGAAGACCAAGACAATGAATAAGAGATTAACCAACAAAATAGAGAAATACAATATCTTTCTACTGAAGAAAAATAGGAAGTGAATACTAATTTCATCTATTAGAAGGAATCGTAAGCCCATGAATCAATAGCTAATGGTCAAAACTGTAAAATACGAACCTCAACCAGTGCAGCTAAACCAAGCAACTTGCAAATCTTAATCATGTACTCGATATCAAGATCCGGTAAAACAGCAGCAATTAACAGAATTGCATCAGCACCTTTTGATCGAGCGTAGTAGATTTGCCATGCATCTATCACAAACTCTTTACACAACAAAGGGCACTGAGATTTTCAGGTCACACAACGTCAGTTAACAGAATAAGGACACAAGTATCATTCAAATTACTGAGGAAAAATAAGGAGAAGAGTATACCTGTACTCCAGAATTCCTTATGGCCTCTAAATTTTCAAAGCTTCCCTTTTGTATTCCAAATAAAGAAGTGTAGTCTTCAGATACGTACACAACAAATTGCTAATATTTATTGCACAAAAAAGTTAAGATGATTAAGGTAGTTCTTACCTGGAAATACTTCTCATCAGTTAAAACACTAAGGCAAGCCGCTCCACCTTTTTCATAAGCTTTCGCAATCTGGACCTGTGATGCAAACGTTCAAAGGTTTCACGTCCTTGTAGCATTTTCAGCAGTTCATTCAAGTGCATGTTGCTAAAGTTGATGGAGGTTCCACTGAAGTGTCTATAAGATCTAGTTAATAGTTTCTATAACACCAAAGCAAAACTCATCCATGACTATTCTAAGTTTGTGATGAACAAAACTCACTGTCTGTCAACATAGGGGAGCAGATTTAACGTACTTTCATCACTACACATGACGTGTACAAGTACTAGACGGGAGAAATACTTTTCAACCGGGAAGATACATGAAAGCAAAAGAATAAAAAATCATTTCAATGGGTACGCCATCGCATTCTTCACTTTCGTGCTTAACATTTTCCCAGCTTATTGAAATAAACTAACATCAATACATAATGTAAGTAAACACATAATACTGTTTATCGACACAGAGGGAAACAACTTGTAAAATTGAATCTAGGGACTTTGCCTTATCCTGGTTCTTTCAACTCCAGCCTTCATTAGCAATTACAAGCCAATAAACACTGGATTACTCAGTTCTGGCATGAAAAGCACAATCGGTGCTGGGCACCCGGCCTAAAGAAGGCTAATTTGATACCCTACATTTAAGGATCCAGCAATTTGGACTACTATATCTAAACAGTCATATCCTCAAACATTTTCTCTAAGATTTCATGGTCCTTCCACACGTTCGTTATTATTTGTCAAGAACCAGATTAAAAATTATAATAAAATTCCAGAAAAGAGCACTAGATTACAAGGTCACTAGTATGGTGCAAAACTGTACTTCTAATTATTAATTTCATACTTAAGCAATTTCAGATGTCTCTAATGTAAAACAATTTCAGATACTTAAACTGTAAGTTTTTTTTCTCGCCTTAGGTGCAAAAGGCCCTCTAATGACATGGCCATTCTTGGTCATGGCTATTGAATATGACAACTCACATCTCATATGCACTATAATTCAATTATGTATGCAATAAAAGATAGATCACCATATTATTAACTTGATCTTTCGTTAATCCAAAATTCAGGTAGTGTAATGTAGATACACAATTCAAAGGCAACAAAAACAAAGACTTACAGGATCAAAATCCTCTCGCAGCAGCCCTCTACTAGGAGAAGCCTTTTTTACTTCAGCAATTAAACCGGGAAATCCAGTCCTTGAATTTGCATTTTTAAGAGCTCCAATGAAATCCCTAACTGGTGGGGCATTATCAAGAGACTTTTTCAGCACAGAAAGCGGCGTTTTCTCTTTCATCTACCGTTCAGGCCAATAAGAAAAGATCAGAATTCATATACAGGCAAAAGAAAATTTATGTACATAACGCAAATCACAGGGTACCTGAGAGACAACGACATCCTTGTACCATACAATTTCTTCGAGAATATCATTTGGAGTAATGCCCTCATTTTGCAACCGAAATTCAAAAGGACCAGCATAGTGAAGAGGCGGTCCAGTTGGTGGCCGTCTCCTAATTTTAATACCTTGGCTTGCAGCCATTTCTTCTTGGAACATGCCAACTTCCCACTCTTTAATTTTCAAAGCCTCTCTATCAGAAATTCTGGTGTCAGAAACCGCAGCCACTCCATCAGCTTTCAGTCCAACCTAAAAGCACACAGGAAACCAAGTATTTTGGTTAGTACAACATCATATCCAATATAAGATCCAAACAAGATAGTGGTAGTCCCTATAGGTGATCAACTAATCATAACTTGCTTCACTTGTGGTAAATGTCTTTTGCTGATTTTTTTCACTGGCTGCTATTGTGTCAACAATGTACCTTGCAGAAAGATGCAACCTTTTTGAGTTTCAATTCATCTTTTAACAAGACCAATTTTAGTGAAAAAAAGAAAAGAAAATCAGAAGGGTTACACATACTACAATCACTTCCATCTTATAGCAACGCTTTTATCTTAACAACACGTAAGAATCTAAAATCTCAATCAATGAGATTAAATTCACTCAAACAATAAATATAGACCTCAAATCACCTAAAGAACCGCGTAATAGAAGATCGGAGCCGTAAACTCGCTTTATCAGGAATTCAACACATTCTCAGGAATTAGCATAAACCCATTCCTCCAACGTCTTGTAACACCATTGACATCCAAACAACAAAGCAAGATTCAAATTTAAACATAATCCCATTTACCAAAATATCAACTTTAGACAAACCATAACATTGGAACAAAAAAAAAAAAAAAAAAAAACATGTTCCCAAAAATTAGCATAAATTACGAAAAGCAAAAGATAAGCATTCATTAATCTCGAACTAAATTTATATGTCGAATTTTACCTGTTGTGCTTTGATAGAGGGCAAAGGTGAGTAATTTGACATGTGGGTCTGAGTCAAAGTGGATTTTAAGGGTATGGATTGTTGAAACGAGAATCTATTTGAAGCAGTTGAGGAAAATGAGGATGGTTTTAAGGACATCAAACTTACGGCTTCCATTGATATACACACTGCAAAAACGACGAATTTCAGGTCCCTTTCGTGCGGTTACGTACAGTTTGCTGGGTGGCGAGGGAGGCAGGGGGATTGAGATTTGACTGCTGAGTGAGAAACCAAAATCGGGTTACTAAATTTGACACTAACTAATTTTTGAGTAATAATTGTTTTTGGATAAATTTTTGGAATGTTTGACTTGTGTTGTAGGCTAGATCACATAAGGCGGGTGCGGGTGCGGGTGCGGGTGCGAGTGCGGGTGCGAGTGCGCGGATGCGTCGATTTATAAAATAACACATTTTGAGTGCGCCATAATGCGTTTATTAAAAAAATATTAAAATAAATAATTTATATATAAAAACTCATTATTACTGGAAGAATGTAAATTATAAACAAAAAAAATGCAAAATATCTATAAAATATTCATAATAAGATGGATTATAATAAAAAAAAAAAGGACCAAACTTCTCAAAAATATGGATCATAATAAAAAAGAACCAAACTTCTTAAAGACAAAAATAGCAAAAGTATCAACAAGAGCAAAACGTATTGCCACCTAATTCACTTGTCAAACCAGAGCAAGTGAGTAAAAAAAGTAAGCTAAATAAAATAGTAAAGACAAAAAACTGCGATAGTCCATTTGACAAAACAAATATCAAAGATGGAGAAATTACCTTGATTCGATTTTCAATTCATCGTAGGGCAATATGAGTTTCTTCTTTGTTGTTTTTGTTAAGATTTTGGGCTTTGGGGTTTCAATAATACGTTGCAGCCTTTTTTTAACATTCTGAATTTTTTGGATTTTAATTTGTTAATGCGGTCTAGTGCGCGTTAATGCGGCCTAGTGCGCCGTAATGCGGGTAAGTTCGCGATAATGCGACTTAGTGCGCGTTTTAACAACCTTTAAGTCGCGACTTAAGAAAGCTTAGTGCGTCCTAGTGCGGCGCTCGCGCACTGAATGCGCCAGAGCGCGGCCTGTGCGTTTTTTTTGCCGGTAAATGCGCGAATTATGTGATCTAGGTTGTAGGTGATTGGATTGTGATGGTATTTTTTTTTTCTTTTAATGGAAATTGGCACTTAATTTGTAGCATAACGAAACGTGGTAAGTATCATAAAATAAGGCGTACGCTATAGGAAATAAGGGAATTATGATTCTTTGGAAATATATGTGTCACAATTTTGTCGAGTTAGAAATTTAAATTTACAAATCAAAGAAAGTCAAAATCTCTAAGAAAACCAGATAAGTAAAAAAAAAAAAACAATTTATCTTCAAGCCTATTATGGATGAATACTCTATAAAAACGGTCATCCCTTAGCGAATGTGCGTAAGACAATGATAGGGCTTGGCACATATTTGAACCACCGTGGACCATCTTGTTAAGTATTGGAGTCTCCATATTGGTATGATATTGTCCACTTTAGGCCCAAGCTCTCATGGTTTTATTTTTGGGGTCTAACTCCCAAAAAAACCTCATACCAATTGAGATTGTCTCCAATCATATATACCAAGATCAACTCCTTCATCTTTTCGATGTTGGACTCTTGTTTGCCCCAACAATCCTCCTCTCAAACAAAGGACCACCGAACTGTCCCTACGTGCGCCTAACGTGACTTGAACTTCGCCCCCTTTTTCAGTTTGCTCCCGGAATATTGTTCTTGGCCTAACAAACTTTTTTCTCCCTTGAACAAGGATCTCCAAGCATCCCCTTAACCCGACTACTCACCACATGTGATCATCTCCTTAAGTCGGGGCTCACCTCCTCTCTCGTTCACTCTAGGGACACCCACACAGAACGGGAGTTCTCACTCTAATACCAGTTGTTAGGCATTGAAATCTCCACATTTGTATGATATTGTTCACTTTGGGCCCAAACCTTCATGGTTTTATTTTTGGGGTCCAACTCTCCAAAATGCCTCATACCAATTGAAATGTCTTCAATCCTATATATCCAGATCAAATCCTTCATCTTTCCGATGTGGGACTCTTGTTTGCCCCATCACATTTTGACTAAGAATTAAATTAAAAAAAGTATGAATACGTATTATGTATGCTTTAGGATGTATCAACACAAGTTTGTCAAATAATAGATCGTAGTTGAAAAATGAAAAAAGTGATCATGGTGTTAATTTAACTATCGTAGTATATTATATTGCAGTACTTTTATAATATTATTTTCGTATACAATTAAATACGTTAGGTGTATCATTTCATATTTTGAGTTTATGTGAACCTATAGATCTTTTTGTACATATGTTCGTTTTTTTAAGTTGTAAATATCATGTATTAATTCGCGACTATGCAAGTAAAATGAAAATATTATTATGTAAGATTTTATTTAGATTGTATTCTTGTATATAAAAATCATTAATATGAAATACTCGATGTATCCAAGTCATATGGCATTTTATCATTATGAAAAAATTCATATTCCCTTAACGATATAGCGTCAAACACATGTTCTTGGATCCCTATTTGTGCAAGATAGCTTCAAACACGTCATGACCACTATGAACTACCGATATAGTTAATTAATATCAAACGAGAAGATGGTTACAAGTTATAAAATCCACTTACTAATCTTAACTTGAAGATATTATGACAATTTTATTCAAGTAAGTTATCACCTAACATTCTCGTAAAAATTAATTCTCAAACTAATATTATAGAAAAAGTCATTTTTGAATATTAGTTTCAACAAAATTTTCCTTATTTTTCCAAAACCGTGAAAAATAAAAGAAAAACCTCTCATAAATTTTACGAGTTTAGGGGTCATGAAGCGAGATCGAGTTAACCGGTAATGAAGCGAGATCCAATTTACGTCATCGGCTTATGATGCTAATTTTGTACGATACTTAGAGGGATCATAGACTTCCTAGATTTGATTTTAGTTTGAAAAAAACTATAACTCCAATTCAACACAATGTTGTTTTATTATTTTTTCGCATAATAATTTTATTCATGCTCAACCTTATATAATAGCTTACCTGACTTTACAATTTGGTAAGAGCATAATATAAGACTTAATTTATTGAAAAAATAATACGAAAAGTTATTAAAAGGAAAGAAATCATTATGCCAAGAATTCATTAATGTGCTTAAATTTTTTATCTTTCTATAGTTATATAAATCAATCACCAGACTTCTCTGAATTTTCTTCCTCTTCTTTCATTTTCAGGGACCTCATGAATAGTACCTTCGTCAGTCTCTCCATCATACTTTGAAAAATCAGAGATTCTTCTTCGGCTTCTTTCTGCACCTCCTCATCATTCTTCTCTTCTTCTTTAAGTAGTTTGTGTTGATAGAACTATAATACTAACGCGGAACATTACATGTCGTTGATGCTTAAGTGCTGAAATGAACGACAGTTACTGATCTATTATTTGGTATATTTTTGCTTGTATCGGATGGAATAACACAAGCTTATATTTATAGATCAAGACACCCTATTATTAGGGAGAATCTCGTCCTTCATGGGATTGAATAATTACTACCAAAATTAATGGATTTCAATCATTTCTTTTATATAAGCTACAATATGTTGAATAACATAATTACATCTTACCTAATAGAGTTAATTGGCATTTCAACCAATTAGAAATTTTCTAACATTCTCCCAATTGGTTCATATGCCAATGTATGTGGATAGTAAAAGATATATTAACTTTATTTGGCCATTCTTCATGAATTGACTTAAAACGTCTTTTATCACCAATTAAGGTATAATACTCGAATCATGGTGTTCACACAGTTATGCCATGTATCACGAAGTAACATCTCTCATGGCAACCACCTTATGTAGTATTTTCATGACTTTGATAGTCCCACCTGGTCCAAATTGTCTAAATCGACAATTTCAATATGGAGCATAAATTTTTGTACAGATAAATACTTTATTAATTTTGAGAAATGGTACCACGCACTTCAAGAAACATAAGTTTAATATAACCTTAATAATCCCATGTTATTCACATAGTTGACAAACACCTTAATGGATAGCCCTTTAGTCATAAGATCACCTATCATGTAATTTGTACTAATGTGCTCAATGGGTACTATTTCTTCATTGATTCTTTCTCGGACAGAAAGGTATTTGATATAAATGTGTTTACTCTTGCTCCCACTTCTATTGTTGTTCGACAAGGACACCATTACCGAGTTATCGCAATATTTCTTCAATGGCCTTGATATTATATCAACAAGTTGAAGTCATGTGATGAAATTCTTTATCCACTTAGCATGTGAAGGGGTTTCAAAGCACGATATAGTCTATGCCTTCATAGTTAATGATGCCACAATAGTTGGCTTAGTGCTTATCCAATAAATAGCACCTGCAGCAAGCAGGAAAACATACCGTGAAGTGGACTTTCTAGAAACTTGACACAAAGCAAAGTCTGAGTTAGAGTATCCAACCACTTCAAAATTGTCAACATACCTATAAGTGAGCATATGATCTTTGGTTCCTTGCAACTATCTAATGGCTTCTTAGATGCCTTCCAGTGATCCATGCCTGGATTGCTTTGACATCTGCCCAACATTCCTATTGCAAAGGCAATGTCTGGCCAAAGACATAGTTGGGTGTGCATTAGACTACCTACTAGTGATGTAAACCCTTACTTCAGCTACACATCCCACTACTAGTGATGTAAACCCTTACTTCAACTACACATCCCAATATGTATAAAAGCGCTAAACTCGGTTTCCATCCTTTTCATAGTTCAAAAGGTGTTTTGTCGACAACCTTAAATGTAACTCGATTTAAGATATACACTGCAGTTTTAAGGCTCTCACTCCATAATGAGATTTGTAGAGTAGAGCTGCTCAACATACTTCTCACCATTTTCATAAGAGCATGTTTCCTTTCAGCTACTCCATTTTGACTTGGTGTTTCGGGAAAAGTATATTAAGCCACAATGCCTTCATCTCTAAGGTAATCCGCAAAAGCACCCAACCTTTGACCTGATGTGTACCTAACACAATATTCTTCACCTTTATCTAACCTCACAATCTTTATTTTTCTTTCGAACTACTTCTCTACTTTTTCTTTTTTCTCTACTTTTTTTAATATGTCATAAATACATCAAGTGCTTCAGATTTCTCAAAAAGAAGATAGAGATACGTAAATCTTGTGTTCTCATCTATAATGTAGACGATATATCATTATCCATTGAAGCATGGACAACTAAATGGTCCACATATGTTTGTGTGTATTATTGGAAATGCTTCCTCAATCCTTTTAGCAGCACCCTTATGTGTTTTATTGGTTTGCTTTCCTTTAATGCAAGCCACACATGTGCCAAATCCGAAAAATCAAGAGACTTAAGTATTCCTTCTTTCGCTAATATTTCAATTATTTTTAAGGAGATATGTCTTAATCTTATGCCATAACATAGAGGAGGATTCGTCTATCACGTTGCACTTGGAACTAATAGTATTATCATGCACAATTAAAGACTTTGTTCATAAGCATAATCTAGCTCTTCGTGAAAAAAAATACTTAATGAGCATTAGACTCAGCCGATTAGACCTTTCCCACTTTTCATTAACCAACTTTTGAGCCGGAGTGCCCTTGTACGTAGGAATAGGTGGTTTATCTTCAAGGAGCGGTAAGTCGATGTCCATGCACCCAATTGCAGTAGAATCTTTTCCTTATATCCATAGAAGTTATCACCACCAAGTGATGGTAAGTGTCTATGTGATAAGAAAAATCATTCAAAAGTGCAACTGCATATATTTACAAATGAGTATTAGTGCTTTGAATAAATATGAATATAAATCAATAAAATTTACTAGCAAAATCTAAAACTCTCTGTGGGCAAAGGTTAATGTATAAGATTTGTTCACACTTTATAATAAGAGTAGTGATTTTACTAGATAATTTGCAAAAATAAATCCTATACCTCTGGGCATTTAGTTTTTCTCTTTCAAATATCAATATCATTATCTTATTTCAATTAAAACATATAAAATAACCACTTCCCTGTGGATAAAGTAAATATTTTGATGTATTAAATAAAAATTGAATAATATTACTACACAATCATAAATAATAAACATAAATATGCCATAAGATGTTGTGGCTAGTCTTATACAAAAAATTATTATTTTAACATGACAGTTACCCAAAGAATATTGCACAAACAGATCACCTTATGTGCAAATTGATCTAAACAACCAACCATTGGTGGAACCTTTGAAAACTAAAAGATTTCAATAACCACGAAATATGCAATTTTAAAGTGCTCATAAAAAAAGTGGCAAAGCAGACTTCGGTGTAATAATATTTTATTACTATAATACTATACTACACCCATTCGGTAAAGTTGCAAAACCACTTTTTTTTCATTGTGTAATTTCATAAAAGGTTCTGAATCTATATACATTACCTGCTCAATTTTCTTCAGAGTTCTGAGATAATGGGTCTTGCCTATGGCGGATTCCTCGACCGCTAGTAAGACAATTCTTCTCTCTGTAAAGACTTCAGTTGAAGCGGCAAACTTTGAAAGCGCGTCGGCTTTAATATTTTTATTCCTTAGTATCTGACACACGGTGAATACTGTGAATGCTTTCACAACCTTTTTGAGTTTGTTGAGATAGAGGATCATTGTCCTATATGGCTTCATCGGAGCAGTTGAAATGATTTGCTACAATTTGTGAATCTGTAAAGACTGCTAGATGTTTTACTCCCCATGAGCTTGCCACTAAGGTTCCGACAAGAATAGCTTCGTTGCCTCGTTGTTGGTCACAATGAAGTTAAGACTTATTGCGTACTCTGAAAGTGTAAGATGTTCTGTTATCAATGTTGGATGGATGTTGTGCCAACATCCAGAGGACAACATTGAAACCCGAGAACAGTCTTAACCTAAAACATATTTCTGAAATTCAGAACATGAGTAAAGTGTTCTGGATTAAATGTTGGATGGATGTTGAGCCAACATCAGGACAACATTGAAACCAGAAACTATTGTGTCAATCTGTCTTTAACTGCTTTATTTTAGTTTTGCCTTTATTCACCTATTAATCAAGTTCCACGATTTTAGTTGTTTTTGTTTATGTCCAGGAACATCTCTTAATCATAAGGAAGAGCATTACAAGTTTCCTAAGTTGGAGTTTCCATAATTCAAGAGGAGGAGATCGGTCAAGTTAACACGTTTTCAAAGATGGAAAGTTTTGGAGTTCAAGTGCAACTAGGAATCTTTCCAAGATCAACTCTGAATTGAAGAAGGAGTATTTCCTTATTAGAACTCAATCTAATAAAGGGAACTATTATTCAAGAAGGAGATCGAGTTCAAGAAGGAAAGTAGAGTTCAACAGGGAAACAACATAAGTTACCAAAACTGTGTACAACACACCTTGGAGATCAAGTTTGAAGAAACCTATATATAGGGTGTGAAGTACATCAAGATACATAAGAAACAATAGAGCTTATAAATCCGTAGAGATTATATCTTAAGCATTGTTGCTTTGTTTCTTGCTTTGCAAAATTTGTGAGTTTTCGAGTTAAGTCTAGGATTAGATTTAAGGAGAAAATTCTTGTCTGCTTTGTTGAGTCCAATTTACAAAAGAGCGAGAGTGATTTTGTAGTGAGGAACATCTTTGGTAAAACCTGTGGTTATTTTGCCGTAAGGCTAGATGGTTGATTATTTATAATAAACCATTGAAAATTTATCTTCTTGTGTTCTTTAATTCCGCTGCACATTATACTCTATCAAGAATTTGTTTGAGATCAAGTTAAGGCAACGCCAGCTTAACTTGAGCTTTGAAACTTTGGAAAAGTTGTATCAATCCCGATCCAACAATTTCAATTGGCGTCAGAGCCAAGCACCGATTTCACTGGTGTTTGGAGGTGATACAACGCGATGGACAATATCAATCCCAATTCTGGCAGACTCCCAGTCTTATAAGGATCCATCAATTATGCCTACTGGAAGACCAGGCTCAGAGTTCACATCAAATCCATTGATATGACAGCATGGGATGCAGTCCTTGATGGATATTCTGTCCCAAAGATTGAGAACGACAGAGATGCATATATTGTACCAAAACCGAAGTCACAATGGACAGCAAACAAGGTAACACCGTACAACTACAATGAGAAAGCTCTTAATGCTATTTTTAGTTATGTTACCAATCAGATGTTTAAGTTAATTCAGAACTGCACCACGGCTAAATCAACTTGGGATATCCTTGAACTTCATTGTGAAGGAGATATAACAGTTAGAAACTCTAAACATAGACAATTGCTTAAAGATTTTGAAAAACTTGAGATGGGTGATGAAGAGAGTATAAATAGTTATTTTGAGAAAATCCTTGACATTACAAATCAATGTGAAAATCTAAGATTTCCTGTTTCAAATCAAACTATGGCATATAAAGCTTTTAGATCTTTGTCACCTAGATTTGCTCTCAAGAGAATTGCCATGGGAGAGACAAGAGATATTGCCAACATGGAATTTCAATCCTTGTTAAACACTCTTAGAGAATTTGAGCTAGAGTTTCCTGCTAGGACTACCAAACAACAAGCTATTGCTTTGTTAGGAACAAATTATCATGAGAGTGAAGATGAGGATGAAATTATTTCTTCTAACTATGGAAATATTAGCAAGAAACCCAGTAGGTTGAACTTTAAAGATAAATCTAAAGAGAAACAACCTAGCAATACTTCCACTGGTTATAGAAAATTGCCTCCCAAATTTGTTAAATATATGGCAACAAAATCTAGTCCTGAAGAAATTGAAAAGATGAAAACTACTCTATGTTATGAATGTAAAGGTTATGGTCATATTGCTGTTGAATGTGCTAACACCCTCCGCAAGAAGGGAAAGTTTCATTGGGTTTGTGTAGATGATTTCAATGAAGAGGATTATAACTCTAGATCAAGTGCTAATACTGAAGAAAACCTTGAAGAGATTCATACAGCTGCACTATTTACTCATGTCAACTGGACAGAAGAAGATCTCCATAACTGCCACGGGTCCCAATGTTGCTCCAACATCCAGGACTCAACATCAAAACATGAGACTTTCTTTGGGAATTGGACTGAATATGATACCCATATTGATCTCAATTCTTTGTCTGATAATGATGAATCTAACTTTGAATGTTTTCATGGCTCAGTTGATCTAGATGAAGAGTATTACTTTGAAGGTGAAATGTCCCAGGAGGAAATCATTGAAGACTTGAAGTCTAACTTTCATAATCTTCTGAAAGAAAATCAGAAACTCACCAAGAAGAATGAAGCTCAGAGACTGGAGATTGATGGACTGAAGAAATTGATGAGGATGTATGAAAGAGACCTTGGCAAGACAGAAGCTGAACTTAAAGAGGTAAAAGGAAAGCTTGAAAAAGATAATCAGATCATTGCTAAATAGAACTCAGGTACATCTAAACTTGATGAGGTACTGGGTATGGGTAATCAAGGAACAAATGGTCTTGGATATATTGAGAAACCTACCTCTAAAGTTGCTAATCCTGTTTTCATTAAAGAAGGTTTTGTTAAGGAATCAAAAGACTTGAGCTGTTCTAATCCCAACAAAAGTAAACCTACTTATATCTGTCAATTTTGTTTTCAACCAGGTCACATAAAACCTTATTGCAAGAAATATTTGAAAGAAAATGTGAAGAAAACAGAAATTGTCTCTAATGTTGAGTTGGTCAGTGGTACATATGTTATCCCAACATTAGGAACAGGACAGAAAAGTAGAACTTGGATTGAAAAGTTAAAGACTCCTAAGATGAAACTTGTATGCAATGTTGTGTTTTCTGCTGTGTACTCTAACCTTGCAGGTAAGTGAAACTTTGACAGTGGATGCTCAAGACACATGACATGAGAAGAATCATTGGAAAGGGAGTACTAGATGTTGAAGGATTTCCACCACTCAAAGATGTTCTGCTAGTTGAAGGATTGAAAGCAAATCTAATAAGCATTAGTCAACTTTGTGATGATAACTTGCTTGTTACATTTGATAAAAGTTCTTGTGATGTATTTAATAGTGATAATGTCCTTGTTATGACAAGTACCAGATCTAAAGATAATTGCTACCTTGCTCAGGAAGAAGAAGATTGCTTTCATGCTAAAGTTGATGATGCTGTTCTGTGGCATAGGAAGCTAGGACATGTTCACTATAGGAACCTTGAAAAGTTACAGAAAGTTGATGCTGTAAGAGGCTTACCAAAGATATCCAGCCCAGGTAAGGTTGTATGCGGGGACTGCCTGAAGGGTAAGCAAACCAAAGCTATTCATACACCCCTCCAGGTACAAAGTACAATTCCCAGGACTGGTAAGTGTTTTGAATTATTACACATGGATCTCATGGGTCCTATTGAGGTGAGCAGCCTAAGTGGTAAGAGATATGCCTTTGTTATTGTAGATGATTTCTCTAGATATACATGGGTTAAGTTTCTTAAAGAAAAATCTGATGCATTCAACACATTTAGGATCTTACATGCTAGCATCAAAAATCTATATGGTTCCTTTGTTTGTAAGATTAGGTCTGATCATGGGAAAGAATTTGAAAATGCTAGTTTCAGTGATTTCTGTGATAAGAATGGAATTTTCCATGAGTTATCAGCACCTAAGACACCTCAGCAAAATGGGATAGCTGAGAGGAAAAATAGGGCACTTCAAGAGATGGCCAGAGTTATGCTTAATGCTAGAAACCTATCTAAAAGACTTTGGGCTGAAGCTTTAAATACTGCGTGTCATATAAGTAATAGGGCTTATCTAAGACCTGGTACAAATATGACACCATATGAAATCTTGAAGGGTTTGAAACCAAATATTGCTCATTTTCATGAATTTGTATGTGATTGTTACTTGTTGAATGATAGAGACTATCTTAGTAAGTTTGATCTAAAAAGTGAAAAGTGCATATTTATTGGTTATTCTGTGAATAGTTCTGCTTTCAGGGTTTATAATCCAAGATTGAAGACTATTCAAGAATCAATTAATATAGTGTTTGATGATTCCACCTTTGATACAGGTACTGATGAAGTTACTGTCTCTGATGTTGCCCCAACATTGGAAACAGAGACTGTCCCAACATCAGGAGCAGAAGCTGGAGACACTAAAATTGAGACTGGTTCTATTGTTGAGTTGACACCTGCTGCTGTTAGGCCAACTTCCCCACAGTCAAATTCAGAGGATGACATTGTTGATGAACCTAGGAGAGATCCCCCTACTAGGATTCAAAAGGATCATCCAGCTTCACAAGTGATAGGTGAAATCACTGGACGCATGAAGACTCGCAACAAAGACAGGGTAAACTATAAAAATATGGTAAGGTTGTGTGTCTGCATGGCTTCCACTTGCACTGTAAGTAATGCTTCCTGTTTTGTCTCGAATATTGAACCTAAGAATGTGACTGAAGCTCTTAAGGATAGTAAATGGATAAATGTTATGCAAGATGAACTGTTGCAATTCACCAAAAATCATGTTTGGAATCTAGTACCTAGACCTTCTAATGTGAATGTTATAGGAACTAAGTGGATTTTCAAGAACAAAACTAATGAAGATGGTGTAATTGTAAGAAACAAAGCTAGGCTTGTTGCACAAGGCTATACTCAGGTAGAAGGGATTGACTTTGATGAGACATTTGCTCCAGTAGCTAGGATAGAATCTATTAGATTACTTCTTGCTATTGCATGTTGTCATAAGATTAAGCTCTACCAGATGGATGTAAAAGGTGCTTTCCTTAATGGTTTGATAGACAAAGAAGTATATGTTGAACAACCTAAAGGTTTTGCTGATCCTAAACATCCTAATTATGTGTATAAACTTGAGAAAGCTTTGTATGGTTTAAAACAGGCACCAAGAGCTTGGTATGAAAGACTAACTCAATTTTTGTTAAGTCTTGGGTTCAATAGAGGAGATGGAGACAGAACCTTGTTTATTCTAAGAAAGAGTTCTGATGTTTGTATTGCCCAGATCTATGTGGATGATATTGTATTTGGTTCTACTAACAAGTCTACTCTAGACAAGTTTGTTGAGTTAATGATATGGACATTTGAGATGAGCATGATTAGAGAGCTGAACTACTTTCTGGGATTGCAAGTGAAGCAAATGGAGAATGGTATGTTTTTAAACCAGGAGAAGTATGCAAGGAACCTGGTAAAGAGATTTGAGCTACATGAGTCAAAACCTTGCAAAACTCCCATGTCTTCTTCTATGAAGATTACTAAGGATGGCACTGCAGACAATGTTGACCCAACATTGTATAGATCTATGATTGGTAGTCTTCTATATCTCTCTGCCTCTAGACCAGATATTATGTTTTCTGTTTGTGTTTGTGCTAGGTACCAAGCTGATCCAAAGCAATCTCACTTGATTGCTGTGAAGAGAATATTAAGATATATATCTGGAACTTCATCATTGGGCATTTGGTATTCTTTTGATACAAATACAAATCTTGTTGGTTTTAGTGATTCTAATTGGGCAGGTGATGTAGATGACAGGAAATCCACAAGTGGGGGCTGTTTCTATTTGGGAAACAATCTTGTTTCATGGTATAGCAGGAAACAGAATTGTGTGTCATTATCTACAACTGAATCTGAATATATAGCTGCTGGCAGTTGTGTTACCTAGCTAGTATGGCTTAAACACATGTTGCTGGACTATGGGTTAGATAGTGATACTCTCCTCATGTTTTGTGACAATATTAGTGCCATTAGTATCTCAAGGAATCCTGTAACATTCTAGGACTAAGCATATAGATATAAGACATCATTACTTGAGAGACATGGTTGCGGATAAAGTGATTAACATTGAGCATATTGAGACAAATAATCAGCTTGCTGATATGTTTACTAAACCTTTAGATAGTGAGAGATTCTTCAGTTTGAGGAAATCTCTCGGCATGTGCAATATGTGAGAATGTTAGGATCCCAGTGTTGACATAACACCACTGTCTAGCACTGGTTAATGTTTGTGGTGTAGTATGTAACTTTTTGTTTTTTTGTTTCTTTTCTTTTCTTTTTGAGTCACATTGATCTTTGTTTTGGCATATTTGATTGTGTGGTTGATCACTGTGTTTTACTAATCTTTCTAGCTTGCAGATTCACATCTAAGTTTTGAAAAGTATAAATCTCTAAAGTGTGTCTGAGGTTGTGTTAGCCTAACATATGAAGAAGCTGGGGTACACAAAGTTCACTACTTTGATGTCTATTCAGTTGTATCTTATTCATATGAAAAGGTTTTACAGGACATGTGGAGAAGTTGGGGTTCATGATGTTGATAGCTTCAATGATATTCAGTTGTTCATGATGTTGATAGCTTCAATGATATTCAGTTGTGCTTATTTGCATGTCTCTGTTTGTTTTTGGCCAAGGGGTACATAAGAGTGGTTCTTTCTACTAGGGTGTTTGGGGTTTCGACTGCCTTCACTTGGTAGCATTGATGACTTAGTGCTCTCTTGTATGCAGGTTGGAAAACAAGTATGCATAAGGAATTGGGGTATTGGGGTGCATGATAAATGTGTTGCCAGTATTCAAGGCCTTTGTACTTGCCTAACTTGCTGCTGATAATGTTGTTACTGGGGTGTGTGGAGTCTAGTGCTGCCCTCATTCAGTAATGTCATTATCCTTTTTTAATCAACCCTCAGTTTTTGTTCTAAAGAGATAATGAAAATAGTGAAGATTTGATGTGATGTGAACTGTTGCTGGTTTGAAAAGTGATTCACTGTGTATACCATCTGTCAATGTTGTCATAACATTGTTGCATTCATGATAGAACTGCATTGTTATTCATCTTTGATTAGTGTGTTTGACTAGGTTTGGGCTTAGGGGGAGTATATAGTCCCTTTCATGTGTTGAGGCATACTCTTTGGGTGACATACTGCAGGTGACACACTATTCATGACCTTCTATACTGTGGAAGTGGATTAATTCCCTAATTCATAACTGCTTATCTCTGTGTGTTTTCTGTTTGATATGTTGCTTATTCATGATTTTGATCTAAATCTTAATGTTTTTGATACTCACTTGCTACTTTGGTGAAGTTTCAGATATAAGTTTGGATATATCTCACGCCCTCACATGAAATTGCCTTGAAGAAGCCCAGAATCTCAAATATTTTGGTTTAAAAACTTTCTGGTTTGAATGTTACTCTACTCTCTGATCTGAATGTTATTCCAACATTGTCACACTGTCTGCCCAACATTGAAATCAGTAACTTATAAGTTTGTTTAAAATTTTAAAAATTAAGTTTTTATTGTTTTATTTTGAACTGCTCTGGTTACTTGTTGTTTTTAAATGACACGTGGTGAAGTTCTTATACGGGAATAGAGTAGTGGGAAAACTTAATTGATCACATTCCACAATCCCACTAGCATTCATCCCTTCTCTCTCCACTCTGCACGACTTAAATGAACAATTTGCCCTAATTTCTTTTTTCACTTGTGCAATTTGTTTTCTCTCTGCAAATAGTTATCTAAAAATCTCTCATATTTTTCTCTCAATTCTCAAAACTAACATGGCGAGCAAGACTCCTTTAGACACTCTTGCAGATATGGCCTTGAATGTTGAGCAAACAACAACACGCACCAGGGCTGCTGCGCGTGAGGATCAAGAATGGCCTGCTGCTCAAGTTGCTGCAAAACGACCAACGATTCCTTATCAACGACGGTCAAAGCGAGCTAAGAGTGTGGAATCTGAGTCGAATGTTGGCGCAACATCAGAAGTCCATACTCCTCAAACTAAGGAATCTAAATATGAGGTAAATGTGGCTAACCCTAAACCCCAAGTGAATATTCTGAATGATGTGATTGAGGGGGAGGGATCTGGTTCTGGTAGAAAGAGAACACAAATTGGGTCTATGCCAATGAGTAAAATAGCCTTACAAAGAGCTGAGGCTAGAAGAGCTCAAAGGGAGAGACTTGAGAAGAAAAAGGCTGATGCTAAGGCTGCGACTGAGGCTGAGAGAGTGAGGAAAGGGAAACAGGTTGTGGATGAGGAAGTTGAGGTAGTTGATGTTGAAGAAGAGGAGGAGAAAGAAGAAGAGGAAACTGCTGCTGAAGAGTTTGAAGCTAATGGTGATGATGATGATGATGAAGAGTACTGTGACACTCTTGTGTTATCCTATCATAGTAGGGAAGCTAGGTCTAGATACTATCTTAATAAGGAGATAGAGGACAAGGCTTATGAGTTTAGAAAGAGGGATTTTCACAAAGAGAGGGTCATGGACATGGACAACTTTAAAAGAAACAAAGTTTTTGAGTTGTTGAAAGCAAGAGGGGTTCAGAATTCAATGAAGAAGCATGGTGATTATGCTCCCGAGCTTGTACAAGAATTCTACCTAAATCTCTCAAAGTATATCACTTGTGAGTTGTCTCCCAAATATGGTAAATCATGGGTAAGAGGACAAGTGTTTGACATTAGTCCTATGAAAATAAATGAGATTTGGGGACTGCCACATGATGAGGAATCTGAAGATCCTAAGCCAGATGAGGTGATTGAGGATATCACAGGTGGTCTAGAGAGAACCTGGGTTGAACAATTACCAACAACAAAGCTCACTGCCCTAAGTGCTGTTCTGCATAAATGTGCATCTTATAATTGGCTGCCTACTAAAAATTCTACTGTTTTGACTAAGGAGTCAGCTTACTTGGTCTACAAACTGAAGAATGGGCTTGCTGTGAATATTGGGGTGAGAATTTTAAAGGCTATGGAAGATGTTGCTGGAAGGAAGCAAGGGATTCTACCATTTCCTTCTTTGATCACAACTCTGCTGCTTAAACAGAAGATGAACAAGAAAGAGTTTGGAGGAATGTCAGAGAACAAGGCTAGGTTCACCATCACTCAATCCTACTTGTCTAGCACAAGAGTGAAGGACTTACCTTGGAATCATGAAGATAGAGTTGCACCTGGAGAGGAAAAGAAGGCTCAACAATTTGTTGGAGCTTCAGTGCCTCAATCTGATGAGGAAGAAACCAGGGTAACAACAAAATATTTTGTTGATCAGCAGTTGACTTGGTATAGAAGTGCTTATGCCAATCTTCAGAGGGAAATTGCTTTCAAGGAAAAACAAATGCAGGAGCTGGATGTCTTGATTAAGAATATGGAGGAACTTTCTTCACAAAAAGGGGGAGAGTGATCTAGTTTTTAATTTTTGATTTTTGGTTTTTATGTTTTGTTTTGATATGTTTTGAACTGTTTCTATTTTGCTGTTAGTTCTTTTTCTTTGTTTTGGTTAGTAATGATAATGCTACTTAGCTTTAACTGCTCTTAATGATTTTGCTTATGAATATAGTTTATATCTGCTGTTTCTGCTGTTAAACTTATGTGCAGGTACATTCTGGTCTTAATGTTGAGACAACATTGATGAGTTAAATGTCTGAACAACTTTGATGAGTTGTGGTGATGACTTTAATGAATAATCTTTGTTATGCCAAGTTAATGCTTGATAGTTTGCATTAAGGGGGAGTAGTTTAGTAGGTTTAGATTATTATGCTTAATTGATATTTGGACATATTATCTGTTATGTGAACAGGTTGATTGGTTTTGTGAAGAAAGGCAAAAAGGGAGAGATTGAAAGTGTAAGATGTTCTGTTATCAATGTTGGATGGATGTTGTGCCAACATCCAGAGAACAACATTGAAACCCGAGAACAGTCTTAACCTAAAACATGTTTCTGAAATTCAGAACATGAGTAAAGTATTCTGGATTAAATGTTGGATGGATGTTGAGCCAACATCAGGGCAACATTGAAACCAGAAACTATTCTGTCAATCTGTCTTTAACTGATTTATTTTAGTTTTGCCTTTATTCACCTATTAATCAAGTTCCACGATTTTAGTTGTCTTTGTTTATGTCCAGGAACATCTCTTAATCATAAGGAAGAGCATTACAAGTTTCCTAAGTTGGAGTTTCCATAATTCAAGAGGAGGAGATCGGTCAAGTCAACACGGTTTCAAAGATGGAAAGTTTTGGAGTTCAAGTGCAACTAGGAATCTTTCCAAGATCAACTCTGAATTGAAGAAGGAGTATTTCCTTATTAGAACTCAATCTAATAAAGGGAACTATTATTCAAGAAGGAGATCGAGTTCAAGAAGGAAAGTAGAGTTCAACAGGGAAACAACATAAGTAGAGATCAATGTTGAGACAACATTGATGAGTTAAATGTCTGAACAACTTTGCTGAGTTGTTTGTGATGACTTTAATGAATAATCTTTGTTATGCCAAGTTAATGCTTGATAGTTTGCATTAAGGGGGAGTAGTTTAGTAGGTTTAGATTATTATGCTTAATTGATATTTGGACATATTATCTATTATGTGAACATGTTGATTGGTTTTGTGAAGAAAGGCAAAAAGGGAGAGATTGAAAGTGTAAGATGTTCTGTTATCAATGTTGGATGGATGTTGTGCCAACATCCAGAGGACAACATTGAAACCCGAGAACAGTCTTAACCTAAAACATGTTTCTGAAATTCAGAACATGAGTAAAGTGTTCTGGATTAAATGTTGGATGGATGTTGAGCCAACATCAGGACAACATTGAAACCAGAAACTATTCTGTCAATCTATCTTTAACTGATTTATTTTAGTTTTGCCTTTATTCACCTATTAATCAAGTTCCACGATTTTAGTTGTCTTTGTTTATGTCCAGGAACATCTCTTAATCATAAGGAAGAGCATTACAAGTTTCCTAAGTTGGAGTTTCCATAATTCAAGAGGAGGAGATTGGTCAAGTCAACACGGTTTCAAAGATGGAAAGTTTTGGAGTTCAAGTGCAACTAGGAATCTTTCCAAGATCAACTCTGAATTGAAGAAGGGGTATTTCCTTATTAGAACTCAATCTAATAAAGGGAACTATTATTCAAGAAGGAGATCGATTTCAAGAAGCAAAGTAGAGTTCAACAGGGAAACAACATAAGTTACCAAAGCTGTGTACAACACACCTTGGAGATCAAGTTTGAAGAAACCTATATATAGGGTGTGAAGTACATCAAGATACATAAGAAACAATAGAGCTTATAAATCCGTATATATTATATCTTAAGCATTGTTGCTTTGTTTCTTGCTTTGCAAAGTTTGTGAGTTTTCGAGTTAAGTCTAGGATTAGATTTAAGGAGAAAATTCTTGTCTGCTTTGTTGAGTCCAATCTACAAAAGAGCGAAAGTGATTTTGTGGTGAGGAACATCTTTGGTAAAACATGCGTGGTTATTTTACCGTAAGGCTAGATGGTTGATTATTTATAATAAACCATTGAAAATTTATCTTCTTGTGTTCTTTAATTCCGCTGCACATTATACTCTATCAAGAAGATTGTTTGAGATCAAGTTAAGGCAACGCCAGCTTAACTTGAGCTTTGAAACTTTGGAAAAGCTGTATCAATCCCGATCCAACAATTTCATACTCAAACTCTCTAGCGTCTGGAGATCTTAGGTAAACACCTAAGCCTCCGACAGTATTAGTAGCCAAGACATCGACATGGTAATGTCCATGTGGCTTCCTCGGTGTCGATAGTGGCAACTTCTGCCTTTGGAATTTTTGCCCTTCCTAGGGTTTCGACCATAAAGTCAATTAGGACTTGAGCCTTGATAGCAGTCCTCGAGCGGTACTCGATACCATACTCGTTGAGTTCAATTGCCCATTTAATGAGCCTGTCAGAGGTCTCGGGCTTAAACATCACTTGCTTGAGTGGTTTGTCTGTTAGCACCACGAATTGGTGTGATTGAAAGTACGCGCGCGGTTTTCGTCCATGATGACTACAACTAGCACAAATTTTCAATCTCAGGGTAGATGAATTTTGCTATTTGGAATACCTTTGAGACATAGTAGATTGGTTGGTGGACAATGCCTTCAATTCGTACCAAATAGTGCTTAAAGCGTACTAAGATACTGCTAGGTAGAGATATAATGTTTCTCCCTCAACCGGGTTTGCCAACAACGGTGGGAGGTTAGATATTACTTGAGCTCTAAAAAGCTTGCTCGCATTCCTTCGTCCATTCAAAGTTCTGATTTTTATTGAGGACTTTGAAGAAATGTAAGCTTTTCTCAGCTGCGGTGGAGATAAATCTCCCAAGTGTTGTCATGCGTCCGACCAAGCACTGTGCATCACACACTTTTTTTGGGGAATGAAGTTCGGCGATGGCTTTGATTTAGTCGGGATTTTCTTCGATTCCCCTTTGATTGACCATATAACCGAGAAATTTGCCTCAGTTGACCCCAAAGGTGCATTTCTTGAGGTTGAGTTTCATGCCATATTGTCTCGTTATAGAGAAGGCAATTGCGAGATGATCGACACAATCCTCTGCATTGATGCTTTTGACAAGCATGTCATCAATATAGACCTCCATGGTTTTACCGATGTGGTCGTAAAACATCTTGGCGCCAACGTTCTTTAATCCGAAGGGCATAACGCTATAGCAGAATACGTCTCTGTCTGTCACAAATGCGGTCTTGCTCATGTCATAGACTACCATCAATATCTGATGAAATCCGTTTTGAGCATCCACCATGCTTAGAAGAGCAAATCATGTTGTTGAATCAACCAACAAGTCTATCATTGGCAGAAGAAAATGATCCTTAGACAATGCTTGTTTAGGTCAGTGTAGTCTACGCACATATGCTAATATAAGTTGGGCTTTCGTACGAGAACTACATTGCTTAGCCATTCAGAGAAGCGTATGTCATATATGTGCCTTGCAGCGAGCTTGATAGTTATTTATCGATCTATGTGGGTTGGTGAACAATAATTAATGTGTGGCATGAATATCGGAGAACAAGGTATATATAGATCTCGATCCGCAGGACCCGCTCTGCGAACGAGCAATATCAATCTAACAGGGTCGTTCAATTATCCCAAAATAATCGAACCAACTCGGTTCGATTATGGTCTTATGGGCTTTTAATTGGTGGCCCAGCCCAATTCATTTATGGGTCACCTAAAACATTATGGTCTTATTTCGTCTGAGTTATAGTACACCGTACAAATAGGCATGAAACAAACTAAAATATACAAAGATTAGACCATCTTTGTCCGAAACACCTATTACACGTTGAGAAGCCCTAAATGACTGAAATAACCTTAGATGGCCGAATCGGGGAACAGTCAAACGGGTGACGGTTCGATGCTGAAATGACTCTCGAACTGGTGAACAATTGAACCGGGAACGGTTCGACACTGATAACCCTCAAACGGGGTACTTGAGGGTCATTAATGATCAAATTCGGACGTAAGACAGTCGAACCTAATAATAGTGAACAGTCTAAGAGAGAGATTCGGCCGATGTGAGTTGGTGAATATTAATTAATGCGTGGCATGAATATTGGAGAACAGGGTATATATAGATCTCGGTCCGTGGAACCCGCTTCGTGCATGTGCAATATCAATCAAACAGGGTCGTTCGATTGTCCTGAAACAATCGAACCAACTCAATTCGATTCTCGTCTTTATGGGCTTTTAGTGGGGCAGGCCGACCTAGTTCATTTCTGGGCCACCTAAAACACCCCACCAATGGGTTTCCATGTTATTTCTACGAAACTTTCGAGAACGAAAACCAGGAACAAAATAGGGGTCTAAGGAAATGAAATTAATGGTTTCCAAATTGATGTTTTGTTATAGTGTCAATCTGTTGATTTTTATCGATAAAACAAAGAAAAAAAAACTTGAGTCTTGCAACAACGTCTCGACATATTGATGTGAGATACCATTGGTTTCAGGATGTGCTCGAGGAAAAGTTTATGCAACTTGACAAAGTTCATACTCATGATAACGGTGCAAATATATTTACAAAGTCTTTGTCAAAAGAAAGATTTGGGTCTTGCAAACAAAGAGTTGTTTTGGTTGAGTGTCCCACATGGATCTAATTCTCTATTCCACTTCCCCTCTTCTATTTTCTGTTCCACTCGTTGTTACGGTTTTCTGAATCCTGGGGTCACCACTAAGGTCACCCTCCCCAGAATCCAACACGTGTCCATATGGACTTTTTAATTTTTTTTTTGTTTACATGGTTTTTTCTCCTCTTTCTGACCGCTTTCAAGTTTTTCTTTTTTATTTTTTTTAATAGCTTTCAAGTTTTATTTTACTGCTTCTCATTATTTGTTTAATTTTTTGTTAAACTCATATTTCATTTGTCAAGAAAAGATGAAGTATTTTGTCTATTATTATGGCTGCTTTACTAATTATTTATAGGTTGTTTGGCAAGTGAATATTTTTGTGCTTTGTTTTATTTAGTACTTATATCATTTTAATATGATGTTTTAAGAAGGTTGCTTTTGTGTTTTATTTCGTAATGGCATTACTGTTACTCTTTAAATATTTATTTTTATAGCATACTTTAATGTAGTCAGACTTCATTTTATTAGTACTATATATATAAAAAAAAACTTCATTTTATTAGTTTTAGATTTAGCATTGTTTCAGATTGAGGCTTTTTTTTTTTGACATTGAACTTCCTTTGACACTTATAAAAAAATGTAAGGTAGATTTTCTTGCCATGCATGATAAAAAAAGAAATTTGACAAATTTTAAGTATCTTTTAGTCTTATAAATATATTCAAATTCAAGACAAGAATTATAGAGTTGTAGCTCTCAACCTATAGAAAAGTAAGAAGAAAATGAAGAAACAAAAAGATTGTATTAGTTGTCAAAAATAGAGAAGAAACAAATTGTCAAATACATGTATATAAATAATGATTCAAAAATTAAAACAAATCCAAGTGGATAACAAAGCACAAAAATTTTCACTTGCCAAACAACCTATAAATAATTAGTAAAGCAGCCATAATAATAGACAAAATATTTCATCTTTTTGTGACAATTGAAATATGAGTGTAACAAAAAATTAAACAAACAATGAGAAGCAATAAAATAAAACTTGAAAGCTGTTAAAAAAATAAAAAGAAAAACTTGAAAGCAGTCAAAAAGAGGAGAAAAAAGCAAGTAAACAAAAAAAAAAAAAAGTCCATATGGACACGTGTTGAATTCTGGGGAGGGTGACCAGTGGTGACCCTAGGATTCAGAAAACCACTTGTGACATGTCTTTTTTCATCTATTACTATAATAAAAGGAAAGTCATTTGGAGGGAGTTGTTATACCAAATTTATGTTTGCCTAATTTACCCTCTTATTAACTTATAACAAAAAAATAGTAAGGGTTGATATGTCATTTTTTTATTTTGTTTAACTGCAATCCCTACAAAATAGCAACTTACATACTCCACTATTATCTTCTTTTTGTAATTCTTTAAAAATTAAAATAATTTGCACGCGATCCCGCGTGTGTCAAAATTACTAGTTTAATATATATATTGGCACATGATATGTAGCTGTCACAATCCAAATTAAAGAAATATAAAAAACTGCTCCCCTCACCCAATTAATTATCAATTGCTTCATAAAAATATTCCTTTTCACATGAGATTTATTTTTATGAACTAAATAGTGCGAAAAATGGTGTACAGTAACACTACAAGGGAAAGTATCTTTACCGACGGGTGAAAAACCGTCGGTAAAGGGTATTTTGCCGACGGAAATACCCTTTTCCGTCGGCAAAAACCGTCGGTAAAACCCGACGGAAAAAAGCTCGTCGGTAAAGAGCTTTTCCGTCGGATTTTTATCGACAGAAAAGGGTATTCCCGTCGGCTTTAAGCCGACGGAAAAAAAGGAATTTCCCGTCGGCTTCATTCCCGTCGACTAAAAGTCGACGGGAATGATCTTTTCCGTCGATGGGAAATCCTTTTTCATCATTCCCGTCGACTAAAAAACGACGGGAATGATCATTCTCGTCGGTTTTAAGCCTGGCGAAGTGGCAGCTCACCTTTATCGATGGGGTTTTGTAGAAGGGTACCGTTTATGGATATTCCATGGGGAAAATTTTGTTGCGCATAATAGCCAAGGGGCGTCATCGACGAGGCACGAAGTTAGAAACGACCCCGAAGTTGTTCAGGACGAGATTCTGTTTGAAAATCTAGTTGACGATACTTTTCGGGCACAATTCGACGTTAACGGTGAGGAGCCTAACGCCGATGCAAAAGATTTTTTAAATTTGCTCCAAATGTCGGAACTTAAGCTGAAGGGACCCAACAAGAAATCTGTTTTGCAGTGGGTGTCCGAGTTTTTTACAGCCAAGATTGAGAATAACTACAATCAATCCGGGTGCAATCAGATGTACAACTTGCACCGCGATCTTTTGTATCCAGAGGATCAACTCTTACTGCCAGAGGATATGCACGGTGCCGAGAAGATGATGAGGTGTTTGGGGTTGGGATACGAAACAATCGACGTGTGTTTGAATAATTGTTTCTTGTTCTACGGAGAATTCGCATCTTCCGATTATTTGGTTTATCCTGAATGTGGGGAGTATAGGTAAGAAACTATAGGTAGAAAGAATCCAGTGCCAAGGAAAAAGTTATGGTACTTCCCTTTGGCCCCACGTCTTAAACGACTCTTCATGACTAAATCAACTGCTGAACACATGACATGGCACTTAAATTGTAAGTCGTCGGACGATGTAATGATCCACCCTGCAGCAGGCGAAGCGTGGCAAGATTTCGACAAGAAACATCCGCAATTCGCAGCAGAACCACGAAACATCCGCCTTGGTCTATGCACATACGGTTTCACTCCATTCAGAAACTTCGGGAAACAATATTCTTGTTGGCCTGTGTTCATGACTCCCTATAACCTTCCTCCAGATCTTTGCATGCGAGAGGAGTTTATTTTCTTGAATCTTATCATATCAGGGCCGAGTAGTCCAGGACAAAACATTAACGTTTTGCTACGCCCTCTGATTGACGAGTTGAAGGTTTTGTGGCACGACGTCGTTCGTGCTTACGACAGATTCAGGGAGCAGAATTTTCAGTTAAGGGCTGCATTGATGTGGACTATTAGTGATTTCCCCGCCTATGGGATGTTGTCTCAGTGGAGCACACATGGAAAGTTATCGTGCCCTTATTGCATGGAGAACACGAAGGCGTTCCCTTTGCAGTATGGTAGGGAAAGCAACGTAGTGGGGATGTCATCGTTGTTTCTTACCAGTGGGACATGAATTTCGGCACGATGTGATGGGATTCAATGGACATACAAAATTTGATGGGCCTCCACCGCGTAGGACAGGCGCAGAAATGGCAACAATTGTTGCACAACTACCAGAAAGGTCTACAGAGCCAGATGCACCGATAATGCCAGGAAAAGGAACAAAGCACAATTGGACCCACAAAAGTATCTTTTGGGAATTACCCTATTGGAGTACGAACCTGATACGTCACAATCTGGATGTGATGCATTGCGAGAAGAATTTTTTCGACAACATAAAGAACACGGTGATGGACGACCTAGTTAAGAGTAAAGACAACTTAAAAGCTAGAAGAGACTTAGAATTGTTGACCACTCAAGTCGAGCTTTTTGTTGTTGATACCGATGATAATAGAACCTACAAGCCGAAAGCCAAGTATTGCCTTGATCGACCTCAAAAGAAACTACTATGTTAGTGGTTGTCAGGTTTGCGATTTCTGGATGGCTATGCTTCAAATATTCAGCGTTGTGTGCAACAACAACAATTGAAGTTGATTGGGATGAAGAGTCACGATTGTCACGTGTTTATGCAAAGGTTAATACCTATTGCATTCCCCGATTTTATCCCTGATCCGGTATGGGGTACCCTAGTAGAGATAAGTCTCTTCTTCAGAGCATTGTGCGCCACAGAGATTAGGAGATCGGGCATGGCGTTGTTAGAGGAATCTATCGTGGTCACAATATGCAAATTAGAGAAGATATTTCCACCAGGCTTTTTCGATTCTATGGAGCACTTGACGATACATCTTCCCTACGAGGCCAAAGTTGGTGCACCGGTTCAGTATCGTTGGATGTACCCTTTCGAGTGGTATTGGCATTATTTATATCATTCCTTATATATTTCAATACGTATTGGCATTATTTGTATCGATTCTCAAGTTATTTACATGGATTTCCTTGCAGGCAAATGAACGGGTTGAAGAAATCTATTTTGAACAAAGCTCATGTTGAAGGTTCAATTGCTAATGCTTATCTAATGGCAGAAGTCACATTTTTTACCTTGCGCTATTTCAGCAATAGTGTTGAAACAAGGTACAACAGGCTTAGCAGAAATGAAGCTGAATTACGTGGTGATTTCTCTGGTGCTCTGCCGATTTTCCATAGAAGAGGCAGATGACTCAATCCAGATAAGAACCAGCGGTATATTTCTCCAGAGGAGTTGAACCAAATTGAGCTTTACACATTGATGAATTGTTCGGAAGTCGACGGATGGGTCACGCATGTTTTAAACTATATTCTTTTAAATATGGCTTAATTATATTTAACATTTTGACTCATGGATTGAAATAATGTTCCAAATGTTTACAGGTTGTTCGAGGACCTACATTGTGGAGATCTTACTCCACGACAGACACAAAGAAAGAAAAATACAATGTTCCTGTCGTGGTTTAAAGAAACTGTTAAATCAGGAGAGTACTTGGTCGATGAACGTATCTACCCCCTTGCCTCTGGAGCAAGTGCACTTATAACATCGTACGGGGGCTACATAGTGAACGGGTTTAGATTTCGTACTGATTCGTTTAACCAAGGAAAGGTCGGAAACTGTAGTGGCGTGTACGTGAAGGGCAGTGGTGATGGGATTGAAGGAACAAAGTTTTACAGGACGATCAAGGAAATTGTTGAGGTTTTATGGTGCGGTGGCGGAGATAGGGCCCAATCAATTGTATTTTTTAAATGTGATTGGTACGATATTAGCAGCCGAGGTACAACTGTACACCCGAAGTATGGAATGGTTGATATCGATCCTACGCGGTTTTTCGCGACAAATGAACCGTTCATTTTTGCTAATCAGGCTCTACAAGTGTTCTACACTCCATATCCAGCGCAACATGTGTCGCGAAGGAAAGGATGGTGGGCAGTTTGCCCTATTCGTGCAAGAAACGTCATCGACGTGTCCGGGCTACAAGAGCCTGAAATCGACACCGAGTTTAATCAGCCCGAAGACTTATTTCAAGATGATGTATCGCCGGGACTTAATTTGGGCGCCGATTTGATCGATTTTGACATTGAAGGACAATTGGCAGATGATGAGTACGAGCTTGTTGAGGAAGATGACGATTAGTTTTATTTATGTTTAAATCAATGTTATTTTATTTTAAATTAATGTTAGTTTTCGAGTTTAAATCAAAGGTATTTTAAATTAATGTTAGTTTAAATCACCTCGGAGATTAAAAACACAAACTCGGATATTAAACCCGTAAACTCGAAATTTAAACACTCATACTCGAAATTTAAACACTCATACTCGAAATTTAAACACTCATACTCGGAAATTAAACACACATGCTCGAAATTTAAACATACATACTCAATCATATCTAAGATGGACCACCGTATTCTCTATTCACGTCACTGTTCCAAGCTTGATTAGTGTAGTCTTCCATCGGTAACTCCAAATTGTTTAGATCAATTACGGGTTCGACCTGATAGCCCCTTGCAAAACTCGGACAAGCGTCGCTAACACTAGCACGTCTTGGGTCATTTGGACGTTCGGTCCAACTACTATTTTGCCACGAAGCATTTGGACGAGCCCCACTATAACTAGCACGTCCAGGAGCACTTTGAGTATAACATTGATCGTGCCACAAACATGGTGGTTGATATTCATCTGTCCATAACGGGGAAGTTTCCGACTGCGGCTCGGGTTGACGCTGTTTCAGGCCCCACGAACCAGTAGGTGGAATGACTTGGTTCCACGACATAGGTGTACCCTGATCGTGTTGTTGGTTCAACGACATAGGTGTACCCTGATTGTAAGAATCATAGCCTTGGCTCGACTGGTGGTAAGAATGAAAGCCGTGATTCCCCGGACCGGTTTGACCCTGTTGTGTTTGGTTTTGATTCCAAAACTAGCTGGGATTGTTGTTGGGGTAATTATTGGGAAGGTTGTTATATTGAGGATACCTGTTAAAATTACGTTGTGATTCCTCTCTTTCCCGCCTCCTCTCCTCCTCATCATGAAGGATTTTTTGCTCCAGTGCCGCTATGCGATTCTCATGTTGAGTCTGTTGTTCTTGGTACTGTGAATGAACATTTTGCACGGCCTGGCTAATTCTTGTCTGCTCACCAGGGTTAGGATTCTTTGCCGACGTCCTCCCTGAATCTGACATCTTGTTGTGCTTAGGCTTGCCACGTTGCCTCCCGTGTTGACCGTTGAGATCTGCCTTTGCCGAGACCTCTTTATCACACTCAAAGGGAAAGTGTTCTTCGACCTCATATTTATCATAGAGTCCTTGCGTGTAACGCATCTACAGTTTTTAAAGTAATTAATAAACAATATACATATTTCCCAAAAATAATATACAAAATTGTAATAACTTACATGATATTCTTGTGCGCTCGGTGGGTTCCATCTGGTTATTTTTTCATCGGGAGTCCTCACTGTGTGGTCGACCACCCACTGTAGGTCGTAGCGGTAAGGGGTCTCGCTTTCAAGCTATAACAACATTTGTTTCAAAGAAATATTAATTAATGATAAAGTTAACATAATAAAGTATATTCATAACGAAAGCAAATCGTAACGTATCGTACCGACTGTAGGCTCCTTTGTTGTGTGCTGACAGATCCACCGTGGTGTGTGGCTAATGAACCCTTGCCGTCTGCACTCTTTGTTTTCAGGGCCTCTCGATTTTCTTTTGCCTTTTGCGCGAGTTCTATCGTCTTATCCTGTTGCTAGTGATTAACAAAAAAATGTTCTTTACCTATAGGTAGCCAAGACTTCTTGTACCAAGCTGGCTTCTTGTCACGTTGCTTGTACGTCTTTTTTACATCATAGATGGAGTTTCTATAGATGCCTTGTGTCACCCGGTCGAATGCCTCACGAACCATTGGCTTTATTTCATCCGAGTATTGGAATACACTCTTCAAATTATAATATCATATAAGTGTAAGCGAAAAAACAATAATATACAAAAATATTAACATAAGCTAAATGGTTCAGAAATTTTACCCGAAAATGGTTCATAAATTTTTGTTTCTGATCGTTGGATAAATCGGAGTAATAGATAGCTGCTTCTTCCACATGATGCTTTATTATGAAGCCGATTGTACGAGTAATCTCGTCCGCATTAGTATGATATCTTTTACCGTAGGATAAAGATGGATCGAAAACATAGTCTTCGGTAACGCCAATTAGGGGCTTCTTTGCCTCGTCATCAGTCGCAGCTCGGCCCTTTCCCTGTCCCCTAACAGCAACCGGCGTAGTAGAACCACTTGCTGAGCCACCAGAAACCGGGGAGCCTTGCGACGACGAAACCTCCCCCGTCGTTGTCATCTGGAACTTCGTCCATCAGGGCGAGCGGAAATGTCGGAGCTGCAGGAGTCATTGACGGCGGCGGGACCGAGACTTGGTCACGAACTCGGCCCAGAGGCGGGGCCCGATTTCGGGTTGCAGTGGGCCCCTGTGGTAGTTCCGTCGACAAAGGGGGTTGATTACGGGTAGGCCCCTGTTGCTGTGCATCGGGGACAACCGAAGTCTCCCTTGTTGGTTGCATAGTATCCTCTATCGACTGCATAACCTCGTTAGGATCTGAGGTTACTACATCTTGATGAGCTTTATGGCCCAAAATAGTTGTGAGGGCCTTAATGTTTTTGAACAAGTTTGTATTCGAAATATATTTTGGAAGTTTTTTGGATTTGGATTTGACGAGTTTTCCTTTACCTTTGTCGGTAACGTTACGATTATTTTCGTTATTCATAACGGAAATAAACGAATTTTGCCGACGGAAAAAAAAATTATCGAATATGAGAGAGATAAAGGATTGTTATCGAGAGTGAGAGTCGAAGAGTTGGATACTGAAAATGAGAAGAGAACCTCGTTATTTATAGAGTTTTTGAGATTTTTTTTTCACCCGGTCAACAGTACTGTTGACCGGGCTCCATGAGCTTTACCGTCGGCCCAAAGCCGACGGTAAATAATTTTTTTTTAATCGAAAAAGCCGCGAGATTAATTTAATATTTTTTTTTTTGGCTTTACCGTCTGCCCAAAGCCGACGGTAAAGAAAAATAATTTATTTTTTAATTTTTTTTAATCGAAAAAGCTACCGACATAAATTTTTAAATTTTTTTTATAAAACGGGCCATTACCGTCGGCCTTTACCGTCGGGTTTGGGCCGACAGTAATACAATGCTAGTTTTACCGTCGGCCCAAACCCGGCGGTAAAGCCCTTTACCGTCGGGATTGGGCCCGGCGATAAAAATTGGGCCTTTACCGTCGGCCTAAATTGTCGGGCCCGACGGAAAAGGCCCAATTTGTTGTAGTGTAAATTAATTTTAAAAAAAATGAGAATTATTTTTTCCAAAGGCCAAATAGTGGTATACCGTTTGAATTTCTGTGGACACAACATCATGATAAGGTATGGGACTAATATATAAATACTAAATATTTACTTTCAAATTTCAATGAGAAATTAACAGTATTTAACATTAATTTAAATCCTTTACGATTTTATGACTAGAAAATTAAGTTTATCAAATGAGAAACATACAGATTCATAATTTGCATTTGACAACATCTTGAAAATAGTTTTCCATACAACATCGAGTTACTTACAAAATTCCAATAAAAAGATATTGTTTTGAATTGGCTTCACAATAGGCTTAAAGGGTTCACAATAGGCTTAAAGGCTTAAAAACTCCACCATAGGCTTCACAATAGCTTAAAGGGTTCTACAAGTCCGAACTGGCTCCACGATACCTTAAAAGGATTGCAAACATAGTGTAGACTATCGAATCCGTAGAATTAAAAAAAAACGTTATGCGCTAAAATACATAATCGAGACATGTGAAAGGCCTTCTCTTGAGAAGTCAAAAGTACCAACTGACCAATAAAATGTATGCAGAACGCTTGTCAGTATAAGGAAGGATGTAATTGACACATGTCCTGAATTTTTTTCTTATAAATAGGAGGCTCCCCCACATTGTTGAGACAAGTTGAATAAACTTTTCTCTCATTTTGACACATTTTGGAACTTATTAATATAATACGATTCAGAATCGTGTAGGTCGTGCTCGAAAATAACACGTTAATATATTAACCAAGCTGCTGAACTAAAATGAACGTTAACAATAATTGATGTACTACATTAATTATTTAGGTATTAATGTTTATTCACTTAGACACTTATAATTATTCATGCACTTCATAAATAACGAATCAAGCTTATAATAACATAAGCGAGAGCGCACACAGCCACACATTAATCAAACATTTCTTGGTGAAGCAACTAACTTAAGTGGAGTTTTCTTATGCATTGTGATTCCCAACTCTTCTTCCATATTAATATCCTGCGCTACCATCCCCGATGGAAGTTTCCAGTCAAAGCAATAAAGAAGATTTGCTAGCGCAAGCTCCACAAGTGGGACAGCGAAATTGATTCCGGGACACCCTCTTCTACCAGCACCAAATGGTAAAAACTCGTAGTGTTGCCCCCTAAAATCGATCTGACTCTCCAAGAATCGCTCGGGAAAAAATTTATCGGGATCTTCCCAGTGTATAGGATCAGTTTGTATTGCTGTTGCATTGAAAAACACCCTAGTTTTTGCGGGGATTTCGTATTTGTTGTTGATGATGCACTTCTCTGTGGTTTCTCTTGGAACAAAAAGTGGGGCTGGGGGATGGAGTCTGAAAGACTCTTTGATGACTAATTTTAGGTATGTGAGTTGTGGGAGATCTGTTTCTTCTATTAAAGATTTGCCTTTGGCTATTTTTCTGACTTCTTGTTTTGCTTTTTCTTTAACAATGGGATTTCGTAATAGTTCTGCCATTGTCCATATGATTGTTGCTGCTAAAGTATCTGTTCCCGCCACGAATATGTCCTGCATTAGTAGTATTTGAGACATTAAAACATTGATTGATAAAGAACTTAAGAATCTGTTTAAAGTAATTGTACCATTCGGTGATGATAGTCTCACCTCACCCACTAATTAAATGTCTGTGAGACAGACAAATCTTCAATGGGCATTTTCTAATGAATAAATAGCAAAAATTACTCATGTGTTATCTTAATTGGCAAATAACCCTCTGTATTATTTTAATTGACAAAAATCCCCCTGTGTTATTTCAAAATTAGCAAAAATCGCCCTACTACACTGAATTAATTCGCGCTTACTGAAATTGATCTCAAAATATGATTTTTATTGTATGTCTTTGATACATATGGAACTAATGATGTTCAAATTAAATTGTATATATGCATATTTTTGTTTATTTATTTTGAAGTAAACATTAGTTTTTCGATCTGTAAAAATATAAGTACGGTACCAATTAATTTTATTATGTTTTTATACAATTTTAAAAAAATCTAAAAAATTTATAACAAGATTTATAATATTAGTTCCATATGTATCAAACACAGGTAGTTTTGCTAATAGCTCATTTTCTAATCCCATTAAATCTCGACAATCATATGATCAATCTTATGGCAATTGCCCTCTACTATTTAAAGATCTAAATAACACTAATATTAAGAAGTTAACTTTTAAAAGGAAACTTGGAATTCATCAGATCTATAATGACTAATTTAACCATCGTCCTCATTCATCTTTTCAGTAAACTTATGCTTTCATCAACAAGTTAAGTTGTGATATGTTTATGAAATATTATTATTGTATACTTACTTTTTTGGTGAACGCTGAAACTTCAAGTGATTATTTCTCATAAAAGAATATCAAAATAAAAACTAACTATTATTTAGCTATGAAAAAGATAGAACAAAAACGAATGCAATTACATTCCTAGGAAAAAAGAAGAAGAAAATAAATCTACTTACCCAATTCTTTGGGGCATGTGAATATAAGTAACAAAAATATTTGAGCTAAATATTACTTGGCTTGAAAATAACTAAAATGCAATGTACCTAAAAAATTTAAGTCATATGAATACAAGTAACTACAGTAATATAACTAATTATAATTTATCTATCAGAAGAACAAGAGTACTTTGAGCCTACAAAGATTAAAAGAAAAAAGAACAAAACGAACAGCATCTCTCAAACTATGCGATTTGTGATTTTGTTAACTTTTTGTAAGACAAAGAAGAGAGGAAAGTTACTGTTTCAAATGCTCAAAGAATACATGTTTTGGGGTGTTTTCGTTTGCTGACTCGGCAAGTTGATAAAACACTCCATAACAGACTGATTCCTTGATGTGCTAGAATCAGCTTTGTCCTTTACACGCATACACTTCAAGCATCACAGAACGAGAGATCAATGTTATAGATTTTGGACTGAACTTGGGAGTAAACCAAGCTGCCTACGTATCCCACTAGGGCTGGGAACGGGATGGAATCCCGTTCAACGGGTACCCGCGGCGCGGGATCCCGCCTTGACGGGAATGGGATTCCGACTCCCGTTCCCGTCCACGAACTGACGGGATCCCTCGGTGGCGGGATCCCGTCATGACGGGATTCCCGCGAGGGAATCCCGTCAATTACCAGGGGGATCACAAGTTGTGAACCTCCTGGAAATTGAAGGGATTCCCGCGGGAATCCCTTCAATTTCCAGTAGGTTCACATCTGATTTTTTGTGAGAGGAGCGACGGGAATCCGCGTGGAGAGTGGCAGTGAGAGGAGCGACGAGCTGGCAGCGTGGAAGAGCGGCGAGCTGATGGAGGTGCGCGGCGCGTCGCGTGGAGGAGCGGCGAGCTGGCAGCGTGGCGGCGGCCGTGGCCCGTGTGTTGTGGAGCTTAGGTTGAGTGTGTGTGTGTGTGTGTGTGTGTCGTGTGGCTGCTAGGTTTGAAGAATGAGGAGAGTAAAATTTTTTGTGTTAATAAGGACATTATTATCTTCATTCTGCTCCCTAAACTTTCTAAAATTATAAAACCATCCTAGTATATATATGATTTTTAACATATAACACCCATATATAAAAAAAAAATATATATATATATATATATATATATATATATATATATATAGGCGGGATTTCCCGTTCCCGCGGGAATCGGAAACTGACTCCCGTTCCCGACCCGCGGACAACGGGAAATCCCGTTCCCGGCAAGTTGCCGGGAAATAAAACTGCGGGTTTTTTTCCCGCGGGAAAAATTCCCACGGGAGGGGACGGGTAAGGGAAATTCCCTTACCTTTTCCCACCCCTATATCCCACTGAGGGAATCAAGCCGAACGTAGTTCATTTATCTCTGGGTTTCCATATTAGGTTGAATCCGGATGGTTCGATGTACGAGTGTATCGAATCTGGTTGGTTCGATGTTGAAGTGTATCAAATCTGGTTGGTTCGATGTTGAAGTGTCAAACTGAGTCGATTCGATGTTGAAGTGTCGAAATGAGCCGATTCGATGTTGAAGTGTCGAATTGAGCCGATTCAATGCTGTAGAACCTCGAATAGAGATCGGTTCGATCTTAGTCAACGTAAGCTAGGTCAAGGTCAAACAAAGTGCTATGTCGAACCGTAAAGTATATCGAACCCTTGTGTTCGATGCGATAGTGTGTGTTGTGTGTGTGTATAATGAATCATCAGAAGGTCAAGGGGCGGGGTATTTATAAAACCCATCCCGTGGGACCCTCCAGTCGTTGGAGAGTAAGCATCGAACAAGCGCGGTTCGATGCGGAATCCGCATCGAACCTCATCCGTTCGATGAGCTCGTTTCTGCGGGCCTCCGCTGCTTGGCCGGCTCAATATCAAATTTGGGCCTATCCTAAATAATCCCCATCACATAGTCCCCCTAGTTTAGGAGACGGTGTTGATTAGAGAGCGGCTTCCAAACTTAAGAAATTATGTATTAATTTGTGGGTCGCGTATTTTATATTCTGAAAGTCATGCCCTCGATTGGGAGGCGATCTTGGAGGAGACCGGGTTCTAAACTATGAGACTTAAGCTCTTTGCATTGAAAATCATGCACTCGATTGGGAGACGGTCTTGAGAAGAGACTGGGTCCTAATCTCCGAAGACTTTACCGTTTTAGTTGAAAATCATGCCCCCGATTAGGAGTCAGGATTTGGAGAATGCGGGGTCCCAAATATTTACTTTGGATCTACCATTCTGATCTTTTGAATGCATGCTGAACTTCGACTTTTAAACCATCTCGAATGTTACGCGTTAGGTTATTTGAATAATTTGATTGCTTGGATTCCCTTTTGTACGTTTTTTTGTTTAATTTCGCGATCGTTTATTCGCTTATTTATTTGCGTTTCTGCTTGGCTTTTCGTTCAAATGCGATTTTTTCAATTTATTTCTTATTTTGACAATTTATATACCGTATTACGTTGTAGAATATCATACGTGCTCCATGCCTTTACGCCGCATCGGGCGTCTGTTATCTTTTTCAATCATTGTCGTGGGATTTTCCCTATTTGGACATTGTGTCGCCTTTGATCGGATTTGTTGCATTCTTATTTGATTAGTGCTCGCGTTTTGTTTATGGCAATTTGTGCTTTTACATGTTATTGCTCTTCGATTTGGATGGCTGATTCGGTAAATGGATATTTGTATCTCTTGAGGTGATAATCCTTTTATAGTCGCCTAAATACACATTCGCGGATTTTCATCGTACCATGCTTGGTAGATGTCTGTTGTGCTGCTTTGGACACGTTCTCATTGTATTGCGATAGATAACTATCTTGGCTAGATTTGCATAGTACCACGTTGAGTAGATATAACTAATTTGTTATGCAAAGTTTATTTCAGTATCGAGCCTTTCGGGCATATAGATATGTTGTTTGCATCATGTTCATGCCAGCGTATGACCACCCTTTTAGGTTTTTGGGTAGTATCTAACTACGTTGGGTCGATGTCTATTCTTATATTCCCTATTGTCATCTAACCGCTCTGCGCCAATGTTTCTTTTTTTTATATGACCGCTTCGGGCCAATATTCATTTGAGAGTTTAGGTTTGCATTTAACCTTGTCGGGTCGATGTTCTTGGTGCCGTTTTGGATATGTTTGCTTCGTAGCCTGATAGATGGACGTTTGTCGTACCACTTCGAGTAGGTTTGCACCCCACCGCTTCAGGTAGATGTTCTTGGTACCGCTTTGGACACGTTTGCTTTCTACCGCCTTTGGGCTAAGCATATCTCCGTCATGCCGCCTTTGTTGTTCATGAGGGGAGAAATTTTGCGTTTGAGCTCTTTTGGGCCAAAGGTACCTCCGTCATGACGCTTATGCTGTGCATGAGGAGTGAATTTTACATGATTATAGGTCTATATTCTTCTATTCTTCCTTGTTAATCTCTTTTAACATTGTGTAGGTCCTTCCGCGCAACAACGGTTGGAAATGGCCGAGGAGTTCCTCCAGGGCAACACCTTTCATGAGATAAGCGCTCGGAGGGGTGCCCGGGAAGCCCGAAAGGCACAAGTTCTCATGGTGCATGTACTCTACAGCACCAAGTATGTCCGTGGGCGCTTCGACCCTAGTTGACTCGTTCTTTCGTTGGGGCTAAATGGAGAAATTATGCCGCCTGTCGTGAATAATCAACCAACTTCTCCAGATGAGTTCGCTGTGTTGCTTGAGAGTGACAACCTCGTTTTTCGGGGAATCTCTCCACCGCCTCCTATGCCCCATGTTTTCCCTTCCTCAGAAGATGAGGATGACTTTGTAGCGTAAGGCTTCGGTTTTATTTTTATTCCATGACGAACTATTTCTATTCTATTTTTCAGCGTTGCGTCGCCTTTCATGTGTTTGAACAATTTCGATTAATTGCACGTTTGTTATTTTATGAATTTTCCATTTATTTGTTTGATCTAAGGCTCGTAATCGTTGCCTTTTCTTTCAATTGCTAACGTTGCTTTTTACTTTATTTTGACAACTCGAACCCGTTTTCATATTTGTCGAGGGTGGTATGTTTCTCTTTGGGATATAGGATTAGTATTTTATTTCTCTTTTGGACAAAGTTTCCGTCCCCCCCTTTTTTTTTCGGGATTTGCGGTATCTCGTGCCACTTTTGGACAGAGTTTCCGTCTTTTTCTTCATTTTTCGGGAGAGCGGTAATCACTTGTCACTTTGGACATAGTATCCATCCCCCCCTTTTTTTGGGGGGGAATTGCATCGTCTGATGCTACGGTGTCTAAACAGATATTCAATGATCGGAACCCGATCTCTCCCAGCAGATATCAACTCGGTGGACCTCTAAGCGATACATCAGAAGGAAATGAAGTTCCATTGCCCGAAGGTTGGGCGCAAGTGGATGAGTTGGTGCTTACGGAGGATCAGATTCCAGGAAACTGTGCCAATTTTGCCCGTTCAGTGGGTCTTGCCTTTCGTTTTGAGTCCCCCCAGTCGTCCGCCGAGTAGCGATATTGGGATATACCATTTTGATGATATTAGGCCTTTTTTGTTTACTAAACAATCCTTTGCATGTCACTTTTGTAACGGTTCTTTTAGGAAACTAATTTTGTGGCTTAATATCATAGTCTTTTGATCTACACTATACTGTATAGTTTATCGTATCAATGACTGATTTTAATCCTTTGCTTATTCGCATATTGTCTATCGTCAATTTCATATTTGTGTTACGCCTTGTATTCATTATCAATCTCACGCTGTGCCTCCGTCATGACGCTTGGGCCGTGCATGAAGGGGGAACTTGGTGTTTGACCACTTTGGGCCATTTTTACCTTGGTCATGACACTCGTGTCGTGCATGAGGGGTTTGACTGCTTTGGGCCTTTTGTACCTCCGTCATGACGCTCGTGTCGTGCATAAGGGGTTTGACCGCTTTGGGCCTTTTCTTCCTCCGTTATGACGCTCGTGTCGTGCATGAGGGGTTTGACTGCTTTGGGCCTTTTATACCTCCATCATGACACTCGTGTCGTGCATGAGGAGTTTGACCGCTTTGGGCCTTTTGTACCTCCGTCATGACGCTCGTGTCGTGCATAAAGGGTTTGACCGCTTTGGGCCTTTTGTACCTCTGTCATGATGCTCGTGTCGTGCATGAGGGGTTTGACCGCTTTGGGACTTTTGTACCTCCATCATGACGCTCGTGTCGTGCATGAGGGTTTTCCAGTATCATGTCAATAAAACTCCACCTGTGTAACGATAAGATTCTTTGATACCTCATAAGGGTAAGATTCTTTGATACCTCATACGGCTAAGATTCTTTGATACCTCATAAGGGTAAGATTCTTTGATACCTCATACGTGTAATATTCTTTGATACCTCATAAGGGTAAGATTCTTCGATGCTCATAAGGGTAAGATTCTTCGATATCACCTATGGGTAAGATTCTTTGAAAGCTTATAAGGGTAAGATTCTTTGATGCTCATAAGGGTAAGATTCTTCGATACCACATACGGGTAAGATTCTTTGATACCTCATAAGGGTAAGATTCTTTGATAGCTCATAAGGGTAAGATTCTTCGATGCTCATAAGGGTAATATAGATTATGACACTGTTTGAAGTGTTGTTGTTTGTCCCCGCAGAGGAAGCTCCTCTCAGTCGGTGCGTGTAATAAGATAAGGCACTCGCTTTCTTAGAAATCTGTCAGTATTTAAGCAGAAATGTAAAGGATTAACGTATATGATTGGGATCGAAGACTCCCTAATCTCTCTTTCGATGATGTAGGTTTTTTCGGTTGTTGTGTGGATTTGATTACAGCCATTAGCACCTCTGCTAGTTTGTTTGGGACCGAATTCCATATTGTTGACTCCGTAGTTGTTCCACCTATCTTGACATAAGTAGGATTGGTTTTAAGATTGTGAGCCTAATTCTGAGTACATGTAGCATGTTTCCCACAGACAACGCCGTTGTTTTGGGGTGTTTTCGTCTGCTGACTCGACGAGTTGATAAGACTCTCCATAACAGACTGATTCCTTGATGTGCTAGAACCTGTTTTGTCCTTTACACGCCTGCACTCCAAGCATCACAGAACGAGGGATCAATGTTATAGATTTCGGACTGAACTTGGGAGTAAATCAAGCTGCCTACGTATCCCACTGAGGGAATCAAGCCGAACGTACTTCACTTATCTCTGGATTTCCATGTTAGGTCGAATCCGGATGGTTCGATGTACCAGTGTATCGAATCTAGTTGGTTCGATGTTGAAGTGTATCAAATCTGGTTGGTTCAATGTTGAAGTGTTGAACTGAGTTGATTCGATGTTGAAGTGTCGAACTGAGCCGATTCGATGTTGAAGGGTCGAACTGAGCCGATTCGATGCTATAGAACCTCGAATGGAGATCGGTTCGATCTTAGTCAACGTAAGCTAGGTCAAGATCGAACAGTAAAGTATATCGAACCCTTGTGTTCAATGCGGTAGTGTGTGTTGTGTGTGTGTATAATGAATCATCAGAAGGTCAAGGGACGGGGTATTTATAGACCCCGTCCTATGGGACCCTCCAGGCATTGGAGAGTAAGCATCGAACAGGCGTGGTTCGATGCAGAATTCGCATCGAACCTCCTCCATTCGATGCATTCGTTTCTGCGGGCCTCCGCTGCTGGGCCGACCCAATATTAAATTTCGGCCTATCCTAAATAATCTCCATCAATACGTTTGGATTTGATACTTTGAAGACTTGGTTCCCCTTTTTAAGATTGTCTCAAACGTAGTAGCTAAATTATAAGGACATTTTAAGCAAAATAGTAAAACATACCGTTAGAACACTCTTGATATGTTTATTTTTCAAGGTAATATCATTATTAGGATCCCTTTGAGCCTGAAGCAGTACATCAACAAAATCTTCGTTTTCAACCTTAGGCCTGTTTGGATCACGATGTTCTTCCAATACGTCGTCCAAAAACTTATCAAGATCATGAAAGTTTTTTTCCAGCCTTCTGTCAACCCCGTTAAACTTGTTAAGCCACGCCATCCTTGGAAAATAATCCGCAATGTTGAATTCTCCCGCCAAAGGTTCTATTTCACCAAATATCTCTTGAAACTTCAAGTTATTCGTGCTGCTTCTCATGCCAAAAACAACACGACTCGCAACACTATTCATCAGTGAAAAAGCCAATGCACTTAGATCGACAAGATTGGTATGCATCGCAGAAGCTATTTGATCAATCATTAAAGCAAGCTCTTGAATCCGTATGTTCCCGAAAGATTGGACCCGTTTTACAGTCAATAATTCCATGACCACAGTTTTTTCTTATATCTCTCCAGTACTCACCATACGTTGAGAACGATATGCTGGAATAGTTGTACGTAATCTGTTGAAATGAAAAAAAAATGGTTGAGCAAGTCAAAAATCAGTACTCTTTCATACTCAATGAAGAGTTCTTATTACTCAACTGTATATAATCGACGAGTAACAAAATAGTAAGATTACACAGAAACTAACATAGTTCATGCAACGCACTTTATTGTAGATAACTAACATATTAGTCCTGAAATATTACCAAAAGACAATAACATGCTCATTTCAGTGATGTTATACATTATTCTAGATTATATTGATTATTGATGCACTTCATTACTAGCAATGGATCACGTTAGTTAACCAACAAACTTTTTTCACGCCATATGAAGCAAATCGGCCCGAGAACACGAGATCATGGTTTTTAAAGATTTCTCGAGCCATGTCGGGCGAGGAAACAATTAACGTTGGTATCGATCCCAGCTGCAAAAGCATGAGACCGCCATATTGTTGGGACAAGTTTTGCAGTGAGCGATGAGGTAACTTTCCGAGTTGATGAAGATTGCCGATGATGGGAAGCTTTCTAGGACCGGGAGGAAGCTTTCTTCCTTCCAAGGCTCTTATTTTCTTGTTCCTGGGTAATAAGAACAGAAACAAAGTTACAATTAAACAGCTAAGAGCTAAGAGAATCTCCATACTCATTTTTTACTTCTAAGATCTATAGCTATGAGAAATTTCTGTGATGTAAGTTACTATGAGTTTCAATTATAGCATTACATATATATATATATATATATATGAGTTTGTGGATAAGGTGCGTCCTTTTGCATCAAATTGTTGACGGTGGGAACAAAGTCCCATAACTCCAACATTATTTGTGTGATCCACCTTAGTTGTTTAATGGTGAAAGCAAATGGTGGTTTGAAGTTCATCTACTGTCAATTTTGGGTGTTTCTAATTGTTATCGATTGGCAAATGCGTGTGCTTAATCGCATTGCCAATTTTGGGTGTTTTTAATTGTTATCGGTTGGCAAATGCGTGTGCTTATTCTGCTCTTACGCGCGGTCACAGTCCCTCAAAAATATTGAACTCGATCAATTATTGAGTATATTAATGAGTACAATAAGAAATGCGTTAACAGCATATTCAACTTATTCCCACCACCGTACATCACTTAAAATTTTGACAAAAAGATATAACCTGCATTGGAGATTAATCTCATACATTAGTTTATTAAAAAAAACGCACCTCAAGATAACTAAAACACATTACAAAAATAACACATTATGAGCCTGCCGATTAAAAAAAAAGAATACACTGATACGTGCCTTAATGATTATTTTAAAATATATAATTTTAATATCTTTAGTTCTTATTAGTTATTTGATATTATATATTACTTAGTTTTAAGTACGTAGTGATTTAGTGGATAAGAATGTGGATAAGTTATGTGTTAGTGGGCGTGATCCAATTAGGTTACGTACTAATATTTGTGTTGGTACGTATTGTGACGAGTAAAAAGAAAATTGCGAACTTTTTAAGTTTAAATCTCTCTCTTTATCTAAATTTCTTAGGAGACCCGTCTTTTCTCGAATTAGGACTCTATCATAAACATTATGTACCAAAATTACCTAAAAGCATCCACGACAAAATGCTGTCATTAGAATCACCAAAAAACACTTACGGCACCCAAAAGCTCATTATATTTTGGTAAAATTAGCAAGTGCACGAAATCCTAATAAGTAATAAAGTGATAATTAGAGATGTCGATCTCGTAAAGATTAGGTAATTAATTACAAAGTTAGTTATTATCATCACCAAAAGCAATTATGCGAAATTAGTATGAGAGTCTAATTATGGAGTTATTGTAATTTAGAGCACTACAAGAAAGTGTTAATATAACAGTTGGTTTTGGAGGCGACTTTGAGCTGAAAAGGAGAGTGCGGAGCCGATGTTGGGCGTTCTATACAGATAAAGGGCCCCAAATCACCACCTAGCATAATAATGTTGACGCGGCTAGCCATGTAGGCCAAATTTCGCATAACAACCGCTACCTGCTTGGTTAAAGGCGATGCGTGTCACACTACAACAATTACAGGCAGCAGAAACCAAAATAATGCAAGTGATTTGGTGTTTTCCATAATTGCCTTGTTTGGAAGCGGCAAATCATTACCTAAGTGATGGAAAGCGTGAGTTTAGTATCAAAATATGATTTATAGTTTGACCAAGCAATTTGATATAGTAAAAGCGACGCAACACTTTCAATAGCTAAGGATAGTGCTCCACCGCTTTCAGAAAAAACGATGACATATTTTTAGCATAAAATAATAACGATTCATAGAATAAAATAACTACCTTCAGAGAATTGAAAAATAAAAAATAACAAAGAATTGTAAAGCTACCTTAAAAATAACAGAGAATTGAAAAATAACAAAGAATTGTAAAGAATTGTAAAGCTCGGAGAAAAAACTACTTTGTCCTGTTGATTACAAAAATTTGTGGAAAGTTGTAGAGCAAAGCAACTGCTAGGAACGTTGCACATCAATTTATCATATATATTCTGGAAATACATTAACCACTGGACAATGCATATGAGTTTTAAAACAAGAAATTAACACAATTCCAACAACTCGAGAAACGTAATTCTAACAATCCCAAAATTCACACCGACAACAATTTGCCTAAAATAAGAACACATGATCACCTGAATTATATATCATCCAAGAACAAACCGATGCTCATAACACAAACACCATAACATTTAAACAAAATAAAATGTCTGTTCTTCTCAAAATAAGAGCACCTAATTGTCTCCCAAACCAAAACAGACATCATCCAAGGATTACTATAATCCTAAAATCCTATTTCACAATCCAAGGTTTGCTACTGAGCATCGACAAAAACAACCACACCGAAACGAGCCAAGACAACATAACATTGTTCCAAGTTTGACAGTTACTACAAAATATAAGTAAACTTATCTACTGCTGCTGATAATCAAAGTCACCCAAATTCATATCTTGTACGCAATCTGGTGGAGCAGATGGTGGAGCTTGTACACCATCTGGTGGAGATATACCCACCTGATCACCATGAGATAAATTTGGGGGAGGCACACGATACACGTCATCGTGCATTTGACTAGGTTGTGACGCATTGCTATGTTGCACATGCTGAGTGGGAACAAATGTATGTTGAGTAAAGTGTTGCTGAAATGTCGAGTTTGGAGGGGATTGGTTGTTTGAAGACATACGCAAGTCGATCTGCAAACGAAGCATCTCAATTAACGCATCACGCTCTCTGTCCTTAGCCTGTTGTGCAACAATCGAGGCTTCAAACTTAGCCGTCAACGCCGCAATCTGCTCATTGTACTCTTTGTCCTTAGCCTCACTCGTCCCACTCAATTCACCCTTGTATATGTACTTTTTTATTTTACGGCACTTGACCCCTAGCAATTCTGGATCGCCATATGATCCCAACCCAGGAAGCTTACCCTTCTTTGGCTTTCCCACCGCAGTAATCCAATGGCTCAGTTCCCATGGTTTCCACTTGCTTATATCAGGGTCTACTTTGTTGGCACAATATGTCATGTATTTGTCCTGTGCAAAATAATGTCATATAACTTAGATAAATAAAGTTAAGCCATAAACATATAGTAGAAATACTTGTTTGTTCTCACCAGTGCCTCTTTACACCACGGATTCGCCCATTTTCTGACTCCATTTTCGAGTTCTTTTGACCGAGTTTTCAACCAAAGCTCGTGTTGCGGGACTTTTTCGGGTGGAAACTCATTTCCAAGTAAATCTTTGCCTTTGGCCTTGGCCTGTCATAATAAACGTGATACAAAACATGTGAACTTGTGTCATTTCAGTAAAATTAATATATAAAGAAGCATATTTTGTCTCACGAGTTTGTATCAATAGACGATTCTATGTCACCACTTAACTAACAAATTATCAGGAGATTCATTTCAGCATTTCCCTTCTTCAATTTAAATTTTCAGAAACTCGTCTTTCAATTTTCAGAAACTCGTCTTTCAATTTTTAGAAACAAGTTTTCAGAATATCATACCTACACCTGAACCTTAAAACTGGAAACTGAATTATGAACAATATAATGATGTACAAAAGTCCTAAGTTTCTAGAATACCCATCCTATAAACTTTCATAAACAAAAGCTTAAAACAATATAAGTATAATACAGTTTCTTTGTTAATACAGTTTCTTTATGTAACAGAACAGTAGAAGTATAATTTAAAATATTCTGAAAATCCATTAGAAGCTTCAAAGTCTGGAAATTAAAACAATAAACAATGTACATTCATTTAAGAAGTACTTAGCACGTTAATACAATTTATTTATGTAACAAAACAGTAGAAGTATAATATAAAACATTCTGAAAATCCACTAGAAGCTTCAAATTAAACATTCTGAAAATCCATTAGCAGATTACAGCAGATGGATAAAAAACATACCAAGTCTTTACGATGTGCTTGTTGGCTTCTTGAACCACCCAAGTAGTTGGGTCCCCGTCTTCTGTTTCGATTGTTCCTCGCTCTTCGCGATCTTTCCATGCATTTAGGGCTTGTCCAGTATGTCACATAATCAGGTAACCATTCCTTTGGTATCCAAGTTTTGTGCTTTTTTGCATATTCTGGCTTTTTACATACTTCTCTCCACCAAGTCTTCGCTTTATTCATCGCTCCACTGAATCGTAGTTGACAGACTTTTTCATATGCGTTCCAAATCATGTCGCTCAACTCTTCATCCCATTGAAATGTTTTCTGTAGTAGTAAAACAAAACAATATTAGTTGTAAGAATGGTAAACGAATATAAATCAGACTACTTAAAAAATTTAATTACTTCAAATCGGTCTATGGCCTCCTGTTTCTCGTCATCAGTGAAATTCGGGTAGCTCGTATGCGGGTGCTGCATTATCCTTTTCAGGTTAAGTGCTATGGCGTTGGTTACCTTATCTTGATCAAATTCCCCATCAGGAGTTAACGTGAGCCACTTTCTATCAGCTGGATTAGCAGGGGCTTGTAGACCGATACCGCCACCTCGACCAACCCATCTCTCTCCAGGCAAGTTGTCTAACTCACCAAAATCAACGCCATCCTTCTCCTCATCTCCATCATCATCCACTTCATCATCGCTATCCGTCTCATCCATAATATCATCTTGTACTCGACTTGTAGATGCTTCGCTATGAAAACTTTGCGATGATGCCCCAGAAGTGTGATTGGTCTCACCTCCCCCATAATACTCCACAATAGGAATATGTACTACAGGGCCCTGAGACGAAGAATGATGTGGCGACGGCTGCTGAGTACGACTGATATTTGATTGTGACTCGAATTGAGCCTGCGACTGGGACTGAACATGAGCACGGTACAACTGTCTACCAAGCTCACCCGCCGCTCCTCCGAATATCGGTATCGGGACAGTGAATGATGACGCAGGGTGTGCGTTATTGCTCGCGTGATGTCCAATCCCCGGAGAGAGAGCTCCAAATGTATAAACCGGCATACCGCTTTGGGGAAGTGTTGTACCACCAAATGCCATGTCATGTGTTCTACAGTGTTGCGGGCCATGTACAATCGTTTCAATCTAGGAGCCAATGGGAAGTACCATAATTTCTTACGGGGGATGAGTTTGTTCCTCTTAGCGGTATTCCGTTTCCCTTTATATCTTTCTTCTAAGCACTCAGGACATGATGTCACAGTACTACTTTCATGAACACCGTAATAGAGAAAACAATTGTTGACACAAACATCAAAAGTCTTACGCTCAAGTCCTAATGTCCCCAGTAGCCTCTTCATGTTCTTAACACTATTAGGAAGTTTACCACTATCTTCGGGACTCAACAAATTATGAAGTTGTTGTATGAACTCGTCACAACCTGTCGCTGAGAAGTTGTGTTCTATTTTAGTTGTCATGAACTCGGCTACCCATTGCAACACCGTCACATTGGATCCTTCATGCATTGGCGCCTCTGCTTCTTTTAGCAACTTAAAAAATGATTGTGCCTCTTTGTTTGGCAATTCATTTACCGACTCATTGTAGTTTACATTTTCGAAACGCCCACCAGAAACACCATCAATCATTTCCCTAAATTGATCAGTCGTAGTATGACTGGATGACCCCCCTTCATTTGCATTTGGCGCCACAAAGTTTCTAGTAAATTCACTGTGTGCTACCCATACATAGTACTGATCAAGAAAACCTTTATTATAAAGATGGTTCATAATCTCGTCTGACGTTAAAACTTTGCTATTACAACACTTCCTGCAAGGACACCTCGCCTTCCCATCATTTAATAAGTAGGTTCTTGAAAAAGCATATTCCAAAAATCTACTCACACCTTGTTGAAAATCACTATTAAGATAACCTATACTGCTATTCATTCTATCATACATTCAACGACGATCTTCGTTGTTATACATTTTAGACCTAACATCACAAATACCAATAACATATAATTAATTCATAGCTCCATATATAGTTCCAGTTTTTGATTTAAAGAACCTTAAATACATTGATCTATCTAAAGTATATTAACAATTTATAGAAGTTATCAACAAATTAATATCAACAAATAAAAGACATACCTGTTTAGCACCGATCTTTTCGTATTGAAGCTTGCTATTTGATTTTGAGAAGTTGCTAGCTAGCTTAATAACGTACCTAGATTTGTGAGAAAAATTTAGTTGAACAAAAAGAAGAAAAATAGCATAACGTTACCGGGGAGTAGAATGGGATACTTAGCTTGTACCAATAATTTTAAAGTCCTATTATTTATTGTAACTTAACTTTTAGTACATTTTTTACTTTATTAATAAATTGAAATAGACAGTTCACAAGTGAAATATTATTTAAAAGGATATCACGGGATGCTCAATCATGTAGAAAATCATATTCCCTATTCTAACTTAACTTTTAGATTATTTAAAAATATATGCTCGGACAATTATTAAACAGAAAATATGGAAAGCAAATCTTCACTTTCTAAAATGCCTGCCCACACACGTCCGTAATAAAAGGAAAAAAGGGAAAGGTTTTACCACCAAAATTTTGGCAAAAATTTCAAACAATTTCATTTCCCTCCAAGTAACTCTATAAATACATCTATATAAATCTCTTCTTGTTCTCATTTATCAGATCGATCTTCTCCTTTTATCTTGGTAATGTTCATTATTTATACTTGCTCTTTTCTTTTTCTTTTATTACATTACATCATATTTGTCTAACAATATATATTTTGCCACATGCAGGAAAAGGAGTTAACCTCTCTAAAACTTTTGCATGAAGAAATTGGAAGAGTTGCTCCTATACTTATTCTTTACTAGACAAGGCATCCATGTTTACACTTTCTCCTGTGTCTTGTGTTTCTTCAAGGCTTTACAAGAATTCAGTTTGTTGCATCTTAATTATAGTCAAATTTCAACTCTGCAGACCATGTTTCCTGACTTAATGGGTGGAAAAAAAACAGGGAGAAGATAAAGTAGTCTTGGAGTATATGTAAAGCTCCTAAAAAAATTTACTCTCATTGTTTGGACAAGTACAACTTTCCTTTTTTTTTTTTTCTTTCGCTTCAGATACATTCTATTAAACCAAATAAAATATATTCAAGTTAACAATTAAAAGGGATGCTCTATTTACATGTGTTCTGCTGCTACAGTATTTAGATAAGATTATTAAGATTTAGAAAAGATTTGTTTATATCAAAAAATCCCAAAAAATTCAAATTCGCCGCCAGCTATTTTCAAAACTTTGAAAATGTATATGGATACCGAACTGGTGGTATCTAATAATTTTTTAATTAATTTGAATAAATGGCTGGTGATTAAACATTATACGGAATATCTATTGAAACAGATTATACGCATTCAGTAAATCACATATCGAAACTAATTCGCCCCATTCCATATTTAATAGACATTGAAACGAAATATGCGCTTTCGATATTTTAATTGGGAATGAAACAGATTCTGCTATTTCTGTAATTTGATTGATATTGAAACAAATAATGCGCTTTCCATATTCTAATTCACATTGAAACAAATTATGCGCTCCCGATATTTTAATTGACATTGAAACGGATAACGCGCTTTCCATATCTTAATGGACATTGAAACGGATATGGCGCTTTCAATACTTTAAGGGACATTGAAACGGATGCATCGCTTTCTCAGTTTCTGCGCTTTCTATATCTTAGAAAGCACCGTTCCCTTTCAAAATATGGCTTTGCAACCGAAGCAGCAGAAATCGGTCAATGCAACCGAATCTCCGCTTCCAATGTTGCTATGGAAAGCGGCAATGGCATTACAGGTTGCGCTGCCGCAACATCAGCTGACCTTCACGCTTGTAGTGTCATGCTTGAATGGTCAAATATGACTGTTCAAACATGTTGCGTTTAAAAAAAATTATGTATATATGAAGTAAATAGACTCTAGGCGAATTATCGCATGGATTGTTTTTTGTTTTTTTTATAAATAATTCAGATATTTTGTCGGGTTTAAAAAAAAACGTAAATAGATTGCAGGCGAATTATCGCCTGCAATTTTTGTTTTTGCTTTTGTTTTTGTTTTTGGTTTTGTTAGTTTATAATTAGAAGCCATTATCATCGGCCTCTTCACTTTTCACACATGCACACACTACGAACAGAGAGAAACAGTGACAAAAAATAGGAAAATATCACTAAAATATCCAAAAAATCTCTCTCTCTCTCTCTCTCTTTTTCTTTTTTGTAAGAGTAGGGGTCCTAAATTTATCTATTGTCAATTGTCATTAAGGGTATGTGATCTATTGTATTTTTTTACGTTTTTCGCATTTTTATTTGAAGTTTTGCTATATTTAGATTTTGTTAGATTTAATACTGTAAATTTTAGAATAATGTTGTAATTATGAATTTAAGTGATAGCTTTGATGTTGATTTGATATGAGTATGTTGAATCTATTATAATTTTAGGGTATTTGGTTGAATTTCAAGAATTGGTTGTAACCTTTAGATTTAATTAATATTGTAAATTTTAGATTAGTGTTTGATTATGAATACAAGTGATAGCTTTGATGTTGATTTGATATGGGTATGTTGGATCAGTTACAACTTTAGGGTATTTGGTAGTAGTTTGAGAAATTGTTGTACTTTTTAGATTAAATGTTTTACATGTTAGATCAGGTTTACAAATACAATTCATAGTTTTGGTGTTGATTTGATATGAGTATGTTGAATTTGTTATAATTTTAGAGTATTTGGTAGAATTTGGGACTTTGTTGCAATTATTTACGAATTTGTTTCAAAAAATTATGGAATATAAAGTGTAAATTTTTGGAATTGGTACAATTGCATTTTTTAATTGAGTAGTAAATTGAATTAGTATAATTACATTAGATTTGGTAATGATAATATATGTTATCTTTTATATGACCGGTGGTAGTTGTTCACAGGGCTTAGAAGACAGAGCGGCTAGGGGAGGTCGTGGTGGTAGAGTTGAGGTTCTGATGTTGAGACCAGAGGGTTGTTTTGGTTGATCCGAGGACGGTGGGATGCCATCGACTCAGTTTAGTGGTGGTTTAGGTGAGGCATCACCCCATATGATGTATTAAGGCTTGGATAGCCTCTCCTAACATATGTCTGATAGGGGTTTGATAAATTTTGCCGTTAACTATACGAGTACGCCGATGATAGAAGCATATTCTCAGCCAGTTATTGAACTCAGTCGACATTCTCTTTCTCTCATATGGCTGCCTCGTACTTTGCCTACTCCCCTATTTGTGGTGGCCTTGAAATTTTGTATTGTGGGCCTTCCACATATGATGTCGTATGGGCTAGATGTGATGTCGTTCTAATAGAAGGTGATAGGTCCAGTTCGTTGGAGCGATGTGCCATTTGTGGTGAGTTATTCTCTTGAGAATCCTACGACAGGATTTGGACAAGTTTCGCATTTGAAAGGTCTAGCCGCAAGGATTCTTAGCCACACACATTATATTCGTTGCACTTCTAGTGTCCACAAGGACTCTCTACACTTTCGCCTATAGATGTTGGCTTCACTGAAGATGGGATCTTTGTGAGGATAAACTGGAAAAAAAAAATTGTCCTTTATTGAGGTCTACTTATGCAAATATTCTCTTATCATGGTTTTTTCCAAATTTAGACTTTTAATGTGGCTTGTTATCCAATTTTGGTCCCCCCGTCACTCTTTCCGGCAGAAATCGCATGTGACCTCACGTGTCGACCCTATTATTTTGCGCCCCTTAAATTATTCTTATTAGCAAACAAACCCTCCATGTGTTATTTTTAATTAGTAAAATGCCCACATGTGATATAGATTCACCTAAAAGGCTAAAAATATATATAATAAACTTAAAAAATATTCCTTCATTAATTATTTAAGTGATTTTCCTTCAATTCTAAAATATAAATCACAAAACGTTTTCTAACTTCTTAAGAATAAACCCCAATATATTTTGATACAAATTTGATACATGGATGCCAGATCAGGTAAAAACAATTAACTGAAATATATGTTTTATTTAGGGAAAATTACAGAATAGTATCCCAAGTTTGACGCTTTTTGCACTTACATGGCCAAACGTTAAAATTGTGCACCCGACTATCTAAAGTTTGCTCCGTTGACCACTTTACTATCTAGACTTTGAAAAATCTATTACCCGACAAAAAATCGTCAATTTTCGATTTCGTGACATAAAGCTGATGTCATTAAGAAGACAAAACCGGAAGATCACCTTTTATTAACGAAAAAGCACTGAAAAAATAAAAGGAATAAAAACCCCCAACCCGCCATTACCACCAACCCGCCAATTTTCACAAAACCTAATCCATAAATCAAGCTCGAAAATCCAAAATTCAACCTCAATCTCTAGCCTTCACTACTCGTTTTATTTTGCACGACAATGGGGTGGAAAGTTAGAGGACCAAATGACGTTATTCCAGACAGTTCACTTACGCCCGCTTATGGTAAGTATCCGTACAGTCGTAGTTAATTTTTTCCTTGTTTACTATGAATCATGCGTTGTAGTCCCTTATTTTGGCCGTATTTGAGGGATTTGTTCAATGCATGTGCAAAAGTGATATTTTGTTTTCAATTGTTTTTCAAAACTTGTCTAGAACTCAATGAAGTGAGATTTATGGTCCAACTTTTCAACTATTGCACGTGATAACTGCATTTTTATATGTATATATGGTCCAGCATGGTAATAACATAATTATTTTCCCTTCCCTTTATAATATAGGTAACAACAATGACTTTTCCACCATCATACTGCATCATTCTAGGAAGTTGATGAATTTGGGGAAGGTGGTTTATTTGGTGGGATAGGTTAGCTACGTAGATTGGTGTAATGAGGATGAAATGTTGAGGATAGAACTGCTACACATGGTAGAAGAGGTTGGTGTCAGTTTAGAGGGTGGTGAATTGAGAATCTTTACATTTCTGATAGGGATTATTCCATCAAAGCCCCTAAACTATGGCAACTTTATGGGTTTAGGGTCAGATCTTTGTTTTTAGACCCAGTGAGGTCTAAACATTGGTAGTTTGTGCGTATTGCCCTATTTTTCACTTTTCAGCAATTTTCTAACCAAAGATCGTCAAAAATCTTATTTAAAGTTTGACAAGAATCTTTTTCTCGTTGAGACAGTTTCGATGGTGGTGACGGTGTCGCAAAATTGAACATCAATACATGGGAAATTTAATTTAAGTATATTGAACTTAAATTAAAATTCTCGTGTTATAACTTTGAATTTTGCAACACTGTCACCACCATCGGACTAGTCTCTAGGATGGAATGATTCTAGTCAAACTTTAAATAATCTTTTCAATGATTTTTGGTCGAAACATTGCAAAAAAAAAAAGGAAAATGGGACAATTCGCATAAACTACCAAAGTTTAGACCTCACTAGGTCTAAAAACAATGATATGAACCTGAACCCAAAATGTACCTATAGTTTTAGGAGTTTGGTGGAATAACCCCTTTCTGATACTGCTAGTAGTGATTATATTACCATCAATAATAATAAAGAAGCATTGGAGATCACACTGGTAGGTTCTATAAGGAAAACAGTTGAGGTGTATGTGCGTAAAGAGGATGAACATGTAAATGAGGGTCAATCACATAATGATCTGCCAAACATACGTCCAATCAGTGAAGGATTGGACTACTATTGGTGATAAAGAGGGGTTTTATGATCATGTGGAAGATGCAAAAGTAAGGGAAGATGTTGGTCAAAAAAGCAATGAAGAAGTTGATGCAGAACTGGTTTCTATATTACAAGAGTTGAAGGAGTCGGTTTATTTAATAGAAAAATCAAATGAGGCACCAAGCAGTTCAAGGTCTACTAATCAAAACACATAAGCAACAATAGAACCAGATGTACAACCCACTTCAGGCTTTGCGAATGATACAGTTAAAGAAGGGAGCCAATCTACTCTACCCCAATTCTTAAGAGACAATTGCAGTCCTCTGTCCTTTGTTGCATTCAATACTTGATATTCATAACAGTGATGATAGTGAGGGTGAAGTTTCATTTGGGGATGATTCTGAGTTGTCACACAATCTGGTGGATAGTGACAATGATGCAGGTGAAGAAACATTGCTTTTTAGGGCTAATGTGGAGCAGGGCGTAGAATGGGAAGGAGCTGGGAACTAAGAGAAAAATGTTGCATCTAATCCACCACCAGTGCCTGAAGAAGGACAGAGTTCTGTACCAAAAAGTCAGTTTATACACAATAATCACACAACTTTCAATCTAAATTTAGACTTGCAGAAGGTTAAGTTCAAACTTGGAATGCAGTTCGAGAACAGTAAAATGTTGAGGGATGCTATCATGAAGTTTTTTATCAATGAAGGGAGATCAGTAAGGTTCCCATTAAACAGACAGAAAAAGGTTCAAGCAAAGTGTGTATAGGAAGGATGTCCTTGGAAAAAAGAAAAATGCCGAAAAACCAACTGGAAAAGGAAAGGCTACATCTGTTGCACCACCTGATACTGAAGTTTAACCAAATGATGCATCTAATGGGGCTGATATTGGAGTTGAGCCAAATGGCGCATATAATGGAGCAGCACCCTCTGAATCTGTAGTTGGATCATCTGTGATACAACCAATTTAGGTAATTAGAGGCATATTCTTTTATTTATTCACACCAATTATTACCTTTACAGTAAATATGTTGGCCTTACTTCTATATTTTATTTTGAACTGTTGATGAAATGTGTCTGTCACTCAACCTTCAATAGTTGGTGGAGGGAGGGGGGGCAGTAGGAAGTATAGTCAGGCCAAGCAACCAGAGAGAAAGAGAAAACAACATGTAGTACATTGATAACTCGTGCATAACAATGAAACTAGACCATTCACTAATTCAAATTCATTACATTATCAGGTGAAAGGAAAATGAGAAGCTTCAAATAAGAATAAGGGATAATCTTTGTTGCCACCAAGGCCAAATATAAAGAGCCAGCAATATCCTATGAGGACAACATGCAGTGTACCTCCAGTTCCAAAGGACAAGGCTCATATCAAAAGGGCTAGTGTAGTGCCAGCTGACCCTCAACACATGCCAAAAACTAGGAGTCATGATATAGTAACTTTGAAGGAGAGCACTATTGTCAGTCAAACTGTGCCAGTTATGCCAGTAACAAGGAGCCAAACACCTAACAATGTTAGTACAAGATCCACAACCAAACCTATTGAAAAGATTAAGAGGAAACTATTCTCAAAAGAATCAAACAACTCTAATTTGACCCTCACATCCCAACACATGAAAAGAAGGTTGGGGGTCCCAAGAAGACATATTCAGAGCATGACTGTTGCTCTTGGAACTAGAGAAGATGCAATTGTATAGGGTCTGGTTAATATGCTGTTAGGGTACCTTTTTTATTTATATTTTATTTTTTTATTTTATTTTATTTTTAAGTAAGAGCATTCAAGTTATGAAGTATTTTTGAGTTAACACCAAGATGTTATTTTGATGTTAAGGTTGGAACTCCATTCTTATTAATGATTGGACCTTGATAATAGGCATGCTCAATTACTGATGTACATTAATCTATGTTGTTCAATATTGCAGATTATGTTTTGGCACTATACATTGTTCAATATTGCATACTTTCATTGCACACGAGTGTTGAATAATAACATACATAAACTTAGAATGAAAGACATGGGTGAACTAAAGGTGTTGAAATTTTGGCACTTAGATTAGACAAACTTTCATTTATTCGTACCCGACTATTTGTACTTTTATTCGAGTTGCACTTTACTATCCAAACTTTAAAAAGTCATTGCACCGACTATTTGAGGTTTTGGAGAAATCTCACTTTACAAACCAAACATTTAAAAACAATTGCATCTGGCTATTTATTAATGTTATCAACGTACATGACAATTTAGATTTCCTTATGCCACACCAGATCTTTATGATACGCCCCCTAAAACATATCATTACCCGGTTCCGTATCAACAATCACATATCAACACCCCCACCCGAAATGCTTCATTATTCAGCAACAATCTTCCAAATCGCAAACCATCTTCATTTTCATTTCACCGAAAAAACAAAAATGATTATCACAAGTTCGATGAGACTCGCTACGCTATCCCTCTATCACTCACTAGATAGTGAGAAATAAGGCTAGATTAGTGGCCCAATGGTACACTCAAGTTGAAGGGATTGATTTTGATGTAACATATGCCCTTGTTGCCAGAATAGAATCCATTAGACTTCTCCTTGCCATTGCTTGTTTCTTGAAAATCAAACTATACCAAATGGATGTTAAGGGAGCCTTTTTGAATGGGTATATAGACAAAGAAGCTTTTGTTAAGCAATCTAAAGGATTCACAGATCCTCATCACCCTGATTATGTCTACAAACTTGAAAAAGCTTTATATGGTTTGAAACAAGCTCCTAGAGCTTGGTATGGCTAACTAAATTCTTGCTATGTTTTGGTTTTTCTGTATAGCTCAGATCAATGTTGATGATATAGTATTTGGCTCTTCTAATTAGTCCACTTTGGACAAGTTTGTTAGTACTATGACATGTACATCTGAAATGAGTATGATAGGGGAGCTCACCTTCTTCCTATGATTGCAAGTAAAACAGAAAGAAACAGGAATTTTTCTATCTCAAGAGAAGTATGCTAGGAACTTGGTGAAGAGATTTGGATTACTAGAGTCTAAGCCTTGCAGGACACCAATGCCCACTACTATGAAGATTGAGAAGGATGCAGCTGGTGAAGATGTTGACTCAACACTCTACAAATCAATGATAGGAAGTCCCATATACTTATCAGCCACCAGACCTGACATAATGTACTCAATGTGTGTTTTGTGCTAGGTATTACGCAGCACTCAAGGTATCTCACTTAACTGCTGTAAAAATAATATTGAGATATATTTCTGGAACTGTAGAGTTAGGAATTTGGTACTCTCATGATACAAATTCAAACTTGGTTGGCTTTAGCGATAGTGACTGGGCAGGGGATTTAGATGACAGAAAGTCCACCAGTGGAGGGTGTTTTTATCTAGGAAATAATTTGGTTTTCTGGTATAGTAAGAAACAAAATTGTGTATCTCTATATACTGCAGAGTCAGAATATATTGCAGCTGGGAGCTGTGCAACCCAACTGATATGGTTGAAACATATGTTTTGTTATTTTGGGTTAACTAACAATACTCTTCTAATGTTCTGTGATAACTTGAGTGCTATTAGCATATCAAAAAATCCTGCGCAGCATTCTAGAACCAAATACACTGACATTAAACATCATTTCTTAAGAGATTTGGTTGAAGATAAAACATTCACAATTGAACATATTGAAACCAACAACCAACTAGCTGACATGTTCACAAAACCCTTAGATAATGAGAGGTTCTTCCGTTTGAGGAAGGCTCTCGGTATGAGTGTATTGTGAACACACTAAACATACATGTGTTGCCTTAACATCACAGGCCAACACCAGTGACTGTTTGTGATGTACCCAGATTGTTCTTTTGTTTGTTTGGTTAGTTCTTATGATTTCCTTGTTTATCTCATGTCTGTTGTCTGCATTCTTGAATATTGTGAAGTCTTACTGGCCTGTCAGCATTTTTTTGGATAGCTTACTCTTTACAAATACTTCTTGAAATTTTGCTAACTTTCTTTACTTTGAGGTAGTGTCTGCACTTGGAAAAGTTGGGGTACACATAGCTGACTGCTATGTTGTATTCAGTTGTGTCCTATTCAGGTTGTAGATACACAAAACAATATAAAGAAGCTGGGGTGCACAGAGTTGACAGCTATATTGTATTCAGTTGTGACTTATTTATGTTGTTTTGCTTGCATAGGGGGCATATGATGGTGAACACTTATACTGGGTGTATGGGGTCTTGCGTTGCCTTTCATGCAGTATAATTGCTCACTTGGTGCTAAAACCTTCTTAATGATGTTCAGTAAACAAGTATGCGCTAGGATACTGGGGTGTTGGAGTCATGTACTGCCTGCATCCAACTCTATGTACTTGCATGTGCATCTGCATTGATTGTGTTGAAACTGGGTTGTTATGGGTCATGTTATTGCCTACATTCAGTGAATACATGATCCTTTTTACCTCAAAGTGTAATGCTTGAAAGTTTTTTTTATTAATGGTCTAAAAAATGAATAAGTATAGGGTTTCTATCTGTGACTGCTGATATGATGCGTCGAGACAACATTGTACTCATAAATGTTGGCCAAACATTCATCTTCTTATATTTCTTATCCAATACAGCTTATCCTGTACTATGTTGTCATGATCTTAAGGGGGAGTACCTCTTGGTTTTCTTCAGGTCACAATTTCATATGTAAGACATATCTCACCGGTTGCTAGCTGCCAGTAACACACAAGACTGCTTCTCATTGAACTATATGAGCTTAATTATCTCTGTGATGTTAATCCATTTACTGTTTTCTTAGTGTGTTTTATGTTCTCTAACTCATGTTTCAAATATAAGCTAAACTACTGGATTTGAATGTTTCCTTCTAACTCTTGAAGTTCCAGGTATCTTGCTCAAATTCTGCTTATGCTAGTATGTGAAGAAAACCTTGGTAAGACCCTGACCACACATACACTTGGCTTAGTATAGACAGAATGTTGGTTCGGAATGTTGTGCCAACACGGCCTCTCCGAATCTTGGCTCAACACTCAACACTACATTGTAACTCTAAAGTTATTCTCATTAACTGCTCTGGTCAAGTGTCATGCCAACACGTTCCGCACGTGTTGACTCAACATGGCGGGACTAGCACACGTTCTCAACATTTACCCGCCCATTACTTCCACTTTCCTTATTCATCTGCTGATTATTGTGCTTAGATTTTGCAAAATCAATTAAACCCTAAAGTCTCACTTCCTTCCTAATTTACTCACGCAAGCTATAATGGGAAATAAACCCACAATTTCTGATCTTGCCAATGTTGTTGCAGCCATGTCATCTGACGCATGGGGAGTTTAACCCCGCAGAAGCACCCGCACACGCAATACTGTGGTGGTACCTGAACCACCCAAAAGAAAGGCGGCTCCTGTTTACACCAGGAGAGATGTGAAATCGAAGAAGGGCATTAGCTCCAGAAGATGTTGCGCCAGCACAAGAACCCATTGATGTTGTCACAGCACCAGAACCAGAGGATGTTGTCACAACACATGAACCTGCTGATACTGAAGCAACACATGATCCACCCGTCATCTCTGAGGATGTCCCCCTTAGAGGTGAAACGGTGATTTCTGAGTCATTGGTACCTGAGGAGAATCAACCACCTGCTCCTCCTGCTAAAATTGAGGGGGATAAGTAAGATGAACAGGCACAAGATCATGATGAAGCTGTTGAGGAAGAAGTTGCTAAGGAAGCTATTGTTGTTGAGGAAGAAGAATCCTCATCCTCTGAAGAGGATGATTCTGCTGATGAAGATGAGGAGGAGGGTTCTGATGAAGATGAGGATGATTCTGCTGATGAAGATGAGGAGGAGGGTTCTGATGAAGAAGAGGAAGATGATGATGAAGGAACAGAAGAGGAGAAAGAAGCTGAGGAAATGGAACAGCTTGATGTTGTACCTACATCGGCTGATCACAATGTTGGATCAACATCAGCCGACCAGGATGTTGACACAACACTGGAGTCTGAAGAGGAGTCTGAACCTGAACCACCAGAAAATTTTGAGGCTGATTTTCCTACCGAGCGCCATAATAGGTATTTCTTGACCAAAACTGCAAGTGAGAATTACGATATTATGACTGCTAGGAATATTTGGGCTGAGAGGAACATTGTTGTTGATGACTATAAGAAACATAAGGTGTTTGATTTTCTTGAGTCTAGGTGCCTGTTATACTCTTTAGTTGATGTTGTCCCATATGTCCCTGATGTAAGTTTGTGCATGCTAAGGGGTCTCCCAAGTATGTGAGGGTGTATGTGACAGAGAAATTTTACAAATTCAATCCCACTATCAATAACAACACCTGGAGGATGCCAAGAAGATAGAAAACTGAGGAGGAAATTGATGACAACACCATGATAAAGGAGTTAACAGGTGGACTGGTGAATAAATGGAAGAACAAGCTGAATGTGACTAGACTCACATCTCTCACTGCCATCTTGTGCAAAGCAGTCTCATTCAATTGGATACCCTCAAGAAACTCCACATTCCTCCCTCATGAGATGGCTGTGTTGATATACAAACTGTAAAAAGGGCATCCAATGAACATGGAGGAGAGAATTTTCAGGACTATTACTGAGGCCGCGCACAAGAAGGATGCAATCCTACCCTTATGTTCCTTGATCTACAAAATTCTCACTGATCAAGGATTTAAAGCGCGGGGGGGGGGGGGGGGGATGAGATCTTTGTGGAGAGGACTGGACAGCTGCCTATCACCAAGAACTACTTTGGAGGAGACATAATCAATGACCTTCCATTGAAGGATCCAAATGCTCCTGGAAGTAGTAGAGTACATCAGGGGAAGAAGAAGGCACATAGTTTCATCACTGCCTCAGTTGATGAGGATGATTCAACCCTCACTGTTGCTATCAGCTCTGCTTTCATTCAAGGGAAGGTGGATTGGTGTGATATGATGGTTGTTGATAGAAGAAGGGAGATTGCTAACAGAGATGAAGAGATCAAGGAGCTTGACACCATCAAGAAGCACCTGTTGGTGGTGCTTTCTTCACAAAATGAGGATATTAGGCCACCAATTTTTTGTTTCTTGTACTTTGTTTAATAGTTTGAACAATTGTTGTTTTTGGCACAGAGAGCATGTTCTCTGTTTTGTTTCTAATGGGGCTGTAAACTGAATATTACTCTGCACGTTTTTAATTATTATAGTTTGCTTTGGTTGGTACTGTCAAACTAACTGCAGATGTTGAAATGACAGATGAAAATGTTAGGAGTGTTAACTGTGTTGGCTCAACACTGCAGTTCATCGTTCATATATTAAAGGGGAGCAAATTAGAATAAGTAGTGGTCTATATATTCTGAACATGCAGGTACTTAAACAAAATTGGTTGCAAGTGAAATTTTGTGAAGAAAGGCAAAAAGGGGGAGATTAAAAGTGCAGCGTTGTCAGGAAGTGTTGGTCCAACATTATGGTAACGAGTGTTGGCACAACACTAAGCTCAACACTGCACTGTTCAATTTAATTAAGTTAAATAGTTTATTTTACCTTTATTCTTAAACTCGCCTAGTTCCACAAGTTGTAGTTATCTATGATATGTTTCAGGTTATTAAGGACTCTAAGGATCAAGCGGACTTATGCTTAAAGAAAGAAGATAAGCTGAAGATACTTAAAGATAATATTAGAAGATCTCTTGAAGATAACAACAAAGGAGATTTCAAAATTATCCAAAGAACAAGAGGACGATCTTAAACTCGCGTCTATCACGCCAATGAAGAAGGACGATCAAATCCTATAAGAAGGCGTGATTGGCATCAAGACTAAATAACAAGACTAGAATTAAGTTCGGAGAGATTAGAAGAAATTCTTGTATTGTATTGGTCTTGTTTTTACTGAGTTTTATCTTGCTAAGCTATAAACTCTATAACTTATAGATTAATTAGTGTTAGGATTGGGTTCCTTGCTCAGTTGACTTTTGTAAGATCATTAAAGTTACATTTAGTGATAATTTAGCCGTAAGACTCGGCAGGTTATATTTATATAACCTGCTTAAAATTCATACACTGTGTCCGTTATTCCGCTGCAAAATTACTCTACAATGAGTGTTGGGACAACACCGAATGCAATCGGTGTTGGCAGAACATTCAGTGTCAACATAACGTGTGAATCAAAAGGGTATCAATCCTGGTCCATACACTCACAAAAAGCAATTGAAAAAAAAAACCATGATCAAAAAACCCGGAGATCAGAACGAGACGAGATCGACGACACGAAATCCGACGGAAGCGGGGACAACAAAGTCACAGGTGGCCTTACCGGAAGGTGCGTACTCACTCATGAAGAGAGACCTTTGCCTGCCTTGGTTGGAGTTTAGTAGTTTACCTTTAAACATTTAAAATAACAATGGAAACCTCCCGCTTGCTATTATATAGCCTTTAAACATTTAGCCTTGTAAAAATAAAATTAGAATAACAACTTTTGCTGTTTCGTTTTTAACATTTAGCCTTGTAATATTTATCTTAAATCCAATATTTCGTTGTTTCATTTTCAAGTAAACAACCGGATAACTGAGAAATGACAATCCATTGAGCAATTAGTTATATATCTCGAATGTAATCATGAATGTAATAATTTTATATCTTGAATCAATAATGACAATGCAATTTATAAAACAAAGCAGAGTGAATGAAGTTTGAAATTCCAACATTATGATAAATACAAACATTCTTAAACATTTGAAATGCGCTATTACATAAATAACGATAAGACATTCTCATTTTGTAACAAAACATATGGAAAGAAAACACAGCTCATGTGACATTAAGTGGGTCTTGAAAATCTAATGGCACAAAAAATGAAACACCTCTAATGTGACAAAAATGCACAAATCAAAAATAAGAAAGTCGTTGCGTAACTTATGCGACAAAACTGAAGTATAAATGTCACTAGCGAACACTTCCAATAGTTAAGCAAAAGACAGGTTTGTTACCTTATCTACAAGAGGGATCCTCCAATATGGGGAAGTTATTTCATCATATTGATATAACATTCGTCGTTTCAACATGTATTGTACCAAAGATTTAAATTTTTGATCCTTTTCTTTTACTCTGTTTCTCGATTTTTATGTATGAGAGTTTATACATATACAAGCTAGTGTTGTATAGGAGAAGTGATTCTTCAGGTCATTGGAGCATGTGTCCGATCCATAGTAATAATGTCTTCATGATGAGCCTAAAAAAGTGTTTGCCAGTGCAATTGTGTTTTTACTATACTAGAAACTAGGGCATGCCATACTCGCATACTTTCTTTTCACAACAAAAAGTATTAAAATAATTCTGCCATGTAAAAATGTACCATGTATATAAGTCTAATCAAACCATAACTATGAGAGATTGAGGAAAAACATAATATGGAAAATTTAAACAAGATGAAAAATAATACAACTGATAAGCGTCTAAAATATCTATGATTTACCCTCAATTACGGATGTTTAATCACCAAATCCTTGTATTTTTTTGTTTGTTTTAGATATTTTTGTGCATTTTCAGGTTTTTGAGTAAGTTGATTTGAAACAAGGCAAAATGACACAGAAATGAAGGATTTGGGAAAAGCTAGTCAAGGAGCTAAGTAAGCAAGCCGAGGACGGGAACTAATGCAGAGCAGGTACAAGTTAACGGATGTAGAGCGATAGCGGTGAAGCAGCACCAGAGAACTGCGTGACAGCGCCACAGGTTGCGCGAGTTGCGAAGGTCATACAATAGGTCGCGCGACCGACGCCACCACACCAATCAGGCAGAGACTCGCGCTACAGCGCTGAAAGATGCACGCCACGCGCGACATGCCAAGTCGCGTGTCCCCTGAAAGTTAAACCCTGAATGGCTTGTTCGTCTTTTGACTATAGGGCCTGAAACCTAACATAGGGAGCGTGCGCAGCAGTATAAGAGGCAAGAAAGGAACAAAATTAAAATCATCTCTCATACTCTCATTCAACATTACCATCTCATATTGTGCAACACAATTCCACAATACAATTCATCATCAAAATCATTTTCGGAGAAGAGTTCAACAACAAGCGAAGCAATTATCGATCAAGGGCGAAAGACATATCATTCATCACCAGGAGGCGTGAATCAAAAAGATTGGAACAAGTAGAATGCGCAACTATTCTAGAGATTCATTCAACAAGATAATTATCCCTAATCTTTTAATTCATTTCAATTGTTATTATTGATGTTGAATTTTATCTTTGAAACGATGAGAGGTTAGTTATTTTATGCTTAGAGTTAGAAGTAGTTGGATTTGAAGCTATGTAAAAACTTATGATTTGAATTTTATTAATTGCATGTTTATGTTTATTTGATTATCTTGTGCTCAATACCTTGTCATGCCTGATCAACATGACACATATTAAAAGTTATGGTTGGTCACTAGCGTCGTCACATAATACGTTCTGTGAGATAATTGGACCTGAGAGTGTTTGGAAAAGATAAGTCGGGCCATGTCCTCTTGTGGCCTCAAAAGAAGCCATGAACGTGTGCACAATTAACGAAATAATAGAATTAGGATGATGTAGTGGAGTATTCAGTGAACTCGAACCTCTAAACTATTTCACCATTATTGTTTACAACATAATCCAAATCAATTCAATTCAGTCTATTAGTTTAGTTTTAATCTAGTTATTCCACTAATCCATTCAATCAATTTAATTGCGCAATTACTTAAGAGAAGAGTAAAGTAATTGAATACAAGAGTTAATCATAGTTCTCGTGGGATTCGATACTTGTGACATAATTTACTTTATATTTTATATCACTTGACTCGTGCACTTGTGAATGTGTGAGGTAGATATACTATTACTCCGAGGTACAAAAGCACAAATTAACACATACACAACACACATCAAGTTTTTGGCACCGTTGTCGTGGACTAGGCAATTAAAAGCATATTATTTAAGTTACTTTACAAATTGATTTAGGTATTTAACTTTTGTTTATGTTATTCTCAGGTGCACCCACATAATTAATGGATTTAGGGCAATATGTTTATCAAGGATCGAGGAGACCATTTCTATCACGAATGATCGAAATATCAAGGTAGAAAAGATTCAAACATTGTGTAGATGATTCAGTAACTGAATTTCTCACACAAGTTCGTGGGCACGTGGAAACAGATATCTCACTTTAAATTCGGAGGAAGAAAATGTGAAGATGCGGTATACCACTTAATGAAGGATGACAAAGTGTGCAAGTTCTACATCTCGGCCACGCTAACGAAGAATATTCTCAAAATAAAGACATTTCACAAAAGTTTTTTGTTATTTATTTATGGGTCCTACTGTAAATTGTTTGTGACGCCCCATGTTATATATTTATATATATAGTGTGACGCCCCGTGTTATATATATATATATATATATATATATTAATACTTATTAAACGAGAACTAGATTAAAAATAGAAAATCAATGGTTAAATGTTTAAGAGGGATATGAGAACCTTTTCAGCCTTGAAGTCAATAACGTGCATCAATTATCTTAGACCCCAAACTAGAAAAAAAAAAACAAACTAATAATGGGATCAACATGCAATTAGTAAGATAAGCATCGGTTGTTTCACTTTTTCATTTCCACATAGGTGTACGAGTAGGCATGCATTTGAACCTTATGGCACTTTGATAAAATTACTAGTACTCGTCATCTTTGTCTCATTAAACCTTCATGCACGAAAACACCTAGCACTTAAAGACAATAGCCACTTTTACACTTCTACTCGTCGCCTTCAATTCCTTGCACCTCTTTTACCGACTCAGTTTGCTCCACAAACCTGATCACTCACAAACATATAACAAGCTTAGCACTACCTGCACTACCTGCACCATAAGAGAAAGGATAAAAAGAGAAAAGAGCTGGGGGCGATGGAACAAAAAGGATAACAAGCTACAAGAGTCATCTAGACAATATAGGTACTGCCATATTTCAAGTTGGACTTAAATGATTTTCGATAGAGCTGAGGATGTTCTTTTAATTAGATTAAACAATCAATATTGTAATGATTTTCGATAGAGCTGAGGATGTTCTTTTAATTAGATTAAACAATCAATATTGTTAATCATGATAAATATTGGTCAGCTTGTTAAAAGAAAGTGTTAACTCTGATCAATCTTTAATTCCTTATTGCCAGTAAATTTACGTTAGACTAAAAAGCAACTTAAGTAAATGATTTCGCTTCATTGGGAATATAGGACTTACATGAGGAAATAAAGCGACAACGGAGGCTTTGTTCATTAATCAAGTATGTGATTGCCCACTGAATATAGTCCTGCTGTTTTGGTATAAGTTCTGTCTATTATGAATATGATTAATTATAAAATCATGAAATTGTCTATGTTGAAGTTCATATGTGATACCACGTGATGAAATACAATACAATATAGCCTGATATGAAGTTACACGGATTTAGTGATAGCATATTGTCACGACCGGCTACTTTCAAAGACGCAAAGGCCGGAAGGCGCCGGCACACTTGTACGCAAGGACAGTCGACCATGGGCGCAGCAGTCGGCTAACGGGCATGGAAGACGAGCCGCTAGAGACGGACGTGCGACATGGGCGCAACGGGCGCAGCAACGGCCTAACGAGCGAAGGGAATGCGGCGTTAGGAGCGGGCGTGCGACGTTGGCGCAAGGACGCGGGGCGTCCATTCGAAGCGATGCGACGAAGGGCCGTGCCGTGGGGGCACGATGGGCCGAGAAAGTTGACGACGTTTCTAGAGCATTCGAGACGTGTCACGAAGGAGCGATGACGCCGCCTTACGGGAAGGACCGAGATGCTTCTAGAAGCCGACGATGGTGGTGTGGGACGCCGACTTACTGTAGCACTCGAGAGAAGACGGGAGTTCTCTCGAAGGATCGAGATGGTCACGTGCTGGACGGACGCACGTGCCGGGCAACTTGGGTAGTCCGCGGGTAGGACTTAGTTGCGATGTAAATACAAAGTTTTGGGGTAGCTTTGTAATTACTAGAAATTATAGGGACATGTACAGTAGGGACATTGTAAATATGCCGGGCTCTAGAAGGGTCTAGAGTTGTCCAGACTGGACTAGAGTAAGCCACCGCCTTACTATTACTGTTACTGTTTCGTTAATAGTGGCAGCAGTAAAGTTAGGGAAGCTGCTAACTGCTTGTGTGGGCCCCAGCCCACACTCTATATATAGGAAGGCAAGTTTAGGTTCATTTGCAACCTTGCCCATTCAATGTAAACACTTGTAACGGTTTGAGAGTTGAGTTAATAGAGTTGTAACATTATTTCAAAAGCTTTGCAATCTTTCTAACTCTTTTAATTCCTTTCCGTCACCTTCTTCCGAGTCTTTCAGCCTCCATGAGAGTTTTAGGCTGACTAGTGAGCCGACGGGACCGCGCTTGCTAGGCCGCACGAACGCATCGTCGACTCAAAGGGACCGTAGTCGACCGAAGTCGAGAAAAATGAGTTAAGTCCGTGACAATATACTCTTAACCACTTATTTAAATTGATAATTAATCGTGATGCAGATTTTAAGCTATCTCAAGTGGTAAGGGACTTGAGTTCATCTAAGCAAGGTCTCGAGTTCGAGTCTTGTGAATGTAAAAAATACCGCTGGGTGAGCCGCCCTCTCAAAAAGGGCCAGACAATGCTCGGCTGGATTAGTAGCATAAGCAGACACCAACGAGAAATTAAAAAAAAGTATTAATTAATGTATTTAGCGTAGATGGTGTACCATATATTAGCTAAGTTACGAAATCTCTTTAGCAAAGAAATGAAGTAGATAAGACTCTCAAAACATAACATGCTTCATATTACTAGATTTCTCCTAAAGCTAAGTACCCAAACTTGATAATGTGCTTGGACCCCAGTTTTAAGAATCATTACTTGACTTGAACAATTGGTTTAAACCTTTTACAATCGACAAACAATTGCTGGCTATATGAATTAAACAGATATGTTAAGTTAAAGAACAGAAAATACATTTATCAATGTGCATGTGGTGATTAACTTAAGTATTAAAATTGGTAACGCATGATGACACTATTAGTATGTTCAAAAGGGAACATAGCTGATTTAAATTTTCCCAAATTTGAAATAGAAAGTGCTAGGGGGAATTTAGTTAAAAGTACACTAAGGGGTTAGCTGTCGAAATTACCGGATAACACGTACCATAATTAGTAATCTTTGCCATTTTCATTAATTGAAACATGGTTCCTTATAGGTCAATTATGCTATGATATTAGCTTTGAAACTAATAGTCCCCGTAAAACTCCTTATAAAGAGATTGCTCCTTTCTTTTGTTTATATATTATTGTAAGTTAAGTGAAGCTACTGATTTGATTTAATCGAAACCACTAAGCCTTCTATAAGCATATCATGAATCTGATGTACTAATGTTTTAGTTTATTTATGCAAGGTTGCCATTCTAAATATACTAATTAATTCTTACCTAACATGAAACTGAAATTAAGAACCTGTTTTAATTGGTGTTGTCTTGGAGCTTCTGCTTTGACTTGAGCAAAACTCAGTACTTATAAAAGAAAGAAGGACAGTGACATGAGTCAATTAAATCGTAGAGTAGGTGTATAGTTAAGAAAGTTGGGATTAGTAGAGATTTGCTGGATTTCTCCACTCGAACTGAGAATTTAATGTGAGAAATATTTAGTGATAATTATGTTGGCCTCTTAGGTGGTTACCGCTAGACTTTGTCGCGTGTTTGCTTTTCCCACCTTTACAGTCGTATTTCAGGTGAGTGTTCCTAAACTCTACTATTTTGGAAAACTAGAAGGAATGTATATATATCTATGTATGAATATATATATATATATATATATATGTATGTAAACACGATTTTCTGCATATTGAACGATCATTTCTTCAAAGAAAGTTGTCACTCGAAATGTTCAAGAAAAGTTTCTTTAAATTGATTTGAACTTTTAAGTTTTGTCAAAGTAAGTTACCCGCACATTGGTTAATTTCTTTAAATGATTGGAATCGATATGATGAATGGTGCCCCATTGGGTTTTATTCGGATTTGATTAGTTACTGGATCCAGTGTTTGGCGTGGGGGTGTAGGGGGGTACCGTCGGGCGGCGACGGGCTTGCCGGTAGGAACTTTTGTCCCCATGGGCCCATTCCCTCTCAAACATAGCAGGAGGAGGTTGTCGCTTTGTTGGGTCGTAGGATTCTCATATGTACTGTGGCATACGTTCTTGATTTCAAGGTCGCTCCTTGGACGGGGAGATAAGGATTATTATTATGAGATGATAAGGGTGACTGCATCAGCAGAATAACGTAGACACCGATCATTAGAATATGGTTTTGTTCTTATGTAAACAGGTTTTTCTGTTTAATCTGATTTCACGATACTCTTGCATTACATGTGTGTGCTTGTAAGTTCTTTTGTTAAACTGTTTTTCAATGAAAGTTTTCAAGGAGAATGTTATTTTTATACTTGCACACACGCATGGGCACTCAATGAGAATTTTATCTCACGTAAAGCTTTTGTGTTGCTTTCCTTCCTTCGAGTTTAAGATGAACTAGGTTACTACTATGTCAGGACCTGGGAGGCTATGGCATTGGGGAGCGTTCAGAATTCACTAGGGTGTTGAGTTAGTTGAGCTTCTCTTTCTTTTTCATTAGTTGTACTTTGGGCGTCTTTTGTTAGATATTGAACATTTAGACTTGTAATAGTTGTTCTGATATTGTTATGTTTAGCATTGATTTTTAAGGCTGTTACAGTTGGTATAAGAGTTTAGGTTAGTATACCTAGGCTATGCTGGGATAAGTTCTTCGGACTGTGGGACTAGTTTGGGTAATAGGATTTAGTGAAACTGCTTAAGCACTAAAGTTGTGATGCATTACTCTCGGGCGACCGACTGATGTGTAATTCCTCACATACTAAAGTGCTAAGCGGATAAACATAGATGAGTGAGTTCGTGGTTAGGCAACCCTATGTGTTAGTTTTTCCTTTGTCTACTTATGTATCTACTACTTCTAGACACCCTCATGCAACGAGTGTATTATTTCCCTTAGCGTTTTATAGATTAGATATATGTTCGTTGTTTAGCGTGATGTCTCATTGTTATGAGTGACTCTTCCTTATTTTAGACCCAGGCTATAAGGAATCATGGTGTTTGATTTGGGGTGTTACATGATGGTATCAGAGAGGGAATGGGATCCTGATTCATATTTTATGAGTTTGTAGAAGACGTCTTGTCCCGTTTAAATTTTAGTTGTGATGGTTATTACAAACTCAGCCCTAACAAATAATGAGTACGTGCTGGCCTGATCAACCAGTATGTTATCCTTATCTTTGGAGACTATGTTGACTAATAACCCATCAATGCTGGATTTGGAGTTGTGTGTGATCCTTAATTAGGCTTGAATCAGACTATTATTAGTACAACGCTGACATGCGGTGCTCTAGTCCTGGGTGCGCAACCAGTGCCTCGTTCACTACATTTTGGTGTATGTGCTAATGATGCCAAACATATGAATTAAGAATTCAAATATGCAAGTAAATGCCCTCATGCATATACTCTTAACCGCTTATTTAAATTGATAATTAATCGTGATGCAGATGTTAAGCTATCTCAAGTGGTAAGGGACTTGAGTTCATTTAAGCAAGGTCTCGAGTTCGAGTCTTGTGGATGTAAAAAACACCGCTAGGAGAGCCGCCCCCTCAAAAAGGGTCAGACAGTGTTCGGCTGAATTAGTCGTATAAGCGGACACTAGCGAGAAATTAAAAAAAGTATTAATTAATGTATTTAGCGTAGATGGTGTACCATATATTAGCTAAGTTACGAAATCTCTTTAGCAAAGAAATGAAAGTAGATGAGACTCTCAAAACAGAACATGCTTCATATTACTAGATTTTTCCTAAAGCTAAGTAGCCAAACTTGATAATGTGCTTGGACCCCAGTTTTAAGAATCATTATTTGACTTGAACAATTGGTTTAAACCTTTTACGATCGAGAAGCAGTTGCTGGCTATATGAATTAAACAGATATGTTAAGTTAAAGAACAGAAAATACATTTATCAATGTGCATGTGGTGATTAACTTAAGTATTAAAATTGGTAACGCATGATGACGCTATTAGTATGTTCAAAAGGGAACATAGCTGATTTAAATTTTCCCAAATTTGAAATAGAAAGTGCTAGGGGGAATTTAGTTAAAAGTACACTAAGGGGTTAGCTGTCAAAATTACCGAATAACACGTACCATAATTAGTAATCTTTGTCATTTTCATTAATTGAAACATGGTTCCTTATAGGTCAATTATGCTATGATATTAGCTTTGAAACTAATGGTCCTCGTAAAACTCCTTATAAAGAGATTGCTCCTTTCTTTTGTTTATATATTATTTGTTTATATATTATTGTAAGTTAAGTGAAGCTACTGATTTGATTTAATCGAAACCACTAAGCCTTCTATAAGCATATCATGAATCTGATGTACTAATGTTTTAGCTTGATGCAAAAGAAGAACAATGACATGGGTCAAGTAAATCACATAGTAGGTGTATAGTTAAGAAAGTTTGGATTAGTAGAGATTTACTCGACTTCTCCACTTGAACCACTACAAGAAAACAACACATTTTCGAAGGCCTCCGATGGAATCGGCCGTTGGAAAAAGTGTAAAAGCCTTTTCCGTCGGCACTTGGCCGACGAAAACGGTCTTTTTCGACGGCACGTACCCATCAGAAACTTTTCAGACTGGTTAAAGTCGTCGAAAAAGCCTTTTCCGTCGGCCAAGTGCCGACGGAAAAGGTCTTTTCCGACGGCTTTAACCCGTCGAAAAAAGGAGGTAAATAAAAAAAAACATTTGACCGGCGACAGGCCCACACCTCTTTTCCGTCGGCACTTGGCTGACGGAAAAGTGGTGGGACCGGCGCCTTTTGGAAAAGGCCCCGGTCACTTTAAGGAAAATAAAAAAAAAACAAAAAAAAAACATCTATAAATAGCAAGTTAAATTTTTTATTCATCATCACCAATCACTCTTCATTCTATATAATATAATCCTTTCTTTCCTCAAATATATATAATTTTTTCGATAATCGTCATTTTTATAAATGCCCGATAAAGGTAAAGGAAAAGCGAAACAGAAAAAAACACCGCTATATATTTCCAATGTTTTGTTACCAAAAACCCTGGGGTTGCTCAATTTTGCTAGTAGGTTTAAATCTCGGCGCAGTGGCAACGTTGACACCACTAGTCCCGATGAAGTTACCCAACATGTCGAGGAACCTCCGCCACAAACTCAGCATACTCATGTTGCTTCCCAACATGAGCGCCCAACTATAAGTCGGTCCTAGGCCTCTACTCCGACGTGTGCACAACCACAAAGTCCTACTACAACCCGGACCGAGGTTCCTACTTCGACCGCACAACAAAAGGGACTCACTTCGACCCAGAACCGAGCCGCTGCTCCCCGCCTGAGGGACCCAGATCCGGTCTTGCTGCCTGAAATTACTCCTTCACGTTCAATCTTTCCGCATGGTTAGGTGGACGAAGTTCAACAAGCCAATAACGAAGTAGCTTCATCGGGACTGCAACCCTTGTCGGCATTTGTTGCTTCTGAATCTGCTTTTACTAGCCATAGGCCGCCTAGGGGACGGGGGAAGGGTCGAGATACTACAAACGACGAAGAACGGAAGCCCAAACTTGTGGTTACCGATAATTTCACTTTTGATCCTTCAAGTGATGAGCCTACGGGAAGAATAACGCGATCAATTGGTTTTACGATAAACGCCTTGGTGGAAAAACCGGCGATATATTACTCTCAATTATCCGACGCACAAAGAAATAAATATATTGCCTACTTCAAGGTATCTTCTTTTAACTTATTTTAACACATTTCACACTATTTATTTATATTATAATTTTGTCCTTATACTTATATGTTACTATATTTTAAAGAATATGTACCGATGGGATGATGGGGAAACGCCTAAAGTCACAAAGGCATTCCATCGGGTGGCACAATCCTCATGGAAGGAAGCCATATACGAGTGCAAAAAGCTATACAAAAAGCGAGCTAAAGATCCCGAATGGTACCAAAAAACTTGGCTACCTCGAGGCTTTGAGTCGAGTTACTGTGATCATTGGGCGAAGGAAAGGACGATTGAACTAGCTGAAAAAACAAAGGAGAATCGAGAGGCCAATAGGACAAAGAGCGCCGATGGCAAGGGTCGCTTAGCTACGTACCATGGTGGATCCGTGAGCACACATGAGAGGAGATATGAAACGAAATGATACGTTAGGACTTCCTTGTTTGCAAAATATATTTTGTGATATTGAGCTACTCTTTACCATTAATATTGTTTAAACAAAAATGTTATTATAGTATGATACGCCGAATGTGATGCGCTTCGACCAACAATACGTAATGATCCACGCGCAAGCTTATCCAGATGGACGAATAATCTGTTGGGACCCCCCACTTTCAGAAGGGTATTATGTAAGTTATCTTAAACATGTATATGATTGTATTGTGCCTATACCTTTTTCATTTATTTACTTTGAACATCGTAGGAACGTTATGTTGAAGCACTCGAGGATAATTATGGTCCCTTATAGAAATGGCCGCTTGAGTTTGACATAAATATCAGAGCCATTGCAGAAAATAATGGCACATATGGGAGGATCTGAGGCCAAAATAAGCACAATACCCTCGTAGATTATGGTAAGTCGCAGGGCAGTAATCCAAACCCTGCCGAAGGAGAAAAGAAAAGCTATAGCGGTCAATTTGGCCACCGCTGACTTGAAATAAACCGTTGAGGGTTTGCAGAAAAATCTGTCTGATGTGCAGACGGAAACTGTGAGGGAGCGGAAGGAGCAGAAGCAGGAACGAATTCGTGACCAAGAGGAGAGGGAGCTGGAGCGAATCCGTGACCTAGAAGAGAGGGAGCGTTATCAATGGAACAACCAGCAGAGATTCAACATAACCAGACACAGCATGGTCAAAACTATCCGTATTGAGACCAAGAGTTTCAGGGTACAAACTCATCGTGGCAGCAACCAATCGGTCAAACGAGTGAGCAAGTACGCGGGACCAACACAATAACAATAGTTTTGGAAGTGATTTGGATTATTGGTTGTGGCCTAGCATTAGTGGGGATCATCGGCGCGCTAGCATTAGTAGGGATCGTCGGCGTGCTAGCGTTAGTGGGGATAGTCCAAGTTCATCCATAAGGTCTCCATTGTATAATGTTGCGCCCCATGTTACTCAAGATGACAATACTATAGCTGACCTATTGCATTTGCCTATCAATGAGTGTGACTTTTCTAGCAGTGGATGGTTGGATGCTTTAAACGGAAATGAAGAATTTCAGCCAACCGGGGAAAGAAGGAGACAAACCAGTAACAGAAGTAAAGGCCCAGCCAATCAAGAATGAAGATGTTATTTGTGTTAGTGTGAGTTTGTGTGTTTCAGTTACCATTTTAAGTGTTGTATGTTTTAATTACGAGTTTGTAAGAGGTGGTTTTAATTACCAGTTATGTTGTGTGTAATCAGTTTACGCATTTTAAGTAATGTTTTGTAATTCGACGTTATAAATCGTTTCTTTGTTACCATATTTGATGTGAATTAACTATTAATTGGCTTAACCAATACTAAGACATGAAATCCAAATATTTGAAAAAACGATTAAAAAGGTGCAATAAATACATTATTGAACTCAAGTACATCGGTATCAAGTATTATAGTCTGAAACGACGTCCAGAATCTTGTCTTCAACAAGCTCGTACGATTCATCTGCCAATTGTCCTTCAATGTTGAAGTCGTTCAAATCTGCGCCCAAGTTAAGTCCGGGCAACTCATCAGCTTGAAAGAGTTCTGGGGGTTGAGCGGTATCTGCGGCGCCTTCTTCCTCTTGCATTGACGACATATCGTTTATGTTCCTTGCACGAATAGGGTAAACTGCCCACCATCCTTTCCTCCGCGACACATGTTGTGCTGGATATGGAGTGTAGCACACTTGGAGAGTCTGATTTGCAAATATGAACGGTTCATTGGTAGTGAGAAAACGTGTAGGATTGATATCAACCATTCTGTACACCGGGTGTATTGTTGTACCACTACGGGTAATATCATATCACACACATCTGAAAAATACAATTGATTGGATCATATCGTTGCCATCACACCAGATAACCTCAATGATGTCATTTTGCGTCCCGTAAAAATTTGTGCCTTTAACCCCATCGCTGCTGCCCTTCACATAAACCCCGCTACAGTTTATTTCTTTACCCTCATTGAACGAGTCCGTAGGGAATCTAAAATCGTTCACTTTGTAACCTCCGTACCCTTTTATTTGTGTGCTTGCCCCTAAGGCGAGTGCGTACAAACGTTGATCTATTTCGTACTTTCCAGAGCAAACCGTTTCTTTAAACCATGACACGAACTCAGCAATCTGCTTTCTTTGAATTTGTTGTTGAGTAAGACCGCCACAAAACAAGTCCTCAAACAACCTATCAAACAGGTGAGACGTAAATCTCATCGACGCATTAAACAGATGTACGAGATATGTAAAAATATTAATTGTTATATACATACGTGAACCAGTTGTCGGCTTCTGGACAATTCATCAACGTGTAAAGCTCAATTAGCCAGCTCCTCGGAAGTAAGATACCATTGTTTCTTATATGGATTTAGACCTTTCCCTCTTCCATGGAAAATAGGAAGCTGCCTTGTGAAATCACCACATAATTCGGCCTCATTTTGACTAAGCCTGTTGTATCTCGTTTCAACACTTTTTTCGAAATAGCACAAACATAAATGGGTGCTCTCGGACAATATATAAGAATTTGCAATTTAACCTTCAATGCGAGCTTTGTTCAACACAGATTTCTTCAACCCAAGCATTCGCCTACAAACAAACTAGAAGTTCAATATAAGTATGACATAAATACATGACAAATAATTTTTGAAATATAAAACAATTTACCTCTCAAACGGGTACATCCAACGATACTGAACCGGTCCACCAACTTTGGCTTCGCAGGGAAGATTTATCGCCAAGTGCTCCATAGAATCAAAAATGTCTGGGGGAAATATTTTCTCTAATTTACAAATTTTTATCACGGTAGATTCCTCCAATAATGTTATGTCTGTGGCTTTAATCTCTGTGGCGCACAATGCTCGAAAGAAGATACTAATCTCTACGAGAGTCCCTCATATCGGATCAGCCAGCAAATCATGAAGTGCAATTGGTATTAACCTTTGCATAAATACGTGACAATCGTGACTCTTCATCCCAATCAACCTCAACTGTTGTCGTTGCACACAATGCTGAATATTGGAAGCATGCCCCATCTAGAAATTGCAAACCAACCAACCTCAACTGTTTTCGACGACATTTTGCTGTCGGAAAACCTTTTTCCATCGAAGCCTTTTCCGTCGGTCTTTTTCGACGGTTAAGACCGTCGGAAAATGTCTTTTTCGACGGGAAAAGAGCCTTTCCCGATGGTTTTTCCCCCTCCGGAAAAGCCTGTTTCTCTTGTAGAGAACTGAGAATTTAATTTGAGAAATATTCACTGATAATTATGTTGGCCTCTTATGTGGTTACCGCTAGACTTTGTCGCGTGTTTGCTTTTCTCACATTTATAGTCGTATTTCAGGTGAGTGTTCCTAAAGTCTACTATTTTGGAAAACTGTAAGGAATGCATGTATATCTATGTATGAATCTATATATATGTAAATACATTTTTCTGCATATTGAACGGTCATTTCTTTAAGTAAAGTTGTCTCTGGAAATGTTTATTTCTTGAAAGAAAGTTTCTGTAAATTGGGTGTTTGAACTATTAAGTTTTGTCAAAGGAAGTTACCCGCACATTGGTTAATTGCTTTAAATGATTGGAATCGATATGATGAATGGTGTCCCGTTGGATTGTATTCGAAATTGATTAGTTACTGGATCTAGTGTTTGACGTTGGGGTGCAGGGGGTACCGCCGGACGACGACTGGCTTGCCGTAGGACCTTTTGTCCCCATGGGCCCATTCCCTCTCAGACATAACATGAGGAGGTTGTCGCTTTGTTGGGTCGTAGGATTTCCTTATGTACCATGGCATACGTTCTTGATTTCAAGGTCGCTCTTTGGACGGGGAGCTAATGATTATTATTATGAGGTGATAAGGGTGACTGCATCAACAGAATAACGTGGACACCGATCATCAGAATATGATTTTGTTCTTATGTAAAAAGGGTTTTTTGTTTAATTTGATTTCATGATACTCTTGCATTACATGTGTGTGCTTTTAAGTTCTTTTGTTAAACTGTTTTCAAATGAATGGTTTCAAAGGGAATGTAATTTTTACACTTGCACACACGCATGAGCACTCATGAGAATTTTATATCACGTAAAGCTTTTGTGTTTCTTTCCTTCCTTCCAGATTAAGATGAACTAGGTTACTACTGCGTCAGGACCTGTGAGGCTTTGGCATTAGGGAGCGTTCAGAGCTCACTAGGGTGTTGAGTTAGTTGACCTTCTGTTTCTTTCTCATTTGTTGTACTTTGGGCATATTTTGTTAGATATTGAACATTTAGACTTGTAATAGTTGTTGTGATATTGTTCTGTTTAGCATGGATTTCTAAGGCTGTTACATTGTTGAATATTACTTTTAGTTTTAAATTCTTCTAATTTTGCCTTTAGTCTTTGGTTAATAATCAATAACTTAGAGGCGCGCATAAAATAATCATTGAGACGCGCATAATTTATAATAGATTAATCAGTAGGGACCGCATAATATGTTTGGTTAATAATCAATAACTTGGGGGTGGAGGGGGGGCATACAATAATCATTGAGACCCGCTCAATATATGATAGATTAATCATTAGAGCCCGCATAATATATGGTTATCATTTGTCTGTTTTGGTTTCATAATATTTTCAATAAGTGAGTCCCACTAAATATATGTTATCCGATATAATAAAAAACTAAAAGTTAAATTTTCTTAATTATTATGTGGAGATTATATAGGTATTGTCTTTGACATTTTTTTCGCATGTGAACTACTGAGATAATCTTTTATCAACTAATATACGTCTAAAGCTTGAGAACTATACCACCGGGTGATGATGCCCTACGTTTTAAGATTAGAAAATGTGCATGTCTATCTAATGTTTACAATAGAGTAATTTGTCAAGATATCTGAAATTGAATAAAATCATAATAAAATTAATTGGTACAATACTTATTTTATAAAATCAAATTCTAAATTTACATTAATATTCCTTAAACAAATACTCAAATTGGTTACATTTCTAAATACAACAACACTTTAAAAAACTGCAATTAAATTATCGATTAAAATAAAATTGGCGCGGGCCGATTACTAGTGTATATATATATTAAAGTTGGGAATCGACGTAGTTGAATAATTATGTTACGTGAAGCCATGCCTTTTTTTCTTTTTGATGAATATGAAGCCACGTTTTTCTCTGCAGTCAATATATTTAAGGAAAAATCACATCAGTAAGGTTCGTTACATTGAAAACATATAGAGCTGTTCTGTGAAAATTTTCACTTTCTAAAGTAAGTATGTCATACTTCATTTAATTTGACAATAGGTCATATATTACGGACGAGGTGCGAGATTACAGTGATATGAAAACCAATATGTTAACACTCGATTATGTACTCCAAGGGTTGTAAATTTTTTAAGTATCCGAACGCCTTGCCTGCTCTACAGAGTAATAAAATATTCTATTTATCTTTTGATATTTTTGGATCTTTTTCATCTATCATCCCCTGCCTTTCCCTTATGGTAGTTTTCCCTATTTATAGAGGGTGATTACTAATACAGTTGTCACTATGCATGTTTTCTGCCTGACAGATAGCCCTCATTCTTCAGCTAATACATACTACGCATACTTGCCTGGCTGACAAGTGGTTTATGATAGCTGACTCGGATGATGTTTTGCTAGACATCTGGTGTTATAATGTAACATGCTGATACATTCTTGCGCGGCTGACAAGTGGTCTATGATAGCTGACTCGGATGATGTATTATAAGACACTTGGTGTTATCATGCAACAATAATATATAGTTTATTTGCCCTCGGGCTTATCTCTAGTCAATTGATGTTTTCAGGAAAACTATCGGTAATACCAGGAAGTATCGGAGAAATGCCCAAGGATAATCGTAATCACATAAGGTATAATGAAGTCATCTAAGCCTCGGGGTACCTTATGGATTTTGTATCATGTTCACATTCTCCTATCATCGTTATTAAGGAGAGTCTCTCGGATCATCTAAGTCCGAGGGCTACTTCCTCCGATGGATATATTTTCACATTTCCGAGGGTTACCTTCACATCGTTCTTAAGGATAATCAGATCATTCAACTCTGAGGACTCCTTTCTAGGAATATACTTCCGAGGGTTTCTTTCATGTTCCCCTGATGGTTGCAATTTTTATCCCTCGGAGAAAACAATTCTTCGGGTTTACATCTGTCCCCCCGTCAATAGAATATGAAGGAACTCCAACTTTAATTTTTCTCGAAACTTTCAAAATATATTCACCATTGATTGCTCCTATTTATGAAAACCGTTTGACTTCTCGTAACGACCCCAAATTTCTCGGTAATCGTGCCCCGTTAGTGCCAGGGCATTAACTCTCTTTAACTCCCCACTCTCCCACTCTCTCATTGTGTTTTCATTTGATTATAAAGGAAAAACCCCTCATTTTCTCCCCTACTTTACTGTTCACCGTCTTCATCCTTAAACCCTTACTATTCATTCTCCACTGATCTGCGATATCTGCCGGAAACTTCTCTATATTTTCGTCGGAAATTTCACTGCTCATTTCGTGTTTTCAATGGCGACTACAAGAAACTTCTCTGAGACTATCTCAGCCGCCTCCGCAACGAAAATTGTCTCATTCGCCCGTGATGTGGGTTCTCCGGCGACGGCGACTAGTGTTGCTACACCTTCTCGTAAGAGAAAAACCACCAGTAAGGCGGTCAGTGATGATGGCGGCGCCGTGGTGGTCCAGAAAAAGGGAAAAAAAGTCCAAGAAAATCGACTTCTCTGGAGGAATCTCGCCGTTTTCAGAAAGTCGGCGACGTTGCTAGCACCGCGACGGAGGAGGAGGAGGTTCAAGCTCTTTTCGTTGAATTCCGTGCTTCTTCTAGGAATCTGGTGCTTCAGATTCCCTCCGAGGATGAGAGAGGTGAAAATCCTCCCGACGGTTGCGTCACCATATATTATATGCAGATTCGTACCGGGCTTCGGACCTTTTTTCCTCCATTCTATTGCGAGGTTTTTAAAGCTTGCGATATTTGCCCGAGTCAGCTGACTCCCAATTGCTTAATTATCCTATCGGGCTTCGTGTTGTGGTGCCTTGCTCGGGGGTTGGAGTGTACTGTGAAGAGGTTTTTCTCCATTTTTAAGGTATGCGTATCTTCGGCTGGAGCACCCTTTTATTTCTTCTGCCATTGTGACCGTTCCAAGAAGGTTCTAGTTGGGACCAACGTCTCTTACAACAGCTGGAAAGATAAGTACTTTTTCGCGAGTCCTAACATCGAAGAAAAATGGGACTTCCCTCTCACCTGGAGGGTGCCGGAGGCTCCTTCGTATCGCATGGACCCCTCGTTGGTTTTTGATCTTGTTTATGACGCGGTAAAACTCTCATCCTCAGAGCATTGTCGTGCCCTATGCCAAACCGCAGGCTTGTACAAGATTTCTTCGATCGACTTGGAGAAGGAAGGGGAATCTTTTCTTTCGTTATCGGAGGATAAGAGGCCTTCGTTTGGTAAGAATTTTCATCTTCGGATTTTTCCTTCCTCATTCTTTTCACGGTAAATTTTCCATGATGGCTTATAATTTTTTTTTTTACTTTTAGTGGAATCTCTATCAAATTTCATCGTCCTCCCGCAAGATGAAAGTAAACCGTCCAAATTTTCTTTGAGGATCAAGACCAGGTCAATCATCGGAGCTGCGGGATCTTCTTTTGGTGATCTGCCTCTTAGTGCTGAGCATATGAGTTCGGAAGCTGCAACTGTAACCACCCCTCGTTCCAAGAAGAGTCAAGAGGGGTCCCTCTGATGCAAAGCCACTTACTTTCACTGTTAGCGAGGAATTCGAGGGTCCCGACTTGCTGACTCTATTATTTTGTGATACTGCTTTATCCACCGGTGCTCCAGCTTCTCCTTCCGTCATAGCTGCTCCCCTCACTACTTCACTGATGATTCTTCTTGCACTTCCTTCGAAAGTTCCTAATGCTGAGGAGTACCTTTCTCAAGACGCTCCTCAGGCTCCGGTATCATTAATGACTTCTCAAACAAGTACTGACACTTACGATACTCTGAATGCTATTCTGGCCACTACATTGGGATCCGCCTCACCTCCCCTAGTGCCACTTTCTCCAAACCCCAGTCGAATTCCTTCATCACTAGGTACCTTGTTCTCACTATTATCAATTATTTCTGAAAGGTTGTTCTCTAACCTTCTCATTATCCTTCCCAGATAAGGGAAAGAATGTCGTGGGTTACGATGATCCTCCCCCTCCCGTGGGTAAGAGTTTTCTTTGTATTTTTGTAAGTTACGATGAGTTCTCTTGTTAAATTCTGACGAGGCTTATGTCTTTTAAGCAGAGGATATGTCAACTGGTTTACCGAAAATAGTCAAGTGTCTTTCGATAGACGATCTACTTGACAGCGACGAGGACCTCTCATGGCGTCTTCCAGTTACTAAAGTCTCCGAGCCTTCGTCCAACCCTCCACTTCTCCAGGATGATTTGGCTCTTCTGGACAGAATGCTTCCATCGCTGGTAATATCAAGTGATTGGGTAGCACCTGCCTCACTTCCTTCAGCTGTTTATACTGATTCTCCCCGAGTGATCTCTATAGCTCCTCCTGCTCGTGAAGGCATGTCTTTCTCCAGCCGCTTTAATGTAGAGGGTTCCCATCCGTATGGTATCACCACTTCACATCCTTATGCCAAACTGTAGGGTGTCTCTCCTGTAACAGAACTCTGCGTAGTACGATATGCCCATAAGACGCCTGGTACCTCCTCTACCCATTTGGCTTTGTGCCAGTGGAGTCGTGCTTTTATGCTTTTTAGCAGAGTACGATTTGTTCTTTCTACTTGTCCATTGCTTTGAGGATATCCAACTGATGCAAAGTGATGTTTTATTTTCCAATGCGCGCACCACTGATACAACTCGCTATTATCGAACTGCAGTCCATTATCACTTACAATGTATTGGGGAATTCCGAATCTGCACAGTATATTCCTCCATAAGAAATTAATAACCTCTCCAGCAGTAATCCTAGCCAGAGGCTCAGCCTCTACCCATTTCGTGAAGTAGTCAACTGCTACTAAAAGAAACTTCTTCTGCCTCGTATCTGGTATCAGTGGTCCGACTAATCTACCCATTTAGCAAAGGGGAATGCCAAGAGGTGGGGTTCTCAGAAAGTTGCGGGGGTATGGATTTGCAGAACATACAATTGTCAAGGTTTGCATTGTTGCGCATAATCCCTACAATCTTCCACCATAGATGGCCAATAATACCCCTGTCGTAAGATACGATGGGCCATACTAACTCCTCCTGAATGGCTTCCACACTGTCCCTCATGTATTTCTTTCATTACTGCTTTCGCTTCTACACTATCAAGGCATCGGGTATGAGGATTGCTATAGCATCTTCGGAACAATGCTCCATTATGGATGGAAATATTGGGCCGCCTTTCGTTCCATCTGTCGTCGTTCTTTTTCATCCTCACCATATCCTTTCGGATTTTCCAGGTACTTCTTAATACCTGTCGTCCATTCGTCATTGATAAATGCTACCATAATCTATGATAGTTCGGGCGTATCTTTTCCAGACTCGCTCATTTGCAACAGAGTGATTCGTCGCATGTTGACGAGAGTCTGAGAAGCTATTTTTGACAAGCTATCCGCCTCCTGATTCTCCGACTCGGGGTATCTGTGTTACCTGGAATTCTGAAAAGACTCGTTTCCTTTGACAAACTGCCCGGGTGTAGGCTTTCATTCTTTCTTTTTTTATCTCAAAATTTCCTGTAACTTGCTGTACTATCAACTAAGAATCGCTGTGAAATATCAGTCGCCTTATCCCTCCATCATGTTCTAACCTCATGCCTACCAACAAGGCTTCGTACTCAGCCTCATTATTAGAGATGGGATACTCTACCCTGATGGCAAAGTACAATACTTCTTCTTCAGATTCCGTATTTTTGAGTACTACTCCTATTCCTCTGTGGGTTCCTACGGATGACCAATCCACAAATGCATGCCATATGGGGTCCTGACTTTCTTTTGAAGTATCGGCCATTTCCACGATTAAATCTGCTAGTACTTGCGTTTTTATAGCCGGCCACGGGGCATATTTGATATCGTATTCGCTTAATTCTACAGCCCATTTTACGAGTCTTCTGGATGTTTCGGGTCGGTTAAGAATAGTCTGTAAATGATGCTTGGTAAGTACTGTGATTGGATAGGATAGGAAATAACATCGTAATCTTCGTACCATGGTTACTAGGGTTAATACAAGTTTTTCCATTAGCGTGTGCCGAGCTTCTGCCCCTTGCAAGGTTTTACTAACACAATAAATGGGCAGGTGTTCCTTTCCTTACTCCTTTACTAAGACAGCACTTCTTACTTCTTCCCCTACTATTAAGTGTGCAAAAAGTTTATCTCCTGGCTGAGGCTTGACTAGCAATGGCGGGATGGTCAAGTATTTCTTCAAATCATCAAAAGCTTTCTCACACTGCTCGTCCCATCGAAATCTTCCTAAGTTTCTTAGAATTTTGAAGAAAGGTAACCCTTTGTCTGCTGATCTTGAGATGAACCTATTCAATGAGGCTAGCATGCCTGTCAAATGGCATTACCTGATAGAAATATGTGCCGGCCTCAGTAATAAAACTTGTCTTTTCTTGGTCTCGTGCCGCCATTGGTATCTGATTATATCCCTGGTCTCCATCCATGGTAGATAACAGAGCGCATCCCGCTGTAGAATCTACCAGCTGATCAATAGTAGGTAAGGGATAACAGTCTTTTGGACATGCATCATTTAGATTAGTAAAGTCCACACACATACGCCACATTCCCCCTGACTTAGGTACTAATACCACATTTGATAACCACTCAGGGTATAGTACCTCTCTGATTTGTTGAAGGCGTATCAATCGTTGAATTTCAGAGCGAATGATCTTATTTTTCTCAATCCCCATATTCCTCTTCTTTTGTTGTACAGGTTTAGCGTTAGCCCTTACATTAAGATAATGTTGGCATACCTGTGGACTAATTCGTCCGGGCGGCCCATCTTCCTAGGCAAAAAGGTGGTTGTATTTCCTGAGGACCTCCACACTTTTTCTTTCCAGTTCTGGTTCCAACTCGAACCCTATTTTCACCTTCTTAAAAGTATCCCCGTCCACAATTTCCACTAATTTGAGTTCTTCGACAGGTTGTACTCTTTTTTCTTCGTCTTCGACTTTTTGCTTTTTCCCGGGTACAAAGGTTTCCTCATCGTGATTGAGGGGAATGGCGTTCATGCGGCATTCTCTCGCTTTAGTTTGACTTCCCCTTACTTCCCCTATTCCTAACATGGTGGGGAATTTGATTTTTAGGTGAAGAGTTGAGGGAATAGCTTCAAAAGCATGTATCGAGGGTCTCCCGCATATCACATTGTAAGTTTTCGTAGGAGCCTCAACTACCCAGAACTTTACATGCTCCGTTCGCCTCAGTGCTCCTTCTCCCCAAGACATGGGTAGAGTAACAGTACCTATTGTGTGGCTAGCTTCTCCAGAAAATCCTACCAGCGGTGTTTCCGTTTGGATCCAGCTGTTTTTTTAACACTATGGCTCGGAAAGTAGGTGTGAATAGTACATCTACAGAACTTCCAGTATCTAGCAAGATTCTTTGAACCTCTATACCCAAGATGGTTGCCGAGATCACAAGTGGATCATCATGCGGATAAAGAATTCCTTTCAAGTCCTCAGGTCCGAAAGATATTGTAGGCAGTTTTGCTCCCTGAATTGAACAGATAGGCATCCCATGCTCTACCCTCCGAGCTTCCTTGAGATATTTCTTTTTTCTCCCTGTGGGTATTATTGCTATATCTCCTCCTTCGATAATATTCACCTCTTCACAAAGATGGATTATCTTCGTAAGATTATGGGGGTGGAGGAAGCCTCTGACGATGATACTCTTCCACCGGTTGCTCCCGATGAACGATGAACTGTCTGTCCATTTTCGCTTTCATCACCTCTCATCTTTTTCCTCATATCAACCGATACCTGGTCCCGATCCTCTTCATTTACGTAATCTCTTAAGTACCCCAAGCTCAACAAACGGCGAATTTCCTTTCTTAACATAGTGCAGCTATCTGTGGTGTGCCCATATGCTTTGTGATACTTACAAAATTTCCCCAAATCTTTGTTCTTATATGGCTGCTTAACTGGCCTTGGCCATACAAAATCCTGATAACTCTTCATTATATTGAGTATCTCTGATGGCGTAACGGTCATGGTTGGTAGGGGAACGGGTTGTAAGTGCCTTTTTACGTTACCCGGGTTCTCCTTCCGAAATGGGGGAGCTTTATCCTCTTTCGCTTTTGGTTTCTGATCATGGATTTCACCTTCGGATTGTAGTTTGGAATTTTCCGCCTCCTCCATGAGGATATACGTTTCTGCTTTTTGCATCAACTCATTCATGTCTTTCACCCTATTTCTGACCAAGTATCGGAAGAAACTTCCAGCTCGCAAACTTTGCACCAGTATATCCGCAATCATAGATGGTTCTACATTCGGCACATCCAAGGCTTCGTCGGAGAATCACTTCATGAAATCTCTGGGGGATTCATTTATGTTGCTTAATAGTGAAAAGGTGACATGCTGACTTGGGGTAACGCCTGTTACAAGCAAATTGTCTAACAAATAGACATGCTAGTTGTTCAAACTTGGAAATCGTACTTGGGGGTATCTGCGAGAACCACGATTGGGCTCGCCCGACTAGCGTGATTCGGAACACTCGGTATAACACTGGTTCATAAGCTGATGCGAGATCTATCACGGCCATATATTGATTAATATGATCTTGTGGATCTCGCCCATCCTTTTCTCCCGAGTATAAAGGTAAGTTCATTGGTCGCATTGTTACTGGGATGATTGCGTGTGCAATTTTTGGGATGAAAGGAGATCTCTGATAAACTAGTTCTTCCTCGGGAGTTATCGTTCTTCTCATATCTTGCATTTCTCTACGCATATGATTAATTACATCCCAGAGTGTCGGTGTAAGTTCCCGACCTGTTGGATGTTGGAAGTTGTAAGGTACCTCCGAAGGAATTTCTCTAGTAGGCCCAGTGTCCTAGAATACATGAGGTCTTTCCTCGTATTCCCTCCTTTGTGTGGGATGGGTGTTCTCTCGGTATGTAGGGCCTCGGTGAGGAGTCTGAGTCATCTGAGATCCTTGTTCTTCCACATGGTATCGCTCCCCATATGGCAAAATGGGTTGAATTCCATGTTCTCTATCTCTTGTATATTCGGATCATCGGAGGGCGGCCTCCATTAGATCTTCAAACACGTTCTTGGGGATATTTATGAATTCTGCATCGGGGGCGGGTGAAGGTGAGGTCGTGGGTATTTCTGTGGGATCTCGGGTTGATACTTCCTCTCCCAATCTTGGTTCACCTTCTTGTGGATGGTTGGTGGAGTTTTCCATGCTGAAATAATATTTCAGCGGAGTTACTCAAGGCAATTTCTATGGCATTCCCACAGACGGCGCCATTTTGTTGACACTCGATTATGTACTCCGAGGGTTGTAATGTTTTTAAGTATCGGAATGCCTTGCCTGCTCTACAGAGTAATAAAATACTCTATTTATCTCTTGATATTTTTGGATCTTTTTCATCTATCATCCCCTGCCTTTCCCTTATGGTAGTTTTCCCTATTTATAGAGGGTGATTACTAATACAGTTGTCACTATGCATGTTTTCTGCCTGACAGATAGCCCTCATTCTTCAGCTAATACATACGACGCATACTTGCCTGGCTGACAAGTGGTTTATGATAGCTGACTCGGATGATGTTTTACTAGACATCTGGTGTTATAATGTAACATGCTGATACATTCTTGCGCGGCTGACAAGTGGTCTATGATAGCTGACTCGGATGATGTATTATCAGACACTTGGTGTTATCATGCAACAATAATATATAGTTTATTTGCCCTCGGGCTTATCTCTAGTCAATTGATGTTTTCAGGAAAACTATCAGTAATACCAGGAAGTATCGGAGAAATGCCCAAGGATAATCGTAATCACATAAGGTATAATGAAGTCATCTAAGCCTCGGGGTACCTTATGGATTTTGTATCCTGTTCACATTCTCCTATCATCGTTATTAAGGAGAGTCTCTCGGATCATCTAAGTCCGAGGGCTACTTCCTCCGATGGATATATTTTCACATTTCCGAGGGTTACCTTCACATCGTTCTTAAGGATAATCGGATCATTCAACTCTGAGGACTCCTTTCTAGGAATATACTTCCGAGGGTTTCTTTCATGTTCCCCTGATGGTTGCAAGTTTTATCCCTCGGAGAAAACAATTCTTCGGGTTTACACAATCTATTACAAACTATGTCAATCTACTACTAACGTTAGCTATAGATTGACTTTAGTTCGAGACACCAAGTACTCGTGATCGGAAGCCTGACTGGATGTCGAGGATGGAGATATGTCGAATCCTGACGAATATCGAATATCTATGTCGAGAATTACTGTATATCGCGAGTGAGCAGATATCGGGGGTGAATATATGTCGAGAAAATAGATATATCGAGGATCACCGTATATCGAGGGTGGTATGTCGAATACTATTGTTGGATATCGAATATGAGTATGCGATATCAGTGGGTAGGTGAAGGTATTAATTATCTATATGTCCCGGCATATGGAGCTGGGATATTTATAGATCTCGAGATTCAGTGTGCCTTGTACTATATCGAATCCCATATTCGATAAAAGGACGTATATCCAGTGCTGATCCTGATATACATGTGTTGGACCTTGACAACAAACGTGAAGTGTTGCTTAATTTTCAATTCCTTGCACCATGCTGTCATTTCCTTACACCCGGAATTCGGTGTCGTTGTCTGAAATAGGGGCTCTTGGGAGCCCGAAGCAACAAGTAATATTCTTCCATATGAACTCGATCATATTGTTCTCAGTGATGTGTGCCAGTGCCTCGGATTCCACCCATTTTGTGAAGTACTCAACGACGACGAACAGGAATTTCTACTGACCTTTAGCCACGGGTAAGGGACCCACTATGTCAATGCTCCATCGGTCGAAAGGGCAAGTAATTATGAGGGGCTACATCGGCACATCCGGTCAATGTATAAGCTTGGCATGGTATTGACAGTTCTTGCAACTGCGACAGAATTGCGTGGCGTCTTTCTGTATTGTCGACCAAAAATATCCTTGCCTTAATATCTTTTACGGCAACGCACGTCCACTTGAGTGGTTCCCACAAATACCAGTATGGATCTCCCTCGTGATGTACTGAGCATCAATAGGGGATATGCACCTCAAAATGGTGAATCTATATGCTATGTACTTAAGGCAACGTCGAGCATTGGCGTCTTCGGGCAATTTCCCATCTTGGAGGTACTGGAGAATCTCGTCCTTCGAACAAGGAGGGTCTTCTATTGGAAGGATAAATTCAATGTTGGCCCAAACCTTGCTGGATTTGGTGAAGCCTAGTGCAGGTCTGCTGGTGGCTATATAGTAACGCATTTCTCCACATAATTGTCGGATGAACTTGCAAACTTAGATAGTGCATCTGCCTTTGTGTTTTTAGACCTCCCAATCAGAGTCAAATAAAATTTGGTGGATTCTGAAGCCATAGCCTTGAGTTTTGCTAAGTACGGCACCATTGTTTTCTGCTTTGCTTCGAAGAATCCCGAAAAATGGTTCGCCACCAGCTGCGAATCTGTGAACACCTCCAAGTGGTCGGAACTTATTGTCTTCGACATTCTTACGCCCGCAAGCACTGTCTCGTATTCAACTTCATTATTCATAATAGTGAAGTTTAAGATTATAGCAAAATCAAACTCTCGACGATCTGGCAAGACAAGGTGAATCCCTGCCCCTCCGCCATTGGTTGTTGATGAGCCGTCGACGTGTAGTAACCAAGCTGAATGACGAGTACTCGGCCTCGGGTCTTGAATTATAGTAAATATATGGTTACATGAGTGATCCACATTGTTGCCCAAAGTTTCTGCCATGATATCCGCTAAGACTTGTTCCTTGACAGCGGTTCGGGGGCGGTATTCCAGCCCGAACTCACTTAACTCTATTGCCCACTTGACTAGGCGACTGGATGTCTCTGGGCTTACCATTATTTGTCGAAGAGGTTTATCCATTACCACGTTCACCGGATGTGACTGGAAATAGGGATTCAGTTTTCGTGATGTCATTGTTATTGCTACGACGAATAGTTCAATCTGTAAATAGTTTCTTTCCGCACTATGAAGCACGTGACTGACATAATGGATAGGTAATTGTTTACCGTTGACGTCCTTGACCAAAACGGTGCTGATGGAGTTAGTGGAGACTGCCAGATACAGGTAAAGCATCTCTCCCGGGTCAAGCTTAGCTAATAGTGGTGGAGTCATCAAATACTTCTTAAGTTACTGGAATGCCTCTCACAATCGTCCGTCCATTGAAAATCCATCTCTTTCTTCAATACCTTAAAGAAAGGCAAACTCTTCTCGGCCGAAGTGGCGATAAACCTTCCTAACGTTGTGATGCGTCCGACCAAACATTGTACATCTCTCTCTGACCTTGGCGACGGTAAACTCATCACTGCATGGATCTTATTGGGGCTAGCTTCAATTCCTCTCTCATTAACCATATAGCTCAAGAATTTGCCTGCTGGGACACCAAACATGCACTTCTTGGGGGTTAAGTTTCATTCCATAGTGCCTCATAATCCCGAAAGACTCCTCCAAATGTTTCACATGATCTTCAGCTTTTAGGCTCTTAATCAACATGTCATCTACATAAACCTCCATAGATTTCCTAATTATGTTATAGTACATTTTGGCCACCAATCTCTATAAGGTGGCTCATGAGTTTCTCAACCCAAAAGGCATCATTCGGTAACAATAAACCCTGGTATCTGTAACAAAGACCGTTTTCACTTGATCATCAGTTGTCATAAATATCTGATGGAAACCACTCTTTGAATATACAAAACTGAACAATGCGCACCCTATCGCCGAGTCCACCAAAAGGTCAATTCTTGGTAAGGGAAAAGGATCTAGGGGGCAATGTTTGTTCAAGTCTGTATAGTCCAGCACATTCTCTATTCTGCCAATGTGGCCTGCTTTCAGTTTTTTAATCACTTCCTTCTCTGCGACTTTATGTTTCTCTTTACTGAAGTTCTTTTTCTTCTGCCTCACAGGCTTGGCCTTGGGATCGACATTCAACCTGTGCACTATGATTTTGGGGTCAATCCCCTTCAAATCCGAATCTGACCAGGCGAATATGTCAGCATTCCTTCTCAAACAGTCCACCAGCGTAGCCCTACTGCTATTTGACATTGTTGATCCAATCTGCAATGTCTGGTCCGATCTCTCTGGGTCAATGCTAATGGTGATAAAGTCTCCCATGGGCTTTATTTTTTATTCAGTCTGGAAAGGCAAAATCGCCTTCTCCCTCTTTGACAATTCGGTCTGAGTGCAAGTCTTTAATCTCCTAGGGTCTGCTACCCTCTTTTTGTTCTTCTGAACTGACTCCTTAGTACCCTGAGGTCTCTTCATTCTTTGCCTACACCGTGGGTATCCGATTAAGAGAACTAGTGTTCCCACAGACGGTGCCAATAATTTGACAATAGATCGTATATTACTAACGAGGTGCGAGATTACAATGATATGAGAACTAGTCTATTACAAACTATGTCAATCTACTACTAACACTAGCTATAGGTTGACTTTAGTCCCAGACACTAAGTACTCGTGATCGGAAGCCTGACTGGATGTCGAGGATGGAGATATGTTAAATCTTGACGGATATTGAATATCTATGTCGGGGATTACTGTATATCGGGAGTGAGCCAATATCGGGGGCAAATGTATGTCGAGGAAATAGATATACCGAGGATCATCGTATGTCGAGGGTGGTATGTCGAATACTGTTGTTGGATATCGAATATGGGTATTCGATATCAGTGGGTAGGTGAAGGTATTAATTATCTATCTGTCTTGGTATGCAGAGCGGGGGTATTTACAGATCTCGGGATTCACTATGCCTTGTACTATATCAAATCCCATATTCGATAGAGGAACGTATATCGGGTGCTGATCCCCGATATACATGTGTTGAGTCGACTATCTGCAGGGCTTAGCCCATATAATCGGGTGGGCTAGCCCTATACGGGAATTATCCATATCATCATTGCTCATAATTTTTATGACTTATGAGGTTGAAATGGCAACAAGAAGTTATTTCTATGTTAGCACACAAGAAGTTCATTTAAAGGACTTGAAGTTTAAATTTTTTAGCGCTAGCTTAGCTTCTTTAAAAAGTCCAAAAATTCAATGGTCATTTGTTTAGGGGATGGTAACTTTTTAAACCAAAGGGGAGGAGGATACTTATCAAAAACAAAAACAAAAAAAGAGTGGGGGAGGTTCTTGTGATTGCAAAAATTGCAATTAAACATTGCCAGTTTGTTTTTCTAAAATCTGATACGGAAGAAATGTATTTTGGTCTTATTTCGTCCGGGTTACAATACACGTGGCAACTGTTACAATGGGTCTGACTTATGCCAAAATAATGCTAATCAAATATAGAATCAGACTAACTTGGTCCAGAACACCTAATACAAGCTGACTAGGCAATACAAATAGAAATGTAAATAATCTAGCGAGGGTCGAATCACTCCAATTCGATATCGACGAGTCTCGAATTGGCTAGCAGATCGAATCGCACTTGTTCGAGAGTGATGAGCCTCGAAATAATAATCAATTGAACCGGCTGAATCTTGAGCAAGATGAATGTCGAATCTGTTGGCCTCGATAGAGTGAAGGTTGAATGGGGCTATATCGAATCTGTGCATATCGAATTGAGTAAATCGAATCGCTGAGGATTAAATCGCCTAGTTTGATGTTGTGTTGTTGCTCGATGGTCATCAATGGTCCTTGTTGTGTAACTGGGTGGGGTATTTATAGACCCCGCCTGCGAGCCCCAGTGGTAGTTGAGGAATGAAGGTCGAATCATGCACATTTGATCTTCCTTTTAAAGTCGAATTTCTTTTGTTCGATATTCAATTTTATGGGCATTTCTCTCGTGGGCTGGCCCAAATGCATCATTGGGCCTTCCTAAAATACCTCCATTAAAATGTATGCTAGCAATGTCTTTCTTTGGGGCACAGTTCCCAGCGAGGTTGGGAGAGAGACCATGCCGCAGGGCACTATCTCTGTTCCGCCAAAACCATGTAATGAGGTTCTGACCGGCTCTAATCTTTCATCTCCCAGACCCATTTTTTCCCATTTTGAACTCATCAATACGTTGACTGAACTGGCGTTATCCACCAACACTTTCATCACACCAAAGTTGGTTATGTCAACCGTTATCACTAATGGGGAGTTCAATCTTCTCGTCTTAATCGCTTGAGCACTCAGCTTCTGCATGTCTTTTGTTGAGAAGGAGATCTTCTCGAGCGGTATCTCTTCTATTCTTAGTAGATCCACAAAGCCGACAAAGCAGTCTGCATCGATATCCCTTGTGATCTTCTTTCGGCCCTTAGCAGAATCCGCACCGACCGGACCTCCTGAAATCATGTGTATTATCTCTTTCTTGATGTTACTGTCTGTTAGCTGGGGATAATCCAACACATGCGGCCTATCGACTAGCTTCTGCTTGTCCTTTCTTGGAGAGCAAGACCTATCTTTGTCCATTTTATCCTCCCGCTCCTTCAAATTCCTGACAAACTCCACGAGTTTGCCATCCTTTATCAACCTCTAGATCTCGTCCTTGAGGTCTTTGCAGTCCTCGGTCTCATGACCATTCTGCTTGTGGTATTTGCAGTAATGGTACGACAATCTCGTTGCCTTGGAGTCTCTCATTTGTCTTGGCTCTTTTAGCCAACATGTCCTCTTTGCCGTCCAAAACACCATCATGATGTCAGCGTTTAAGGGCGTATAACACCTCGACGACGAATTCCTATACCTGTTATTCCTATTCTTGTTGTGGTTTTGTTCCTCTCTTCCTCTTTCTTTTTCTTTTGGGCCGCAACTACTACCGCTTTGGTGGCCATCATTTCCTCGCGATGCACCACTTGTTGCGTGAGCTTGTTTATCTCTTCAATCGTCTTAGGCTGCAATCTAAGCAGATCCTCGCTGAAGGCCACATTGTTGGTCGCACAGAAGATTATGTTCGTGATCATTTCTCACTTGGGACAATCTATCCGTAGCAATTTCGCGTTGAAGCGGCTCATGAAATCCTTCAAGATTTCTCTCGCACCTTGACTGATAGAGTATAGATGGGAGTGGTCCAGTACCAATGTGGACTGACTGGAGAACTGATTCTCAAACATCTTCCTCAGCTGCTTGTAACTTCTGATTGATCCCGGAGCGATTCGGGTGAACCAATCTAGTGCCACTCCGACCAAAGTGGTGGCAAAGATTCTGGCCTGCACGTTTTCTTTAAAACCGTACAGGTTAAGCGTCGTGTCCAATTGGAAAAGATGATCGTGTGGATCTGTCTTTCCATCATATGATTTCAGCACATGAATATTTTCATCTTGCCCCAGAATTTCTGCTTCTATCCCCTCGCAGAAGGGAATGCTCTGGCGAACATTTTCTAACTGCTCCATTTTGTTCTCAACCTCCACTCTTTCTCTCTCGAGTCGATCCAATTTCCTTGTTACCTCAGCTTGCTCCCTCCTGGAGTCGTTGCCCCGACTCTCCTCGCGTCTTTTTAAACTATTCTCCATGTTCTCTTCTCGCTTTCTCAGGTAATCGTATCGGCTTTCTTCACGTTCCCTTGAGTCGTGGTGCCTTTTCGACTGCACCTCGGCTGAATTTGATCTCCCGCTACGGTCGTCCACCTAGGATTTTACTCTGTTTCATGCGTCTAGGCGATTGGACACAGATCGCTGCTCCCGCACGCTTTCCCACGAACCTCGGGCTGCGACATTCGCACTTGTGGTACGGGCAATGCCTCAGTCACTGCTGATCGGATCATTGCCAATATCTCATCTCTAAAAGCACTTGGCAGCAAAGTTTTTGTAGCTATCGCCCCTGTCGCGCATGTATCCAGCGCAGGTCGATCTTCTCCCATTGGTTTGGGTAGGTTCCGCCTTGCTGGCGTAGGCATCCCAGGTAATGTTGACGGTCCTTCTGTTTCTGGGATAGTCTGAGTTGCGGTTGCCTATTCCAAATCAGGATTATTACTCTCTGTTGTTTTGCTTTGCGATTTAGTCCTTCTAGCTGCCATGCCTAATATACTGGGAAAATGGTGTTCCCACATATGGCGCCAATATTTTGGTCTTATTTCGTCCGGGTTACAATACACCTGATAACTGTTACAATGGGCCTGACTTATGCCAAAATAATGCTAATCAAATATAGAATCGGAATAGCTTGGTACGGAACACATAATACAAGCTGACTAGGCAATACAAATAAAAATGTAAATAATCTAGCGAGGGTCGAATCACTCCAATTCGATATAGGCGAGTCTCAAATTGGCTAGCAGATCGAATCGCACTTGTTCGAGAGTGATGAGCCTCGAAATAGTAATCGATCTTGACCAAGATGAATTTCGAATTTGTTGGCCTCGATAGAGTGAAGGTCGAATGGGGCTATATTGAATCTGTGCAGATCGAATTGAGTAAATCGAATCGTTGAGGATCGAATCACCTAGTTCGATGTTGTGTTGTTGCTCGATGGTCATCGATTGTCCTCGTAATGTAAGTGGGCGGAGTATTTATAGACCCCGCATGCGAGCCCCAGTGGTAGTTGAGGAATGAAGGTCGAATCATGCCCATTCGATCTTCCATTTAAAGTCGGATTTCTTCTGTTCGATATTCGATTTTCTAGACCTTTGTCTCGTGGGCCGACCCAAATGTATTATTAGGCCTTCCTAAAATACCCCGTCAAAGTGTTTGATGTTTTTAATTATAATAACAAGCAATAAATATTTAAAAATAGAGGAAAGTGTAAGTAATGTTCCGCTTTACTTGTAAATTTGTAAAGCATGTTACCAAGTTATTATTGTATCTATAGTATCCATGTGCAAGAAAAGTTTAATTTCAACCCTTTAATATTTGAATTAGAAGTAACATAATAATAGATTCACTATTTGTGTTTAATACGGAAAGTACACCTCAAGGATAAACAAACTTGTTTTTCATAAATAACGAACGTGCTTGCATATTCCAAAAGGATTGCTTCCCACGAATCGTATAAAATAATTAAAGCCAATTAAAATACAAAACATTTAATCAAATCAAATCTTATAAATATCCTTAATCCTTTGATCCTCGTACAAATTAATATTAACTTGGAATGAGAGATAAATCTCGCTCCTAGGGAAAAACTAATTTTCCTTATTCAGTTAATATCTCTAACTGTTACAGATTTTGGAGCTTTTTTTTAAATCACACGAAAATCTCTAAAATAATTTATTCGCTAATTCGCTTCCTCAACCTCCCGGCACCGACCTAATCACGTACGACGTCGTTTTCTGTAACTGTCCGGTCCCAGAATCTTTTTTTTCCCGACATTGGGTTCGTAAAATAGGGTACGTAATTTCCCCTCTGATTTCTGATCTTTTTTTTATTGGTTGCTTTTTAATCATTGGTAATACCTTTTTTTTCTGTTCTGTAATTTGAAGTGTATTTGGATGCGCTTTGATCAAGATTGGTCATGTTATTGGCTAATTATTAGTCTGTATTTTAATTAATCTGTTGGGGCAAAAATTTTTTCTTTTTGAGCTCAGTATAATGGTTTTAGGAAAATATATAATATAAGCTAATCAATATGTAACTTTTCAGCTCATATGATTCCACATTGTATGTATGTCTTTGGAGATAAACCCCTGTTTTTTCGAGGGTCCTGATTGAATATGGTCATTTCAGGCGTTTTTGTATGAATCGAAAATTCATCGTATTCACCCACATACATACATACCTTCTTTTCTCATTCATCCTATTGTTTGTTAACTATTTCGTTGATTCCATGGCGAAACCGCAGATCCTTGTATGTGTTATTGGTTGCAATGCAACCGAATGTGTCTTTTTCGTGATTGCCTATTCCACCACTTACTTAAAGATCATCGTGTAACAGCCTTTTCTTCGTCTACCTCAGTAGGGTTTTGCGTTAATCATTCATTCTTCACAATGGGTTGCGCAAATGGATTTTTCTATTCTGAAGAAAAGCAGCCTCTTCTTTCCTTTGGTGTGATATCAGACGTCCAGTATGCTGATATTCCCGATGGCCGCTCGTTTCTTGGTGTTCCTCGCTACTATCGTCACAGCCAGCTTGTGTTGCAAAGAGCAGTACAAAAATGGAACGATCAAGAATTGAAATTTGCAATCAACTTTGGGGACATTGTGGATGGTTTTTGCCCAAAAGACCAATCATTAACCGCTGTGCAGAAAATCGTAGATGAATTCAATCTATTCAATGGTCCCGTATACCATTTGATTGGCAATCACTGTCTCTACAATCTTCCCCGTGAGAAGCTACTTCCGTTACTGAACATACCTGGTCAAAACAATCTTGCCTATTATGACTTTTCTCCAATTCCAGAATACCGATTTGTTGTGCTGGATGGCTATGATGTAAGCGCTATCGGTTGGCAGAAAGATCATCCAAACACGTTAAAGGCTCTCAGTTTTCTCGAGGAAAGGAATCCAAATTCAGACAAGAATAGTCCTAACGGGCTTGTTGGACTCGAGAGAAGGTTTCTTATGTTTAATGGGGCAGTTGGGACAGAACAGTTAGAATGGTTGGATCACGTTCTCCAAGATGCAACAAAGTTAGATCAGAGAGTGGTAATATGCTGCCATTTACCTTTAGATCCTGGTGCATCGTCCAATGAAGCATTGTTGTGGAATTACGATGAAGTAATGGAAGTGATACACCGATATAGTTGTGTGAAGGTTTGTATATCTGGACACGACCACAAAGGGGGAAGGTCGGTTGACTCCTACGGTGTGCACCATTGGGTTCTTGAAGCAGCACTGGAGTGTCCTCCTGGCACCAATGCTTTTGGACGCATTGATCTTTTCCATGATTCTTTATATCTCTCCGGCACAGACAGAATGGAGAGTCAAGAGATGGTTTTCAACAGTTGAAGGGACCAAAAAGTTTCAGATTGTAACATTCCTTGTTCACTACAGTGGAACTTGGTTCAAAAAATCCATTAGCTATGGAATGTAATTATGGAAGAAGATGAAGGTGACATAGTGTAGCTTACGAATCCATCAAAGGTGGACATCTACTTTTTATTGATGCGGTACCAATGTCTTTATTTATACATGAAATGCCATTGCTAGGCTTTTGTGTGCTCTGCGTGTTTGTAGCTCGAAGTTGTCGAGAATCTTTCGTAATACTGAGCTCATTTCTTAACCTCTACAACATAGGTACTCTACTTATCTACACTGTAAATTAATGACCCCCCATTCGAGCTAAGCATACAACTTGTGCTGCTGCTTGCTTAGTCGTGCATGCTCAATTGGCATCTCTGAGGTTTGATAATGAACAAAATATAGCCAAAAAAGACAACTTAATGGAGATATTACCTTTTATTTTATATATACTTTTCTTCTAATGGTTTCTAATGCTTCCAATAATATAAACAGCAGTTTCTTTCATCCATGTGGCATTTTATGCATCTCGTACTCTTGGGCGATATTTATTTCAGCACCCTTTTCGTTTAATGCTTATACAAGTTCGAATTTCAAGTGTCTCCTCAAGATCTGTTAACCAGTTGAGTTTAGAATTACTCATATAAACGAGATGGATATTTTCCTGTAATCCTGTTTACTGTTCTAGACTAATAAAGCCAAGTTAGCATTGTTGACGTGATTCTAACTTGTTTCGTAGGGTCGAGTGAAAGATCAAGTGCATATCTTAATATAACATAACTGGCAAGGCATGAGAAACATTATACTGAAGAACATATTATAACTAAAACTTGAACGGGAGTGGTCGTTCGCTGAAATAACATAGTGATGTTCTTAAGATCATTATGTTTACTTTTTGACAACTGCCAACAAAAACAACTTGGCCTGAATCAAAAATGCAGATCCGATAGTTTCCAAGATTCCGAGAAGAACAAATGTGAATTCGTATCGAGGCCTTTCCCATGTCCTCTTGTATCCATCCACTTTGCAGAATCCACAAGTGAAGAAGAGCTCCAGTGAACCAACCCAATCGTTGCTAGAGTGTTTGTATTTCAGTATGCCCAAAGAAAATCTATTGCAATATGTACAAGTGGCGGATGGTTAGGCGTACTAGACTCGGGAAACTGCGGTAATCAGCCTTCCAATGCTCTATATTCAAGTCTTCTAACAGCATAAACCTTAAATTTCTGCACTTTGGCTTTGGACAGTTCGGTGATTTCTTTTTTGGTTACCCCTAGAAAATCCACACCCACACAAAGCTAATTTCTTGAGTCTAGATGTTAACAGTGAAGTGCTAGACGAGGCATAAACCTGAGTTTCGAGAATAGGATTCATTACATTACATTTGAATGTTTCGAGTTTATGTATAGTGAATAAGTGGATAAAGTGAGACACAATTCAGAATAAGCTACAGTACAATCAAACAATGTAACAGAATTCTTGCAACATAAAATAATAATCGATACATGAAACCATACATAAACTTAAAAGCGCCAAATTGATGTTTAAAGTCACATCGTCCCATGGCGATGCCATTGGATCAAGTTATTACAATCGAAAATAATGCACAAGATTAAGAAAAGAGACAACCAAATGAAAAGAACAATCTTTGTTTAAAAGCTGATAAGACTGCAGTCAGCAAGAATCTTCATTCTTCAGGCCTTGAGAAGAAACTGCCTGAATCATGAAAGGTGAAATCCTAAGATCCTTCTAACATTATGCATAAAAAATTTGAGGAACCTTCACCAATTGTGCAAGCTGATAAGTAACTGATTTACATTACTGCTTGACTGAGCTTGGTTCTTATTATTTGATAAGCTTCAAAACAAGAGATAAGTATATATAAGTTACAGAACTTCGATGCACGAAAGAATTTGACTAGAACACTTACTGGTTAAAACGAGAAGCTATTCCCACGAAGAATGCACCCGAACGTAAAGTGTCTCGTTTCCGTTGCCTTCCTGGTCCTCTTTAATTTGCTTAGCTGATTCTGCAGCAGAGGGGCTGCAGTCCACCAATTCAATCAGCTCGAGTGTTCCTATTTCTCCTAAGTCTGAAGGGACTTCTTCCAATTCATAGCAATGCCTGATAAAAAGTGACACGAGACGCGGGAAATGTTCTTTCTCCGCTTTCCAGTCCACCAAATCCAGGGATTCAAGCAGCAGAAATCTCAGTTGACAAAACTCGTCCGCGTTTGGTTCCCACAATGGACCTTGAAAGGCCAATTCGCGCAGTTTCAGAACTTCGAGGGACTCCAGTTGTCCAAGAATTGTCATGTCTTCCCATGGAATCCCAGAACCTGATAAAGTAATCTTTCTTATAGTCGAAGGGAAAGCAAGTTTTGGTTGGAATACAACCATAGACCCCGGAATGGGATTCAGGACAGTGAACTTTACAGTTTCCAGCTGGGAGAGCTCATCAAGAAAGAACGGCAAAGCATCCGGAGATTCAACCCAGAGGCTTATCCTCTTCAAGTTTGGAACGTTGCGCAGAACCTCCTCCGTACAGGAATAAGCATTTACGCGCGAAATAGACTGGAGATTATCAAGCAACACAGTGATGTTAACTCCAGGAATTTCTGCACCAGATAGATCAGGCAATTCACTTTCGATGAAGTGAAGATGCCTCAGTTTTGGCATGTTCCATATTTCAACAGGCAGAACCGATGCTCCGGTAAATATTATCTTGGGTTGCTGACGAACTATCAAGATTTCAAGCTTTTGAAGTTTGGATATCGAGCCCAAGATTTTCGCATTATAGGTAAACGAGAGGTACCTTAACTGAACGAGCTCAACTATTTCTGATGGGAATCCAATGAAATAGACTGTAAGTGCATCTAACACCCTGAGAAGCTGATAAGTCAAGCAGAAAGGCACTGGATGATGATGGTGAGCTCCAGCATAGACCAGACTTCTCGCAGGTTTTATTGATTGTGCTAAGTTGTACATGTCCTCCATGCATAACAGGATGTTCTTGTGAACATACACGCGACGCTGAATTTCTGCGTCTTCTGGGAAACTCTCGACATACCTATTAATGATATGAAAAAACTTCTCCTTCTTGGATTCTTGCATGCAGAGATCGCGAATCAAATCGTGAATTTTGCAGGTTTTGATCTGCGCACCGGAACTCAACTTGCGAATAAAAATGAGATTTCTCTCGATAAGATCCACAAAAAAATCTTGTGCCACGTCTTCCAGAATCTTTGGTGGTGCCGGTGGGCTCAGAAATCCCTCGGCTATCCATAACCTGGTAAGTTTTGAGACGGGGATCTCGCTGTCCTCAGGGAAAGCTCCCATGTATAGAAAACACGCTTTTAATCGACTAGGGAGATGATTGTAACTCAAAGCCAAGATGTCCATGACCTTCTCAGTGCTCTCACTATCATTGGTCACTATAGCAGAGTTTATGTCTTCTGCAATAATTTTCCAATATTCGACATTATAGCCTGATTTGAACAGAAGCCCACCAATCACGACGAGTGAAAGGCCGAGACCACCACACTTTTTGGCAATTTCTCTTCCAACCGTCTCCAAGTGAGGAAGGCATTTCCCATCAGCAAAGGCTTTTAGGGACAGCAATATCCAACTGTTTTCGTCGTCCAGAAGTTGCATCTTGTGGAGCGCTAAAGAGTTGGCATATTTAGCTACTTCTAACAACCTGGTCGTTAAAAGAACACGACTACAATTCTTATCATCTGGAAAGAATTTCTTCACACTGTCCCACGTCTTAGTATCCCACATATCATCAACCACAATGAGATAACGTCGTCCCTTGAGACTTTGATAAACAACATTAGCTAACTGGCCATCACTCTCCTGGCCCATTTTCTCATCAAATTTCCTCATTGAAGTTAAGAGACCAATATAAATATCACGAACGCGATATTCTTGAGATACGGTTACCCACGCGCGAATATCAAAATAAGATTCTATTAGTTTATCTTCGTACAGAGCCGTAGCAAGAGTAGTCTTACCAATGCCTGCCATCCCAGTAATCGGCACAACATCTAATTTCTCGGCTGACTCGTCCGCAAGCTGATCCCTCAGTTTACTTATGTCCTTCTCAAGTCCCACGATCTTATGATCCTTGGCGCTGAAAATACGTTTCGTGGGAGTAGTAGAGTCAGCAGCGCTTGGCAACAAGTTACTCATTGGAAGGTGTTCGGACAGCATTTGATCCGTCCTCTCTTTTAGCGAATCAATTATCCGAATCAGATCATACAGTTGGTTCGTTATGTCACCCGAGCTCTGACTCGTGATGTAAAACTCGATCTTATCCTCGAGCTCGTAAGTTGCATCTCTGATCTGAGTTACCAACTCTTTTACCGCGACTCGGCTGGTTTTCGGTACAGGGAAAATCTTTTCAAGAAAGGTTTGGAAGGAGTGGACTTTTTCGTGGAGAGATTCGATTTCGGGCTTTGGAAAATGAACCTGAAGTTGATCAGAGTGCAAGAGCTGCTGCAGAATCTGCTGAAGAGAAACAACAGCAGCATAAGCCATCTCTGCTCAACACTCAACAGGGAAGAAAACAAAAAAAAAAAAAAAACTTTAGTATTTGTGAATGGGATATCAAGAAGACTTTGCAGATGAGCAAAAGTCCAACATATATAATGTTAATAAATATGAAAGATCAAGTGGTATTTTTTTTATTGATGATGAATATGCTAATCAAGTGTTGTTTCATTGGACGTGCCATTGTTTATATATTTAGCACGTACTAGTTCATGGGTTTGCGAAATATGTGAACACCGACTAAATGAAAAAAAAAAAAAAAAAGGACGAAGACCAACCGAAAAATATATAATAGTAGTTAAGTAGCTGTCTGTCTACATGCCAACTTCATGTTTTTTAATGGGAATCTAAAGAGGATTGGAATTTATTCAAAATCGTCCCTTTATTTATAGATCATTTCAATTTTAATCTTCAGTTATTATCCTTTCAATTTAGTCCTATAACTATCAATTGCTTGTCCTTTATTTACATATCATTTCAATTTTAATTCCTTATTTATACTCTTTTCAATTTAGTCCTATAACTATCGATTGCTTGTCAATTTTTGTGCTCTGAACAATTTTTCGACAGTCTTCGTCAAAGAAATAGGCACGTTGTGTTTTATTTCTGAAGATGGGATGTGAATGGATTTGGGCCAGCTCAGCCTATACCTGTTTTGTTCACATTCTATATAAAACGAGCTGGACTGGCTCGTTTAAAATATGAGTCAGTCCAGCTCGGTCCATTTTTATTTTCTTAAAATATGGTCCAACTTGGGTCCCATATTTTGGCTCATATTTTTGTTTGATTTTTTTTAGAACTTATATTTATATAAAAACAAAGATAAAAAGTGATAAAATTCATGATAATTTATTAAGTTGTGGAGAGAAAAAATACATAAAAGGTAAACTCTAAAAAACTATAAATAAAAAAGACATAGAAAGCTAACTTAAACAACATGAAAAGGTATAGGAAAAAAAACATAAAAGGTAAACTCTTAAAAAAATACATTGGGTAATATTCCATTTAAATATCTGGAATGGTCAAGGTGTAATCGGTTTCATCATAACCCAATACGGTTTCAACTTTTCTCAATGTTTTTGCTCTATAATCTTGGTCGAGTTCGTCTTTCCATATGATACAGTACTTGGCATTGTTGGATGATAGTCAATTTCTTGCATCCGTAAGAACGAGATGTCCTACACTAAATGCACGCTCGGAAGCAACTGATGACAATTGCGCATTTAACAAATCTTTAGCAATACGAGCAGCCAGGGGTATTGGCTCACAATATTTTTTCAATAACGCAATATGTCAAAATTCGGACCAAATGACTCAACAACCCCATTTAAAAAGTTATGTAAATTGCAAAAAGCCTCTAGGGGGATTGTTGAGTTGTAGTAGTACGATGTTGTGGAAAAAAAAACTCAACATATAAATCATCATTTTCTGCAGGAGTATATATGGTGAAAGGAGTAGGGACATATCGAGAATAAATTACAAATAAATCCTTTAACATATTAAGAATGTCATCTTTTACATCTTTTTCATCAAAGTTCAAATTTAACATTCCATGATATTTTGTTTTTAAGAGTTCTACCGTTCCGCCCATCATAATGCGAGGATTCAAGCATGTTGACAATATAATGACAGCATGCACATTTTTATAATATTTTGTCCATTTTTTCTCCATTTCAATTATACAAGTAGATAACACGCTATGCTTTCTATGATCATTAAATAACTTGGCAACTTCAACCATATATAATAACATACAGTGAGAAGTAGGAACAGAACATTTAGACATCATATTAGTAAATTATTGAAAAAGAAATTAATATGGAATAAGAATGTCCACAATTTCCCAATCAATATTAGCAATAAAAGGAATACCACCCGAACTAAGATGAGAATTACAATACTTCGAAATGGGGTCAGCAATCAGCATAGCCTCCAACTTCTTTTAACATTTCATAAGTCAAATCACATCTGTGTGGTACATCTAGATATGGTTTCCTAAATTCATGTTAACATACTTGCATATTTATTTGTATCCTTGAAGTCTATGAACCTTTCTAGAAATGTAAGTTAAGCACACACGTATCTTTTCTATAGATGATTGCCATGTCATCCTTAACGCATAAATGTAATACATGACAGATGCATTTAATATGAAATATTTCACCTTTTAGTGGAAGTTGATCTTCAATTTTTTTTCATTAATTTGATGGCTTTAAGGTTGTTACTAGCCTTATCGAACGATAGACTTCGTATTTTGTTTTTTATGCCCCAATATTCTAGGCATTCCATTATAGCATTCATTACATATGTGATGATCTTTGTGTGGACACTCTAGATCAACAAATTCTATTATTCTTTTCTTCATCGCCCAATTTTTATCAATCCAGTGTAGTTTGACAATAGATCGTATATATGTAACGAGATGAGTGTTACAGGTGTGATGCTATGATTCTATTACAAACTAGACCTACTTTGACTAAGGCTAGTGCTAAGTAGGCTTAGTCTGGAACACCTCAAACTAACGCTAGATGCTCTGCTGGAAGTCGAGGGTATATCGAATGTGACGTCGAAGGGGATATCGGGGATGATATTGGACGCCTTCTACGTCGGAGATGATGTCCTGGGTGAAGTTGGGAGTGATGTCGGATATGATGTCAAATGTGACGTCAAATCTGTGTATCGGTGATATATATCAAAGATATATATCGGGTGCTATGTAGGGTGCTATATCGAATATACTCGATATCGGTGTACAATAACTTAGAATAATTAAAGCTTACATTGATTAGCGAAATTCGGGTATTTATAGGCCTCAGAAAGCGTATTCAAGTGGTCCTCCAATGTAATTTACGTATTCAAGAGGTCTTCATTTAACATGGTACGTGTCCTTTTGCAACATAAGCTTACCATTATCGTAAATTTAAAGAATTTTCAAGTTTATGTCGAATTTATTCTGATCTTGCATGTGAGACGTGAGATTCGATATGGATGATATTAAATGCGTAGTCGTAGGTTTTGTGTCTATAAATAGTAGCCTTCTGGAGAGGAGAAGGTTCATTTTGTCCTCTAGCGCATTCAGGCTTCCTTTGGCAAAAGTATGTCGGGGATCTTTTGACATAGTTTCAGTGTTGTTAAAGGCGTTGGGCGTAAGTGAGGCGTTTTTCATAGTTAGAGGCGATGCGTAAGCCTCGAGGCGTGTGGCGTAAGCCCAATAAATATTAATATTTTAATTTATTTAATGCATAATATTATAAAATGAATATATAATAATTCAAAGAAATTTGCAATAAAACCAAAAATAAACTTACAACCTTGAAAATATTCAAAATATATATGAGTTAAAACTTAAAATCAAGTTGCTCATATGCAAAAATCCAAAAATTAGTGAACTCCTCGCACGTCACAAAGAGTATTTATAGATAAATGCTTTCACAAAAGAATCATACGAGAAGAAATGATGTAGTTCGCACGCTCCTTGGGAATTAAGCAAAAAATGTGATCATATTCATATCATACTTTGATATGATCACCTTATGAAAGAAACCTTAAAATAATAGAAGGAAAAAAATTGAAGAAGAAAAGTAGAAAACTCAGGTCACATAGGACTTATCATATTCTTTCACAAATCACATTGATCCCTTGTTTTTTTGTTTTTTTACTTATCTTTTTTGGTCTAAAGTTTTTAGAGTGGGCCAATTTTATGTTTTCTATTCACTTATGAGCTTGGTAATTAAGAAAAGAAAAAAAAATACAACCAAGTCTGTGGGGGCGTTTGCAATCATCTTGGGCGCTCGCCCAGGCGTTTTTTTGGGCTTCGGGCGTACGCCCCAACGTTTGAGGCGTATGCCCCACAAAGGTAGTGCCCCAATACAGCGCCCAAGGGAGTTTTAAGGCCAAATTCGCCCTGGGTTAGCCCCGGGCGCACCCCGAGGCGCGCCTTTCACAACAGAGCATAGTTTCGATATGTGTACCGATATCCGCTTCGAAGTGAATCTTTATTCGATATCGAGTTCGATATCATATTCGAGATGAAATTTTCAATGTGAACTCTTTTGTATACGTATATGTATTTATATTTTTATGTTTATATACCCCTGACGTGTATCCACGCCTAGTTTTGATGCTGGTTCTTACCCCATTTTATGATTTTGCAGGTTTATAAATCTTTAACGCGTTTTCTCCTACCCGATCCATTCGAAAGTCGTGGCTGGTATTCGCGCACGTATGCAACGGGTTGTTGAGCATCGATCGGCTAAGGCTGCTGCTATGGCAGCGAGAGCCAGTGCTATAGAAGGGATGGTCATATCGATTGGATCTGTTTCAGAGGTTGGAACTTCGTCGGCTTCAGGAATTAGAGCGACAACTGTAGGGGGTGGGGTTGCCTCTTTGGCAACTGTAGAAAATACGGCTCTGACCGTTGATAAATTGAAGAGCGATAGTACGGCTCCAACTGTTGTACAAGATGCAGCGATGGGAGATGCTGCTCTGACGACGGTCAGAATTTGAGGGGAAGGGCTCCTCAAAATTGTTGAAGGTTTGGCTGGGGCGGATACGCTGTTCAAGGCCGTGTCGTCGACCTTTGGTGTTGCGGGAACTACACAGGTTCATGATCTTCCTGTGGTTAAAGGGGAAATCCCTCCTTCTACCGCGAGTAAGGAAGTGGTTGGAGATACTGCTTCAAAACCAACTTCGACTGGTGATAGTGTTGAGGGTAATATATTGAACCATTAAGATAAATCTACTATGACCATCTACTATGGTCAAGAAATATCTTGAACCATTAAGTGAAGAAGTACTGAAGGGACCCTCGATGTCCATATGGACAAGATCAAATCAAGTATCAGAGATATGTGGATCAATTTTAAATGGCATTCTATGTTGTTTAGCAAAATGACAGACATCACAGGCAATAGAATCAAACTTCAAAGGAAATTTTTCATTGCTTGATTTCAACAAATAGAGTCTGGATACATGGGGTGGCTTACTCCATAATGCCACAATAAAGAAGAAGATAAAGGAACAAAATGAGATTGAACACGAGTAATTCTAATTGAGCTAGTGCCACAGTTCTTCAAGACCATGTGATACAACCCCCATTCATCTCAGCAATCCCAATCGTCTCCTAGTGTGTTAGCTCCTAAATCTAACACATATTAGTCCAAATGACATGACATCAATGCAAGTATTTAACAGGCTTACTAGCATCGATGCGATTAAAGTGAAAGAGAGCACACACAAGACATTTTAAGATTAAGCTTGCCACTTAAATGAACAGTACCCAAGTGAGTAATTGATGTTGTTTTACCAGTAGGAAGTTTGACAACAATGTCATGCAAATGTTTTTAACATATTATATGGTTAGTAGCTCTTGAATCTAGGATCCATGTTTGCTTGGATGGAATAAGAAGAAGAACAGTTAAGGGCGTAACAACTACCTGAGGTCTGAGATGAAATGACATGAGATCGTGAGGCCTAGTTAACTTGATTAGATAGGGAATTTGACCCCTAAGAATAGCTGCAAAGCTACTGAAATTGCTTTTGAATGATTGTAAATATGGTACTGTAGCAATAGTACGTTTTGATTCATAATTTATAGAAGGTGTCATGTTGGTAGTGTATGGTGAATTGGTATTGTGGTAAGGTGGATTTTGTGGAGCTAGCTTAAATCCAGCCAGCTTATGACCCGGAGGATACCCATATATTTCAAAACAAGCATCCAATGTGTGATTCCCCTTATCATACTTACTCCAGGTAGGGTTCTGCTTAGCATTCCATGCATTGTTCCATGGTTTATAATGTGGGTTTTGACCACGATTCACCACAACAGCTTGTGGTGTGACTTGAAGGGTCTTAACCTACATTGCTGCATAATCTACACCAACAATTGACCTAGAGAACAACTCCAAGTTGGCATCCTTCTATAGTACGAAATTGAACACAAAATCCATGCCAGGTAATGGATTCCTATCCCTCAATAGGATCTTGTTCCTTACCTAACTATACTTATCATCCAGTCCCATTAAGAAGGTCATGATGTGTCTATGCTTAGTCTTAGTAGCTGTAGCATGCATAACACCACAATCTCTACTATTACAAGCATAAGGTCATAAGCACTCATCTCATTCCATACAACCTTCAATTTTGAGAAATACAAATTGAAATGGCTAGCATCTTGTTTAGATAGTTGTTCTAGCATGTATAACCTATTATTGGTACTTTTCAAAAACTGTTTATGAAACTTACTCCATACTTTGTATGCAGAGTCAGAATGTTGAGTGTAACCTGGTACTTCATCAGAATTGTTGTGGTTATCCAAGACATCACCATACAGTTGCATCTCAGCCACTGTCCATACGTCGGATCTGATGGTGGTGGTTCCTAGATGGATCTGTCAATGAGATTATTTTTTAGCCAAAAGAGCAATACTCATGACACGACTCCACTTATGGTAGTTTTGGCTGGTTAGAGGTGGATTCCCCACTATCTGTCTTGGATTCTCTCTATGGTGCAAATAGAGTGGATGAGCTGGATCTTCAGCTGAATTTATGATGCGCGGTAGCGGCGGCAAGTGTTTGGTGGCATGTCCTCCTCTGATTTGGAGTTGAGGACTATGTGACGACGTTGATGGATTCGTCATCGTGAAAGGACTATTTTTAGCGAGGAAGAATGGTACTAATCAGTGCAGTAAGAACAAATCTCACGACTCTATACTAAAACACAAATGTAGGTGCACACTATTTGTGTGAGTTGTGGGGAGAAATGGAGCAAAAGGAATAAAGTTAATTATGACAAATGAGTACATGCAAGTTAATAATGAAAAGGGCGTGCATAAGCACTACATTTATAAGAGCTAAAATCAGTAAATGACAAATGATTAGGTAAGAAAAATATCTCCTAACGGTTTCAGATTTTCTCCAACTCAGCACCTTCAATAAGACCAATTCTGTTGCAAACGGCTGTGCCAATTTCCCTGAATCCAATGCTACTCTTCTCACTACAAGTTAGTGCACTGCTGGATTTTGCATTGTTTTGATATATGATAGAGTCGTATATACAAAGCGAAGCATTCGCCTTGAAAGATGGCTAAAATTTCATAGCGTGATAAGACAAGAAATTTTTATGCGACTTTAATTTTTGATGTCGAATACTCCCTTGATCAACAAACACGTGCTTTTTGAAACTCCAAAAGTCAACTTAGACCCTCTAAGTATTTACTATTAAGTTCCTAAAAAAGAAAAAGAAAAACTTCCCGTTTCGGTTTTCTACTTCCTTCTAGCATTTTGACCCTTTTAAAGGTCAAAATCCCTTGCCAACAATTAAGTGCATCTCAATCCTACACAAACGGCGTCGTTTTTACGGTATATTCACAATAGCAAGTCAAATTCTTCCATTTCCAAAAAAAAAATAAAAAAAAATCATCACTAGGGATCTGAATCTCAGTGGGTTTGGATTCTTGATTCAGAATCCTTTTTTTGTTCAGCTCAAAAATTATAATGCCACAAGACTCGCCATCGGAACACGACCACGACGATTCTGAACCTGAGCTCGAATTCGTTGAGGTTGATCCCTCCGGTCGCTACGGTCGGGTTCGTACAATTCCCATTTTTCATAATTATGAAATATATATTCTTCTTTGCTAAGTTTTTTTTTGTGATACAATTTGTTTGCAGTATAGAGAGGTATTGGGCAGAGGAGCTTTTAAAAAAGTGTATCCTTTTTTTCTATTTGCCTTAATTCATTGTGCTGTCGGGGTAGAATTGTTATGTGAATAGTTTTGTAGCCTTAACTGTAGTGCTGCTAATACGTATATAGATATAGAGGGTTTGATGAATTGGAAGGAATTGAGGTGGCTTGGAATCAGGTTAAAGTCGCGGATCTCATGAAAAATTCCGTGGATTTGGAAAGGTTGTATTCTGAAGTTCACTTGCTGAAAACCCTTAAGCACAAAAATATTATCAAGTTCTACAATTCGTGGGTCGATACCAAAAACGAGCACATCAACTTCATTACGGAGATTTTCACATCCGGGAATCTGCGTCAGTAAGTCTTTTCTGCATGGTTATGAGTTTGGGTTTGGAAGCCTTTTTTGGGTATGTAAGATATATAGTTAGTTCATTTGCCTGTGTAGGTATCGGAAGAAACATAAGCATGTTGATGTGAGAGCCTTAAAGAAATGGTCACGACAAATCCTTGAGGGGCTTTTATATCTTCACAGCCATGATCCTCCAGTAATTCATCGTGACTTGAAGTGTGATAATATCTTTGTCAATGGGAATCAAGGGGAAGTGAAAATTGGTGATCTTGGACTTGCTGCTATCCTGCAGCAGGCACGTTCAGCTCACAGTGTCATAGGTAATGTTGATTTTTCCTGAATTCGTCTATCTGTGGAGGTTTAATTGTGAATGGTGATTGGCAACGTGATTTGATTCCAGGCACGCCAGAATTCATGGCTCCAGAGCTTTATGAGGAGGAGTACAATGAGCTGGTAGATATCTATGCCTTTGGTATGTGCTTGCTCGAGCTGATGACTCTTGAGTATCCATATGTTGAATGTGCTAATGCAGCTCAGATATATAGAAAAGTTACATCAGTAAGTTGTGCTTGAACTTTTCCCTGTATTTGTTTATTTTTTTAATCAGCAGGTTTCATTAGCCTCTTTTCAAGCACAACTTATAATATTGTCCTTGTAGGTGCCTAAAATGTTTTTTTTCCTACCCTCATCATATATGAAAAGTAGTAGAGTTAACTAAGAAGGAAAGGGAAAAGAAAGAATGTGCAGAGTTTATGCAATTCTTATCTTTCCCCTAACAGATTTCGCGTCGCTCAAAAATATAAATGTGTTTCTTTTTTGGGTCTTTTAATTCATTAACTCGTATCACCCTAAAAGTTGATATTTAGAGTATATAAAAACCATGAGATCATTACTTATCTGAAAATCAGTTTTAAGGGCCAGGTGTGAACTGAGGAAGCTAACTGATGTTGAATTAACCTTTCCTCGTGTCATGCAATTAAACTTTCATTTCATTTTCCTTAATTGAAGGGAATCAAGCCCGCATCACTATCGAAAGTGAAGGATCCTGAAGTCTACACATTTATTGAAAAATGTATTGCAAAAGTCTCTGATCGGTTATCAGCCCAGGAACTGCTGATGGATCCATTTCTCCGAATGTATGAGGAATCAGGGAATAAAGGTCATTCGCTACCGTACCATTCCTCAGATACAGGTGCACTTTGTAAGAATTCTTTTAATCCTTGACTGCTTATGCATCACCTGTCCAAGTTGTTTAAAGTTTAAATCTCCAGATGGTAGTTCTAGTCAAATTGACAATCAGAAGTCTCATGAAGATACAATGCTTGAGGGCGGACGAGATGTCATGGTACAAGGTCAAAGAAAAGATCATAATACAATATTTTTGAAACTCCGGATAGCAGATTCATCAGGTTTATTGCTGAGCTTTCTCTTTCTCACTGTATCTGTATTTTGTTCTTTTTGTGATACAAAATGGTCTCTTACTAGAGTTATCAATCTCGATGTTCTTTTTGAGCTTAGGTCATATTAGGAACATTCACTTCCCATTTGATGTTGAGGCCGATACTTCAACTGCTGTTGCCAGTGAAATGGTTGAAGAGTTAGATTTGACCGATCATGACGTCTCAGTTATTGCTGAAATAATCGACTCTGAAATTCGATCCCACATTCCTGAGTGGTTTCCAAGAGAACACTCAGGGAGTAACAGTGGAAGCTGTGAAGTAACTTCAGAGATCGATGGATCTGGAGCTCAATGCGATGCTCCCCTGACAACCCCTGATTCTATTCAACCCGTATCTCTTGTTCTCGAAAGATTGCCATCAGGACGAAAATATTGGTCCAATTCACCCAAAGCTAGTGGTACAAGTCCACTAAGACCGGGTGCATTTAATACGCTGCTGACGGAGTCTGTAATCTCTGGAGACAGCTGGTCTGAAGAAAATTCCCAATCTCCTGTTAGTCATAAAGACTTAAGCAGTTCCCATGATGCATCTGTACTCAGGCCTGTAGACCTTCATACTGATCATGATGATGATAAAGAACAGGAAGCTGGTTCTGTCTTCACTAATTCACAATTAGATGAAATTGATAGAGGTGTTGATTCTTCTACCAATGGGCATATACCGCTGGAAGAGATTGCAATGCCTTCTGAATTTGATTCAGATGGCATCAAAAGTATTATGGAAAAGCTCGAAAATGTACTGGATGAGCAGCTGAGGGAGCTAGATGAACTGAACGAGAAGCATGAGCTAGCTGTTTTAGATCTTTTAAAGGAACTGCCCCCTGAGATTCGTCAGAGATTTCTTATCATTTGCCATCAGAAGATGGATGAACGTAAATTGCATAAAAAGGGATGCTATTGCACATTAAAATCTATCAGCTAAGGTTCTTCAGCAATGTAACTCTTGCACCATTTAAACTCCTGTGATATAAATTTGGTTACTCTTGTATTGTATCATCCTTGTCCTGAAGATTTTGTGATATTCTGGAATGATGAAAACTTGCAATGCTCGTGGTGGAATCAAGAACATAGGTCCATTGTTGAAAGATGTAAAAATTGTCCTATTTCCGGATACAACTCCTGTCTGATTTGATACTGCAGTGAGAGATTATATGGCAGATAATTAGCTGCATACGTAATGGTTCTGGACTTGGTGCACAGAAAGCGGCAGTTAGAACACCTCAGCCATGAAATAATTGAAAGCGCAGCTGAAAGGTGGGGCATCACATGATTATCATTATTCCTGTGAATCATGGTTTGGTAAGGTCTGAAATGTTAAGCCATATGTACTGTGAAAACCTTTGCACATTGATAATCAATAGGTCATTTAGTTTTCTTGAAAGTATACCTGTACAGATATATCTCTGTGTATTAACAACGCTAAAGCTGATTGTTGTGGAAGCATTATATCTTGAGTAGCCATTGTGTTTTTGGCTTTGTAACCTAGATTTTGTGTTGAGGCTGCGGTGAGGGGTCATTTGACCCGGCTACTGCTAATGCAGATATGTGATGGATCTTGAATGAGACTGGCTTGTGTATATTGAATTAGTTATATTATTTAGCTTAGCTCAACTTCATCAGAGACAAACGTTACATGTTTCTACTCTTTAAGTGGCTGTATTATTTCTTGAGATATATATAACACTCGCGCGCGCACACACACACACACACACATATATATACACACACATAAACATATCAGTTAAATTTGTCTGAACAATTCTGTTAAGGTTTTATTCCAGGTACTAGTTCCTAGTGTGATTCGTTTCTGAGGTTAAATGCATATTTGTCATTTTTTTTTTCACACTGATGATATATTACTCATTTTAAAAAGATTTTCAGCTTTTTGAAGTTTCTTGAATGTTCTCGTGGAGGACAAAAAATAATATAAGTGAATTATAATCTCCATATTAGATGAACTACTAATTTTTGTGAATTGTAACAACTTATTTTAATTATGTCAGGCCCTACATAGATTCATCAGTCCAGAATACTCTCAATTGCAAATTTGCAATGAATTATACTGTTTGGAAGATTTATTTATAATTCAACATCATTTTGGGCTTTAACTTTCTTGTTTTCTATTGATCTAAACCATCTGCTACAGTTGAATGCCCTAACATTGGGAAGTGTTGAAACAGTCGTAGTAGGAGTGGGAATGCGGGTGCGCCAGTTCGCCAAATTTATAAAGACATAAATTCCCAATGCATTTTAATGCGTTTATTAAAAATAATTAAATATTAAATAGATATATAATTTTGTATATATTCTCAATATTGTTTAATATATATTCATGGTTATTAATTTTTGTATAATAATTATTAATTATTATAGTGGAAAGATAAATGTATAAGCCTTAAATTACTTTAATTTTTCTATAATTATTTTATTTTCAACCTAGTTTTATTCTCCACCTGCTTCGACTCTTCTTTATTATCGTTGTTTACAAAATTTCTATGATTATTCATTAGATTTGACTATAAAAACTAAGAAATATAAGAATTTATAATGCGTCTCAATGCGAAGAATGGGTACTGAAGGCGCCAGTGCGAGGATGATGCGCCGAAAACTTTGACGACGAGGAGGATTATGTGACCTAGGGATACCACCACCCACGACTTGGAGATGGCTTAATTCTTTCATATTCCAAACCTCCATCGGTAAAAAAACTCGAAATCCCAAACGGCTTGATACAAGAACTGAAGCTCGTGGAGATTCAACAACGAGGCTGAGAGCTCTCCTCTCTTTAAGGTGATAGCAAGGAACCTCAATCGAATGTTTCTCAGTATTTCAACTAGAAACTTGTAGAGGCGAAGATTAAGCACATCCAACATCCTAAGGATCGTTTACATCTTTGATGGGAAAAAAGGAACATTTGTGGGTAGAGAATCGATAATGGCTGGGCTGTCAATATTGTCCTTATAAGTTCAGATGGCGTTGAAGATCTTAGGCTCTGCCGCTGCACATTTATAATTAGGCCAAATGGTTGAATGGACAATACATGTCTTAATATTACTTGTGCTCAATTTATGAATCATAAGAGACTTCTGTACACAAGATCCACGAACACTTGTAAGGATTTGGCTTTTTTTAAGGTGAAGAGAGTCCATAACTTGAAAACGAGGATCTGTTTATATTGTGGGGAACGCTACCATATAAAGAAAACATGCCTTTAAATGCTGAGGCAGTTGCTCATGATCTGAGTTTTCTGTTACCTTCAACATTTCACGGTTATAATAAACATCCCTGAGTGTCTACTGGATCCGGTGACATTCGCGGTGCCAGTACGAAAAAATAGATTTAAATTTTCAAATTCCCCAAGAGACTCGCTAGTACTTCTTAAAGATACGGTAAATCTAGCTACGACGTACTAATTGACATGGAACAGATATATATTTTAGGAGAAAAAATATATAGCAAGTGAGAAGCATATGTATTAGCTTCCTCCATGCCAAGGATCCAAAGCATGAAAGAAAAAAAGGGAATTATTGAGCTAACAAACTAGAGAGATAAAATATTAATTGAGTCTGTTATTCATAATGATGAAGGAGGAGTACAGTGTTGCTTTATATACAAGGCGAGAATGAGAATAATTGACAGTTGTACAAAAGAAATGACTAATCTACCCTTGTACAATTAACAACTAACTAATCTAACTAACTGACAGCTAAGATAACAGTTAATATCCTCCCAAGTTGGACATAGGTGAGGATCGGCGAGGTTCAACTTGGAAGTCCATAACTTGAACAAGGGAGCTGCAAGGGGCTTGGTGAATAAATCTGCCACTTGCTGAGAACCAGAGCAGTGAACAGGAAGCAAGAGACCAGACTTGAAGCAGTCTCTTACAACATGACAGTGAGTCTCCAAATGTTTTGTTCTCTCAAGAAACACTGAGTTTTGTGTAATATGGATGAGATAGGTTCAAGAAGAGGAATATGAAAATCCTTGAGAAGATAAGAAAGCCATTGCAACTCATAAGTGGTGTGAGCTAGGCTTCTATACCCAGCCTCAATAGATGATCTGAACACATTAGATTGCTTCTTAGTCTTCCAACTAATAAGAGAGGATCCAAGAAACACACAAAAGCTGTGAGTGATCTTCTAGAGTCAGCACATGAGGCCCAATCAGCATCACAAAATGTAGATAATTTGAGTGTAGAAGAAGCTGAATAGAACAGACCAAGTGAAGGAAAAACCTTGAAATAGTTCAACACTTGAACAACAACATCCCAATGTTGAGTGGATGGAGCATGTAAGAACTGGTTCAGCTGATTAACAGCATAGCAAACATATGGTCTAGTCATGTTGAGGTAGAACAACCTACCCACCAATCTCCTGTATTTCTCTGGATCACTCATATGGACCCCATCAGTTGTAAATTTCAAACCATTAGGACATGGAATATCAGTTGATTTTGCTCCAAGTAAACCAACATCTTTGACTATGTCAAGAATGTATTTCCTCTAGTTTATGTAAAGACAAGTAGAGCTTCTCATTAACTCCAAACCAAGGAAGTATTTTGCTAGACCAAAGTCTTTAATTGTAAAAGTTTAATTAAGATGGGATTTTATGTTGTTGATGAGTGTGAGATTGGGACCAGCAACCAACACATCATCAACATATACAGTAAAGCAATGAATGTTGTTAACAGGTTTGGAATTATTCCCTATTTAACGGAAGATATTTATTTTGGGTTGGAACGCTCTGTCCGTAATTCAGAGACAACGATAGGTGTATATGATAACAAAAATTGCAAGAATATTCCCTTCCTTTATTACTGAACTTTTCCTCCTCATTTCCCTGTATATCTGAGTATCAGGTTGAATTAAGTTAAGCTAAGTTATCCTTCTTCCACTGATCATCTCCCTTTATATAGACTTTGGTAGGGGCAGGTGTCATTGTGCATGTGTTTTGGTAAAGACAGGTGTTGTCATTACCTTGATACAAGTGTAAAAGTCAGGATAAGGTTTATCTTTTATCTACTAAGCACTGACTAGATTAATCTTAGTGTCTTCTGATAGCTCCGAGGACCTCTGATGTATGTTTGCTTTGGTAGAGCGATTCTTCCGAGGGGTTACACTTTCGTTGATGAGTAATTAGGATGCTTATCCGGGGTATCATAAGTGTATTTGAGAGTATAGACTGCTATACATGTCTTCCGAGGGGTTTTATCTCTCTTTTTTGATTCGGGTCTATTCTTCAACAATCAGGAGTGATCTCTGCGGGTGTAAATGTGATTTCCGAGGGCTTGATTTGGTCTTCTAGGACTGCATTTGATTTCCGAGGGCTGTATTTGCTCTGTTTGAAGTGAGATTTTTTCATTGGAGTTCTCGGAATATATTTACTGGGTGCTCTTTTATTCATTTCTTGATTTTCTCCAAAAATGGGTCCTCGGATGATAGTTCGGGTATAGTTTTCTTCGAGGAGTGTTCAGCAAAGAAGTTTTCTTGTAAGTTCCTGGGACTCGGGGTCCATTGGGGTCCCTCTTGGCGCATTGGTGGATATCGGAGTCACGCGGATCCATCGGGGTTTGCTCTTTTTCCGATGCCGCATTGATATCTGTTTTTCACTCACCTTTTGACTTTCCAAGGGACGCTTACAATCCTCCTCGTGTGCTCTTTTAAACCTTTTTAGGTCGGTGACCGAAAGGTGGGGCAATCCTCCGAGGGGTTCTCCTCATTAGGAGTGGGTACATCTCATCGAAAGTACTCGTGACAATTGTATTGTCCATGTATCGTTTTTCCGAGTAAGATTAACCTTCTCCTTTTCCTTTATTTATTTTTATGGTTAACACTAGCCCCCCCAAATTTCGATTGCCTTCGTAGAGACAAGCGAAAATTTAATCATCGTCCTCAGTGAGGCGAGGGGTTAGTTCCCGTTCTGGTATCCTCTATATTCGTTTTTTGGTATTTTTTCGAGAGATATATGCATAGATATTTAAAATTTATATGGATTTTACCTGAATACCCTTAGGGTATCATTATTGTGCACGCGAGGATCTCGGGGCTCAAGTATTGACCAACTTTGAAATTTGAAGTATCTGACCGTTGGCAACGGTCAGAATTTTGACGGTGTGGCGTGATCAGGCAACGGTTACGTGGAGCCGTGAATAAATACCACGTCTTTAAGGGCATCTGACCGTTGTAGGCTCCGGTTATAAATAGGGGCATTGTTGCTCTTTCATCTTCATTCTCTCAATTCTAATTCACGATTACTTCCTCTCAGAGCAAAAAAAAAAAAAACTTCCTTCCTTAATTTATGCTCTTCGTTTTTTGTACTCCAAATTTCCAGCAGACTTACTCGTTCTCTTCTTATTCCTCAAAAAACAATCCTCTTTTTGTATCCATGGCTTCTTCTGCCAACACGAACCCTGTTACCGCTGCTACTTCCTCAGAAATTACTGCTCCGATTGATACTTCTACAAATGTGAGGAGTATTCCAGTGGGAGTTGTCACTCGTAAACGTAAAGGAGAGATCGCTTCTTCTTCTGAGGGCGGCGCGACTTCTTCTAAGAAAGCTAGGGTTCCCAAACCAAAGAAGGCGCCTCTTCGGACTTTCGCTAAAGTGGAGAGGGTTCCGAGCATTGCCACTCGTGAACAGGTGTTGGATTTGTTCACTTCAACCGGTGCTTTTCAAAAGAACATGGTGTTCCAAATTCCGACCAGGGACGAGAGAGCGTGCTATCCTCCTCCGGGTATGTTGACAGTTTATTTTCCTCAAGTAAGGTATGGGTGGCGTTCATTCATGTCCCCTTTCTTTTGTGAGGTTTTTAAAACTTGCAACATTAGCCCGAGTCAATTGGTTCCGAACGGGTTTGCTGCCCTCTGCATTTATGTTTTTTGGTGTCAATTGAACGGGTTGGAGTGTAGAGTAGATCACTTTCTTTCAATCTTTGATGTGGGGGTGTCACCCGGGGGGTATCCTTTTTATAACGTTCGTCATCGGGACAACTCGGGGGATTCCACGAAGAGGATCCTGGGGGCAGCCATTACTTCGCACAGTGTTTGGAAAAACATGTATTTTTTTTGTGAGGCCCGCACAAGGTAAATGGGATATGCCCTTTGACTGGAGAGAGGGCACAACTCCAGTGTATACATTGGACCCAGAGATAGTTTTATCTCTCGTGATTTCTCAACATAAGCTGATGGAATCGGAGGATTTTACCATGTTGTTTGAGACGTCCGGTCTTCATCATGTGGTGTTTACCGATGATGCTGTGGAGAAGCCCTTGTCCCTGTCTCCCGAGGCCAAAAATCTTTTTTGTAAGTTTCTTATCTTCTCCCTTTATTTCCTTTCTGGGCATAATAATAAGTTGTACTTATGTATTCTGACTTTGGGGTGATGCAGAGGAGGTTATGGCTAACTATTACTTGTCGGGTCCAATTGATCCTACTCCGAGTGGTGTTTCTGATGTGCCAGAGGAGGGCGATCACGAAGAGGATGAGGTTAATGCTCCCGGGGGCGAGTACCCAGCTCTGGAGGTGGGGGGAGTTCACGAGGATCACTCTCCACTATGTATAGACATGTCAGGGGTTATCAGAAGTGCTGTTCCCCTACGCCAGGTAGCTCCTTCTTCTTCTTGGGCTTTAGTGCCAGTTTCTAAGTCTAGTACAGGAGATGTACTTGCTTCTGGATCCGACATAGGGAGTTCTCCGAGAGCATCTGAAGAAGGGGTGTTTCCGAGAGCGGTTGAGGGAGAATCTATCCAGAAGACCATGGAAGTGGTGGATTTATCTTCCGATGATCCGTCTCCTGCTTCTACTGAGCCTACGTCTTCAGAAGTTCCTCGTGGTGAGTTTTTACGAGTTCTTAGTAAAATTTCTCACATTTTCACTGTAGACTTTCTTCATGTACTGATGCTTTCCTTTTTGATACAGTGGCCGTAGACAAAGGTAAGGCTCCAATGGTAGAAGAGCCCTCCTTATATGGTAAGTGTTCCTTACCCGTCCTTCTTTATTAATAATTTTTTATAGTTTCATTCTCTTTCTTATCTTCAGTGATTTTCTCTTGTAGAGGAAGACTTCTTGGCACAGTTCAACGTTCCTGGGCAGGAAACTTTACGAGGGGATTCCGAGGACACTCAAGGGGAGTTTGATCCTTCTTCCGAGGACAGAGATGTGAAGGAGGGGATTCTGAACTCACTGTTGAGAGAGACTAGCCCACCCACAGCAGTTGGTGGTTCTCGGGTCGTGTTTACAAATTCAGAAGTGATGACTCCAGTACCCGGAGCTGCTCTTCCGGGGAGTCGTATTCTAGTATCCTCCTCTGTTCCAGTGACTCTCTCTCCGAGAGGTCAGACTTTCCAGGCGCCCGTTCCTCCTGGTGGACCTGCAGGGCAATTCTCATCTCGGACAGTGGGGGAAGCTTACCAGGATATTCTCCAGTTTTTTGCTTCCTCCAATTCAACACCCGCCGAGGGGTATCAATTTTTGTATACCAGTCTTAACTGGTTGGGACTCATGGTAAGTTTCTTCCTACTAGTCCTCTTGAGTTATATGATGTATCTGTGTTAATGTTTATTGACTTCTTCGCAGATTGGAAAGACTCAGGAGGCGGTCACTGCCGTGGAAGAACGTGGTCGGAAGGACATAGAGGAGGTGGAAGTACTCCGAGCGCAATTGGCACCTCTCTTGGTTTGGGATAAAGAGAGTCAGACTAGAGAGGACATTCTCCACACCAAGATTTCTGACTACGAGTTTGCTCTTAAAGAAGCAGAGAAGGCGAAAGAGGGTTTGCTATATAACTTGAACGCTGCCGAGTCCGCTTACAAGAAGATGGAGGCATCCGAGAAGGCGGCAACAGCTAAAATAGCTCTTTTGGAGAAGGAAAGGGAGGAGTCCGAGGAGGTTCTTAAGGCCCGTGTTGCGGCTCTCAAGAAGATGGTGTTGGAGGGTGGTGAAAGGGAGAGAAGTCTCCCGGAGACTTTGGGCCAGGTTACTGACAGAGCTGAGTCAGTCGAGGGGAAGTTATTAAACTTTCTTTCTCCCAAGGAGGTGCAGGCCAAGATTGATGCTGTAGTTCAATTCGCTCAGCAAGAAGTATCAAGGCAACACCCAGAAGTCTTCGAGATGCCTTCTCACGAGCTCTTGACAGGCCACCTTTTGTGGGGTTACTTGGAGTGTGCCAGATTGGCCAAGTCTTTGCTAAGGTCGGACGTTGACTTTTCAAAGTCTTTTGACCTTCGCAAGTTGAAGAAGCCAACTCCCGATGACTGCCATTACTTTGTGGGGAGATTTGGGGGCTTGCTATCCCCTCGTGATTCTCCTGCACCGTCCCCGATGCGTTCTGCCAGTAGCCCGAGTCCGAGGGCTAGCGGTTCCGGGGGGTATTTTCTCCGATTTCTCGCCTTGCTCCGCTGGGTACTTCCTCCGAGGAGACAACCTCTTTCCCCCCTTCTACCACGGGGGCTTAGTCTTGCTCTTTTTATTTCTTGTTTTTAAATAAACGTTCTTTGTACTTATTACCCTTTCTGAGGGCTCTTCGGCTTAAATGAATAAATATTTTGTCCAATCTTTCCTTCTCTACTTTTTGTTTTTATTGTTAAGATTCAATTAAAGTGGATAATGATAAACCCTATAAAGTTGCTGACTAAGTATATCTCCTAAGTAGGAGGTGTTGCTTTGCATGATTAAGTAAGGTACATGTCAATTTTAATTAAGAAATTTTTTTGACACGTGTCCCTCACTTTATGCAATATGAATCTAATCTTTTTCTTTTAATCACGAAATAAGGAGTGTATATATATTTAGGCTACATACTTAACCTTATGATCATAACTTTATAATCATAACTAGTCTTTGATCTTTTTTTCAACTTTGCCAATAGCTGTGAGCACAAGAATAACACTTACCCGAAAAGATGATGCCTCCTTACTATAGAAGAAGTGGTTCAGTTTCATCTCGTGGTTCCTCTCGGGACACCGCTCAGAGTCCTTCTAGATCGTCAAGGGTTCCTCCTATTTCTCGTGAGAATTCTTCTCCGAGGGATAACTTATCCGAAAACCAAGCGACACTTGGGGCTGGTTCCTCTTTGGGAGTAGCTCGTAGGTTTCCATCTACAAATTCACGTAGAGTACATCATGTTAGGGAGATATTCATGGGCAGAGAACCGTATTCTTTGGCCGATGAGTCTTCAGAATTTGATTTGATCCCTCTTAACCCATCCAGGTTGATAGGTAGAGGACGTGTAGAATCCACTACGAGTATGGAGTGCGAGAACTCGGTAAGATCTCTTTTTGCCAGCTATAACCTGGATATCGAAGAGTATGATGTAATAGTGCCTTCCTCGGGCCAAAGAGCTTATGCGCCTCCCTCGGGTTATCTAACTGTTTATAACGAACAAATGCGTTGTGGGTTACGGACGTTTTTCCACCCCTTTTTCCAAATACTCTTCCGCTACTGGCAGATATGTCCGAGTCAGTTAACACCAAGTTCATATAGTCATTTGGTGGGATATGTTCTGCGTTGTGAGCTTTTAAACCTTCCAATGTCCCCTTATCGGGTGGGAACAATATTTGCCCTTCGACCTTGTTCAGAGGGGACTCCCTTCTTTAGCCTGGCCTATCGGGACAAGGAAAATATCTTCACTCGTGTATCCAATACCCATTCTTGTAGAGGGGATTGGAGGCAGAGATTTTTCTTTATCCGTCCGAGAGGTCAATCAGCCAGATCATGGGGGGTACCCCTCCGATGGGGTCTGGGATATATTGCTCCTAACGCCGAAACACAAGGTCACGAGAGGGAGGTATTGCTCAACTCAGGACTTTTTTCGGGTTCCTATGATATATCCGGGTTGCTGGACTTTCCCGAGGCCCTGATTTTAGCGGGTTTGCAAGAGGGGGTGGAGGGGTGTACCCCTACTTCTCGTCCTCTTCACAGTAACTTTTATTTTCGTAAGTTTTACTGATCATTCTTTAACTTGTAAACTTTCTAGGTGCCCTCGGACTGTTTGCATACTGATATTTTTTACAGGCGCAGAAATGGGAGCGTTTTCTCTTAGGTCTTCCGATGACGTTTTTCTGGGACGGGCTTTGCACGGTGGTTCCAGATTGTTGGAAGTTGATGGTTCTGATTCCCTCGTAAATGAGGTAATAGTTGATATCTCTTCAGAGGGGGAGGGATGGGAGGCATCGCCTATAGCAGCCCCCCCAGTAAACTTTATAACTCCTCTCGGAGGGCCGGATCCGAATAGCAGATTCTTCCCCAGCAGACTCCCACATAATTCCCGTGGTGTCACAACCTTTACCCCGCACTTTTGCCGTGGTGAATGCGCTAGAGGAGTATCTTCTCTCTCCCCGTGCGGGGGACTTGTCGCCCCTTGAGGGTGTCCCTGATCGTGTTCCCGCACCGCCACCCGAGGGGAATCCCTCCCTAGGGAGATCTTTTCCGCCCAAGGACAGTTAGGATGTTTCTCCCTTCGGATCAGCTGTAGGGTTCTGTCGAAATTTTCTTAGTGGCTTGCTGAATGTGACTGATTGCGGGTTGATAAAAACCCTTCCAGTGTCCGTTCTCCAGGACTTAGCTTGCAAAGATCTGTGTGAGGTATTTTATTTATTTTATCTATTCTGTTTGCTACTAACCTGTCATCAATGTCTGATGGAGCTTGCTTCGTTTTTTGAGCAGATCTATATGGTATTAGATGCCCTCGGATCTTATGGAAGCTCTTCTTCTGACCCAGGTTTAGTATACCGCCGTCGGGACGAGTTGGAGCAAGGTCTCTTAGAAGCTCAAGGGGAAATAACCCGTTTGAAGGAAGTTCACGAGTCCGCTCAGGAGACTCACATTAATATGTTACAATCCGAGAAGGATAAGGCGTGGGAAGTGGAGCGCCAATTGGTGCTTGAAAGAGCACGTGTACTAAATTTAGAAAGGAGAATTGAGGAATTACGTGGCCACATGCGGTCCTCGGAGGAGCAATTAGTGCAGGCTACGATGGAAAGAGATGCTTTGAATTAGCAACTCCTAGGGATAACTCGTACTCATGCGGTAGCAATGGTTATGGCTCAAGTCCAGGCCGTGTTGGAAGTGGTGGGTCCATCCAACCTTCGTGAATCTCTTCAGAGGGAGATGCGTGATTTAGTGCATATAGGCTATCGGCTGTGCCAAGATGCTGTACAAGCTTTACCAGAGTTTCCCTCGGGTTTACTCCTTCCAGAACTTAACATTCGTCAGATCTCCGAGGGGTTCCCTTCTTTACCCATTAGGGATTCTGCAGTTCCGACTGTGTTTATTGACGACCCAGTCTCTCTTTCCGAGGAGCAGCGTCGGTGACTTATCCGAGAAGGAAAACGTCCCATGGGAGGGGCTTAACTTATACAGTTTAATTCATATTACGAGGGGCTTTTTTGTTAGGTTGCTAAGATGACTCATATGTAAAGTTATCCTTTTGTTAGCAACTATCTTTTGTAATAAGACCCTTCGTATATGAATAACTTTTCTTATTCAAGCATAACTATTACATTAAGCATAATACTTTCTAAGGTTGAATGAGTTCCAAGTGTTGTGAAGTACTGCCCCCTCGGAATTGGTCAAAAGATAGGTTGCGGGTCCCACAATTTTTGCTATTTTATAGGGCCCTTCCCACCGAGGATCCAACTTGCCCACATTCTTGGAAGCCCCCACCCGTTTCATTACCAAATCTCCAACCTGAAAATTTAGGGGTTTTACCTTGTTATTATAGTATCGTGACATCCGAGCCTTGTATTCTTCCACTCGGAGGGCCACTCGGGTTCTCTTTTCTTCAAGAAGGTCAAGGGCGAGGGCTAGATTTGAGCCATTGGCCACTTCCTCATATTCCCTGACTCGCCAACTTTCTATGGAGACCTCCGAGGGCAAGATGGCTTCACATCCGTAGGATAAACTGAAAGGAGTTTCACCCGTAGCGACACTTTGCGTGGTCCGATAGGCCCATAGTATCCCGGGTACTTCCTCTACCCACTTAGCTTTGTGCCAATCGAGTCGAGCCTTCATGTTTTTTCAAAAGGGTTCTGTTGGTCCTTTCTACTTGACCATTTGCTTGAGGATATCCCACCGAAGCAAAGCGGTGTTTTATTTCCCAATGATCGCACCATTTTTGTAACCCTTGATCTGTAAATTGCAGACCGTTATCGCTTACCAGGCTCCGAGGGACACCAAAGCGACAAATGATACTTCTCCAAAGAAAATTGATTACAGCCCCTGCGGTTACCCTAGCTAGGGGTTCCGCTTCCACTCATTTGGTGAAGTAGTCAACGGCTACTAACAAAAATTTCTTTTGACCTGCATCAGGGATGAGGGGTCCGAGTATATCAATGCCCCATTTGGAGAATGGGCAAGGGGTCAGATGGGGTTCCCAAGGAGCTGCGGGTTGATGGACCCGAGGGGCGTAAGCTTGGCACGGTTTACACCTTTCGGCATGGCTTTTGCTGTCTTTAGCCATCGTGGGCCAGTAGTAGCCCTGTCGAATCAAGCGTCCGACCATGCTTTCGCCACTAGTATGACTTCCACATACCCCCTCGTGAGTTTCTGCTAAAGCAAGTTGAGCCTCCTCTTCATTAAGGCATCGAGCGTGGGGACACGAGTACGTTCTCCGAAAAAGTATCCCATCTTTGAGGAAGTATCGAAGAGTTTTTCTGAACATCATTCGCTGAATATTCTTGACAGAGGAGTATCCCTCGGGATTCTGTAAATAGGCCTTGATAGGAGTTACCCAGCTAGATAAGGGATCTGAGATGGTATTCACCTCTCTGCCTTCACTTTTTTCAGACTCGTTGACATGAAGTAGAGTAATCCTCCGAGTGTGTACGACGGCTGTCTGAGTAGCCATTTTGGATAAAGCGTCCGCCTCTTGGTTTTCTTTTCGGGGAATTTGAACTATATCATATTCTTCAAACCATTCGGACCTTTGACGAACAACTCGGAGGTACTCTTGCATTCTTTCTTCTTTTGCTTCATATGATCCCTTGACTTGCTGAACAATCAATTGAGAATCACTATGAAGGAGTATTTTCTTCATTCCCCCTTCCTTTGCTAGTCTCATACCAATAAGGAGAACTTCATACTCGGCTTCATTGTTGGAGAGGGGGTAATCTATTCTGATTGCGAAATGGAGCCTTTCTTCCTCTCCTTCTTGATTTACAAACACAATTCCTGCTCCCCCATGCGTACTCACCGAGGATCCATCTACATATACATGCCATAGTGGTTCCTGTTCCTCTGATACGATGCCCGTAAGTTCCATTACAAAGTCCGCTAGGACTTGTGCCTTGATGGATGGTCTCGGAGCATAGGAAATATCATACTCGGTGAGCTCCACAACCCACTTTATTAACCTCCATGACGATTCAGGCTTATTAAGAATTGCCCTTATGGGGTGCTTTGTTAGCACTGTAATCGGGTGGGATAGAAAGTAGGGGCGTAGCTTTCGGGCTGTAGTAACCAGCGCTAAGACAAGTTTTTCAGTTAGGGTATATCTGGTCTCGGCTCCAAGGAGGGTTTTGCTGACGTAATATACCGGACGATGTTCTCCGTCTTGTTCTTTGACTAAAACAGTGCTGATAGCTTCTTCTCCAACCGACAGATACAGAAATAACTCTTCTTGAGGTAAAGGTTTTACCAATAAGGGTGGTTTCAACATGTACCTTTTTAGTTCTTCAAGGGCTTATTCGCATTGGGGGGTCCACTAAAATTCCTTGATATTTCGAAGTATCTTGAAGAAGGGAAGTCCCTTTTCTGCGGACTTGGAGACAAACCGACTCAACGAGGCCATTCTACCAGTTAACTTTTGGACATCCTTCACCGTCCTAGGGGTGGGTAATCCCATGATGGCCTCTGCTTTCTCGGGGTTTACTTCTATCCCCTTCTCCGTAACCATAAATCCCAAAAAATTTCCCCCTCGGATACCAAAAGAACACTTCCTAGGGTTGATTTTCATGCCAAAATTGTTCATGATGACCAACGCCTTCCGTAGGTCCTCGGGATGCTCTTCGGCGGTATTACTTTTAACTACAGTGTCATCCACGTAAACCTCTACTGATTTTCCGATAAGTCCTGCGAACATAAGACTTACTGACCTTTGATAAGTAGCTCCGGCATTCTTCAGCCCGAAAGGCATGACTAGATAGCAAAAGGTGCCCGCATCTGTAATGAAGCTAGTTTTATCTTGGTCAACCGCTGCCATCGGGATTTGGTTGTATCCTTGATCTCCGTCTAGAGTCGATAACAACGCACATCCCGCGGTAGAATCCACTAGCTGATCTATGCTCGGTAAAGGATAACAATCCTTTGGGCATGCATCATTGAGGTTAGTAAAGTCAACACACATTCGCCATCTCCCTCCATGTTTGGGAACTAACACAACATTAGCTAACCATTCTGGGTAGATGACCTCTCGAATTTGTTTCAAACTGAGAAGGCGTTGTATTTCCGAGCGGATGATCTTATTACGTTCGGGTCCCATTTTCCTTTTCTTCTGCTGAATAGGTTTAGCCTCGGGCTTCACATTAAGGAAGTGTTGACATATTTTGCTGCTGATTCGCCCGAGCGGTCCCCCTTCCCATGCAAAGAGGTGGTGGAATTGTTTGAGGAGGGAAATTAGTTGATCTTCTATTGCTGGGGTCATGTGAGTGCCCATTTTGATCACCTTCTCGGGGCTTCCTTCTAATAATTCCACCATCTTTAACTCTTCCACAGGTTGGACTCGTGTTTCCTCAGTTTTGCATTTTTTGTTATTTCCGAGTGATGACCCGTCCTCTTCCGAAGGAATGGCATTCATGCAACATTCTCTAGCTTTAGATTGACTTCCCCGGACTTCTCCAATTCCTGAAGAAGTGGGGAATTTCACTTTGAGATGCAAAGTAGAGGGAATAGCTTCAAAGGCTCGAATGGATGGTCTTCCGCAGATGACATTGTATGCCCGTGAAGAAGCTTCCACTACCCAAAACCTAATAGGTTATGTCCTTCGAAGAGCTCCCTTTCCCCATGACATTGGAAGAGTTACAGTTCCAAGGGCCTGGCAGGCTTCTCTGGAGAATCCTACCAAGGGGACTTCAGCAGTTTCTAAATTTTCTGGTTTTAACCCCATAGCAAGATAAGTAGGTAAGAAGAGTACGTCCACAGAGTTGCCCGTGTCTATAAGGATTCGTTGGATTTCATACCCGTAGATGACGGCAGAAATAACCAATGGGTCTTCGTGAGGGTATAGTATGTCTGCGAGATCTTCGTGTCCGAAGGTAATGCTAGGCAGCTTTGATCCTTGGACAAAGCAGACAGGTAATCCTTGCTCTGCTCGTCGAGCTTCTTTCAGATATTTCTTCTTTTTACCTTGAGGTATCATGGAAATTTCACCTCCTTCAATCATGTTAATGGTTCTCCCTGTCGGGGGATTGTTTTTATAAGAGTCAGGTGGAGGAGGCAGACTCGGATACCCTGTCGTCTTCTCTCGTGAACTTTGCCGACGATCTTTGGTTCGCTCTTGAGACCGTAGGCGTCCAACTGTCCCCTCTCGTGACTTCCGAATAGGCGTCCTTTCTTCCTCTTCTCGTTCCTCCTCCTCTCTTCGGGACCTCTTCCAAACATTTGCCTTAGGTTCCTCGAGATTATTTTCCTTGAGGTAATTCTTCAAGTATCCTATCTCTAAGAGACGAAGCACTTCTCTACGAAGGGTAGTACACTCTTCCGTAGTGTGCCCGTAAGTTTTATGGTACTTACAATATTTTCCAGTGTCCTTATCTTGGTTAAGAAATTTAGCCGGCCTGGGCCAGTGCAGCTCGTTGCTGCCCCTCATTATATTGAGTACTTCCGGGGGAGTAACAGTCATCGGAGGTAAGTGTACAGGTCGGAGGAATTTCTTAACCACTCCGCCCTCATCCTTGCGCTGAGGAGGTTTTCCTTCCTTATTCTTTTCTTTGGTCTTTGCCTCCTTCTCAGCGCGCTCTAGATGTTCATTATCCTCTTTCTCCATTTGCTTTTTTGTTCCCTCGGCCTCCTCCATCAATATGTGGACTTCCGCCTTTTGCATAAGCTCATTCATGTCCGTGATACGGTTTCCCATAAGGTATCTAAAGAAGTCCCCCGTTCGGAGTCCTTGAGTTAATATGTCCGCCATGATGGTCGGGCTAACGTTGGGAACATCTAGCACTTCGTCCGTGAAGCGCTTTATATACTCTCATAAGGGTTCATCCTTTTTCTGCTTAATAGTGAAAAGATGTGTGGCGGATTTGGGGTACCTTCTATTGTAGGCGAATTGTCGAACGAACAAATGAGCTAATCGGTCAAAACTCGTAATGGAACAAGGTGGAACGTGAGTGAACCATGCTTGGGCCCGCCCTCCGAGGGTAACAGGAAATACGCGGCATAACACATGATCAGGGGCGGAAGATAGGTCCATTCCGGCCAAATATTGATGGATGTGATCCTGAGGATCCCTTCCATCAGCTTCTCCGGTATATAACGGGATATTGATGGGCCGCATTTCCGAGGGGATAGATGCTAAAGCAATTTCAGGCATGAAAGGTGAGGTCTTGAATGTGGAATCTTCCTCAAGGGCCATGGTCCTCTTGAGGTCTCCCAATTCTTTTCGTAAATCATCCACCATCCCCCACAGGGAATGTTCAACCTCTCCCCGATACTCCGAGGGGCGAGAAATTTCTCCCCGACCCCTCTCGGGAGTTCTTTCATAACTTAAATACCTTCGGGGCGTTTGTCGGGGTTCCTGTTGCCAAGGAATTGAATTTGGGCTCCATGCCGTCCGAGGGGCGTTTCCTTCCGAATGGAAATTCCTGTCCTCGAGGGGTACAAAGGACATGTTTGCGAGATGTTCACCCCTCCGGGGTATTCGTGTAGCATCTATAAGTCTTTCATAGACAAATCGGGGAATATTAATAAAATCTCTTGTACCTGATTCATAATTGGACAAAGTTTCTTCCGAGTCGCTGTAAGGAGTTGGAAAGTTTTCGCTCTCGAAAAGATCATCCATCCTAGTCGACATCTGCTGAACGTTCTCGAAGACAGATATTATGGTGTTCCCACAGACGACACCACTTTGTTAACGGGTTTGGAATTATTCCCTATTTAACGGAAGATATTTATTTTGGGTTGGAACGCTCTGTCCGTAATTCAGAGACAACGATAGGTGTATATGATAACAAGAATTGCAAGAATATTCCCTTCCTTTATTACTGAACTTTTCCTCCTCATTTCCCTGTATATCTGAGTATCAGGTTGAATTAAGTTAAGCTAAGTTATCCTTCTTCCACTGATCACCTCCCTTTATATAGACTTTGGTAGGGGCAGGTGTCATTGTGCATGTGTTTTGGTAAAGACATGTGTTGTCATTACCTTGATACAAGTGTAAAAGTCAGGATAAGGTTTATCTTTTATCTACTAAGCACTGACTAGATTAATCTTAGTGTCTTCTGATAGCTCCGAGGACCTCTGATGTATGTTTGCTTTGGTAGAGCGATTCTTTCGAGGGGTTACACTTTCGTTGATGAGTAATTAGGATGCTTGTCCGGGGTATCATAAGTGTATTTGAGAGTATAGACTGCTATACATGTCTTCCGAGGGGTTTTATCTCTCTTTTTTGATTCGGGTCTATTCTTCAACAATCAGGAGTGATCTCTGCGGGTGTAAATGTGATTTCCGAGGGCTTGATTTGGTCTTCTAGGACTGCATTTGATTTCCGAGGGCTGTATTTGCTCTGTTTGAAGTGAGATTTTTTCATTGGAGTTCTCGGAATATATTTACTGGGTGCTCTTTTATTCATTTCTTGATTTTCTCCAAAAATGGGTCCTCGGATGATAGTCCGAGTATAGTTTTCTTCGAGGAGTGTTCAGCAAGGAAGTTTTCTTGTAAGTTCCTGGGACTCGGGGTCCATTGGGGTCCCTTTTGGCGCATTGGTGGATATCAGAGTCACGCGGATCCATCGGGGTTTGCTCTTTTTCCGATGCCGCGTTGATATCTGTTTTTCACTCACCCTTTGACTTTCCAAGGGACGCTTACAATCCTCCTCGTGTGCTCTTTTAAACCTTTTTAGGTCGATGACCGAAAGGTGGGGCAATCCTCCGAGGGGTTCTCCTCATTAGGAGTGGGTACATCTCATTGGAAGTACTCGTGACAATTGTATTGTCCATGTATCGTTTTTCCGAGTATGATTAACCTTCTCCTTTTCCTTTTATTTATTTTTATGGTTAACAAATGTAGCTCCTGAACCCATAGTAAATGTAGCTCCTGAACCCATAGTAAATAAACAGTCATCAAATTTGGATTGTTGAAAACCAAAAGCCAAGATACATTTTGTAAACTCCAGATTCCACTGTCTGGAGGCCTACTTAAGACCATAGAGAGATTTGTTGAGCTTGCATACTTGTCCTGGACCAGTTTTAGTATAACCCTCAGGAGGCTTGAAGTAGATATCTTCATCCAAAAAACCATGAAGAAAATCATTGTTTATGTGTAGTTGGTGTATAAACCAATGATATTGAGTAGCAACAACCAATAGAAGTCTCACTGTTACTAATTTCACAATAGGAGCAAAGCTGTCTACATAATCTAAACCAAAAATTTGAATGTACCCCTTGACAACTAATCTTGCCTTGTCTCTCTCAATAGATCCATTAGCATGCAGCTTAAGTTTGTACACCCACTTTGACTCTATTGGGTGTTTGTTAGAAGGTAACTCCATGATAGTCCAAGTATTGTTGGCTTCAAGAGCCTCAATATCACTGTCCATAGCTGCAATCCATTGAGGATCAGTGCATGCCTCTCTATATGAGTGGGGTTCTTTGTTGAGAGAAACATTAGCTAAGAAGCTGCGATATGAGAGAAAGATAGCAGGGTTTTTGATATATGGGAAAGTAGGTGGACTATAGTGGGATCCAAGACCAGTAGGCATGAAAGTAGAGCCCAGAGGGTCTGAAATATGTGATAACTTGAAAATGTGTAAAATATCTTTGAACTCTTTGTAGCTTGTTGGAGTACTTTTTATGCTGCCCTTTAATATATTTCCTTTTTGTCGAAAAAAAATATTTTGGTTATTGAGATCTAGAGTATTTATAGATCTCGCAAACCGGGATCACAAATCGCATTTCCCACAGTGTTATCGCCTATGCCGAATCTTGCTACTCTATTGAAAAGCCTATTTGACATGTATTCATAATCTTACATCAAATACACTAATTCAACATAGCTGCTAGAATAATTTCTAGATAGGGCGACCTAGAATCGTGGGATCATTCTTGAGCCACCACGTGGGTTAGTGCCCAAGATACAAAAAAAGTTTGATGTTTTAAAGTTACGGTGAATCGTAGGCTCTAACAAATCTTTTATCTATTTATTTGGGGAAGAATTATACAAACTATACATAAAGTATAAAATAATTACACAAATCATCTCTCATGTTTTAGAAATTGCACAAACGCTCTTTATTGTCGATTTTTTGAATTTATGAACCCCATGGCCCCCCAAAAAACAAAATTGAATGAAATATAGAAATTGGATAGAAGAACTACACGAGAGGTCCTCTTTACTTCTTCCAATCCAACAGCATATAAAGAAAGATAACACACCTCACCTCACTACATCTCTCCTCTTCACTATTCTTATCTCTCCTCTCCGATGGCTACAATCACGGCAGCCGCCGCCGCTTCCGCCACCGTCAAACTCACACACCTCTCTACAAACCCCAATTCCTCAAAAGCCTCCAAACTAACCTTGTCATCTTCCTTCACACCCTCCTCCACAACCCTCTTCCTCCGCCGCCCAACAACCACCACAAACCCCTTCCGCCGCTTTTCCATCCGCGCCGCCCGCGGAAAATTCGAGCGCAAGAAACCCCACGTCAACATTGGTACAATCGGCCACGTCGACCACGGCAAGACCACTCTCACCGCCGCCCTCACCATGACCCTCGCCGCCTTCGGCAACTCCGCCCCCAAGAAATACGACGAAATCGACGCCGCCCCTGAAGAAAGAGCCCGTGGTATCACCATCAACACTGCCACGGTCGAATACGAGACCGAGAATCGGCATTACGCCCACGTGGACTGCCCCGGGCACGCTGACTACGTCAAGAACATGATTACTGGAGCTGCGCAGATGGACGGCGCCATTCTGGTGGTGTCCGGTGCTGACGGACCAATGCCGCAGACGAAAGAGCACATTTTGTTGGCTAAACAAGTTGGGGTTCCGAATATGGTGGTATTCTTGAACAAGCAGGATCAGGTGGATGACGAGGAGTTGCTTGAGTTGGTGGAATTGGAGGTGAGAGAGCTTCTTTCGTCTTACGAGTTCCCTGGTGACGATATTCCTATTGTTGCTGGTTCTGCTTTGCTTGCTTTAGAGGCTTTAATGGCCAATTCCGCTATTAAGAGAGGGGAGAATGAGTGGGTGGATAAGATTTATAAGTTGATGGATGAGGTGGATAATTATATCCCTATTCCTCAGAGACAGACTGATTTGCCTTTCTTGATGGCAGTTGAGGATGTGTTCTCCATTACCGGTAGAGGGACTGTGGCCACCGGGAGAATTGAGAGAGGATTGGTTAAGACAGGTGACGTTGTGGATCTTGTGGGTTTGAGAGACACTAGGACCACGACTGTTACTGGTGTCGAAATGTTTCAAAAGACGTTGGACGATGCAATGGCTGGAGACAATGTGGGGTTGTTGTTGAGAGGTGTCCAGAAGATTGATATTCAGAGGGGGATGGTGTTGGCCAAACCTGGAACTATTACACCACACAGGAAGTTTACGGCTATTGTGTACGTGCTGAAGAAGGAAGAGGGAGGAAGGCATTCTCCCTTCTTTGCGGGCTATAGGCCGCAGTTTTACATGAGGACTACTGACGTGACGGGGAAGGTAAACTCGATTATGAATGATAAGGATGAGGAGTCGAAGATGGTTATGCCTGGTGATCGTGTCAAGATGGAGGTCGAGCTTATTATGCCGATTGCTTGTGAGCAGGGGATGAGATTTGCTATCAGAGAGGGAGGGAAGACAGTAGGAGCAGGGGTTATTCAGGCCATTATTGAGTAAAGAAGTTGATACACGAACGACTGTGAATTGACGTTTCATTTGGTGTGAGTGCATGATTTACCCAAATCTGGGAATCTTTGTGCCGGCTATCCTGCAAGATCTGTTGATTGTCATATATGATGGAGATTTTTTTGGGTTTTTGTTCCTATGCATTAGTCTATTGGGTTAGCTTAAGAACATTGTTGCGATAATTCAATGGAAATTTTACCTTTTGTAATGGCTATTTTCTGTTCATGGAGCTATTTCTGACTCTCTTATAGTTAATTGGAAGAGATACGAAGTCAGTTGTGCAGCTAGCAATGCTTAATATTTTTGTATTAGATGCATGATTCTTTAAGCATTTATTGTTCTTTGTATTTTTGTGTTCCAGAAGTCGACTATGAATCTGAATATTTTGTTGATCTCTTCTCGTTTGTAGTACCTGGTGTGCTTGGTAAGATGTACATTGCTTTTAGCATTTTTGTATTATTATGCAATGCTTGAGTATGATATATTGGTATTGGCTTTCTGGTATTAGTGAGTTTCTGTTTAGTTGAAGCTCTTCACTCTTTTAACAATAGAGTAATGCTTGTGCTGTCATGTACTTCATCGGTGGTCGTTACTCCACAGTCCACAGCTCTTGTTCTTCTCCCCTGAATGAGAAAAAAAGCTATGAGCCAACACCTGCTGCTCTCTAAAATGTTAAAATGCCTCCTGCCTTACCTATTTGTAAAGGAGCAAATACATATCATTTACCAGGCTCTATCTAGCTCATAGAGATCTTGAGAAGCATCCTCATTCATGCTCAAAAATCCAAACAGGTAGATGTTTCCTTTCCCCCAGGTTAATGCTGAATGGAGACGTAAATGGATTTGTATGAAGAACTCAAAGTGAATTGCTATGCCAGGGCAGGAGGGCGAGAAGTCTCCAAATAAAGAGATTAGGATTCCCTGAATGTCTCCATGCTCAACTAGATGTAGATGAGCTTGCTAACGAGGAACAATGCCCTTGATTGGAAAGAAGATTCTGTCCGCGCTTTACTCCAACTGGGGTGAAAAGACGTCATATTCTTGTGTCACGGATCAGTTAGATGATTATATCTTCTGAGTAGCCATATTTCCCCCCATAAGCGACATTAGTCAGTATGTGGAGAAGCTCTGTCCTTACCCTAAGTTTCTTTGCCTTTGCCTTCTCAGGTTGCAGAGAACCAGAACCATTCGAACTCAGCTCCTTTTCAGTTTCCCATGTGTAAATTGTGCTCTCGTACATTGGACTGTACTTTTTCACGCATAAGACTAAGAAGTACATTAGACTGTACTTATAGAGGGAAAATTGACAAATCTGCATAGCATATGGTAATTTGATGCCAAAAACTGAGAAGTTGTTTAAGATGACAGTAAAAGAAAAACCAATAATACACAATGTTAATCGATGATGCGGTAGCTCTTTGTACATATATTCTATTTATTCAACACTCCGAAAACCAGAGCAGTTACACCTCAAGTTACTGCTTCCCGTTAAAAAGAATCCGCGAATTATGCTACATGTTATTAAGTAATCTCTAATTGACAGGGTGACATTGAATAATTCTGGATATGTTTGTTATGGACTCCCCTCTAATTGAGAAAAAATTGTTGACTTAGATAATATATTCGAAATATTAGACACGACACGTTAACATATGGATAATCAGATTACATATTGGTTACTACTTTTTATTTTTTTTTATTTTTATGAATGTATTGGTTACTACTTACTAGTCTTGTATTAAGGTAAAAACTAAAGAGTGTAAAAGTCAGTAGGACATACTAATATTTTGTTGAGGACCCTTTTGAACAAGAGGATTTTGCTTCAGTATGACATATTCATATTTCGTTTGAGTGCCCTTTCGAACATTTGCTTTCCAATCCAATGAAAAATGTATAGTTTGCTTGTCGTCTATTTTTCATCAACTCTTAAGGGAATATTTGCCAACACATACGGCTTATCAAGTTTGATGGAATATCTTCACTTTGATGCATCTTAGGCGGGACATTTTAGGTTGAGAACAAAATTTATCTTACTCGAACAATATTGGTTTGTATACTATTATAGTCGTTTGGATGGTCATACAACTATAAGGGGTTTTTGAGTGATATTAACAGTACAAAAGTTTGCTTTGGTTACTAATTTTTATTACCGGGTCACAGCTACTTAAACTGGACGCCACAGGCTTAAGATATGAAAATAGCAGGCCCAAAAGTGGTCGTTTTGGGAAAACTGCGACCCTTGAAAATACCAATTTGTCCCTGAAAATTGACCCTTACCCCCAATTTCTTGTTCACACTTAGGGTTGTCGGTTCCCCTCCTTTTCGGTCGTTGAAACGAGTGATTTTCACATTGAGAATCATCTCGTCTTCTTTGTTGGGTCGAGAGCTTCGATTTCCATAATGTGTTGGGTGGGTTTTGGAGATCTAGAATTGAACGTCAAGTTTCGAACGAGTTTTCTTGTACGTGTTCATGAGCTTGGAATCCAACAACAATGGAGTTCTTCTATTGAGTTGGGGACACAATTGATAGTTAGATCTTTAGAGAGTTGTTCTTTTCTTCTTTTTTGTTGTTCTTTGTGTACGTTTTGTGTTTTTCTTTCTCTTTCTCGCCGACGTTCTTGAGTTTCTCTCAAAGCCGAGGATCCTTCACATATTCGCGTCTCTTTTGAGGTTAGTTTTTGTGATCCTCTCATGATTGCGAACATTTTGGTGGTGGTTTTGTTGGATTCCGTCGAGTTTCGTATTTTTCTCGCCGGAGTTGGTTTGGTTTTTCGCAAAGCCGAGCCTCTTCCTCTCTTTTGCGTCCTTTTTAGTTGTGATTTTCGACTTCTCCTTGAAATTTCACGTCGTTTAATTCCGATCCCTTTTTGTTCCATCGTGTTTCAACCTTTTTCGGCGTATCTCCTTTTTCGGCGTTCCTTGAAATTGAGTAATGATTGAAAAGGGAAGGGATATAACGGGTATTTCCCCATAAAATGTGTTAAAATGGGGTTGAAGTTGTCAACCAAATCTATGTAAAAGAGTGCTAATATGGGTTATCGTAGGAATTAAAATTAAATGACTTCCACAATTAAAAGTAACCAAACGACATCCAGATTTGATACTTCTAGTCGAAAATATGATTAATAGCCTAATGCGAAACAATATACAATTAGTCATACTTAAGGTTGAAATGAATAAACCATAAATTTTGAAAGTCTTGGGAAGTTGGTAAAAGGGTTCCTAGCTATATAAGCAATTCTAATCAAAATTATTACAACCTAATCACTCTTCTTTTAACACATTCTGGTTTTTTTTTTTTGAAAGACCAACCAAGTCAACTGCATTAATATGCAAAAACCAGCAAAACATATGATACAACTCCATGATGGACCCAAGACAAGACTCACAACAAAAAACACGACTCCAACGAAATAACACTCAAGTAAGGGAAGCTAAACTAGACACCATGGCCGGGAAATTTTCATGTCCTCGATAGCGTTTTGAGTCAAAAGATGAGCACCCTCGTTTGCATCCAGAATAATGTTAACAAACTTATATTCCCCCGTCATTCTGTCGCAAAATTTGCCAATGACATTGATTCAGTCCCCTGCACACACATCACCACCTTAGCCCAACGCATATTTATTGCACGACCCAGTGAGCTAATAATGCCTCAATTAATTCTAGTCTCTAGATCAAGGAAGACTGCAACTCTATACCCACAGAAATAACAAACAAGAGTAGTCCCTCGCCAGCAAACCGATGCCAATCGAGCCCTCATTCTGGAGACAAGCACCATCGAAATTTACTTTGATTGTCATTGATAATAGGGGTTGCCAAATAAGTTCAAAAGGAAGCTGAATGTTGTCGCTTGAGCTTGGATTAACTTCAGTCCATGACTTTGCATAAGTCTCTACAATTCCGAAGGAAACTTGAATCCGCTGGACTCCTTGGTTCTTCCCCCGCTATGATACGATTTCGATTTCCCCAAATAGCCCAAAATCAGAGCAACGTTCATAGGCTCAACTTTGTTCTAGGCCTCATGAGGCGTTGAAGTCAAGATAACACGTCTTCCTCTTATCGGATGATGCTAGTCTGCAAGATGACGGGAAATTAGAGAGCGTCCAGATTTGTCGAGCAACATGACAGTTGTTAAGACTCTGCAATTGATCAACAATGGAAGGAGGAGAGAGAGAGAGAGAGAGAGAGAGAGAGAGAGAGAGAGAGAGAGAGGAGCGTGGAGAAACAGAATTCTTCATTGCAAAATTAGGAATAAAATCGTTAAACAGTATAACGGTCATAATATGATATTTATACCTAACTAATCTAACTAATGTGGAGGGTAAAATCATCCTCCCACTAATCTATTAATAAGAGTAATTAATGAGATAACTCAGTTCTAAATAGAAAGGAAAAGCTGTTAACAACAAGTTAACATAATACAAACCATGGAAAATACATAAGAATGCATAATATAACTAAATATCCTCCCTCAAGATAGGCATGAATATCATGAATTCCCATCTTGGATTGCATCTTGTTGAAAGGTTCAGGAGATAGAGGTTTGGTGAGGATATCAGCAACTTGCAATTCATTTGAAATGTGAGCTATTTTGATGATGCCTTGTTGAACTTTCTCTCTCACAAAGTGACAATCAATTTGTATATGTTTAGTTCTTTCATGTTGCACTGGATTTGTTGCAATGCACTGAGCACTCTTGTTGTCAATATAGAGAAGAGGGGGTAGAGATTGCTTGATATGGAGCTCAGCTAGGAGGAAAATCAACCACAGAACTTCACAAGTAGTACTTGCCAAAGCCCTGTACTCTGCTTCAGTTGAGGATCTGCTCACTGTTGCTTGCTTCTTAGCCTTCCATGAAATTAGTGAGCTTCCCAAATAAACTGCATATCCAGTGATGTTGCGGCGTGTGTCAATACATCTAGCCCAGTCACTGTCACATAAATATTTAAGTTGTAAGTTGCAGTTAGAACTATATAATAATCCTTTACCTAGGTTGTGCTTAAGATATCTAAGAACTATGTGAGCAGCTGCAAGATGTGTTGTTGTTGGCTTGCTCATGAATTGAGTTAGAGTCTGAATACTATATGTTAGGTCAGGTCTAGTAATGGTGAGATACTGTAGCCTGCCTACTAGTCTCTTGTATGTTTTAGGATCAATGAGTAGAGGAGAATCATCAACTTTTAGCTTGTGGTTGTGATCCATTTGTGTGGTACTGGGCTTGCATCCAAGGTATCCACTCTCAGTGAGGATATCTAGAGAAGATTTCCTCTGACAAATGCTAACACCAGAGGAGGATCTTGCTACTTCAATACCACGTATATATTTGAGATCAACAAGATCTTATATAGTAAACTGTTTGTGAATAGAGTTGATTTCTTCCAAGTTACTACCTGTCAAAATAATATCATCTACATAGATACAAAGAGTAGTGAAAGATGAGTTGTCTTTTGATAAATAAAGAACAATCTGATATGGTCTGAGAGTAACCAACAGAAAGAAGAGAAGTAGAGAGTTTGTTGAACCATTGTCTTGAAGCCTATTTGAGGCCATAAAGACTTTTCTTCAAAAGGCAAACTCTTTTATCAAAAGCATCTAAGTAACCAGGAGGTAGTTTCATGTATATATCCTCATCTACGTCACCATGCAAAAAAGCATTGTTGGCATCCAATTGTTTAAGGAACCAATTCTGAGATGCAACAAGGGCAAGTAACACTCTAACAGATGTGAGTTTAGCAACTAGGGAGAATGTGTCAAAATAATCTAGTTCTTCTTCTTCTTGAGTATATCCTTTGGCAATCAGTCTTGCCTTGTGCCTTTATATACTACCATCAGAATTGAGTTTTACTTTGTAAACTCACCTACAACCTACATAATTGTGATCAGGAGGTAGGGAAGTGATAACCCAAGTATTTGTATCATTTAATGCTTTGAGCTCATTTTTCATGGCTTCTTGCCATTCATGATGTTTCACAACTTGAGTGTATGTTTCTGGTTCAAAGACATTAGTGATGCTGATAGCAAAAGCCTTATGATTAGTGTTGAGTCTTTCAATAGTCAAAACATTGGTGATAGGATATTGTTTGCCATGTAGAATATCATGAGAACTATTTGCATTGTGTTGACCAGGTAAATTAACATCATAAGCTTTAAGATAAGCATGTAATCCTTTGTTTCTACTAGATTTTCTAATATTCACAATGCTATCACCACTAATTAAAGGAGATGGATCATAGTTACTTGGTTGATGATCAAGATCATATAGAGGTGTTGTGTGAGATGAAGCTTTTGTTGGTGTGAAAGAGTCAGAAGTAGCATGGAGATCCAAGTCAGGTTCTAGTTCTGGATTGCCAGGAACTGTGGTTTGGGATTGAGCAGGGGCAAGTTGTTGCACCACAACTGGAGCAACTAGAACAGCAGAAACATTAACAAGAACCTGCAAGCTAATAAAAGGATCTATACAAACCTTGGTTTGCTTGTTATTTAGAGAATCATCTGCATAGTTGTTGTCAGTGTTGTAGGGGAAAATGTGTTCATAGAATAAAATATGTCTAGATATGAAAATTTTATGAGATTGTATGTCTAATAGGATGTATCCTTTAGTACCCTTGGGGTAACCAATGAAAATACAAGAGGAAGCTCTAGGATCAAACTTGTTTCTCTGATGCTTAGTGTAGATGCATAACACAAACACCCAAAGGGTTTAAGAATGCTATAATCTGGAGATCTGTTGAAGAGCATTTGAAAGGGAGTTTTTTTATGCAAAGGAACAGCAGGAAGTCAATTTATTATAAAAGCAGCCGTTGAAATACAGAAACTCTAATATTCAACAGGAAGTTTAGATTGAAATCTTAATGATCTAGCCACCTGTAATATATGCTGGTGCTTTATCTCAACAATACCATTTTGTTGTAGAGTGTAAGCTCTTTTGATGTGTTACCCCATATTTGGAGAAGAATTTTTTCATGAAAAACTCAGAACCATTGTTAGTTCTGAGAGTTTTGATTTTGATGTTGAACTGAGTATTAACAAGTTTATAGAAAGCAGTAATTAAAGAGTGAACATCAGACTTTTGTTTCATCAAGTATACCCATGTAACCATGGGAAATTCATCTACTATTGTAAGAAAATATTTGAAACCATCAACAAAGACAACAGGGAAGGGCCCCCACACATCACAATGTACTAAATCAAAAGCATGGAAAGAACTAGAAGTGCTTGAAGGAAAAGAGAACTTTTTCTATTTAGCAAGATGGCAAATGTCACAGGGTTCTTGAATAGTACATATAGAGCCATTAACGTCAGGAATAGCATATAACTTCTTATTTGAAGGGTGACCAAGCCTATAATGCCACATATTGGCTTTGTTTATAGAAACATTACAATCCATAGTATTCAACAAACAATTATTAGAACTATGTGTATCAGGTAGAGTAGTTGACAAAGTGACAATGTCAAGGATGTAGAGGTTGGACTGCTCCTTAGCAGAACCAATCATCCTCAGAGTGGTAAATCCTGCAGAATCCACATAGAAGCATGAAAAAGAACAATAATGTTGAACTGTTTGGTCAGTTTAGAAACTGACAGCAAGTTGTATTTAAAAGTAGGGATGTATAAAACATCATGTAGAGTGACACTATGAGACAATTTGACAGCTCCAATGTGCGTGGCATAAGTAAAATTGTTGTTGGGCAGGTGAATAGCAAGATGTATAGGTTTAGGTGCACTGACAAAGTAAGACAAGTCACATATCATATGATTAGTTGTACGAGTGTCAATAATCCACTTATGAATAGCATTCAAGTTATGTTGTGAATTATGACCTTTAATACCTTTAGGGACTATGATGGAAGTAGTTGCATAGTGCTTTGTTTGGTCTGTGCTTGGAACAACTTGAGATTGAATATATGCCATGAATGATTCAAATAGGGCCTTGTTGGCATTAACATCAGGAGCAACATTCTAATCATCAACACGAGGAAGCTCTGGAGGAGTAGAACCAGAAGCTGCATTTGCTTAGGGGTTTTGTCTCCTATTAGTTGGACCATCCCAGCCAGAAGGATAACCATTCTTTTGATAGCATATTTCTCAGAGTGACCAGGGTAACCACAGAAGGTTCACTTCATCTTCTTTTTATCTTTGTTATAAGGTCCTTTGCCATTCTTGTTGGGAAAGGACTATGGTGGACCAGTAGGTCTAGCTTGAGTTTGAGTGAAGTTCTGATTCCTTGTGAACATAGCTAAGGAATGAATAGAGTTGGTGGTTATTTTGGAGTGTTCTCTGATGTTCTTCTTGCAACAATAGAGAGTAAACTCTTAAAAGAGGAGACAAAGGATTCATGAAGAGGACTTGGCTCCTTGAGGCAGTGAATGAGTCATTCAAACCAATTAAGAACTTCATGACACAATCATGTTGTTGGAGATTGATTATATCAACATTGATTTTACTGGTACAAAGACCACAAGAACACTTTACTATGGGCCTTTGAGTAACATACTCATCCCAAAAGAGATCGAAACACAGCATATTAAACAGTCACAATCAAATTATCTTGTGAAATAGTAGAAAGAGATTTCTTAAGATGAAATACACGAGATCCACCAGTTCTTTCATATCTAAGCTTCAATTCTTGCCAAATTTCATAAGCAGATGTGTAGGAGTAAAGACTAGTGCGTAATTCTTTTGAAACATAATGTACAATCCAGGAAAGTACCAAATTATTTGCCCTAATCCAACAGGTGCATTGAATCGGATCAACATGCATGGGCAGAGAGCCGCCAATGAAATTGACCTTGTTTTTTATGTTAAGAGCCATGAGGATACTTTTAGACCACGAAATGTAGTTTTGTTCGTTCAGCAGATCGCCGACAATGGCGGATCCGATGAAATTATGCGTGCGAGGAAGTATACAGAGGATGAATTGCGAGAGATAGTAGATTCAGTATTGGTGGAGCTCACAGCAGGTTCAGTCATGATGAATGATAAAGTTACGTAAGAGAACTAAACACAGAGTAGATCGAAAAATTACCGAGTGTGATCGAAAAAGTGACCGAAAAAACAGTCGGAGAACATGCGATTGCAAGTTGCAATCACATGAGAGACGAGTACGGAGAGTTGCGGAAGCGAAATCGGAGGGATTGATGGAATCACCTAGTGAATGATACCATGTTAAGACTCTGCAATTGATCAACAATGGAGGGAGGAGAGAGAGAGAGAGAGAGAGAGAGAGAGGAGCGTGGAGAAATAGAATTCTTCATTGCAAAATTAGGAATAAAATCTAACGGTCATAATCTAATATTTATAGCTAATGGAGGGTAAAATCGTCCTCCCACTAATCTATTAAAAAGAGTAATTAATGAGATAACTCTGTTCTAAAACAGAAAGGAAAAGTTGTTAACAAAAGGTTAACAGAATACTAAAAATGGAAAATACGTAAGAATGCAAAATGTAACTTAATAGCAGTGGAATAAAGATTGTAGAATGTCCTCCATGCCACAACTACAAACCAAACACTGAGTTTCCGTAAATAATTCTATTCCGTGCCAAGTTACTTCTATTTGATAGTGCAAAACAAAAACTTAGTTACCAAATTGTGTGGAGCACCTAATAGGATAACGATCTGATTTTATGATGTCGAGATCAAAATTGAATTCGGACATTGAACCCTTTGGAGCGAATGAATTTGTGATGAGCCTCGATCCATTCTTCAGAAGCAGATTCTCTTGCTCTACGATGCATTTATCCCTCAACTTCTTAGTCTCTTAATTCGACCTAATTATTCAGGTTCATTTACCAAATTACCTATAAACCACCACTGAAAAGTCAAAAATGTTGGTCCTTTTTCTCTACAAACGTAAGTTCCACATTTGAAACAATTATTTCGAACAAGATCATCACAGATGACTAATCAAAATATTGCTGAGTACGATAAGATTCATTAATAAAGCTCCAACTTGAATCTCATTCTTGCACCCAAAAACAAAGGATTGAGAGAACAAATTCCAAGCTAAGCATTGCAGACTCACCCGCTTTCGCAGGAGAAAAAAAAACCTAACCGGATGTAAATTCATAATTCTTTACTTGATCTTTCCACAACTCAATCAATTCATAAGAGATGTAAAAAACAAAAGAAAAAGATTTGGCACCTTCCTCGTTTAGAGCGTGTCATCCTTGCACAGGGGGAATCCTAATCTTCTATGTATTATTCAATGTTTTTCAAATGTCCACCAACAACCCATGCTAGGGGACGGCGTATCTAGGGGTGGCTTGGATGGGCTTCCCCCCCCCCCCCCCCCCGATTTTGAAATATTTTATTATTTATATATATAAAAATTATGAAATTGCAAAGGCTACTATATATTATGTCTAATTATTAGATAACCTCAATGTTATTCTAATAAGCAAAATTCCCCATTCATTTCATTTTTCTTAAAAATGGAAAGAGCTTTTTCAGCTGGTGCGCAGGAGCGCACTTTAATGTTAAGAAATTTGCAAAAATCTCCTTGAATTTTAAGAAATCAACAAAAAACTCCTTTGATGTTAAAAGAATTGGCCATAAATATTCTTTTGGTGTTAGGAAATTAGCATAAAATCTCTTTTGATGTGAAGAAACTAGCAAAAAGCAATCTTTTAATGATAAAACTAGGGGAAAAAATCTCATTTGATGTTAAGAAAATTAGCAAATGCCTCTTTTACTGTTAAAAATTAACAAAAATCTGCTTTTGATGTTAAGAGATTGCAAAAAAAAAAAAAAAACTCCCATTCTTTATCCTCTTAATTATTTTCTTTTCATTTTTTTGTCTATGATTCTTTCAAAAAAAATAAAATTAGTCCACCCCAACATTAAATCCTGGATACGCCACTAGGACGAACTACAGATGAAGCTAAATGGTTAATAAAGTTTAACAGAAAGACACTCTTCACTAATGTGGGACCAACTCGAATATTAAATTGCGGCATTCATATTTCCCTATTGGGCCAAAGAAAATGTTGAACCGGATATTTAGTTTTAAGAATAATATATTATGACATAAAACTTAGTAACTTACAACTGTTATCTATGTCATTAGATAGGGGCATGTATGGTTCAGTTTTTTCACGTTGCTTCGGTTTTTAAAGAACTTGAATTGGTTAGCCTAAAAATGATAATCAATAGTAATTCGGTTTACGGTTAAAACCGTTCAGTTTGATTTACAATTTCGAGTTAACCAATCACCTACTCTTTTTGGAAGAGAAAGGAAAAATTCACACAATTAATAAATATACAAAATTATTTCAAAAACTCCAATTTATAAAATTATAAAGTCTATCTAACAACCTATTTCACATTACATGCTTTTCTATTAATATGGAAAGCAAGTTACATTCTACACACAATACATATAAGTGAAAATCATCTTTTGTACAATATATTACTCTTACATCAATAATCCACAACTTTTCAAAAACCATTAATAAATCCATAATAGTTTGTAACATTTATTCTACAATTCATCCACCATAATTCGTATAGCATATTTAAATATTCATTCACCATAGCCATGATGCATATCTGATAAACCATTTATCAATTCATAAAATCTAATATTTAAATATTATTATATTGCTTTGAAAGTCATCCTACAAAATAAGCAAATAAAACAACAAGATATGAGTCATGTCCAACAAACCATCCATAAATTAATAATTCAAAGAACCTGCTCAAGTAATATTAAAATACTATCAGACATTCTTTAAAAAAAATGAAACAACAAAATAGCAATCTAATGACAGTTGGTCCCCAATGACAGTTTTGATTCTTCACCTACAAAACAAAATGAAGTTCACCAATATATAAATAAAACTATTATTACAAAATAGAAAAACAAAACAATCTAATTAATACGTATTGAATACTTACTTTTTAAACTCCAATAGCCAAATCAGAAAACTGAATCAACTAATTAATTTCGATTACAGTTCAACCTAAAAATTCGATTAACTTGCGTTTTTTTTTATTATTATTATTGGACCTCAGTGAACACCCTTAAATTAGATATCACATTAATACTGCTGAAAGCCAAGGAGGAGATCAAAACCAATATAATTTAATTAGTGTTTGGTGATATTAAAAACAACATAAAGACTTTATGACGTTGAATTTGGTCTAGAGTGTGTACTTTCGTTTCGAGAATATAATGAAGGAAAATAGGTTGAAAGAAAGAAAATAGTTTTTTCCTGATAACAAAATTATCACTTAAATGATACGGTCCAGAGACGATCCAACCCGACCCGAGTCAATCAAACCCCATCATAAACCCTCTCCTCCACAAGAAACACAAAAACCCCACTGAACTGATTAAAGAAAGAGCTTCAACAAAAATGCAGAGAGCAGCCATGAATAAAGCTAAGAAAATACTCCATCACTTCCGGTTTGCCGACCCCTTATACTCATCTCAACTCAAGTCTCTCCACAAACAGGTGACTCGCTTTTCTCATTCTTCCCCTTCAATTTTCACCATCAAAATCCAATCTTTACCCGCTATTTCCAATCTCAATTCCCATAATCATCAAAGACTCTTCTTTTCATCGAAACCAGAGTCATTAGTAGAGATATTCTTATCCGATGATTGGAATAACAAATTGGGTAAAGAGGCGAAAGATTCAAACGTAGTGCTGACCCATGAAACCGTTATGTATGTATTGAAGAAACTGAGCAAAGACCCGAATAGAGCCTCCACATTCTTTAAATGGGCTGTTGGGGAAAATGGGTTTGTGCCAAGTTCCTCAATTTATAGCTTGATGTTGAGAAATTATGCCAAGAAAGATTTCTTGAAGGAGTTTTGGATTACCATTAAGGAAATGAAGGATAACGGGTGTTACATAGATGAGGAAACGTATAAGACGCTATTTGCGAAATTTCGGGGTTTGAAGATGGAGAATGAGGCTACTGCTTTGAGGCATTTTTATGAGAGGTTGGTGAAAGAGAGTTGTATGGAGGATAGGGTGAAGGAGGTTGTTGAGGTGATTAAGAATGCGGAATGGGGAGAGGAGGTCGAGAGGAAATTGGGGGAAATGAAGATTAATGTTTCGGATAATTTTGTGCTGAGGGTTTTTAAGGAGCTTAGAGGGAAAGGGTACCCTGTCAAAGCGCATAGATTTTTCAAGTGGGTTGAGAAGAGTTTGGGTTTCGAGCACAATACGGTTACGTATAATGGGATGTTAAGAGTTCTTTGTTGGGAAGACTCGATTTTTGAGTTCTGGAGTGTGTTAGAGGAGATGACAGGTACGGGTTTTGAGCTGGATCTTGATACGTATATAAAGGTCTCAAGGCACCTTCAGAAAATTAAAATGTTGAAGGATGCTGTGAAATTGTACGAGCATATGATGGATAGCCCATATAAGCCCTCTCTTAAGGAGTGTAATCTGCTTTTACAGACCGTTGCGACGCATAACAATCCGGATCTTGATTTGGCGTATAGGATTGTAAACAAATTTGAGGCTGCTGGAAATGCTCCCTCTAAAGCTCTCTATGATGGAATTCATCGGTCTCTGACTAGTTTGGGGAAGTTTGACGAAGCAGAGAAAATTGTTGAAACCATGAGGAATGCTGGATATGAACCTGATAATATCACTTATAGCCAACTGGTATTTGGACTTAGTAAAGCAAGGAGGTTCGACGAAGCTAATATGGTTCTAGAATTAATGGAAGAACAAGGTTGTACTCCCGATATCAAGACATGGACCATCCTGATAAAAGGGCATTGTGCAGCTAGCGAGATTGAGAAGGCGTTGCTCTGTTTTGCAAAAATGATAGAAAAGGGCTTTGATGCCGATGCTGACCTCCTTGATGTATTGGTATATGGATTCTTGAATCAGGAGAGGGCGGTGGGAGCATACAAATTGCTAGTTGAGCTGGCTCAAAAGATCCAGTTAAGGCCCTGGCAATCCACATATAAGCTTCTGATCCAAAGGCTGCTTGGAGAGAGGAGACTTGAAGAAGCCATGGATCTTCTTCGTCTGATGAAGAAACAGAATTACCCTCCATTTTCGGAGCCTTTTAATCAATATATTTCAAAGTATGGGACAGTGGATGATGCTTTGGATTTCTTGAAGGCATTGAGCGGGAAAGAATATCCATCTTTAGCAGCTTACCAGCTTGTTTTCAAATCATTTTTCAACGAAGGCAGAGATTCTGAGGCCAAAGATCTGCTTTATAAGTGCCCTCACCATATTCGTAAACATCCAGCCGTATGTTCCTTTTTTGGTTAAGCAACATAGTGGCTAGATATTCATTCAGTTCGACAAAGATAAGGACACTGGTAATTTGGAGTTGAGAGGAACATGTATTGGGGCAATCTGTTTTTCTTTTTCCTTATTCAGTTACTCTCTATAATATTAGTGATATCGGCATTATGTTCTTTACAGTTACTCAAATTCTGTATTCAAACCTTCTATCATCTGCTGGGGGCATGCTGAAATGTGAATCACTCTATATTAAGTATCTAAGTTCGTTGCTGTTGAAACTGTGCAATTGTACCTGAACTGTTGGTGTGTTTGGGGTTTGTTCTGGTAATTTTCAGTTTTCTGTTGAAGGGTTACGTTGTGTTATCTCTTAAAGAGTAACCTCTAGTATTGATGGAGAGAAAGATATGATTGATGGTAGAAACATGCAATACTCTTCTTACCTGAGCTAGAACTTACAGTTGTAGTTGTCATTTAGTTTTGGGGTATAAAACATTAAATTCCAAACTATACCTCATTTTACAAAATGTCCCCTAGCTAAAAAAATTGTAACTAACCCCTCATCCTGTTGATTTTGGTGCAAACTCCCCCAATCCCCCCCCCCCCCTCCGCCCCACTTATCGAGAGTTAGTTGATGTCGTTTGATTTGAACATGTGTTTGTATTTTCGTCTATTAGGTCTCGCGCGAAAGGAGGTGGAGCCCTTCGAAATAGTAAGTCTGGGGTTAGTTGCAACTTCTTTTTAGTTATGGGACTTTGTACGAGTATGAAATGAGGGTTTGATGCTCTTACCCTTGTTTTTTTAAGGTGATGGGGTATTTTAGGAATGACCCAATACCAATATTGGGTCGGCCCAAGAAGAAACGTCCACTGAAATAACATATAGAACAGTAGAAATTCAGTGTTAATCGAGCATCGAACGGCCTTGATTCGATCTAAGTGATCGATCGAACCGTCCCAATTCGATGTGCATCTCCCAGCTGCCACGGGGGCCCACGGGACGGGGTCTATAATTACCCTGTCTCTTGGTCTTCTCAAGATTCATTCAACACTCGTCACATTCTCACATACATCGAATCCACCAACTCGATCCACTTCAGAGTTCGATCCACCACCCAATTCGATGCAGGACCTGATTCGATCCAAAGCAACATCGAGCCAAGCTTATTCGATACACATCATATTTGACATAGAGCAACATCGAAGGACCTCAATTTGATACACTTATAGATCGAAGGACCCAGATTCGATATTGGGCCACTCAACACTTGCTGTATCGAACATACCTGATTCGATATAGCCTAGATCGAATTCCCTCAATTCGATACACTCCAAATTCGATATAGGCCAATTCGAGATACCCTGTATCGAACCCACCCGATTTGATCGTCGTCAGATTCGACCTATCATGGACGCTTAGAGATAAATGAACTACGTTCGTCTTGATTCCCCTCAATGGGATACGTAGGTAGCTTGGTTTTCTCCCAAGTCCAGTCCAAAATCAACAACACTCTGTCCGTCGTGCCGCAATGCTTGGAGTGTAGGCGTGTAAAGGACAAAGCTGATTCTAACACTACGTTGAATCAGTCTGTTGTGGAGTGTCTTATCAATTTGCCAAGTCAGCACACGAAAACACCTCAAAACAGTGGCGCCGTTTGTGGGATCATGCTACATGTACTTAGAAACAAGCTCGCAGTCTCAAAGTCAATCCTAGCTATGTCAAGATCGATGGAACAACCACGGATTCGCTTGGCACCTAGTCCCATCGAAAAATGAGTGGTGCTAATGTCAGTAATCAAATCCACACAACAACCAAGGAAACCTACATCATTTAGACAGTTTTCAATCCCAATCATATACGTTAATCATTTATCTTCCTGTCTAAAATACTAAAAGATTTCCAAGAAAACATATGTCTTATCATATTTACATGCAACGTCTGAGAGGACCTTCCTCTGCAGGGACAAAAAACTGCACTTCAAACAATGCATAATCTATCTTACCGGTATGAGGTATCAAAGAAGATTACCCCAAGAGTGATATCGAAGAATTTTACCCAAGAGTGATATCGAAGAATCTTACCCCTAGGTGGTATCAAAGAATATTACCCTTATGAGGTATCGAAGAATCTTACCCGTATGAGGTATCAAAGAATCTTACCCTTATGAGATATCGAAGAATCTTACCCGTATGAGGTATCAAAGAATCTTACCCGTATGAGGTATCGAAGAATCTTACCTGTATGAGGTATCAAATAATCTTACCCGTATGAGGTATCGAAGAATCTTATCCGTATGAGGTATCCAAGAATCTTACCCTTATGAGGTATTGAAGAATCTTACCCGTATGAGGTATCGAAAAATTTTACCCAAGACTGATATCGAAGAATTTTACCCAAGACTGATATCGAAGAATCTTACCCGCAGGTGGAGTCTTATAGAAATGATGCTGGAAACCCAAATGAGGAATCAAGGGGTCAGCAACAAGACTTACCCCTCATGCACAACATAAGCGTCATGGCGGACGTACGTTTGGCCCAAAAGCGGTCGAACGCAAAAATTCATCCCGCATGCACAACATAAGCGTCATGGCGGAGGTACATTTGGCCCAAAAGCGGTCGAATGCAAAAATTCACCCCTCATGCACATCATAAGTGTCATGACAAAGGTACGTTTGGCCTAAAAGCGGTCGAACGCAAAAATTCACCCCTCATGTACAACATAAACGTCATGACGGAGCTACGTTTGGCCCAAAAGCGGTCGAACGCAAAAATTCACCCCTCATGCACATCATAAGCGTCATGACTGAGGTACGTTTGGCCCAAAAGCGGCCGAACGCAAAAATTCTCCCCTCATGCACATCATAAGCGTCATGACGAAGGTACGTTTGACCCAAAAGTGGTCGAACGCAAAAATTCACCCCTCATGCACAGCATAAGCGTCTTGACGGAGGTACGTTTGGCCCAAAAGCGGTCGAACGCAAAAATTCACCCTTATTGCAACATAAGCGTCATGACGGAAATACGCTTAGCCCCAAAAGTGGTAGGAAGCAAACATGTCCAAGGCGGCGCCAAGAACATCTACCTGAAGCGGTATGATGCAAACCTACTCAAAGCGGTACGAGAAACGTCCATCTATCAGGCTATGAAGCAAACATTTCCAAGGTGGCACCAAGAACATCAACCCAACAAGATAAGATGCAAACCAAATATCAGAAGTGAACATCGGCCCCAACGTGGTCAGAAACAAACCAAAAACCACAAATGATGGATATCCGCTCGCAAAAATATGATGCAAACAACATATCCATGTGCCTGAAAGGCTGAATATTGCAATAGACTTCACATGGCAAATCAGTTACATCTACCCAACATGGTACGATACAAATCTACCCAAATCTACCACAGGAATTTTACCCAACATCGTACGATGAAAACCCGCCCAAATGAGTGCATATTTAGACTACTATAAAAGGGTTATCACCTCAAGAGGTGCAAATATCCATTCACCAAATTAGCCATAAACATCGAAGAGCAAAAACATGTAAAAGCACAAATTACCAAAAACAAAAGGAGAGCAATCATTAAAGAGAGCCACAAATCCGAACAAAGGCGACACAATGTCCAAATAGAGAAAAATTGGAATCGTACGATATATATTTATGCTTGAGCCTCGGGATTCACGTCTTCCCCATACTGGTCGATCATTTCAAAAGCAATACGTTCTAAGTGGCATGGCGCAACTCCGCCTCTTTAAACATCATAAGCGTCATGACGGAAATACGCTTAGCCCCAAAAGTGGTAGGAAGAAAACATGTCCAAGGTGGCGCCAAGAACATCTACCCGAAGCGGTAAGATGCAAACCTACTCGAAGCGGTACGACAAACGTCCATCTATCAGGCTATGAAGCAAATATGTCCAAGGCGGCACCAAGAACATCAACCCGACAAGATAAGATGCAAACCAAATATCAGAAGTGAACATCGGCCCCAACATGGTCAGAAACAAACCAAAAACCACAAAGGATGGACATCCGCTGGCAAAAATATGATGCAAACAACATATCCATGTGCCTGAAAGGCTGGATATTGCAATAGACTTCACATGGCAAATCAGTTACATCTACCCAACATACTACAATGCAAATCTACTCAAATCTACCACGGGCATCTACCCAACATTGTACGATGAAAACCCGCCCAAATGAGTGCATATTTAGACTACTATAAAAGTATTATCACCTCAATAGGTGCAAATATCTATTAACCGAATTATCATAAACATCGAATAGCAATAACATGTAAAAACACAAATTGTTATACAAAACGAGAGCAATCATTAAAGAGAGCCACAAATCCGAACAAAGGCGACACAATGTCCAAATAGAGAAAAATTGGAATCGTACGATATATATTTATGCTTGAGCCTCGGGATTCACGTCTTCCCCATACTGGTCGATCACTTCAAAAGCAATCCGTTCTAAGTGGCATGGCGCAACTCTGCCTCTTTAAACAGCATAAGCTTCATGACGGAAATACGTTTAGCCCCAAAAGCGGTAGGAAGCAAACATGTCCAAGGTGGCGCCAAGAACATCTACCCGAAGCGGTATGATGCAAACCTACTCGAAGCGGTACGACAAACATCCATCTATCAGGCTATGAAGCAAATTTGTCCAAGGCGGCACCAAGAACATCAACACGACAAGATAAGATGCAAACCAAATATCATAAGTGAACATCGGCCCCAACGTGGTCAGAAACAAACCAAAAACCACAAAGGGTGGACATCCGCTGGCCAAAATATGATGCAAACAACATATCCATGTGCCTGAAAGGCTGGATATTACAATAGAATTCACATGGCAAATCAGTTACATCTACCCAGCATAGTACGATGCAAATCTACTCAAATCTACCACAGGCATCTACCCAACATTGTACGATGAAAACCCGCCCAAATGAGTGCATATTTAAACGACTATAAAAGTATTATCACATCAATAGGTGCAAATATCTATTAACCGAATTACCATAAACATCGAAGAGCAATAACATGTAAAAACACAAATTGTTATAAACAAAACGAGAGCAATCATTAAAGAGAGCCACAAATCCGAACAAAGGCGACACAATGTCCAAATAGAGAAAAATTGGAATCGTATGATATATATTTATGCTTGAGCCTCGGGATTCACGTCTTCCCCATACTGGTCGATCACTTCAAAAGCAATCCGTTCTAAGTGGCATGGCGCAGCTCCGCCTCTTTAAACAACATTAGCGTCATGACGGAAATACGCTTAGCCACAAAAGCGGTAGGAAGCAAACATGTCCAAGGTGGTGCCAAGAACATCTACCCGAAGCGGTATGATGCAAACCTACTCGAAGCGGTATGACAAACGTCCATCTATCAGGCTATGAAGCAAATATGTCCAAGGCGGCACCAAGAACATCAACCCGACAAGATAAGATGCAAACCAAATATCAGAAGTGAACATCGGCCCCAACATGGTCAGAAACAAACCAAAAACCACAAATGATGGATATCCGCTGGCAAAAATATGATGCAAACAACATATCCATGTGCCTGAAAGGCTGGATATTGCAATAGACTTTACATGGCAAATCAGTTACATCTACCTAGCATAGTACGATGCAAATCTACTCAAATCTACCACGGGCATCTACCCAACATTGTACGATGAAAACCCTCCCAAATGAGTGCATATTTAGACTACTATAAAAGTATTATCACCTCAATAGGTGCTAATATCTATTAACCGAATTACCATAAACATCGAACAGCAATAACATGCAAAAACACAAATTGTTATAAACAAAACGAGAGCAATCATTAAAGAGAGCCACAAATCCGAACAAAGGCGACACAATGTCCAAATAGAGAAAAATTGGAATTGTACGATATATATTTATGCTCGAGCCTCGGGATTCACGTCTTCCCCATAGTGGTCGATCACTTTAAAAGTAATCCGTTCTAAGTGGCATGGCGCAGCTCTGCCTCTTTGATTATCACCACATTCGCTCTCAATGAAGGCGATGCATGCCACAAAATCTCATGACTAGAGATAACGATCTAAACCAAACATAACTGCAAAATCAATGCAAACACCAAGGCAAAATACTACTAATTCAGAGTTCATTATGCTTGTCACCTTGTTATCAACAACATAGTCGAAACAGAGATAAAGTCAACATTGGAGGGTAAAAAATTCTGCAGAATCATACAACAACTGTCTAGTGTACCCATGGTCTAACTTCATTGTGACCAACAACGAGGCAGAATACAAAGCTATTCTCGTCGAAACCTCAATGGCAAGCTTATTACGAGTAGAATGTCTGGCGGTCTTTACAGACTAGCAACTTGTGGCATCATTTCATAGACTTAACTGTTGCCGAATCCCCGAAGACGGGAAGGTAACCAGGTGAGCTGGCATAATTTGCAACTCAACCACGATCTTCCTACTGGCGACAAAAGAATTAGCTATAGGAAAGACAAGATGCATTAGAACGATAAAAAGAATCGAGCAGACTATGCCCATATGCGTAAACCAAAGCGAATAAAATTCTGAGAGACCAAGTCGCCGCAAAAACACTAATATACATTTATTCCATCGTCGAGAAACAAAAATACTTGACATGTACGAAGTTGCACAAAATTGAGATTTTACATATTATTCAAGAGAAAAACTAAGGGCTGCCAACGCACTACACTTGTTCATGTTGCGCGAGTAAGGATGATAAAACAAGTACTGGTATGCGGGAATTCAGCTCAACGCAAAAGTCATAGAGCTCCAAAGAGAGAAACACTTCGCCTAAGATGACGAAAACGAGATGAACACTCTTTCTCAAGTGACAAGTGCCAATCGTAAATCCTGATAGATGAAAACAGAATGGACACTCTGTATGAAGTGATAAGTGATAACCGCAAATCCCAGAAAATGTACAATGGGACGCACACCATCTGAGACGACATGGGCTAATCATATGTCCCAAAAAGAAGATACAATGGGTAGACATCTAATCTAAAAACGCGGATGATAACTATACGACCACATAGAAGCAAGGATGTCACGACGAACATGATCATATAAAATATCCAATGAAGGAGTGGGAAGACATAGTGACCACGTACAACGATTGACTAAAGAAAGAACATACAACCCTCCACAAATATGGAATGGCGTTCGAATTGTCAAAATAAAGTAAAATGCGATAACATCAATTGAAAGAAAAGGCAACGGAAACGAGCCAAACAAGCAAAGAAAACATCACAAGATCGAACAAAACTCATTCGATCGCATCACCAACATTAAAAAATATGCACATTAATTATCTGTCATAACAGACGCAAATAAAAAGAGAGGTTCTGAACATGATTTAAAGCCCGACTCGATAGATCGGAAGTAGTAAGCTTGGAACCCGATCACCATTCAAGACCGCCTCCCGATCAGGGGCATGATTTTCAACGCAAAGACCTCAAGTCTCGTAGCTTGGAACTCGATCACCATTCAAGACCGCCTCTCGATCGGGGACATGATTTTCAACGCAAAGAGCTCAAGTCTCGTAGCTTGGAACCCGGTCTCTATTCAAGACCGCTTCCTAATCGGGGGCATGATTTTCAACGCAATGATTCTCAGCATTATTAAAATCACAAACAAGAAGGGGCATGTCAAAGATAAATTTTATGAGTTTGGCACCCGTTCTCTAATCGACAACGCCTCCCAAACTAGGAGGACTATATGATAGGGGTATTTTAGGAATGACCCAATACCAATATTGGGCCGACCCAAGAAGAAAGACCCACTGGAATAGCATATCGAACAGTAGAAATTCGATGTTAAACGAGCATCGATCGGCCTCGATTCGATCTAAGTGATCGATCTAACTGTCCCAATTCGATGATAATCTCCCAGCTGCCACAAGGGCCCACAGGTCGGGGTGTATGAATATCCCGTCTCTTGGCCTTCTCAAGATTCATTCAACTCTCATCACATTCTCACATACATCGAATCCACTGATTCGATACACTTTTAGTTCGATCCACCATCCAATTCGATGCAGGACCTAATTCGATCCAAAGCAACATCGAGCCAAGCTCATTCAATACACATCATATTCGACATAGAGCAACATCTATGGACCTTAATTCGATACACTTATAGATCGAAGGACTCAGATTCGATACTGGGCCACTAAGCGCTCGCTGTATCGAACATATCTGATTCGATACAGCCTAGATCGAATTTTCTCAATTCGATACATTCCAGATTCGATATAGGCCAATTCAAGATACCCTGTATCGAACCCACCCGATTCGATCGTCGTCAGATTCGACCTATCGTGGACGCTTAGAGATAAATGAACTACGTTCGGCTTGATTTCCTCAATGGGATACGTAGGCAGCGTGGTTTTCTCCCAAGTTCAGTCCGAAATCAACAACACCCGGTCCGTCGTGCCGTAATGCTTGGAGTGCAGGCGTGTAAAGGACAAAGCTGATTCTAACACTACGTTGAATCAATTTGCCAAGTCAGCAGACGAAAACACCCCAAAACACAATATTTGAATTATTTGGCTTAAGCACTGTTGCATTTCATGGATGTCTCTCTCACGTTGACATATTGTCAAGAGTCTTTAACTGTTAAATCCATAGATAAATATGTGTTTATTTCAGTATTTGAGTTCTTACTATTAATTACTTACAAAACTTAGCTATGAACTCATAACAATTTTCTTCCTTTGTTGTACCTATAGAGTATTAGGTAACTTACTCGTAACATTTAACCTATTTGACTTACTCTCATCAGCAGGATCATTTGCTTCTTTAACGCATGAAGTAATTTGCTTTCATCTTCTGGAATTACCCCTTCAAATTAAACATCACCTCAAAAGGTATTCATGCACATTGTCCAAACTTAACGGTGGTTTAGTTTGCATGTGGTCCAAAGGATAAATGAAAGTGCAATTGTCCGAATTATGTGCCAACTGCCAACTGCCAAAACTGGCAGGCAGCAAACACATGCGTTCCAAATCTTGTACCTCATCACTAAGTATGAGGCTCAAAATTCACTTCTAGAAAGAAAACATCAACATGGCCCATGAACAACTAACTCCTTCAAGATCAATGAAAAAGCCATGAAGAAAACTCAAAACCATGAACACCAACACGACGTCGAAATCCTCAAAGCTGCGGCGCAGGCATGGCACGGCCATTCCACAAGAGCCAGAACCGGTACATCGACTTCAGAATACGACGCACACAGGCTGTTTTTCAAGAGAAAACCCACTCGATTCAAGCGCGAAGCTATCAACATGTCAGCTAAAAACGAAAAATTAAACAACGGCTGGGATTTTGCGCAGTCGCTTTGGGATTCTTACGAGATTTTGAGTGTGTCCAAGAAACTAGAGAGGGGACTAATGATGGAAAGTCCATTTTCGGCGTTGGGCGAAGAGGGAAGTTTTGTGAAGAAAACGACGAAAGAGAAAAAGAATAGCTTGAGGTATTTGTTTAGAATGTCTTCAAGAAGGTTCGATGAGGTTGATTTACCAAGAAATGAAGAATAACTGAATTTGATTTTTAGTTTCTACCTATTTAATGATGAAATTATTCAATTTTGAGAAATCCTTAATTTTTTGTTGCCCCCCGTTGGTCTATGAACAATGGGTTATAAGAAGAATACATTGGAATTGTTGCTTCAATTGTTAAAATGGTTGGGAGATGTTGAGTACAATAGTATTTTTGTCTCTATAGTTTAACTTATTTTTGAAACGGTTATCTGCAACACTAAACTTCGAAGGGATATACAACAGTTTTACTGGGGTCTCATGGTATAAGCCATATTTATGCGACTAACGATCATGAATATGCTTGATATATGCTGATGCTGGTGTTTGTATCTACAGGTAGTATTGATTCCATCCATTTTTAACTTTTTGTCTGTACTTTAAAAAGATGATGCTCACATTAATTGGAAAAAATCACATGCTTTCTTTTATCTGTATCTGTTCAAACTCAAAGGATGAAATCTTATTCCTAGAGCTCAACCACTCATGTAATCTCGAGTATCATCTGATTTCAACTCACACGGATTTCGTATGGCATTCAAAGGATGAGATTAAGTGAAAAGTTGTACCTTGAGTTTTTGCTATTGGTTATTTCTTATGTTATAATAGTACGAGCAGGATATATAGTTCCTGTCCTTTCCAGTCTTTGTGCTCAATTATGTAGATTGAGGAGTACCATTATTGAAGCCTAACACCGATAAGTATTAATTGAAACTCGGAACTTTATTCATACAGTCCTTCGTGATAACGGACATTATTTTCATATGCCTCTATGCATGTAACTCTAATACACCTTGATGCTAGCCCATTTGCGCAACTCATACTTCTCGGGCTTCTCCCGGGCAATCTCAGTAGTCTCTTCATGTTCATCCAAGTGAACTTTCTTGTGCTCCTTCGGCACGTGGTGTTTGTGCTTTGCATGTTCATCAGAGTGAACTTTCTTGTGCTCCTTCGGCACGTGGTGCTTGTGCTTTTCATGTTCATCAGAGTGAACTTCCTTATGCTCCTTCGACACGTGGTGCTTGGGATGATTTGCATGGAAATGAGTTTTGTGATGATGACCGTGTTTCTCTCCATGTGTTAAATTGTTCTTGAGGACCTTGTGGACATTTGGAAATGCCGGAAAATCAGGGATCATAGTAGGCGTCCTTTGCATTTTGTTGATCCGTTCGAGGTAGTCGTCCATGGAAGAAGCAGAGTGCCCTCCGTAGTAACTTTGGCTGTGGTACTCGTCGTAGCTACTTGTCATGATTTTTGCCTCACTCAACCTTGTTAGTTGTTACCAGTCCTTGTGATAAGATCATCAAATTTATAGATGATCTAACTATGATAATTCAAGGATCAGATACTGGTATTTAGAACTTTGCTTCATTAGTGGGTACAGGAAAATGAGTATGAAAGAAAGTTGTGCATGATTCTGGCAAATTGACATGTTGGATAATACACAATGGATTCTCTCTTATTAGCAGATTCAGATAGAAACAAACGTTCAATATCTCTATAAGCTTTAAGATTTTTTTTTTTATTTTTTTTTTATCGTGTGGTTTGCGAATCTGGTAGCCGCCCATTTAATAAGTCACGTGTTATACGCTTCACAAAAGAATTAGAGACTGCATGTGAAAGAAGAGAAAATATAGGTTCGACTTCTATAGGTTTATGCTTTTATATGAGATGATAATTAATATTCTTAAATACAATATTTAGTTATATATTTGCCTTTTTTATCCAATAGTGAAAATTATACAAACACTGCTTCTAGCTAAATTTTGTTTAAAAATTATTAAATTTTGTTGATAAAATTTGTAATCTATTGCGCCCCTTGAAGATTATGCATACGCATGGAAAATAACCCAACATTGCAAAAAGAAAAAAGAATCTATATTTAAAAAAAAACAGAATAGAATGGGGGTTTTTTTTTTTGGACTATTTTGGTGTATTTTTCCCTCTTACGCATATGGTAAAGGAGGAGCATCAATTCACACTCAGATAAAATTTCAAAATTTCTTACCAAAAGTGAGACACAATGGGTGTTTGTTACCTAAACATAAAGGTACTTTTGTAATTTAACTCAGACCTTAGTGGTGTTCATATAAGTCTCCTTTTTTGGGTATTTTTCATCCACCTCCCCTAAGGTTTGGCCCTTTGGCAAACACCCCGCTGAGGTTTGATATTTTTTTAAAGACCCACTTCTGTTAGTTGACCAGTTAGTCAAAAGTTAAAAAGAAGGGCAATAATGTCATTTATCATTCACTTCAAAATAAAAAGTCATTTACTCTATATTATAATCTTTATTATCTTTATTTACATAAAAACAAATTGGGATTTATATTAACGTCACTAAATAATTCACTTCAATACTAAAACCAAAACTTTAGTCAACAAATTAGGGGTAAGTGATATTTTAAAATTTTACTATGTATTGAACAAAACGATTGTATGTATCGTATCCCAATAGACCAAATAAAAAATGAGATAAGTAACCAAATAGTAGAAATTAACAGGGGGAAAAAAATAATGGAAAAAAACTGGACTAATCTTTACTTATTCTAATGCCTTAAAAAACACACATGATAAAAGTAGTCAATTAACGAAATGTTAACTAGGAAATGATATAACACGGTAAAACCAAATCGTTGGTAATTTCCTAAAATAATATAATAATAATATGTTTGTTCTCTAATATTATATATATATATATATGTATATATTAGTACAAATTCTTTTCATGATACAATACATGGTAGTTTTGTTTCTGAAATTAATTTTTTAATGACATTTATATAAATCACAAAATCTCTTATTATATTTATTATTTGAAAATCACCATAGTAGACCTCCCGTTGATTTTTAAAAATGATACATTATTTACTTATAGATTGGTATAAAACCACCACGACACCCACCAACAACCAGAGATGATGATAATAATAATAATAATAATAATAATAATAATAATAATAATAATAATAATAATAATAATAATAATAATAATAATAATAATTGTGACGACCGCGCCCCACGAGCCATGCTCTGATCTGAGTTGGTTCAGTGGTGGCCAACTACTTTACCCAATCCAGACTAAAGCGCAACTCATAGGAAGGTGTCTCACTTGTTTAGGATCAAAACCATACACGTTTTATATATTATATTTTGATATGTATACAGCGGAAGTCTAGATATTACAAATAATGTGACTATTTTAATAGTTATGCACTAGTGACAAAACACGAATATTACAAAATGCACGCTTGAACAATTATTCACTTGGTCCATGCTGACATGTTGATTTTATCGTGAGGAATGGACATAAGAAACGAATAATAAGTCTTTAATGACTTAGCGAGATTCATATAAAAGAACTGGTAATGCAAGAATTAAGTGTGACCTACTGGAAACATTTCGGGAGTGATCTTACCGGTAGAAACAGTTTTAGTAGACAATTTGATGTAGCAATGGTACTGGAGTTTTCATAGAATAGTTAAGGAACTTGTGCTTAAAAACAAACAAATCAAGCCTTATACTATCAAACAATCAAGAGACATGCTCGAGTACATGTCGATCCAACATGCGGGTTACAACCAACTCCTGACTGCAAGCGGTGCCTAGATAGATGGGTATCAAGCGAAATTACTTAAACCGACAGTCCTTACTGCCCGGCAGTAACTCGACTCAATCCCTGGGCCCAACTTTCCAAAGGCGTCCCAATGGGTATAACAAATAAACAAACAAGCTAGTAAACCGGATAATATTCATTGCACCTTGAGCTACATGTCCCAAACATAGTTTGTTGCTCTTTGCACAATTCAAGAACCAACAGATGAGATTATAATATTGGAGAATTATCATGATTACGAATAGATATGATAAATAATAAATGATTGGATATGATTTAACGATGAGTAAGAAAATCAAGTTATGAGATGAGATGTCAAACAAGATTATGATGAAATATAGGTTGTTCGAGGTTTGGTGACGAAGTAGTGGCTTTTCTGTCCAAGTTCCTCAGGGCTGGATGCCAAACGGGGCTAGAACAAATCAGAAATGGAACCTCACCTTAATTCGTACGGGGAACCTTGATGGCGTTGATTAGTTCGTCAACCCTTTGATCGGATATCCAAATGAACTTTGTTTCCAAATATTTTTGTGGTAACTGATCCCTAACATCACTAGGAACATGTGTGCCCGAATGGGAAGGAAAATCTAAAGGTTTGATATGCTAAATAATTATTGAAAATATAGAACCTATTTTTGGATTTTGAGACATCAGTCTACGATTTAGAATTTTCGACCTTCTAAATCACATTATTTGAAAAAGATTTCTGCATATGAAAGTTAGAAGACATCATGAGGAGTATTCAACCGTTGGCCTTGATCAAAAAGAATTTTTCTACAATTAGTTATGATTTGTTTAAGGTGCAGGGCCGAATGGATAATTTATGCGCAATAAAAGTTTTGTGGTATTTTCGGGTAGTTATGATTAGTTATGATTTTGGGTGAGGAAATTGTTGGAAGAAACCCCCATATTTATAGGCAAAAAATTATGTTAAAATACTTTTAATTAAGGTCCTACTTTTATTATTTTATAATAAATCACAAAAAATCTTTTAATCATGCTCTTAAGGATGTCATGGCTTACCTCATCAAAAAGATGTCATGGCTTAATTCACCAATTAGTTAATTGCATATCAAGTCCCTCCATTATTTATAATTAAAATCCAAATATGGATAATTAGATTTCTTTGTTACATACATATTTACTTATGTAAATTTTCTAGGTAATTCAATCAACTTGGTTAATATTTGAAATTGAAACATATGTTTTAGGATTAGAGACCTGTAAATATAATAAAAGACTAAGTTTAGGGACTCAAATGCAAAACTTTCTAAACATTTATGGTCAAAATAGAAATTTTTAAAAGTTCAAAGATTAAGGTATAAATTTTTTTATTCCTAATTTTTGGGGCATTATAATAATAATAATAATAAAAATAAAAAATAAAAAAATAAATAATAATAATAATAATAATAATAATGTACAACTTGAGAATTAAAAAGGAAAAACACGTAATGTTTACATTAAATTACTAATGATTCTGTTTTTTTATGTGAATAAAGGTAATGAAGATTATAATAGTAAATGAATTTTTGTTTTGAAGTGAATGATGAATGACATTATTGTTCTTTTTTTAACTGTTGACTAACTGGTCAACTAACAAAATGAGGTCTTTAAAAAAATACCAAACCTCAAGGGTATTTGCCAAAAGACCAAACCTCGGGGGAGGTTAGGGCTGTTGTGGGCCGGGATCCCGCGGGTTCGGGACCCCGACCCCCGGGATTAACATGGGACGGGATCTGCTGAGCAGATCCCGTTCCCTCCCGCCGGGAACGGAAGTCCCGGCGGGGCGGGATCCCGGCGGGAACGGGATTCCCGCTGGGATTCCCATAGTGTTGTTGAAGCTGGTGGCGGGCGGAGGACTGGTGGTGAGGTGTTGCGAGTTGCGACGGAGTGACTGTGATGTTGCGGCGGAGTCGTGCGGTGTGGGTGGAGGACTGGATCTGAATCGACGCCGCTTCGTCATCGGAAGAACCACCAAAAATGGCTTCGTTTGATGATGTTGGCGAAGCGTATTCGAGCTGTTGTATATCTCCGACAGATTTTGCCCTCCGCCTTCTATCGCCGTCGTCGATTTACTCCCCCTTCACTCCGCCTTCCATCGCCGTCGCCGATTTATTTCAGCAGCTCATACATGAACAACATCGAAGTGGTCGCACTTGACCATGTCGCCGAGCATTACGAACATCGTGAGCGTCAATACACCGGCTAGTATTTGTCGCGGATCGCAAGCCATTAGAGAAGAATAAGATCAGTTGTGAGGGAGAGAAGTTGCAACTACTGCTCTTTATTTATTTATATTTCACAGAAGAAGAAGAGAAGAAGAACAAAAATAAATAAATAATCTGGTGCTGGTACGTAAAGGTGTATAATATAAATAAGAATCATGCTTTGCTTTACATTAATTAATCATTTTCTGGCTACTTTATAAACCTAATAACTACTACTGTACTATATTTTTAATCATTTTCGCGGCCACAAAACCACCTCCAACCACGACCTCCTCCTGCTTCTGCACCACCGGCAAATTAACAACATTCATCTGCTGAAACTGCTCTTCAATCCCCGCAACAACCTACTGGAAGTAGATCCAAACGACGATGTCCAAACGATGGGATCCCCGCGGGTCGGGAACGGGATCCAGTCAGATCCCGTTCCCGACCCGCGGGGGTACTGGCCGGGACTTTTTTCCCGGCCAGCCGGGGCGGTAATTGGACGGGTTTTTCCCGTACGGGAAAAACCCGTCTGGGCGGGTCGGGTTTTTGGATCCCGACCCGGCCCACACAGCCCTAGGGGAGGTAGATGAAAAATACCCCTCCTTTTTAAAAAAAAAACTTAATAGATTGCCGGACCGCATTTTGTATAGAGCAGGCCCAATTGGAATTATTAAATTAAAGAACATCTAACAAGGATGAAAATTTGATAATTAATGAATCACTGTAATTCATTTCCAGTCAGGAAAGAATATGATGTTCGTATCATATTAGAATCAAGAGCAATTTACTGGAAAAATACTTATTATTGATTCTTTTCCTTTGTTGTTAAAGAATTTAACTTGACTCACATGATCAACATGGTAGATTCTTGACTACCATGGTGCTTGATGTCTTTTTCTTTTAATGGATTTTTTTGGCCGAATAAAGAATACAAGCGCCATTTTGCAAAGAGAGATGATAGATACAGAATAAAATCCCTCAACAATGTTGTATTATTGACTACTTTGCCCTTTTAAATTGATTGTACAATTCATTTTTCCTTTTAATATCCCATAATTATAGAAACTCAATCAAGACAATATTTTCTATATATAAAAGATAATCTTTCATCATACGAAAAGATAATCTTTGTCTACACAAAAATTGCTGATAAATTGTGTGAATAGGTTATAAGTAATTACGAAAAGTCTAAACAAATTAAAATACTTGTTTGCACCACACAATGAGAAGTGATTTAAGTAACAAAGAAATAAAATAAAAAAGTAACATATGACATATAACAGTAAGATCGAAAAAATCTTTAGACCAGTTTATATATATATTTTTCGTTTTAAACCTTTACAATTTTACCCATTCTTCTTCTTCTTCTTTAATTCATGTAGCTTCTCCCAAAAAATCTTGAATTCAAATTAATCTTTAATGTTTTTTCAATGTTTTTTCATCAAGTTTCGGTGCTTTATCATTATCGTACATATTTGAGCAATATTTAGCATAGTGCATACAACAAATTAATATTTTTTATTAATATAGAGCACTGAGCACAAAATTCAATTAATAGATTTTACTACAAGGTATGTCAAAAAACTCACCAAAAAATTCTCAAAATAAAATAGTACATGTTCATTTTTTTTTAAAGAGTAAATGGAATGAATATAAATAGACTGATTTGGTGAATTAATTTTTTCCTCAAGAACCCAGAAATAAAAAAAAATAAGAAAAAAAAGTGAGGAGTAATAGAAAACATGGTAATATCACAATCAAGTGAATATTTGTGCGGAAGATATGACATTAATGGAAAAGGCTAATCGAATATAAAATTGAATAATTTCATATTTTTGTTCTTACATGGAGAGTGGATATCAATAATTAATGTAAGAGAATATTCCTATTTTTTATGATTATAGTAAGAGAAAAAAAAAACCTTAATAATTTTTAGAGTCTCGCGCATAAGACCTTATTTCCTCTCGTCTTAGAGTTGGGTAGCCTTCCGATAAGGCCTATTCCACTCCACCGTTTTGGCGTCACTACGTTTTCTCATTTTTCACGAGTGGAATTTCTTTCTATTTCATTAAAATGAAACTTTTTTCGTTCCCATCTTTTTGCTTCAATCAATCCTTAACTTCTTAAGGCTCCTGTGATTACGATCTTCCACCCAACTAGGATTTTAGATTGGAATTTTACTTTCGGTTTTGTTGTTCTGTTTTGCTTTTTTTTTTGTTTGATCTAGGGCACGAGTTATTTATTTCTAAGAATTTGGGTGTGTGCAGGTGTTGGCTCATTACGTTTGGTTTCTAGGGCTTGTAGCACCAGTAGTGTCGGCCTCCTTTTTATCATAAACAAACGTTGCATGGCGTCTGAAATCGATCAGCTCGGTAATCGTCTCAGCCTTACCAAAGAAGAAGAGGAAGCATGGTATGTTCTGGACATGGATTGGAAGAAGACAAACACATCATCGGAATTGTTTCTCATCCGACGACTCCTCACGAAGAGGGTGTATAATTTTAACTTATTATGTTCAGTTATAAAGTTGGCGTTGAATTCGAAAAGGCATAGAGATTTAGAAAATTGCAGATGGTCGACTCATGTTCCAATTCTTTCATGTTCTTGGCAAGTAGAGAGTGTTAGAGGGCATCCATGGGTTTTAGATAAGCAAGTTCTTATTTAGAACAACATCAAAGAGGATGAAAACCCGTTGAATGTGAGACTCGATTCCTGCATGTTCTACGTCAAAGTTCACGGGCTTCCTGTATTGCGTCAAACTCCAAAATTAGCTCGTCACATTGGAAACAAACATGGGGGTTTTGAAGAGTTGGATCTGAGGGAACTGTGGGGTGTTACGATGAGGATTAAGGCGAAAATAAATGCCCTTAAACCGCTCCTTCGCTGCATGAAACTTCTCAGGGGCCAGATGGAGATAAGGTACGAGTGACTTTCATGTACGCGCTCTTATCGAATTTCTGCTATTTGTGCGGTGTTATAAGATACAATATGACTGATTGTGAGAAGAAATATGATTATGGAGGGGACCTGAAAGATGTAGCTAAGATTCCATACAGTCTATGGTTGTGCGAAGTTAACGCTCAGCCTCCTATCCCTAAACGGACAGAAGTATCGCGTAGTGACGATCAACGTCTGACTAACTACCGAGCTTTATTAGTTACTCCACGCATGAGTGAGAATATCTGGGGGGATCTGATGGTCGGCGAAATTAGATGGGGTCTCCTAAAAATTTATCGGTTCGGGGTAATGTGAGGGAGGATGGTGATCAGGAATATCAGAGCAAGAGTGCAGAGAGGGGAGTGAGAGAGAAACCGACAAGGGTAGTGGATGGGATTCCTCTACATGATGTGACATATACGGAGAGCGATGATGGAGATCGACCCCGCAATGCAAGAAGAGACTGATATTGAGAAGATCTTGGGAGAGACTAAACCCGTAAGGAATATTCCTCACAATGATAGGGCCCTAATAGTCATTAAGGAACGTAGTGATACTGTGCTAGCCCCAATATCTATACATGAGGGTGATTCAGAGGTTCTACAACAAAGGGACAAAGAGAAATTGGCAGTGGAGGTTTCGGGGTCGACAGATAAGACCGGGAAAGTATTAAGGAAGAAAATGGTGATTCGTAACATTGAGAAGCGTACAGAGAAGGGAAATAGAAAGGTAGTGGAGTTGGGGAAGAGAAAAGGTACGTGGTCTAAGGAAGTTTCACCAGTCTCCAAGAAAGGCTTGATGTTGAGCGACAAGGAATTTAGAAATTATGGATCGGCGGCGGCGACTGCTCAATAGCTCCGCCGAGAGCTATGAAAATATTATCATGGAACTGTCAGGGCTTGGGGAACCCTTCGATATTTCGAGAATTATGCGAGTTGATTGTGCAACACTGCTCCTCTCTAACTTTCCTTATGGAGACTAGATGAACAAAGAGAAAAATTGAAAGGTTACTTAGTTTATTGAGGAAACATATAGATGTTTTGGTTTTTCATAAAGAGATTCAAAAAGAATGGAGATTCATTGGGTTTTATGGAAGCCTACGCGACATGGCGGCATATCACATGGGACTTGCTCAGAACGTTAGGGAATAACGTGACGAAACCATACAACGAGCTTCTGAGTAATGACAAAAATACCTGATTACATGATAGACTAGTGAGTCAAATGAGACGTTTTCGACAAGCCCTTCAAGATACGGAGCTTCACGACTTGGGTTACTCGAGTTCTGATTTTACTAGGTGCAACAGACAACCCGCCCCGACCACGGTATGGGAAAGACTTGATAGGACGTGTGCTAACGAGTTGTGGAATAACATGTTTGGGGCTTCGAGAGTGCATCATGTACTCAACTCTGACCACTCGACTTTACTCATTGGCTGCGAGATGGGGTTGCGGGGGGGGGGGGGGGTAAATAATGGCGCAGGAATGGCAAGTTTCGATTTGAGGCGGCGTGGGTTAATACCGAGGGTTGTAAGAAAGTTATTGGAGATTGTTGGGGGTCTGGTCCGACTGGTGTAAGAGAGTCGGGTTTTCTCACCAAGCTTATGACGTGTAAGGAGTTGGGAAAATGGAACAAAGTGTTGCGATGGTGAATTCAGGGTCGAGTAAAAAAGTTGAAACAACAACTCTTTGAGTTAAGCAGTGGTGTACTCACTGCTGAGCCGAGGGAGGAGGAACGAGCATTAGCTAAGGAACTGGAGAGGTTACTTTATCAAGAGGAAATCTTTTGGAAACAGAATGGGACGATTCAGTGGTTACGGGAGGGAGACAGAAACACGATTCTTTTCCATAAAAGAGTGTTGGAGGGAAGGAAGATGAATGAGATTAAGGGCATTCAAGACAACTTGGTTCAGTGGCAAGATGAACCAAATGAAATTCAGTTGGTAATTGAAGATTCTTCACGGGTCTTTTCAAGTCCACACAACCGAGCTATAAGAATATCAAAGAAGTGTTGGGCGTGATGCAGAGTCGAGTTACTGATCAAATGAACTAATACTTGCTTCGACCTTATTCGTCATATGAGGTAAAACATGTGTTATTTCAAGTGTTCCCTTTTAAATCCCCGGGTCCTGATGGTTTCTCGAGTGTTTTTTTACACACTGTTATATTGTTAGCCCATCTGCTGCAAAGTTCTGTCTTGAAATCTTGAATGATAGCAGACCTCTTGCGGATATTAATTTTACTAATATTGTTCTTATTCCTAAATGCTCTAACCCTAAATTTTGCAGAGTTTTAGACCCATTAGCTTGAGCAACGTTTGTTTCAAAATTGCCTCAAAAGCCATTACTAACAGACTGAAAACTTTCCTCCATGAGATTGTTTCTTTGTCTTAGTTTGCTTTTGTTGCGGGTCGTTTAATCACAAACAACATTCTTGTGGCTTTTGAGGTAATCACTTTTTGAAGACAAACGAACAGGGAAAAGGGGATGATGACTCTTAAACTAGATATGAGCAAAGCTTAAGACAAAGTCAAATGATCCTTCTTGGAACATGTCCTACTCAGGTCAGGTTCACGCAAACCTTGTCACTTTGGTTATGAACTGTGCTAGATTTGTTTCATACTCTTTCTTTATTAATGGCCATGAATTTGGCTCCATTATTCTGGAGAGGGTTATCCGTCAAGGTGACCCGTTATCCCCTTACCTTTTTATTCTTGTGCACGAAAACATTTTCTTCTCTTATTAGGGATGTTGAGGATAGGGAGCGATTAAGAGAGTGCACATTACGAGGCATACACCAGCTTTCTCACATTTACTATTCGCCGATGATACTCTTATTTCTTGTGAAGCTTCTGTCGAGGAAGCTGAGGAAATAAAGAAGATATTAAATCATTATGAGACGGCGTCGGGACAAATGGAATAATTTTGAGAAGCTTGTGGTGGACTTTATCAAAAACACAACAGAGCAAGCTGCGGGGGAGATGGTGGATGTGTTGGGCGTTAGGGTGGCCGATCGCCATGAATATTACTTTGGACTTCCAGTGGTTATTGGGAAATCCAAGAAAGAGTCGTTCAATTATATTCGAGATTGTATTTGGGATAGAGTTAAGGGTTTTAAGGAGAAACGGTTGTCTGTTGGAGGGAAGGAAGTGTTGATCAAAGTAGTTCTATAAGCGATTCTTATGTCTGCAGTGAGTTGCTTCCAACTTGCGAAGTCTCTACTTACAGAGATTGAAGCTATGATTAGCAAATTTTGGTTGGGAAATGTGGACCAAATGAAGATTCATTGGATGGCGTGGAGGAAGTTAAGTAGGAGCAAGAGAGACGGAGGGGGGGGGGGGGGGGGGGGTTGGGTTCCATGATTTAAGGACTTTTAATTTGGCTTTACTTGCGAAGCAAATTTGGCGAATTTTTTGAATACCTAGATAGTTTCGTGGCGAGAGTTTAGAGGCCCAAATATTTTTCTAGTTGTTCTGTATTGGATGCTAAACTTGGGACAACAACGTCGTTCTCATGGCGGTGCATGTTCGAGGGCGTTGGAGGTGGTGAAAGCCGACCTTAGATGGAGAGTTGGGGGGAGGGGTCAGCATTTAGGACGATACATGGCTTGCAAGGCCTCATCTGTCGAGACAGCCTTTGAGATACATTTTGACTTATTGGATATTCGACTTGTGTAGTAATTCGTCTTTGACCAGCTTTTGACTTATCCAATCTTTTGAGGCGTGCCTATTCTCGAAAACTGCAGATTTTGACACAACAAGTTTTCAACATATTATGAGTTGTTAGTGTTAGCAGATATCTCCGTTGAAACACTTGTGTATTTAACGTGTTTCACACAAAGTTAGTCTAGTATTGATTAGATTAGCATAATTTGGTGTAATTCATGCTCAATGGTATTCTTAATTCTTTACGTGTAACCCAGTCGAATTATTACCAAATGAAATGACATTAAAGTTAGGACACACCAATATTTCACACACGCGGATACAACACGATACAAACACGACGACACAGATTTTCAAAACCTCTTAGATTCAATACAACGCAAATACGTTTTAGATTTTACATTACTATATACAACAACATCAAATTAGAAAATCTAACTTTTAAGTTTACTAACAAATTATTTTCAAACATATGCGAATTCTACTAGTATGCAAAATAAACTCAAAATAGTCATGGACGTGTCAAACGCGCCTAAAAAGAGTATATAGCCCACAAAATTTTCCCTTTAGTTCTAATTATCGACACACCACGTGCGTGACGTACACTTGTCCAAAGGGTCTCCCTATTCCTTGTCCAAGTTATGTCTGGCGCTTCACCTTTTTTCTGAAGGGCCCGTCTAACGATTTAATCTATGCTACTCAGCGGGGAGTGCCTAGTATAGACACATGGAGTGTGGACCCCACACATATAAGAGACTGGACACTACACCCACACGGTTGCATAGATAAAATTTCGTCCAATTGAGTTACACCCAAAAATTAAAATTTGGCATGGAAAGAGAAGGCAAAATGCAGTTATATCCATTCATTTCCGGATTTAAATTAGAAGTTTGAACTATATAAACGACTGCAGAACACATAATTTCCCTCAAATAAATACAGAAATTAAATAAAAACATTATTCAGATGCAACATTATTTAAAACGTAAATCTATCTGCCAAACTGAAAGTTGTTGTGCTTCTGCAGAATGAAAAGATCCGCCGCCTTATCGACATTCCTTTCTTCTTCTTCTTCTTCATAAACCCCACCTCGTATTCCGTAATAATTATTATTATTATTATGAACCTCACCACGATAATTGTTACTATAATTAGTTTTGTGATCATATTCAACATCATGAAAATGAGTTACTTTCCTCGGCAGCAACAGCTCCTTATTAGGCACATGTTGGCTGTGATGATGATGATGATTCAAATGATTCACGTTAAGAATCCTGTTGGGATGATACTCTGGATTTCCAAATTTGCCCCCATTTGGGTGGAAGTACGGCAAATCAGTTCCTATCATTCTTTGTTCAGAAAAGCTTCTGAAGTACTCATCAATGGGGGTTGGGCAGGAGTAGTACTCTCCACCATAATAGCTTCTGCTCATGTTTTTTTCTCCTCACAAAGTTGTTACTAAGCTCTTTTAATTTGCTCTTAATTTTGATTGAAGCTTGAGTTAATTTATATATACGTGCTTTGAGAATGGTATTCTCAAAAAAGATTTGCTTTAAAGTGAATCGGATGCTACAATTATTTCGGCGGTAATTTATTTTGGAAAAATTTACACATAACGCCTCCCCGGTAGAGATAATTAAAAAGACATCCCATTATGTTTCACCGGTTTGAACGAAACTCCATGTCTAATAAAACTTCAAATGCTTAGACAATCTTACACTTTAAATCTTAAGAAAAACACTAATTAGATAATCTCTATGTCGCATGGATATTCCAAAAGAAGAATATGTTGTATCGAATACGTATCTTATACGGATCCGCCTTTGAGACTTGTATCAAATGTATTCGATACACCACATTGCATATTCAATATTGTTTATAAAATTAAAACAACTCTGATCTAAGTCACCTTAGGCGGATGCGGGTGTGAGTGCGATTGTCGGTGCGGGTGCGCCAGTGCGGCAATTTTAAAAAATTACAGTCTTAGTGCGCCAGTACTATAATGCGCTTTAAAAAAAAAACTTATATAAAAATATACAGTTATTACCTAAATTAGTATATTATAAACACATAAGATAAAAGTATGTATAGAATTCTCACACAAAGAAATGGATTATAATTAAAGAAAAGTACATAGCTTTTAATTGTTATCAATTTTGTAAAATATTTTCTAAATTATTATGGTGGAAGACAAATGTATAAGCCTTAAATCACTTGCAATTTTTTGTAATTATTTAATTTTTGACTTAATTTTGTTCTCCTCTTGTTCCAATTATTCTTTAATGTCACTATTTTGTATGTCTTCTACCAATTTTCTATGATTATTCATTAGATTTTAACATAAAGAACTAAGAAATCTTAGTGCGAGAACTAAAAATCTGTAATGCGTCTTAGTGCGAAGCACATGCACTGAAGTCGGAAAAAAATCGAAATTGGTCCTTTATTGTGTCTTAGTTACAGTTTTCGTCCTTTATTGTGTCCTTGTTTTATTTTGGTCCTTTATTGTATGTTTCAGTATGATTTTGGTCCTTCAGATGGAATCTCAGCCGAAAATGTCATGTACGAGCACGTGTTGCCCTCAATTCAATTTTTTTGAATTTTCCACAAACATATTCGCATGTTGAAACAACAATTTTAATTTTTTTATTTAAAATTTTGACCCGTCCGATCCGGTTTCCACATGTGAATTTGCATGTGGGAATTAAAAAAGTTTTTATTTTGGCCGGCAAGTGCTCCCACGTGATATTTTCGACTCTGACTTCTTCCTGAGGACCAAAATTGTAGTGAAATACACAATAAAGGACCAAAATAAAACAAGGACACAATAAAGGACCAAAACTGTAACTAGGACACAATAAAGGACTAGTTTCGATTTTTTCCCCACTGAAGTCGTCAGTGCGAGACCGGTGCGTCTGCAACTTTCTAAACATGGAGGATTAGGTGACCTAGACTCTGATGCGTCCGACATATTTAGGACGTATCCGGTTACATGAATAGACATTCAGCGTAATTTAAAATTTTCCCAATTGTCGTTAATCACAATGGGTGTTTATTTAGTTTCTCAAATATTAAGAGAGTGTTCAATGAATAACCTCATGCCTCAAGAGGTGTTTGTGAAATTCTTCCTAAATCTTATTCTTAATCGTAATTCACGTGGACTGAACGAGATGTTCCTCGAATCTCCAGCGTATATCATATAAACTGTGTGTAGTGCCTACTACACTACTATAAACAGTACACGGACATTACAAATGGCAGTGGTTCAATTGTACATAAAGAAAAAGAAAATTGTACATAAGAGAAGGCATAATAGAAAAAGCTCCGTTCATATATATTCGAATCAGTTACAGTTGCTATGAGCAGATGAAGTTGGCTAACTAATCGTAGTAATTAAATAATTATGATATGTTGTAATAAAGAGAATCTTATCAATTTGGTTTCATGGATTATTCTACCCAACCCATGTTTATTGATCAAAATGTCTTTCTCACGCAACTATTGATGGTACTGCTTGCCATGTGTTTTATTTTAGAGCAAATGGCAAATTACTCAATGTAATATATTAAATATGTCCATTATCCTCTTGTAGTTTCTTTTCATTTTTTTATAATTAAACCCTCTTGTAGTTTTAAAGATGGCAAATTACTTCATGTAATCTTAAAGTTGGTGCACACATGAAAACCCTCTTGTAGTTTTTTTTTTTTTTGAATATTTAGTTTTTATTATCTAGTAACTGATTTAAATATTACACCATCTTTTTGTAATTAAAGTGAAAACAGTAAAAAAAATGCTAATAAGTGGAAATGGTAAAAAAAATAAAGCTAATTACACTCTCAACTATTGGTGATTGAGCTACACCTCCTTACATAAAAGAGTATTTCGCACCATCTTAAGATGAAAAGAGATAATATACACATATAATTTTTTAAGGAGATATGTGCCTCCTTTGCACATCATAAGGGGGTGTAGTGCCAAAAATCCTATGTTTCAAATATTTTGTAAATGTAAAGAGAGTGGTTGGTAGGGCATATATCTTAAACTATATAATTTATCGAATTAGCCATGTTATGTTTTAAATATGATTAGGATGCAAAGTGAGTGAAGGGCAAAAGCTTAAATCTTATTGGACGTGAAATGCTATCATCCGTTAATTAAATGCATGGATCAAAGTTTCGTTCCGAGAGCATGTTTCGGTTATTATATTAGAAGCTTTTCGTAATGTTTTGAAATTTTGTCGACATGTTTCAGAAAATTCGTAAAAATTGTAATTGTACATAACTTAGAAAATATATGTGTGTTTCGTTATGGTAAAACAAAAATAAAAATGTTTAGGTACTTTTTTTAGAAAAGAAATGAAACTTTGATCCATATTAAAACGTACCATGATAATTGAGAATGTTCAATTTCTCGCTCTTATTATGTTCTTTTTTTAAGAAAACCAATGGAGGTTTCCTTTGGTTTCATTCTACATAAATGTTCTTTTATTGTCACAAAAGTCTTACTAGCATTTTCAAAAGTTTCTTCCTTTATTCACATTATGTGCCTCATAAAACGTAGGACATTTATATCAAAATCGGAAATACTCTCATCAAAGCATTAGATGATCAATGAAACCCCATAAACGTTACCAAAATTTTGTTTTGACCCTTTGAAATCATTTCACTAGATGTTGAAATTGAATCCAGATACAATTTGAACCGTTGACATTTTTTAGTTGCGCCAATCAAGCAACGCTAAAGTGCTAATGCCTAATACAGATATCAGTTACACATGATTTCAAAACTAGTGCTAATTGAAACTGGAACTGGAACTTACCCTATCATACCTCGCCACTCCAAGAAGAATGAATACTATCTTTAAGCAAATCATGTCCCAACTCCCTCTGCTCCACTTTTATTACCATTGCCCAATTCACAACTAAAGGGTTGTAGTCAACAATCTCAATACTTTTGAGTCTTGCTATTTGCCCAACTATCAAAGAAATCTCGCGTAATTTGAAGCAATGCTGGATCGATAAGCGCCCGAGATTCTGGAAGTTGATCACATGTGCGCGCCAATGTTGTATATCCAAGTCTTCTAGCAACAAATATCTTAGCATGCAGAACTAATCCTCATCCACTTCCCACTTTGAGACTATGCATTGCAACGTAGTTTCATCTTGAAGATAGGGGAGCCGAGCAATTTCTTTCAAGTTTCCTCACGACAAACCACATTCGGACAACGATATCTTCCTTAGACCATTCCGGAAAGCTGAAACATACCAGGTTTGACAGCAATGTGAGGATTCATTACAACGTATTTTAATATTTCGAGTGGATCCATATGATCGAGATGATCGAACACATGCAAGGGTGCGCCTGCTGCATCCTAGGCTAACTCGATGCGAATTCCTAATTTCGTTAGGTTCGAGGTTCCCATAGAACCACCCTCTTACAACTACAACACTAACATCTAAAAGTGTTTAAGGTTTGGGAGGAGAACATTCACATGATCAAAATGAGGAGATGGTAAGTCACTTCCTATGACTTGGAGATGCTTCAATGCTTTCATGTTCCAAATGTCCATGTGCAGAAAACAAGGACCATCCGATGATTGATGCTCAAATATCGATGCACTCTCAAGAATTGAGTTGACTGAGATTGGACACTGAGGCTGGGATATCTGCTCGATTCAAGATTAAAGCAAGGAACCTTAAGAGCGTTAGTTTAAGTATTTCAACTGGGGAATTCATAAAAGGGGATACTCAGTGCATCCAATACTCTGAGCAGCCTAAAACTCAACATCAACCGCAATGGATATTAATAGTAAGAACCGCTACAAACAAGGGTCGCGTGGTTGAAACAGATGAAATTGAGTTGATCACATCTTTGATGGAGAAAAGAATGTTCTTATGAGTGGAGAACCGACGATGCCTTGGACATGCCATGTCCTTATAACTTTGAATTGCTTGGAAAATCTTATATTTCATTGATGCACGGTTGTAAAAAATACCAAATGGCAGGGTGGATGTTGCAAGTCTTAGTCCGATGGCCTTTGGAGCTCGATTCATGAACCAAGATAAGACTTTTGTCAATATTGTTTAAAATGGATGCAAAATAGATTTCCCTTACTGTGATAACCGAATAAGAAATTCTTACTGCGATCATCGAATGAGAATATTGGGCTTAATTCAAAGCCCAATCCTCTCGTCTTAGGGTAGGATATCCATAAACCTATAATCAGGGGAACTTCTCCTTTTTGGTTGAAAACTTATATATGTTGGGCTGACTAAGCCCACTATCCTAATTTGGTCCCATCTTGTGCCGGATTAAGACATGGCCATTGCTCGTCATCCAAATTTTGCATAACCTTTAACATCTCATGGTTCTAAATCTCGTGACTGTCAGCTACTCTGCTCCAGTTCCTGGGATCTCGTGACCATTGCACAGCAATACGATAAACAAAAAATTATACACAAACGAAAAGCAAGAACACGACGATTTGTTTACCCAGTTCGTCTATGAGCACCTCTGGGGGCGATACCAAGCCAAGATTTCACTATATGTTTTTGTCGTAGGGTTACAATTACAAGAGAGGCTATGTATATTAGGCAGACTCCTAATACGATTTTTTATCACCGAAATTAGCTTGAATTTATAGTACAAGCCAAGGTCAACATTCATGCTCCACAACCCAACATTGACAAGTGTGAGAGTAAGCTGTCTAAGACAATGATTTTCAGAGGAACTCCCTGGCAGTTCTGTACAATAGTCTTTTTGATCTTCACGAGTTCATAAGGGCACGACTCTTCGCCAATGGATGCATAGCGTAGTAGATCCCAACTTTCATCTTTGCCCAAGAAGCGAACCTGATAAATATCCCAACTCCATTTAAAAGTTGTACAAGCCACTTGCATCAACCTAGTCATCAAAATGATTCGACTTTGATTACTTTCATCGAGGAATATTTTCTCTAGGTCACTTAAACCTTTATATTATGGATGTCATCCGTAATATAATCGGATACCTTCCTCCCTTCAAGACTTTGTGTAGATAATCTGATAATTGGCGATCGTTAAAGTCTGGATAGACTTCAATATCCATAGATCTAAGAAGGCCTGGAAGAATTCCTTGCATGCGATTCCTTTGGACCGGCTCAGACCCAAGCTTGAAGAACAAAATGTTGTCTCGCAATAGATTATCATAAACTTCACTGACAAGAGTGGTCTTGTCGATGCCTACCATCCCTACCACTTCAACAACCTTTAATGTGGGCGACTTTTTAATCATAAGTAGATCCTTTAATTTCATCAAGTCGCCCTCGCCCCACAGATAAAACAAAAGACTCGAAGGGTCTTTTTGGTGTGTCTTCTCTGACACAATCAACGATCTCTAATGCAGCCTTTTTATTGGAATCAAATCGTTCCAATTCTTTCATCAGCTTCTGAGAGAGCATCTCCCCACCTTCAGAGCTTTCGTAGTCTGATGGAAGTAAATGGATTTCAATGTGTGATTCAATGATGTCTTCAGCTTCATATATCACATCTATTATTTGTGCTTCCAACTCTTGTAATAAAACTTTGCTACTATTTGGTACATGATTCTTATCTCTAGGAAAGACTGCACAAAATAGACTTTCTTGTGGAGAGATTCGATTTGTGACTTTAAGTAAGGAATTGATGAAAGTTGATGATCAGAGCTCATTAGCTTCTCCAAAATCTGCTTAAGCAAAATGGCAGCAATGTAGGCCATTCCTAATCAAGAAGGCGCCCTGCTAGTCGAAGCTTTAGAGCGCGGTTGGAGAAACGATAGGGGAAAAGAAACCATTAAGATGATGAAAAATGGAGTTGATGAAGATGAAGAATGCGGAAGAGAAAATAAAGATGAAAGACTAAGCGATTAGATCTATGGCATGTGGATCACATCGGCCTTAAGTCGACTATTTTTGCATCATTGAAATTACGCAACTAGCTGATGAACGTTTGTATTTAAAAATTCAAATAGCTTTTGTTTATGAAATGATATAGATTGGTTTTTGTAATGTCCACCTCTTTATCTATATAACATGTACATGCATATTTGAGATAATGCATGCATTAGTCATCATAAGTTCATAACTATTGAGTGAAATTTAGATTTAAGCTTTTTTTTTATGCAAAATTGTATGAAGTGATCTTACACTCTTAGTCTTATGATTCGAAAAATATGCATAACCATTTTAATCATGTGAATCCTTTAGCTTCAATTGATTTAAATTTAATTGGTAAGTAGTCATTGAAAGTATCAAAACAAGTTATTTAGTAAAATTACTTGTAAAAAGAATAAAGTGCAGTAATAATTTTAGAAGGATTAATGCCCTTAAACTCCCCAAACTATAGGCACTTTGTGGATTCAAGGTCAGGACTATTTTTTTGCACCAGCGGAGCACAAACTATTGTTGTTTGTGCTATTTGCCCCATTGCCATTTCTCAGGCGGTTATTCGACCAAAAATCATCGAAATTTTTATTTTTACCAGATCATTCCCCTCATCGAGAGGGTTCTGGTGGTTGTGAAGGTGTTTTTTATATTCTCCACAAATCTCTTGAACTTAAATTAAATTTCCCCCGTGTAATGATTTTGAATTTTGAAACACCGTTCGGGGTGTGCCAAAAAAATTGGATTAATCGAATCGGGTGAAAATCGATCGAATGATCCGATCCAAAAATCAAATCTAATATCTGATTTGAATTTTGATTTTTGTCTTAAGATCGAACCCCCATTTGATTTGAGCCTCAATTTCAGAGGTCAAGAATCGGATCGAATCGAATACTCATCTTATTTTTTAAGAATCAATAAATATATAATACTATATATGTAATATTATATATTTATATGTAATGCTATAAAATGATATTAATTAACTTAATATATTAAAAAATGTAACACTTAACATCTTTTCCTTGGTCCAAAAAAGGCCACGTTTTCGCTTTGGAAAAAGCAAGAATGAAACAAAACAATAGTATAAAAACGTTTAAGCCTCAGTCACAACGCTAGCACGGCAAAACCTTTTGTAAAGAGAAATCCAGTAATGCATGTTACTTTGTTTTAGATTGTCATTGTGTTCATGTTTATTTAAGTTTTTTTTTTAATTTTAGATGCAAAATAATCAATCATGTATGTTTGTTCCATTGATATTAAAATAAATAAGGAAAAAAAAAAAGAAAAAAGGATCGAAATCGAATCGAATTGGATTGAAATCGAATGATTTTGGATAGAATCAGATCGTTTTAAATTGATTTGATTTCGATCCTCATTTCTCTAGGATCAAAATCGACCGCCAGCCTCGATTCGATCCGATTCGATCCAAATGCATAGCCCTAAACACCGCCACCACTATCGAAACGGTTTCGACGAAATGAAGATTATGTTCAAAATACTTTTTTCGGCAGTTTTTGGTCGGAAAACCGCCAAAATATAGCAATACGGCAAATCACAACGACAATAGTTTGTGCTCCGTTGGTGCTAAAGAAAAAAAAGTTCGGACCCTAAATCCAAAAATTTCCTATAGTTTGGGGGTTTGGTGCAATTAGTTATTTTCAGATAAAGTGTATTCAGTATTGATAGAGATTGCAGATGTCTAAATATTTATATAAAATCTAAAAATGATAAGAGATGTATAATTAATGATTATAAAAGAAACACCCATCTCATTTGTGTGAATAAGTTTTAAATGATAAGAAGATATATAAGAAATGCATGTGTACTCTCATCGCCATTTAAATAATCATATCAAGTAGTCGTATTCGGCATAAAACATAAAATTAAATTACTAAAATGTAGCATCACCGAAAAGTAATTATTCACTAACAAATTTGCAATAACCACAATTCAGGTATAAAATATAAAGAGCCTGATCAATGAAAAATTTTACGCAACTGTCGCTTTGTTAACGAAATTATAGTCGAAACCGTGGTTAAAAAAATATAGGCTATAATCACATCCACTTCTCCATAGAAGTTTTCAATTTGTTTAATGACATGGAAACCGACTATCCTTACAGTGCATACTATGTAAATTCACAAACTGCATCATATCAAGAGAGACATGATCCTGTCTGAAGGGCCTTGGCAACTTGCAAGAGGTTTTCTCTCTATCGGGAAGTGGTGCCCTAACTTTAGAGCAGATATTGATGCCATTGCTTGCTCTATCACTTAGGTCGGAATTCTGAACTTACCAGTGGAGTATTTGAGGGAATCAATGGTTCAGACCCTAACATCTTGTATTGGGGAACCAATAAAGATTGGTGGAAATACCTACACTAATAAGCCACTGGAACTTGGTCTCTGGATTGACAGAAAGGTGTACCAAGTGGTGTATGAGAACATAACCTCATTGTGTTATGCAAGTGGTGCTCAGTTTAATAGAGATTTTGTATCTAAGAGAATACTACCAGCATCTCTCAATCCGAAATTGAGTCAGGTGCAGTTACTTCAAAACATGCAACGGTTACTAAGATAAAGAGGAAACCAAAAGTCACCTCTGTGAGCAAAGTTAAGGGAATCATTATTCCTGAAAATAGTAACCCTTTTGCAGTTCTTGAATCAGACTCTTCCCTGATTTCATCTGCGAAAGAGATCATATCTTCATCTAATAAATCAATAGCAACAAAAGATGGAGAACATGTTGGACGAATAGGATTGGATCCACCCCTGGGATTTTCACACCTTTTACAATCAGTTTCAGGCACCAATTACAATAACCAACATGGCAGCATTGGACAGGGTAGTTCAAGTGACAACCATCCATCCAATCACTGGGAGATCAAATTACAAGTCCACAGAATAGATCATCTGGATATAGAACACCTTTGGTGGGAGAGAATTGATCATCTCCCAGGAAGAGAACTCTAATGCAAGAGACCTTAAGTAGAGAACTCTAATGCAAGAGACCTTGAGATAGGTGCTGGGGATATGGACAGGGATTCCATTTGAGAATCCAGTCCATCCAACTCATCTCTTCAATACTAGAATGAAAGTAGTCTCCTATAATTGCCAAGGGGCTGGAGATGAAGACTTCCGAAGAAACTTTAGAGAGCTGGGATGATAAAGGTTCTCTTCTCGATGTTATTCAAGAGGTCCTTAAAGTAATGAGGCCCTATAATGATCAGCATTTGCATGAAGTATCACTTGATCATGAAAGAGGGGAGGGAGAACTAGATCAATCAGTAGGTTACAGTTCTTCGGAGGGTTCATGGAGAGGTTCAATCTTTAAGACCTTGGTTTTATAGGTCCTAAATTTACATGGACCAACAATAGGGAAGATGGTGCCTTGATCCAAGCAAGACTGGACAGAGGAATGGCTAATCAGGAGTGGATAAATATGTTCCCTGATTATGTTGTTGAGAACCTCCCTAGAACTCACTCTGACCATCACCCTGTGGGGATTTGGTGTCATGGTACTGAGAATTTTGAAAGGCATAAACCCTTCAGATTTAAAGAGATGTGATTTACAAATCCTGGTTATCAAGAAGTTTTCAGAAGATTTGGGATGATAAAGGTTCTCTTCTCGATGTTATTCAAGAGGTCCTTAAAGTAATGAGGCCCTATAATGATCAGCGTTTTGGGAACATATTCAGGAGGAAAAAGATTCTAAAAGCTAGTTTGGAGGGATTACAAAAAATTTTGAGTTTTAGACCCCAACCTCACATGTGTAAATTAGAAGATGAGCCGATGATGGAATATAATCTGGTGCTTAAGCAGGAGGAAATATTTTGACTTCAGAAGTCCATGATTACTTGGATTAAGGAAGGTGATAGAAACATCAAGTTCTTTCACAAGTCTACTATGGTCAGAAGAGAAAGAAACAAGATATTAGGCCTCAAAATAGAAGGTCAGTGGGTGAAGGAGGAATCTGTCCTTCAGGATCATACCAGACTTTACTTCATGCAGTTGTTCTCTGGACATTGTTTTTTTAAAGCACCACTCAAGAGGATTCTCTTCAAATCTCTCCATATCAGATGCATTTGTATTCTGAGGATCTAGAATGTCTTGAAAATCCAGTGAGTGCTGAAGAGATCAGGACTACTCTATTCTCCGTGCACCCCTTGAAGGCACCAGGACCTGATGGTATTAATGCCAGTTTCTACCAGAAGAATTGGAGTTGGTTAGAGGGCTCTCTAGTTAGCTTTGTACATGAGGCTTTTGCTAATAGAGCTTTTGACACCAGGATCTGTGAAGCTTTTCTTTGCCTTATCCCTAAGGTCCAGAAACCTGAAAGCATCACTCAGTTTAGGCCTATTGCTTTATGCAATGTGATGTATAAGATAATCACTAAATGTGTCACAATAAGAGTAAGGAATATTATGCCTCATATTGTGGCACCTACTCAGTCCACTTATCAGAGGGCGTAGTACACATGGTAATATAGTAGCGTTGCAAGAGCTGCTCCATTCTCTAAGAAAGAAGTAAAAGAACAAGGTGGGGTGTATGCTCACGAAGCTGGATCTGAAAAAAGCTTATGACAAGGTAAGCTGGTCTTTTCTTGAACAAACTCTAGAAGCCTTCAAGTTTCCCAGTCCTTTAATTCAACTTATCATGTACTGTGTAAGAAGTGCTTCTACCAGCATACTTTGGAATGGTACTCCCCTGGATCCTTTTCTGTATAAATGTGGTCTAAGACATGGTGACCCCTTATCTCCATATCTATTTGTCCTGTGTGTGGAGAGATTATATTTTCTGATAAATGAAGAAATGGATAAGGGCAAGTGGAGCCCTATAATTCCCTGCAGGAGAGGTCTTAAACTCTCTCATTTGTTCTTTGCTGATGAACTGGTACTTATGGGGAAGGCAACTTCTAGAACTGCCAATTCCATTAAGAGAGTTCTAGATAGCTTCTGTCAAGCCTCTGGTCTCAGACTTAGTCATCAGAAATGCAAGATTTTCTTCTCTAAAACTTATGGAGCCAACATCAAAAGACATATCAGTGAAGTTCTGGGCTTTGGTCAGACCAGAAATCTTAGCAAGTACTTGGGAGTTAAGCTAATCCATGGTAGAGTAACCATGGAGGATTATGCAGATACCTTTGACAGAGTGTTGGGCAAGTTTGATTCTTGGAAGTGTACACTCCTATCTTTAGCAGGCAGGGAGACTCTGATTAGCTCAGTCTCTTCAGCAATGCCCACCTACACTATGCAATCTACTTACTTGCCAGAATATATCTGTGACAGATTAGACAGGTTGAACAGGAACTTCTTGTGGTCCAATGATGTCAATCAAAAAAGAATTCACATGATCAATTGGAGGAGGTTTCTCAAGACAAAAAAGGGGGTGGTCTTGGCCTTAGAAACTCTAGAACCTCAAATGAATCTCTGCTAGCAAAACAAACTTGGAAGGTTTTGAGTGAAGAGAACTTCATTTGGCTTCATCTAATCAAAGCAAAGTACTTGAGAGGTAAGGGCATATCTCAATACTTGACTCAGGGTTCTAATAGCCTACCTGGAAGGGTGTGATGAGATGTTGGCACTTAATGAAACGAACATACCATATGGAAGATAGGGAAGAGAGATACTATTTCCTTCTGGTTTGATAATTGAAGGGGATCAGGCTCCCTGAGTGATGAAAAAATCACCATACATGACTCTAAGCAGAATCTGAAGTTGAATGAGGTACTGAGTAGGGATGGGCATTGGCATTTGGAGAATCTTGTTACTCAATTACCATATAGTCTTCTGGAGTCTATTGAGCAGGGTTCTGTTAATCACACTGATCAAGAGGATAGAGTCCTATGGAATGGTACTTCAAATTGCATTTTCTCCTGTCAATCAGCATATAGACTCTTTCAAACTAGAGATAAATGTGAGGTCCCAGACTCTAAAGTCTCGTTTAAGTCCCCGAATAGGATTTGCAGATTTCCAATTCGAACCTTAATGTTACCTCAGAGAGGCTCACTAAAATGGAACCATAATAAAGCCAAATACAAACTTATTTATTAAAGCGGAAGCTTTCAAGATTTATAGAGTTTATTATTATAATCCACACGAAACTCAAACCACCGAATACGTAATAAAACACACAATTATTGGGGATTTATTTTTATCGTCACACACTTTTGATTTATTTAAAATCCCATATGTCTACCGTAGTTTAATCCCACCACCTTGCTAAGCCTTGCTTATTATGAGGAATGGACAGAGAAAATGACAGGAGATGTAAATCTTTGGTGACTTAGTGAGATTTTTAGTAACAATAATAGATGTAACAAATATATGAAATTTGATATGGTATGAAAAGAAAACATTAGAACTGAGAGGTAAAGAATAGCAAACGAATAATAAAATAATGAACTCGTGCACTTCATATAACAGATTCAACCTTATTTCATCCAATATACTACCTTTTACCTCCCAACGAGGAGCGACCTCGCAAATAGATCTAAAGATATGCTCGAGTACATGTCAACCTAGCACGCGGTTACAGCCAACTTCTGACTGCAAGAGGCGCCTAGATAAATGGGTATCGAGCGAATTTACTTAAACCGACAACTCTTGCTGCCCAGTAGTACACCGTCTCAATCCCTGGGCCCAACTTCCCAAAGGCGTCCCAATGGGTATAACAGATAAACAATAAGCTAGTAACTCGGACTGTGTCCGTTGCTTTTGAGCTACATGTCCCAAACATAGTTCATTGCTCGTTGCACAGTTCAAGAACCAACATGTGGATTATCATATTGGAGAAATTATTGTAATTATGAAAAATGATTAAGAATTCATTATCCAAATATATTTCAACAGTAAGCGGAAGGATTATGTTACGAAATGAGATCATAAAAGAAAACGATTTTTGTTGAAAGAATAAGTTGTTCTCTATTTAGAACCAAGAATCACAAGAACTCAGTCCAAGTTCCTCAGGCCGGGTGCCAAACAGGGCTTAAAAGTATTATAATCTCACCTGCGACAGTAACTTCGTGGTCGGGAAATGATGCGCCGTCTTCTAAATAAATTTAAATGTGTTAATAAGTTTAAACCAAATAATTAACTTTTATAGTTTGTTATTTTTTCTCGTATGTCTTTCTTATCTTTGATTACAACCGAATCAAGAAATAAAAATAGGACAAAAATCACATTTTAACTCGATTCTCGTTATTTCACCGGAAGATTATTAGTTTCTTATTAAAATCCATGTCTAAACTATTTAGTCAAACTTATTTTATTTTACGGCTACCTATTAGTTATAACACAAATAACTTTGATTTTAACATGAGACTCATATCTAATAATTTATAGAATTTCCTACTATTAACAATATATATTGTTACATATATAAGGAATCACAAAGATATAATTTCGTAAGAACTAATTTAAGATGAAGCTTAATTATTAATTTAGAAACAAGGTTATATAATCAGGTTATAAATTAAATCATAACACAATTTCACACCTTGATTTGGAATTAAGGAGAAATTAAGTATGTATATATTTCCTACAACATGTAATTAAATGAAAATTCATAATTACTACTTATACTTAACTAAAACTTATAATAAATGGGTTTTAACATATTCTCATGACTTTATTAACTACTACATATGATCAATTTTAAGATTAGTATCATTATGCATCGATTAATTTGAAGAATCAAAAGAGATATGCTATTTAGAGCTGAAAATTGCAGCAACCTTAAAATTACCTTTAATCGACCCTTCTAATCAATTGCAATTCCAAATATTTTTAAGACTTTTGTTTTAAACACACTTAGGAAGATGTGTATAGAGCAGTTAAACAAAATATTAAGCCTTGATATTGTTTTTACATCTTTCAAGTTCAGGGGTAAAATTAGAAATTTTGAGAAGAATTAGAATTTGAGCTTTTTCTCACAATTTCTGAGTTTAGGAACTTCTGGAAAAAATTTATACAAGTAGAGGACGAAAATTAGGAGAACTTTGGTGAAGGAATCATATGCAAACTCATAGGGAATTTTAGTGTGGAATTCTTACTAAGAAATGGCTTGTATTTATAGGCAAACTTACATGATTGAGATAATTAACCCATCAACTATTTAAATAATATTTTGATGTAACAATTTTTTTTCAAATATATTTTATTATAAATTATATAAAATTATTATTATGAAGACTTTTTCCTCCATTCTTTTAATGTTTGGGCCTATTATGGTCCTTCATGTCCCCACCATTACTTCTTGGGGCCCTAGTGAAGAAAAATATGATTTCACTAGTTATTTGTTTTTATTATTTTATCTAAATTTAAATTAAAATGATTTAAATTAATATTTTAAAATATTTTGGGGCCAAATAATAATTTTTAAAAGATGAAGGGCTAAAAGACAATTAACCAAATAATATATTTTTTTTCTTTAAGAAGTATATATATGATACTTATATTCGTATACACACATATATATATATAATTATATATATATATATATATATACACTAGAAAAATTTAGGGATGTTACAATAAATCTCCAGAAAAAAGACCAATTAACATCTGTTGGATATGGAAGCTAGATATCAGCAACAAGCTCCAGCATTTCTTGTGGTTATTATGTCAAGAGAGACTGGCGACCAATGTTATGAGGTTCAAATGTCATTCAGCCCTCACTGCCATGTGCACCATGTGTAATCATGATAAGGAAACAGGTATCATTTGCTTAGACATTGCAAGGAGGCCAGGACTATCTGGCTTCAAACTATACAACCTAAAGATCTGATCATCTTTGATAGCCTTCAAGATGATCAGTGGGTGAAAGCAAATATGACATATGCGAAGATCAGGAACACTCTTAGACCAAATGCTCCGTGGAAAATGATATTTATTGCAACCCTTTGGAATTGCTGGAAGCAAAGGAATGATAGAGTTTTTCATAGAAAAGAGCTTACAATCCATGGAAGACTTTTTCAGATAAAACAACTTAGTCTTGGCCAGTTCCTTGGTAGAAGAAAGAGTAGGCAAGAACATAAGGGAATGAAGTGGAGCAAACCATCCACTGGTTTGCACAAATTGAACATTGATGGTAGTGTTCAAGCACATTTTAACAGAGGTGTTGCATATGGTGTCCTCAGAGATGAGAAGGGTGGTTGGTGTTGGGGTTTCTACCTGCCTCTCCTTTCACAAACAACTGATGAAGTTGAACTAAGGGGTCTGTGTAAGGGCCTAGAAATAGCTTGGGACAGAAGATTGGAGAAGATTGAAGTGGAAATCGACTCCTATGTTGTCTTTAAACTCCTAACAGAAGTTGTAGATTCAGTAGCTGAACTGAGGGATCTAGTTGAGGACTGCAAGCAAAGACTTCACAGACCTTGGAACTACATGGTTAAATGAATTCCAAGAAGTGCAAATATGGTAGCAGGTACACTGGCCAAGTTGCATGGAATTAGTCTTGATGTGGAACACTTTTAGGAGTTCCCTCCATCATGTATTATTAGCCTATTAGCTTAAGACCTTATGTAATTTGTAACTCTTTATTTTTAAAAAAAAAAATGGGATTTTTTTATACGTGTCATGAGAACTTGTGACTATCCCTACAGTGCACAGTAAACTCCCATGCGGGAGCACTAATCCAGCCACGGAATCCATTGTCGCCATTTGTGACAGAGATCATAACAAGTAAAGCATCAAGTGACTAAAACTCAAGAGTAATAAGATATAAACAAAATGGTTCATCCAGTAGGCAATTTTTCATTTTTTCCCACAGTGCGTCATATGAATAAGTTGCCAAATGGTGATGTTAACTGAAATAAAAACTATAGACTCTACGACATCTGAAGGTCTTCTGCAGCAATAAGCTCCATGACGATGCGCTTTATACTTCCATTATTCTTCTTCAGCAACATCCTATTCATTTCTCTGTCATGAAAACCCTGCACCATCGATCCATAGAGTCAGTCAATAAAAGAACCCCACTCCAAGTTCACTCAAAAGAAAAAGAAAAAAAAAACTGTGTTACAAGCATAATAATATTCCGTAAGAACTCACCATCCCCTGGAGCTCGTTGAGGATATGATCCCATTCTCCAATTGCAGAAAGATCATCTACGGTTTTCTCCAAATTGTAGTGGTTGATCCTTAACATCTCTTTATTCAAATCCGCGTTCTTTAAGCCCATGCGATTGAGTTTCATTAGAAGCTCCTTCTCTACTTCCACATTTTCCAAGAGCTTTGTTCCACCTACCTGTGTATTTGCGACAGGAGATGGTGGTGGAGTTGTAGAGGAGAAAACTGCTGACCCATCATTGAGATTAAGCATAGGATTCAAAGACGATGAGGCAGCAGATGCATCTTTATTACCAACCAGCAAATTATCGTTGATGGGGAATTTCATCTCGTGCTCAACGTCTGGTTTCAAGTCCACAACTGGTTTAACTAATTCCACCGTCTTTTCACAATTAACAGGACGAGTTTGACCATCTTCACAATAGTTGTTTTTGGGATGACAGCCTATAGGTGGTAAGTTGAGGTTCAAATTCTCAAGACTTCCACGTTGTGTCTCCTTAAGAGAAGCATGAACCTACATCACATGTAAAGGACCATGTATATGGTACACAGCGATTTAGGACAAGCATAGAGTAGGTATAAAAATTAATCGTTTGTATGATGAAACAGCAGTCAACCTGGATTAGAGCCCAGAAACGTTGTCCAAACTTTTGTCCAGATGGTGAGGCCATTCTCCAATAAGAAATGTATCGACCTGGAAGCTCGGGTGCAGTGAAATTAACAGCAATGTCAAGCTCTTGGTTTACCGGTAAGCCACCTTTAGGAATCTAGCACGAGATGAAACCCAAAATATTTAAAGTGAGTCATCTCTGATTATGAAAAGAACATCCGACTTAAATTTGTCCGGAGACGTAATAAAATCACCAACAACTAGCCTACTACAGCTTAGGAGTTCAAATTTGAGGTGCACGATTTTTAGCCTAAATCCAGATTAATGAAGATTCTACCTTGTTTATTTCAAAAACAATTAAGAAGGCAACAGAGAGGGCCTTCAAATAAACTCTTATCTAACAGAAAACAGGGGTCATAATTACACTGAAGATAAATTACCTCTATTTCAAGCACAAGTTCATTGCTCAGTACATCTCCTCCAATCCAAACAAGTTGGGTTTTCTCAGGCCACAAGGTCGTACCATTGTTCCACATCCGCCAAATCTTTGTAAATGGGGTTGAAGGTGCCATGATAGTGCCATCAACTATATTTACGTCCCGAATGAAGCGACTATCGAGTTTGAAAGGACTTGGTTGAACCTTAATACCCCTGCGGACCTGTGTTACGATTGGAAAAAGGCATAGCCACAACATGGTCAGAATAAGAAAAGCGAAAGACTGCTCTAGAAGAAAACTAACAAAATAACAAGAAATGGTGAACGTAAAAAGCCATATGGGGTTGATATATATATATATATATACCGAAGGACTGTCCATCCTAATATAGTCTGCATCATTTCCCTTTTTAGTAAAGCAGATTACACAAAGATCATAGTTGGCTTCTCTGCAAAAAGGGAGTGAGGAGTGGGGAGTGGTTAGCTTCTGGTAACAATATACATCAGTACTGTAATATGCGTAACCTGTTAATTCTTACACTTTTGACTTAAACCTTGGACCAGCTATTGGATGGACCCCGCAACTGTCGCAACAGACATCCCTGTGGATAGTTCCACTGCTCTCATTCTGACTTCTGCTCCTCTTATATAGAGAAGCCTGGGAAACGGGACGTGAAGATGCAGCTGGGGTAACTACTACAGGTAGTCCAGAAAATGGGCACTCATACACGGAATCAGGCCCAGAGAGCGATCCCAGAGAGCTTGAAGTAGGGAACACAAAGCTCGTAAGAGGATTGAGGAATGCATTTTTACCCCTGCTACATGATAAAGATCCTTCCTTTCCAAATTGAGGAGCATCCATACTGGCAACATCTTTCGAAGAGTATGGCTTTCTAGGATCAATAACTTTCTTTTTAGTAGGAATATTATTTGCCAGAGATGAACGATTATCAGATGCAGAATGGGTAAACAAATCATTATTTGCAACTGTTGGTGGGTGATCAGTTATCGAGTGACGCTTCTCATTTGACTGGCATTCCTTGGAACTCTTGACGTTTTCTTTGTCACCAACGTCTGTAGTCTTGGAGTCAACGACGGAAGCAATAGCATCCAACTCAGGTTGTTGAGAAGAAGCCTTCTCCAAATTTCCGCACGTCACCTCATTGTTTTCCTTGGCTCCCTCAGGTTGAAGTTTTGTTAAGCTCTGATTGCTTCCTACATCAACATCATCCACGCACTGTTCCACGGCATTGGTTTCTGTTGTGCTGCTTTCAGAAACACCACTCTGTGCACTGGCCTTCACTTTATGTTGAGAATCTGAAAGTTGATCCAGATAAGAGAAGCTTACTTTTGAGAGGTAGTCGACAAGATCAGCAACACCGGGAGCAGAAGTGGACGCTTTAGATGCCCAATCAGCGGAGAGTTTAACGAGTGTCTCAAACAGAGGCTCTTGTACAGTTTTGGCAATTTGAGAGAGAGCAGAGTTCAAGTCCTGAGATGGTTTCTCCTTGTGTGGAGTAGAGAACAACGGTTTTGATGCCAAATCAGTTGAGAGCTTTACGAGTTCATCAAAGAGAGGCTCTTGCACATTCCGCAGAATCTCAGAGAAATCACACATGGGATTCTGTGGCACTTTAGGGGATCGTGAAGGAGTTAAAATTCCACTTGAATCGCTGATCTGTTGGTCATTTTTTTCAACAGGCAGCCTAACAGTAATTCTGAGGGGGTTCAGAGCCTGTTTCACCATATCACAGATATCTTCATCATCAACAAGCGTTACAACATCACCATCTTCATCAATATAAGTAAGCAATAGCTCAGTCTCGGGAGAAAAGGCAAAGAGCAGACAGATCTTCTCCTTGAGTCCATGAATACTTAAATTAATTCCCTTATCGCCAATCCCGGCACTGAAGCGCCTAAGTGTATGACCATACTTAACCTGTACAAGTTTTTTTACAAGGCAAAACAAGAGAAGACTAAGATAATATATAAAGTAATAAAGGTCAAGGAGAATCCACAACAGATAAAAAAACATCTTTAGCGAAAAACTCAATCAAATGTTCAAGTTCTGCAGTAGAATTACGAACATAACGATGGCGCGAATAACTGCTGACTTAGTTTCTCCATGTTTCATTACAGTCATCTTGAAAACAAATAGTAAGAAGAATACAATACCAACTCTAGCTAGTTATAAGAAAAACAACTAAAAACCCAACCCTTTCTATCCATACATGTCACAGGCTCCACCTCTGAAATAATCTTCTCTTTTCGAAATAAAAGATAAATCAACTAAAACGTGGTGTAATTCAACGTTAGATATTGCATTTTGCACAAATATACTGCAAAAGCAAAACTAATGCATAATAAATTAACAAAAGCAAGATAAAATCAGTATTATCACCAATCTACCATAACACGTATTATATTAATCATCGAAACGTCAAATAAAAATCAAAACACCAAAGAATTGGACGAGAAAGCATGAATAACTTATAATAATAAAACCTTGATCACCACAGTAGAAGCAGCCTCCATAGCTCACGAAAATTCTCGCTTATAATTAAATTCAGTTTCCTAATTTATTAATAATAATAATAAAACAAATGATCAACGAAAATAAGGCTATGTCGATTAGGTTAGATGAATATGTATGTATGTATGTATGTATCTATAAAAGGATTTAACGCAATCCACAGACTCGACAATATCAATTACACGGAGAGTTTGTTTCAACTGTGCCTCTCTATATTCAGTTATTACTCTTTTTTCTAATATTTCTTCACCGTCTTATATTTATTAAATCTCGAGAGACAAAAAAAAAAGAATATATTAGTTATTCCTAATTTTATTTTCTTACTACCTAAGGTAACTAGTGAAGATTTATTGACCAAATCATTTTTGCATTATTACACCATGGCTTCTCTATTCTCAAGATTCCAAAAGATTCGGTTAAATACTAATAATATTACTCATAATAACATCAAAAAGAACATACGTACTAGTAATCAATAAATAGTTTATTTTTTATACCATTTGTTTTGCTTCATTAAAGTGCCAACCATCTTGCGTATGATATCCATCTATATTTGTTCAACTTACTTCGTTCGTTAACATCCCAAAAAAATGACAAAACCTTCTTTTTTTATTAAAAAATGTGATCTTGATTTGGTTTTAACTCCATTAGCAGTTAAGCACCAACGGACTTCACAATTTGTGAACCAGCTCTACGTTAGAAGTTACCACACAAATTTAAGACCTCTAATCTAATGTTATAAAAACACTGCATTAGACCAAACGTAGCACATGTATCAAGTGTGATCTCTAAAGTTGAATTAAATTTTGATCATACTGACCAAAATTTACAATTTGTGCTGATATGAATTTAAAGGACAACTGCAATAGAGGTCTAAGAGTCGCCGTGCCCTTTATCCATCACTGTGACTGCAGAATCTATTTCTAAGAGAAGAAAAGGAAGGACCACCACCCTCAACAACTCTCCTTCGCCATGACCACAGAAATCCGCTCAACAAAATCCAGTTTGAGCCGTTACAGAACACGACTTATCACGAAAGTGTGAAGTTATAGCTGCTGGTTCAGGTACGCATCGGCATCTGATTTTCCAAAACCTCCCAAGTAACCTGATACAGTACCAGAAACATTTGAAACAACACTACTCAACCACGAGGTGCTTCGAGTCAATAAACCGGCTTGGGCCTGTTCCTGCACTTCAGCCAGGCTCTGCTGTTCCTCCATTAGTATCTCCTCCCATCTTTTGGTCATGTAAGTCCTCACGGCTTCAATTCCTTCAGCGACAATCTCCTTTGGAGGTATTGCGAGAGGGTTTTGGTCCACGTTAAGCTGAGTGAGACTCACGAGCCGGCCAAAGGTGTTAGGCAGTGCATGAATCTGGTTATTGCTCAAGTCCAGTTCTTTAAGACCAGTTAGGTCAGAAATTGAGTCCGGAAGTTCGGTCATGTCACTGAAGTTGCTACCCAGATTAAGGATCTCCAAGTTTTTCAATTTCCCTATTGAATGTGGAAGACCGTGGAGCTCATTGAAATGCGCATCCAAAATGCATAAAGATTTCATCTCACCAATAGATGTAGGAAGAAATCGGATCTTGTTTAGGTGGATCGATAGCCTCTTAAGGTTTGCAAGCTCGAATCCTATATTTGTTGGTAGATAAGTAAGTTGGTTGAAGCTTGCATCCAACTCTACCAATGACCTGGAAGATAGATGAAGAGTAAAGAAAGCATCAAGGAAAATTAGTATCTTTTCAAACAAGGGGATTTTTTTTACCTGCAATGGCAAATACTATCCGGCAAGGTATCAAGTTTGTTTCTAGAGACGTCTAAGATTTTCAACTTGAACAGCAGGCCAATTGAGTCGGGCAATGACTCTATGAGATTGGCTGAAAGATTGAGCTCTTCAAGATTTTCCAGTCCTGCTATAGAATCAGGAATCATCTGTTTCACTCACAAAGAAAACAGAATGTCAATTTCCAGTACTAAGCACTGTTGCTGGGGCAACAATCTAGTAATAACTAAAAAGATGGTGATGTTTAGACAATTATGCAATTACAAACTCATTTGAGCTTCTATTGATCCACAAAAAAAAAAAAAAAAATGCCATTTGCTCCAGCAAGCAAAGGATGCTCAACGAAATAGCATGAATAAGATGCATGAGCAGAAACTGCAAACTAATTCAAGCAGGATAGAGTAAATGAGCGTTATCTATATAATATACTCCCATTGACAAACACATACAGAAGAACTGATACTCTCTTAATTAGCTCCTTTCTTTTTCCCTTATTCTTTAAAAATTAAGTTCTCATGATCTAATAATTTCATTTAAGTTATAATTGAATCAAAAAGAGATTTTGGTAAAAACTAAACAGTATGATGGCGAGAAAATTTATAATGATAAGGCAACAATATAAGCATGTCTCAATTGTTTCAGAACCCAAGCTGATTTTTGTTATCCTTACACGCTATTAATCTAAAGTGTGAACTGCTCACAATTACAATTAAACCCTCAGGATATGTAGCACAAAAAACAGAAGCTGCAGCAACGAAAAAAAAAAAGGAAAATCTGGTTGCTAAGTTTGGTGACATAAAGGGATTTTCGAGTTGGCAAACCTCGAGGAGGAACTATACAAATAGAGCCGACAAGAAAAGCCAAAATTACTAACCCAATATTTATAAATATAAAAGTGGAAACTTCACTGGAGGCCATTGCTGCCACTGCGACAATATCAGAAGTTTTTCATGATCCAAGACATGCATGTTACTCTGAAGACGGATTCCCCATGTTTCACTCACATTATATGGTGATACCAGTATGCATCAAGTTCAAATACAGAATTTCAATCACGCCCAAAGAATATGGAAAGTGTAACACCAGAAATCAAAGCTGCAGTGACGCAGAAAGAAAAAATAAAAGAAGATGTGTATTCTATATTTTATTTGATGAAGGAAAATTGTTTATGAGTTGAACAAGTACTAACAAGGATGGCAACTGATTTACATAGAGCAAAACATTCGTCACATCAGCTTGCAGCTTCCTCAGAAATGACCCAAGTTCAACAATGCCAGAAAATATAGTAGCCAAACATGAGGGCTACTCCTTCAGACACAATTATAACTTTCAAGTCCACAAATCCTAACCATGGCGATATGTTTACCAAAATACTCCAGGAAGGGTATTAGCAGAACAATACATATGGTAATAAAACTAAAGAAATAAGTATGACAAATGCACAGTAGACAGACTGACCAAGAACACAAGTAATGATTCGCTGCAGAAAATCTTAATTGCAACGATTTTAGTGGTGATTCTCGTAGCTAATTTGGGGCCGAAACAAGCTAAGAGAACAAAACCAATATATGGCAATAGTTTCACTTAGACATACTTCAAAGACGACGGCAATAGATAGTGTAGTGCACTTAAGAGCATAGTACACTGATTTCAAATCAAGTGTTTGTGTATCTTCATTTGCTAATAACAGTCACAAGTTCTATCTCAGATCCATTAGGCTTCATTTAATAAGAAGCCTAACATTGTCAACATATTCACAGTCTCAATTGCAGGTTAAAAGATTAGTTTCTTAGGGATTATACTACCACAGACATATCACATGCCTCCATTCAAACATAATGTCTAATTACCATATATAAAGAACGGTTACTTGCCAGTTTCTTTTGTATTTATCTCCACAACAATTCAAACAGATATTCCAAAGAATAGATCAGATTATCTTATGATTAACCATATATTACACCATCCCCTAGCATATTTAAACAAGATCCGATATAATGTCTGTATCCAAAGCAACAAACCAAATATAGCAATCTTATCCAAGCACAACATTGATTCAACCAAACTATAGGCATAAAGAGCAAAGATAACCTGAAGTTGGTTATTAGCAAAATTAAGCACAATCAACGATTTCAACCGCCCAAACGCCTCCGGGAAAATCCTCAACGCTCTCTCTGACAAATCAACCCTCTCAATCACCTTCCCCGACTCCGCCTCCTTCAAAATCCCGGCCACCTCCTCATTCATTTCCTCCTCAACCACCACCTCCTTCCCTTTCCTCTCCCTCTCCTCCTCTTCCAGAATCGCCTCCTCGTCCCCAGCCACCGCCGCCTCGTAAATCTTCTCCAACTTCCTCTCCGCGTCACTCAACATCCTCCCGTACGCCTGGTGCATCTCGTCGAGCGCAATCACGGCCTTGTACATCTTGTAATCCTCGTTCGTCTCCAGCGAATCGAGCGGTAACAGAGAAGTGAGCTCCGAGATTCGAGATCGGGCGTCGTCGACGGTCTCGTGATCGGGTCGGGTGCCTAGGGTTTGGAGCACGGATCGGGTCTGAGCGACGTCGGTGACGGCACGACGCATCGATGCGATGAGCTTGGGGTTGTTGAGGTGAGGCATTCGTTCTGCGAGCTCGAAATGAGGCTCCTGGGGCTTGGGCGGCGTCGGCGCCGGATTCTCAACGTCGAAATCGTCGGAGGCGGCGGCTGTGGTGAAGGTGCGCTTGAGGGAAGGAATCTTGTCCATGACGTAGGAGAGGATCGGAAAGTTCGTCGGGTTTGGATCCATTGCTGCTGCTGGTGGTGGTGGTGGTTTTCTCTCCATCTCTAGTTTATCAGTGTTTTGTTAACGGACTAATCAATGAATGATCGATCATATTCATCTGTGGAACTGATTGTCCTTTATGATAACTGAATATATATTATTATATAGTGAGAGTATCAATGAAATTCTCTCTCTTTCTTTTATGTAGTTCAATTCAATGAAATTTTCATTTCTAAACCAAATGAATCTGACTGAAAGTGGTGGGACTGTGGGAGTGCAATTAAAAAATATCGGTGAATATAATTTTTTTTTGTAAAATAACATAATAAAAAGGTCCACATTAGATTCACATTTATTGGTCAGTTATACTTATCCCATTCCTTTTTTTTTTTAAATACTATGCTAATTTCATCAAGTTACACCCCGTAGAAACTATATGCTAATTCTTACTTCTTCAACTATTAATGAAGCAGAACTTGAAGCGATAAAGAAGAGCCTCACACTAGCGTGAGAAATGTGGTATCACCGTGTAATTTTGGAGACGGACTCCCTTGTGGCCTATAAGGGGCTCACGGATGCGGTTGAAGCCGGATCGGTACTTGCAAATTTGATCAACGAGTGTCGCGCACTATTGCGCCTTTCATGGGATGTTCGGTTGCTTGGATACCACGAGAGAGGAATAAAGTTGCGGACAAGCTTGGGAAATTTAACATTGATTCTAGCAGCGTAGAAATAATTGCATTTTAGATCTCACGATAATAGATATATAAATTAGATATACAAGAGCCATAAACAATAAAATCTCAAAATATTAAGTATAATCTTTAGTATATATGGTATATATCTTTAGTATATATCTTTAAGGATATTTGATAGTATTTTGTTTAGGATATTTCCTTGTATTTAGTTTAGGATATTTTCTTTCTTTAGAATTATGTACATTGTATAAATACCACAAGTTGTGATAAATAAAACCATTCACTTATAATTCTTATATGGTATCACCAGGAAAATCTCTCTAACGAAAAAAAGATCCTACGATGTCTTCCATGAATTCATCAAACCTAACCTTAATATCGCCGCCGCCTCCAAGACTTCCACGTCGTTTGTCGTCGCCGCCGCTCTCCTCGTTATGCGGACGATCACCTCTCCTTTTTTGGTGTCGCCGACTGGTCAGCCTCTCGATCATCTTGTTCCTATTGTTACACACACTCATCTGCCCATGCAACTTACTTCCAGCAACTACACGTCCTAGAATACTCAGTGCAGCCATATGTTTTATGGTTGTGGCCTTTTTGGCTTTGTGGATGGTTCGTATCCGTACCCTTATTTTGGTAATTCTCCGGAGTCCATTGCAGTGTTCGGTTATTAGACACAACAATATTCCCTCATCTTGTTTGCTCTCTTCGCTTCCGTCTCCCCCGATATCATGGGGTTGATCTCTGATGCCAATACCTCGGCCCGTGCCTAGTAAACCTTGCAGCGCATCTATTCCAACAAGTCGCGCTCTTGTGTCATGCAATTGAAGGAGTCTCTCTCCACCATGACGATCAGCTCCCGCACAGTTGATGAGTTTTTTCAACTTATTAAGATGAAGGTGGATGAATTGGCTATCATTGATCATCATCTTTCCAACGATGATGTTACTCTTTATGATCTCAATAGTCTCGATCCTGCCTATTGTGATATTTTCGCCCAGATCAATGCTCGGGGTTCATCTTTCAATTTTTCGCAGTTGCATGATAAATTGGTCGCGCATGAGACGCATGTACAATATCTTGATGTGCGCAGTCAATCGTTGGTTGCTACCGCCAACGCCGCCAACGTTTACTCCAATTAGGTGTGTGGCAATTGCGGTAGTTGCAACAACAACAACAATCACTCGGGTGGACGTTTGAATAGTCGTGGTGGCCAGTGCCATAACTCCTCTAATTCCCCAAATTCTCGCAACAATGGTCGTCAGGGTTCTTCGGGTAATCGTTCTAACATCAAATGCCAAATCTGTGGCATATATGGTCATTGTGCTCATACTTGTCATCGGCTCCAGCAACCTCTTGCCAACCTAGCCACGACCCCGCGTTCGGCCCTTCAAGATCAGAACACTTGGTTGGTTGATTCTGGTGCTACTCACAATCTTACCTCTAATCTTCGAAATCTTTTTGTTCATTCTGAGTATGATGGTACTGATGAGGTTGTCATTGCCGATGGTTTAGGTTTGCCAATTTCTCATATTGGTTCCACTTTTTTCACATGTTTGATCGTTGTTTTGATATATCTCATATTTTTTGTGTTCCGTCCTCAAAGAGAGATCTATTATCAGTTCACCATTTTACTGCGGTTAATAATGTGTCTCTTGAATTCTATCCGTCTCATTTTTTTGTTAAGGAGCGGGTTACGGAGGCAAAGCTGCTGCGCAGAGCTTGCACTAATGGAGTTCATCGCCTCATGGTTCCTCCCTCAGTTCGCCCATCACCTAAGGCATTTTTGGGAGTTCAGACGAATCGAGACGTTTGGCATTGTTGTTGAGGACATCCGTCTGATGTTATTAGTTCTTTCATTATTAAGAAGCTTGATTTACCATGTAATTTAACTTCAAATGATGTTACAATTTGTTGTTTTTATTATTAAAATAAAATTACTCAATTATCGTTTACTACGAGTTCTTTGCTATTTGTTCATCATCTGCATTATGTTTATGGGGACATTTGGGGTTCTTGTTCGATTTCCTCTGTTGATGGCAATTGTTATTACTTGTTACTTGTTGATCATTACTCCACGTATTGCTGGTTTTATCCTTTATCTCACAAGTCTCAGGTCCTCACAGTGTTTCACCAATTTCGCCGACTAGTTGAGACACAATTAGGTTTTAGTGTCAAGAATTTTTATTTTGATAATGGAGGATAATTTGTAGCTTTGCGGTATTATCTCTCTAAGACTGGTATTAGTTGTCTTACCACTGCACCGCACACGCCTCAACAGAACGACACTATTGATTATCGTCATTGTCAAGTGGTTTCCCTGGGCCATACTCCACTCCAACATGCACATTTGCCTCCATCCTTTTGGGATTTTGCGTCTGCTACTACGGTGTTCCTCTCTAACCGCCTTCATACCCCAGTGCTTTACAAGGACTCTCCTTTCGGTATTCTTTTTCTTCATCCACCAAATTATAGAAGTAACGGATTTTTAGCTGCCTTTGCTCCCCGTGGTTGTGACCTTATGTTCCGGGTAAACTAAACTTCCTTCTCGTGCTTGCATCTTCATCGGATACTCCACCTCTCATAGTGCTTATCGTTGCTATGATATTAAGTACGACAGAGTTTTTGTTTCCCGCCATGTTCGTTTTGTTAAGACTAAATTTTTGGGTACTTCTCTTGCTTCCTTTGTGTCTCAACCTCTCTCTTGGACTGCACAACCATCTATATTTATTCTGCCCGCCAAGCCACATAGTCATAATGTAGCACGTCATGTGCCCATCGCACCACAAAGTCACGGTGAGTCGTGATCTGGACCAGTCGCGCCTGACACGCGCCAAAGTACAAAATTGGCTCACCATGAGTCCGTTGCGCCACCCTGATGGAACTATTGACAATTACAAGGCTCGCCTTGTTGCTAAATGCTCTCATCAACGTGAGGACCTCAATGTTAAGAATACGTTCAGTCCAATTGTCAAGCCTACCATAATTTGTTCGGTTCTTTCTCTTGCCGTTATGAACTCGTGGCTCCTTCGTCAACTTGACGTGAGTAATATTTTTTTACATGGTGATCTTCTTGAGGATGTCTATATGTCTCAACCCCAGGGTTCTCAGACTCTACCTTTCCGACGCATGTCTGTCATCTCAAAAAATCGCTATATGGCCTTAAGCAAGCCCGTTGTGCTTGGTATCTTGCGTTGAGCTATGATGTCGACTCTCTTAGCTTCTCGCAGTCCAAATCTGATACTTCTCTTTTTGTTTACTCTCGGGATTCAGATTTGATCTATATCTTCGTATATGTCGGTGATATCCTTGTCACAAGAAATCAATCGACTTTACTTGCGCCCCTTATTGTGCAATTGGGCTCCAAGTTTGCGGTCAAAGACCTCGGTGAGTTATCCTATTTTCTTGGTGTTGAGGTTTTTCGCTGTAGTGAAGGCTTGTTCTTGTCTCAACACAAGTATATTTATGATATGCTTGATCGCCATAAAATGGATGGTGCCAAGTCATTTACTACACCCATGGTGTCCACCTCCTCAACTCTTACGTCTTCCTCCATTGCCAATGCCAAGGAGTATCGAAGTGTTATTGGGGCACTTCAAGATCTTACTCTTACACGCTCCGATATAGTGTTTGTCGTCAATAGGCTTGCGCAACGAATGGCTACTTCTACGAAACTTGATTGTAGTGCCCTTAAGAGAGTACTTCGGTACTTGAAGGGTACCTTATCACATGGCCTTCTATTACATTGTGACACCTCGGTCTGCCTTATGGCCTACTCGGATGCGGATTGGGCTGGTGATCACACCTATGCGGCGTCAACTTCTACCTATGTGGTGTTTATTGGCACGAATCCGATCTCGTGGTGTTCTTGTTGTCAACGTGCAGTCTCAAGTTCCTCTTCGGAGTCTGGGTATTGTGCCCTTTCCAACGTTTTTGTCGAGGTACGTTGGTTGCAACGCTTATTTCTTGAGTTGCATGTTCATCTCCCTACACATGGGGTCCTATGTGACAATCTGGGAGCTACACGTCTTTCTCTTCATCTGGTGTAATATTTCTGCATGAAGCATATCTCTATTGATCCTCACTTTGTTCATGATCTTGTCAACAAAGGTTTTCTTATTGTCTCGTATGTTAGCATGGTTGACCAACTCGTGAATTTATGGGACGCCAATTTTATGATATTTCCTTGTATTTTGTTTAAGATATTTCCTTTCTTAAGAATTATGTATATTGTGTAAATACCACAAGTTGTGATGAATAAAACTATTCACTTATAATTCTTATACAAAGCACCACAAAAAAAAAATAGTTGTGATAGCAAAAAATTTAAAAAATTAAGTATAACAACAAATTTTGACAGGAGATCTAGGTTCAATCCCAACGCAAGAATGAAAAGTTCATATCATTACCTATATTAAACAGATTGACAATCGATGACTGCAATACTTCACGACTTCAGTGGAGGCCTCTACCTTGCTACGTAGTCCACGGATTAGGTGCATGTCATCTTATTCATTTCAGAGAACAACAAGTGAGAGCAGATTTTGGAGCAAGTATTTCATTCTTTGTTGCATTCGTCTTCTTCATTTCAGAGAATTACGAGTCAACGGTGGCTTATAGCAAGGAACGACAAGTACAAGGCGAGGTAGAGAACAGAGGCGGAGAAAGGGGGTGCATATTGGCTGCACCCTCTCACTTTTTATTAAAAAAATCTAGTAGTAGTATTAATAGGACAAAACAAAGAAATGAGTGGCACGTCAACTAATTTGGGCCACCAATACAATTAAAAGACACTAAATATATCATAATTCATTATGGCTCATCTAGTACATGAACAATAACTAAAAATACAACATGCCCACAACCTTATCTATTACTATATAAAAAGGAAGGCAAATTTTCCTCACAAACGGAAGTTATCCTCACAAAAAGGTAGTTGTTATATCAAAATTGTGTTTACCAAATTTACCCTTGCTTACCTATTTAAATACAAAAAAACAGGATAAGGGTAGATTTAAGAGTAAGATAAAAAGAAAAGAAAAAAAAAACGTTAAACTGTGAAATAATTTGAGATTTAACCACTCTCTTATTCTTCTCCACTATTTAAGCAAATATTACCACGGTTATTTCATCTTCTTATCTCTTACATTGCAAATTTCTTGAATTTTTATATTTGTACAGAGAAAAGGAAAAAAAAACCGTGAAATTTTGAAAATTATTTGAAATTTAACCACCCTTATACTTCTCTCCATTATTTAAGCAAAATCTTCACACGTTATTTCTTCTTCTTATCTCTTACATTTTTTAAATTAGTACATAACCGCATAACTCGCTCCCCCCTTTCCTTCTATTTATTTTTTGGAAAAAAAACAGTTTACTATACAATCTTTGGCCCGTTTTGCACTTACCTATCCAATCTCTTTTTTTTTACACTTTGCTGTCCAACTTTTCATTTTTTTACACCCGACTGTCCGATCTTTGTTTTCCGGTCAGTCTCCGTCAAAACTAAGGGTATTTTCGGTACTTCATATTAAAATCTTAAAAAATTAAATAAATAAAAGGAAATAACATTCAAATGGATTATAACATTTAACATTAATAGTATAAAATACTAACTTTTAATAACTAATAAAATTTATAAAAACTGTAAAATAAAAAAAAATAAAAATATCCCCTCCTCTATATTTTTGTGTTATAAAATAATTATAAATTAAGAAAACTTATTTTTTAATAACTAATATATTAAAAACAGAAAATTAAAAAATATTTTTAAAAATAGAAAAAAAAATTAAAAAATAAAATAAAAAAACTTCATCTTCTCCAACACACCCACCCCCACCCACGACCCCCACCCCATCAAATCCACCCCCACTATACCCGAAATCCACCTCAAATCGACCTAACTCCATCACCCTCACACTTCCATGAAGTCGATTTTCGATTTTATGGAAATTTTAGGTGACGATTTTTGAACGAGGGTTTGGTGGTGGTGGATTTTAAAACTCCAAAACCGAAAATCGACTTCATAGAAGTGTGAGGGTGATGGAGTTAGGTCGATTTGAGGTGGATTTCGGGTATAGTGGGGGAGGATTTGATGGGTGTGGAGAGGGGCGGGGGGGGGGGGGGTCGTGGGTGGGGGTGGGTGTGTTGGAGAAGATGAAGTTTTTTATTTTAATTTTTAATTTTTTTTCAATTTTTAAAAAAGTTTTTAAATTTTCTATTTTTTAATATATTAGTTATTCAAAAATAAGTTTTCTTAATTTATAATTATTTTATAATACAAAAATATAGAGGAGGGGGATATTTTTATTTTTTTTATTTTTCAGTTTTTATAAATTTTATTAGTTATGAAAAGGTAGTATTTTATACTATTAATGTTAAATGTTATAATCCATTTAAATGTTATTTCCTTTTTTTCCTTTTTATTTAAGATTTTAATATGAAGTACCGAAAATACCCTTAGTAAATGATGTCATTTGGTCGAATAATGACGTTTTTTGACGGAGACTGACCGGAAAACAAAGATTGGACAGTCGGGTGTAAAAAAATGAAAAGTTGGACAGCAAAGTGTAAAAAAAAAAAGATTGGATAGGTAAGTGCAAAACGGGCCAAAGATTGTATAGTAAACTGCATTTTCCCCTTATTTTTTCGCATACAAAAACAATTTTACTACATTATTCTCTTATCTTCTCAAGAAAATAATGAGTTATCTTTTTCATTGTTTCTTACCACTAATTTTTTTTTCTTTTCAGATTTGATACAAGCTCGTGCATTACTGGGTTTTTTCATTATGGTTTGTTGTTCTACTAGATTTATTTTCTTTTTCGTTCATAATATTTTTCTGAAAGTTATTAGTTTTAGAATTAAAAACTACTAACGTTCACTTCTTTCTTTTAATCATAATCCATTGCAGATCATATACGTGAATTATATATCAATAATTAAAGGCGAGTGAATTACCCGTAATGTATCTTATCTCTACCCTAAAGGTATATATGTGTTAAAACTTTTAAATAATTAAAATTTATATTTCAATTTTTTTTTGTTTTTTCGCGAATCGTTTTCGTTTGTTTTGTAGTGTATTTTGCAGAGTATGTGTGAAAGTAGTATATGCGAAAAGACTTACTTACAAATCTCATGTATATTTTTTTTTCAGATATTATTTCGATTAGTTACAATTTCAAAACGCCGCACGCGGTTCTCGCGTGCGCTCGGAAGCTAGTTCAGCCAAAAAAAATCGAAAGAGAAAAGAAAAAAGTCAAACAAGCATACACATTACAAACAGGACTTACATAAGCCGAAACCCTCTTTTGCGCACATCGAGACCGAGGCTTATTCTGCTATTGACGCTTTGTAAGTACATATTGTTTATGTTTTATTTCTCTTTTTGTCATCTTGTATTAGTATTTACTAGTATTAATTTATTGTATATAATAGTTTATGAAATAGATAGTTTGATTATGATAACGTGTTTGTATAGTATTTAAATATTTCCATACCAATTGTGATGTGAATTTATGGATGTTAAAGGTTTTAGATATGATTTTGTGTTCTTAGAATAAATTTTGGATTAAACACGATTTTGGGTTGATAAAGTATTGAGAATAGTTGTGTTTCTTTTCTAGTGGTGTAAGAATTTATTTATGTAACTAGTTAACTAATGTTAATTGTTATGTCACTATGTGCTAGTGTTACACTTGTTGTTATGTGATCCATTGAGGAAGTAACATAGCAATTAATTAACTACTTAACCTTTTATTTATACAGAATTTGGCTTGATGAGTAAGAAAGGAATTGACTCTTATTTTAAAAAGAGTGGTGTTCCAAGCATTGCTTCTGGTGATGGCGCTCCTCCTGATAATACAAATATTTTTCAATCTCAAATTGAGCAAGAGGAGTCTCCTCAAACAAAAATCCAAAGGATTGATGTAAATACAAACATTGTGATTGAACGAGATCCAGGTAAGTGCCAAATGGTATAGACTTATGGAGTAGATAAGATTGATCAAATTCGACAATCATATTTAATAGAGAGGTTTTATCAAACAATTTTAGAAATCTCCTGATCTTGTTGACAAATATGGTAGAAAGTTTCTCGTGTCTTGGTACAAACTATTTCCTGATTGGTTAGAATATTCTCCTTCAAAGAATGATGCTTATTGTCTTCATTGTTATCTGTTTGTAAAAGCAATCAACAGTTTGCCGATCAAAAGCTTTTATTTTCAATGGATTTCAGTCTTGGAAAAAAGTGAACAAGGGAAAAAATTGTGCTTTTTTTATGCATGCGGGAAATTCTCCCAATTCTATACATAAGGTTGCGGTGAAACAAAGTGAGGATATGTTGAACTCATTGCAACACATTGACAAGATTTTTGATAAAATCTTACGAGTTAATTGTAAGAAATAGAATAATACTCAAAGTTTTAGTAGATGTTGTAAAGTTATGTGCATTACAGGCCCTAGCATTTAGAGGTCACGATGAAAGTGTTGGATTACGTAACCGTGGTAAATTTTTGGAAATTCTAGATCACACTGAAGAAGTAGCTTTATGTGTGTAAAATGCTCCTCTAAATGCTACTTATAAATATGCCACTATTCAAAAGGAGATCTTGTCAATTTATGGTAGTAGAATCCAAAGCTTTATTCGAGAAGAAATTGGTGATGGAAAGTTTTGCATTATTGTTGACGAATCTCGTGATGAATCAAAAAGAGAACAAATGGCAATTATTTTGAGATTCGTTGAAAAGGTGGACTTGTTTGAGAAAGATTCTTTGAGATAGTTCACGTCGTGGACACTAAATCATCTACCTTGAAGAAAAAAAGATGTGATGTTCTTTCTCATCACAATCTTAGTACACAGAGTATTCGAGGACAAGGGTACGATGGTGCAAGCAACATGCGTGGAGAGTGAAATGGTCTACAAACTTTGTTTTTGAGTGAGTGTCCATATGCATACTACATTCATTATTTCGCTCATCGTTTGCAGTTGATATTAGTGGCAACAACTCAAAGTGTGATCCGTGTGGAGCATTTTTTTCTCACATTTGAATGATATTATTAATGTGGTTGATTCTTCTTCAAAACGTCATGATCAGTTGCATCTTTCTCAGTCTATCCGAATAGCAGAATTGATTTCAACCGATGAACTTGAAACAGGGAGAGGAAAAAATCAAGTTGGCAACATACAATGTGCATGTGATACTAGAAGGAGTTCTCATTTGAAGTCACTTCATCGTTTACTTGAAATGTTTGATTCTACTCTTCTGGTATTGTGTGAGATTATAAATGATACGAATGTTGTATCATCAAGAGCTGCAGCTGATGGAGCTTATGATGTAATGATGTCATTTGAGTTTGTATTTATCTTGCATTTTCTAATAGAGTTATTGGGAAAACAAATATTCTTTGTGAGCTGTTGCAGGAAAATCTCAAGATATTTTGAATGTTATGGATGCACTAGCACATACGAAACAAGTTATTCAAAAATTCAGAGAAAATGGATGGCATCATTTGTGTGAAAAGGTGAAGGATTTTTGTGAAAAATGCGATAATGATATACCTTATATGAATGGTCCTCGTCGATCACGTAAAGGACGTGCTAGGAAAGGTAATTCTTGATATTTTTAATGGGACGATTGATAACATCTTGCAAGAGATGAAGTATATGTTCAATGAAGATGCTATGAAGTTGCTTAAGTTAAGTTCGGGTTTAGATCCGAGAGATGGCTATAATCTCTTTGACATAAATAAGGTTTACAAACTAGTTGAGAAGTTCTATCCAAATGATTTTATGAATCAGAAAAATTTACATATTAGGTACCAATTGAAGCCATTTGAAGTGGATATCCGAAAGAATAGTAGCTTTCAACATGTCTCAACAATTTCACAGTTGTGCGAAGTATTGTCAAAGATAGGGAAGTCAAAGGTCTACTCTCTTGTTAATAGGCTGATTCGACTTGTTTTTATTCTTTCGATTTCCACAGCAACATCTGAACGTGCATTTTCTGCAATGAAAACTGTGAAGACAAGATTGCGGAACAAAATGAAAGATGAATTCTTATCTAGTAGTCTCATTATGCATATTGAAAAAGAAATTGTTGAAACCTTTGAAGTTGATTCAATAATTGATGAGTTTGCTCGTATCAATAAACGTAGATCACAATTTAAAATGCCTAAGTAGTTTTCATTACTAATTGTTACTGTTGAAGGATGTTTGAGATTGTTTATTTTCATATCATCTTAAGGTATGAGATGTTCTTAGTTGATAATTTGTGTTATGTTTATTACTTTGAGTCATTAACTATATTGTTAACGGGTTTGGAATTACGACCTAATTAACTGAATTATTTATTTGGGTTGGAACGCCTTTGTCCATGGTTCGAAAACTAAATGCTATTTAAGGGGAGAGAAAAACTGACAAAAACATTCCTTCCTTTTATTCACTATGATCCACTCTCTTTTCCGAGTCGATACGCGTATTTCCGAGTCTATACGTGTGTTTTTTCCTTAATTGCCTCCTTTACCTCTCCCTTCTTCCTCTGTTTATATAGAGTTTTCAGGGACAGGTGTCGTCATGCATGTTTTTACAGGTGTCGCTATGCATGTGGTGGTGTTCTACACGTGTTACAATGTTTATTTAACCAATGAGATAACGTGTTTATCTGAAGTGCTGACTGTATCATTTCTTCTTCCGAGGGCTTTGGTCTTCTTTATGATAAGGGGTAGACTTCTTTGCTTCCGAGAGCTCATTGCTTCTAATGGTGACTCGAGGGCCGAGTCTGAGTGTTCTCTTAGTGACAGTGTTTCTCCGAGAGGTATGTATTCTGGAGTGTGTGCTTCAGGATATTCTCTGAGGGGGCGTTCGTTTATGGGTTGATCTCCGAGAGGGTTTTAGCTATCGTGGGTAGGTGTTTTCTTTCTCCGAGTGCCCGGAGAGTGTTGTTCTGTAGTTGTTACGTTACTGTGAAGTTCCGACCTCTGGGTTGGTCGACAGGAGTAATGGTCCGAGAGCATTTGTGCTGAGAGTACGTAGCAGGGAAGTATTGTGGTAGTGTTCCGAGAGCGTTTGTGTTGGGAGTGCATAGCAAGGAAGTGTTTTTGTCAAGGTTCTGGGACTCTGTTGGTTTTCGGTAGCTCCAGTGGGCTTTGATAGATTGGCTTTTTTAGCTCATTCTTTCCGAGAGTTCATATCTATTGGAGAGGCAGAATGAGTGGGGCGGAGTGCTTGTCCGATGCTGAAGTAGTTCCGATAGCGGTTAGTCTGTGAGACTCTTTGGAAGTGTATCGGATAGGTGCCTGCCTTGGTCTCGTATTCCTCCTGTTGACTTTGCTCCAGCATTTGATGTTTTGGAGATGTGCTCCGAGGGATACTTGAGGCGTGATACCTGTATCGTGAATGCAGGTCGCATAATCATATAATAATATACCTGGTAATTTCAGTAATTGATTTATTGTTTATTTCAAGCAGGTGAATTATCATCCTGTTAACAACCCCCCCCCCCCCCCCCAGTTTTTAGTGCAGTTGGTCATTATTACTGCACTAGAAACTTAAAGGGTACGAGGACTCTGGTATCGTAAATTTTATCAGGTATACTGGGAATGTTTCACAAGGCCTCGTAGAACTCTTCAGGGATGTCGTAAACACTCGTCAGTGACATTTATGTTTTGTTCGACGTTTCCCTCGTTCTTGGCATTACCTTTAAAAAGGCGAGGAGTATCGTGGTTACTCTCTCTGAGTGATTCCCGTCGTATTCTGAAATGTGCCCTCGTTAGATCATTATCGGGGCATTAATTATAATTTAAAGTTATGGCATTTACTTAACTGCGATTTAAATGCAGTTAATGCTGATTTTAATGCCACGTTTATGTATTGTGCGGGAATCGAAGCGTCTTGACCGTTGTATTTTCGTTAACCGAGGAGACGTGATATTGAATAGCACTAAGCACGACTTTTAATCGTGGGGCGTGAGTGGGTTTAGTGGTCATTTAAGGCACTTAGTGGGTGTAGGGTTTTTAAATTCCTCTTCTTTCCTCATTAGCCTCACTTGCAATTTTTGAGCGAAAAACATTCTCTTCTCTGCAAAAAAAATTCTGCAAAAGTACTCTCTAATTTTTTAAGAATTCTCTACAATGGCGTCACAATCCAATACTAACCTGGTGTCGGCTGCTTCCGGTACCGGAGGAGCAGCGGGGGCAACGTTTCAGGGTTTACGAAAGAGGAGTGCATCGGCGGTGGGGGCGAGCGGCAGTGGTGGTGCCGGAAAAGCGAAGAAAATGAAGAAGAAGGCCGATAAGGGTGGTGTTCTGCGGGCTACCCAGAAGGTGGGTGACACGGCTAGCACCGCCACGGAGAAGGAAATCCGAAATCTTTTTATTGAATACGGCGCGTCTGGCCGTAACGTGGAGGTGATGGTGCCGGAGGCCCACCACCGGGGTGATTCTCCTCCGCCGGGGCACCTGACGGTGTACTATCCACACATAAAGGCGGGACTGCGCTCTTTTTTCCCGCTCTTTTACTGCGATATTTTCAACTACTGCAATCTCTGCCCTAGCCAACTCACTCCCAACTCTTTCACTGCGTTGGCGTTGTTTGTGTTTTGGTGTCTGGTGAGAGGCATCGAGTGCACGAGGGACAGATTTTTCGCTATTTTTGAGTTGAAGCCATCTTCGGAGGGTCCTTTCTATTGTTTCACCCATCGGGATAAGGACGACCGGATCTCCGAGGGCATGGTCACCTCCCACAGTTCATGGAAAAGCAAGTTTTTCTTCATCTGTCCTGCTGAGGGAGAGTGGGACATACCCCTGACTTGGAGGGAGCCCACATTTCCCGAGAGAGTGATGGACGATACTTTGATGTTCTCGCCAGTATTCTCCGCGAAGCCCCTAGTGGAGTCGAAGGATTTTATTCGCCTCTATCGGACCGCAGGACTGAGGCACATTTATCCCCTAGACAAAATCGAGACTCCCCTGGCCATCCCCGAGGAGCTCTTCGATACCTTCGGTAAGTATTTACATCTCTTATAGCATACGTGTTTTTTTTCTATCTTATCTAACTTGTAGTTGTCTTTGTAGTGAATGTTCTGCGACCGTTCATGGTGGAGAACGAGGACGTAGTGACCAAGAAGGGGAAGTCTACCCTAGGAGAGGGTGAAGCCTTTGGTGCAGGTGAGGACGAGCAAGGGGGGACTCCTTTGAAGGTTGCTACAGTTACGTCCCGGTCGTCTAGCGGGACTTCTGATACCCCTGAAGAAGCGGGGTTAGGCGTGACTTCTGCAGATGCAGGTCCTGCGGGGTTATTTGTCATAGGGGGTGGGGAGGAGGAGGTTGGGATAGAGGGGATGACTTTACCACCCCCCGGTGTTATAAGTATACCCTCCTCCTCGGAGTTATCGGGGGATTCTGCTTATGCACTACTGTCGACTCCTCCAAAAGGTATGTGTTTCTCCCTAGTCTTTAAACAGCATTGAAACAGTATACACTTCTTCTATTTGTATAGGAATGTGCTCTAGATAGACGAAGGGATAGCTTTACTTAGAAACATTTCTGATTTTGCAGGAGATGAAGACTTTTTTGGTCTGGAAGGGGGGTCGCTTCCCTCGGATCCCGCCCCTCCTCCAGTTTTTGATACAATGAGTCTACTGGATGAGCTTCTGGCTGCGGGTCCCCCTCTTACGAGTGCTCCTGCTCCGAGATCACTCGCGGCCATCCAGTCCAATAGCCCCGTAGTCACTCAGGTTCCGCTGTCGGGGGGAGTACCTCCAGGGAGGCCTTCATCTTCTAAAGCTCCAGTCTCAGGAGGGGAGCCTAGCTCAGAAGATGCCCAGGTGGCGCTGGAGACGGTCACCCGATACTTGTCGGCTGCCAATTCCTTGCCAGCGGACGGGTGGCAATTCGTCCGAGCTTGTACTAACAACGTGGCTATGTTGGTAAGTTTTTATTTATCTAATTCGTTTAAGATCCTGTGTTGGGATCTTTATTCTTTTGTTTTGCTTTCTTAGGCACCTAAAATGCTTCCTCTTCTGTTACTCGAGGTCGAGAAGCTGCAAGAACTGGCAAGCGCAGCTGAAGAGAAGTCTCGGAGGCTGGAGGCTGAGAACAAGGATATCGGGGAGATAATGGGGAAGTATAACGAGGCATGGGCCATGCTTACGAAACAAAACCACGACTTGAGGGGGGAGAATAAGCAGCTCCACTCTTCTGTAAAGGAGATGGAGGCTTCCGGGCTTGTACTGAAAGATAGGGTGACCTCCTTCGAAGGGGAAAAAGTTGCTTGGGAGGCCAAGCAAAAAGAGTTGGAGCGGGATCTGTCCCAGGCACTGGGCCAGGTGGACACTCTTAACGAGAAGCTGTCACAGGCTACGGTCTCGGGGGGTGTCACTTCCGAGGAGGTGCAGCAAAGGGTGGATGCTGCGGTCAAGCAAGCTCGGGAGGACGCCACTGCTCACGTGAAGGAACTGTATATCAGTAAACACCAAGGATACTTAGCAGGATCTTCTATGTGGGGGTTCCTTCAGTGCTTCGGGCAGGTGCGCAGTAAGGTGGCTCCCAATTTAGACCCGCGGGTAGTCAATATCGCGGAGATGAAGAGGCCTACTTTGGAGGAAGCTTACGACCTCTTCAAAAAGAGTAGCTCTCGACTTCCTCCCTCTTCCTCTTCCCCGACTCGGGTGCCCTTGGCAACGGTACTTCCGCAGCCCTTGTTGCACTCCCCTCTCCGAGTGGGAGTCCAGGCTGTCTCTTCTGGCGTTCCTCCTCCTGCAAGTGCTCCGGTTCTTCCTTCCACCACTGAGCCAGCTCCCGTCCCCTCGAGTGCTCTACCCCCCAGCCTTAGGGGTTTTTTTAGTTCGTTTTTTTCTTTTAAGGACTATTGTACTTTTTATTATTATATTTTATGTGTAATGGTACTTTTAACTTTATCTGGAATGAAACATTTCTCATTTATTTGGAATGAAACATTTCTCATTTGGAATGAAGCTTTTTTCTCGTGTTAATAGTCACATAACTTTTCAGCATATTATGGATACTTGGTTCCTTTCCTTCAATTGTAGAATTTTAAGATTGAGTTTACAGAAATGAGAGATCATCTCACTTTTACTGGCCAAACAACTTTCTTAGCATAGCGTGTCTATTTGCAGTGCAAGTTTGGGGAAATATACTTTCCTAAATAGGAGTATCCCCTGACACGCCCTCGTAGCCTTTTATAGTATGCTTTGGGCAGCTCAACTTAATTCAGTTATTCGAGGAAAGGGTCCTAAGTATGTATAGATGCTTAGAGTTTAGTGAATATTTTCACGTCCTTTCAAAGAATCATTCCAATAGAATTGTTTATATCCTCGTCACTTTTAATTATGTAGACTTTCGGAAAGCCTTTGATGAGAGAGTACGAGTGAAGTTTCCCAGAGTAACTGCTCTCGGAGATATTCTCCTAGGTCACTAGACCATGTCTTCCCCCCTCCCCTCAAGTATTTACATAGTAAATTATAGAATTTTATGGTGTCTCACGAAGATAACCAAAATCTGACTCGAACTACAACTAGTGAAAGAAGGATACTTATCTTTGGTGCGTATCGTTCCATTGCAGTAGCACCTGCTTTCCCTTTTGGTTGTAGCAACGATCCCACGAACCTGGTTAAGGGTTTAATGACCGCAAGAATAATTTCTCCCCGATTGGCATCACTTTTGAGCGCTCTTGATGGCGAATCTTATGGCGTTTCCACAGACGGCGCCATACGGGTTTGGAATTACGACATAATTAACTGAATTATTTATTTGGGTTGGAACGCCTTTGTCCGTGGTTCGAAAACTAAATGCTATTTAAGGGGAGAGAAAAACTGACAAAAACATTCCTTCATTTTATTCACTATGATCCACTCTCTTTTCCGAGTCGATACGCGTATTTCCGAGTCTATACGTGTGTTTTTTCCTTAATTGCCTCATTTACCTCTTCCTTCTTCCTCTGTTTATATAGAGTTTTCAGGGACAGTGTCGTCATGCATGTTTTTACAGGTGTCGCTATGCATGTGGTGGTGTTCTACACGTGTTACAATGTTTATTTAACCAATGAGATAACGTGTTTATCTGAAGTGCTGACTGTATCATTTCTTCTTCCGAGGGCTTTGGTCTTCTTTATGATAAGGGGTAGACTTCTTTGCTTCCGAGAGCTCATTGCTTCTAATGGTGACTCGAGGGCCGAGTCTGAGTGTTCTCTTAGTGACAGTGTTTCTCCGAGAGGTATGTATTTTGGAGTGTGTGCTTCAGGATATTCTCCGAGGGGGCGTTCGTTTATGGGTTGATCTCCGAGAGGGTTTTAGCTATCGTGGGTAGGTGTTTTCTTTCTCCGAGTGCCCGGAGAGTGTTGTTCTGTAGTTGTTGCGTTACTGTGACGTTCCGACCTCTGGGTTGGTCGACAGGAGTAATGTTCCGAGAGCATTTGTGCTGGGAGTACGTAGTAGGGAAGTACTGTGGTAGTGTTCAGATAGCGTTTGTGTTGGGAGTGCATAGCAAGGAAGTGTTTTTGTCAAGGTTCTGGGACTCTGTTGGTTTTCGGTAGCTCCAGTGGGCTTTGATAGATTGGCTCTTTTAGCTCATTCTTTCCGAGAGTTCATATCTATTGGAGAGGCAGAATGAGTGGGGCGGAGTTCTTGTCCAATGCTGAAGTAGTTCCGATAGCGGTTAGTCTGTGAGACTCTTTGGAAGTGTATCCGATAGGTGCCTGCCTTGGTCTCGTATTCCTCATGTTGACTTTGCTCCAGCATTTGTTGTTTTGGAGATGTGCTCCGAGGGATACTTGAGGCGTGATACATGTATCGTGAATGCAGGTCGCATACTCATATAATAATATACCTGGTAATTTCAGTAATTGATTTATTGTTTATTTCAAGCAGGTGAATTATTATCCTGTTAACATATATGTTTTAGTATATTTCTTTAAATATGTTAAATGCTTTATTAAAAGGCACAATTTTAAGTATTATAGGTTAGTTATTGACCATGTACATGTTTTTCCCTAAAGCTAATTTATTGTCTCTGAAGAAAAAAAAACCGTACATTAAATTATTATTTTAATCATAAAAATTATTTAGGATAATCTTGCCACCCCCACCCCCTCTCTAAATCCTGCCTCCGCACCTGGTAGAGAAGATTTAAAGTTGGAATTGAGATATTTGATAGAGAACTATGGGGCTATGCTTACATTTAAGGCAAAAATTATGGAATTCTCTTTTGTTTTGTTTTATTTTACTATATATACAAGACCAACATAATACTAAGTGGGTGGACGAGGGGTTGTCTGTGAACCCGCTACCCACCTGCTGTTAGGCGAGTTACCACTTGGGTGGATTTCTCTTCATGCAGAAAAAAAAAAAGAATAACATGCCGATTGCGTAGGGGGCTGGGCGAGTCGGGCAGGTTACCATTTTTTTTACAACCCCTATAGGTCGTAGTCATGAACCCTGCGAGTTGACATACCAATCTTAGTAGTATGACATATTTATATCCATAGACGTGGCTCTCATGTGGAAGTGCGTGATGCAGTGCGATACGACCAAAGGATGCCAACACAACTCATTCTGGTCTCTTTCAGTCTTCTTTCAAGGTAGTCTTTTAGTGTTTTGTTTGTTGACTCCACTTGACTATTGGCATGAGGATGGACAATTGAAGTGAGGTGATGTTATTTTTAATTCCTTGCACCAGGCGGTGATCTCTTTCCCTATGAACTAGCTTCCATTATCTGAAATAATGGCAAGCAAAATTCCAAAGCGACAAATAATGTTGAGCGAAGTAAATTCGATCATATTTCTTTCCGTGATAGTAGCCAAAGCCTCTGCCTCAACCCATTTAGTGTAATACTCTACAACTACCACGAGAATTTTGTTTTCACCCCTTAGCTATGGGGACTGGGTCTACGATGTTGATTCCCCATTGATCAAATGGACAAGCGACATCGAGGGGATGCATCAGTTGCATTGGGCTATGAATCAATCGAGCGTGATATTGATAGCTGACACACTTCTTAGACTAAGATGCCGCATCCTTGAGCAACATGGACCAATAGTAGCCTTGGGAAGGATTTTATAGAACCAAAGCACTACATTTAGAGTGATTCCCTTTAAATTCTTTGAATGCGATACCTTTAAATGGTAGATACTGAGGGATCTAGTCATACGCACACCGGCCAGGATTGCTTCGTATTCCGCTTTGTTGTTGGTGACGACAAATTTTAGAGTTTAGACTAACTGCAAACTCAAACTCTCTATAATCGAAGGATAGTAGGTGGACGACGACACCCCGCCATGAATGGTTGCCAATCTATCTACATGTAGAAGACATGCCGAGCTGGAACAGCTGGAGCTTGGAATATGCTTATACTTAAGCTTTGATTGTCGTTCGCAGACGAAACTCCAAACCAAACTCGCTGAGATATCTCGGGTTTCATCATGACTTGTTTCAATGTCTTATCGACCACAATGGTGATTGGGTGTGACTGGAAGTAGGGTTGTAGCTTCTGCGCTGTGACGAATATAGCCAGGGTGAATAATTCTATCTCTAGATAGTTTTTCAATGCTTCTTGCAGTACCCTGCTAAAATAATGAATCTGTAATTGTTGTATGCCTCTCTCATTGACCCACAAGGTGCTTATGGCATGTGTAGACACTATCAAATATAGGTACAACATTTCCCTATCCTCTAGCTTTGCCAAAAGTGGTGGAGTCATTAGGTATCTCTTCATCTGCTGAAAAGCGGACTCACGCTCCATTGTCCATTGGAAATCCTTGCTTTTCTTCATCACCTTGAAGAACGACAAACTCTTCTCTATTGCGGTGGAGATAAATTATCCCAACGTTGTTAGGAAATCCACTAGACATTGTACATCCTTCATTGTTCTTGGAGATGGCAGTTCCATCACCACCATTATCTTGTCTGAATTGGCATCTATGCCCCTTTTATTCACCACTTAACCCAAGAATCTCTCTGTCGTGACACCAAAGGTACACTTCTTGGGGTTTAACTTCATGTGGTACCCTCTGATGATGGTAAAAGCCTTATTTAGATGTTGAATTAACTCATCTTCCTTCATGCTTTTGACTAACATGTTGCCGATATATACCTCCATGGATTTCCTTATAAGCACGAAAAATATCTTTGCCACTAACCTTTGGAAAGTCGCTCATGTGTTCTTAAGACCAAACGACACTACTTTGTAACAGCAAAATTTGGTGTCAGTAACGAAAGCTATTTTGTTCTAATCATAGACTGCATTGGAATCCACTCTTAACGTCCATCATGCCCAGTAGAGCGCATCGTGCGGTTGAATCCACTAAGAGATCAATTCGGCGAAGCGAGAAAGGTTCACGCGTGCAATGCTTATTCAAATTGATATATCCCACACACATCCTCTAAGTTGCCTCTTTCTTAAGCACCAATACTATGTTACTCAGCCATTCCGAATATATGATTTCATAAATGTGTCTGGCTGCAAACAATTCTATCTCCTCTTTTTTAGCAGCCTCATTCTTCTCCTTGCTAAAAATTCACTTCTTCTGTCTTATGGGCTTGGCTCGAGGGTCTACATTGAGCATATGAACTATAGTATTTGGGTCAATGCCCCGTAGATCTGCATCTGTCCATGCAAATATATTTGCCTCTCACTTTAGGCAATAGATTGTCTGAGCAAATATATCATAGAGCAAAGTCGATCCTTACCACTTTGTCTGAGTCCCCAGAGAACAAGGGCACAATCCTGAACACCCCCATTGGCTCAATCTTTAGATCTTCTCATTGTTGTGAAATTCAATGTTCGCGCTTCTATGTTCCTTGCTCAGGAGACTTTGTCCTCGTGACACTAACCTCATTTTGACTGGTTTGAGTACCCTTAGGTATTTTGCTAAACATTGCTCTTTCTGCCGATGCTGGTCTTCTTTTCACCATCTTATCCGTCATGCTATCTTGTACCGTGATTTGTGGTGGTTTTCAAAGACGACATTACTAATTTGGTAATAAATTGTATGGGTTACACATAGGATAAGAAAGAGTACAAATAAGCCTAATTACACCAAACTGTGCTAATCTAAATACTTCTAGATCAGTTTTGTCAGGAACACACCATACACACAGTGGGACCAAGGCAGTAGATAGGATCTCTCGATAACTCCAACATGTGATATGTCAAAATTCCTAGTATTTCAAAACATGAGGGGGGGGGGGGGGTATCTCGAAAGTGCTATATCTTAAAAGTGTATGATAGGTCGAAACTCTTATTCACGAGGGGGTAACTCAGAATGTCGTATAACTCGATATAAGTCGAAAGCCTTAAATCGAAGTGAATATCTCGAGATAAGAGCAGGTGATTACTGCAATATAAATGACGTGCCTTGATTATCGGGCCCGAGAGACCACTTTCCGTATTTCACAGACAAGTCAAAAGTTTAGTACCTAGAAAGTGTGTCTTGAGGTACTCAGGCGAGGAAACTGGTTTTCGATATATAGGCCCGCTGGGCTTTTTCTGGTTTTGGCCGGTTATATAAGACCATAAGAGCACGTTTGGAAGGCCTTAAGAGCCCATATTAATTATATAATATGGCTTAATATTGTGTTTGGATAGCAAATAATTAGTGTGCCCAGCCCTATATAAGTGGGCCATCTTGATTAATTTATCTTAAAGAGCCCATATTAATAATCACACCCTACCCCCTCTGATTATTTAATCCCACCACAATCACCTTAGGAATTATCGAATTTGCCCTCGACTTTACCAAATAAATTGGTATAATGACTACTTTTGGGGAGGGAGAAATTAAGGGCATTTTGGGTAATTTAAATACTTTTGGTAAGATAATACATACTACCAAACATAGAATTAGGATGATTAAGGTACTAATTTGAGTGACAAAATGTCCAACCAAATATTGTATTGATTAATTAGTTATGTACTATGTAGTCATTAAATTATATGTGTTTTGCCCTCCAATGTCATCCAATGTCATCTAAAAGCAGGGAAGTACCAACTTCTGGATTGTGTGCATTTTGGACTTAAAAAAAGTACTTTTACAATAATAGCTTATGAATCAAACACTCAAAAACTGCTTAAATAAAATAAAAAACTGATTATAGCTTTTTTTTAGAGTTTGCAAACACCACCTTAATACTTAACATGCGTTGAAAAGAAATATATCTGGGCTTATAAATTCGAACCGAGGCCGAATATGCAGTTCAATAAAATTGGCCCACCTACTTTATCAAATCCCACAAACAATTCGGTAGTATCATTTGAAATTGGGAAAAAAGAAGAGACGAGAAATGTTGCAGTACCCTGCATTCATGACCCAGTATCCATCGTCGACCCGGATCATTCCGTCGTCGTATTTGCTTCCCTCTCAGTGGCCACAGCCCCAAAACGACGAGCTTCTTCTCGCCATGGAAGAGTCTGAATACGATGAAAAGGTAATAATAGATTACATTCCTACTTATTATTTTGATGCTTTAATTCTGTTTGGTTGATTGATTGATTGATTGATTTTGCAATTGGTTGATGGGTTTTATTTGGATAACCCTTGTAGAGGTGATGGCTTACGTACTTAATATTCTGTATGTTTGCTTCTTGTTTGAAGATAAATTATATAAATAGTACATAGCCATTTATTAACTCAATTCCAAAATGCTAACCCCTTAATATTAGTTGTTCATCAATTTGATTTTGCTTGTAACTTCAATTTTAAGCCGAGTTCGTCGTTTGTTATATTATAAGATAAGAAGAGTAGTACAATGACGACGACTACTAATTGGGATCAGAGTACATTAGCATGGCAATAATGTAAGTCAGATCAATAAAATGGAGATGAAAAGGTTGGCGTAAAGCTGATACTCGTGAACAATATTGACGGACGGTAGCTAAAATATGTTATAACTTGCATAATATTTCCAACAAATGCATTCCATTCCAGGCTTGTGCTTGTTTATAATATATTCAGTCACATTACTTGTTCTGCAGTGCATATCCTGTGTTGCCTTTTATAAAAAAATAGAACAATACGGTATTTGGGCGTAGGGATTGGACTGTGTAAACCTAGTTGCACTTTCGTTCCACATACAAGAACCCAAGTAAACGAAATGACTGCTATTTGGCTGCATTTCAGAAACATGAGATACTAACTACTACACATCTATTCTCTTTATCTCCATTAGCTTCTGTGCTGAATAGTAGTAATTCTCTCCATTGAACATATATTTTGCAGTGTAATGAAATTAGAAACGCAAATAGCAACGTGGTAGTCATCGGGAAGACCACAGTGGAAAATGATAAGGAAGATTTTGACAATGATGCAGATGATGATGATGGGGACAATGCAGAAGAGTCTGAAGGCGATGAATTTGAGCAAGAAACTGCTTGAGTGACTTTCTTTTTTATTTTGTTATAGACAAGTGCAGGAATTCTTGCATTTAGTATTATTATTAACTATTAGCACACTTCTATTTGTAGGGTACATTTGAAGCCTTTTTAAATAACAATTTGTTCATGTGCTTATAAATTAGTAAGTGTGCCTAAAAAGGAGTAATGTTGTGTTTGTTCATTGCTCTGTGGTATTGTAGCGAGAGTAGAGATACTGTTGTGCTACTAGCTATAGAAAGATATGTTCCACGCAAACCTCGGCGAGAAACAAACAACAAATATTAAAGTCTATCTCGCGAATCTTTAGAACACTCGCGATATTTTTGCAGACAAACTTGAAATGTTTGTAGTTGATTGAAATGAATTTATATGGGAGTTCCATTGAATTTGTTTTTAGATATGAAAGATCTAAAATGGATCATCTATTGAGATCCAGGGCTGGATACTACAAGAGCCAGTCTCATCATTTCAGAAACAGAAGCAGCTGGTTGAATTTTAATGAGTAGAAAACCACCAAAATGTGGAACACCAATTGAACCATAAGTGAGTGTTACTTCTTTTACAAAAAACTAAAGCATATCAGAATGTTAAAACAGATATCCATGTAACAATAAAAACAAATTACCTATCGATACATTCCAGACAATGAATCAATAAAAAAAAAAAAAAAAAACTCTACGTTCTACCCAGTATCTCCCATGATCAACAGAAGTCAATATTTAAGTAAATCAAAATTGATATCAACTTCGAGAAATAACATAATATTGATGGAGTTAGCGTCAATAAACCAGTTCCAACCGTTGACTGCTAATAAAACGGCGATTTTCACGGGAAGATGCTTTCCATAAATAATAATACTATATATGAAAATGATGACATTATTATAGGTAGGCAGGGCAGGGAGCTGGAATACAATCTGTATCATCATTTCACAAACAAAAGCTATTTGAAATATTATAGTGCAGAAGAAGATTAGCATTCCCTTAGTTGAGTAAGTCAAATGTGAATAGGTCTCTACTTAAGCCCATCTGATTCATCTTCCTTTTATCAATCTAATCTGATCACCCATAGATATCCATCCTTTCATTCATCTTTGTTTGACCTTAAGTATGGCTTACGCTGCTGTTGTTTCGCTTAAGCAGATTCTTGAGAAGCTAATACTGAGCTCTGATCAGCATCAACTTCCATTGTTAACTCCTTTTCCAAAGTCACAAATGGAATCTCTTCATGAAAAGCTCTCTTTCTTGCTCTCATTTCTGAAAAAAATGATCTCGTTCCAGAACGCAGTAGTACAAGTTTTATACATGAGTTGGAATCACAGATAATAGATGCAGTACACGAAGTCGGAGACATTGTTGAATCCCACTTCGTATCAAAGACAACCAATTTGCTACCATCTGAAGACTCTGGAGGATCAGAAATTTGTCAAAGTTGTAAGATTATAATATTGGCCTTACCTTCTCATTAATAATAATGTCCTATATATACAAGAGTAGATGACTAAGGAAACTAGTCTTGATGACTAAGGAAACTATATAATTACCAAATATACAAAAGATATACACAATATCTAATATCTAGTTTAATACACCCCCGCAGTCGCAACGGGAGGAGGACGAACGTTGAGGCTGTCCCGAAAATCATCAAAGAGAATACGAGGGAGCCCCTTAGTGAAAATATCGACAATTTGATAACGAGAAGGCACATGAAGAACACGAACATCGCCGCGAGACACTTTTTCTCGCACAAAATGAATATCCATTTCAATATGCTTCGTGCGTTGATGTTGTACTGGATTTCCCGAAAGATAAATAGCACTGACATTATCACAATAGACAAGAGTGGCATGGGAGACGGGAAAATGAAGCTCCAAAAGCAAGTTGCGAAGCCAACAGGATTCCGACACAACATTCGCAACACCACGGTATTCAGCTTCAGCACTAGAGCGAGATAGAGTAGGTTGCCGCTTAGCTGACCAAGAAAGAAGATTATCACCAAGATATACACAATAACCCGATGTGGAGCGACGTGTGTTGGGACAGCCCCCCCAATCGGCGTCGGTGAAAGATTTAAGGGTAGAGAGAGAGGTTGGCCGAATGAAAAGACCGAGGGCAAGTGTCCCTTGAAGATAGCGCAAGACACGTTTCAATGCTTGCATGTGAGCTTCACGAGGATCGTGCATATAGAGACAAATTTGTTGGACAGCATAAGATATATCTGGTTGGGTAAACGTCAAATACTGAAGAGCACCCGCAAGAGATCGGAAAAGGGTCGGATCCGAGCAAGGGGCACTGTCGAGGGCTGCACCAAGCTTGGATTTCGTGTCAACGGGAGTGAGGGTTGGTTTGCAAGAAGACATGCCGGCTCGTTCAAGAATATCCATAGAATACTTCTTCTGAGAGAGAGAGAGGCTTGATACCATGTAAGATTATAATATTGGCCTTGCCTTCTCATTAATAATAATGTCCTATATATACAAGAGTAGTCATGATGACTAAGGAAACTAGTCTTGATGACTAAGGAAACTATATAATTACCAAATATACAAAAGATATACACAATATCTAATATCTAGTCTAATAAAAGTGTTGCAACGAGTTGAGTCCTATAAGAATGATGTTGTTCGTGGCAGGGAGAAAGAGCCGGTGGCACGAGTGAGAGAGTCTAGTTTTGTTTTATCCAGATTTCTCGAGGGATCAGATTAAAAGTTGGTCGGACGCGAGCAGGACTTGATGAAACTTAAGGCGATGCTTCCACGTGAACGTATCCTCAGATTAGTAAAAGTTGCAGTGGTAGGGATGCTTGGCATCGGCAAGACCGCTTTGGTCAGTGAAGTGTATGATGATCCAATTGTTGGAAGTGATTTTGAATATCAGGATTGGGTCTCAGTTGGTCCCGGACGTGATCTCCGACACATCCTACTAAGCCTTGTGAAGCATGTTCCTTCTCCCGAGTTAAGCGATTGGGAATTAATAGGGTTGCTACACAGAATGTTAAAACCCCTAAGGTATTTGATCGTGTTGGATGACATTACAGACGTTGATACTTTGCATCAAATCCGTATGTCTTTCCCGGATGCTGAAAACGGAAGCCGAGTCATTTTCACAACTAGGCTAAAGAAAGCTGCTTCCATTGCGGGAAAAGTTCATGAGCTTGGCTTCTTGGACGAAGAAAAAAGTTGGGATCTACTGCGCTATGCAGCTATTGGTGACCAGCAATGCCCTCCAGAATTCGTGAAGATAGGCAAGACTATCGCCAAGAATTGTCAAGGGCTTCCTCTTAAACTTGTCGTGTTGGGCAGCCTACTATCGCTCATGTCACCGGATCCAGAGGAGTGGAGAGATGTAGCAGATGATCACGACATACAGAATCGTGAGATGTTGAGGGTAATGCAAAATATGGATCATGAGAAACTGCCTCACAACATTAAAGCATGCTTTTTATATATGGTAGCATTTCCACAATATCAACAGATCTCCGTTTCAAAACTCCTAGCATTATGGATTGTGGAGGGATTTTTGGAACCTCCAAAATCCAAAAGTATAGAAGTGGTGGCCGAAGAGTGTTTGAAGGATCTTATCGACAGAAGTCTAGTCGTCTTGGATCAAAAATCAAGCACGAGTGGTCGTATTAAGACCTGCAGCATCCATTCTGCCATTTGGCCTTTTTATGAATTTGTAGCAGCGGAGCACAAGATTTTTCAAACGATTGAAAGTTATAAGAACACCGTTGATGCAACCCATCGTCGATTTTCAATTCATAAAAATATTCTTTTTGCTATTAAAGACTTGTACGAGTCAATGGCATCTGTTACAACCTCGCGGTCCCTTCTTTGTAGCGGTCCATACCACCCATATCCATTGCGGGTCATGTTGAGTTTCATGCTACTCAAAGTATTAGATGCAACGAGTATCCGCTTCTACAAGTTTCCAGTTGAGATCGTAAAACTACTTCTACTAAGGTTTCTTGCTTTGACCTTGAACAAAGGAGAGCTCCCATCCTCAGTGTCAAATCTTGGCCAGCTCCAATTCTTGATTGTGCGTCGCCACTCTAGCATCATATCTGCTAGAGCTCCAGTGTTCTTACCTGTGGAGATTTGGGAGATGAAAGAATTAAAGCATCTCCAAGTCATTGGAAATGATTTACCAGCTCCGTGTGATGCGGATGCTACGCTCCCAAATCTTTTAACACTTCTAGATGTGGGTGTTCTGAGTTGCACAGCAGAGGTTCTGGGAAGAATTCCGAACCTAAAGAAACTAGGAACTCGGATCGAATTAGGTTTGGATACAGCAGTCCCACCTTTGCATGTTTTTGATCATCTTGCTCATCTAGAACAACTCGAGACATTGAAATATATTGTAGCGAATCCTGTTCTTAGAACTCAAGTTGCGGTCCTGTCTGAAACTAGTTCGATTTTCCCTCGTAGTCTCAATAAGTTGACTCTGTCTGGATGTGAATTGGCTTGGGAGTCCATCGATATAGTTGGTCGCCTACCTTGTCTTGAGGTGCTGAAGTTGAGGTGCAATGCCTTTCGAGGCCCTGAGTGGAATATCGGCTGGAAAGAATTCCGTAGTTTAAGATTTCTTCACCTAGAAGACTTGGATATACAACAGTGGGAAGCACATGAAAAGTTCCGAGAGCTCGAGCGCCTAAACGTTCACCACTGCTACAAGTTGCAACATATTCCTATAGAAGTTTTACTAACAGACGGTATAACCATTGAGTTGGTTGAAAGCCCTCCAGCTGCTGCTTTGGTTAAGAAAATACAAGATCTCGTACGAGGATTACCAGAAGAGGGGCAAAAAGAATTGGGACAGCATTTGCTTAATTTCAATATTCATTCTTCGTGGGCTAGCTGATGGTGCAAACCGCAAATCATGAACATATATATTGGTTCCAAAGGTAATCCATTCTGCTTTCACCAGTCGTACGTACGATGATAAATTTAACATCTAAGTATATATATTTTCGTCAGTTTGTCCACTTCAGACACTTGATGGTGTAAGTTTTTGATTCAGGTCCTAGTTGCATGTGTCTTATCTATTTTTGTTGTGTAGTATTGTCATGATCCCGCTTGTATTTGTTCTGACAAGAATAGAGGTTAAAGGGTTTTTGTGCAAATGAGCCGTATTATCTCTCTGTAAAAAATAGGCCTATTATTCTTTGTAATATTTAAATTGGTGCAAAATACCCGCTTATGGAAGGAGGTAGTATAACTCACTTGCCAAAAGTTAAGAGTGAGATTAGTTTCTTCTTATCCTTTCATCTTAGAAATCTATTTTTATTTTTTATGATTATTTTTACTGTAAATTACAAAGAAGATGATATCATATTTCACTAACTTACTAAATAAACAAAAATTAAATATTCGAATAATAGAATTTGACATAATACAAGTGCAAATACATATAAAATTCGACAGGGAGACGGTGTGCACCAATTTTAATATTACAATAAGGTAATTCGCCTATTTTTAGATCACGAGAGTAATGCGTATATTTCATAGATTACGGGGGTAATTTGCCATTTGCTCGAGGTTAAATTACATATTTAATTCTCTATTACCACATTAAACCTGCAGACTCAGTGTTTGGCTCGAGTGAAACTAGGAAAAAAATTAGAAGATAACTAAAAGATTGTCTTTTCGTATAAACCATAGATGTGTTAGTGTCTTTTTTAGTTAATTAACAGTTCAAGTATCACAAATCCATACATGTTATATACATCGACAATTAAAAAAAGTATATTGTGTCTTATCATGTCGAATGTTCCACAACAGTGACGGAACTTACAATTGGAAATGATTAGCAACGTAACATCTCCTTAACATAAATGAGAGAGTTACTTAGGTTTGAGTGACCAAGGAAAATACGTAGCTCTATTAGGGCACGTTTGGTAGTTGATTATATGACCTATAATTGATTTTTTAAAGGATTGTACAGTGAAAATAATAGCTTTGGTTGGGCATTAATACTACCGGGTCAGACATTCTTAAAATGACTGACCCGGTTATTATAAGGGAAAATAGTAAGCAGCTCAAACCCCCTTTTTCCGAGAATGGGTTGTACAGTGAATTGCGGCGCCACTTGAGAAGACAAATTTGCCCTTGAATTAACTTCCTTTTGTCTCTCTCCTTTTACGATTATTCCCCCCAAAAGCAAATCCTCCACAAACCCTAAAAGAAGCAGTCGTTGAAGGCGATTATCCTCTAAAGACAAGCGGTGTGATTTTAACAGGTAAATTCTCGGCCTACACCAAGTAATACACATTTACTCAATTACTAAAACATAGAACAAGTATCAAAATTTAGCTTGTTTATGACAAATAAGTTAGATCGTCTTCGTTGTATTAACTCAAATATGACAACTTTAATATTTAAGGGAGAATTACACAAACGACCTCTGAACTATAGGATAATTACACGAACCACCTCCCAGTTTGGGAAATTACACACTACTCTTACAAAAAAATTAAAATGACTAAGACAATCTTACGACTTCAAATCATAGGAGAAACTAAAACCCACACACAATTTGATTTAACTTTCAAGATATTTTTTGTTTTGATTATTCTTTGACTTTTTAAAATAAATAAAGGAGGCTTAATGCCTATTTTTTAAGCAATTTTTATTTATTTTTTTGTTTCTTGTGCAAAATAAATGAAAAGCATGAATTTACTTTCAACGAAATTTGATATTTAATAAGAAAAAAAAAGGTCATAAGGCTAGTTTGAGTAATTTTCCAAAGGTGATTTGTGTAATTGCCCATAGTTCAGAGGTAGTTTGTGTAATTCTCTCAATATTTAATTTAATATATAGTTTTTACACTTTGACTACATCTTTGATAATATATGTGAAAAATCTTAAGTTGTTTCACTTAATTAGTCGTCGTAACAATTAAGCTGCAACCGTAAAGTAAAACTGTGAATGTAAATTTTTTAATGTGGTTCTATCAAACTAGATCTACATCCACATAGCTTTCGTCATAACAACTCAAGTATAGTTCATAGAGGGTTTAAACTTACTAGTAATTAAGACTCCCTTTAATTACTTTCTAACACCCATCCTGATACTTTACCAATACACTTCATTTTAGCCTAGATACATTAAAGATACCTAGAAGTTCGTTCGACTTGAAGTTTTCTAACAATTGTTAAAATAAGAGTTTTCACAAACATACAAAACAAACATAGACACTTTATCCTCGATCTCTAAAAGCTTGTCTTTAATGTCGTTGAGTCTTTTGTTTTTGTAGAAGTGCAGATCCTTCTGGAGGCCAGCTGTCGCTACATTTACACAATCATGAGATGGATAGTTAGATTTAAAAATAAAATAAAGTATATTTTAGTAAAGTTGAATTAATATATATATATATACGTTTATTATATTGCAACAAATAATTTACTTTGTGTACTAATCGTATTTTTCGTGTTATTATTATTACGCAACGTTGGAATAATACAAACGCTTGCAAGTATACGAGTCAAGTATTATAAAATGGAAAGTAACTTATGTCCCTAGTATCAAATCCCAAGAAGACTATGATTAAACACATAGTATTCTATTATGTTACTGCTCTCTTAACTAATTGTCACGATTAAAAGAATTAATTGAAATGACAAAGTTCTCAGCTAACTAAATTAAACTACTAAACATAATTTAGGTGATTTGGATTGGGTTGTAGACAATAAAACTGAAATATCTTAGAGACTCGGGTTCATTGGACATCCACTATGTTCGTACTAATGTTTCAATTTTCTTAACTGATGCATATATTTATGGCTTCTTTCGAAGCCACAAGAGAACATGATCCAGTTTATCTTTTCCACACACTCTCTGGTTCAACTATCCCACAAAACGTGTTATGTGGCGACGCTAGTGACCAACCATAACTATAAATCAATATCATCTTGATCAGGCATGACAAGGCATTGAGCACAAGATAATCAAATAAACATAAACAATGAAATTAATAGAAATCAATCCATGAGTCTTCACATAGTTTCAAATCGAGCTACTTCTTAACTCTAAGCATAGAATAACTAGCCACTTTTCGTTTCAAAGAACAAACTCGACATCATAATTAACAATTGAAATGAATGCAAAGATTAAGAGGAAATATCTTGTTGAGTAATTCTTGAGGACAGTTGCGGCTCCCTCTTGTTTGATTTTTCTTATTCACTCTTCGGTTTGATGAACGATGCTCCTTCTTCATTCTATCGAAGGTTTATTCTCTTGCTCTTGATCTCTTCTCAATGATTTCTTGCTTGCTTGTTGGTTTTCTCCTCTCTAACTGTGTGTGTGTGAGCTTATTGTTTAATGCTCTTCTCAATTGCCCTTTTTGCTGCTGCGTACGCCTTCTCCTGCTAGGTTTTTTGGCCCGTTAAGTTATAAGATGAATATGCTCTTCTAGTACAATTCTGGGACCCGCACGGCCTGGTTTGTCTCGCGCGTCTACCTGCGCGACTCGCACAACAATTGTTTGTTGTAGCGCATTCTCAGGATGTTTGTCGTGGTGACATTTGCCTCTTTGTAGGTCACGCGACCTTCTGCCCATTTTGCGCGGTTTGCGTGGTTTGCGTGCCTCCTTTTGTTGTGGCGTATCTCTTGGTTGTTCCCGGATTTTCTTGAATCCTTGCATTTAGACCTTATTTTGCATCGTTTTGACTTAAATGACTCGAAAACCTAAAAATACATAAAATTTCTATAATACACAGAAAACACAAGGACTAAGCAATTTATCATCAAGAATCGAGGGTAAAATATTGATATTTTATACGCTTATCAAATACCCCCACACTTAGCTTGTTGCTTGTCCTCGAGTGACGCAAAACAATTTTTTCAGGACTCTCAACAACTAACATACAAGTTCTTCTTACTCCAACATGCAGAGGGCTAAGGTGTTTCAGAATGCAACCTATGATCTTCACATTGGGATGAAAAGAATCCGCCAACCAACATTTGCACATCAAACTAAATCATCATTGTAAACCTAATAGAGAATAATCTACGAGGAGTATCACGCCTTTCATAGATGATGGCTCCAATATATCGTCAAAAGAATAACCATTGGAGGAAGAAATCATCGGGCTTAGATGACCTGAAGAACTTGCCTAAAAAACGATGACAGGAGGGTGTGAACAGGATACAAAATCCCCGAGGTACTACGAGTCTTGGATGACTTTACGATACCTCACACGTTATCCTCAAACACACCTCCGATAGTTTCTGGCACAATCCAATAGTGTCTTCGATACTTCGGTTGGCCAGAGAAAAGATAGAGGATAAAACCCCGAAATCTCTTACTACATTCGGAATAAAGCCAAGTGTCCATCATATACCGCGATCATATATAAAAAATTCATTTGTCGTCTTTCCAAGTGTGAGAAGAAGGCAGTCGTCATGTAAAAACTACATGTCGCTCGATAAAAAGCTTGGAAGGCGTATCATCGTATGAAGAAAAACTACCTGGCAAGAAGGGAGCATGCATTTTGACAGCTGTTCTAGAATATCCCACTATAAATAAAGGGCAAGTGCGCCATAATTAGGGGATAAGTGAAAAATAACCCTTGGAAGAGAATAATATAAAAACATTCTATTAATTTGTGGAATAGGCGAGGCGTTCCGATATATAAAAATCCCACAACCCTCGGACTATACGAGTCGAGTGTTAACAAAATGGCGCCATGTGTGGGAACGCCATAAAATTGCCTTGAGAGACTCCACATAATTACAAGTGAGATAACCAAGGAAGAATCCATCACCCCCAACGAGAAAGTGAATCAGGATTAAGGGACGAGATGTCAACCTAAGAACCAAGAGATGAGCCTCTTGCTCCACCTTACCCGGCCCCCAATGCTGAATTTATAAATATCCCGAGGAACATTTTCGAAGATCTCATGGAAGCAGCCCTTCGACGAACAGGACACATGAGAGGTGGAGAAATTCAACCCATTCTACCGTATGTAGAACGATATCATGTGGAAGAACAAGGATCGAGGATGGCTCAAACCCCCCGCTGAAACCCCCAGTATCGGGAGCCAGCTTATCACTCACAGAGGAGGGAATACAAAGAAAGTCCCTACGATCTTTATGATAGTCATCCCGCCAGAGGAATTCTTACCGAATTTCCTCGTAATTTTCTACACCACACTGGCAGAGAGTGATACGATATCCACCAATGATGAATGGTATTCATATGCTAAACGTAGGATCGTTATCTTCAGGTTGTTTGGATGGAACCTCGACCTGTTGCCTTAGTACAAATAGGAACCTTGGTATGGAGACCGCGACCCGCTACTTGATACAAAACACGAACCTTGGTATAATGAAGACGCCACAAACGGTTATGGAGAGTGCCATTTGATAAGTCAGATTTGAACGCCACAAACGAGGGTGATGAACCCGTTTGATAAGTTCAGAAATAGTTCTTCAAAGAACCAAAGAGAATAAAATCTCACAAAGTTTATAAATATGATAAGTGTTGTCTTACAATGAAAATGGTCTTCCTAATTTATAGGAGAGACAAACTTTGTCGCTAAGAAATCAACTTATGACCTTCCAACAACTTCTAGGAAAAGAAAACACTTAACTAGGCTAGGAAATGATGAAAGAGACTTCTAGAAAAAAGAAAATACATAAATTAGACTAGGAAATGATGAAAGAGTGGTCAAAACTCGTCTTTGACATTTGACCATGTTTTAAAAGGTCACTTGGATCAGATTTGACCATCTTTGTTGCTCATTTGGGCCTCCTTTATCATTATGGACCCAAACTTGGTTAATTAGCCCATAAAGAGGTGGTCCCATCTTCTTAGCAAGCCTTCTTGTGATTGACCCATTCAAAGTGCAAATTTGGTCCATTCTTGTGACATCTTCTTCATTTGAATTCTTGTAATCTTCCTCAATTGTCACCGTGTCCGTATTTGCATCATTCCCCTCCTCTTGAAAATGATTTGTCCTAAAATCTGTATCACCTGCATTAAAAGGACTCAAATCAGACACGTTGAAAGTAGCACTAACATTATACTCACCAGGAAGATACATCTTGTAAGCATTGTCATTGATGCGCTTAATCACTTGAAAAGGTTCATCTCCTCTTGGCAATAATTTGAAACGTCTCTTTTCGGGAAACCTTTCCTTTCTCATATGCAACCAAACCTAATCTCCCGGTTTAAAGATCATCTTTCGACGCCCCTTGTTTGCTTGCTTGGCATATTGTTGAGTTCTCTTTTCAATATTGAGCCTTGTCTTCTCATGTATCTGCTTAACAAAATCAGCCTTTTTCTTGCCATCTAAATTCACATACTCAGAAGTAGGTAATGGAGTTAAGTCCAATGGTGTCAAAGGATTAAAACCATAAATAATTTCAAATGGTGAGAATTTAGAAGCAGAATGCACAGTTCTATTGTAAGCAAATTCAACATGTGGTAGACAATCTTCCCAAGTCTTAATGTTCTTCTTTATAATTGTCCTCAATAGTATAGACAAAGTCCTATTTACTACTTCAGTTTGACCATCAGTTTGTGGGTGACAAGTAATAGAAAACAACAACTTTGTACCTAACTTACACCACAAGGTCTTCCAAAAGTAACTCAAAAACTTTGTATCTCTATCCGAAACAATGGTTCTTGGCATACCATGCAATCTCACAATTTCTTTAAAGAACAAATCAACAATGTGAGAAGCATCATCAGTTTTGTGACATGGAATAAAATGTGCCATTTTAGAAAATCTATTCACAACCACAAAAACAGAATCCCTACCATGTTTTGTTCTTGGAAATCCCAACACAAAATCCATAGAAATATCAATCCAAGGTGTAGTAGGAATTGGTAAAGGAGTATACAAACCGTGATTTTGCACTTTGGACTTAGCTTGTTTACAAGTGATGCATCTGCCGCATGTTCTTTCAACATCCTTTTTCATATGTGGCCAAAAAAAATGTTCTTGCAGAATTGCTAAGGTCTTTGCAACGCCAAAGTGTCCCATTAGTCCTCCTCCATGAGCTCATGCACAAGTAATTCCCTCAAAGAACAATTAGGCACACAAAGTTTATTTTCTCTAAACAGAAATCCATCTTGCCTAAAGAACTTACCACTAGCATGCTTTTCACAATCTTGATACTCAACATGAAAACCAGAATCACCCCTATACAAATCCTTGATGTACTCAAAACCAAGAAACTTTGAATCAAGAGTAGAAAGTAAAGCATACCTTCGAGAAAGGGCATCGACAATCACATTCTCCTTACCTTGCTTGTATCGAATGACATAAGCAAATGTTTCAATAAATTCTACCCATCGTGCATGGCTCTTATTCAGCTTGTGTTGGCCCTTCAAATGCTTCAAAGATTCATGATCCGTGTGAATCACAAACTCCTTAGGCCAAAGGTAGTGCTGCTATGTGTTTAAGGCCCGAACCAAAGCATACAACTCCTTGTCATAAGTTAGATAATTCAAGGCTGCTCCTCTTAGCTTTCCACTGAAGTAAGCTATGGACTTCCCATCTTGCATAAGAACAACACCTATTCCAATTCCTGAAGCATAACACTCAATTTCAAAAGTTTAAGAAAAGTTAGGCAAAGTAAGTAAAGGAGCATTAGTTAACTTTTCTTTAAGTAATTGAAAATCCTTTTCTTGTTCCTCTCCCCACTTGAATCCAACGTTTTTCTTTATCACTTCGGTGATTGGTGCAACTATGGTGCTAAAATCTTTCACAAATCGTCGGTAAAAGCTTGCCAATCCACGAAAACTTCGAACATTTCCCACACTTGTTTCAATGTTGACCCGTGATTGGCTTAACATCCATCTAGCATTGGTTCCAGAACATCTTACAAATATTGTGGCGAGAGACATGATTCTGGTTTCAATGTTGACCCATGATTAGCTTAACATCCATCCACCATTGCTTCCAGAACTTCTTTCAATTATTGTGGCGAGAGTCAGAATTCTGGTTTCAATGTTGACCAGCAGTTGGCTTAACATCCATCCAACATTGCTTCCATAACATATTACTCCTTCAGTCCCGATGATCTTACTTTTTCCCACACTTGTTGGACTAGGTCATTCTTGTATTGCCTTGACTTTCTCCTCATCAACACGTATACCCTGTGAACTTATAACAAATTCTAGAAACACAAGATTATCCGTGCAAAAAGTACACTTTTTCAAGTTAGCAAACAACACTTGTTTTCTTTGAAAATCCAAAACAAGTTTCAAATGTCTAACATGACTATTCAAGTTCTTGCTAAACACGAGAGTATCATCAAACCAAACAACTAGGAATTTCCTAATAAAAGAATGGTTCATCAATCGCATGAAAGTACTAAATGCATTAGTAAAATCAAAAAGCATCACTATCCATTTAAACAAACAAATTGTTTCTATAATAATGCTTCTCCATTCATCTCTCTCTTTCATTGTAATTTGATGATAACCACTTCCCAAATCAACTTTCATAACCACACAAGATTCATGCCTTTTAGTTAAAATATAATCCAAAGTAAGTATGGGTCCATGATACTTTACCATAATTAGGATTGCTTTCCATTTGATGCACATCCTATGAAAACAAGGCAAATTGGGCGGTATATCATTGGTAAAGAGACCATCATATCCCTGCAAGAGAAATGCCTTTGAACTTGGCAATGAAGAAATTTCTTTGTTAGTTCTCAAAAATACTCCACTTTCCAACTCACTTTCTTTTGAAAAAACACTCTCTTGTGTTCTCTCTATTTTTTTCTCATTTTCCAAAACCTCAACTTCTTTTTTGTTGACAACTCTCTATTTTTCACTCACATCTTTTTGAGTACTCTCTTTTTTTCTCTCATTTGCCAAAGCTTCAAATTCTTTTTTGTTGGCAACTTTGTTTTTTTCACTCTCTTCTTTTTGAACACTCTCATTTTTTTGTTCATTTTCTTTCTTTTGAAATCTCACTTGATCATCAAAAACTCTTTTGGTGTTAAAGGAACAAGAGTGATTTTCCTCTCATTGTGAACAAAAGAATACTTGTTCGTAAAGCCATCGTGGTTAACTTTACGATCAAACTGCCATGGACGCCCCAAAAGTATATGTCCGGCTTGCATTGGAACTACATCGCACATAACTTCATCTTTGTACTTCCCAATGCTGAATGAAATCATCACTTGCTTGTCAACTTCCACATTAGCACAATCGTTGAACCAATGAAGCTTGTATGGTAGTGGATGTTTCACCGTAGACAACCCAAGTTTTTCAACGAGCGTGGTGCTAGCAATATTGGTGCAACTTCCACCATCAATTATCACACTACACACCTTTTCACGAACATGACATCTAGTTCGAAAGATGTTCTCTCGTTGATCGTTGTCCTCGTCATTCAGTTGTGCATTTAAAACTCTTCGTGTAACCGGAGTGTAATCGGCATAAAGAGCACTTTCTTCTTGATATTTAGACATGATAACCTGCAAAGAAATGTTAGAAAGAAAAAAACCTCACAACACTCCCTTACGTGTTTACTCACAAGTTTTTTTTTCACTCAAAATATATCACTCGTGTATCACTCAAATATATTGCCTTTTCCCCTCTAATAATCTCACGCTCACTGCCTTTTTTCACTCGTATATTCTCAAAAGGTTCTTCTCGAACTAAATCGAACGGAATCAAACAAAGTTGTATCAACCCCGAGTAACAAATCAAACCCAAATATTTTTTTTTTCTCACAAGTGCACCAAAGGTATTTCCCAACACGAAATCAGCAACAAAAGAAATAAAGTTGATACTTCAATTTCTTTTCTTTTCTTCTTTTTTTTTTGTACCACTATTTTTTTCCCTTTTTTTCTTGGTACTCCCAACCTTAATGGTAACACCCGCAGAAATACTAAATGTGATGAAGGGTCGTAAAGATTTTGTGTGGCCAATGCCAGTTAATCAACCATATAAGAACAAAGATTCTGGAAAATTCTGTAAGTACCATAAAGCTTATGGACATACTACGGATGGTTGCACTATGTTGAAAAATGAAATTCGGCGCTTGTTCAGTCTCGAATATTTGAGAGATTATGTGGATGAAGGGGATCGGAACCCAGACCAGTTGAAGTAAGAAAGAAAATCAAATGCAAAGGGGGCGAAAGTGGCAAAACGATTCTGCAAGAACAACAGGAAGAAGAAGATTACCGTCACAGGGTTCCCCCACCCCCAGAATCATACGAAAATGTCCAATGGGAAGTGTTATAAATATGGCAAGTGGCCAATGTCGAGAATTATGTACAAATAATATTTTATAACAGTGGTAATTGTTGTAAATAGTGTAAGATGTTGGAAATTCTTTCCTCTATAAGGAGCCATCCGGATGAAAAAATAAACACTCATTCACAAGTAATATACTCCTTATTTACTCTTTTTTTCTATGTCCTTTTAATATATTGTTATAAACTCCAATAGATCTAGTTTTTCTATAGCAAGAGTATATATTTGTTCAAAGCAGATTATTTCTTATAAATGGTCAATGGGCCTTCATTTTGAGTTATTAATTTATTAACTAATTGGGCCAACTACTTTACATACAACTATTTTTACGCATTGTGGTTATGCAACTTGCAAATTGAACCCTTTACTCTGATTTAATATTTAGTTATCTATATTATATAATTTTATTATTAAGAAATTAAATATCTTTTTTATTTATTATTAATTTCTATAGATAAATCATGAGACTACATCAATAAAAAATATTTTGAAAATGTAGTAATACCGATTCAACCAATGATTAAATCGGTTCAACTAGTCGAATCAGTAACCAGTAAAGTTATTGGTTCAACGTCATCTACGATTATGAAAACATAAGTGCAACCAAAGCCAATTCATTCTATGTTGTGAGGTGGGAAGTGCCCTTCTACCTCTTTCTACCCTAAACTCTCCACGAAATTTTCGCGAGTTCCATCTGGCATACTCATGTCCCAGTCCAATTGCCCATACCCACCTACCTAAATTGAAAATTGCCACTTTTGGCTCTTGGTACGCCTCGGTGTACAAAAGAAGAAATTATTATATACATCCACTATATGTACACTTATGGTTGAGATTAAAAGAAAATTCTTAAATTGTAGGAATAATCACCCAACACCCATTTCCACCGTGTATTGATAGCGAATGCACATACAACGGTTGCACCTAATAATCTCTCATTAAAAAACTCCATGTTTTGTTATATTATATGATTATATCATTTTCCAAATTCACTAACAGCTCATTATGCTTTACATGACACCAAATAAACATCACCTGTCCAAATCATGGTCTACAATCCACATAGTCCATACCCCACATAGTAGGCCAACTTGCCTAATCCCCAATACATTTCCGATTATTTTAATACTCGAAAAACTATTTCATAATTTTATTTTTATCCTCTGACTAAATCATTTACCTGCCCCTAATCTCCGATAGCGCGAGTATTTTTAATACTTAGCGCGCGTCCTTTTAATTTGGTTTTTAGTATTTTAATTAAGGTCAGCAATTAGCCTCTCGCAGGTTGAAAAGTCCCCCAAATAAAATATTCCCCCCCCCCCCCCCCCCTAAAGTCCGAAAGTGGTTCCAATCCAGCTGTTCTTTTAGCCTTTTTTGACCTGCAAATAGACAACATAATCAATTAACACCAAGAGTTGTTAAGCACGTAAAACATATAATGATGATGAAATATAAAAAGTAATTTATCAACTTAATGATTAAGAGGAAATGACTAATGACTAATGAGCATTGCGAATATTCTCCTCAAATGTTGCGTTGTCCATGGATACGTACAAACAAGGAAAACGGAACATAACGCGCAGACAAGTATAACGGCGTTCGACGACGGAGATTGAAACACGGCGGACCTGACGCACAAGAAACAAAAAAGCGGTCTAACGGAGAACTGTAACGGCGTCTAAATTAGTTCATGTCCTGTTATGTCCGTTACTGCAAATGGTACCCCGCTCCCGTATACGCAATGATAATCAACAGTTCTCACTTCCAAAAATGCAGTCCAATTAAATATTTTGCTTTGGTATATCCAGATGTATTTTCTCCTTTAATTTGTCCTTTTTTATTGAAAAAGAAAAAAAAAATGAAAAGAAGCAAAAAAAAAATTGAAATAGCTTTTTCTTTTTTGCTCTGTTTCCCCTATTATAATTAATTTATATGACCCTCCCTATCAAGTATCAACTACGAGAATTAATCCGGTGCTGCACAGCGTACGCCTGCCTCGTACTCCTCCTTCCTGAACTATAACGTTTCCCGACGGCGACCGGATATCCAACAGCCGGCGATAAACACCTATACGCCGAGTAATAATATCCGGCGGCGCACTTATGCGAGGGGAAATCGAAGCACGAGAGAGGAGACGACGGAGGAGAGATTTTCTTCTTCAAATCGATAGAGTAAAGTACGGCTCTAATTTTCGCCTCCGGTGAAACTCGCTCGTACTCTTCGATCAGACTCGATAATTCCTCGTCGGATTTTATTGAAACTAACAGATCCAGATCCTCGTTCGGTAACTTACACTTTAGATCCATGGAGGATCCACACGATTCACCGAATTTAACCATCAGCTCTGTACAGTACAGGAGGAAATAATCAATACTCGAACAATTTATTTATTTTAGGGGAAATTAACGAGTTAGAGCGAACAGAAATAGGAATCCGTGAAATTACCTGCAAAAGTAACGGCACGATCGACGGAGAGGACGCGAGTGTAACCGCCGACGTAACGGAGCTCGCCGTCTGTAGAGCGAGGGACGATTTTGCCACCGTAACTGTAGAGGAACTTGATGCTTTTCGTACTTGAATTCATTACTCTTAGAGGATCTTAGAGAGAGAAAGGAAGAGGAGAGAGAAGATTTTTTTTAGCTTTGTATTGGAAGATTTAAGAAACAGAGGCCTATAGTGGGGGGTTGTATTTATAGAAGAAGAATTTGTGTTGCTCTGAAATTTCAAAAACTATGCGATTTACTAATTCAAAGTGTAGGATTTTTGACCAATTTGGAGGATATTTTCTATTGATTATTATTATTCGGATATTCCTTTCTGGCTACTGGCTTGTTTGGTTTCGCGGAAATTCGGAAATATACATCAAAGAAGAAAGGCGGTATTATTATAGTATATAGAATGGTTGTATGAGATATATTTATAAAAATTAACAAGTTAGTGCTGTCAGCCTGTCACAAGTTTTATTTAAGAATATTCGTGGTGATTTTAATGGCATTGGATTCGAATATATATATATCTTCCCGATTAGTAAACGAAATTAAATCTTTCAGAATTATAAAAGTTGAAAGTTTGAACAAACATTTCTTAAAAGGATTGATTTTCATAGTCATAGTAATTCATGTTTAATTTTTTTTGATTGGTTTATATCTTGAAAAGAAAAATAATTAGGTGCGTGGACTATTTAAATACCATATTTATTTTTGTGTGTGTAATTTGTCTAATCACTTGATCATTTATGTCTTTAATGATGCATCTCACATTCAAAAATAACGAAAACAGAATAGTACTTGCAAGACTAAATCTTTTTTTATATACATTAAAAAATTAATTTGTACATTTAAATGTAAATTTAATCTACATCATCAAAAAATAAAAACTGTAAATTTAATCTACACCAACAACATTATTCGGTCTAGTTAAATTTTATATATTATGTTTTTCACAATTCTCCCGGTTATGTTTTAGGTAGATTTTTATATGCAAAATCTGTTCTTATATGATAAAGATCTTTTTGCAAGTTTTAGTATAAGAAGAGATATATACAGATACCGCGTGCCACAAATGACAAATTATAGGGATACTAGAATTTAAGATTACAATGTACAGATACAAAATTGATACAATATGGATCTTTTGGAATAAATTTGACATGTCCCAAAAAAACCCAAGAACACAGCAAATACTACGTGAAAACAAAGACATTATCATCCAATCTAACTTCCCCTCAAAACAAACAGAAATATTCATTAATAATATATATATATATAAATAAAAGAGAGAGAGAGAGAGAGAACCCCTCGAATCCATGGTTGAGACTAGGTGGCTTAAATGAGGTGGAGCCACCTTAGTGGATAGGAATAGCAGTACCCTAATAGAGCGCCACTTGCACTTTGGCCTGGTTAGGCCAAACCCAAATTCATTTATTTAGACAACTAACCGCTTGTTTTGTTCTTTTGTGTGTTCTCGGGCCCATAAGTTCAACATATATGAGGAATTCTTTTTCTTAACAAGATGGTTTTCTATTTTGTGTATATTGCTTTTTCTGATTTCATGCTTATTCTGATTTCACACGGTGATAAGTTTAAAAGTACATTTAGCTCGTTTCAGAAAGTGTAATAGTTGAGATAGATTATACTGTGTGAGTCGGTAGACCTTTAATTCTTTGGGGGAAAAAGTTGGTAAATTAGTTTCTATGTTCTGCTGAATTGTGAATTTACCTTCCAAATCGACATAATATTGGTGCTTAAATTCAACAAAATTCAGGGGAATTACTATAATGCAGTTAGTGTTGCTAAACCAACTAAAATACGTATTTGTGATACATAGAAGTACTCATCCTTCAGTCTTCCCAATAATCAGGATCATGACATTATCGCGCCGTTAAAAGATCCTTGTCCTCAAGGATCACAACTTTTTTTCGGATCTCATATCTAAGTTCAACAAATGCATCATCTGAAAACTTTTCAACTCAAAGGCTACATATCCCCTTAGTATATCACCTAATATTTCTTTACCAGGAGAACCCTTAACATATGTTGAGAATGAGTGAATTCTGACATAATTTCTTACAATGGTAGGGCTAAAACAATATAAGTTCCTATGTATGTTCTTAAATGTCAAATGACACCATAAACTAGCATGTAGATTGTCTATCCTTTCTTTAATAAATTCCTTAAGCTCGCAACCAACTGTTTGTCTTTTCAAGTTTACCAGTAGATTTTGTATAGAAATAACCCGTCAAACTCGCAAACAAAAAGCTAATAATTAAACAAGAAACACCCATGTACCGAGACTAACACATCGCATAAATCATACAAGATTTATAACCACTGAGAAGCCGTTTAAATTATATCAAGTGTGTCATTCGAATAAAAAGTTGTGTGAGAGCAATAATAAATCTCCCATACATTTGTATTTCGACTCCCAAAAAATATACAAGCTCCAGTAACTTTTCACTGCAGTCAATGAACTTATAAGTACTTTCTCTTGCATCCCCATAGCTAGTAGCACAAACTGTACTGTGTAATGCATTTGTAACATGGAAAATTGTACAAAAAGTCATGTCCTTGAAACTCCTTAGTAATGTCAGCACCATTATGAAATAAGTAACAATTTTCCTTTACTTTCACATTTCTCCATCAGAGAGTTTCAAATTTGCGTACCAAACTCGAGACAACCATGAAAAGCTTACTTTTTGTGTAGCTAATATTTATCTTAAAATAAGAATGTCCTTCTGTGCACACAACCTTAATTTGAAGGTTACCAAGCAAATCTTTTATATTTTCTTTCCCATTATCAATTTATGTTTGCACTAGTGTCAAGCAATTGATCACAAGCATCTTCTCATATGATTACGAAGCTTTTTCCACGCAATATACCAAATAATCCTTCAAAGTTGTAGTAACTTGAACACCTCATAAATGTCTGGCCATATTTGAAAATCCACATCAATACAGAGTTTGTGAAATACCCTAATAGTATTGCACTCTTACAAGATAAACAGAATATATGGGTGGAAAATGGGTGGGTTGGGTGTTTAGTGGGTTGAGTTCTTTACAACACATTTATATTGTGGGTTATATGGGTTAGGTGCTAAATGGGTTGGGTAAATCCAATCAACCCATTACCAACTCGTTTAATATTAATATATAAAAAAATACGTTAATATCTAAAAATCACGAAAAAACACCATCTACACCAAAACGCACATAATTTGTCTAAGAAACACGAAAAAACACCAGCTACATCTAAAACCCACACTTTATCTAAAAATTACAAAAAACAACCGCTACACCTAAAAGTATATAATTCGTCGAAAAATCACAAAAAAACACGTGCTACACCTAAAAACTTATAATTCGTCGAAAAATCACAAAACAAAACTCGTTAGACCTAAACACACTTTTTGTCAAAATATCACGAGACAACACTTTCTCCACCTAAAAACACATATTTCGTCTAAAAACAATTCCGCTGAAAATAGAAAAATGGCGTTTTCACCCTCCAAACGTTGAAATTTACCAAAAATCACGTTGTCGTTTATGCTAAGATGACCGTTTCCACTTGAAAAAGTGATATCACTTGTCGATAACGAGCATCGTTGACAAAAAAATCTCGCTGAATATAGAAAAATGACTTTTTTACCCTCAAACCGTTGGAATTTGTCGAAAATCATGTTGGCTTTATGTTAACCATAAAAATATAAAAAGGGAAAAGAAGAAGATTAATCCTACTTGGAAAAAACGATACATGGACAATACAATTGTCACGAGTACGTCCGATGAGATGTACCCACTCCTAGTCAGGAGAACCCCTCGGAGGTTGCCCCACCTTTCGGTCACTGGCCTAAAAAGGTTTTAGAAGAGCACACGAGGAGAAACAAAAGCGTCCCTTGGAAAGTCAAATGGTGAGTAAAAAACAGATATCAACACGGCATCGGAAAAAGAGCAAACCTCGATGGATCTGCATGACTCCGATATCCACCAATGCGCCAAGAGGGACCACTATGGACCCCGTGTCCCATGAACTTACAAGAAAACTTCCTTACTGAACACTCCTCGAAGAAAACTACACTCGGACTATCATCCGAGAACCCATTTTCGGAGAAAAACAAGAAATGAATAAATGAGCACCCAGTAAATATATTCCGAGAACTCAGACGGAAAAATCTCACTTCAAACAGAGCAAATACAGCCCTCGGAAATCAGATGCAGCCCTCAGAGACCAAATCAAGCCCTCGGAGATCACACCAAGCCCTCGGAGATCACATTACACCCTCAGAGATCACTCCCTGATTGTTGAAGAATGGACCCGAGCCAAGAAAGAGAAATAAAAACCCCTCGGAAGGCATGTACAACAGTCCATACTCCCGAATACACTTATGCTAAAACATGATACCCCGGACGAGCATCCTAATTATGCATCAACGAAAGTATCGCCCCTCAGAAGAATCGCTCTACCAAAACAACCATACATCAGAGGTCCTCGGAGCTATCAGAAGACACTAAGATTAATCTAGTCAGCGCTTAGTAGATAAAAGATAAACCTTATCCTGATTTTTACACTTGTATCAAGGGAACGACGACACCTGTCTTTACCAAAGCACATGCACAATGACACCTGCCCCTACCAAAGTCTATATAAAGGGAGGTGATCAATAGAAGAAACTTAACTTAGCTTAACTATTCAACTTGATACTCATATATACAGTGGGATGAGGAGGAAAAGTTCAGTAATAAAGGAAGGGAATATTCTTGCAATTCTTATTATCATTTCCACCTATCGTTGTTTCTGAATTATGGACAGAGCGTTCCAACCCAAAATAAATATCTTCCGTTAAATAGGGAATAATTCCAAACACGTTAACAAAGTGGCGCCGTCTGTGGGAACGCCATAGTATCTGTCTTCGAGAACATTCAGCAAATGTCGACTAGGATGGATGATCTTTTCGAGAGCAAAAACTTTCCAACTCCTTACAGCGACTCGGAAGAAACCTTGTCCAATTATGAATCAGGTACAAGAGATTTTATTAATATTCCTCGATTTGTTTATGAAAGACTTATAGATGCTACACAAGTACCCCGGAGGGGTGAACATCTCGGAAACATGTCCTTTGTACCCTCCGAGGACAGGAGTTTCCCTTCGGAAGGAGACGCACCTCAGACGGCATGGAACCCAAATTCAATTCCTTGGCAACACGAACCCCGACAAATGCCCCGAAGGTATGTAAGTTATGAAAGAACTCCCGAGAGGGGTCGGGGAGAAATTTCTCGCCCCTCGGAGTATCGGGGAGAGGTTGAACACTCCCTATGGGGATGATGGATGATTTACGAAAAGAATTGGGCGACCTCAAGAAGACCATGGCCCCTGAGGAGGATCCCACGTTCAAGACCTCTCCTTTCATTCTCGAAATCGCTTTAGCTTCTATCCCCTCGAGAATGCGACCCATCAATATCCCGTTATATACCGGAGAAGCTGATAGAAGGGATCCGCAGGATCACATCCATCAATATTTGGCCGGAATGGACCTATCTTCAGCCCCTGATCATGTGTTATGCCGCGTATTTCCTGTTACCCTCGGAGGGCGGTCCCAAGCATGGTTCACTCACCTTCCACCTTGTTCCATTACGAGTTTTGACCGATTAGCTCATTTGTTCATAAGACAATTCGCCTGCAATCGAAGGTACCCCAAATCCGCCACACACCTTTTCACTATTAAACAGAAAAATGATGAACCCTTACGAGAGTATATAAAGCACTTCACGGACGAAGCGCTAGATGTTCCCAACGTTAGCCCGACCATCCTGGCGGACATATTAACTCAAGGACTCCGAACGGGGGACTTCTTTAGATATCTTATGGGAAATCGTATCACGGACATGAATGAGCTTATGCAAAAGGCGGAAGTCCACATCTTGATGGAAGAGGCCGAAGGAACAAAGAAGCAAATGGAGCAGGAGGATAATGAACATTTAGAGCGCGCCGAGAAAGAGGCAAAAACTAAAGAAAAGAATAAGGAAGGAAAACTTCCTCAGCGCAAGGATAAGGGCGAAGTGGTTAAGAAATTCCTCCGACCCGTACACTTACCTCCGATGACTGTCACTCCCCCGGAAGTACTCAATATAATGAGGGGTAGCAACGAGCTGCACTGGCCCAAGCCGGCTAAATTTCCTAACCAAGATAAGGACACCGGAAAATATTGTAAGTACCATAAAACTTACGGGCACACTACGGAAGAGTGTACTACCCTTCGTAGAGAAGTGCTTCGTCTCTTAGAGATAGGATACTTGAAGAATTACCTCAAGGAAAATAATCTCGAGGAACCTAAAGCAAATGTTTCGAAGAGGTCCCGAAGAGAGGAGGAGGAACGAGAAGAGGAAGAAAGGACGCCTATTCGGAAGTCACGAGAGGGGAAAGTTGGACGTCTACGACCTCAAGAGCGAACCAAAGATCGTCGGCAAAGTTCACGAGAGAAGACGACAGGGTATCGGAGTCTACCTCCTCCACCCGATTCTTATAAAAACAATCCCCCGACAGGGAGAACCATCAACATGATTGAAGGAGGCGAAATTTCCATGATACCTCAAGGTAAAAAGAAGAAATATCTAAAAGAAGCTCGACGAGCAAAGCAAGGATTACCTGTCTGCTTTGTCCAAGGATCAAAGCTGCCTAGCATTACCTTCGGACACGAAGATCTCACAGATATACTATACCCTCACGAAGACCCATTGGTTATTTCCGCCGTCATCTACGGGTATGAAATCCAACGAATCCTCATAGACACGGGCAGCTCTGTGGACGTACTCTTCTTACCCACCTATCTTGCTATGGGGTTAAAATAAGAAAATTTAGAAACTGCTAAAGTCCCTTTGGTAGGATTCTCTGGGGAAGCCTGCTAGACCCTTGGAACTGTGACTCTTCCAATGTCATGGGGAAAGGGAGCCCTTCGAAGGACAGAACCCATCAGGTTTTGGATAGTGGAAGCTTCTTCAAGGGCATACAATGTCATCTGCGGAAGACCATCCATTCGAGCCTTTGAAGCTATTCCCTTTACTTTGCATCTCAAAGTGAAATTCCCCACTTCTTCAAGAATTGGAGAAGTCCGGGGAAGTCAATCTAAAGCTAGAGAATGTTGCATGAATGCCATTCCCTCGGAAGAGGACGGGTCCTCACTCAGAAATAACAAAAAATGTAAAATCGAGGAAACACGAGTCCAACCTGTGGAAGAATTAAAGATGGTGGAATTATTAAAAGGAAGCCCCGAGAAGGTGATCAAAATGGGCACTCACATGACCCCACCAATAGAAGATCAACTAATTTCCCTCCTCAAACAATTCCACCACCTCTTTGCATGGGAAGGGGGACCGCCCGGGGCGAATCAGCAGCAAAATATGCCAACACTTCCTTAATGTGAAGCCCGAGGCTAAACCTGTTCAGCAGAAGAAAAGGAAAATGGGACCCGAACGTAACAAGATCATCCGCTCGGAAATACAGCGCCTTCTCAGTTTGAAACAAATCCGGGAAGTCATTTACCCAGAATGGTTAGCTAATGTTGTGCTAGTTCCCAAACATGGAGGAAGATGGCGAATGTGTGTTGACTTTACTAACCTCAATGATGCATGCCCAAAGGATTGTTATCTTTTACCAAGCATAGATCAGCTAGTGGATTCTACTGCGGGATGTGCGTTGCTATCGACTCTAGACGGAGACCAAGGATACAACTAAATCCCGATGGCAGCAATTGACCAAGATAAAACTAGCTTCATTACAGATGCAGACACCTTTTGCTACCTAGTCATGCCCTTCGGGCTGAAGAATGCCGGAGCTACTTATCAAAGGTTAGTAAGTCTTATGTTTGCAGGACTTATCGAAAAATCAGTTAAGGTTTATGTGGATGACACTGTAGTTAAAAGTAATATTGCCGAAGAGCATCCCGAGGACCTACGGAAAGCGTTGGTCATCATGAACAATTTTGGCATGAAAGTTAACCATAGGAAGTGTTCTTTTGGTATCCGAGGAGGAAAATTTTTGGGATTTATGGTTACGGAGAAGGGGATAGAAGTAAACCCCGAGAAAGTAGAGGCCATCATGGGGTTACCCACCCCGAGGACGGTGAAAGATGTCCAAAATTTAACTGGTAGAATGGCCTCGTTGAGTCGGTTTGTCTCCAAGTCCACAGAAAAAGGACTTCCCTTCTTCAAGATACTTCGAAATATCAAGGAATTTCAGTGGACCCCCCAATGCGAAGAAGCCCTCGGAGAACTAAAAAGGTACATGTTGAAACCACCCTTGTTGGTAAAACCTTTACCTCAAGAAGAGTTATTTATGTATCTGTCGGTGGAAGAAGAAGCTATTAGCACTGTTTTAGTCTAAGAACAAGACGGAGAACATCGTCCGGTATATTACGTCAGCAAAACCCTCCTCGGAGCCGAGACCAGATATACCCTAACTGAAAAACTCGTCTTAGCACTGGTCACCACAGCCCGTAAGCTACGCCCCTACTTTCTATCCCACCCGATTACAGTGCTAACAAGGCACCCCCTAAGGGCAATTCTTAATAAGCTTGAATCGTCAGGGAGGTTAATAAAGTGGGCCGTGGAGCTCACCGAGTATGATATTTCCTATGCTCCGAGACCATCCATCAAGGCACAAGTCCTAGCGGACTTTGTAATGGAACTTACGGGCATCGTATCAGAGGAAAAGGAACCGCTATGGAATGCATATGTAGATGGATCCTTGGTGAGTACGCATGGGGGAGCAGGAGTTGTATTTGTGAATCAAGAAGGAGAGGAAGAAAGGCTTCATTTCGCAATCAGAATAGATTACCCCCTCTCTAACAATGAAGCTGAGTATGAAGCTCTCCTTATTGGTATGAGACTAGCAAAGGAAGGGGGAATGAAGAGAGTACTCCTCCATAGTGATTCTCAATTGATTGTCCAGCAAGTCAAGGGATCATATGAAGCAAAAGAAGAAAGAATGCAAGAGTACCTCCGAGTTGTTCGTCAAAGGTCCGAATGGTTTGAGGAATATGATATAGTTCAAATTCCCCGAAAAGAAAACCAAGAGGCGGACGCTTTATCCAAAATGGCTACTCAAACAGCCGCCGTACACACTCGGAGGATTACTCTACTTCATGTCAACGAGTCTGAAAAAGGCGAAGGCAGAGAGGTGAATACCATCTCAGACCCCTTATCTAGCTGGGTAACTCCTATCAAGGCCTATTTACAGAATCCCGAGGGATACTCCTCGGACAAGAATATTCAGCGAATGATGTTCAGAAAAACTCTTCGATACTTCCTCAAAGACGGGATACTTTTCCGAAGAACTTACTCGTGTCCCCATGCTCGATGCCTTAATGAAGATGAGGCTCAACTAGCTTTAGCAGAAACTCACGAGGGGGTATGTGGAAGTCATACTAGCGGCGAAAGCATGGTCGGACGCTTGATTCGACAAGGCTACTACTGGCCCACGATGGCTAAAGACAGCAAAAGCCATGCCGAAAGGTGTAAACCGTGCCAGGCTTACGCCCCTCGGGTCCATCAACCAGCAGCTCCTTGGGAACCCCATCTGACCCCTTGCCCATTCTCCAAGTGGGGCATTGATATACTTGGACCCCTCATCCCTGATGCCGGTCAAAAGAAATTTCTGCTAGTAGCCGTTGACTACTTCACCAAATGGGTGGAAGCGGAACCCCTAGCTAGGATAACCGCAGGGGCCGTTATCAATTTTCTTTGGAGAAATATCATTTGTCGCTTTGGTGTCCCTCGGAGCCTGGTAAGTGATAACGGTCTGCAATTTACAGATCAAGGGTTACAAAAATGGTGCGATCATTGGGAAATAAAACACCGTTTTGCTTCGGTGGGATACCCTCAAGCAAACGGCCAGGTAGAAAGGACCAACAGAACCCTTTTGAAAAACATGAAGGCCCGACTTGATTGGCACAAAGCTAAGTGGGTTGAGGAAGTACCCGGGATACTATGGGCCTATCGGACCACGCAAAGTGTCGCTACGGGTGAAACTCCTTTTAGTCTATCCTACGGATGTGAAGCCATCTTGCCCTCGGAGGTCTCCATAGAAAGTTGGCGAGTCAGGGAATATGAGGAAGTGGCCAATGGCTCAAATCTAGCCCTTGCCCTTGACCTGCTTGAAGAAAAGAGAACCCGAGTGGCCCTCTGAGTGGAAGAATACAAGACCCGGATGTCACGATACTATAATAACAAGGTAAAACCCCGAAATTTTCAAGTTGGAGATTTAGTGATGAAACGAGTGGGGGCTTCCAAGAATGTGGGTAAGCTGGATCCTGGGTGGGAAGGACCCTATAAAATAGCGAAAATTGTGGGACTCACAACCTATCTTTTGACCAATTCCGAGGGGGCAGTACTTCACCACACTTGGAACTCAATCAACCTTAGAAAATATTATGCTTAATGTAATAGTTATGCTTGAATAAGAAAAGTTATTCATATACGACGGGTCTTATTACAAAAGAAAATAGAGTTGCTAACAAAAGGATAACTCTACATATGAGTCATCTTAGCAACCCAACAAAAAAGCCCCTCATATTATGAACTAAACTGTATAATATTCATCTATAAGCTAAGCCCCTCCCATGGGACGCTTTCTTTCTCGAATAAGTCGTCGGCGCTGCTCCTCGGAAAGAGAGACCGGGTCGTCAATGAACACAGTTGGAACTGCAGAATCCCTAATGGGTGAAGAAGGGAACCCCTCGGAGATCTGACGGATGTTAAGTTCTGGAATTTGTAAGCCCGAGGGAAACTCTGGCAAAGCTTGTACAGCATCTTGGCACAACCGATAGCCTATATGCACTAAATCACGCATCTCACCCTAAAGAGACTCACGAAGGTTGGATGAACCCATCACTTCCAACACGGCCTGGACTTGAGCCATAACCACTGCCACCACATGAGTACGAGTCATTCCTAGTAGTTGCTGATTCAAAGCATCTCTCTCCATCGTAGCCTGTACCAATTGCTCCTCCGAGGACCGCATTTGGCCACATAACTCCTCAATTCTCCTTTCTAAATTTAGTACACGTGCTCTTTCCAGCACTAATTGGCGCTCCAATCCCCACGCCTTATCCTTCTCGGATTGTAACGCATTGATGTGAGTCTCCTGAGCGGACTCGTGGGCTTCCTTCAAATGGGTTATCTCCCCTTGGGCCTCTAAGAGACCTTGCTCTAACTCGTCCCAGCGACGATACACTAAACCAGGGTCCGAAGAAGAGCTTTCGTAAGATCCGAGAGCATCTAGCACCATATAAATCTGCTCAAGAACAAAGCAAATTGCATCAGACAGGGCGACATGTTAGTATTAAATAAAATGAATAAATACCTCACACAAGTCTTTACAAGCTAAATCCTGAAGAACGGATACCGAAAGGGTTTTCATCATCCCACAATCTGTCATGTTCAATAAACCACTGAGGAAGTTTCGGCAAAATCCTACCGCTGATCTGAGAGGAGAAACATCCTGATTATCCCCCGGGGGAAAAGATCTCCCGAGGGAAGGGTTCTCCTTGGGCGGCGGTACCGGAACACGATCAGGGACATCTTCTAGGGACTGCAAGTCCTCTGCGCCAGGAGAGAGAAGATACTCCTCTAATACATTCACCACGGCAGAATTACGAGGAACGGGTTGTGACACTATTGGATTCATGTGAAAGTCCGTCTGGGAGAGAGCCGCTATCGGATCTGACACTCCGGGAGGAATTATAAAGCTTACTGGGGGCTACCACAGGTTCCTCCTCCTCCGAGGAAATATCAACCATTGCCTCATTCACGAGTAGATCAGAATCACCAACCTCCGGCCTCCCGGGACTACCATGCAACGCCCGCCCCAAAAAACGTCATTAGAAGATCCGAGGGAAAATGCTCCCATCTCCGCTCCTGCAAAAAATATCAGTATGCAAACAGTCCGAGGACACCCAGAAAATGTACAAGTTAAAGAATGATCAGTAAAACTTACGGAAATAAAAGTTACTGTGAAGAGGACGAGAGATAGGGGTACACCCCTCCACCCCATCTTGTAAACCCGCTAAAATCAGGGCCTCGGGGAAATCCAGCAGTCCGGATATGTCATAGGAACCAGAAAAAGTCCCGAGTGAAGCAATACCTCCCTCACTTGCCCTTGTGTTTCGGCGTTAGGAGCAATATATCCCAGACCCCATCGGATGGGTACCCCCCACGATCTGGCTGATTGACCTCTCGGACGGACAAAGAAAAATCTCCGCCTCCAATCCCCTCTACAAGAGTGGGTAGTGGATACACGAGTGAAGATATTTTCCTTGTCCCGATAGGCCAGGCTAAAGAATGGAGTCCCCTCTGAACAAGGTCGAAGGGCAAATATTGTTCCCACCCGATAAGGGGACATTGGAAGGTTTAAAAGCTCACAACGCAGAACATATCCCACCAAATGACTATATGAACTTGGTGTTAACTGACTCGGACATACCTGCCAGTAGCGGAAGAGTATTTGGAAAAAGGGGTGGAAAAACATTCGTAACCCACAACACATTTGTTCGTTGTAAACAGTTAGATAACCCGAGGGAGGCGCATAAGCTCTCTGGCCCGAAGAAGGCACTATTACATCATATTCTTCGATATCCAGGTTATAGCTGGCAAAAAGAGATCTTACCGAGTTCTCGCACTTCGTACTCGTAGTGGATTCTACACGTCCCCTACCTATCAATCTGGAAGGATTCAGAGGAATCAAATCAAATTCTGAAGATTCATCTGCCAAAGGATATGGTTCCCTGCCCATAAATATTTCCCTGATATGATTTACTCTACGTGAACTTGTAGATGAAAGCCTACCAGCTACTCCCAGAGAAGAACTAGCGCCAAGGGCCGCTTGGTTTTCGGATAAATTATCCCTCGGAGAAGAATTCTCACGGGAAATAGGAGGAATCCTTGATGGTCTAGAAGGACTCCGAGAGGCGTCCCGAGAGGAACCATAAGATGAAACTGAACCACCTCGTCTATAGTAAGGAGGTAACATCTTTTCGAGTAAGTATTATCCTCGTGCTTACAGCTATTGACAAACTTGAAAAAAGATCAAAGACTAGTTATGATTATAAAATTATGATCATAAGATTAGCCTAAATACATATATACTCTTTATTTCGTGATTAATAAAAAGAGGATTAGATTCGTATTGCATAAAGTAGGGGACACGTGTTGAGAAATTTTCTTAATCGAAAGTGACACATGTCTTACATTGCCATGCAAGGCAACACCTCCTACTTAGGAGATAAGCCTAGTCAGTAACCTTAAGTGGTTTATCATTATCCTCATTAATTAAATATTAACAATAAAGACAAAAGGTAGAGAAGTGAGAGGCGGGAAAATAAGTGTTTATTCAAAAGCCGAAAAAGCCCTCGGAAAGGATAGTATTTACAAGAAATATTTATTAAAAGTAAGAAGATAAAAGTACAATGAGTAGATTATGCCCCCGTGGTAGAAGGATGTGTAGGGGTCGTGGCCTCAGCAGAAGTACTTAGAGGGGCAAGACGGGAAATCGGTGAGAATATTCCCCCGGAACCGCTAGCCCTCGGACCTGGGCTACTAGAGGAGCGCACCGGAGATGTCAGAGGAGAATCCTTGGAAGACAATAAACTCCCAAACCTCCCTACGAAGTAATGGCAGTCATCGGGAGTTGGCCTCTTCAACTTGCGAAGATCGAAAGACTTGGAAAAATCCACCTCCGACCACAGCAAGGACTTAGCCAACCTAGCACATTCCAAGTAGCCCCACAGAAGATGGCCTGTTAGAAGCTCATGAGAAGGTGTCTCGGAAACTCCCGAGTGCTGCCTAGAGATCTCCCGTTGAGCAAATTGAACCGCTGCATCAATCTTAACCTGCACCTCCTCGGGAGAAAGAAAGTTTGATAACTTCCCCTCGACTGATTCAGCTCTATCCGTGACTTGGCCCAGCGTCTCCTGGAGACTTCTCTCCCTTTCACCACCCTCCAACACCATCTTCTCGAGAGCAGTAACACGGGCCTTAAGGACCCCCTCGGACTCCTCCCTCTCCTTCTCCAAAAGAGCTATTTTGGCCATTGCAGCCTTCTCGGATGCCTCCATTTTCTTGTAAGCAGACTCTGCAGCACTTAACTGATGATGTAAACCCTCCTTCGTTTTCTCCGACTCTCGAAGAACAAACTCGTAGTCGGAGATCTTTGTTAGAAGAACTTCTTCTCTCGTCCGACTCTCCTTGTCCCGGACCAGAAGAGGTGTCAATTGCTCTCGGAGAGCTTCCAATTCCTTCGCATCTTTTAAACCGCTTCCTCTACCGCAGTAACTACTTCCCGAGTCTTCCCAATCTACAGAGAGTATACACAAAAAGAAGTTATTACGAATAAAGGTTACAATTCTAGAAAAATATAAAGGTGTAAAGGAACTCACCATGAGCCCCAACCAGTTAAGACTGGTATATAAAAATTGGTACCCCTCGGCAGATGTTGAGCTAGAGGAGGCAAAAAACTGAAGAATGTCCTGATAAGCCTCCCTCACGGTCCGAGACGAGAACTGCCCCTCCGGCCCCCCAGGAGGTATGGGCATCTCAAAATTGTGACCCCTCGAAGACATGGTCACTGGAACGTGCCCCCTCGGAGGGGTAATCTCCGGCGCTGGTGTTGTCACCTCCGAATTGGTAAATATGGCCCGAGAACCACCAGCACCAGCGGACGGACTCGCCTCCTTCAGCAGCGAATTCAGAATCCCCTCTTTCACGTCCCGGTCATCGGACGAAGGATCGAACTCCCCTTGAGTGTCCTCGGAATCCCCTCGTAAAGCTTCCTGTCCTGGAACGCTGAACTGTGCCAAGAAATCTTCCTCTACAAAAGACAATATCCGTGTGTAAAGAAGAGAATGAAACTAGAAAAAATTATTAATAGAAGGCAAGTGAAGAATGCTTACCATACAAAGAAGGCTCTTCCACCATCGGAGCTTTGCCTTTGTCTACAGTCCCTGCATCAAGAAGAAAAGCATCAGCACATGAGTAAACTTACAGGAAAGATACGAAAATTTCGTTAAAAACTCATAAGAACTTACCACGAGGAGCAGATTCGGGAACTATCGGAGGCGTAGGAGAAGGATCCTCAGAAGACAGATCTATTACTTCAGTGACCTTCTGAACAGATTCTTCCTCGGTAACTCTTGGAAAGATCCCCTCCTCGGAAACTCTCGGAGAAGTTCCTATATCAGATCCGGAGGCAGGTAAATCCCCCATCTCGGATCTAGAAACGGGCACCAAGGCCAAATCCCAAGAAGCAGGAGCTACTTGACGCAAGGGAACAACGCTCCTGATAACCCCCATCATATCCATGTACAGAAGAGAATGGTCCTCGTGAACTCCACCTTTCTCTGAACCCATATGCCCGCCCTCAGGAGCGTTAACCTCATCCTCCTCGTGATCACCCTCCTCTGGTATTTCGGAAGCACCACTCGGAGTAGGCTCCCTCGGACTCGACTGCAAATAGTAGTTCGCCATAACCTCCTCTGCATCACCCCGAAGACAACATATATAAGTATAATTTACTGCTATACTCGGAGAAAGGATAAAAGAAGAAATAAAGGGACTTACGAAAAAGATTCCTCGCATCGGGAGTCAAAGACAAGGGCCTTTCCACGGCGTCGTCGGTAAAAACCACGTGATGAAGTCCAGAGGTCTCAAATAACATCGTGAAATCCTCTGACTCCATCAACTTGTGTTGGGAAATTATAGGAGATAAAACCACCTCTTGGTCCAAAGCATGCACTGGAGTAGTACCCTCTCTCCAGTCGAAGGGTATATCTCACTCACCGTTAACGGGCCCCACGAAGAAGTATATGTTCTTCCAGATGCTATGTGAAGTGATCGCGGCACCTAGAATCCTCCTCGTAGAACTCCCTGAGTTGTCCCGATGTCGAACATTATAGAAGGGGTACCCCCCCGGGTGACACCGCCACATCAAAAATCGAGAGAAAGTGGTCCACCTTACACTCTAGTCCATTCACCTGGCACCAAAAAACATAAATGCAAATAGCGGCAAACCCATTCGGCACCATTTGGCTTGGGCAGATATTGCAAGCCTTGAAAAGCTCACAGAAAAAAGGAGGCATGAACGACCGCCACCCGTACTTCACCTGGGCAAAAAACACCGTCAACATACCCGGAGGAGGATAACATGCTCTTTCATCCTTCGTCGGGATTCGGAATACCATGCTCTTTTGAAAGGCCCCGGTTGAAGTGAACAGATCGATACCTGCTCCCGAGTGACAATGCTGGGAACCCTCTCCACCTTGGCGAAAGTCCGAAGAGGCGGCTTCTTCGATTTGGAAACCCTAGATTTCTTGGAAGAAGTGGCGCCGCCCTCAGCAGCAGCAGCTATCTCCCCTTTACGTTTACGAGTAACAACCCCCACCAGAATACTCCTCACATTCACTGAAGAATCGATCGGAGCGGTGACTTCAGAAGAGGTGGCGGCGGCGATAGGATCAATATTAGTAGAGGAAGCCATGGATAATAGCAAAAGAAGAATGTTTTTGAAAAAGGGAAAAGGAAAGAGTAAGGCTGCTTGGAATTTGAAGTGCAAAAGATGAAGAACATAAATTAGGGAAGGAGATTATCGCTTTGAGTGAAAGATATCGTGAGTTAGAATTGAGAGAATGGAAAAGAGAATGAACAGTTCTCCTATTTATAGGAGTGTAAAGAACGAACGGTCACAAAATTCCCACACGTGGAGCATATTTAAAGCTCCACGTATGCCCCGCGTCCGCCACGCCGTTACATATCTGACCGTTACCAACGTTCAGATATTTTGAAGTTTGAAGCCAATCAACGGCTATTTGCGACCCATGCTCCGAAACCTCCGCGTGTGTGAGGGTAGTACCCCCAGAGGCAATAAGGTAAGCTCTGTATAACCCGTTTTTAAAATTAATGCATATTCCCTCGGAAAAATATATATATAAAAAAAAAAAATATATATATATATATATAATATAGGGAAGACCAAAACAAGAACTAACCCCTCGCCTCACTGAGGACTATGATTAAAATTCCGCATGTCTCTACGAAGACAATCGAAATTTGGGGGGGCAAGTGTTAACCATAAAAATATAAAAAGGGAAAATAAGAAGATTAATCCTACTCGGAAAAAACGATACATGGACAATACAATTGTCACGAGTACTTCCGATGAGATGTACCCACTACTAGTCAGGAGAACCCCTCGGAGGTTGCCCCACCTTTCGGTCACTGACCTAAAAAGGTTTTAGAAGAGCACACGAGGAGGAACAAAAGCGTCCCTTGGAAAGTCAAATGGTGAGTAAAAAACAGATATCAACACGACATCGGAAAAAGAGCAAACCCCGATGGATCCGCATGACTCCGATATCCACCAATGCGCCAAGAGGGACCACAATGGACCCCGTGTCCCATGAACTTACAAGAAAACTTCCTTACTGAACACTCCTCGAAGAAAACTACACTCGGACTATCATCCGAGAACCCATTTTCGGAGAAAAACAAGAAATGAATAAATGAGCACCCAATAAATATATTCCGAGAACTCAGACGGAAAAATCTCACTTCAAACAGAGCAAATACAGCCCTCGGAAATCAGATGCAGCCCTCGGAGACCAAATCAAGCCCTCGGAGATCACACCAAGCCCTCGGAGATCACATTACACCCTCATAGATCACTCCCTGATTGTTGAAGAATGGACCCGAGCCAAGAAAGAGAAATAAAAACCCCTCGGAAGGCATGTACAGCAGTCCATACTCCCGAATACACTTATGCTAAAACATGATACCCCGGACGAGCATCCTAATTATGCATCAACGAAAGTATAGCCCCTCGGAAGAATCGCTCTACCAAAACAACCATACATCAGAGGTCCTCGGAGCTATCAGAAGACACTAAGATTAATCTAGTCAGCGCTTAGTAGATAAAAGATAAACCTTATCCTGATTTTTACACTTTTATCAAGGGAACGACGACACCTGTCTTTACCAAAGCACATGCACAATGACACATGCCCCTACCAAAGTCTATATAAAGGGAGGTGATCAATAGAAGAAACTTAACTTAGCTTAACTATTCAACCTGATACTCATATATACAGTGGGATGAGGAGGAAAAGTTCAGTAATAAAGGAAGGGAATATTCTTGCAATTCTTATTATCATTTCCACCTATCGTTGTTTCTGAATTATGGACAGGGCGTTCCAACCCAAAATAAATATCTTCCGTTGAATAGGGAATAATTCCAAACCCGTTAACACTTTACGTTATGCTCATATGGTCATTTCCACTTAAAAAAGTGGTATCACTTCTCAAAAACGAGCTTTGTTGACAAAAAAAAATCTCACTGAAAATAAAAAAAATTGTGTTTTACGTGTATCGTATATTTGTTTTGGTAAATCTTAGTCGTAGTATGTGTTTTAGGTATACTCTGTTTTTTTGTCACTTTAAGTTTAGTATGTGTTTTTTTTTTAAATATTAACGGGTTAAACGGATATCCGTGGATAACTCATGGATTACCCATTTAAAATAATGGGTTTTATGGGTTGACCCATAATAACCCATTTAGTAAATAGGCTAATACACAACCCATATATCTTTAGTGCACGTTTGGTTGTATTTCTACTATTTAACCCATTTTGGACTACTTGCTACTATAATTCATATTAGCGGATTTAAGAATAGATTTGGTTGTTAATTTAAACCTCATCATTTAACTGTGGGTCCCATCGGTTATTCTTTTTTGGTTGGCAATCTATGGACCCGTTTTAACTTAAATATGCATGAAATGACTACTTTCACCTCATTATAATTCCCTCTCCCCAAAATTGAGATAGAAACAATCTATTTCACTATCACAAAAAATATTAGAAATGTAATTTAACACAGTATTTCTAGTATATTCTAATTAAATGTAATTTAGTTAGCAAATTTAATATTAAAAATAAAGAATATAATAACTAAAAAGGCAAAAACATACGGTGTAAACTATAAAAAGGATGAAAGTCTAAAACATTATTAAAATTTACCATATATAATTATTTTCTCGTGTTAAACGCAATAAAAAATTGAAGCAATCTCTCATACACTAAAATGATAATATGTTTCATTGCATTATTGATTGTGCAAATTTTTACCACTTAAACATCATTACTCATTAGGTATGATTTATTATTGCACTAGAATATCACTACAAGAAAATTGGCCTTTTCCGTCGGGTCCGGCGTTTTGGCCCGACGGAAAAGGCCCAATTATTATCGTCGGGCCCAATCCCGACGGTAATTGCTTATACCGTCGGCTTTGGGCCGACGGTACAAATGGGCTGGCTTTACCGTCGGCCCAAATCCGACGGTAAAGCCCATTCCCGTCTGGTTTGGGCCGACGGGAATGGCCCATTTAATAAAAAAATAATTAAAAAAAATGGGATGGCTTTACCGTTGGCCCAAATCCGACGGTAAAGCCTATTCCCGTCGAGTTTGGGCTGACGAGAATGGCCCATTTAATAAAAAAAAAATAAAAAATAAAAAAGAAAAATTGATGTCAGCCTTTCTTTTAAAAAAAAATAATAAAAAAATTAAAAAAGGATGTCGACCATAATTTTTTAATAAAAAAAATTAAAAAAATGATGTCGGCACGTTTTTTAATTAAAAAAAATTATTTAGCAATACCATTAATTTAAAATAACATTGATTTAAACTCGAAAACTAACATTAATTTAAAATAACATTGATTTAAACTCGAAAACTAACATTAATTTAAAATAACATTGATTTAAACATAAATAAAACTAATCGTCAACTTCCTCAACAAGCTCGTACTCATCATCTGCCAACTGTCCTTCAATGTCAAAATCGATCAAATCGGCGCCCAAATTAAGTCCCGGCGATACATCATCTTGAAATAAGTCTTCGGGCTGATTAAACTCGACGTCGATTTCAGGCTCATGTAGCCCGGATACGTCGATGACGTTTCTTGCACGAATAGGGCAAACTGCCCACCATCCTTTCCTTCGCGACACATGTTGCGCTGGATATGGCGTGTAGAACACTTGTAGAGCCTGGTTAGGAAAAATGAACGGTTCATTTGTCGCGAGAAGCCTCGTAGGTTCGATATCAACCATTCCATACTTCGGGTGTACAGTTGTACCGCGGCTGCTAATATCATACCAATCACATTTAAAAAATACAATTGATTGGGCCCTATCTCCGCCACCGCACCATAAAACCTCAACGATTTCCTTGATCGTCCCGTAAAAATTTGTTCCTTCAATCCCATCACCACTGCCCTTCACGTACACGCCGCTACAGTTTCCGACCTTTCCTTGGTTAAACGAATCAGTACGAAATCTAAATTCGTTCACTATGTAGCCCCCGTATGATGTTATAAGTGCACTTGCTCCAGAGGCAAGGGGTAGATACGTTCATCGACCAAGTACTCTCATGATTTAACAGTTTCTTTAAACCACGACACGAACATTGTAGTTTTCTTTCTTTGTGTCTGTCGTGGAGTAAGATCTCCACAATGTAGGTCCTCGAACAACCTGTAATCATTTGGAACCGTGTTTCAATCCATGAGTCAAAATGTTAAATATAATTAAGCCATATTTAACAATAATATAGTTTGAAACTTACGTGACCCATCCGTCGACTTCCGAACAATTCATCAACGTGTAAAGCTCATTTTGGTTCAACTCCTCTGGAGAAATATACCGCTGGTTCTTATCTGGATTGAGTCCTCTGCCTCTTCTATGGAAAATCGGCAGAGCACCAGAGAAATCACCACGTAATTCAGCTCATTTCTGCTAAGCCTGTTGTACCTTGTTTCAACACTATTGCCGAAATAGCGCGAGGTAAAATATGTGACTTCTGCCATTAGATAAGCATTAGCAATTGAACCTTCAACACGAGCTTTGTTCAAAACTGATTTCTTCAACCCGTTTATTTGCCTACAAGGAAATCCATGTATGTAACTTCAGAATCGATACAAATAATGCCTTTTCCGTCTAGATAACGCTCTTGATCTAACGCAAATGCCAAAAACTGGTATACACCTTCCCCGAACTTTTCATTCACTCGACCCGTCTCACTCAAACGATCATACATCCAATCTCTATCCCCGTTTGGATTCATTATATATTGTCTACAAATTTTTTAAATTATAACGATTAGCACAACGACGTCTCTACATTTAGGGGTTACGAACAATATTTATAATGGTACGACTAGAACAAAAAATAAGAGCTCGAAACTATACACATACCTCTTGTAGCACGTAAAAATTTTCTGAAACTGCTCCTTCGATCTATGGCACCGGTCTCCAAGATGACTCGTACATTTTCCCTAAGTTGCAAATAAAAAGAAAGATAAATTAGATAAATATAATTAACGTACGCTTATAAAAAAATAATTATTACGTAAAAATTAAAATGAGTATGTTTACGAACCTTATTTTGAAACCGAATGAATTGTGAGACTAACTCGTTCGAATTATATATAGGCCTTAGGGAAGGGGGGGTGTTGCCACGTCAGCGATCCGTGTGAATTACTATACCGTCGGCTTAGAGTCGACGGTATAGATCTGATCCGTGTGATTTGATCACACAGATCAGATCTCGCCACGTCAGCGATCCGTGTGATAATTCACACGGATCGCTGACGTGGCACCCCCCCTTTTTTTGGTTTTTTTAATTTAACCCCTACTCCTCCTAAATATCTATAAATACCCCTTATTCTACCCACTTAATTCATTCATTCTTCCCATTCTCCAAAAACTATCTACTTTCCCTCCCAAAAATACTTAATAACTAACAAAAATTTATTCATTCACTAACTTATAATTAGAGTTTATTATTTTATTTCTACTTATGTTTTAGTTATTATCTAACTAATAATAACTATAAAAAACTTATATTATCAAGAATTTAATTTAAATACAAAACTTTATTTATTATAATAAAACTAATAATAACGCTTGAAAATTTGCATGTTATTATTTAAATCGAATTCTTTTAAATTAAATCGACAAATAAACATAAAATTAATTATTTTAAATCGTTTTCTTTACAAAAAATCGCCAAAAAATTATAAAACAAGTATTTAAAATCGATTTCTTTTAAATAAATCGCCAAAAAATCATAAATCAATTGTTTTAAATCGTTTTTTGTTTTAAAACAATTTTTTAAATCGTTTTTTTTTTATATTTCTAAACCCCTATACCGTCGGCTTAAAGCCGTCGGAAAAGGCTATTTCCGTCGGCTCTAAGCCGACGGAATAAATAAAACGCTTTTCCGTCAGCTTATTGCCGACGGAAAAGCTCTTTTCCGTCGGTAAAAATCCGACGGAAAAAAGCTTTAGTGACGAGCTTTTTTCCGACGGCTTTTGCCGACGGAAAAGGGTATTTCCGTCAGAAAAAGGCCCTTTACCGACGGTTTTTGAGCCGTCGGTAAAGCCCTTTTCTCTTGTAGTGTATATAAAATATTTTTTGGTAAGCAAACAAAACAGATTTAATCAATATTGGGTTAGTGGTTAGTGCACGGGTCAAACAAATAAATCTCAAATATTTACTAATTACTTATGTTAGCTAAATCTTAAATCCTTGCTGCAAATAAATCCCATAATGTTCTTCAGAATTCAAGAACAAAATCATCAAAATCAATACTTTCCTTCTTTCTCTTCAATTACTCTCTCATAATACCATAATTTATTTCTCTTTTATTAATTTCTTTCTTCTCCTCAATTATAATACCATAATTTATTTCTCTTTCATGATTCTCTTTCTTCTGCGAGTCTCTTTTCCCAAATTTTCATGGTTCCACAGTAAATTTTCCTTTCTTATTTGCAATGAAATTGCATAGAAAGCCATATAATTTCTCCAACAAAAACAGAAAGAAAGAGTGAACCGGCGGTGGGCCGAGTCGCCGGTTTTCATCAGGTTTTCACTACTTCTCTACGGCCTTCATGAAGACCGGCCAAAACGAGCGGTATTTGCCCTGACGACTGGCCGATTCACTCAATAGTAACAACATGCATACAAAATAGGGTTGCGATTGATATTCAATTTGGGGTAAAATATATTTTTGGGTATCAGTAGAGGAGGTTAAGGGTGGAATTCAACGTCAAATTCCAGGGACGAGAAGGTATTTTAACGAGGGGTTGATTTTTACTGTTGAAGTCTGATTCCAAAAACGATGGTATGGGAGCTTACTATTTTGCCACTTCAATCCCGGGGCAGTCATTTTCAGTAGCACTGACCCGGTATTAGTACATAGCTACCAAAGCTAGTTTAATCACTGTTGAATCCGGTTAAAACCCCCGTATAGGCCATATAAAGCCTTACCAAACGACCCCTTAATGGGTTGGACAAGTTAGTGGGTTGTGAGTTAAAGTTGTCACCCCTAACAGAATAAGTAACATGATATTATCACGAATGAACTTGGGGTTTGGACACAAACATGGAAAAGCACACCAATCACACTTTATGGATTTAATAAAACATCATGAAGAATATTCATGAATAATAATTTGGTCATCTGCCAAAACTTGCATCAAATTTATACTTTTGAAAATCGTACTAACACCAATTTGAGTTTGATTAATATCTATGAATTCCCCTACACCTCCACGGGGATCAAATAAATTCATAACAACTTCATTACGAATATAGCTAAAATAGACCATACAATCATTGTGTTTGCTCCCATTTTCCTCAAAGTCGCCTTTGAGTTTCATTGTCGCGTCATACTTCTCAAGCCGCGCACCCTCAAATATAGTTTCACTTCCACCATCAAAGGCCATATTCCGATCTCCTTCAAATACATCACTAATAATATTTTGTGTTGAGCTTATTGTACGTGCCTCTTTCACAATCATTTTCTCAAACATTTGGGGGTCACTGGATTTTAGATTCAGATATTTGAGCAACTTCACATGAATTTTGCTTCAAACTCTTTGAATACTTTCAATGCCTCCTTGATAAGCGTTTTGTCAAACACGTGATGGTCGATCAGTTTGTCATCTTTTTTAAATGTCATTTCAAGAGTTCCATCAAACGCCTTTGACCCATCTTGAACCACGTTTTTCAGTTCCTTCATGTAAATATTGTCAAACACATTGTTGTCAGTTGTTGTCGTCTCCTTATTTGCAATACTCTTTATGCATTTAATTTAACCTATAGAATCAGGACACACATGATGATTGTTGATACCATAAGATGTTTTCGTAAAGTATATGCTAACGAGGATCTCTGTTTATCCATCACCTCTTGCAGCCTGTCAAGTGTGTCCGATATTTCCTTCAACATCTGAATAAGTCATGAGGTATTTTACCGGAATCACTACCACTTGAGACCTTTTGTGTGGCGCCTTCGAGCAGTTCCTTGGGATCAAAATCGCTCTGATACCAAATGTCGTATCCCAACTTTTTGATCGACGATTTTTTGATACCCATTTTGCAACAAATATGATTATCAAACAATGGTTCTTCTTTTATATTTTATGCAAGAAGTAAGGGAGTAGAAGAGAACAGAAAATTAAGAGAGGAGATAAGAAAGGATAGAGACAAAACAATTTTGAGTAATTTTTCTTGATTACATATTTACATTTCACAAGGTAAAAACCGATACAAATAGCATAAATTCAACCAATTTAGGGAATTACTATATTGCGACTAGTGTTGCTAAACCAACCAAAATACGTATTTGTGATACATAAAAGTACTCATCGTTCAACCTTCCCAATAATCTTCATGACAGACTATGGATCATTTTATCTTAGTTGCATTGCTACACATTAGAAGTATAAATTGGATGATACGTACAAGAATAACAAATTCGCAAAATTAAGAATTTGTACAAACATGTGAAACAATCTAGTGCAACAATTTTAAATTTGAATTATTTATTTGCAAGGAAATAATTAGTATTTCTTTAGATACATTAGTAATAATCAGTGTTTTAAAAGGCGGCGGCGTAGGGCGAGGCGTTTTATGTTCCTAAAGGCCCCCGGGGCGCGGGGAGTAAGCCCCATGAATTTAAAATTTTAATACTTAAAATCATATATCTAATGATAATAACTAATAAAAAAAATATTATGTCACTCAACACTTCCACAATCACATCAAATAATTCATTAATCCATTGATATATGGATTTCTATGCTTGAGTAAAGAGCATCCAACAAGAAGAAACAAGTGCATGTTTTTATTTGCTAAAAAACTATTGCTTATTCAAATTAGCCTCTCAAAAATTACGACTAGCTGAAGAGTTTCCAAAACTTACTTTAATATGAGAAAATTAAGTTCAATATCAATTTTTTATTATTTTCAAAATTTTCTCGTTTAGATCACCAAGCTCATTATCATTAACGGCATCTAATCCATCTTAGTCATAGTATGTGTCATCTCCAACTAAAACATCATGAAGGGCATCATTTCAATATCATCTTCATTGAAGTGATGTTTTGGCGTTACCAATATTCTTCTTTTTTCTCATCGAGTTCTCAAGGCGTATGTTTTTCTTTCGGGGCGTAAAAAATGCGCCTTTAGTGCTCGGAGCATAAGCCCCGTGAAGTTTATGCCCCAAAGCTAAGCCTTGGGGCATTTTTAGTGTATTTGGCCCCGAGGCGCACCCAGGGCGAGCCTTGGGGCGCGTTTTTTAAAACACTGATAATAACCTTAGAGCAATCTATTATGTAGCAATCATATGCAATCATATTATGTATGGTATGAAACTACACTTGACGTCAAATTATTTGGTAGAGGCATTCTCCATATATTGCTTTTGTGTGTTAAAGATGATATGAGAATTTTTCATTCTGGTGTCGAGAAGATTAACCATTGTTTCACTCAGATATCTAGAATTCAACGATGAAAATACACTTCTGCCACACTTGAACTAAAATGTATGACGTCATATCTTAATACAATGCATAGATGAAATTTGAAATATAAAATATAGAAACATGTTCATGTGCATGGCCTATTTCGTATGCGCTAATGCAACAAAGATTAACACGTGCAATGGTGCAACTTTGTCTTCCCAACAAATAGAAAAATAAAAGATATACACATTCAAAATTTACTTCTTTTTCAACATAGTTTAGTTCTTTTACATCAATTTTCAAAATATTGTCCATGTGTTATACTCTCACGCGTCACTCAATATTAGTATATATGGTTAATTTTGCCAAATTACTCTACATGCATAAACGTCGATAGACTTTAAGGTTAGTTATAGTGGAAGATAAATGAGTAAATATTATAAGAAAAATGATGGATAAGGTACCAAACTTGTTTACATCCTCGCTATAGGTTAAGCAAAGCTTTAAAACTATTATGAGTTTACACTTTTGTGTAGATAAATATTTCATTCGAGCAACTAAATCAAGTAGAATAATGAGAATGTTTAATTTCCGCAGGTCTATCCACTGCCTATATAATCTACAAAAATAAGACTAAAAATTATTTTATCGTAAGTTTTGCCCCGCAGACAATCGAATCTACATAGTATATGGAAATTACAACTATCCTTGAGATTTCTTGGTATAACTTTTTTGTAGTTAATTTGACAAATTTCCAACATACTTGATTGATGGAAACAAAATGACAACCAACACTCAGTAGTTATTTAGTGCGCAAATATTTACAATAGCTTTGAAGCATGCTTTTGGACAAAGGTAACCAGTGCTTATGGATGTCAGGAATCAACTGCATAGTGTTTAATGTACTTTATAAGAACGACATGGATCAATAAAATCGTGAAAACACATTGAAGCCCCTTCATACAATATATAGACTATTGACGAGGATAACATCAAAACTAAAGACTATGGACTCATTTGCTTGCCATTATTGGGCCTTATTAAATTATTAAATGATGTTAATCTTTTGTTTGCTTACTCAATTTTCTAGTATAGGAGACCCGATGTTAATTTATTTATTGCTGATGTGGCATCTTTAAACTCCTCACTACATAAGAGGCCTCCATACCCTCATTTAATAATGCATGTATTATTTGGAGTAGTGTAATTACTTCTCTAACCCTCCTTTTGACTAAAAAATTCCCAATATAACCCTTGACTCAACATGAATTGCACCAATAATTATATCATCATCTACAATATAGCCATTTGGAAAGTTTTATCATCTGTATCACTTCTAATTATGTCTTATCGTTTTTTTTTGGGGTTTTTGAATAGGATGGATTCGTCCCAGAGCAGCTCTTTCATTGTTGGATCGGCTCATACAAAAGAAAAGGCATCACGTCGGATGGTTTTTGCTGGTCTCGTCCGGAGGAGAAAGCATTGTTGGTGGAAATGAAAAATCTTATTGAGCAGGGATGGCGTGCGAAAAATAGTTTTCAGTCGGGCTACCTACTACAACTAGAAACACCATTCCAAATCCGATTTCCAAATGCAAAACTAATGTCGAAGCACTTCAACTCGAAGCTCACTGTTTGGAAAAAAATATATCATCAAGTTTTACAAATGCGGGACACAAGTGGATTTGGATGGCAAGATAGTACTAATCAGATACAAGTGAATGATGATGTGTGGCAAGAATATGTGAAGGTTAGCATGATTATATTTGAAAGCTGTCCAAAAAACTATTAAGCTAGACTAGAAAACATAGCCTGCTTAGGAAACATCATAGTGTTTAATGTAGCCACACTAATATATTTCCAAAGAACAACTTAAATATGTGATTAAGTGGCCATTAGTTTTACTTGGACTCATACAAACTGCTCTTTCTTAGGTGCATCCACTTGTGGCTAATATGAGATACAAAGCTTTTCTATATTACAACAATTGGGTAGACATATTCGGAACTGACCGAGGAACTGGCGAACATGCTCGGATGACACGAGATGCAATATTGATGATGAAGCACCTTCACAGGGTGGAGGACGGAGTCCACAACAAGGAAAATGGTAAGGGTATGGCGTCGGAGGATCCATTGGAGTACATGAATTTGAGCTCCGATGCAGATCCAACGAATGTTGTTGGGGAGAACTCGGATAACGATACCACTCAACAAGCTTCATCTAAAGGTAAGGAGAAAGAGGGAACAAAGAAAAACAAGTACATTAAGAGGCGTAAAAACCCACGCCCAACTACTCATGACCCGTATATTGAGATGCTTGGTTCTTTCTACAAGGCTGTGCAGAATTCTATGGAAACCATAGCCACAAAAATGAGTGGTGGGAAAGATGGTACTAATGCAAATATAGAAAAGGTTTATGAGATCATTGAGGAAATGGTTTTCATTGCACCTGAGGTTAGAATCTTCGTCTGTCAAAAGAAAACTCGAGTGTGGCACGTACGAAAAGAAAACTATGTACCAAATATATCATTAATCTCGTGTTGCCCCGTTCGTATTGCATCGGTCTTGTTTTCTAATGTTTCCGTACCCGCTACAATAGTTTCCCTAACCAATCGGGATATGAGCCTCGTATCAACTTATTTTGTCCAATTGCGCATGTAAAAGAAGCTGGCTTGCAATCGAGGGGCAACGTTGGCCATTGTTTAATTTAGAGTTTGTAAGTTGGTGTAGTTTTTATTGTGATAAACTATAGATATGTAGACGTATTTATAGTGAAAATCCTAACACCATAACTTCCATCTATATTATATTAATGTTGCAAGTGTGTTATTGATTATTTGATAAATTTAAATATCTTCAATAATTGTGGTAAAATCCAATACTAATCCAATTTGCACCCCACCTTAGATCATAATGTTTGATAAGATGAATTTATATCAAGGGGATTTGCAAATATGATGCCAAAACTAGTATTGGTGTGTTATCTTGAGTTTTAATTCAATTGGCATCATCCTCTTTTTTTAATGTTATCTTGTTAGCTTGATAATAAAAGGCAATGAATGAGATTTAGCAAGTACGTGCAGGTGTTTTCACTATATTCTATTTTTTATAAACTCTATGTTCATGAAATAATACATTGTTAGGAGCATTTATGAAATAAATCAATATTAAATAAACTTATTTTCGTTGAAACTTGAAATGAGAGGTGCAGAAGGTTTGTTTTATTTGTTATGAAAGTTGAAGAGGAGAACCAATGGAGATTTTTTTTTGATAAAACGAGAAATTAAAACATAACCAAACGAAAAATTCGAACAAACTACTCGCAATCCTTGCGAATTAAATCTATAACATGCGTCGGGGGCGTGTCCCAGAACACGTCGCGCACATTTTCCTCCAAAGCAATCTTCGTAAGAGCGTCGGCCACCCTATTAGCATCCCGTGGGATCCATCTAAGTGTCGTGTTTCAAGGGCGTCGAAGCAATTCTCTACATTCCTTGACGACCTCTGAGACCAAGCCATTGTTTTCATTAAGCCCGGAAACCATCTTGCAACAAGTTTGTAAGTCCATCTCTACCTCCAGTTTCTCCACTCGTTTGTCCCACGCATATTTAAGACCCCAACGAAGACCTTCAAGTTCCGCTTCTTCAGCCGTTGGCGAATCTAGCGTCACTTTAAATCCCCAGCACCATGCGCCCTCCTCGTCCCTCAGAACTCCGCATGTCGCTCCTTTATTTTGGTTCGTGATGCAGCTCCCGTCCACATTTAATTTCAGCCACCCTGTCTTCGGCTTCCTCCATCTCTTCTGCATTAACTTTGCCTTGCTACCGGATTGTGCTTTCATCAAATTCCCGCTCAACATTTTTATTTGTAGAAGCTTACTGCTCACGGATTCATATTTGTGTTGAAATACCCGCATATTCCGGGCTTTCCAAATAGCCCAAAGTGCTGCCGTGAATACGCAGTCCCATCCTACATTTAACCATCCCTCGCAAACAAATTTAGATTTCTTCAAATTAGTTTTGATCCACTCCTCGTCCGACATCTGATCGAAAGTGATTAAATCATTTGCCGATAGCAAACTTTCCCATACCTCGCGGGCGACCTCGCATGAATGCAGCAAATGTAGTACTGTTTCGTTCTCGTGGTCACAGTTCGGACAGTGCGCCGAGTAATTTTCCTAACCATTGTAAGATGGTTTGTAGCGAGTCTCCCCCTTGCGACCAACCAAAAGAAATGCTGAATTTTATGGCTAAGTTTAGTTTTCCAAATCCACCCAAACCTCCTCGCCCCTCGCGTTTCCGCCCCATAAGCTTGTTTGAAAGCTTGATAGGCCGATTGGCATGTGAAATCGCCACTGCCCGTCTCATTCCAAATTACCACGTCTTCCTCCTCCGTTAGTAGCACAACTTTCTGCCTCATTTTTATTTGTACCGCAACATGAATTTGCGATAACAGAGCAACGAAATTCCACCCCTCCAAATTCGAAAAAATATCACAAACTTTCAGCTTTGTTTCGGTTGGATGGATGTCATTAATCATGTCGCAAATATGACCCTCGCCAAGCCAATTATCGTACCAAACCGATGTGGATTTACCGTCCTCCACTTTCCAACGCAAGAAAGGACGCATCAAGCCTAAGCATCTCATAATACCTTTCCAAGTAACGCTCGACGTCGTCTTCGGATTATGTTCAAGGAAAGGTTCATGTCTCAAATACTTCGCTGAAATCAGCCCTTGCCATACCGTGTTTTCTTTTCTCAAAATTCTCCACGCAAGTTTGCTAAGCATTGCTTCATTACAAGTCCGACTGGTTCGTATGCCCAATCCACCCTCGGCCTTTGGCTTCGTAACCGTTTCCCAACCTACGAGATGTACTCTCTTTCGCACCACATCTGTAGACCAAAGGAATTGGCGATTTAGTTTGTCAATTTGTGCGCATACGTGTTCCGGCAACCATGACGATTGTATATGATACAACGACATGGCGGAAGAGACGGCTTGGATCAAAGTCGCGCGACCCGCAAGAGATAGGAACTTTTGTTTCCATCCTTTGAGTCTTTTGAGAATCCGATCAATAATCTCGGCAAAAGTCTCCCTGTTCACCCTCCCGTGTATAAGTCGGACGCCGAGATACTTCCCCAAATTCGTTGTTTGCTCGAACCCCAACAAACCGCTGATATATCGTTTGATGCTCGCCCCATCTCTTTTTCAAAAAGAATACTTTTGATTTATGTGGGCTAACGATCAGTCCCGGCGCCGTGCAAAACTTGTCCAATACCCGTTTCATAGTCCTTGTCGTTTCCTTCGCCACTTTACCCATAAGAATCATGTCATCCACGAAGAAAAGGTGTGAGAACACTCGGCTCCCTCTACACGGAATAATAGGTTTCCATTTCTTTTTTTCCACCTCCTCTTCTATCAAATATCCCAGTCGTTCCACACACAAAACAAACAAATACAGGGACAACGGGTCCCCTTGCCTTAGCCCGCACGAATGCTTAAAACCCGCCAAGCGAGAACCATTCCAAAGAATCCGCGTGGACACGTTTCTCACACAATACATAATAAGCTCTGTAAGTTCTTCGAGAAAATCAAAAGCACGTAACGTCTCTTCTAAAAAAATCCCAACTTACTTTATCGTACGCTTTCTCAAGATCGAGCTTCATCACCATATCCCCCGTCTTGTTCTTTTTTTTTCGATCTAAGAGAATGAAATATCTCTTGTAGAACGAAAATGTTGCCTTGCGTACTTCTTCCCGAGATAAAGCTTGATTGCGTCGGTGCAACTATGCGCGGCATGATTTCCTTAAGTCTCAACGTGATGCATTTCGTGACGAATTTGTAGAGCACGTTGCAAAGAGAGATCGGGCGGAACTGAGAGATCAACTCCGGATTCAGTATTTTCGGGATTAGGCAAAGGTGGGCTTTGCATATACGTGGGTCGAACTCTCTTCTTGTAAAAACGTCTGATGCGAACTCGAGCAGGGATTGTTGTATCCATGGCCACCCGTTTTGATAAAATATGGCTTGCAGACCATCGGGACCGGGCACTTTAAAGGGGTGAAGCGACCACACGACCACTTTTAATTCATCCATCTCAATTTTTCGGCACAAGTTCATTTTTTCTTCGACCGAAAGCCTCATTTGGCGATTCGAGACCTGCAAATTTTGCTCCCTAATCCTCCCATGCGAACTGAATAGCCCACGAAAAAATGAGATCGCGTGGTTTTGTAGTTTCTCTCCATTCGACTCCCACTCGCCGTCAATTTTTAGCATAACTGTTTTATTTTTCCTCCGTCGGGCAATTTTGTGTTTGGTGGAAGAATTTTGTGTTGCGTTCTCCCTCTCGAATCCAATTAATTCTCGACTTTTGTAGCCAAAAAAGCTCCTCTTGTTGGAGAGTTTCGTTATATTCCTGAATCAGCTCATTCTCCAATCTTAAGAGGTTCTCCTTGTTACCATAGCTTCACACCCTTTGGATACCATTTATGCGTGCCAATAATCTCATTTTTCTATGAAAAATATTGCCAAAAACCAACTTATTCCATGGGATTAACACGTTTGGTAACTCGTCAATTGCCTCCAAGATTTTTGGTTTGCTGTTCCAAATATTTTGTAGCAGATTTTCGAACTCCGGATGGCGAAGCCAAGGCGCTTCAAAGCGAAATGGTCTTACTCCCATCGTTGCGGCACCCCCATCACAGTAGGTAATAATTGGGTGATGATCCGAGTGTGTCCGTGGAAGATGAACGACCGCATTATTAGGGAAAATATCCAGCCACTCCTGATTCGCCATAGAGCGGGCGATGCGCGCCTTAATGTGTCTCCCGCATACCCGTTTATTCGTCCAAGTAAACGCCGGGCGGTGGAACCCAAGATCTATTAGACCGCACTTTTCCATGTAGTTATTGAAAAAGTTCAGCCTACTCATGGTTCTCGTCCTTCCCCCTGCTTCTCGGATGCAAGTCCCACCTCGTTAAAGTCCCCTGTAACAAGCCAAGGCCCCGTATTTTACTCTGCATATTTGACGAGGTTATCAAAAGCTCGAATCTTGTCCACTTTTCTCGGTCTCGCATAGACCCCCGATAGCCCCCAACTCTCGGCCTCACGGTTTCGGATCATGATGTGTATGGCCTGGTCCGAGACCTCCTTTATTTCCACCTTGACCTCATGCTCGTTCCAAAGTAACCAAATACCCCCCGCCATACCCGTCATCAGTGCCATAACAAAATTCGTATAGCCTAAGCGTGGTATAACTTCCCTCGCATGCTCAGCACTTACTCTTGTTTCTATGACGAAAACAATATTCGGATTATGTGATCGGACAACCTCTCTGAAGTTACGGTGGAATCTATCATCCCCCGCTCCTTAGCAATTCCACGAAACTATTTTCATCGGGGCTCTTTGTACGTGTTGAGGAACTATCGGATACTCAGTCCCCGATCCCAAGCATAACGCTGTCAATTGGCTCACTAACTCGACCATCAACTCCATATGTCTCCTCAATTCCCATAGACTCGTCGTCGTTCTGTGCCACCAAGTTGCCGACGCATCCGCCCTTAGTAGTCGAAACATTTTCGTCTCCAATTCCCAAACCGTCGGGGGAATATTTAGAACATGTACGAGTCTCTCCTCTCGATGTGTTCGTAATATCTTGGAGATGCCAAGAAACGTGTGGTAATTCATTTAGATCACCGGGCCTCCGTGCCATATTACGATCAGTTGTCCGTTCACGAATTCCACTTGAATATCATCCGGATGTATCCCCGTTTCCATAACCGGCCGCTGCGATACCCACTGATTCCCCTTCTTTATCTTTCTTCCCCAAATTCTTTAGATTCTCTATTGCGAGAATTCAAAAGGATTGTAAGTAGTATCCTTTTCCTGGGTCGAACCTATCTTATTTTTTTCTATGTTCGGCCTTTTTAGTATTGTGTAGGCTTTAGGAGTCCGATTCCCTGCTGAATTTTTCTTACCTTGCGGCCTCATATATGCAGGTAATATACGCTTACCTTGTGCGTTTGGTAACCGAGAGGGAGTTTCCATTTGGAGTATATCCTTGCCATAAGCGTCGGGATTTTGCGCCATAGACGTAGTTGCCCGTTGACTTACCCGCCTCTCGGCCACTTTGTTTGCCGAGTAATTCTCGTTTCCTTTGTGCAACTTATTTCCGGCGCGTCCCACGCTTGCACCTTCTAAATTCTCATTCTTGTCTTTCTTGATGTTCCCCTTATTTTTTCTTTGCGGCACTTCCATCCACTCCCCATATTCTTTCATGTTGGCTTTCTCCCTTAGCCACTTCTCCTTCTCGCTATCATTACGCCCCCCTTTATTGATTCCGGAGTCGTCTTTTCTCACATCCTCCACCTCGAGCCGTTTATTTTCAGCACAATCTTTCGTTATATGCCCGACCTTACCGCAAGAGTAACACAACGATGGTAGATTTTCGTATACCACTTGGAAAATTTCGTCGTCTAAACCCACGCCCAATTCTAGCGGTCGATCCGTGCGGGCTTGAACACATATGTGTGCATATTTTCCCCTCGTCGCATTATAAGTATTATTATCCACTTTAATCGGGTCCCCAATACATTGCGCTAGTGCTCGGATTACACGTTCTCTAAAGAATTCCATGGGGAGTTCCATAATACGTACCCACGTTATGGCCGTTTCAATCTTATCTTTTGCTGCCCGAAAGTACAGCGTCCATTTTCGGATAGACAAAAAACTTCCGGCAAGCTTCCATGGACCCTCCGTCAATATCATCTCGCTTTTCTCCGGTGGTATGCCTTGAGGATGTAACAGTTATGACCGAGGTCATTCAACTCGAAATTATGGTGTAGCTTCCACATGATTTCAAGCCTTGATTGGAGAGTCGGGAAGAACCATGATTTTCCGAGAACCCTAACCAAAATCGAATCTCCCAATTCCTCTTTGATTTTCTCTCGAAGCGCACTTGAGGTTTTTACTTGTTTGAACGGGTTCTCGCCGCTGGGTTCCACGAATTGCATCTGATCATCTTCTTCATGACATTGCGATTCGTCAAAGTGAATATCTTTCGGCTTCGGATTGCTTCTGAGTAGATCCGCGTAGGACGGCAAGGGTCTGCCTCCTCCATTCCTTCCCAACTCCTCACTTTCCATCATTCCCGTAATATTGGGGCTACCCTCTTCTGGACGACTCCGTTTAGTCACCCTTGCGTCAGCGTTTTCGATATTAGGGCGCACGAATTCGGCAACACTTGGGATGATTTGATTGGAGTTTGAAGGGGGAAAAAATCGCTAGAGCTTGCATTTCGAACTAATATTTTTCTTTTTCCAATTACCTTAGAACCAATGGAGATTGAAGTATGCAAAAGGATCATTTCATCCAACATGAGAGTGAAAAAAGAAGGGTATTTAAGTCTTTAGATCTTCATAGTAGTCAAATTAAGTGAAAAGATACCAAACACCACACAATATTATTAAATGGGTGTGTAATGTGTAAGATAAGCACATTTAAAGTATATTAGTTGGGCCTTGTTAATAGTAAAGACATATTAATAAAAAGGCAAGCTAACGAGTCCTATGGTCTTTGCCTATTACACCTTTGTTAATTACGTTACAGATTTAAATTACTTGATACTTTATAGAAGTTTAAGAGAGTTGTATATAATTATATATTTTCTGAAAAGAAATATATGTTTTTTTGTAACTTTTAAATCTTTTTGAAAAAACAAAGTTTTATGAATTACGAAATTAATTCCTAAACCCGGCCCAGTTGGCTGAATTAGAAACCTACAGAGCCCATCACAACACAAGAACCCTATCTCTTCTATATAATAACTCTCTCTCATCCAAAACCCTAATTCCCATTTCTCCCATCCCTGCCGCACCCCAAAATGACGACCCGATTCAAGAAGAACCGGAAGAAGCGCGGCCACGTCAGCGCCGGTCACGGTCGTATCGGCAAGCACCGCAAGCATCCAGGAGGGCGGGGTAACGCCGGAGGCATGCACCACCACCGGATCCTGTTCGACAAGTACCATCCCGGTTACTTCGGCAAGGTCGGTATGCGTTACTTCCACAAGCTCCGCAACAAGTTCTTCTGCCCCACCGTCAACATCGACAAGATCTGGTCCATGATTCCACAAGAGGTGAAAGACAAGGCCTCCAAGGACAACGTGCCGTTGGTCGACGTCACTCAGTTCGGCTACTTTAAGGTTCTCGGAAAGGGGCTTTTGCCGGAGGGTCGGCCCGTTGTGGTGAAGGCGAAGCTCGTATCGAAGAATGCGGAGAAGAAGATCAAGGAGGCTGGTGGTGCTGTTTTGCTCACTGCTTAATTCAATTAGGTTTTTTTCTATGTTATTTTGCAATGAGACTGTTTTTTGTTATGATTATTATTAATAGAGGCGGTTTTTGTTGGGAACTCTTGATGATGAATTATTATTATATCAGATCAATGTTATGAATTATAGTTTAATTTCTATTCATTTTTGCATGTGTGCTTTTCATTTAGTTATTATTGTGAGTTGCTGCAGGTGTCTTCCATTGTGGGTTAAATGTGTTTGATGTAGGTTGCGTTGATGAAATTCTAAACCCTGTGCTTTAGAGTTCATTGAAATACTTCATAATTGGTCTTGTGTTATGCCGTTATTATGTGAGTGTGTGTTGTCGTTATAAAGTTGCATCTGTGAAGAAGATTTAGTCTAAGTGTATTGCTTGGGTGGTGGATGCCATATAATGTTTGGTTTGAAATGATCTGGTTGAATTGAAGCTTCTAGGTTTGAGCTTCCCTATATTTGATTGATAGGTTAAACAAGAGTAAGATATGTGCAATGGAACTATTTCACCTTTGTAACTGTCCTGATAGAGTGCCAAAAGCTATTTGATTTATCTATTCTATTGCAGTTTTGTGTGGTTTCTTTTGGAAGTTATGGTCTTTATGCATGTTCACGTACCTGCGATTGGTTTGTATTCTTTTGTGTGTGTGTATTTTATGGGGCAGTCTACGGTATCTTTTGGTGCTGGATGTAGTCAACTACATCAGCGCTCTTGCATTGATGTCCTACTGGTTCTATCGTGGTTGTGTTAATTTGCACGATTGATTAGTAATGTACTACTCAGTATTATTCTGTTTGTACGACAATTGGAAGCTAACGCATGTAGCAGCTTACTATGGTGTTTTCCTTCCTAAACATGCTGAAGATTATGTGAATCAGGTTCAATATTCATTTTCTGTATTTGCTGTCTCAGCATGAGCTGATGCGTCTTGAGACCTTTTATGTTATAATGAGCCTTAGAAGCTGAGTAATGATGCAATCTTTTGCTGTGCCTGTGGTATGTGTGTTGAGACTTCCTTTTAACACTCTGATCTCCTTTCAGAAAAATTCCCAATTCTCCTTTTGGTGCTTTGACTCTTACATAAAACTCTTGCTTGGACAAGTCTGTAAAAGCTCTTGCTTGGTCAATTCAACAGTTGGAGAAGTTTTTTACTAATGAATCGATATTCAAAATCATTCTATTTACTGTTATTTATTTTATCTCGGATTTCTAAAGTTTTATAGGGCCCCACCCCCATGGAAATCCTTCAAGATTTAACCACTTCAAATTCAATGGATACCAATTTTTATTCAGCAAAACTTTTGAGCCAGTATAACTTCAGTAGTTTTTATTTACTGTAAAGCTTCCCTTGACCAGATACTCTGTATTCCATGAGTGCCCTGAGTTTTTTATTAGTTCAGAAGTACTGGGTTAAGAGATTGGGTTCGGGTGAATTTTGATCATGTATCAGCATCGCACTTGAAAATTGGAAATTCCAATTTATCAAGAAAATTTAATGCATAAAACCCTATAAATTCCAATTCGCAAAAGCCTTGACATATCAACAACAAGAAGAAACGAAAAATGTATCCGAAATGTGTTAACAAGCTTTAGTTTAAGGCTAGAAACCATCCTAGGTGGAAAAATTTGTGAACGGAAACTCAAAAATTTAGCATTTGAATTTATGTCCTTTCATGATTCTTCCTAAATTACATTCATTTATTCTAAGATTTAATCTCAATTGGAATTGGGTAATCATCATGTGCGAGGATTCCACTAAGCCGAGTGCAATAAAGCATCCAGCTCAGTGATTTTCAGACATATCCATGTAACAGGCTAAATGGATTCAAAGATCTAGAAAGCAGTAAGGTACAATAATACCCCTTATTTATTTTAGAAGTTGTGGCAGCAATTCGTACGCCTGCGTTTTCTCAATCAGCTTCGATATAGAGTCAACGGCATGAATTGAAAATCTTATTCGTGAATGCAGATATTTCAACATTTATAAAAGAGTCATTATTAACAATATCCGAAAGGTGGGCAGCCTGAATACAAGAAATTACCGTATTGATTCTGACATTCTGTTCTCTGGGCTCCTCTGTATGACTGGTAACACGGTTGGGCTATCTGAGTGTGTGTGTGTTTTTTTTTAATTTTTTATTTTCTTGATACGAAAGGTATTTGCTTTTGGCATACCGTAGAGCTTGGCTGACACGGTGACACCAAACCATGAACGTATTTTGGTACTGATTAGTATCCTTAACGCATAAGCCTGTCTAATTCAATTTTGCATTTTATTGTTGATCGATTGCTACGGCTGTGGTTCTTCAAACCTGAAGTATTGATCAGGAGCGGACCCAGAATTTATTTTTACCATGGGCTGCTTAGGATTCAAAGAAAACAATCGTCATACTAGTAAAATAATAAATAACAATAAGTGATAAGATTTTTTAATCACACTTAAAAAAAGTATTTGTATATATATATATATATATATATACATGTTGGGGTTGGAAAATTCTTCATTCAACAATACGAACTAATTACAATAGGAGGAGCAACTCCACACTCTACTATTACAAAAAACCAACCCTCAAAATCTCACGTTTGAACTCTACGGAGTTCTCTTTTCTTTCTCTCGGTGTTTCTCTCTTTTTGGTGTGTTTTCTTCTTGATCAAATGCAGCTACATTTATAGGCAATTGAGCAGTAGTAGCTAACCCCATCAAGTCTTGAAGGGGTGGCTTTTGGTGGCTTGAAGGAGTGTGTATGTCCAAGTCTTGAAGGAGTGGTTTTTGGTGGCTTGAAGGGGTATGTCTGTCCAAGTCTTGAAGATGTGACTTTTGGTGGCTTGAAGGGGTGTGTCGGTAGGAGGCTGAAAAAGACGGACTTCGTCTACAAATCTCCCCCTCCAACCCAACGATGTTCGTACACAGACCAAGTTTCTCTCGTGTCACCGCCTTCATTAGCATGTCTGCAAGATTCTTGCTTGTGTGAATCTTAACCAGCTTTAACAGTTGTTGCTCCATCACTTCGCGTATCCAGTGATACCGAATGTCGATATGTTTTGTCCGAGAATGATACATTGCATTCTTGCTCAAGTCTAGAGCACTTTGACTATCGCAGTGAATAATGTACTCATTTTGTGTAAAGCCCAGTTCTTGTAGAAAGCGCTTTATCCATAATAACTCTTTCCCTGCTTCCGTTACAGCAATGTACTCGGCTTTAGTGGTGGATAAAGCAATGCACTTTTGCAGCTTGGACTGCCATGAAACAGCTCCCCCTGCGTAAGTGAATATGTAACTTGATGTAGATTTTCTACTATCAAGATCTCCTGCCATGTCGGCATCTGTGTAACCATTCAGGACTGGCTTTGCTCCTCCGTAACACAAACATAGATTATATGTACCTCTCAGGTACCGAAGAATCCACTTGACCGCCTCCAGTGCTCTTTCCATGGATTTGACAGATATCTGTTAACAATACCAACTGCATGAGCAATATCTGGTCTAGTACACACCATCGCGTACATCAGACTTCCCACTGCCGAAGAATATGGTATCGCCTCCATTTATTCTTTCTCCTTCATCGTAGAAGGACACTGTCTCTTGCTTAACTTGAAGTGATTTGCGAGCGGAGTCGAAATAGGCTTTGCTTTACCCATGTTGAACCTTTTGAGAACTAGTTCAACGTAATCTTCTTAAGATAAGTACAACTTTCTCATTTTCCTGTCTCGCGTAATCTTCATGCTGAGAATCTGTTGTGCTGCACCCAAGTCTTTCATATCAAAGAACTTGGACAAATCTTTCTTCAAGTTGTTGATTAGCGCTGCATCCTGGCCAACTATCAACATATCATCGACATAGAGCAAAAGGATGATAAATTTACCATCAGAGAACTTCTTCAAATAAACACATTGGTCTGCCGCAGTCCTGTTATACTGGTGAGTCGCCATGAAAGAGTCAAACTTCTTGTACCTGCCTTGGAGCTTGCTTTAGACCATACAAACTTTTCTTCAATTTACAGACAAGATGCTCCTTGTCGTGGACTTGAAAACCTTCTGGCTGCTCCATGTATATCTCTTCTTCTAGATCACCATGAAGGAACGTAGTTTTCACGTCCATCTGTTCAAGCTCCAGATCCAAACTGGCAACTAACCCAAGTATAACACGTATGGATGTCATTTCACCACTGGTGAGAATATCTCATCAAAGTCAATGCCTTTCTTCTGTTGGAATCCTTTGACGACAAGCCTGGCCTTATATTTCACAATATTCCCACGACCATCTTTCTTGAGTTTGAACACCCATTTATTCTTCAGGGCTCTCTTTCCCTTCGGAAGTTTCACCAGCTCATAAGTCTGATTCTTCTGCAAAGAATTCATTTCTTCTTCCATGGCTTGCCTCAAGCTTTCTTTGTCACTGTGAGATTGAATTTCTTTGAAACTTTCTGGCTCCCCCTCACTTGTAAGAAGGATATATTCTGATGCAGGATACCTTTTTGATGGTATCGGCACACGTCCAGATCGTCGAGGTTCATCATCTTCTTGAAAAGGAGGTGAGAGCTCCTCCTGCTTAGCACCTTCATCCTCGTCAGCATTGTCTGCATTATCTTGGACATCCTCATTTTCAATATGAGGTTCTGGTGGTGAAGTAACTTCTTCCGGAGCACTAGTACGTTGTCGAAATGGAGCAGTTGGAGTAAAGTCCTAGAATTGATTTTCGTAGAAAATCACATCTCTACTGCGGATAACTTTCTTGGACTGTGGATCCCACAATCTGTAACCGAATTCTTGATCACCATAGCCAATAAAGATACACGGAGTTGACTTGAGATCAAGTTTCTGCCTGAGCTCCTTTGACACATGTGCAAAAGCCTTGCACCCGAACACCTTTAGGTGAGAATATGAAATATCCTTCCCTGTCCATATCTTCTCCGGAACTTCAAAGTTCAAAGGAACTGACGGTGTCCTATTTATCAGATAACAAGCCGTGAGGACTACTTCGGCCTAGTATGCTTTAGGCAGCTTAGCCATACTGAGCATGCAACGAACTTTCTCAACAATGGTGCGATTCATTCGCTCAGCAACACCATTATGCTGTGGGGTCCTCGACACTGTCTTCTCGTGCCTAATGCCATGTTCAGTGCAATACGCTGCAAATTCTCGAGAAGTATATTCGCCTCCATTATCTGAGCGAAGGCACTTTAACTTCTTCCCTGTCTGTCTTTCCACCAACGCATGAAATGCTTTGAAGCGATCAAAAACTTGATCTTTTGATCTTAAACAGTAGGACCATAATTTCCGTGAAGCATCGTCAATAAATGTCACAAAATATTTGCTTCCACCAAGAGATTCTTCTTCTATCGGTCCACACACATCAGAGTGACCGAGACTCAGTAACTTGGAGCGTTGCTTCCTGGTGGAACTGAAAGAAACTCTGTGTTGTTTTCCGAACAAACAGTGCTCGCAAGGATCTAGTGCAACATCCTTCGCGAGATTGATAGCATCAATCTTGGCTAGTGTAGCCAAGCCCTTCTCGCTCATATGCCCAAGTCTTTTGTGCCAAAGATTTGGTGACGCCTCTTTTTCCATGGCGTTGAGGCTTAACTGGCATAATTTTGTATGAGTTTTGAATAGCGTGCCACAGATATGACCCCTCGCAACAACTATCATACATTTCGACAGCTTCCAAGTGCCATTTTCAAAATTACTTTCATAACCATGTCGATCAAGGGCTAGTCCTGAGATCAGATTTAGCCTGAGATGCGGAACATGGCGCACATCCTTGAGGATAAGAGAACATCCTATGTTGGTTTTCACGTGCACGTCACCAATACCAACTACACTGGAGTAACTGGTGTTACCCATCTTTACGGTACCAAAGTCCCCTGATTTGTATGTAGCAAACAAATCACGATGTGGAGTGGCGTGAAATGAAGCTGCAGAGTCAATCACCCACTCAATTTCTTGATTGCCTACATGTAGGCATGTCTCGTCTCCATAAGAAACAAGAGCAATTTCCGATGATACTGTGACAATGGTTTCACCTTCATCCTTGTTGGAGCTTTGACCGGTTTGGGGTTGATCCCTCAAAAGCTTTCGATAGTCCCTCTTTATATGACCGTAAATTCCACAATAATTACAGTTTCCGTTGAATCGACTCGAGTTGTCAGCGGATTTACCTCTCTCCTGGGATCTACCTCGATCTTGAGATCGTCCACGATTTTGACCTCGACCTCTGCCTCTGCCTCTGCCACGACCTCTTCCTCTACCTCCACCTCTGCCTTTACTTTTCGACACAAGAGCATAAGATTGGTCAGCATTGACTTCTTTTCTTCTAGCTTCTTCATTAAGTAAAGCATCTGTCACCATTTGCATAGATACTTTACCATTGGGGGCAGAATTATTGAGGGTGACAACAAGAGTCTCCCAACTGTCCGGTAGGGAACATAGAAGTAGTATCGTTTGTTCCACATCTTTGAGGTTCCAATCGGCGGCAGCAAGCTGGTTCACGAGGTCCTGGAAATGACTCGTGTGTTCTGGTGTAGACATACCACTACGAAGCTTGTGGTTTACTAAACGTCTCATCAACAAGGTCTTGTTACATGCCGTCTTTGCCTGATACATGTTAGCAAGCTTATCCCACAACGTGTGGGCACTCGTTTCCTGTGCGACATGATGGAACACACTATTGTCAACCCACTGACGAATCTGAGCAACAATCTTCTTGTTCAACTTTTTCCAATCATCATCACTTGTCTTCTCGGGTTTGGCACCTTTATTTTCGATTGGCCTGGCTAAATCCTTCAAATTTAGCAAATCCTCCATGCGAGGCTTCTACATATTGTAATTAGTAGGCGTCAATCGCATCATCGTTTTGATGTTGAATTTTCCATGTTAAAATTCAACAAGCTTGCTTGTACCCAAATTTAGAGGCTGAATTTAAGGAAACGGAGCATGCGGTTGGATCCGGAATGGTCAAAAACCTTAGGAATCGTTCTGACCTTGTTGAAAACGGATCAAAAATGAGTTGAACCCGGACGAAACAAGTTGAAAGAAGTTGAACCGGATTAAATTCGATTTTGACCAGAGTTGTCCGGCTGACCGTTGACTCGACCAGCAGCTTTGACCGGGTCAGATCCTGGGTCGCAGATCCTTTCTTCTTCGCCCGTTTTGTGAGTTGGGCCGAGTTAACTCGCCGTTAACTCGGTCGGCATGGAATGGAGGTTTCCGGCAATCGAAAAATTCCAAAAAATTCCGAAAAATATGTATTCGGAATCCTTGCAACACGAGCTTCACAACGGTAGTAACAAACCTCAATTCCGGAATGAAAAGATTTTGACATCGAATTGGGTCGAATTCGATCGTCACTTTCCGGCAATCGAAATAGTTTAAAAACTATATATTCGGAATCGTCGGACAGAGAGCTTCACAACCGTGATAAGAAATCACAGTTTCGGGACGAAAATTTCGGACGAAATTTTACAGAGAACAACTGGAGGAACTCCGTGGCTCTTGATACCACTTTGTTGGGGTTGAAAAATTCTTCATTCAACATTTTGAACGAATTACAATAGGAGGAGCAACTCTCACACTAGACTATTACAAAAAACCAACCCTCAAAATCTCACGTTTGAACTATACGGAGTTCTCTTTTCTTTCTGTCGATGTTTCTCTCTTTTTGGTGTGTTTTCTTCCTGATCAAATGCAGCTATATTTATAGGCAATTGAGTAGTAGTAGCTAACCCCTTCAAGTCTTGAAGGGGTGACTTTTGGTGGCTTGAAGGGGTGTGTCTGTCCAAGTCTTGAAGGGATGGCTTTTGGTGGCTTGAAGGGGTGTGTCTGTCCATGTCTTGAAGGGGTGTGTCGGTAGGAGGCTGAAAAAGACGGACTTCGTCTACAATACATATATGTAATAATATAATGGTATATGAGCTTGATGATATAAATATAAGATTTAAGAGTATTGTTTCTTGTGTGAACTACTTTCCTTACTAGTATTTAGCTATATTCCGAGAATTGAGAGTTTTGATGCGCTTTTATTAATATATAGATTATAGATTGTTAGAATTAAGGTTCTATCCAAGCTAGAACGAGCTCCAATCCAATTATATTATGTTGGGTCGTATCATAGATTAAAACACTAAACTTCTTTTTACTAAGATTCTCTATCTATCTCTAACTCTTAACTCTAAGGTCACCATATATATAAATAATATGTTATATATCAATTTATAATACACAATAGAAACCTCAAAGCCCTAAAAGCAGGTTAGAAATTGCAGTTAAGTGAGACACAACACTTTGAAGTCGGTCTTTTCAAAATGAGAAACCTAAGAAAAGAAAAACAAATTCTATCTCAATAATAAACACAACAAAAGGTATGAGTATCATAAAAGTTCTTGAGAAACAAAATTAGGGGTTAAGGATTTTGTTGTTGATATCTTTTCGTGCAGGTTTCTTGAAATTAATTATTTACCACTAACATGTAACATAAGGTAGAAAATTAATTAAATACAAAGGCAGCAAATCAATTTAATGGAGTTGGGTTTCGTTTTCTTTGGGCCTAAATCAATTTTCTCGATCTGTTGATTTTTATTCGATTAGCTTGGACCAATATTTCTTTTACCACATGGGCTGAAAAAGGGAAGCAGGCTAAGATATATATATATATATATAATACTAGGTGCAAGCCCAATGATGACCCCGGGCTACAGCTCAAGTTAGTCCTGGGCTTGGGCCCGCCCCTGGTATTGATCGATTGTAAGTCGCATATTTTAATAGGGGGTTCCTATGGTTGGTCCCTACCCTTTTACTTTTTTTTTTTGATGTTGGAACGACAAAAAATGTCGGAAGTTAAACAATAGAGTGAACTTTTAGATTTTTTGCGAGAAGTTGCAATATCACGACAATATCGTCGAAGTTACAAGGACATATGTGTAGCAGTCAGATGTGGATAAAAAAAAAAGAAAATTAATCAGCAATTAAATATTGATTATTCTCACGATTTAAGGGCTTCAAAATGTCTAATGATTGAAATTGTTTGGAAAACCTACTGATTGTGCCAAAATTTATTCTTGTTAGTTATATCATTGCGGTTGTTTACTTCAATTTTGTTTTCTCCGTCGTACATTGATGTTGTTTGTTAGTGACAGCTAAAAACAACGTAACAGGATGTGTGCTGGTCTGACATTAATATTGTTTGTTTGTGTCTATAAATGTAAAGCTTATGAAGCTTCAGTTGATTGTAAGTACATAAGGGCTCGTTTGCTTTCAAAATTAATAGTCACATGACTATTAATTTACCCTTATTAATAGTCTTGGTTATTATTATTAGGTTGCATGGTTAGCCAAATTGGTACCCTAGATTAAACCCAACAAAAAAAATAATCATATGTTTGCTTGGGCTAATTGACCAAATATTTTTAATCTTGCCACTTATTTGTATTTAATGACCTTCTTACCCTTATTCTAATTTTTAACTTCACCACTATGTATAATTATTGGATTTATGCTAATTATAAACATGCCATTTTGAGAAAATAACACAACCATGTATAATTATTGGATTTATGCTATAATACACAAGAAGGTCACAACCAATTATTACACTAATTACTCATTTCCACTAACAATCGATCACGAGTGTTGGTATATAACTCCAAACACACGAACTTTGATTTGATTGGGGGTAAGATTAAACAAGAACAAGGAAAAAATACAATTTCAAATTATAATAAAACAATAGAGGGGTCTAGGATGACATATTGCATTATTGGTGATATATATCAACCAATTTAATATGCACTAGAATATAAAGATCCCACTTATAAATACAATATCTAATACGACTGAATTTCTATTGTGACCAGACAACACTTCTAATATCGTTGTTGCGTGAGGTTTTGATATTTGTAATGTGCTATCTCAAACTTATTTATAATTATGTATTGATTTGCTTGACATTTTGTAATATAAGGTTTGGAGATTTAATATTATTTGTTTGTTGAATTGCGACTTTGCTCATGTGTCGTTTTGCTTACCAAGTTGAATATAAATATTTTCAAGTTCAATTAATATTTCCATGTTCCCACTAAATTACTACTAAGTGATGAGTTTCCTAAATATGTGTATCTCGCCAAAGACACTAGATCAATTATGAAAAAAAAAATTAGCTGAGGAAATGGTTTGATCAATTTAATAAGCATTATATTTAAGCAACTGTTGCGTAATATATACAATAAAAAATATGAAGTTCCATTCCTAGTTCGAAAGTCCAATATGAAAAAATGATTAAGCAAATATAAGTAAATAATGATAGATTTACTAATAAGGATATTTTACAATGCTATTTTACAAGGATACTTTAGTCTAATAAATTAAAAAAATGGAGGTATTTAGGTCCATGAAATTAATCCTTATTAGGCTTAATTGGGGTATTAATAATTGGGGGGGAGGGGGTACCCAATTATTAATACCCCAATAAGACCGCCACGTAGGACAACCCCATTATTAGTAATGTGAAGCAAACCACCTTATAGCTATGACTATTAATATAATTTGGTTTGATTGGGCAAAGCAAACGAGTCCTAATTGTATTGGGGCTTCACTAGATTGGTCCATATGCCACTTAATGGTGAGAGAATGACAAGAAAATGCTACAAAAATATGTCAAAGAATGACAATTTCTGGTGAATACGAAGCTGTCCGTATGTTTTGTTGCGAGGTCCAGATGTGGAAACAACATAATTGTTTACTTATGCAAAAAGATAGGCTTGAACCGAACCCCATGCTCCAATCTGTTGGATGCTAATGGCACCAGAATCACCACATCTATCCTCTTGAAGAGAGGTTTGGTTTCAAACCCCGATTCGAACATGAGGAGTACGCCATGCTAATGTGCCTTACATGATCTACATCTAAGGGCCAGGCGCTGATGAGCACATCAAACTATTCATGTGGCTAGAGCCCTCACAACCCAGACACAACGACGCAATTATAAGGGGCGCACTCTACCATTGAGCTAATAGCCCTATAGTTCAAAATACCTTTAAGTATGACATTTTGAAACTTCAACACTCTAGAAATTCATTTACATTAGAGCTAAATTCTTTCCAATCGAATTAAATTGCAACAACTCATTTGTTCTTACCTTCAAGACGCACACATGGAAGCGACATGATACAAAGACATAGATTTGTAAAAACATTCATATTACTTGATGTGTCCGGCATGGTTACAGATACACTGACACAAAATGACACATACACTAATAATTTTTTGAAGTGTATGCACATCATAGCCTACAAATTATCGAGAATCAAACGAGTATTTGTTTTTTTTTTATGGTTAAAAGAGTATTTGATTTTGTTTTATATTGTTGCTTGCACTTTTCTAACTACAAATAGTAATCAAAAAATAAACAAAATTGTCCTTTGAGCTTAGTAGTTCATTTTGGATATTTTTCTTTATTTTCGTCCCTTAGATTCGATTATATGATAAAAAGCTATTATTTTTGAAAGGCTAGGTGGCAAAGTGGACACTTTCAAATATCACTTAGTAATTATAAAATAAGATAAACGTTGGAAAATGATATATACAGAGCAAAATCCATCCATGCAGAGCAATGTTTTATTTCTTACTACTTTACCCTTTCCAAATCAACAAATCAATCTATTTTTTTTCTTCTAATTCCATGATTTCTCATACCTCCCTTTTCTAATTCCACAAGTTTTCTAAGAATTCGTGAATCACAAAAATTATGAAAACATTCTCTTGCATTAATGGCGATTGAAATTCTATTTCAATGGAAGAACAAATATTTATAAGTTTCTATTTTACATCCAGTTAACTTTTTATTATTAAATATATTCTTTGATATTCTCCTTTTGAGTTATTAGAATGCTCTCTTTCCTCGTTGCTATTTTTTTTTTAATTTCTTGTGGACAAAATTAACACACCAAAATAAGTTTATTTAATCCAATCCATTTAATTATTAGAAAAAAAAATAAGAAATGGTTCTTTTTGTTAAGTTTTTTTATTGATTTTTTTAATGAAACATGCATGTAGTAAAAATCTATTATTTTGATTTTGTTAAATATTTTTCAACTATATATATATATACACACACACACACACACAATAATGATAAACCACCACAAAATATGACGAAGATGATTAAAAAAATCAAATACATATCTAAATATAAGAAATTTAGGCAGAAGATATATGAATTAAAGATGAAAAGAGAGATGAAAACGAAAAGGTTTAAAAGAAAAAACAATTAAACTGGGCTAAGACTTTTTTTTTTTTTTTACTATTATCATTATGTCTTGAGTTTCCTTTTTTTATTAATTATATTTCTTTGTTATTGAAATCACTCATCCGTGTGAGGTGAAACCAGATTTTCGGTTAAATTTTATTGAATGACTAATAATAACTTATTCAAAAATTATCTATCATTTTTATATAATGATTTTTTTTATATATAGGAAATAGTGTATTGATTGAGTTTCTATTGTTATGTAATATGGGATGCTACTAAAATGAAAAATAAGTTGTACAATCAATTAAAAAGGGTAAAGTAATAAATAATGCAAATTTGCTCTTGAGGGATTTTGCTATGTATATATCTTTTTTTTTTGATAGTTAATATATCATTTCCATAAAGGTTGAGGTATATACCGGAATTTAACACTTTGGGATATTGTGAACGAGCTGTTTAGCAAAACTTGTTTCGCCAAATTAATTAATTACAAATCAAAAGTACAAAGTAATTTTGTTTTTTAATAGGTGAATTTTAAGAATATAGGACATAGTTATTGTGGGACACACGGTTACGTGCATTAAGTTCTATAATTTAAGTATCTCAGTTGAACGTTGTGTGCGTGAGTGGTTTGTATTTCTTCAAATTAGGTATCTTATTAATTATGATTACAATGGCTCATAAGTGCATTACATATTTAGTAGTTTTCGTCATTAGAATTATAAAGATGATTTGATAGATGCAAACATCAGGCCCAATTCTAGTAACTTCCGTTCAAGTGTAATCAATTCTTAAAAGCATAATCATGTACACTACTAAACAATAATTTCCTGTAATAATCCGTAATTCTTTTTTCATATTAATTACAATAGATCGTATATTATAAGCGAAGTTCGCGATTGCAACAAGATGATAACAAATTTATTGCAAATTAGGTCTCCTATCACTATCGCTAGTTCTAAGTAGATTTAGGTCCGGAACACCTGAGAGTAACTCTTGGATGATTGGCTGGATTGGGAGTTATTGTTGTAAATAATAACTCGTAAACTAACTAAATCAAGTCTTGAATTATCAGTGCCTCTTGTCCCCCAGTTCAAATGATGGAGTTTGGATACGTGAATTTTATTTAAAACAATGGTGGACCCGCAGCATAATTATCGTAGCACCAAGATCCGCATTTGAACTATGAGCTGAGGGCATCACCTATACGGTTTTATAACCGTCCAGTATTTCTTAAATTATTTTGAAAGTGAGTTTCATATCGAATATTTTCGATATTCACATCCTCATGTTGAATCTCGATTTCGATAGTGCCGGCCATAAATGCAAAGTCGAAAGAACCGATGTCTATACATAGGCATTAAGAGGAGAGAGAAAAACCATTTGTCTTTTAGTGAACACGTACTTCTTTTGACAAAGGTATGTGGAGGATATTCGATGTAGCTTTCGATATGAGACCTCGAGTTAGGCTTCGATACAGGTTTCGATATATCCTTCGATATATCCTTCGATATAGTCTCTCGATATGTCTTTCGATATAGGTTTTCGATATAGTCTCGTATCTTTTCCCGATATTCATGACAATCATATTCAATATATCAAATATATATTGAAAAATCTATATCTCTAGCTTATTTTATGATCGTTACTTGATTTGCTTATATGGCTAACCTTTAAGTTCAATATGTCAGATTTCGGTGATTGCATTTGCCAAGCCTCGAAGATCTTTCACTTTTAGTCGACATAGTTAGTTTGTGAGACGACAATGTCGGGATCAAGAGACGTGAACGTGCCTTATGATACTGTTGGCTTTGTTCCTGGCATGTGGCCTGGGAATGGTGATAATGGCCAACAACGCTATTCTCCTACACTCTCCTCTGATATGCTGAACTTGCATTCGTTGGTGGACGATTATGCAGGCGATACCCTTAGGAATGAGGATGATAGGGATGAAGATGACATGGACGATGCTGAGATGGGGATGAAGAAGAGAGCGAAACTGAGGGCGAGAGAGAAAATGAATTTGGCCTGATAGATGTGCCGGAGGTGAAAAAATATAAGACCGATATCAAATATGAAAATATGATTTCTCGTGTCCCTCATCATCCCGATTACTATCGCACTGAGTACCATATTGATGGGTACGGGATTAGATTTCCCGATCCCAGCGAGCGGATGCATAAACCTCATAAGGGTTGGATTACGGTGAATGCAAAACACTTCATCAATGGGCTGCGTTTCCCTATCGATCCTTCGATCGTTTCCATTCTGAAGAGCATCAGAGTCTTCTTGGGGCAACTCTCCCCAAATTCTTTTGGCGTTATTGTGGCTTTCTTTCTAGTGATGAAGGCCTTGGGGGCGCCGTCTAGCATTAATGAGTTCTGGGGTTTATTCTCGGTTGTTACGAATAAGAAAGCTGAAGGAAGAGGGTTTTTTTTTGTGAAGTCTCGTGCTGGGCGAAAGTTTTTGCAGTTTACCCAAAGTAGCTATGGCTTTGGGAGAAAGAGCAAGTACTTCTACGTCCAGGAGAAAACTGTCGGGGAATTCAAGGGTCTTCTGGAGAAATGGTCAAAGATGGAGAAGTACTGACAACCCCGCTCTTGTGGGCGCGACGACGTGGGCTGCTGTCTTTCTTGATCTTCTGATGGAGCACAAACATGACCATCCTACCTATGTGCAAGAAGAAGTACTTCGTGCTGGTGGTCTGTCACAAAGGGCCTAAAATGGCCCGTATAGCCTCAGTACGTCGTTTGCGCGTGTTGAGTCATACGCTTAGTATGCTCTGTCATTGATAGTCGTTTAAACATTTGCTAATTATTGTGTGTAGGTCAACTTGTGATGAGTCTCAGGCTAGATGTTATTGTGTCAACGACAACCGATGTAGACGCGATCCCCAACGCTGAACCGGCATTGCCCGTTATTCATAAAACTCACAGACGAGAGGGTTATGCGCGAGGTCGAGGACGGATGATGCGTCTCAAGATGAACGGAGTATACAAGGCGGGGTCGATGGTTTCCTTGGGGATTATGTGCCTCCCCAAGGTAGAGATAGAGCGAGTTCTAGTAGGAACCGAGCCCCGAAAGCCCCGGGCAGAACTCCTACACAAGCAAAGATGAGACGGGTTGAGTCCTCTAGAACGACTAGTGATCCAGCTGAAATTTCCACAACATAGGGAGGGAGTGCGATTTTTCAAGCGGTAAGTTTATTGCTTGTTTTTATGTTTGTGGAATGTATTCCACTAGAGGTTCATATCAAGTCTGGTTATTTATCATTATTTATCATGCACAGGTCGACAAGTTTATTTCTAACATCTTGAGGGTAGCCAGTAATAGTGACCTGAACAAGGCAGAAGCCATTGCACGGCAATTGTTGATCTAGAGGCGATGGGCAATTATGATCCCATCGCAGCGGCTAAGGTTGCAGCTGAACAAGAGGAAGCCCTGGGTGTACTTGCTTATTGTGAAAGTAACGTTGAGGCTCTCCTTGGCAATAACGCGAGATTAACAGCGGCGCTGAATCAAGCCAATGACGCTGCTCTTTTTGAGAAGGAGAAGAGAGAAGTCGTGGAGGCAGTACTTCATCGCATTAAGGCAGAGCTCGCACGGGCCTAGAGGGCTGTACGCTTCGAGGTAATGTCTCTTTCGCTTGTATTATCAGTGTTTTATTTATTGTATATTATTAACGGTATCCGGTATTGTCCCCTTAGGCACCCACGCGAGAGCAGGAATTGAGCATCGCAAAGGGTTTCCTCCTCAGCAAGACCTATAAGGACATATGCATGGAAATGGCTTTGTAGGATTGGGAGGAGGCCAAAGATGCCATCATCGGTCAAGCTAAGCTGTAAACTGGGTTTAGAGAAGGTTTTGATGCTGAGTTGCTTGATCCGTTATTGGGTCCAGATGGGCAAATTCTAGAAGATTATGAGTTCGATTATGACAGTGGAGACTCAGAGCCAGATGATTATGTTGAGATTTTGAAGCAGAAAAGCTTTGTTCTAATTCACACCAAGGGTGCCCCTAAGTACCCCCTCTGAAGTCTATGTCTGTACTTGTTGTTCTGTCTGTTTGATAGCAATTTCTTGAGCATTAGTCCTGCCTTTGTAATTTGAACAATTGCTTGCATGTCTATGGTTTTGTGTTTGCCCCTTTTAATTGAAGAAGTGTGTTTTCTCACTTGTTTCGTACTCAATGGTCTCGATAGACGGGAACCTTTTCCGCCGTCAATCTTATTTTCTCTTGTCCTCCTTATCTCGACGGATAGGGGATCTTTTTCTTTTCTTTCGTCCTTCTTATCTCGATGGATAGGGGATCTTTTTGTTTTCTTCTGTCCTCCTTATCTCGATGGATATGGGATCTTTTTCTTTTCTTTTGTCCTCCTTACCTCAATGGATAGGGGATCTTTTTCTTTTCTTTCGTCCTCATTATCTAGATGGATAAGGGATCTTTTTCTTTTCTTTTGTCCTCTTTATCTTGATGGATAGGGGATATTTCTCTTATCTTTGGTACTCATTATCTCGATGTATAGGGGATCTTTGACCCGTTAGGGTAAGTTTTTACCTTACCCCGTAGGATAGGAGATATCCGACCTTAATAGGCACTCTTCCCCGTATCTCGTAAGTTATCAGAGTCACTTTCTACTGTTGACGGAGGGTCATATTTGTTTACCCGCCAATTAGCGGATAACCATATATGGAGGAATATAATAATAATATCCATGCCCGGGAGATGGGCATTGTCAGATTTGTCTATCCATATGATAAGAGATATTTTACCCGTTAAGGTATATTTCTATGTTACTCCGTAGGGTAGGTTCGTCCCTGCAAGCGCAACGATATCATAGAAGAGATATATATATGACGATTCAAGATAAAGGTTTATAACAAATAACGATTGAGAACTAGGTAAATCTCAGTTCGCCTATGTATCCCGTTAATAAGGGAATTTGACCGGCGTAGTTCCTCATGTTTTAGTTGCATGCCAGCCCACAGGGGCAATTTAGGTAAAACGTAAAATGTTCAGACATAATGAGAATTCAAAAACTTAAAGAGAGGTTCCTCATGTTCTGCCATTTGTTGACCTTCGTTGCCAACGGCCACTGGTGCTTCAGCTTCCCTGATCTTAGGGAGTGTAAGAGAGGTTATGTAGCAGAGCCATCCTTCTGTGTGATTAGCAATGGTCTCACCAATTCCACAGGGTGCGGGAACTTTATTTTCTGATGGTACGTGGAGACCACCGCCCGAATCACATTCAAAGCTGGCCTTCCAATGATGATATTGTAGGCAAAAGGATGATCAACAATCGTATACTGGATGTTGATAGTTCTTCTATATGGTTCTTCCCCGAAAGAGGTAGGAAAATTGACCTGTCCTAATGGAATCACCTTGCCCCGAATATGCTCTATCACATTGTGGCCCAAAGACATCTTCTCCAAAGCATGTGTGAAAATAATATTGGTGGAACTCTTGTTGTCTATTAGGACTTTGCGTACCCTGTAATTAGCTATATCAAGCTTAACTACGAGAGGGAAGTCGAGTTTACCTAATTGGATAGCCTCTGGCAATAGATCCATTAGGTCCCTCCTTGAAAAAGAAATGACTTCATCGAGCAGTTCCTCCAGGTCTAGAAGCATCGTGAAACCAACGTACATGTCCTCCTGTTGCCCTCGGGTAATCTTCTTTATCCCATTGGTGGAGTCGGCCCCTGTTGGTCTGCCGCTGATCATGTTGATTATCCCTCTAGAGGGTGCGTTGACTATCGCACTTCCACGTCTGCCCGGAGCCTCGATGGCTTTTTACTTATCTCTTTGGGGGGTGTGGGATCTTTCCTCGTGCTCTCCTGAATCCTTGGCATTTTGAACATATTCGACAAACTTTCCTTCGCAGATGAGTCTTTCTATCTCATCCTTCAAATATATGCATTCCTTTATTTTGTGCCCCCTTTGACGATATTATTCACAATATCTCTTCGAGTGTTTGGTTCATGGGCTCTATTTCAGTTTCCTCGGTCGATTAAGCCATTTCTTCCTTGGTGCCACTGCAAATACGGTGAAAATATCTTGGTTCAATTGAGTGTACCTCTTTGGGGATCTGTCACAGCCGTTCCTTTCTCTGTTCCAACCTTCTTTCCCTTTGGATCGGTTCTAGGCATGACAGGAGGCTTGCTTGGCAGCCATCATATTATCTTGATAAATAGTTTCATATGCCAACGCGTTAATCTGATCAATGGTAGGGGATTTCAGCTTGATCAACTGAGTCGCGAACCTTCTATGTGAAGTTGCGTTGAATAAAACGAGGGCCACATGTTTGCCCTTAAGTTCCTCCACCTTGAGTAACTCCTCGTTGAACCTTTTCATGAAGTCCTCAAGGTTCTCCTTCTTTTTCTGTTGCATTGAGTTCATGTGGTTCATGCTGGTGCGCATCCTCTTATGACTAGAGAAATGGCTCTCAAATCTTTGCCTAATCTGCCCATAACTGGCTATAGAACTGACCTATATCCTTGTGAACCAGTCGAGGGCAGCCCCAATCAAGGTCATAACCAATATCTTTGCCTGTACGTTGTCGGTAAACCGGTGCAGGTTCATGATACTGTCAACATAGTACAAGTGTTCGCGGGGGTCACTCTTCCCATAATATGTCTTGAGTAGAGGAATCTTATCCCCTTTCTCCAATACTTCGACCTCGATTTCCTCACTGAACGGGGTCAACCTTCGGTGTCCGCTAACCAATGCCAATTTGTGGTTGACCTATTCCTTCTCCTGGTTCATACGTTCCATCCTCCTGACTATGTCTCTCATCTCTACCTTGGGGCAGGCAGCCTCTTCAACGTGAGCTCCAGAAACTGGGTGTTTCCTCCTAGACTCCGCCATCTCCTCACGGTCTTGAGCTTTGGACCCCCCTCTGAGACCTCTCGTCCTGGACTCCTGAGGTTGATGAGGCAAGTTTCCGTCACCCTGGTTGATTAGGCGAGGCACTAGTGTCTCTAACGCGGTATTCAGAGTCGTTTGTACCGTAGCATTGATTTGTGCCATAATCTCTGGTGAAAGGACGATAGAGTTCACGGGCACAGGCTCTGGAGGCACTGGCGCCTGACGTGGTGGTGGGTCATGTTGTTGTTCAATACCGATCTCGGGAATTGGAACCTGTGGTGGGGCACTTTCTGCGGTCTCATTATCAATCGCAGGTCTAACCGGTCGTGATCGGGTCACCCTGCACTGCATCCTAGCGTCTTCGTCTGGGAACGTGGCGTTCCCACATACGACGCCACTAATTTGACAATAGATTGTATATTATAAGCGAAGTGCAAGATTACAACAAGATGCTAACAAATCTATTAAAAATCATGTTTCCTATCACTATTGCTAGTTCTAGGTAGACTTAGGTCCGGAACACCTCAGAGTAAGGCTTGGATGCTTAGCTGAATGTCGAGGATGATGTCGAATCTAGGCAGATATTGAATCTCTTCTATGTCGAGGATGTGACTGATATCGAGGATATGGCCATGTCGGGTGAGTAATATCGGGAATGTATATCTCAGGGAATATGTCGAAAGTGTATGTCGAGTATATATGTCAGATATAACATCGGATGATATGTCGGCTATAGATATCGGATGAAGGCTCGATATCAAATATGGATATTCGATATACGTATGAACAATGTGGGTTAATTAATGAAGCTTACCTTGATTAGGGGAGCCCGGATATATAGGCCTCAGGATGCAGGGACCGCACACGTGACTTCCACGTGCGCTGTACCATATCAAATGCGATACTCGATATCGGAAGCTATATCGGAGGTCCATCCCCAATATAAAAGAGCGCTGAGCTGATTCCTGATGGGCTTGGCCCATATAATTGGGGTCGGCCGGTCCAATACGAAAATTACCCATATCACATATATTATGTTAAAATTTTCTTGTTGACAAACATCAATATTTGTAGTGTAGAGTTCTTAAACATAAATTCATGATAAGAAAGTTAAAAAAACTAAAATAAAAATGTTCCAACTGCTCATACATTAAGCGAACCTCTTCACACCATCTCGAAAGATTAATTAAATTTGAAAACATATTTACATCTAATTATCTACCGTTTCTAACAATGCGAAAATGTTGCTGAACACGACGAGGTTTGATATTCAACTAAAGGTGATTCAAAGAGAATAAAAGAAAATAATCATATACGACTTTTTTTCATAGATAAATATACAACGGTAACAACATTACACTGTAGGTAGTGACTTTTATATCTGACTTAGTGTCTTACCTATCCTTCATGCTTATACCTAATTCTCTCACATGTGTGTGAAATCTTAAATTATATTTCCCAACTGTTTTTATTTTAGGAAAGAGTTTGTAATTCTGTTATGGCAGTTATAACTAACCTGCCATTTATAGTAAATTATGTTAGTTAGATAGTTAGTTTTATTTCTTGTTCTCTCAAGTGAGATTATGTACAATTCCTTTCACCAATAGGACTAGGATAGAATCAGTATATAAGGCACACAATACACACACAACAATCACTTTACTTTCTCAAATTGTAAATTGTAAAACAAGAGAATGAACTCTCTCTCTCTCTCTCTCTAATCTTTCAGTTTCTAGTTTCTTTTTCAATAAAAAAGAAAGCTTTCTTGTTCTTTTGATGGTATCAATCGCAAGGTTTCGTTTCACTTCCGCTGTGTAATCTCCTCTGTAAGGTACTGCGAATTCATCAATCTCGAGTTCGATCGGTTGAGGTTTGAAATCACCAAACTTCACCTGAATATTATCTTACTTGCCAAAGCTTCCGATTTGATATCAAACTACGTATCATTGTATGAGATACGAAGGGCTGATTGGAGCCGCTTTTTACTGGGTTAGATAAATAGTCTGAGAGCGGCCTTGTAAGCCTAAGAAGGTGATAGCCGTTTCTTTTCCCGTCCCTCCTCCCCGGCATAGCACTTTGCTTCCGGTTCTTCAGAAGAATCCACTTACGTCACCCTTCTTCATTGATCTGGGGGAAAAGGAAACGTCTACCAGTTGGGAAGCTCCCGCTAGATAGCCGCCCCTTTTTTTCTTTTTACAGCCTCGTGGACAGACGAAAGAAGGAAAGTTACAGAAGGGGGCTCGCGAAGTAGACAGTTCTTGTTTTCTTTTCTGCTATTGCTTTATGTTGCAATCGATTTTGTGTTCTCATGTGATCAATTTGAGTTTGGTTGGTTTCTCTTTTCTTGAGAATCATGTTTGAAAATCCCAACAATACGAATAGTTCTAATTTTAATACTGCTATGAACACCAAGAATCATTGTGATGATTCTACATATGTTTATTTCTTGGATTCACATGATCACACTGGTTTCAGTATTGTCAGTGAGTTGCTGAATGGTGAGAATTATCTCTCTTGGAGTAAGAGTGTTGAAATGACACTAAATATTAATAATAAGATTAGGTTTATTGATGGCACATTGCCAATCCCTACTGATATTGATCTTGTTGAAAAGAATTGTTGGATGAGAGCCAACACATTAGTTCAATCTTGGTTGGTTAATTCTGTGTCTAAAGAGATCAAACAGAGTTTATGGTTCTTTACTACTACACAAGCTATTTGGCATGATCTGAAAACCAGATATGCAAGAACAGATGGATCCAAGGTGTTTCATCTACATAAATCATTAGCCACTATCGCACAAGGATCAAACTTTATTACTGCATATTACAATTCTTTCAGATCACTTTATGATGAATTTGTGAGCCAAATACCTATTGTATCTTATACCTGTGGCATGTGCACCTGTAATGTAAACATGAGCATACTTCAATTGCAACAATCAGATTACGTTGTATCATTTTTAGTAGGCCTAAATGATTCCTACACTGCAATTAGAAGTCAAATTCTGCTGAATACTCCCCTGCCTTCTCTGTCACAAATTTACTCTATGGTTCTGCAAGAAGAGAACCAGAGATCTTTACAGGCTTACAACTCTAACATGGATCCCCTAGCCATGTTAACCAGGTCTAAGTACCCTCAATAAATAACCAGAAGAACTACAACCCTTCTGCAACTAACTCTCAGAACAAGTTCACTACCAATGTGTACCCAATGTGGCTATAATGGTCATACCACTGACATATGTTTTCAGCTGATTGGGTACCCTCCTAGATGAGAAGGTTCTACAAATAGAAGAGGTCCTGCAAATCCTCATATTGCAAAATTAGCAAATGTATGTGAGAACTAGCAAGTCAATGAATAGCCTGCTACACTAGTTGATGCCAATCAGGATTTGTTTCAGCAGTTTCTAGCATTTACCAGACTTCAACAAAACATTGAAAGTCAGGCTGATTCTGGTAAACACTTTGCTGCTGCTATAGTTACTGGTGAGGCCTTCAATCACTGTGTATTGTCTTCTAATGTTGCAAAGTATCCTGTTAAAAATACATGGGTTATAGACACATGAGCCATTGATAACATGATATGTGATAATTCTCTATTTTATGGGATTAGTAGTGCTATTAAAATTCCTATTCATCTGCCAAGGATAACATTTGCCACTCACAAAGGATCAGTTCAACTATCAGATTCCTTAATGCGGCATAATGTGTTACATGTACCAGAATTCACATATAATCTCATTTCTGTTTCTAAGCTAACTAATTTGTCATTTATTGCTCACTTTTTAACTTCCACTTGTGTTCTGCAGGACACAAGAACACTGGAGATGATTGGTTATGCTAAAGAAAGCCAAGGACTCTACTTGTTTAACTTTTCAGCAAATAAGCATGATAATAATTGAAACTTTGTTTCTGTGAATAATGTTGCTACTTTGAGTTCTAAGAAATTGATTTGTGGCACCTAAGATTAGGCCACCTTCTAGCAAGAAACTTACTTGTATATCTCAAATTGATATATCTGCTAATCACACTACATGTAATAATTGTGATACTTTCCACATGGCTAAGCAAAAGAAGTTGAAATTTCCTTTAAGCACTTCCATTTCTCAGCATGCATTTGATTTAATTCATTGTGATGTTTGGGGTCCTTTTTCAACCCCCTCTACTCCTCTACTGATGGTTTCAGTTTCTTTTTAACCATTGTAGATGATTATTCTAGGTGCACATGGATATACTTCATGAAACACAAATCAGAGGTTCAAACTCACTTAAACCATTTTTATACTTTGATTGAAACACGATTTTCAACTAAGATTAAACTATATGGAGTGATAATGGTACATAATTCATACTAAAATCTTTTTATGCATCTCATGGAATTGAACACCAAACCAGCTGTGTGGAAACGCCACAACAGAATGGTCTGGTAGAGAAGAAACACCACCACCTTTTACAGGTGGCTAAGTCCCTTAAATTTCAATCAAATATACCACTTGATTATTGGCCACAATGTGTTGCCACTGCTGCATTTCTAGTTAATAGGCTACCTTCACATGTGATTAACAATTGTACTTATTTTGAAAGATTTTTTAATAGACCTCCTAATTACTCTATTTTAAAGGTATTTGGTTGTCTATGTTATGCTTCAACACTTGTAAATCACAAATATAAGTTTGATGCAAGGGCACAAAGATGTGTGTTTTTGGGGGTATCCTAGAGGAACTAAGGGATACTTGTTACTAAACTTAGATTCTATGAAGTTATTGAAATCCAGAAATGTCATATTCTATGAAGATATTTTCCCTTTTACACAGATCAACACTAACAGTTCCTCTCAAGGATCTACGAAACTACTTGCTATGTGTACAAATACCTTTATATTGCAACATGAATTGATAGCTCATGTTCAAGAACCACCTATACACTTACATGCAAATTTAGCAGAACATGTATTCTCAAGTCAACACACCAGACATTCAGAATAACATGGATTCACTTTCAGAATCCACAAGCCACTCAATTCCTCAATAGATGAGAAGTAACTATGTACCTCCCTCTATAGATACTGGCATACAATCTAACATTATGCATATTCCTCAATCTGACATTATACCTGCAAATACAAACACACTATCTGATCAACAAGAGACAAGGAGAAGATCTGCTATACAGATCACAACTCCGACATATTTGCAAGCTTATGAATATAATCTTCCTACTACTAAATACCAAGCCAATTCAACTATTAATTATCCTATTGAAGCTTATCTCAACACTGGTGGACTAAGCACTATGCATAAAGCTTTTATTGTTGCTGTTACTAAGATTCAAGAAACAAAAACATTTAATTAAGCAGACAAATGTTTTGGGTGGCAGAAAGCAATGAAGAAAGAAATTGATGCTTTAGAAGTCACTAAAACTTGGGTGTTAACAGATATACCACGTAATCAACATTGCATAAGGTGTAAATGGGTATACAAAGTGAAATTGAAAGAAGATGGCTCCATAGTACACTATAAAGCTAGACTTGTAGCAAAAGGCTACACATACGAAGAATAACTTGATTATTTTGATACATTTAGTCTTGTTGCTAAACTAACATATGTTAGAGTCTTATTAGCTGTTGCAGCTTCAAAGAACTGACATTTACATCAACTTCATGTGAATAATGCCTTCTTACATGGGGATTTGGAGGAAGTAATCTATATGACACCTCCACTGGATATTGTGAACCTACAGACAGAATAGTTTGTCTTCTTAAAAAGAGCTTGTATGGATTAAAGCAAGCATCACACCAATGACATACAAAACTCACAGCCTGCCTAATTAAGTTTAGTTATTCTCAAACTATTGCTGATAGTTCATTGTTTGTTAAGAAAACTAACAATTCCTTTACAACATTGTGTGTCTATGTGGATGATATAACTCTTACAGGGAATGACATCAATGCAATCCAGAAACTAAAGGAGCATCTAGATCAACAATTCACTATCAAGGATCTCGGAAAGCTAAAGTACATCCTTGGAATTGAAATAGCAAGAAGCAACAAAGGCATATCTCTATGTCAGAGGAAATACGCCTTAGATATATTGACTGAAGCTGGATATCTTGGTTGCAAGCCTAGCACAACACCTATGGACATCTCAACAAGATTGAAAGCAGAAGATGCAGCTCCACTCACTGATCCTATTATTTATAGAAGATGGGTGGGAAGACTCATATATCTCACAATCACAAGGCCAAATCTAAATTATAGTATCCAAACTCTAACTCAGCATATGTCTAAACCAACTACAACACATATGGCTGCAACTCACATAATCCTAAGGTTCATAAAAGCAACACCTGGAAAGGAACTTTTCTATCCAGCATCATCAGAATCACAACTCAAAGGATTATGTGATAAGTGATTGGGCTTCATATCTTGATACAAGGCGCAGTGTAATAGAATATTCCATCTATTTAGAAGATGCTCTTATCTCTTAGAAAGCTAAAAAATAGGTAACCGCTAGCAGGTCCTCAACAGAAGCAGAATATAGAGCAGTTGCAACAGATACATGTGAGATTATATGGTTGAATCAACTTTTAAAGGACCTACATATTCAACAAATCAGGACTCCATTGATCTTTACTGATAATCGAAGTGCATATTGTGTTGCCAATTATCCAATACATCACGAGAAGACCAAAGATATCCAAATCGATTGTCATTTTGTAAGGGAAAAAGTGCACCTCGATTTCATCAAGATTGGTTACATCAACAATGAACATCAAATTGGAGATATATTAACAAAGCCCTTGTCCTTACAACCTTTCACAACCATGAGTTCCAAGATGGGGTTAATTGACATCCACTCCCATCTTGGGGGGGGTCCTAAATTATATTTTCCAACTTTTTCTATTTTAGGAAAGAGTTTGTAATTCTGTTTTGGCAGTTATAACTAACCTGTCATTTATAGTAAGTTATGTTAGTTAGATAGTTAGTTTTATTTCTTGTTCTCTCAGGTGAGAATATGTTTCGTTCACCAATAGGACTAGTATATAATCAATATATAGGGCACACAACACACACACAACAATCACTTTACTTTCTCCTGAAATTGTAAAACAAGAGTGATATGGGTAATTCCCGTAATGGGTCATGCCACCCAGTTATATGGGCCAAGCCCAACAAAAGTTGGCCCAACATTCTTATATCGGGGTTGGTACTCGATATAGGTCCCCATATCGAATGCCCACATTCGATATGGTATAACCTACGCGGAAAGCAAGGGTGCAGTCCCCGCATCCCGAGGTCTATATATATCCGAGTTCCGCTAATCAACCATATGGCCATATTGTCGATATACATACATACATAGAAGATATAGATTCGACATACATACCCGATATACCTTCCCCGATATGGCCATATTGTCGATATCAGCCACATCCCCGACATAGAAGAGATTCGATATCTACCTAGATTCAACATACCTTCATCCTCGACATCTTGCCAAGCATCCGAGTGTCATTTTGAGGTGTTCCGGACCTCTGTCTACCTAGATCTAACACTAGTTATAAGAGACCTGATTTGTAATAGATTTGTTATCATATTGTTGTAATCCCACACTTTACCTATAATATACGATCTATTGTCAAATTAGTGGCGTCGTCTGTGGGAACACCACATTCCCAGACGAGGATGCAAAGATGTAGCGCAGGTGACACGATCACAATTTGAAAGACATACTATTGATAATGCAACCGCAAAGAATGCCCCACTGTAGGTACCGTTGCCTGAGCCCAGTATTGAACAACAACGCGACCATGCTCCTCCTCAAGCAACGACAGCCCCATAGCATGTGCCCTTGAACCCTACTATCCTCTTACCAGAGATTATGGCACAAATCAATGCCACGGTCCAGATAACTCTGAATGCCGCACTAGAAACACTGCTGCCCTCCTAAATAACCAGGGTGCCGAGAACTTACCTGCACAACCTCAGGAATCCAGGACGAGAGGTCACGAGGGGGAATCCAGAGCTCGGGAGCGTGAGGAGATGGCGGAGTCTAGAAGGGAACGCATGGTTTCTAGAGCTCAAGTTGAGGAAGCTTCCGACCCCAGGGTCAAGATGAGAGACATAACAAGGAGAATGGAACGCTTAAACCAGGAAAAGGAGGAGGTCAACCGCAAATTGGCACTGGTGAATGAGCACCGAAGGTTGACCCATTTAATGAGGAAATCGAGGCCGAAGTGTTGCAGAATGGGGGATAAGATTCCACCCCTCAAGACATACGATGGTAAAAGTGACCCTCATGAATATTTATACTACATAGATGGTATTCTGAACTTGCACCGTTTTACCGACAACGTGCAAATGAAGATATGAGCTACAACCTTGACTGGGGTTGCGCTTGACTGGTTCACAAGGATAGCGGTCGGTTCTATTGCTAGCTACAGGCAATTGATGCAGAATTTCGAGAGCCAGTTCTCCAGCCAAAAGAGGATGCGCATAAGCATGAACAACCTGAACTCGATGAAATAGAAGGAGAAGGAGAAGGAGAACCTCGAGGATTTCATGAAAAGGTTCAACGAGGAGTTACTCAAGGTGGATGAGCCAAAGGGCGAGAAAGTGGCCCTCATTCTTTTCAATGTAACCTCTCATAGAAGGTTTGCAGCCGACCTGCTCAAAATGAAATCCCCTACTATTGACCAGATTAATGCCGCGGCATATGATACGATTTATCAAGACAACATGATGGCTACCAAGCATGTGTTGTTTCAGACACAAAGTCGACCGAGGGGAATTGAAGGATGGAATAGAGACAAAAGTGATCGTGGAAGAGACAAATCCCCTAGGACGTATACTCTTTTGAACATGGGTATCATAACCGTATTCGCCATAACACAAAAGAACAAGTGGCTAAAGGAGCCGAGGAAATTGAAAGAAAATCGAGGGACGAAATACTCAAGGAAGTACTGTGAATATCATTGCTAGGAAGGGCACACTATCGAGGTGTGTATAGACCTGAATGAAGAGATTGAGAGGCTCATCCGAGATGGTAAGTTGGTTGATTTCGTACGAATCTCGAGGGAGACATGGTACATAGATGATAGGTTCTGCTCGCCTTGAAATGATCAATCCCGCTCACCTAGGAGGGACAAGCACCGACCCATTGAGGCTTCTAGCGAATGCGGGAGGGCAATTGTTAATGCCCCTTCAAGGGGAGTGATCATCATGATCAACGGAGGTCCGTTAGGTGCAGACTCCACAAAGGGACGCAAGAAGATTACTCAAAAGGTGCATGATGGCAGGTACGTGGGTTTCACAACCCTCACGGAGGAGGAGGAATTTCTTGATGCGGAGATCTCCTTCACAAAAAAGGACCTGATGCAGCTTACACCCCAGACCCTTTTGGCAGGTAAACTCAATTGCTCTCTATTCGTTAAAATTGATATATCCAACTATTGTATGGAAGGTGCTCATAGACAATGGTAGTTCATCGAACGTGATATTTGCGTATGCCTTTGAAAAAATGGTTCTGGACCGAGTTATGGTCGAAGGGATCTCCACCCCATTGACAGGTTTTGGAGGCGGAGAGGTAATTTTGCAAGGACAAATCACATTGCCAACCTCATTTGGCGAGGATCCCTGTAGAAGGACTATCGACGTCAAGTATACAGTAGTCGACCTCCCATTTTCCTACAATGTCATCATCGGTCGTCCTGCCCTTAATACAATCCTGGTAGTGGTATCAACCTACCACCGAAAAATAAAATTTCTCATATAGGGCGGGATAGGCGAGATCCTAGGCGATCAGAAGGAGGGTTGGCTATGCAATGTGGCGTCACTGAAACTCCCTAGGATTAGGGATAGACGGAAGATAGAGAAGATAAAAACAAAAAAACAAAGAAAAGTGACTCTGATATCCTATAAGATACAGAGAAGAGTACCTGATAAGGTCAAACATCTCCTATTCTGCGGGGTAAGGCAGAAATAAACCGTAACGGGTAAAGGCTCCCATATCCACCGAGACAGAGAGGAGAAAAACAAAAAACAAAGAAAAGTGACTCCGATATCCTACAAGATATGGGGAAGAGTACCTAATAAGGTCAAATATCACCTATCCTGTGGGGTAAGGCAGAAATATACCCTAACGGGTAAAGGATCCCCTATCCACTGAGATAAAGAGGATAAAAACAAAAGATAAAGAAAAGTGACACCGATATCCTACAAGATATGGGGGAAGAATACCTAATAAGGTCAAATATCTCCTATCCTACGGGGTAAGGCAGAAATATATCCTAACGGGTAAAAAATCCCTATCTATTGAGATAAGGAGGACAAGTGAAAGAAGAAGAATATACCCTATCCTACGAGATACAGAGGAACAAAGAGAAGAAAAAATAGATAAATACTCCATCAACGAGATGAGGAGAGCACAAAGATCGAAGACAAAGAAAATTTTCGTCCGTCGAAAGCAAACGCGCGATGCTGAGATACATACATATCCCCCTTGTATAAGACATGCACAGAAATTATGTCAAGACGACATATATAAAACAAGTAAGGAAACACGCTTCTTCAATTAAAAGGGCGGATACAAACGAATAGACATACAAGCGACTATTCAACAAATTACAAATGCGAGGCCATAATTCCGGCGCAGATCCTTAAACAGACAAACCAAGAGTAAAAATGTGGAGTTCAGAGGGGGTACTTCGGGGCACCCTTGTTATGAATCAGTACCAGACTTTTCTACTTTAAGACATCATCATAGTTATCTGGCCCTAAGTCTTTGTCATCATCGTCGGCTCAGTATCTTCAGGGATTTGCCCGTTTGGCCCAAGCAACGGATCAAGCGACTCAGTATCAAATCCTTCTTTGAAACCATCCCACAACTTAGTCTGACCGATGATCGCATCCTTTCTCTCCTCTATATCCTTCAATCCTCTTTCGACGCATATGTCCTTGTAAGTCTTGCTCAAGATGAGACCCTTCATGATCCTAAATTTCTTTTCTCGCGTGGGTTCCTGTTGCGACAAAACAGGATGTTGTTAATGAATATCCAATAAATAAAATACCACATATACACACGAGAAAGTCATTACCTCGTAATGTACGATCCTCTAAGCTCGTACAAGCTATGCCTTGACAAGTTGGAGTTCTGCCTCTGCAGCTTCCCTCTTTTTCTTCTCAGAGGTTGCAGTGTCAGTGGATTGGTTCAGCGCAGCCGTCAGTCATGCGTTATCATCCAGGAGAGTCTCAACATTACGCTCATAGTCGCCAAGCATATGCAGGGCTTCGTCCTGTTCATCTGCGACTTTAGCTGTTACAGTGGGATCATAATTGGCCATAGCCTCCAGATCAGCGACAATCCGTACGATAGCCTCTGCTTTACTCGGGTCGCTATCAGTGGCCACCCTCAAGATATTAGAAACAAACTTGCCGACCTGTGCAAGACACACGGTGATAAATATAACCATACCTAAACGTCCAGTTCTTAGTGGAACACATATAAGAGATACAAATACAAACTTACAACACGAAAAACCGCACTTTCCTCTTCTATAGCGAGAGGATTAGCAGATGCTCTAGGAGACTTAACCCACTTCCTCTTCCCTTGGGTAGGGTTTCTACCGGAGGCTTCGTAGACTGGATTTTGCCTAGAACTTGATGTGGCTCCACCTTGGGTAGGCATTTAATCCCTAGGGAGACCACCAACCCCGCCTTGCAAGCTCGGTTCGCCCTGAGACGCCCAGTTATCCTTGCCCTTATGTGGTAACCTTCTCGCCCGCGAGTCTTATAAACTATGGCAGTGCCGTTTTAGCACTGGAGCCCGCCTCTGCACCGCTCATTGATGAAGAGATAATATCCAATCTACGACTTATTATGAGTTGACCTGCAACAAGGTGAAGGGCAAATGGTAGAATGACTATTTATGATAGAGCATACAAAAGTACGATTCTGCGTGCATAAGAACATACTAAGGCTATATGCATCTTCATAGGCCTTTGGAGATAGACCACCAGCCCGGAGTACTTCTTCTTGCACGAGGGCGTGATGATCATATTTGTGCTCCATCCAGAGATCAAGGAAGCCAGCGGTCCACGTTGGCGCACCCAAAGAAGCGTGCCATCGGTACTTCTTCTTCTTTGACCATTTCTCTAGGAGATCCCTGAATTCCCCGACGATTTTCTCTTGGACGTAGAAGAACCCGTTCTTTCCCCCGGAGCCATAGCTGCTTTGGGTAAATTTCATAAACTTTTGCCCAACACGAGACCTCACAAAGAAAAACCCTCTATCCACGACCTTTTGATTTGTAATGACCGAAAATAATATAGGGAACGCGAGATACCATATCCTCATACTTAATAGCGGTTTTGTACTTCTTCGCCTCTGGCACATCTATGAGAACAAACTCATTTTCCCTCTCCTCCCCAGTCTCAGTCTCCTCCTCTCCGCTCTCGACGTCATCCCTCCTATATTCATCCCCATCGCCGACATAATCATATACTAACGAGTGCAAATCCAACATCTCGGAGGAGAGTGCAGGGGACGCAACCCTAAATAAATACTGTTGATGAACACCATCATTATCAGGTTCCAGACCAAGAACATAACTGGCATTGTCATGCGATATGTCAGTGTCTCTTGTTCCAGACATGGCCGTCTCACAGACTGTTTAAGTCAACGAAATCGAAAAACTTTCGAGGATTGACAAATGCATGTCGCAGAAATTTGACAAATGAAATCCAACAGAGTAACAATCAATAAATAAGCTAAAGAATACGAATTTTTGATATACTTCAGGGAATATCAAAAACGACTGCCACAGATATCGAAATAAATTCGATATACAAGGCATATCGAACCTCAAAATTCTCGAGATAAAATCAATATCGAGCCTCTAATCAAAATACTATATCGAAAGTCTATATCGAGAGCTATGTCGAATATACTCGACATACCTTTGCCGAAAGAAGCAAGCGTTCCCTAGAAGAAAAATGACTTTTGTCTCTCCTCTCATTGCCTATTTATAGACATCGGGCCTTTGGACTCTGCATTTATGGCAAATGACGTCAAAATCGAGATTCGACATCAGCACATCAATATCGGAAATATTCGATATAGAAATCACTTGCGAAGTTATTTCAAAATATTTTTCAATAATACAACCTTATGCGCAGAGGGCCTTCACTCCTAATTCAAATGCGGACTTCGGTGCTACGATAAATTATATTGCGGGTCCACCATTGTTCTAAAATAAAACTCACGTATCCGAGCTTCCACATTTAAACTGAGGGAACAAGAGGTACTCGTAATTCAAATTTGATTTAATTTACGAGTTACTATTTATAACAACAACTCCTAAACTCGGGGACTACATGATATGGGTAATTTCCGTAATGGGCGAGGCCACCCAGTTATATGGGCCAAGCCCAACAGAGGCCGACCCAACGTTCTTATATCGGGGATAGTATCCATTATAGGTCCCTATATCGAATGTCCACATTCGATATGGTACAACCTACGCGAAAATCGTAGGTGCGGTCCCCGCATCCGGATGTCTATATATATCCGAGTTCCGCTAATCAAGGTAAGCTTCATTAAGTACCCCATATTATTCATCCGCATATCGAATATCCATATTCGATATCAAGCTCTTACCCGATATCCACATCCGACATATATCCGATATCTGCATCCGACATACATCCGATATCCACATTCGACATACATCTGATATACTTACCCGACATACATACCCGATATACCTTCCCCTATATGGCCATATTGTCGATATCAGCCACATCCCCGACATAGAAGAGATTCAATATCTACCTAGATTCAACATACCTTCATCCTCGACATCTTGCCAAGCATCCGAGTGTCATTTTGAGGTGTTCCGGACCTAAGTCTACCTAGATATGACATTAGTAATATGAGACCTGATTTGTAATAGATTTTTTATCATATTGTTGTAATCTCGCACTTCACCTATAATATACGATCTATTATCAAATTAAAGAGAATGAACTCTCTCTCTCTCTCCAATCTTTCAGTTTCCAGTTTTGTTTCAATAAAGAAGAAAGCTTTCTTGTTCTTTTGATCAAATCAACACATATGAGAGGAGATTGGGTATACCAAGGAAAGGTAGGTGAAAAAATATCCCACTTCGCGTATAAAAAATAAACTAGTGGTAGTGACTAGTGACTGTGCATGAAATTCAACTGCATTAACAATTAATTACCGGTTTGATTTGACACTGCCGAGTGAAAATCTCATCATTTTTCGTAGGAAAATGGATATTTAATGAAGATTCTAAAATCTAATCAGTGACATTTGCTTATTTAACAGAAGAAAAAATGATTCTATAGCTTTATTTCTTGCAGTTAATAATTACTCCAAGGTCACTTGCCTGCTGCTCCAGGTGAAAACATGAATGGTGTGAAATTTGGAACTGAAGAATGATCAAGACTTGGGATTGAAGTAACGAAAGTAGTAAATGGAGACAAAATATATATAAAAGAGGTGTTAGTTTAAATTTGGGTTTTTCTTTTTTCCTTTTGTAGTGTAACAAATTTTTTTTTTTTAAAAAAAAATACTGATCTCCTATGGTCTCATGTCCTGGGAAACCACCTCTAAGGAACCACCTCTAAGGAAAGGCACACGCATGATACTCAAAAAATACTTAGTTTCTCCGGTATTAAGATTTGTATTACATTTATATTCTTTTTTTTTTGGTAAACGAGAAAGCGCGCCCCTTAGGCGAGGTCCAAACTAATAAGTTTAACAATCGGGGAAGGGGGGATATCCAAAAATATCTCACTTTCCCTATTCTCAAGACTCAATTTTGCTATGCCATCGGCCACATTATTCGCCGAACGAGGGATCCAACGTACTTTAATCGCCCAAGGCTTCCTAATAAGCTCCTTGCACTCCTTAACCAATTCCGCTGTGTATCCCGTGTCGATGTTCGGTCCCATAACCATGTTATACACCATGAGCGAGTCGGTCTCTACCTCTAGCTTTTGGATGCGTCGCTCCCATGCCAATGCGAGTCCTATCTTGAGCGCTTCGAGTTCTGCTTCGTTAATAGATGGTGAAGTAAGCTTCTTGCAATATCCTCCTAGCCAAGCTTCTGTGTCGGATCTCAACAGCCCCGCAGCTGCTCCTGAATTCGTTTCCCCTTGCACACTCCCATCGACATTTAGCTTGGTCCATCCTATCAAAGGTTTCCTCCATTTTTTCCATGATATTGCGGTTCCTTTCCTTTTCCTGTAGCAATCATTCATTAAGATACTCGTTTGTTTAACCCGAAAAATTTGGCCTGCTATGTTTTCCTCCTTCCCTCTAAATATAAACTTGTTGCGCCCCTTCCATATCCACCATATCGCAGCAGCGAAAGTCCAGTGCCACTCCGAATTCGGCAAAGCTTTGCATCTCTTTTCTTTGCTTCTCAAGTTCTCTTTCAACCACGCATCATCCGAAAGATTATCGACCATAGTAGCTCCACTTCCGAGAGCAGTGCTGTCCATATACTCCTTGCGGCTGGACAATAGCGGAGTATGTGCAAGATTGTTTCGCTCGTCGCTGCGCACCGTTGGCATTCAACGTCATGCGTGAATTTTCTTACATTTCGTAGATGATTCGTTGCCAATTTACCATGGGAAATCAGCCATAAAAAGTGCTGAATGTTGCTGCTATAAGGCAAGTTCCATACCCACTTGTGTGCTCGGTTCGGCGGCAAATCGTCACTATACAATTTGTGGAAAGCCCTATAAGCCGATTGGCAAGTAAAGTTTCCACTTGCTGTTTCGCCCCACATAATGATAGCCTCACAGGCTTGGAGATTAATTCGGGTGCTCAATATGGCCTGTTTAAGTGTTTCAGGAATTTCCGTTGATAATTCATCCAATCGCCAAGTGCCGTCATCCTCCAAGACGTCTCTAAGTGTTAGATTTACTTCCCCCAGATCGACGGTGAGCTCCTCGTCGCATAATCTTCGCTTTCCCAGCCAATTATCATACCAAAACGACACCGAGCGTCCGTCCCCAATTTTCCAACGCAAAAACGGTCTCATTAAACCAACGCAGCGTACCACTGCTTTCCAAGTCGAACTCCCCGCATTATGCGCCGAATAGTGGAGCAAACTTCTACCTTTGAGATATTTTGCTTGGACCAACGCCATCCACAACGTATTTTCTTTTCGTAGTATTTTCCACGCCAATTTAGCCAACAAAGATTCGTTGCTCGTGCGCGTTACCCGGATGCCCAGCCCTCCCTCATCTTTCGGCCTCGTTAATTTTTTCCACCCAACGAGGTGAATTTTCCTTTTCGTTACATCTGTCGACCAAAGAAATCTCCGATTCAGCCCATCAAGTTGATCACATATATTTTCGGGGAGCCACGTCGATTGCATATGGTATATAGGCATCGCCGTGGCGATGGATTGGACTAGAGTTGCGCGGCCGGCAAGCGTTAAGATTTTATTCTTCCAACTCAAAAGTTTCCGCATTACCCTATCAAATACATCCGAGAAAGTTGTGCGCGTCACACGACCATGAATTAATTTTACACCCAAATACTTTTCCAAGTCCGTCGTATGGCCAAATCCGAGTACCTCACTGATTTTCCTTTTTAGCCGCGTGCCTCCTCGATTGGTAAACACCACTTTAGACTTTTGGGGACTTAATTTCAGTCCCGAAGCTCGGCAAAACAGGTCCAATATCCCCTTTATTGTCTTTGCTGTTTTTATGTTCGCTTTTCCCATTAGCACTAGATCGTCGGCGAAAAATATATGAGACAACTCCGGTCCACCGCGACAAGGGATGATAGGCTACCATTTTTTCTTTTCAACCGCCTCATTAATAAGGTACGAAAGCCGTTCGACACATAGCACGAAGAGATACGGAGATAAGGGATCACCTTGCCGAAGGCCGCAAGTATGTTTAAAGGCCGTTGTTAGGTTCTCCATTCCATAAAATTCTTGTCAAGGCATTGCGCACACAAAACATAATCAATCGCACTAGAGCTTCCGGGAATTGAAATGCCTTAAGCATGTCTTCCAAAAAATCCCAACTTACTTTATCGTACGCCTTCTCTAAGTCCAACTTCATAATCATACACCCCGTTTTGTTTTTTTTTCTTAGAGCGCATGGAGTGAAGGACTTCTTGTAAGACAAAGATATTGTCTTGTGTGCTCCGGCCTCGTATAAATCTAGATTGGGTCAGTGAAATCAACCTCAGCATTATCTCACGCAACAGCATGGTAACACATTTTGTAATGAATTTATAAAGAACATTACATAATGAAATTGGGCGAAATTGTGATATGAGCTCGGGGTTTTGTACCTTCGGAATAAGACACAAATAAGCCTCACAGAGTTTGGGGGCTAAACTCCGTTTCTTCAAAAGCCTTCCTCATAAATACTAACAAAGAATCGCACACCCAATCCCAGCCTTGTTGATAAAATATTCCTTGGAGTCCGTCGGGTCCCGGGGCCTTGAAAGGATGCGTTTCCCACACTATACGTTTCAGCTCTTCCATATTTATTTCCGTTGTCAAATTTAACTCCTCCTCCCCGGTGAGTGTCATTTGAAAAATAGAAATTGGGAATTTTCGAGCTTGTCCCTCTCCTGTCCCGTGCGCCCCAGCTGAAAAAAGGTTAGAAAAATAGCTCCTTGAATGCTCACGCAAAGTATTTTCCTCCTTAGTCCAAATCCCATCAAACTTGAGGGTTATGATTTTATTCCTTCTTCGTCGCGCCAAGGTTGATTTATGGAAAAACTTTGTGATGCGTTCCCCCTCCTTAATCCATTGAAGCCGAGATTTTTGGAACCATAGAACCTCTTCTTGCTTAAGGATTTCATTGAATTCCTTAATGAGCTCAACCTCAAGATTCGCAAGATAACCGTTGAATCTTATGCTTTGCGCCTTTTGTATTCCGTCCAGCCGTGCCAACACCTTCTTTTTCCTATGAAAAATATTACCGAATACATCTCGGTTCCAAGGACGCATAATCTCTGGGACTTTCTCGATAGCCTCTACAATTTCTGGAAATTTTCCCCACAAGTCCGCCAACATGTCGTTGCAATCCGGGTGTTGAAACCACGCCGCCTCAAATCTAAAAGGCCTGTTTTCCCCCGCGTGTATAGGACCCTCGCATAAAGTGAGGATCGGATGATGATCCGAATGAGTACGGGGCAGGTGTATCACTAAGTTATCCGGGAAGCGGTCGACCCATTTTTGATTCGCAAGGGATCGATCTATTCTTTCCATAATATTGCTTCCACTGTCGTGTTTATTCGTCCACGTATAATTCGGCCCATGAAATCCCAAATCTATTAGCTCACACTTCTCCATCGCCTTTTGAAAAAATTTTAGGCTGCCTAAAGAAGTCGTTCGGCCTCCCCGTTTCTCGTGTGCATATGCCATCTCATTAAAATCACCCGTTACGAGCCATGGCGTATTTTCGGCTGCTGCGTGTCTCGCCATACTTTCAAAAATTCTAACTTTCGCCTCCCTCCTTGGTTGAGCATAAATCCCGCTCAAACGCCACTTTTCTTGCACATTCGCCCCAATTTTGATGTGGATACCTTGTTCTTCCACTTGTAGAATTTCCACACGCGTGTCTTCCTCGTTCCATAGTAACCAAATTCCTCCCTCCATTCCGTGGGTAGGGGCTATCACAAAATTTGAGAATCCTAAGCGAGGTGCGATCCCGTAGGCATTCTCTTCGGATACACTCGTCTCCATGACGAAGACCACTGGAGGACTATGACTCCATACCAATTCTCTGAAATTGCTTCGAATTCTCCATCTCCCGCACCTCTACAATTCCATGAAATAATCTTCATTAATGGATTATGTATTTGGGTTGGTATGACCGGGTTATCAAGTGGATTCTCCATCCATATCGCAATCAGTTGACGAAGAATTTCCAGCGTTAGCACTTGTTGGCGACGAAATTCCCACATGCTTGTTGTAGTTCTCTGCCACCATACATTCGGCTGCTCCTCTCTCGGTATCACATACATTCACGTTTCCACTTCCCAAATCGGCGAGGGAATCTCGAGGATGCGGATCAGATTCTCGTCCTACGTGGTTCGTAATATCATTGAAGATCCGTTGAAACGATGAACTAAGGTTTCGGGTGCTGGTGGTATTATCCAGTTCACTACTAACGCTTCGTTCACAAAATTCACTTGGATGTCGTCGGGATTTATCGCCATCTATTCCTTTTTCCTTAGTAAACCGTGTCCTATTGCTGAGTGTATGTGGTTCCAAGTTCTCACAGTCCTGTAGTATATCAAAGGAGTTTTTATTTATGAAGGGGTCTCCATCAGTACTTTTATTTCCTTCCTTTCCTCTTCGAGTTTGAGTTTTATTAGGATTCACTTTCCCACCCCTGCTCATTACTTTCCTTCTTGTGCCAATAATTGAGTTTGGTAAGATTCTCTTTCCTTCCACATTTTCCTTCCACACCCCACTCGTTCCTCCTGTATCAAGAAACGTGCTATCTTCTCGTCGAGCGCTGGAGTTTTTCCCCACTCGCATGTTTCCCATTTGCTCATGCAAATCAGTGCTTTGCTTATTGGCTTGCATAATTTTGTTTCTTGCCAAAACTGTTGGGTTCGCAACAGTTTTTCCCACGCCGCTATTCAAAACCACGACAACCTTTGCATTATTTTTCCTCCCTCTCGAGACCTTCATCCAGTCCCCGTACTCGTTATTTCGTACCTTCTCAATAAGCCAAGCCGCCTTATCATTCCTAGGTGGCGGTATAGGATCAGCGGTGCTCGGTGTTGGTGTATTTGGCTGTGAGCCCGACTCACATTGCGAGGCGACATGTCCGACCTTTCCACATTTATAGCAAAGTGAGGGGAGGTTTTCATACACCACTTGATATACTTTTTCCCTGACTCCTAGGGCCAAAGTGAGGGGTTTTCTCGTACTCACCTCTACACAAAAACGTGCAAATTTACCTCGCGATGTATTCAACGTATTGGTGTCAATTTTGATAGGGTCGCCTATGCAACTTGCTAACCCGTGAATTATGCCTTCGGACATCATCTCCATTGGTATATCAAGAAGTCTAACCCACGTGATAGCGCTTTCGATTTTGTCCGTTTTCGCGTTGAAATCCGGAAACCACTTCCGGATAGATATGAAACTACCCGCTAAGAGCCACGGACCTTCGGTCAATATCATCTCCCTTTTTTGCGTATTGAGCCCTTTGACACAGTAGCATCCATTCCCTAAATCCATGAGATCAAATTCGTTGCGCAATGTCCACATGAGATCGAGCTTTGATTTGAGGGCCTCGTAATACCACGGCCTTCCCATAACCCTAATAATTAGTCGATCCTTCCATTCATTCCTAATTATCTCCTCTAATTCATCCGAGAACGTTACCTTCTTGATCGGGAATTCCTCCGTGGGTTCGTGGATGAGCAGATGTTTCCTGATTTCGGCGGTGCGCGCTTCATCGAATCTCACCTCTTTCTGATTGCCCTTTGCCTTGATAACGGCATCGTATGATAGTGGTGCCCAATTAGGGCTTGAATTAAATATTGGTGTGTCGTGCATGGTAGTGTCCCCTTCGTTCACCACTGACCGAGATCTTTTCTGTTGTCGTGCCGTGAACGTAAATTCGTCCGGCGGGACGAATTCCGTCGCCGCTGGTTGGAGGTCGTTCGTGATCGCGTGGGTGTTAAGTTCGCTCATTGAAAATTATATTACATTTATATTCTTAATTAAAATCTTATGAATGATTTTACAGTATGAAAATAGTAAAATACCTTCATATATATTCCAAGAAGCACAATCTCTTTTGAGAAACTTATAATTGAAAGAGAGGAGACTTATATATGCACATCAATTACCAAAGTTTCCTCCCACAAATGGAAAGATATTACTTACCCAAACCTCAAACCAGTACATAGTGAGTGAAACACATATTTGAGAAGGACTTATGCTATCAACTGAATCAAGAAAATAAAAAAATGGAATAAAATATTTTCACTTGAAAGCTTCCACATCAAACTCTTTGAAACGATCATCATCTCTAGTTCTCTACATATATATTGTATGTGTATATATACACAAGTATGATGCACTAACACTCTGAGAAACCACCCAAGTGTCGTGTCGTGTTATGTCCTTGTCCATGCATCAGTTTATATTTGCTGAAAAAGATCCAGATTTGCCCCTGTCCATGCTTGACACAGATCACTAAAATCTTCTGAACTCTGGTTAAGAAACTTCTGGTATTCCTCTTGCAATGTAATTGACTTCCTTTCTTCAATATGATCAATACCAGTAAACTTAAATCGAAACATTGTTTCTAACTTATTTTCTGCATCCCAACAGAATGTACTAGGATTTTCCATCATTGTATCACTTGTCTGAATCCCAGTAGTGCTACTAATGTTTGAGCTATTGATTGAACCTGAACTGTTAGAACTTTCTGCATCCAACATTTTCAGGTGATCGAAATTGGTCAAATTCGGCATCGAGTCGAATCCACAAGTAGGAAAAATAATGAGATTGCCCTCAATTGTCATATTTTGCTGGCATGTTGCTTGAAACTCAGACAAGAACAGAGGGTCATATATTTGTTGTTGGTTCACAAAATTCTCACTGAAATCTTGAATTTGTCGATCAGCCCCGCGTAATGCTGCTAAATTTGGAGTACCTTCTGACCTTAAAATCTGCAATGACGTCAAGTCCAAACAATCATTCTTAACTCTTACTTCTGGTTCGACTATCATCGGCTTGTGAGTACTAGGATCAATGCCTCGTTTCATCAGCTTCTTCTTGAGGCTTGAATTCCAAAAGTTTTTGATCTCGTTATCTGTTCTTCCTGGCAACTGTGTAGCAATTTGAGCCCACCTGCCATTTCATGTGGTCATATCATATCAAAAAACAACACATAAAACAAGAATAGTACATAAAAACATCAATGGAAACCAGTTCTTTATTTGAATAGAAACATCATTAAACTAACTTGTTTCCAAGAACTTCATGCAGACTCATAATAAGAGCCTCTTCTTCTTGTGAAAACATTCCTCTTTTAAGATCAGGCCTCAGGTAATTAATCCATCTTAATCTGCAACTCTTTCCACATCTTTCCAATCCTGCATGAATCCCATAATTCTCTTATTCGCGTAAAAACTTAATTCCATGTTATCAAAAAGAAGAGTCTTTAGTTCAAAAAATAAGTGTCAGCATAACAAAAAGATTCAGTGTGCATGTGAGGGGCTCATTAGGAATTATATATAAATTAATAAGTACCAATCTTCTCTACAAGCTTAACCTTTTAAATGAGACATTATTTCAACACTACATATACAAAAGAGTTCAAATGTAGGCCAACAAACCTGCTAATTTAGGCACAGAACTCCAGCAGCCGATGCCGTATCTTGTAATGTAATTGTACAATTTTTCATCCTCTTCTGGTGACCACAAACCTTTTCTCAGCTTATGCTTCACACAAACAGAGTGACGCCCCATTTACGATCAATCTGTTACGCACAGAAAGCGAGTTTTTGCAGCAATAAAACGTCAATATAGCGACAGCAAAGTTTACAGCTCCAACATTTTGTAGTTAGTGATGATTAAAAAGACATATGATCAACCTTTTTCTGTAAAATAGACAAGTTGTGATGATTTAAAAGCAGTTTAACAGAAAATATACTTAGAATTGACGTTATTTCAGAGAGAAGGGAAGGTGAAGCAATCAAGTGGTTTCTAAGCAAATTCTGGTGCGGGCTTTTGCACTGGAATAAATTGGAGTTGAAGATAACTCTATAATAGAAGGAAACAACTGTGAAAGGCAGTTTAAATAAGCACGAAGTTATTCAGATTTATGAATATATGTATATGCTTAGCCATGAAAAGTGCTAGTATACATTAGTACAATACTTATGTTGTTGTATCATAATGGCTGATTAATTATGCTGGTTAGTAATTAGAGAATGACTTGGCTGATAAATATATATTCATCTTTTTCTCTTGTACAATCGCGATGTATTTAAAGTTGGGACTGGGGACCTCTCAGTTGGTGTTTCACATCTTAATTTAATGTGGGCAAGCGTTGAAATAGGTGATTCTTGTTCATATGTTTTAAGGCCGATGCCAACTATTAAGTGTTACATGTCAATTTTATTCCTAGTGTGGTACTTATTCATGGAAAGACGCAAGAAACCGTTTAAGATGGTTTGTGCATGGTAAACGTAGACACATAAAGACACTCGGTCGATGTGTTTCATACGAATATAATAGAACACGAGGGAGACCAAAGAAAACGTAGATGCAGGTCGTACGAAACGAAATAAAAGTTTAGAGACTTAAATGAAGATGTACTTCTCAAACAAGACGAATAGAGATAGAGAATTCATGTAGTTATCAATAATGTGTTTATATTTACGTTGTATATGATGTTTTATGTAAAGATGTATTCATTAATATCCTAATTAGGTGAATAATTGGCCATCTACTTTAGGGTAGTCATATGAAATGAGAAATAAATAAATTTCTGCCATAAGCTTATGTGGGACTTTCTTACCCTTTTTATTTGGAGTTTTTTTTTTCTTTTTTTTTTCTATAAAACTAAAACAATGAAGAGATTAACGGTGTCAGCATATTTCTTCAGATGTGACAGATAAGAGCCTTTTCATCATTACTATAAGTTAAAGTGTTCCGTCGAAAGCATAACTAACCATAACGGAGCCAACCACCACCATTTTAGTAAAATGGTACACAGCTTGAAATTCTCAACTAGAATTATTTGGTTTATAAATATGGGATAAACACATCAAATCTGTTTTACGACGTTATTTATAAGTTTGTTTTGAGCACTTGCAGGAATAAAACTTTTTTAGTCATTTAATTTGGCTACATCACAATTTTCGTCCATCAATTAGGCAGGTCGTAAAAAACGTCCACCAAGTTGGTAAATTGGTCAATTCCCTTTGTCATTGACAGTTAGGACGACACCATTCTGTCTATTTTGTGTTGCATTAACTGTTACATTTTTCACTCTGTCCAACATCCTCTATTTCATGAACTCATTTTCCTTTGTTGCCTTTACTTCTGGTCACCATTGACAAAGGGAAGGAACCAATTTACTAGCTTAGTGGACGTTTTTGGCGACCTACCTAACTGAGGGACAAAAATGACCCGAGCACTTGCCCCAAAACTTTTGCGGGTCTATTCAATTTGTTTCAATCACATTTTTCGGCCCAAAATGGTCTGGATATTCTCTCCATGTGACACTCATGTGCTGAACTCGAGGATATCTTTGTCCGTTAACATCTATAGCATAGTAACACTACCCCCAACCTATTGTTTTTGTGCAGTTTACCCCATTTTTGCAATTTAATCTTTAATCAGAAAATGATGTGTAGCAGCCAAGCCACAATGTCTTGACACCTTTTTTTTCTTTTGATTTAAAATATAACCAGTTTTCAAATTATGATATAAAAAATTATTTAAATAAATAAACAATGTTAAATAAATTTATGATTTAAGAAATTTACAAACTAAAAATTATCAAAAAAATTGACAATTAATAATAATAAATTTGAATAAATGATGTTAAATATTTTTTTAAGTTTAAAATTTACAAAGAAAGTAATTTGAAATGATAAACCAATCTGTTTTTTGCTCTTAAATCAAAAAAAACATGTTGATTATTTTAATCATTTTAAAGTATAGTAATTTTTTAATTATGAATACTTATTTTGAAAAATATTAAAAAATAAAATATAAGAATTTATCAAGTAAAATTGATAAGTAATAATAAGATTAGTTTATGGATTCAATTTATCTTTATTTTTAGAAAATTTTACAAATTAATAAAAATTTAATTTAAATAATATTTGTTTATCATTTCAATTGACACTTTTGCTGTAAATTTTAAACTTGGAAAAATTATAATAATTACCCAAAAAACGAAAATAGATAATTTGTCATTACAATGCATTTTTTGTTAATTTCAAATTTTAAAAAGTTAACAATTAAGAATAAGTAAGTTAAGAAAAAAAAAAGATTAATTTATCATTTCAATTTACCATTGTTTGTAAATTTTATACAAAAAAAATTGATATTAAGTTAACAAATAAAAAAAATTAGTTTATCATTTCAAAGTACTTTCGCTTTGCAAATTTCAAACTTAAAAACAACATCTTTTATTGAATTTTATATTATTTTTACTTACCAAATCTTCCTTGCTAATTTTTAGTTTGTAAATTTCTTAAACTAGAAATTTGTTTGATGTCTTTTATTTAGCTCATTGGTAGAGCGTATGGATTTTGACCGGGTGTTCATGGGTTCGATTCCTACAGACTTTAATTTAAGATTAAATTACAAAATAGGGTAAATCTCACAAAACAAATAGGTTGGGGGTAGTGTTACTATGCCAAAGATGTTAATGAACACAAGTACCCTCAGGGTGCAGCATATGGATAGAATATTCTGATCATTTTTGGTCCAAAATAGTGATTGGGGCAAATTGAACAGACTCACAAAGGTTTTGAGGGCAAAATGCTTAAATATAAATTTATGGGTGTAAGTCGCAAAAGAGGTCATACGTCAGGAGGTTTGATGTTTTGATCAACCTCAACATATCATTTTTGTACACAAAATAAAGATAACAAAGATTTTGAGCGTTGAGGTTTTTAACTTTAACAAGTTAAAATGAAGGGAGAGCATTGCATGCATTACATGTCTTGACGAGAGTGGTTTCGATGAAAAGTTGAAAACACTCTAAAGTTTGTTAGAAGGTATGTTGCGTACTTGTAGTTAATTTATCGATAGCATAATAACTACATTTGGCTTTTAAAAGTTAGAGTATGGATATACAATATTTACAAATAACTATATATTTTCTTATCATTCAAATATCGAAACATATTATTTAAACTTCACAAAGATCTCCAGACCCCAATAGTCAAACTTAAATGAAATAACTTAAAGGGATAAAAGCATCAAATATGGTAGAGCATATTTTGTACATGGCCCTCATGGGTTTAAAACCAAGCACTTACCCCCCACATCCCATAATTTGCCAAACTGTGGGATCTTAACAAATAGGGCCAATCTGATTGATGAATGTCGACATGTTTGCAAATTGTATAATAAAATTGTACATCAAGGGGAACTGCGCACACTTTTCAAAGGTAGCATGGGGGCAAAATTCTCTTTTTAAAAGTTATAGAGCAAAGTACAAAACGAGTCATAATATGAAGAGTTTAATGCTTCCATAACTTAATTTCAACGTCTTTAAACTCGCCTATTACTGTTCTCAAAAGTAGTTAAGGAGCTAAAAAAGAAGCTCTTGTTTAATTTCATATGATTACTCATTACTATATTCCGCCGATGACTCAAGGATGGTCGGATAGTTAGCTTCTCAGTGGCTAGCTCCACAACAACAGTAACTATAGGTTCTGATAATGCATAAATACACCAGACAAGCAAAATACCATAATGCCCTAATAAAGAGCTTCAAAATAAGCCCCTCATCTTATGCTAAAGTCACAAATACCCTGCCTTGAAAGACTAATGAAGGATCATAAAATCGCTCGTGCGATACGAAGGACTTCTCTGATACAGTCTAGTGACTTAATGACCCACTTGGAAGATCACATGTGCAATAAATGATTGTCAGTCATTATTAGCACAAACCACCCTTAAATCACGGGCGACCCGCAATAAACTCTGTCAGCAAATCCAGTCCCACGAGGCAGCATTAATGGACGCCCATACCTATCATAAAGACGACCACGTTTCTACACTCATAATGCAGCAAAATTCGACAAATAGGGAAGAAATTTCTCAATTGTAACCAACTCTGATCATTTAACTCACCTGTACTCTCATCTAGCAAACCAATATACCTCTTACATATTTCCTTTATTTCTATATCCTTATATATTTAAGGGACTTCGTATCCCGAATTCCCTTCATTTAAACACTTATTACCCAAAGACTTTCTCTCTACGAATCACGAAAAAAACACATTGCTAACCACATCTCTCACGATAAATTAAGAATTACCCAACCCGAAGAATTATGTGTTATCATTTGGCATCGTCTATGGGCATGCCATAAAAAAGATTCCTTGAGCACGATTAGAGAAAATCCACCTCTTAGCAATGAAAATTTACATGATAGAAGAATGTAAGTCCACCACAGATCTAAGGAACCAAAAGAGAAATGGATCACCTTACAAAGGAGGGCGCACATAAACAAACCCTCCAAAGTCCTCGAATCTGACAATCAGTTTCAGACCCAAAGACATAATGGGAGTCGTCTGCCCCCATGAGAATCCTATTTTCATTCTGGCCCTCATACGAACCGTGTGTGCCCAAAATCCTTGGAGATATAGACAACACATTCAACGTCATGTACTGATCCACATTCCGCTCCTTGAACTATCCATAGCTCAAGAAGAACTGGTACAAGTCCTACTTCGAGGATTCTTGGGAGAATCACTCCTTACACTGGGAACTCTCTCTCTTCCCATGACGTAGGGGACAAAATCACTACAGAGAACCGAAGTTGTCACTTTCCATATAGTTGAAGCCCCAACCAACACGTACTACATCATCTGCGGAAGAGAAACTTTGCGGGCCTTCGAAGAAATACCGTCCACTATGCATTTCAAAGTCAAATTCCCAACCGTGCTAGGGATCGGAGAAGTACGGGGGACCCAAAGAAGTGCAAGAAAATGCCACATGAGCGTCGTCCCCCAGCACGCCTCCTCAGAGCAGTCACACCAACAGTCAGGAATGCACAAACGGCGAATAACGTGGCAAGTAAAAGTTAAAGTGGTTGGGGGTACTCAAGATGGTCGAGATAGTGCCCCACCAACCTTACAAGAAAGTCTAGATGGACACGGAGATGGGAGACAAGGTGGAGCAATAAGTCACGTTGATCCTTCATAAATACGCCCACGTATTTGTAAGGGAAGGAGAGCCCTCGGGAAGAATAAATCTTTGGGTGTACGAACACAAGCTAAACATAAAACTCAATGCATGCCTCATAAAATAAAATAAAAAGAGAAAGATGGCACCGGAGCGAGCAAAGATAATCAAGCTAGAAATAAGAAGGCTTAAGAAGCTCAACCACATAAGGGAAGTAGTTTACCCTGGATGGATGTTCAATGTGGTTCGGTCCCAAAAACCAATGGGAAATGGCGAATGTATATAGACTTCACCAACTTAAGAGGCCTGCCTAAAACTTCTACCCTTTACCCAGTATCGATCAATTTGTTGACTCCACGTCCGGATGCGATATGCTCTCTATATGGACGGGGCCTAGGGATATAACAAAATACTGATGCTAACGACGAGTGCGAAAATACCATTTTCATTAGAGACTACTGGGGTATTCTGCTACCTCGTCATGCCATTCAGGCTCAGGAATACGGGAGCCACATACCAACGATTGGCCAACACCAAGTTTGCTAACCTCATCGAAGACATGATGGAGGTCTATGTCGGAGGATATGATAGTAAAGAGTTTAAAGGCCGAAACACATGCCAAGGACCTTGCAAAATCAATAAATATCATGGAGAAATTCTGGATGAAGGTTAATCCCAAGAAATGCTTGTTCGAGATCAAAGGAGGTAAGTCCCAAGCAACATGGTAACTTAGAAAGGATTCAAAGCTAACCTCGAGAAAGTAAGAGCTATAATAGATATGCCCCACTCGAACGCTAAAAGAAGTACGAAAACAACATGGCCGAGTGGTAACACTACACCGATTCATCTCAAAAATCGTCGAATGAGGACTATCGTTAAACAAAGTACTTAGGAAAATTAAGGATTTTCAATGGAACGAAGAATGCGAGAAGGCCTTTGAGGATCTCAAGAAATACCTCGTAAGCCCCCTACTCGTCAAGCCATTCGAAAGCGAATGACTATACATCTACTTTGCCACATGGTGAGAGTTGGTCACTGTCATTTTGGTTAGAGCAAAAGGACAAGATCACCAACCCTTCTACTACATGGGTAGAACACTCAAGGACGCATAGTTACGATATCCTTTGATTGACAAGATAGCCTTCACCCTGTTAGTGGCTGCAAGAAAACTTTGTCTGTAATTCCTGGCGCATCCAGTACTATCTTAACTAGATTCCCCCTCCGATCAATCTTAAACCAACCTGAAGTTTCGGGGTAAATGGTAAAATGAGTCGTGGAGCTATGAGGCTCGACCCCACCTACGCGCCCCTTCCCACTACAAAATTCCAAGCACCCCTGAGAAGAACGTATGAGGGATTACGTAATAGCTGTCAGAAAGGCTAGGCCACTAGGGAAGATTTTCCTTCATTTGAGCTGTTACAGATCCCCCGGGCGATGATGTGGAAGCAGAGCTTTTGCCTGAATTGCCAGCACTATGACTCTCGTGAATTCCCAAAGTATAACTTTCCTCACCTTGTTTAGCTCAGAAAGGCTAGAGAACAAGGGATTGGAAGCAAGGATGGAAGCCATGTCTATCGGAAGCACTAGTCAAAAATGGGTGGATAGAAGAAACCCGAGGGTACCTGCAAATCCAAACACCATCCCCAAAGAAGAAGCTGGGGATGCCATAAAGAAAAAAACTAGTATGTTTCTTCATCTAAGACATGGGTACCCTACAAAAAGGGATTCTCCTAGCCCTAACTTCACTGCCTCGGCAAAAAAGAGGCCATCCATGCCATGAAGGAGATCCACGAAGGGAGCTGCAAAAATCACTCCAAAACCCACAACCTCGCCATCAAGATACTACGCTACAACAAGGGTATTACTATCCTACAATAACACATAACGCGGAGAAATACACAATAGTAATAACACAAGGCTAGCGATATTCTAGAGTTAATCACATATCGGTTGCATTGTGTTAACCCAATATGATACCATGCCCTTTCGACAAATGGGGTATCGAAGTCATGACTCCACTAGCAAAGGACAAGCACCAAAGGCAAAATGTCCTCGCCACGGTAGTCTATTTCACCAAGTGTTGGAAGCGGAACCCCTCGTAAAAATCATCACCTTATATGTGATTGATTTTCTGTAGAAAAACATAATACGCCGCTTCGGCATCCCGCAGTTATTGGTTAGTGACAACGGTCTACAATTCCAACCAACTTGACGAATGGTGTGAGAAGTGGAACCTACGACACCGATTCACATCAGTAGGTTATTCTCAAACAATGAACAAGTGAAAGTCACCAATCGGGACCTTTTTAAAATGCTCCAGCTCGATTAATATGATAAAAAAACAAGTGGGTCAAAGAGCTCCTCGGGGTCCTATGGGCATACCGCACTACCGCACGAGTTGTGACAATGAAAATACCTATACAACCTTACGTATGGCCACAAAGCAGTCATTCCTGTCAAAATCGTCCAGACCAATTGGATAACACAAGAATATAATGAAGTTGACAACAAATCCAACCTAAGCCCTATAGTTAGATCTGCTATCCGAATGAAGAAAATGAGCATCAATTAGGTCTGTAACTTACAAAGCAAGAATGGCAGAACGCTACAACCTAAAAGTCTAGACATAGCTACACCAAGTGAGAGATCTAGTTTCGCATAGAATCAAATAATCCAAAACCACCAAGATTTTTAGATCCTACTTGGGAAGGGCCATTCAATATAGTCAAGATCATCGCACCAACCGCATACATCCTCTAGGACATGGAAAGAAGGGAGTATCTGCGTCACTGGAACGCGTTTAATATCATGAAATTTTATGTTTAAAAGCTTGCCATTTGGCGATCGGTGGAAATTTAAATGTTTTCAAAACAAACAAACTTTTCTCTCTGTCATAACATGATTGGACCCGAAGCATACACAATGGTTTTTCCTCTCTCGCCGAACGAGTACCCTCAAAAGTTCCCGCTCATCTTGAGGATAGTGGCCTGACTGGCTCTCTGGTAGTACCGGGTCATGGATGCCTCAAAAGGGACCCCATCACTTGGAGGATAGAGCCACCCTTCCGCTTCTAAACACAAAAAAGTGTCCCCACACGACACATCACCCTACGAAATATGTTGTAGATTCCTTCGAGACCAAGGAGCATAGTCTATGTTCTAAGGATAATAAAATAAGTGCGCACAACACAACATTTATTATACTTCTTATGCGTTCCTTCATAACTAGGGCCCATAACCCTCCATGGTGTGAACTAATTCTCATAAGTTTTCAGGACTAAAAGAAGGAGCAACATCGCAAAGCAATTGACCAAAAGCGCATATTTCTATTATAAAGAATTTAAGTGGAACCTCTTCTTAGGGTACACAACCACATGACACGATTCTAACGGAAGACACGGAACACGCGGAAGGGATTCGAGCAAACACCGACTTGAGAAAAAAATCCAAGAAAACCAGGATCACAAATGAAAGATCTTAGTATCTGCAATACTTGTAAATGTGTCCAGTTGCACTTAGCAATAGTTGCAATTGTACACTTAAGTATAACAGAAGATAGTTCCTTAACGTTTGAAAACAGTTTTGCTGTTGCAATTGTGAATAACAGTAAAACATAAACAGTAAAGAACACAAAAGGTTTTTAACGTGGTTCGGTCCAAATGGTCCTAGTCCACGGGGTTTTCACCCAAAGTTTGACTCAAACTGTTTCATACTTAAGAATTACAATGAAGGATTTAAATCAACTCATATACTAGACTCCCTCTAACATACGCAGTTGCAACACCTAACCCTTAACTTGTTTTTAGAAACACGTTTGAATCGAAGACACACTAAGCTACTCCTGAGACTCTCTGACTTAATGCTCTTCTCTAATGACTCGATACAAGACAAACTACTTAATGTCTTTTTCAAAAGTGTCTTCTAAAGGTCTCGAGTCTTCTCTTTATATAGGCGCACCAGAATCTTCTATCGAATCTTCAGTTGCAATCCACTGGCAATCTTCTTTCCAAGTAAGATGAGCACGCCAGCTGTTCTGGTGGATCCGTAAGGCTATCCTTCCTTATTAAGGAGATTCCAAATGATCTTCACGGATCTTCAATGAACCTGCATTCTTATTAGTCCAAATGCAATAAAGAGATAAGGAATATAAATCATGATTTAAATGATAACATATCTTTTAAGATAAACAAATATCCTTTAAGATAATTACTAAATCATATTAACTATATCCTAATAATTTAAACAAAACAATATCAATATAGATAAGACATGGGCCGCATGGTTTAGAGCCCAACCGAAAGGAAATCGGCCCTAACAATCTCCCCATTTGATTTTTTTTTTGTCAAAATTATTGACCATTCTGCACAATTGTTAGAAAGCATTCATAAGCAAGTAATACGCGCATTAATACGAAATGTACTGGTTGCAACAACAGTGCAACCTTCCGCCAAAACGTTAACATAAAGTAAAAATTATCCAGATTTAGGGTAATAAGGGAAATGCAAGCGCAACTCCCCCTAAACAAAATCTCCCCCTTTTTGAAACAACAAATCAAGGGGTACCGTTACCATTCCAGAAGATTCACCAGGCCCAGAGCGGATACCAGCGTGTTGCAACACGCTGTCTAGCTTGGATTCTTGAAGTGCGTATCTCCTCATTTGACTGGACCAGCTCAGCCACCAGACCATTCAGCCTGGAGAGTTCCAGGTGCACCCCATCAAGATTGGCGGAGGCGTCGGGAATGGAACCAGAGCGCTTCTTTGTGGAAGATCCAGTTGCAGCTGGGGAGGGCGACGACTTGTTCAGAATCTTAGTGCTAGCACGCATGACCGGGCACTCGAGAAGTTCTTCCTTGTCCAAAATGATGGAGGGGGTGCCTGGAGGCAAAGAACCTGTAGATGAGTGCAGGGAACCCTAGTGAGAGATGGACGTTGGGGAAGGTGCCTCTGTAAATGCGTTCGAACACAAGCATCCCCAGGTCAATTGCAACTCCCGTTCCAACAGGAAACAGTACACTGGCAACCTCAGGGCGGATGGTGGAGGTTTGCGTGCAAGGTAGCCAGTGGCTGACAAGGATCCAGAACAGAAGGTTGTACCAGTTCGTGAGTGAGCTGGTGGGAAAAGGATCGAAGGGCCATACACTGATTGATCCGCCAGTCAGCTCGCAGGCAACTTTGTTCATGTCGCGCTCCAGTCGCAACTCAGAGTGCCCAACTGTGTCCACGATGGGTGCCTCCATGGCCTGGGAGAGAAGCTCAACAGTGAAAGAACATACATTTCCCCTAAGAAAAATGACATGGCGTTGGAGTGATCCCTCCGCATCAAGTTGGGTCATGAGGTTGGCATAAAACTCCTGAGCCAGTACCTTGTTTGGAGATGAGGAAGGTCGAGGGGTTCTTCGGAGAAGGTGGCGGCTAGTTTACGCGCAGATCCTCCCATCATGTGAAAGAAAATCTAATCGAAGAGAGAGAGAGAGAGAAAACATGAGATCTGTGGAAAGAGGGTAATGAGAGAAAGGAAGGGCAGTAGAGCATATAATAAGTATTTCTAAAACCCTAGAAATTTATGAGGGAAAAAGCCCACCAAAACTCAATTAGCCCTAGATACTCTTTTCACAAGATAAGGATTCATTTAAAACGGAAGAGATAGGGTTAAAACTAATTAAGATACGCATATGATACAAATCCTAACAACCTGCCAAAAAAAACTTGAACTCACAATGTGTCACCCAGTGAGGCCCAATCACGCGTAATTAGGGCTCCAGCATGTTAAGTAGAATTGAACACAGCAACACGAGAACCAAGGCAACCAGTGGAGAAAATCCATCCTTTTACCAAACTCACGCAGTTTCTCTAGGGAGTTTATTTAATGATACTCAGTTGCAACTAAAACAAGGAACCGTGAACAACTGGTAGCTTTCACACTGACACATTTATGAGCAAGGTAGCTCTTTGCAATGAGGAGTCGCGTGAGATAAAGAATTTATAGCTTTCACACTTGCTGCTTCTAGGTCAGGTAGCTTTTTTCAGTTGCAACTCATGAAAAGAAATTTCTTCCTCTTTTTTTTTTGAGTAAGAGTACAACAAACATGAGGAGACTGTCTGAGATCAGTAACAGGTCCGAAGGTCAGGCACTGGTCATCCTCAGTTGCAACCGGGTTCCTGTTGCAATTCACATAAGACGGAATCCTAACGACTTGCGAAGGTGCTCAAAACGTGTCACATCCAGAGCTTTGGTAAAGATATCTGCAAGTTGAAGGTCAGTGCACACATGTCATAACTCAATAGTTTTAGCCTCCACCAGTTCCCTAATATAATGATATCGAATATCAATGTGTTTAGTACGAGAATGTTGGATTGGTTTTTTTAGATGTTGATGGCATTTGTATTATCACAATAGAGAAGTATTTCACTTTGCGAGATACCGTAATCTTCTAGCATTTGTTTCATCCAAACCAGTTGGGTGCAACTACTCCCAGCAACAATGTATTCGGCTTCAGCTGTGGACAAGGTGATTGAGTGTTGCTTCTTGCTAAACCAGGACACAAGATTTGCTCCTAGGTAAAAACATCCTCCTGTGGTACTCTTTCGATCATCAACACATCCTGCCCAATCTGCATCACTGTATCCTGCAAGAGACAAGTTATCATTGAAGTTGTAATTGAAACCAAAATCTGTTGTACCAGAGATGTAACGTATAATTCGCTTGACAGCCTTGAGATGTGATTCCTTCGGGTTGGCCTGATATCGTGCACATACTCCAACACTGAAGCATATGTCAGGTTTGCTAGCAGTGAGGTACAGTAGGCTTCCTATCATGCTTCGGTAAAGACTGGGATCCACCGAGTTGCAACTATCATCTTTGTTGAGGCAATCTGACGATCCCATAGGAGTTTTCATAGGTTTGGCATGCTCAAGGCCAAAACGCTTGATAAGATTCTTGGCATACTTCGTCTGGGATATGAATATTCCCTCATTTTGTTGCTTGACCTGTAAACCAAGAAAATAAGTTAGTTCACCAACCATGCTCATTTCAAACTCATTTTTCATAACATAAATGAAGTGTTGCAACTCATCCGGAGATGTAGATCCAAACACGATATCATCTACATAAATTTAAGCAATAAGAATGTTAGTTCCGAAGTGTTTGTAGAACAAGATTCTATCTACACTCCCTCTTGTGTATCCCTTGTCAAGGAGATGAACGGTGAGTCTTTCATACCATGCCCGTGGGGCTTGCTTTAAGCCATAAAGTGCTCTTTTCAATTTCAACACATGGTTGGGAAAATGTGGGTCTGTGAAACCTTTAGGTTGTTCGACGAACACCTCTTCGTTTAAGTATCCATTCAGGAATGCACTCTTAACATCCATCTGGAAGAGTTTGAAGTGAAAACCACATGCAACTGCGAGTAGAAGACGAATGGACTCTAGTCTTGCAACTGAAGCAAATGTATCGTCATAGTCGACTCCTTCGACTTGTGTGTATCCCTATGCAACTAGTCTGGCTTTGTTGCGTACTATATTTCCCAATTCATCGGTCTTGTTCTTGAATATCCATTTGGTACCAATGATGTTCACTTTGTCTGGTCGAGGGACAAGTGTTGATACATAATTTCTTTCAAATTGATTCAGGTCCTCTTGCATGGCTTCAATCCAAGCTTCTTCCAACAATGCTTCCTTTACATTATTGGGTTCAATCTTAGAAGTGTAACTCACAAAGCGCACCATTTGGTCATATCTCTTTCGAGGGATATCTCGCGTTCTTATCCCGTCACTTATGTCGCCAATGACAGCTTCAGGTGGGTGGTTCCTCCTGATGTGTGGTGGTGCTTCCAGGTTCTCTGTTTGCACTACTACAGTGGGGGCTGTTTCTGTTGGAACTGTACCCGTCGGAATAACCTCAGGTTGCTGGTTGACTGTGTCAATTGCAACTGGTATTGAAATTTTGTGGGGGCGGTGTGATTCCTCCTCATCATCAGCATCTGTTAATTCAGTGATCCGAACTTCAGATGATGTAGTTGCAAAGTCCCTGTAATCGTTAAATTCAACATTAGATGACTCAACTACAATTTGAGTGCGCATATTGAATACGCGATAAGCATGACTGTACCGTGAGTACCCAACAAAAATTCCTAGATCAGATTTTGATTGAAAGTTTCCTCTAGGTTCCCTATCATTCAGAACGTAGCAAGCAAAACCAAAAACATGAAAGTGTTGAACATTTGGTCTTTTACCTTTCCAGAGTTCATAGGCAGTTTTAGTTGTACCTGGGCGTAGGTAAACTCGGTTAGTGACATAGCATGCAGTGTTCACTGCCTCAGCCCAGAACCTGATGGCTAGTTTCTTTGAGTTCATCATAACTCTTGCCATTTCAACTAGTGTCCTGTTCTTCCTTTCAACAACCCCATTTTTTTGTGATGTGATGGGGGATGAGTATTCATGGAATATACCCTTGTCAGAATAGAATTCAATGAAGCTTGAGCTTTCAAACTCTCTACCATGATCACTTCAAATTCTTTTAACAGTTAGATCATTTTCAGTTGCAACAGTGTTGCACAAGTTTTTGAAGAAAACAAAGGATTCATTTTTGTCTTTTAGAAATTCAACCCAGGTGTATCTTGAGAAATCATCAACGCATACAAAAATGTAACGCTTACCAGAGATGCTTTCCTTTTGAATGGGTCCCACAAGATCCATGTGTAGCAATTCCAGAACTCTTACCGATGGTATGTGTTGCAACTCACTATGACTTGCTCTTGTCTGTTTTCCTTCAAGGCATGACCCACATTTTCCAATCGGCTTTGCTCCAAGCTTTCGTAGTCCTTTCACACTTTGATTGTTGAAGAGCTGTGCCAGGGACTTGTAATTGAGGTGTCCAAGCCGTTGGTGCCATGATTCTGCAACAGATTCTTTGCTCAAGTTGCAAGTGAGTGACCTGAAAGTAGCTTTACAGTTCGTCATAGTATAACAGTTTTCAGTGCTTCTTAGTCCTTTCAAAACTCTATTTTGAAATTGATCTACAACTTCACATTCATCTTTGGTAAAGGGAACAAAGAGACCATCGTCACACAACTGACTAATACTAATAAGATTTGCACACAGTCCATCAACATAGTGAACATCTCTAAGTTTGGGGAAACCTTTAACACTTAGGGTTCCTCTCCCCATTATCTTTCCTCGGTTTCCATCACCGAAAACAACATCCCCTTTTCGTTCATGCACATAGTTGCCTAGAATGTCCTTATTTCCAGTCATATGCCTAGAGCATCCGCTATTAAAGTACCAAGAATTAGAATAAGATCCTCGTTGAGAGGTAGAGTTGCAAGTAGTAAGACAAATAAGAGGGTTAGAAGATTTCTTAGCTCAAACTTGCTGTGGTGGTACGACGATTGCAACTGTGGGTGCATCTAGTATGATCTTCTTCTTTCTTTGGTTTCTCCTCTTCTTCTTCTGTACTTCGGGAACAATGAGGGAGGGTGTGTCCATAGCTGATAACAGTAGGGACGGATGTGTCCTTGGACTCCGCAGTGGTGGCAGGTAGGAATAAACCTTCCTCTTGCAAACCTGTTTACGGAATTCTGGTCAGATACTGTTACTGGCAAATTACAATTGACACGTACCTGATTGTTGGTGTTGGGATAGTCGAAAGGGATTTCAACTCCCTTGGGTATTCTCTTCTTTTTGGAAATGGATATCTTGGTATTACCAAGAAACTTTGGTGTAGTGGGATCAACATATCCTACTCCTGTTTTCCCAGTTGCAACTTTCTGGGTGTCCAGAACTTTTTCCAAGTTTTCTGTGCCTGGTGTGAGTAACTTCACATTCTTAGCCAGTGCGTCCAGTTCTTTCTTGGTGAGATCGCACACTTCAAGTAGTGCTTTGTGGGCTTTAAGTGCCGAGTCCAGATCAGTGGACAAAAGATCTATCTTCAAGGTGAGCGCGAGAACTTTTCTTTCGAGTTCAAGAATTATGTTGTTCATTCTCACAGGGCTGCCAAAGGTTGATACGATTCTGAGTTGGGCCTCCAATTCAGAGTTTCTTTTGCAGATTGCCTCCATATCATCTGTGAGTTCCAACTCGTCACTATCAAGTGAGTCTCTATCGGAGTCTGTTATGCTGTGAATTGCAACTCCCATGTTGGCTCTAAAGGGAATGAATGATGAAAACGCAAGGTCAGCGACTTCTTCTGTAGCATCTTCACTGTTATCAGATTCGTCCTCACTCCATGCTAGTAATGCACGACTTTTGTTTTTCTCGAGAAGATTTGCACAGTCTGCCCTTATGTGTCCAAAACCTTGACATTCCCTGCATTGAATACCCTTTCCAGACCTTTTGTTGTCAAGTCTATTAGTAGCGGAAGGCTTATTATTAGATAAATCAGAGGGACTTGCAACTGGGTTTGAAGAGTTACATGTACTCCAACGTTTGTTCTATCTGGTGAACTTCTTTGTGAGGAGTTCTAGGAATTGCTCTAATTCTGAGTTGGGACTGTTCTGTGGAAGACTGACCTGAAGTGCAACTCCTTTGGATATGGTGTCTCCTTCTCTCTTGAGTTTCATTTCCCATGCGGTTAATGATCCCATGAGATCAGCCAGAGGTAGTGTGTTAACATCTTTTGCTTCTTCAATGGCTGAGACCTTCATTGCAAACCTTCCAGGAAGAGATCCTAGGAGTTTAAGCACGATTCTGGATTCAGGGAAATCCGCTCCAAGGATGGTGGCTTCACTAGCGAGATGCCTGAGTTTGGAATGGAACTGAGCGATGGTGTCCATTTCTTCCATGCGTACATAGTTGAACTGGTCATTGAGTAGTTGCAACTTGGATGCGCGCACTTTGTCATTTCCTTGGTGTGCATTCTCAATAGCCTGCCAAGCATCTTTTGCAATTTCACAGTTAGATATACTCTTATATTGGTCATAATCAACAGCAACTAAAATAATGTTTAAAGCTGTAGAGTTATAGTTTGTTAAGAGTTCTTCAACATCGGTCCATTCCAGCTCGGATTTCACCCGTCCTTGATCATCTGTCGGTGGGGTCCACCCTTTTAGAATGCTCTTCCAGGCTTTCTGATCCTGTTGTTTGATGAAGTTTCGCATGCGATTCTTCCAGTAGGAGTAGTTTGTAGCCGTCAACATTGGTGGCTTGATGGTTGATAGACCTTCTCTCATTTCTTCCATAAGATAAACAATTAAACAAAACAAAGATCTTTAGACCAGAATCTACACTATGTAAATATAGTGACCCGCTCTTGATGCCAACTGAAAGATCTTAGTATCTGAAATACTTGTAAATGTGTCCAGTTGCACTTAGCAATAGTTGCAACTGTACACTTAAGTATAACAAAAGATAGTTCCTTAACGTTTGAAAACAGTTTTGCTGTTGCAATTGTGAATAACAGTAAAACATAAACAGTAAAGAACACAAAAGGTTTTTAACGTGGTTCGGTCCAAATGGTCATAGTCCACGGGGTTTTCACCCAAAGTTTGACTCAAACTGTTTCCTACTTAAGAATTACAATGAAGGATTTAAATCAACTCATATACTAGACTCCCTCTAACATATGCAGTTGCAACACCTAACCCTTAGCTTGTTTTCAGAAACACGTTTGAATCGAAAACACACTAAGTTACTCCAGAGACTCTTTGACTTAATGCTCTTCTCTAATGACTCGATACAAGACAGACTGCTTAATGTCTTTTTCAAAAGTGTCTTCTAAAGGTCTCGAGTCTTCTCTTTATATAGGCGCACCAGAATCTTCTATCGAATCTTCAGTTGCAATCAACTGGCAATCTTCTTTCCAAGTAAGATGAGCACGCCAGCTATTCTGGTGGATCCGTAAGGCTATCCTTCCTTATTAAGGGGATTCCAAATGATCTTCACGGATCTTGAATGAACCTGCATGCTTATTAGTCCAAATGCAATAAAGAGATAAGGAATATAAATCATGATTTAGATGATAACATATCTTTTAAGATAAACAAATATCCTTTAAGATAATTACTAAATCAGATTAACTATATCCTAATAATTTAAACAAAACAATATCAATATAGATAAGACATGGGCTGCATGGTTTAGAGCCCAACCGAAAGGAAATCGGCCCTAACAACAAAGAACTCACAAGTCTCCTGCTTCAAATCACGAACCAACAGACTTGGGGGACATGAGATAAAGCATATATATAACGGACAAGGAAAACATCATAATGCCTTAAGAAGAGCATCGAATAAGCCTCTCGTACACCAAAGTCAGAAACACCTTGCCATTCTAAAGACCAAAGAAGGATCATAAAATCGCTCGTGCAATACGAGTGACTTCTTTGATATAGTCTGGCGCCATAATGACCAACTTGGGAGATCACGCGTGCAATAAATGAGTGTTAGTCATTATTAGCACAAACCACCCGTAAATCACAGGCGACCCGCATTAAACTCTGTCAATAGATCCAACTCTTACGAGGCAGCATTAAGGGACGCCCATACCTATTATTGAAGACGCCCAAGTTGCTACACTCATAAGTCATAATGCAACAAAATCCTACAAATATGAAATAATTCCTCAATTGTAACTAACTTAGATTCATATAACTCACTTGTACTCTCATCTAACAAATCAATATAGCTCTTTACATATTCTCATTTATTTTTGTCTTCTTATAAATTTAAGGATCTTCATATCCCGTATCTCTTTCGTTTAAACACTCATTATCCAAATATTTTTTTTTATAAATCCCGAGAATCGCGTTTCAAACCACATCTCACAATAATTTAAGAGTTACATAACCCGAAGAATTGTGTGTGATCAAGTTCTAACTTAGAACTAATAAGCTCAGGTGTTTCATAGCTCCTAGCACATCTAATAAGGCGGTAGCCCTTGATTCATTTGACTTTTATCTAGGGGCGGAGCCAGGATATTTTTTCTACCTGGGGCTGCTATTAACTTAAGTAACTTTTTAAAAACAGTGTAAATCAAATGAAAATATTAAATATGCAAGTTAGAATGAGAAATATCTATTGTCTCGTACATGAAAAAAATAAATTGCATATCATTATACTACACGAATAAAAGCACTATCAAAGTTGAGATTTACGGTCATTCAAACTTCCATCAAAGAAGCATTATTAGTTTATTTACGCAACATCCATCAAAAATTTAAACTAACAACAAATAATGTGCATAGAAAACTTCCATTGATCTCACTTTCAAGTTCCCATTATGAATTTTGGCCAAGAAATTGACAAAAATGATAACCCTAATCCCTAAATCCCTAATATTTTAGTTCATTTTATTATCAAAAGTAAATTAACACAACTACACAAGCTAAAATATAAGACTTTATTTAATTAAAATGAACAACTCACCAATTCCAAGAGTTGTTTGGAGGTTAAGCTATTTTTGCGCGCAACAGACTAGCAGTACAAATACAATAGAGTTTTTTTTTTTTTTAGTTTGTGTGTATAAATAAGTTTTGACCGGATGAGCTATAGAATATAGAGGGATAGTAATGTTTGGGGTTCCTTTTAAGTAATATGTTAGGCCCAGAAGCTTAAATTCGAAATTCATTTTTTTTTGGGCCGGGTTAAATATATTTTTGGTGGGCTAATAATAAGTATATCTATTGATTTTTTTTTTTAAAATTTTATAGCGGGCTTCAACCCACCCGAAGCCACACTGTGGCGCCATCCCTGCCTTCTACCGACAGTAGCCTGTACTGATGTAGGCATGAATGTTTCACTTTGATGACAACCTCTGAATAAAGGTATACGGGGTGGGGGTGGGGGGGGGGGGGAGGGGGGTGAGGCCATGGATCGTAGATCATAGAGATCATGTTGTGAATGCTCTTTAACCGGATCGAGTATGTTACAAAGGGGATTATTTCGTTAGATGAAGAAATTAGGGACCAAAAGATACTGACAGAAATTTAGTTACAAATGTCGTGATCATATTGGTTTAGAATACAACTATTGAGTCTTTATGTAAGATAACAAGTGTCACATTAATTTAAATCTAGTGAGCCAAAATTGAAGGCACGTAGGTCATATTTTGATTGGTCATTGGTTTACGAAGGGTATTTTAGATATCATGTCATCTAACATTATGAATAAATAAGTAATGAAAAAGTGTCTTAGAGTTAGTATTATTCCTTTTCTTTTCTTCGTCACTTACATGTTTCGCACGTTACATAAAGACATATACAACATAAGGACATAATGCTATTATACTTTACAATCATAATATAACAAATGATTTCTAAAACAGTTTAATCTCAAGTATCTTGCTGCGATTATAAATATTGACAGTACAGTTGGAGAAGGGGGGTGGCGGTGAGAATGATTAATTTCTTCCAGTTATATGACACCAGGATTGCCAACAAAGAACCCCTATTTTATTAATACAGGTTAAAAGCTCTTTTGTGTGAAATAGATGCACAGTAAATTTTATATATAAATCCAGGGATTTGTCTTTGATTTGTTTTTAATTATATAGTAGTAACTTTAAATTAACTAATCAAGCATGGTGCCATTTTTTTTTTATTTTCCTTTTGGGAGTTAAATCTATTGAGTGTGCAAAGAAGTCCAGCCCGCCAACCTTGAATGGCATGGTTCACGCCCCCGACACATCACATCACGATATTAAAGCTCCAGTTGAACATCTCACCAATTTCTTCCTCCTATAAACAAAGCTGCAAAGATGGAGAGAAAATAAGAACGAGAGAGAAAACAACAACTAGAGAAATAACAAAAATATACACAGAAAAGAAAATAGAAAAAAATCGTTGCGCAAATCGTGAGAGTTTCGAGGGTTGATTTTTTGTAATAGTCGAGTGTGAGAGTTGCTCCTCCTATTGTAATTCGTTCTAGCGTTGAATGAAGATTTTTCCAACCTCAACAACTGGTATCAAGAGCTAAGGTTGCGTTTCCATTCTCTGTAAAAATTCCGTCCGAATTTTTTTTTATCGAAATTGCGATTCCTTATTACGGTTGCGAAGCTCTCGTTCCGGCGATTCCGAAAATATAGTTTTCGAAGAATTTCGATCGCCGGAGAGTGGTGTTCGAGGTCGACTCGATTCGACATCAAACTTTTTTCGTCCCAAAATCGTGTTTTGTTACTATCGCTGCGAAGCTCGTGTTGTGTGGATTTCGAAAATATATTTTTCAGAAATTTTCGGTCGTCAGAAAGCGTCGCTTCACGCCGACCGAGTTAACATCGAGTTAACTCCACCATTTGAGAAAAGCGGGTGAATAAGACAAGATCCAACCCGGATCCACCTGGTTTTTATTTGACCCGGCCAGCAGCTACCCGGACCGATCAACAATGGTCAAACCGGATTCAATTCGGTTCAATTTCGTCCAACTTGTTTCGTCCCGGTTTATCTCATTTCTTGTCGGTTTTTGACAAGGTCAGGACGGTTCCCGAGGTTTTCAACCATTCTAGATCTAATCATGTGCTCAGTTTTCCCAAATCCGACCTCTAATTTTTGGTACAAGAAGTTTGTTGAATTTTAACACGAAAAATTCAATGTCGGACACGATGATGCGGTTGACGCCAACAAATTACAGCATGTGGAAGTCTTGCATGGAAGATTTACTGAATTTGAACGATTTAGCCGACCCAATTGAGAGTTAGGGTGTGAAACCGGAGAAGAAGACAGATGAAATAAGGACAAAAATGAACAAGAAGACGGTGGCTCAGATCGGTCAATGGATTGGCCACAGTGATTGCGCAAGAAACTAAGGCGTATGATATGTGGAAAAAGCTTGAGAATATGTATCAAGCAAAGACAACTCGGAACAAAACTCTGTTGATGAGGCGTTTGGTGAACCACAAGCTACGAAGTGGTACGTCTATAACAGAGCATACGAGTCATTTCTAGGATCTCGTGAACCAGCTTGCTGTCGCTGATTGGGTCCTGAAGGACGAGGAACAAGCTTTCTTGCTTCTCAGTTCTCTGTTGGATAATTGGGAGACTCTCGTCGTCACTCTGAGTAACTCGGCTCCTGGCCGTAAAATATCCATGGAGATGGTCACAAACGCTCTCCTGAACAAGGATGCCCGAAGGAAGGAGAATCATACTAAAGAGTCATATGCCCTCGTTTATAAGAACAACGAACGAGGTAGAGGACAAGGACGAGGACGAGGCAGAGGTAGAGGCAAAGGAAGAGGCCAATACAATGAAAGTGTACCACAAGGATCGAACAACGTCACGAACGACGTTAATCAATATGAAGACACGTTGATATGCTATCATTGTAGCATTGAATGTCACATGAAAAAGGAACTACCGTAAGTTCTTGAGAGAACAACTAGCACAAAGCAGTGAAAATAACAAGTCAGAACAAAGCTTGGGCAGTTATTAAGTTGATATACATCATTGAGTAAAAAAATATAAACATGAACTCAATCTGTATAAGGAACTATTTTCGAATGTGAGCAACAAAGAGAAAATTATTTCCTAATATATTTAAAATGTATAAAGTGTTCTTAATCCTTCAAAAGTGTTTTTTTTGGGGGGGGGGGCGTTCAGAATCTGAACTCTTACACAAATCTTGGCGAAGATAACTTTTTAGCAGAACTGAAGAACACTCACATTTTTTAATAGAATATAGAGCAAGTTTCTCGATTAGAGTACACACTGTAAAAAGATCATATAACATAGTGCATAGAGCCACTGACTATTCTTCTTGAACTTCATTTTTTATTTGACAGAGAAATTCTTACAAAACTTAATTTGAATTCTTCTCGATGGTCTACTCTAATTAATAATAAACTAATAGTGAGAGAAAAACATACATTTGCTCGTTATTTCACTGTTTATAGAAGAAAAAGCTCATATAACAGAAAGTCAAGGAACCAAATCATTTGATTGAAGGATTGGATAAAAAAATGAAAGGAACTTATTAGTTCTTGACCCCTACACACTATCATTATACATCATATCTTGAAAAATAAAGCATCTTCTTTAGTAAGAAACCGGGACTTTTCGAAAGGCCATCATTATGCCTTTTGTTGGGAAATGCCGCCAGTGCTTTTTTGGTCCAAAACACATGTTTCACGGCAGGTAACAATTGAAGACGAAAGTAATTAATTTTGGGGTAAGTAAAAGTGGGAGATGAAAGTTTCATGGATCAAAATTTTGATACTAGGACAAGTTTCAGATGGTTGAATATTAGAAACGTTTCGAAAAGTTTCGAAACTTTTCGAATGTTTCAAAGACGTTTCAACAATGTTTACAAAAAAGTTGCACAACAAACTACTTTTCATTTGACTATTCAATACCTTAATTATAATGATTATGTATTTTATGTTATTCTATACTAGACTGTTGATAATATTCATATATTTTTTTAAATAGATGCTAGAATTGATCAACTTCATTATTGCATAGTCAACGAATTATTCATATTTTAAAACATATATGACTCAGAAACAAATTGATATAAAGCTTAGGGATAAAACAAACCTCCTGAACTATACACGTTTTTACGACTTGCCCCTTAAACAAATTTTATCAGTACTTTCTCCCCTAAACTATGCAATTTTGTGCGATTTGCCCCCACGCCGGATTCCGCTGAATATTTCTCGGAATATTCCGTTTTCGTGCGAGGCACGTGAGGACCTGAGGGGTATTTTGGGTATCAATTTTGGGATGTTATTATTAGTAAGTTCCCCCTTAAACTATTATTCTGTTGCGATTTCCCCCCTAAACTATGAAAAGTACCCCTTAACTCATTTTATTGTTTATCATATTTTTCTCAACTATGTAGCACAAACAACTTGTTGTACTCGAGAAGCATAAACCATTACTCAACTGCATTCATTCTTTTTTGCCAAATATTATCCAAATTATATTCACCATAGTACAACCAAAATGACTTATACACCAAAATGAATAAGCAAATCACACTTAGCTAGCACACTACCCCATATATTAACCATAGTAATGCCTACAATTCACACCAAAATGACATCCCACAGTGACCAAATTAGTACAAAATATTGTCCATAATATGAAAACACTCTAACAACTAGGTGAAACTCAAAGGTATTCACTTCTTGAGCGTGAAAGCAATGACTTTGTCAAGGGGCTTGCTGATTCTCTTTATGTGTCTTCTGGTTGTATCAACTGGATCCTCTTCACTACTCTTGATCTATATGCAAGAATACATTAGATTAGTTTTTGCACATATGGTTGAGAAAAAAATATGATAAACAATGAAATGAGTTAAGGGGTACTTTTCATAGTTTAGGGGGGGAAATCGCAACAGAATAATAGTTTAAGGGGGAACCTACTAAAAAATAACATTCCAAAATTGACACCAAAAATACCCCTCCGCTCCTCACGTGTCTCGCACGAAAATGGAATATTCCTGAAAATATTCGGCAGAATCAGGCGAGGGGGCAAATCGCACAAAAGTGCATAGTTTAGGGGGAAAAGTGCTGATAAAATTTGTTTAAGGGACAAGTCGCAAAAACGTGTATAGTTCATGGGGTTTGATGCTTTTATCTCTAAAACTTATACAGAAGCAACTATGCTCGTGCATTTAAAATATCAACGGTGTAAAATATTTATAAAGAATAAATAAAATTACTATGAAAGATTTGATTGTATATTTGTTTACTATGAAAGATTTGATTTCTACAAGTGACATCCAATTTCGAAATTGCAACACATTTCTGTTTTGGTCACCTCTAAAAGCGAAACTTTTTGGTAGTTTCGTACGAATTGTTATGATTTTTTAATCCATGGCAAGTTTATACAATTCTATAAATTTCAAGAATAATTATAGTAATGTTTTATAAAGTTTATCTAAGTTCGAAAATCTTCCATAAAAATTGAATAATTAGAGAGACACTATACAAATTGAGTTGATATTGTGACAACAGTAACGTAGCGATAGAATTTCAAGTTCTTAAAATAATGAAACAAGAAAAATCAATACAAATACACTTTATATAAATTTAAATAAACACGAGGTTACAATCCATATTATTCCTCTGATTCTTTTATAATCTTGAAACCTGGTTGACTTGAAGAAAAAGTTGACTTTGATCTCTTCCATGCGATTAACGTTAAGTCAAGGGCTTTAAGCTTGATCTTGAATTAACAATCAACTTGACTTGATCTTAGTGACGAACAGTTTGATCTCCGTCTCGGCTTCTTGGACTTGTTGAATGCCAATCTTCTCTAGAGGAATCTTAATCTTCAAAAAAATTAATTAACTCGAAGGCCTCGTGGCTTTATCTCGAACCAAAAGGGACTTGACTTGGATATTCTTAACGAAGTGTATGATCTTCGTCTTGAATTCTTTAACAGTTTTGATTTTTGATCTTCAATAACAGTTCTTCGAGGGTCTTTGGACTTGATCTCGAACCAAACATGCTTTGACTTGAAGATTGATGAAGAACGATATGAATGTTGGCTTGGATTTCTTGAATATGTTGAAGTTTGATCTTCTTTAAGGGACTTTCGATCTTCAATAACAGTTCTTCAAGGGTATTGGGACTTGATCTTGAATTAAACGGCTTTGACTTGAAGATTGATGAAGAACGGTATGAATGTTGGCTTGCATTTCTTGAATATGTTGAAGTTCGATCTTACTTGGCAGAAGCACGATCTTCAAAAATAGTTATATGATGAACTTGAAGCTCAACGCCACATCAAACAAAGCTTTTTTTGAATCTTCGTCAAGAACAACTTTGACTCTAGGAAGAACACCTCGAAGATGAAGAACTTGATGAAGAGAAAATGTAGAACTTCTTTACTCCAAATGCTTGAAAGGAAGCGGTCTTTGACGTGTCATCCAACTTTGTTATTCCAGATGTTGCCATTCACGATGTCGTTGTTGGCCTTAAGAGTCGACACAATCTTTGGCTAAGTGACATAGACCTTGAGGCGATGGACGTCGAGACGACCGATTGTGGACGTGGACAAGAGCCATGTGAAGGAAAGTGAAGGAGGTGAAACAGAGTTGGAGGCTATAGAGCCGGTTTTTCCTAGAACCTTAGTGTTGTCTAGGGGCACCAGGCTACTTGCTATGCACTTGGTACCCCTGAGGTACTTTTTCTCAATTCTCTCATTCCCGTTCCACTATACCAGATATCCCAATTATCACCATATCTGATTCAAGCGCCACTACAACAGACATTGTGGGATCACATGCCTCTAGTGAGTTGGTTTCAGAGTTAATGCGTGAGAAGGAAAGTTACCGATGTTTGATGGACACTCCTACTTTTTAGAAGGAGCTGGCGGCGTTTTCTGTGCTGAGAGAGATCGATGCAGGGATCAACACAAATGGGGTTGTGGATGTTATGTGTGAGCGTGCAGTTTGAGGCTTCATCTCATGTTTAGCCGTGTTGGCTTGATTGTTGGCGTATGTATCTTTTATCCATACATTATTTGGTATGTTTTGGATCATATTTGGGGGTGTTGGAACCCTTTGATATTGCGACGGTTTGTGGTGTTATGCTTGGATATTTTCATGCTGGTTGGTGTCATTGGTGGCATTTAGGTTTGAGACATATTACTTAGGTTTCATAATTTTATGCAATTCCCCATTTGCCCATAAATTCAATACAATCATTTCTACTTATACCCATCCTGAATGGTGTATATGAAATAAAACAAGCTTTTGACACTATTACGCAAGATGTACTCAATTTACGCACATATATTCTTTGCATCTAATATTCGAACAATATTATGCACATATCATCATTGATCCCTTCTTATTCATGCTTTCATGCCTCAAACTTGAATCTAATGACTCGATCCTAAAAAAAAACTTGACTTTAAAACAGGATAAATATATAGCATAGATAATAAAATCGAAGCTTTCTCACCCCCAACACAAAATCAGACAATGTCATCATCGTCAAAATATATAAAATATAACATAGATGAGAGTACTCACCTGATCGAGCAACAAGCTCATGGAACTTGTTAGATTGTGCAATAACTCCCGAACTCCATGTTCTTTTATAAAGAAACAATAGAAAATTAAAATTTTCTCGCAAGAAAATAAATAGATAGAAGAAATAGTCTTATGAATTCTAAGAGATAACAGAATTATAAAATTGATTAGAGCCATAAATAAAAGGATTCTTATTTAGAATTTTGAAATTTTCATTAAGTTGCAGAACTCTCCATAATAACTATACTCACAATGGGAATAACTCGTGTATCAATGGAATTCAATCATAAGGGAAGTATAAGCATGGTAGGAAAGGTAAAGACAGAGATTGCTCATCCAAAATTTGACAATTCTGGTTTTTGCATGTCTCCTGTTGCCTTTCAAACTGAGAAACGTGTATTGCAAGAAAAGTATAAGGCACGATGTGGCCATCGCGTATCATGATCGTGTATGTGTGGCGCAATGTAACTTTTGGCTCGCTATTGGACACAGTGTCTTCTGGAATTCTAGTGCCCCGAGATCAGATTATAGTCTTGATCGCGCATGTGAGGCACGATGTGAACATTGGTAGTGCGTGAGATCGTGCCTCCTTCTGAAAAATGCTGCTCTGCGTGCTCTGATTCGTGTTGTCCTTACTTATGTCCAATGTCGTCTTTCTTTTGTCCAGTTCGTCTCTCCACTTATAGATTCTTTCACTTTGTTCATTTTTGCTATCTCAATGGTTAGCTCAAAGACAAATTGAAATAATATGTTATATATGACTCAAAACAAAAATAAACTAAAATTTAAACTAAATGTAAGACTCAAAATAAAAACTTACTATTGTGGGTTGCCTCCCACACAGTGCTTCATTTTACGACGGTTAGATCGACGCTATTGATGGATTTATAGAGGTTCATATAACTTGATGAGACTCCAATCTTCAAAAGATATGAGTGTATCGGCTTTAGGCGGTTTTCTCGCCTTCTTCCAATGGAGACTCTTTTGCATAACTCTATGCTCCAACCTCATCTATTCTTCTATCATTTCTTGCAAATGAACTCTCTTTCTTTTGGCCTTCCTATGTAGTGGCTCGCAAGTTCCATGTTGCATAACACTCTTCTTTAAATCTCCATCTTCATCTATGACTATTTGCATACAAACTCTTTCACTTTTTTCTTTCTTATGTAGTGGTTCGCAAGTTCCATGTAGCAACCTTTTTGATATGGCATTAAAATATGGTGCTTTCTTTCTCCTTGCTTTTCGATGAAGTGGCTCACTCTTTCCAACCCGTCGCCTTTTAGATAATAGTATTATGACTTTGGGATACATGGTTGGTTTCTGTTTCTTTAGCTTTCTATGAGATGGCTCTCCAATTACAAGTCTGAATTCCGTAGATGTTAAATATTCAAATTCAACACATTGGAAATTGGAGTTGTTGTACCTCACATGATTCTCCATTGTGGTCTCTTCAATTGTAGGTGCATAATCGAGAAGCATCCACGACCATATTGTTCCTCATAAACTTCTCTTTCAATACAACCATATCTTCAATTGGTAGGAGTGGTTCAGCCTTTGCATGGTCATCAATGCCAAAATTTAAGTAGAACTCGGTATTCTCAACATTTGCCTTGAATGTTGGATCACTCCCGTGTATCTCCACTACCTCTTGTTGTGCATGAATAATTGTGCATGAATAATGGGCATTCAGTCAAGCTCCGTCTCTACTTGAATAGGGATGGCATGTGTTTGTGTCTCTTGATTCTCCAATGCACTAGTTGGTACTCCAGTTTGTGATTGTGAAGTGATATGTGGAGTTTGTATCATGAAAAACTCGGCCTTATGGATGACATGGTTCATATTTACACAATACTCCTCAAAGGTAGCCCAATCTTCCAAGCATTTGTCAATGTGCCAGAGATTGCAAATTCGCCACAGTAACATGTCCAGTAGGGCAAGGCGTCTTCATCGTCGGACATCTCTGTTTCCACTGAATGCTCTCTCTCTCTCTCTGTCTCTGTCTCTCTCTCTCTCTCTCTCTCTCTCTCTCTCTCTCTCTCTCTCTCTTTTCTTTTTTTTTTCTTTTTTTTTTTTGCAGTTGTGAGCAAACAACCAATTTCTATCACCTCAGGCGATGCACTCGATCAACTGAAAAAAAAGATGGAAAATAGTTAAGTTTAATGTCTACTATAAAAACACTATAATCACCGTCACTCTTCAGCAACGGCGCCAAAAACTTGATGCATATTTTCACTTGCTAAATTTAATATGCAATATTCCTCTAATACGCATGTTTGTAAGTATACGAGTCATGTAATAATAAAATGGAAAGTATAGTTACTGACCACGATCCCATAGAGAGTGTTGAACTATAGTGTTCGCTTAATAGGCAACGATAAAATAAATAATAAGAAGATTGATTTTATAAAATATGGTTTTAATTCTAACTAATAAAGCAAATAAATAACAAGAATTGAATAGGGAGGTTTTGATTATAACTACTAAGCCAAATCAATAACAAGGTTTTGATCAGATTGATGAAGTTGTATTTGAATTCAGGTTCATAACTATTTATTATGTGGTTCATAGACAAATCAGTAATTCCCCCATAGCTAGTTTCATCATGTTAAGTTCACGTGTTTAATGAATTACCGAAGCTCTAGGTGAAAACTTTAATTACAACTACAATCCCCTTGCCTTCCCTAGAGATCCAGCTACCCAAGTGCGATCAATCTATAATAATTAAAGTTTGGTAACCAATTCAATCTTCTCAAGTCAAAGACATAGATCCGTGTGATCTACTTATTCGCGAGTTACGTTAGTCATACTTTTAGCACATAAATCAAACATGCAATTTACCCACGAGGCACGTTAATGCTCATCAAGTGTATTAATCAAATATGTGGAATATAAAATGAATCATATCTAAACATATAAGACTCAACATGAATTCATAAACAAAGGTTCATTGTGCATAAATAGTCATTACTCCCTTCTCCAAATAGAGAGAAGATTCGCACACAACGAAAGCAAGTTCAATAATATAAACGAAAGAGAACATCGTAATAAAAGATTAAAAGATAAGAATACTCTCCCAATCTCCGTTGCTCTACTTCTCCCAGCGGTGGTGGTGGCGTGTGGTATGAGTTGTGATGAATGGTTGTGTATGAATGGATGAATGGTGTTATTTGTGTGTTGAGTTTTATAGCCCTAATGTCCTTATATAGGAAAAATAGCAGATGGGCCGAAATTAAGGCTTATGTATAATTCTCGGCCTGGTCATGCAATTTGGGTCTGATTGCGCACCAGACCGCACGTGGGACGCGCAATCACACAACAATCATGCTATGGGACGCGCTACTATCTGTTTTATGTCTAAAAGAGGCGTGATATTGGTCAGATTGCGCGCCAATGCGCACATCGCGCCTGAACCACGCGGTCTGGTTTTTTGCTCTGACAGTCGTCACGGTTTTGGCTATAACTTCCTCTTTGGATGTTAGAATTAAGATCCACTTATTGCGTTAGAACACTAACTTCATTGGCTTTCCAATGGCATGTAGAATAACCTCTTATTATTCTTGTGACTTTGTCTCTTGCATTTGAATTAATGGTCTCCTTTGGATTCTCCCTGATTGCAACGTCGTGTTTTGAAGCAATGTTCCCCAAAACATCCAATTTAGGCTCTTTTTGCATTGTTTTGTATTATCTCACCAAAATCCTAAAAAATTAAAAACCTTACTAAAACCAATCAATATGCACCAAAACTTATACAAAAGCATAAGGAAATGAGAACTCAAATAGCGTTGAATAAACGCTCATCAGTAATACAACCGTACCAACGACGTGGGTCATCCACAACCAAAGAGTGGCATGGCCGCTATTTCATATGGGTATCGCCAAGTTCTATTTGCTCTAGTGCATCTAAAGATATGACGTTTATCGAGCTTCCATTGTTGATCAAGATTTTCTTGATGTTGTAGTTGGCGATATCAAGACTCACCACAAGTGGACAATTCGGGCTTGATGCTTCCATTGCTTGTGGATCAAGTTTTTCCTCGCTTGCCTTATCGAAGGTGATGGCATCCTCAATAGTTTCAATTGTTGTGCCATGTCGCGCGAAACTCTTTTATGTGCTTTATAGGAATCTCTACCCGTTGGGCCTCCAGATCATAGCAACGTCGGTTGGCTTTAAGATTCTAGCGGTCAAGTAACCTTCCTACCTTAGGAACTGTAAGGCTGCCTGGGCGGCGTGTTTTGCGGCATATTTTTAGTAAAGACTGTAGAACCCTAAAATTCATGTTCTTGTGGATCAACCTCGTTGATCTGGAGTTTTACTTTGAAAGTGAACTCGCATAGGTAACTCAGTCACTTTTCCTTGCAACATTCGAAGATAGGGGATTTCCAATGTCTGATAGTGCAAAACTCGTAGAGTCTGGATCGTGCCGTTAAGGCATCTAGGTCTAGCATAGCCATTTGTTTGTGCATAGAGGTGGGCATCGTCGCGTACCCTATTCGATCGGGTACCCATTTCAGGGAGTTTTGAGGTCGGGTAATCGAAAAAATCTTTGCAACTTCAAGCCCGATAGAGAGACACAATTACCATTGAGAGGTGGCCGCCAAAGGTCTCCTGGTCAGAGCGCTGGTGATAGGTCGCCGGTTAGAGTGTGGGTGAGGTCGTGAGGGTTTTGTGTGTGAGATTTGTGTGTTAGAGTGTGTGTAAGACAATGAGTGTGTGTAGTGTAATGTGTAATTTGTTATGTGTTAGGAAAAAAATAATGACAATGTGTAATGTGTAAGATAATAATATAGATGTATATGTATAATACATTTCTAAAATATATATATATATATATATGTTTATATATATATATATAAAATAGGGTATCCGATCGGATACGGGTATCTGAACTTTTTTACCCTAACTCGTACGCGTATCTGATTTGATACCTAAAAAAACCTTAAAATCGGGTACCCCGATTGATCGGATAATACCCGATCGGGGCGGGTACGGGAATAGAGTACCCAAAAAAAATGCCCACCCTTATTTGTGCAAGTTCTGTCTCGACCATTCTTTGATGGGAATTCTTGCTATCTCATTGATAATTCCTTTTACATACATACTATCAATATCTTCTCTTTCAGAGGTAATTGAGTTTTGATTTCCTCTCTCGGTTGGAGAAGGAGTGTCGGAGTTAGAGTTGGATCTCTTACTCATGTTATCAGGCTGTTTATTTCCCTTCTAGTATTCCGTGATGTGCCATTCTCTTATCAAGCGTTCTATCTCGGCGTATAGTACACGACATTTGGAAGTGTCATGACCATACTGCTCATGATATTTGCAATAGAACCTAGATCTGCGTGTCTTATCCATTTGGATCTTTTTGGAGTATTGAGGAGGTTTTATTTTTTTTACCAAGGCGTATATGTTTTGCATGCTTGTAATAAGTGGCAGTTTGTCTCGCAAGGAAGATCTTGCCCGCTTGTTACTGCTCTTATCATTTCTGCCATTACGACGAAGGTCGTTGGACTTAGATTGAGTGTTGTCACTTCGGCTATTTTTATTTTATTTTATTACACTCCTCAATCTCCATGTCGCATTGTGCGATCAAATTGATCTGCTCAGTGGTTTGCGATTTCTGCCTCAATAGCTCGTTAGCGAGAAACCTATTTCTCAAGGCGTTGAAGAGAATATTAGCAACGGCTTGAGCAGAGGGCATTTCAACCATTGGCATCTTGGTGTTGAACTGTCTGATTCATCTATGCCTTAAATGATAGTTTTGAGGTACTGTTTTGTTAACCTATTTCGCTTCTGGAGTGGCAAGTTGAGATTTAAACATAGACTTTAACTAATCGTAAGTGTGAATTATACGAGGCAGAATCCTCGAGAACCAATCTTGCGCGACGTCGACCAAAGTGATGGAGAACAATTGAGCTTGTATTGCTCTGCTACATCCTCCCAGGTTTAGCATTCCATCAAGGAGATACAAGTGACCACTAGGGTCTCCCGTGCCATCATAAGTAGGCATTTAGGGATTTCATGTACACGTCCATGCCCAAGCGTGAATCATTGCAATTCCGAAGAGAATGGTGATGCAACATCAATCAATTCATCCTCAGCCTATAAATTTCTCCTTGCATTGAGGTTAGGCGTAGCTGTTTTAAGTTGGTTACCTTTTTTTCTTTCCTGGAGCACAGGCTCCGGCCAATCGGCGTGATGTGGCCTCTCTCTTTCAGTCTCACAATTATCACATGATCCAGTACATGCTATAGAGGTAGTTGAAAGTGATGGTGATGGTGATGGTTTAACTCTCCTACCACGAGGATATCGGCGATCCTCAGAGGGACCAACCGTAGTATTGGATCTTTTTTTTTTCTGGAGAACGACCTTTTGAGCTCGAATCTTGGGAATGATTCTCAGTTTTTCCCAGCTTCGTAACTCGGATTGGTGGTTTTGGCACTGGGTTGTTCGCCATATTCTCTCTCACATGTTCACGAGTTGTTCAAATTGTTTTGGTGTTGCAACTGCAGGATTTTTTGTCCCTGTGTTTTCCACCAAAGGTTGTTCCTCACAGGCGTTGGATGTTTTGCCTTGCTCATTATTGGGAACATTGCATTGTTTATTGTCTTCTAAGATATCAGACTGATTAGAGTGCGCATGTCTGCATCTTACATGCCATATCGTCCCTCAAATAGTGCGTCTAGTGGTTTCCCACAGATGGCGCCTCTAGCGCGGGGTGTTTTTGCTAGTCTCGAGATTACTCCCTCAACAGACTCTCTCACACCTTATAGGCAATAAGAGAAGAGCTTTTGGTTTGATGGAAACCTGCAATTAAGAGATCAATGTTAGAAATATATAGTTAATAAGAAAGTAAACGTACACTGGGGTGGATACGTGTTTATCATGCTTGCGGCTAACTCAACACGGAGTCAAGTTGCCTACGTATCTCCCTAAGAAGAAATAATCAAGCGGGACGTAGTTCATTATTTAATTGTGCCCACGTAGGGTCTTAGAAGTTATCACGCTTAGCTTAGAAGATGTATATGTTTAGCTAGCCATTTAGGCTCGGTTAGACGACCATGTATGGTGTATATCTCATAGACGAGGCCATGTTAGTTGTAGAATTAACCTCGGAGGGCGCTAGTCTCCTTTAGAGATCAATTAGACGGCCTAACAACGCTTATTATGCATCGAGCTTGCTTAGAGGCTCGATATTTGGATGTCGAGTGTTTTGACTACGGAGTGGTCAAATCACAAGTCAAAGTTGATATCGTTGACATGGGAGTCAAGATCATCTCGTACTTAGTCCATTTGCTAACATATCGATGGAAAAATAAAGGTAAAATGGTTGAAGTGCTTTGTTTTGACGTACTTTATTTGACGTGTTTTGTTTGGCGTGTCTTTGTTTGACGTGCCACAAATTTATGTGCCGCACATAGACATTCCTTAATTAAGAGGCCAATCTGTCAACCTTAAGAGGTTTGATGTGCCAACTTATGAGTTGACGTGTATGTTTGATGTGCTATTCTAGAAAGAGAAAGCACACACCCTTGAGCTCATGATGAGTGTCTAAAGTATGGCACTTTTAGTCCTCATTATTTTAGGTTTAAGGAAGAATTGTCTAAGTAATAGTATATTTAAGTACATTTTCGTGTATTTCAAATTATCATAATCAAACCGTGAAAACTTAGCTTATTAGGAGCAAAATAAGCTAAAATTGAGCCAAGGAATACAAGGCTGTAACGTAGGACTAAATCAAGAGGCAAATGAAAGAAGTGCCTAGTGATTTGGGCTGAGAACAAAGGAGGAAGAGCCAAAACACCAAAAGTTATACAATGAAGAGAATCCCATGAGGCCATTGATTCAAATGCATGGTGAATGATACACAGGAAGAATCATAGTCCGTGCTACATATAATTGGAATTCTAAGGAAGTTAGTGTCCAAAGCAACAAATGGATCTTAATTACAATCTTCAGAGAAGAAGTTATGGCTGAAACCGTGAAGCCGCGCAAAGCAAATAGAACGCATTGCGGAACACCACACGTAGCACGTTTCAGGCAGAATATGGTGCGGCTAGAGCGCAAGGCGGAGCCCCATGTGCTTGGGTTGTGACCCTGTGGGATCAAATCAGCGCCCTAAACCTAATTTCGGACCCATCCATGATTTTTACTACATATGGACTCTAGGGCCACGAATCTAGAGACATCTCATCATAATTCTACACCATTCTTCACTGCACACCTCATACCACACGCCACCACCACCGCCGGGAGAAGCAGAGCAACAGAGATTGGGAGATTATTCCTATCCTTTAATCTTTTATCACGATTTTCTCTTCCGTTTATGTTGTTGAACTTGTTACTGTTATGTGCTAATCTCCTCCGTATTTGGAGAAGAGAGTCATGATAATTTATGCACAATGAACTTTTATTTATGAATTCATGTTGAGTCTTATGTATTTATATGTGATTCATTTTATATTCCACATGTTTGACTGATACAGTTGATGAGCATTATCGCGCCTTGTGGGTGAATTGCATGTTTGATTTATATGGTAGAGGTATGACTAAAGTAACTCACGCATAAGCTAGATCATGCGGATCCATGTCTTTGATTTATTCAACATAGGTAACACTTGAGAAAAGGTCCAATTGGTTACCAAACTTTAGTTATGTTAGATTGATCTCACTTAGGTCATTGGATCTTTAGAAGGAGGCAAGGAGATTGTAGTTGTAATTAGCGTTGCATCTAGAGTACCATTAATTCATTAAACACATGAACTTAGCATGATGAAACTGTCTATGAAGGAATTGGTGGGTTTTCTATTAATCATAGATTAAATAGTTATGAAACTGACTTCAAATACAATTTCATCAATCTGACTAAATCTTGTTATTTATCTGTTTTAGTAGTTATAATCAAAACCTCTCTATTTCAAATCTTGTTAGTTGCTTTATTAGTTATAATTATATCTTCGTAATTAAATCATCTTTTCAAATCTATTTTCATATTTGTTTTATTGTTGTCTATTAAGAAAACGCTATAGTTACACACCCTCTGTGGAATCGATACTTAGTCAGTAACGATAATTTTTATTTTATTATTACTTGAATCGAATACTTGCGAACATGCGTATTAGAGGAATAATGCATATTAAATTGAGCGCGTGAAAATAGGCATCAAGTTTTTGGCGCCGTTGCCGGGGAGTAACGGTTATTATAGTGTTTTAATAGTGGACGTTAAACTTGATTGTTTTAAATCTCTCTTTTTCAGTTGATCTCGTGCATCGAGTGGCAAATAGGTTTATGAACTAATATGCACCTTAACGGTACACGTGGTCGTCTGACGTGGCACGTCGATCTTTGAACAGTCGTGCCAAGGCATGTCAAATATGTTAGAATCCCATCCTACGTGACACGTCGATTCTCCAATCGACATGCCCCCTTTCGAGGACCTACATGGCATAACGTGCCATGTTGGTTAGGGTCGACGTGGCACGTCGTTTTGGGTTAACGTTGTTGGTGTGCCAAAATTACGACACTTCCAAAATACACGATTATCTTGGGAATAACTCAGAGTAGAGAGACCGAAAGTCAATTTTTTCCAATCAAGACAACGCCGATGACCTCGAGAAAATGGTCCATTATGGCAAAACACCAGACATGGAAGTTCGGGCAACGCAAGTCGTGAAACGGCGCCAAAACCTGTGCCACGTTGGTCAAACCGACGTGGCGCGTTGGTCAATTGTTCCACGTTGATGAGACTGTGCCATGTCGATCAAAAAAATGTGGCACATCAAACGGTTGACCACGTCGGTCCTCCAGACCACACCAGGGTTTGGTCCGGTGTGGTGCGTGTGCACCGGCCCGATGATGTACACCTTTCTGTTCTTTACCTTTAGTATGTGTATGTATGTTCTCTCATGCCTTACCATTCCTCGTTTTCAATAAATACCCCCTCCTTCTTCATTTATGGGGTTGGACACTGGAGGGGTAGCTCACTTTGGAGGTTGAAGCTTGGATGCTCTAACTTCTCTCTAGAATTCTAGTGATAGTAAGCACATCAAGCATTCCACGTCAACACTTTTTACCACGTCAACACTTTTGGCACATCAAGCATTGCACGTCAAAATGTTTGCCTCGTTGAACCAAAGCACGTCAACCGTTTCCACGTCAACACTTTTAGCACGTCATCATTTCAACGTCAACCAAAATACTTAGAGTGTTTTCTCCTCTAATTTTCCATAGACATTCAAATGTCAAAAATTGGACTTAAGTAGAAATCTTTGACCCGGGATTTGACCACTTAGTGGTGCAAATCGCCCGAGGTCTTGATCCCAAGCCTAATAAATTGCAATGTCGTTCGGCTACCCAAATGATCTCCAATCTTGACAACACCCAAAAAGGGTCGATCTTTGGCCACTTGGGCCTCGACTACGAGACATGCATCCTCAGGGATGATCCAAATCGAGCCTAAAGGCCAGTACATTGCATACAACTCCTATGCTTGATTCTTTCTTCTTAGAGAGATAAGTAGGTAGCTCGACCGCGCATTGAGCCCAGTCGCAAGCATACAACACCGGTATCCTCCCCCAAAATAGGTTACTTACTTATGTAAACTGCTTGATCCTAACCATTATGTCTTTAGTGCAGGTTTCCATCGAACTAGAAGCTCTTCTTATGTTGTCTATGAGGGGCAGGAGAGTCTGGTGATGGAGTAATCTCGAGACTAGCAAAAAGACTCCGCGTCAGAGGCTCTGTTTGTGGGAAACAAATAGACACACTATCTAAACGACATCATGGTCGCAACATGTAGAAAACCTACTACTTTTTAAAATGCATCTCTGACTCACTCCAACACAACTTCACAAGGGGAAACTCAGCGTCAACAACCATCGGCAACTAATGAACAAGCTCCTTCCGCAGCGGCTACAAATGTTCAGACCGGAAACAACACGTCAACAAGTGCACCACCAATTCCTCCCGAGTAGTTTAATCAACTGATGATTATGGTTAGGCAACACTTGACTGCAAATCTGACACCACCACCTCCAACTAATGTTCAAAACTTGGGTCAAATTAACAACCAATCCCAATGTTCAACTCCTATAGGGCCCATATGTGAACGGAGAACGACAACTACTACAAGACCTTCAGAGGATCACAGACATCCACATGGTGGGAGAACTCAACACTCGTCGCATCTCCATTTCAACACTCGTCCCATCTCTATCCCATTCCTCTGCATCTACTGTGCACACTAGATTACGCAATGATTGTGAAAATGAGAGGCAGGGCCAACAAGGCACCGGAAGCTTTGTTCCAAGAAAGAAGAGAAGGAGATACCGCCAGAATCACTCCTCCCAACCTAACTAGAAGGACTATTTGGGTAGTCGATGAGTTTGTTGATGAGGCTTCTCTATTCTCATTTCACATGTGACGAATTGTGCTAGGTCAGAGCCGAAAATCCCAAAGATGCCAACCTTCAATGGAAAAGGGGACACGAGGGCTCACTTGCACCTCCTAGATGGAATGCTCAATTTGGGAGGCTATTCAAAAGGCATACAAGAACGTTTGTTTGCTATCACTCTCATTGATGTAACTCAAGACTGGTTCTCAAGGATTCCACCGCTTTCGATACATACGTATGATCAGCTTTGAATAACGTCCAAGTCACAGTTTGCTACGCAGAAGCGGACTCAGTTGACATAAGAATACTTGAAGACTATCATACAAGGCAACGATGAATCACCCAGAGATTGCATCAGACGGTTCAATACCGAGATGCTGCGAGTAGAAATACCCTCTGCTCAAAGCATTGAAAATATCTTGCTCAACACCTTGAGAAACAGATTGCTAACCAACAAGCTTTTGAGGCAAAAATCACAAACCATCGAATAAGTCAACATGATCGCTCAATGCGATATGGAGATTGAAGAGCACAACAAAATGAGAAATGTCCACAACGACAAGACTCGGTCTAAACAAAATGACTCACGTCGCAGCAACAAAAATGATAAGAGTGGTACCAAGTGCAGGAGATCTTCACCGAGAGAAAAACTCTCAATTACCACCAGCATGCGTGAAATCTAGAACATCGCCAAAAACAAAAATCTCCTCAATACTCCAAGAAAGATCCAAGAAATAAAGGAAACACGCAAATAAAAGTTCTATTGTAAGTATCACCAGCAATACCGCCAGGACACGTTAAAATGTTGTGCACTATATGGTGAGATAGAACGCTTGATAAATGAGGGCTACTTGGCAGAATATGTCAAAGGGTACAAATAGCCCTATAACCGGAACAAGTGAGCAAACTCTAATTTTGAGACACTTTCTCAAACGGAAAGAGGACAGATAACCTCCGTCCTTGTCATAAGGGATGATACTAACAATATGCCTGTTAAGGGAGTTATTATTATGATTGTAAGTATCACCATCAAAGGATTGTCGGGACAAAATCTGCACAAAAAATGGCCACACTAGAGCTAGATGTTACCACAACATGAGCCAAACTCTACGACTTCTGCGTAATACGACATTGGAAATCCCCAGTCTCCAAATAATGCAAGGAATAGGGACCAAGTCACCTCCACGAGCTCACTTTCAAAGTGAGACTACGCATCAACGAACTCAAACAAGAGGAGTATGAATTCTACAGTTCAATATTCTGCACAAAGAAAGAAGCCGTTGAACATGCCACACAAGATGTCGTATGGTTCCTTAAGCAAGAAGGATACATAACTACCAGAATGCCAATCCCAAATGACGTTGCTATGATCTCTGGAGGCCCAACAGGTGGAGACTCAAATAAAGCACGCAAAAGAGTCACACGCGATCTCGCACAAGACAACTATCAACGGGTATCTCATACGTTAGACACAATAGAAACAATCAAGGATGCTTTCATATTTTGATAAGGATGATGAAGATAAGCTCGATCCACAAGTTATAGAAGTCGCGAGTTTGAATTATTCACTAGTCTTAAGCCTAGACATTGCAAACTACAACATTAAGAAAATCTTGATTGCCAACGGAAGTTCGGCAACACCATCTCGTTTAATAAACCGGAGCAAATAGAACTAGGCGACACGCACATGAAAACGATGATAACTCTACTATATGACTTCGGAGGATCAAGAGTTGTAGTAGTTTGAACAGCCGTGCCTCGTACCTCTTTTGGGACTCCTCCAAGAAAGAAGGACTCGTAGTCGACACACCATTTTCTTACAATATAATCATCGGCTGCCCTGGTCTCAACGATTTCAAGGCAACGGTATCGACGTATCATCAAAAGCTAAAATTTCCCACCCAATGTGGTGCGGGTGAAGTCCATGATGACTATAAAGAAGCTTGTACATGTTATATGGCATCACGTCAAGCATATCCAACCTTAGAAGTCAACATGATCAACATTTTCGATGATAAGAGGAAAATGCTAGCACCGCAAGAGCCGTCAAACAACATTACTCCCGACAACATCATTGAAATAGAGATATCACCAGAGTTGGAGGACAAGAGACTCTACAAAATCAGACAACAACTGGATAGCACAACTAGAGTTGAACCTCTGGGAGAGTCAAAAAAGATATGTATGTCGACCAATTCAACTAAAATAACACACATCGGCACCAACATGTCGGAGGATGTGAAGTGCAATCTTATTCAATATCTTTGTGACAACATGGATATCTTTGCATTGACCGATAGCTACCTAAAAGGTATAAATCATCGTATTATTGTACACAAGTTAAATGTCAATCCAGGGGCAAAACCTATTAGACAGAAGAAATGAAACTTCAGCAAAGAAAAGAATGATGCAACCAACATCTAAGCAACCATAAAATAGGACGCTCGCCACATCTAAGAAGTACGCTTCTCGGAATGGCTCAGGAACATTGTTCTAGTGCCAAAGCTTAACAAAGATTGGCGCATGTGTGCAGTCTACACAGATTCACAATTTGTGCAAAATCACTTCAACGACTCGTACGAAGCCAAAGAGGACATGATGATCCTCTACTTTGATATTGTAGGACCGTGGATTGACACAACACTTTCTGAGAGTTAAGTTGGAATTGCCTTAACTCTATTTTGATCTTCTTGATAATAATAATAATGTGCAGCGGAAGAAAGAACACAAAAAGATATAATTTTAAGAATTTTTCAATATTATTAAAAACTTCCTAGCCTTAGGCGAAATAACCATAAAGGTTTTATCAAAAACGTTCCTCACAACAATTCACTCACACTCTTTGTTGATCGGACTCAACGAAGCAGACAAGTAAGAACTACTTAACTTCTATGAACTAGACTTAAGCAGTTGATACAAAAACTTCGCAAAACAAAATGAAGACAATACAAAGTATGATTAATCTCTTGGATTATTAGCACGATTGTCTTGTCTTCATCTTGATGAACTTCACATCTTTATAGATTTCTTGAGTCTTGAACGCCAAGATGTGTTGTTCACAGTTTTGGTAACTCTTGTTGTTTCCTTGTTGAAAATTGCCTTCTTTGTGAACTTCATATCTTTCCAGAATATGTGTTTCCTTCATTACTGATTTAGCAAGGTAACACATCTTCTTCAATTCGGAGAATCCTGGAAAGAATCGTGTTGCAAAGAACAACTCACTTGTTTCCTTCTTTTGAAAGCGTGTGAGTTGATTATTCAACTTAGCTTGAATTATGGAAACTTCAAGTAAGGAATCTTCCAAATCTCTTCCTTATGTTTAAGATACTTTCCTGGAAATAAACATAAACAACCAAAATCGTGGAACTTGATTAATAAGTGAATAAAGGCAAAACTTAATTTTGGCAACTAAAGAACGGTTTTCGCACAAGCTCTTGGCTTTCAATGTTATCCTCAATGTTATCTCAACATCGTCTAACATTTCACTGTCTAACATTGATTTCAGAAAACCTGCACTTTCAGGAAAGAACTGTACCTTGCTAGTAAATTCACCGCAAATGATATATCAAGCCTCGTGTTATTAGCAAGATACATTAGCGCTCCGATTGCACTAAGGTATGGTACTTCTGGACCGAGTAGTTCTTCATCATTTTCAGATGGTAGGAATGGATCCTTTTTCACATCAAGAGATTTCACAATCATAGGTGTACTTAATGGATGTGCTTTATCCATATAAAACCGCTTAAGTACTTTTGAGGCATAATTAGATTGATAAATAAATATTCCATCTTTTAAGTGCTCAATTTGAAGACCTAAGCAAAAATAAAATATAAAAAATCCAAGGTCTTTCATTTCAAATTCATTTTTTAAAGAATTCATATTTTTTTATAACTCTTCATGAGTTCCAATAATATTTAAATCATCAACATAGAGACAGCAATGATAACATATTCTGATCCGCAACTTTTGATAAAAACACAAGGGCATATAGCATCATTTTTATAACCTTCTTTCAAAAAAATTGTACTCAAGCGATTGTACCACAATCTCCCAAATTGCTTTAATCCATATAAAGATTTATTTAGTTTAACTGAATAAATCTAGTTACGATTTAAAGCTTGTGCTTCAGGCAACTAAAATTCTTCAGGAATTTTCATATAAATATCATTTTCCAAGGATCCGTATTGATAAGCTATAACGACGTTGATTAATCGCATTTCAAGTTTCTCACATACTGCCAAACAAATAAAATACCTTAGCGTAATTACATCAATTACTGGTGATATGGCCATTTCCCGAATGTTGGGTCTGGCCCAAACCAGGCCCATATTATACCATATCGGGGATCACTCTCGATGTCATATCGGTAATATTCACCGATATATTACTGTGGTCCCCGGATCCCGAGGTCTATAAATACGCGGTACCCGGATCCCAAAGTAAGCAATTATTATCCCTCAGCTACCACGCATCACATCGAAATACATCCCCGATCTCACTCTCGATATTGCATTCGATATCGGGATTACCTCGTGCACCTTTGATACGTCACACCACCACATCACCGATATCACGTCGGGGGGCATCCTCGATATCATGTCGAAGACAATCACCGACATACATTCGATCTAGTCACCGATATCCCACTTCCATCCAAGCATCGAGACGTTAGTTCGAGGTGTTCCGGACCAAGTCTACGCGAGATACATAGTGTAGGCCTGATTTGAGATAGACTCGTTGTATTACTAGACCATTCACTTGTAACCGACACACATATATATATAATACAATCTATTGCCAACTCAGTGGCGTCGTCTGTTGGAATTCCATTTCATGGACAAGGACGCCAAGATGCGAGAAAGGAGGACCCGATCCGAATTTAACGGAGTTGTGACTAGGAGCGCCAGGATGGAGGACACGCAACTCCCTCAGCACAGTACGGACCAAGAACAGACGGCGACCCAAGCCGAGATGGAGCTTCCTCCAGCACAGAACGAGCTGCGACAAAGGCGCGGGCCCGATAGGCCGCTGCAAGCCACGAACGCAGGTCCAAGCTTCGCCGCACCAAATACGACGGAACCTGCGGCTGAGGGCCCAACCACTGAGAACCCCGCGGCAGACGTTCCAATGGCCGAGGCGCCAAATGCGGACTTTCCCGGCTCGGAGGAGACAATGGTCGCGGGACGAAGCGCCCTTCCCCCTGCCGCCATAACCCCGGAGATGCAAGCCCAGATCAACGCCTCTGTGAAAGCAGCGCTGGACACTACATTGGAGACTTTGCTTCCACGACTAACAGAACAAAGGGCAAAGGACATTCGGGCGAGGCCCCATGAATCTGGAGCGGGTGAGAGAAGGGCAAGGCAAGGATATGGGGAACAAGAGGATACGGGGGACTCCTTCAGAGAGATATCGCCCGCTGCTTACGATAGGTTGGAGAGACGGGACTCAGGACCCTGGATCGAGAGATAGCGAGAAAGATGGAATGGCTTGACCGCGAGAGGGCGGAATTAATCCGGAGAATGGAACACGGTCGCGACCGCGCCGAGATTGCATATTCAAACAATGAGGATGCAGAAATACTGCGGGTAATATCAAGGAGGATGGAACAGCTAGACCGCGAGAGGGCGGAGTTGACGAGGAAGGTGACTCATAGTCATGGTAAGGGTCGCAGTAGGACCCCGTTTTCGGATGAGATAGAGGTTGAGGTATTGCAAAGAGGGGACAAGATCCCAGTGATCAAGCCATATGACGGAAGAAGTGATCCTACCGATCATCTCCATCAGGTCGATAGCATTTTGAACCTGCACAACTACTCGAGAAACATAAAGGCGAAGATCCTATCCACCACTTTAACGGGCGTTGCACTGGATTGGTTCGCTAGGCTGGAGGCCAGATCCATAACGGACTACGAGCAACTAAGGGAAAAAATTTAGAACCAATTCTCTAGCTAAAAGAGAATGAAGACCAACCTGCTACACCTCGGCACTATGCAGCAGAGGGAAAGAGAGAACCTCCGGGACTATATGAAGAGGTTCAATGATGAATTGTTGAAGGTGGATGAGCCGCATGGCGGGCAGGTCATGATGATGTTGTTCAAGGGTACGACCCATCGAAGGTTCGTCGGGGAGCTAATCAAATTGACTGAGCCCACCATAGCACAGATCAACATGCTCGCAAACCAAATGGTTTACGAGGACGAGATGATGGCAACGCGTCAGGGTTCGTTTTTCAGCAGGAACCCAGACAGAGATCGCAACAGGGAAAGGCCCCCAAGGACGTACACCCCGTTAAATAGAGGCATTCTGGAGGTGATGGCCGTGGCAAAAAGAAATAGATGGTTAACAGAACCCAGGCCGTTGAATGAGACTCCCGGGATGAAGTTATCGGGCAAATACTGCGTGTACCACCGTCAACCTGGACACAGGACGGAGGACTGTACGCACCTGAGGAATGAAATCGAAAGATTGATTAAAGAAGGGAAATTGGTCGAGTTTGTCAGGAGCGCCAAGGAAGATACTAGAGGGGCAGAACATTCTTTATCCCCTAGAAGAGATTACTCACCCAGGAGAGGAAAGCAGAAGATGATTGAGGCACCAGAGGAGCGTGGTAGGACCATAGTGAATGCCCCGAGCAGAGGCGTTATAAACGTGATCAACGGAGGAGGCTTGGGAGCTGACACGGCTCACGGCCGAGAAACCATAACACGGAGACTCCATGGTGGAGCCTACATTGGGTACACCAATGCAATCATGCTGGAAGCGTACTTGGAGCAGGAGATATCTTTCACCAGGAGAGACTTGGATCAACTTAATCCGTAGGCCTTAACCGCAGGTAGACTAGATTGCCCATTGGTCATTACTATTAATGTGGATGAATATCAGGTGCATAAAGTGCTGGTGGATAGCGGAAGCTCCGCAAACCTGATATTCTCAAAAGCCTACGAGTAGATGAGGATAACCCCGGACCGACTGAAGCCGATATCCACCCCATTGACCGGATTCGGCGGAGTAGAGGTAGTGCCACTTGGACAAGTTGTATTGCCCACCATGTTTGGCAGAAGCCCACGCACCCGGGTGACGCCGATAAAATACACAATTGTCGACATCCCGTTTTCCTACCACGCCATCATTGGTCGACCGATGCTCAACCAGATCAGGGCAGTGGTCTCTACTTATTACCAGAAGATTAAATTCCCGACGCCTCAAGGAGTTGGCGAGATTCTAGGTGACCAGATACAAGGATGGATGTGATATGTGGACTCGATGAAGTACCCAAGAATCAGAAGAAGACAAGAAATACAAGTCACACACCAAGAATACATTCCGCGCACGGAGTGATCACCTTGAGGAGCAAAGAGAACAATATTTTAAATTTCAGTAGTTTTTAAATTATGCTCGAACAATTGAAACATTGCCCCATCGCGGGTTAGCCTGTAAACTTAAAATAGGGGGAACTACGCCGGTCTGATTCCCCATTCAACGGGATACGTAGGCGGGTTAGGTTTAGCTAGCCCTCGACCGTTATCTCTTATTTTGCCCCTTCGTGGGTCGACATGTAACTTAAAACAGGAAGAACTATGCCGGTCTGATTCCCCATTCAACGGGATACGTAGGCGGGTTAGGTTTACCTAGCCTTCGACCGTTATCCGTCATTACCTTCTTATTTATTGCTTTGTGGAATCTCCTATTTCATGCAGGGATATGTCATAATCGGACATTACGGAAGTGCAGAGAATTGCACGAAGAATCCGGGAGTATTCCCATAGATATGTGTTTAGCACATCGCCCTCTTATAGGTACATAGCCCGAAGGACCACACATTACTATATCCGAAAAGGACATAGGTAATATTAAACCCTCGCTTTTTAAAAGGAGGGATTCAGGGGGCATTGCCCCAGATTATCCAATATTATCCATCTAAACAGGTACAACAGGTACAAACAGGTACAACAGGCCCGTTAGAACACAATGGAAACCCCTTTTCTTGCATAAAACTGAAATTCCCAGATTGAGGGAACATTCTGCAGATAACACATGCTCATCACTTCGTGCTTTCATATTAGCTTTTACATCGATAATCTTTCTTGTCTGTGATGTTTTACAGAGCTTAATGACCCATAGACTCCACGACGACAGAGTCACCAAGGGACATAAACAAAAAGACAAAGAAAAGGCTTCTACCCATGAGCGGTAGCTGGTTCCCCTGTGATAACGGGGTCAATCATACATATTTCAACGGTAGCGGGTTCCCTGTGATAACGGGATGCGCCCCTACCCACAAGAAGAATATCCCATGTGATAACGGGGTCGATCATAAACATTTCAACGGTAGCGGGTTCCCTGTGATAATGGGATGCGCCCCTACCCACAAGGAAAATATCCCATGTGATAATGGGGTCGATCATAAACATTTCAACGGTAGAGGGTTCCCTGTGATATCGAGATGCGCCCCTACCCAAAAGAAAAATATCCCCTGTGATAACGGGGTCGATCATAAGAATTTCAACGGTAGCGGGTTCCCTGTGATAACGGGATGCGCCCCTACCCACAAGAAAAATATCCCTTGTGATAACGGGGTCGATCATAAACATTTCAATGGTAGCGGGTTCCCTGTGATAACGGGATGCGCCCCTACCCACAAGAAAAATATCCCCTGTGATAACGGGGTCGATCATAAACATTTCAATGGTAGCGGGTTCCCTGTGATAATGGGATGCGCCCCTACCCACAAGAAAAATATCCCATGTGATAACTGGGTCGATCATAAACATTTCAACGGTAGCGGGTTCCCTGTGATAACGGGATGCGCCCCTACCCACAAGAAAAATATCCCCTGTGATAACGGGGTCGACCATAAACATTGCAACGGTAGCGGGTTCCATGTGATAACGGGATGGGCCCCTAACCACAAGAAGAATATCCCTTGTGATAACGGGGTCGATCATAAACACATAAGTAGTGGCAGATTACCCATGTTTCTACCAACCCCGAGGAAATTCTAATCATTCCTTGTTGACAACAAACAGATTAAAGAAATCTCATCAAATACGAGAACGAAATGAATGCGGCTCAGATATCGGAATACTGCATACTCTATCATCATGACAATAAAAAAGTCAACAAGTTATCAGACAACAAGGCCACGAAGAGTCACATATTATGAAGACAACAGAGAAATAAATATTCAGTTATAGAACCACGAATCGAAAATAATCCGGAAAGGGATAAATTCAAGTTACAATAAGGGCAGCAGACAGCTACTCCCACATGGACCCTTCAGTCTTTTTCTCAACGACCGCGGAAAACACGTCATGGCCGGACAGACCCCCTCCACCTCGTCTAATCCACCAATCGGCAGGTCGTTATGATCGTACCTTGGGTTCAACCCACTCAACTCGAGGAAGTCCCTGAAACCATCATTTTTTCAATACCTGCCCCACGCAGGCATGGAATGCCGCTTCCCGAACCTTCAAAACTAAGTCTCGGAAGCTCGAGCTTCCCATAAACTTCTCCACTCCAACCCGGAGGAGATCAGGACGACGCTCCTACAAAGTGAACTCTATTAAATACAGCAGGAAAAAGCAGAAGCAGATATCATAAACAGGATATATACCAAGTCCAAGGGAGCTAATTTGGCAGTAGAGAGATCCAACGAAAGACGTTCGTTAGCAACCTTCACCGCCACCACCTCAGCTTTCAGTTTCTCCAGCTCCCTACTAGCCGCAAGTTCACGCGTCTTTCCTTGGTCAATCTCGGTCACTAATGTTTTGAAGTTGCCCTTCAACAAATCATACTCATCTCGGAGCTTACGACATGTCTTCAGCGCATCCTCCTTTTCGGACTCCAACTTCTCTAATACCATGGGGTTGAACTCCCCCATCCTCAAGATATCAGCCTCGAGATCGGCAGCAACAGTGTCAGGGTCACCCTTGGACTCGCGAATTGTCTTCAAACACGAGACCGCCAGCTTCGCAGTCTGCACAAGACAATACGTAACATTATGCCAAACAGTCAAATAAAATCAGTCGAAGTCGTGTTTAGATACGTACACTCTGAAACGAGTGATGCGGCGTATATTCTGGGCCCGCTCAAATTCTGTGAGCACCCGCACTTTCTCAGGAGGAGGAAAAGCCCGCATCATTTCACGTACAACATCTGCTTCAGGGAATTCTACTCGCTTTGAGGGTTTGGCCACACCCGCCTTCCGGGGGCCCGAACTTGAAGACAAAGGGACATTATGGACAGTCCCCTCACGAGACCTTTTATTACCTGATACCTTAGCCAGGTCAACGGCAGCCTTCGTAACCGGAATCCCAGGAAAAATAGGGGCAAAGCCCCCCAATATCGAGGGCTTCTACAGTGGCCCTTTACCCTTGTCGGTCATACTTGAAACGGTCGCTTTTCCCTTGCCACTAATAGGGCTCGGGCTTGAAGAACCCAGCCCCACAGTAAAAGGCGCATCAACAAAGTCACCCAAGTTGACACGGGTATTCGACACAACGACTTAGACTAGGGAGCAACGTATTCACCAGAAGGAGACCTCTTAACTGGTCTCTTTGTCGACACAGCCCTGTCAGGCGAAGGAACCACACCCTCATGTTTCGAGGTCAACACCTCAAAGAGTGTGGCCGCGCCATCCAGGCCTCCCACCACATCAAGGATATTCTGGCTAAGGGACCCAAACGTTGCAGGAACATTGTTAAAACATTCTTCATTAGTACGTTCAGGCACTACAGTGCTAGGGGAAGGTTGCTCAACCCCCGATGCCTCTGCCAAAAACTCAGCGACTGCATTATTCAGGTCAAAGCTAGACGCAGACCCTATTTTAGGCGCCACCGCGACTGCTGCCATTTCAGCAGCCTTCTGAGCATCACGATCGGCTTGAAGTTTACGCATCAATTGTCTAAACCCCATTCTATCGAAGTATCTCAGAAAAAAGATAATGCACCTGCAGAATAATCAGAGTATCAGCATGAGAAGATAACAATAAATAAATCAAGTACAACGCCGAGGTCGAAATACACGTCGGGGAATATATCGAATATGATTACCGATATACATACCGATGTGGTCACACTAAACGACAGACAAAACACAGAAAACTATGACCTTCAAAGTCTCTTACAAGCCCTACTTATAGACGGAAGCCTTAACTACATCGAAATATACTTTCGACATCATATCGAATATGCGTTTTGACGTAATATCGACGATGAACCCCGACATCTTATCATAGTACGCAAAAGAGCCTCGAAGTGCGACTCCCATATTTATAAGAAAGTCAACCCCAAAGAACACATAATTCAAACGAGGACCTCAAACTATGCGCCCACTGCATTAGGGGGACCATCGAAGTTCATCACAAAGTGCATTCCCCGCATATTTGATCTCCGTCATTTGAACTGGCGGGACGAAGGGTACAGGTAACCCAGAAATGTAAAATTAAATTTGCGAATTCTTATCTCTAAGACAAGAATCCCCAAATTGGGGGACTACATGATATGACCATTTCCCGTATGTTGGGCCTGGCCCAAACCAGGCCCATATTATACTATATCGGGGATCACTCTCGATGTCATATCGGTAATATTCACCGATATGTTACTGTGGTCCCCGGCTCCTGAGGTCTATAAATACGCGGTACCCGGATCCCAAAGTAAGCAATTATTATCCCTCAGCTACCACGCATCACATCGAAATACATCCCCGATCTCACTCTCGATATCGCATTCGATATCGGGATTACCTCGTGCACCTTTGATACGTCACACCACCACATCACTGATATCACGTCGGGGAGCATCCTCGATATCATGTCGAAGACAATCACTGACATACATTCGATCTAGTCACCGATATCCCACTGCCATCCAAGCATCGAGGCGTTAGTTCGAGGTGTTCCGGACCAAGTCTACGTGAGATACATAGTGTAGGCCTGATTTGAGATAGACTCGTTGTATTACTAGAGCATTCACTTGTAACCGACACGCATATATATATAATACGATCTATTGCCAAATCAACTAGAGAATATGTCTTTGGTTGTATCCTTGTGCCACAAGCCTTGCCTTGTATCGCACAACTCCATTATTTTCATTTCTCTTACATACAAATACCCATTGATATCCTACTGGTTGTACGTTATTTGGTGGGTGAACCACACATCCAAATACTTGACGTTTGGCAAGTGAATTTAATTCAACATTTATCTATGTCTTTCCATAAGGGTCAATCCTTTCTATGCTGACATTCTGCTATATATGTAGGCTCAAGGTCATTACATTCTTCCATAATGTTGACCGCTATAGTGTAAGCGAAAATTTCATCAGTATGAATATTATTGCAATTCCATGTGTTGCATGTTGTGACATAGTTGATTGATATTTCTTCATTTTCAGTAGGTTTTGGCTACTGAGGTTCTTCTGGAATCTTGTCATCTATGTCAACAGGTTGTGCGAGAATTGTTGTTTCCTCTTTTTGATCATTTTCAACATGTGCTCCTTTTCTTTTTCGAGGATTTTTATCTCTGAAACCGATAGGTCTACCTCGCTTTTGTCGTGTTACAGACTCATTAGCAATACTTGGTTGTCCTTCAGGGACATCAACTTTAATTGGAACATTTACAACTGGTATATAAGACTTAGTCAATCGTTTTGGATCAGTAAATGCATCTGGCAACTGATACACAATATTTTGCATTTAAATTATCATTTGAACTTCAAGGTCACTATGATTTTTACAAGGATCTCAAATTGATAGCGATAATTCTTTCCAAGATATAGTCTTTTCCAACTGTTTAGTCTCTCCCCCTAATATTGGATAAATAGATTCGTCAAAATGACAATCAACAAATCTTGTTGTAAATAAATCTTCAGTCAATTGTTCTAAATACTTTATTATAGATGGAAATTCATATCCAACATATATTCCAAGTCTTCTTTGTGGACCCATCTTTGTGCGTTGTGGTGGAGATATCAGAACATATACCGCACAACCAAAAGTTCTCGGATGAGAAATACTTGGTTCTAGACTAAAACTCATTTGTAAAGGGGAATTAGTATTATAACTTATTATTCTGATGCAAACAAGTGTTGTTGCATGTAAAATAGCATGTCCCCAATCAGAAGTGGGAATCTTAGATTTCTTAATTAATGGTCTTGCAATGAACTGAAGACGTTTGATAAACGATTCAGTTAAACCATTTTGTGTATGAACATGAGCAAGGGGTGTTCAATATCTATTCCAATTGACATGCAATAGTCATTGAAGGCTTGAGACGAAAATTGTAACACCCCTGAAATATGAACAAAAATATAAATTTATAGTTTTGTCCTCAAACTTTTGGAAATAGCATTTTTGACCCCAAACGTTTAAGAAAAATTGCATTTTAGTCCTTGAACAAAAATTAACCATTTTTTATTATCTTATATGCTTCAAATATCTTTAAGAAATATATTTTACATGTACATAATGATCTTGGAGTTTTTTTTATCTAGAAAAACGTACATAAGTAAATATGTGTAAAAATATCTATTTATTCATATTTTTTTATTATAAACAACAAGAATAATATCACATCATAGGTAATGGTTTTGAAAGCAGCCACATCACCCTTATGACAATTGACATCAGATTTTGGTGATTAGTTGTTAAAGAAAGTAAGTTAGGATTGTTTTAACATGTATAAATAAATAAATATGTATTTATATGTATTATGTTTGAATTAGACATATCATATTTTTAAGTTATGGAAGGAAAATCAACCACATCTCCTTATTATCAAATTAGATTCATTAGGTGGCCAAGGATAAAGAAATTTGAAAGTGTAAGATGTTCTGGAATCAATGTTGGATGGATGTTGTGCCAACATCCAGAGGACAACATTGAAACCCGAAATATTCTTAACCTGAAACATGGTTCTGCACATGAGTAAAGTGTTCTAGATTAAGTGTTGGATGGATGTTGAGCCAACATCTAGAGGACAACACTGAAACCAGAAACTACTTTGTCAATCTGTCTGTAACTACTTTATTTGAGTTTTGCCTTTATTCACCTATTAATCAAGTTTCACGATTGTAGTTGACTTTTTTATGTCCAGGAACATCTCTTAATCATAAGGAAGATCATTACATGTTTTCTAAGTTGAAGTTTCCATAATTCAAGAGGAGGCGATTGGTCAAGTCAACATGGTTTCAAAGATAGAAAGTTTTGGAGTTCAAGTGCAACTAGGAATCTTTCCAAGATCAACTTTGAATTGAAGGAGTATGTCCTTATTAGAACTCATTCTAATAAAGGAAACTATTATTCAAGAAGGAGGTCGAGTTCAAGAAGGAAATAAGAGTTCAACAAGGAAACAACATAAGTTATCAAAACTGTGTACAACACACCTTGGAGATCAAGTTTGAAGAAACCTATATATAGGGTGTGAAGTACATCAAGATACATAAGAAACAATAGAGCTAATTAATCCGTAGAGATTATATCTTTAGCATTGTTGTTGTGTTTCTTGTTTTGCAAAGTTTGTGAGTTTTCGAGTTAAGTCTAGGATTAGATTTAAGGAGAAAATTCTTGTCTGCTTTGCTGAGTCTGATCTACAAAAGAGTGAGAGTGATTTTGTGGTGAGGAACGTCTTTGGTAAAACATGCGTGGTTATTTTTCCGTAAGGCTATATGGTTGATTATTTATAATAAATCATTGAAAATTTATCTTCTAGTGTTCTTTAATTCCGCTGCACATTATACTTTATCCAGAAGATTGTTTAAGATCAAGTTAAGGCAACGCCAGCTTAACTTGAACTTTGAAACTTTGGAAAATTTGTATCAATCCCGATCCAACAATTTCCAATTGGCGTCAAAGATAAGCATCGATTTCACTGGTGTTTGGAGGTGATACGACGCGATGGACAACATCAATCCTAATTTTGGCAGACTCCCAGTCTTGGAAGGATCCATCAATTATACTCACTGAAGACAAGGCTCAGAGTTCACATCAAATCCATTGACATGAAAGCATGAGATGCAGTCCTTGATGGATATTCTGTCCCAAAGATTGAAAATGACAGAGATGCAAATATTGTACCAAAACTGAAGTCACAATGGATAGCAAACAAGGTAACAATGTACAACTAAGATGAGAAATCTCTTAATGCTATTTTTAGTTATGTTACCAATCAGATATTTAAGTTAATTCAGAACTGTGCAACAGCTAAATCCCGCTTGGGATATCTTTGAACTTCATTGTGAAAGAGATATTGCATTTAGAAACTCTAACCATAGATAATTGCTTAAAGATTTTGAAAAACTTGAGATGGGTGATGATGAGAGTATAGATAGTTATTTTGAGAAAATCCTTGACATTACAAATCAATGTGAAAATCTTGGATTTCCTGTTTCAAATCAAACTATGGTTTATAAAGACTTTAGATCTTTGTCACCTAGATCTGCTCTCAAGAGAATTGCCATGGGAGAGACAAGAAATATTTCCAACATAGAATTTCAATCCTTGTTAAACACTATTTGAGAATTTGAGCTAGAGTTTCCTGCTAGGACTACCAAACAACAAGCTATTGCTTTGTTAGGCACAAATTATCTAAATCATGAGAGTGGGGATGAGGATGAAATTATTTCTTCTAACTATGGAAATATTAGCAAGAAACTTAGTAGGTTGAACTTTAAAGATAAATCTAATGAGAAACAACATGACAATACTTCCACTGGTTATAGAAAATTGCCTCTCAAATTTGTTAAATATATGGCAACAAAATCTAGTCCTGAAGAAATTAAAAAGTTGAAAACTATTCAATGTAATGAATGTAAAGGTTATGGTCATATTGCTGTTGAATGTGCTAACACCCTCTGTAAGAAGGGAAAGTCTCATTGGGTTTGTATAGATGATTTCAATGAAGAGGATTATAACTTTGGATCAAGTGCTAATACTGAAGAAAACTTTGAAGAGACTCATACAGCTGCGATATTCACTCATGTCAACTGGACAGAAGAAGATCTTCATAATTGCCACGGGTCCCAATGTTTCTCCAACATCCATGACTCAACATCAGAACATGAGACTTTCTTTGGGAATTGGACTGAATATGATACCCATGTTGATCTCAATTCTTTGTCTGATAATGATGAATCTAACTTTGAATGTTTTCATGGCTCAATTGATCTAGATGATGAGTATTACTGTGAAGGTGAAATGTCTCAGGAGGAAATCATTGAAGATGATTTGAAGTCTACTTTTCATAATCTTCTGAAAGAAAATCAGAAAACTCACCAAAAGGAATGAAGCTTAGAGACTGGAGATTGATGGACTGAAGAAACTAATGAGGATGTATGAAAGAGACCTTGATAAGACAGAAGCTAAACTTAAAGAGGTAAAAGAAAAGCTTGAAAAAGATAACCAGATCATTACCAAGTGGAACTCAGGTACATCTAAACTTGATGAGGTACTGAGCATGGGTAATCAAGGAACAAATGGTCTTGGATATATTGAGAAACCTACCTCTAAAGTTGCTAATCTTGATTTCATTAAAAGTAAATCCCAACAAAAGTAAATGTAGTTATATCTGTCAATTTTGTTTTCAACCAGGTCACATAAAACCTTATTGCAAGAAATATTTGAAAGAAAATGTGAAGAAAACAAAAACTGTCTCTAATGTTGAGTTAGTCACCGGTACAGATGTTATTCCAACATTAGGAACAGGATAGAAAAGTAGAACTTGGATTGAAAAGTTAAAAACTCCTAAGATAAAACTTGTATGCAATGTTGTTTTTTCTGCTGTGTACTCTAACCTTGCAGGTAAGTGATACTTTGACAGTGGATGTTCTAGACACATGACAGGAGACAAGGAAAATCTTAAACAATTGATCCCTCTCAATGTTGGAACTGTCACCTATGGAGGAGGCACCAAGGGAAGAATCATTGGAAAAGGAGTGCTAGATGTTGAAGGATTTCCACCCCTCAAAGATGTTCAGCTAGTTGAAGGATTGAAAGAAAATCTAATAAGCATTAGTCAACTTTGCGATGATGAACTGCTTGTTACATTTGATAAAAGTTCTTGTGATATATTTAATAGTGATAATGTCCTTGTTATGACAGAAACTAGATCTAAAGATAATTGCTACCTTGCTCAAGAAGAAGCATATTGCTTGCTAAAGTTGATGATACTTTTCTCTGGCATAGGAAGCTAGGACATGTTCACTATAGGAACCTTGAGAAGTTACAGAAAGTTGATGCAGTAAGAAGCTTACCAAAATATACAGCCCGTGTAAGGTTGTATATGGGGACTGCCTGAAGGGTAAGCAAACTAAAGCTACTCATAAACCCCTCCAGGTACAAAGTACAATTCCCAGGACTGGTAAGTGTTTTGATTTATTACACATGGATCTCATGGGTCCTATTGAGGTGAGCAACCTAACTGGTAAGAGATATGCCTTTGTTATTGTTGGTGATTTTTCTAGATATACATGGGTTAAGTTTCTTAAAGAAAAATCTAATGCATTCAACACATTTAGGATCTTACATGCTAGCATCAAAAATATGTATGGTTCCTCTGTTTGTAAGATTAGGTCTGATCATGGGAAAGAATTTGAAAATGCTAGTTTCAGTGATTTCTGTGATAAGAATGGAATCTTCCATGAGTTTTCAGCACCTAAGACACCTCAGCAAAATGGGATAGCTGAGAGGAAAAATAGGACACTTCAAGAGATGGCCAGAGTTATGCTTAATGCTAGAAACTTATTTAAAAGACTTTGGGTTGAAGTTTTGAATATTGCATGTCATATAAGTAATAGGGCTTATTTAGACCTGGTAAATATATGACACCATATGAAATATTGAAGGGTTTGAAACCAAATATTGCTCATTTTCATGAATTTGGATGTGATTGTTACTTGTTTAGCGATAGAGACTATCTTAGTAGGTTTGATCAAAAAGTGAAAAGTGCATATTTGTTGGTTATTCTGTGAATAGTTCTGCTTTCAGGGTTTATAACCCAAGATTGAAGACTGTTCAAGAATCAGTAAACATAGTGTTTGATGATTCCACCTTTGATACAGTATCTCTGATGTTGCCCCAGCATTAGAACCAGAGACTGTCCCAACATCAGGAGCAGAAGCTCGAGATACTGAAATTGAGATTGGTTCAGATGTTGAACTAACACATGATGATGTTAGGCCAACATCCCCACAGCCAATTCAGAGTATGACATTGTTGATGAACCGAGGAGAGATCCCCTACTAGGATTCAAAAGGATCATCCAGCTTCACAAGTGATAGGTGAAATCAATGGACGCATGAAGACTCGCAAAAAAAATAGGGTAAATTATAAAAATATGATAAGGTTGTATGTCTGCATGGCTTTCTCTTGCACTATGAATAATGCTTCCTATTTTGTTTCTAATATTGAACCTAAGAATGTGACTGAAGCTCATAAGGATAGTAAATGGATAAATGTTATGCAAGATGACCTATTACAATTCACCAAAAATCATGTTTGGAATCTAGTAACTAGACCTTCTAATGTGAATGTTATAGGAACTAAGTGGATCTTTAAGAACAAAACAAATGAAGATGATGTAATTGTAAGGAACAAAGCTAGGCTAGTTGCACAAGGTTATACTCATGTAGAAGGGATATACTTTTATGAGACATTTGCTCCAGTAGCTAGGATAGAATCTGTTATATTACTTCTTCCTATTGCATGTTGTCTTAAGAATTTGAAAAGGCTAGTTTCAGTGATTTCTGTGATAAAAATGGAATCTTCCATGAGTTTTCAGCACCTAAGACACCTCAGCAAAATGGGATAGCTGAGAGGAAAAATAAGACACTTCAAGAGATGGTCAGAGTTATGCTTAATGCTAGAAACTTATTTAAAAGACTTTGGGTTGAAGCTTTGAATATTGCATGTCATATAAGTAATATGGCTTATTTTAGACCTGGTAAATATATGACACCATATGAAATATTGAAGGGTTTGAAACCAAATATTGCTCATTTTCATGAATTTGGATGTGATTGTTACTTGTTTAATGATAGAGACTATCTTAGTAAGTTTGATCAAAAAGTGAAAAGTGCATATTTGTTGGTTATTCTGTGAATAGTTCTGCTTTCAGGGTTTATAACCCAAGATTGAAGACTGTTCAAGAATCAGTAAACATAGTGTTTGATGATTCCACCTTTGATACAAGTACTGATGAAGTTACTGTCTCTCATGTTGCCCCAACATTGGAACCATAGACTGTCCCAACATCAGGAGCAGAAGCTCGAGATACTGAAATTGAGATTGGTTCAGATGTTGAACTAACACATGCTACTGTTAGGCCAACATCCCCACAGCCAATTCAGAGGATGACATTGTTGATGAACCTAGGAGAGATCCCCCCTACTAGGATTCAAAAGGATCATCCAGCTTCACAAGTGATAGGTGAAATCAATGAACGCATGAAGACTCGCAAAAAAGATAGGGTAAACTATAAAAATATGATAAGGTTGTATGTCTGCATGGCTTCCTCTTGCACTATGAATAATGCTTCCTGTTTTGTTTTTAATATTGAACCTAAGAATGTGACTGAAGCTCTTAAGGATAGTAAATGGATAAATGTTATACAAGATGACCTATTACAATTCACCAAAAATCATGTTTGGAATCTAGTACCCAGACCTTCTAATGTGAATGTTATAAGAACTAAGTGGATCTTTAAGAACAAAACAAATGAAGATGGTGTAATTGTAAGGAACAAAGCTAGGGTAGTTGCACAAGGTTATACTCAGGTAGAAGGGATATACTTTTATGAGACATTTGCTCCAGTAGCTAGGATAGAATTTATTATATTACTGCTTGCTATTGCATGTTGTCTTAAGATTAAGCTCTACCATATGGATGTGAAAGGTGCTTTCCTTAATGGTTTAATAGACAAAGAGGTATATGTTGAACAACCTATCTTAAATATCCTAATTATGTGTATAAACTTGAGAAAGCTTTGTATGGTTTAAAACAGGCACCAAGAGCTTGGTATGAAAGACTAACTGAATTTTTGTTAAGTCTTGGGTTCAATAGAGGAGATGGAGACAGAACCTTGTTTATTCTACGAAAAAGTTCTGATGTTTGTATTGCTCAGATCTATGTGGATGATATTGTATTTGGTTCTACTAACAAGTCTACTCTAGACAAGTTTGTTGAGTCAATGACAGGCACATTTGAGATGAGCATGATTGGAGAGCTGAACTACTTTCTAGGATTGCAAGTGAAGCAACTGGAGAATGGTATGTTCTTAAACCAGGAGAAGTATGCAAGGAACCTGGTAAAGAGATTTGAGCTACATGAGTCAAAACCTTGCAAACTCCCATGTCTTCTTCTATGAAGATTATTAAGGATGGCATTGGAGACAATGTTGATCCAACATTGTACAGATCTATGATTCGTAGTCTTCTATATCTCTCTACCTCTAGACTAGATATTATATTTTTTGTTTGTGTTTGTGCTAGGTATCAAACTGATCCAAAGCAATCTCACTTGATTGTTGTGAAGAGAATATTAAGATATATATCTGGAAATTCATCATTGGTTATTTGGTATTCTTTTGATACAAATACAAATCTTGTTGGTTTTAGTGATTTTGATTGGGCAGGTGATGTAGATGACAGAAAATCCACAAGTGGGGGACTGTTTCTATTTGGGAAACAATCTAGTTTCATGGTATAGTAAGAAACATAATTGTGTCTCATTATTTACAGTTGAATCTAAATATGTAGCTATTGGCAGTTGTATTACCCAGCTTGTATGGCTTAAATACATGTTATTGGACTATGGGTTAGATAGTGATACTCTCCTCATGTTTTGTGACAATCTTAGTGCCATTAGTATCTCAAGGAATCATGTTCAGCATTCTAGGACTAAGCATATAGATATAAGACATCATTACTTGAGAGACATGGTTGAGGATAAAGTGATTAACATTGAGCATATTGTGACAAATAATCAGCTTACTGATATGTTTACTAAACCTTTAGATAGTGAGAGATTCTTCTGTTTGAGGAAATCACTCGGCATGTGCAATATGTGAGAATGTTAGGATCCCAGTATTGACATAACTCCACTGTCTAGCACTGGTTAATGGTTGTGGTGTAGTACGTAACTTTTTGTTTTTTTTTTGTTTGTTTCTTTTCTTTTCTTTTTGAGTCACATTGATCTTTGTTTTGGCATATTTGATTGTGTGGTTGATCACTGTGTTTTACTAATCTTTCTAGCTTGCAGATTCACATCTAAGTTTTCAAAAGTATAAAAGTGTGTCTGAGATTGTGTTAGGCTAACATATGGAGAAGCTGGGGTACACAAAGTTCACTACTTTGATGTATATTCAGTTGTGTCTTACTCATATGAAAAGGTGTTACAGGACATGTGGAGAAGCTGGGGTTCATGATGTTGACAGCTTCAATGATATTCGGATGTGCTTATTTGCATGTCTCTGTTTGTTTTTGGCCAAGGGGTACATAAAAGTGGTTCTTTCTACTAGGGTGTTTGGGGTTTCGACTGCCTTCACTTGGTAGCACTGATCACTTAGTGCTCTCTTTTATGTAGGTTGGTAAACAAGTATGCATAAGGAATTGGGGTATTGGGGTGCATGATAAATGTGTTGCCAGTATTCAAGGCCTTTGTACTTTCCTAACTTGCTGCTGATAATGTTGTTACTGGGGTGTGTGGACTCTAATGTTGCCCTCTTTCAGTAATGTCATTATCCTTTTTTTATTCAAACCTTAGTTTTTTTTAAAGAGATAATGAAAATAGTAAAGATTTGATGTGATGAGACCTGTTGCTGGTTTGAAAAGTGATTCACTGTGTATACCATCTGTCAATGTTGTCATAACATTGTTGCATTCATGATAGAACTGCATTGTTATTCATTTTTGATTAGTGTGTTTGACTAGGTTTGGGCTTAGGGGGAGTATATAGTCCCTTTCACGCGTTGAGGCATACTCTTTGTGTGACATATTGCAGGTGACACACTATTTGTGACCTTCTATGCTGTGGAAGTGGATTAATTCTCTAATTCATAACTGCATATCTCTGTGTGTTTTCTGTTTGATATATTACTTATACATGATTTTGATCTAAATCTTATGTTTTTTGGTACTCACTTGCTACTTTGGTGAAGTCTCTGATATAAGTTTGGATATATCTCACGCTCTCACATGAAATTGCCGTGAAGAAGCCCAGAACCTCAAATATTTTGGTTTAGAAACCTTCTGGTTTGAATGTTGCTCTACTCTCTGATCTGAATGTTATGCCAACATTGCCACACTGTCTGCCCAACATTAAAAATAGTAACTTATAAGTTTGCTTAAAATTTTAAAAACTAAGTTTTCATTGTTTTATTTTGAACTGCTCTGGTTACTTGTTGTGCTTCTTTGACACTTGGTGGGTGTTTAAACGCGGGAATAGAGTAGTGGGTAAACTTAATTGATCATATTCCACATTCCCGCTAATATTCATCCCTTCTCTCTCCACTCTGCACGACTTAAATGTACAATTTTCCCTAATCTTTTTCACTTGTGCAATTTGTTTTCTCTGCAATTTACCTGAAATTACCTCAATTTTTTCTCTCAATTGTCAAAACTAACATGGCGAGCAAGACTCCTTTAGACACTCTTGCATATATGGCCTTGAATTTTAAGCAAACAACAACACGCACCAGGGTTGCTGCGCGTGAGGATCAAGAACTGCCTGCTGCTCAAGTTGCGGCTAAACGACCAACGATTTCCTACCAACGAAGGTCAAAGCGAGCTAAGAATGTGGAATCTAAGTCGAATGTTGGTGCAACATCAGAAGCCCATATTCCTCAAACCAAAGAAATTGAATCTGAGGTAAATGTGGCTAACCCTAAACCCCAATTGAATATTCTTAATGATGTGATTGTGGGGGAGGGATCTGGTTCTGTTAGAAAGAGAACACCAATTGGGTCTATGCATATGAGTAAAATAGCCTTACAAAGGGCTGAGGCTAAAAGAGATCAAAGATAGAGAGGAGAAAAAGGATGATGCTAAGGCTAAGGCTGAGGCTGAGAGAGTAAGAAAAGGAAAACATGTTGTGGATGAAGAAGTTGAGGTGGTTGATGTTAAGGAAGAGGAAGAGGAAGAGGAAGAGTAAACTGCTTTTGAAGAGTTTGAAGCTAATGGTGATGATGATGATGATGAAGAGTACTGTGACACTCTTGTGTTATCCTATCATAGTAGGGAAGCTAGGTCTAGATACTATCTTAATAAGGAGATAGAGGACATGGCCTATGATTTTAGAAGGAGGGATTTTCACAAAGATAGGGTCATGGACATGGACAACTTTAAAAGAAACAAAGTGTTTGAGTTGTTGAAAGCAATAGGGGTTCAGAATTCAATGAAGAAGCATAGTGATTATGCTCTTGAGCTTGTATAAGAATTCTACCTGAATCTCTCAAAGTATATCACTTGTGAGATGTCTCCCAAATATGGTAAAGCATGGGCAAGAGGACAAGTGTTTGACATTAGTCCTAAAAAGGTAAATGAGATTTGGGGACTACCACATGTTGAGGAATCTGAAGATCCAAAGCCAGATGAGGTGATTGAGGATATCACGAGTAGTCTTGTGAGAACCTGGGTTAAACAGTTACCAACAACAAAGCTCACTACCGTAAGTGCTGTTTTGCACAAATGTACATCTTATAATTGGTTGTCTTCTAAAACTTCTACTATTTTGACTAAGGAGTCAGCTTACTTGGTCTACAAACTGAAGAATGGGCTTGCGGTGAATATTGGGGAGAGAGTTTTGAGGGCTATGGAAGATGCTGCTGGAAGGAAGCAAAGGATTCTACCATTTCCTTCTTTGATCACAACTCTGCTGCTAAAATAGAAGATGAACAAGAAATAGTTTAAAGGAATGTCAGAGAACAAGGCTAGGTTCACCATCACTCAATCCTACTTGTCTAGCACAAGAGTGAATGACTTACCTTGGAATCCCGAGGATGGAGTTGCTCCAGGAGAGGAAAATGAGGCTCAACAATTTGTTGGAGCTTCAGTGCCTCAATCTGATGAGGAAGAAACCAGGGTAACAACAAAATCCTTTGTGGGTCAGCAACTAACCTGGTATAGAAGTACTTATGCCAATCTTCAGAGGGAAATTGCTTTCAAGGAAAGGCAAATGCAGGAGTTGGATGTCTTGATTAAGAACATGGAAGAGCTTTCTTCACAAAAATGGGGAGAGTAATCCAATTTTTAATTTTTGATTTCTGGTTTTTATGTTTTGATATGTTTTGAATTGTTTATATTTTGCTGCTAGTTCTTTTTCTTTGTTTTGGTTTGTAATGATAATGCTACTTAGCGTTAACTGCTCTTAATGATTTTGCTTATGAAGATAGTTTATATGTGATGTTTCTGCTAATAAACTTATATGCAGGTACATTCTGGTCTTAATTGTTGAGACGGCATTGATGATCTAAAGTCTGAACAACTATTTGCTGAGTTGTGGTGATGACTTTAATGGATAATCTTTGTCATGCCAAGTTAATGCTTGATAGTTTGCATTAAGGGGGAGCAGTTTAAGTAGATTTAAATTGTTATGCTTAATTGATATTTGGACATATTATCTATTATGGGAACAGGTTGATTGGTTTTGTGAAGAAAGGCAAAAATGGGGAGATTGAAAGTGTAAGATGTTCTGGAATCAATGTTGGATGGATGTTGTGCCAACATCCAGAGGACAACATTGAAACCCGAAACATTCTTAACCTGAAACATGGTTCTGCACATGAGTAAAGTGTTCTGGATTAAATGTTGGATGGATGTTGAGCCAACATCCATAGGACAACATTGAAACAAGAAACTATTCTGTCAATCTGTCTGTAACTGCTTTATTTGAGTTTTGCCCTTATTCATCTATTAATCAAGTTTCATGATTGTAGTTGTCTTTGTTTATGTCCATGAACATCTCTTAATCATAAGAAAGAGCATTACATGTTTCCTAAGTTGAAGTTTCCATAATTCAAGAGGAGGAGATCGGTCAAGTCAACACGGTTTCAAAGATGGAAAGTTTTGGAGTTCAAGTGCAATTAGGAATCTTTCCAAGATCAACTCTGAATTGAAGAGGGAGTATGTCCTTAATAGAACTCATTCTAATAAAGGAAACTATTATTCAAGAAGAAGACCGAGTTCAAGAAGGAAATAAGAGTTCAACAAGAAAACAACATAAGTTACCATAACTATGTACAACACACCTTGGAGATCAAGTTTGAAGAAACCTATATATAGGGTGTGAAGTACATCAAGATACATAAGAAACAATAGAGCTAATTAATCCGTAGGGATTATATCTTTAGCATTGTTGCTGTGTTTCTTGTTTTGCAAAGTTTGTGAGTTTTCAAGTTAAGTCTAGGATTAGATTTAAGGAGAAAAATCTTGTTTGCTTTGCTGAGTCCGATCTACAAAAGAGCGAGAGTGATTTTGTGGTGAGGAACGTCTTTGGTAAAACCTGCGTGGTTATTTTTCCGTAAGGCTTGATTATTTATAATAAACCATTGAAAATTTATCTTCTTGTGTTCTTTAATTCCGTTGCACATTATACTCTATCAAAAAGATTGTTTAAGATCAAGTTAAGGCAACGCCAGCTTAACTTGAGCTTTGAAACTTTGGAAAATTTGTATCAATCCTGATCCAACAATTTCAAAATTAATGTGGGACCTTAATCAAAAGTATGTTAATTTGGTTTTTTGGCTATAAATAGTAGACTTTCTTCCAACAATTTTTACACTCAAAATTCTTGCTATGAATCAGTAAGTTAGTAAGTCTACTTTCAGGGAAAATTCATCACAAGTTCTTATTTCATCATTTTCTACCCGTAAATACCCCAAAACTTTTATTGCGCAGAAATTATCCATTCGGCCTTGCACCTTTGAAAAATCATAACTAATTTTAGAAAAAATCTTTTTGATCAAGGCCAACGGCTAAATATCTTCATGATGTCCTCTAACTTTTATATGAAGAAATGTTTTTCAAATAATGTGATTTAGAAGGTCGAAATTCCTAAACCGTAGACTGTTGTCTGAAAATCCAAAAATAGGTTCTATATTTTGAAAAAAGATTAGCATAGCAGACCTTTGGATATTCCTTCCCGTTTGGGTACACATGTTCCTAGTGATGTTAAAGATCAGTTGCCACAAAAATATTTGGAAACAAAGTTCATTTGGATATCCGATCAAAGGTAAACTCGAAACTACGACGATTTTCAGCTTATTTTACATAATTTAAGTTCTTTGTTTATGATTGAAAATAATCATCATAATTCCATGATTGATCACTCACACGTGACTCTTATAAGATATAACAATCATTAGAATCACTTTAATATGATTTGTATTCACGAATTAATATTTTTGAGATTTTTCAATAGTATATAAATAGTATAATTATCATGTTTAACATATTCTTACATAAGTTTAATAAGATTATCATATATACTTTTGAGGTCTAATCCTCTTATATGATTATGTATCGTAACTTAAACATTCTTTGATCATTTACCTTGATTAGGTTTACGTATTAATATTTTTATAAGTTATAAATACGATGTTATGTAATTTAAGATAATCTTGAAACAAAATAATATTAACTAAGTTATACAAATTACTCGATTGCTTCATAAGGTGATTGTCTGATGTCATGATTCCTGGAATTTTGAATGTACTAGAGACTTAAAGAACGATGTTCCATAATCAGTTAAGTAATATATTTTGAAGATTTATTATGCATTAAATTAAATAGTTTATCAAATTATTGTATACTTACCATTTGAAATAATTTTCTAACATTAGAAAACTTATAACTACAATTATAATTATAAATATATGGTTGCTTAAGATAAATCTTGAGATATAAATTACATATACAAAGTATATTTGATATTTAACTTAACCTTACGACATCAAAGTTTATCGCTATGATTTTCATCAATGATATGTGTTATTTACTTAAATTAGTATCCTCAAATTTCATCAACACGAAAGTTGAATAGTACATATGTTTATAGTGGTAAGTTATGATTATTCAGTTAACTGATATTATCTTAATGATATTAAAGGTTTGGCAAATTAATCAACGACGCGCAAGATTCTCCATACAAATAAAGGTGAGGTTCGATTTCTGATTTTGTTCTGGCTCAGTTTGGCATCCGGTCTGAGGAACTTGGACAAAAGGACATCACCCCGTTACCAAATCATGAACAACCTATTATTCACCGTATTCCTATTTTTGCATCTTATCTCGTCTCATAACATGATTTCCTTACTCATCGTTAAATCATACTCAACCATGAATTATTTATCACATATTAATTCATAATCATGGTAATTCGTCATTATCTTGTCTGCTGGTTCTTGAACCGTGCAAAGAGCAACAAACTATGTTCGGGACATGTAGCTCAGGGAGCAACGGATATTATTCGGTTTACTAGCTTATTTGGTTATCACCCATTGGGACGCCTTTGGGAAGTTGGGCTCAGGGATTGAATCAATTTACTGTCGGGCAGTAAGGACTGTCGATTTAACTAATTTTGCTAGATACCCATTTATCTGGGCACCGCTTGCAGTCAGGAGTTGGCTGTAACCCGCGTGCTGGATCGGCATGTACTCGAGCATGTCGCCTGTTTTGTTTGTGAGGTCGCTCCTCGTTGGGAGGTATAAGTTGGTATTTCGAAGTATAAGGTTGGATTGATTAACTGTTAATGCACATGTTCATAAACTATTTTCAGAATATTCCGGTACTGTTGTTACATCAAATTATCTTGTTAAATTATTTTTCGCCTACTTTTTGTCATAAACTACCAAAATATATCTAGTACAACACATATAAGTCGTGTAGGGAAAATATCCTGGCCAAGAATACAACAAAGAGGAAATCGCATTTTAATCAGAATATGCCATGTTCGATGTATCTTTTCGCCTACTTTTTGTCATCAACTACCAAAATACATCTAGTACAACACATATGAGTCGGGTAAGGGGAAATATTCCGACCAAAAATGGCCAAAAATAGCCAAAAACCCGGCCAGGGGCAAATCGAACAGATGTGCATAGTTTAAGGGGGAGAACGCTTATTAATTTTGTTTAAGGGGCAAGTCGCAAAAATCTGTATAGTTCAGGGGGCTTGATGCTTTTATCCCTACTAAACAATATGATATACACTAATTTTCAAATATCTTTTACAAACTATTCTTAAAGATAAACAAATATTTTATTGCATTAAGCACTGACCATCATAAATTTTTACATTAAAAGAGACACAATTGGGGTATCGTATTTAAATCTATTTTACGTTTCTTACTACTACTATTATTACTGTTACTACTACTACTACTTCTCTTAGTCGTCTGCCAGTTAATTTGTGACAATATGGGATCTACATTCGGTACATATGCTTTAAGTTTGTCGATCAATTCATTGGCAGTATATGCAGAGATTAGAGTCTCACGAGCCGACGGCTTCATAAACTCCTGCTCCACGCAATGATCTAAAAATGACAGTAACCTGTCATAGAAACCATTAACATTATACAACCCTATAGATTTTCGATGCATGTTTAATTGAGCCCATGAAGCTACGCAAGAAATCTCTTCTAGTGTTCCTAGCCCTCCAGGTAATGCTATAAATGCATCGGAATTGTACAACATAGTTGCTATTCTTTCATGCATGCTAGGTACAATTAGCTCTTCACCTATGATTGGACCACCGGGATTCATGTCTGTTAAGGCTTTTGGTATGATTCCTAACACTTTACCACCTATAGAAAATACGCTTTTTGCTACACACTCCATTAGCCCTAAATTTCCTCCTCCGTAGACTAGCTTTATATTTCTCTCTGCCAATATGTTTCCCAAGCTGCTTGCTACCTCTAGAAACTCATAATCTTTCCCGAAACTAGATCCACAAAAGACACAAATCGTATTTATCTCTCGAATTGAAGATTTTTCCATCTGAAATTATTTTTCTTTCCGTATGATGTGGTATATGTTAGTGTGAGGTTCTTATCATCTTACAAAGCGGTATTTATAAAAACAAATATAGTAAGCGTATGAGGAAAGCTTTAAAAGAAAAACAATAGATTAATATAATATCTTCAAATAAAAATAATAAATAACTGAATAGCGTCTTGTGCAATCTATCTTTTGTAACTTGAAATGTGTCTTCTTAAGTAATCTTCATCTTACACTAGTACCTTAGATCATTATTATGGCTTTAGTTCTTCGCTTGAAAGTTTTGCAAAATATATGAAATAGTTTTGCCAATCAAAACTCTTCAGTTACATAATTTTTCTACATGAGTTATTTCTGAAAAGTACAAAAGAAGCGTGAAGATTTTCAATCACACTAAAACTTTCAACATTAGTTTATGTTTTTCATCACTTATGTACTCAAGTACATAGATCATATTTTAAAATTCATTTCACAAAACAATCTGCTCCAACATCTTATTTCAAAATCCAAAATAATTTTTGAGAGTGTCGAGAAAGTTTCAGAAGGATTGTGTTTTATTTCAAAAGCATCTTATATAATCCACATTTTATAGTTTAATTTGACCAATCTAGGTAACCGCATTCACACCATTTTACTTCATCATATTTTTCTTCTATCGAAAACAAAATATATAAGATCCTTAAGTTTTCTTTTATTAAAGAAGAAATGTTTACATAAATTTTAATATAGACGCTTCAGAGAAAATTTGAATTTGTTTCCTACATTATTTTTCTCTTGAGTTTTTCCTTGGTGAGATTAGAAATTATTCATTAATAAGTAAACTCAAAACTTCAATGAATTCTAATTGTTTTACAAATATATTTCTTCATGTTCTCTGTAGTAGTTGTGAATTTTCTTAACAATAATCATTCAAAAGGAAAGACATCGACCAAAAAGAAATATTTTTATTCTAGTATTTCAAAAGTACTAGCTGAAATAGTTCTTGACTACTTTCAAACATGTTCTCGTTTTATAATTTCAAAACATAAATTCATCTTTCTTACACAAACAAAAGATATACCCATCCACTCTTAATTATTTCTAACTATCATATTTCAAATTATTAAAAAAACTTATTTGAATTAAAAAAAATCGTTTCTCTCTCAACACCTATAAACGACTACATTAGCCATAAATATTTTTATATACAAATTAGTTTATATTACAAAATACACACCCATCTTCATCTTATTTCTCCCTACCAAAAATGGATTTATTTCATGGATTTACATATTTCTTGTATTAAACTGTATAAATCTTTATTTGATTTTCTTCTAACCGAGGGAAAACACTACCACATGATTTGCTTTTGTATTTTTAAGGCTCGCAACATTTGTTTCTACAATTTTTCTTTTGAAATGAGTTTATAATTGTGTAAGTTATATTAAAATATTGCATCTTGATTAATAACACATCTTTTGAGTATGTGTTTTCTCTCCCTTATAAATATAGCCCTTATAATGTTAAAACTGTCAAAGTTTGATTTACACATTCTTATTTTTAGCAAATAAAATCAACACAAATCTGACCCTCGTATTTTTCAAAGATAAAAGAAAAAAGATCTTCTACGTAAATCATTTTTGAAATTATAAACATTGATCTTGTCATTTGCATCACAAACCAATTTTATTTTCTTACTTTTGATATTATTCAGATTTATAACTTACATTTTCCTAGTTATAAAATTATTTATTTGAGAATTTTCAACTTAAATTATGAATATCTTTATTAAGAAAGTATTTATTCAACCAAAGATGTGAGAATTTCGTGTAACGATAGTCTAAAAAGAAATTTAAATTTTAAGTTTAGATTGAAGAATTTATTTAGTCGATTGAATGTTTCAAAAGTCCGAGAATCAAATAATCATCATAATTCCATGATTGATCACTCACACATGACTCTTATAAGATATAACAATCATTAGAATCACTTTAATATGATTTGTATTCATGAATTAATATTTTTGAGATTCAATAGTATATAAATAGTATAATTATCATGTTTAACATATTCTTACATAAGTTTAATAAGATTATCATATATACTTTTGAGGTCTAATCCTCTTATATGATTATGTATCGTAACTTAAATATTCTTTGATCATTTACCTTGATTATGTTTACATATTAATATTTTTATAAGTTATAAATACGATATTATGTAATTTAAGATAATATTGAAATAAAATAATATTAACTAAGTTACAAATTACTGGATTGCTTCACAAGGTAATTGTTTGATGTCATGATTCCTGGAATTTTGGATGTACTAGAGACTTAAAGAACGATGTTCCATAAATCAGTTAAGTAGTATATTTTGAATAATTATTATGCATTAAATTAAATAGTTTATCAAACTATACTTGATATTATTGTATACTTACCATTTGAAATGATTTTCTAACATTAGAAAAATTATAACTACAATTATAATTATAAATATATGGTTGCGTAAGATAAATCTTGAGATATAAATTACGTATACAAAGTATATTTGATATTTAACTTAACCTTACGGCATCAAAGTTTATCACTAAGATTTTCATCAGTGATATGTGTTATTTACTTAATTAGTATCCTCAAATTCCATCAACACGAAAGTTGAATAGTACATATGTTTATAGTGATAAGTTATGATTATTCAGTTAACTGATATTATCTTAATGATATTAAAGGTTTGACAAATTAATCAACGACGCGCAAGATTCTCCGTACAAATAAAGGTGTGGTTCGATTTCTGATTTTGTTCTGGCTCAGTTTGGCATCCGGCCTGAGGAACTTGGACAGAAAGACATTACCCAGTTACCAAATCACAAACAACCTATTATTCACTGTATTCCTATGTTTGCATCTTATCTCGTCTCATAACATAATTCCCTTACTCATCATTAAATCATACTCAACCATTAATATTTATCACATATTATTTCATAATCATGGTAATTCGTCATTATCTTGTTCGGTGGTTCTTGAACTGTGCAAAGAGCAACGAACTATGTTCGGGACATGTAGCTCAGGGAGCAACAGATATTATCCGATTTACTAGCTTATTTGGTTATCACCCATTGGGACGCCTTTGGGAAGTTTGGCCCAGGGATTGAGTCGATTTACTGTCGGGCACTAAGGACTGTCGGTTTAAGTAATTTTGCTTGATACACATTTATCTAGGCGTCGCTTGTACTCAGAAGTTGGTTGTAACCCACGTGCTGGATCTGCATGTACTCGAGCATGTCGCATGTTTTGTTTGCAAGGTCGCTCCTCGTTGGGAGGTATAAGGTAGTATTTGGAAGTATAAGGTTGAATTGGTTTACTGTTAACGCACATGTTCATAAACTATTTTCAGAATATTTCGGTACTATTGTTACATCAAATTATCTTGTTAAATTATTTCTATCGGTAAGATCACTCCTCGAAATATATCATATGAATCACTGTTAATTCTTGCATTTCCACTTGTTTTGTATGAATCTCACTAAGTCATCAAAAACTTATTCCTCGTTTTTTTTCAGTCTGTCCATTCCTCAGGATAAGATCGACGTGGCAGCATGGATCACATGAATAACTTTGTCAATCTTGCCTTTTGAAATATTCATGTAATTGAAAATGATTAATCATCAGTACGTAATTATTAAACTGTTAAATTATTTGTACTTTCCAGACTTCCGCTGTGTATATTAAAGTCAGTTTTTATCATTTTGTGCATGGTTGATCCTGGACAATGACACCCCTTCCTACGATATGTGTTTTAGTCTGAGTTGGGTAAAGTGTCTGGCCAATGCTGAACCAACTTGGATTGGAACGCGACTCATGGGGCGCGGTCGTCACAAAAACTCACCAGCATTATCAAGACGGGTTTTCTTTATTGTATAATCAGGGAATTGTGCACGTAAACAAATTATTTGTGCAAGCAATCTCGGAAATGCTAAATTACTAATGGATAACAAACACACATGTGACCATCTAGTTGATGAGTCAATCAATACCATAAAGTATCTAAATGGTCCACACGGTGGATGGATAGGTCCACATATATCACCTTGAATACGTTCAAGAAATTTAGGATTTTAATACTTGATTCTGGCTAATGATGGCCTTGTGATTAGTTTGCCTTGGGAGCAAGCAACGCAGAAAGTTCATTAGATTGAAAAATCTTTTGGTTTTTCAATGGATGACCAACTGAATTCTCAATAATTCTTCGCATCATTATTGAACCAGGATGAACCAACCGTTCATGCCAAATTTGAAATATTAGTAAACTTCTGGTGTATTGTGGCATAAGTTTCAATAACTTTGATTTTGGTAAAATACAATCCAGGTATCAAAGTTAGTAATTTTTTTACGACATGTTTCTTTCCAGAAATAGTATAAGTAATATAGAGATATTCATTATTTCCTTCGTCTTGTGTTTCAAAATGATATTCATTTAACACTCAATAAATTTCTTTGAGCCTTTTGAGAAAATAATGCATATTCAATTACCAACTTCGTTTCTTTCGATAGTAAAATAGTTGCTCTTTTATTATCAAAAAAAAAAAATAGTTGCTCTTTTGGTGCCATCAATTAATTTTGTAGTACTAGCTATAGTACTGACATTTGCATTTTTTATTTTTAAGTGAGAAACATATTTTCTATCATTGAATATGGAGTGACTAGTAGCGCAATCTGCTAGACATATTTCTCTTTCGTTGTTTGAAGATGTTGACAAATCAATTTCCATGTTTCTAAAAATAAAAGGGTAAGGAGACATATATTAAAAAAAATTATTGAACTTAAAAATGGTTACAAGGAAATCGGAAACACACATGACAACAAACAAAGGTACATATAAGATAATATTGAACTTAAAATGAAGCAACATGCTGAAATGGAAAAACTAAACTTCAAGACCATTTAGTTATTCCTAAAAAATACCATGTGTCCTAATCCACATTTAGGGCAGTCAAGATAGTCGGCAACATCAAGATGTGTCATGTCAAACTGTTCGTGTTCATTTGCATCTTGAACATAATTTGTTTTGATATTTTCACCCCTCGCCTTTGATGCTTGGTAAAGGTCAACAAGGTGTTTTGCTACTTTACAAGTTCTTGACCAATGGCTATTCATACCACATCAGTGACAAGTTCTTTCACGAACTTTTTTCATTGAAATATCATCTGCATTTTCTCGGTCTCATTGTATGCTCTTTTGTTATACCCATTTTTAAATGGTTATGACGACCCATTTCTCTTCCTTGACCACATCCACGACCACGTTCATATCCACGTACACGTCTTACCACGACTACGAAAGGAACCATGGCCAAAAGTATTGTGTGATGTTGCATTCACTTCAGGGAATGGGGCAGAACCAGTGGGATGAGATTCGTGATTTTTCATCAACAACTCATTATTTTGTTCAGCCACTAAAAGACATGAAACAAGTTCAGAATATTTTTTAAAACCTTTTCAAGATATTGTTGTTGAAGAATAATATTTGTAGCGTGACAAGTAGAAAATGTTCTTTCGAGCATGTCAGCGGTTTCTTCACATAATTTCAGTCATTGAGTAATTTTACATACTACAGAGTTGTATTCTCGCACAACTTTAGAATCTTGCAATCGAATGTGTATCAAATCATGTCGAACTTTAAAAATGATAACAGTCTTCTGGTGCTCAAATATTTCTTTGAGACAAGTCCAAAGTTCTGCAGGATCTCTGAGTGATACTTACTCATCTTCTAATTTTGGAGAAAGATGGTGAAGTATGAAAATTATAGATTTTGACCTTTCATTTTCCGGTAATCTGTTACCAGTTGAATAGCATCGCCAAGACTTTTAGCATCCAAGTGCAATTCTATATGCCATATCCATTGTAAATAATTATCTCTAGATGCATCCAATTGTCAAAATCTATGTTTGAGATGTTTGACATGATGACTATAATATAAACAAAATAACATTAGAATCATAATTTTAATATTTCAGAAACAATACAACATTACTACATGAAGAAGAACAACAATATTAGTTGAACGCCATTGCTAAAAGACAAAGAGGTAAAATTACCCCAACATAGAGAGTAACAAGAATCAGACATTCTGTTCGAGAGTATTCACCAATGAAAAGCATGATTAATGGAACGATGGCAAAAGGAGTGAGGAATATCTTAGTCATCATTTTTCTTTTCTTTTAAAAGATCTTAGAACAAAAAAGTGAATGAAGAATACGATCGAAAGCTTTGCAATTTTATAATGAAGAACAAAAATACAGATATTTGTTAGGCGTTAATGAGCCACTAGCGATGTCGATAATGATATAATTTTAAAAATAATTAAATCAATAATTTTGAAATTAATTAGCTTGCGTATAAAACATATATACATATTTTTCAAATAAGCCAAATAAACCGGTAGTTAAGTTATTCATATAATATGATATAGAAGCGACAAAGTCGTCCATGTAATTAATACCATAGTAAAGAGGAAGCATGCCATATGAATAGAATGCTTTAGTCTTCCATGATAATATCGTAATAACCACAATATTATAAATGGAGGCATAAGCCATCCTTATTTATAATAAGGGTAATAATAAATAAATAATAACAAATTGTGTACCTTTTCTTCAGAACACAAACGAGAATGTCGACAAAATATCGACAAAATATCGAGCCTTTCGTGCTTATAACGTATTATAAATATTTAAAACTCAAAGAAAAATAAAAGAGAGTAATATTGTTTACTAAACTCCTACTTATTCTAATAATGTAAAAAGTAAATTACAAAGAGTGAGTAGCTTCTATTTATAGAAAGGCTTGGAGGGCATTCCTTAAAGTTTTCCAATGTGAGAAAAATGAGCATTCACATTTACAATCATTTTATAACAATAATAATATTTATTCCGGAGTTTTTGAATTCTAATATTTTGTTGTTTCTTTTCTTAATAATGACTATCATCTATTGTGCCTTCCTTATTGTGGTGAAACATAAATAATTCCTTATACAGAATTCTATCATTAGGTCATCACATTAATTGTAGTTAACTTAAGAGGTTTTCATTTTAAGAACTTAATATTGTGACACCACTACGTTTCTTATATCAGAAATTAATGGAGGTGCATTTTTTTTAAAGCACTGGTATGAATAAACAAATTAAACCTTATATTCGAGAATTTTACATAACTTCTCCCTCATTTCGTACTTACTAATTTATTAAAAGTGTTAGGCATACATATATATAAATTATCTAAAAGAATAAAGTATTTACAGTAACCACGTGTTATGATTTAAGTTTCGTTAAAATTTAACATAATTTACACGCGGTTTCAGCGTGTGTCAAAGTTGCTAGTTTAAGGATAAGCAAAGCATACACGCATGTAAGACTTATCCAACAAATAAGACTAACATGGAAAAACACTAAGCCAATATGGCTGAATGAGTGAACCTGAGCAAATGCTCAAACTGCAGGCTCAGCCACGACCTCATCGGGTACGCTAGAACAGGTCCTCGAGCCTGCTGCTCCAAACGCCGCATCTTTCTCCTTCAGATATGTAGGAGTGTCCACTATGCCATTGAAGTTATCATTGGCATGTGCATCATCTGAAACCAACGCGCTGGAAATCTGCAGCTCACATGAGATCATTCCAGCACATGAGATCAGTCCAGCAATACTTGAATCAGCAATACTTGAATCAGATGAAATGTATTCAGGCATGTTATGTGCATTGGAGGTAGAATGATTTAGTCATGCGAAAATACTTATGGAATACTAAGTGTCGTAGAAAGTGCCCTTTGTGTGGGCCATGGAAAGCTTGTGCGCTCCGAAAGCTCAAAAACAACAGAAGAGGTAACATCTGCCTCAGGTAGAACCTCTACGTCTTCCACACCTGCAGGCGGAACCTCCTCCACTGCGTTGTCATCAACCACCTCCTCATGCACAAGGGATCAATGTCACGAAGCCAAAGGCTATTTTAACTCTTCAGACTGCTAAAAGCATCATTACTCTCTGAGATAGGATCATCATTGGCCTCTTTTTTTAGGATTTGGTTCCACGTAATCCTCATCCAACAATCTTCATCCAAAGAAGTATCAGACATGATAAAAATATGGGCCTATCTCGTCGTAATAGACGATATCACTCAAACAATCCTTGTATCCCTTTCCATTGTCAATGACGCCACGCGCGTATGAAATATGCTTATAGGTATCAGACACCAGGAGCTCTCTAACCACTTCGACCTTACAATCATCACCCAAAGGCTGTTATTCAGTAAAGCCAAGTACAAATAATTATCTTCATGAAAGATAACAATGCTAAAAGGTAATCAGTCAATTAAGAGTTCTCATCAAGATAAAATGCTAAAAGGTAGACTCTCCTTGTTTCAAAGCTTCAATTTGAGCCTTTAAGCCGCTTTTAGCTCACACTCCAACCTCCTAATGGTAGCTTCACGTTCCTCCAAGGCCATGCGCCTAGATTCCAGAATAAATCGAGCTTCTTTCAGCTCCTCTTCTAAGGAAACCTTATCCTTGTTCACCACGACTAAACACTCATCTAACTTGAGAGACTTTACTTCCTCTTCGACCAAGCGCTCTTCCATAGCCTTGGTCTTATTTTCATGATTAGTAATGTTCAGATCAGTCCGTCTGGCAGAGGCTTGCTCCGTCTCCATCGACTTATCATGGGCCTTTTGTCTTATAAGAAGACAATCATGCTCGTTGATAAGTACCCTTGAACATAACATGGACTGAAAAAATAAGGTAGTGGAAATCAATGAGACAAGGTCAAGTTACTTCAAATGTCTAGTTATGACAAACAAACCGCCTCAAACCTTCCATTCCATCAACTTGCTAAATGACCTCTTCATCGTTCACCGTCGGCTTGATGCTACCAACTAAGCCCAAGGAATATGAATCAGTTAGCTCTTCATTAAGGCCTAATTTCATGCTCAAATTCACAATGCTATCTGGGTGATCATTGGGATCTCCGGCAAGATATTCTGAGGTCTTCCAACCGTTATGGCAAATACGTCAAATAGCGATACTAGGAGCCTTAGCAGGCTCTACAATAGCTCTCTTCTTTTTTGTGGGCCCCTTTGCCCCCATCATTTGTGGCTTCTTTAGCCTTATCCTTGGCCTTTACCTTGTCCCGGACAGAAGCGTCTTCAACCAATTCTCAGCACTTTGATTATAAGGTACACGGGCAAAAAACTCAACAGTTCCGCGAGAAGGTCCTTTTTCCTTCTTGCCTCTAGCCCGCTCATGAGAAGCACTAGCTCCACTACCTGAGCCGGCCTCGTATCTAGGTGGTAATGCCCCTATCTCACCCTGCTCAAGAGCCTTATCATCAACAATGACCACTGTGGGTGGGTCCGCAACAACATGAGGAGCCCTCTCCTCAACTACATCCCTCACGGGCGAACTAGCACCAGAACCCGAATCCATGATGGGAGCATCCCCCATCTCCTCATCAGAGGTAACTGAGGCACCACGACCTCCACGGTTTCCTCTACCTCCACCACGAGTGGGTGCATAGCCAACGGCTAACCTAGTCCGTGCAGCAACCATGCGCAACTCCTCTGATATGTCTCTCACCATGTTAGCTACAAATGACAAAAGAGACCAGATGAGAACACAATACCAAATGCTAAATACAAGTCATGTATACATGCAAATGTAATTATAAAGCACATATATGCAATAATAAAAGTTATACCCAAAGTCTCAGTCCATGTAAACTAGACAGACGATACACCACTCGCTCTTAGTACCTCGGGTAGACTCGTGGCCGGATAAAATAAGGGAATCGTCCTAAAGAGCCGCTGGTCTCCCTTTCCTACCACTCCCATTACAAGGCGTCTCATGCCAAACATCAATGTCGGTCCAATCCCGGCTAAAGCAATCAAACTCACTGCAAGTACTTTCTTGGACATAGAGGAATTGATATTTCCAATGCTTACCAAAGTTATCTTTAGCACCTTCAAGGTAAGCACAATTTGTAGCTGGCAAATAATAGTAGCCTGAATTGGAACCACCCTTTTGGTTAAAATTCATGCGAAATTGATACCGAAAGTCATCAATGTTGCATTGAAACCCCTTGGCTTTCATAGCCACCACAAAACCCACAATGGTTGCACATCCGTATGGTGTAAACTGAGCCGAATTCAAGCCAATCCTCACTTTAATATTTCAAATCTTGGCAACTACGGGAAATCTAAGCCATGTAGCTAGATAAACGGCAACAATGGTAATGCATCCTATCACCATGCCCTAGAATGATCACCTCATACCCGATCGTTATGCCAAACTCCTATCTCAGTTTTTCCACCGTCTACTTTTTTGTAAGCTTGGGAACAATGTCCTTTAAATCGATAAGGGTTTGAAATGTACACTGGGGTCTTTCACCTTCCTTGTCGTAGACCTCATCCCTCTTATCACTATTCCTACCGAGATCTACATGCTCCACAGCATCATCCACGGCATCGCCATCCCGGAGTCTAATGTGAGGAGTAACCTCGTAATCACTATCATCATCATCTCCTCCCTCAAAGGATGGCTCATAGGGTGCACCATCATCAACATAAAAATTGTTGGACAAAGCGTATCATCAATCAAGTGCTCCTCTCTCTCACAGCTAGAGGGGCCAGCCACATCATAATCATCCTCATAATCCAACCTAAGCTCGGAGACCGAACCAATATGCTCATCAAAATACTCTCTAGGGAATCGTTTCCCTAACCCCATAATCTCAAAAACAAAATAAGTTGATAAGAAGAAAATTTTCATAGGAAGGCGGTATATATGACGTCTCACGGGTAGCTGAGTATCTCGCTCTTAACAAGCAAATACCGCGACCAGCAATGCCTGTCTACCCTACACGGTGAATGGTAACACCTCTTCTTGTGGTATCTAGTCCTCGAGAAGTAATATTGATTGTAGTCGCGTGGAAACCCAATTTTGACTATCACCTACAATTCAACATTGCAAACATAGTCAAATAAAAGTTGAAAGTCCACAAAAGACTACGCAATTAAGGAATTCATGAATTCTAAAAATCCGCATACAACCACGTACATAGCCTCAACCAACAGGACGAGGCTCGTGAGTAACGTCACGTCGGTCAAATGACCGACATGTGATGATGTCACCACGTAGGTCAAACAATGTGTGATGACGTCACCACGTCGATCAAAACTGGACGTGGTGAGGTCCACGTTGGAACAACTCGGACATGGACACGTCGGATATAACGACGTGCCACGTGGACACATTGTTTTGTGCAATATGCCACGTGGCACAACCTCCGATGCACAAAAAAGTGTGTGTAAATATAATTATAAAGTTATGGTTTTCCTTACCTACCACTTTTGAGAAGGAATGGACTCTTAGAATGCTCCCTTCTCTCAAGCTCCCTCCTCTCTCTAATTTTCTCTCTCTACAAAGTGGGAAAATGAGGCAAGATGGAGGACAAATAATTTTAAAAGGTTGCCCTAATGGGCCTAACATGTCTTGAAGGCCTATAACTCATAAGAAGCTTCCTAGCCTTTGTGCTAGAAGTTCAACCCATTAAAAAATTAATGTGTTGACATTAAATGGCCAAAAAATATTTCTTGAAGGAATATTTACGTCTCGGCCCTACATATTATCAAAAATTACAAAATTAGCCCAAATTATTGCTAATTACCAAGAGTGGCTAAGAAACTAATTTTTGCAAGATACCGATAGATGTGCATGGTAATTATGCCTAGTCTTCCTTTTCTAGTTTGAAATACGCTCAACAAGTCGAGCCCATCTCAAACTGGGGGACTTATAGTGTGCCATAACTACGACACCTCCAAAATACATGATCATCATGAGAATAACTCGGAGAAGAGGGACCGAAAGGCAATTTATTCCTAATCCGATTAGACCCCACGAGATGCTAAACCAATGCGACCCTCAAGACAACCCCGATGACCTCGAGAAAATGGTTCATCATGGCAAAACACCAGACACGAAAGTCCGGGCAACACAAGTCGTGAAACGGTGCTGAAACCCATGCCACATTGGTCAAACCGATGTGGCGCGTCGGTCAAATGCACTACGTTGGTCAAACCAACGTGGTACGTCTGTCAGACTGTGCCACATCAGTCAAATCGACTTGGCACATTGGACGGTTGACCACATCGGTGAACTTTGACCAAGTTGGTCAACACCGACGTGACACATGGCACTTCGGTCATCTGGACCACACTAGGGTCCAGTCCGGTGTGGTGCGGGTGCATCGGCCCTATGGGTCACACCTTTCTCTTCTTCACTTTTAGTGTGTGTATGCATGCTCTCTCAGGTCTTACCCTTCCTCAGTTTCTATTAATACCCCCTCACTTCTTTAATTGAGGGGTTGGACACTTGAGGGGTATCTCAATTTGAAGGTTGAAGGTTGGATGCTCTGGCTTATCTCTAGAATTCTAGTGAGAGAAAACACGGCAAGCATTCCACGTCAACACTTTTTGTTGACGTGAGTAACGTCACGTCGGTCAAATGACCGACATGTGATGATGTCACCACGTAGGTCAAACAATGTGTGATGACGTCACCACGTCGATCAAAACTGGACGTGGTGAGGTCCACGTTGGAACAACTCGGACATGGACACGTCGGATATAACGACGTGCCACGTGGACACATTGTTTTGTGCAATATGCCACGTGGCACAACCTCCGATGCACAAAAAAGTGTGTGTAAATATAATTATAAAGTTATGGTTTTCCTTACCTACCACTTTTGAGAAGGAATGGACTCTTAGAATGCTCCCTTCTCTCAAGCTCCCTCCTCTCTCTAATTTTCTCTCTCTACAAAGTGGGAAAATGAGGCAAGATGGAGGACAAATAATTTTAAAAGGTTGCCCTAATGGGCCTAACATGTCTTGAAGGCCTATAACTCATAAGAAGCTTCCTAGCCTTTGTGCTAGAAGTTCAACCCATTAAAAAATTAATGTGTTGACATTAAATGGCCAAAAAATATTTCTTGAAGGAATATTTACGTCTCGGCCCTACATATTATCAAAAATTACAAAATTAGCCCAAATTCTTGCTAATTACCAAGAGTGGCTAAGAAACTAATTTTTGCAAGATACCGATAGATGTGCATGGTAATTATGCCTAGTCTTCTTTTCTAGTTTGAAATACGCTAAACAAGTCGAGCCCATCTCAAACTGGGGGACTTATGGTGTGCCATAACTACGACACCTCCAAAATATATGATCATCATGAGAATAACTCGGAGAAGAGGGACATAAGGCAATTTATTCCTAATCCGATTAGACCCCACGAGATGCCAAACCAATGTGACCCTCAAGAAAACCCCGATGACCTCGAGAAATTGGTCCATCATGGCAAAACACCAGACACGGAAGTCCGGGCAACACAAGTCATGAAACGGCGCTGAAACCCATGCCACATTGGTCAAACCGATGTGGCGCGTCGGTCAAATGCACCACATTGGTCAAACCAACGTGGCACGTCTGTCAGACTGTGCCACATCAGTCAAATCGACGTGGCACATTGGACGGTTGACCACATCGGTGAACTTTGACCAAGTTGGTCAACACCGATGTGACACATGGCACGTCGGTCATCTGGACCACACTAAGGTCCAGTCCGGTGTGGTGCGGGTGCATCGGCCCTATGGGTCACCCCTTTCTCTTCTTTACTTTTAGTGTGTGTATGCATGCTCTCTTAGGTCTTACCCTTCCTCATTTTCTATAAATACCCCCTCACTTCTTTAATTGAGGGGTTGGACACTTGAGAGGTAGCTCAATTTGAAGGTTGAAGGTTGGATGCGCTGGCTTATCTCTAGAATTCTAGTAAGAGAAAACACGTCAAGCATTCCACGTCAACACTTTTTGGCACGTCAACACTTTTGGCACATCTAGCATTCCATGTTAACACGGTTGGCTCGTTGACCTGAGGCATGTCAACACGTTTTGCACGTCATCCGTGGCATGTCAACCGTTTCCACCTCAACACTTTTGGCGCGTCAACACGTCCACGTCAACCAAAATACTTTCTATAGACATTCAAATGTTAACAATTGGACTTAAGTACGAGAAAGCTTTGACCTGGGATTTGACCACTTCATGGTGAAAATTGCCCGAGGTCCCAATCCCGAGCCTCCGGGACTCGATAAATTAGAACGCCGTTAGGCTACCCAAATAATCTCCAATCTTGACAACACCTAACAAGGGTCGATACTTTGGTCATCTGGGCCTTGACTACAAGACATGCATCCTTATGGATAGTCCAAATTGAGTCTAAACGTCAGTAACAATGCATACAATTTCCGAGCACACATTACCTCAAATAAGTCCCTCCAGTGGGCACAATTGAATAATGAACTACTTTCGTCTTGAGTCTTTCTTCTCAGAGAGATACGTAGGCAGCTCGACCCCGCGTTGAGCCCAGTTGCAAGCATACAACACTTGTATCCTCCCCCAGAATAGGTTACTTACTTATATAAACTATTTTTTCTAACCATTATGTCTTTATTGCAGGTTTCTATTGAACCAAAAGCTCTTCTTGTGTTGCCTATAAGGCGCAAAAGAGTCTGATGAGAGAGTAATCTCGAGACTAGTGAAAACACCTCGCGTCAGCTGTCTTGTTTTGGGTCATATTAGGCCTTTCGACACGGATTTATGTCTTTTTGAGGATTGTGTCTCTCAAACATCATCTCAAAATATTCTTGGGCTTTACAGACCGAGTGAGGATTGCCTTCTCGTTCTCTTAATTATGTGTATTACCAAATGTAACTTCGTATATTTGAGGTGTCGTAATTATAGCACACCAGCTGCGGATTCATGAATTTCAATTCGTTGTTCTATGAGAGAATAGAGAACGAGTTGTTGTTATTTAAAGCCATTGATTTTCCTTTGGTTGCCTCCTTTTGTGTTTTAATAAGTATTGCACTCGGTCTAGAAGATTTTTCAACTATAGGATTCTTCATTCCTTGAGAGGTTATACTCATAGGAATGACTCTTTTCCTTTGTGTTGATGTATTACCAACTTCATTCACTGCTGCGTGGAATGTAGTAACTCCCGATCTCTCCTCTTGATTAGGAACCGATTCACGTAGCTTTGCCTTTCCCTTCTAAATGTTTCTAATAGTATTTGAATTACTACCCCCGGGTGTGTTTTCTGTTTCTTTGTGGTTGAATTTCCATCCAATTGTCGTATTATTTTTGTTGCACCTTTTCTATAAGCCATATTGATGAGTCCTTATTTGTAGCCCTTACCGTTGATGTCGTATCTCCAAGGACTTCTTGCACATAAACTTCAGCCACATGCATTACCTCGCAACTTTCCTTTGTATGCCCAGCCCTACCACATGCATAGCATAGGGATGGTTAATTTTCGTAGACAACCTGATAGACTGTACCATTAATGAAAACCCCAAGTTCAAGTGGCAAGTCCATGCGTACTTGAACACAGAAACACGCAAATCTCCCTCGCGCCGCATTATAGGTATTTTCGTCAATTTTAATCGGGTCTCCAATGCATTTAGCGAGTGAATGGATCATAGATTTACGAAAGTATTCCATTGGTAAATTTAGAATTCTCACTCATGCGATTGCACTCTCCAATTCGTCTTTATCTACATGAAATTTTGGGCACCATTTACGGAATAATAAGAAACTCCCCGCCAATTGCCACATACTCTGAGTTAATATCATTTTTCTTTTCTCCTTATTGAGGCACTTCATGCAGTAGCAATTGTAACCTAGATCGACTAACTCGAAATTGTTGTGAAGCCTCCACATAGTATCAAACTTATTGTGAAGGGCGGGATAGTACCACGTATTTCCTAGTAATCCAATGATTTGAGTCTTCCCGCTGTTTCATCATTAGGCCACGTAATTCTGGTAAACATGTCACCTGATTGAATAGCATATTTTCAGAGGGTGGGGAGGTGATTATGAAGTCCTTTTCTACTTCCATATCAACAAAATCAATTCTCACAAGTTCAATTTCTTTTCTTGATCATGTCCTCGTAGGAGGAAGGCACTTTTTGTGTGGTTTTCGATCTTGGCATACTAAACTTCGGAAGATTCATATTGGCATCTGCATCCTATCCTTGTAGAAGACGTTTTTGCTTACGTGTATCTTTCGATCCTGAGTCTCGCGGGACAAATTCCGTCACAATGGGGCTAATCTTGTCTAATTGTGGTGGCGCTAGTGTTAGCATGGCCGTTGTATCCCTAATGGAAATTAGTACTGGTTGTAGCGTTCGTTTGGATATATTATTTAATGCATCTAATGTATGTGCATCTACTACCAATATACGGTGAGAATTGAGTGTTGGGTGGTTATTCCTACAATTTAGGGATCTTTTTTTAATCTCAACAATTGATTGTACATATAACGGATGTATATAATAATTTCTCGTTTTCTATAGCTCATAACATGAAGTATAAAGAATATTTCCGCGTATGAGTTAAGGGTTTTTTTAAGATTTTGGATGAATTTCTCCCGCTACAACAAGAACAATTGAAAGCACTGAAAAAAAAAAAAAAAAAACACAAATTGAACACAGTGTTTTGAAACCCGGCCCGGACCGGCCGGTCCGACCGGTCCGACCGGGAACCGGTAGCCTGAACGGTCCGATTCAGGCCACCAAACGGTCTGTTGCGTCTGACGAGCGAACCGGCCATTTCGGCCGGTTTGCTCGGAGACCCGGGTGACCCGGATCGGTGGTCTGACTCGTTTTTTTTTTTTTTCATTTTTTTTCTCTTTTTACCAGTTTGGGATAAAGATTGAATTGGAAAGATAAAATTGTCAACAACAAAACAAGGTTCACACCAAGTATCATTCTCATTACATCCATCCATTCATAAGAAAAAGACAAAGAAAAACTGTAACGATCTTCAGAAGCAGCCATTTGTAATGGTACATCATCAAGAGATCATCAACGATACTTGATGAAGCCAATTTCCTTGGCATTGCTGCGGAAGCACTGTCTGCAGCACATCAGCCCGTACTTTCTAATAATTCCATGAGGATTTCCGCACACACGGCAGGTGCAGGATCCAGGGCCGTAGTTTTTAGGGTGAGAATTCCAGACGTTAGAGTGCCCCATTTTCCTCAATTGATCAGAAGACGATGAGGCTATTCAATTTGAGCTGCTGTCAGTTTGGAAAGAATAAAATAAAAGAGAGGAAAGGGGTAGAGAAGAATTGGTGTTGCCATCTTGGAGAGAAAGAATTCTCAACAACAAGGATAAGAAAAAAATAAAAGAAAAAAAGATAAGAAAAAGAAAAGAGGACAGGGGCGGAGGAGAAGTTGTTTTGAGAAGAAGAATGAAGGAAAAGTCAATACCCTAGTGAAATTTTAATAGAAAATTTATGAATTGGGCCTTAAAGTATGGGTTTAGACTTTGGACCTCAATTCACATTTCTAAATCTTGTGAACTAATTGGGCCAAGTCATAAAATTAATATACAAGACATAACTACATATTACGTAAGGATATATATATTATATATATATATATTAATTTGGAATATACTTTAATTGAATGTTGACTTTAGTCAACAAACCGGTCCAACCAGTGGTTCGACCGGTTCGACCTGTTGACCCACTACCCGGTAGCTTCACCGGGTCAGTCACCGGCCCGGGTTTCAGAACACTGATTGAACATGATATTATCAGTTGCCCAAATCTTCCCCACCCTCCCGCCACCGCCACAACTTTTCACCATCACCACCCTCCGCCGCACCCTCACCCTCACCCTCAAATCTCATCAATCACCAACACACAACCACCACTCCGCCGCCGCCACTCGGTATGACGATGACAATGGAATCCCAATCGAGCACGTGAAAACCCTAGCGAAATTCAAGTCACGGCACAACTACATTCGAGTCCTCCAGGTCTCTCGAGCCGCCGACCACCCCTTAGCCGGCTCCCGCCTCCTCCTCCTCGACGCCCCCGGCAATATCCACAGCATTTCGTTTTTATTCAAAACCCTAACCAACGCCTATTTCGACGCTTTCGCCACCTTACCCCCAATTATACCACCCGGACCCCTCGCCATCCTCGGCTTCGGAGCCGGATCCGCTGCTAAACTGATTCTCGAATTGTACCCTGACGTTGTGATTCATGGTTGGGAACTCGACCCTTCTGTTATTTCGGTCGCAAGGGAGTATTTCGACCTGGAAAAGGTCGAGAAAAAGTATCCGGGTCAACTTTTTATCCACACGGGTACTATTGAATTGCCGTCTCATCTAAAATTTTGAGCTGGTAGCTAGAGATTTATATGTTTCTATCCATTTTATGAGACCTGACATGTGACATTTCTTGATTAACGAGCGTTATACTTGCTTTTTCGTTGTTCTAAATGTTTAGGTTCTCAAATTTGTATTTTACGACACACCATCTACTTTCATCGATCACTGTAATGTCTTTTTGATAAATGGGGGATTATTGGGGGTGGGGCATGATGCATCCCCTCTGATTGATATATCGTATTGTAATGTCTGTCTCATCTAAAAATTTAAACTTGTAGAGAAATTTATCATTTATGGATATTCTTGAGGAAATGTGTGACAGTAGAATTTGTGCACAATATTTCTTTTTGGAAGTGTCGTATCATCTAAAAGTTTAAGCTTGTAGAGAAATTAAGCATTTTGTGTATTTTATTTATTTCCCAATAGGTAATGCTTTGAGAGCTGGAACGAAAGACGGATTTGCTGGAATTCTGGTCGATTTGTTCAGTAAAGGCTGTGTGATTCCTGAGCTTCAGGATCCGTTAACATGGGAGAGGTTGAAGACGAGTTTGAGGAAGAATGGTAGGATAATGGTGAATGTGGGAGGGAGCTGCGTGGAGCCTGAGGATATAAGAAAAGATGGGCATGTGATAATGGAACAGACGTTATCTGCAATGCACAAGGTTTTCCAAGGGGAGCTTTTTGTGCTGAATCTTGATAATAGGAAGGATGATAGTTCGGTTGCTCTTACGGGCGAATTGCCAGATGCGGAGGAGTGGAAAAAGAGGTTGAAAAAGCCTTTGAGGTATTATGCTGATATGTGGGAGCCGTACTGTGGATAGTGGTGTGTGAAATTGTTGATTATGTATATGCATGTGAATTGTGAAGTGTTTAAAGATGTACTTCAGAGAAAGTTTGAGTTGCGTCATTTTTCCATTTTGAGCCCCAGCTAAAGCTTTGTGTAGATTATTTTAGGATTTTGTTGGGAAGAATAGAACAGAAATACAACTCATTAATTCTTGTGGTTTTCAATTTTAAGACTTGAAATGTTGTTGCTAATAATAGTCAGAACAGAAAGAACTGGTGGAGAGATTTGGTGTTATATAATTTGGACTCAGTTTGTTTTTACAAACAACAAGAAAAATCAAATCTTCAGTTCAAATTAACTGTTGCATGCTGTCTGAGCGAAAATCATGATGAGTAAAACGTTTAACATTTTAGGATAATATATATTAATTAAACCTCTAAGGTAAATAGGTAATAATAATATCAATGAGACCCTCTCTTAATTAACATCGTTTATAAACTCGTTAGTTAGAAACAAAAACTATTATAGTCCCTCTTTTGATTTTGAATTATCTATTTTTTGTTTTAAAATATCCTTAAAAAAAATCATAAATAAGATGTGCTTTTCATATTATCTTCTTACTCATTAAATGATTTAACAATAGAAAAAAATAAGTAAACTACACAATTGCAATAAAAACAAAATATATGAAAGAGTCGCCACGAAGAAAGATCTCACCAACAGATCACTCGCTAAAAACTTCCACGATTTGATTCTTCATTTGGTAAAACTTGTTATGTTGTTGACATTATTTGTATGGCAACCTCAACATATTGGAAGGCGCACATACAATCAAAAAGAAACAAACTGATATAAGTAGTTACGTTTTTAATATATTGAATGTATTCTTTATCCCAGATGTGAAAGTGATCAGTAATCAATGGCGGGTGCCACGTCGGCGCTGTTTGTTTTGGACATAAAGGGTCGGTGCTTGATCAGCCGTGACTACCGTGGTGATGTCTCAGCCGCCCAAGTTGAAAAATTCTTCTCCAAACATCTCGAAAATGAGGTGCATTTTCAATATACTGTCGTGTGTGTTTGACATTTTGCGTGATGAATTTGTGTGAATTTCTTAGTTTATGCCTCCTGCAAGAGTGAAACTCTGTTTGGCTTGGGACTAACTCCAAGAATACAATGGAAAGGCCTTTAAATTTGTGTGCAAGAGAACTGATTTATCCTCGGGGTGCTTTGGCCACAAAAAAGTACCACAATTTTATACGCAACGTGGCTTTAACTTAGAACTATTTGTAAATCATGAGCCGAGAGCTCATAAGAGACGATGCTCTGGCCATATGCATATTAAGGAACTTTTCTTTATATGCAATAGCACAGCTTCTGTTCTTTTCTTAGACACTTCATAACACTTTGGATCCTTATCATACATCTTGGATAGACTTTAATACCATTATGAAAATTGAATCCCTTTATTCATCACCCTAAATCGTCTTTTTAAGTGGAGAGGTCTAACTCCCATGAGAGTGTTTTGCAATTAGCTCAAATGAATTCCATGAGTCGTACTTTCTTATCTGTCCTTGGGATACATCTGTAGAATGATCAGATGGCCATTGTCTTCAATGTTGGCAAGCTGGAAACTAGCAATGAAAGTTGCATTTCTCATCAAGAGTTATGTTATGGATCTTAAGAGACTCCTTCTATTTGTTTTAGGGTGATATAGAAAATCAAGGACCAGTATGCTACGACAACGGCATAACCTACATGTTTGTTCAGCATAGTAATATTTACTTGATGACAGCATCAAGGCAGAATTGCAATGTCGCCAGCCTTCTCTCGTTTCTTCACAGTATTGTTGATGTAAGTAGCTTAATACATAATATGTTTCAATAATGCCAAATCTTCCAGTTACAGCTTTAGTATAATCAGCAGGTTTTCAAGCATTATTTTGAAGAGTTGGAAGAAGAGTCTCTGAGAGATAACTTTGTAGTAGTGGTAAGTAGCAAACTTACTGAATAATGCTGTATTTTTCCTCAATCAAACTGATTTTTTTTTCAAATGGACGACAGTATGAACTGCTTGATGAAATCATGGACTTCGGTTATCCTCAATACACGGAAGCTCAAATACTTAGCGAGTTTATTAAAACCGATGCTTATCGAATGGAAGTCACACAGCGGCCTCCAATGGCGGTAACAAATGCAGTTTCATGGCGCAGTGAAGGGATATTATACAGGAAAAATGAAGTATGAGTTCTAATCTCCCTTAGCATGATCAAATTTGCCCTCTTGTTCACTTATGGTAGTAATTCTAAATTTTATTTTTCTGACAGGTATTTCTAGATGTGGTAGAAAGTGTGAATATTCTAGTCAATAGCAATGGGCAAATAATCCGTTCGGAGGTCATTGGAGCATTAAAAATGAGAACATATTTAAGGTTCTTCTTTTCTTCATACAATTACATCCGTATGTTTGTTAGCGGGATTAGCATGTGTTGTCGTATAATTTGGTCTGCACAATTTTCTTATTATTTTCTAGCACCGCATGACAACAGAATAGTTGGCTATTCTTTCTCTTACAGTGGCATGCCAGAATGTAAGCTTGGTCTTAACGACAGAGTCCTGTTGGAGGCTCAAGGTCGAGCTACGAAAGGAAAAGCCATTGATCTGGATGACATCAAATTCCATCAGTATGCGTTGATTACATTACCTAATCTTTTAATAAATTATTTTTTCTTCAATATCTGAGCATGAAATCAACGAAGGAGTAGTTCTTATGTTCATCAAAGGGGAAAAAATCGAAATTGATCATTTATTGTGTCCTAGTTACAGTTTTCGTCCTTTATTGTGTCCTTGTTTTATTTTGGTCCTTTATTGTGTGTTTCAGTACGATTTTGGTCCTTCAGATGGAATCTTAGCCGAAAATGTCATGTACGAGCACGTGCTGCCCTAAATTCAATTTTTTTGAATTTTCCACAAGCATATTCGCATGTTGGAACAACAATTTTAATTTTTTATTTAAAATTTTGACCCGTCTGATCCGGATAATCCGGTCAAATCGGGTTGGCCGGGTCAGAATTTTAAATAAATAAAAATAAAAAAATTTGAAACCAGCGTTTCCACATGTGAATGTGCATGTGAAAATTAAAAAAAAAAATTATTTTGGCCGGCAAGTGTTCCCACGTGATATTTTCGACTCTGACTTCTTCCTAAGGACCAAAATCGTACTGAAACACACAATAAATGACCAAAATAAAACAATGACACAATAAAGGACGAAAACTGTAACTAGGACACAATAAAGGACTAGTTTCGATTTTTTCCCTTCATCAAAGTCTGTAATGTTAATAGTTGTAAACTTCGAAAATTTTAAACTAATTCCCGGTCTCTTTTGGTCTCTCGTTCAGATGTGTGCGCCTGGCTCGGTTTGAAAATGATCGAACGATATCTTTTATCCCCCCTGATGGAGCATTTGATGTTATGACTTATAGACTCAGCACTCAGGTGCTACTTTTTTCTTCTTGGCTCAACGTTCTATATTTAATCATGATGTTCTATCATATATACTGTTCAATTATTTCTTTATTTGGCATTAAAAAGTCCTGACATGATCTTAAGGTGAAACCACTGATATGGGTTGAAACTCGAGTTGAGAGGCATTCAAAAAGTCGGGTTGAGATGCTTGTAAAAGCTCGAAGCCAGTTCAAGGAGCGAAGGTAATTAAATCTCCATTTAATTTTCTTTTCACATAAGAATTTTGTCCCTTGGATATAGAGTTAGAAGATAGTCGAACTATAGCCCTTCGCTGGAATTCAGGCGACATATGCATCATCTTGTAGTTGCAATATGTCTATAGAAATTGATACTGTGTTTCGTCGGTTACTAGATATGATAAGAGGAAGGGAAGCAACATACTATATTAGTTAAAGACTGTTTTTTTGGTACATCGTGTAAATCGCATTTTCATGGAACCGTGTGATTATATGAAGATTTGAAATATTGTTGATTAGTGCCTTTCTTTTTTTCTTAAATTCTATTGAAACTGCAAGTGATTTATACAGTACTGCAACAAATGTGTCGATTGAGGTGCCAGTGCCATCTGATGCTACAAATCCTAACATACGAACGTCGTTGGGATCTGCTACATATGCTCCAGAAAAAGATGCCTTGTTATGGAAAATTAAATCTTTTCCTGGAAATAAGGTTATATTGTTGGCAGAAATAAAATTTGCAGGAGTACTCTATTGTTTCTCCTTTTTTTCCCAGTAAATTTACTTTTTAACTGAAATCTCGAACAGGAGTACTTGTTGAGGGCTGAGTTTAGACTTCCTTCTGTAACATATGAGGATGCAATTCCAGACAAAAAACCTCCAATCCGTCTCAAGTTTGAGATACCGTACTTCACCGTCTCCGGTATACAGGTGTGCATCATCACTATGACTACTCACAGGATTTAGTAGTAATGATCTCTTGGAGACTTGTTGTATTACTAATGAGATGTGGCTGTTGCGTGATTATGGGATTTGGACAGGTTCGTTACCTTAAGATAATCGAGAAAAGTGGATATCATGCACTCCCATGGGTAAGATACATAACTATGGCAGGAGAATACGAATTAAGGCTCGACTGACAGTAACAGCCAACGCTCCTCGACCATGAGAAACACTTTGCGTAGTTGAAGTTTTCTTGCAGTCTCGCTCTTGGCTTCAAATTCTAAGTTCCACCTGTTTCTTTTAGTTTGTTAGACTGTATGTAACACGGCCTATGATCAAAATTCATAGTGCTCAACCCTGCTTTGGATCTTTTGAACATGATTAATTCTTGGACGAACTATTATTTATGCCTGTATGTTTTCATTTTTTTTTTAAAATGCCCGTTATATTTTCAATTATAGAAAAATGCCCTGTAACTATGCCTTTTTTTGTAGAAACTGCCCTTTGAGTGTCACATGTGTATTTTGGGCGACGTGGCATCCACGTGGAAAAAACGCCTAGCCACATCATTTTTTAAAAACTGAAAGAACGATTTTGGCTCCTCAATAAAATTAAAACACATATATAAAAACTTAAATCTTAATAAATTTAAAACCAAAATATATTTATATATTTAAAAAAAAAAAAAAAAAATAGAACCACCCCGCAACGTCCCCCCACTGCAACTCGCGGTTGCAGTGGTGACGGCGTCAATCGCCGCCGCCGCCACTGCAACCGCGAGTTGCAGTGGGGGGGGAGGCGTTGCGGGGTGGGCGACGCCGCCACCGCTGCAACTCGGCGGTGGTGGTCGCGATCCGGCGCGGGGTGGGGGGGGAGGGGGGGCGGGGGGCGATCCGGTTGCGGGGTGGTGGGGGGTTGCAATCCGACAGGGCGGGGGGGGGGGAGGGGGGAGGGGGTGAAGAAGATGATGATTTTTTAATTTTTTTATATTGTTAAAATATTTATTATTATTATATATATATTTATTATTTATACAAAATAGTTATATATGTTTATATCTTTATTATTATTAAATGTAGAAACATATATAACATGTGGCACGCATGTGAATGCCACGTCGTCCGAAATGAATGCCACATCGTCCAAAATGGATGCCACGTCGCCCGAAATACACATGTGGCACTCAAATGGCAGTTTCTACAAAAAAAAATGCATAGTTACATGGCATTTTTCTATAATTAGAAACATAACGGTCATTTTCAAAAAAAGTGGAAACATACAGAGCATAAATAATAATTCGTCCTTAATTCCTACACAAAGTTTTCTCTGTTTTAAGGATCATAATAAACAGTTGCAGATGTTTCTGGACCATGTTGTATAGAGATCATGTGAAACAAAAGGTCCATATTAGTATTTAAATTTTTGTATGTCCTTTAATGGATATCACAAGGACAATAGTTTGTCAATTATGAAATGTAAGGTTCGAGGAGAAGGCACAATCAGCAAATAACTGCAGAATTCTGTTCACAGTATCCTCATTTGATTTCTGCTGATATTTTATTATCTATATGACTTAATGTAGACTAATGAAATTATTTGTGGTAGTCAATTAATTCATTAGGCTAGGCTAGTCAAGTAAGATTGTTGTTTCTTTTATAAAATGAGTTATGAAGAGTTTGGTTTGTACTTTAAAGTAATTATAATTTTTATTTTGATTGAATAAACTGAAACTAAGAATATATTTGGTAATAGTAGGAATTGAGATCCTCGAATTAAAGTTATGAAACTCTTCTCGTACAAAGTAGCACTTATCTTCTCAAAGATCAACACAAGACAAAACGATGATGATAACTAGTCCCTCGAAATTCTTATCCTATCCTCAAAATCTAAATCAGCACAAGACACATGTCAGACTCTCATTCGATCATGCTTCCACCGCCATTCGAGGAGGTCTAGTTACGAGCCACCCACAATTATCTATATAAAGCCACCCCCTCATTCTTTTGAAAAAACTAACTCTTTTTTTATAAATGAATATCTAAAAGCATTGTTCTTTTCAACCTTATTCTTTCCTCCTATTCCTCGAATCGGGGAAAGGCCGACCCCCTCTCGTGTATTTTCCTTTTACTACATATATTAATAAAATATCCTATCAACAATGGCGCCGTCTATGGGAACTGCCTCCTCGCCCCTAAGAAAAGATTCGAAGGAAGTAAGGAAGTTAACGACCCTCTATGGGTAGAAAAAAGAAGGGGAGGTCATGTCTCTTTCTTTTAAATTAAGACAAAATTTCTAGCCAATCTCACGCATGCCACCACCTCCGTTACGACTCCTTGGAGTCCGAGTAAGACAAATGAAGGCCCCTTCGCTCTACGCAGAGAAAAAAAAAGCCAGTTCAAGACGAAAAACCACAAACCAACGTCGTCTTTTACAAGGATCGCCAAAAGCCAAAGTTTCCTTTTAAAAAAATATATAGTACTTTTAAGTCGGGTCATGCTTTAGAAAAGAGGGGATCAATAGAAATGAGTAACAAAGAAAAGTAGTCAGGAATACGAAGCTCTCCCACGATAGATGATCGCCTCAGTGCTCGACGGCCAGAGATGAAATGGCGGAAGTTACCAAAATTCGCGAGTCATAGAAAGATATGCACGTCAAACCACTTTATACATAAAACTAGTAAATATTCCTTACAAACAACATCGTCTTACCCATCCTTCTTCAAAAAACTTATGAATCCGCCTCTATTTACAAAGGTGCGTACCAATGTTATACAAAGAAAGACGGAAAGAACTCTTAAAAATTATCTGAACCGACCGAAGCATTACCCCGAGTCAGGTTCAGGATGCTTCCCTTCCAGCACAGTAGCCCGACGCGCTCCCTCCGATACCTCCGTTAGGGAAACCCTAAAGGAGCAATATTCGATATCGACGAGCCCTCCTCTTCCAATCCATACAAGACGACGAAACCCACACCAACAATCGGCAAGGTCTGAGGTATATGAGGACCTTATGGGGGGTGGATCCATCATCAACTTAGGGATCACTAGATCCGAAGGAAACCCAGGCATCGACTGAACCACATCCTGGCAAATACCATTGCCCATCAACGGAAACGGTTGCGCCTCCTCACTAAAAGAACTATCTGAATGTGTTGCACTTAACGCCACTTGAGCTTGAGCCCTAGCCAGTTTCTCCCAAATCGTTGACCCAAGTCCATCAACATACGCCTATAATCGTCTCGTTCCGCTCGTGCAGTACGAAGTGATTCACTCGATTGACCAAGGCAAAAAAAACAAACTTTCTAACCAAGTTTCTGCATGTCTGGACCGCTCGCTCATAAGTTTCATATTCCTTTCTAGCATCTTCGTACTTCCATCGGAGCTCCCCATATTTGTGGCTTATAGGGTTTCTATCTCCGCATCTTTCTGCTTTAGCTGACCTCGAGCCTCTTCCAATGCTAATTCCAGCTCTTGGCACCGCCTTCGTAGTATTGGCAACTCGAAAGGAACGGTTCAAAAATGCTCGCACATGGCTTCTGCCAATAGCGATAATTGTTCACCCCTCAAAGACAAAAGTCGACAAGAAATCAGATGAAAGTAACGACCACCAAAATTGCACGCAAAGGAGTACATTACAAAAAGGAAAAGGACATGTACCATGCAAGCATTCTTACTGAAAATATCCTGCAAAGCCAAAAAAGTGAACGGAAGGAGAAATTCCTTGTCGGGCTCATTACGCAGTTTGCATATATATGACCGACAATATTCCAGGCTTCCCAGCACTTCTGTGAAAAGATAAAGGTCGTCCTCTATGCCTAATAGAGAAGAATGGCCCAGCTCCCCCATCCGAACACCAAGCTGACAAAGAATACGGCTAGAACCTTCACCCGATGCACGGGATAGATGACCCTCCAAGTCGGGAAAACCCTTACCCAAAACTGGTGAGGCTCTAAGAAGCGCCTCGACTGGCGGAGTATGGGAAGAAAAGATAAAGGTAAACGAATCAAACCTCTTCGACAACGGCTCAAGTGCCCTATCGTCGATTGAATATGGCAGACAAAGTAAGGGAGCCATTGAGAAAATCTCTCGATCATGAACATTCATTTCAGCTCCTAGGATCAACTCACATGTGTTAATAGAAAATCATGACTCGAAGAGGAAAATAATAGGTAAAAGAAATTAATAGAAACTGAGAGACACTTACTGAACAAGGGGCTCGCGTGAAGAGGTCCTTCTAGAAACTCCAACATATCAGTAGCCTGCTGAAGCCCAGCTATGGACATAGATACCGGATAATTTAACATAGAAGACGTGTCGTAATGACCCGCATATAAACCTCTCAGTTCCAAATCTTGCCTTACTTGTCCTTTAAAGAAGGAAGTAACCGTGCAACATCCAAGCCCCATCTCGTACGAATGCCCCACTCTGTAATCGCAAAATTGTCGGGAGCTAAGTAGAATGACTCCTCTCGCCAAACATCGCCCTCGTCTACAAGACCCCCAGCCTCCAAGAAGAAAGGGGGACCCGCCAGTTGGAAATAAAAGAAGGGAGGATCGGTAGTTACGACTCTTAAGTGAAAAGCCGTCGAAAACCTAAAGGGAGAGCAGTCAATATGTAACAACCCACAACATAGTACAAATCCCACTACATATTAGAACGATGAAGGAAGTAACTGACTGGGGCAAACCTGCAGAAACTACAATAAATCTTGCACAAAAGGATGAAAGAACCAACAAAGGCCATTCTGAATCTGCACAACGTACACTATTAAAAACCCTGCAGGAGGATCATAGGCTCGTTGGTCAGCCGCTGAATAATGATGTCAAATCTGGATACGTCCAAAGATGCCCCCTATAGTAACCTACGCACGTACTTCTCCGACATGGTACTGGACGCACTCATAATCCTCCCTGCACCCACTATAGAATTCGTCTCGAAGTAGCCCAACATCAGTTCGACCACCGGAGTAGGAGGGTTATAAGGTTCACTCTATAAAAAAGACGCTCTCACTTCATCCATAATAGGAAGGGGCATCAATGATGAAGAAATACCTTCACCCAAACTCGCACCCCCATTCTTTGATAGCCCAGATCTCGCGAGATTAGAATGATGGCGTTGCGCTCTAGCCATAGCAGCAAGCCGAGCCGCATGATGACAATGTGTCCTCGAAACCACACTAGAATTCAGCATTGCAACCTCTCAAGAACCCGATACCGACTGTCTACTCGAACATTGCCCAACCTTTACCAAAAAATGAGGAGGTGTCATAAGTAAACTAGAAGTGCCAGTTGAGTCAGACTCTTCACCGTGTGGATTAGATACATCTGAGATTACATGCTTCGCACAAAAAAGAGAGAGAAATAAAGCAATTCTACTTGCTACGCTAAGAGTGTTTAAAAATGAGTGTGTAGATATGCTCTAAAGGTAGAAGAATGCCAACATGTTAGCGAAATAGAATCAATCAACGCAAATACTATTTATAGGTCACTCCCCCAAAGATACATCTTTGTTCAGCATTAACGCCTCCTCGAAGGACTGCAACGACCTTTGATAGGACATGGCCAGATCGTGGAGATATAACGGCAGTCCACGTGGCTTGGTAGACAAACCGCCGCAGAAGAATATAAATGCACTTAAATAAGCGAAATTATGACATGTCTATCTTATGCATGTGTGGCAGCCAAGTAATCCGAATAACTCAAAGATGGCACCGCCAGCATGGTGAATATCCCCCAGCCACGTGTCTCATACACAATACCCGACCGACTCCTCAAATGAAAAGACCCTCCTCGAACAAAAACACCATCCTAAAAAAAACCTTCCTCGAAAACATATATATATATATATATATATATATATATATATATATATATGTGTGTGTGTGTGTGTGTACTTAAAAGAGATACCCCCTCAAAGGAGATCATTTCGTCTGGAGAAAATAAAACTCAAAAGCCAAGTCTAGAAAATTTGCCTCAAAGAACTTATACTCGCACAAGACTCTCCCACGACCCCAATCCAACTCGCAAAACAACATGGCTCCTCACTTGGGGATTCTCCTTGTTCAACAAAACTCAGAGGATAAAGAAAAGGTTAGAGCTTCTCGCCCTCTGGCATCCTCGTCGCCATCACAAGAATTTCTCTCTCTTACATATATCGTAATTCATTACATCATCATCATACAAACATATGCATAGTTCAAGAGGAGACTCACGACTCGAATCCATCCACCACAAAGGACCTCTTGGTCCTAGAACTAATTCGAGGAGAACCACGATCCCCGCGAACGACACTTTACGAAGGGGTGTCGCGGCCTTGGAGACGGTTTGAGGGCACCTCCTTATGGCTGAAAAAAACCCACATACAAAAAAGGGGCGAGAGGTTATCACCTCAATCCGCACAATAATGGGACACTATGCATCCAAGGAACTACCTTTAAGAGAGACTCGTGACTCCCTTAAACCACCAACGCCACCCCCCTCCCCCCCCCCCCCCCCCCGCAAAGATAGCACTTTCAGCAAAAACTCACATCTTATATGCCCATATTTATAAAACAAATATACGAACCCATGGGAAACACCCTACACCTTGAAAAAAATCATCATTCGAAAAGGAAAAGGAAACCTTCACCTTAATCTCCGATCTTACGTATTCGCCAAAGACCCTTCCCTCTTTTAAGAAACGATCGTTCGATCCTTTATATCTCCCACTTCGTAACATTGATTACCATCTATCCTAATAGCCACTTGGTTTTTAAAAGAATTTTTTTTATCGCAATCAATGAGCCTTTCTTCTAAAAAGGTAAATTCGCGTATACAAAAAAGTTATGTCGAAAAACCACCCTCGTATTCTTTTCTGAAGCATACCCCATGCGCGAGATTTTTTTGCAAAATATATATCTAAAACACACAAAACTTTAATTATTAACATACCAAGTACCCTACTCCTTGCATGCAACACCCGATCCTCCCAGGTCACCAACCTTCCAGTTTTTGCATCTTCTTCTGTCTCCACTTTCGCCGCTTCAGAAAATGAAGGGACAGACGAATTCACCCCCGCCGCCAGAGCTGGACTAGAAGAACTACCCCGCCAACCAAACAAAGGAAAAACGTCATCAGGAGAGACCGCCATATGCAGCTCTCGTGGTCGAAGTAAGGACAAGTCAACATCCTCCTTATACAAACTAACTATCCCCCTCGCGTGACAACCCCAGTAGCCAAACAAAACATGCCCGACGAAGTGACAACAGAAGGTCGAGTAATGCTCTCAAACCCTTTGTACTTGTCCAACGTCATAAAGGCATTCTCCTTCACCACCTCGTTCGTATGCATGCCGTGCATACAGGTCAACTCAGCTTCACGGTCGGTAAAATTCTCATGCCGTTGAGCCATTTCTTGCGCCACCCTCTTCGCGGTCATCTCATCATCAAAATATGCTTTCTTCAAAGCCTCGGCTAGATGAAAGACCTCCGCCGCATGCTTCTTGGCAGCCTCGACCAACTCATTATTGGCCCGACGCAGCTGTGGCCCCGCACCAAGGCCTCATCCCATCTCAGTTCTACAGCATCTAAAGCTAGCTACAATTAGGGGCGAGCGCGGTACGGGTACCCCACATTACGGGTACCCACATGCGGATACCCGCGCTAGTGAAAAATGAAAGTTTGTTACCATTCTCATTCCCGCACATTGCGGGTTCCCGCATGCGTGTACCCACACGGATGCGGTACGGTAATGGGTACCCAGTTTTATGTAATTCTCATATTTTTATAACCAAAAAGTAAATCAATAGGTTCTCCAAATCAAATGTTTATAGGCAACTTGATTAAAATCTGAAATACTCATAATAACTGAGATCTAATAATCATTTAAATCCTACTCCATCATTCATCAATGACAATAAAACTACATCGTACATAATTAACTCGATTTATAAAAATATAATATAACACAAAAAATAAGAATATTTTAGTTAATTGAAGTTACTTTAATCTTAATTATAAAATATCTTATCTTAATAAATATGCCATGTTTCTTGAAATTACTATATTATTTGTATAAGTATATATATATATACATGTGTGTGTGTCTGTACAAATTTTTATTATTGAAGAGACATGCGGGTATCCATACGAGTGCGAAAAATTAATAATATTACCCATTCACATTTCCGCTTTGAAAACTAAAATGCGGGTACCTGCGTTGTGGATACCCATTCCCACTTTACCCACTTTAAACGGGAAATATCAAAACGGGAGTGGTACGGGGGCCGATACCCACTTCAAATGCCCACCCCTAGCTGCAACTCCTTCAACTCGTGTCTAAGAGCCTCGGCTGCTTGAGCCGCCTCTTCTCAGTGCTCCTCTAATGCAACATACTCTTGCATATGTCGGTCACAATGCTCTAGTTTGACTCCTTGATAACGAGCCCCCCTCGCCTCCAGCACGCACACTCTTTCTTCCATCTCTCATATCCGCCCAGAGCTTGGTCGTACAAACAAACTCCAGACCTCCCCCATCGAAGGAAATACCTACAAAATAAAGTACGAGAAAAGAATGATAAAAAGGACTCATATCCCCTCGTAAGTCATCAAAGACAAAAGAAAAAGACAATCAACGCCCTAAGACAAGTTACCTCATCGAAGGCGTGACGTGAACGACGATGCAACCCCATCGCCGTATATGATTCTGCCAGAGGAAGGGGAACATCCGCCCATCCCAACTCCGCAACATCTCCTGCCTCGGCAGCCGCCTTTATAGCCTCCCCCTGCACCAAAAGACGAGCCCCTAGACCAACTAATCACTACTTAAAGCTACCGATTCAGACACCCAGCCAGACACCATCTCGGATCCCTTGACCGGCTCCACTGTTCCCCTCGCCCTAGGTGGAGAAGGCAAAGAAGAAACAACTGGAGGACCCTTGGCAATACTTGCAAAAACGTCGCCAAAATCCCCCTTCGGAAGAGATCCCCTCGAAAAACTTGAACGTGGGGCTTCCGTGAATACCTCCTCCAAAGAACGTTGGAGCGTCACCTGATGAAGCGCAAACTGCTTCTCCACCTCAGCACTCGAAAAGGACGTGCCTACCTCTCTTGTTAAACCAACCCCCAAATTTGAAGGAACGTTTTCTTCTACTCTCCTCATGGACCATTCACTTCTTGGCCATCCCTTAACCAGGAAATTGCCCGTGAAAGATACCCTATTCCTCTTCCTACTCTCCTTTTTGTCTTTCTTATTCGTCGTCTTCTTCTTCTTCGCCCTCAACCTCCGCAGTGACCCCTATTTCCCCTATCCGCTCAGATTCTCCCTCGAAGTCGTTCCCACCTCTTCCTCGTCATCTCCCCTATACGCTGATCCTCCACCACTTCCTTGCTTCAACAGCTCCACGTCCATGCGAGCACCTGGACCCAAAACACACGAACCCACCACATAACCTAAGTCTGAATACCACAGTAAAAAGAGGAACAATAAAGGAAGAAAACACTCGTAAAAAATTACAATTGTGTCGAAGTCCATTTGCGGAAGCCTTCAAGGACTAGCGCTCACCAAAGAAAGACCACTGCTCTTATAAAAAAAAGGCAAGAACCTTTGGATCCAAGAACTTCGAGGCATCATACATAGTACTGAAAAAAACCCTCTGCGTGCATCTCCTTCGCCAACACATCCAGATGTTTGAGATCTTGACCCAAGGGTTTTTGCTACCATACGTAGGGAACCTCCCACGCTGCTCGTAAGGGTCGAACGAAGAAATAACAGGTTTTCCAATTCCCAAACGACGACGAGGTGTTGCAGAAAAATCAAAATTGAGCCTTCCGGGGAGTAAAGTAGTAAAAGGGAGCATCCGAAGGAGAAAGGCTCACCCCGTACACCGCCAAGAAACGTTCTACCAAGCACACAAATACGAATCAAGCCAAACAAGTATAACCGTTGGGTGCTACCTGACTAGGAGACAACCTACACGCCTAAAAGACGTCGCAGAAGAAAGAAGAGATCAACGCTCGTAAGCCGTCCTTGAGTTGCGTCTCGTATACGGTTACATGTCCAGTAGGAGGACCATTGGCCCGATTAGAAGAACTGAGAACCCTAAATTGCACCTTTGAACCATCCACCGCGTACTATCCAAACTTATCCGTCACGAATTTGTCCGAAATGGCTGAAGAGATGTCACCCACTAGTATATTATTAGATTCGGCCTATGCCCCTTTTTGCTGCCGATAAGACGATTCATGCCGACCACTTTGCTCAGAAACCCTTGCCCCAACCTTTGAGGGCATCACTTCCACATACATTGATTCCCTCAAAATTCTATCTTCCCTCTGAGTAGAAATCACCGGAACTGAAGTGCTAGAAGCCATGAAGTCACAAGAAAAAAGCAAATTTGAAAAGGAGAAGTTATAAGCAAAGACGGCTAAAACTCAGAAAGAAAATATAAGGTTATCTTTTTGCGATATAAAGAAATCATGGCAGTACACCTTTTTTATAGGCGTTGAAACAGTGTCATTCAATTCCCGCCACCGCTTCGTGAAAAAGCACGTGTCTGGTCAGACTCCAAAAGTCGCACCACGTCAAGAGACCTGGATTCGTCATAATTAAGGCCTAATCAATATGTCTCATCTAGCCGCAGAGAAACAACGAGTCGCATCGCGTTGAAGTCCCCCTTTTGAGTTTCCCAAAGCAGTGCTTTAAATTCAACTCATATTCTTCGAGGGGAATTTGGGGACTCCTGGTAATATTAGAAATTGAGGTCCTCTAATTAAAGCTATGAAACTCTTCTCGTGCAAAGTAGCACTTATCTTCTCAAATATTTACACAAGACAAAGACGATGCTCACAACTAGCCCCTCGAAATTCTTATCATATACTCAAAATTTATAGGTGGTGTTAGAATCCTATTCAATCATGCTTCCACCGCGGATCTCCTATCAACAATATTATTATTGTGTTGTGCTGGGTAAATTATAAAATCTACTCAACAAGATTATTATCCTTACCATCTTATAAAAGTATAAAAATGCTTAATACGGCCTACTCTATTTTTTTCCAATTACCCACTTTTAAAATAAACTATGTTTGAGCCAGATAGGAAATTCGGTATCCAGTTGACTCAAAACATACATTGCCTAGTCCTACTGTAATTGAATGATGATGGAATTTAAAAAATGCTTAGATGAATTACGACGACCTATGATTCTTCATGTATTTAACATATATCACATTATTATTTTTAGACTAGCGAAAATAGTTATCTATAGACCTACTTATCAAAAATAAAAATTTGTAATCAGTAATAATAATAATAATAATAATAATAATAATAATAATAATAATTATTATTATTATTATTATTATTATTATTATTATCTATAGACCTACTTATCAAAAATAAAAATATGTAATCAGTAATAATAATAATAATAATAATAATAATAATAATAATTACACATTTACAAAATTACAAGTGAAGCTCCGAGACAAGAAATAAAGTTATTTTTGAGCAAAAGAAAGTTTTCTCATACCTTAGGGGTGTTTGTGTAATACTCACAAAATGTTATAATTGAATCCATAATTAAGGAAGGAACATGAAATTGAAATCTGGTTCGGCTTCGGCCAATATATATAATTAGGAAAGAGATTGATGATAGGGGACGGGGAGTATTCAAATTTAAAACGACGTCGTGAAGTAGTAGTAGTGCGGTGATGTTGAAGAAGATTCGTGATTTTCCCCAAATTGTGGCATCTAACGGAAGATTGTTGTGGGGTTGGTTCTTTATCGCGATGGGCTCACTCTCCTTTGTGGGTTTTGTATATGCTGCCGTTATATCGAAGCTTCTTCCTCCATCTAATAATCTTCTCATCAACGCCATACAAAATGACTGGTAATGTACATTATTATAGTTTCCATTTCTTCATTATTGTTGCTGCTGCTGCTGGTGTAACGTGTAAGCCTTTTAATTTGATACCTATGCTTGATTCTGTTGCTGTTTAAATATGTATGTCTAAAAGGAATATGATGTTTTTTCCCCCCATTTTATGGACTTGCGTTGCGTTACACTATGTCTTTCTGTTAAGCAATGTGAAGATTAATAATAATAACCTCATCAATCTGGAACAAGCTGAATTTTTTCTTCTAGGAAATGACCAAGCCAATGTTCCTACCGCTTAAAATGTGTGTAAAATTATAGATTGCCATGCAGAAATGATTTGGATTAGTTTCTGAGGATAATAAGCATGCTGAGTTGAGTTGGTGTAATAGGTGCTTCGTGTCCGCACGCTACAAATATAGCTTGTAAAGGCTCGTGCAATGTTTCCTTCTGCGAGCCTTACGCTTTCTTTCGGGGAAGGGTAAGAGGAAAACAATGCTTTAATTTAAGTTGTTATGACTCTTAACTTATTATACTGAGACAAGTATCAGCTTCTCAAACTTAAGTGGTGCATCTTCTACATTGTGTTTGCTTTTGAGTTTGTACAACTTGGAAAAGTTGTCCCATGTAATAAGTAAGACCTTTTCATTGAGTCGCATGCTGGACTGACTCATACATGTCATTTTATGCACGTTGGACCAGTTGAATGAAGTGGTGCATAGTCACGAAATCTGATATTATCTTGGCTGGCTGCTGCTAGTCTATTATTTGGTTCTAGTGCCTCAGGCTTCAGTATTGATGAGTAGAAAATGCTTATGTACTTGTGGGGGTAACGATTTTGCTTTGGGTGTCTGGTTTGCAGCATTGTTGAATTAATAATGTCCACACCAATTTTGCCCAAGATAATATCTTGTCAACTGTTGATTTCCCTTCTTTACTGAGATTACAATGGATTACAACATTTTTTTATCCCATGGATAACTCTAGTCAGCATCTGAGATTACAATGCATTACAATAATTTTTATCCCATGGATAACTCTACTACTCTGGTCAGCAATTACCCTCCTGTTTCACTCCTCCATTCAGCTATTGTTGTGCACACAAGCTCAGTGCTTCTGGCCTCTGGGGATGGAATTCCTTTTTGACCAATTTACTAGTATATGGCTTTTATGATTTCCTTCTGTCATTTCATATTTCACTAAAGTCAACAAACTATGTTTCAAACAAAATAGTGATATTCGTAATTCAAACTAACTTTGGAGCGATAATAAATTAGAGTGGTTACAGCATTAAATCACAGAATTATTTCTGATGAAAAAAATACAGCATTTGTGCCTGGGTTTTCTATCGAGCATTGCATGTTCGTGTTTGCCTGTTATTTAGCTTCTTTCTTATTGACCAATTAAGATACATTTGTTTCTTGAGCACTAGTTAATTTTTCTTGAGTGATCTGTTGCAGGTAGCTAGTGTCTTCGAAGGGCAGTAATCCTTTGTTACATTTGCAATTTTTCTATTACTCGTCGAGTCCTACCTGCTTTATAAGTAGAAAAATAGAAACAGTGATGTCTGTGTTATTTGGTGCAGGTATTACTGCTTCTTGGTGCCTTTGACGATTCCCATACTTGTGGTTTCTGTATATTTTCGTTGGCTGAGCATGAAGTTGTTCAAGCATGCCTGATCTAATAACAACGAGAACACAATATAACACCATTGTGTATTCATTCAGTTCTTTTGGTGAAGTTATCAGTGCTCGAGTAGTTGGCATGAAATACACAATCAAATGAGACTTTTGTATGTAATTATAGGAACTCCTTTGCGGTAATCTCCAGTTTTTTGCTATTGGGAATTGAATAATACTGATGTTTTGGTTAAAGTTGTACTCGAATAGTTCTAAAGTAGTGTAGATACTCTGACCATACCATTCACTGTGTGAAGCCGGTTGGGTCTGCGTACAGTCATGGTAATATAACGAGGTTAACAGCTTGGTTTTAGATTGTTGTCTCGATTAAAACAAGTATTAATATGATTCACGGAATGACTGATTATTTGTCTCTAGTAAACATGCAAATTAAAATTATAGAAGAATATCATACAAAATATGACTAATTTAATACCCATGTTGTTCACACTCCAGAATCCCCAAAGCCTGATTGTGCAAAAGCAAAAGATTAATATTTAATACCCATTTTCTCAATATATTTTGGTATCTGATGAAAGAAAACCAACTATATAAAAAGGGAAAATTACACAAACACCCCTCATATTTGAAAAATTACACAAACTACTATTATGGCTTACTTCTCGTATAAAAAAATTTAACTTTTGTTGAGTGTAAATTCAACCTCCTCATTTATTTTGCACAAGAAATAAGAAATAAATTTAAATAACTTAGAAACATGCATTTATTTCTTTTTAAAAGACAAAAAAAATACATCTTTAAAATAAAAATATATTTTCTGCGGATTTTAGTCTCTACTATGATTTCAAGTTCTACGGTTGTGTTAGTTTTTTTTTTTTGACATAACGGTAGTTTGTGTAATTTTCCATACTTAGGGGTAGTTTGTGTAATTCTCCCTAAAAAAATAAATCAATTAACACAATGCGTTTGCATATTTTTTTGTTACTTTTATTTATATTTTTTCCAAGTAAAGACTACAGTTAAATTTTATAATAGACTACAAAAATTCAAAAAGTTATTACAACCCAGTACAACTTTTTGAAATGTTTTACAAGAGGTCATTTGATAATTAGCCGTAACCACTGGGGTTAATTTGCAAAAAGAAAAGAATGGGAAAAAAAAAACAAGAATCTCAGAATAAAGCTGAAAAATTTTCTGCATTGCTCACCAAATTAAAAACCATGGCGGAACACGATGACGATGAAGCATCGGAAAGTGGGTGCAGTTTCCAGTGGGATGAGAAATCTCAGCTTTATTACCATGCCAGGTTTTTCTTTTCAAGATTTTAATTTTACAGTGCCCTGTTTTTCCTTTCTCTATGAAGTGTAATCTTGTTATTTAATTTGGTGATCTATTTATTTATTTAGGATTCTGTACTGTACCCACAATAAATAAAGCTCCAGTCTTTTGTATGCATATTACTAGTTCCCAAATTGGGTTTGATAGTTTCTCTGGTATTGATGCAGCTCTGGGTTTTACCATGACCCACAAGCAGGCTGGTATTACAGCACTAGAGATGGACTTTACTACAAATTCCAAAATGGGGATTATGTTCTTCTCGACTCTCATCAAGTATTACTGTTTATCCTTTTTATATTCTTGGAATCTTTTACATTTTACTCTTTTCTTTTCTAATGTTGTGGTGGAAAGATTGAAGATTTTTTGGTTGTCTTAGGGAGGGAATCAACCTACTTTACTCGACACTGTCGCTGAAGGAGAAACATCCGAAGCCCAAACGCGAGGAATACAACTTTCTGATGGGGCTTGCCAAAGTAATATATACACTATTATGTCTGTTTGTTAACTATGCCATATACGTGCTTTTTAAGCATACTGCAATGTTGCCTCATTGTGAAATGGATAATTTATTTCTGTGCCTACTTTTGGTGACTAATAATAGATGGTTTTCCTAGAAAATTCTGTTAATGTTTTTCTTTCTCTCACGATTCCTGATCTTATGTTCTGTGCTTCCTACAGATCCTTTGGCAGGTGATTGCAGTGAACCATCGCAATATCCACCCCCACCATCGGAATGGTGTGCCTATGGCTCGGTTCATATGTTATCATTACGCCGACTTTAGCATTCAGCACTGTATAGATGTCTAAGGCGATCATTCGATCATTTTGATATGCAGGCTAGAGGAAACTCTCATTGACATGTATTTATCAGGCTATTCCAACCGAACAATTGATGCGGATACTTCTGACATGGCAATGCCTAGCGAAACTAATGATGCAGAGGAGCTATCACCGCAAGGTTGGCACTTTTTTTTTTTCTTGTGAGTTGAGTTCATTGGAAGGTAATACTCACGGGGTTCCGTTTTTTCAAAATTCAGGGAATGATGATATTGAAGATTTGGAAGAGGGCGAATGGATCCCTGATGACCCTCACTATTTGAGTCATTTGAGCGAATATACTTTAGAGGAAGGTACTTACTACCTCGGTACTACTGGCTTTTTTGTGCTGTTTCTTTATCTTGAAGCTGACATGTACTGAATCCTAACTTATGTTCATCAATATCAATTCACCAGTGGACATATCCACTTATATGCAATCTCTGTTTGACTCGTGAAGCAGTAAAGTTAGCAATTCTAAGAATCTTATGTTGCATATATTTATGTGGTATCCAAGGGTCATGAAGTCCAATAAAAGTATTGAAATGCTATTTGCTTCGGCTTTTTCACTTTTTTGGGGGATCGAGCTTAAACACTGATGCTGAAGTGTAAGCAAAGAAGAGAATGATCTCTCTCTTCGTCACAGTTTTTATTGAATGTTGGAGCAATTGTTTTCTAACAGGTGTCACTGAGGAAGAGGAGAATTGGCGAGCTCAGTACGGTCAAGTTCGTCAATCAGATAAAGACTGGACATCTGATTTGCAAGTGGTGGATATATGGGATTGGGCTTTGGCTAAAGGGATGAAGAAAGACGGAAAGACTGAGGTGGCAAAGCTGGTTGGAAGACTAAGGAAGCGCTCTAGTAAGAATCATCCATCACTGCCCTCTGGTGGTGGCAAACTGAAAACTGCCCCAGTATGTGAAGTGTATCTTGATATGGTACGAGTAACATCAGGTTTGCCAGTTATCCATTCAGTTATCAAACTAAGAGTGAGTTAAGCTGTGAGGTGCTTGTTGAAAACAATATCTTTTTCTTTTTCTTGTCATATTTTTTATTTTTTTGGTTTATGAAATTCAGCTGGAGTGGTAGAAAGTTTAGTTGTATTCAACAATTAACTTATCTGGATGGAACAAGCACAAGGATGATGGATGAAGTTGATAGATATCGCCTCTATGCACATTTTTATCTGAAGTATTAAGAATTCTCTGATATAGGATAACTCAAATAAACTCTCTTCAAGGCGTACAGACTCATTGCCTGAAATGACAAAAGAATTTATGTAAGTTGTTAATAAATTTTAAGGACACCATCTCAGGCGTAGATGAACTCATAACAATTGTGCTTGTAATGGCCTCTTGCCACTTGTTCTACCCCGTGGATGCATAATTAAGCAATTGTATTATCCAGGCCATTTAATGACTTGAGATAAGTAGAATGCATTATTTCAATCCTTACAACACAACTAATTTATTTCGGAAGAACCAACTTTCTGATCACCTTTTGAAACTTTGATTTCTTTCTGAATTAGTTGCAGATGCCAATTATGTGACAAATGGGACTAGAATTGGACTACTTTTCTTGCGAGAATACGGTTTCATGAATTCACTAAATTTACTGTCTATTAATGCTTGAGAAAATGGCTGTGTTTAATTGCAAATAACGACGAAAAGAAAGATAAATGTGAGACAGAAAGGTAAAGGAAAACCTGAAAAAATGTGAGAATGTCTAAAGTAAATCAGCCAACAAAAAGTCGTGGAGAGTTTATGAACAAATGTTAAATCAGCCTTCTTTTGAAAATTTTACCTCTAAATACTGTTTTCTTTTTAAAATTATTAAAAGTACTCCAGTACAGACAATCGTCTAGTTTACCTGGGTGTAATTACACATTAATGATTAGTATGGGACTCTCTCCCTCTCTCTCTCTCTCTCTCTCTCTCTCTCTCTCTCTCTCACACACACACACACACACACACACACATGTGCGTGCTACTACAGGCACATGCATCCATTCGCTTATACACATGTTGATATTTTGTCAAGTTCATCAAAATACACTCAAGTACAAAAGATCCTGTCAAATAATCTTTTGTTTTTTCTTGTCATAGGCCGGATATACAGGTTGAAGATTCCTAGCTTGGAATACGTTGCATCCTTGCCATTTTATGATGCTTCCAACCCAACAAAAGATTGGGGCTTTCCACAATTGTCAATCAGTGGTCATACAGAGAAGTCCCCAATATATGATTGTGAAGTTGAATCACAAAGCGTGGAAAGTCTTGGGGATCAAATGGAGAGGTCTCCGTCATTGCCGAAGCGTAGCGCAGTTAAAAAGGTATATAAATGAGCTTATACAGCTTAAATGTACCTTTTCTCTATTACAAATGGTTTGGTTTAATTAAAAATCTCAAATTTGAAAGAGTGGCATTTAAGTAATAAATGTCAGCGCTATTAAGTAGTGTTCTTCTCTATTTTTTAGCAAAGTTAGTTCAAACAAGATAAGGCTCAGCACATTTAATATTAATACACTGCCATAGTTCCAAGTTCTGGATTTTGGCAGGTGATCGCTATAGCCTTTGGAACATCTAGTTCATCCAATAGTCAAAAGTTGAATATATCATGTTAAGTTAGTTGAATATGTACTACATCACTTGTCGAGAGGTTTATTAGTTAAGCTCAAATAATATATCTTTAAGTTGTTTGTTAATCATTTTTGTTTAAAGGGCTATTATATTGCCATAAAATGTTGAAGATGTAAATTAGCCACAAGAACTGTATGAAGTGTCAGATGTGACATGCGTTGCCACTGTATTCTCCTCCCTCGTGTAATTTGTTGTTTGCTATTTATAGGATCATAATTATCGGGATAGAGCCGCTGAGAGAAGAGCTTTGCATGGTGGATTTGGTGTAGGCCCAGGCCAAAAGAAGTCCCTAATCATTGGTGATGATTCCGCCTCATCATCTTCTCCTCCACATCACGAATTGGCGGCAGCTGAGTCGTTGAACATTTCATTTGGAGAAGGAAGTTATGCCAGAAAAATCCTAGAAAGCATGGGTTGGAAGGAGGTGATTTTGCAATGATTATGATTGCTAAGAATTTATAACGTGGAAACCAAGTAAATTCGTGTTTTTCCACCGGCAAAGTTGCACTCTATATATCGTCCATCTTAATTAAGTATAGTTTCAATGGTGACCCTAAATAACACTTGTCTTGTAAACTGGTCTCCACTAGGACAAGTACTACCATAATAAACTGAAATGGTTTTAAAGATTAGATAAGTATTTTTCTTTCTTTTGCCTCCCAAAGCTAGAACAACGTTTTATAAATACTTTTTTCTTTTTCTTTCTTAGAGCTATTAATTCACATGTGATGTTTTTTTTTCAGCATTTTTGGTATAGGCACTGAATAGTTGTCGATGTTGTTATTGGCTTTTGTTACAGGGGGAGGCACTTGGAGGTAACATGAAAGGCCTGACTGAACCATTGGCAGCTATTGGAAACAAAGGATATGCTGGTTTGGGTTGGAATGACGGCAGAAGAAAGTAAACTCACTGAAACAAAACAAAAAGGTTTCAAATTCCAGATTTTGCACTGAGATGTCATTACATGTATAGGTTTGTGATCTTTTCGAATGTAATAGAAAAGTTTGCTGGAAATTATATCAGGTCATGTAGTTACTTGACTTTATAGATGCGCCGAAGGATTCCAATGTGAAAATGTTACTCAATCCGGAATTCTGTTATACGAATTGATGTGACAATTGTTAAACTACTTTTTAGGTAAAGGATTGTGTAGAAATATGAGAAACATATATACTATCAGTCTGTCAATGGCCCTCTAACTATCAATTCATGCTAAATGCGCTCTTTTGATAATGATTCAACTTTCAAGGAATGTTCATCAAAATATGGTTGAAATGTGCCTACTACTTTTTTTTTGTTGAAAAGGTATATACTATTTTGGATATTTGAATAGCGCACAAAAGTAGTAAAAGGGACGCCCGAAGGAAATAAATTAAAATAAAAATGCACAAAGTTTCGCATACACATTTCTCACACCAACCAAATTATCCTGGACCAAAATGCATAAAAATGAGTAGATAATAACTTAATCGAACATGAGAAACATTATGTTGATGTCAATAAATTTGACAAAAAATAATCAATAAATACAAACAGCATCGGAGACTTTACATTCAGCAGTGCAGCTGAAAACTAATTAGGCTGACGTTTTGGATATAAAGAAGTTGGCAATGTGGTCCTACTAGCAACAGTAACCTTCCTGCTGGGCATTGGCAACTTAACTTGACAGCAATATACAATTAGGAGAAGGGATAAAAGCAAAACAAATGTAAGTAATGGGGAAGATATCATGTAATTGCCTTTCAGAGTAAAAATGTAGTTTTGAGGTTTTTCACCATGAAGCCATAAGAACTCACCTTCAATTAGCGAAGCACCTAACGTCCAGGAGACATCTGGAGGACCAAAGATTATTTCCACACCACCAAGACAAAGAGCATTTTCAATGAGCGATGTCAAATAAGGTACTCGAAAACACTGTTGTCCTTTGAGTGATCTTGCACATAACCTCTCGCCCGACTCCCACAGCATACTCAGGTTTGCCCTCTCACTCAAATTTAGTGCATGGGAGATGGCAAAAAACCCAGACAACGCATGATACCGTGTCACCGTATGAGAGCTTTTCGTCAAATTGAGCTTTGCATTGCCTGATGAGAAATAATTTAACTTAGGTGTTCTGAATACATCAACGCTTCAATTGTATCCCATTTAAAGAGGAAAAAGTGGTAGAGAATATAGAAAAAATAAAATAAATGCTCCGGTTGGTAGATGAGAAATCATCAATTCAAACTGATAATTAAGGAGTAATATCTAGTACTAGTTTTCCTAATCCAGATTCATTTTCTCTGCACTCTATCTTGGTTATATAATGTTTCAATTCCAATGACCTCATCAGCCCGAAAAGTAAAAACATAATTATTTATAATTTGATTTCCGAGGCTGTACTACTTCGCGCATTTAGGATTTATTATAAAACTAACATATACTTCCACAATAGATTAGACTATTTAGGTGCCAAGATAGTCAAGAGTCTCGGTGTTTTTCTCTATATATATTCAGATAAATAAACTTTTCTCAACAATATCAAAATTTTGTTAATCATTCTCATCTAGAAACATGGAAAGGCTGGTACCACTTATTAATTTTTGAATATTATCTTCTCCTAGTTTGTTAAATCTAGAAATGCTGAAAGACGGCAACAATCACCATTTCTGTCTGGCAGACAAGTTTTCTTCAGTCTGAAACCTCAAGTATGTCCATATGGATAAGTCTTAAATAAAGTCATGCGCGAAAAGGCAATTTTATGCATACCAACGTGGTTTAACACACAAAAGACTAAATGCATCTGCAGAGTTGGGAAGTTCGGAACTACTTTTACGATTGAGATACAATCTCAGACCTATGGACACATTCTGATTCAAAAAGAAGTAAAATTATCAACAAAAAAAATAAAAAAAAAATAAAAAAACCAGTTTCATATACGTAGATTTTTTAAATAAATTGAACCCATATACTAACTGCTTCTTCTAACAATAGTGTGTTTATAATGATGGTACATTGTAGAGTACAACAGGACAGCTGACTAACTACATTTCTCCATGCATCTTTTCTTCTAACAACTTAATTACTATGCATCATTTTTTCACTTGATGTTAGTTTTTCACAAAAACCATAAGATGGATCAAACCTTGAAACTCATAAGCTTTAATAACTCAATTATTTACAATGTATTTCCAACGTCTATTCTTGCATCACTCTAATCATAAATATTACTTATCATTGATTTATAACTGCTTCCCAAGTGCAAATGCTTGAACCTCCAGACGGAGAAGGGCTTGAGGATAGTTACCAACAGGTACAGGAACAAGGAAAGGTGGGAAGTCTATTTCGTGAACCACATGGATAATCAATGGTGATCACCAACAACTAAAATCTATGTTTAGGGCACGATCTAGAAAATAAAGAGTTCCAAAAGAGTAAGAATTAACCTTGCCAGAAATGTAAAGTCATTTGAAAAATCCAACTAACCTCCATAAGACGACAGGCCCATACAGTTTGAACCATGTACTTTGTTTAACAACTCTAAACTGGTTGAGTTGACTGCAGCGGCCCTTGCAAGTATTTTGCACTGCTCCCAATTTGGTTCCCCAACAAGGAAAACAGAATTCAACTCATTCACCTGAATTTGATTGCTCGAGTTCCTTGAATAACTCGAATCTAGTTGAAAGCAGCCACGACACGTATAATTTTGGACAAAGCCAGAATCAAGGCACGGATGTTTGACTTCAAACATGCCAGCAACGCTTTCTCCGAGAGCCTGAGAATGACTTAGCATAATAACAGTCCTATCAAAAGCTTCATTCAAACCAAAAGCCGGTAAAGAATAGGCTACAATATCATGTTCAAATGGCCCAATCTTTGATCTAAAAAGGTTTTCGTCTTTCATAGAACCGTCCACTTCAGCTACCACCTGCAATGACGAGCCTCCTAAATCAAGAAGCCCCAACGTGGAGGACCTTGCAGAACTACGAAACGACGACCCCATTTTATAATTCAATGCAACCCAACCGTAATATGCCTCTTCCTTCCCGCTCAACACCCTAATCCAGCTCTTTCTATACAAGAAACCGTGCTGCTTCACAACATTCTCGACATCCCCCAAAACCCGTGCAGCATCCGCCAATGCCAAACTTCTCATTCCAGCTGTAGCTAAAACAAATATAGGCGTGTCGGATCGCCTCTCAAGAGGCACCTGGGTTTCCGCATATCTAATCAACGGGACTAGAGCTAGAGCGGCACTTACCCTGGAGCCATTATTGACAAAAGTATGCAGCCCGGGTTGGGTTTGCATGCAGTGGTACCGACATCCAGTGCTCGTATTGACATTCTGCGGGTAGCTGTGCAACAAAATAGGAAGATTTTCATAACCGCTGCTGCTTGTGATCCTCCATTCGTAAATATTGACTCTTGAGCCAGTACTCCCACAGTCCAACACAACAGTGAAATAGGTGGTGGGCACAAAAAACTGTTGTGTAAAAAATAAGTAGTAGCCTCCCAGTCCCACTAGTACTCCTAAAATCAAGAATAACAACAAAATGGTGAGTTTTCGAAATCTGGGGTGCTTTGACTTGGATGGCGATCTGGGTTCCATTCAGCTATTAAAAGAAGTGAGTTTTTTTTTTTTCAAAAAAATTGGAAAGCAATAGGAGGATTCTGATCATCAGTAGTAAATGGGATTCACATTCAGATTCCTAATGAATTCATTCATTCGTTAAAAAGCTGAAAAGGTAATGACCGGAAAGTGTTCGACGAAATACCTGTGTGTGTGCTCGGGCATACATACATACATGCGGATCTACGATATGGCCATATGGGCAGTGCAGTGTAGTCGTCGAACACCACACTAATAATATGGGAATTTTGCACCGGACGTCCTTTATGTTAACCACTTTTCAAAGAAGGTCCTGTATGTTGACATGTTGCAAAAAGAGTCCTGTATGTTGGCATCATTTGTAATTTTCGTCCTATATGTTGACATTAACAGAAAACATCCTATATGTTGACATCATTTTTAATTTTCGTCCTATATGTTGACATTAACAGAAAGCGTCCTATTTGCATTTTAATCCCTAAATAATTTATATAATTACACTCACACTTAAAAATTTAAAAATTTCAACAAACTTAATTGCATTCTTTTAAGACACATTCTTTTAAGAAAAAATTGATGATATTATATTTTTAGAAAATTAAAAATTTCAACAAACTTAATTAATAATTTCTTAAGCTTGATTTTATTAATTATTTAATAATTTTATTTTATTTTTAAAAAAATTATAAATTTCGAAAATTTGAAAAATATAATTTATCAATTTCGAAAATTTGAAAAAATAAAAATTTTTCAATTTCGAAAATTACTACCCAAAATCGTTCGAAATAGTTTGAAAAAAAATTATCAATTTCGAATTTTTTAAAAAAAATATTAAAATTTCGAAATTTTTTTAAAAAAATTACTTTCAAGTTCGAAAATTTGTTACCCAAAACATTCGAAATAGTTAGAAAAAAAATTATCAATTTCGATTTTTTTTTTTAAATATATTAAAATTTCGAAAATTTTTAAAAAAATTACTTTCAAGTTCGAAAATTGCTACCCAAAATCGTTCGAAATAGTTTGAAAAACAATTATGAAATTTCGATTTTTTTAAAAAAATATTAAAATTTCTAAATTGATAATATTTTTTAAAATTTTCGAAATTGATAAAAAAATTCAAACTATTTCGAACAATTTTGGGTAGTAATTTTCGAACTTGAAAGTAATTTTTTTTTAAAATTTTCGAAATTTTAATATATTTTAAAAAACAAATCGAAATTGATAATTTTTTTTCAAACTATTTCGAATGTTTTGGGTAACAAATTTTCGAACTTGAAAGTAATTTTTTTAAAAAATTTTCGAAATTTTAATATTTTTTTTAAAAAATTCTAAATTGATAATTTTTTTTCAAACTATTTCGAACGATTTTGGGTAGTAATTTTCGAAATTGAAGAATTTTTATTTTTTCAAATTTTCGAAATTGATAAATTATATTTTTCAAATTTTCGAAATTTATAATTTTTTTAAAAATAAAATAAAATTATCAAATAATTAATAAAATCAAGCTTAAGAAATTATTAATTAAGTTTGTTGAAATTTTTAATTTTCTAAAAATATAATATCATCAATTTTTTCTTAAAAGAATGTGTCTTAAAAGAATGCAATTAAGTTTGTTGAAATTTTTAAATTTTTAAGTGTGAGTGTAATTATATAAATTATTTAGGGATTAAAATGCAAATAGGACGCTTTCTGTTAATGTCAACATATAGGACGAAAATTAAAAATGATGTCAACATATAGGATGTTTTCTGTTAATGTCAACATATAGGACGAAAATTACAAATGATGCCAACATACAGGACTCTTTTTGCAACATGTCAACATACAGGACCTTCTTTGAAAAGTGGTTAACATAAAGGACGTCCGGTGCAAAATTCCCCTAATAATATTTTATTTTATTTACTTGAGAAAAACAAAGGTTTTGTCATAAATTCGAAATACATAAAAATAAAATAGTTTCTTATCATCTTATATATATAAGGGATAAAAGCATCAAGTCTCCTGAATTATACAGGTTTTGCGACTTGCCCCTTAAACAAAATTAATAAGCGTTTTCCTCCTTAAACTATGCATGTCTGTTCGATTTGCCCCCTGGTCGGGGTCTCGGCTATTTTTGGACTAAATATTCCCCGTTCAAGGTATTTTTTTCGCCTACTTTTTGTCATAAACTACTAAAATACATCTAGTACAACACATATGAGTCGTGTAGGGGGAATATTCCGCCCAAAAATGGCCGAAAATACAACGAAGGGGAAATCGCATTTTAACTGGAATATGCCATGTTCGATGTATCTTTTCGCCTACTTTTTGTCATCAACTACCAAAATACATCTAGTAGAACACATATGAGTCGGGTAAGGGGAAATATTCCGGTCAAGAATGACCAAAAATAGCCAATAACCTAGCCAGGGAGCAAGTGGCAACAGACGTGCATAGTTTAAGGAGGAAAACGCTTATTAATTTTGTTTAAAAAGACAAGTCGCAAAAACCTGTATAGTTCAGGGGACTTGATGTTTTTATCCCTATATATAATAATAATAATAATAATAATAATAATAATCATAATAATGACACACTCCACTCACTGACTCACATAAATAAAGGAGTCTATTTTATTCCATATAAATAAATTATATATATTATTATTATATTGCTAATAAATAAATTACAGGGGTTTGTTTACTCATATACTAGCAATTTTGACACACGCGGGGACCGCGTGTAAATTATATTAGTCTTGTTAAGAAAAATATCTCTAATACGTAGATATTGTGAATACAATTCTTTACGATAATTTACATGTTTGCTTAATAGTTCATATAATCCACATATAAATAAATGGAGTCCGTGATTATGTTATTAAATTACCAAATTGGAAATTTGTTTATTCATATACCATGATTTTTATTAACAAAATTAAAAAAGAGGACTTTGGTTAACTTCAGATATACTAAGAATTAGTACATAAAATTTGAAATGTTGACTAAGGTCGAAGAAGCACTTGAATTTGTTGCACCTATCAAGTTTTGTATAAATTATATAATACAATAGTTGATGTGGTCAATAAAACAAATAAATAAAGGTCAACAAATAAAGTAATGATGCGCACAAATTATAGTAAATAAAGATGTACATTCTTTAATTATTATTCGTAATGTCCCAAAAGTTGAGAGGGATATCTTTAAATTTAAAAAGATCTCATTGCACCGTTAAAAATAAGAGTAGTCAAATTACACAATTCTTAGGTATGGTCAAAAATTCCTTATAGTATGGTATAATGATCAAATTGATCAAAGAATCATATATATAAGTATTAATTGAAAGTGCGTAAAAGATGCTTGGAAGAGGAAAACTGAATTTTGCCTAAGAAAACGTATTTAAGTAGTAAACATATATAAGATCAATTATACTTCGGGCCAGCAAACATTGCTCAATAATTATGTACAAAAAACTGTTGTTTTTCTACGGAATATAGGAAAGAAGACAACATCTATATAATTTGAAGAAACACATTATCATCCTAAAAATAATTGTGAAGTCTTAGGATCGGTTAAAAATCTCACACAAATAGTGATGCATAATTAAAACAAAACTGAGTGTAACATCCACCAAAACAATGACGCATAAATCAAAATAAAATTAAGTGTATATAATGTATTATTGATAACCTAATAATAATGCCTCTTTTGAAGTCTTCTCAATGCTCGATCAATATGTATACACACCATTCTTCTTACTTACATTACTGTTCAAAGGAGTTACCAAAATGAATTAAAATGTACAACTAATATGATGATATTTATATTTGTACAAAGTAGTTTTCCCCATTACAAAGTAGACAAAATAATCAAACTTTAAGTGCACTGTACAGGGTAATGCATCATACCGTATTTGAGAAGTATTTAAAACTGAGTCTGCAAAAGTAAGAAAGCAAAAGCTATTAAAAATATTGATAAATAGTTAGTAGAAATAGAAATATTCTGAATTTCTGTTCAAAGAATTTCAAGAAAATAATAATGATAAACTTGAAAAAATATATGAATATGAAACCACCACCTTTTTGCTACTCGTTCCTCTTCAACTTATTCCAGAAAATATTGTGCATTCAAAGAAAGAAGCAAAATCTGTAAAATAAATGTTTGTTAGCATTGTGTAAAGCTAAAATTGAGTAATTGACCAACTTTAAAATGTGGTAGTAATCCATATATGGAGTTCAATAAGGAAAATAAATAACAGTTCCCATGGAGAGAAAAATATGGAGTATCAAATCCAGAGAGAGTAAATAAAATGACACAGAGGAGTTGAGAAAAAAGTGAAAGTGGGTAAGATTATGAAACAAAAATTATAAGAGATGTGGAGAATTTGTAATTTAGATAATAAAAAAAACGGGCAATTAGTTTTTTTCCCTAAAAACGTGGAGATAGTGGCCGGATAACTTCTTAGTTAGTTGCATAAAAGAAATCCAAATTTGAACCCAATATATCGTGTACATACGGTTTTTAGGATTGTTTTGGCATTTATGTCCTCACTTTTTACTTTTAAAAAAGAATTAGAAACGGGGGTATTTTAGAAAATCCAAGAGTTGGTATCATAACCACCCATATGTGAGTTTATGAGCTCTTCTCTTACATAATAGTATAGATATGCATCCCACTTCCATTTTCCCGCTACTATTTTTCATTTTTTGGCGGCAAATTTTTTATCTGTATCTCGCGCAGTGCCACTGCCAGTGTGTGTGAAGTGCGTGGGAATGATGAATTCTCGGGAGATAACACTTGTCTCCGCCGCCGCTGCGGCGGCCTCCGCTGTTGCTGTGTGTACGTGGCTATTGCTCCTCAACACCCCCAAAAACAAATACAAAAACCGCTTCACCTCACAAAACGGCAAACCCTCGCCGCCACCTCAAAGCCCCTTCGATCCAGCTAAACGAAAAGGGTATACAAAGAAAGATTCACACTACTTCATTATTCATTAACCATTGTCATTTTCTTTCTTTTTGTTGATTCCATAATTTGTAATCAAATCAGTTAGTTATTTCTTCTACTTTACTCAAAAACTTTACTTTATTGAAAAGCTCGGTGGTATTAAAAAACGGGGAGCTGGTTTGGTTGCGTGACTTTTACTTCATAACAGTTGGTTAATTAATTAATTGTATTGTGTTGTGTTTCCTCGCTAAGCCTACTTGTTGAATACAACAAACAAACTAACTAATAATGTTTTCTTGCCTCAACAGTTATCTGTCATGGGATGATTATTTTATGGCAATTGCATTTCTATCCGCTGAGAGGTCCAAGGATCCAAATAGACAGGTAGGTTTCTTTTATCAATTCAAACACACATGCTTCAACGTTTATTTGTAGTAAACTGCAATTTTCTGATATACTATTATATTATGTCTTACCACCACCAGGTTGGTGCTTGCTTGGTCAGTGAAAAGGACATAATACTTGGTAAGTTAGTTAGTTAGTTGGATATGGTCCTGACTCCTGAGTATCTCCACTCATCTGCTTATCCCAAATTAGCTTCTTATACTAAAGCTTTCTACTTGGCCTGCTGGTAATATTGTTGTAGTAGCTCATAGTGCCATGTCATTTATTTCACCCACCCCCTTTTGATTCCTGAGGTCATAATTATTGCCACCGTCAATACCTTTTTTTCTAGTCTTTATTAGGATGATCTATCAGCAGCTACTCTTTGTTCTTGAGTGTGTGTGTGTGTGTGTTGTAACAAAAACGCCCAAGTGATTGACAAAGTTGGATTAACATTTTTTATACTTTTTTAGTGCAAAACATATGATTCATAAATACTTATGACTCACCTAATACAAATAGTTGCTTAATGCTTATGTTTGGGATACTGAAACTGATAGATTAATGTTTGTGCTGGATTCCAAGAGAACTATGACTAGTTGCTTTTAACTTTAGAATATGAAATGCAACCTGTAGCCGACAATAGACAATTTTGCATGATATTGTTCTTGTTTGCATAGTTAGTTAGAAATTTGAGAGAGCTGAAATTGTTTCCATAAATCATGTCATCAACCAAGCTCACTATTTCTCTGAGATCCCTAAGTGCTGATATGTGTACTTAATCTATAAACAATATCATAAAGAAATTTTACTAGTTCTTGGTACTTTGCGTTAAGGGATTGGCTACAACGGGTTCCCACGTGGTTGCTCAGATGACAAGCTCCCATGGTCTAAGGTTTGTAATTCTTACTATCTTAAGTTAATTAGATAATCAGTCTATACATTCAAGTCTTTCTTACTCCTTCCTTTGTAATATCAGAAATCAAAAAATGGGGATCCCCTGGAGACTAAGTACCCGTAAGTGCTGCATCAAAAAGAATATTTACTTGCCAGTAAATGCTGCATATTTTTTTTCTCCACAAAATAAGTGTTCTTTCTACTCTGCATATCTTCTCGTATGATGCCAATTTTCGACTGATCTTATTCTTGATGGTCTCTTGCAGTTATGTATGTCATGCTGAAGTCAATGCTATTTTGAACAGAAATCATGCATCTGCTGCAGGACAAGTTAGTTTTAATCTTGTGTTATGCATCACATTTTTTTGTTTGTTCTGAATTATGCTTAACAATTCTAAGGCTTGGGTATTATCACTGCAGAGGCTTTATGTCACGATGTTTCCTTGCAACGAATGTGCAAAGATAATTATTCAGGTGAACGAAACATGAATTTTGTACTTTCCGTATAGTGAATGACATTGTGCCCTTTCCGTAAGGAGCTTGTGGAGATAAATGGGCCGAATTATCGTTGCTGGAACTATTCTGCATCTTAATAATGTTGTAGCTGCTACAAGTTTTATGGTGAAACAATTATGTATTTTCTTGGAAGAGATAGAAGGTCTTGCCCACTGAACATGTTATAGTATGTGAAGGAAGAAGGTTATAAAGGATGAATTTCCATTTTCATTCCTTAAGTTCATGTGGATGTGTTCAGTAAAAGTGTCAGTTATGTTTTATTATGCTATTCAAAAGTTTGTGGTTGCAGTTGAAGAAGTTTGCACTCTTAAACATAGACATGGTATAACATCAAGGTGTTGGCACTTGTGCTTGCGTTTCTCTGAAGGCCCTAAACATGACTTCTGTTATATGATAGTTAGCTGTCATTACGTGTTTTCATGAATAGCTTAGTAAACCCAGACATTACGGTGTACTCCTATGCACTTGAAGAAATTATTCAGAAAACGTAATAATGCATGGAGATTGCAGACCTTTCTTACAATTGCAGTTACAAATCTCATATTCAGACAATGTTATGATTCCATCTATCATATCATCCTTCTTTTATTTTTTTGGTAAATTTCTTTTGCCTTACCTTTCAGTTTTCTGTAGGGAAATGGCTTCTTTTCCCGGCAGCTGATAGTTTGAGTTTTGCAGTCAGGTGTTTCAGAGGTTATCTACTATGTGGAGAAGAGATTGGATAATCCAGATGCTGCATATGTTGCGTCCCACAAACTTCTATCTATGGCAGGTGTAAAAGTAAGTTTTGTTTACTCATTAGAGCTTTCTGCCATTATCTTTGTCTTGATATCTATTCTAAAGAACCTTCACTGTTCTCGGAGGGGAGAATTCACATCCCAAATCTTTAGGAAACGGGAAGGGGGACTTTAGTGTAAGGATAAATTACTTCTGAACACCTGGAGGTTTGGAGAGGCCTCTTTTGAGATTTATATCATTACATCATAAAGCTTTGCAAACACTTGGAAATACCAACAGTCTTATGATAATGTTTTCAAAATTAAAGGGTGTCTATGTAATAATTCAAACTTCAAAGGAATCTATGTATTTGAAGATGTTTCTGTTATTATTCAAACATTGAGGGAGGTTCTAATGATGACCAAGATGTTTCTGTAAATATTCAAACATTAAGGGCTGTTTCTAATATGACGTTGTCAATTTAATTACCCCTTCATTTGATTATATATGGACCTTTGTTTCTGATTTTATATCATTTTTATACCTTGATACTAAGTTGCACATCATGTTTAAGTTCAGTAATGGATAGCTTATATTGACTTATAAGCTTTGATTTTTGGTTAGGTAAGGCGACATCAGCCTCAGATGGATCAGATCTTGATCAGTTTTAAGTATGTTTAAGAACTCCCCTGGTGACTGCATTTTTTACAACAGTATGTTCCTTCTCTTTGACCTATTTTCACTATTTTCTGTCAGCAGGTTGTAAGGACATCTGCTCTTCAGTACCCAATTCTTTTTCCCATACGCATATGTGGTCTAAAATATAATTGAGAATAATGCTTTTATTTCTCGAACGATCTCATGAGTAGGAGTTTTCTGACTGAAAGCTTGTTGCTTGCCTTGGAAGTGAGGTCATTTCCTTTTTAGATCAGTTGTAGTTGTTGAATAGCATGGGGTGTAGAACTATATACTCTACTGAAAGTGGTTTAATCTTGAGTGGATCTTCACATAGTTATCTTGATATTTTTGTCGTGGCATCATTCAGAATGTCATGGCATATGTATCTGATTGTGAAACACAGAAGTTTGATCTACAATTTTGAATAGTTGTTTTATCATTTATGTGCATATTTTACAGAGTTTTTTGTGCCCCATTGGTTTTTTTGATTTCGTGTCTGCTATTAATGGTTTGATGGTTTGTAATGCAACAATTGGTTATTAGTTTTATTATGATTCTGACTTACATTGGGCTGTGAAATGAGAATAAATGTCTTGTGAATAAACATGTTCAATTGTGAAATCTCCTAACCAAAATAATTGTTGAATATAAACTGAATATACTTTTTGTAATTGGCTTGATGAATACAACCTTGTCTGCTACTTAATTTAAAGGATACAAAAATTTACAAGTATAGAAAGATTACACTAATTAGTCTACCAACTCTTAATTACATACATCATGGAACTAATCGAACTATCTAAGATAAATGAATATTCTACACTCTCCTTCAAGTCGGAGCATATAAGTCGTATGCGTCGAGCTTGTCACATATACAATTTTTTTGAGGACCTTGTAGTGACTTTATGAGAAAATCAGCAAGTCGCTCATCTAAGTTGACAAACCATGTAACAATTCCTTTTGCGACCAGTTTATCCCTTATGAAATAACAATCAACTTAGACTTGTTATGTTCACTCATAAAATACTGAGAAATACATGATTAGAGTTAATGTGCAAAGTTGCATGATTGTTACAAACTAACTTCATTGGTTCAGTATTTCTCAATCTCGACTTATTTATCAATTGCTTAAGTCATATAAGCTCACATGTTGCCAAAGCCATAACACGATATTGGGCTTCTGCACTTGATCGAATCAACTAATTTTGTTTCTTGCTTTTCCAGAATATAAGATTTCCACCAATGAAAACACAATATCCAGAGGTAGAGCGTCTATCGATGGGTGACCCAACCTAATTAGCAGAAGAGTACTCGTCAGTCTGGCCATTGTCACCGTATAACAACTCTCTTTCAGGTGCTTCTTTTAATGTACCTCAAGAAACGAATTGTAGCATTCGAGTGATTGTCCCATGGAGAATCCAAAAAATTGACTAGTTGTCTTGACTGAAAAGGAAGTATTAGGTCGAGTTACCGTGAAATAATTCAATCGTCCAACAAGCCTTTTATATTTACCTGGATCATTTAGTGGCTCCGCCTCCTTGATAGCAACTTAATGTTTGGACCAATTGGAGTTTCAACAGGTTTGGCATCCAACATTCCTTTTTTTTTTTTTTGAAGAATATCCAAGGTATACTTTCATTGAGATATAACAACATCATCTTTAGATTGAGCTACTTCAATACCAAGAAATGTCATTTTTTCCCCAAATTATTTGTTTCAAAGTGGTGGAAGATATGCCGTTTCAATTGACTATTCCTTCTTCATCGCCTCCAGTGATAACAATATCATTTACATACACAAAAAACAGATGCTCTGGCCTTTTGACAAGTGTCAAAAAATACAAAATAATCTACTTCACTTTGTATCATGCCAAAAGTTGTTATAATGTCACTGAAACAACCAAACAATCACGGGGAGATTGCTTTAGATCATAAAGTGCTCGTGTTAAGCAACAAACCATATGAGAAGACTCCCCCTGAGCAACAAAACCAGTTGGTTGATAAAGAAACGCATTCTTGATATCCAATTGATGTAGAGACCAATGATAGATAGCAGCTAACGAGAGAAGAAGTTTGGCATATGCCATCTTAGCTACTGGTCAGAAGGTATCCCATAATCAAGTCTAAAGATCTAAGTGTAGCCTTAGCTACAAGCCGAGCTTTAAGCCGATCAATTTCACCATTTGGACTAACTTTAATTATGTATACCCAACGGCATTCACCAATTGTTTTTCCTGATGGCAATGGAACCAAATCCCCAGTACCACTTTGTTGAAGAGTATCCATTTCATCAACCATCGCCTTATGTTGGATGTGCCATAGAGTCACCTACATATTTAGGATATAGACAGAGGAAAAATATGCAAAGAAGGCGTAATATGGAGGGGATATACGATGATAACTCAAAATATTGTAAACTGATTTGAGTTACGAATAGCCCATGTACCTCTGTGTAAAGCAACTGGTAGACAATCATCATGTGGCGAGGTCAAAGTTCGTAACAGAGTTGAAACAACGCACGACTCGTCATTAACCTCTATGGGTACACTTGAGCAATCAATAGGACAACTCCTTCTAGAATATGTAAGAAGCGACAATTGTGGAGGACTCTTAGGGTCAAGAGAGCGAAGGGTTATCTCAAAGATTTAAAAAAAAAAAAAAAAGATGGAAGAGTTCTGAAGACGAAGGAAGGGTCTGAAACAGGGCTAAAGAATGAGGTAGACTCAAGGAATATCACATTAGTAGGGATTATGTAGTGCCGAAGATCAGGTGAAAAACATCGATACCTCCTTTGATTGGGAGGATAACCTAAGAAGACAAATTTTAAAGAACGAGCAGACATTTTATCCTTACCCGGAATGAGATCATGTACAAAACATATACACAAACTGTGAAGAGGGACAGGAGAGTGATCTTGACTCGGATACAAAATGGAATGAGGTAATTGATTTTGAAGAATGAAATATGGCGTTCGGTCTATTAAGTAACACGGAGTAAGAACTGCATCCCCCAAAATCGAAGTGGAATATTCATATGTATAAGTAAAGTACGAGTTATTTCTGTTAAGTGTCTATTTTTTCTTTCGGCTATCCCATTTTGTTGTGGGGGTATGAGGGCAAGATGTTTCGTGCATGATTCCTTGAGATTTTGTAATTTTTCTAAAAGACGTAGATAAATATTCACGAGCATTAGCACTGCGCAAAATTCGTGTAGAAGTATGAAATTGGGCACGAACTTCGGCCACAAAATTTTGAAATATAGAAAAGACTTCAGATCTATTTTTCACTGAAAAAAGAAAGTCACATGCAACTTGAATAATTGTCAATGAAGGTTACAAAAGATCGATATCCCAAAGTTGAAACAAGACGACTCGAACCCCAAATATCAAAGTGAATTAGAGAAAAAGAAGAATCGACTCTACTAATTACTTTTCGAGGAAAACTGCTACGAGAGTGTTTTCCTAACTGACACGACTCACAATCTAAAGAAGATAACTTTGATGAAGAAGAAACTATGTTCTTAAGTTATTTAGGCTCGGATGACCTAACCGAATATGGATGACAAATAGTGTTTCAGTTGCAGAGCATGCTATTGTTGTTGGTGACAAATGGTAAAGACCTTGAAATTCATGTCTAGTGCCAATCGCCCGTCCCGGACATCGCTCGTACACATGAACGAACTTGTCATCAAAGGTAACAGAACAATTAAGGGAATGACATAAGCGATGAACTAATACTAAGTTAAAAGGAGAACTTTGTAAGCACAAGACAAAATCAAGGGGTAAGGAGGGATGAGGATTAGCACGGCCAACTAATTTAGCTTGGGGTCGTGAACCATTCGCTAAGGTAATAGATGGTAGTTGTCCAATATTTGTAAATGAAGAAAAAAGTACTTTATTACCAGAGATAGGATTCGTAGTACTGAATCAAGGACCCATGGTCTAAGTGATGGAGATTTGGAGTCACATGCTACAACGTTCTCCGTTGGAGCAATAGAGGCAGTGGAAGACTGTTTGGATGCTAACCACTTGAGAAAGTCCTCATAATTTGGTTCTCTTGACATCAAGCTTGATAAATTATCAGATTGAGCTGAAGGGGCTACGTAATTGGATGCAATATTCGTCAGAGTGGGATGACCATGCAAGGAATAGCAAAAGTCTATGGTGTGTCCAATTCTATTGTAGTGGATCATTGAGGATGAGATCGATTATTGTTGCGACCACCGCCACAACCTCCTTGTCCTTTCTGTCCTCCTCGTATACTTGATCGAGAAGCTAAGACAGAAGAGTTAGATGCTGACACATTGGTAGTTATATAAACGCGAGGAGGGACTCGCAAGAGATGAGAGAATGCTTGTGATAAGGTAAGAATCTATGGGTTAGCAAGGATTTGATCACAAACTGCACTAAATTCAGATAAAAGGCCAAAGAGGGCCAACAACATAAAGAAAGTTCATCGCTGAAACAATTCGTTATATGGTGTGTTGACTGGACTAAGCAATTCATTGAAATTTGCCAAAAGTCCTTGAATTATGCCTAGATAAGATGCCATAGGCATATCCAATTTATGTGGTCCTACAAGGTTCATTAGATCCGAACAAACTAAATACATGCAAGAAGCATCAATCATGTAGAGGACCTTAGCTTGTTTCCAAACACTAAAACGTCTTAAAAGAACAGAAGATTTGTCTTAGCGAGGGATCAATAGTTTGCCATAATTTCATAATTGTGCATCGATCTTTTTCCATTTAGGGTTATCATAAGATAATCTCAACATTTTGAATTAAATAATCCTTGTAATAAACCATAATTTGACATCTACAACCCACGTGGAATAATTTGAACCAACGAACTTTTTATAGTAATCAAAGTAGAACATACATAATTGGAATGATCATACCAGCAATTGGAGTACGAGTAGGAGTGACATCTTTATCTTTCGACATTGTTGAAGCGGAGAAGCACAATCTGCAAAAGTTTTTTTTCTTTCTTCTTTTTCTTTTTAATAAACCAACATGATCAGAATATAATACAACAAAAAATGTGGACCGGAATATAATATTGGTTAAATAAGTTGATCAATTTATATATATATGATAATATATATATATATATATATATATCATTATTATTATAATATAATATATGATTTGGACTAACTTGAACAATCAGCACACAGTTGACTGTGACTATGTGTGATGTGCACATGACAAAGTATGTGCGATGCGATGAAATAGAGGCAGCACAATGGCGCTTCGATATGAATTGTACAGCAGTGGAAAATTGTTTTGGGTGTGTTTAAGGTGTAATGGCTTTGAGATTCGCAATATCGTGATCACATATCTGTTTCGATGAGGTAATGATTGTGTTTGGAAAATAACAAATTAACGAATTAAGTATACAATTCTTAATTTTTTTCTCTTTGCTTATGGTTTTCTGTCATCGATGCGCTACATATTACTACAATATCATGGACATGGTTGCAGGAGTGAGGTTAGGGCATACCAAATCGATTTGATATATAGTGAGATTTAACATGCATCAACGATTTTAGAAGCACATTCCACCCTTGAAACATTTTGAGTTTTTGGGCTTCACATGTTTGATGGCAGGGTTGGGCATCAAACAAAAGTCCATTTTATTTTGGTCTTATTTTGTATGGGTTGCAATACACCCGGAATCTCGTTACAATGGGCCTAACTATGCCAAAATAATGTTAATATATTACAAGGAGCGGACCAGCTTGGTTCAAAACTGCTATCGCGCGTTACAAATGTGTAAATGAGGTTAAATAACCTGAAATGGCAAATTTAGCAAAACAGTCGAACGACAGTTGTTCGATAGATAACTCTCAAACCCGGAAACAGTCGAACAAAGTCGGCTCGATACTTCCTAGTATGATGAATCGCGTAACTGTCGAACCTGGGAGGTTCGAGACTAAAAACTCTCGAATCTAGAGAACAATCGAATGGCCTAAGTTCGATATTGATAACTCTCGAACAAGGCGATTCGATACTAAACAGTTGAAGAATGAATAGTCTAACTGAAGAAACAATCGAACCAGGATAACTGTCGAACCACTGAATTCGATTGTTATTAGTTGGTTGCGAGTGTTGAATGAATGCTTAATGTCGGGGGACGGGGTATTTATAGACCTCGTTCTGTGGGACCTACTCAATTTCTAGAAAATAACAATCGAACGGGGTTGGTTTGAATGTCTAAATAATAGTCGAACGGGGTTGGTTTGAATGTCTAAATAATAGTTGAACGGGGTCGGTTCGACTATCTGAATAATAGTCGAACGACCCTTGTTCGATAGTTCTGTTTCTGGGCCTTTCCTTGGTGGGCTGGACCAAATACTATTTTGAGCCTTCCTAAAATACCCCCATCATATAGTCTTCCCCAGTTTGGGAGTCGGTCTTGATTCAAGAGCGGGTGCCAAACTTTAAAATTTTGCTTATTAGTGCAATGGTTTTTCTTCGTTTCCATAGTCCGCCCTTCAATCCGTGGGTCATGTCTTTGTCAATTTGGTTTGCGCTGGACTTTGCCTGATTTCAAAATATGCCCCCCATTTCGGAGTCGATCTTGACTCAAGAGCCGGTGCCAAATAGCAATTATGTAATATGGGAAACTTTTATCTCATTGGGAGCCGTGATCCGCAGAGAGGTTGAAACAATCGAATTGGGTGAGCTAGATCATTGGAAATAAGTGTCGAATTGGGTGAATTCGGTTGTCACTCATCTACTTATGCAGTGTCGAACCGTAGAGGTTCGATTGTTTTTATAGGTACTATCGAACCTTCTCGGTTCGATCGTTATATGTTGAACTTCATCGGTTCTTTCATTATCCGTCGAACCGAGTTTGAAGGCAATGATGGGCCTATATAAAGGCCCACCATTGCCACCTCATTTATAACTCTGCGGAAAAATTTTGTCCGCTGAAAATAACTGTCGAATCCCCAAGATTCGATCGTCTCGATAACAGTTGAACGGTCAGGATTTGATTGTTTGACAAGAGTCGAATCTTGCGGATTCGACAGTTTTTCAAAAATTCACAGAGAATTTTCAGTGTTGTTCCTAGATTATCGATGGCTCGGAAGAATCTGGGGAGTCGCAGTAAGTCTGCCATGTCCCCCGATAATATCTATGCTCCTGGAAGGGATGTAAATAGGTCTGGTCCTACGAACATGGGCCCATCCACGGGTAATACCGTTCCAACCGGAGGCTCTGCAGAAGCCGCCCCTGGGAGGCGACCTGTTGAGAGACCCCCTGGGAGTTTATCTGCTAATTGGGGTGCTGGACACGTTGTACCGAAACCCATAAATCGCTATACTAGTCCTCGACCATTTGGGAATCCAAGGCCAGCACCACCCGGTAGCGTGGTCGATTATGGATTTCTGAATGATGAGAATTTGGAGTCTATGGACATTAAGTTGTTAGGGTATCGACTGCGAGAGGAGCAATCTGTCGAGATCATGAAAGGGATGTGGCCCCAACTTGATCGTCGTGATGTGCTTGAGAGACCATGTTATCGCGATTTGGCGCAATTTTGGCACTTATTCTTTGTTGCTACCACTATTGATATTTACAGACTATGTCGCGATTATAGTGATTTGATTTAGGTCCAGGGTAAGCATAATTATGTGGTTGACAAACTAGTTGCGAATGTCCGTAGTAGCGATGCTAGTCGTCTTGCCGCACTCAGACGTGCTCGGGAGTCAGCCAAAGCACGCGATAAAGCTGTTCGAGATGCCCTTGTTGCTGGCGCAAATGCTAAGAAAGCAGAGGACATCGTGGAGTTCCTTCGTGCCAAAATTGCCGCTCTAAAGAGGGAAAATGACTCCTTGAAGATGGAGAGATATTCGCTGAAGGAGCTAAATGAAGGCGTTGAGTCAGCGATCGTTAAATTGGGTAACAAAGTTTGATATCTTGAATTAGAGAGCTATCAATGCGAGGGAGCTAAATCTTTCATGATGAGTCGTGTTTATCGCTGGCTCCAATTGCACCAACGTTCTAAGGATGTAAAATTCGGTATGGAACTCGGAGTAGACCAGGCTGATTATTTGGGGTTCGTAAAGGAAGGTTTTTGAAAAGATATGCTTGACGTTAGTCGCGGTCCCCAGATGGAGACTCCCAAAGTTGATGATGACGATGAATAGGAATTTACCGCTCCAAAAATTGGTGACCCCTTCTTTCGCATTTGACAAGAACGACGCTCTAATAATGTGCCATATCCTGATAGAGAGAATCCTATTTTGCCAGAGCAGCAAGAGACTGCAGAATCTACCGGTATAGGCAGTTCTCATGGCAATCCAAGTGGAGTAGAGGATGTCATTCATGATGTTTTTGGCGTTAGCAATGATGATTTGAGTCCTTCGACTGTGATACAGCAGGAACCTTTTATGGAAAACCCTCCAGAGCTCGTTTCTGAGCCTAGTAGCATTGTTCCTTCACGTGGTTCTTCAATCGCTATGCCTCAAGTGGAGCCAGGTCTTGGCTCGATGACGCGGAATGCTATGCTTTGTTCCATTCCGCCTAATGAAGTGACCCTAAATTTTGCTGCAGGGGCGACCTCATCTCATCCTGGGGTTGCGGAGCAAGCTCTCTTTGAGAAGAATCTGATCTCTCCCAGTATTTGTCAGCAGTGCTGCTGAGGAGGAGGAGATTACATTGCCGGATGGATGGGACCAAATGGATGAGCTTGTCTTGTCGGAAAAGCATATGGAGAAGACTTGCACTGATTATGCACGATCCCTTGCTTTTGTTTTGTGTTTAGAGTTCCCCCAATCGTCGTAGTAACAGTGATTAACTGCGTATATAACTTGTCAACGTGGCATTGGCCTTATTGTGTCTTTAGTTTATGCTGATACCATCACTGTAACAGTATCCTTGGGAAACCAATTTTGTGGCTAATACAATGATTTTGCTTGACTTGTACTAGCATATACTTTATATTGTTGAATCTTTGTTGTCGTAAGTCGGATTTGTCGTAGGATTCGCTCGGACCATTAGTTAGAGCTCTCTTGTTAGGATTGATTTTGTCCTTGTTGGGACAATCGTCCTATTTAATGTTTTGCTGAATAAGATATTAGGTTTGCATTTGTCCTATTTGGGACAAATGTCCATCTCGGTATTTTTGTTGAATGAGATATTAGGTTTGTACTTGTCCTCGTCGGGCCAAATATTCATCTCGGTATTTTTGTTGAATGAGATGTTAGGTTTGCATTTGTCCTCGTCGGGCCAAATGTACATCTCGGTGTTTTTGCTGAATGAGATATTAGATTTGCATTTGTCCTCTTTGGGACAAATGTCCATCTCAGTATTTTTGCTGAATGAGATATTAGGTTTGCATTTGCCTTCTTTGGGACAAATGTCCATCTCGTTTGTGACGCTTCTTGCGGTCATTGCTCTATTTCATTATCACTCTTCCTGCAGTGTTAGATATGAGAAAATATAATATAGATTTTTATTTTTAAATTAAGATGGGGTTGAGCTCAGTTTCATACTGAGTTGCCTACATTTCCCGATTATTGTGTGGGGACTCGAGCCTTCGTAGTTCATATTTCTTTAGTTCAATATGAGTTCATTTGATCATCGGCCGCTCATGCGTAATAGCGTCTTAGATGTTGCACGTCATGGGCGAGGCAACTTGTGACCTTGCATATCCTCAAGATAGTAATACCCTCGTGAACTAGCATGTGTGACCTTATATGGTCCCTCCTATTTTGGCTTCAGCTTCCCTACGTGATTGGTAGCCGCGATACTTTTTAGTACCAAATCTCCCACTTCAAAGTTTCTGAATCTGGCCTTCTTGTCATAGCTCTTGGCCATGGCTACCTTAAACGCCACAGTGCATTGGTAAGCATCTTCCCTAGTGGAGCCTATCATATCAAGATCCATCTGGCACAATCTGGCCGATTGTCTGGGTCGTAATCATGTATTTGCGCGTTGGCATGCCAATTTCAGCCGAAAGAACGGCTTCTGTTCCATATACCAGAACAAAAGGGGTATCCCCCGTTGACGTTCGGCGTGTTGTCCTATAGGCCCACAATATTCCATGAAGTTCGTCCGTCCAACTCTTTCCAGTGCCTCTTAATCTTCTCTCGAGGTAATCTTTCAACGTCTTCTTGGTCGACTCCACTTGCTTGTTTTCCTGAGGGTGGTAGACGGAGGTCATATTATTGGAAATTTGTAACTCTTGAAACTGAGATTTGATCTTCTTACCAATGAATTGTCGTCCGTTGTCACACACCATATGCCTGGGAATACCGAAGCGACAAATGATATTCTTCCATATGAATTCAATCATGTTCTTCTCCGTAATTGTTGTCATTGCCTCGGCCTCCACCCATTTAGTGTAATATTTAACAACCACCCCCAAGAATCTTTTTTGGACCTTGGCCACCGATAACGGTCCCACGATGTCTATCTAACATTGATCAAATGGACATGCTACATCGAGTGGTTGCAGCAGCTGAGCCGGCTTGTGGATAAGTCAAGCGTGATATTGACACCTTTTCACAACGCCGTGAGAATGACATGGCGTCTTTCAGTGGAGTTGACCAATAGTATCCTTGGCACAGGATCCTTTGGGCCAGTGCTCGCCCTTCAGAATGATTTCCACGACTTCTTGCATGTATTTTCCGCATTACATAATCTGCTTGGAGTCAAACAACGCAGCAAGGGACCCTTAAATGACCATTTGTACAGTTCTCCATTGTGAATTGTAAACATGTGGGTCTTATAGCGCATTCTGCAGCGGGCATTACGGTCTGCTGGTAACACCCCGTCATCCAGGTAACTCATGATCTTGTCTTTCCAAGATGGAGCCTCCCAAATTTGCAATATATACTCGATTTTTGCCCATGTACTGTTGTACTTCGATATCCCAATGGATGGCTTGCCAGTCGCTAATAAAGTGACTCATTTATTGACTAGGACTTTTGATAAGCTAGCAAATTTTGACAATGCGCCGGCCTTGGTATTTTTGTCGCGCGGGATCTGGAAGATGTCAAAAAAATTGAACTGCCCTGCTAATACTTTTACTTTTGCAGCGTATAATTTTTTCGTTTCCTCCCTTGTCTCATATTTGCCCAAAAAGTGATTTGCCTCTAGCTGCGAATCAATGAACACATTTAAATGCTCTACGTTGAAGGTCAGTGATAAATTGATCCCTGATATCATGGCTTCATATTCAGGTTCGTTGTTGGTTACCTAATAATTTAAGCTGATGGCAAATTCAAATTCTCGACGAGCAAGAGAGAGCAGGTGCACCCCGACTCCTCTGTGGTTGGTGGCTGAATCGTCTGTATGTAGTATCCATGTGGTAGTTGCTCTGTTGGTGCCGGCTTGATCCGAAATTGCCAAGATGTAGTTCGTGGATCCAGCGCCTGAGCTTTTATAGCGGTATGTGGGCAGAACTCGAGCCCAAATTCACTAAGTTTGACCGTATATTTAACCAATCTCCCGGAATTCTCGGGTCTTGCCAATACCTGCTTCAGAGGCTTATCTGTCACGATCGTGATTGGGTGTGATTGGAAATAAGGCCTTAATTTTCGCGCGATGGCTACTATAGCCAAAGCAAACAATTTTATCTCCAAATAATTTTTCTCTGAGCCTTGAACTCTGCTCACATAGTATATCGGGAGTTGTTGAACCCCTTTCTCCTTTACTAAAATCGAACTGGTGGCGTGCTAAGACACGGCCAAATACAGGTACAACGTCTCACGTTCGTCTGGCTTGGCAAGGAGCGGAGGACTGACCAAATATCTCTTCATCTGCTGAAAAGCCACTTCACACTTTGCCGTCCAGACGAAATCTTTACTTTTTCTCATGACCTTAAAGAAAGGTAAGTTCTTTTCTGCTGAAGTCGAGATAAATCTGCCCAAGGCTGTTAGGCAGCCCACCAAACATTGCCCGTCCTTCACCATTTTTGGTGAGGATAGATCCATTACTGTCTTGATTTTATCGGTATTTGCCTATATTCCCCTTTCGTTCACCACGTAACCGAGGAACTTGCATGTGGTTACTCCAAACGTACATTTTTTCGGATTCAGCTTCATCCCGTACGTCCTCATGATGGCAAATGCTTCATCCAAATGCTGGACATGCTCTTCGCCTTCAAACTTTTGACTAGCATATCGTTAATATAGACTTCCATGGATTTCCCAATTTGGTGGTAGAACATCTTTGCTACCAATATGTGGAAAGTTGCTTTGGCATTCTTGAGGCCGAAGGGCATCACCCTATAACAATAAACTCTGGTATTGCTTCCTTCTTGAGAACCAATACGACATTGCTTAAACACTCCAAAAACCTCAACGCATAAATATGACAGGCAGTTAATAGCTCTTGAACTTCATTCTCTGCCGCTTCATTCTCTGCCGCTTCATTCTTCTCTTTACCAAAATTTCATTTTTTTCTGCCAAACTGGCTTTGCATTAGTGTTCACGATCAATCGGTGCACTATTATTCTGGGGTCTATCCCGTGCAAGTCCGAATATGTCCAGGAAAATATATTTGCATTATGCCTGAGACAATCTATCAGTGCAGTCTCTATCTCCAAGCTCATAGATGCTCCGATTTTTATGGTTCTATCACCGTCTTCCCTGAACAGCTGTACCATTTTGAATTTCCCGAGTGGCTCCATTTTGCACTCCTCCCATTGCTTTATCATCTGAAGCTCACATTTTTCTCGGCCTTGCTCCTCTCTACTTGTCCTGCGCTTCTTTCCCGCTCGTGCTTCCCCGCCCGCTGGACCATTTCCTCTTCTTTCCATCTAAACTACTTGACTCTTTGCGTAAACAAAACGGTGTTCCCACAGACGACGCCAATATCTTGGTCTTATTTCGTCTCGGTTACAATACACCCAGAATCTCGTTATAGTGGGCCTGACTATGCCAAAATAATGATAATCTATTACATGGAACAGACTAGCTTGGTCCAGAACACCTATCACGCGTTACAAGGGCACGTTTGGTAGCCCATTGTATGTCATTATAAGGCAGATAAGGCCCAATTATATGACTTTAACAGTAAAAAAATTAGTTTGGTTGTCCATTTTGAAAATCGGATCCCTAGTGCCCAAACAAGGGCACCCGGTACTCAACACGCAAAATAGCATGACCCTCCTTCGTTTTCATAATATAGGTTCAATAGTGTAAAGTGATGTTCAGTTAAAAGACTTATTTACCCTTCAAATGAACGGTACAAATCTCCAAAATTTAGGCCCAACAACCACGGCAGAGATGTGGCGGCTCAACGACGCCCGCGGACGTCTTCTGCAGTGACGCACAAACTGCCTTAACATTGTTTCGATGTCATCCGATGAGGGAAAGCAGCGGCACATCGCCGCTGCTACTACAGTTTAACAAAACAAATTGTGCGATTAGTGCGTGTGTGATTGTGTGTGTACGAGAGAGAGAGAGAGAGAGAGAGAGAGAATGAATTTGGGGATCGGGAGAGAGAATGAATTTGGGGATCGGGAGAGAGAAGAGAGGTTTTACTTTTGCCCCTCAAAAGAATTTCGCCCCAAATTTTGCATGTGAATTTCGCCGCCGATTTTTCGTTACCGGTGGTTTCGCAAGTGATTTTGCTGGCGATTTTGGAGTGAGAAAGGAGTACGGCGGCAGTGGTTATGAGCATGAAGAATTTAACCGGTGATGAGTATAAAGGGTGGTGAAAGATATTGTTATCGGCAGATTTCATTGTGTGTGTAAAGATTGGATTTTTATTTCATGGGAGATGATGTTTTTCTCTTTCTTTTTTGCTCTGTTATTAGGAGCTAAGCTTCTGTTCTTGGTTGTTCTTCCATTACAGGGAGAGGGTTGGGGTTTGGGGAGATTGGCGCGAAGAGGTGGTGGTTAATGGTGTGAATGCTTCACTTAAAAAAAACGGTTAGTGTTGATTTTGCATACAACCAATGAGCAAGCAACAACATGAAGGGGTGAGATGACACTTGGAAGTGGGATGGAGAATATGGGATTTAATAAAATTTTATATCAACATGCATGATTATATGAGGGCATAATTGGTTTTTTGGTACAAATATGAGGGAAATGGATTTGTAACAAGCTAACCAAAGTAGAGAATGTTGTAGGGTCCACGACTTAATTAAAATGAGAAAATGACCAACCAAACTTGTTTTATAAGTAGTAATATGGATAATAAGATGGCCTAATATGAAAATGCCTATTAAGCCATTTTGGAACCAAACGTGCTCCAAATATGTAAATAAGGCTAAATAACATGAAATGGCAAAATTAGTAAAACAGCCGAACAACAGTTGTCCGATAGATAACTCTCGAATCTGGAAATAGTCGAACGGAGTCGGCTCGATACTTCCTAGTATGATGAATATGCGTAACTGTCGAACCTGGGAGGTTCGACACTGAAAACTCCCGAATCTGGAGAACAGTCGAATGCCCTAAGTTCGATACTGATAACTCTCAAACAAGGCGATTCGATACTAAATGGTTGAAGAAGGAACAGTCGAACTGAAGAAACGACCGAACCAGGATAACTGTTGAACCATTGAATTTGATTGTTATTAGTTGGTTGCGAGTCTTGAATGAATGCATTAATGTCGGAGGACAGGGTATTTATAGATCCCGTCCAATGGGACCTACTCAATTTCTAGAAAATAACGGTCGAACGGGGCCAGTTCGACTGTCTGAATAACAGTCGAACGACCCATGTTCGATAGTTTTGTTTCTGGACCTTTCCTTGGTGGGGTGGCCCAAATACTATTTTAGGTCTTCCTAAAATACCCATCACAGTTGTTTATTTATTGTTTTATCCTCGCAACACAAATTCAAATTGTGTACCGTTGGCTTGTTGCTCTCATGGAGAGAACAATTAGTCTCTAGCGTAAATAAAGAGAATTTATAATGCACCAAGTAAAATTACAGAGTAATCCGTTTAACTTAATTGATTAACACGAATTATATAGAGAATGCATGTAGTTTTGGTTCAAATTGGAAAACCTTGAATTAGTGCATTGAAATTAAATACACCACATTTACTGTTAACCTAGTTTATACCCTATAATAGTCCTCTTAAAGGGTTAATTATCATGACCAATACTATTTGACTTTCGCCAAAGAGTCATTTGTTCCACTTAACTATCTACCATATATATAATTATATATTATATCAATGACATGTATCACCACGAGCGGAGCCAGAAATTATATGTAGGGGGCGAGATCGTGCATTTTTTTTAGCTTGTAATATATATATATATATATATATATATATATATATAAACGTGTGTGTATTTATTTATACTTTATTCATTGTAAAATTAATACTTTTGTGTACAAAAAAGAAGAAGAGAAAAGGCCAATCGGTACCACGTTATTCAAAAAAAGATGTGAAACGCTAAAAACTGCTTGTGGAAGGTTTTCTGCTTTTATTATTTTTGTTTATGACACATGATATGTTGAGTACTTTTCGACTTTGTTTTTCTTCAAATGGGTTTGATGTTGTTGACATCTAATTTTTTGTAATTAGATGGATATTTTTTATAATACAACAAGTTTTGTTTGTGATGTTATGAAATTGATAAAAAGATTAAATGATTATTTCGTAATTTTACCTATGCAATATGCAAGAAATTAATTTTAGTATCTTGCTCGATCACTAACTTTCTTAATCCAATACATTCTTGAATATTTTATATGTACACCAATGGTTGTTGGTTCAAGCGGTAAGGGACTTGAGTTGACTTAAGCAATGTCTCGGGTTCGAGCTTGTGGATGTAAGAAACTCCGCTGGGAGATCCCTCATCAAAAACGGCCCGGCGATGCTCGACTGAATTAGTCGCATAAGCGGACACGATTGAGAAATAAAAAAAAAAGAATATTTTATGAGTACTTTTCATAATAATAAAGCATATCGAAGGGGAAAGGGGAATGATAAGTTTTATAAACTATTCGAAATGCAATTAAAATTCTTACAGTTTAAACTAGGAAAATAGTTCATTGAATTTATTAGTGTACAGTGAACCTCTATGAATATGTATGCTACAATATAATTGAAGGTAAGAGGAAAATTATGCAGATATAAAAGAACCTGTTGCTAGCCTAGATGATTAGGCCAACACACCCATGTGGGCAATATTATGATTAGGCCAACACATTCATGTTGGGCAATATTATTGATCAATCAAATTATGAGGAAATTAACTTATTGGTGGAGAAGATACAATTGTTTATCAATTTTCTCACCATTTTGGAGCCTATAAAAGGTCATGCCGGGGTGATGCTCAAACACACCAAAAGAAGAAATAATCTTATACATTTCTTTAGCTATCTCTCTCCCTAATACATATTAATATATTAGTTAGTATATTTTCGATCGTCGGGGTTTTTAGTTCGTGGATCGGGTGAATATTGTTCTAGTAATATATTACACCGCCGAGGTCGAGGAACGCAAAGGATTGGCCGTCGGGTTTGACACGAAGGATCGACGATATAAAAGAGGACGCTACTAGTTATCGACTTACGGAGGTATAAATAATTTATTGTTTATGTCTTGTAATTCCGCTGCATAAATATATTTCGATAGTAGTATTGACGTTATTATTCATTTAAACTGTTGGAAGCGGAGTTGTGGTGTGAGTAGTGAGAATACGGTAAAGACGATTCTGTCAAAGGTAATTGGTTATTAAGTGGAACCGTTATGACCCACCAATTACCTGAAAACCTTGAAATCTTGTCTGGTAAGACGAGCTATCTCTTTCCGGGAGTTTACTTTGCACGATTCTGATCTACAAAACTCTCCAACTTGCCGGTACAATGGTTTAACGAGTAACGACATTGTTATTAAATAAATAAAATATCCAACATTGGTATAAGAGCGTATGGTTATTTTGATCATACGTTGTTCGATACTTGGTGTTAGAATTAAATAAATAAGTTGAAGTTGTTTATTTAATTATGTCGTTAATTATATATTGAGAAATATAATTTGGGGTTATAGTGAGTACTATTCCGCGCCGAAGGGCTATACGAGTTTAGTCTCTATAAGTTAATTTGCGCGAATATTAAATTAAATAATTATTGTTAACAGGATGATAATTCACCTGCTTGAAATAAACAATAAATTAATTACTGGAATTACCAGGTATATTATTATATGATTATACGACCTGCAGTCACGATACATGTATCACGCCTCAAGTATCCCTCGGAGCACATCTCCAAAAAACATCAAATAATGGAGCAAAGTCACCAGGAGAAATACGAGACCAAGGCAGGCACCTATCGGATACATTCCCAAAGAGTCTCACAGACTAGCCGCTATCGAAACTACTTCAGCATTGGGCAAGCACTCCGCCCCACTCATTCTGCCTCTCCAAGAGATATGAACTCTCGGAAAGGATGAGCTACAAGAACCAATCTTCCAAAGCCCACTAGAGCTATCGGAAACCAACAGAGTCCCAGAACCTTGACAAAAACACTTCCTTGCTATGCACTCTCAACACAAACACTCTCGGAACACTACCACAGTACTTCCCTGCTACGCACTCCCAGCACAAATACTCTCGGAACATTACTCCTGTTGGCCAACCCAGAGGTCGGAACTTCACAATAACGCAACAACTACAGAACAACACTCTTCGGGCACTCGGAGAAAGAAAACACCTACCCACGATAGCTAAAACCCTCTCGGAGATCAACCCATGAACGAACACTCCCTCGGAGAATATCCTGACGCAAACACTCCAGAATACACACCAGAATATCCTGACGCAAACACTCCAGGAAAAACACATAGACTCGGAAATACGCATATCGACTCGGAAAATAGAGTGGATCATAGTGAATAAAAGGAAGGAATGTTTTTGTCAGTTTCTCTCTTGTTAAATAGCATTTAGTTTTTGAACCACGGACAAAGGCGTTCCAACCCAAATAAATAATTCAGTTAATTAGGTCGTAATTCCAAACCCGTTAACAAAATGGCGCCGTCTGTGGGAACGCCATAAGTTTCGCCATCAAGAGCATTCAAAAGCAAGATCAACCAAGGAGAATTTACTCTCGCGGTCATTAAACCCTTAACCAGGTTCGTGGGATTGTTGCCACCACCAAAAGGGAAAGCAGGCGCTACAGCAATGGAACGATACGCACCAAAGATAAGTATCTTTCTTTCACTAGTTGTGGTTCGAGTCAGATTTTGGTTATCTTCGTGAGAAACCATAAGATTCTATAATTTACTATGTAAATACTTGAGGGGAGGAGGACATGGTCCAGTGACCTAGGAAAATATCTCCGAGAGCAGTTACTCTTAGAAGCTTCACTCGTACTCTCTCATCAAAGGCTTTCCGAAAGTCTAAATAAGTAAAAGAGACGAGGATATAAACAATTCTATTGGAACGATTCTTTGAAAGGACGTGAAAATATTCACTAAACTCTAAGCATCTATACATACTTAGGACCCTTTCCTCGAATAATTGAATTAAGATGAGCTGCCCAAAGCATACTATAAAAGGCTACGAGGGCGTGTCAGGGGATACTCCTATTTAGGAAAGTATATTTCCCCAAACTTGCACTGCAAATAGACACGCTACGCTAAGAAGGTTACTTGGCCAGTAAGAGTGAGATGCTCTCTCATTTCTGTAAACTCAATCTTAAAATTCTACAATTGAAAGAAAGGAACCAAGTATCCATAATATGCTGAAAAGTTATGTGACTATTAACACGAGAAAAAAGCTTCGTTCCAAATGAGAAATGTTTCATTCCAAATAAAAATTAAAAGTACCATTACACATAAACCTAATAATAAAAAGTACAATTACACATTAAAAGAAAAAAATGAACTAAAAAACTCCTAAGGCTGGGGGGGTAGAGCACTCGAAGGGACAGGAGTTGGCTCAGTGGCGGAAGGAAGAACTGGAGCACTTGCAGGAGGAGGAACACCAGAAGAGACAGCCTGGACTCCCACTCGGAGAGGGGAAAGCACCGAGGGCCGCGGAAGTACCGCTGCCAAGGGCACCCGAGTCGGGGAAGAGGAGGAGGGAGGAAGTCGAGAGCTACTCTTTTTAAAGAGGTCGTAGGCTTCCTCCAAAGCAGGTCTCTTCATCTCCGCGATATTGACTACCCGCGGGTCTAAATTGGGAGCCACCTTATTGCGCACCTGCCCGAAGCACTGAAGGAACCCCCACATAGCAGATCCTGCTAAGTATCCTTGGTGCTTACTGATATACAGTTCCTTCACGCGAGCAATAGCGTCCTCCCGAGCTTGCTTGACCGCAGCATCCACCCTTTGCTGCACCTCCTCGGAGGTGACACCCCCCCGAGACCGTAGCCTGTGACAGCTTCTCATTGAGAGTGTCCACCTGGCCCAGTGCCTCCGACAGATCCCTCTCCAACTCTTTCTGCTTGGCCTCCCAAGCAACTTTTTCCCCTTCAAAGAAGGTCACCCTATCTTTCAGCACAAGCCCGGAAGCCTCCATCTCCTTTACAGAAGAGTGGAGCTGCTTATTCTCCTCCCTCAAGTCATGGTTTTGTTTCGAAAGCATGGCCCACGCCTCGTTATACTTCCCCATTCTCTCTCGGATGTCCTCGTTCTCAGCCTCCAGCCTCCGAGACTTCTCTTCATCTGCGCTTGCCAGTTCTTGCAGCTTCTCGACCTCGAGTAACAGAAAAGGAAGCATTTTAGGCGCCTAAGAAAGCAAAACAAAAGAATAAAGATCCCGACACAGGATCTTAAATGAATTAGATAAATAAAAACTTACCAACATGGCCACGTTGTTAGTATAAGATCGGACGAATTGCCACCCGTCCGCTGGCAAGGAGTTAGCAGCCGACAAGTATCGGGTGACCGCCTCGAGTGCCACATGGGCATCTTCTGAGCTAGGCTCTCCTCCTGAGACTAGAGACTTAGAAGATGAAGACCTCCCTGGAGGTACTCCCCCCGACAGCGGAACCTGAGTAACTATTGGGCTATCGGACTGGATGGCCGCGAGTGATCTCGGAGCAAGAGCACTCGTAAGTGGGGGACCCGCAGCCAGAAGCTCATCCAGTAAACTCATTGTATCAAAAGCTGGAAGAGGGGCGGGATCCGAGGAAAGCGACCCCCCTTCTAGACCAAAAAAGTCTTCACCTCCTACAAAGTCAGAAATGTTTCTAAGTAAAGCTATCCCTTCGTCTATCTAGAGCATATTCCTACACAAATAAAAGAAGTGTACACTGTTTCAACGCTATTTAAGACTCGGGAGAAACACGTACCTTTGGGAGGGGTAGACAGTAGTGCATAAGCAGAATCCCCCGATAACTCCGAGGAGGAGGGTATACTGATAACACCAGGGGGTGGTAAAGTCATCCCCTCTAACCCAACCTCCTCTTCCCCACCCGCTATGACAAATACCCCCGCAGGGCCTGCATCTGCAGAAGTCACGCCCAACCCCGCTTCCTCAGGGGTATTGGAAGTCCCGCTAGACGACCGGGACGTAGCTGTAGCAACATTTAAAGAAGTTCCCCCTTGCTCATCCTCACCAGCACCAAAGGCTTCACCCTCTCCTAGGGTAGACTTCCCCTTCTTGGTCACTACGTCCTCGTTCTCCACCATGAACAGTCGCAGAACATTCACTACAATGACAACTACGAGTTAGATAAGATAGAAAAAAACACGTATGCTATAAGAGAGATAAATACTTACCAAAGGTGTCGAAGAGCTCCTCGGGGACAGCCAGGGGAGTCTCGATTTTGTCTAAAGGATAAATGTGCCTCAATTCTGCGGTCCGATAGAGGCGAGTAAAATTCTTCGACTCCACGAGAGGCTTCGCGGAGAATACCGGTGAGAACATCAAGGTATCGTCCATCACTCTCTCGGGAAATGTGGGCTCCCTCCAAGTCAGGGGTATGTCCCACTCTCCCTTAGCAGGACAGATAAAGAAAAACTTGCTTTTCCATGAACTGTGGCAGGTGACCATGCCCTCGGAGATCCGGTCATCCTTATCCCTATGGGTGAAACAGTAGAAAGGACCCCCCCCAGAGATGGCTTCAACTCAACGACAGCAAAAAACCTGTCTCTCGTGCACTCGATACCTCTCACCAGACACCAAAACACAAACAACGCCAACGCTGTGAAAGAGTTGGGAGTGAGTTGGCTAGGGCAAAGATTACAGTAGTTGAAAATATCGCAGTAAAAGAGCGGGAAAAAAGAGCGCAGTCTCGCCTTTATGTGTGGATAGTACACCGTCAGGTGCCCCGGCGGAGGAGAGTCACCCCGGTGGTGGGCCTCCGGCACCATCACTTCCACGTTACGGCCAGACGCGCCGTATTCAATGAAAAGATTGCGGATTTCCTTCTCCATGGCGGTGCTAGCCGTGTCACCCACCTTCTGGGTAGCCCGCGGAACACCACCCTTGTCGGCCTTTTTCTTCATCTTCTTCGTTTTTCCGGCACCCCCACTGCCGCTCGCCCCCCGCCGTCGCTGCACTCCTCTTTCGTGAACCTTGAAACGTTGCCCCGCTGCTCCTCCGGTACCGGAAGCAGCCGACACCAAATTAGTGTTGGATTGTGACGCCATTGTAGAGAATTCTTGAGAAATTAGAAAGTACTTTTGCAGAAAATTTTTTGCAGAGAAAGAGAATGTTTTTCGCTCAAAAATTGCAAGTAAGGCTAATGAGGAAATAAGAGGGTTTATAAACCCTACACCCACTAAGTGTCTTAAATGACCACTAAACCCACTCACGCCCCACGATTAAAAGTCGTGCTTAGTGCTATTCAATGTCACGTCTCCTCGATTAACGGAAACACAACGGTCAAGACGCTACGATTCCCGCACAATACATAAACGTGGCATTAAAATCACCATTAATTGCATTTAAATCGCAGTTAAACAGTTAAGTAAATGCCATAACTTTAAATTATAATTAATGCCCCGATAATGATCTAACGAGGGCACATTTCAGAATACGACGGGAATCACTCGGAGAGAGTAATCACGATACTCCTCGCCTTTTTAAAGGTAATGCCAAGAACGAGAGAAACGTCGAACAAAACATAAATGTCATTGACGAGTGTTTACGACATCCCTGAAGAGTTCTACGCGTCCTTGTGAAACATTCCCAGTATACCTGATAAAATTTACGATACCAGAGCCCTCGTACCCTTTAACCTATTAAGTTTCTAGTGCAGTAATAATGACCAATTGCACTAAAAACTGGGGGGGTTGTTAACAGGATGATAATTCACCTGCTTGAAATAAACAATAAATCAATTACTGGAATTACCAGGTATATTATTATATGATTATACGACCTACAGTCACGATACATGTATCACGCCTCAAGTATCCCTCGGAGCACATCTCTAAAAAACATCAAATAATGGAGCAAAGTCACCAGGAGAAATACGAGACCAAGGCAGGCACCTATCAGATACATTCCCAAAGAGTCTCACAGACTAGCCGCTATCGAAACTACTTCAGCATTGGGCAAGCACTCCGCCCCACTCATTCTGCCTCTCCAAGCGATATGAACTCTCGGAAAGGATGAGCTAAAAGAACCAATCTTCCAAAGCCCACTAGAGCTATCGGAAACCAACAGAGTCTCAGAACCTTGACAAAAACACTTCCTTGCTATGCACTCCCAACACAAACACTCTCGGAACACTACCACAGTACTTCCCTGCTACGCACTCCCAGCACAAATACTCTCGGAACATTACTCCTGTCGGCCAACCCAGAGGTCGGAACTTCACAATAACGCAACAACTACAGAACAACACTCTCCGGGCACTCGGAGAAAGAAAACACCTACCCACGATAGCTAAAACCCTCTCAAAGATCAACCCATGAACGAACACTCCCTCGGAGAATATCCTGACGCAAACACTCCAGAATACACACCTCTCGGAGAAACACTGTCACTAAGAGAACACTCAGGCTCGACCCTCGAGTCACCATTTAAAGCAATGAGCTCTCGGAAGCAAAGAAGGCAGTCTACCCCTTTATCATAAAGAAGACCAAAGCCCTCGGAAGAAGAAATAATACAGTCAGCACTTCAGATGAACACGTTATCTTATTGGTTAAATGAACATAGTAACACGTGTAGAACACCACCACATGCATAGCAACACCTGTAAAAACATGCATGACGACACCTGTCCCTGAAAACTCTATATAAACAGAGGAAGAAGGGAGAGGTGGGAAAAGAGGTCGGAAAAAAGAAGGAAAAACACATAGACTTGGAAATACGCATATCGACTCGGAAAATAGAGTGGATCATAGTGAATAAAAGGAAGGAATGTTTTTGTCAGTTTTCTCTCCCGTTAAATAGCATTTAGTTTTTGAACCACGGACAAAGGCGTTCCAACCCAAATAAATAATTCAGTTAATTAGGTCGTAATTCCAAACCCGTTAACAATTATTATTGCACATTGTGGCGCAAGAGATGATTCTGAAACTTAACAATTTTTCGATCTTGCGACGTGTATTAATTATTCTTATTTAATCTTAGATAAACGCGACAAATTATTTAGTGTGTGTATCATATCCCGAATTGTCTATTTACGAAGTGAAAATGGCGTCGAAGGGAATCATTGCTGATTTGAACAAGGGAGACAAATTGAATGGGGAAAACTATGACATTTGGCATCGTAAGATCCAGTATGTCCTGAACGAGCAAAGAGGTCCTAGAGACTCTTACCCATTCAATTGAGGCTCCTAGTGAAGCTGCCCGCACTGCTGAAAATCTTGAAAGGCACCAACGAGACCTTATCGCCTACGACAACTGGGTGAAAAAGGATCGGTGTACGCGCTTTACTATGTTAAGCAACATGCACAATGATCTAATTGGTGCATTTGAAAATTACGGCACGACGAAAGAATTATGGAATGATGTAAAAACAAGATATGGAGGTACGTCGGCCACCAGACTTCATGGTTTAACGATGAAATTTGACACGTACAAGATGTGCTCTAACCACATCATGAAGTAGCATCTTAGGGCGATGTCATCTATGATTCGCGGACTAAAGTGTGCTGGGAACGAGTTGACTGATAAACAACATGTTGAGGCGGTGATACGTTCACTTCCTGGCTCCTGGGAGACCATGAGCCAAACCATGACGCATATTGTGCAATCAAAACATTTGATGATGTGGCACTTCATTTAGAGCTAGAAGCAGAGCGCCTAGAGGCAGCTAATGCTAACGGTTCAGTTTATGTGGCTGAGTCTTCCAGAGCGCGTGACGCATTTAGGCCCAAACGCAGCAGGCACGCAAAAAAGGCAGAAGTGCGTGCTAGTCAGGTTCAGAAGACCTCCAACACCAACCAACGCTATAAAATGGGCAAGCGTGGTAGTGCAAAAGCTACCAAGGGGGTATGCTTCAACTGTAACAAAGAATGTCATTTTGCTCATTTTTGCACTGAGCAGAATTAGGTACTTTCTAATTTTTTCCCAAGTGCTTATGTAACTAGTCATGTTATGGTTGCTCATAGCTCTCCTACATGGATTGTAGACTCTGGGGCAGCCGAGCACATAGCTCGGGATAGAATTAGATATGTGGAGTACCGTCGATTACCTATTGGCAGTCGAGACACCAAAGTAGGAAATTGAGCTAGCGTTGCGGTGCTGGGCACCGACACGTACAAGCTCAATTTGCGCAACGGACGCACTCTTTTACTACATGATATTTTGTATGCCCCATATATTCGAAGAAATTTACTTTCTTTTGTTATGTTGTTAAAGCTTGGTTGTCGCTTTGTGTTTGAAAAAAATAATGCTTCCATATTTCTTGGGAACACTTTGTACGGACGTGGTTTTATTCGTGATGGTTTCGTAATAATGGATTTGAATTACCCTATCATCGATGAATCTATTGTTCTATATACTGTTTCGAATAATGCAGATTCTAACGTGTGGCATGCCAGACTGGGTCATATAAGGGAAGATCGGATGGCAAGATTAGCTCGAGAAGGCCTACTAGAAAATATCGCTAATGTCTCTCTTCCCACATGCCATCACTGTCTGATAGGGAAGGCAAAAAGAAAACCATTTGGTAAGGCCAAAAGAGCATCTTTTCCTTTGCAACTTGTTAACAGGTTTGGAATTACGACCTAATTAACTGAATTATTTGTTTGGGTCGGAACGCCATTGTCCGTGGTTCAAAAACTAAGTGCTATTTAAAAAGAGAGAGAAAAGGACAAGAACATTCCTTCCTTTTATTCACTATGATCTACTCTTTTTCCGAGTCGATATGCGTGTTTCCGAGTCTATACGTGTGTTTTCCCCAATTGTCCGACCTCTCTTTCTTTCCCTTCTTCCTCGGTTTATATAGAGTTTTTAGGGACAGATGTCGCTATGCATGGTTTTACAGGTGTCGTTATGCATGTGGTGGTGTTCTACACATGTTACAATATTTATTTAACCAATAAGATAACGTCTATCTTAAGTGCTGACTGTATCATTTTTTCTTCTTCCGAGGGCTTTGGTCTCCTTTATGACAAGGGGTAAACTGCCTTCTTTGCTTCCGAGGGCTCATTGGTTCTAACGGTGACTCGAGGGCCAAGTTTGGGTGTTCTCTTAGTGATAGTGCTTCTCCGATAGGTGTGTATTCTGGAGTGAGTGTTTCAGGATATTCTCCGAGGGGGTGTTTGTTCATGGGTTGATCTCCGAGAGGTTTTTAGCTGTCGTGGGTAGGTGTTTTCTTTTTCCGAGTGCCCGGAAAGTGTTGTTCTGTAGTTCTTACGTTATTGTGAAGTTCCGTCCTCTGGGTTGGGTTGGTCGACTGGGGTAGTGTTCCGAGAGCATTAATGTTGGGAGTGCATAGCAAGGAAGTGTTTTTGTCAAGGTTCTGGGACTCTGTTGATTTCCGACAGCTCCAGTGGGCTTTGATAGGTTGGTTCTTTTAACTCATCCTTTTCGAGGGTTCATACTTCTTGGAGAAGTAGAATGAGTGAGGCGGAGTGTTTGTCCGATGCTGCGGTAGTTCCAATAGCGGTTAGTCTGTAGAATGCTTTCTCTAGACGTACATTCCGATAGGTATCTGCCTTGGTTACGGATTCTGCCTGTTGGGCCATTAGGCACGACTTTGCTCCAGTATTTGATGTTTGGAGACGTGTTCCGAGGGCGCTTGATGTAGCTAGGAGATATTTGAGTGTTGTTCTCGTTTGTCGATCCTCGGGGGTCTTCCGAGGGATACTTGGGGTGTGATACCTGTATCGTGAATGCAGGTTGCATAATAATATATCTGGTAATTCCAGTAATTGATTTATTGTCTATTTTAAGCAAGTGAATTTCCATCCTGTTAACAAACCCCCCCAGTTTTTAGTGCAGTTGGTCATTACGACTGCACTAGAAACTTAATAGGTCGAAGGGTACGAGGGCTCGGGTATCGTAGATTTTGTCAGGTATTACACCGGGAATGTTTCATAAGGCCTCGTAGAACTCTCCGGGGATGTCGTAGACATTCGTCAGTGACATTTATGTCTTTGTTCGACGTTCCCCTCGTTCTTGGCATTACCTTTAAAAAGGTGAGAGGAGTATCGTGGTTACTCTCTCTGAGGCGAGTGATTCCCGATGTATTCTGAAATGTGCCCTCGTTAAATCAATATCGGGGCATTAATTAATGTTGTGCCATTTAACGGTGGTTTTAAATGCAATCAATGATAATTTAATGCCACGTTTATGTATGGTGCGGAAATCGAAGCATCCTGACCATTGTGTTTCCGTTAATCGAGGAGACGTGACAATTAATAGCACTAAGCACGACTTTTAATCGTGGGATGTGAGTGGGTTTAGTGGTCATTTAAGACATTTATTGGGAATAGGGTTTATAAACCTTCTCCTTTCCTAATCATATTCTTACTTGAAATTTTAAGCGAAACTTATTCTTTCTGCAAAAAAAGTTCTCTGATCTTCCAAATTTTTTTTTAATGGCATCTCAATCTACTACCAACCTGGTGTCGGCCGCTTCCGGCACCGAAGGAGCAGCGGGGGCAACGTTTCTGACTTCTCGAAAGAGGAGCGCAGCGGTGGCGGTGGCGAGTGGCAGTGGTGGTGCCGGAAAGGCGAAAAAGTTGAAGAAGAAAGCCGAAAAGGGTGGCGTTCCGCGGGCTACCCAGAAAGTGGGTGATACGGTTAGCACTGCTTCGGAGAAGGAAGTTCAAAATTTGTTCATTGAGCACGGCGCTTCTGGCCGTAACATGGAGGTGATGGTGCCGAAAGTTTATCACCGGGGTGATTCTCCTCCGCCAGGACACCTAACGGTGTATTACCCTCAAATAAAGGCGGGACTGCGTTCTTTCTTCCCGCCTTTCTACTGCGAAATTTTCAATTACTGCAATCTATGCCCTAGCCAACTCACCCCTAATTCTTTCACGGCGTTGGCTCTTTTTGTTTTTTGGTGTCTGGTGAGAGGCATCGAATGCACGAGAGATAGGTTTTTCGCTATCTTTGAGTTGAAGCCGTCTCCGGGGGTCCTTTCTACTGCTTCACCCATCGGGATAAGGATGACCGGATCTCCGAGGGCAACGTCACCTCCCACAGTTCATGGAAAAACAAGTTTTTCTTCATATGTCCTGCTGAGGGAGAGTGGGACATACCCCTGACTTGGAGGGAGCCCACTTTTCCCGAGAGAGTGATGGACGATACACTGGTGTTCTCACCGGTGTTCTCTGCGAAGCCTCTGGTGGAGTCAAAGGATTTTATTCGCCTCTATCGGACCGCGGGATTGAGGCACATTGCTCCGGTAGACAAAATCAAGACTCCTCTGGCTATCCCCGAGAAGCTCTTCGATATCTTTGGTGAGTTCTCACACTTACATCTCTTATCTTACAGGTGTTTTTTCTATCTTATCTAACTTGTAACCGTCTTTGTAGTGAATGTTCTACGACCATTCATGGTGTAGAACGAGGATGTGGTAACCAAGAAGGGGAAGTCTACACTAGGAGAGGGTGAAGCCTTCGGTGCTGCGGAGGCTGAGAACGAGCAATGGGGGACTCGTTTAAGGGCTGCTTCAGTCACGTCTCGGTCGTCTAGCAGAACTTCCGATACCCCTGAGGAAGCGGGGTTAGGCGTGACTTCCGCAGATGCAGGCCCTGCGGGGGTATTTGTCATAGGGGTTGGGGATGATGAGGTTGGGATAGAGGGGATGCCTTTACCACCCCCAGGTGTTATCAACATACCCTCCCCCTCGGAGTTATCGGGGGATTCTGCGTATGCGTTACTATCGACTCCTCCCAAAGGTATGTGTTTCTCCCTAGCCTTAGACGGTACTGAAACATTATACACTCCTTCTATTTATACGGGGATTGGCTTTTGATAGACGAAGGGATAGCTTTTCTTAGAAAAATTTCTGATTCGCATGAGGTGAAGACCTTTTTGGTCTAGAAGGTGGGTCGCTTCCCTTGGACCCCGTCCCTCCTCCCGCTTTTGAGGATACAATGAGTCTACTGGACGAGATTCTGGCTGCGGGTCCCCCGCTTACGGGTGCTCCCGCTTCGGGACCGCTCGCGGCCATCCAGTCAGATAGTCCTGTAGTCACTCAGGTACCACTATCGGGGGGAGTACCTCCAGGGAGGCCCTCGTCTTCTAATGCTCCAGCCTCAGGGCGAGAGCCTAGTTCCAAAGACGCCCAGGTGGCTCTCGAGACTGTCACTCGATATCTAACGGCTGCCAATTCCCTGCCAGCGGTCAGCGGATGGGTGGCAATTCGTCCGAGCTTGTACTAACAACGTGGCTATGCTGGTAAGTTTTTATTTATCTAATTCGCTTAAGATCCTTTGTCGGGATCTTTATTCCTTTGTTTTGCTTTTTTAGGCACCTAAAATTCTTCCTCTTCTGTTACTCGAGGTCGAGAAGTTGCAAAAACTGGCAAGCGCAGCTGAAGAGAGGTCTCGGAAGCTAGAGGCGGAGAAAAAGAATCTACAAGAGAAAGTGGGGAAGTATGAGGAGGCTTGGGCCAAGATCACACAGCACAACCAAGACTTGAGGGGGGGAAAATAAGCAGCTCCACTCTTCGGTAAAGGAGATGGAGGCCTCAGGGCTTGTACTGAAAGAAAGGGTGACCTCTCTCGAGGAGGAAAAAGCTGCTCGGGAGGCAAGGCAGAAGGAGTTGGAGCGGGATCTGTCCCATGCACTGGGCCAGGTGGATACTCTTAACGAGAGGTTGTCACAGGCTATGGTTCCGGGGGGCATCACCTCCGAGGAGGTGCAGCAAAGGGTGGATGTTGTTGTTAAGCAAGCTCGGGAGGATTCCACTGCTCAAGTGAAGGAACTATACATCAGTAAGAACCAAGGATACTTAGCAGGATATGCTATGTGGGGGTTCCTTCAATGCTTCGGGCAGGTGCGTAGTAAGGTAGCTCCCAATTTAGATCCGCAGGTAGTCAATATTGCGGAGATGCAGAGGCCTACTCTGGAGCAAGCCTACGACCTCTTTAAAAAGAGTAGCTCTCAACTTCCTCCCTCCTTCTCTTCCCCGACTCGGGTGCCCTTGACAGCAGTACTTCCGCGGCCTTCAGTTCACGCCCCTCTCCGAGTGGGGGTCCAGGCTGTTTCCTCTGGCGTTCCTCCTCCTACGAGTGCTCCGGTTCTTCCCTCCACAACTGAGTCAACCCCCGTCTCCTCGAGTGCTCTACCCCCCAGTCTTAGGGGTTTTTAGTTCGTTTTTTTCTTTTAAGCACCATTGTACTTGTTATTATTTTTATGTGTAGTGGTACTTTTATTTCTTGTTTGAAATGAAACTTCTTTTCCGTGTTAATAGTCACATAACTTTTCAGCATATTACGAATACTTGGTCCCTTTTCTTTAATTGTAGAATTTTTAAGATTGAGTTTACAGAAATGAGATAGCATCTCATTCTTACTGGCCAAACAACTTACTTAGCATAGCGTGTCCATTTGCAGTGCAAGTTTGGGGAGATATATTTTCCTAAATAGGAATATCCCCTGACACGCCCTCGTGGCTTTTTATAGTATGCTTTGGGCAGCTCAACTTAATTCGATTATTCGAGGAAAGGGTCCTAAGTATATATAGGTGCTTAGAGTTTAGTGAATATTTTCACGTCCTTTCAAAGAATCATTCCAATAGAATTGTTTATATCCTCGTCACTTTTAATTATGTAGACTTTCGGAAAGCCTTTGATGAGAGAGTACGAATGAAGTTTCCCAGAGTAACTGCCCTCGGAGATATTCTCCGAGGCCACTGGATCATGTCTTCCCCTCTTCCCACAAGTTTTGTATCGACTCCGCGCAAGTATTTAGAGAATCTTATGATTTTTCACGAGATATCCAAAACCGGAATCGAACTACAAATAGTGAAGGAAATAAACTTATCTTTGGTGCGTATCGTTCCATTGCTGTAGCACCTGTTTCCCCTTTTGGTTGTGGCATGATCCCACGAACCTGCTTAAGGGTTTAATGACCGCGAGAATAAATTCTCCCCGATTGGCATCGCTTTTGAATGCTCTTGAAGACAAATCTTATGGCGTTCCCACAGACAACGCCATTTTGTTAACAGGTTTGGAATTACGACCTAATTAACTGAATTATTTGTTTGGTTCGGAACGCCGTTGTCCGTGGTTCAAAAACTAAGCGCTATTTAAAAAGAGAGAGAAAAGGACAAGAACATTCCTTCCTTTTATTCACTATGATCCACTCTTTTTTCGAGTCGATATGCGTGTTTCCGAGTCTATACGTGTGTTTTCCCCAATTTTCCGACCTCTCTTTCTTTCCCTTTTTCCTCGGTTTATATAGAGTTTTTAGGGACAGGTGTCGCTATGCATGGTTTTACAGGTGTCGTTATGCATGTGGTGGTGTTCTACACATGTTACAATATTTATTTAACCAATAAGATAACGTCTATCTTAAGTGCTGACTGTATCATTTTTTCTTCTTCCGAGGGCTTTGGTCTCCTTTATGACAAGGGGTAGACTGCCTTCTTTGCTTCCGAGGGCTCATTGGTTCTAACGGTGACTCGAGGGCCAAGTTTGGGTGTTCTCTTAGTGATAGTGCTTCTCCGATAGGTGTGTATTCTGGAGTGAGTGTTTCAGGATATTCTCCGAGGGGGTGTTTGTTCATGGGTTGATCTCCGAGAGGTTTTTAGCTATCGTGGGTAGGTGTTTTCTTTTTCCGAGTGCCCGGAAAGTGTTGTTCTGTAGTTCTTACGTTATTATGAAGTTCCGTCCTCTGGGTTGGTCGACTGGGGTAGTGTTCCGAGAGCATTTGTGTTGGGAGTGCATAGCAAGGAAGTGTTTTTGTCAAGGTTTTGGGACTCTGTTGATTTTCGACAGCTCCAGTGGACTTTGATAGGTTGGTTCTTTTAACTCATCCTTTTCGAGGGTTCATACTTCTCGGAGAAGCAGAATGAGTGGGGCGGAGTGTTTGTCCGATGCTGCGGTAGTTCCAATAGCGGTTAGTCTGTAGAATGCTTTCTCCAGACGTATATTCCGATAGGTATCTGCCTTGGTTACGGATTCCGCCTGTTGGGCCATTAGGCACGACTTTGCTCCAGTATTTGATGTTTGGAGATGTGTTCCGAGGGCGCTTGATGTAGCTAGGAGATATTTGAGTGTTGTTCTCGTTTGTCGATCCTCGGGGGTCTTCCGAGGGATACTTGGGGTGTGATACCTGTATCGTGAATGTAGGTTGCATAATAATATATCTGGTAATTCCAGTAATTGATTTATTGTCTATTTTAAGCAGGTGAATTTCCATCCTGTTAACACAACTTATTCATTCTTATATTTGTGGACCAATGAATGTGAGGGCAAGACACGGTGATGTCTACTTCATTACATTTATAAATGGTTATTCACGATACGGTCATGTATACTTGATCTCCCAAAAGTCAGAAGCATTTGAGTGCTTTAGACAATATGTGGCAATGATAGAGAATCAATTGAATTCAAGCATTAAGGCTCTTCGAACTCACCGTGGTCGAGAATATTTATCTGAGCAATTCAAAAGGCTTTGTGATGAAAGAGGAATCAAGAGACAGTTGACGATGCCTTATTCTTCGCAGCAAAATGGTGTAGCGGAGAGAAGGAATCGAACACTTCTCCAGATGGTTATGTCAATGATGGCGCATGCTAGTCTCCCAAAATCCTTTTGGGGTGACACTCTTCTATTTGTTGCCTACATTCTTAAACGAGTGCCCTCTAAGTTAGTTAGTTCTACCCCCTACGAACTGTGGACATTCGAGAAACCAAATCTGAGTAACTTGCATCCTTGGGGTTCTACGGGATACGTTCTCAGCATTTCTCATAGATATGGGAAACTAGGTCCTAGAGGAAATAAGTGTATCTTAATAAGATATTCTGAGCACTCTAAGGGCTATGTTATGCTTGGAGAACGTGAGGATGGTAGTGTAACTGAAATTGAGTCACGAGATGTGGACTTTATTGAAAATGAATTCCCTAACAGAAGTGATGTTGATAGGAGTCTAGAACTCCAAGAGATTTCAGAGGAAGTGACCCCAAGTCACCAAGTTGAGAATGAAGAAGAAAATCTTCACACTCCTAGGGACAGTGGGAGTGACTTCACTCTGAGTGGGAGCGTTCCACTTGTGGAGAAATCACAAGTCTCTCAGCTGCGTAGAAGCTCAAGTGAAAGTATACCCCGTCGTCGTTTTGAGATTGAAGGGGAAGCTTTTATGGTGGCTTCGCATGATGATGGAGAACCTAAGAATTTCAAGGAGTTCTTACATCCCCTGTTAAAGAAGAGTGGTTAAAAGCAATGAAAGATGAGATGGAGTCTATGAGGACAAACCAAGTCTGGGACTTGGTAGATCTACCACTTGGGGGTAAAGCTATAGGGAGCAAATGGGTTCTCAATTAGACAGGTATAAGGCTCGATTAGTTCCGAAAGGATATACCCAACAATAGGGTATAGACTATGAGGAAACCTTCTCTTCAGTTGTGAGGTTTGCCTCAATTCACCTAATCCTAGCTATGGTAGCTCACCTGGACCTGGAACTCTACCAGATGGACGCAAAGACAACATTTCTCAATAGAGAACTAGATGAAGAGATCTATATGGATCAACCAGTGGGGTTTGAGGTCAAGGATCAAGAGCGCAAAGTGTGCAAGCTTAAAAGATCCATTTATGACCTTAAACAATCATCTAGACGATGGTACTTAAGATTTCATCGAGCTATACCTACGAATGAGTTTACAATGATTGGAGAAGACAATTGTGTGTATGTCAAACGGTCCAAAGGGAGTTTCATAATATTATCATTGTACGTTGATGATATTCTGTTGGCGGGTATGAAAAAGGAATGATTGTTTCCACTAAAGAATGGTTGTCTTCAAACTTTGAAATGAAAGACATGGGTGAAGCAGAATGCATTCTGGGAGTTAAGATCTCTAGAGATCTCTCTAAGAAACTTCTTAGTTTGTCCCAATAGACTTACTTGAAGAAGGTTCTAGAATGCTTCCAGATGCAAATCTGCAAACTTATCGACACCTCTATCGCCAAAGGTGAGAGATTATGCCAAGAAATGTGTCCTAAGACTCAATCCAAAAAAGAGCAAATGGCTTGTGTTCCTTATGCTAGTGCCATTGGGAGATTGATGTATGCAATGATGTGTACTCACTCAGATATTTGTTATGCAGTTGGGCTAGTAAGCAGATTCTAGTCAAACCTAGGACTTGCTCATTCGAAAGCAGTCAAGAGGATTCTTAGATATCTGAAATGAACAATGGACTATGTACTTTGCTATCAAGGTTCAGATTTGCAGCTACAAGGTTATAGTGATGCTGATTGGGGGCAGCGACCTTGATGAGTGCAAATCCATGTTTGGGTACGTATTCTTGCTGAATAATGGTGCCATTACTTGGAGTAGCAAGAAACAACCTTGTATAGCGTTGTCCACTATGGAAGCTGAGTACATAACATGTTCTGCAGCAGTGCAAGAAGCTGTTTGGTTGAGAAGATTCCTTGTGCACTTAAATATTGTAACTGATGCCTCAGATTCGGCAACAATGTTTTGTGATAGTGCAGCGGCGCTGGCCCATGAAAAGGATTCAAAGTATCATGGAAAAACCAAACACATTGATCTAAGGTTTCACTACATATGGGACATGATTGCGATAAATGAAGTAGTCCTAAAATACATATATATGACTCGCATGGTTGCTGATCCAATGACCAAACCTATAGCTAGAGATGTCTTTCAGACTCATGTTAGAAGTTTGGGATTGCGTAGATTGTTTTAGTTAACTTTATTTTGTTTACTTCATTTGGATATTAATGCAATATGATGTTCATTTCAAGTTTGATTTCATATAGCATTTCTGTTAATACACACACTAAAGTATGTCAACATGCATGATCGGCTATCTCACACGAGCGATCGCCTCTGGTGCTAGGTGAGCGAGCAGAGATGAGATATTGTGTCCCTTACTCACTTTACAGAAGATGAGTTGAGAGGTTGATATAAGTATACATCGCTTTAGTTTGATACTAAGATGAGATCTATGATATTTAGGATCGAACATAGATTTCTCCCAAAAACTAGGTAGCCTGTGTAGTAAGCCAGATGTTAGATATCTTCGCTGCTATGCGAAACGGACGAGTGATGGACTCAAGCTAGTCACTAGAGTGTGACTAGGCTAATATCTGTGCGGTGTTGATAGACATACACTCTTTGATGAAAAAAGAGTATTCCACCACAGCATGTGCTTCATACTACATGTGCTTGGACGACCATTTGTAAGAGTGAATGAATGATTCCCTGTTTCCTCACTGTGTGAGCTACATATCTTTTAGTGCCCTTATTTGACTGTTGACTATGTCATGACATCGAGGATTTGATGCTAGCTACTTTAGAATGTTATCTATGACCATGATTGATTTGGTCTAAAGAGGTATTACTGGGAAAGCAGTCAAACCAAAATCGATTGACATGAGGGCTAAGGAAGACTATTTGACACCACATCCGTGATAGTCGTCCATCATTAACAAACAATTGCGCGTTAAGTATGCAAAATTGTTATGGAACATATCATGAGAGTTCAGAGTTAAAGTATGGCCATGAGGTTCGACCTCTTGAGGGATTAGGCATTCTTTAAACTGATGCGATCAAATGAGTCTATGGCATATCGAGAAGACTTAGGGATTGTGCTATGCTGGTTTTCTTTCACATAAGACTTGATGTAGTACTTCCAACCTTGCAGGTGTTCTCAGTGGTCGCACGAACTATTAACTAGTATGAAGACGATGAACATACACTGAGAGATGCACGACTAGGTTGGGTCCACTATGTGTGAGTGTGAGATGTTGCCAGCCTAGATGATTAGGCCAACATACCCATGTGGGCAATATTATGATTAGGCCAAAACACCCATGTGGACAATATTATTGATCAATCAAATTATGAGGAAATTAATTTATTGGTTGGGAGATACAATTGTTAATCAATTTTCTCACTATTTTTGAGGCTATAAAATGCCATGCCCGGGTGATGCTCAAACACACCAAAAAAAAAGAAATAATCTTCTACATTTCTCTAGGCATCTCTCTCCTTAATATATATTAATATATTAGTTAGTGTATTTTAGATCTTCGGGATTTTTAGTTCGTGAATCGGGTGAATATTATTCTAGTAATATATTCCACAGCCGAGGTCGACGAACGTGAAGGATTCGACGCCGGGTTTGACACGAAGGATCGACGATATAAAAGAGGACGCTACTAGCTATCGACTTATGAGGTATAAATAATTTATTGTTTATGTCTCGTAATTCCGTTGTGTAAATCTATTTCGATAGTAGTATTGACGTTATTATTCATTTTAACTGTTGGAGGCAGAGTTGTGGTGTGAGTAGTGAAAATACGGTAAAAGCGGTTCTATCAAAGGTAATTGATTATTAATTGGGACCGTTGTGACCCCAACAATTATCTGAAAACCTTGAAATCCTGTCTCGTAAGACGAGCTATCTCTTTTCGAGGGTTTACTTTGCACGATTGTGATCTACGAAACTCCCCGACTCGCCGATACAATGGTTTAACTAGTAATGACATTGTTATTAAATAAATAAAATGTCCAACAGAACCAATCCCATCAACAACTTTTATACAAGCTTATAAATTATTGAAGATACAAAGTGTTGGACCAAGACGCAAGGGGTGCAAAACCTAGTAGAAATATATATATATATATATATATATATATATATATATCCAACAAAAATACATAATAGGCAGATCATGTTTTCAACAATTATATAATAGGCTAATAACTTATTGCTGCTAATGTTACGAGAACTCACTAACATCAGAATTTTTTTTAATGATTTTTAACATCACATGTTCACGGTAACTTAAGATTCATGTTTTGATATTAAAATTGAAATAAGGAATTAAGAAAAAGGTAAATCACGTGTTGAAGGAAGATACCATTTAATTAGATGTTGTTTATCGATTATTTCTCATTTTACTTCTTTTATCAACAAATATTGTAAGTGAGTTCAAAAAATGGTAATAAGACAAGCCACGAGTCACGACCGGTTATTACTTGTAAAACTAATTGTTGGACCAAATCAAAGAAAGATGAATAAACATATTGAGAATGAAAAAAATAGATTTAGTATTTAACTATTTATCCTTATCTTAACTTAAAGTTAATTTAAAAGAGGTGGAGGTTTGGAGGTGGGACGTGGGTACCCTGTGTTAGGCGTATTTATTTTTTGTTGTTTAATGGTCCTAATCCAAGACGTGGACCTTATACTTGCAAGTCTTCAGAGAATTTGCTTTTTTTCACCTTAAGATTACTTTATACCATCTTAATCCCAAATAAGAAGCATACATTAATTAAGTTACATGAGATTTGTTTTATTCTCTTGAAGATACAAAACAAAAACTACACAATGATCAGGAAAAAAAAAAAAAAAACCTACACTTGTGTCCTTTTATTAACAAACCTCATTTGGCAGTAAGAATTGTAGCGAAAGGACCCACACTACACTTAATTACTTTGTGATCGAGCAATAAAACACATAAAAAAAATAGTACAATACTTCAACCCATAAAGTACGATAAAGAATCATGAATTACAAATCAATTAATTCCAAAAGATCACACTACACTTAACTAGACTACACATCTGAATTCATGACAAAACATGATTAATATTGTAGTTATTTAAGGCATAAAGAATATATATTGATGAATACTACTCTTGAAAAAGTCTCAATAAATTATTAAAAATTTATAAGACGTGTAACTGAAAAGGTGTACTTTTCGTATAGGGAAAAAAACACTCTGCCCCCTATTCTTTCTGCCGTTTCGCACTTTACCCCCTCACCTTTGTTTTGTTGCACCCGACACCCCCAACTTTGAAACCGTTAGCACATTACCCCCCGCCGTTAGAATTTCCGTCAATTATGAGGGTATTTTGGGTATTTCGGCCATTTCTCTCCCCCCAACCCTGCAGCCGCTGTTCACTGTTCACCGTGCACTGCTCACTGTTCACGCTTTTCGCCGGAGTTCAAAGCGACGTCGCCGGGGTGGTGGTGATGAAATTGGGGGTGGTGATGACGACGACGGGGCTAGTGATGATGGCGGCGGCGATGGTGATGAAATTGGGGGCGGTGGTGATGAAATTGGGGGCAGCCGCCGCCATCATCACCACCCCCAATTTCATCAACACCGCCGCCGTCGTCATCACCACCCCCATCGCCATCATCACCACCCCCAATTTCATCACCACCGCCGCCGCCATCATCACCACCCCCAATTTCATCACCACCGTCGCCGTCGTCATCACCACCCCCATCGCCATCATCACCACCCCCAATTTCATCACCACCGCCGCCGTCGTCATCACCACTAGCCCCATCGCCATCATCACCACCACCGCCGCCATCATCACCACCCCCAATTTCATCATCACCGCCGTCGTCGTCATCACCACTAGCCCCATCGCCATCATCACCACCCCCAATTTCATCAACAACGGCTGCAGGGTTGGGGGGGGGGGGGAGAGAAATGACCGAAATACCCTCATAATTGATGGAAATTCTAACGGTGGGGGGTAATGTGCTAACGGTTTCAAAGTTGGGGGTGTCGGGTGCAACGAAACAAAGGTGGGGGGGGGGGGGGTAAAGTGCAAAACGACAGAAAGAATAGGGGGCAAGGTGTTTTTTTCTCTTTCGTATATAGTTCTAATGCATAAAAATAATTGACCACTGGGGAATACAATTACTATATGTTTCTTTTTGCTAATTTATAAACTTTAAAGAATGTATTTGGTAATAAAAAAAGTTATTGGGGGTTGTTTTCTGAATTAGAAATAAGACAGAGGGTATTTAGTGCAATGGAATTTAAGAACAAAAAGGGTAGTCGAGTCGAGTCGAGTCGAGGCGAGCACACCTGGATACGTTGGCTGAAATTCGCCCTTTCTCTTTTCTCTTCTCCCTTCTCCTTCTCCTTCTCCGACGATTCGATTCCGGCCACCGTCGCCACCGTAACACGATCGCGCTCAACCCTAACCGACACCGCCTCTCTTATCAATCAATTAATCAATCCCTGTCACGTGTATTTCTACAATATCTAGGTCAGATTGTACAATCGCAGCTTTGCTCAAATTCACCGATCGGAATTTCCACCAGATCCCACGGCACTCTCTTGTCCTCCCTGGTTCGTTCATCCGCCCTCTCTCTCATATTATGTGTTATTAGTGTTCTTATTCGAGTTACTGCACAAAAAAAGTAAATTTGATTCTGTTTGAGATTCGGCGGCACAGGCGTTTCAGTAGGTTTTGATTGCTTCACGCGATAGCTCTCTGCTTATGGGTGTATATATTTATATATATATATCTGGATACGTGAATGGAACTCGGTAGGGTGTGTTAGAGGTCGAGGTACTGGGATAGGGAACATCGTCATCTTTGATGTGTATTGCGTGCAGGAAGTTTGTTTAATATCGATTACCGTTTGCCTGCTACTCGAGAATGGAAAGCTGAGACCTTTTACTGTATTTATTGTTTAGAATTGAGTTGTTTATCTGTTGAAATTGTGATCTAGGCAAAGGCGTTGACATCGCGTCGTTGTATAGAGCAGTATACTTTAGAATGATTTTCGCACTCCTTCAAATTTGCTGGATTGAGATTGTAAAATGCATTTACTATTTAGAATTAAGTAGGTTATATGTTGAAATTGGAGGTGATCTAAAATTGACGTCAGGACTTTTTTTTTGGAACTAATGTTATATAGCAGGATACTCAAAAAATTTGAAACTGAAATATTGATGGAATGAACAGCCACTTTGTTATAGGTAAGTTGTACAGTTCTTATGCTTGTTTGATCATGTGGAGCTGGGTCATATGTTTTGATGTGTCACCTGATGGCATGGCGTGGTATCCCACGCGCTAGTGACATAGTTGGCATGTTATTGCCCTTCTTGTAAAGTAGTGCATTGGCGACTTCTGCTGTTATTTCTTGACGTGATTATGTTCTTGTATTATTGAAATGTATCAGAAAATTATGTAATTCTTTACGTTTTTGATCTTGCAATTTCTTTACATTTACTTTCTTTACCCTGCATGTGCAGATTTGTCTTTTTTTGCGTGTAAATATGTCATATTCACTGTTTAGGTAACTTGAGGCTCTTTGGATGACATCAAGATTTCAGTTGGACAATGAGTTCAAATATGTTGGCTGGAGACAGGAGGTATGAATTGGTCCTCATTTTCAAGGCTTTTCTTGTTTGTCGTTGTAAGTTTAGTATAATCAGTTAGTTAAATATGGTGTTGTGGTATGAGCTAATGTTTCTTAGAATCTTAATATGAGTATTTACAGGGATGAAATTGTTGGTACTGAAGTGCGTGTTTTGTTTCATTCCCAGCTTAGTTAAACTCTCATTGATTTGCTATAGTGATACACTGTGGTCATGGTTGATACTATCTACTGATACATTTCTATAATTGTCTTTAAGTTCTGGGAAATCCATTGACATTATGCTATGTAGGTTTCCTTGAAATGTAACCCTGTTGAGAAATGACTTCTTTCTTTTTCCTTGAATCTGAAAGATATATTATTAAATGCCAATTTTATGTGGAGTTCTCTCCGTAAAGATGTGGTTTCACAAGAGTTCAGTAACATTGAATATTTTCTCTGATTTTCTTTACTAGATATACCGATACATTTCTGTGATTGTCTTTTATGTTTTGACAAAATCATTAACATTTTATCTGATTTTCATACAACATAACACTATTGAAAATTATTATTTTATTTGTGCAATTGAAAAGAGCTTATAAAACACTAGTTACATCTATAGATTTCTCCTTTTAACGACGTGATTGAATGGAAGTTTTCAGTAACTTCTTTTAGAAGAGAAAAGTATATATTAGATGAACTATCCTTTGAAAGATCGATAATTCGAAACTTCTAACGGCACCACCCATTGTTTGAATAGAACGAGAAATTGTAGCTGTGATGGAAAGAGGTGGGATGTGATCGTATCTATCAATTTCTACTCGTGGTTAGCTAGGTCAAATATATATTTTTTTTGTACGGTGCAATGTAGTAATTTAGCTGGGTAGAGGTTCTTTGTCCTGCCAGTGGGTAATGTTGTATGAAGACAGTGGTGATGGTCTGGAGGCAGTTGGGGTTAAAAGGGTTTTCAGGTTTTTTCCTAAGTTAGTCGTTGACACTAATGATGAACAGGTAAAAGGACTGTATGTTATGGACATCTTGTTGTTTATAGACACTGATCGTAAACAGTTTGCATACTATTTTGTTTAGCTTTGTCATATAATCTTGATGAAAAGACATTTACATTGTAAAATTACATAAATCACAGTCCTTTATACTTAGTACCCGGAGCATGGAGTGTTGTCATAAAATTGTTTAGCTTTTTTACATTCTCTAACAAGACATTACATTTGGAAGCAACTATTTACTGATAACTGGAACAATAGTTAGAAGACGTACCATTTAGTTGGAGCTCGCTATTCATCTCTTATGCAATCGGCAATACCCTGGATCACATAATTTGTGCAAACAGGGAGATGCACTATGTTCTAGTTGCAATTTGGTGACTTTGGATGCACCACTTACTGCCGCAAGATGTTCTAATCATATCTTTCTTTATCTAGAAAACTGAAGAGAAACAGGACAAATAATGTAAAATTGTTGGTGATGTTGTTAAGATGAATGTTGGTGCTGTTCATGAGAACATTGTGATGATGCCCAGAGCCTTCAATGTTGAGTCTTATGAATGACAATGTACAACTTTAAATTCGCTTAACGGGCAAACTTAGGCACTGAGAAAGGGGTTAATTGCTGTGATGCAAGTAGAGAGTAGGGTTTCAGTCTCTCAGCTTGACGTGCAGAAATGTGTGTAAATATAATTGGTTAAATAGTCTTGGATTTGTTAGTTTATTTACCTGGAAATTGGGCTCTAAAGAGATGAAGCTATGTTATACATACTTTGGGAAAATTTAAGTTACACTGGAAAAAAATTCTTACTGTCATTTTAACATTTCTGGAAATGTAAAGTACTTCCTAGAATACATATAGTTTTTCATAGTTTGGTAGGTGCTATCTGACAACATATTTGGAATTCTTATAATTTTGTGCAATCATGCACCAGATTGAGCACCTACCTGTGACTTTCATGAATTAGGGTATAACTGTTATTCAAATAGATTTAATATGCAGCTACACTAGTTTTCTCAACTTAGTGCTTTTCTTTTTTCAATCATTATTGTGTTAGATTAGTTTTTCTGTAAATTGCTTGCATTTGTGCCGGTCTTTTGCTAGATGCACATCCTTTCAGTATGAGTCTGTTAACCTTGAGGACCTTACGTGTGTCATTATTTGAGATCCCTTTACAGGATGCTGATTTTGGTCAATCCACTACTGGTTTATCTTAATTAGATCCTGTCTGATTTTTCTAGTAAGTATTCTGAGGAAACGCATGACATTTTGCCAACCACTGCTGGTTTGGCTTAATTAATACCTTTCTGGTGTATCGTCTCTGTAAAGCCCAATTGTGTAAATTTATGCTGTTTTTGGGAAACTTGTGTAGACACATTTTGTGTCTGGCGTTTGTAAGCTTTATATACTGTCTTATGTTGACTTTATATTTTAAGGTGGGGTACTGCAAGAAGAGGTGGCATGACTGTTTTGGGGAAAGTTGCTGTTCCAAAACCGTTGAACTTACCAAGCCAGAGGTACTGATATCCTGCCAATCCCTCTTGTTCTATTTTTCCCCCCCTCTTTACAGCCTCCTTATTTTCATGGTTGCTTTCTAATCTATTGTTATTATGTTTGCAGGTTAGAAAACCATGGCTTGGACCCCAGTGTTGAAATTGTTCCCAAGTGAGTGAAGGGGGCCTTCTTTACAGATAAATGTTCTCTAGTTATCTTTATGAGTATCATGCACACTTCTCTGAGTAGCACCAGCACCTTATAAGAATTTTAAATACTCATTCATACTTTTTGTCCATTACATTGATTTAATTTTCTCGATAGAGGTACTCTTAGCTGGGGAAGCCGCCCTTCTTCCTCGGGGTCAAATGCATGGGTTTCATCTTCGTTGTCACCGACTGCTGATGGTGCGGCCACATCACCTAGTCATCGTAGTGGTCGCCCGTCATCACGTGGAAGTGATACTCGACCATCAACCGCTGGCAGTGATAGAACGCATGAACCTGTAGCCAGCGCTTGGAGTTCAAATTCTAGACCCTCATCGGCTTCTGGGACGTTGGCCTCAAATCAAACATCTTCAATATCGTTGCGCCCCAGGAGTGCAGAAACTAGACCTACTAGCTCACAGCTTTCAAGGTTCGCAGAGCCTGTTTCTGAAAGTTCAGTAGCATGGGGTCCAAGTAGTACTGCACAAAGATTGGTAAGAAACAAGCATTTACTCTTTAATCATTAAAGCTCAAGCATAGACTCAGTAAAAGGACTTTCTAATGGCTTATCATTTGTGATTAAGCCTTCTTGATATCACATTTTTGTTTAGTTTTTGATGCATACTCATGTTCGGAATTGTGTTTTATTTGCAGGGTGTGAAATCCTCCAAAGAAGACGGGTTTTCTCTGAGTTCAGGGGACTTTCCGACCCTGGGAACAGAGAAAGAAAATCCTGTGAAGAATTTTGAACCACAAGGTGGTTTTATGCACAGAAAATTATCATACAATTCCCATTTATTTCCATTACTGTATGCAAATACTAGCTGTCCATTGCTGTCTTTCATGTGCATTTGTGCCAAGAGCTTGCATCTTCTACATTTCTGAACAACCTGAGTGGTCATTTGCTAAGATGAAATATTAGCTTTAGTGGGTATGCATTCTCCTTCTTGAGCCATGTAAAATTATGTTGTTCCAGCTCTTCTTGATGGCCAGTTGCCAATCGCTGTTTACCATCTAGATGTTTGTCTAATTAGACGCCTTTATCTAAAACACTACATCTATTGATTAATGAGGTTTTCTTCAAACTGTCTACTTTTAAATCTAAATCTCTTTTATATTAGCTTTTCCTCATTTCTTTCTCTCATTCTTATCTGCCTTCCGTCTTTGATAGGCATGTCAATACATTTTGAGAAGTGTCTGATCCTCGATAGATAATGTACATTCTGTAGATCATTGACCTTTTGCACTACCTATTGACAGATCATAGCCGTCCGAGCTCAGCCTCTGGCAGTATTACTCCATCGAAAGAGAAGCATACAAATTTCCAAGCTGGTCTGCACGCATTTGTCTTTGTCAATTGTCAAAATTAATTCAGTTTATAAGTATCATAAGCAATATGCATCTTTGAGTGCAGATGCCGAACATGGAATGGTTAACGAATGGAGGAGTGATGGTTCTCGATTTGTGGGACCTGGCAGCCACCCAATTATGGAGAAATGGCAAGGGGAACCTCAACAATACTATAATACAACTGTTGCCCCTCAACACTTTGATGCATGGCGTGGTCCTCCTGTTAATGCTCCACCTGCTGTGTGGTACAGGGGGCAACCTCGAGGGCCACCCTTCGGAACTCATGTTGCTCCTGGTGGCTTTCCAATGGAACCATTTCCTTACTATCGTCCTCAGCTACCTCCTCCAGCTTTAGCTGGTTCACAGTCAGCACCACGAGGAGGGTCTGGTCCTAGAGGACCCCATCCTCAAATGGGAGAATTATATAACCCACATATGCCTGATGCATATGCACATGGTGTGCCATTTAGGCCTGGCTTCTATCCTGCCCCCCCTGGTCCTATGAATTTCGAGGGTTATTATGGACCACCTATGGGTTATGGCAAAGACGAGCGGGATATTTCACATATGGGCATCAGAGGTGGCCCTACTGTTTATAATGTTTATCCAGCCTCAAGTGGTCCTGATATGGTTAATTCTCATGGCAGATCTGGTCCCAGTGGGAGAACAATATCTGAACACGTGGAAGCTGTTCATTTGGAGGATACTGGCAGACCAAAAAGCGGTGCTCTAAAGGGTCATAATGAGCGGGATCAGGAGGAAGGAGAAAATTGGGAACAAACTGTACAATCTAATTTCTCACGTATTGGAAAAGGTCACCTTCCTTTGATGACATCTCGTAAGAATGAATGGGGGGCTGAAGTTGATGCAGAAGATGATCTATTTGCCAAGAGGACAATACTGAACAAGAACACTTCCCGCAGTTCCCCACGTAGAGATCATTCTTCAGGCAGCGTCAAAGTGAAGTCATTTGATGGCAGTGGCAGTATGAAAGCAGATGATGATAGTTGGGCAAATAAATCAGAAAGTGGGCCACGATGTACTCAAGGAATGCCTCAGGTACCTGCAACAAAAGACGGTGATCTGATGCAGAAAATTGAAGGTTTGAATGCAAAAGTCCGTGCTTCTGATCATAACAATGACGACCTACACTCTCAAAACAGGGCAGAACAAAGGAGTAGGTCCAAAATCATTGATCTGAAGAGTAAAGATAATACTGGTGAAGTTAGCGATTCAGTTGGGTCTTTGGACAGGATACCTGTTTCCGGAGATTTCGTCACTGTTCCCATTGGTCCCGCTGAGAATAAGCCATTACAGCCTACGGCTGTTTTGTCCAGGTATGATAATACTACTTATGTACTTTGTTTTCATGCATGCGCATTACTAAATAACATTTTACTATAACAGGAGAGCACATCATGGTGCCCAGGGTAGAGTTGATCAACACCTTAAAGGGAAGTATAACAACCAGGACACAGATGGATGGCGGAAGAAGCCTTTTGTTCCTGAATCCTCCAGGGAAAGTACAGCTTTAAATATTGAATCTGCATCTAGCACCCAGGTGCTTGGGCCTAGCTCAGTTGGGGAGGCTGCTGTAGTTTCTGCTATCAACCCAGTGGGGATATTTGAAGGAGAATTTGTTGCAGAAACATCTAATTCAACTGCTACTCAGGCCCAGGTTTTTGAGTTCTTACTTTTTCTTCATTACTTATTAATTTTCTTTTCAGGCTATGTGACCTAATCTTTATGTATTCGACTAGCGTGCAAAGGCAAGAGAGCTAGCAAAGCAACGTGCCCTTCAACTACAGAAGGAAGAAGAGGAACGAACAAGAGAGCAGAGAGCCAAGGCTTTGGCTAAATTAGAAGAATTGAATCGGCGAACACAAACTGGTGAAGCTGCCAACCAAAAGACTGAAAGGACTCAGGCCATTGCTGACAAGCAGGGAGAGCAAGAAGAAATACGCTCAGTCAGTGAATCAGCTATAGGTGATCCCCAGCTCCAAACACCAAGCACTAATCTGGTTTCCAAACCTGGCAATGCCGTGGTGGACAAAGAAGGTGGTTCTTGTGAGCTTGTAGAATCAGTTGTAACGAGAAATTTGCCCCCAGATGTACCAAAGACAATTCAGTTTGGATCTCATGTATTACATGGTCATTCTTTGCATGTAAAAGGAGATGCTGATACTGCCAATTCTGGTAAAGTGATTTCTCAATCAGATGATGTCGGGATATCTAGACCTAAGCAAATAGGCGACAAAATGCAGAATAGTTTAGTGCGGAAGGGTCAACATGAAAAATCGGTCTCGCGTTCGGAGTCTGCAGGACAAAGAGATCATCCTAATGTAGGTGCTACTAATATTACATCCACGGAGGCTCCTGCAGGCGAATTCAAACCAAGTGGCGAGTTGAATATGCAAAAGGCGTACAATACTGTGGCGGAACCATCCACTGATCGGAGAAGGAGAGTTGTCAGTGGTGGTAAAATTAAGCATCGACCAGATAAGGCCCAAGCAGCTCCAATTTCTCCACCAGAAATATCTGGTGTTAATCCAGAAAAAGAGTCGATCGAAAATGGCAAGTCTAAAGATACAGTGTCAAATTCAGGTCTTTCGGTCTCAACAGTGGTTGAACATGATAAAGGACAGCAGGCTCAGGAGGCATATGTTTCCGTTCCTAATGAAGAATCCCAAAACAGAGTAACCAATCATGGGAAGTCTCAGCCTCTTCGCAAGACACCAAGAAGTCAGCATGCTAACAGATCTGTGGACAAGGTTATTGGCAACGATGTTATCTGGGCTCCTGTGCGCACAAAGAACAAGGCTGAGGATTCAGTTGAAGCAAGTCAAAAACCTACCCTGGAGTCGGCTACTCCAGCAAAGAGCGATAATGTGGTGCAGAATATTTTGAAAGGTAAAAAGGCTGAAATTGAGAGGTATGTCCCGAAGCCGGTGGCAAAGGAGCTAGCTCAGCAAGTGAGCATTTCACCGATGCAATCTTCAGCCAGTTCATCTAAAACAGATGAGGCTATTGGGGTGGGGCAGTTTGTTAGCTCTCAAACTCCAGTGCCTGTAAGCTCCGCAAGTGCATTAATGGGGTCTAATGTGGAGATTAAGGAGGGTGATGGCAAGCATAAGAAGCACAAAAAAGAACATGGACAGTGGAGACAAAGGGGCACCACAGATTCATCTCATACAAAGGACATGCATCTTGGGTCTTCTCCAACATCGGAACCCACTAAGGTCATTCAGCAGCCAATGGAACAAAATCAATTAGTAAAATGTGAAAATGATTTAGCAAATGCTGAGCCTACTGGTAGGTATGATATACCGAGTAATACGGCGGCAACTAGACTGAACAGATCTACTCCTGTGAAAGATCATGGAGCTACTGGTCATGGGAAGAGAAATATGTCTAGGGGCCCTAGAATAACAGGAAATAACCCTGATCATAAAAATACTCTCAGTGGTGAGACTGATGTGACTTTTGTTCAGCCTGAGGGTACTGATAACCTAACTGACAGAAGAGTTGCTTCAAAAGAAAATCGTAGTTTTGTGGAGCAGACATCATCTCATTGGCAACCAAAATCTCACTCGGGTTCTACATACTCGCAGCATGGGAATAAAATTTCTGGAAGTGAACCGCTGAACACAGAAATAAACAAGCTCTCAGTGAAGGACAAGGTGCAAGTACCACCTCGGCAGGATAAGGAGAGGAGCAACCTTGGTCGAACTCAGGCAGATCAATCTGGCACAGAAAGTAATTCGTCGATAGTGTCAGCAGTAGCCCACTATCAAGAATTTAACACAGAAAAGAAGGCTGGCTCCATTAGAGGTCGTCCCTATTCTCCGAACCTAGATTCAGTTGTCCCCAGAGCTCCTGCTGCAATTGTTGATAATGAGCAGGAGCGCAATATGTATTCTGATTCGAGGAGAAATGGAAACCAAAACCGTCAGTCTACCAGAGGTCATGAATCTCGTGGAGAGCGGTCTTCAGGACAAAACACCAGGCCACATAATGTACCTGCATTTCGTGAAAGACAGAAGCCGAATGTGCACTATGAATACCAGCCAGTTGGGTCCAGCAAGGGTGGCAATCCTGATAGGCTTGAGGAGCCAACCGATAGAGGTCAAAGATACAGGGACAGGGGTCAGAGTCACCCCAAACGTGGAGGCAATTCTTACAGGAGACAGAGTGGTGCTGTCCGCATGGATTCTGGTCAGGACTGATATGGTAGTGATAATTTTAGTCATATCCTTTTCTCTTCAGGCAGATGTTCCAAATGCCTGCCTTTGTTCAGGATTATATTCAGGTATCACTCTCTTGTATTTGCCTATATTTGTGATTTACAAACTAGTTTATCGTTGACTGGTGAACGCAAATTGAGCAGAGAATTAGGGGTGAGAGTAGGGCACACGCCTTTGAGGTTTGGGGGTTGTGTTAGCGCGCAAGCATGGGACAATTGTAATTGATTGGATAACATTGTAGTTTGCTTTTATTTTTTCACCTTAGCAATTCTGTCGTTTTGTGTAGTAATGGTCAAACACACATCTCTGTATTGCTTGCGAAAGATCCGTAATGAGTGGTGATGCAGCTTATATTCAACTTTTATCTGAGCCTTGAAAGAACCTTGTGGAGTGTAGCGGAGCTAATATTGCTAGTTATCTGAAGCTTATCATCTTTTAGCTGTATTTCCTTCTGTTCGCTTGTTGTAGTAGTTATTGTTCTCGCTAATTTGTTTATGTAACTGCCTTCAAATCCTAGCAAAGTGGACTTTTGTGTGGTTGTGGTTTGAGTTACTTCCCACGATTGGTAAATTTGAGTTTTGTCTAGCATTTGTTTGCTGAGTTTTTGAGTTGAATGCTTTGTACGTCTGTCCAGTCCCATATTTGGAGGTATAAGCTATTGAATTTTTACAGTTCTGTGAGTTATTGTTTGTTTTGAGAATCAGCATTTCAAGATAGTAAAGTTGGCAGTTGTTTGGGTAACTAGAAAATAAGAGGCTTTGTATATAGCCGCTGGCCTGGTATGAACTAAAGGAGACAGACTATACGTGAAAACAAAATATTGCTGGCAGTATCAGTTTAACATGTTAAGTGTAGAATTTTAGCCATGTTGACTGCTGAAAGGGGTTAACTTAAATAATACTTCTGTTGTGGCATACTTTTGTAGAGAAATCATATCTACTTTTTGCATTCATCTTCATTTGATTATAATGCGGAGATTTTTATCTGCAAATTTTAGATAGCCTTATTTTGTTGTTTCTTGATATGCCTTGGGAGTTTCTTGGCTGGCTATTGAGAAATCTGTCACGTGATTTATTAGAATGTTAAATCTCCGAGCTGTTATGACTTGTGAGTATTGTTGTTTGGGTTTTTGGCACAACACCCCCTCTGTAATGTGCAAAAAGTGCATTACCCCCTTAAAATGGTGCAATGTATTCTCTTATAGAAAGAGGTGAACTCACTTGCGAGTGATATTACTTTCTTCTTATTATTTTCTTTTAGAAATCTAAATATTTTAAAATTATTTTCACTTTAAATTACAAAAAAAGGATAATATAATAAATTACTAATTTACTTAATAAACAAAAAAATAGATATTTGAATAAAAGAATTTGACAAACTACAAGTACAAATACATGAAAAATTCAATATATAGTTAGTATGCACTAATTATAAGATTACATGGAATAATTCGTTTATTTTAAGATTATAGGGGTTATGTTATTTTTAAGATTACAGGGGGTTATGCGTATTGTTGTTTTAGTCTTTAATTTTGTAGCTCTGTTATATGCTATTAATAGCAGTGATGGTTTGAACTATAACAGTGGGACAAGTATGACGGTTTGAGCTTAATATTTGATCATTTTGCTAAAAAAATGTGACAGTATCGTGGTGATACTATTCTATGAATCTTTTCATAAGTTTTGTCTCAGTAGACCGTAGGAATCTTGGCCAGTTGAAACCAGAGCTCCTACCAACCGTATCACAAGATTAGTCGCATGAATCATCAATCTAGTCCCAAGGTAAGCGTGATTTATGAAATTACTTGTTCATGTTTAATAATATCATGAAAGTTATTGAGTTTGATGAACATGTGTCATTTAGATAAGAGTAAAAGTTTAAGCAACACCTTGAGAATGTTGGCATATGTCTTAAGTTTTAGTTGAGTATTTCGGTTATGTTATGTGGCTAGTGGCAAGCGTGTAGAATAGTGATGGTGAAGACTTATGAGGAGATGGTGACATGACATCCATCTAAAAGTAGAAAGGACCACCCTTAAGGTTAATATCGTCCAATTACAAAAATCTCTTGAAAATTCATTATTCTCTTTATAAACAAATGCATCCGAATACATATGCATATATACAATATGGAGATTTGTTTGAAGTGTGAAGTGTCTTCTGTGATTTACAAAACACTCAATGAATTTTGCAAAAGTTTTGTTTTAACGTTTTTTTTTTGTAGTAAGATATATTTGATGGAAGTCTATTAAATAAGCTTGATTAGTTGTTTAGCGCATCTTACATCAACAAGAGCTCGCATATTATTTGTTGCAAGTCTCTTATGCCTTAACCAAGGATTCGACAATTTTTTCGTGGTGTTCAAAGAATTTTTTCGTGGTCTCATATGCTAAATTTTATTCTAGTAATGGTAACAAAACAATCAGTTATGATCAAGCGTATTACAAATTTAACCATGGCGCAAGAAGAAATGTGGAGATTGTAGTTGATAAGCGAAGATCAATTGACTTTCACAATATGAAGTATAGTATGTAATAACAAAAACTTGAACATCAAGCTTTACATGAAAATCAATGTGAAACAAACATGAGTAATTTAACATCGAAGTTTTGTTTATTAACTATCAATCAGATAAGTCCGTCCAACAAGTTTGATTATATATGATTTTTGTTATTATCCGCGACTTAAAGTCTTATTTTATGTGATAATGAATGCAATGCTCAAATGTCAATGAAATATATTATATATCTTATAGTACTAACAATGGATGTTTCAAGCAGGATGCAGACGTTGATTTTTCGTGTTTCAATTTTGCCTCTGTAAGTTCAACTAATTACTGTATTATGTTTTGTTTTACATTAATAAATATCTGGAGGGTTCGCACGTGTTAATCGATAAGACTCGCAAATAATAAAAAATTTTAACAGTAAATTGTGTTATGGTTCGCTATAAATTGCAGAACAATCCTTCAATGTTTTAATTCTTTTGATCTTGCCTAAAAAATTTTACGTTTTGCACTTATTGGCCTGCTGTAAATTGCAAAATGATCTTTTTATTTTTTACTTCTTCTAAATCTGCTCCAAAAGTTTTTGTTATTTATTTATAGGTCATACTATAAATTATAATTTGGTCCTTTTGTTTCAGATTATTTTAATTTTGCCCCAAAATTTTTGCTACTATGTTTTTTTTTTTGGATTTTTCCGTAATAAATAACTTGTGTGCTCAATACCGTGGGGGTCCGATGTAAATTTTAGAACAGACCTTTTAATATATTATGTTTTTGGTTATGCAGTAATACTTCATTAAATTCGTCCCAGTTAGGTTTCAGTAATTAATAGTACAACGATCCAGGTATATTTACATTGGCTCTGCCTAATATTTGTGATCGTCCATCTTTCGAGAAATTAGCACTTACAACCGCTGCACCACGTCACCGTGTCCTATGTGGTGCAACACTCCAATAAAAAACTTACACATAAGATAGCAAAAAAAAAAAAATCAGTTACACAACATGATTATAATTGTCTTCTCCATCTTTACTGGTTCTTTACTGGTTCTCTCGCATACACCAACACATACCTTGGTAAAACTGTCGGTCTAAGTTATGTTCACTCTACCGTCAAAGAACACATTGCCACACCACACTTTCAATTTTACACGGCTTTTTTATTTATAAAATATAGATCCATATCTCTTTATTTTGTTTTCCTTTGACCTTCAGAACTACAAACGAAACTTCAACAATTTTCTTAATTAGCAATCTCATCATCTGCGGTTTCTTACACTTTATAAATTTTTATGGTATGTAAAATGACTATGTTTGTTACGTAATTTCTACGAAGTAAAAAATGTCAAGAATGAGTGAGAATCTCTTCTATTAGAGAGGAAATTAAGAGATGGACACACGAAATTTGTAGAGGTTAATCTTTGGTTTGAAAGCAGGAAAAAGAAAAAAATCAACACACATAGTACAGATCTAGCACTGGGCATAAGAAGTTCATAGAGGTTAATATTTGATTTGTGGCTGAAAATCCGTATGTGTGTGTTTCTACATGAGAGAGAAGATCCAGAAAAAATTATAAAAATGATGACTGTGATATTATTATCCATTTGTAAGTTTTTTATTGGTTGGCTGCACCACGTCATATGCGATGACGTGGTGCAACGGTTGTAAGTAATAATTTCTCCCATCTTTCATTGTTTTGATTTTGTCCTATAATTTATCAAATTACTATATTTTGTTTCAAAAAAATATTCATATTATAGTCGCAAGTTATTTAAAAAATAAAATTTGAAAATCATTTTTAAACATGTAAAAATATTTATTGTTTTTCTACATAAAAAATCTTTATCGTTCAAAACGAACGCATGGGCGAAGTTGCCTAGTGTATATATATATATATATATATATATATATATCTTTATTTATAAAATATAGATCCATATCTCTTTATTTTGTTTTTCTTTGACCTTCAGAACTACAAACGAAACTTCAACAATTTTCTTAATTAGCAATCTCATCATCTGCGGTTTCTTACACTTTATAAATTTTTATGGTATGTAAAACGACTATGTTTGTTACGTGATTTCTACGAAGTAGAAAATGTCAAGAATGAGTGAGAATCTCTTCTATTAGAGAGGAAATTAAGAGATGGACACACAAAATTCGTAGAGGTTAATCTTTGGTTCGAAAGTAGGGAAAAGAAAAAAAATCAACCCACATAATACAAATCTAGCACTGGGCATAAGAAATTCATAAAGGTTAATATTTGATTTGTGGCTGAAAATCCGTATGTGTGTGTTTCTACATGAGAGAGAAGATCCAGAAAAAATTATAAAAATGATGACTGTGATATTATTATCCATTTGTAAGTTTTTTATTGGTTGGCTGCACTACGTCATATGCGATGACGTGGTGCAGCGGTTGTAAGTAATAATTTCTCCCATCTTTCATTGTTTTAATTTTCTCCTATAATTTAACAAATTACTATATTCTGTTTCAAAAAAATATTAATATTATAGTCGCAAGTTATTTAAAAAATAAAATTTAAAAATCATTTTTAAACATGTAAAAACATTTATTATTTTTCTACATAAAAAGTCTTTATCGCTCAAAACGAACGCATGGGCGAAGTTGCCTAGTATATATATATATATATATATATATATCTTTAAAAGAATAATCTTATATGTAACTTGCTTCAAGTTTTGCCAGAAAATTCAGCATTTGGTTTAGCCTCATGTAACAACGTGAAATTAGAAAAAGAAACGTGTGTATTCAAGTAACAACCAGATGAGCAAGAGATTCCTGGTTCATGCTAAAATAATGTAGCAAAAATATGTGTGGTGGTGGCAACGTTGAATTGTGAGAACTTCAATAATATGGTAAGTGTGTACATGTGTGTGCGCCTGGGTGTGTCTCACAAAGTGCATAACTCAACTAGAATATTGATGGTCCACTGATGTTGATGTTGCAGTTGCAATAAAGTTTTGGAAAAATTTCAGTTACCTATGTAAACTTTAGCCCGTTTGACATTTACATATTCAAACATTCATTATAACTTTCATTCCGACCTATCTCGGCAAAAAAACGTCACTTTTCAGCCCTGTGACACTACGCTGTCGTCATTAGAGAGTGTAATTTTATTATTTTATATATTAGGGAGTGTAATGCAATATGTATAATTAATTTAGCTGAGATAGGTCGGAATGAAAGTTTGGACCGTAAAGTGTCACGAAATTGAAAGTTTGTACCATAAAGTGTCAAAAATGAAAGTTTGGATAGACAATTATCAAACGGGCCAAAGTTTGGATAGGTAACTAAAATATTTCCTGAAGTTTTCATAATCCTCGAAATATGCCTTTGAAATCGATTGAACCGTGTTAACAGATGAACCAACATTAAGCTTAAAGAACTAAGGTGGTATCGTTGTCGGAAAAAAAGAAGATGGTTGTAAGTTGTAAGTTGCCTTAGGTCTTATGCGTAAGAGGGTGGGGAGCGATGAAGATGAAAATGTGACCAAGGCTTGATCGCTAAAGGGAGTGTTTAAGAAAACAACTTGATCACAAGCTCCTAAGGTGGTGCATTTTGGTTTGATATAACAAGTTCCTGTCAAGGTGATAGAGTTTTATGAAAGCAACGGTCTTCAATGTTATTATTAGAGTTAGAGTCCTATAGGGATTTTAAGAGGGAATATAATGGGACTCTAAGTCTGATATGGCATTGAAGCTCAAACCGAAGAAGTCTTATGTTTAAATTCCACCACTATCCAATTAAAAAACTAAAAAATAGTGTTTTAGGCGTAGTAAAAAACTTATCGTCTGCACGTTAGGGGGCATGTTAGAGATTATATATGGATTAGTTCAATTGCCCACCATCTTTACTATCTTGAGTTTTAGATGAAATGACAACTTAACATCATTTCAGAGTACAAGCCTTATAGGATACCTCAGATGATGACCTTCAGAACTGAATACTTTGTGAAGTGATGGTCAAGTGTCTTTCGGGGGAAGTGATAGAGCTAGGAGTTAGAGAATGATATTGTTAGATGATTGTAGAGACACATTAGTTGGAAACATTGATGGCACATGAGCCTAGTAAAGACTTAATTCTAAGAGTAATTTCAATTGCCAAATTATGTGCAAAGGTAAATGAGGCGCTTGTACTATGAGGTTGTTGATGACAAGGTATTAGTACGACCAACAGATGGAAAAAAAGTGACCATCGGCGTCCATTCCCCAAGCAAGTGAGCTAAACATAGGAGTGCCAAGTAGGCGATTACGGACGAACAAAGAAATAAGATGTTTGATTGTTAAACGAGTCCAATCCTGAGTACAAAAGTGACGAGTCAATTACTTCAACTATGTTGAGGCCTTGAGGGAAAACTATTGCTTTGGTAAACTCTAATATATAGTATCCACATGAAGAAAATATCAAGCTACTAGATATACTTTGAATTTTAATTTGAGAAAACTTTGTGTACACATCACAATTTGACATACCAAATCTTCGAGTGAGTGTCTTGGATTAAATTGTAGTGCACTCTAACTCAACTTCAGAATTTATAATCAAACATATTGCTTACGTCTACAAAAATCAAATCCAATCCCTAAAAAATCTAAAGAGGCCCTAACTCAACTTCATAATTTATAATAAACTGATAAAACATAAATACACTGTACAAGGAAAAAACCACAATGCCATGAAGAGGAGTTTCGAAATAGGCACCTCGTATACTAAAGTCGCCGACACCCTGCCATTCGAAGGACGGAAGGATCTTAAAACCACTCGTCTGATACAAAGGACATCTCTAATACATTGTGGCACCTTAATGATCCACTTGGAAGAATCATGTTTGCAAAGAATGTCGGTCATTATTAGCATGAACCTCCCTTCAATCACAGGCGTTCCACATTAAACTTTGTAAGCAGATCCAACTCCCACGAGGCAATATTAATGGATGCCCATACTTATCATTGAAGAAGACCTAGTTGCTACACTCATGATGCACCCAAAACCCTATAAATAGAGAAGAAATTCCTCATTTGTAACCAACTCGAATTCACATAACACACTTATCTCATTTAGTAAAACAATATATCTCCTTAATATCTCTCTCTCTCTCTCTCTCTCTCTCTATATATATATATATATATATATATATATTTATGAGCCTTTGTATTTTGAAATTCTGTTTGTTAAAACACTGTCACACAAATATTTTCTCTCTATGAATCACAGGAATTGCATTCCAGACCATATCTCTCACGATAATCTAAAGAATCACCCAACCTGGAGAATCATGTGTTATCATTTTGGCGCCGGTTGTGGGACCGCCATAGTAGGATTTCTTAAGCACGATTCAGAGAGAGTCTATCCAAGAATAAACAACTCAACGATGTCAATCCGCATCATCGAAGAATACAAAATCAACACAGTCCCAAATGACAGTGAGAGCGGGAGTCCGCGTCACGCACCCCGCACACCAGCGACAAACCAAGAAGAAACACGAAGGTAAATTTATAACTTCAGGTCTGAAGACATGAAAGGGGTAAGATATCCCCACATGGATCCCATCATTGTTTACGGGTCTGAGAAAGTAACATTCCCAACATACTCACAGACACAGAAAGCACAATTAACATTATGTACCTGTCAACCTTCCAACAATTGGGACTCACAACATCCCAACAGAGCCTATGTATATCCCGCTCAGTATTCTCAAGAGCACCCCTCATCACTCCGGGGACAATCTCTCTCCTCATGACACGAGAGATAGAACAACGCCAGAGGACATAAGTCATCAACTTCCACATCATAAAAACACAAATCGTGTCGTATAACATCATATGCGGACGACCAACCATCCAAGCTTTTGAGGGCATGATATCCACATCGCACCTCAAGGTCAAATTCCCCACCCGAGAAGGGATTGGAAAGATTTGAGGCACCCAATAGAGAAACAATATAGCATCGGACTAAGCTGAGATTGTCGCACTCCACAACTCATAGCTTCCCACGATCGCGCACCACGCCCCACTATTCCCCCTCCACGTACTCTAAATTATTCAGGGAGAATGTACGCTCTGATGTTTGCGCCCTCTCAATACCCAGAAAGAATAGCGGGATGTACTGCGAATATGTAGGGACAAGAAACTAATGAATGCAAGCACCTCAGAACAGAGTCTGGCCAAGGCCGACCACGCGGCCAGGGTAGACACTGCCCCTTGAATAAGGGGAGGAAGAGCAATGAAGGAATAAACGACAACGGACGTGGGTTGAGATGGGAGAAGAATCCTTCCGGACCCACGAATAAGGCAAAAAGGAACCAAACGTACGACTCAACGAATGACAACCAATAAGAATTCTTAGGAGAGTTTCAGATGAGATCAACGTCGGTTAAGAGCGTGTTAATCCAAAAAATTTATGAAGTGATTCCCTAAAAATACACCCCCTCTCAAAAGTCTTGGACTTTGAGTCTAAAACGAAGCTAATCACTCAAGATCGATCGAATGCGTATTAGTATGTCCAATTGAGAAATATTGGCAAAAAGACTAATCAGAAGCACATTGGGGAACGAAGTCCAAGTAAAAGAGTTTGACATAACACTAACCAAAGCGTATTAGAGAACAAGTCCAACGAGAGATGTTGGCAAAAGACCTATCGAAAGCTTAGTGGTGAACAAAGTCCAGCTAAAAGATATTGGCAAAAAAGCATAGTGGCGAACTAAGTCCAATTTAAACACATTTGCAAAAGACCAGTTGAACACGCACTAGCAAACTAAGACTAACCAACCGTGCATTGGCAAACGAAGACCAACAAAAAGAGTATTGGCAAACTAAGTTTCAATAAAATTGGGCAAACGAGGAGCATGGATACCAATAAAGCAATACAAGTTACAATACGAAGTAGTTATTTCAGAATCTACCTTATCTACACAACGAAAGGACGATTACAGTACAAAAAAAATGTCGCAGCTAGCACTATGATATGCCTCCAAACCAGACCCATCATCAAAGCCTTCCCCCTCGTCATCGGGAATAGCGCGAAGAATGTCGAGAAAGTTTGTTCTATAATCATCCACGAGGAAACCTGACCACTCCCACTTATAAGTGCTCCGGTTAAAGCCCTTCCCGTAAGTGATTAGCAAAATCCTCGACGAAATATTCTCGATGCCCTTCAAACCCAAAGCCCTTTTATTCATCCAAAGCTCGGTCCCTCGCTTCGAGAACGACCCGTTCATAGGATTAACATAAATCTTTCCCGTGGAGGTCCAAATCTCGATACTCCTCTTGTATCTTGAGGAGTTCGCCATCCTTCGCCTTCACAAGACTCAAAGCCACCTCGTAAGTAAACTCCAACTCATCACGCACGGCCTGCAAACTAACCATCTGCTCTTGAAGTCGAGCCTTAGAAGCAATGAGTTGATCTGCCTCCGCAGCAGCAGCTTGTGCTTCTCTAACGAGACGGTTGACTTTCTCCGAACTGTGCAACAACGCCTCCTGAAGCTGCCGTATCTCATCTCTAAGACCCGCAGATGTGGCATGTTCATCTACGAGCCCTTTCAGCATTTTCTCCGTAACCAAAGAGTACAAACAGAAGGACGCGATTCTAGTTTGTTGATGCGAGTCAAAGTCTTCTTTATTTCCTCCTCAAAACTACCAAGGCACTCGGAAAACCCGTCATTGTTACTTGCCAAGCCATCCAGAATCGCTGACAGCTCTAACACGGACTGGGTCAAAAAAAAGGAAAGAGAAAGAAAGGAACGTACCCTTGCAGCTAGGCCGTAAGATGAATCATTGTGTTGGTTGCGTAGAAGCCCACAAAAGTAACATATGTTCGCCTCAAATACCATCCACTCTCGAATGATCTCTTTGTTTTGTTCCTCCTTGTTTAACCCTTCATAGAAAAAAGAGTCATTGCCAACGAGTTATGGTACCTCCGAGACACTTACCGAAAAAAGAGCACCTTAACGCATTGTTGTAGAATTGCTAAATGCATGGATGGTACAGCGGCAGGAGAAGCAACACCCACCCCAACACTTTCAGAGAATCCTCCGGATTGACCTCCTTGTGTCAGGGGAGAATTTCCCTCATCATCAACACTCAAAGGGACCTCAACGGTCACCTCAACAGCGGGGCATGTCTACTTACCTGACAGGTTACCACGAATCTGATAAAGACCAAAGTATAAACTAAGAAGGCAGGAGGACTATGAAAAGAAATTACTCACTCAAAGTGCCAACTAAGACATTAGCAGGAGGCCTCTTCTTTAATAAAGAAACATTCGTTGCCACAGCCCGGACGACAACCTCTAAATATTGAACCAAATGCCTAGACTTCTTCTTCTTCAAAGAAAAAGCCTCTGAAATAGCTCAAATCACGTCCCTTGATAAGTTGAGACGAGGAGACTTTAAATTCCCTCCTCTTTTATTCTTGGTGGCAAACTTCTCCGCAGCAGCCCTCGGCTAGTTCGACAAAAAGTGTCTCTAAGCCCTAAGTTGGACCGCGTAAGGAAGTTCCTTCGAATCAAATTACACCCCCTCGGGAGAAAGGGGAAGCTTGTAGAAACATTCTTTGGTAACGAGAAAAAGTCGCATCCTCTCTCCTACACGAAGGAAATCAAACACATGAACATTGGCGCAAAGATCGTAACGAGAGAGAAAAAACAAGGAAACTTACAAAAGTACGCATCGTGCCGAAGATCCCCAAGCAAGGGTACATGAAGGATAGAATATTCGCTGCAATCTACCAACATAAATAAGATGGGATCTTCCCTCAACTTGGACAGGTCGAAAAGACCCTGGTACAAGGGTTCGACGTATAACTCATTAAATGAGATTTAGACCCCTTGATGTCAAGATCCTAAGTCCCCTCCTCTCCTACCTTCCACTAGGTTCACATCCCTCTTTGATTTAACGAAGAAGAAGCGGTTCTTCCATGCTTCAGAGAAAGAGGGATTTCCAACAAGATACGTGTTGCTCTCACGAGGGAAGAAATGATGGATATGGTGGCCTTTGTAGTCGTGCCCACGTGGAAGGCTGCAAGGAATGAATGGGTAGTGCAAGGAAGCCTTAGTAGTTGACAACACAGCCAAAAGCCGGCCAACACTATGTTGGTAATCATGCTCAACTCACTCGGGCAAGCCTTAATTTGATCCAATACCTGCACATACCATTGATGGAAGAAATAACGAAGACCTTGGCGAATCTGCTCTTCGTAGATGGTCAGATAGTGAGCAAGAAGAGGATCGACACACTCGAGGAGCGATGGAGGGGGGGGGGGGGCGCATCAACATGTTCCTCCGCCGTATGAATCTTGATGTCAAAGTCCCCAACATCAATATGATGATGAAGCAAGAGACTTTTCACCTCCTCGTGTGAGATAGGCTAACAATCTCTAAAACAAGGTGAGGCTGTCTCCCGGGGCCTCCTCCTCTTCCTCCTTCTCTTCATTATTATCGTCTTCTGTTTCCTCAAATAGAGCGCCCTCCTTCAACTTCGAAGAATCGCGATGGAATCTTTACTTCTTCCTACCACCACCAGTAAGGTGCAAGGGAGCAGCGGGAGCTGTGATTTGCATCGGAATGGCGATAATCCCAATCACGTCGGAGGATGCCTCAATCACATCATCCGTAAACACCGCCACCGCAAAATCAGCAACATACATATAAATGGTTGACCAAAGCCATCTGAAATGGTAAAAGGCAAAAAAGAAAGAAAGAAAAACATTGAAGGAAGATCAGGAAAGCATAAAGAAATATTTGAGAAGAAAACATAGCGTATGAAACAATGGATCACATCAATTCGTTTATTCATAGTATACCCGTGAGGAAAATTAGGGCACACAACTCCCAAGTTTTCTCAAATCATCCGTTCAGATCAAGATATATATCACGTTTACAGCAAGTCGAAAGAAGAGAAGTTACTCAAACAACCCACTGGCGCACTAAACAGACTAGGGCATTTAATGGCGAGGGGACGGGGGCATGATCCCACATCCGTCATAATGACCTAATGAACAAATTAAAAAATGACGGTAACCCTTCACCCAAAAAAGATAAAAATAGTGGACTTTTACGCCTATCTGAAATACCCTCGAAGAAAACCAAGGCCACAAAGAACTCATAAGTCTCTTGCCTCGAAGTTGTTAGATTTCTGTTATTACTAAATTCATTGCCTTCTTGTTATTGATAATATAAGTATTTATAGATACATATTTAGACAAGAAACTAATTACATAGACTAGTAGGTGTGGACTTTATGTATATACTAGTAGGTGTGGACTTTATGTGAAGAAATGTAGGGGTTGCATTATATAGACTAAGGTAGGGGTCGGATTACATATGGTGTAGGTGCCTGATTACATCTGTTGACATCCCCCCTCAAATTGATGGTGGTCGTCAACCAACATCAATTTGCCAATAAGAAACTGATGGCGTAGGCGACACAAAGCTTTCGTAAACACATCAGCAGTCTGATGCTCAGTCGAGATATGTGGAAGAGTGATGATATTATTATCAAAAGTCTCCCTGATAGAATGACAATCCACCTCAATATGCTTGGTACGCTCGTGAAACACTGGATTAGTGGCGATTTGAATTGCACTAGTATTGTCAGCATGTAGCGGAGTAGGTAAATCTTGAAGAAAACCAAGCTCAGCTAATAGACCACGTATCCAAATAATTTCGGAGCAAGCAGATGACATGGGACGGTATTCAGACTCCGTAGAGGATTTGGAAACACGGTCTTGTTTCTTACTTTTCCATGATACAAGAGAGTTATCAATAAACACACACCAACCCGAAATAGAACGTCGAGTGTCCGAGCAACCAGCCCAATCTGCATCACTGTAAGCGGTCAAACTAATAGGAGTATTGCTAGGGAAGAATATGCCACGAGTACAAGTACCCTGGAGGTAACGAATAATAAGACGAACACCAGCCAAGTGTAGGTGAGTCGGAGCCTGCATAAACGGACTTACTTGTTGAACAACAAAAGTAATATATGGCCGAGTAATGGTCAAGTAATTGAGACTCCCTACCAACTGTCGATAGACAGAAGGATTAGAAAGAAACTCACCATTCTCACGTTGATACTTAATATTGACTTCTAACGGCGTATCAACCGATCGACCCTCTTGAAGACCAGCCAACTTAATTAACTCTTGAGTGTACTTATGCTGGTTTAAGAAAATACTAGCGTCGGTAGAATGTACCTCCAAACCCAAGAAATAATGCAAATGACCCAAGTCTTTCATTTGGAAAGAGTTCTGAAGGTGTGTCTGAAGATTAGAGATCATGTGAACATCATTTCCTGCAATAACAATATCATCCACATAAACTAGAAGAAAAACAATCCCAGTGGAAGACTTGCATAGGAACAAGGAGGAGTCACAACGACTTTGCACAAAGGAGAAGCGAAGAAGAGTAGCCCGAAACTTTTCAAACCAAGCATGTGGAGCCTGTTTTAGACCATATAAAGAGCGTTTGAGCTTGCAAACATCTGGAGATGGGACTAAGAATAACCCTGGTGGTGGAGCCATATATATCTCTTCTTTAAGGTCGCCATGTAAAAGGGCATTCTTGACATCCATTTGCAATAGAGGCCATCCTTTCGAAGCAGAGATAGCCAAAATGAGGCGGACAGTGGTCATTTTAGCAACGGGAGCAAACGTCTCATCATAATTGACCCTATATTCTTGTTTGTTGCCAAGTGCCACTAAACGTGCTTTATAACGATCAAAGGACCCATCAGAACGTAACTTTATAGAGTAAACCCATTTGCAACCAATAGGCTTAACATTGGAAGGACAAAAAACAATGTCCCAAGTGTGATTTTCCTGAAGAGCCTGAAGCTCCTCTCGCATTTCTTTCTCCCAACACGCTTCTTTAACCGCCTGTGAATAAGAATTAGGCACTGATATAGAAGTCAATATTGCAGAATAATCTTACCGATCAGGAGGACGAATTCCACGAGGGGATCGTCGAAGAGCAACTGGAGCAGGTTCTGGATCAGGGCCAGGGAGGGGTGGCGATTGAGGGGGGGGGGTGTCGTCGCTGATAAACAATGCCTGGCTTAAAATGCTCCACCGATGTAGATAAATCCTCAAAAGACGGAAGTTGAATAGTGCCAGTAGATACAACCTGTTGTTGGAAATAATACTCATGTTTGAAGAAAGTGACGTTTCTGGATATGCGGATGCGGTTAGAAACACCATCATAACATATAAACCCTTTGTGAACACTGTTATATCCCAAAAATGCACATCGCACGGATTGGGCAGAAAGTTTGTGTCGATCATGTGGAGGTAGTAAAAGAAAACAAACACAACCAAATGCTCGGAGACTACTGTAATCTGGTAATTTCTTAAAAAGACGATAAAAAGGTGACTCAAAATTTAATCGCTGAGAGGGTAAGCGATTAATGAGATACACAACAGTAATTAAACAGAAGGAACAGATGATTCTATGAGTAACGTACGAACCACATCTAACAAATGACGATTCTTACGTTCTGCCAACCCATTTTGTTGAGGTATGTATGGACATGATTTTTGCGAGATAATTCCTTTTTCTTGTAGAAAATCTTGAAATGATTTAGACATATACTCACCGCCATTATCAGAACGAAGGATTCTAATGGTGGCGGAAAATTGAGTTTCAATGTAAGCCAAAAATCTCTGAAAAATAGTGAACACCTCTGATTTGGAACAAATGAAATATATCCAAGTAAAACGACTATAATCATCAATAAAAGTCACAAAATACTTATATTGACCATGAGATATAACAGAAGAAATTCCCCAAACATATATATGAATAATTTCAGAACATTCCGTAGAGCGACCACCAGTTGTAGGAAAAGGTAGAGTTTTACTTTTGCCCATGCAACAAGCAGGACAATCAAAAATAATGGGAAAATATTCTTTAGCCCCTAACATATCATGTCGTAGCATATGAGATAAAATCACATTATTCAGATGTCCTAATTTCCTATGCCAGTCCTCTGACTTATTTCTAACCTTCGTACATGCCAAAGACAAGGAACGAGGAACAGAAAACTGCAACGGAAACATTCGCCCCACTTTAGGCCCCCTCGCGACCACCGTCCCCAACACCTGATCCTGCACAATACAACCATTATGAGAGAAATTTACGGTACACTTGTTATCTACTAATTATCCAATGAAAATCAAATTAGTAGATAATGCTGGAGATATAAATACGTCACGGAAAGAGGGACCAACATCACCAATTGCTTGAATAGGAAGAACAGACCCATTGGCAATCTCAATAGTTTGCGTACCAAAATATTTCCTCAAATTATGCAATAAGTGTGAAGAACATGTCATGTGATTAGAAGCACCAGAATTGATTAACCAGGGATCGAAAATAATTTTACCTTGACCTTGAAGTCCCAGTGCCGAGAATGCTGAAAGAATCATTTGTTGAACCATTTCTGGATTAAGAGCGGTTGGAGTCGGAGTAGGAACTAGAGGGTGACTCAGAGGAGCACCAACCTAAAAGGCCTGGACATGACGAGTTGCGGGACGAGTACGACAGTCTTGGATGAGATGCCCATTTTTCTTACGTACTTACAGAATATCTTGGTGCAAGTGCGGGCAATATGACCAATCTCCTCACATTTGTAACACTTTCCCGTGTTTGGTCCTTTGTGACCTCCTTGTGCTGCATAGGCAACATTCATCACATGTGAAGTCTCAGAAGAAATTGTCATACTAGCATGTGTAGCCAATCTTTGTTCCTCGCGAAGTAATGCGTCAAGACATACGTCCAAAGAAGCAACTGGATCTCTGTTGAGTAGGCCCCCACGAACAATTTCAAATTTCGAGGTCAATTTCATTAAGAACTGATCACGTTTGGTGTCCTCATGCACTGCGTGAAGAGCTGGGAGAGCTGCATGTGGTACCTTGCTACACAATATGCCATAATACTCGCTCCACAGAGTAATAAAGCCAGAACTATAGGTGGAGATGTCAAGCTCCAACTGAAAACGACGAGCAATATTATCTTGATAGTATGTGCGATGCAAATACTCCCACATGTCCTTCGCCGTGTCAAAAGATCAAAAATTATTTACCGCATGAGTTTCAATCGACGCAAGGAGCCAAGAGATTATTTTAGCATCTTTTTTCTCCCATTGCGAAAATGCCTTGGCTTCGGTGGGTTTCACACAAGTTCCATCAATGTGTCCCCAAAGTTCTTTCCCTTTCAAAAATATTTTAAATTGAAATTCCCAAGCGGCGTAATTTTACCCGGTAAATTTAACAGAAAACCCTTCAATACTCACTACAACGCAAAGAAATAATCACCAAGCCTTAATATCCAAACCGCAGTGCCAAATTGCAACAAACAAACCAAATAGAGTGGAAAGTGCAAATAGGCCGAACTTAAAAATAAACTTGCAAATAACCAAAATGCAAATAACAAATTGATTTTGCAAATACCCAATTTGAAGGTATGAGAAGTTGAGAACAAATGTATTCGTTCTGTCACACCCAATAACGCGCAACACCACGCAAATAAGCCGCCGTCTTCCGCCGCCTCGTCACGACCAAACCTAGGCCAGAACACCGCTCTGTTATCGAGATGGAAGCCGTGAAATCGAGCAGTACGTTGCTCAAGCCGAAAAACAACCGGTCTCCAAGAATCGAAAAAGAAACAATTGAGTTATGCGTCGTTCAAGCCGAAAAACAACCGGACTCTTAAAAGACCACCGCTGAAGTAGACGCTGGAGAAAACCGAATTCCATCCTTGGAAGAAGAAAGGTGAAAAAAAATCAAGCTTTATCAATTTGATGGCTCGATACCATATGAGATTTCTGTTATTACTGAATTCATTGCCTTCTTGTTATTGATAATACAAGTATTTATAGATACATATTTAGACAAGAAACTAATTGCATAGACTAGTAGGTGTGGACTTTATGTATATACTAGTAGGTGTGGACTTTATGTGAAGAAGGGTAGGAGTTGCATTATATAGACTAAGGTAGGGGTCGGATTACATATGGTATAGGTGCCTGATTACATCTGTTGACAGAAGTGTCACCGACTAGCAGACTTGGGGGATATCTGATAATACATAAATACGTCGGACAATGAAAAGACCTCAATGCCTTGAGAAATAGCTTCAGAATAGGACATTTGTATACTAAAGTCGCAGACACCTTGCCATTCGAAGGACCAAGCAAGGATCATAAAACCACTTGGGCAATACGAACAACTTCTCTAATACAGTGTGGCGCCTTAATGACCCACTTGGAAGAATCACGCGTGCAATAAAGGAATGTCAGTGATCATTAGCACGTACCTCTCTTAAATCACGGGCGACCCACATTAAACTATGTCAGCAGATCCAACTCCCACGAGGCATCACTAATGGACACCTATACCTATCATTGAAGACGACCAAGTTACTCTCATAATGTACCCAAAACCCTATAAATAGAGAATGAATCCCTCATTTGTAACCAATTTGAATTCACATACACACTTGTACTCTCATTTAGCAAAACAATATATCTCTTCAAATATTATTCGTTATTTCTATCACCTTATATATTTAAGGGCCTTCGTATTTCAAAATTCCCTTCGTTTAAACAATGTCGCACATACATTTTATCTCCACAATCACGAAACTTTCGTCCCGTACCACATTTCTCACGATAATCTAAAGAATTGCTCAACCTGAAGAATTTTGTGTTATCACAAACATATTGCTTTCGTCTACTCATAATCAAATCCAAGCCTTCAAAAACCTAAAGAGGCTTTTCCTCTCCAAAAAATCAAGAGCTCATTGTGAAGGTCACCAACCTCAGTGGTGGAAAGGAATGTGGTATGTCACTGTGCGAATGATTTGGAGAGCTAGAGATGGGACTCTCTTTCACCGTAGGCATCCATTCATTCATCAAGTTGTAGAACTGATTAAGGTTGAAACGAGGAATTAGTTAAAGGTGCAAGAACCTAAGTTTGTGTATTCTTTTGATTGTACTAACTTTTATCTCAACTTTTTTCTTATAAAAAAGAAAAAAAAAATCCCGCTCTCGATCATGAACGAGATTAAAAATAGATATTTTATTACACTATCTTTTATGAAAGCACTTATTTATACATTGGTTTTCTAATTTTAGGAGGTGGAGAAAGATAAAAAAAAACTATAGACCTATATTTTTCATATTTGAAATTAATTAGATCTATAAATGTAACGACCACACCCTACGAGCCATACTCCGATCCGAGTTGGTTCGGTGGTGATCAGTCACTTACCCAATTCAGACTAAAAGATAACTCATAGGAAGGAGTTTCACTTGTTCATGATCAAAACCATACACGTTTTATAGAATATATTTTGATATATACATCGAAAGTCTTATATTACAAACAATGTGACTTTTTAATGATTATGCACTAGTGACAAAACACGAATATTCCAAAATGAATGCTTGAACAATTATTCACTTGGTCTATGCTGCCATATTGATTTTATCGTGAGGAATGGACTGAAAAAATGAGAAATAAGTTTTCAATGACTTAATGAGATTCATATAAAAGAACTAGTAATGCAAGAATTAAATATGACCTACTTGATACATTTCGAGGAATGATCTTACCGGTAGAACCAGTCCAACTAGATAATTTGATGTAGCGATTGTACTAGAATATTCATAGAATAGTTAATGAACTTGTGCTTAACAATAAACGAATCCAACCTTATGACTTCTAATATTCTACCTTATACCTTCTGACGAGGAGCGACCTCGCAAACAATCAAGAAACATGCTCGAGTACATGCCGTTTGCAACACGCAGGTTACGACCAACTCCTGACTACAAGCCCCACCTAGATAGATGGTTATCAAGCGAAATCACTTAAACCGATAGTCCTTACTGCCCAGCAGTAACTCAATTTAAACAAATAGGCTAGTAAACCGAATAATATCCGTTGCTCCTTGAGCTACATGTCCAACACAGTTCGTTGCTCTTTGCACAGTTCAAGAACCAGAAGATGATACTAAAATATCGAGAAATTACCATGATTAAGAAATAATAAAAGATTGCATACGATTTAACGATAAATAAAAAAATCACATTATAAAATGAGATGCAAAACGTGATTAATAAAATATAAGTTGTTCGAAGTTTGATAATAGAGTAGTAGATTTCTTGTCCAAGTTCCTCAGAGCCGAATGTCAAACGAAGCTAGAACAAATCAGAAATAAAACCTCAAATTTATTTGTACGGAGAATCTTGTGCGTCGTTAATTAATTTGTTACACCTTTGATCGGATATCCAAATAAACTTTGTTTCCAAATATGTTTGAGACAACTGATCACTACATCACTAGGAACATATATACCCAAATAGAAAAGAAAATTCAAAAGTTTTGTTGTGCTAAATAATTCTAGAAAACATAAAACCTATTTTCGGATTTTCAAACAGCAGTCTACGATTTAGAAATTCCAACCTTCTAAATCATATTATTTAAAAAATATTTCATTATATGAATGGCCTTGATCAAAAAGAATTATTTTACAATAAGTTATAATTTTTCTAAGGTGCAAGACCAAATGGATAATTTTAAAATATTTTTGAGTAAAAAAATAATGAAATAAGAACTTCGAATGAATTTTCCCTAAAAAAAGACTAACTAACTTAAAGATTCATAAAAAAAAAGAAGAAAAACCCGAAATAATTTTAAATATGAAAATTGTAGAAATTACCCCAAATACAAATTCTAGAAGCTACCCCAAAATTAGAAATTCTAATTCTTATTCTACAACTGATTCTGATTATATATATAGATATAGATATATAATTTTTAAAAAATTCAAAAACTAAAGTATAAATTTATTTTTTATTTGTGCACGCACACACTCCAAAATCACCACCTAAAAAATAAACAATTGCAAAACATATTCCGAAGGGATATAGCACCCAATACAACACGTGGCTACGCCCTGTTAAAGTAATTAAATTAATGTGATAAATAAAAGAAGAACTTTTAATCGATGCAAAATGTGTGCTGCCAAATCTAGAAAAATTGAGTGTGTGTCATTGAACACCAATCTCTTAGAAACAGCAAATTAATGGCACTCAATTTAATTTGAGGTGCCAAAAATCCTACTCAATTTGTGCAATTGTATGGCCGTGCTGCTCATCATAACTTGTCGCAGCCGGATGGAAGTTTGATGCACATATCATATATGATCTCAAATCATATATATTCAAGAAAAAATCATCAAAATGTCATAAACATTAAATCAAAGTTTCTATAAAAAATAAACATTATTAAATAAGAATGAATTGGAGTAGAAAGTGGTAATTATTCTAATCAAAGTGCATCTGCATAATTATCAAATTAAAAAAATATATACATAAACACACACACACACACATATATATATATAATTTGTTTAGAAACTTATAATAAAATTAAAATAAATAGATATACAACAATGACGTGAAACGTGATAAATTACACAATAAAACCTTGTAGACGATATAATCAGAATCGTGCGATCACAAGCATATATAGGGCGTTTAACCCTTTTACTGCATTCCCTATATAAAGGCTTGGAGCCTTAGGACAACACAACAAGCAATGTTAAAATGTAGTAATAATAAGAAGAATAAGAACACTTATATAAGAGGTGCTATTCATTAGAGAAACACACTGGATAGCAAATGGAGGCTGGAGAAATGAGATGTATACATAACTTTACTAGGGTTGCATTGGCCTTTTATAGAGCTGAATTGGTAGAATATGCTTTGGAACTTATCCTAATTAGGTTTATGGGCGGCAACGGGTTGTAAATCTGAGAGGCATGCAAGTTGGCCTGCCCGTGCCTTAAAATATTAGCATAATATGGCTTCGGGCAGACAAGTGGGTTTGCCCGAAGTACTTGTAATAATAAATATTGTTTGGCTGGGCAGGCAAGCTGTTGCCTATACATAGAAATAATATTATAATAAGATTTGGTGTCTCGGTCAAGTTTATCCGTTTATTGAGGTGTGAGTTAGGACTTAGAATTAAGGATCGATGATAATCGTAATATAGTCCAAATGTCAAATACCAATCAAAAAAAAAATAGTCCAAATGTCAATATATATTTTGCTTGATGGCGTTAGTACCGACAATTGATTCATTTTAACTACGCATGCATGAAATAAGTTTCTGAGTTCACGTCGTATACAAGATGAACATATATGTCACTTTTTAAATAAGATCAATCATTCTTGTATTTATTACGAATTTAATAAAAAGTCGTACTCACATTCAACATTTGAACGTGTAATACATTTTCTGTTAAAATGTGTTAGATATATTGTTTAATAAATACGTTTGTTTTACTTCTTAATTCCGACCTATCTGCTGTCAAATATAGAGCTGGAAAATCCTCAGTTATATTACAAAGTAATCTTCTCTCATTTATTGTTGTATCCATCTTAAATGAATCGCACTAACTCATTTTTCATATTAGTATATCGCCTCATAATTATAGAAATTTCAGATTTTATTGTTTTTCTATTTGTGAAAAGATTTTCCTTTACTATATAAAGACAGTAATAAATAATTCATCAAAAAAAAAAAGACAGTAATAAATAACGTGCATAGTATTTAATAAAGATCTACATAACAATTCATCAGAAGCAAATGGATGTTTAAAATAAGAAAGGTCAATGAGAAAAACTTAGGATTTGCAAAACTTCAAGACCCCTTAATCTTCTTTGTCAGGTGCTATTCTTTTAAATCATATTTGCTTATATAATTCATTTGATGTTTAATAAAATTCTTGAATTCACCTGCGCTTATTTCTAGCAAACATGATGTTTTGTGTTTAATTATTACCGTATACAGGTCGACAAATACTCAACTCAACACAGATATTACCACAAATTTTAACAGAGAAAATGATTGCCTGAATTATGAAATTCTGAAACCAGATACCAAGATAACTTTTTGGTAAGAATTCAATAGACGCTACGACTTTTAACTTTCTCTCGTAAGATCAAAATAATAAGATTCCGCACCTTCAAAAAAAAATTATTACATTCCGCGTATTGATTTTGTTCAAGAATTAAACTTCAAATGCAATGCTATAATAACCCCAAAAAAAAGAATATGCAAAAGAATAATTCGATGGAAAATCTCATCTGATAATTTAATTTTAGGGAAAAAAAATCACGAATCGAGAATTGAGAATTGAGTTTTTAGTTTCAGAATTCAAAATTCAGAAACCTTGTGAATTTTTTTTAGTTGTAGTGATGCACATTTTTATCTTTTTTGATGAAAAATTGGTGATGCACATAAGCCATCAAAAGCTTCCGAAAATGCTAACAGGACTATCTATATATTCAACCAAAAGGAATCTTGACCACAGAACTACAGAAGGAAGGGGATTCGGGATCCACCTTATATACGACAATACACATGTTTCCTTCTCTTGATCAAGTCTCAAAACAGGTATATACACCTCCCAGCTTGCTTCCCAAAACTCCACAAAACACATGTACAGAAAGACAACGGACTCAATCCAAGTCAGTGCTCTCTCTTTTCACGTTTATATTTCTCCAACAACTCCGACTCCGACAGCAAGCGAGCATACTCGTTTCTTGCTTTCTCAATCTCTGCCTTCAGATGTGTTACCTACAGAAACAAGCACCAAAATATTCTTACTTTTCCGGGTGATGAAGACGAGAAACAAAACTATTTTCTCGATCAATTGATGATACAAGCTTGAGTGTATAACTTGGTTCGTCCCAAACCAACACAAAGTTGTCCAAAACTCTGCAGCTAATTCAAAGTACCTTGAGAGCGAGCTCTTCCTGTGTCTTCTCATATTCTTGACATCTGAAATACAAAAAAAGTACGATCACTAAATGAGAACCTGTATCAATTATTGACGTTTGGGTTGCTTGTCAAAGACATTATAACGAGGCTGGGTAGGTGATTCTTCAGCATGATAAGTGAGTGCAGTAAATCAATTATATATATACTTACCGGGCACGGTACTCTTTGTTCTCACTTGCAAAGATCTCCGCTTCCTTCTCCAACTGACTTTCTGGATGAGTGCCATGCTACATGAAAGAAAATAATATTCAGTATAGATATTCCCACCAAGGGTGGCTATGGACAATTATAATTAACTCTATACATTATAGCAGATTAAGGGAATGCTTCAATGCGAAATAACTTATGGAAGTGCGATTTGAGCTATGACGAGTTCACATGAAAATGTGTCTCTACCAAAAGCAACTTATGGAAGTGTGATTTGAGCTATGACGAGTTCACAAGCAAACGTGTCTCTACCAAATCAACGTCTAAGCCCTTACAGAAGATAATCTGTTTATCAACCCCGTCAGACACTTTTTAAACAGTACAAGGGTTCTGTAGTTGCTCCAAGCTAAGGGGTGTATCTGCAGTAACTAAAGGGTGTAGTTATAGTAACTAGGCACTGTAGCTTTCATTATCCTTAAGAGATTTAAGGCATAAACCGATTTATACGTTATCAAAGCTGACAGCATAAGTACACCAAAATATATGTCGTGGAGTACTTAACATTTGGAAGTTGAGTATCAAAAGGAGAACTTTTAGATGGATTTGGCAAACCAGCATGAATATAAGGTTGTAAGAAGTTTTTTAAAGCAATAAATGTCAGAAGAACAGCTCTTTTTTCCTACTTATTTTCTTCTTTTTCTTTCTGCGAAAGCGAGAAATGACAAAACAAAGATAAACACCACCTGTACATTTTCTCCGTGAACAGTGTCAGATGTTGTGGACACAGTGACACCAATCCTCTTCACCTTTTCAGGATTTACGAGATCCTGATGTTTCCTCTTCAAAGGTGCACCTGCAGTTTTAGTGTAGAATAGCATTTTTAGAGGAGGTGCTTCAAGGAAAGAAGTTAAACATCTGTTTCTGCGACTACCACATCACTTGTAGAAGTCGAGATATTAGATTGTCAGAAAGAGGGTTTCCAAATATTTTTGAATCAGTATCACCGTTTCATCAATAACCATGTCATAAAAGTTTGTACACCACCTACCACTAATTCCTTTGAATTAAATGACATCTATAACCAAAGTCTACATTGTCTCCAAAGATAGAGGGCAGGCATCGTGTTAGCTTGATAAAGAAAAATAATTTTACATTAGAACTAAACATAAAAACTACAACAATATATACTCATAACTAAGTTGAGGCATAGCTGTAAATACATTTAACAATCAACGGCAAACCGAGAACTGAAACCGGAAACTGAAATGCGCAATATATTGCAATCAAGATATCACATGCAAACAGACAACAATAAAAGAAAATTCTTATATCAAATAACTAAAGTAAATCTGCACGATCGGATGGACGACAGACTCTTTAGCTGAATCAACGTGCTAACTGACAATGCAGGACCAAAGTGGTGATGTCATCAATAAAAGAACAGCCACAATGACAATTTGGCTATCAAAGATAAATGTCACTTAAACTATGTCAATCAGGAACTGACAACAAAGATAATATAAATTATGATAACTAGAAAACTTCAAACACGCCACCATGATAGTTCATTAACAACTCCTTTTTTCGAAGATCAATTAATTAGAGTCTTTGACAAGCTTCTTGATCAGAAAAAAGGAACATGACACGACAAATTCCATACCTTCAATCATTCGTTTTCTTAATATTTGATCGTTTACCTCCCTGGATAAAGTCAAATAACTAATTTTTTCGGCTGACTAGTCAAACAGTCAGACCAGGTAGCGCATACATGTCGACTTGAGACCTTTGCCAAATCGAGTTGCATGTGGGTAAACTACGTCACAAGCATTGACTGTCTATGGTGACATTAACACCCGTTTGACAGATTTGCATTGAAGCAGAGAGCCAACCAGCCAAACAAGAACAGAGCTGCCAAATAAATTCAGTTAAGCAGATTGGTCATGGACCAGCGCCAATAAGCAGGGGCAACCATTAATTCATAGAGACAGAAAGAAGCAGTCCTCATCCTCTAAGGCCTGTAATAGAACTCCTTCTGCAGATAAACTGGAAACATGGTTTTTGTTCGTCAAGCAATGTGCAGATACATGGTAGCCCAGATATGCCTTGTGAAAAACAGGTGCGGGATCCGGAATGGTGGAATTGGAAGATGAAACAACTACGGAAGAGGTCGCGCTGCACAGCACCCACACTTCGGTACACAGGTCTGGATTTAAGCTCGTTAGAAGATGGGAAAGTTACTGGCAGCCACCGAAAGAGAGTGAAGCTGGCAGTGACAGATGGAGACAACGAGGAAAACAAACAACAAGGCAGGGAACACCGGTGTTTCAAAGACAGACAGGAAAAGGAGAAGGGTATGGGGGATAGTTCAGTACAAAGATGAATAACTTTCAGCATGCTGATTGAAATGATTAGAAGTGAAGAAGAGAGCAAATTGGCAAACCATTGCAGCATGGTTTTAATAGAAAAAAGGTGTCAAATTGGTAATCAGATGTAACCAAATTATGATCCCAAGAGCAAAGGCTACTGCCTTCATTGGGCTGATTTGCTGCATAGACAATGTCAACTGATAGATCCAGAGTGGCAGTGGCTTTGAGAGCTGCCATGTGCAGCAATGCTTCCACTTTTCTCTCTTTCCTTTATCCTTTTATTTCTTCTTTGCACGCGAAGGTGACTGGCATTTGGCATCCTTAGCTGCATACTAAGGGTGCAGTGCAACTGCAGCCTATGGTCCTTCCGTCAATTTTTCTAGAATAGTGCAAGGTAATAAAAAGTTATAGTTGTTTCACCAATAACCATGTTACTTTTGAGTTAAGTTACAACCTAGTGAACATAATACCATGACCAATGACAACAATATTTGATAACAAAGTTAAAGTTGAAAAACGAGCCTTAGTTCATTATGCCTTTCAACTTGCTTCACTAGAGCAAATACATGATACTACTGTTTCATGTATTTGCATCACTAGAAAGCAACTATGGAGTTGGAAGTGAGCTTAGCAATCATCCATTCCTCAACTTCGTACCTTGTGAAGGTTGAGGAAGGTCTGGCTCTGACAGTCCTGATTTTCCGGCAATACATTTTGTCGAGGCATCTATTCTCTGTTGAGTAGCTGCATCTGTCATGGATAATTTTGACGAGGAGTCTCTATGCAGCAGAACAGGTTGATATATTCCATGAGTTTGTCCAGGATCAGCTGAAGCAATTGATTTTGAACTTGCTCGAGGTTTTTTCCGAGGTTGATATCCAATGAGTCCACAGTGAAATTCCCTGTAATACTTTATCTGTTCTTATAAGTATACTGTTGCCCAGTGATTCACACATGCAAATTCTAATGTTAAACATTAAAGTTCTTCAACATGCAGATTCAAGCACAAGTACCGAAAACAAAATTATACGCTACAAGTTACAGAGGAGACAAAGATGCAGAGCTCGTTGTCGACAAGCTTTTGGAGGTAAAAGCAGCTGAATGTCATTTGACACTACCAGCGTTACCTCTTGAAAGTAACAATCATCAATTGAACAATTCTTCATGTAATTTTCTTCCAAAAATTACTTACCAATATTCTAGCAGCATATCTTTCAGACGGGCTTCAAGCTTTTGGAGAACTGGAGTTTTCTCAAAGTCTTGCTTATTGTGTATCGGTTCAATAAAATTCGCCTCCAAAACCCCTATCATGCCCAGTTGCCAGTTATACAGCAGAAAGTCAATGCAAAAAGGATAATGACGCCAAAGAAACAGCAATACAAAGATTTCTTACCAACAACCCCTCTGCCTCTACTGCCCATACAGCTTACAACGTGCCAAAATGGCTGCGACAGGAAGATGCGATAGGGTTAAAAAGATGGATGGAGGATTTAGGCCAATTAAAATTATAATACAAAATTTCTTTCTAATCAACTGCATGTAAGTATTAAAAGGTAATGAATCCAATAAAAGGTAATCACCAGTATCAATCTATTCTTGTGGTAGACACAAAATCCATGTATGTTAACCGCCGGAGCTTCCTTCAGAAACCCAATTGTAGTTATGACAGATCCCTGAAATCAGCCAAACAAGTGTGGTATATCTATAGGTTATTCTAAAGCATCCTGAGACAAGTATACACATGCGCGCGCGCACACACACACATGCACATAGTGCTCAAAACCATTTTTTGGAAGTAATCTCTAACATCAGAAAAAAGGTATTCAACAGTAAGTAAGCCCATTTGTCAGTTGTATGAGTTCATGTATGTGCATCCCTGTATATGTAAGGAAACTTGTACCATGAGTGTATAAAATGCCACTAATGCAACATGGGACTCTACTGAAAGCCTGAAATATTTCTTTACCTGCACGTTGTGAGGTTTGTACTGTATAAACTGTGGAAACTTGAGATCATTTGCAATGTTATGATAATCAACAACTCGTCCACGCAGTAATATAGAGAAGTTCTCTGGGATTCTCAAGTATAAAACAGATAAATAGGCCTGCAGAGGGTCAGGGAATAAATTTAAGCAAATGATGTATTATCTCAACATTTGTGCAAAGATCAATATTGTTGAAATAAACTTACACGGAGGGAATAGTGAAGACGGTTGGCAAGATGTTGTTCATATGCTTCCATACGAGAACCAGTTTTCGCAATACCATTTCCCTGCCTAGATATACAAATATCCTGCCACCATTGAATTGAAACGGGGCTTATCACTGAAGGCAAATATGATGAGCGAGAACTTCGGGAAAACGAACTAAATGATAGCAGCAAGTAATTTAGTATTCAGCAGAAACCTCAGAATCTGAATCAAAATCAAGCTCTACGTTTCCTTCATTGCTGTGCCATAGACTGTAGATAATTATCTTGGTACCATGTAGACCAATGTGTTCAAACTGCGGTGCAGGACAAAAACGGGACCATGAAGTTAAACAATAACAAAGCTGAAAGGAAATGTTTCAATCAATACAACATATTAGCATAATAACGAGAAAATGAATAAACAATTATCTTTGGAGGATTTTACAGGTAAATTTTTTTTCTGGAAAGTTCCAAAAGAAAAATGGCAAGAGAAAATATGTTTCCTGAAAGTTAAACACACTTGGTTCAGTAGTTCAGCTTCTGTTGTAAACGGAGACCACTGTAGCAAGATAGAAAGATTATTTTTTAGATGTATCTCATTGTGTATTGTACTCCACTTGCCAGTCCGTGCATCCAACTGATAATCAACCTGCAGCCATGTAGAGAGAAGTTTGATGGGATGATGATCATTTACTCTAAGCGAAAAACTTAGTTCAGTATATAACTTTGGCGTCTTTAAGCAAAAACACTCATAGCCATCGTGACAAACTATAATACTGATGGCTTAACTCAAGATTGTCTAAAACCGCCAAGCTCACTTAGTAACTTATTCAAACACCTGATCAAAATTAAAAATGGGAAGCAATGAAATCAATGTAACACAATGAGCCAATGTGCCTAATGTTTTTGACCTGGGTCTATCTTTTTGAGCCACCTTGGGGCATTTCTGATTATTACAGAAAATTGAAGGTGGGTTTTGACCCTACATTGTGCTTGTCTTGAATACCTTCTTGACCCTTAGTTTTTCTTTCCTAGAGTTGGACATGGGTGTGTTTTATTGGGCTGCAAGCTTTATTGGTATCTCTTGAGGTTTCATCAATATACTCTTCAGCCTTTCTAGAAACCAAAACAACAACAATGTAATCATTTGGATTAACTGCATCCTCAAAACAGAACAAAAAGCTTACCATAGGAACCACAATTCTATCTTGTTGCGTTCGCATTAAAAATGTATAAGATAGTAGACCAACACTTTGAGTCGTTTTCCTGGTTGACCAAAAAACAAACATTAAAAAGCCAATAAGTAAGAACATTAAAAACGTGCAGGATCAAAAATTATAGTGCGTGTACTTCAATATGCTAAACAATTAGTCTAAGCAATAATAATCCGCTACTAGTAAAGGGTGAGGAAATACTTTGTATTTTGCAGATTACAGTAAAATAACGTAATGGTTATAAAGCAAATTTCAATATCAAAGATGTGAGCCACAGACACAATATGACCATATAAAATATATCAATCATGTCACATGTGGTTTTAAAGACAAATGCATTAGCAAGTAGAGGTTCGTTATGTTACATGACGAGATGATTCGATGTTCCTTTCTGTATTGTGCTTGAGAGTTGAGATACTCTAAATTTGGGTAAAGTGATTGCTCTCCCCTTGTCTCCTAAACAATAATACTATAATACAGTGACCCTTGTCTTTGTGAAACCTCCAGAACTCCAGTATTCTTAAAATAAAAATGTAAATATCCATTCAGGCATGACAACAATATGTGAACCTAAACCACAGCCTGGAATTGAATAGCCAATATAACAAACCTGACTTCTAATCCATACCCTCTTGCATTCGAGACAACAAACTTGATTAGCAAAACTAGTTTCAGCTCTTAGTTGTATCTACGAAATTCATTTCATTCAGATGTGTAGCAAAACACAGCGAGATGCATAGACCATGAGGCAGAGCATGTGAACAAGCACATTATACATCATATAGCATCACAATCATGAGGTATATGGGAAGTTCTCTATCATATAATGGTATCATAACAAGCTCCGCAAAAGAGTTACAAAACAGAATCATGTGGCTAGCCAAATATCAGATGCACCATGAACAATATAAAGAAAGACCAAAGGCAAACGAACCCGTCTCTCCTATGCCGGCTGAATACAACCACGTCTGCACCAAGCCTCATAGAACTAGTTTTAAACCCATTTCCATCTAAAAGGATACAAGTCAATATCTAACCTTGAAACATAACAAGACATAATACAACATATTAATCCTTACACTGTCCAATTGTGTTTTTTGACTTCTTATCTGAAAACCCAAAGCTAACGCAACGTCTCATTGCATCTGGGTCCATTCCACCACCATTGTCTGACGGAAGACAATTATAAATTACAACACACTAACTTTTATCAAGTGTAAAGTGTGACAATTAGGAATTTAATTAGCATAACTGAAACAATTGAAAGATACGAACCCCGAACTAACAAAGCTGGAGTTCCGTCCCTGGGATTTGAGATTTTATCTACAATGACAAAGGTTGCCCCATTTTGTATCTGAAACAATTGAGACATGGAAACAAAAACGTCAATATTAAAATGTAGAAACATGCTAACAAATGCAAACAGAATATGTAATATCTCTCTTGAGATCATGTACTTTTTTTGGTAAATGATATCACGTATTCAGATTATCTTCAAACAGAAGCTGATTACCACATTCTAAATTTCAAGAAACTTGATGCACAACCAACAGTTGCAATAAAGTAACAGCAAAGTGTATGCAAGGTCTCCGCAGGGATGCCTATTATCTTCACATTGTTAATGGAAGAAATTCCATTGAAGAATAGTGCGAGGAATGTGAAGCAAAGAAACCTATGCTAATGAATCTGATCAAAATTCGTAGCTAGAGGTAATGCTGATATCAGGATAATAAGGCTTATCAAACTGCAGTAAGTACAACATAGTCATTCATCATAATTAACATGATTAGCAAGAGTAAAGCTCTGAGTCGAAACTTTTATCGAGTCACAAAACTACATCTTGACGGCATCAGAATAGCAAATAAACAAGAGAAAGCATGCAACATCTTTCATTAGACATGATAAATGAGGAACAACATATACGAAAGAGGAAATAAATATGAAAGATTACCTCATCAACAGAATTATCAAGCAGTTCAGCCAAGGCTGTGAACATAAACAAAATAAAGGTGGACGACAAGATACAAATGTATCAATATTTTAACATAAGTGTTTAATTAAAACTTGGGAGAACCATAAACAGCACATACCACCAAAGACCCATTTATGTGAAGTGGCATTTGAGTGAAGAAATTTGGGGTGAATTCGAAGATAACTTGTGCCATCTATCAATCCAAGATATTATGTTAGATTACCAAGAAAAGCACAGAATATCAACGTTAGTGCCAATGCGCATTAAAATGCTCAATTAACCTTAGATTACACAAAAGGATACTGACAAAAGCTGATAACATATAAAACTCAGTTTTTACATTTTCAGAAATCAAGAACATTCATCAGATCAAATTGATAAAGTACTTTGACAGGTAGGCTTAGAATTGAGCCTATCATCATAGTCTCCAGCTTTCCAGAACTGCCGAGAAAGAGGCACAGGGCAGGTTGATGATGTGGAGGAGAGACTTGAAACATAAATTCCAGACTGCTCCTGACCAGAGACACTTGCAGGAATACGTGAAGCACTTATATCACCCAGCATCGTATTTTCTTCAGTTTCATGCCTTCCAATGTGGGAGCTGGATTCTTGGTGAGAGGTTAAATCAAATTTGGAGTACTCATTTTGTTGCAAACATCTTTCGACCAAATTTCGCTCCAGATTAATAGCTGCGACGCCAAGCTCTCCAAAACAATGATTGCTACTTAAGTTGAAGCAAGTAGGATTCATCTGAGAGAAAACATAAAGATAGACCTGATTACTAACCAAACAGTAACCAGTTCAAGAATTGGGAGACAAAAAGCAATATAGAGGCTATTTCATAAATCATAATCAAGGAGTAAATGGGGAAAAAGGATTCAAGTCATACTACAGTGCCTAATATTATGTTCAAGCACCTCAGGTCTATGAGACATCATGGTACCAATTCATGCCTGTCAAAGTAGAGCAACACAGTCATGGTCCGACGTCAACACAAGTTTCACAAGTTGACTAGTGTACACAATAGGCACTTCAACCGGTTACTATTTCAGACCAAATGTAGCAGTTAGAATCCGTCTTAAGTGACATAAAATGAGCGTAGCTGAAATGTGAACGTCAAGTTGTTTATGTAGTAACACGAGAAAGGTAATATAAGAAAAGAAGATTGCATTAAATGCTCATCGAATGGATGAAGCTCAATGGCTTGGTCATATGAGACGATAGTGAACGATCAAAGAAAACTTAGATGGAGGTCATACAGAACGACATGAGCACGAAGGACAAAACAAAGAAGCTTTACACAACCGAAATGATTTGACAAAAATATATCGACGTGACTCTCGTTTGATTCAAAGAGCCTATTCCAATTTATTTTCTAGGGCATTAGTATAGAACTCCATAGTTTTTTTTTTCTAACCTAAAACTAAAAGTAAAGCAAAAATGCAAACTAATCATCTTCAATATACTAACCATAGTGAAGAAACGGAGTCGTTACACAGTACGTCCAATGGAGATTTAGCAGTAAAATGAGTTTAGGTTTTATTTAATATTTATATATATTATAACAAAATGTTATCCAATAAAATCGTGATAGCTGCACCACCGAGTCACCGACCGGTGCTTACAGGGTCTGGAGCTGCCACGGACACCCAATTGCGCCGCCGACCAGTAGCTCGCTATTATTATTATTATTATTATTATTATTATTATTATTCAGTAGTAAGATCACAACAAATTAGTTATGACCTTAATTAAGAGACATCGACAAAATTAGTTGTTACAGCAAAGAGAACATTAATTAAGTCATAAATCCAACATCAATACCTATGGAATCGACGTCGTTTAAGTGTTTGTTTGGGTGGATTTCTTGCTCTTTTCCTTCTAATCGTGTGCACCACCAAGACCTCAAGGTTTACTTTCAAGGTTCTTAAAAAGTACTCACACACTGTTTAGATGAAGTGAGAAAGAAGAAAACCCACAAAAAAGAAAACTCACTTGTGTGTTTCTTTTTTTCTTTCTCCTTTGCAAACCCTATTATGTAACTCTCATTGTTTCCACAAAATAGCAGTTACACTCTAACACAAACACATTTAAGACTTTCTATACTTCTATATCTATACTATTATATAAAGAAAGGCAAACTGTGACACCAAACTTTTGATTTTCAGTTTTAGCCTTATAATTTTAGTGTTGCACAAAAATATTATTATTAAGTTCCTAATCTAACCTTATAATTTAAGTAGAATCATTAATTACAATACTTATGGTGATTGGTGATTTAGTTTCATAAAAATTGAATCTTTGTTTATAAATTATATACTGAACTATACACGTTTTTATGACTTGCCCCCTAAACTAAATTAATAAGCGTTTTGCCCCCTGAACTATACTCGTCTGTTCGATTTGCCCCCTGACCGGGTTTTCGGCTATTTTTTGGCCATTCTTAGCCGGAATTTTCCCCCTTACCCGACACATATGTGTTGTACGAGATGTCTATTAGTAGTTGATGACAAAAAGTAGGCGAAAAACCATCTCGAACGGGACATATTCAAGCCAAAATGTGATTTCCTCTTCAGTGTATTTTAGCCGGAATATGCCCCGTTCGAGGTGTTTTTTCGCCTACTTTTTGTCATCAACTACTAATAGACATCTAGTACAACACATATGTGTCGGGTAAGGGGAAAAATTCCGGCCAAGAATGGCCAAAAAATAGCCGAAAACCCGGCCAGGGGGCAAATCGAACAGACGAGTATAGTTCAGGGGGCAAAACGCTTATTAATTTAGTTTAGGTGGCAAGTCGCAAAAACGTGTATAGTTCAGGGGGCTTGATGCTTTTATCCCATCCTTATATATGTAGTCTTTTCTCATTAAAGTAATTTTTTGTCCTACACAAATTAAAAATATATTCACGCGGGGACTGCGTGCCAACGTTTCTAGTACTTATATAAATTAAGTCGTGTGAAGGCATGTTGACACCAATCTTTTGATTTTTTTTATTATCCTTAGAAACATTTAGTGAGGATATAATTATCATTTATTTTAGTTTTATTATTATTCAAATTTTTTCATTCAAGTAAACAATTATTACCTAATTCTCTCTTACATAAAAGAAGATTAAAATATATAGATTTTATATACATATTTAAGTGATAATCTTAACAACACAAATTAATTATATTAGACTTAAAATAAATGTTAATTACGCATTCTAGAATAAGAACAAGGAAATGTGTGAGACAACCTAAAGAAAAGGTATAGGGCTTGGAGCAAATATAAGATTGGGCTAACAATTAGACCAACTTAAAGCAACAATCTCTCCATTTGACCCAAGATAGTACATTAGGGACGTGGGAACTGAAGGACTCATCATCGTCAGGACACCTGAAAGTTTACATATAAAATGCAAGTGACAGTGGATGACACAAACAATATACACCTAACCATACAGATCAAAACATGTAATCACCACCTAGGCAAGCACACAAACAGACAAGTAACATATATTACACATATCGCGTAAATTATCCTAAGCTAAAGTTCAAAATTCGTTGACACGAAATAAACTTTTCAACAGACAAACACTTAGTACGTAGAAGGAATTCCGTTAACTAATTTAACTTTCGGGAAAAATGCAGATACCTATCCAAACTTTAGCCCTTTTTGTACTTACCGATCCAAACTTTCAATTTTGTCAGTTACCGATCCAAAGTTTCAAAATTTGGCAGTCGATGGTCCCAACTTTCATTCTGACCGATCCCCGCCCAAAAACGTCACTATTTGACTTAATGACATCATGTCCACGTCATCCGAGAGGGGTAAGATCGGTAGTTCACCTTTTATTTGATAAAAAAAAATAAAAAACAAATACATAACACCCTCCCCCCCCCCCCCCCAGCCCGCCCTTTTCAATTACTTTACCTTTCTCGACCCGCCAAAACTAGAAACCCTAATCCCATAATCAAACTCGAATCTCTCAAATTGAACCTCAACCTCTTGCATACGCTACACGATTCATATAATCTGATAATGGACTAGAAAGTTAGAGCACTAAGCGACGTTATTTTTAGAAGGTTCACTCACGCCCGATTATGGTAAGAAACCATACTTCTTTAATTTACTTTATTCCTTTCTTTAGAGTGAATTATGGGTGTGTGGTCCCTTGTTTTGGCTGTATTTGAGGAATTAGTTGTATGCATGTGGAAAAGTACTACTTTTTTTTTTCCTTTTTGTTCACACTTTGTCTGCCACTGAGTATTGTCCTATATTTCACTTTTGCTACGTGATAAGTGGGGTTTTTGTGTATATGTTGCCCAACATTGTAATAGCATAATAATTTTTCCATTTCCATTGTATTTTTTCAGTTGGAGACAAAGATGACTATTTCACCATCATACTACACCATTCTGGGAAGTAATGAATTTGGACAAAGTTGTTTATTTGGAGGGACATGTTAGCTACATAGATTGGTGTACTGAGGATAAAAATGTCTAGGATAGAACTGCTGCACATGGTACAAGAAGTTGGTGTTAAAGTGGAGGGTTGTGTGGTAAGGATCTGTTATATTTCTGATTCTGTACCAGGGGATTATATTGCAATCAATAATGATAAGAAAGCAATAGAGTATTGTCCTATATTTCACTTTTGCTACGTGATAAGTGGGGTTTTTTTGTATATGTTGCCCAACATTGTAATATCATAATAATTTTTCCATTGTATTTTTTCAGTTGGAGACAAAGATGACTATTTCACCATCATACTGCACCATTCTGGGAAGTAATGAATTTGGACAAAGTTGTTTATTTGGAGGGACATGTTAGCTACATAGATTGGTGTACTGAGGATAAAAATGTCTAGGATAGAACTGTTGCACATGGTACAAGAAGTTGGTGTTAAAGTGGAGGGTTGTGTGGTAAGGATCTGTTATATTTCTGATTCTGTACCAGGGGATTATATTGCAATCAATAATGATAAGAAAGCACTAGAGTATGCATTGGTGGGTTCTAGATAAGGAAGCACTGGAGATGGCATTGGTGGGTTCTAAAAGGAAAACAATTGATGTTTATGTTCTTACAGATGATGTACCATTGAATGAGAGTCAATCACAGAGTCAACTGCCAAGTCTTCCTCCAATTAATGAAGGATTGGACTACATAGGTGAAAATGAGGGAGTTTGTGGAAATGTTGGTGAAGATAAACCATAGGAAGCAGATCCTGATGAGGATCTAGTGTTTTTATTACAAGAGTTGAGGACAACAAAACCAAAAACCAGTGAACTACCTAGCTGTTCAAGGGCAAATGATGAAAGACAAAGAGCACCAGCAACTGAACCAAACCAGAGGTTTTGCCCAATGAATCACAACCAGGAGTCAAAGATCTCTACCCCAATGCTTAAGAGACAATACAAGTCCATTGTTGAATTCTTTACTTGACATAGAGAACAATGATGATAGTGATAGTGAAGTATCAATTGGTGATGACTCTGAAATGTCAAACGATATGGTGGATAGTGACAATGATGCAGCTGAAGATGACTATCTTTTGAAAGCTAATGTTGAGGTGGGGTTAGAGTGGGAAGGAGGCTCTAAAACTGTTGCACCTATTCCAGAACATGCAGAAAATGCTGCACCTATTCCAGCACCAGCTTCTGGAGATGAAGTTCGAACTTCAAAGAGAAATACTGCCAAGAATGCATATGTGGCTGCTGAAAAAGGGAAGAGTTCAAAGACTTCAACAAATGAGGGACCCAAGAGGATGGAACACATGGGCCATAAAGTTTTCAGTCCAAAGATTAACATGCCTAATGTTCAAATAGCGCATTTTTATAACTTTCTAACGAACATCGGTTTCAGAGGGGAATGCGGTGTTTTCGTTTAGTGACATTTTCTGTGATGCGTATGTTACTGCCTTTAGTAAGCCGTCCAAGGTGCGCACTTCGTTAAGCTTAGTTAATTTATGTAGAACTCCACATAACTCTTTGTCCAACCCATCATCCCACGTTTCACCATTGTGTTGACAAATCAGTGTGTTGTGTCTAGTTCTTGCCAGCAAATATTTGGAGGTGAGGTTGAAGGGGATGTTAAACCGACTAAAAAATAGGTATCATTATGAATAAAATAAATGAGTAGAGACCGGGTGAATGAATTAGTGTAGTCATATGCCTCGTAATGATATGTTGTGCATTCTTGTACCTATGAGGCTAGCTTATGGAGAGCTAGAACGGAGACTACAATAATGGTCAACTTTGTTTAAAAACTTCACAATATAACCTAATTTGACCTCGATGGCGACCACACAATTTAAACTTGCTACTAAACCTGTGACGACCGTGCCCCATAAGTCATGACCTGATCCGAGTTGGTTTGGTGCTGGCCAAACATTTTACCCAACTTAGAATACATCACGACCCACAGAAATGGGTGTCACTGTCCAAGATCAAGCCATACATATTTTTATAAAAGATAACTTTTGATATATACAACAAAAGTGTTGAAAATACAATAAGTTGACACTTTTAATAATTATGTACTTATGATAAAATATTTTTAGTTACACTAATATCCAAAAGACAAGCTTGGAAAATTATTCACTTGATCCATGCTGTCACGCCAACCTTAGCCTGAGGAATGGACATACAGAAGAAATGAGGAATAAATCTTTAATGACTTAATGAGGTTTACACAAAACAACTAGCAATGCAATAATTAACAATGATCCAATTGATATATTTCAAGGAGTGATCTTACCAGTGGAAATATTTTAATCAGATAATTTGATGTAATAGTATTGGAATATTCATAGAATAGTTAATGAACACGTACTTAACATTAACCAAATCCAACTTTATAACTTCAAATGTACTACCTTATACCTCATAACGAGGAGCGACCTGGCAAACAAATCATGCGACATGCTCGAGTACATGCCGATCCAGCACGCGGACTACAACCAACTCCTGACTGCAAGCAGCACCTAGATTGATAGGTATCAAGTGAAATTACTTAAACCGACAGTTCTTACTGCATGACAGTTAATCGACTCAATCCCTGGGCCTAACTTCACAAAGGCATCCCAATGTGTGATAAACAAATAAGCTAGTAAACTGAATCATATCCGTTGTTCTTTGAGCCACATGTCTCAAACACAGTTCGTTGCTCTTTGCATAATTCATATGAGATTATAATACCATAGAATTACCATGATTATGAATCGATATGTGATAAATAATTAATAATTGTGTATGATTTAACGATGAGTGAGAAAATCATGTTATTATGCAAAATAGGAATATGATAAATTATAGGATGTTTGTTTTGGTAACAAAGTTGTGACTTTTCTATCCAAGTTCCTCAGGGACGGATGCCAAATGGGGCTAGAACGAAATCAGAAATCGAACCTCACCTTGTGTAGTAACTTCGTGCTAGGAATAGTCGGCACAGTTTTCTATATAAATTTAGATATGTTAATAGATTATAACTATCTTTTGTTATATTTCGCATGTGCTTTCAATATCATCGTCAACATTTCAGTATTACTAGGTCAAAGTAATAATGACACAAGAAAATAATATGAGTTTCAACTCTATTCTATGTAATTTTACCGTAGAGTTATCAATCTCCTTAAAGATATGTGTTTGAAATAATTTATAAATACTAGATTTTATGTTAAAGCAATGTAAATAAGTTATAAAAACAATAGATATTTCATCGATAGATAAGGTTTATATAACTTATAATGCTTTTGATATTAACTATAATACCTAATATTAGGTATCAAGATTCATAAAATTACAAGTACATGAAACTCATGAGATTAGTTTAGGATAAAACATAATTACTGATTTTGTTATTCAAGTCATATGATTAGATCATAATATAGTTGCAACACTTTTAGAGAAATTTAAAAAAAAAAAGAAATTAAGCATGAGGCATATTTTCTAAACTATGTAAATGAAACAAGATTCGCAAATAATACATATACATGTTAAAACTTATAAAATAAAGTTGTTCAATTATATTTATGATGTTATTAAGTTAAATTGGCAATCAAGTTTAATTTTTGAGTGATTATACATAGGTTAATATGAAGTAACAAATAGGGTATGTAGATTAGAGTTAAAAAACTGCGACAGTCTCAAGTTTACCTCAAATCAAACTTCTTACTTTATCTGAACTCAGAGACTGGTGGATGTATTTTGTTCTAGACACATTCAGGAGCGTGTGGTTAAAAGGGCTCGAAAAAAAATAGTTTTACTATGTTTCTCGAATCTTACAAAAACTGCACATAAACTGTTTTACATGAGCAGTTTCGAGATTACCTTTGATCGGATATCCAAATGGACTTTGTATCAATATATTTTTATGTGTCCTTATCTCTAACATCATGAGGAACATGTGTATCCAAAATTAGAGGAACATACAAAGGTTTGCTAAGCTAAATAATTGTTGTAAACATTAAACATGCGTTCGGATTTCTGGATAACACACTATGGTTTATGCATTACGGACTTCTAATCACATTTTTTGAGAAATATGTATTCATATAAAAGTTAGAAGAAACTATGGAGAGTATTTGGCCGAAGACGGTGAGTAAAAATAAATTTTTAATGATTTGTTATGATTTTCCTAAGGTACAGGGCTGAATAGACAGCTTCTGTGCAAGAAAAGTTTTGGGATGTTTCATGTAGAAAAATATGAAATAAACCCTTGGGATGAATTTTTCCTTAAGTGCACTAAAAAATGAAAGAGATTGGTAGGAAGAAAGACTGTGTAACATAAATGGTTTGGATGTGAAAATTGTTGGAAGAAAGCCTACTATTTATAGCCAAAAAATCATGTTAAAATACTTTTGATTATGGTCCCCCCCCCCCCCCCAATTTTTATCCTTGGCCACCTAATTCAGATTTTAATCATGCAAATGGGAGATGTGGCTAATTCCTTTTCATTTACTTATGATGTGATATCTCTAATTAAAACAAAATATATACATATTTACTTATTTATACATGCTAAAACAATTTAGGCTAAGATCCCACGTTAATGTTTTTCACAAATAGCAACCTAAATCTGATTCCATTATGTAAAGGGTGATGTGGATGAGCTTAATCCAGTAACCTATGATGTTATATTATTCATATTATTTATAATAAATTCAAATACCAATAAATAGATATTTTAATACATGTTTACTTATGTAAGATTTTTTAAGTAATTCAAAACCCCAAGATCAATATGTACATGTAAAATATATTTTTTAAGAGTAAATGAAGCATATAAAAATAATAAAAATGGTCAATTTTCAGTTCAAGGACTAAAATGCAATTTTTTTCAAACATTTGGGATCAAAATAAAATTTTTAAAAGTTTGAGGACTAAACTAAAAAATTTTATTTTCTTCCAAATTTTGGAAGCCTTGCAAACCTTTATGTTTATACCACCATAGCCCACATTCATCTTCATCATTTTCCATGTAAATGTACAACGGCGTGTAGGTTATGTAAGTAAACCACCAGAAAGAAAACACCTCTTCACCAAGCACGGTAGAATACAACAAGGTCAATTCACAATAGAAACTTCACAAAAAGTAAGGTATCGATGTTTTTTAATATAAGGTCATTCACAAGCATAGTTTTAAAAAGCTATAATTGCTTATAATTATTTTAAATTGTTGTTACGCTTACACAAACGAGTGAATTGCCAAAATATCACTATTGGAAAAATTATTTACCAAACTATCACTCTCGAGAAAGTAATTCCCATTTTATCACTTTTTTACTACATAAGTTGCCACGTGGATAAGTAATAATAATAAATAATTATTATATGGATTCTTTTAGACACAATTTTACTTTAAGTAATCTCCTCATGTTATTAGGGTGACTTACGTCCGTCTTCAATAATAACAAATCCTTAAAAAATCGTCAACTACAGCAACAATCAGCCGAATAAGACAACTTTTCATCTCCACTTCACCCAAAATTACAGCAGGTAAAGAAATTACCCTTGTTTCTTTATTATTAGTCTTTGTATATTTTAATTATAATGACTCTGCACATTCATGTTTAGTTATATGAGAACAATTTCATTCCATCAATTAGAATCAGTCGCAATTACAAGCATTTAGTAATTGCTTTCACTTTTTCTTATTACTTTGTTTAATTATTTGATATTTCTCACTTAATTTCTCAATTGTTTGCGGTTCAATTTTTTCTTATTGAAGTATTTACTTTTTGTATTTTCTTTCATACTACAAATGTGTTTTTTGTAGCACTTAGTTGCTAAATAAGATTTCTGGAATTACTGAATTTCTTTTTGTGGTTTAGCAAATAATTTATAACTTTATCCAAATAATATGTTTTTAGATGACATTGTTATTGTGTGTTAGAATTCAAGCAACTTTATTAAGGCGATCATGATAAAACTATAGTATTGATGTCGTGGATTAATATTAGTGTAAAAATATACTTATTTTAGGTCCTTACATTAATAAGATGGCAATGGACGAGATAACATTGTTATGTTACTGGAATGGGCGGATTATATCGGGTTCTCATGGACCTACATACGAAGGTTCTACGTCAAAACCTATCAGAGTAAGGAGACGAATGAAATACAATGGTCTGATTGATAAGATATATAGTATCACATGTTTTAGCCAACAACAAATGCGTATCAAGATTACATGTAGATATCCAGGTAACTTTCAACAGTACCTAGCCCTTCCCGTTGACGATGATGATGACTTAGATATTATTTTTGATGTGACAAAGAATCCATAAATTAATTGCTTGGAACTTTATGTTGAAGCAATCCCTTTAAGTGTTGATGAGCAAGTAAATGCTCCACAAGTGATATCTCTTGGTCCATTTATCCAGCTACTCACTCAAGAACTTGGATTAGTTGATTTTAATTTTGATTTTGGTATTGGTGCAAATATGCAAAATAACCAGCAACTTGAAGTTGAGCAGTCACAACCTGATTGTAGTGATAATCATTTAGATGGGCCCAACTTGGCAAAAGAAAATGAAAGTGCCCATCCTATAACTACTACAGAAAATGGTGGTGTTTTCAACACTACTGCAACATGTATCATTGAAGAAATTATTGCAAGTAAAAGGAATCGATTCGTTACAAACAAAACTAAAACCAATGATCTGCTAGATGATTATTCAGAGGAAGCACAAGAAGGAATGAATGAAGAAGATACCGATGTTATTTATGAGAAAGCACCGGTCCCCAAGTTTACCAACATTAATAAGATTGATAATGTCGTGATTGATGTATTAGTGTCTGGAAAAGAAGCCACTCTATCAAAAGAGGGTGAAGAACTATATGTAGGTCAACGGTTTGCTACAAAAGGTGATTTACAAAATGCTATGAAATTGTACTCATTGAGGGTTCATCAACAGTATTAGGTTGCATATTATGGATCTAATATTTGGGTGCTTAAGTGTAAGCAAGCACCTAACTGTCCCTGGAGATTACATGTTTCTATTCCTCATGAAGTTTCATTCTTTGAAATTAAGAAGTATAATGAACCTCACACATGCCTTAATCCAGTTATTAACAAAGACCATGTGCAATTAGATTCTGGATTTGTGGCTAGTCAAATAAAGTCATTAGTGAAGGCTCAACTCTCAATTACACTGACAACAAATCAAAAGGTAATTGTAGAACATTTTGGAGATTGGGATGAGTCATATAAAATGTTGCCTAGGTATATGGATGCATTTGTGCGAGAAAATCCTGGCACAATTGTCCATTGGGATAAAGAATCTACAGAGAGAAATCCTGTCCATGAAGTTTTCAAGCGAGTGTTTTGGTCATTTTCAGCTTCAAATTAAGGGTTCAAGTATTGTCGTCTAGTCATTAGCACTGATGGTACTCACCTTTACGGAAAATACAAGGGAACTCTGCTCATTGCAGTTTCATGTGATGCTAACAATCAATTATTTTCACTTGCATTTGCAGTTGTAGAATGAGAAAATAATGACAGTTGGGGTTGGTTTATGGCTTGCATCAAGGGTTTCGTGACTCAAAGAAATGGTATTTGTATCATATCTGATCGACATTGTAGTATCATGAATGCTATGAGCACACTTGTCTTAGGGTGGACTGAGCCACAAGCTTATCACCGATTTTGCCTCCGTCATTTGGCAAGCAATTTCAATAGTAAGTTTCATGACAAGACATTCAAAAATATTGTGTGGTGGGCTTTAAACGAGAATCAAGTCTGGAAGCTTGATAGAAGAATGGAAACAATTGAAAGAATAAATCCTGGAGCTCGAAAATGGCTTGAAGAAATACCTTTAGAAAAATGGGCTCTAGCACATGATAATGGTCGTCGATATGGTATAATGACGACAAATTTATCTGAAGTATTCAATAGTAGGCTCGTTGCTTGCCTATTACATCCCTTGTCCAACTTACTTATTATCGAGTAAATAGCTACTTTGCTGTTAGATGACAATTAGGAGCAGGAAGAATTTCTACTGGCCAAAATTTCACTCCTTTTGTTGACGGAAAGATTGGTTCAAATGGAATAAAGGGAAGTGGATATGAAGTTATTATGTTTAACAGATTAGCTGGGACATTCAACATAAAGACGAGTCGCTCAAGCTCTAGCAACAAAAAAGGGAACAACATCCATGTTGTGAAATTAAACGAGAACTTCTGCTCATATCAAAAGGGGCAAATATTTGGATTTTCTTGCTCCCATGTTATGGTTGCATGTCAGAATTGTAGTTTGGATTATACTTGTTTTGTTAAAATCTGGTACGCACTTACCAAATATCAAATGACATGGGCACCTTTATTGCATCCTATTCCTAATCCTACTTATTAGCCTTCTCCAAGGGGAATGATATGAAAGATCTTAGATCTATGTTACTTGTAATCGAATGCAGTTGCACTTGACAGTAGTTGCAACTGCACTCGTAAGTAAGACAGATAACAGTTCTTTAACGTTTGAAAGCTGTTTTACTGTTGCAATTGTGAAATGACAGTTAAACATAAAACAATAAAGAACACAAAGGATTTAACGTGGTTCGGTCCAAATGGTTCTAGTCCACGGGGTTTGCACCCAAAAGTTTGACTGAAACAATACCCTACTTAAGAATTACAATGTAGGTTTTATATCAACCCAAATCTTAGACTCCATCTAATATTTGCAGTTGCAATACCTATCCCTTAACTTATTTTCGGTGTACTCGATTGAGTCGAAGAGTACATTAAGCTACTCCAGAGTTCCTATGACTTAATGCTCTTCTCTAAAAGACATTGACTCGATACAAGACTGAATCAAACATTATCTTTTTTAAAGTGTCCTTCAATTGTCTCGAGTCTTCTCCTTATATAGGCACGTCAGAATCTTCAGCAGATCTTCAGTTGCAATCCGCATAATATCTTCTTTCCTTATATGATAAGTGTGCCGATAATCCTGTTGCAACCCGAATATATCTTCTTGCCTTATCCAGTAGATTCTGCATGATCATCAAAGATATCAAACGAACATGCCTAATATTATGTCTAAGTACATAGATAGGAGATATGGTTAATATCTAGTAAGATAGTCTTGAAGATAGAATAATATCTTATAAAGATAAGGAAATAACATTAAGATAATTACCATCTAAAAGATTAACTTATCCTAATGATTTAACAAAATAATATCAATTTAAACCCTAGTTGGGTCGATCCGAATTGAGCCCATATCGGATAGAGAACGGCCTTAACATGATACTCTTACCTTCAGAACATATGAAACGAACTACTAAATGTCATCCAAAGTTGACCCGTTCGCACATTGAGATGGATGTTAGAGAAGGTCGTTCAACAGTGAGATGCGGTAATTGTAAACAAGAGGGCCACAACAAAGAAAAGTGTCCACAGCTGAGAGATGCAAGGTACACTATTCTTTATATGTAAAACATTTTTTTTCTATTCATAAAACAAATAATTGTTTGTCCATGCTTTGCATGTCATAAAATTGCTGGAGAAGATGTGATTTCTTTTTTAAAGTAACTGAAGGAAACATACTAACCTTTGATCCTTGTTAAATTGGATCCCAAAGTTGCTCCCATGAACGTTAAATAACCTGGTTTGACTTCGTGACTGCTTCTCCCTTATTTGTGCTCCAATTTGGTCGAATTCCAATCACAAACGGAAAGGAATTGTAGCCACAACCCAAGAGCCAAGTTAAAAGTGTTAAAATGTGAAAAAGATGATCAAAAATGGTTTTTTTCATTTTCTCCTTATTTTTCCTACGAAAATAGGGGTTGTTATCTCTTCTTTCTTCAAAAGAAAAAACTGAAAATGATGTTGTAGAGAGGAGGGAAACTTGAGTGGTTTATCTAATTCAAAATTAGGGAAGAAACCACTCTCCCTCTCTTTATTTGAACTTCAATTCACGGGTCGGGTTTAGCCCGCATGGGCGACCCGTTTAATTGTTTCCAACATCTCCCACTCGCACATGAGGGGTAGATCCCAGTCTGGTAAGATCTACTTCACATACTCACAACTTCATACACGCAAATGGATCGTGTGACCTGCGAGCATACAAGAGCTCAATGCCATACGCTGGTTAAAGATATATGACGGCTCAACACTTAAGCGTAAAGCTATACACCGGTTAAGGACATATAACAGCTTAACTTCTTCAACATGAGGATGATGTATCTCGTTATACCTCAGACTTCACTTACTTGCATCAATCAGAGCATCTCTAATCCCTTGTCATGAAAATAGCACACTCTCTTTCAACACTATTCACATTACATCTCAAACATCAAAGTTTACATAACTACGATCGCGGTGAATACAAGATAGGAGCAAGTCATAGAAAGTCTTCCTTTTCAAACTTAAACCTCTTAACATTAAAATGATTGCTTTCCTAGTCATGTTCCGTATGATCGAATCAAACATGGATATTGGAGACATGCTAAAGTAGCAATACCAAAATAAAGTCTCGAGAAAAAGTTAAAAGTCATAAGGGTATCATATAAGGTTTTATAAACCTCTGGGTCTCACACAATGAGGAAACAAGGATCTATTCACTCATTATTCCAACGGTCACAAAAGCACATGTGGTATGAAACACACGCTACGATGCTTGTCTTCCTCTTCGAAAGCGTATGTCACATTTAGAAGTAATATGCATCGTACATATCTTAGTTCAAGTGTCCTTAACACTTAACTTGAGTTTTCTCCTTGTAAGTCCTCTACAAACACCAATCACAAGAAAACTCACATTTGGCTCTGCGACAAGTATAATGGATGGCGGGAATCCATAACGATTACTTAATGATGCAATAGTAATCTCATCTTGATCATCAATCAAGGCGATATCATAAGATAAATATGACTTTATATCCAAAAAAAATCATAATTGTCTCATCTCTGCACACTTCTTAATGTCAGAGGCGATTGCTCGTGTGAGAGAGCCAATCTCTACTTGTCAGACATACTTTGAGACTTTAATGCTCTCACCATAAAAGCATTTGCTTATATAGCATTCAAGTCTTGAACTTATGGACATTAAAAACTGGATATCCTCTAATCCAATTAGGTTAGATTCTACGCAAACCTTGAGATTCTAACAATTCAAGAGCGTATCTCCAAGTCAAGGTTAAGTTATCAAACTAATCATCACTAATGCATAGATCTATACATCAAAGTCACTTTTTTCTTTGCACAAATATCTTTTCACAAAACAAATCTTTTGTGATTAAGTGTTTGTTTGTATCCCTTTGAGACTCTCTTGTAAGCAATTGACGCATGTCATCATAAAGCACACAATGACTCCCACCTTACTTACTGTCTCAAATGATAAACTAGTCTCTTTGACCAAACACATTATACTGCAACAACACGTGCTATAAATTTTCATTCATACGCACATCCATACACCCGTTTGCTTTCAGCTATTCTAACAAACAACATCATCATTTAATGAAGAAGCAAACCCATAGGTTGATTTACTCCATGTCAAATCACCTCTTGTAAAACTATAAGTGTATTTTGATCAATTATGACCAAAATTATTATTGAGTTGACTAGTATGCAGTATGTATAGGAGTTCACAATCCTATATCAATATTGTCCAAATTCTACTCTTAAGAATTAGGATATACTTAATGACCAGACCCATGGCATGACATATATCAGGATAGATGAGTAGCACAGTAAATTTCAATCGTCAAAGAGATTTCACCAACAGAAGTTTAAACATCTTACTAAATATAGTCTCCGTATATTCTAAAGCTCAAGATATACACCATTGTAAGGAGCACCATTTTCCTCAAAGTTCATTTTAAATCACTCCATGCAGCTCAAGATGCAAAGCATCAAGAAATTGAATGATTTCTATGAATTTGAGTTATTATTTTAAATGAACCACACAGTCTTTTAGGCATCTGCCAAGTCTTTCTTGATTAAAGAAAATAGAATCACTCCTTAGTGTTTCATAAGCATCGAAATCTGATGAAGAAAATGGTATTACACTTTCACAAAGAAAGACTAATGAAATCATTGGAAAATGATTCTCATCAACCATAGTCTAATCAAACACGGTCTATAACTTTTCATCATGAAGACATCGATTGTTCCCAGTGAGCTTCACATTTAATCATCTCTTTGATATTAATGTGATCACACCATCTAGAAAAGCTCGTTTGAGATTACCTTTCGATAGATCTCATAAATCATAGTCAAAAATAATGTCTAAGTCCATAGACCAACATAAAGTATTTAAACTTGGTTATTGTAGACACATTAATTTTGTGTCTAATTAAATTAAATGATGGTAACTCTTAAGATGCGAGAAATACAAAATATATTTTATTTAATCTTAATATTTTGAGGAGTTAAAATAAATATATTAATTAAATCTTAAGACAAGGAAATAATTGCTCATCAAATCTCAAGACATGAAAAGTCTTCTTCTCCAAGTCTCAATCTTCAAGAGATGGAAAGAATCCTCCACCAAATCTCCACAAGGAAAGAATTCCCCACAAATTCTCAATATTCAAGAGATGGAAAGAAGATTCTCTTAGATAGTCTTCCATATCAAGGAATTGTAGATGCGATTACAACCGTTCATCTCATCAGGAGATTCTAATTGAGATTCACTCCACAACTATAAATAGAGGTGGTCTTGAAGAAGAAAAAAATACACACAAAATATTCACAAGTTGAAAAGGAAAAACCTCTAAGTTTTTCGCTCCACCAAATTCATCCATCTTCAAGTGTTCTTCGCGGCATTCAAGATATCCTTCAACAATCTTCAAGGTGTTCTTCGTTAAGAACTCCTTTCAATCCGCCATCAAGCCTCAAGTTCATCCAAAAACCGTTTTTTTGAAGATCATGTCTCTGCCGAGAAGATCAAATCTTCAACATATCCGGAAAATCCAAATCAAACTCATACTGTTCTTCAACAACATTCAAGCCAAAAATCCGTTTGATCAGAGATCAAGTCACAAGACCCTCGGAAAACCATTTTTGAAGATCAAAATCCGTACTAGAAATATCAAAACCCAAAAAAATCCAAAGAACTGAGGACGAAGATCATATCATCCTTCATCAAATCCTCAAGTCAAATCATTGTTCATCAAATCCCCAAGTAGGCCTGTCAAGGGTAGGGTATTACCCTACCTTTACCCTGAATAATAGTTAAGGGTCTGGACCCATACCCTACTGTTAGGGTCTGGGTCCGGGTCCAGACCCTTACCCTAAATTTACTTAATTCAGGGTAAGGGTCTGGACCCTACCCTTTTGTGAGTGGGTCGCTGGGTCTTACCCTTTTTTTTTTTTTTTTTTTTTTTTAAAAACAACTCTTCACTGACGATTAAAAAAATAACTCTTCACTAAATTAAAAAATTTAAAATTTTGTTCCCCAAATTAAAAAACCCTAATTTTGTTCCCCAAATTCTCTCCTCTCTGTCGCCAGCGGCCAGCCCGCCACCAGCCCCGATTCTCCGACCTCCGCCGCCGCCACCACAAACGACTCCACCACGACATCGCTGCTGCTCCACCACGCAACGAACGATACCACTGTTGCTCCACCACACAACGAACGATAACGCTGCTCGACAACCGACGCCACCACGCCACAACGCCACCACGGCACCACCTTCCCCGTCTGAATCAGTAAGCTCTACGACCGACCGACCGACCGACCAAGTGTTGCTTTTCTACTGTGGTGCTGACTGCTGCTAATTCTGACCTCATTAAGCTCCAATCTATTAACTGGAGGTGTGAATTTTAATGTCTTATGTTGTTTTCTTCTACTTTTGGAATGTGGGTTTTGTTAATTAGCTGTTAATATTTTAGGATTTGGGTAGATCATTTATTTGTATAAAAGTCACTCATTCTTTTAACCTTTTCCAGTCTCCAGATGAAAGATTCATGTCATGTTATTGTAATCAAACTTTATGATATGACAAGTTTTTGCTCATTGTCTACAATATTTATTAATTAATATCTGTCTGTAATTTAATTCGTCCATGACTATACAAACAAGTGTCTGGGATGGAGGTTGTTTATTGATCACTTGAACTTGATAGATTATGGAAATTAAGAGAGCTCAAGGTTGCATTCAAAGTGATTTTTTTCTTTGTTGAAAGTCTTTATGATAACGTCAGCCAATTCTGGTCCATATGTAACATCTGTGGGTTTGTTTATTGCCATTATATGTGAGTTATTCGCATCTACAAATCATCTGTGGGTTTGTTTATTTTGTGATACCAGATGTACTCTAAGCTAATTTGTTGAGCATCTTGTTAGCCCAAAACTCCAACAAACTGGGACTTTTCTTGCTTAAGAAACAGAAAAACTGCATTTTGACAATAGTTTATTTCATGTATGGGAGGCTGGTAGCTGCGGTATTAGATGAATTATTGAATTGCGGAAGAAACCATGAACATTATTATGATACTAGCTCCCAAGTCTGCTATATCTTCTCTCGCTTCTTTGTTTTGGGTAGTTACGTACTTATGTGGTTTCTTGATCAGGGTGTAGAAGAAAGCTCCGAGAGGGGGGGAGTCCCGGCTAATTGCAAGGTCTTGTAATGTCATCTCAAGAGAGTGGTAGTGAGGAGAGTGGTGGGAGTTCAAATGCGGCGATATCTCAACAACGTAGAGGTACAAAGCGAAAGGCCTCTGAAGCATGGAGTCATTTCGAGAAATTTCCTGTGCGTTCAGATGGAGTCGGCGATGCAAAATGCAACCATTGTAAGAAGATCTTAACTTGGGGCCAGAAATACGGTACGACTCATTTGATGAAGCACTTGATGTTTTCTTGTCCGTGCTATAAATTAGCTGATACTAGAAGTGGTGCAAGGACTGTAAGTCCGAGGGCAGAATTTCATTTTGATCAGATGTTAAGTAGAAGGCTTATAGCACGTTTTTGCATAAGGCATCAATATCCGTTCAATATAGTGGAGCTAGAGGAGTTTGTGCTATTTTGTAAGAGTCTTAATCCTGAATTTGTAGTTCCTTGTCGAGGCACAGTAAGATCGAATGTCATTGATACATACCTGGAAGAAAAGATTAAGATGCAGAGCGTATTAGATGAACTTCAATGTAAAGTGTCCTTAACCACTGACATATGGACCTCAGATCACTCCCATACTCCTTATTTATGTTTGACAGCGCATTTTATTGACGATTCTTGGGTGCTGCGTAAAAAGATTCTTGCTTTTAAGGTGGTTCCATTTCCGCATGATGGTCAATCATTATATGTGTGTTTAAGAGATTTAATTGTTGCATGGAACTTGGATCAGAAAATGATATCAGTTGTGGTAGATAATGCATCCAACAACAACTCAATGATGACCAAGTTAACGAAGTGGCTTGTGGATGAGTCTTTGGTTCCTTTTGGTGGTGATTTGTTGCACGTACGATGTAGTGCGCATATCTTAAATTTGATTGTGCAGGATGGGTTGAGTATAATTAAGGGTTCAATTGAAAACATTCGAGATACAGTTAGATATTTAAACAAGTCTTCTTTTGGCCGTCAAAAGTTTGAAGAAGTTAAGCGTCGGCTTAGGTTAGAGGATGCAAGGGCAGTAGCTATGGATGTGCCTCATCGGTGGAACTCTACATTTCAAATGCTTGATACAGCTTTACCTTTAAAGGCGGTGTTTTCTCGTTTGGAGGTTTTTGATAAAAACTATTGTTATAATCCGTCTGCTGCTGAATGGGAAGTGATTGAAGTTGTCCACAAGCTCTTACAAGTTTTCTACCATGCAACTAAAGATTTTAGTGCCACCAAATATCCTACTTGTAATGTGTTTTTTCCAGATATTTGTGATATTCACTTGAAGCTAATTGAGTGGGGAAACAGTAGAGTTGATGTCATTAGAAACATGTCTCTTCCTATGAAAGAAAAATTTACTAAGTATTGGGAGAAATGTAATTTGATTCTGGCAGTTGGAGTGGTTTTTGACCCAAGGTTAAACATGGGTTATATTAACTTTATTTATCCAAAAATTTATGGTGACAAATCAGAAGATGAGATCAAAAGAGTTCGTGATGCTGTAGATGATTTGTTTATTTTATATGGAGGCAGTGTTCCCACTTCATCAACTGGAAATGTTGGTAGTTCTAGTGCTCAAGAGAGTGCTTCTGTTATGGCATTTGAACAACATTGTAACGAATCTCAACCTGGTGTAGTACAAAAATCAGAGTTGGAAACATACTTCGAAGAGAAAAGATATCCTCATGACCCGAATTTCAAAGTTTTAGATTGGTGGATGGCTAATGCTCTTAGGCTTCCTGTCATGGGAAAGATAGCTCGTGATGTTTTGGCTGTACCAGTTACCACGGTTGCATCAGAGGCGGCTTTAGCATTGGAGGAAGAGTTCTAGATGCGACACGTTCTAGTTTGCTACCGGATGCAGTGGAGGCTGTAGTGGTGACGGCTGATTGGATTACATCACTTCCAAGTGTTTGTGAAACAATGGGTGAGTGGTTAATTTTATTGTTTTCTGGTAATTGTTCTATATTTCTTACATTATTTTTTGATTGATTGTTGTATTATTGTTGTTTGGTAGCCAATGTAGTTGAAACGAACATGGAGTCTATAGTTGCAATGAACATGGAGTCTGCAGTTCCAGAAACACAATCCCATGAATAAAAGGGTAAGTTGTGCATTACTCTGTCTCTTAGTTCTCTTAGTTGAAATCTTTGTCTCTTAGTTCTCTTAGTTGAAATCTTGTGACAGATCAAATGTTTGTTTAGGATGGTTGTGTTATGATGTTCTTAATTTCAGAAGTGTTACTTTAATTTTTATATGGAAAAGTAGATACTATAAAGAGCCTTTAATCAATCTTTTTCTTTATATTGCTTACTTTAGGTGATGTTTGGATGTGAATATGCGAATTGAATGTATAATAGAATGTGTAATAGAATATAATTGCTTAATAATTGAGCAGGTTTACTCTTTCTCTAAGTGTTCTATTTTTTTTTCTTTTTTTGCAGGTTTGAAACAGGATGTTGGATCTTCTTTCTGAGTTTTAAGTGTTGATTTCAAGCAATTGTATAATTTTTTTCAGTTTATCGTGAATCGATATTTTGCTGGATTATTATGCGTAGCAGTGTGATTTTAATTAGTGATGATGATGATCTGATCATGTTATGGATTGTTTATTGATTATCATCGTTCGTGGTGGTGTTGTGTCGTGTTCGAATGTTTGGATTTATGTATTAAGAGCGAATTCGTGTTTATCGATTATCGTAGTTGTGGTTTGTAGTAGGGTCGTGTCGTGTTTGAGTATTTGGATCTTATGTGTTTATGTTGCTTGTGTTTTTTGGTTGGATTGTGTTTTGCTTTGTGGATCTTCAATTTTGCTGAGGATGATTGTGCTTATTAGTATTGGTCTTACCAGATCCGAGTGTGATATTTGAGTCACAAAAGTGTGATATTTAATACATCATCATATAATGGGGGGTCAAAATGAAAAAACGAAAAAAGTTTGGGGGGCGCAAAAATAAAAAAGAAACGAAAAGAAGAAAACTAAAATTTTTGGGGTCAAAATGAAAAAAACAAAAAATTTGGGGGCGCAAAAGTAAAAAAGAAACAAAAAAAAAGAAAACTAAGAGTTTTGGGGTCAAAATGAAAAAAACAAAAAATTTTGGGGTCAAAATGAAAATAAAAAAAAATTGGGGGGCGCAAAAGTATCACAGGAAAAAAAACTAAAAATTTTGGGGTCAAAATGAAAAATAAAAAAAATGAGGGGCGCAAAAATAAAAAAAAAAAACAAAAAAAAAACTGAAAAATGTTACAGGGTATATTTTGTACCCTACCCTCTTAATAGGGTAGGGTAAGCGTATGGGGAAGCGGGTCTTGAGCGGGTAGGGTATGGGTAGGGTGTACAAATTCTCACATGGTATTTAGAGGGTATGGGTAAGGGTCAGGGTAATACCCTGCCCTTGACAGGCCTATCCCCAAGTCAAATCGGTGTCCATCAAATCCCCAAGTCAAATTAGTGTTCATCAAATCCCCAAGTTAAATCGGTGTCCATCAAATCCTCAAGTCAAATCAGTGTTCATCAAATTTTCAAGTCAAATCCTCAAATCAAATCACCGTTTAATCCGGGATCAAGTCCAAGACCATCGAATTAACGTTTTTCCAAGTTCAAATCATTTTCAGCAAAAATCAAATTGAAGATTTTCATTACAAATTTTGATTTTGTTCTTGTAGAATTGAATCAGATAATTAGATAGAGATTGAACTACAATTGTATTTTTAAATTTACTCAAAAACTATTTTGTAATCTCTTTCTTATTTTTATTTTCAGAATTCAAGAATTTGTCATTACAAATTTGGCACGCCCAGTGGGACCATCTCTACCTCTCATCTCTTTTCCAGCAAGTCTCAAATTTGAAATCACAAGAAGTCAGTGTTGCTCAACAATGGACAAGTCAATGGGGGCAACAAGCGGAGGTTCTTCGCAACCGATGATGAAAGATACACTTACACTGGGGGCAAGACATGATGCTAAAGAAGATGATCAAGCATCCTCACTAGAAGAGCAAGTTGCAGCGCTGACAAAAGCCATTGCGAATCTCACCACTCAAGCTCAAAAACGTGAAGACCACTTGAATCGCCTTCTCCAAAAGCTAGAGCGCAAAGAAGGAGTTGAAAATTCCGAAGAAGTCACCAACAACATTGGAGTGCAAGGATGCATCAAGACTACAATCAACGAAGTCGAAGTCTCCCCTCACCTCCAAAAGCAAGAACTCGTGGAAAACGATGATCAAAGCATGGCACGTGAAAAGGTTGCTCAAGAGGTCGAAACTCAAGAACTTGGTGGAGTCCTCGGCAAAGGAAGCCAAACCACTTTTCACTTCCAAAATTCGACTCTCTCAAGAAAGGACAATCAAAGAATGGCGCATGCGAAGAAGCCTTTGAGAGAAACCACTCAAAATTTGGTTGAAGTAGGAGGGTGTAGCAAAGTCTCAAGCCAAGGAATCCAAGTCTCTTCCAAATGGCTCATCTCCATCGATCAATTGAAGAACTTGGTTCAAGAATTTGCAAAGGATTTAAAAGCTCAACCTGCAATGACCAAAGCGTACACAAAGCCTTATACTCAAAGAATAGAGCAATTGCAAATGCCGAAAAGCTATAAACCTCCGATGTTTCAAAAATTCGATGGGACTGGAGACCCAAGACAACATGTTTCTCACTTTATTGAGACGTGCAATAGTGTTGGAGCTTATGGAGATCATCTAGTCAAGCAATTCGTTCGATCCTTAGAAGACTTTGCCTTTGATTGGTACATTAATCTTGAACCAAACTCCATTGACGGTTGGAACGATCTACAAACCGAATTCTTCAATCGCTTTTATAGCACTCGGCGTACTGTGAGCATGATTGAACTTGCAAATTCTCATCAACAAGAAGACGAACCAGTGATTGATTACATCAATAGGTGGAGAAGTCTATCCTTAAGGTGCAAAGAAAAACTATCTGAAACTTCAGCCATAGAGATTTGCATTCAAGGGATGAACTGGAGTCTCTCTTACATACTTCAAGGAATCAAGCCAAGAAACTTTGAAGAGTTGGCAACGCGAGCGCATGACATAGAGACAAGTGTAAACTCTATTAAATAAGAAAACTCAGCTCATGGTCTTGTTATTGAAAGTGATGATACAGACGACGAGGATGACAATGAAGAGGGCGTGCCGTCAAGTTTTGATCCAACCAATATGCTCCTCGATACGAGCTTAAACTATCTGAAATATTCAATTTAATTATCAAGCATGCTCCTTGATACGAGCTTAAACTATCTCAAATCCTCAAATCAAGTGCGAAAATATATGCTCCTTGATACGAGCTTAAACTATCTCCAATCCTCAAATTAAGTGCCAAAATATATACTCCTTGATAAGAGTATAAACTATCAAAATCCTTCTTAACACGAGTATAAATTGTTTGCTTATCCAAACTCAAAGAAAATCCTTCAAGTCTTCAAAACAAACGCACAAGTCTCCTAGACACGAGCCAAAAGGTCTATAAATCCTTCAAGTCCTCAAACAAATGTGCAAGTCTCCTAGACACGAGCCAAAAGGTTTACAAATCCTTCAAGTCTTCAAAACAAATGTGCAAGTCTCCTAGACACGAGTCAAAAGGTCTACAAATCCTTGAAGTCTTCAAGTCTCCTAGACACGAGCCAAAATGTCTACAAATCCTTCAAATCTCCAAGTCTCCTAGACACGTGCCAAAAAGGTCTACAAATCCTTCAAGTTTCCAAGTCTCCTAGACACGAGCAAAATTGTCTACAAATTCTTCAAGTCAATGCCTCCTAGATATGAGATAAAACTGTCTACAAATGTCTAAATCAAATGCTCCATGGCGCACGATCTTAAACTGCACGTTACTTCTGGCCCACATGAGTAGAAATTGTATATGACACCCCCTTTAAATCAATCTTGATTTATTTTGAACTACGTCATGACTTGATTCCTTCATTGGATACGTAGGCAGCTAGAAGTTCATTCTTAACACAGTCATATAAAAAAACAATGCTCATGCAACATTCAAGTTAATAGATCCAATGATGAAGCTCACAAATGTTCTAAACTCATGAAGTGGATTTATGGTGGTTGAATTGAAGCACGAGAATAAGAAGAAGAAAGATGTCGAGACTTATCCACTCATTGGTGCTTTTCAACACAAATTGTGAACAAGTCTCGAGGGGGCAATTTGTAGACACATTAATTTTGTGTCTAATTAAATTAAATGATGGTAACTCTTAAGATGCGAGAAATATAAAATATATTTTATTTAATCTTAATATTTTGAGGGATTAAAATAAATATATTAATTAAATCTTAAGACAAGGAAATAATTTCTCATCAAATCTCAAGACATGGAAAGTCTTCTCCTCCAAGTCTCAATCTTCAAGAGATGGAAAGAATTCTTCGCCAAATCTCCACAAGGAAAGAATTCCCCACCAAGTCTCAATCTTCAAGAGATGGAAAGAAGATTCTCTTAGATAAAGTCTTTCATATCAAGGAATTGTAGACGCGATCACAATCGTTCATCTCATCAGGAGATTCTAATTGAGATTCACTCCACAACTATAAATAGAGGTGGTCTTGAAGAAGAAAAAAATACACACAAAATATTCACAAGTTGAAGAGGAAAAAGCTCTAAGTTTTTTGCTCCACCAAATTCATCCATCTTCAAGTGTTCTTCGCAGCATTCAAGGTATCCTTCAACAATCTTCAAGGTGTTCTTCGTTAAGATCTCCTTTCAATCCGCCATCAAGCCTCAAGTTCATCCAAAAACTGTTTTTTGAAGATCATGTCTCTGCCGAGAAGATCAAATCTTCAACATATCCGGAAAATCCAAATCAAATTCATACCGTTCTTCAACAACATTCAAGCCAAAAATCCGTTTGATCCGAGATCAAGTCACAAGACCCTCGGAAAACCGTTTTTGAAGATCACGTACTAGAAAGATCAAAACCCAAAAAAATCCAAAAACTGAGGACGAACATCATATCATCCTTCATCAAATCCTCAAGTCAAATCATTGTTCATCAAATCCCCAAGTCAAATCGGTGTCCATCAAATCCCCAAGTCAAATTGGTGTTCATCAAATCCCCAAGTTAAATCGGTGTCCATCAAATCCTCAAGTCAAATCAGTGTTCATCAAATTTTCAAGTCAACTCTTCAAATCAAATCACCGTTTAATCCGAGATCAAGTCCAAGACCCTCGAATTAATGTTTTTCCAAGTTCAAATCATTTTCAGCGAAGATCGAATTGAAGATTTTCATTACAAATTTTGATTTTGTTCTTGTAGAATTGAATCAGAGGATTAGATAGAGATTGAACTACAATTATATTTTAAAATTTACTCAAAAACTATTTTGTAATCTCTTTCTTGTTTTTATTTTCAGAATTCAAGAATTTGTCATTACAATTATCTATGCCTTTAGTACAAAATCAAGTAACTTATACATGGATTTCTGTACTTAAATCTCAATCGAGAAATGCAACCTCAAGGTTCATGAAAAATAATCCTAAAACTCATATCTATCAATGAACAGTCAATTAGTAGAGCTTCACCCACAAAAGTGAAGTTGTTGTCCATAAACAACATGTTCCCTTTCAGGAGAAAAACTTATACTTCTTAAAGATTTGCACAATCTTAGTATAATTTTGAGAACACACTAGTCCTCAAATATCTTGTGCCTTAATCATAGGTAAACTAGTACATGTACCGATGTACACATTTCGACATATTGACATACAGACTCAAAAAACTTGTTTCATGTCACTTATTTGAGAAACCTTTGTAAGATAGGACATGGAGTTGCTTGTCGCTTGAATTTCATCTATCTTCTCGAGACAGAAAAAGGAAATCAGTGTTGTTCTAATGTCGAAAGACATATACTTGAACGTATCTTATTCAGTACTTGTACTAAATTTAATTTGAGTCATGTATCAATTGATTTACGCCATAAGGCTCCCACTTGAGTCGTGAAGCTCTGAAGCTTAGATCTCAAGTAATCAATCGACCAAACCATTACTTAAATTAATGAATCACAAACAATCCATTGCCTCTTAGTTGTCCTATCAAATAAGGCCATACCTCAAATAACAAGATTCCACGATTTAATCTCAGTTACTCTTACTCCACATGTTTATGATGGGCAAATACACCACAACCAATGGATGTATCCCATACTACATACCTTAAGAATTGGAATAATGCTTCTCAACTACAATGAAAAAGACTATGCATAAGATATGTGTTCCAATGTCCTAGGATGATTAGATCGAGTCTTCCACTCAATCTTATGTAACATAAAGAGTAAATAAAATACTAAGGCAATTGTACACATTAGCCAGACTTTAGTCGAGAAAGAATATCTCCTACCAAGGAAATCAATCTTACAACTTAAGTTTATGTGGACTTATCATCGTGTACATCTTCCCATTTCTTCTAATGGCAACACCCAACATATAGGCGTGCGAAGAAATCATAAGTTATTAGTGAGATGTCCCTTCCATTACATGTTTTGTGCATTAACCCAATCCTAAGGACCATTACAATCCTACCAATTGGATCTTAACTCTACAACATCCAAGACACTTATGTATCTCAGATTTGTCAACAGTTAAACATCAACGAGAAATGCACAATATAACCGTTAACTGTAATAAAAACGATGGCTTCATGCCTTGCCTTTGGATTAGTTAAATCATAGAAAACTACGGGAGTTGTCTCAAGGGAACTCAGTCTAAATCATCTTTCCATGTGATTCTTGTGTCAACATTTTTAATAAATAAAATTCAAACAAGCGGGCCCAAAAAAAAAGAAGCGGACCACATAGGTCTACACTATAACCAATGTTTGTTTTGCCCGATGTGTATTAAGTATACTATATCAATGTTTTCACTACCCCATAAAAAGTTTCATTAATCATTCCCAATAATTAATGTGGTAAGTAAAACATTTCTTTTGTCACATATTGACACTCTTAAAGAAAGAAGGATGTCTAAGCCACCAAATGCTACACATAACAACATGTTCCAACTAAGTCACAAACTCGCTCAAGTCAATGACTCTTCAAAAAATAATAATTCTTGGACTCAAGTCTTACCTTTTCATCTCACATATGGTAGAAAGTAGGAAAGGATTCAGTCGTGACATAAATAAATTTGTATGCACTAATTCTTGTTAGGAATGACCTCGCATTTCCTCCCACCTCTTGCTAATTCATATGTGTGCATGGACTAGTTAGATTTCCTTAAGTATAATTCAGTCTCAAGCTATCTTAAATCTAAAATCCACGTAGGACAAGATTTGTAGCATAACCATAGAGGTGACACAACTTCATAGGAAATCTGAAATTGTGGATCGGGTTGATACGTCGTTGTTGTTAACTTAACACTAGAGTGTTAACAACAGATTTGTACGTTGTTAACTCAGCGATGTTACTTTAACAACAGACCAGAATAATAGTGCAGCGGAATAAACAAATACCAAGTTTAAGAAGTGAATATAGAATTATATTAACTTCTGATCCGTAGGGAAAATAACCCTTAAAGGTTTTAACAAAGGTCGTTCTCTCAATTCTCAAGCTCCTCACTCTTAAATTGATTGAACTAAGCAAAGCACACAAGAATTGCTTCGACTATCTTTAAAAGCTTCTCACTCTTAGATCTATTCTAACAATTCACAAACTTTGCTAAAGCAAGACACCACTCAACAACTGTAAATTAATCTCTCGGATTGATTGGCTCTTGTCTCGTATTTGTCTTGATGTACTTCACACCTATATATAGGTTCTTGATCTTGGATTTCAAGGTGTGTTGTACACGGTTGGTAATTCTCCTTGTTTCCTTCTCGAACTCCTCTTCCTTGTTCTCACAGTCCTTCTTGAATAATAGTTCCTTCGTTAGTGATCTAACTAAGGAAAGACTCCTTCTTCAAATCAAGACTTGATCTTGGAAAGCATTCCTAGTTCCACTCGAACTCATCTTTCCTTGTGGAGCGGTTTGCTTAATTAAGGAAACTTTCTTTCTTGGAAACTTGAGCGTCCAACCTATGATAAGTTTGTTTCCTGAATAATAATCAAAGACAATTACAACTGTGGAACTCAGTTAGTTAAATGAATAAGGCAAAACAATAATAAAGAATATAATCAAGATTGTAAATCGGATTCTGCTCCAGCAATGTTACTCTAACATTGACAGAATACCTGCACTTTCAAAATCTATTTAAGTGTTATTTACCTATGCAATGCAATCAAAAGATTAGCATTTAGAAGGTAACATCAACACGACAACCTCTTCAGTGTTTATCCTGGATCAAACACATTAAATCTTTCTCTGACTATATCAATAGTCATTTCATCATTGTCTTATGTTCCAGTCCAACATACAACTTAAAACTTAAAAGTTTTCCCTCTAAGTTCTTGTGAACCTGGAAATAACTTTAAACACATCAACATAGATAACAACATAAATGTTGTTCATCTCAAGATTAAAGTTGACCTGATCATTTGAACAATCAATTTAAAAGATAAACGGATGTTCAAATGAATGATGATGAGAATGATACTGGTTTAACTCTTGAGCATATTACTCCACGCGTGTTAACTGACTAAAATTATTGATCACACTTGAGCAAAATCATAGTCGTGATCAATCAAAATTTAACAAATGCGCCATTATCATTAGTCAGTGTCTTAAACACGAGTTGGTCATACATTTATATTTTACATATAAAAGTACACCATCTATATAGATCATTAATCGCATGGTTATATAGAATGACACATGCAGCAGAATTAAATCGTATGTATGCCCTTAGATCTATATCCAAAGACTAGAGTGACTTGATAAAAGGCTGGGAGTGACTTCATCGATGTTGTTAAGGGCATCTAACTTCGTGTCCTGATATCTAAACTATAGGGGTTTACAATTAGTTCAATTCAACAGGTGATTTGCTAGCACTTATTTGAATCTATGAACGTGGTCGATTTGGTTACCATGGTCCGTCATTTTCCAGAGATATCTTCTTAAATGTCCATTGCTTATACAAGTTAGATTTTATATCTAGCAAATTAACATTCATGATAATCAACCATAAGGTACAGAATCAAAGAGGTCACAAAGTGGCCTATCATCATCCATTTCCCAACGTTCATTATCACGAAATTAATTTCTAAATCAGAAAATCTTCTAAGTTCAAGGTGAGAATTTCTAAAATTCTGCCAACTACAGAACTCCCACTTAGCTAAAAACTTAGCGTGCATACATCATGTAATATATAAAAATTACATGCTCAAAAGAAATGCATATAAGGAAACAAACATGCATTATACATGAACCAAAAATAATTAAACATAATGATACATGCTTTCACCACGAAACTAAGGAATACATCACCTCACATGAAATAATTAAACTAATTATCTTCATGTTCACATGTGATTATTCCAAAACCAAATCCAATCATCAAATCTCAACCACACCTTTGGTAACATTTAGATCCCCGATCCAAATTATGGCCTACCAAGTGCACAAAGAGATCTCTTTTAGGATTTCTAATGTTTTCCAACATCCATCTAGAACTACGAGCCTCCAAGCTTGGGGTTTTCTTCTCGAACATCTCAATGTGTTAAAAATTGTAAAATTTTAACACAATGGAGTGTATACACACATTTACTTTAGTTGTCAAAACAACATATATCATAAGATAATTTTGAGTACGTTGTATGATACTCGAGACCATAATACGATATTAAATGCCCAATTTTGTCTCAACTATCAAAGAAAAACTAAATTTTCAAGTTAAACAAAATTAATTATGGCTCAAATAAATGTCCATACACTCCCACTTGGCTCACATGCCTTTTTAGATAATTTTCAGAGTCTAAAATAAAATTTTCAAAATTCTCCAAAAAAGAAAAATATTTTTTCGGAATTATCTTTGCATTAAAAGGTAAAATTTTAAATGAAAAATATTTTCACTCTGAAGAATTATTTTAAATTATAAAAAATAGGAAATCCAATTGTGAGAATAACTTAATTTTTGGATACAAAAACGGACCACCATAGGCTTCTCACGCGCCATCACGCGCCGTCTGTGCAAGTTATGAACTCCGTGCCATGTGTCGCGTTTCTGTGCATCTTCTCCAAAAATCGTAGAAAATCCTAATTTTGGCTGAAAATTGAAAGTGCCATAACTCTCTCTATTCTTGGCCAAATTTAACGTTCTTTATATGGATGGAAAGCTCTTGACATGTAGTTTCTAACCCTGCAAGAATCATGCCAAAATTCGTTGAAATGAAATTGCAACATGCAGTCAATATTCCAGGTAAAACGCAAAGACTTAGTAATACCTCACAAACCACAAAGTCATTTGTTACGAAATTTTGCAGGAATGATAAACATCATATTGGCATACTACACTAAAATTTTGAAGGCATAAATCGAAGAAATCAAAAAATCACCATTGATGATCATGAAGCTTTTGATTTTTGGATAACATAAATAACACTTGCATAAGGGGCATGTATACATGTTTATCCATGTTCTAAAAAGTCAGAAATCGAGCCATAAGGCTCTGATACCAATGAAGGAAACATACTAACATTTGATCCTTGTTAAATAGATCTCAAAGTTGCTCCCATGAACGTTAAATAATCTGGTTCGATTCCATGACTGCTTCTCCCTTATTTGTGCTCTAATTTGGCCGAATTCCAATCACAAACGGAAATGAATTGTAGCCACAACCCAAGAGCCAAGTTGCAAGTGTTAAAATGTGAAAAAGATGATCAAAAATGGCTTTTTTATTTTCTCCTTATTTTCCCTACGAAAATAGGGGTTGTTATCTCTTCTTTCTTCAAAAGAAAAAACTGAAAATGATGTTGTAGAGAGGAGGGAAACTTGAGTGGTTTATTTAATTCAAAATTAGGGAAGAAACCACTCTCTCTCTCTCTCTCTCTCTCTCTCTCTCTCTCTCTCTCTCTCTCTCTCTCTCTCTCTCTCTCTCTCTCTCTCTCTCTCTCTCTCTCTCTCTCTCTCTCTCTCTCTCTCTCTCTCTCTCTCTTTATTTGAATTTCAATTCACGGGTCGGGTTTAGCCCGCATGGGCGACCCGTTTAATTATGTCGAACTGTAACGCTATTGTTATTGACTTCTTATTGGATAAAATAGGTCTCACGTGTACGAAAAAATTGGTTGTGCATATTTTATGTTATTCTCTTACACTGGGATGTTTTTATTTGCAGATTTTGATATATTATTTATAAGTCTATGGTTTGATGGTTCTTTCATATATGGTTTCATGATTTGATTATTTTGTGGAAAACTTGAGCTCGTGATTCTTTGTCGTGTTCTCCTATTAATTCTGGATTTTGGAACCAAACGTTGTTAAACCATAATTAACAAATTGAGTTTTTTTAAAGCAAACACGTAGAATCTAGTTTGGGCGAAGAAGACAACAGTAAGAAGTCAATTTTATTATATGCTTACAGTAATAAACCTTATGATATAGTTTTCACTCAAGTAATGTACATGTAAATTAGTCTGCATATAAAATATATACATATTTGGTAATCAGTCTGCATATAAAATATATACATATTTGGTTATAGTAAAAAAAATGATTAGCTATATAGGCGGTAATTTCGCAATATTGGTCCTTTATATAAACTACTTTTTAATTTTTGTCCTTTAAAGTGCCAATGACTATTTTTGGTCATCTATTGTGTTTCCTTGGTCCTTTTTATATAAAGTTACGAATTTACCCTTAATATGGCATATGAAGTGCACATGACCTCCGCTACATTATTTTTCCTTCAATTTTTATTCAAATTTTTTGAGTTATTATTTTACACCCCACCAACTTTATACTTGACTTTTAACTTCTTAAAAATAAACCCCTATTATAAAACATCACAAAATTAAAGACCTTACCATAAAATAATTATAAATTTTTAAAAAATACATAATATAACTATAAAAAACTATTTGTTATAAGTTAATCATAAAACTATTATATATTATAAAACTTAGTTTATAATCTCAACTAATTTCAAAAAAGTTATAAATTACTGAAGCCTAAATTCGAATTACTTAAATATATAAAAAAAATTAATTTTATAATTTCAGTTTAATTAATAATAATTTCTTTTAATAATCAATAATTAACAAAAACTAAATGTTAAATTGTCATCTTTTCCACCCCACCCCACCCATCCCCTGCGCTCCCCACCAAACCCCCTCGGAGTAAAATATCTAAATTGGTTGCTAACGCGAAGGTGAGCTCTGATCGAACTACAACGCTCTCTGCAAAGTTGTCAGAATACCGGCAAGATTTCGCCATCACGAGTTGGAGGAGGCGATCGGACGATGGCGTGTAAAGCGAATCGAAGGCCGGATGAAGAGAGATCATCAGGTGAGGGATGGGGTGGGCCGGTGGGGTGGTGGTTGGGTGGGTCATGGACTCATGGGTGGGTTGAAGACTGAAGAATATGACGTTTCAGTTCTTTTTTTCTTTTTATTTTTTAAATTATTAGTTATTAAAAAACTCTTTCTTACTAAGCCTAAACTAGTTATCAAAAAAAGCCTAAATTTTATAAGTGTTTTCTTAAATTATATTTATTAAAAAACTATTTCTAATTAAGCCTATACTAATATTTTATATATACATATATTTAAATGATTTAATTTTGGTTTTCAGTTTTTTTTTTTTTTGTAAAGAAGATGACGTCTCAGTTTTTTTTCCTTTTTATTAATTATATTTATAAAAAAAAAATCTAATTAAGCCTTAATTATATAATAATTTTTTTAATATATATTTAAGAGGTTTGGTTTTTGGTTTCATTTATTCTTTTTGTTTTTGAATCTCTTTTAATGAAAAATAGAATGGGAAACAAAATTTTACTTGAGATTCTAAAATATTTTTATACTTTTTATAAGAAAATAGAAATAATATTTCATTTGTTTTATCATTTATGATATGAGCATTAATGTTTTATTTCTCCTTTAATTCAAACTAAATGAAAAAAAACACATAAAAGATAGGGCTTATTTTAAGATGTATAATATGATTATTACATAAGTATAAAAAAAATTATATGGGTGTGTAAATATAATAACTCAAAAGATTTGAATCAAAATGAAAGAAAAAATAAATAAATTGGAGGTCATGTGCACAACACATGCCAAAATTAGGGGTATATTCGTAACTTCACAAAAAAGGACCAATGAGACACAATAGAGGACCAAAAAGGACCCTTGGCACTATAAAGGACCAAAATTGAAAAGTGGTAACTTTAAAGGACCAATATTGCGAAATTATTCAAAGGCCAAAGAGTCACCAACTATTAAGTATTACAACAAAGTTAATTTGGTTGAAATTTAATAGACAATTGGATTTTATTGGAGTTTTATCGTAAAAGCTAAGTAGAGTGTAGGTGGTGATCTGTAAGCTTTTGTGGCTAGATGCATACATTCGATAATATTAAGGAGATGAGTTAAATATGAAATATCTGAAAGAAGAAAAAAAGGAAAAGAAAGAAGAATTTGGACGTTGCGTACAACTAAAAAAATTAGGTAAAGCAACACCATTATCCTTGTTGTGTGAGTAATAATAATTTAGTACATAGTTATCAAAAAAAAAAAATAATGGCAATACACATGGCACAACGAGTGATAGAATGGGAATTACTTTCTAGAGAGTGATATAGTTTGGTAAATAGTTTTTTCAATAGTGATATTTTGGCAATTCACTCTACACAAACATGTCAACATGTTAAAGGTAGGGTGAAACAACCAATTACCTTGCATGTTGAAAGATCTTCAACACGAGGTACAACTAGTTGTGTTTCTACAGCCGCTCAATAGACCCGCATCGCTACATCGTACTCAGAGACTAGACAGTGGGTGTTGATCGATGAACCACCGCGTTCGGTGCAACGTGCAAACTTGGCCACAATTTATGCGGTACTGGAGACCATTGTTGCTATTGTTAGTCTCACACATTCGAGAAGTAATGGAATTTCGTTGAGAGGGAGAGGGAAGCTTGATGTTGAAATTAGGGTTTGCAGAATATTCAATCGAGAATGCACCCCCAAATTGGTATTTTGAGGGATTTAATTCAAGGGCTTTTTTGGAATTTTGGGTGGCTTGTCCCCTTTTAAAGGTGGAACCAAACGCGATATTCGGAGAATAGATAGTGTAATTTGGGGGTGATATTTTGCAACCAAACTATATATTAATAAACTATTTATCTATTACCAACGGTTGTTGGCTCAAGTGGTAAGGGACTTGAGTTCACTTAAGCAAGGTCTCGGGTTCGAGTCTTCCCGACAGTGCTCGGCTAGAATAGTCACATAAGCGGACACCAATGAGAAATCAAAAAAAAAAAATTATTTATCTATTAATATGGAAATAAAATAAAGGTGGGTTTTCAATAAATTATCCAACGAGTCCTTTACAGTTTTCAAGTTATCCCTTAGTACTTTAAGTACTTAAAACCATATGCATTGATCCTTCAATGAGTTTTAGTAAAGCAAAAGATGGATCTTCAATCTCGTTTCATCAAATGTCAGTTATCAAATAACAAGAGAATTATTTGTATGATCGACGGCGAGAGTTCTCAAAAACCACTCAGTTATATATAGAAGAAGAATTAATGCCTATGCACCTTAAAGAAACAAGAAGAAACAACACTTAACAAGAATTCAACAAATATGACGCAAAGTGCCTAAGCAATAACAACTCTCAAACATCAAAGAAGTGTTTTGTTTCCCTTATATATGTATCTACAAATTTAACCAGACATGTAAACTGAAAGGCCAATAAATGACTGTCACCCTCAAGTCTGTTATCTTCTTAATATGTGTCCCTTTCTCTCTGCACCATTTTATCCCATATATTTGTCTAAGTATCCACAAACACACACATACACAAAGTATTCAGAAACGAAGTGACTTGTCCTTATTGTACCATATATCTTCTGTCTTCATAGTATATGAAACATTTTCTACTCTCTTATATCCTTTTATTCTTTTTTGGATTTGGATAATTGCATTTTCCACTCTGTTTGTCTCACTTCACTGCATTATGTCTTAGTCAACATCACTCTATCCCAATACAAGCTTCGCCAACCACTAATTAAATACACTTCCAAGTATTTCACCCCTCAATCATCTCACTCACTGACACACACACACACACACACACACATCATTTGTTACTAGCTGAATCATTATCCCACTCTTCACATTTGCATGTTACAAGCATGCAAAGAGATATATGGCCTACTAAATATTCATACCTATGCATATAGTCTTACTTGATTTTAGTTGAAGCAGTGTAGTTTCTACTGATTTGGTGTAATGGGCTCCAAAATTTCTTCTTTTTTGTTGCTGACTAGTTGGATTTATATACTGATTATGTGTATGGAAGTCCATTGTGATGGTTCTGTGGAATTACTGAGAACCCCACATGCATTTTCTAATAGGAACTCAGCCATTTTCACTTTTCAAGCTCTGCTGGGTACTACTGGCAATGCTAGCAGTGTTTGCACTGACTGTTCCACCACTTGCCAGGTAAGTTTACTCACAGGAAAAGTTAATATGATAATGTTGCAATGTAAAGCTAAATTGATTCTTATAAATCCAAACACCGAATCTTTTTATTTTTCTCAAATTCGAATATGTAATATCATAATAATGGTATTATTTGAATCATTTTCTTTGAGTTTTTGCTATTCTATTAAAGCTAAATTGATTCTTATAAATGATACGTCAAATTACCTAATGCAGCTGGATCATGGAAACTTTTCAGCTTGTGAAGGTGGAAGGATTGTATACACTAGACTGCATGATGGAGATCATTCTTTTGTAGTTTGCACCAATGGATCAGTTGCATGCGCTGCCTATAATTGGACTATTGGTGGAGCAACCTCCCTTGCCCCGTTTCACCTTATCTTTTTTAACATGATTTTGCATGTTCGTGTTAATGCATTGTATATAGAGAAGGATAAAACGTTGTACTAGTGCATCTGCAAAGCTACACTGTGCACGATTGGACCATCGATAACAATTCCCTTAACCAAGAAACTAATGCTTTTCCTGTGAAATGTTATAAATCAGGAGGAGGAAAATAGAAATGATATATTTATTTATGAAATGACAGCATCTTACCACGTCCACAAGCATGTTTCTTAACTAAATATTTAAAGAAACGGGCATAGTGTGGAACATTACTGATAAATTGTTATTACATATTCTTAATCTGCAGACAGAGTCAATCCCACAGCACGTATTACAGCTGCAACATCTTTTACAAGTGCTTCTTATGTTCCAGTGAACATATCTTTCAATGAAGCGTGTGAGGGTGGAGGTGGTTTCAGATGTTCATCTTTAAATTCGTGCAACGTAAGTGGGATTCAGCCGATATTTGACTAAAAACGATTATTTTCCGGTTTTAATAACTGCTTGAAGCTATAACATCTACACCATTAATTTCAATTTATGCTATGTAGAATTAATAAATTTTCTAATTCATGAATCATGACTGTGATCTTGTTGGCAGCTTCTAGTTTACGGTCCCGGAAATGTTGTGCCTAGTACACTTAATGTTATCCAGGCAAACTTGAAATACTCTATTCTTGTCCATCTGTCTGAACGAGTTCGATATGGACGGCTAAACTTGGTTATGGACAAAAGTTTCTGTACAGACTCTGCAGGAAACCAATTTACTAGATCTGGAAACTCAAGTTTTATCATTCATTTTGGTATGTGCTGCCTTACATTTCTCATCCTTTGTAAAAAGTTTCAGTGCTGGTTTATTATCTACTGACTAATGATAGAAAATAAAACTCCACGACAATGCGATCTATCTATAACTTTACTCTTCCTAAACAATACTTAAGCATACGGTAAGTTTGGCCTACAACTTTTTCATGTTTTGCAGATAGAAGAAGTGTCTTTGTGAATTTGAGGACTCACATACGTGAAAGGCTACTTCGGATTGACAGTGCCACGAGAACTGTACTGGCTACTAACAAGAAAAAGAACTTGGTGGTATATCTGTATTTCACAGAACCAGTTATCAACTCATCTGCTGATGTATTGAGATCTCTCAACACAAGCCAGGGGTCACTTGTCCCTATAAGTGGGAATAGCCGCGGCAGACGTAGATTTGGCTATCAGGTTCTTTTAAAAAATATCTCTTCAACCTTATTCATTGAGTGCTAACGAGTACTTAGACTAACAGATACATACCATACCGAATTTTAAACTTAGCCTTGTATTTTCCTTGATCTATTCAGCTTACAGATATACCAGATGTGGCCACTGTGACAGTGAGTATGCTCTCAAACTTGGTAAGAAGCAGACAGGGCACCCCTGTTGCTTCTGTATCTCCTGTCACCTTCCTTTACGGTATGTACTTTTGTCGCTCATTAAGGAAATCCCACGAAAAAATTTGGAACTAGATATTCTTCATAAAAGTTTCAGAATATTTTAATAATCTTGCCTCCAGAATGCAAGAATCAGCTAACAAAAGATAGATAACTTAATCTACTTTTCATATTTCACCAAAGATTCTATGTATTTTTCATTAAAAAAAAGATTTGTTGTAGTTTAGTTTTAATTTCTTGTGTTTTTGTTTTAGATTCTCAAAGGCCTACTGTCAAACTGAGCACCACATCCAATGCGCGGACCAAAGAAAAGAGTATTCCTATACTGATCGAGTTCTCGAAGCCTGTATTTGAATTTAATTCATCTTACGTATCACTAACCGGAGGTCATTTACGGAGGTAAATAAATCTGTGTAGATAATATTGATAAAGATTCACTCTTTAAAATCATCTTACTTACATATTTCTCTGTTATGTATTCTACAGCTTCCATGAGATGACTAAGAGCAGCTATATTGTGTATATACAAGCTGATACAGATATCATATCTGTTGTTGTTCCTGAAAACGTAACAACTGATGTTTCTGGAAACAGAAATAGAGCATCGAATACTCTACAAGTGTGGCACTGTAAGCATACAATTCTTTTCATCAATGAGTTCTTTGTCCAATAACTGCTATGCTGTTTTTTTATCATTCAAGCTTCTGCATGTAACTCTTGCAGATTCTGTACCAATGGCATCTCGGGCGCTCTCATCCTTGGCAACTGCTGTGTTCGCTTTGATGTCTTTAGTTGCTGGTTTTCTCACGGTCTCAACAGCAAGTCTTCTATCAGTTGGAGCGTTTTCTAAACCGCGTTCTATATTTTGCTCCGACCCTGCAAGAAATCTTTTCGTAATTTGTCCTATATTTCTTTAGATCATTATCCATAATACTAGAAAACTGATGTGCTATTAACATGAACTGTGCTCCAAAGATCTTCAATTTAAAAAACTGGAACTGCAAAATATTGGAGTGTAAATAGTAGTTCATTCTCGTTACTTATGATATTGGAAGACTATGAAACATGTTTTATCTATTACATATATATATATATATACAAAATTTTGTTATAAACTTACAAACAATCTTGTATTTCTACTTTATGCAGAGAATCGTGTCCCACATTCAGGTTTTTGCTCTGTCAAGATGGTTACCAGTTACCTGGCCAGTCGAGTACTACGAACTTGCAAGAGGCTTACAATGGAGTATTCCATATTTCCATCTACCTTGGGAGAAAGGAAACAACAGTCTGGTCATGGTTGGATCAAGTTCTCCAAAAATTCGACTATTACACGTTTCTGAAAGTCGCGATTCATTATTTTCTGAGGGTGTTGAACCAGGAGTTGGCAGTGTCGCTTCAGCAGCTAAGGTTTTTGGTCTACCCCTGACTCCTACGGAATACATGATGTATTTTGAGGTTAGTCATAAAGCTTTTGTATTCAAATTCTCATACCAACTTCTATATTTTTACTGACGGCATTTTTCAAGGCAGAGCCACAAAATCAAGCCGGATGCTAACTATATTTTAGATCCACAAAATTCACACGGGTCAGTATTTCGCTAGTATCTCTTCGGCTTATCCGTTTATATGTCACACAGTAAAATTTCTTGTGGGAAAAACAAATTTTCTGTTTTGTGTCACATAATGATCGTATTGATACTTAAGACTATGTTCTTTCGGTTGAAACTGATGCAGTCTATTCTATTGATATTTTTAGTTGGAGAGATTTCAGCAGAAGCATGTTTTGGTTAGCAATAATCGGCGTGAGTTTAATACTGTTGCATGCTGTGCTGATTCTGTTTCTTAAACTGAGAAAGAAGAACAAGGAAATATGGAGCTACGGGCCCCTGATTTTTCCCAGATTCGAGATCTTTATTCTCATACTTGCACTACCTTGTTTCTGTGAAGCCTCGTCGGCTTTAATCAAAGGTACTCCAAAACTTCAATCTTTGCTTGTTTTCCGCTCTGGCGGCAAACAATGTATTATCTTCAAGCGTTTTCTTAAGACTCGTCTGATAAAGAAAATGTATCTTGTTTACAATGGAAGGAGATACATCTTCTGGAATGATCGTTGGCATTCTGATACTAAGTTTAGTAGCTTTTCTGCTGTTATCTTTGCTCTTGTTCCTCTCCTTTGGAATTACATTGGGAAAACTGCTTCAATACAAAGAGATACACCAAGAGGGTAAACTTTATCATTGGTATCAAGAGATTATTCGCGTCACACTAGGCCCTGGTAAATTAGGCCAATGGACATGGAAAAACCAGACACATTCAATTTACCTAACAATTCTAGGACCTTTATTCGAAGATCTAAGAGGCCCCCCGAAGTACATGCTGTCTCAGTTTTCGGGAAGTAGCCTGAACAAACCAAGTGATAGAATCATTGCTTCAGACGACGAAACAGAAGATGCAGAAGCCCCTTTCATTCAAAAAGTGTTTGGAATCCTTAGAATTTACTACACGGTACTTGAAATCGTGAAACGTGTAGCTCTGGGAATTGTGGCCGGTGCTTACTCAGGAAGATGGTCTTCAAGAGGCCCAACTATCGCCTTGCTCGGTTTAACTTCGTTTCAACTCTTTTTTATGGTTCTTAAGAAGCCGTTCATAAAGAAAAAGATCCAGTTGGTCGAAATCATCTCAGTTTCATGCGAAGTTGCCGTTTTCGCCTTTGCTATCGCTCTTATAGAACTGGAATTTTCAGCCGTCGATGAGAGGAGAATCGGGATCTCACTGCTTTTGGTATTTTTAGTATCGTTCCTAGTACAAATGATCAATGAATGGTATATACTCTTCAGACAGATAAAACAACTGGATCCCATAACGAACTCTTTCTCACGCGGTTTAGAAACATCCATAATTGGATTCCTCTTACTCTTTTGTCCTTGTAATTTGATCAAGAACATTGTGAGTAGGTTTCCAGTCGACATCCCAGGTGAGACAGGCGGTGATGCTACTTCTTCTACAGACAGGAATAAGAGCTCAGGCAGCAGGAGTTCAGGTGACAAGCCGTGGCTGAGGCGAATAAGAGAACTGGGAAGGCCTAGCCTAAGTAGTAAAGAAGGAAGTACGTTTGCATCAGCTAGTGATCCTTCATCGAGTAAACCGAGGTGGAATGAGTTCTGGAAAGCTAAAAGGAGTGGAAGCTCGTCCACGTCGACGCCATCAGATGTCAGGTCGAGATCGACGGGATTACATAAAGAGTTGGAAAACATTTTTGCATCCAAATGAGTTGGGATTACACTAAGATTGTACATTTTCTGACAGTTGTGGTTGTCTAACTCTTTGTTTTCTTGATGAACTTGTAGTACTTAATACTGGATGGAACTTTGTATACAATTCTCTTAGTAATTTTTTCAAGGTTAGCCTGTCACTGTGAACAAATTGTCTCTTATTCACCTCTACATACATACTATATAGATCTTCTCACCATAATCTTGTGATATTGTTCTTCAAGAACATGATACAAAAATTGTACATATTTATGGCGAGAACCACAAATCACTCGCTAATGTGCAAAGTAATGTTGTTTTACAAATGCTCAAAATAAAAAAATCGAGGACAAATCAATACTGAAAGGAATTCCAAATATAACTTGTTCATCTTCTTAGACAAGGAAGAAAGAAATATACTTGATATTCTTTTCCAAACTGGGGGGGGGGGGGGGGGGGGGGGGGGGGGTATTTTAGGAGGCCCAAAAATAAGGGAGTCAAACTGGGTCGGTTCGACTGTTTTGAGGACAATCGAACGTCTCACGTTCGATTGATACTTTTCGTATGCAGTGCGGGTCCTGCTGATCGGGGTCTATATATACCCGTTTCCTGATATTCACGACACGCATTAATTACTGTTCACCAACCCTCATTGATCGAACCCATTTGTTCGACTGTTTAGTCGTTCGATTGTTTTACGGTTCGATAGTGATGATGCATAATCTGCCACACCCTCGAAAATGGGCGAAAAAAGGGTACCCCACAAAAATGACTAAGGTCTAGAGGAAAAGCACGTCTGAGTCACGATCAACTATTACTCAAATAAAGGCACACGGTCCGGTATTCGGAGAAGGTACCCCTGGGTCACAACCAACCAACACCCTAATGAGGGCACTCGGTCCAAACACCCGGAGAAGGTACCCTTGGAACCCGACCGACCAACGCCTCAAAAAGGGAATATAGCTCAGATCCAAAGACTCAGGCACACATTTTCTCACGACCTAAAGCCACTCTAAAACTCGGGTACTCACTAGGGGTGTTCATAAACCCGCTCACCCGCCCGATCCGCCTAAACCCGACCCGCTCAACCCGTCACCCGCATGTTTTTATTTTTGTAACATGTGTCACGGTTGGGAAAAATGGTAACCCGCCCTTAAGCGGGTGGGTTGCGGGTTGAGCCGTATACCCGCCCGCCATCCGCCTACCCGCATATAAAAGAAAATAAAATATCTTACCTCTTTTCACTAACACTACAACAAAAAAAAGTAATTATGTACTAGCGATACAATAGAGATAGCTACATAAAAATATAGCTCATCTACAACATAAGAAGTTAATAATTTTGATGCGTATTGAGGAAAACCTTTACATACATATTGTTGAAACTCAATATTTAAAATGCATAAATTAATTAAAAATAGAATAAGCATGCGAAAGAAAAAACAAGAAAAAAATGAGATGAATTTCTTTAATAAGAGAATAATATAAGGACTCTCGCATTATATAATTTGTGTCTTAAAACACAACAATATATATATATATATATATATATATATATATATATATATATTGCGATTTAATGTATAGCATAACCCGCTAATCCGCCCGCCAATACGCCCCACCCGCCTAACCCGCAACCCGCATGGTTTAAAAAATAAATTTACCCGCACGGTTGGAAAAAGTGGTAACCCGCAAGTGTTGGGTATGGTGTCTTTTATTATGGCAATCCGTCAAAACCCGCCCGCGAACACCCCTAGTACTCACAAAGACCACATAATATAGGCCTGTCACGGGCCGGGTAGGACCCGGACCCGGACCGGACCCGCTCATTACCCATTTTTAAAAAAACTCGCGGGTCCGGGTTCGGGTCCGGTTCCAGACCCGAACAGTACCCGGACCCGAACAGGACCCGCGAACCTGTGTCATTACCCGTTTTTTTTTTCGTTTTTTCTCTTTATTTTTTTTTTTTTCTGTTCTTTCTTTTCCTTTTTTGGTGCAACTTTTCTTTCTTTTTCTTTTTTTTTTGCGGTTTTGGAATTTGAATTGTTTAGTATTGCAAATTTACCCAATAACTTTGTAAATTACTTAGAATCGGAGACAAATTGGAGACTTAGGTAAATCCATAGAAAATTAGCAAATCACATACTTTTTTTTATATATTTCAGCCAATTATTATACTTTTAACAAGCATTTATATATAACTATAACATTTTTATATCATATAGCAGTGGACAATTTTTAAATAATTTAATAAAATATTTGATAATGAAAAAATTGCAACAAAATGTCGTTTTTCAATTACAAATAATATAATTTACACCTAATAGTCATCGTGACATGCATACACCACGCATAATAAAAAATAATTAAGAAATATATATGTAACAAAGTATGACACATAATCAAACTAAGTACCAAGATAACGATTTCCTAATAACATCAAAAATTCATTAGTTAATAACACCACTAAGAAATAAATTCAAATAACCAAAATTCAACAATACAAATATCTTTCAGCCTTTAACTGATTAAATTATAAGAAAAGTTCATGAAATTCTTCTTCGACTTCTTCAACTTCTGCAATTTCTTTGAACCTGCAAAAATTATTATTAGAAATATCCCAATCACGAATTATAATTTCCCTAGACGTCGATATATATAAGAAAAGAACAATACCATTTTATGCTTCAGATAAGTTGTCAGCTTGAGCTTCACGAGATTGTTCATTCCCGAAAACTACACAACAAAATAATGCAATTAGAAAATTATATAATCATGTATAAAAATAATTAATGTCATAAAATAAACAATGAAGACTTACAAATCATTTCAAGCTTTTTAGCGGGTTCGATCAAATCATCAGCCACTATCAATGCCCCCAGTCCGACGTGTAATCATTTCCTGAACGACTAAGCACCACTCGGACCTCACGAGCCCCACCGCATGGGACCCCCGAGTGGTAATATCCAACACTAGCCAGAATATCAAGGAAAAAGGAGGACAATACGAAATGTTAATGACACAAGTGAGTACAAGGAAAGGTCAATATCACTCAAAGTATGGTATAAAAGAGATAGCTCGATAATCACACCACCATGAAGAACGACCCCACGACTCTCTCTCAAGACATACGATCGAGAGAATCATCCGACTACCCAGGCATAGCCTCAAGCACGACCAGGCTCGGAAGATGTGCCTACTATTCAACATTGTTGCCAACCACCCTCATTATAACCGAAGACCACGCCCCATTGGCCCGAATCATCCATTGGAGCATAAAGCGACAATTCTTACTGGTGCAGACCAATGATGGGCAGACTAATCCTCCCTCATTGGTTCACAATCACCTTTAGAGACCATTGGAGCAAACACCATCAATACCCGCTCAAATAAACTGAAGTCAACTCACGCCATTGGTCGTCCCCTAACACACGACCCCCATTGGCGCAGAAGACCCTCACACCATTGGACGTCTGAGCCATCCATAGTTAAGACGGAAATACCAACTCCTATTGGCCGAAGACCTCAAGGCTACCCCTATAAATAACCTCCATTTTCAGAATCAGGGGACAAGTCTACAAGTTGAAACACACACAGAATCAGTGCAAGTTCTGCTAAAATCTCAGCACAATTGTACTTAGAAATATCACACTCTACTAGCATTAGCTATCTCACTACACAACCCACTTGTAATTCACTCAAAATCCTTAATAAAATAACCGCATCTTCTTTTTTCCTCAAATTCGAGATTCGCGTTCCGAACAAAACTAAGTGACGATATCCCTGAATATCCCAACCTTACGGGCTCAGACAATATTGCATCACTAGATAGTTATTTAAGTTGGTTCGATTGTTAACCATAAAAAACATTAGTTCGATAGTTATTTGCATCAAATAGTGGCTCGTTCGATAGTTCCACAGGTTCGACAGTTCTAGCAGCATCGAACTACTTCTGTTCGACCGTCCACAGATCGAAGTTATTTTATACGTTTTAGTTTAGCTATGTGTATTAGATGTTCCGAACTAAGCTAGTTCGTTCATTGTAATAGGCTAGCATTATTTGGGTTGAGTCAGGCCCCATTGTATTGATATCTCGGTGTGTTCTATTCCAGACGAAGTAAGACCAAAATATTGGCTCTATATGTGGGAATACCATTTTCCCGGTAGCTTAGGTAAGATGTTTAGGATAACTTGATCGCAAAGCAGAGCGGCAGAGAGCAACAATTCTAAGATGCACCATTTGCCAGTCCCGAGGGCGAGGGCACCATCGGCTCCAACGGAGAGGATGCCCCCACTCGTTCAGCAGGATCAGGTGAGGCTAGTGACAGAAGATCGGCCCGCGCCAAACATGGAAACAGTGGCAACTGCTATTATTGGATTGCCGACCTCATTCAAGGATGAAATCATGGCCATGATTCACACGGCAGTGACAACGACCTTACCCACTCCTCAACCATAAGTGCCACCACCGTTTGAAGGCCAGAGAGGAGTTCCACGAGAATAGGGATCTACTACTAGGCGTCCCGCTGATGAAGTTTGAGATATAGCACATATGGATGATCGAATGGCAAGATCAGAGTCGGTCGAAGTGCAGTCAAGAAGGCATCGCTACGCGGCGAGACATGAGGTCAGTTGAGAAAATGACTTGAAGAATTGTGTGGTCACGATATGGGCAACCTTAGCTCCAACTATTCTATGAAAAATGTTTATGCGCTGTTGCTACCCCAATGAGGGTGATAAGGCATGTACCATAAAGCGAAGGCTCAACCTGGGGCGAGAAATTGCTGGCCTCAAAGAGACGAACACTTCGCCAGGATATGGCAAGTGCAAACCTAAGATCTCGAAAAACAAAGGGATGGACACTTCACCGAAGATGTGGCAAGTGTAAACCTAAATCCCCTAAAAATGAAAGGGATGGACACTTCGCCGAAATGAGGCAAGTGCAAACCTGAAATCCCGAAAAGCAAAGAAGATGGACACATCGCCATGATGAGGCAAGTGCAAAGCTAAAATCTCTAATTAACATGAGAAATGAATACTTCACCGAAATTAGATAAGTGCAAACCTAATAATTTCTAAATTATTAAAAAAGTTTTAGCCAGCACGAGGCAGAATTAAGTCAATATATGTCGTTCGGTGGATAGAGCACCAACCACGGCATCACCTGGACAAAGGAAATTACCAGCACATAAGAGCATGCATCATAATAATGAATAAAGAAAAAGGTCGGACACCTAGTCCTAAAGGATAACACGCGGAGATGCGACAAAAATTACCCTCACGAATGTGAGGAGAATTAAAGCACCAAGGCTAAAAAATGAAGGCATACGAAAATAAAATATCCATGAAAAAGAAAGGCGACGCAGTACCAAACGAAATGTGAAATTGTTCGTAGAATTGAAAAACTAAAACTAAAACTAAAACCGAGACGATCAGGCCTCGACGTCTTTTTCGTCATCCTCAGACGGGGGATTCGGGGCAGGCAGTGGAGGAGGCGGTGACATCCCGAGGGTGATTAATTCCCCCTATTCAACAAGCTTGAAAATTCATCCAGAGGGGCAGGGCCACCACCAGTTATCACAGGCAAGGGTTTCTGGTCAGGGCCCAACGTAAGATCCAACAACTTAGGGTCGAAATCACCACGCAGATAACCCGTGCTGTGAATCTGACGAACCGTCAGCACTTGCGCCTTCTTCGCATCATCTATGCCGCGCCAGAGACTGGTTTCCTAGAATGTGTTGCTCCGCATGAATTCCTTTGCAATTGCCAACCACTGCTTCGAAGTAGGGGGTTGTTCATGCTAAACAAAAATAAATTACTAGAAAATAGTAAGCAATTTCAAATTTGACGACAGGAAAGAGAGAAATCCTCGTTTAGGCCGCGGGAATATCCCAGTAGCTCCACATGCTCGACCTTTTCCTTCTCAGCCGCCACCTCCTTCTCGAGGCCCTCCACGTGCACCTCCAATGCGGTTTTCTCGCCCCTTAGCGTGAACCTGCACTTGAAACTGGCGAGCCTTCTTCTCGGCAACCTTAGCAGCCTCCCGGTCGGCATTGGCTCGGGTTGAAGAGTCCTTGGCAAGTTGCAAGGCCTTGTCCTTCTCATCCAACGCGTGCTGTTAGACGATCGAGCCCAATCGAACTCTCTTCGTGAGCAAGATCCAGACCACGGGCCATAACGTCGACGACCCCGCCTTGCTGAAAGAGGCCAACTTAACACTTAGTGTGAGTAAAAATTTCAATGTGAGAGTAAAACATTCAATGCGATAATGAAAACGCAAAAGAAGAAGTCTAATTACTGAATTAACCATATGGAGCACAAGTCGTTCCAATTGCACTCTTTTCTCGACAGACGTGGGAAAGCTCGTGGCGAGGCCCAGAAATAACACCCTCGGCGCGTTTATTGCCTCCTCCTCAAACTACGTGAATTCCCCAAGGCAAACTTGTGGGACCCGTGTGGCACCCGCTCCAGAACTTTCCCCGACATGGGGGCTAAGTTGCTAGGCATAACATGACCGGTCTGGTAAGCGCTAGAGGGCACAACACTGCTGGTCTGGGATCTAGTCTGAGGGACCCTTATTCTCTTCGCCAGAACAGACGATTCCACCACATCTGCAGCCTCAACATCATCAGCAGTAGGGATGTCGAAACCCTCTGAGACATTATCGCCAATAGGAGGAGGAGAAAACTCACAGCTCGCATCCCGAGGGTCGTCGAACGGGTCGACCAGTGCGGTGGCTCGAGTTGATACCCCAGCATGAGATGCTGGGTTCTTCCCTTTGGTCTTCCTCTTCCTCGGTGGGGAACCGCTATAGGCATTGTTGCTTAGGAAGCACCGGCGTCTGCTGCAAGAACCTGTGTCATGCGGGCATGGCAACTCATTATGAATGATCCTGCAAAAAAGCAAAGCATTTGACTATCAACAATACTTCCAATAACTCACAAGTCAAAAGTCCATATAAAGAAAAATAAGTGAATACCAATAGTATCATTCCCCGTGTATGGAACATGGGACAACCCTTCTAGGGATAGGACCTCACTAGTAACTAAATTCTTAATGTTAAATTGATGATTGGTCACAAGGTTGGCGCTAAATGTGTTTCCCCACCTCAGACCACTCACCCCACGGGGAATGGGAACCTTCGGTAAGAAGAGAATTCATTCTCCCAACTCTCCTGGATATAGAAATATCGTTTCTTCCAGTTTTTCCCATACCCCGAAGGCTCTCCATTCAGGAACTTATGTTTCTTGAGGGCTTTCACATGATAAAACCCTTTTCCTTTGTGACCTACCTCGAACAAGACCCATAATTCATTAGGACTGCAAGGGACTCTCAACCCCTTCATCGCAAGTACGAAGCCCATATGCCCGATCGAGTTCGGCGTTAATTGCTCGAGACCAACCCTATGGTCCGGAAAATGCTCGTAACATCGAGATGGATGGGAAATCGCAGACCATTAATCAATTGCCCTACAAACACTGTAAGGAACCCTCGGGGGCGGCGGTATAGACCCTCTGCTCCCCACTTGGGATCAATTCAATATGCTAGCGTGATTTTAGTTGAGTCAAGTCAATAAATTAATTTTATATTATATGGGTTCTATTTTTTTATTCTTTTTCAGATAAAATACTTTGTTGAGGAGAGAAAGGAATAAAGTGCTACAAATTTATTTCTCATTAAATCTCAGCTTCCAATTTATCAAGAAAGAGAGTCGAAATGGGATCAATATTGAGTTCGAGCGTGAGCAGGGAGGAAATTGATGCTGCTCTTGTGAAAGCCAAGCAGCTTGTTTCTTCAAACCCTGTTGTCGTTTTTAGGTCATATAATAATTCTTTGCTCGCTTTTTTTCTTTTGTCATAATTCATATAGGATCTTGATTATATATATACGGTTCTTGATCATGTTATTCGTATGCTGTATTCTTAAATTCAGTATTTATGGTTGTCATAGTTCTATAAGCTGTTTCTTTTTCAACTATGAAAGTTTACTTATTAAAGGGTCAAACTCTATCAGAATGGGTTTTATGAGGTATTCAGAGTGAGATCATTTTCTTTTTGTCTCAATTTAACTTGATAGAACTAGTCTCGCATGATTTCAAACGTTTCCATTAATAGGAGATGGCAAAAAGGCCTAAACAATAGTTACGTTGATTGATTAATTGGGAATTTTGTGATGTGGTCTCTTCTAAATTCTAATGCAGTGCTCTTTTTTCTGTTCTTTGCAGCAAGAGTTACTGTCCATATTGTACAAGAGTTAAGAATCTGCTTTCTGAGCTTAAGGCAACTTTTAAACTTATTGAACTTAACCACGAAAGTGAGTTTACAAGGCTACTCGGACCAGCATTATTTATTTCATATCAACCATACTTGTCGTATACGGTACGGTCTTTGATATTTTGTTCTTGAAGGTGATGGTAATGCGGTGCAGACAGCTCTTGCTGAGTGGACGGGGCAAAGAACCGTTCCAAATGTCTTCATTGGTGGCAAACACATAGGTGGCTGTGATGGTATGTTCGTTCGTTCGTTCGTTCTAGTGCCTGTTTTTGCACGATGATTCTGATATTTTGTTATACGAATGCACTCATGGAAGAGTCGCCTGTTATTTAGTAAATATACTACTTTTTTAGTGGCTTGTGGCATCACGTTATTGTGTGAACTAACTTTTAGTGAAGGAGTTAGTTTAATTTTTGGGCTTGAGATGTGAAATTTAATTGTTTCTGGTGATTGCAGCGGTGGTCGCGAAACACCAACAAGGGAAACTTGTTCCCCTGCTTGTTGAAGCTGGTGCAATTGCAAAACAGTCTACTCAGCACTGAATTTGTATGAAGGGATGAAATAAGCTTATGTAAAGAATAAAATTCAAATTTCAGACTGTCATATTCCTAGTGTTGTTGATGTGCTTATCAAATTTAAATGATACCTGTTCTTTGTATTTTGTATCTCCATTTCGCACTTTTGATGGAATTGTGTGGTTATATGATATACAGAGTTGTGAATCTACAGAGTTGAAAAGGGTTGACATGTTATTTAAACTTTTCCACGGAAATAATAATGGATTTTTCACAGATCGTTGGATTTAAATCGCAAAGAATACTAGATAACAAAATCGGATTGATGCCGTTGAATTTAGCTTTGCTTTTTCGCGAATCTTGTAATTGTTAATATCGAATGATTTTTATCATTATACTTGACATTTAAATGATCCTTGGATGTATATCCCTGAAAAGAAAGCATCGTATCAAACACTGTTTTCAGGGCAGTCTTGCCAGAACACAATCGGCAACACTTTTACTAAGTCCTACTACGACAAAGCAACCGTATTGGTACAGGAATGTAATAACATAATGCCAATATGCAGACCTTACGAGCTTCTGAAACAAGTATAAGAATCAAGATATTGTCCAAAGATGAAAACCAAGTGTTCAAAAAAACTCTCGTACAGTAGTTAGTGTACAATGTGACAATTAGTACAACACAGCACTTTTTACTTTACTGTCAATGTACAGTAAAACACAAAATGTTCAAGATATTGCAACCGCCTCTAAAGCTTAAACCTATATAAAACCACTATAACGAACGCTTTATTGAACAGCTAATATGGCAACTTTTTGAATTGCACCAGAAACAGCCACTAGTTATAAAATCCATGAGTCGTTTGACAAACCAAAATCTCTCTGGGAAGGAAATTTACCTGTTTCTTCCAAAAAAACCTCTCTAATTATGTATGTATAAAAATAAGAATATTGTGAAATTCTGGAAATCTTGAATTTATATCAGGACGGGAGTATCCTTAATCGCTGCTTTCACCTTCTGAAAGATATAATGACTTTGATTAGGATTTGAGTAAATACTCTAATAAGGATACGTAGCAACTTCGACTTACATTAGATGTACTGATCCAGAGATCAAGAGTTTTGAGAGCTTTGCCAGATACATGTATTTCACGAGCAAGTTCCACTCCCGCGTACAAGTCATCTACACATCCACTAACCAAGAGAGCAGCCGCTGCATTTAGCACCTATAAAATGCAAACAGAAGCTTATCATGTGACAATTACCCTGATAAAGGTGACAATTTCACCCCACACTGAATGCAAAGTTTGCCTGCTTTAAGCAAAAGAAAAAATAAAGAGAACCAAAAATAACCAAGGCATCAGCGATGGCCCCTTTTTCTCCTGATAGTACACGCCTGAGTACGTCTGCATTGTAGTCTGGGCCTCCACCTCGCAGATCTTCCAGAGTGCAGCGAGGGATTCCAAAGTCCACTAACAAACCATAGGCTTTGTTAAGTAAAATCTTTTACAGTGTAATAATGTCTTGTAAGATTTTGTTTTAGCTACAATCTCCTCATAGTTAGTCCCAAAGAAACCACAGAGCCAAGGAAAAGACGTAAGCAGAAACTTCAAATGCTACAAAATTAAACTCAACAACGATAACCAACACATTGCTTACAAACATTTAATCATGGATTAAAATTTCGGTTTCGGAGTGGGTTTCGGTCAGCTAAAAATCAGAAACGTTTCGGAATATTTCGAGAAATTTTTGGCATATTTCGAAGATTTCGTAAAAATCTTGGTTATAACTATTATGGGAACTACATGTAGTTTTCGTTTCGACTGAGTCAAAAACGGAAATATTTCGGTACTTTTCGAGGAAATGCACGAAAATTTTGATCCATGCATTTAATGATAGATAGTGAACAAAGGCAGCAGTGAGATTCTTACATGGATCAAATGAGAACTTTTCAATCTTATCTGGAGTGACGTCAAGGACTAGTCCGGGACCTGTTAAATTTCACAAAAAAAAAAAAAAATCTGAGTAAAATTCCAAACAATTAAAGAATCAGTGCGAACCCTTCCAACCCAACTCGTCGATAGAAAAGCTCTACCATGAGAAAAAGGATAGCTTACCTAGGGGACTCATCTCATCCAGTCCCTCAGAGTGAACAATTAATGCTCTTTTCATGCCAAACCTCTGAAGTGCTTTTGCCATTTTGTGGACCTGTTAGAACATGCAAATTCAGTTCGGTTTAAATCTAACCAGATTTTCTGTCATATTATTTCGTTAAGATGAGGACTTCTTTTTCCATTAACAAAAAATAAATGCATCAAGAACTTTGCTATTCTGAGTTGCGTAACCAAAATCCTAAAGTAACAGAAATATAAATTAAACTCACTAGATCTTCTGTATAAACACCAACAACAGCAAAAGGAACTCTTGCTGGATTCAACAAGGGGCCTAATATATTGAACACCGTTTTTACTTTAAGCTTTTTCCTGATAGGCCTCACAATCTGCATTGCTGGGTGATAGACGGGAGCCATCATGAAGCCAATACCCGCTTCATTTACACACCTCGCGACTCCCTGGATACAATAAAAACAGGCACATAAAGTGATATACATCAGAATTTCAAATAATTGTACTTCCACAAGTTCTTTTTCCAGTTATATTTTGATAATGGCACTAATGGAGAAAACAAAGAGATTAACCGTCTAATCAAGACTGAGCGATAAGTTTTTCATGAAGTCTTAACGAGTTGGTCCGCGTGGTGCTGAAAATAAAGTATTAAGAAACCACAAAAACTCAAGGACAAAGTTATATATAATGTATCTCATGATAATACATCTTCACTCCAAAAAACAGACAAGTACTTCTAATTCCAGTTATACTTTCTATGATTGCACTCGGTTCTGCCTCCAAAGAATGGGTGGATGAACTCACCTATTGGTCCAAAGTGTCTTGTACAAGATCTCTCTGTTTCCATGTCATTTTCGTTATCTTTACCGTTAACTAGCATTCAGTTACATGACTTTATACATAAAAAAGAACCTTAATTAACCTTTGCTTAATTATTAAAAGAAATTAAAATCTAACAGTGCACACCTCTGGTTCCAAGCTGATAGCAACCCCTAAGGCCTCAAGTACATCTGCACTTCCACAAGCGGATGAACTAGACCGGTTACCTTGCTGTGACATAAAAGTAAATTCAAACACCATCAAACAAATAATTAAATGGACCACTACTTAATGCAGATGGCAAAATATTCACCTTGGCAACTTTTGCACCACAAGCTGCAGCAAGAATAGAAGCCCCAGTAGAGATGTTGACTGTATTTGCACCATCACCACCAGTCCCAACGATGTCAACTGCATCATTCAGCCCTTCCACTTTTCTACAGTGCTTTATCATAGCCCTTGCCAGCCCAACAATCTATTCAAATGTAGTTGCAAAGTACTTAATTATTTCACATAACGTACACCACATGGAAATGTCACCATCATATCATCACAAAACAACTATAGCCCAACAACTATTCAAATGTAGTTGCAAAGTACATAATTCACATAACATATGATAGACCACATGGAAATGTCACCATCATACCATCACAAAACACCTATAGCCATAGCTATTTGTCCAAAAACTTTATTGTGAGATTCTGGAGTGTGTGTGGTACAAAGAATTTATCACTTTTGGGCATAAGGTAAGAAGATAAGCTACCTCAAAATTTAGAAGACATTTTTTCACATTGGTATGCTGTTAGGATCTAAGATCCTAACGGGTTTTGTTCTACTTCGAGTGAGAACGAAACTCCTAAGAATGAAGATGAGAAGCTAGAATTTAACTAGAAACTATTTAATTAATTTTCTTCTTGAAAATAATGTTTACAAACCTTACATATATATAGCAAATAAAAATAACTTGTAAGACCACTAAGCACTAACACCACTAGTCCCACTACTCTACTAACTTAATAACCAACTAAAAAATAAATAATACTAATTTAATTACATATATTAATAATTAAAAGAAACTTAATAATTGTCTTGAATTGGACTCGTAACATTCCCGCTCCCTTGACTTTGGCCTTGTCCTCAAGGCCAATTTTGATTCTTCAATATTCCAAAGAAAGAATCGTTGGTTAATATGTATATTTTTTTTTCTTCCTCTTTTTCCAGTTACGCAGCCATGCCTTGTGAGTAGCTTTGAAATATCCATGCCAGAGAATTGAGAGTAGTGTGTTCAAGAGGTCACGGTGTGGTATGCCGAACAAGATATAGAATTGAAAAGAATAGATATGGCAAATGTGGTGTACAATGAGAACGTGTTTATAGGAACGACAAGTCCGTGTCTCAAAATGTTGATTAGTAGTCGAACAACGATCATAAAAGTTTAGATGTGTCTTACACGTGTGAAACTGAATACGACGTTTGGGCTTGTGTTTTGGTCGAGTGCGGTAGATTGTTGGTCGGACCCATTTTGGAGGACTTGCGGGTTGTGGTGATGAACGTGCAAACCAATTTTCTTCAAGCTTTGACAATATGCATAACATACCATTGTTAGGATCTAAGATCCTAACGGGTTTTGTTCTACTTCGAGTGAGAACGAAACTCCTAAGAATGAAGATGAGAAGCTAGAATTTAACTAGAAACTATTTAATTAATTTTCTTCTTGAAAATAATGTTTACAAACCTTACATATATATAGCAAATAAAAATAACTTGTAAGACCACTAAGCACTAACACCACTAGTCCCACTACTCTACTAACTTAATAACCAACTAAAAAATAAATAATACTAATTTAATTACATATATTAATAATTAAAAGAAACTTAATAATTGTCTTGAATTGGACTCGTAACATATGCACTTTCTTTTTTCCCAATAAAAGGCTGAGTTTGAATGTTACACGGAATTCCATTTACATCAAATACTAAATTTTACATAACAGTGTTTAAAAACAAAAAGAAACGTCGAGATACTGCAAATCATTTAAAGATGAGAATTACAGAAAGTGTTAAAAGTTCATAAATTACTAAATTCAACCACAAAGATGCTGGAATATATTCTTCATTACACTTTCAAAACTTTGCCTGGTTCAGGAAATGGTCCATATATGTATTTTGCAGAAAAAAGACTGCTGAAACATGAACAGAAAATCAAGCATACAACATATATTAAAACATGTGCATATCTTCTGTCTGAAACGCACAACACACACACACACACACACACACACACACACACATATATATATATATATATATATACGCAATGTACCGAGGCACTTACTTCTTCATAAGTTTCTCCTTTAGCTCTCAACAGCACCAAAAATGCACTAATCAAAGCCTCATCAGCACCATCCAACAAGAAATCAAGAGAGGCCTCTGCCTCAGCTTCCGACAGATCCACCCCACTTATCAAAGATTCTATCAACTAACAATAACACACAAATAAAACAAAAATGAATAACAAAACAAAAACAAAAAAATAGCAAGAACCCATTTCAAAAATCAGGCCTAATCACCAAAAAGAAAAGTCCAAATAAGCACATTTTACAAAAAAAAAAAAAAAAAAAATCCCATCTTTTACACCTGACGGAAAGAAGATACAGCAGATGCATGGTTAGTTGAACTGAGGCAACAAAAGCTGGATTTTTTAATGTTGTTGTTGTTAAAAGGTGAATTCTTTTGCTTATTTAGTGATTGTGGGGTAATAATAAAAGTTGAGGCAGGGTGGGCAGAAAAAGACAAACGAGAACTCTGAGGTGGAGAAAGAAAAAGGGCGTTTTGGTGTAAAGCAGACATTTTGCAGTGACAAGAAACAAGTAAATATGCAAACACACTGTATTTTTATAGTTTTGCTTGGCTTATAAATAGAAATAGGATGGTCAAATTTTAGAAACGCGGCGCCCACATGCAAATGGTCCCAAACGAGAGATTTTTAAGGGTCAGAAATGAGAATGGTGAAACTGGTTAGGTAACGCGCATTGGATTTGGACTTTTTGCATTATCGGAAATTCAGAAGCTGACGAGGGAGGGATACGATGAGATTGCTTAGGTTTGATTTTCTTGATTCTCAATACCCATTTTTGGGAATTTTCTTGTGTTTATGTGGAAATTCTTATTTTATTAGATTTTGATTCGTATAAAACAAAACTAGGATAGATTTTGTTATTTTTCCTTTTTGTGCTATTTTTTTTTTGTTTAGAAAAAATGTCATATATAAATATACTTCAATTTGCATCTATATACTTTTCAATTTAACTTGTTGGTCAAGAAGCATGGTGGATTTGATAGTGCCCACAGCGGGTCAACTTTTTTAGGTCAAGGTAATGTTTGTACATTTTTCTCAGTAAAAGCTTATTATTTAAATTAAATCGCAAAAGTACTGCTTATTATTAATAAATTGCTGGTGTTTAGAAAATTATTTAAAAATTACAAATTGAAATTAGTTTTATTAAAATAATCGGCTACCATAAGTCAAAAGTATGGACATCAATTGAAAAAAAAAAACTCTACCTGAAACAGCTAAATTCGTAAACACCGAAAAACCAATTATTCAAGTTAAAAATTTATAGATTTTAATGTTTTCAAAAAATTTCACATACCACATAAGTATTTTCTGAGCCTTGCGATGCTTTAGCCTCAATGTGGTGGTAACACATTTTACTCGTGGCGGTACATTTAGGAATCCATTCTTGTTATAGTTGGGGGGTTAAGGTGACGCGTCGAAAGTGGGTCGTATGTCTCGATTTAGAAAGATTGGTGACTCTCGATTCCTATACCATTCGAGGTCATCTCGTTGCATGTCGTAGATCCTATTGACTTGAGGTTTCCTGTTTTATTGATGTCGTCATGGGATGGTGGATCCTTGTTCTAATTTGCTAAGTCTTATGCGAGGAGGATGTGAAATTAATTCATTTCACGCGGAAGCGAGGGAAATGAGGATGAACTTAGCTGGCACCTTGTGCGGTACAAAGCTTGCATCCCATCACAACCATGATAAATGGGATATATAAGCTTATTTTTTGGTTTCACCGAACTTCTAACAATGGTTCATATCGCTAGACTCGTGGATCAAAGTTCAATGTTAAAGGTGCTACTTTGAATTAGGACTTTGCGGCAGCTATTAGGGCCATTGCTCGCGACAGCTAAGGGACTGGCATCCTTTGAGTATAACCGCATCACAGGGGCATTGCGAATGTTGAGCATGAAAGCTTTTGCGGAGATGTTGGGTGTCGAGCTTGCGGTGGAGAATGGATGTTAGAAATGTTAGAAGGTTATATTTGACTCTTTAGATATTATTCATGCTATCATGTACTAGTTTGAGATTGGGGTGGAATGTAAAAACGTTATTCGCGTTCGAGAAATTTGTAAGGTTTATCACTCTTCTACTTTTGGTAGGGTCAGGGACGACTTGACTAGGTTGCTCTCGACCTCCCCATTCTACTTCTGGTATCACTTCACGTTAGTCATGGGATCCAACCTAATTGAATTATCTTTATTTTTTTCATCTTTTAGTTCTCCATCGTTTCCTTTCATTTTTCTTAACTTTAATTGTTGTTTTTTTTTTTTTTGGTAACAGATTGCGAATGACATTAATAGAAAAAGAACCAAATATTCTTATAGTCCGAACAGAAAGTAGAGAACGGGGAGGGGGAAATATCAAAAAAATCTGGAGGTAAAACTGATGAGGGAACAAATTCGTTCCAGTGATTATCTTTGGCCCATCTAGCTAGATTGTGAGCGTCTTTATTCCCAAGCCTTGGAATTTTGATGATTTTTCATGAAGGAAATAATTTCCTGATTGCACGGATTTTGTCAACGTCATCTGTGGCTGACCAAAAATGATGGAGATTTTGCTTCAGAAATGGACTTCACGGCATCAAGTGAGTCTGTTTCGAACATGACTCGTTGAGGGAATGGTTTGGGCAAATTCTGTTGCAGCCAAGATAGCAGAAATAAGTTTTGTTTGGTTTTAAGCAGCAATAAGTCTTGTTGTATGATTTTCTTTTCACGCCTTTTGGCGGATAACGATTTAGATATTTTTATCTGTTTCATTCCATCTGTTAATATTTTTGAAAACCAAATACATTTAAAACTTGGAAAAAAAAACCTTTATCAGCCCTAATTATAACTATATTATATCAAATACGTTAAAGAAAGAAAGAAAACAATTATGCATAAAGAATATAGCTTTGATTGTATTTATTTTGCGTGAGTTTACAGAACCTCTTTTGGGGTATTTATACACCTACTATCTTACAGAATAAAAGGAAAGGAAGCTATATACAGAATATATATTAATTCAAGGGATTATGTTTGTTGTTTGTCTTATGTTGATAAGGGATATGCAACTCTTTATTAGCAATGATTGAACAACAATTGTGTTGTTTGTCTCTCTCTAAATATGGAAGATTATGTGGAGCTATTGCACACTTATTAGGAATAGATTTAATTGCTTCTAATCCTTCATTCTGTTTAATATCCTCCTGCAAACTTGGCCGGGGACGGAGGCAAAGTTTGGTACGGAAGTAGTGGAGTTGAGCTTTGGACATCGGCTTGGTAAAGATATATGCAACTTGGAGAGGAGACGCAACATGTCGAGTGATTAACAAACCAAGAGCAACACGTTCACGGACAAAGTGGTAATCCAATTCAATATGTTTACTTTGAGCGTGAAAGACGGGATTGATAGTCATGTGGAGGGCACTGATGTTGTCGCATAATAGAACATGAGGTTTTGTGAGGGGATTACGGAGATCACGAAGAAGAAACGTGAGCCATGTAAGTTCAGCAGTAGTGTGTGACATAGCTCGATACTCGGCTTCAGTGCTGGACCGTGAGACTGATTGTTGTTTCTAATATTCTGACCCAAGTAAGTGCAATAACATGTGGTGGATCGTCTTGTAAGTGAACATCCAGCCCAATCTGCATCGGAAAAGGCATATAGATCAAAGCTAGTTTTAGAAGTGAGATGCAATCCCAGATGAAGAGAGTCTTTGACATGACGGAGGATGCGGCGAACCATCTTTAAGTGCGACAACGTTGGAGCTTGCATAAACTGTGAGACAAAATTTACACAAAAAGATAGATCGGGTCGAGTTAGTGTTAAATATTGTAAGGCCCCAACAATACCACGATAAATGCTCGGATCATCAAGAGGGGTAGTATCAGTTAACCCCTTTGTTTTGGATTCCATAGGAGTGCTCATGGGTTTGCAATTTGCCATTTGAGCACGCTCAAGAATCGTCATGGCGTAATGGGTTTGTGATAAGTGTAAGCCGTCGGGTGTTCTTGTTATTTTAATTCCAAGAAAATGGTGAATAGGTCCAAGATCTTTCATTGCAAATTCTGAATGAAGCCGAGCAATAAAAGTGTTTAGTTGGTTTTGATTTGATCCTGTTAGTAATATATCATCAACATACAAAAGAAGAATTATTGTTCCGTTAGTCGGATGATGAATAAAAAGGGAAGAATCGGCAAGACTACAGAAAAAATTATTTTTAATGAGAAATGTACTAAAACGATCAAACCATGCTCTCGGGGTTTGTTTAAGGCCATAAAGGGCTCGTCGAAGCTTGCATACATGTGATGGAAAAAGTTGATTTTTCATCCCCGGGGGTTGTTCCATAAAAATATCTTCAGTAATGGTGCCATGAAGGAAGGCATTTTTAACGTCCAATTGGCGAATTTCCCATCCACGAACGAGAGCAACACTAAGAACGAGGCGAATTGTTCCTGGTTTTATAACAGCAGAAAAAGTTTCTGTATAATCAATTCCATCTAATTGATGGCATCCTTTCGCGACTAATCGTGCTTTTAAGCGATCAAGAGTGCCATCAGCTTTAATTTTAACTTTATAAACCCATTTTGATCCAATTACATGCATATTAGGAAGGCGAGGAACAAGTTCCCATGTATTATTTTGATGGAGGGCATCCATTTCTTCTTCCATGGCTTGTTTCCAGCCGTTATGTTGAAGAGCAAATTTTACGGTGCGAGGCTCACGAGGAACAGCACTAGTACTAACAAGAAGGGCATATTTTGGGTTCGGCTTTCGAATATCATCTTTTAAGCGAGTAAGCATATGATGTTGGGGAGAAGGTTGATCTTCTTGTAAAAAAATATTTTCTTGAGAATGGGAAGACTCGACAGAATCATGATAACTAACTACGTTATCTTGAGCACATGGAGGAGGAGGTGATTCAACAAAAGGCGTGGCATCATGGTTTATGACAATATTTCCTTGCAAAGTCGTGGCATCATGGTTTGTGATAATATTTCTTTGAGCAAGATAAGGAATTTCAATTGGTAGAGACTCTTCTGGACCTAATGATGTCATTAAAGTAGATGGATCAGTAGTTTTAGGATTAATCTAAGTATCAAAATTTGACAAAAAAAGTGAGGAATTAGGAGCATCATGCAAAAGGTGGGGCTGCTTATATGGAAAAACATTTTCATCAAACACAACATGTCGTGCCATGTACATGCGACGAGTAATAGGATCAAAGCATTTGTACCCTTTATATTTCTCACTATAGCCTAGAAAAACACAAGGAACTGTTTTGGGTTCAAATTTATTTATTTTTGTATCCCATGTATATGGAAAACACTTTGAACCAAAGACGCGCATGGAAGAGTAAAGTGCGGTGTTTCAAATTTCAGAGAAGAACTTGGAAAACGATTGATAATATAAACATCGGTACAAAAAGCTTCAACCCAAAAATATGTAGGAATTCCACTATGAAATAACATAGTCATGCCTAGTTCTCGAATGAAACGGTGCCTACGTTCAACCATACCAGATTGTTCAGGAGTATATGGGCATGAGATTTGATGTGAAATACCTTGTTGTGAAAAATGGGTGGTCAGACGAGAGTTGATGAATTCTCTGCCGAAAAAAATTAATCTTTTTATTGAATTGAGGAAAAATATATTTTTTGAAAATTTAAATATGCATCTATAAAGTCAGATTTGGTTTTTAAAGGAATTATCCAAGTATAACGTGTAAGTTCATCAACAAAACATGCATAATAACGAAAACGACCAATAGATAAAATTGGAGCAGGACCCCAAAGATCGCAATGAACACGATGAAATACCTCTGTACAATAATGTTTAGAATTAACAAAAGGTAACTTGCTAAGTTTTCCAAGTTGACAACTGTCATAAAAATTAGATACTTTATTACTACCAATGATAGATATCAAGCCTTTAGATTTAAGTAAATTTAATATAGATGGTTGTGGATGCCCAAGGCGTTGATGTCAAAGGTCAAGTGAACCAGACCAGAATCGAGTAGAAAAGAGCCTCCCGTGAATTTCTAAGTACATATAGATCACCTTTATGCTTCCCTTTCAATAAGGTTTGTCATGTCTGTCGAGCCTTAATAGAAAAATCATGGTTAGAAAATTCACAATTAACAGGATATTGATCAGTAAGTTGACTTATTGATAGTAGATTTCGTGTAAGTGAAAGAACAACAAGAACATCATTGATAGGAATTGTTTTTGAGCTATCATGTATTAAAGCACTTCCAATATATATGATAGGTAAAGTGCTTCCATCACCAATGAGAACTTTATCATTACCAAAATAAGGACGAGAATTAAAAACCATACCCTCATAACCTGTCATGTGGTTCGAGGCACCGGTGTCAGTAGTCCAATCTGTATCCATAACTCCGGTGTCTAATGTTAGAGCAGCAAGGGCTTGCGGAATGTCTTCTTGGTTCACACGATTTTTGAATCGTCCCCAACAGATTGTTGCAATGTGTCCATCACGATTGCATATTTGGTAATGCTCGTTTTTATAGAGTTCGCGTTCTGCCGGTGTCATGCGTCTCATCATGGGATTGTTTTTACGAGAGAGATCTAATTCTCGTCGTTGATGAGTAATATTTCCTACATTAGGAGAGAAATGATCAGTAGAGGCTGCGGGTCAAAACCCACGACCTTTAGATGTAATTGAATTCAAGTTGTTGTCTCGATTTTTCCCCAAGCTATTCAAATGGTACATGCCCTTTTGTTGAGGAGAAGAGTTTTGACGATTGCCATAGTAGGCGAATGAGTTGATTGCTTGCTCAAAAAGGCCTTGTCGTTGTTCAAAGCCTTGGAGCAACGTAATTATTTCTGAATATGTAGGCATGGGTGGTTTCGTCGTGGTAGTGGTGAAAGTTTCATATTTTGGTCCTAAACTAGTTAAAAGAAAGAAAACACGTTCTTTATCAGTAATTGGACAACCGATAGCGGTCAAATTATCACAAATACTTTTGAATTTTCGTAGGTGATCAGTGAGTGGAGATGATGAATCTTTTCACATGTACGTGAGCTGTTGACGCAAAGTAAATTCTCTCTCTTGAGAGCTTTGAGCATATGAATCTTTCAAAGTATCCCACACACTTTTTGAGGTCTCTGAGCCAATAACAAGGCCAAGAGCTTCAGAGGATAAAGTTCCGATAATCCAACCGCGAAGTAGGTGGTCGTGTTTGCGCCATTCAAGATAGGCAGGGGCATATGCTTGTTGTCCCGTTTCTGTGGCAAGAGGAAGGTACATGAATGGCGCATCAGTTGAGCCATCAAGATGACCAAGAAGGTCTTGGCTTTCTGCAAGTGCCATAACCTGCTCTCGCCACAGGGGATAGTTTTCAGATTGTAACTTGAGAGTGACAAAGTTACCAACATTTAAAGAAAGAGAAGCCATTGAAATTCTTTAGGTTTTGAAAAAAGAAATCAGAGGTTGTAAACTCACTAGGCTCTAGATACCATAAAGAAAGAAAGAAAACAATTATGCATAAATAATATAGCTTTGATTGTATTTATTTTGCGTGAGTTTACAGAACCTCTTTTGGGGTATTTATACACCTACTATCTTACAGAATAAAAAGAAAGGAAGCTATATACAAAATATATATTAATTCAAGGGATTATGTTTGTTGTTTGTCTTCTGTTCTAAAAAGGGATATGCAGCTCTTTATTAGCAATGATTGAACAACAATTGTGTTGTTTGTCTCTCTCTAAATATGGAAGATTACGTGGAGCTGTTGCACACTGATTAGGAATAGATTTAATTGCTTCTAATCCTTCATTCTGTTTTATATACGTGAATTGCTTCTTCACAACAAATAGCTATCAATTATTGTAAATTCACAGTTCAATTGAACCTTCTCTTATGCAAAATAAAAAATAAAAAATTGAACCTTCTCCATCAACTGACACCGAGAAAGACGCAGATCCTTTGAAGTGATTTCAACTCTTTGACGAGTTTCATATGTAAGGATTTTTCTTACTTTTGTTTTTGTTAATTTATAATTTATTAGCTTACGAATTTGCATTTACTTATTACTTAATTACTATTTAAGATTTGTCATATTGTCCACCTTAACTTAATATACTATTTTGATATTTTACTTTCAAAAGAACCGGTGTTAGACTCAATTCTATCATTATTATTTAAAACTAAACATCAAATCAAGATGTGGTCCAATTCAAGACCCAAAAAATAGGTTTCATCACTATGTGGATTTATTGATTCAATTATTTTACACGCCCCTATTACATTAGATTTCATAGTGCTAACTTAAAAGATTATAGAAATCAATCATATTGCAATTTTAATAAGAAATATATTCAAGCTTAATATAATTAATTATAAAATTGATAAGAGATAATTACACCCTAATACCCTACCTCGTAGGGGCTAGCATTTCACAACAGAAGATGGTGTATTTAGCACTTGGGAGTTGGGATCTGAAAAAAAATATCAATTTCTAGGTAAGATGCAGAATCAAAATATAACTTAAATATCTACTACTTAAGGTGTATTTTCGGAATAAATTTATTTCTACAATAAAATGGAAAACGACAATTCTGAAGGTGAGCCTAGTTATTACCTTCGCAGCTTCACTCCAAAAATCATAATGGGCTCTCTTTGTTTCTTTTGTTGATGGAGAATACAAATAAAACCTAGATGTTCTTCCGACCGATGACAGACACATACCAAGTTATCCCAATAGTGAATCATATGAATAACATTCTGCCTCATAAATCATATCCATACAAAGTAAATGACCATTTGCTTCGCCTGGAACAAGTTACGTTATATATATATATATATAATATATATATATATATATATATTTATTTTAATTAATTAAGTTACGTTATTGTGCTATATGGATACATATTAACATTATAATATCTTTACTTCAACGGTGGAAATTCTTAATTGTCGTAATACAAGCATACAACTGTACGTATCATTCTTGTCCGATCTGCACACAATAAAAAGCAAGTGTCCCCAACGGCGAATTCATAAAAATTATGGTTTTGGACCAGTTATAACACTCTTGGATTTTCTCCTACAAAATTGTGCTACATCTCCTCCTACATCATTTAGATAATTGTTATGTGGACACAATATAAGATTCTCTAATTCCATGTTTGTTTTGAATTAAAAAAATTAGGTGGCATCTTAATCTTTCCAAACTTAAACATATTTAATTACTTCAAAACAAATATTATATTTTCCTAGTTTTTGCCTATAATCTACTAATTTGATGAGATTCTAGCTTTCAAAACTGTTTCTCCAACTAATTCAAATTTAAGAAAAATTAAAATAATTTAAGGTACGCAGTGGTAAAAAAATAAAAAAATAAACAAACAATATTATATATAGGCATCTCAAAATAATAATATTTATATCTCACGACTCACGAGAAATACTGTGAATTTTATAGAAAAACACTTAAGTGGAATTCAATTTGATATTTGAAAAGACATATTATATGGAGTATGAATAGAGATTATTAATATATATATATAGATATATCTCGAGTATAAATAGAAAGTGATATTTTTTTAAGTAAGCATTTTTTATATGAATAGAAGATTGTTTAATTAGTGGCAAACATTAACGAGATTTGATTGTAGTAATTAATTACCAGATTTGTATGATTTGAAATTTATAAAATTAAATTTCAAAATCTCTATGTATGTTTCCTTAATTATAAATATTTTTTTTGAGGTCCTCTTATAATTAAGAATATATGCTTATTTAATGTGTACTATAATTTAATTGAAAAAAAATATAATTTATTGTTAACAAAACACAAAGCTACAGCTCCGTTATGTGTGCAACGATAATTAGAATAAACTCACTTTTAATGAAATTAGTTAGAATAAACTGGAAGCTAAAATCTCTTTCAATTAGTAGAGAATCGGCAACAATTAGAAAAATCAAATATTGTTTGGAGTTAAATAAATATGTTCAAGTTTGGAAAGAGTAAGACGCCACCTATGATTCTTTTAATTTAAAACAAATACGGAATTAACAAATTTTAAAATATATCCACATGTCATTCATCCAAATAATTTATGAGGAGATGTAGGACAATTTTGTAGGAGATGATCCAAAGCCAGTTATAACTCGTTATATAAATATTATATTATATTTGTACTACAGTAAAGTAAAATTGTACATGAAGCTCTTAAAATTTAATATTCAGAAATGCAATTATATGGTTGATCGTATCCGATGTGCAGAGTATCTAAGTGAGTATATGTTAGGATCAAAAGATCCTAAAAGTGTTGATTTCGAGCAAAGAATGGGCTTCTTAAAAAATAAGGTAAGAACATAAATTAACTAAAATTTAATATATCTCTTCATTCATAATTCTTCAAAGATTACAACGGATAGAATTAAATAGAGAAGGGGGCTGACTGTGCAACCGATGACTCCATTAAACTAGCAACTGAATTGGACTCCACTAAGCCTGCTACTAATAACCGTAAGTGAAGCTTATTGGTTAATTACATAATTAGAAGGAATTAAAGGAAATAATGAAAATAAATAAAACAAGTTGGGACTTGGGCATCTTATTGTGCAAATATCCAAGTATCTTAAACTATATCAGTTAATACACTAACTAGAATGAATATTATAAAAACATGACACATTAACATTATAAATATACATGTAACAAAGATATTTTAAGAAAACCAATAATCACCAGATATTTTATTAATTGTTAAGCCATGAAAAAGGAGCCGGTGGGGTGGAGCCGTGGAGGTACGTAAGCACGATAACCTATTGTGGAAAGAATTGCTACTTGCAAGAAAGACTTTTTGGAAGTTTTAGGCACATAAAGGAACTGTCGTATCAGATACGTATGTACTTATAAAATTTGAAGGCAACGACAAAATATTTTATTTTGTTGGATTTAAATTGAGTGTGAGAGAGTCGTCGTCTACAACTCAAGCAATGTAACTTTAGTTTAGTAAGTCTCCCGTACTAGAACAATTCTAAAAGCACACCGTAAAACTTAAAGTTATTAATAAATGAACTATTTTTTAGTTGAAATATCTATAACACACTTATTTTGGTCTTATTTCGTCAGAGAACAACATAATTGGGCATGATTCAACTAAAATATGCTAGCAGCCTATTACAATGACGAATTAGCTTAGTCCGGAACAACAGTTACGCGTTACAAAAATGTAAATAGACCTAAGTAACCCTAAGTGGTCGAATCGAGGAAACGATTGAACGACGGGCATTCGATAGATAACTCTCGAATCCACAAACGATCGAATGATGATGGTTTGATACTCCCGAATATGCTGAATCTGCTTAACTATCGAACATACGTGGTTCGATACTGAAAACTCTCCAACCTGAGCAGTTTGATTCTCCCAAGCCTCGAATCTGAAAAACTGTTGAATGACCTAGGTTCGATTCTGATAACCCTCGAACGAGGGAAAATCGATAATAATTGTCGAATGGAGGAACAATCAAACCAGAGTAACAGTCGAACAGAGATAACAGTCGAACCGGCGAGTTCGATTATTATAGGTTGGCTCCGAGTAATCAATGCATGCGTTAATATCGGGGGACAGGGTATTTATAAACCCTGTCCCGTGGGACCCATACGAGTGCGGAGCGTAACAGTCAAACAGGGCTCGGTTCGACAGTCTCAATAACAGTCGAACGAGCCCAATTTGATAGTTTTATTTTTGGGCCTTTCTTCGGTGGGCCGGCCCAAATCACTTTTAGGCCTCCTAAAATACCCCCATCATATAGTCCCTCCAGTTTGGGAGTCGATCTTAATTTCAGAGCGGGTGACAAACTCTAAAATTATTTTGAGTAGTAGTTTGCTTCGTGCTTCAGAGCGTGCCTTTTCAACCGTGGGCCATGACACTGTTATATTGGTTAACAACTAGATTTTGTTTGTTTTGAAAGTATTCCCTCTATCTGGAGAGCGTTGACCCGTAGTGGGGTTGAAATAGTCGAATTGGCTCAGTTCGACCATTATAAATAACTGTCGAACAACCTCTAATTCAGCTGTTAGTTAAAAATATATTATTACTGTTGAATTCGAACGAATTCGACTGTCTGCTGATTTGCTTTTGAAGGGTCGAACCCCAGGGGTTCGACTGTTATTGTAGGGACTATCGAACGCTGGTCGATTCGACCATTATCTCCCGAACCGAGAGTAATGGCAGCGATGGGCCTATATAAAGGCCCACCCTTGCCACCTCATTTACAACTTGCGGCAAGTTGTTGTCCGCTAAAAATAACTGTCGAATCCCCAAGATTCGATAGTTTTCAATAACAGTCGAACGATCAGGATTCGATCGTTCGATAAGAGTCGAATCTTGGTGGTTCGACAGTTCTATAAAAATCTGTAGAATACTCGCAGTGCTATTTTAAGATTATAGATGGCTCGAAAGAAATTAGAGGGCCGTAGTATACCAGCCATTTCGCCCGAGAACATCTATGCTTCCCAAAGGTGTGCAAATAGGCATGGCCCTTCGAATGGAGGTCCATTCGCAAGTAATATCGTTCCGACCGAAGGCTCTTCAAAAGCTGCCCCGGGGAGGCGACCTGTTGCAAGACCCATTGGGAGTTCATCTGCTAATTGGGGTGCCGTACATGTAGTGTCGGAATCCATAGATCGCTCAATTGTGAGGCTTAAGGAGTCTCGGTAGGCACTCGTGTCCCCCGCGTATGCAACTTTGAGAGGCACAAGAATTTCATTCCCCATAGGATCGTAATGACTCCCACCTCTTCTGGAGGAAGAGTTAAGGTTGGGACGAACGCCCAAATAAGGATGATGGAGGAGTCTAACGCGGTCGACGATACGATCGCCGCAACCCAGGCACGATTCAACGTGGAGAATCAATTTGTAAATCGTACTCCAAGGTCAGTTACCGCGGGCGCCTCCGGTGTGGGTGGCGAAGATTGGTATTCGTCTGCTAAGAGACGCATTGCGGAGATCCAAGCTACCACTGAAGCTGGCAAAATCCTGCTGCCTCCTTGCAAACGTCCTCGACCATCTAGGAATCCAAAGCCAGCGCCACCTGGTAGTAGGGTAGATTATGGGTTTCTGAATGATGAGAATTCGGAGTCCCTGAACATCAAGCTGCTAGACTATCGACTGTGGGAGGAGCAGTTTGTCGAAATCATAAAAGGGATGTTGCCTCGACTCGATTGTTGTGTCATGCTTGAGGGGCTCGGTTACCACGATTTGGCGCGCTTTGGGCGTTTATTCTTTGCTGCTACTAACATTGTGATTTAAAGACTATGTCGTGATTACAACGAGTTGATTGAGGTCCAGGGTAAGCATAATGAGGTGGTCAATAAACTAAAAGCGAATGTTAGGCGTAATGATACTAGCCGTCTTACCGCACTTAAGCATGCTCGTGAGTTAGGGAGGGCACGGAGCAAAGCTGTTCAAGATGCCCTTGCCGCGAGCGCAAATGCTAAGAAGGCGGAAGACAACAAGGGGTCCCTTCATGCCGAAATTGCCGCTCTTAAGAGTGAGAAGGACGCCTTGTAGTGGGAGAGATATTCCCTGAAGGAGGTAAATACAGAGGCTGAGTCCGCGATCGTTAGATTGGGTAATAAAGTTCGATATTTTGAATCAGAAAGCTATCGATGTGAGGTAGATAGATCTTTTTTGAAGAGTAGTGTTTATCGCTGGCTCGAATTGCGCTAGGAGGCAGAGGATGTAAAACTTGGTATGGAACTTAGAGTAGACCAGGCTGATCACCTGGGGTTCGCAAAGGAAGGTTTCCAAAAAGATATGCTCGACATTAGTTGCGGTCCCCAAATGGAGACTCCCAAGGTTGATGATGGCGATGAGGAAGAATTCACCGCTCCAAAGATTGGTGATTCCTTCTTTTGTATTTGGCAAGAGTGACACTCTAACACTATGCCTGATTCGGGTAGACAAAATCCTGTTTCGACTGAGAGACGAGAAACTGCGAAGTTTTCGGGTATAGGCAAGTCTCACGGTAACCCGAGTGGGGTGAAGGATGCCATTCGTGCTGTTTTTGGTGGTAGAGATGATGATATGATTTCATCGCCTGTGATAGAACAGGAACCGTTGGTGGAAAACCCTCGATTGCGGAGCCTAGTGGCATTATTCCTTCCCATGATCGTCCAATTGCTATGTCGCTGGTGTAGCATGGCCCTAACTCATCTGCGTGGAACGCTCCGGTTAATCCCATTTCGTCTAACGAAGCAACCCTGATTTATGTTGTGGGGGCGACTTCGTCTCACCTTGGCGTTGCGAGGCAAGCTCTCTTTGAGGAGAATCTAATCTCTCCCAGCATCTATTAGCTCGAAAGAGCGTGGGGCAGTGCTGTTGAGGAGGAAGAAGTTAGATTACCAAATGGATTGGACCAAATGGACGAGCTCGTTTTGTCGGAGAAGCAAATTGAGAAGAATTGTGCTAATTATGCACGGTCCCTTGGTTTCGTATTGCGTCCGGAGTCCCCCTATCAACGGAGTAGCAGCATTTAACTGCGTATATGGTTTTGTTGGTGTGGCATCAGGCTTTATTTTGCCTTTTTAATTTGACGTTTGTTTTGATAATATCATTGTAACGGTATTCTCAAGAAGCGGATTTTGTGATTAATATATCAATTATTTTTTAGCTGCATTTGCGTTGTACTTTATATCGCCTAGCCATTGCTGTGATAAGTTTAATTTGCCGTGAGAGTCATTTGGAGCATAAGTCGGTCCTTTCTTGGTAGGTATCGATATCTGGCTTCTTGCTAGCCATTTGAAAGGCAAAATGGTCCATTCGGGTTTTTGCGGAACGAGATATTAGGTTTGAATTTGTCCTTGTTGGGTCAAATGTCCATCTCGGTTTTTGTTGAATGAGATATTAGGTTTGCATTTGTCCTCATTGGGTCAAATGTCCATCTCGGTTTTTGCTGAATGAGATATTAGGCTTGCATTTGTCCTCGTCGGGTCAAATGTCCATCTCGGTAGTGATGCTTATCGTGATCGTTCCTTTGTTTCATAGTCCCTGAAGCATTGCTTCTATGATTCTTCCTGCAGTGTTAGAAACAAAAATAATAGAGATTTTAATTTTTAATTAAGATAGGGATGAGCTCAGTTTCATGCTGAGTTGCCTACGTTTCCCGATTGTTGTGTCAGGACTCAAGCCTCCGTAGTTCATGTCTCCTTATTACATTACGAATCTGTTGGGTAATCAAACGCTCACGCGTAATAGCGTCTCAGATATTGCATGTTCCATGGGAGAGGCAACTTGAGACCTTGCATATCCTCGAGATAGTAATACCCCCGTGAACTAGCCTGTATGACCTTGTACGGTCCCTCCCATTTTGGTTCCATTTTCCCACTTGTTTGCTAGCCGCGATATTTTTTAGCACCAAGTCTCCCACTTCAAAGTTTCTAAACCTAACTTTCTTGTCGTAGCTCTTGGCTATGGCTTCCTTAAACGCTTCGGTGCACTGGTAAGCATCTTTCCTAGTAGAGCCAATCATATCAAGATCCATCTGACACAATCGAGCCGATTGTTCTTAGTCATAATCATATATCCTGCGCGTGGGCATGCCAATTTTGGCAGGAAGAACTGCTTCTATCCCATATACCAGAACAAAAGGGGTTCTCCCGTCAACATTCGGGGTGTTGTCCTATAGGCCCACAATATTCCATGAAGCTCATCCGTCCAACTCTTCCTGATGTCCCTTAATCTCCTCTCGAGATAATCTTTCAGTGTCTTGTTGGTCGACTCCGTTTGTCCGTTCGCTTAAGGGTGGTAGACGGAGGTCATATTATGGGATATCCTCAGCTCTTGAAGCCAAGATTTGATCTCTTTGCCAAAGAACCGTCGTCCATTGTCGCACATCATATACATGGGAATACCATGTGATAGATGATATTCTTCCATATGAATTCGATCATATTCTTTTTCGTAATTGCCGCCGTCGCTTCGGCCTATGCCCACTTAGTGTAATACTCCACTGCCACTACTAGAAATCTTTTTTTGCCCTTGGCAACTGGTAATGGACCCACAATATCGATCCCTTATTGATCAAATGGGCAAGCTACATCAAGTGGTAGCAGCAACTGTGCCGACCTGTGTATGAGTCGGGCATGATATTGACAGGTTTCACAACATCGTGAGAATGTTGTGGCGTCTTTCAATAAGGTCGGCCAATAGTATCCTTGACGTAGAATCCATTGTGCCAGAGCTCGACCCCCGGGGTGATTTCTACAACTCCCCGCGTGTATTTTCTGCATCATGTAATCTGCCTGCGGCGGAGTCAAGTACTGCAATAGGGGACCCTCAAACTACCGCTTATACATTTCTCCATTGTGGATTGTGAATCTGCGGGCAACACCCCGTCTGCTAGGTAACTCGTGATCTCGTCCTTCCAAGACGGAGCTTCCCCAATCGACAATATATAGTCAATTCTTGCCCACGTACTATTGTATTTCGATATCCTAATGGATGGCTTGTTAATTGCTAAGAGCGTGACTCATTTTTTCACGAGGATTTCTGACGAGCTAGCAAATTTTGACAGCGCGTCGGCCTTGGCATTTTCATCGTACGGGATTTGGGAGATGTCGAAAAACTTGAACTGGCCAGCTAGCACCTTGACCTTCGCGGCGTAGAGTTTCATCGTTTTCTCGTCTCATATTTGCCTGAACATTGATTTTCCACTTACTGTGAATCTGTGAATACGTCTAAATGCTCCACGTTGAGGGTCGGTGCCAAGTTAATCCCCGCTATCACAACTTCGTATTCCTCCTCATTGTTGGTTACATGGAAATTTAAACTTACGGCAAATTCAAACCCTAGACGAACAGGAGAGAGTAGATGCACCCCCACTCCCCCTCCGTGGTGGTTTGTGGCTGATCCGTCCGTATGTGGTATCCATGTGGTAGTTGCTCGGCTTGTGCTAGCTTGCTCCGAAATTAACAAGATGTAGTTTGTGGAGCCTGCTATGTTGTTGCCCAATATCTTGGCCATGAAATCTGCCAACGCCTGAGCCTTGTTGGAGGTGCACGGACGGAACTCCAGCCCGAACTCACTAAGTTCTACCGACCATTTGACCAATTGCCAGGAAGTCTAGGGCCTTGCCAACACTTGTTTCATAGGCTTGTCTGTGACAATTGTGATCGGGTGTGACTAGAAATAAGGCCTTAATTTTCGTGTTGTTGCTACTATGGCAAGAGCGAATAACTCTATCTCCAAATAGTTTCTTTCTGCACCTTGCAGAACTCTGCTCACATAATGTATCCGGAGTTGCTGAACCCCCTTCTCCTTTACTAAAACTGATAGCATATGATGACAGGACCAAATACAAGTACAACATCTCACTCACGTCCGGCTTGGCGAGGAGTGGGGGACTGACCATATATCTCTTCATTTGCTGGAAAGCCACTTCACATTCCGCCGTCTAGGCGACATCCTTACTTTTTCTCATGATCTTAAAGAAAGTTAAATTATTTTCTGCTGAAGTTGATATAAATCTTCCCAAGGCCGTTAGGCGGCCTACTAAACACTGCACCTCCTTCACTGTTCTAGGTGAGGGCAAATCCATCACCGTCTTGATCTTATCAAGGTTGGCCTCTATGCCTCTCTCGTTTACCACGTAACCGAGGAACTTCCCTGCTGTGACTTAAACGTGCACTTCTTCGGGTTCAACTTCATCCTGTAAATCCTCATAATAGAAAATGCCTTGTCCAAATGCTAGACATGCTCCTCCGCCTTCAAACTTTTGACTAGCATGTCATCTATGTAGACTTCCATGGATTTGCCAATCTGATGGTAGAACATATTTGCTACCAATCTTTGGAAAGATGTCCCGGCGTTCTTGAGACCGAAAGGCATCACCCTATAACAGTAAACTCTGGTATCTATTACAAAAGTTATCTTGGCTTGGTCGCCTACGACCATGAAGATTTGGTGAAATCCGCTCTTGGCATTCACCATGCTCAGCAAAGTGCACCCTGCCGTAGAGTCCACCAGCAAGTCTATCCTGGACAAGGGAAAAGGATCCCGGGGACAGTGTTTGTTAAGGTCCGTGTAGTCCACACATATTCTCCAAGTCGCTTCCTTCTTGAGTATCAATACCACATTGCTCAACCATTCCAAAAATCTTTTCACATAGATATGACGCTCCGCTAACAAATCCTAAACCTCCTTCTCTGCCGCTTCATTCTTCTCTCTACTGAAGTTCTGCTTCTTCTGCCGAACATGTTTTGCATCGGCGTTCACGTTCAATAGGTGCACTATTATCCTGGGGTCTATCCCATGTAAGTCCGAGTCTGTCCAGGCAAATATATCTGCATTCCGCCTGAGACAATCTACCAGTGCAATCTCTATTTCTGAACTCATCGTTACTCCGATTTTAATAGTTCTATTATTGTCTTCCCTAAACAGTTATACCGTTTTGAATTCCCCGAGTGGCTCCATTTTGCACTACTCCCATTGCTTCATCGTTTAAAGCTCACCTTTCTCTCGGCCTTGCTACTGAGGTTCGGGTTTCCTTTCCCTCTCAGCCCTGCTAGGCATGATCCTCTTTCCAGCTTGCGTCTCCCCGCCCACTGGGCCATTTCCTCTCTTCATCATCTATGATACTAGACTCTTTTGTGCAAACAAAACGATGTTCCCACAGACGGCGCCAATATTTTGGTCTTATTTAGTATGGGTTACAATACACCAAGAGAACAGTACAATTGGGCCTGACTCAACCAAAATATGCTAGCCTATTACAATAACGGACTAGCTTAGTTCAGAACACCAGTTACGCGTTACAAAAATGTAAATGGGCCTAAGTAACCCTAAGTGGTCGAATTGAGGAAACGGTCGAACGCGTGCATTCGATAGATAACTCTCGAATCCACAGACGATCGAATGATGATGGTTCGATACTCTCGAATATGCTGAATCTGCTTAACTATCGAACCTACGTGGTTCGATACTGAAAACTCTCGAACCTGAGCGGTTCGATTCTCCCAAGCCTCGAATCTCGAAAACTGTCGAATGACCTAGGTTCGATTATGATAACCCTCGAATGAAGGAAATTCGATAATAACTGTTGAATGGAGGAACAATTGAATTGGAGTAACAGTCGAACAGAAATAACAGTCAAACCGGTGAGTTCGATTGTTATGGGTTGGAATGCGTGCGTTAATATCGGGGGATGGGGTATTTATAGACCCCGTTCCGTGGGACCCATACAAGTGTGGAGCTTAACAGTCGAACGGGATTCAGTTCGACAGTCTTAATAACAGTCGAACGGGCCCGATTCGATAGTTTTATTTTTGGACCTTTCTTCGGTAGGCCGACCCAAAACACTTTTGGGCCTCCTATAATACCCCATCAACACTCCTTATAATATAACTTTGTTAAAAAAAATAGAGTCCTTTTGTTTTTGAAAGTTTGATCAAGTGACTTTGTAACTGTTCAAATTTTATCTGAAGATTTATGTTACCTTAAGGCTTAAGACATGTGGAAAAGCTATAATAATATTCATAGTCAATATTACATCAACGTGGCATAGTTGTACTAATGCATAGCATATTAGCAAATGTTGATATACAATATCAGAAATTGCACGATCGGAAACCTCTCTTTCTATCACGTATTACACCTCTAATGATCAACAACAATTCTTACTTCGTTTACAGGTCCAGGGTTAGAAGGTCACACGAGCCTGGACTCCCACAGTTTTTTTTTTTTTTGACACATAGTTTTACAGTTTACAATGTGGCTGACATAAAATGTAGCAAGGCCGGCCTAAAACATGGGCCTCCATGTCTCGCTTTCGTTATTGTGAAATTTGTGGCCCTTCAAAAATAGGTTTCACGAAGCATCCATTTACTTGGACGAATCGCCGCATGGGCCGTTCCTTCATCTACAAAAGGATAGACCGTTATTTTGCTAACCTAACATGGAATAACTAGTTTTCTTCTGCCCGTGTTCGTCATTTGGCTTCCCACACCTCCGACCACTCCCCCATCCTTTTAGATATGTTCCCCCGACCCAGCTATTTTGTTATGAAATGGCCTGGGACCTCCAGTGTATCTTCCCATCGGTGGTGGACCGCATCTGGAAGGCCCCGACTAGCGAGAACCTTCCATTCTCCATTAACTGCCACCGTTTTGCGGCGGCGGGTTCCTCAAACGTTCCTTACAGAATGCGCCCTCCACGTCTAAGCCTGGCCTAGAAAGAAATTTATTGGGCCCAAAGCTTGCGCGAACACTAGATCGCGAACGGGGATAACAACACAAAGTTCTATCATGCGTATGCATCACACTGCTGGAGAATGAACACAATCCAAGGTATATGCACTACCCACGAGAATTGGATACACGCTACTGGGGAGATCATTCGTGAATTCTGGCAATTCTTTCAATCCCCACCTCCGTCCCTCCCCCACCCAACCCATTGATGTCCTCACCTTGCCTCTCTTCCCCTTAGATCCATCCTTCTATTTTTCACTCTTCCACTTGGTAAAGGAGACATAAGTCCGCTCGACAACCTTCATCATCGGAGCAACGAAGACCTCGGGTCCAAACGAGCTTAATGGACACTTCTTCCAACAGTACTGGGACATACTAAGCACCCATATCACCACTCTGGTGACAAATTTCCTTACCACTAGCCACATGCCCCTGATATTTTGGCTATCACTCGTGTGACCCTTCCCTGTATTCACTCGTGTCCTTAGTATTTTGTATTGTCCTCCTTCTTCCTTGATATTTTGGCTAAGTGTTGTATATCACCGCCTGGGGGTCCCTTACCATGGGTCCTGTGAGGTCTGAGTGGTGCTTAACCGGTCGGGCAATGATTACACACTGGTCTGGGGGTTCCCCATGATCTTTTCTTGTGGGTATCCGAGGTTTAGACTGATTTCAGGTCGTGGGGCAAGGTATACCTGAGTCTTCAGATCTGAACCGTACTCCCTTCTTGGGGCGTTTATCGGGGTCCGGGGGTACTTTCTTTGGGCATTTGGACCGATACCCTCATTGGGGGTGTTAGTTGGTCGTGGCCCGGGGGTACCTTCTCCGAATGCCTGGTCGTATGCCTTTATTTGGGTAATAGTTGTTCGTGACCCGGATGTGCCTTTCCTCTAGTCCTTAGTCATTTTGTGGGGTATCATTTTTCCGCCCATTTCCGAGGGTGTGGCGGATAATGTGTCATCAAAAGTCCCCCCAGTTCCAAGTGTATTTCGTAGAAATCACTTGGAACTCATTAAATGAGCTATGTGTTGTTTGGCATTTTCTACAATTGTGGTCATGCATGGTCCATGTGGCGCTGAGTTGGCCATGCGTCAAGGGCGTCGTTCAACCTTCATTGCCTATAAATAGTGGGGACTCGGCGTGTTTTGTCTTCATTCATCCGAGTCCCTCTTATTTTTCCCTCTCTTCCTCTCTCTCATCTTCTCTTCAAAAATTTCTCGCGATTTCATGGCGTCAATGAGCAGTTCCGGCGAGGAGGCTGTTGGCGTAAGGAGACGCCGAGTAACGTCAGATGTGGTGGTGATAGAGGTGGCAGTGTATCCGATTATTGAGGGGACGTCACGGCAACGTCGCACTGCCTGTGGAACTGCAGAGGCGTCCTCGAAAAAAGTAAAGAAGACGGTTGTTATGGCGGCGCCACCTAGGGTTTCGGCAGGGGAGGTGAGGAGTATGGTGAGATCACGTGAGGAGGTCAATGCCGAGATCACCAAGTATAAGGCGGATACTTCTGGCCTGGAGATCGTGGTGCCTCGGGAGGACGAGAGGGCAATCTCCCCTCGCACTTTATACGGCCTACTTTGTCCAGATCAAAGTGGGACTGAGATCTTTCCTCCCGGCATTCTATTGGGAGGTCTTTAAGGCTTGCATGCTTTGTCCGAGCCAACTGTCTCCCAACAGATGGTTGGCTCTGGTGGCCTTCGCCTTTATCTACATGGCCTACGACCATCCTTGCGTGGTGCATCGATTTTTTGGGGCCTTTGACTTGGCGAGCTCTTCTACGGATAAGCTCTTCTACACTTTTTCCATGCGGAAGACGACCAAGAGGGTCCTTCACGAGCTTCTAGGGTCCCACAGTAGCTGAAAGGAGAAGTTCTTCTTCCTTCGCTATACCAGCGAGGGTCATCTCAATGATGATCTAAGGGAGTAGAATTTGGACCCTCGAATCCCTTCCGGTTTTGGTACTGTTGAGGCTACGGAGCAGCTGGCGACCGAGGGGTTCTTTCAGCAGGGCTTCAGCTGGACCATGATGTCGTGGGTTAAGGTTTTCTCAGCCCTTTACAATGACTACGGTCTAAACCACGTCCTGGCCCCTACTCCTTTCATCGGGAATAAGCGTCCCAAAATAAGTAAGTCTTTTGAGCAATTTTCCAGGCTTTTTCCTCGTCAGGTTTTTCTTCATATTGTTGAACCAGGATTTTGTTGTTCTATTTTGCAGAGGTTGTGATGGAGAAATTGAAGTGTGAGGCTCTTCCTCAACGTCCTTACAAGAACAAGAAGGCGATTGCCCAGAAGCCTCGGAGGACCGGAGGGTCGAATACTTCTGCAGCACCGGTGAACGAGCTTTTGGAGAAAGGAGTACTTCCTACGAGGCTCTGTCCCATACGAGGTAGTCGAGTGAGAAGGGAGCGAGCCTTGTGAGGTCAAATCAACGTCGGGAGCAGCCCAAGGTTTCCTCAAAGAACAAGGTCATTTTTTGCCAGATTCCGACGATGAGGGGTTTCCTTTCACCAAGATTGAAGAGAGGCCCACGCTTTCCCGCTTTTCCCCCGACTTGCCCATGAGGCCCGATGTGGGTGCGGAATGGTTTGCAGAGATGTGTAAGGCCTCACACTTGGCTGATATCGGGGGAACATCGGGAGGCAAGTCGTCGACGCCCCAGCCCCCTGAAAATCGCTATGAACGAGTATTCTCTATATCTTTGCCTCGATAGCTAGGCAAATTCCTAAAAGAAGTGCCTCGTATTCAGCATCGTTGTTGGATACAGGGTATTCCAGACGAATGGCGAATTCCAGAACAGTCTCTGGCTCCTCTGGAGCTATTTTCTTGAAGATTATGCCCATTTCACCGTGGGTGTTAGTAGAGGACCCATCTATGTAGAGGTGCCATAAAGGCTCGAGTTCTTCTTCTTCAGGTTCTTCGTACATTTCTGTGATGAAGTCGACAAGCACTTGAGCTTTTATGGCTGGCTAGAAGGGGTACGTGATATCGAACTTCTCTAACTCTATGGCCCACTTGACCATCCGTCATGAGACCATTGGGTTATTAAGGATGGTTCGGAGGGGGTGTTCCGTGAGTACAATGATCGAATGAGCCAAGAAGTACGCTTAAAATTTTGGGGCTGCAGAAATGAGTGTTAACCCAACCTTTTCTATGTGCGAGTACCGGGTCTCGGCGTCCATGAGGGTCTTGCTGACATAATAGATAGGTAAGTGCTCCCTTCCTTCGGCTCGGACCAGGACTGCACTCACGGACTCTTTTCCAACGACTAGGTATAGAAAGAGCATCTCTTTGGGGACGAGTTCTACCAAGAGGGGTGGTTTGACCAAGTACTCCTTCAGCTCTTTGAAGGCTTCTTCGCACCGGTCGGTCCACTAGAAGTCTTTTATGTTTCTGAGTATCTTGAAGAAGGGTAGACCCTTCTCAGAGGAGCGAGAGATGAACCTGCTCAGCGAGGCCATTCTTCCTGTAAATTTTTGCATGTCTCGCACTATCTTTGGAGACTCCATGTTGAGAATGGCCTCGGCTTTTTTCGGGTTAACCTCAATACCTTTATGGGTGACCATGTACCCTAGGAATTTTCCCCCTCGTATGCCGAAGGAGCACTTCCGAGGGTTGACCTTCATCCCGAACCAATCCATGATCTCGAAAGCTCATGCAGGATCGCATGCATGGTCTTTTTCTCTCTGACTCTTTACATTCACGTCGTCGACATAAACTTCCATCGTATCTCCAATCAGACCCTTGAACATGAAATTGACTAGTCTCTGATATGTGGCTCCAACATTCTTGAGCCCGAAGGGCATCACCATGTAGCAGAAGGTGCCGATGTCTATGATGAAGCTAGTCTTTCCTTGTCGTTGTCTGCCATCGGGATCTGATTGTAACCCTAGTCTCTGTCCATGGTGGATAGGAGGGCACAACCATCCGTAGATTCAACCAGTAGATCGATACTCGGAAGCGGATATCATTCCTTAAGAAAGACACTATTGAGGTCAGTGAATTCGACGCACATGAACCACAGACCTCCCGTCTTTGGAATGAGAGCTATGTTGGCCAGACATTCTGGGTAGCGCACCTCTCGAATCTCGTGGAGGTCGAGTAGCCGTTGGACCTCAGAACGGATCACCTTGTTTTGTTATGGCCCCCTATTATGCTTATGTTGTTGGATCGGCTTGGCCGTGGGATATACGTTTAGCTCGTGCAAGCATATCTCTGGGCTAAACTGCCTTGGGGGTCTGTCTTCACTATAGTGGACTACGTCCCTACCATCCCGCCCCACCTCATCCACCTTACTGTGCGGGACATCATTCGTTCGTCAGGGTGATGGGACCTAAGTTCGGTTGGCCTGCACATACCAAACCATATCGCGGCTCGGATCCTAGGTATCCCCATCCCACGAACAACGCCCCTAACTTAGTTTGTTGGGTGTGGCACCCAAAAAGGGACTTCACGCTCAAGTCGGCCTACAACCGGCTAACCCATATGGACTACGACACCTCCACATCCCCCTCTTCCATGGCTATCCCTCTGGAAAATGCGGGTCATGCCCGTATGAAGTTCTTCCGGTGGCTATAGGGACACAATGCGCTTCCAACTAGGGAGTGCCTTGCGCAACATCATGTGCCCATCCCTACTTCTTGTCCCCTTTCGCATACCATGATTGAAACGACCTCACACCTATTTGCAGTCTGCTCCTATTTACGGATGTTCGTCACGTCTTCCTCTACTCACCCCTCTCTGCGAAGGGGAACATATCATCTCACACTTCTTACGCCTACCAAGCCCCGCCGTCACCAATGTGGGTTGATGGGCTATCTGGCAAGCACGCAATGAATTCCTATTTCGGGGGACAACCCATATAATCGGCGCGGATATCGCACCAGATTTATCTAACACTGACAGAGAGTCCCCGTAGACCTCCCTTGAAACCTCCCAAATCCTATAGGTTATCAATCTGTTGGACCCCACCCTGCTCCCGCGAGGTGTCTTCAAACTCAACACAGACGGGTCCGCGCTAGCCAACCTCGGCTCCATATGATTGGCAGCGTGTTACGCGATTTTGCAGGTCTATAGTTAGTGCTTTTTTCGAAGCGACGAGATGTAACACCAACAACATAACAGAACTCCGGGCTATCCGCCAGGGATACCTGCTCTCTTTATATCTTTCTATTTATACACTAATTATTGAAATCGACTTAGAGGTCACGTTTAGCTCTCGCACCAGGAAGCGGGGTCGTATGGCCTCGGCAGAGAAGAAAGCCCTCCTCCGTGAAACGTGGAGGTTAAGAGGAAGGTGTCCCACCCTGTTCATCTCCTGTATATACCGTGAGACGAACAAGTTCGCGGATGTACTAGCAAAACAGGGATCCAACTGTGCCTATATGGACTGCCGTGCAACCGCTGTTTTGTGCAACCTAGCTAGGTTTTCCGCCCGATTTGGAGTCTTTAGCTTTGTGTGATATCAGTTGTACATACACAAGACTTTACTACTAGCCCCTACTCTACACCCCCGTTGTACACTTCATGGCTTCAGGCTAGTTAATTATAAAGCGTTTGTTGTTAAATAAAAAGAAAATGTAACAAGGCCCAGTCATTCAAGTGTGACCCATTAAAAATTGGGTCAAGTGATCAAGTCCTTCAATTGGGGTGGACATGTTATGTATAAATATGGCACCCAAAAATGCTTAAAAGTATCTAGTAATATATGTATATATATTTTTTGTTATAAAACATATGTATGTGGCCTTGTTGAATTTATCACTCTCATTAATACCCTAAATAGTAAATACTATTGTAAATAGTATTTTAAATACTGTCATTATAATTTTGAATTGATGGGAGGACACTATAAATAGAACTATCCGGATGAAGAAATTTCGACACCAATTCCAAAGCAATATTACTCCTTATTTGCACTTCTTTCCATAAGTTCTTTTAATATATTGTTTCAACCCCCAATAGTTTTAGTTAATCTATGACACGTTATCAGCACGATAGTGCTCGATCCGAAAAATTCAGTTCGTTCGTTAAAGAAGACGTTCAACGCCAAAAGGTACGAAAATATTATATTTACTTGTTCATTTATCTTAACTACTCTAACACTAATTTTAACTTTCGTTGATGCTTGAGTTAATCCCAAGCTAAAAACGAGTACTAACACATAATTATTATGGAAGGTTTTACCTCATATTATATTGCTTACATTATTCCACAAGTCCATGAAAGTTTTTACATAGTAATGTGGCGAAAATTATTTAGGCACTTACTTTATTGCAATTACGTTAGTTGTTTACATTATTCCACAAGCCCATAAAAGTTTTAACATAGTAATGTGGCGGAAATAATATATATATATATATGTGTATTTACTTATCATAATATTATTCCTTATGCCAGTTAGAATTCGGTGGAAATTATTTACATGTTATTAAAATTAATTCTTGCGGCTTAATTATTAAAGATATTATCGTCATCAATCATGGCAAAAAAAAACAAAAAAAAAATGATTGTTTCCTAACGGATATAAATGACTACTTACGGGTATTTTTCCTCTATAAATATAAAGATTTCATAACACAGACTCCACACAAATCTTCATATTATTTCTCTCATCTTGCAAAATGCTTCGCACGTCAACAATGATCTTGATGCTCGTTTACTTTTTATTTTTCATTTTTATGATAGTAGATGAGGACACTCCTATGCTTCTCCCTATAATATTCCTCTCTTTTGTCGTAGTAATCCTCGAATTCATGATTTGGCTAGAGATGAGATAATTGATTTGTATTATTGTAATAATTGTGCTTCTATGATTATGTATTAAATAAAATGTCTCGGTCCTAATTATGTTTTTCTTGGTTATATATTTAGCTAGCAAAATGTCTAACCTCACGAATACATATAGTTGTATACTCAATATCACTGGCAAGAATTATGAACAATGAAAATCTGATACAAAATTGCACCTCAGAGCAAAGGGTATCATTGAAACTCTTGCTGCAGTAAATAAAAATATGGATCCAGAAAAATGTGAGGCTGTGATCTATATGAGAAAACATTTAGATAAACCTTAAAGAGGGAATATCCCGATGTTACAGATCCTCATGAATTATGGACAAACCTATTAGAATGATATGACCATCAAAAGGAAACCATGTTGCCAAAAGCCACTGATGATTGGAACAATTTAAGGTTTTAAGATTTTGAAACTTTAAGCGCATACAACTCCATGCTTATGGAGATTCATTCAGATTTAATTTATTGTGGAATAAAGCTTACTGATTGAGAAATGATAGAGAAAACATTTTCTACTTTCCATGTGTCCATGATAAATGTTCAACAACAATTTAGATTGCTGAGTATTGCAAATATCATTACTTGCAACAAAGGTTGTTAATGGCGGAAAGTTACAATAACTTATTGATGAAAAATCATCAATCTCGTCCTCCTAGAGCACAAGCATTACCTAAGGCAAATGCCATTAACTTTCCAAACTCCTACGGACGACGTAACAATGATAATGCCAATCGAGGTCATGGTCGTAGTCAAGGTAGAGGTGGTCATAGAGGAGGATATGAAAATAGAGGTGGTCGCGGTAAAAATGGGTGGTCATGGTCGTGGTTATGGTCGAGGTGGTTCTCACAACCCCTAGCATAGCAACACGGTTTTTTTAGAATAATCATCAGAACAAAGAAAAACATAAAAAAATCTCAGGGTAATTATTTTAAATATGGAATGAAAGGGTATTGGGCCAACAAATGTCGTACAGCAGAACATCTTTGTAAGATGTACCAAGAAAGTTCGAAGGGTAAAGAAAAGGAAGATAACTTTATTGAACAAAATCCAAATGATGATTCGACCTTTATAGAGGCGGCAGACTTTACTGATGACTACGATGTTCGTTTGGCTTAATATGTGTTATGTGATCTTCTGGCTGAATATGCTCAGTGTGATTTCTGTTTTAAGTTGTATTATCTACTTCCTATATTTTTTTTGTGTTCTTTCAAGTTCAAAATAAAATAAAATAATCTCTTTTCAAATATATACCCTGTTTATTGCAATATTTGTTTTAAATTTGTCTATTTGAACTGAAGCATGATATGGAGCATACTGGTGATTTTTGCCTACTTGACTGATGTACAACTCATACAATTCTCACAAGTAAGAAATATTTTACATATTTAGAACCCTAAAAAATCTCAAGTCGGTACAATAACAGGTCATATTCAAGTGATTGAAGGATCTGGTAGAGCTACATTTACTTTACGAAATGGAACAAAGTTTATCATCAATGATGCCTTATTTGCCCCAAAATCCAAAAGGAATTTATTGAGTTTTAAGGATATATATCGTCATGGATATGATACCAAGTCAATGACTGAGAATAACGCTAAACATATTTTCATTATTAAGAAAGTACCAGGAAAGAAATATTTTCTTGAAAAACTACCATTTCTCTCATCACGATTGCATTATACATATATTAATAAAATCCAATCAAATATGGTAGTCAATAAAAATCCAGAATTATTGACTCTATGGCATGATCGACTAGGTCATCCTGGTTCAACAATAATGCGAAGGATAATTGAAACTACACATGGACATTCATTAAAAGGATCCAAACTCAATCTGAGCAACAATAGTCCATGTGAAGCATGTTCTCTTGAAAAGCTAATTATAAAGCATTCACCAATTAAAATTGAGACAAAATTACCTACATTTTTTGAAAGAATTCAAGGTGATATATATGTGGGACTATTCATCCATCATGTGGACCATTTCAATATTTTATGGTATTAATTGATACCTCAAGTCGATCGTCACATGTCTGTCTATTATCTACTCGCAATATACATTTGCGAGATTTTTGGCTCAAATAATTAAAATAAGAGGTCAATTTCCTGACTATACGATCAAGAAAGTCATACTTGACGATGCTGGTAAATTTACATCTCAAGCTTTCAATGATTATTGTATGCCAACTGGAATTACCGTTGAACATAGTGTTGCACATGCACATACTCAAAATGGTTTAGCTAAATCATTAATTAAACTTCTTCAATTAATTGCTAGGCCATTGTTGTTGAAAGCTAAATTGCCAACTTCTCTATGAGGTCATGCTGTTTTACATGTTGCATCACTAATTCGCATTAGACCAAGCTCATATCATGAATACTCTCTATTATAACTTGCTTTTGGTCATGAACCTAATATTTCCCATATAAAAATATTTCCCATAAAGAAGGTTGGGAATATATGTTGGATTTGACTCACCATTAATAATCAGATATCTTGAGTCTCTAATATGTGATGTCTTTACGATACGTTTTGCCAATTACTATTTTAATGAGTCCAAATTTTCAACCTTAGGGGGGAGAAAATAAACAGTTGGAAAATGTTATAACATGGTATTATCCATCTTTGACAAGCTTTGATATGCTAACAAAGCAATGTGATTTGGAAGTAAAGAAATTTTGCATTTACAAGCTATTGCAAATCAATTATCCGATGCACTTACTGATATAAGCAGGGTAACAAAATCACATATACCAGCTGCAAATGCTCCTGCTCATATTGTAATTCCAAAAGAAACATCAAATGATGATATCTTTGATATATCTAAGAAACGTGGATGTCCTGCTGGCTCAAAGGACAAAAATCCTCTAAAAAGAAAAGGAGCATCAAAATCTAATGATCATATTATTAAGAAATCTATGCGTGATTAGCCACGAAATGTGGCATATGAGATACCTCAAGAAGGTATCCAGTCAAATGCTATAAATAAAGAGAACGTTTAAATCTCTATAATTATATCAATGCAGGGATGGTATAGGATCGAAATGAGATGGAAAATATGGATGAAATATTTTCATATTTAGTCGCTTATGACATTGTGAATGAAAATGATGATCATGAACCCAAATCTGTAATTTAATGCCAAAATAGGAATGATTGAACTAACAGGAAAGATGCTATGCAAGCTGAATTAAATTTGCTTAATAAGCGAAAGGTATTTGGACCTATTGTTCTCACACCGAAAAGTGTGAAATCCGTAGGGTTCAAATGGGTCTTCGTTCGAAAACAAAATGAGAAAAATTTAATTGTAAGGTACAAAGCTCGCCTTGTCGCACAAGGTTTTTCTCAAAGACCTGGAATCGATTATGAAGAAACGTATTCTCCTATAATGAATACAATTACATTTCGATTCTCGATCAATCTAGCGGTCTATGAAAATCTAAATATGTGTACATGGATGTTGTCACTGCTTATCTCTATAGATCACTTGATAATGATATTTACATGAAGGTCCCTGATGGAATTAAATTACTTGCAACATCAAGTTTGAAACCTAGAGAAATATACTCAATTAAATTGCAAAGATCATTTTATGGGTTAAAGCAATCAGGTCACATGTGGTACAATCGTTTGAGTGAATATTTATTGAAAGAAGGATATATAAATAATTCTTTGCGTCCATGCGTTTTTATTAAGAAAACATCATCTGGTTTTGCAATTGTTGCGGTTTATGTAGATGATTTAAATATCATTGGCATTGACAAAGAAATTCATTCAACAATGAATTATTTAAAGGATGAATTTGAAATGAAAGATCTTGGAAAGACTAAATATTGTCTTGGTTTGCAAATTTGAGCATGTTAAAAATGGAATACTTGTGCATCAATCTAATTATACTAAAAATATATTGAAACGTTTTAACATGGATAAAGCAACACCTTTGAACCATCCTATGATTGTAAGATCATTAACCATAGATAAAGATCCATTTTGTCCTTGTGAAGAAAATGAAGAAATTCTTGGTTCTGAAGTTCCGTATTTAAGTGTCATTGGAGCTTTAATGTATCTAGCTAATTGTACTAGACCTGATATATCATTTACTGTGAATTTATTAGCCAGATTTAGCTCACCGCCTACAAAAAGGCACTGGAAAGGAATTAAACATTTATTCCGTTATCTGCAAGGAACTGTGGATCTTGGTCTATTTTATCATAACAATGCAGAACAAGAATTGATTGGTTATGCAGATGCAGGTTTCCTATCTGACCCACATAAATCGAGATCTCAAACTGGATATGTATTCACGTATGGAGGCACTGCTATTTCATGGCGTTCTGAGAAACAGACACTTGTTGCAACATCATCGAATCATGCTGAGATTATTGCACTCCATGAAGCAAGCAGGGAATTTGTATGGCTACAATCAATGACACATCATATAAGTACATCTGGCTTACCAATTAAATAGGGTCCTACAATATTATACGAAGACAATTCTGCATGTATTACACCGATGAAAGAAGGATATATCAAGAGTGATCGAACCAAACACATACACCCGAAATATTTTGCCTACACTCAGAGACTCGAGAAGCACAAAGAAATAAATATCCAATATGTTCAATCATGTGACAATATGGCAGATCTCTTTACAAAGGCACTCCATACTGTAACTTTTAAGAACATGTTCAAAGTATTGGGATGCGTCACCTACGAGACTTATGAAGAATTGGAGATGCCAACTTGAGGGGATGTTCACACGAATGTACTCTTTTTTTCTTACTAAGGTTTTTATCCCACTGGGTTTTTCCTTATAAGGCTTTTAATGAGGCAACATGAGACGTGTGCAGAAGACGGATCATATACGTTACAAAATGTCAAACAGCCAATAGGAAGTGTTATAAAACATATCCATGTGCCCTTGTTGAATTTACCACTCTCATTAATACCCTAAATAGTAAATACTATTGTAAATAGTATTTTAAATAGTGTTATTATAATTTTGTATTGATGGGAAGACACTATAAATAGAGCTACCCAGATGAAGAAATTCCGACACCAATTCCAAAATAATATTACTCCTTATTTGCACTTCTCTCCCTAAGCTCTTTTAATATATTGCTTCAACCCCCAATAGTTTTAGTTAATCTATAACACACACACATATATATATATATATATACATACATATATATATATATATATATATATATATATATATATGGAAAAAATGCAGATACCTATCCAAACTTTGGCCCTTTTTGCACTTACCTATCCAAACTTTCAATTTTGTCAGTTACCTATCCAATGTTTCAAATTTTGGTAGTCAACTATCCCAACTTTCATTCTGACCTATCTCGGCCAAAAAACATTACTATTCGACTAAATGACGTCATGTCGATGTCATCTAAGATGGGTAAGATTGGTAGTTTACCTTATATTTGATTAAAAAACAAAAAAATTAAAAAAATAAATACATAACCCTCCGAGCCCGCCCTTTTCAGGTACTTAACCTATATCGACCCTACAAAACCAGAAACTCTAATCCCAAAATCAAACTCGAATCTCCCAAATTGAACCTCAATCTCTTGCATATATTACTCTATCGCATTATCTGATAATGGGCTGGAAAGTTAGAGCACCAAGCGACGTTATTCCAGAAGGTTCACTCACGCCCGATTATGGTAAGAAACCATACTTCTTTAATTTACTTTATTTCTTTGTTTAGAGCGAATTTGGTTGTATTTGAGGAATTAGTTGTATGCATGTGGAAAAGTATTACTTTCCCCCCCCCCCCCCCCCCCTTTTTTGTTCACACTTTGTCTGCCACTGAGTGTATGGTTTGTTGCGGTCCTATATTTCACTTTGACCACGTGATAAGTGCTTTTTTTTTTGTATATGTTGTCCAATATGGTAATATCATAATAACTTTTCCATTGTGTTTTTTCAGTTGGAGACAAAGATGACCATTTCACCATCATACTGCACCATTCTGGGAAGTTAATGTATTTGGGCAAAGTTGTTTATTTGGAGGGACAAGCTAGCTACATAGATTGGTGTACTGAGGATGAAATGTCTAGGATAGAACTACTGCACATGGTACAAGAAGTTGGTGTTAAAGTGTAGGGTTGTGTGGTAAGGATCTGTTACATTTCTGATTTTGTACCAGGGGATTATATTGCTATCAATAATGATAAAGAAGCACTGGAGATGGCATTGGTGGGTTCTACAAGGAAAACAATTGATGTTTATGTTCTTACAGATGATGTGCCATTGAATGTGAGTCAAATCACAACGTGAAAAGCCAAATCTTCCTCCAATCAGTGAAGGATTGGACTACATAGGTGAAAATGAGAGAGTTTGTGGAAATGTTGGTGAAGATAAACCAGAGGAAGTTGTTGTTGAAAGTGAGAATGAAGATCCTAATGAGGATCTAGTGTCTTTATTACAAGAGTTGAGGACAACAAAACCAAATGATCTACTTAGATGTTCAAGGGAAAATGATGAAAGACAAAGAGCAACAGCAACTGAACCAGAGGTTTTGCCCAATGCATCACAACTAAGGAGCCAAATATCTCTACCTCAATGCTTAAGAGACAATACGTCCGTTGTTGGATTCTTTACTTGATATAGAGAACAGTGATGATAGTGTTGGTGAAGTATCAGTTGGTGATGATTCTGAAATGTTAGACGATCTGGTAGATAGTGACAATGATGCAGCTGAAGATGACTATCTTTTCAGAGCTAATATTGAGGTGGGGTTAGAGTGGGAAAGAGGCTTTGAAAGTGATGCACCTATTCCAGAACATGCTGAAACTTCTGCACCTATTCCAGCACCAACTTCTGGAGATGGAGTTCGAACTTCAAAGAGAAATGCTGCCAAGAATGCATATGTGGCTGCTGGAAAAGGGAAGAGTTCAAAGACTTCAACAAATGAGGGACCCTAGAGGATGGAACACATAAGCCATAAAGTTTTCAATCCAAAGATTGACATGCCTAGTGTTCAATTTGAGCTTGGAATGCAGTTTGATAACATTGATACATTGAGGGAAGCTATTGTGGAATTTGCTGTAGTTGATGGGAGGTTTGTGAAGTATCCAATCAACATCAAAAATAAGATTAAAGCTAAGTGTGCTTAGAAGGGATGTCTTTGGGTGCTATATGCATCAAAGGTAAATGGTGAGGACACAATGCAGATAAAAAACTTATAAGGGACCACATGGTTATCCTAGGCATGATAAAGTTATTCAAAAAACTACCAAATACTTATCCAAGAAATATCATGCAAAGATCAGTAGTGATCCTAATTGGCCTGCCAATTCCATGCTATCACTGGAATGGATTGTGGTATAGACTTCAGTCTTTCACAAATGTACAGAACTAAGAAGAAAGTTTTTGCTGATGTTCATCGAACTGATTGCAAACAAATATGCCATGCTGTGAGGTTATGCTGAGGAGATTATGAGGACTAATAAAGGCACTACTGTCAAGTTGAAGTGTAAGGTAGTGGGTGAAGTTTGTAAATTCAAAAGATTGTATATATATATGTTGGGATGCATTGAAGAAATGGTTTTTGACTGGTTGCAGGCCCATCATATGTTTGGATGGACACATCTAAAGATAAAGAATGGAGGTATACTTTTGACAGTAGTGGGGGTGGATGCCAATAACTACACATATCCCATTGCATATGCAGTAGTTGAGAAGGAGAGGGAGAAGTCATGGAACTGGTTTTTGAGAATTATGGTGGATGATTTGAATATCACTAACAGTTATCGCTGGACTGTTATGAGTGATAAACAGAAGGGATTATGATGTTCAAGAACTTATGCCAGACTGTGAACAAAGATTCTATGTGATGCACCTGTGGGCCAATTTGAAGAAGGAGCATCCAGGACTTGCAATGAGAATATATTGTGGGATGCTGCCAAATCTACTAGAGTTGTGGACTTCAACACGATCATGGAGAAGCTGAAAGAAAGGTATATCAGTGCATACATCTGGCTAGGAAGTAAACCTCATACTCAATGGTCTAAGGCATTCTTTAGTACCAATTCCAAGAGTGATCTTCTTCTAAACATGTCTGAGAGCTTTAATGCTACAATTGTCAGAGTAAGGGGTATGAACATAATTGATATGCTGAAAACAATTAGAATAACTTTGATGAAGAGGAATGGTGTGAGAAAAATTACTATAAGTAAGAGCAACAAGGATGTTACTCCAAAAGTATGGGAAATTATGGATAAGCTTAAGAGCAAGTGTAGTGGATATAAAACTCACCTGAATGGGAACATGAAGTTTGAGGTTGAGGCTCCATTTAGTGATACATATGTTGTGCATCTGCAGCATGAGACATGTATATGTAGGAAGTGGGATTTAACATGTATTCCTCTTGTGCTACATGAAACACATGCACTGGAAACCAGGAACACATCCATAAATATTATTCCAAAGCTACATATTTGGAGATTTGCAGTTAATACATGATGCCTATGCAAGGAAAGAGTGCTTGACCAATGCCTACAACTGTGATGAACAAGTTTGTTCCTCCACATGTGCAAACAATGGCTAGTAAGCCAAAGAAGTATGGAAGAAAGATTAATCATGAGGAACTTAAATAGAAGCAGATGAGGTATGAAGAGGAAAGTAAACTTGGAAAAATTGGTGTTAAGATGCATTGTGGCTATTGTCAAAAAGAAGGACCATGGGATGTAAGGATAGGAAAAGCAACCATTTAGCAGCTACTTGGGTGCCCAAACCAAAGGTTAATGGAAGGGGTAGGTGCTAAAAATGGAGTGTAAAAGGTAGGGCCAAAAAGGGAAAAAAAGGCTGCAACATCATCTCAGATTCCAATTGAGCCTAATGTATCATATGTTGCAGGTCCATCCAATACTGCAGATGGATCGGCTGTCACACAGCAAGCAGCCAATACTGCAATGCAGGAATCAGTTGTTGGGGTTGGTATGGTAGAGGAGAGTTCTAGACAATCTATCAAAGTGATAAAAAAAGAAAGCTATAGGTAATAAAGTACTACCATATTATTTTTTAAAGTTGCTTCATATGTTTATCACTAATGTGTATCGCTTGGGTATGACAAATGCAAAGATTACCCTCAAAGGAAGAAGAAGGTGGCCCATCAGTTGCCACCAAAGCCAATTGCCACCAGTTGATCCTTTGCCAAGACGAACAACTAGGAGAAATCTAGCACCAATGGCTCATCATAGTACAACAACTGTTGTGAATATGCAGAGTAGGCCTTTAACCAGAAGCCAAACACATGTAAAGTTATGTAGTTTATCTACTGAAAAACCTACAAGGAAGACAAAGAAGCAGCTAGTGTTCTCAAAGGTGCCTTCATCCAACTCTAATTTAACTCTAACTCCTCGTAGAAGAAACAAGTTTAAATCTCCTATTACTAAGAAAAAAGTCGGTGTCCCTAAACGACATGTTTATTGTCTGTCTGTAAGTACTGCTTAAGATGGTACTAACTAAGTGAAGTGAATTCTTGGTGTTTTGAGCCTCATGGCTATTTTCTCTATTGATTATAGGTGTACTGTTAGGGGTGGGAACGAGTAAGGGAATTTCCCTTACCCGTCCCTTCCCGCGGGAATTTTCCCCGCTGGGAAAAAAGCCCGACTTTTCCTTTCCCGGCAAGTCGACGGGAATGGGATTTCCCATCACCCACGTGTCGGGAACGGGAATCCATTTCCGATTCCCGCGAGAATGGGAATCCCGCCGATATAGTGTGTATATATATATGGGGGTTATATGTTAAAAAAAAAGAAACTAGGACAGTTTTACAATTTTAGAAAGTTTAGGGACCAGAAGTAAAGATAATAATTTTCTTATTATAACAAAATTAACTCTCTCCCTCTTTCAATTCACACACACGGCCGAGACCATATTCTCAAATCTCAACTCTCTGTCTCTCTCGAGTCTCGACGGCCGACCCTCTCTCAACTCACTAACATTCCGTCGCCGCGCCTCCACGCCACCACGCAGCCCGAGCAGCCCGACTGTCCGAACCTCTCTCCACGCCACCACGCAAGCGGCACGCCATATGACTGTCGCCACCACCTCTCGCATGTCGCCGCCACCGTACACCCATCACACGGTATTTCCCTCCCTCTTTTGTTAGAAACTTATAATTGTTGATTTAAATAGTTGATTGTTGAATTAGGGTTTAAGATTTTTGAATTAGGTTTAGGGTTATGAATTTGGGCTTTTGAATTAGGATTTAGGGCTATTGAATTAGATTGAAATTTGTGAAATTAGACTACCATTGATGCATTATTAATGAAGTTTATTGCTTTATGAGTTGTGAATTGTTAATTGTTTGTGAAATCAAGAATGTTGTTGTTTGTGAGTTGTTTGTGAGTTGAGACTTGAAATTGAGTTGATTGAGGTAATTGGTATTGCATATTAATTGTTTATTGAGAATTATGAATTGTGAATTGTTTGTGAGTTGAGACTTGAAATTGAGTTGATTGAGGTAATTGGTATTGCATATTGATTGTTTATTGAGTTAATACTTTGAATTTTGAATAGTTTATTGAGAACTGAGTTTGATTAATTAACTAATTAAGTTTGTGTTGGTTAACTTGAGCCTTGAGGAGTTGAGGTAATTGGTATTGCATATTGATTGTTTGCCGTTAATTTTGATTAATGTAGAAATGAAGAAAAAATTGGCAGAGAAGGAACCAATACCTCAAAAGAAATCGGGTGGTGTTCGCAAATGTTCTCGCACCGTGATCGATGTTTATACTTCTGTACGTGAACATGATGCTCCAACGATGTCAAAACGTCCTTCATCTTCGAATTCTTATAATGAGCCAGAGGCGTCTACTTCGCCATATATGTCGTTCCAAGAGTACACACATCCGAATCTTCAAGTCGAAGGACTCCTTGAGTCACAACCTCCAATTTATCAACCACCACAACCACAAGAGGAGGGGCCTTTAGTACCACCGCTCGAAATGGTTGAAGAGAGGGACATCGTCGTCGACAAAGGAAAAAAGCATCAAAAGTATCAAAAGTTATTCCATGAGGAAATCAAGAATGTTGGGCTAGATGGTAAAACCGTCCACGTTAGCTACAAAACGACTAAATTGACGTCGCCGTGGTGGGCACACTTTGAGCCGTTCCGTTGTCCAATTAAAAAAACACTCAAGGGGAGATGTTTGCATTGTAAGAGAGAAATTGGTTGTGATGGTGGTGGCCAAGGGACATCCGGATTGAAGAGGCACATAGAGGCTTGTCAAAAAAAACCCGAAGCCCTCAAGGAGCTATTAGTCCAAACTCGTTTGAACTTCGACAAAGCGTCTCATCAAGTAGGAACATGGAAATTTGATCAGGATTATATCTTGAAGGGGGTTATGGAGTGGATGGTTGCGACTGAACAACCATTTAGTACGGTGGATCATCCTAAATTTAGGGAGATGTGGAGGCGAGGATGCCCAAACTTGAGATTGTTTTGTTGTAAGACAATAAGGGAGAAGATTGTGCAGATGTATTTGGACGATAGGATGATATTGAAGAAGTTTATCAAAGAAAATGCTCAGAGAGTGTGCTTAACCACGGACACGTGGACTTCTATTAGGCGGGATAACTACATAGTCCTCACCGCGCATTTAATTGATAAGGAGTGGGTGTTGAGGAAGCGCATCATTAATTTTTGCTTGATTTCGGGCCATTCGGGAGAATATGTAGCTCGAGATATTGAGGGGTGTTTGAAGGATTGGGGAATCGAGAAAGTATTCATAATCACGGTGGATAATGCTACTTCGAATGATTCCGGGATTGAGAACTTGGTGAGGAAGTTTTCGGTGCAAGGTGATTTCTTCCTTTTGAACGGGATCCATGTGCAAATACGGTGCATTGCATACATCCTTAATCTTGTGGTGCAAGATGGGTTGAAAATGAACGTTGAAGGCAATTCGGTGGATCGAATTAGAGGTGCGGTGAAGTGGATCAAGGGTTCCGCCGGGAGGTTGAAGAAGTTCAAGCAATATCTCGATGATGAAGGTGTACAAAGTAAGAAATTGCTTTATCTTAATGTGCCTAAACGATGGAACTCGACATACTCTATGTTGAAGGCAGCTTTGGAGCTTAAAGCGGGCTTTGACTCTTTCGAGCTTCGCGATAATCAGTATAAAGAGGACTTGAAGGACATTACACCGCTATACAATGATTGGAAGATGGCGGAGATGTACGTCAAATTCTTGATGCTGTTTAAGAACTTGACCAAAATGGTCTCGAGAAAATCCTACGTCACCTCGAATTCGGTGTTGAGTTAAATTGCCACAATCGATGAGATATTTGAGGATTGGATGAATCTTCAAGACAAAGAAACTCCACTTGGGAAGGAGCCCCACGAACTCAAGCTCATGGCAATAAAGATGAAAGAAAAGTTTGACAAATATTGGGGCGTGGGAGAAAAGAGAATGAACCATATCTTATACTTTGCGACGATTTTGGATCCCCGTTATAAGTTCGAGTATATCAAGAAGATGGTGCCGGATGACCATGTGTTCGTATCCACGCTTTGGGTAGAGTTTGAGACGTTGTACAAGGAGTACAAGAGAATGTACGATGCAACTCCTTCAACATCGACATGCCCTCCTCCGAAACCCGTTAACGAGAAGAATAAGAACACGAGACACTTGTCATTTGTCACGTGAGTGATTTACTATTTGTTTAATAATTTAAATTGCAATCTTAACTTAATGTCAATTTATTAATTTTTCATAACCGTTTATAATTAAAATGCAATTGTATTTTGTAGTAAGAGGACGCAAAATCGGGCTAAACCAAAGAGTGAGTTCGAAAGATACTTCGACAATGACGATGATGAATTATGTGAGATGGACGATGAATTCGACATTTTGGCATGGTGGGGCAAACTTGTTACGGTTTCCAATCTTGAGTACAATGGCTCGGGATGTATTGGCTATTCCCGTTTCTACCGTGGCGCCAGAGTCTGCGTTCAGCACATGAGGACGCATTCTAGACCAATTTAGGAGCTCATTGAGTCCTCGAGTGGTACAAGCCGTTATTTGTGCCCAAGATTGGCTACGCGATGAAAGCGGTCATTCCGAGCCTCTTAACATAGAAGAGTCAATTGTGGAGTTGGAGACTTGCGAAGCAGGTATATGTAAAGTGAAATTAATTGTATGTTGCATTCCTAATATTAATATCAATATTGATATTCACTTATTTTTGTTGTTTTTGTCATTTTGTAGCTTTTGCACGAATGTGACTCGACGCATCCTTCCTTCAAGCATAAATGCATAATAGAAGTGGTCAAATGGAGGTATTTTGTAGCCGTTTGAACTTTGAACAATCTCTAGTTATTACTTATTTGAATTGTGGATTTGTGGTATTTGACGATTTGTAATCGACTAATTTGAGGCGTGGCGCTTTGGTTTGCTAATTTGTGGTGTTTTATTTTGATATTTTGTAGTTTGTACTTGTGAATTGCGATTGCGAGCCGAATGATGCTTTTGTGATCTATTTTATATTGTAAACAGGTAAAAAAACTCAGAAACGAGACGAAGAATTGAAAGGAAAAGAAGTGGGAAACTTTTTCTAAAAGTTCCCCACTTCTAGCCATTCAAAGTCCCCCGGGGGAATCCCTCCATTTTCCAGGGGAATCCCTCCATTTTCCAGGGGGTTCATCAATTGTGAACCCCCTGGAAAATGGAGGGATTCCCCTCGATTACGGGATCCCGTCTCCATGGGTTCCCGTCACCTCATGGACGGGAACGGGAATTGATATCCCACTCCCGTCCAAGCGGGATCCCGTGGCGCGGGATCCTGGGGAACGGGATTCCATCCCGTTCCCACCCCTATGTACTGTGCAGAAGTCCCTTTTGTGGCTTAATAATATTGGTATATTGTCGAGTCTTGAACTCCGTTGCTATTTTGAACTCTAATCTTATTAATGTACGCAATGTTTGCCATGTGTGTTGCTAAATTTTGTTGGTATTGGTTGACAATTCTCAGTTGGTTTCACAAAGTACGTTTAAATTTTATGACATATAAGCTAATAAGCATTTAAAAAATTTACACCCGACTACCTAAACTTTGAAATATTTTTGCACTTTACGGTCCCAACTATGAAAATAATGGCACCCGAGATGCTAAACTATATCAAAATGACAAATAACTAACCAAACAATTTCAACAATACTTTGCTGACTTTGAACGGCCTTGACAGTTCATATACCAATAAACACATTATAAAACACTCCCCCCAACACACCCATACGAATCATCAGTCGAGAGTTAACCCTAATATCCATCTGTAATTCAAACATTCACAAGCACTCACTCAATCCGTGGGCACTAGAAACGCAATACTAATTACACGACATAACATAGAATCAATAAAGAACATTTCATAACAAGATCATCAATCATGAATTAAAGTAAACTATAGCATCCATCAAAAGATAATCGAGCCATATATAAACCAAACAGAGCCATGGAAGATGTTCAACAAAAATTACAACAAAAGTGTTCAAAAATATTTAAAAATTAATCCCAAAGATTTAGGTGTTGCCAAAGTAAACATCATAGGCAGACAACACCCTAATCTTTGGGATGGGAAGTTCCTTAACCATGAAACAATAAAACATCCAGTGATAGTTTTGGAATCCGCTGTTTGTGAAGCTCCTGTCAATCGGGCAAGGTTGCATTGTGTATAAAGAGTTTTAAAAACAATACCAGATTAAATAATTACGAGAAGAAACGAAGTTGATCGTATACTTACCGTTTTCACAAGCCGGTCATAGAGGGTGCGATTAATTGACACCACCCTTGTCTTCCTATTGAAATTCAGGGGTTTTGTAAAATCGCTGGAAGAGCATGAGGCGCATTTGCATGATCCTCAGTCGATCCTTGATCATCAAAGAGGTAACCTCCTTCCCCTTCTTCTTGGAAAACTTCACAGAAAGCTCTTCGTATATCCCATGCATCATCTCAACCGAGATCCATATGTCACGGTTCACCATCACACGAAGTTTTTTGAGAATATAGGCTTAGTCGGCTACAGTAAAATCGTCAAATTTGTAGAAGATTAAATGGGATATCCTCATGTAACAATAGAACTATATTAAAAATGAAAAAAAAGAAACTGGAAACTGAGAAGAGTGAGACACGTAGTATGTGAATAATTTACTACGATTCCATCGTAGACCTCTTTCAAAGCACTGTTGCTTGACGCCATTGTTATTTACTTGTCTTCTTTTTTCTTTGGCAAAGGTTGTGATAATATGTGAATATTAGGGTAGATGGCAAAGTATTTATGGTAAATATGCAGAGTCTGCGGAGTTAATGTGTTTCAAATATCCACATTCTGAGTTGGTGTCTAATCGTGTTTAAATTCTAATTTATGTCCAACTACTATTTCCAAGAGTCAAACCGTGTTTAATATCACTACATTATTAGACAAAAGTCAATGACAATAATGTTTGTAAAATGACCTTCATCTGAAGTGAAATATCAAACATCATAAACTAATTTGTATGATCTCATTATTGTATAATATTAGACTGCCAATGATCAATATCAACTCTAATTAGAGTTTTGGTTTTAATATTAGCAGTTTAGACAGTAGCAACTGTAATTATTACCACAATGCAAAGTATTTACCAGAAGAACACCTTAAACACAATGACAAAATAACCTTAAACAACCATTGAAAATCATTACAACATTACCAAGTCTTTACCAGACAAGACAACATACAACCTTAAAAATAACAGTACAAACAACTTTGAATAAAATTAGGGTATAACACATAACAAATCAAAAAGTAGAGAGCAATCCACAAGTTTCTGTTTTTGACCTAAGCATGCTTTTCAAGCTTCTTGTTCCTCTTCTTTAGCTTACTATTCTACAACTCCAACTCCAACTCCAACTACATGTTCTTATGCTGCAACTCATGCTCAAATTTTTCGTTTTGAATTTTCTTCAATTTGGCTTTGGCCTTTTTAATTCTCATCCTCAGAACCGGTATCACCACTCTTGCCCGCTCCTAAAGGGGTTCATCGACTCACAACTACAAGCCACATCCTCTGTCTCCCTTGTAACACTGGGTGAATCGACGACCCAGGTTACCATCCGTTAAGGAGAGCTTAGTAACCGCCGGACGATCGCACCTGCAATCAAATTCCTCCATTAGAGTAGTTTCTGACATGTCGACTAAGGTTGTGGTGTTAATTCGTTGAAATTGTTGTTAATATACGGTTTGAGTTTTTTAGGGTTCGTGGAATAAGTCGATTTGGGGCTAATTTGACGTTTAAATTGAGTTTGAATGAGTTAGCGGTTGAAAAAAAAAGTGAAGTACCGTTTTTACCCCTCTCGGATGACGTCGACTTGACGTCATTTAGTCGAATACTCACGTTTTTTGGCCGAGATGAGTTGGAATGAAAGTTGGGACAGTCGACTGCCAAAATTTGAAACTTTGAATATGTAACTGACAAAATTGAAAGTTTGGATATATAAGTGCAAAAATAAGCAAAATTTGGATAGGTATTTGCATTCTTTCCCTATTATATACATATTTATTGATCTTTTAGTGTTCTCTTTATTTCATGATGATTATTAACAAGTTTCCCTCCGTTAAAATGACATGACATGACATGTTTTGTTTCCCAACCTAAAGTTGAAACACAAATATAACGAAAACTTTGAAAATTATAGTTATTATCATTAAAAAATTACATGTTCTTCTTCTCCTCTCAGAATCACCCATGAGTTTTCAGAAATTGAAATTGAATTAGTAACAAAGACAAACAGATCGTATTCATTCATCCCACTTCGCTTGGGTTTATAATTATAATTAGGGTTTATCGTTTTCCCTCTTTCTTGTAGAAATGGAAGCGCCTGAAGAAGAACAACAAGATACAGCTCTGCATAACGTAATATACTTATATCATCTGTCTCTTTTGGTGAGGTGAACATATTGTGCAAAAATTTAACCTTAATTTGTTTGACAGAGGGGTCCGAGAATGGCAGGGACGGTGAACTGGGGTACAGCAACTGTTGCCGGAGTATTTGCTGGCTTGTTATATGGTGGTAGCAAAGAGGCTTCTGCTTCTGTTGTAAGTTTCATTGCATTGCATATTTTTATTCTAATTTCTAAACCCCTGTAGTAGATAGATCTTATTCAACTTGGACTTGATGAGATCCTCGCCCATGGTCTGTGAAATTCCTCATGTGAAAAAACTGCATACTGGGTGGGCTTTGTCAAGTATTATTAGACTGACTGTTGCTTAGTTGCTTTAAACTTACTTTAAACATGATTAATATATTATTTTGTAGTGAAGAATGAATTCCTCATTGAGCGGAGAGGTACTTGAGCTTGATATACGGGTTTGTGAGTGCATGCCCGTTAAACCTCTTATACACCATCATAGAAAAACATTTACCAATCAAGATGAGGATTTTGCCTGGGAAGGAAATGGAATTGAGATTCGAGGGACTTCTAATTCTTCCATACTAAAAAAGGCAGTTGACGGGATGCATCTTGTTTGGGTCAAAATACTGCTCTTTTAGGCAATATACAGTATGGTCTTATATTTCTGTATGCCCTATATTGGTGGAAAGATAAAAGTTCGTACTTGTTTTATAGGCGTTCCCGTTTCTTATTTTTTAGCTTCCCCTATGCAAGACTGAGCTGTGAAGCTGCTTTTACGCGGTTGAGGTTGAATGCGCAACTATCTTGTAGTTGCTGACTATGAGGTTCTTTGACTAACATGATTGATAGACAGCTTAGGAGCTTTGACTTCTGGTGGTTTTCACATGAAGGATTGCCTATCTTCTGATGATATTCTCTACATTTTATTAACTATATCCTGATACATTTTCAATTGATAGTATACTTTTTCGTTCATTTGTTCGGTTACTCATCTGTAATATTTGTTTTCGGTTAATAACTTTAATTGAATGAGACAAATCGAAGCCCCAAATGTAATTCAATTTTGATTTTATTAATTGCTATGACAATTATGTTTTTCTTAAGATCTTCTATAGGGACCTTTTGCCATTTGATTTTAAATTTTCCGAGAGGATCATTTTGACTTAGGTTTCATTACATAACAGAGCAAGGATGCAGAAGTAATGTTGAAGCTTGGAAGCACTTCAGACAAGCGTGAACAGCATCGACTTATGAGAGATGCTATGGAGAAAAGATTTGTTAGAGTAGCTCGTGGTTCATTAGTTGGTGGAGTGCGCCTTGGGATGTTTACTGCTGCCTTTTGTGGTTTGCAAAATCTTCTTGCTGAAAAACGGGGTGTTTATGACGTTTATAATGTTGTCGGAGCTGGTTCCGCCACTGCAGCTACGTTTGGTTTAATCAGTGAGTAAGCAGATATGTCAGCTAACAGTTCTAGAATGTTTTCTGCTGATCCAGTAGTAATTTTTTCCCATTTCATGTTTACAGTGCCGGGATCACTTTTTTGGCGCGCAAGGAATGTGATGTTGGGCTCAGTTTTGGGAGCAATAATCTGCTTCCCTATTGGTAAAATGTTTCATTCAAACCAGCTGCCTACTATTGTACATTGTTACATACCCTTTACCTTCTTTATGTTTTGCATCAGTGATAAGAAACATCACAGAAAGCATACTTAGTTAAAGTTGACCGTAACTAGTGACTTCTTTGGCAGCCATTACTCTTCTCAAATCATTATCAGTGACTTCAAGAAGTTTTATTTGACTATTGTATCACATAAATTGTGCTCAATAGTTTTGTCATTTAACCATCAAATTATCCACGTCCATTCTGTTGCTTCTTATATTATAAGAAGAAAAAAGAACACTGCACTCCTCAAAGGAAAGTGAGTTAATAGTTAAGAACACTGCACTCCTCAAATGAATATGAGTTTATAGTTATAATAAGCGGTGAAATTGCCATGACTTCCAGTTTTCTGTATAGCTTTACACTCTCCATCTTAATAACTAATTATTTTTTGAAGTTATTGCCACGATATTCATGTTTATAATTCGTATATTGGAAACTGTCTCCTAATAACTGGTCTTACAGTTTCTGAGAAGGCTAAAATTTCTCTTTATAGTTTGAACTTATACGAAAAGGAAAAGCATGGTCAGGATTGAACATCTGTGCAGATAGATTTGAATCCTGAAATTAAGTGATTTTTGAAAGAACTTTACGGAAGTGTTTCCTTTCAGGTTGGCTTCAAATGAGGCTTATAGCAAAAGCAAATGAAGGGAAAAATGACACTGCAACATCAACGAGTGGACTTGGTACTGCAATTCAGAGGATTGAAGGGAATTTGAACAAATAAGGCTTGATCGCACGTGAGGTGCAACGACTATGATATAGATCTTTCTTTCACGTGGAAGTGTTTGTTGAGTGCCGTCTAGGGTTCGGATGCCATGGAGCCCATTTGTGGATATCTCTTGTGAGTTAGCAGGGAACCCTTTGTTTATGGCTGGCGGCTATGAGATCACCTTTTTTTTGTTGAGATAATTACGTTTACACTTCTTGAGATTTTGTCAATAGATAAGAAACTTGAATAATTCCAGAGACACTCTTTGGAATTTCAAAATAATTAGCAGACTCGTGAGGTTGAATGATTATAGAGACACATATATACTATTTTGTTGTGGAAACTTAGTAGGTGTCTCTATATAGATTTTGTGTGTGTGCGTGTCTTTCTGACGAGTAATAAAAAGTTTATTGGACGAACTTGCTCTTGTACCGAACGCATAATATGTGTAGACTTTGAAGTTTGAAGAGTCTCTAGTGTCCGTGCAATTTCATGCTTGTATGATAAAGTGATAATAAATGATGCAATGACTCAGCCAGAATCAGAGTTCAGTTGGCTTAGGCATATTTTTACAAAATTAACATTTTCGTTCTTTATTCGTGTTTATAATTATGCCTCTTTGGCGATAGAAAAAGAAGGGTAAGGTGCAAATGAGAATGGTAGGGGCGTTGGAACCATATAGTTTCGTAAAATTACTCAACACTTTCATTATAGTACAAAGCATGATTTTTGCGAAACTATTAAAATAAGATGGTTATGTACAAACTACTGTCCTTAACTGCCGCTTATATTTTTTTTTTTTGGTAAATAAGAGAGATACTACAATACTAAAACAAGTCCTTAGCAACTAAAGAACAAATATACTTAGAAGGTGGTTCATCACATAAGATGATCCCTTCACTAACATTAACTTCAATCTTAGCTAAAGCATCAGCAACTTTGTTGCATGTTCTTGATGTCCATTTGAACTTCAAAGACCATGGTAGCCTTAACAGCTTTTTGCACTCCTCGGTAAGGTAAAGAAGGTTCGGTACAGGCTGATCCTCTCCTGAAACGAGCTTAAACACAACCATGGAGTCTACCTCCACTTCCAGCTTCTGAATTCTGATTTTCCAAGCCTGCTGCAGACCTATTTTGAGAGCCATCAGTTCCAGTTCATCCACGGTCGGGGCCTGAATACTCTGAGTAAATCCCCAACACCATTGGCCGTTGTCAGACCTTAACACACCTGCAGCTCTACCCAGATTTGCAGAACAACTCAAACTGCCATCATTATTCAACTTATGCCAACCCGACTCCGGTTTCTTCCATGTGCAATTAGTCTTCTCTGGAGTAAGCTTCCTCCTTCCACAGAAGAGTTCAAAACTCAATCTCCTAATCTGGATAAGCCTGCCCTGAATATTAGTTTCTGGAGAATGAAAAACTCTAGCATTTCTATGCTTCCAACATATCCACAGGGTGGCCATGAATACCCACTGCCATTGAGCCCGGGGTTCCAGCTTGTTTCTTATCTAAAGCTTAGTTAAGTTCTCCTTCAGCCAAACATTATCCTCCAGCATGTCAAACAAAGGTTTATCCTCCGGATGAATCAGTTCCTCCCAAACTGCTCGTGCCTCCTTACAATATCTGAACAAATGCAAGCCAGTCTCCTCATTATGATCACACAGTGAACACATGGCAGTGAAAGACGCCTTTCTTTTAAACCTGAGGAAGTTCGTAGCCAATTTCTCCATAGACAGCAACCAAAGAAAGTGTTGCATTTTGTTACTAACATCAACACTCCAAATCCAGTGGTTAGAGCAAGTGATGCTATTAGAATTCTCATATCTGCCTTGGAATAGCTTATAAGCAGATTGACAAGTGAAAACACCACTGGATGTGCCATTCCACAACAAAATGTCCTCCTGGTTATTCAAAATGATATGCCTCTCCTTAATATCATGAAGCATCTCAGGTGAAATATCAGTAAGAATGTTATCCAGCCTCCATTCACCATTCTCATCAAGAACTTCATTCAAAGACCAGTTAATCTCTGCAACATGAATATGTGGAACTTCATCAACTAAGCATCCAGATCCTCTCCAGTTATCAAACCAGAAAGATATCCTATCCCCCTTACCCACCTTCCATCTGAGATGAGGTTTCATCAGCTGCATGCATTTTATCACACCCTTCCAGGTACTACTGTCATTGCTTTTCACAATATACTGAGAGGGAAGCAGACCTTTGATCAGCCGTTCATTTTGGATACATGTTCACATTTTTGTTCGTTAGATTTAATCCATGGGGATATTTAGCATACATTAGGGGGCACATCGCTAATTTTAAGATGTTAGGGGGCAAAGTACAAAAAGACTGGAGCAAAGTACTTTTTGACTCGAGAAAATGAATTTTCAAAGATAGTGAGCTTTGTTTCCATTCTGCCATCTTTTGCGTCCCCTCAACTCCGGGTGCTCTTCTGATGTTATTATTGCATTCATTTGAAGACCTAAACCGCATGGAAATGAACCATTTTGGATGATGGAGGCAATTGTACTCACCATTTTTCGACCACATGATCGTTGTAGTATCTTGATTACCTGTGCCATCCGAGTGTGAGCTTTCCGCCAGAATGAAATTGTTGGGGCCAATTTCTCTTGGGCCCAACTTAGTTAAATTGATCTTGTTTTGAAAATCAAATCACTTAAGTCAATCTCACAAAATAGAACTTATCTTGGATGATTTCATCATATCTTATGATTGCCATTCCTTATGGCGTAAGTTATTTGATCCGATCTTCTACTATGTGTATCCGGACGTATATTGTGGCACATACATTGGATATATCCGAATCTTATATTGCAAATTATTGGATAAGGAAAGAAGACATGCAATGATCGCACGAAGAGTTACAACAACGATCTGCAAAGATTCTTCCAGTGCCTATATAAGAAGAAGACTCGAGACCTAATGGACACAAACTTTAAGCGATAATTTGTTGCCGTTCTTCATGTATCGGGTCGAAGTATTTTAGGGAGAGAACTTTTTGTTAAATAAACTTTGAGCTATCTCGAAATTCTCAGACTCAAAAAAACGAGTATACCGAAAGTAGTTAATGCTTAGGTGTTGCAAGAGTAAAGTAGAAGGAGTCTAGCTTTACTTTGAAGTAAATCCTAAGGTTGTAATTCTTTAGTAGGTTTACAAGTTTTGAGTCACTTTTGGGTGAAAGCCTGTGGACTAGGACCATTTGGACCGAACCACGTTAAAATTTTGTATTCTTTACTGCTTTCTTTTAACTATTACAATATTCCATAGTAGGAACATAAAAAAGCTTTCAAAAATTAAAGAACTAAGATCTTTTAGAAACTAATCAGTAGACTTACGTCCCCAGATGAAGTGCAGGTGATCGGACGCGCTATCACAAACTGATGGCTACTAGTTTTTTCCATCATCCAATACTTTCTGACTAACAATCTAAGTTTATTAGTAGTAATTCTCTCCATCCGTATGTGTCCGACCTCGTTCTTCATTCAAATCTCATTCTAAGCCAATTTATGCATTTCTTGATTCTCCGTTTCCAGGTACAGTTTCATGAAGGGGAGCATCACAACCGATGATATAGGCATGACTAGCAAAATGAGCATAGAACCAATTGCTAATATTGCTTCGAACTAATAAGGTTTGTGGAGAGCTCTAAACTTGTGCAGTTTTAACTGTGTCTAATTATTGTCAATTGGATCTGAAATACATGTTGACGGTGGGCACATTTGAGGAAACCATCCCCATCACTTGCAGTTACATATGAAGGTGGTCCCGCTTAAATAATAAAGAAGACCAAGGACATGGTTTTTGGCCATTGGTTTTGCAAACCACACGGTTTGGACAAGATTGCTATTCCTATAAATAGCAGGCTTGTGGATCAGTTGTGATCATCCCATTCCAGTACATAGCAATAAACTCATTCTCTCTAAATATACAATGTAGTACTTTGAGTACTTATGTGGGGGTAGTTTAGGGAGTGCTTTGAGCGGTAAATCTCGTAGGGGTCGTTGGGATGAGTAAAAATTATGTAGTTGTACAAATTTTCTACATAGTGGATTTTGCTCGGTTCCCCATGGTTTTTCTTCGAGTTTGGAGTTTCCACGTTAAATTCTTGTGTTGTTACTACCGTCAATGTTTTATTTGTGTTGCTTCGTATTTACCTCATGAGCAAATCTTAGAGGTGGTATTTGAGGCAGTTCAAATACCCAACAATGGTATCGAAGCCCGAATTTCGCTGGAGGTGGAGTTATTGCTGGGGTGTCGTGGTGTGATGTACTTATGTACTGTAAATGCGGTTTTGTCAAAGGTAATTGGTTATTAAGCGAGACCATTGTTACCCCACCAATTACCTAGGAACCTTGAAATCCTATCAGGAAAGAAGAGCTATCTCTTTTCGGGGGTTTACTTTGTACTATTCTGATCTACTAGAAATTCATCAACTCGCGAGTGCAATGTCAAAAGCAGGGGTACGGATATGGTGAAGTTTGACGTGACGTATATTGACGGGAAAATCAACTGTGACTTGTGGCGTGTTCAAGTCAAAGAAATGTTGATTTGGTCAGGGTTACACAAGGTGGAGTTATCGCTATACGTAGCGATGCTACTAGCACGACGGATAGAGTTGCTAGTGGAGTGGTGCTAACACTTAATCCACAAAAAAAGAAAATTGTCCGGGATGACGAGTCGACGCAGAGAGCGATTCTTAGTCAAACATTGGTGAAACTAACATTGTCTACTGGAGTGACGTGTTATAAGTGGCGGGTACGTTCTGATGGCATGAGACCGTGAGGTTGCCATGAGACAGGGCGTTGGTGTTAGTGGGTCCCAGTTTACACACGGGTATTGCTTTGGGTGTTAATGCAGGGTGTGTGTTATTCATGTTGGCGAGCTGATGACTTCCGGATGAGCCCAAAGGGAAAGTTGCCACCATACTATCAACATGGTTATGTTCGACATGGACCGAAAAGGAAATTCTCGGAATTGGTTTATTTTGAGTGGTTGTGCTTTATGGTGGAGCATGGTACTTATAAGATGAAGTATGACTACGTTGCAGTGATAGCGAGAGCTATGCAGATCTTTTGAGGCAGAGTGAGCGTGTGATCGTCCAGGGGCCGGAGTGAAGATGCTTTTTGAAGATCTGATTGAGTCACGAATCAATCTTCGACGTGGATATTGTTGACGGTGGGCACGTGTTGGGAAACCATCCCCATCACTTGCATATGAAGGTGGTCCTACTTAAATAATAAAGAAGACCAATGACATGATTTTTGGCCATTAGTTTTGCAAACCACACGGTTTGGACAAGATCGCTATTCCTATAAATAGGAGGCTTGTGGATCAGTTGTGATCATCCCATTCTAGTACAGAGCAATAAGTCCATTCTCTGCAAATTTACAGTGTAGTACTTTGAGTACTTGTGTGGGGGTAGTTTAGGGAGTGTTTTGAGCTGTAAAGCTCGTAGGGGTCGTTGGGATGAGTGAATATTATGTAGTTGTACAAATTTTCTACATAGTGGTTTTTGCTCGATTTCCCGTGATTTTTCTCCGGTTTTGGAGTTTTCACGTTGAATCCTTGTGTTATTACTATCGTCAATGTTTTATTTGTGTTGCTTCGTATTTACCTCATGGGCAAATCTTGTAGGCGGTATTGAGGCGAATCAAATACCCAACAATACATTTATACTTTGGTTAAAGCGAATCTATAATCGGTGATAAATTAATTTTGTATCAATGCAGTTTATGAGAAAAAAGAACTAAACAAATAACTGGTTGAGATCTTGATTGCACCATGGTGTTTTCATAGGATTATTAAAGGAAGATATATAGAATTGTATCACTTAGCTTCCCAGAAAAAAAACATCAGTGATCAGAATACCCTTGATATTACCAGCTAAGAAGAGTTTAAGATTCTAAAGGAGAACTTTTTTAGAGATATTTTAGTATTCATTGTAATAATAATCTTCATGATTATTTTTAAATATTTACAACAAATTTAATTTTGAAACTTTATAGACGGCGTCCTTCAATTGGAGTTACTGGCCATAAAGGTAAGATAAGTAGTGGTTCCCCTTGGCTTGACCAAGACTTGAAGTCAATTCAATTTGGACACTTCCGTGTGTACTGTTTCTTCCATTAATCACACCCCCAGTGTTCATTTTCTCATTGTTTTTAATTCTTTTGAGGTCTGAACTGCAAACAAGTGCAGTATAATTTTTGAAGGCTATATTGCACGGATATTTTAAAATTTTAAAAAATACTGTGTCGGAGACGCGGAGGACACGGATACGCCTTGGACACGCCTCGAATACGTGTCCGACACGCCACGTGGCGTGTCCTTAATTTTTATTTTAAAAAAATATTAGGACACGCGTGTCGGACACATTTCTTATGCGTGTTCGACACTTCTATGATATGTTTGAGTTTCTATTACATACCATCAAAACTATTGTGGGTTAAAACATAATAACTATAAAATCAACTCCTAAAAATATATTTTACTACATTATTAAACACAAAGAAATTAAAAGAAGGCTAAAAAATAATTTAACAAATCAATCTTCCTTCTATTTTGTTGAACGCGACCCAACACTTCGAGGGAGTTCTAAACTTCCAATCAAGGTGATTCTTCTTTTCCTTTTATTTTTCTTTCGGATTTCTTTATTTTAACTATTTTACATAAGCTTCAATTTGTTATTGGTTGATTACTTGCTAATCTCTCCCTTGATGAACCCGAATATGAGTCAACTATATTTGTTGAAGAAGGAGTTGAACAAGCAAGAAGTGGTCAAAGTTCTTATTAAATTATTGTATTACTCTTTAGTTTTTTGGAGTTTGACGGGTTGTATAACTTTTTAATACTTGTATTAGAATAACATCTAAACTTGAGACTAAATTTGTGGTTGAAATGCATTTAAATTCGAGATAGACGAATTGTGGTTTGCCAATTTGTTCTTTGTGTGTGTTTATATTCACCACTTGACACTTATAAGTAAAATTTACACATGTATTGTTTTGATGTTGTTAGATTTATATTGATAAAAAATATTAAAATATTTGACGTGTCCATGTCGTGTCGAATCATGTTATTTTTAAAAATATGTGTCGCCGTGTTCGTATCGTGTTGGATACGTATCCCCGTATCCGTGTCCGTGCAACATAGCTTGAAGGTCATGGAATGCTACACCTTCAACCAGTGCCAAATTATGTTGCGCATCGATGATCAAAATGATCTTGATGCATCTATATCGTGGATATGCATGTATATAGCGGCCGTATGCACATTTGCAATGGCAGTTGATGCATTTAAGAGGTTCAAATTAAGGCAAAAAGTTGTGGCTCCCATGTAAGTACTTCTCCCTCAACGCCGCTTCGTTAACTATATTAACTGTCGCAATGAAACTGACGATTGATCTCACTACTAGCATGGGGGGAGTTAATGATAAGCTTGCTACCGTTAGCAGTCTCGTAATGATGTTGATGCGGGGTAATTTCGTCTGCTGACTAGTCACTCCACGTCAGACTAGCTCGAGCTCCTGATTGGTCCAAGCTAGCTTTGAGTTCGGGAAACCTGCACTGGAAACACGGCACGTGAACTAGGCGGGGGCTGACCCCGCGAAGGCACTCCGATGCCTAAGTCAGTAATGGGCCTTTTTAGGAATGGGCCTATAATGCCAATTATAGGCCTTGTAATGCTGAAAAGTGCAAAATTATGCCGAAAATGGACTAAACTGCTCAAAATAGGCCAAATAACTCAAATTCAGCCTTCAACTCGAATTCAGGGCAAAATAACTCGAATTCAGCTTCAACTCGAATTCAGAGCAAATAACTCGAATTCAGTTTCAACTCGAATTCGATGCAGAATAACTCGAATTCCTCAACTCGAATCGAACCTTCAACTCGAATTTCTGGGTAAAATAACTCGAATTCAGCTTCAACTCGAATTCAGAGCAAATAACTCGAATTCAGTTTCAACTCGAATTCGATGCAGAATAACTCGAATTCCTCAACTCGAATCCAACATTCAACTCGAATTCAGGTCAAAATAACTCGAATTCAGAGCAAATAACTTGAATTCAGTTTCAACTCGAATTCGATGCAGAATAACTCGAATTCCTCAACTCGAATTCAGGGCAAAATTACTCGAATTCAGATCAAATAACTCGAATTCCTCAATTCGAATTCTTCAACTCTAATAGAATAACTCTAACTCGGTTTAGGTTAAAGCTCCTTCCAAGAAACGTACCTTAACGATGAAGATTAGCAGGTATTTATAGGCAAAAACTTTCCGTAATTTCTGACGTGGGCCGCGCTAATGGGCCTCGGCCTTTTAGGCTTGATTGGTTGGCTTCAACTCAAATTAAGCCTTCAACTCAAACAAAGGCTTTCAACTCTAACACATCATTTCAACTCTAATAAAGCATTTCAACTCTAACACAACATTTCAACTCTAACAAAGCATTTCAACTCTAACACAACATTTCAACTCTAACACATCATTTCAACTCTAACAAAGGATTTCAACTCTAACAAAGGATTCAACTCTAACACAACATTTCAACTCTAACATGCCATTTCAACTCTAACAAAGAATTTCAACTCTAACAAAGGATTTCAACTCTAACACAACATTTCAACTCTAACACAACATTTCAACTCTAACAAATGATTTCAACTCTAACACAACATTTCAACTCTAACATGCCATTTAACTCTAATTGGGCTTATGAGTCAAATTGAGCCCAAGTGTTGATTTATGGCCCAAATTTGACTTATTAATACAATTTCAAATTTTTTTCTTTATATGGTTCGCCCGTCATCGATTTGCCACGTGTGACGAGCTTACATGTTGCATATTATTTGGCATAACATAAGTCTCCCAATTTGCACGGGTTCGTGGTACACGAGCGTTTGCAAATTTGATGCTTCAATCTTTTTCTTGGCGCGTCAAATTTTTATTTGACCCTTCATAAGTCCCCCAATTTGCACGGGCTCGTGGTACATGAGCGTTTGCAAATTTGATGCTTCGATCTTTCTCTTGGCGCGTCAAATTTTTATTTGACCCCTCATAAATTCTCCAATTTGCACGAGCTCGTGGTACACGAGCGTTTGCAAATTTTGCTACTCCAATAGTTACTTTCTTGGACTTGCATTTTATTCTAAGTCTTGTCTTTATCGATGTTGCATGGTTTTGTTGTTATATGCTCATGTTTCTCGTTTATCTATATGATGGATTCCCATTTCAGTAGAAAGTTATGGCTTTGCAATATGACATGACGAATGCTCTTCATCTAACATCTTCTTTTGCTGAGCCATAATAGTTAACCGCTTTTATTGGATTTTCCTTCTAGGTCTTCACCTTGTTTAATTTCTGTAGGGCTTTATTAGCTCGCCTGCTTTATGAGAATTTCACCCAATAGGCTCTTCACCTAGTTTAATTTCTGTAGGGCTTTTGTAGCTCACCCACTTTACGGGAATTTCACCTAATAGGTTCTTCGCCTAGTTTAATTTATGTAGGGCTTTTATAGCTCGCCTACTTTATGGAAATTTCACCCAATATGCTCTTCCCCTAGTTTAATTTCTGTAGGACTTTTATAGCTCGGCTACTTTATGGGAATTTCACCCAATAGGCTCTTCACCTAATTTAATTTCTGTAGGGCTTTTATAGCTCGCCTACTTTATGGGAATTTCACACAATAGGATCTTCACCTAGTTTAATTTCTGTTGGGCTTTTATAGCTCGCCTACTTTATGGGAATTTCACCCAATAGGCTCTTCATCTAATTTACTTGCAATCCTTCATACCTTGTTTCCTTGATATTTGTATCTTTTTCGTAGATTGCATTGTGTCTTATGGAAGCACTTGAAAAAGAATTTCGCTAAAGCATTCTTCAAGCAAGTATCCTTTGGCCAAGAAAAGGGTTTTATTTATTTTGGACTGCACTTGCGGCCATGACAAGCTGCCTACGTATCCCTTATAAGTGGGAATCAAGCCAAACGTACTTCATTTTGGTGCTTACATCTCGCCGAGTTCCACAGGTCGGAACCTCGCATTGACTCCCATAAGTCGAGATCTCATTATTTGCAGAAAAAATAAACCTACCAATCTACGGCGCTTGCACATCATGCGCTTTATTTGCTAGAAAATCTAAAACTGTCTTCATTCGTGTTCCATCATCCGCTTGGTGAATTTCTCATGCATAGAAACGACGCAAATTCTGAATGTTCCAAGGCCTTTTCAACATCTTCCCTTCAAGTTTTGCTAAATAATAGTATCCTTTGGTACTCGCCTTGACGACTCTATATGGTCCTTCCCATGTTGGTTGTAGCTTTCCAACATGCCTTTCTGTTGCTTCAACCTTTCTTAACACCAAGTCCCCGACTTGGAATTCTTTGAAACATACTTTCTTGTCGTAAGCTTTTGCCATCACAATCTTATTAACGAGTGAACATTGAAAAGCTTCTTCCCTGATTGCACCTATCATATCCAAATCCAACTTCCTTAGTCGAGCGGCTTCTTCAGGGTTGTAACTCTCCATTCTATGCGTTGTCATTCCTGCCTCCACTGGTATGACAGCTTCCGACCCATATACCAATAAAAACGGAGTCTCCCCGGTTGCTCTCTTTGGTGTAGTCCTATAAGCCCACAGAATTTCGGGCAAAGTTTCTGGCCAAGTTCCACCCACTTGAAACAAATGTTTCTACAGATAGTCTTTCAGTGTCTTGTTGGCGGACTCCACTTGTCCATTTGCTTGGGGATGCAAAACTGCCGAAAAGTGTTGTTTTATCTTTAACTCTTTACACCACGATGTAATCTCTGATCCCGTGAATTGTTTTCCATTGTCTGATACTATCACCCGTGGAAGACCAAAACGACAGATAATATTTCTCTAGATGAACTCAATCATGTTCCTCTCCGTGATTGCTGCTAAAGCTTCAGCTTCTACCCATTTGGAGAAATATTCCACCGCCACTACCATAAATCTTTTGCCATTCTTTGCCGCCGGTAACGGTCCCACTAAGTCTATTCCCATTGATCGAAAGGTCACGTTGCCTCCATGGGATGTAAGAGTTGAGCTAGTACATGGGTTGAGTGAGCATGCAATTGACAACTCTCGCACTTCTTGACGTATTCCATCGCGTCCTTGAATAAGGTAGGCCAATAATAACCTTGCCTCATAATCTTCTGACCCAATGCTCTACCACCTGCATTATTTCCACATGATCTACCGTGGATTTCATCCATGACATATTCTGCTTGATTCGGCGATAAACACTTCAATAATGGTCCTTCAAAAGATCGCTTGTATAGTTTCTCATTGAAGATCACGTATCGCGAGGCACTATACCTCAACCTCCTTACTGTCTGAGGATCCGTAGGCAAACTCCCATCTTTTAGAAATTTGATAATGTCATCCTTCTAGTTAGTTTCATCAATAATTGGCATCACATACTCTATCTCTTGCTCATTTGTACGTGGAATTCTGCCTATCGCATGTTGTTCAGATGCCAATAGGACCACTCGTCGTTCAACGTATACGTCAGTTGAGCTGGCAAATCTAGAGAGTGTGTCCGCTTTGGTGTTTTCTGCCCTTGGAATCTGACTAAGAGCAAAAACCATGAAGGACTCCGCTCCCTCCTTCAACTTAGCCAAATATCTCACCATGTTCTCTTCATTTACTTCATAAGTACCAGCGAACTGATTGGCTACTAGATGCGAGTCAGTGAAGACTGCTAGATGGGTTACCCTTAGAGATTTGCACATTTCAGTCCCTGCTACGGCCGCCTCGTACTCCGCTTCATTATTAGTCACCGTGAAGTTGAGGCTAATGGCATACTCATATTCCCTTCCTTCGGGGGATCGTAGATAGATCCCTATTCCTCCCTTTGAGGTAGTCGCGGATCCATCTACGTGAAGAGTCCACAGAACACTGGACAAGTCCCCCTCCAAAGCCAATACTTGACCCTCTGTGGTCATTTCTTCTCTTCCTCCAAATGATTCAACAACAAAATCAGCAAGGACTTGTGCCTTGATCGCTTGTCTGGGTTGATATTCTATTCCATACTCGCTTAACTCTATTGCCCACTTGACCAATCTTCCTGATGTCTCTGGTTTTGTTAAAACTTGCTTCAACGGTTTGTCAGTTAAGACTACGATTGGATGAGCCTGAAAATAAGGCTTTAGCTTCTTTGCTGAATGAACTACCGCTAGAGCAAACTTCTTAATATCTATATAATTTAATTCTGCTCCATGCAACACCTTGCTGATGTAGTAGACTGGTAAATGATGCATCCCTTCAGCTCGTACTAGGACATAACTAATGGCGTTAGGAGAAACTGCCAGATATAAATACAATGTTTCCCCCTCTACGGGTTTGGAAAGCAATGGCGACGTCGCCAAATAGGTCTTGAGTTGCTGAAAAGCATTCTCACAGTCCTCACTCCACTCAAAGTTTCTATTCTTCTTCAAAATTTTGAAAAATGGAAGACTTTTCTCAGCCACCATTGATATAAAATGACCTAAGGCTATCATTCTTCCTAGCAAGCACTGTACGTCCCTCATAGTTTTAGGAGACGGTAACGTAGTAAAGTCCGCAATCTTATCAGGATTGGCCTCAATCCCTCTCTGATTTAGCATGTATCCCAAAAACTTTCCTCCATTAACCCCAAAGGTGCACTTCTTCGGGTTTAACTTCATTCCATACAGTCGCATGATCGAAAAGGTTGTACGCAAATGATCGACATGGTCCTCTGCCTTGACGCTCTTTACAAGTATGTCATCAATATATGCCTCCATCGTCTTTCCAATGTGATCATAAAACATCTTAGCCACCAACCTTTGAAAAGTTGCCCCTGCATTTTTAAGTCCGAACGGCATTACCCGATAACAAAACACTCCTCTATCAGTTACGAAGGCCGTCTTCGACATATCATACACAACCATCAGGATTTGATGAAAACCACTTTGCGCGTCCATCATACTTAACAAAGCACATCCTGCTGTAGAGTCCACCAATAGATCTATTTGAGGCAATGGGAATGGATCTCTTGGACAATGCTTGTTTAAATCTGTATAGTCTACACACATCCTCCAATCTTGATTAGCCTTAGGAACCAACACGATATTGCTCAACCACTCCGAGTAGCATACCTCGTATATGTGTCTTGCTACCAACTTGTGGTTTACCTCCTTCTCGGCTGCCAAATCCTTCTCTTTACTGAAGTTACTTTTCTTTTGGCGTACCAGCCTTGCATCCGGATTCACATTTAGTCGATGCACGACTATTCTAGGGTCTATCCCCTTCAAATCTTCATCTGTCCATGCAAACACATCATAATGTTCACGTAAACACGTGATCAATCTCTTTTCCACCTCCTTCGTCATACAAGTACCAATTCGGGTAGTTTTGGCAGGGTCATTCTTTGCGAGGGATATCTCTCTAAATTCCCCCAGTGGCTCAACTTTGCTGTTTTGCGCCAACTGTGCCTTCTCCCTTCTTAGCCTCTTATTTTCTTCTTCCTCCGAAATCAGTGTCTCAACACCCTCTGGAGCTTCTTCCCCTAATCTTTGCTTCTCAGGTTCCTTCTGCATTTCAGTAACATTCACCAACTCCCTCTCTTGGCATACTGTGTTCAACATATTGACTTCTTCCTTCCTTGTGGGTTTTAATGATGCCACATATGACTTCCAAGCTACCTTGTGGTCTCCGCATACCTCGCCCACACCTCTTGGCGTGGGAAACTTTACTTTTTGATGATAAGTAGATGTTATTGCACGGAACTCATTCAATCCTGGCCTTCCAATTATCATATTGTATGTGAAAGGGGTGTCGACCACTACGTACTTAAGATTGCGAGTTCGCCTAGCGGGATTGTGCCCAAATGAGGTTTGGAGCGTTACTATTCCTATTGGTATCACTGTGGCTCCCCCGAATCCTTGCAGCGGTGTAGTTACTTTTTCCATGTAGAGCTTCCCTAACTCCATCTTCATAAGAGTATCATACAAGATTATGTTTGCCTAACTTCTGTTGTCAATTAACACTCTTTTCATTGCGTAATTTGCTACTTCAATAGTCACTAATAATGGAAAGTCAAGCTCGTGGGACTCAGTCATCTAAGGATCTAATCGCTCCCGATCCTTCTCATCAAACGTTATCGAGTCTGGCAAATCCTCCACAATTCCCACAAGGGACGTATTCCTGGTGAATACTCCTTGATTTATCTTCCTCATGATTTTCTCCTTTCCTTTGTTGGACTCTGCCTCAATTGGCCCTCCAGATATCATATTGATCACCCCTCTAAGAGGCGCACTTTCCATTCTCAATGGTTGTTCATCAGCTTCAATTCTTCTAGGTTCATCATTTTGTCTAGAGTCATCAGTTCTAAGCTTTTTGCTCGAAGGACTTTCCCTCTTGTGACCCCTTACATACTGGGCCAAATGCCCCTCTCTGATCAGACGTTCTATTTCTGCGAAGAGGGTGCGACATTGTAAAGTGTCATGACCATACTGCTCGTGGTAACGGCAATATTCTTTGGACTTGCGAGTTCCCTCAGTTTCTCTAATTTTGTTTGGCTTTCTGGTCAACCCTTGTTGTCTTGCCACAACAAATACTTCCGTGATGCTCGCATTCAACATAGTATACTTTACGGGTGATCTACCAATTCTCTTATCATTTCTGTCTTGATCAAGACCGCTTCTCCAAAGCCTGTCGTTACGTCTTGTGTCATTCATCTTCTGCTTTCCCGGATCTCTATAATCTCCTCTATTATACTGGTTTAATTCCTTCACCTCCATCTCACGACGCAATCTTTCCATAATGAGTTCAATAGTCGGGGGCGGTTTTCGCACTAAATCATTGGCCAAGGCCCTGTTCCTTAAGGTCTTGAAAATGATTCCTCGAATTTCCCTTGGGGTTGGCATTTTGACTTTCAACATCTCCACGTTAAACTTCTTCATATACTCCCGCAGAGATTGCCTCTCGCCTTGTTTGAGGCGGCATAGGTAATCTGCCTCAAGCAGATCTACCAAGAGTGTAGAGAACTTTGATCTAAACATGTCACGCAAATGTTCGTAACTATAGATGCTTCCTGCAGGAATACGCGCAAACCACTCATGCGCCACTCTCACTAGCGAGATCGAGAAAAGTCGTGCTTGGATTCTAGCATCGAATCCTCCCAGGCTCAATATTCCATCCAAAACATGAAAGTGCGATGATGGATCTGTAGTTTCTTCGTAATTAGGCAGTTTTGGGATATCCTATCCCCTATCTAGGACCACACTTCGCAGCTCCTCACAAAAAGGTGAGGGTTCAGATACCCTAGTGTTATTTCAATTATAACCACCCGTTCTCCTTCTGTCATCCTCATATCTCGACGGACTATACTCACGAGGAGCCTCGCAGCGCTCTCTCATTTCCAAACTTCTGTAATGTCTATCACGCATATCTGCTCTTTCGGTATCTATTCCTCTATGAACTCTATCATATGAGTTCGCTTCATCATCTATCTCCACATGCCTCCTGCATGGGTCAGTGGTTCTCATGTCATCCTCAGGCCTAGGACCGCCGGCATGCCTCAATGAGCGAACATTAGAGGAGGCTTGACGGGTCTCTCTATGTGAACGTGAGATCACATCCTCCTCCCTACCTCTGTCCCGATGGGCTACCCCAGCCGATCGGTGATCACTCGAACGTGAGTTCTGTGCCTAAAATTCGGTCCTCCTTTGAAGTCCTGGCTGGGTCTGAGGAGCAGCAGGTGGTATGACACCTAACTGTTGCAATGTCTGTACTATTTGCTCCACATGCTGTGGTTGTAGAGGAGTTATCACCGCCATGTCAGTCTGTTGGTTCTCCACTGGTGTAGCATTTCTGCGAGCCCGTGCTGTATAATTCACAAAAGTTTCATCCCTATTGCCGTCCCTATCGACACGGGTCGAAGGGCCTGGCGGCTGACTAGTAGTTGCAGTCTGAGCTCTCGTGCCTACAACCATGTTTAAGTGGTCACGTGTGTTTCTAACTCAATGCACTTTAGTCGTTTCCCACAGACGGTGCCACTGATGCGGGGTAATTTCGTCTGCTGACTAGTCACTCCATGTCAGACTAGCTCGAGCTCCTTATTGGTCCAAGCTAGCTTTGAGTTCGGGAAACCTGCACTGGAAACACGGCACATGAACTAGGCGGGGGCTAACCCTGCGAAGGCACTCCGATGCCTAAGTCAGTAATGGGCCTTTTTAGGAATGGGCCTATAATGCCAATTATAGGCCTTGTAATGCTGAAAAGTGCAAAATTATGCCGAAAATGGACTAAACTGCTAAAAACATGCCAAATAACTCAAATTCAGCCTTCAACTCGAATTCAGGGCAAAATAACTCGAATTCAGCTTCAACTCGAATTCAGAGCAAATAACTCAAATTCAGTTTCAACTCGAATTCGATGCAGAATAACTCGAATTCCTCAACTTGAATCCAACCTTCAACTCGAATTCAGGGCAAAATAACTCGAATTCAGCTTCAACTCGAATTCAGAGCAAATAACTCGAATTCAATTTCAACTCGAATTCGATGTAGAATAACTCGAATTCCTCAACTCAAATCCAACCTTTAACTCGAATTCAGGGCAAAATAACTCGAATTTAGCTTCAACTCGAATTCAAAGCAAATAACTCGAATTTAGTTAACTCGAATTCGATGCAGAATAACTCGAATTTGTCAACTCGAATTCAGGGCAAAATTACTCGAATTCAGATCAAATAACTCGAATTCTTCAACTCGAATTCTTCAACTCTAACAGAATAACTCTAACTCGAATTATGTTAAAGCTCCTTCCAAAAAACGTACCTTAACAATGAAGATTAGCCGGGTATTTATAGGCAAAAACCTTCGGTAATTTCCGGTGTGGGCCGCGCTAATGGGCCTCGGCCTTTTAGGCCTGATTGGTTGGCTTCAACTCGAATTAAGCCTTCAACTCGAACAAAGGCTTTCAACTCTAGCACATCATTTTAACTCTAACACAACATTTCAACTCTAACACAACATTTCAACTCTAACAAAGGATTTCAACTCTAACAAAGGATTTCAACTCTAACAAAACATTTTAACTCTAATACAGCATTTCAACTCTAACACAACATTTCAACTCTAACAAAGAATTTCAACTCTAACACAATATTTCAACTATAACACAACATTTCAACTCTAACAAAGGATTTCAACTCTAACAAAGGATTTCAACTCTAACACAACATTTCAACTCTAACATGTCATTTCAACTCTAACGGATTTCAACTCTAACAAAGGATTTCAACTCTAACAAAGCATTTCAACTCTAACACAACATTTCAACTCTAACACGACATTTCAACTCTAACAAAGGATTTCAACTCTAACACAGCATTTCAACTCTAACATGGCATTTAACTCTAATTGGGTTTATCAGTGAAATTGAGCCCAAAGTGTTGATTTAAGGCCCAAATTTGACTTATTAATACAATTTCATTTTTTTATATGGTTCGCCTTTGCCACGTGTCACGAGCTTATAGATCACATATTATTTGGCATAACAGATGTCAACTGCATTAGGTAACCTTATGACATCGTTGGCGTCCATGGACAATAATGATATTCTCCTCAACCTAACTGCTTTAGCCATTCTGGTTATTACCATACTAGTCAATGTTTTTATTCACAATGTTCAGACAAGAAAAACTCTTGATGGACAAATAGTCTTGGCTGAAGAAATTGCAGCTATTGTTTTCATGCTTCTTTTTATCATTCTATTATGTTCTTCCACAATTTTTTCGACAACCAAAAGATATATAGAGTCGAAGTGCCAAATTTGGCGTAATATAGTATTAGTTGAAAGTGTGGTGGGTGGTGGAACCTTTACTATTGATGAATTGAGGATAGTGTTGAAGAAACATTGGGTGATGGCAGAAACCGGAAGCCCTCAGTTTGTCATGGCACGCTCCGTGCTTTGCATTATTTCGGGCATGATGTGTTTGTTAAAGGGCTTAACTCTTATAGAAGCTCATATGAGGATGCGTGTGTTGTACACTGATTTGGGACCAAACTATTCCAACTATAAGTGATCCATGGATTTTATTCATTCAGAGTGGAAGGGCGGCAGTTGGCATGATTGTTCCTCTATCAAGATGGTTCATTGCTGTTAGATTCGATAGCTCAACGATGGGCAATCAAAGCTTCAAAGATGAGTTAAAAGCTTAAACTCTCAAGAACCTCCAAACTGTTGGTATCTCACAATAGTGACATTAATTAGCATCGCTGTCGCACTTTCACAAATCACGAATGATAAAGTTTGACAATTATTGACAGAAGTGGGTGAAGGGCTCTCACTGGTTAGGCTTATATAGAAAACAATGAATAACAACAGAAAAGAACTAATGAGCATTATAAATGCAGCAGACGTCGTTTGGGTAGGACTTGAGTTGTACAACAAGTGGCTGGATAAAGATATTCAAGGAACTAATGTGAAAGACAAGAATATGGTGCAGAATCTCTCTGATATAGCTGGGAAAACTGTTGCAGATTTCAAGAGCTGTGCAACAGATTCTGTCATGAAGAATCCACTGAATTGCCCCGTTAGAGTTACAGCTGCCAACTCGATGTATCGGGCATGCCAAACTATTTTGTTATCGGGTGTATGTGAAAGCGACGAAGAGATGTTTGAGCGATTATCTGTCATGATATCAAGCATATTGGCGGCTTGTTGTACGAACCTGGCACACGTAGTAACGAACAAGTGTCGAGGGAAGGCTACCAAAGAGAGGACGAAGAGCGTGCATGGGGAGGCTATTTTATTAGTGAAAGTGAACAGTTATTGAGATTGGGCAGAACCGTGAGCCGCCAAGGTTGGATCCTGATAAAGCAGGTTACATAGAAGAATGGCGAGCAGTCCTCATGGATCAGTAAATGAAATCAAATAAAGTGCATCATGTGTTTATTGAACTTGAGAGCTGTAAGCATATATGTGTAGCTGGAAACTAAATCCAAACCAAGTCTTGGAATCTAGTCTATGTTTTGAATTGAGGAATTGATTAAAGAATAGATTGTTATATAGCGATTTTACTATGTATCTTAGATTTCTTTCCCACTTTTGAACTGTACTAGGATGGTCTTATTATACTTTACACTGTCAAATAGCTCTTGTACTAAAATCAGAACTATTCTTGTCATCCGTATTATTCCATGATTCTTCAGTTATCTTGGCATCTGCTGTCCCATTCCGTTACTGATTAGAGAGCCCGATGCTAATTAAACTTCATTATCGACATGGAAAACAAATTTATAGCAAATTTTGTTATTTGAATGAAGCTGAGAGAATTTGCAGAAACCTCCAATTCTTATCTTCCATTTTTAGCTCCTTGACAAAATAAGTCTCTCTCAGTTCTAACTTATAAGTCTTATCTCAAATTTTATTTCTTCTGTTCAGTTTTCACTTTTCAGGCTTTCTGATTCTCACAACCATCTCTATTAGGAAATAGCTGCTGTTGGTAGTGTTTTAACTATGTTGTCACCCCATTCTTTTAGTCTCATAAGTTGGCGAAAACGCATAATTTTCGTCCCTAGGTCGCCGGAATTCCCAAAACTCGTAGGTGTTTGCTGATGTGGCTCACCATTGACTTAAAATCTAGAAATCTTGATCCGAAAAAAAAAAAAAAAAACACAATTACATGACACGCCATTGGACGCCATGTAATCAAATAATTAAAAAACTAAAAAAAAACTTAGAATTAAGTTGCATTCTAGGGAATTAAAAAGGTGACTTAGAAACTAGGATTTGTGGATTTTGAGTTTTTTTTCCCAACACCTTTCTTCATTTCTCTCTCATCATCCTGTTACTCATGAAGCACCACAGAGTACACGCCACCCTACTCCGTCACTCTCCACACCACTTCGCCACACTCCTCCATAGCCCGCGGTCGATGAATGGTGAAGAAGCGCACCAAATCGAAGTTGTGCGTGCACCACTAGACCAAAAATGACCACGCCCATCCCCATATATGGTAATAATTACTCGATTTAAACCCCCCGGGCGTGGAAGAGGAAAATGAAAGAGAAATACAACACCCCTTAAATTATCTTACCTTTCAATGAAGATGGGGCAGCACAACGACTGGTGAGGAGTCGGAAGGGAACAGTAACGGGAAGACTATGGAGGTTGCTAAACTGATGATCGATGGGGGAGACTAGGGTTGAGTTATAAATGCTGGACGGATGAGTTACAAAGTTTTTATTAAAAAAAATGATTACATGGCGTTCAGGCGGCGTGCCATATAATTAATTTTTTTTAGGTTAAAATTCATAACTTTTAAGTCAAACTGGAGCCACATCAGTAAAAAGTAAAAACTGGCGAGTTTAGTGAATTTCAGTTACCTGGGACTAAAATTGAGGGTTTTTGTCAATTTACGAGACTAAAAAATTGGTGTGATAAATTACAAGACCAAATGCGTGAGAATAACTACAATATATATATTTTTTTTCATTTGAAGTTTTACTAATTCTAAAGATACCACCATGAAGTTAGGAAAAACATCTACACGTAGATCTTAACTTAATCAAACTTGTAAGTTCTAAGGCGAGCTTTGGGCTAACTGAAGGGATGATATATCATATACGGTATATGATATACCTTACGGCATCAAATAATTTAATCGAAACATTTCACATTTCGCTAACTCAGTTAAAGTTTGACGAAAGTGGCAAACTACAAGACTAAGTTGCACTGTCAATGTCTCTGTATTTGTTTTTTGGTGCCACAAATTAAATATCCCGTTCTTGTCAATGCTAATAGTACCTGATGGGGATATTATAGGAGATGCCCAACACTAATATTAGGCCGGCCCAAGAAGAAAGATCCACTGCAGTAATACATCGAACATCCATAATTCGATATTAATCGAGTATCGAACGGCCCAAGTTCGATAATCATGTGCAGATAGCTCCAGGGACCCGCACGACGGGGTCTATAAATACCCCGTATTATCGCCTCCTCGATGATTATTCAACACTGACTACCTACTCTAGTATATCGAACCAACTCAGTTCGATACACTTTACTGTTCGATACTCAGCTCCGTTCGATATTAAACATTCTGACTTTTTCCAAGATCGAACCGCAGCTATTCGAGATTCATAGCATCGAATTCACATCATTCGATGCATCATAGATTCAATCAGCAGTAGCATCGAATCACCACAGTTCGATGCACATAGATCAAACGCTATCAATTCGATCAACCCGAATCTTTGTCTAAATAGGATATCAAAGTAATTCATTGCTTGTAATATACAGTAGGTGTTCCGAATCAAGTTATTCTGTTCATTGTAATACATTAACATCATTTTGACAATTGATTAATCCTTTGTAACGTTTCACGGTGTTTTATTACCCGAACAAAATAAGACCAAAATATTGGCACCGTCTGTGGGAACACCGCTTGAATTGCTTCTAGATATAAGTAGCTAGGATGACAAAGAGATATCGGATGCGAGTCGATGGTTTACCCAAACCAAAGAAAAAAACCAAAGAGATTAGAGACGAGAATGGGAAACAACCCGAGTCTCAGGAGAAAATTCGGGAAAAAGTAGAAAACCAACTACTAAAACATTGGCAAGAATGTAAAATGGAACCTTTATGGGAATTCAAAACCGTTCAATTATTCAAGGAAAGCACCGAGAAGATAATAAAGATTCGAGCATTGGAACCAATGTTAGAGGTCACATTAGTGGCCTGTCTCAGGCGTAGTTCAGATATATTCGCCTGGACAAATTTCGACTTACAGGGAAGTGACCCCAGAATCATAGTGCACCGGCTAAACGTGAACAAAAGCGCAAAGCTAGTAAGGCAAAAGAAACGAAACTTTAGTAAGGAAAAGAATGAAGCGGCCAAAAAAAGGTACATGAACTCTTAGTGGCTCGACATATATACGTCTTGAGATTTTCGGAATGGTTGAGCAACGTCGTTCTGGACATGAAAAGGAGGCAACATGGATAATGTGTGTAGATTACACAGACTTAAACAAACACTGCCCCAGGGATCCTTTCCCTCTGCCCATAATAGATTTATTAGTCGATTCAACCGCAGGATGTTCACTGTTGAATATGATCGATGCGAAAAGTTGTTTTCATCAGATCTTTATAACGGTGCAGGATTAGAGCAAAATGGCATTTGTAACTGTAACATGGGTGTATTGTTATAGGGTAATGCCTTTTGGTCTGAAGAGCGCTGGAGCAACTTTTCAGAGACTTGTCGCGAAAATGTTTTACCATCAGATTGAAAAGTCAATGGAAGTGTACATAGACGACATGCTAGTCAAGAGTCTCAAGGCCAAAGAGCACGTGCCCCATTTAGATAAAGCGTTCGCTATCATGAGAACATATGGGATGAAGCTGAACCCAAAAAAAATGCACATTCGGAGTAACAACAAGAAAATTTTTGGGATATGTGGTAAACGAAAGAGGAATATAAGCCAACCCGGACAAAATCAAGGCAAAATAACGGCCCTAGAAAGATTCATATCAACCTCTGCAGAAAAGAATTTACCTTTTTTCAAGGTCATGAGAAAGAGCAAAGATTTCATTTGGGGCCCGGAATGTGAGGAAGCTTTTCAGCAAATGAAGACATATTTGGTGAGCCCGCCACTATTGGCCAAGCCGGATGAAAGCGAGATGTTGTATTTATACTTGGCAGTATTTTTCCATGCCATTAGTACAGTTCTAGTCAAACAAAAAGAAACCCAACAGTTACCCATTCACTATGTAAGTAGAGTGTTGCAAGGAGCAGAGAGGAACTATCTGGAGATAGAGTTGTTCACCTTGGCTATCGTGGCCACCGCTCGAAAATTGAGACCATACTTTTAGTCTCATCCAATCACGATTGTAACAGATAAGCCCCTGAAGCAGGTGCTAGCAAGACCAGAAACCTCTGGTAGACTGGTAAAATGGGCAATTGAACTCATCGAGTTTGGATTAGAATTCAAGCCGCGAACCGCCATAAAAGCGCAGGCATTAGCAGATTTCATGGCCGAGACATTAGGAAACACAAATTGCATTTTTTCCATATCAGACCATGCAGGAACTAGCCGAGCCGCCACCACATGGATGCTACATACGGATGGATCTGCCACCAGTCATAGTGGAAGGGTCGGGATCCACCTTTTATCTCCAGATCGTAGAGAATTTGAGTTCGCCATTAGCCTAAATTACATGGTAACTAACAATGAAGCTGAATATGAAGCGGTTATAGCAAGAATTAAACTAGCGTTGGGGCTCAATGTTGAACATTTGGACGTATTTACCGATTCGCTATTGGTAGCAAATCATTTCTCAGGAAAGTATGAGATGAGAGAAGAGACGATGAAATTATACGATGTTAAGGTCAGAGCACTGGCTGAGCGCTTCAATTTCTTCGACATCACTCAGATCCCGCGAGATGAAAACGGCAAGGCCGATGCGTTATCAAAGTTTTCTAGTTCTTCAAAGATTTTAGTAAGAAAGTGAGTTACATTACTAGCAATGGACAAGCCTTCAACCGGAATATAAAAATATAACGGCACATCTGCAAGAGTGGAATATATAATATCGATTCAAGAAGATCCTTCTTGGAAGGATGAAATTATAACATATCTGTGGGAAGGGATACTCCCAGTGGAGCCGAATGTGCGTCGTAGAATGCGATACAAGGCTTACAAGTTCACAATTTACAATGGAGAACTATACAAACGTTCACTCGAGGGCCCGTTGCTCCGTTGCTTGACTCCAACTCAGGCTGAATACGTAATGAAAGAGATTCATGCTGGATGTTGCGGAAATCATTCTGGGGGAAGGGCGTTGGCACAGAATTCCTCATTCAGATGTTGAATTCTGCGCCAGGGATATTATTGGCCAACTTTATTAAAGGACGCAACATCTTTTTTGCGGCAATGTGATAGCTGTCAATATCACGCTCGCCTTATTCACATTCCTGCCCAACCCTTGCAACCACTCGATGTAGCGTGCCTCTTTGATCAATGGGGAATCGATATCGTTGGACCACTACATGTGGCCAAAGGACAAAAAAAGATTCTTGGTGGTGGCAGTTGAATATTATACCAAGTGGGTTAAGGCAGAAGCCATGGCATCAATCACCGAAAAGAACATGACTGAATTTATTTGGAAAAGTATCATATACCAATTCAGAATTCCCAGGTATATGGTATGTGATAACGGAACGCAATTCGTTGGCAAGGAGATCAAATCCTGGTTCGGAGAATTACGCATATCGCACAATGTGACCTCAGTTTATCATCCACAAGCCAATGGCCAAACGGAGTCCACCAATAAAACATTGAAAGACTACCTTGAGAGGAGGATGAAAGATACGGGAAAAACCTGGCCAGAGCAGCTTCAAGGAATATTATTGGCATATAGGACAACCTCGAGAACATCAATGGGTGAAACACCTTTCGTTCTTGTTTACGACACTGAGGCTGTTCTGCCTGCCGAAATAAGAATGCCGACACGCAGGATTCACGACTATAATCCTGAACAATCAATATGTTTACGTCAGATGGATCTGGACATGATAGGCACAACAAAGGAAGTCGCGTACCAACACGATGTAGCTTTCAAAGCAGCAATGGCTAAAAGCTACGACAAAAGAGTTCAATTCCTAAATTTTGAAGTAGGAGATCTAGTACTCAGAAGCATAGCAGCAAAACAGCACATTTGAACCAAAATGGGAGGGGCCCTTCAAGATCATACAAGCCAGTTCGCGGGGCTATTATTATTTAGAAACTATGCAGGGTGAAAAACTAAAGCAACCCTAAAATGTCCAATATCTTAGGCGTTATTATGCATATGAGTATAAACAATTGTGATCAGGAGCTAATAAAATGTATGAATTACGAAGGCTTGAGTTCCACACAAGGACGGGAAAACGTAGGCACCTCGGTAAGAAACTGCACCCAACCCTTTCCAAATTATTAAATGTATCTATATATGTTGAACAGTGCAGGTGGAGTCTTATAGAAATAATGTTAAAACCCCCAAATGAGGAACCAATGAGGTTAGCAACAAGACTTAACCCTTCATGTACCGCAAAGGGTCATGACGGAGGTACATCTGGCCCAAAGCGGTCACTCAAAGAATCACCCCTCATGCACCGCAAAGCGTCATGACGAAGGTACATCTAGCCCAAAGCGGTCACTCAAAGAATCACCCTTCATGCACCGCAAAGCGTCATGACGGAGGTACATTTGGCCCAAAGCGGTCACTCAAAGAATCACACCTCATGCACCGCAAAGCGTCATGACGGAGGTACATTTGGCCCAAAGAGGTCACTCAAAGAATCACCCCTCATGCACCGCAAAACGTCATGACAGAGGTACATTTGGCCCAAAGCGGTCATCCAAAGAATCACCCCTCATGCACCGCAAAGCATCATGACGGAGGTACATCTGGCCCAAAATGGTCATCCAGAGAATCACCACTCATGCACCGCAAAGCGTCATGACGAAGGTACATTTGGCACAAAGTGGTCATCCAAAGAATTACCCCTCATGCACCGCAAAGCGTCACGACGGAGGTATGATTGCCCAAAGCGGAAGAGTCGAAAGGTTCAATAAAATAATCCAATGCAGTAAATGAATACTAAAGTAAAAACAGATAAGTGCGACTGAACAAAAGGTTAAAATCAGTCAGTAACTTCAAGCTATACAATAAGTATAGACCAAAAGACTATGATATCGAGCCACAAAATCGGTCTCATAAGAGAACCGTTACAAAAGTGACAAACAAGAATTTCAATAAATGAAAATGGCCTAATATCATCAAAATGAAATGCTTAAATATCTCTACTCAGCGGACGACTGGGGGGGACTCGGAACGAAGGACAAGACCCACCGACCGAGCAAAGTTGGCACAATTCCCCTGGATATGTTCCTATGTAAGCACAAGTTCATCTTCTTGCGCACAACCTTCGGGCAATGCTATTTTATTTCCCTCCGAGATACCGCTCAAGCTCCTCCAAGCTCATATCTACTGGGATAAATTAGGTTTCGCTCCTTAACTGTTTGTTCAGATACCGTAGCCTCTGGCACAGCAGTTCTGGCATCTCGAGGGGAATACATGCCAATTGGCACTATCATGGTCGGCCTTGTAACAATTGGTACGTGAGGGGCCCTCTTTCCTTTATCTCGTGCAGCAGATGGCAATTTCCGAAAGCCATCAGTCCTGTCAGGACTCTCCAGTAGTATCGATGACCTAGTTGTGTTTGGAGGCGTAATTTTGTCGGGAAAGGGACTGTTCTCATCATCGTTATTCCCAAAAACAATATGGATGGCATCGCGGATTCGTCCAATTTCACTTCAAGAATCATCGACAAAGTCCATTTCCTTTTCGTCTTGCCTCACTAATGGACTCATATCTAAAGAGCCAGACTCAGACATGTTACCACCTTACGATCACACCATAGAGCGTAAAACGAATCGCTAGGCTTTGGGGCACGAAACTCCTCTTCGTCATCGCCGACAAGTTCTGGGATCTCCATCTTAGGACCGCGGCTAATATCAAGCATTATTTTTGGAAACCCTCCTTCAGATATCCGAGATGATCGGCTTGATAAATGCCAAGCTCCATGCCATATTTCATATATACGGCACCGCGAAGCAATTCGAGCATCATGTAAACGCTACTCTCCATGAATGATTTGGCAATAGAACACCTATAACTCTCAGATTCGAAATAGCGCACTTTGCAACTTAAATCAGCTAGAGCCTTATCAGAGCTAGCATTCAGCGCCTTGAGAGAGGAGTTCTCTCGCTTCAGGGAATCATTCTCTCTCTTCAAAGAAGCAATTTTAGCACGCAGCGCGACAACGCTATCCTCAGCTTTTTTGGCAACCAATCCCGCCTTATGAGCATCCTGAACTGCTTTAGCGCTAATTCTAGCTGAATTCCTAGCACGATCCAACGCAGTACGACGACTATTATCACTACTACGGATATGCTCGTTCAACTTTTCAATAGCAGAATTATGCTTGTCCTACACCTCAATTAGACCACTATAATCCCGACACAACCTATAAATCACCATCGTTATAGAAGCAAAGAACAGCCGCCCAAAGCGCGCTAAACCAAGATACCCAAGTTTATCCACTACGGCACTGCGATCCAGTTGTGGCCACAAGCCCCTCATAAGTTCGACCGCCTGCTCTTCTCGTAATCGATATCCACCTAGGGTAATGCTCAACGATTCTGAATTCTCATCATTCAGGAATCTATAATTAGTAAGGCTCTCAGGCGGAGCTGGCCTTGGATTACCTGATGGTTGTGGTCGTCTATGAGGAGGAGGGCGAATCTCACCAGCCTCTACGGCAGCCTCCCTCTCAACAATCTTCCTTTTGGCCGCTGTATACCAATTTTCTCCACTCGAATGGGAGGAACCTTCTCCAAAAGATCTTGGCTCGCGCCTAAACGTCGGATTTTCGGCGTTAAACCTAGCAAGATTGGCAGCAATTCTCTCATCAGTTGCATCAATCTCTTCCATCGATCTGATCTGAGAATTAGTTCCAACCTTAATGCGACCTCCGACAGCAGTAGGTGTCATTACCAATCTTCACGGGACAAAATCCTCGTGTCTCTCGAAATTGCGCGATACAGGCACTCGAGTACCAGCACTGACCCCACCAAGCCTGGCCGTAGAACGATCACATGGTGGCAGTGCAGAATGGCCCGCACCCCAATTTTCGGATAAGCTCCCGGGAGCCCTTGGTGCAGGCTGGTTTCTCGTGGCAACACCCGGGGACTCCTCAGCAGAAGCACTATCAGTCGGATGGCCCGTATTTGATGCGCTAGCTCTCTCATCTCTATTTTGAGTTGCGTATATACTCTCTGGGGACACGACTGATTTTTTCCAGCTCTCGGCCTTTTTCCTCACCATTATGGAGTGAGATGGTAACGGAAGATCGCAAACTCCTTTAAGCAAAAAGTTGAAAGAATATTTTTTTTCTGAGTATCGAACGACCTCGATTCGATTCTAACTACTAGATCGAATTCGACGGGTTCGATGTTGATCGATCGAATTCAGATGGTTCGATGTTGACAGAGATGCGGACAAAAACTCCTCTTTGGAAAAAAAATGAGAATAAGCTGGAAATTGGGCCCTTATATAGTCCCACCTCCGCCTCTTTCTAAATTCGATACAAGTGTATCGAATGGCACGGGTTCGATCGAATGGATCAGGTTCGATGTTAATCTCCTGGTAGATAGAACGGGCCAGATTCGATCTAAATGAAAATTTAATAATTTTTAGAAATTCATAATTTATAAATAACATTTCGCGGTTCTAATGATCGGAAATGTTTGGATCCCGGTCTTTATTCAAGATCGCCTCCCAACTAAAGGCATGATTTTCAGCATTATCAGAAGTAAAAGCAAAATGCGCTGAGCCCAAAATACAGTTTATAAGTTTGGAACCCGCCCTCTAATCGATACCGTCTCCCAAACTGGGGGGGACTATATGATGGGGATATTATAGGAGAGGCCCAACACTAATATTAGGTCGGCCCAAGAAGAAAGGCCCACTGCAGTAATACATCGAACATCCATAATTTGATATTAATCGAGTATCGAACGGCCCTAGTTCGATACTCATGTGCAGATAGCTCCAGGGACCCGCAGGACGGGGTCTATAAATACCTCGTCTTATCGCCTCCTCGATGATTATTCAACACTGACTACCTACTCTAGTATATCGAACCAACTCAGTTCGATACACTTTACTGTTCGATACTCAGCTCCGTTCGATATTGAACATTCTGACTTTTTTCAAGATCGAACTGCAGCTATTCGAGATTCATAGCATCGAATTCACATCATTCGATGCATCATAGATTCAATCAGCAGCAGCATCGAATCACCACCGTTCGATGCACATAGATCGAACGCTATCAATTCGATCAACCTGAATCTTTGTTTAAATAGGATATCAAAAGTAATTCATTGCTTGTAATATACAGTAGGTGTTCCGGACCAAGTTAGGCTGTTCATTGTAATAGATTAATATTATTTTGGCAATTGATTAATTATTTGTAACATTTCACGGTGTTTTATTACCTGAACGGAATAAGACCAAAATAGTACCCATATGGATTCTTAGTAATCTTTTGGAATCTGCTGTCCTACTCCATTGCTGAATTCCAGTCAAATGAGTCCATTTATAATATCGTGTTTTTATTTTGCATTCGATTATTCCATTATGCCAACGGCAACTTCATTTTCTTAAGTAGCGTAAATATCTTAGTGGATTAAGAAATAAAATCTGTGTTATTTTATTTGAGAAGAGAAATAGTAATTCTATATTATTAATTAATTAAATTAATTTGATGGATTAATTTTTGTGGGCCTCTACATGCCACATGTCTTTATTTAATTGAAGGAATAGGGAAGGGAATAGGGATTGGGAATAGAAAATTCTCAATGAGGATAGATACCTAACTAACAAAAAAATGTTTTCTGATCTAATATTTGAAGTGTTTATACCCTTGTCAAATAAATCATTATAGCCATATTCAAATACGTGCTTGCGCATGTCCGCTCTCCCCTGTAGAGCCTTCTCCCTCATTTTGTTTAGGATTTCTAGGACTTTTTGCCCCCAAGACTTTTTGTCCCCTCAATGTCTCTCTTATTTTCTTTCATTACTGTTTCCTTTCTTATTCCCATCATCTCTCTACCTGCTCTTGAGTCCGATAATGGAAGACATCATTGCTAAAACCAAACACCTCATTTCCATCCCTGAACCCCCAACTCCCTCTACCCCTATATCCTCCTCTGGTGTTACTCTTGTTTGTAAACTGCTGAGTGATAAAACCCAAAATATTAACGCACTGAAAACTTCACTCCTCAAAGCCTGGAATCCAAAGCATCCTGTCGCTGTGAACACTGTTGGCCCAAATCTTCTGGCCTTCATTTTCAAAAATCACAAAGAAGGAATCAGTGTTCTTGACAACTCTTCGTGGTCTTTCAGAGGTTTCCACGTTTGTATAAAAATCTGGAGAGAAGAACTATCCCTCTCTCAGATAAAGTTTGATACCTCTGAATTCTGGATTAAAGCTTTTGACATACCAGCAAAGTACGCTTCTATTGACACTGTTCGTCGCATTGGAAATTGTATTGGCAGTTTTATCAAGACTGACTTGGTAGAGGGCGACCAACGCTGGTCAAACTCTATCCGTTTTCGAGTCGAGATTCCTGTGAACGAGCCTTTGACAGATAAGCTTACTCTTGCCTTTGAAGATAAAAGGTTACTCCAGATTGAAATCAGGTACGAAAAGCTTTCGGACTTCTGCTACTACTGAGGGATTCTCGGCCACAACTACAAATCCTGCCCCACCATCCCTAACCCTCCTCCCAAACCCGCCGCCTTTGAGTTTGGCCCTTGGTTGAAAGAGGACAGTCCTTTCTCTATCAACCCTGCATTCAATAAAGCCTCTGATAACCTCAAAACTCAAGATATCCCTCTCTCCACCATTTCTCTGTTTCAGATTAACCTCCAGCCACCAGCCGCCACAAAAAACCCTACTACTCCCACCAACCTCAAAATCCCAGAAGTAAATCAATCTCTCTCTGCCTTTAAACCTTTTCACTCCAGTTCTTCTGACCCCACTCATTTTCTACCAAATCAGCTCAATAAGTCAATCTCTGAACCACAAACTACTCAGAACCTCCAGTCAACTCAACCCGTTGCTTACTTCTCTCAAAACCGACCCATCTATTCTTTTAAACCCATATCCGAAGACCCTTTCATTGGGTCGTCTAACACTCTTATTCACATCCCTGTCTTCGGCCTCAACCATCTCGGCCCAATACCATTCAGCAGTCCAGGAAACATCCCTCCACTTCCCAGATTCAAAAGACCTCATGAACCAAACTCTCTTCTCTCCTTTAACTCTAAAAAAACTGAAAATTGTTTACGACTCACAGAAGATTAATCCTCCTCTCAGAGGCAAGCGCATCTCCCATATCAAACGCCTTGCAAGAGGATCTCCCTGCTCCGCTCTTCCAGCCCCACCAAAGTCTCACTCCCCCTCCTTTACTTCTATTATAATAGAGGAAATTCCCAGCCCGATAAAATCGGGTGCCAATTCTCAATGATCATTTTGACCTGGAATTGTCGAGGCTTCGCCCAAGCCGAGACAAAAAGAGAATTTTGGGCGATTGTAAATACTTACCACCCGGACATCATCTTCCTCTCCGAAATTAAAACAAAAAATCTAAAAAGATTTCCTATTCGGCTTAGTAGAGCTAGCTTTGCCTCTTGGCAATTTTACCCTCCCCGAGGCACGACTGGCGGCATTTTGATGGCATGGAAATCTCATGTTAAAACTAGCCTCACTTTTAAAAACCAATGGTTAATCCAAATTCTTATTGAAGAGGATACTCCATGGAACCTTTTTGCTGTCCACGCCCCTTGCACCTACTGGGGTAAATCTGTTTTTTGGCCTCTTCTTCAAGATCTCACATCTAAAGCCAACTACCCTTGCACCATTATGGGAGATTTTAACTCTATCACAAGCTCAAATGACAAATCAGGAGGGAGGCCTTTCTCATCTTCCTCCAGTCAAGGTCATTCCCACTTCATGGATGCAACTGGGATGATGGACATTGAATATAGAGGGAACGATTTCACATGGACAAACAAACGACCTGGAGTGGCAAATATAAAACAGCGCCTCGATAGAGCTATAGCCACTGCAAATTGGAATGATTTATTTCCTGATGCCTCCATACTCCACCTCCCAGCGGTGCAATCGGATCATGCTCCTTTGATCCTTAACACTCTTCCTCCTATAATCAAAGGCCCCAAACCTTTTCGGTATGAGGACATGTGGAGCCTTGACCCTGATTGCAACTCTGTTATTGAACTCTCTTGGTCCCAACCCTTCTCTGGATCTCATCATTTCATCCTCCATTCGAAACAAAAACAAACCATGTCTGATCTGAAAGCTTGGAACAACTATCACTTCCAACCCCATATCCAAATCATGAAAACCTTAAGAGATGACATTGAGGTGACACAAAATCTGAATCAATCCGAATATACTTTGAGGAAGGAGGCAGTCCTACAGGAGCAACTTGACAACCTTCTTCTCATGGAGGAAGTCAAATGGAGACAACGGGCAAAAGAACATTGGCTCTCCAATGGAGACGCCAATACTAGGTACTTCCATCTTTCAACTATTTTTAAAAGGCGCGTGAATCATATTTCCTCTATATTTAACTCTTCCTCTAATACTTATGTTTCAAGTTGGCAAGATATTGGTGAAACTTTTGATAACTATTTTAGGACTTTGTTCTGTTCGGTTAACCCCTCCCCGGATTGTGAATTTGATGCTTTGTTCCCTCAAGTGCTCACTCATGAGGATAACCAAAATTTGTGCAGGCTCCCTGACCATATTGAAATTAAAAATACTATTTTTGGTTTCGATTCTTTCAAAACCCCTGGCCCAGATGACCTCCCACCTGTTTTCTACAAAAAATTTTGGCACTTGTGGGTAAAGAAGTTACTGATTCTGTTTTGCACTTCTTCAAATCTGGTCATCTTCTCAAATCCTCCAATTACACTTTCATCTCCCTCATTCCAAAATCCCATAACGCATCACAGGTCGAAAAATTTAGACCTATCAGCCTCTGCAATACCACTTACAAAACCATAACAAAGATTCTAGCTAACCGCTTTAAACCACTTCTCCACTCTCTGATCTCCCCTCTCCAATCAGCCTTCATACCTGGTCGTTCCATTGCTGATAATTCGATTATCACCCAGGAGGTCATGCATTTCATAAACACCAGAAAAGGGAAACAAGGATATATGGCCATCAAAGTAGACCTCTCTAAAGCTTTCGATCGGGTCGAATGGCCAATCCTTCTGCGTATCCTCAAATGCCTCGGTGTTGCCGGAACTTTTATCCAATACATATCAAATTGCATCAGCACCTCCTCCTTTTCCACCTTAATAAATGGCTCAGCTTACGGCTATTTCCACCCTTCTCGTGGTATCCGACAAGGCGACCCTTTGTCACCAATGCTCTTTATTCTCCTCACTGAAGTGCTATCTCGCATCCTTAGTGAAGCTGAAAATCGTAATATGTTCAAAGGGGTTAAAGTCTCGAGGGGAGGCATCCCAATTTCCCACATTCTCTACGCGGATGATATTTTGATTTTTTGTCGCGCGTCCACTGCCGATGCCGAAGCCATCATGAACTTTCTAAATCTCTTTGAAAATTGGACTGGTCAACTGATTTGCAAAGATAAATCTTTCGTCCATTTTGGTAAAAACTGCCCTCCTGGTCAACGCATTGCAATTCGCAACACTTTGGGGATAAATAGATGTAGACATAATATCAAACACCTGGGCCTCCCTTTCTGTTCCACGGATCGTAAAGCTTCAAACTTTATTGATATTGGCCTCAAACTTGACACTCACCTTGCGGGCTGGAAAACAAAATTCTTATCTCAAGCTGGCCGAACAGTTTTGATCAAGTCCTCGGCCCAAAGCTTCCCTGTTTATACGATGTCTTCTCTACTTCTTCCCAAATCTGTTTGCAATTTATTTGATAAGAAAATCCGTCAATTCTGGTGGAATGGTTGCAATAAGCCAAATTTCTTAGCCCTCAAATCCTGGGACTCTATTTGCAAGCCAAAATCTTTTGGTGGCCTTGGATTTCGCCGTACCATGGATTTCAACAAGGCCCTTTTTTTCTAAAATCACCTGGCAAATTGCTTCCTCCTCTACCAAACCTTGGTTCCAAATGTTATACTCGAAATACATCCGAGAACATCAATTCCTCTCCCTCCCAGTGAAGAAATCTGATTCTCATTTATGGAAGAACATATGTGCCACCAGAGATATCATTAAACAAGGCTTCTGCTACAAAGTCACTCAAAACTCCTCTCTTAAAATCATGGAAGACCCATGGATTCCCTCTGCCCCATCTTTCAAACCAACCTTACCTTCTCCTCTCCCCCATAATTAAGGCTGTTCAATGGTCCAGAACCAAACCAAACCATTTTGCTTTTCAGATAAACCAAACCAAACCAAACCAAATAAGAAAACCATAACCAAACCATACATTACAGTTTGGTTTAAACAGTTTAGTGGTTCGGTTTGGAAAAACCAAAAAAAATCAATTAAAAGCAAATGCAAGAAATAGTGCCATTTTGAAAGAAAAAAAATCATTTTTTTAAGGAAAATTTTATTACCCACTTTTTTCATTAAAGTTGAACTAAATTTATATTAGAGTAGATTAAATATTGTATTATCCTTTTTTTCTTTTATTAATTGGCTTCTATTAGAGTAAATTAAATATTGTATTATAATCTCAAATCAAAAAATATGAAGTCTAATCTCAATATCTATCTTGAAGGTTTGTTATAAAAAAGCTTTTATTCTGTCTAATCTCAATATTGTTACCCTTTGATAATTGTATGATAAATGTAATTTTTCATTCAAAAAGCATGGTTTTACTGCCTCCTCAGTGTTTGAGTTTGACTAATATGAAATATAGCCATATGAGGCTCGTAATCTTGTTAGCAGAGCTAAATAGTTCTGAGCAAATATTAAGTATCAATAAAATTATGATATCCATCTTACTTTTGCATTTGAGTAGCATGGTATTTAGTTGATATTTGATATTCGGTAAGATAATTCTATAACTGAACAACAAAGAACATCATCTCTTGAAAGACTAGTGCACTTTAAATATTTGTTAACAAATAACTGAAATGTGAAAACACATACAATTCATGAACCAGAATAAAGTCTAGTTTGCAAACTCCAGAGCTCGCACCAACTATGAATCTAAACAAAGGCATTAGGAGAATTGGGATTTAGGAGAATTGGGATTTACGGTTGAAACTTGAAATTAGGGATTTAGTTCTGATTTTGATTTCTTCTAAGTTCTAAATAAGGGTACTGGGTACGTACGTAGTTTAAGGCTTGAAGCAGAGAGAGATTCCACTGTTATAACTTATAAGTTATAACATATGAAAGAATGAAACATAAAATATTATATTGCTATAATATAATATAATATGTTATAATAGAGTCCATCAGTCCACTGTTATAACAATATAATATATTGTTATAATGTTATGTGCCATAATTTAGCCCGCTGTTATATTGTTATATTATATGTTATGACATATAATATAATATAACAGGATAAATATGTTATATGATTTATAATATTGTTACAATAAAAATACGATTTATTATATTGAGTATTAAGTCACTAGTTTAAATGAGTATATTGGCTTTCTTTTTAATTTATAAACATTTTATTTTTTTATTTTTAATAAAAGTTTGGTTTGATTTGGTTTTTTGGTTTAATTTGGTTTACTTCGGTTTCTATCCTTCAAAACCGAAATAATTTTGGTTTGAATCAAACCAAACCATTTAGTAAAAAAGCTAGTTTGGTTTGAACCAAACTCTTACAATTTGGTTTGATTTCACGGTTTAACCAAACCGAAAAAACCATTGAACAACCCTACCCATAATATCTATTTGGTTAGGGATATCCAGCCTCCCAACTCCTCTCTTTGGAACCTTGACCTTATCCTTAACCTCTTTCCTCCATCTATCAGTAAAGAAATTCAGAAAATTCAAATTCCCCATCACGGGGAACCCAGCCGTGCGATCTGGACTCCTAATTCATCTGGAAAGTTCACTCCCAAGAGCGCATACCATGTGGATCAATCACGGCGATTTTCTCCTCCTAACCATACTTTGACCACTATGCGGAAAAACCTGTGGAAATCTCCTACTCATGAAAGGAAAAAACTGTTCCTCTGGAGAATTCTTAGCAATTCTCTTACCACAAAAGAAAAACTTTCATCTTTCCTTCCCAATTTGGACACCAACTGCCTCCTTTGTAACTCCTCATTTGAATCCAGAGAACACATCTTCCTGATCTGTCCCTCTGTCAGATCCATATGGTTCACCTCGAAATGGGCTTTCAGACTCCATAACTTCTCCCACCTCTCCATTGAGGAATGGATTACTCTGCTCCTTGACCCTACCAAACTTCCTATCCCTCATCTCTCTGATTACCTTGAGTTCTTAAACTTCTCTGTTTGTGCTCTAAGTCTCACTTGGGAAAAAAGAAATAATATTTTGTTTGGATCTACTGTGTTGACTAACCTGCATATTGCAAAATTGGCTGAAAAACAAGGCAGGGAACTGGCAAATGCTCAAATTCGCCGCAAAATCAATGCTCAAAGTTGCCCTCTCTCATATGAGTGGTCCCCTCCAAAACCAAACTCTTGCAAAATCAGTCTTGATGCAGGTTTTAAAGACGGAAATGGCTGGCTTTTATCATCAGGAACCACTGTGGAGGTTTCATTGCAGCTGGTGCCTTTACAAAACCAATTCCAAACCCCACTGCAGCAGAAATACATGCAATCAAAGCTGCTTCAACTTCACTTCTGGAAACAAATGTCAATCATGCAATTTTCGAATCTGATTCCCAGATGGCAGTTGAGTTGATTGCTCAAGAACAGCCAACTGAGTACTGGAGTGCTGAAGAGGACCTGAAGGAAATCAAACTCATCTGGAAAAATCATCCTCATTTTCCCAAGGCTTGGAAACTCTATTGCCCATAATCTAGCCAAATGGGCTTTTTGTTGTAATTGGAATGGACCTTTAAATTCCAGCTCTTTTCCGTGGGATCTTTTCCCAGATACTTTTCCTAATTCTGCTTCATTTTGTGACTCTTGTAAGAACCTTTTAATTTAATGCTATTTATCATGGTTACCAAAAAAAAAAAATCATTATAGCCCAACAAAATGGTGGAGATTTTCGTTGGTAGACTCCTCTTGTTAGATTTTAAGAGATAAATGTAATGAGTGTTACATGCCATGAAATTCCAAATATTATTAGCACTCTCTCGATAAATGAATCTGCATTAATCTACCCAATGCAACACTTGAAGTCAAGTCAATTAGAGACTGTTGTACTCTTTCCAGTACATTGGACTTTTAAACTTTATGACTCATTCAAGTTTAACAAGAATTTGACTCCAAAGGTAAAGAAATTGGGTAATTATTTATAGTAATGGAATAATTTGGTAAAGAAATTTGGACCATTTGAGTCCATTTTGAAATTTGGTAATTATTTAACTATATATGGCAAATTAAAATCTAGTATGAAAAGACAAAATTACAAGTAAAGTCATGGATTCATCTGCAGGCTGTACTTGGAATGAGTGCCGATATGTCAGGAGCGACGATGACTACGACACGACGATCCAAAATAATCTCGATGCACCTATGCCGTGGATTGGCATGTACATAGCCGCGGCTTCCGCAATCTGCACACTTGCAATGGCTGCTGATGCCTTGAAGGGATTCAAAGAAAAAAGACCGTGGTTCCCGTGTAAGTACTTCTCCCTCAACGCTGCTTCTTTAACTGTATTAACTGTCTCAACGAAGCTGTCCGTGGATCTTACGACTAGTATGATGGGAGTTAATGACAAGCTTGCCAGAGTTGGCAGCCTTTTAATGATTTCAACTGCATTATGCAACTTAATGACATCTTTGGCATCTCTTGACAATAATGAAATTCTGCTCAACTTGGCTGCTTTAGCCATTTTGGTCCTTACAATAGCAGGAAATGTAACAATCCACAATGTTGAGACGAGAGATGTTATTTTTAATGGACATGCTGTCATGGCTAAACAAATTGCTTGTATTGCTGCCTTGTTGCTTTTGCTTATTGTATTATGTTCAACTGCTATCGCGGTTCCAACCACCAAAAGACACATAGAATCGAAGTACCTAGAAATGGATAAAATTGTTTGGAATGATCCAAGTATGAAGGGCCAAAGCTTTACTATTGATGAATTGAGAGTCGTGTTGAAGAAATATTGGGTGATGGCAGAAACCGGAAATCCCCAGTTTGTGATGGCACGTTCCGTGCTTTCCGTTATTTCTGGCATGATGTGTTTGATGATGGCCATGGTAATGGTAGAAGCTCATATTAAAGTGCGTTTGATATATCATAATTTTGTTTCGAATTCTTCCAACTATAAGTGGTCCATCAACTGGATTTTACTCATCCAGAGTGGAGGAGTGGCAGTTGGTACTATTGCTCCTTTATCGAGATGGTTCGTTGCTGTTCGGTTCCAATGTTCAAGGATGGGCTGTCGAAGCTTCAGAGACGAACTAAAGATTGAGCGGTATTGGGTACAGAAGTTGGTAGAATGGAGAGAAAGCTCATTGTCTTCACCAATTCGAAATCGTAAGTTCAGAAAAGTTGTTCACGAAGCAAAAAGATTGCTTTTAAATGTTTGTCTAGGGATTCAAATTACAGTTGTTCTATCTGGAAAACTATTTCTCATTTTCTGGTCAGCCTATGCAATCGTGGGTTTCTGGTTTTTTCACCATATCAAGAAGTTTAAAGCACTTATCTTAAAGCAATCAAATGATATGCAAGCGTCGGAATCCAGAGATGGTGATGCAGAGATGGACTTTAGCCGTTTTGTACTTCTACTTGAAGGCGAGCCGGAGCTGCCTAGCAAGACACTAACAATCATATGTAGCGAGGTTGATAGGCTCATCGAGATTGGTAAGAGAAAGCAACCAAAGAATGTACTCAAACTATTGCACAAGTCCGTGAACTTCAATGGGGTGATAGAATTTGACAGTAAGAAAGTTAGAAGCTTGCATATTTCTGAAGAACCTCCAAAATGCTGGTCTCTTGCAGTAGTTACCTTAACTAGCATTGCAGTCGCACTTCCTAACATCACGTATCACAAAATGAATCAATTGCTAAAAGGTGTGAGTGAAGGGCTTTCACCTGTAAGACTTATAGAGAAAGCTATGGATGCAAATGGAGATCTAACGAGCATCAGAAAGGCAGCAGACGTGGTTTGGGTAGGACTTGAGTTGTACAATAAGTGGCAAGATGAAGATATCCAAGGAACAGATATGAAAGACAGAACACACAAGAATACGGTGCAAGAGCTCTCGGATATAGCTGAAAAAACTGTTGAAGATTTCAAGAGTCGCACGACAGATTATGCAATGAAAAATCCTCTGAATTGGCCGGTTAGAGTTACAGCGGCCAACTCAATGTACCGGACATGTCAAACTATTTTGTTATCCGAGAAAACTCGTGTAGGACAAAACGAGGAAGAGATGTTTGAGCGGTTATCTGTCATGATATCAGGCATACTGGCGGCTTGTTTTACGAACCTGGCACGTGTAATAGCGATCAAGTGTCGAGGGAAAGCTACCAAAGAGAGGACAGAGAGTGTGTGTGGCGCGGCTGTTCTATTAGGCGAAAGTGAACAAGTTCTTGAAATTGTGCAGCAACGTGTGGTGCCAAATAGTTTGGATCCTGATAAAGCAGGTTACATAGAAGAGTGGCGAGTAGCCATATAGGGATCAGAGTAATTGAAATCCAAAGAAGTGCATCATGTGTTCATTGAACTTGAGAGCTGCATTTGCTTTGTATATATACAACTACGTACAGCAGTATAGTAAGTCTAAACTAAGACCTTTACACCTCGTCCATAATAATCTGGTTTGAATATTAGTAATTAAGGTTCTGCTATTATTGATCAGACCAAACCTTGAGGGTGTAAATCGCAAGCTGCATGCAATCATCCATATAGAAAGAATTGATGAGTTGATTAAAAAAGATAGATGGTTATGTTATTCTTCACACCAAAAACCAAACTCAATACTGAGAACTAATACTAATCATGAATTAAAGCAAAGGCATTATACTCCAAATGACTGATGAGTCACATTGGTCGACTAGTGAATTTGCTCCTAAGCAAAGAGCATGGTTCTACATGTAATGGTCAGAGAATAAATTGACGCAAATTAATAAATTCAAAGGTTAAGTAATGTCATATATAACCTCAAAACATTTGGTGTTTTCTTATACATATCCTCATACTGCATGAAAAACAGCCCCGAATTACTTTGAAGGTATGTAAAATTATTAACAATAAAAAAAGGGGTATGTAAAATTAGGAGTTTAATTATCATTCTCATCTCGAATGAGTTTGTTTGAGGGATCACTAGAGTAGTTCACTATGCTGAGCGAGCCGCACGGCCTAGCCCGGTCAAAATGTGGGCCGGTCCAGTCTCAGAAGAAAATGGGCCCAGCCCGGTCCGATATGTTTATAATGTGGGTATGGTCGGCGGGGCTAGTACTTTTAGTTTTTTTTTCAGGTACACGTTTTAAAAATGCAAATGGAAAACTTGTATTAATAGCAAATGTAAACTTAAGTAACTCACAAAAAATGAAACTTAAATCTTACATAAAAAAAAGAAAAAAAAAAGATCAAACCAAGTACTTCTATTCTAAGAAAAACATAAAAGGTAGAATTAAAATAAAAATAAAAAAGACTGAGCAACATTTTTGTTTATAATTGCTAAACTTTCGCTCCCTAAAAAATCCATTAAACGTGCATCTTAGATTCGATGCTAAGCGTAGGATACATTCTTTCGCCATCAATGGCGAAGAAGCGAACACATGAGAAGATTGATAAGGATTAGTGGGAAATACAGGAGAGAGATCGTGACGCGGTGCAGGAACCACACACATATGGAATTAGGGTTGAATTGGGAAATGAGGAGGAAGAGGGGGAAGGGGAATTAAGGTTTGAAGAAGAGGGGGAAGAACAATAGGACCTAGAATATCAAAATATCTTCCCTGATTTACAAGGAAGAGAGGACGTCGGCTCTTTCCCGGAGAAGAAGACCAAAAGATGGAATGAACTTTTTGCTGGCAGCAAGAGACCAGAGAATGGATGTAGGGTGGAATACACCACACTGCTGGACGGATCAGCACTAGAAGTCACACTTGATGAAGTACAAAAGAATAAAGAGTATTGGGGACACGCTCTGCTGAGAACGGTCATAGGGATGCATATCCGTATGAAGACATGGAGAGGTATGTGGAAGCAAGATGGCCACACAACCCTACAGTACATGTTACAGTGACAAAGGGACTTATGTATTCAGGTTTGAAAAGGAGGAGCAAAAGATGGAGGTCTTTGGAGGAGGACCATGGATGATCAAATGAAATACCTTCTTATGCTGAGGAAATGGGAGCCAGGCATGGTCTTAGACCCCTCAACACTGCAGTACTACCCAACTTGGGTACAACTTCAAGGTCTAGACCTACAATTTTGGTCTCCTAAAATTCTAGGTAAGATTTCTGCCTTAAAGGAAAACCATGTTTTACAGATAAGATGACAATAAGTAAGGGTAGATTAGCCTATGTTAGAGCGATGGTAGAGTTGCAATTAGGGGAGAAAATGATCGAAGACTTAAAGCTAAAGGAACCAAAAGGTGAAATCTATGAACAAAGAGTAGTGTATGAGGGAAGACCTTTTGAGTGCTATAAGTGCTACAAAATTTAGGCTTGGTGCTAGAAACTGTGAGTCAAAGAAAGAGTGGGTTTGAAAGAAACAATCCGAGGAAGATAACAGAAAAAAGAGAGAGGAGGCAACAAAAATCAAAGAAAAAATAGAGAGCATACATGAAAAAAAGATTAGTCAGCAAACTAGTAAAGAAACGGGAATGCAACAAGAGACCTTGGAAGAAAGTGGAAAGCAGATTAGCAAGGCCAAACTGATGTAGTAGCAAAAAGAGACATTGGAAATGAGTGGAAAGCAGGCAGAAGACCCGCAAAGAACAACACAAATGAGCAGTCAAGAGAAAAGAAAGCATGATGGAAAGAGAACAGAGGGCACGAATCTCCCAGCAGAATGGATACAAGATAAAACAAAATGAAGGAGAAAGAGACACCAAAAGAAGACTGGAAGAAGGTTGTAACTAAGAAATAAAAAATAATTGAAAATTACAGAGCTGAAAGAAGTGGGAAACATACCCAGAGTGAGAATGGAACCCAAAAGGACTCAATGTCCTAATGGATAACATCAATTTTTGTGGGTGGAACTTGAGAAGGCTGAATAACCCTCTGAAGCAAGGGCTTGGAAACAAGCCATGTGGGAGACTAAATGCTATTTTGGAGTAATTCTAAGGACTAGATTGAAAGAGGAGCTCATGAGAGGGTTAGAAAGAACTTTGAAGATACTTGGAGAGTTGAGAGAAATATTGATATGGGTAAGAAATGCAGAACCATGATGGTTTAGGATGAAGGAAATATTGATATTACAGTGCTCAATAAGTTTGACCAGATGATTTATGGCAAAGTTAAGTCCAAGGACAATAAGTGTGATTTCATGTGTACTTTTGTGTATGCTCACAACAACCTTGAGGAGAGCAAACAACTCTGGGGTGATCTGGAGGAGCTGGGAAAACATTAATAGCCCTTAGATATTAACGGGAGACTAGACGGTAGTACTTAATCAAGGGGAGAAGTTGAACGAGGGAAGATGAGAAGATTCAACTAAAGGACCATCAATATTGTGGACCTAATTCACTTGGTCTAATAGCCATACATACTGCAAACTAGATAGGGGCTTATCAACCATTTCTGGATTATGAACCAACAAGACTCTAGTGTGATTTTGCTACCCCCATCCCCCCCCCCCCCCCCCCCCTTACGCGGAGTTTCTAATCATGCAATAGGGTATGTCAAGATGCATAGGTAGAATACAAAGAGGAACATACCATTTAGATTCAAGAACATATGGGCCAAAGACAAATTTCCTGACGTGAATGGCCGCTTTCTATTGATCGGAACTAGAAAATAAGAGCTTTTAATTAGTTAGACTTCACACACTACATAAACAAATATAACAAGCGTCAGCGTTGGAAGGCCAACCGAGTGAAGCTATTTTTTTGTCGTGTCGTGATGCTCATGTTTGTAGAGACGAAAAGAAATCGGTCAAGTCTGTGATCGCTTTTGTCCTCTCCTCTTCGAGATAGGATGCAGTGCGGGATACAATTCTAGTTTTAGTAGCAGACATAAAGTGAACTTGTGTTTTCTTAATTGACGAAAAAATGACTCTTTTTTAGAACAAGGAAGAAAGATAAGGTGCTACTCTTCTGGTAGTAGCACCATCCTTCACTATATGTGACATGTTCAAGAAAAGACTCTCTCGATTGATTGTCCTCAGTGAGGATTTCTATAGAGCATCCAAGAACAAGAAGATTAAGTTGGACGACAAATTATTGCGTGGGCCAAGGAAATCCCGATTAAGAATCACATATTATTATCTCTTTGTATTTCCTCTATCAAGAACAACATTTAGATTGCAAGAGTGGGGTGGGCCTAGGGTTGATGAGATATGTGGCGCATAGGTCTAGTAACTTTTAGGTAAATCTTAAGCAACTCCATTCTTAGTATCTCGGCAGAATTCTCAATGAAATTGATTCCACAGCAATGGGATGCCAACAAAACCACAATCTAGTAATGACCGACCCTTGATCTATCATTAGTATTGGGATCTTTTGTAAACCAGCTCTCAAGTTAGCCCTTTTGGACTCATCTCTAGTCTCCCTCGAGATGAACCCTTTTGGGTTCGCCTCTCGGCTGCATCAAAGCTCAAGTGGGGAGGCCTCCGCCTCCCCCACTAGATTTAGAGCTTCTAGAATTCTCAAGGACTTGAGGCTACCTCTATTAAAGTAGTTGCTAAATTGATATAGCGATCCCTTGAATCTAATGCATCCATGGAACTAGTCGCATGTTCTGGAGCCAAAGAAAGCCGTCTTATTTGAGGGCAATCAGATGTCCTTATGGGGCTTTTGAGAGTTCGTTAGGAGGTTATAGATGCTTCTGATCAATAGAACAAGGGGGAATCTTTGGCTCTATCGAACATACAATGAATTAGAGGTAGCATTCTACCGACTATGAGCTCTCCTGCTGGCTAAGTGGTACTTGATACTTGTTTTCTCATTGAATGGCTTGAAGACAATTCGCTGGCATGGAAGTCAGGATTTGACAAAGCTTCAAGCAAGCGGCTTAACGACTGCTACCTTTTTCGATGGCGTTTATTCCTTTTTGTGTTATACCATTCGTGCCCTACGATGAGTAGGCAATATGGGGCTTCCCCTTCTTCTTGATAGATTTCCTCTCTATCTCTTTCGATTTATCAGAACAGATAAGGTTATCTATCAATTGATTTTAAAATAGCACGTTCATATCGTTTTTCGTTTATTTCGCCGCGAAAATATAGCCGCTGGTGATGAAAATGAAAAAAGTCAAAGAAGAGATGAAAAGACTTAACACTAGGAAATTTCAAGACCTGGAGAACAAAGTGAAGAAATGCCTAAAGGGAGATAAAGGAGAAACATGAATATGTTCTCCATAACCCCACTAATAGAGTTGGACAACTTGAGATAAATGATCTGACGGTGGAATATAAGGAAACTAAGAGGAACCTAATGAGCCAAGTTACTCAAGATGCCAAGATGGACTGGATAAAGGATGGAGACTCATGCTCAAGGCATTTATTCAATAGTATAAAAGCTAGAACGAAGAATAATAGTATATTGGCACTGTATGATCCTGAAAGAAATCTGCTCACTCATAAAGATGACATTGTGAAACACATATAAGATTTCTACAAAGACCTGAGGACATAGCATAAAACAAAATAACTTGAAAGCAAGGTCATCTTAGAAGGCCCAGGGTCAATAATGAGATGAATAACAAAATGAAAAGTTAGTGGACTGAGGAGGAGATCACGAAAGCAGTTTTCTAGATGAATGATACAAGGAGCGCTGGGCCAGATTGCATGAACTGATGCTTCTTCAAAACAAGCTGGAGGGTTGTAGGGGATCTGGTTTGTGAAGCTATCAAGGATGTATACACAACATGAAAAGTACTTAAGCAAATTATTCTATTGTTGTGTGTTTAATTCCTAAAGTTGCTCACCCTACTAAAATCATTTAATTTAGACCTATAGCCTCTTGCAATGTTATATAAGAAATGATTACTAAAGTCATAGTTAGTAGATTGAAATGCATGATGCATGAGCTTATTCTTTCCAGTCAACCTGCTTTTGTTCATGGTAATGATATCTACCAGAACATCTTTGTAGGACAAGAATCGGTAAGAGGATATGGTAGAAAGAACATATCCCCTAGAAGCATGCTTAAGATTGACATTCAAAAAGCCTATGATATTGTTAAGTGGAGGTTCTTTTATTAGGTTCCTAGAAGCTATACTTTCGATGACCACCTTGTCCATTTGATTATGTTATGTGTTACTTGCCCTAGGTTTTCCTTTAGTTAATTGTAGTCTTGAGGGTAAAATAGAAGGCAAGCAAGGCCTTACACAAGGGGATCCCATGTCCCTCAAGTTGTTTGTGTTTTGTATGGATTACCTAGAGATTTTTTTCTAAAATGCTCCATAATGTGTAGCCTTGTCCAATATTGGTCCCATAATGACACTTTTTACAATTTTAGTTCCACAATGTGCTAATCGTCCAATTGTGGTCCCATTTTTGCTAATTCATCTAATAAACGACACATGACCCGCTAATCCCTTAATTAAGACGTCAATGATTTAGTTTTAAATTTTCTCTTTTAAGAAATCTCAAAACCTAAGGGATTGAACAAATTCAAACTAAAAGGACTTATTTACAAATCATTTAACGAAACTACTTCTTATCGAATATATATATATATATATATATATATATTTGCGTTACAAAATTTAAAAATCTTCATACCAATAATTTGATTATATTAACTTAAATTTTTATTAATTACCTTGAAAACAAATTCTGGAATTGTTAAAAAAAGATGTTCTAGTATTATTTCCAATAAAAGTAAAATAAAATAGAAAAATAATAGTTTGACTAAATTACTTCTTATTATATATATATATATATATACACGTTACAAAAATTTAAAAACTCTCATATTAGTAATTTGATTATAACTTAAAATATTATTAGCTACTTTTGAAAATAAATTCTAGTATTGTACAAAAATATTATAGTATTATTTCCATTTAAAATTTAAAAAAATAGAAAAAATAGTAATATGGGTCGTCTTCCTCATCCGGTCAGCCCCCATTACGCCGCTTCTGAAATCAGCTTCATGGGATTCGCTTTTTCTCAACTCCACATGTTTTGGCAACCATTGATACATCATTTCGAGGTGGCGATTGTGCCGAAATCTGTGGAATGTTAACAACGATTCTCTATCTGAATCCGAAAATGATTCTTCATCCATTTGCATATATGTTGCCAAATGAAATTCAGTTCGTGTTGTCAAATGAAAAAGTCGGAGAAGTAGAATACTTTTAAGAAAAAAAAACTATTGGGAATCTACTGTTTTTTGTTTTTTTCTTTTTTTCTTTTTCACTGGTAACTAATATCTCGGCAGCATGGGTCGTCATCTACGGGCTACGGTGCTTTCAAGGAACCGGTGAAAATCGAGGGGCAATGTTCTTTTTTTTATGGTCGTGTGGTGTGTGTTCGCCGGAGTCGCGACGGAGCATGGAGGCGGTTCGTCGGAGAAGTACTTTTAGAGTCAAAGAGGTTAGGGGAGCGATTCTTTTTTTATGGCGGTGTGGTGCTGGGCTCGTCGGAGTTGCGGGGGGCGCATGTAGGAGGTTTTTTCGGGAAGAATTTTGGAGTGATGGGGGTTAAGGTCATTTGCAAAAAAGAATCTTTTAGTTTGAATTTGTTCAATTTTTGGCTATCAGTTTTTTTTATTTAAAAGAAATAACAATTAAAATTAAATTATTAACAGTCTAATTACGGGGATTAATGAGTCACGTAGGGTTACCGGCCGTTTGTTGGAAGGATTAACAAGAATGGGACCAAAATTGAAAGATTAGGTCATAATGGGACTAAAATTATAAAAAGTATTATTGTGGAACCAATATTGGAAAGACTACAAAATATGGGACTATTTTAGAAAAAATCCCGATTACCTGGCAAGGTTACTCAAGAATAGAACTGAGAATAATAAAATGTTTAGATATCATCCTAAGTGTGGTCAAATAAAATTGTATCATATGGCATTTGTTGATGATGTACTATTGTTCTGCATGGGAGATATGAACTCAATGAGAATGCTAAAGGATACACGACAAGAATTTCCATATATGTCAGGACTAAGAGTTAGTGCAACAAAAAGTAATATATTACTAACATGAGTCAATAAGTGAGAGAAAGAAGAAATGAAACAGTTGATGGGATTCCCTGAAGGAGAGTTTCCCATAAGATATCTAGGAATACCTTTGAGCCCCCAAAACTATAAGGCTAGGATAGTATGACCGTCTTATATAGAAGATGGTGGGGAGGATCCATCACTGACAAATAAGAAATCTAAGCTATGCAGGGAGACCACAACTGGTGAAGGAAGTACTACTGAGCATCCAGAATTTCTGGAGCCACATATTCATCATGCCAAAGGAGTTACTAGAAGAATTGAAAGAGTATGTGGAAATTACTTTTGGGCAGGCAAAAAAGAGGTAAGGAAAAGTGTTGTTTCCAGGAAAACAATCTGCCATGATGTACAAAAATGGTGGTCTGCAGGTAAAAGAGGAGCTGGGATGGAACAAAATAATCATGTCTATACAACTGCTCAAGCTAACAAACCTAGGAGAAACACGAACCATCTGGAAGAAATGGATAATGGCTTATAAATTGAAAGGGAGAACCATTTGGGAAGTGGAGAAGAAAAATAGTGTTTCACCACGGTGGAAACACATGCTAGAACTCAGAGATAATGTGGAAGAGATTATACCACCAGCCAGACAGGGAGGGCCCATAAGAACATGATCATTACAAGAAGATAATGCCATGTATGCAGGCTATGTATCTACAAACACAGAGGCAAGCTGGTGGAGGCAAGTATGGAATACATATACACTACCTAAATATGCTTTCGTACATTGGCTAGCTGTTCAAAATACATTGACAACTAAAGACAGAATAGGCAAATTTGTAAGCCTAATTGATACTGACTTTGTTTTATATGGTAACCATTCCGAAACACATAACCATCTATTCTTCCGGTGCAATTGGTCCTATGCAGTTTTGAGCAGGATTATAAGGAGTACATGGATGAGAAACTATCTTAAAAGCTTGACAGAATGGAGCAGACATTTCACCACATCTAGAGCAATGAAATAAACATATACAACATTGGAGCAACAACCCCAGGTGAAATTGTGGCAACAGTGTGGAAAGCAAAGAACATTTTTTTTGTTGAAGGGAAACAAACAAGTGAACACCAACTGAGCAAGGAGATAGCAAGTACACTAGCAGCTGAAATTCAATTTAAAGGTGGTAAGAAGGTAAACAAAATCATTAGAATTATAAGTACTAATCTTGATCAAGTATAGGGATGTGTATTAATTGTTTATGATGGATTCTAATGACTAATTGCAAGATGGAGTTGTCGAGGGGAGTCTAATGAGCTCCAGAACTTCCATACATGTAGATCTCTTTTCCTCAACCTCCCCCCCCCCCCCCCCCCCCAAAGAAGAACATATGATCATAGAAAGTCGGCCATTTGATGAAGCTAAGCAAAACTACACTGAGAAAGCCTAAGAAATGGTAACAGTCTTGGATTGGAGCCATAGAGAAAGAGGGCTCTCTTAGCCTTTGAAAGGATGATGGACACTTATTGGGGAAGGTATTGTAAGTGTTATTTTATGGTGATGTTGTTAGTAATGGACCTAGTCTACATCTAAGGATTTCCCCTAGTTAGATGGTTAGATCAGTTGTATTAGAGTTGAGATTGCTTTTGATTGGGGTATGCCCCTCTTATTCTGTGTAACTCTCCGATTTGAGCTTCAATGCATTTTTTACTAGGGTGTATTTAACTGAAAGTAGAGTGTATTTAACTATTTATAAATGATAAAAAATTCATCAAAACACTAAATATTATATATATATATATATATATACACACATATAATCATAAGGGACAGAGTACGTAATTTTCAACATTCATATATTTTGGCCAATTTAATTTGGCAAAAAAGGGCCAATTTTTAGTTGGCTTTCCTCTTATGGCCCGGTCCATGAAACATGGCTAAAAAAGATAAATTAGCGCTTCATAACCCCAACACATTACCGGCCTGACCCGGCCCAACCCCATATTTATCGACCCGAACAAAAAAAAATGGACCGAGCTCGAGTTATAAAATATGGGCTTTTGGCCCTGTCAGATCTAGGCTTGCCCCCGAACTGGGTTAGGCAGGGCCACCTCAGCCCAATTTACACCTGTAAGGATCGCAAAACTCAAAGATATTATGCTGGAATTTGAATTTAAGTTCAAGAAATGGCTAAAAAATTTGGATAACACTTTGAAGAGTTCACCATATCTTCAATGTGTTCTTCAAAGTTTTCATAATTTTTTAAAATTTGAATTAACGGCTTTAAATTTTGCGATATTGTCACCAACATCGAAACCGTCTCAATGCGGGCGAGATTGTGTTTGACAAAAAAAATACAATAATTTTCTAGAAATTGTATGGAAATACCAAATGTCGACGTGGGGCATTCTGAACGATTTTAATAGTTCAAGGAGTATCACCACTAAAAATAGAGTTGTGAGTATCTTTGGCAAATCACCCCATAGTATAGGGGATTTGCGGGCAACGGTGGGCTGCTCGAAAGCACGAATTCGCTACTGGCTCTACTTTTTTCCTTTAGCATACTCGTTTAGACACGTGTTCATGAAATGGTTCTTAAAAAATTACCTCGGTTTTGGTTCTCCAGAATTGTGCAGTATGATATTATCATACCAATGATTTGGATTTTACATGTAATATTTGATCAAGAAATTTGGATCGTCTACTAAATCACACTACTTTACTTCTAATTACCAAGTATTCTATAATTTTTAGACGGGATTCAGAATTTTGTCACACTTTTTTTGAATTACTTTTTTTAATAAATAAATAAATAAAATGACAGCTTAAAGCCGTTAAAAGTTAAGTATACAATTGAAATAAATTTGTACCAAATGTTACAAATATGTAATCTCAATCATACACCATAAGACTTAACCAAATACATTATCAAGAATAAACATTCCACGCATATCAAGATTTGCGTGAGGAGTAAACTGATGAAAAATGAAACATTGTTTGTGGATTATAAGAGGTGTATGTTGTCTGTGTTGTGTTTGAAATTGCAGCAGACTTCAACGCCTTCTCTTTGTGAAAAAAGAGTTCACTGAAGATTATTAATTGATTCGCTACACGATTTGCACCATTCACTATGGGTGACACAAATTTGATTGATCGATTCATGTTACACACTCTGGACCTTTTCTTTTTCTTTTTCTTTTTCTTTTTCTTTTTCTTCCTTTTTTCACTTTTCATATTCAAAAAGCAGTTGTATAATATGCATCCTTTTTGCTCCTTGACTAAGATAAAAGAACACTAGTATCTCCACCGATATTTTTCACCACCATCGCCAACTTGAGATTTATTCGTCTTATTTTTCTTATTTCATCACCTCTTAACTGTGAGTCATTACTTCTTTAAGCAACAAATATTTTCTTTCGTTGGGTGGTGTGACTTCATGTATCCGCCCTCGTCGCACTCTTTTCTTTGTTGCATTTTATCCTCTTTTTCACCCCATTGTTTCTTCTACTAGGTAGGTATCAAGTAATTTTTGACGCAACAACCAATTTAGAGAGATTCTGAGGAAAATGTGAAGTTGAATTATAGGCACTCATGGTGTAGTAAGGTTCCAATTGACTTTGTCGACTAGTGTGATTCTAAAGATGTGGTTGGTGCCCCGCAACTGGTGTCCCCACCTACCCAATTTGTATATGGTGCTTATATGTGGTACTTTATAGACTTTACATTGAAAGATCGCCATTTTCTTTCTTATCTTATTATGACCATTATGTGGGAAGTGGAGTTTACAAGCGATACATCTTCGCTCCTTCACAATACCTACGAATAAACACTTTCTGATTGCCATTAGAGTATTGTATATAACACAAGCATGACTTTCAAACTAATGGAGATTAGTCAACTAATTTACATGCCAGCACCTCCATCGATGTCTATAGATCCAGTGTTATTGATAGAGATCGATTCACCTCATAACATGCAATACTGATTACTTCCACCCAATAAGACTTTTCTAATCTTGCAACCTGCATCATCATTGTTATTCTATCCAAAACATTGCCGTCTTCATTCGCTCAGCCACACCATTCCATTGGGGAGTGTGCTTTGTGGTAAATAGCCTTTTACTCCAACCTCTATACAAAAATCCTCAAATTCTTTGAGAGTATATTCTCCTCCATTATTTGATATGAGACCCTTGATCATCCTTCAATATTTTAGTTCCACTCGCGCCTTGTGTTAGCAGCTCACGAGTCAACCACCATTAAAACACAATAGGTGATTGATTGGCTGTGGGTGCATGATAAAGAGGAGGCCATATTTTGGCTATAAAATAGCAATGTTTGCATGATAAGTCTATCCCTGTTTTCTTTTTGTATTATTTTATTTACGAGTGTAAAGTGTAGTTAGGCAACATTGCTAGTGGAAAGGCACTATGAGGGTCATTATGGTGGCTAAAAAATTGTGTAATTGAACAATTTTTAACATAGCAAGTTTTTACTCTTGTCTCCGTGGTTTTTTTTCTTATGTTAAGGAGATTTTACGTTACATAATTGTGTAGTACTATACCAGTATTTTATTCATGTTGTTTAAAATTTTCACAATGGATATCGTGGCGCGTATCTGACGGTTTAAATACCTACCATATATCAACTGATGATGTATATCCTAAAAATATAATTAATTCTTCACACAATGGGAAGACTCGGGTAATAATGAGAGGCATCCCAGAGCCAGAGAATGGAGTCCCAGATAATGCCCGTTACACTCTCAATGGCAGGGTCACGACCTCTAAAGTTACACACCCACACCTTTCCTCCTAGTTCTATTTCAAAAACCACTTACCCGACAAGTCCTACCCAAACAGCTCTATTCTGGACTCCCACGAGTCTCCCTAAAAAGACGCCCCACGAGCCCAACTCAGATGACTCTAAGAAGTCTTATACGAACCTCTCTTGGAGCGTCTAACTCGGATAAACTTCTGAGGATACCCAACCCAAACGACTATCACATCAATGCTTAAATAAATATGTCTAACTCTTATGCAATTATACATTCTTAACTCTTAGCAGGAACGATAAGGGCAACATTTTAACATACAAGAGGCTATAAGAGCCTATGAGAGGGAGCTATGTATGTGCAAATTCAGAGGAAATCAACCCGCAACCACCCACCATAAATAAGGAGGAGACCAAACATGATTGGCCATCCTCGGTAGAAGAAAAACTATTGAACCCAAAAGAACGATTCTCGTTGGTTCAGTACGCAGACGACATCCATTGGGCCAGATTAGTCTCCCCTGATTGGCTCCCCCAATCGACGAGCATTATTGGTGTAAAAGAAATCTCACTTTAAGCCACCCTCATAAGAAACACTCATTGGCGCAGAAGAATTTCTATCTCGTTGGTTGACCCAACCCAAGCAATAACTCTCAGTAGAAGATCGATTGCAATTAGCTATCGACCCCCCTTGGAAGTCCTATAAATAGGGACTTGTTAGCACTCCCATCTCAACAACTTTTTGGCAACACTTTGGCACACTTTAGGTAGAAAAAGCATACTTGCATTTAGCATGTACTTTAGCTTCCATTCTTTCAGCAACATCTCCCTCCCTAATCGAGTTCCCCCAACTGTAGGCCTCTCTTTCTCTATATTATAATAGCTCCCTCTCTCAGGCTCAGGATCAGTGTTCCAACCCACACTGAAACCTCGATGGACCTTGCCTTGCCATCTCAAGATGTGAGGTTGGAAGGTTCCAGCCATAGTCAGATCTGAGGACCTCATCACCCCCATCGTGGAGCTAGGCTGAGACCCTAATACTCTGGCACATCGGAGGATGTAACACGAAGAGGAGGAGTCCTTGAACAATGAAAAAATAATACCAGAGGCAACGAGATTTCAAGGATAGTCCTCGACCTGAACCCCATTGGCCTTGTCCCGGCACTCACATGGGTTTCGTACGATTAATCATGGAAGAAATGCAGAGGGAACTGCGCGAGCTCAGACATAATCTGAATCCATGTGAAGAAATAGCCTATAGAGGCTTTACTTTTGCCCCACATACCGCTCAGGCTAAAATTCCCCTCGCGATGAAACCAACAAGGTTACCAAACTATGCGTGGGAGACTAACAACCGCGATCCCCACGATTATATTAGTCAATACATGGCCTACATGGACTTGGTCCGCACCCGACCACGATTTGTGTCGGATATTCTGCCTATCCACACAGGACAAGCTCCAGCCTGGTTCTCCCAATTGCCCACAGGATCCATATATAGCTTCGAAAAGCTCACCAAAATGTTCGCAAGACAATTTGCGTGCAATCGTTGTTTCTCCAAGTCTGCGAGATACTTGTTCAACATCAAGCAAGGAAAAGACGAGCCCCTTTAAGGCTATATGTTAAGATTTTCCAATGGTGCCATAGACGTTCCCCACATCAAACCACAGATGTTGTCAGATATATTGGTGAGCGAGCTTCAATCTGGAAATTTTTCTAACTATATTATGAGAACTCGCGTAATAGACCTCGAAGATCTGATGCAGAAGGTCGAGTCCTTCATACAGAGGAAACAAACTCGTAAAGCTATGGAGTAATCCGACCGACCAAGGCCTTGACGCCTCAGGAGGGAAAGGCAAAGATAAGAAGGACAACAAGAGTCAAGGCAAAAAAGATGAAAAAAGTGAAAAGGCATCTCAAGCCGACGCCACTTCCTCCTATGAGGGTGACCCCTACCGAAGTCTGAAGTACTAAACATCATAGGAGGAGGAAGAGAGCTTTGTTGTCCCCAACCTGTCAAGGATCCCAACAATAATATAAACTCAAGAAAATACTGTGTTTATCACAAAACCTATGGGCATGTCAGTGATGAATGCATCCACCTTGAGAATGAAATTCAGTAACTCTTAAGCTTGGGGTTCCTAGACCCGATAATAGGCAGAAATATGTCGAGCGGCCTACAGAGAGAAAATGATGAGAAGAAAAGGACCGAGATGCGAGCAAGAGGCCTCGCTTAAAGGCTTCTGAGGATGAATATTGTTCTCCACCCGAGTATCGCGACGAAGTAAGGCCCTCGCCTACCCCCCATATACCGTGATAATCCGCCTACAGAAAGGACCATAAATATGATTGAGACAGGCGTCATGCCCATCTACTCTGCTGAGCACAAGAGGAAATACATTAAAGAAGCTCAAAAGGTGGACCAGAAACCATAAGTATACGCCGCGCACAACCAGGCTTTGCCTATAATCACTTTCAGATAAGTACACTTGCAAGGCATTGTCTACCCCCATGAGGACCCGCTCATCACTCAAGAAATGGAACTAGGCATAGATATAAGGAGAGTCTTGATAGATACAGAAAGTTTGATGGATTTCTTTTTCTTTCCCGCCTATCTTGCCCTCAGATTAATAGAGGGACTGATAGAGCCCTTGGAGGTCCCACTAGTAAGTAGAGGTGTTTGCGGTCGGGTTTTGGCGGGTTGGCACTATACCTGTTGCTTGCATGTGGCAAAATTTCAAACCGGACGAGTCTTTTTTTTTTTTTGAACCATGCGGGTGTGGGTTAAGCGAGTGTGGGAGGTTTAGCGGGCGAATTGTGCAAGTTACAATTACGGCCAAAGGGAAAACCCCCCCATTCATTTGCATAAAAACTGCAATATTGGTTCCAACAGTGTACCCACTGCAGCAATATTAAACAAAAAGCCATCAACCATTAAAGTAAAAGTAGAACAATCAGTTATCAAAAAAAATAGAACAATTAGAAGCCAAAAACCATTAAAAGGAAGCCAGAATTCCAACAGTAGTACCTGCTCCAGCAATATATATTCCAACAAATTAAAAGGAAGCCAAACTATAAGAAAGTAGAACCATAAACCATAACAAACATAAACCATTCTTCTTTGTTCCAATTAACATAATTAAAAGAACAACTATTAAACAAAAGTCATTTGTCCAGCGACAAAAATAATGAAAAACAACACCAACATTAAAATTCATCAAAACCAGTAAACTATTATATGTTTAACCTCAATTCAATTCAAAAATGGATAACTCAAAAGTTATAAAACTTCAATAAACACCAATCCAATTCAAGTTTAAACTTCATCGGAATATTCTAAGCATTATTAGACTAGCAAGTTCGTCGAGAAGAACGAACTTTGCGAAAAAATAAGTAAACTAAGTTCAAAAAATATAATATTTGAGTCTAAAAACCTGCAATAACCCTCATACTTAAAAATTCAATCTCCATAAACTATTATGATATGCACTCCCCAAAAAAGTCATGATCAAACCTGAATCACAAAGATTAAATAATGACATTAGTAAAAGAAGTAAAAAAACCATTAAAATGATAGAATAATTACTTACCAACCATCAGTATCATTCATGATTTGGAATTTGAGACATTCAATCTTCGAAACTCTACATGATTGCACCAAAATATTTAGTAAATTCATAATTAAAATAAACTATAATAACTAAAGAGGTTATTAATATTATTGAAGTACCAATTATAACATGCTCTTCATATCCTTCAATTTCACCAGGAGGTACTTCTTTCATGGATTCTTGAATATCAATCATGATTGGTGTTGACGGCAACTAATTTTGGCAACAAACAAGTGCGTCTACTAATTCAGAATTTAGAGAGCTTTTAAAAGGATCGAGTATACGACCACTTGTACTAAACGCAGACTCTGAAACTACTGTAGAAACCGGAATAGCCAAGACATCTCTTGCCATTTGCGAGAATATAGAAAATCCTTTCAAATTATATTTCCACCAAATGAACGCATCGAAAGATTTCACATTATTTTCATAACCCTCTGCCTTTGCAATTTCTGATTGATTCTTATCAGATTCATCCTCCTCTAAGTGTTTAGTAAATTGAGAAGCCAAATATTCCTCCTCATTCATATTCACATCCATTGGAGTTTGATGGCTCAAATTTGAAGCTTTTTAAGAAGGATTCAAAATTTCATAACATTCAAATAAGCAAACCAACACATCTCTCGCTGCATCATCCAATAAGGTATCTTATTATTCTATTCATATACTTGAAAAAGACAAAATTTCACAAATCTTAATTTGCGGCATGGGTCTAAAATTGTAGCAACAAACAATAAGAAGTTATGTTTGTCAAAACTCTCCCAATATTTTGAAAACTTTTTCTTCATGTTAGTAGCCATGATAAACACATCGGGATCTTTTTCTCTAGACAAACGATTTAAACTCTTCACAATGCCCAAAAGTTCTAGAAATTGATGATTCCATTCACACCTAGTATGAACCAGTAAAGAAAACTATGGAAAAAAAAGTATAACTTAGTAAATCTGAATCATCAGATTTTGAACTTACAATTGCGCACACACCAGTGGTCGAACGTTCGGAAGAGGTGACTGAAGTAGACACCATAACTAAGGAAAGCGCTGGTGGTGGACTTCTTGAATGGACTTCAATATTCAAAAACGGTTTTTCGAGTGTCTTGAGACTTGATCTCGGATTAAACGGATTTTTGACTTGAAGATGAATGAAGAACGATATGAACTTGGTTTCAGATTTGTTGAACTTCTTGGAGTTTGATCTTCCTAAGCAAAAGTGCGATCTTCAAAAACGGTTTTTGGATGAAATTGAGACTTGACGGCGGATTGAAAAGAGTTTTTTAGGAAGAACACCTTGAAGATTGTTGAAGAATGCCTTGAATGTCACGAAGAACGCTTGAAGATGGATGAATTTGGTGGAGCGAAAAACTTAGAGTTTTTCTCTTTTCAACTTGTGGATATTTTATGTGTCCTTTTTCTTTATGAGAAGGCCTCTATTTATACTTGTAAAAACTTGAGCTCCTTGCTTGTGATTGGTCGGTTTTGTTTTCAAGATAAGCATGGATTTAATTTGGCTTGCTTATCAAGAAACACATCATATTTCCACATGGCTTAACATCATTGGTTAAAATACTCCATCTTTTCCACATGGCTTTGTTTGATTGGTCAACAAAATATGAATTAGAAAATCAATTAATAAATCTATTTTCCATTGGAATTTAATTTAGTAAAGTCCCAAATTTAAAATAGAAGTAATTAATTTAATTTTTAATAATTATTTTGACACTTCTCAATATTCAATTGGAGGAGACAAATTTTGTTTGTCTACAAATGCCCCCTTGCGACTTGTCACGAATAGCATTATAAAAATGAGTCTTGAAGTGAATACGTCGCAAGATATCCTTTTTTTGTGGCGACAATGAGATTGATAGAAGATTGTGTGCCTTTACTCTAATAATCAAAGCTTTGGTGGCCTCTATGGCAATTTATTTAGGGACCATAATGAAATTTTGGCACCAAATTCGCTTTGTGCATCATACGCCTTCCCCTTTTTCTTTTGTTTTTTTTTAATTGGTGGTCCATGTAAACCAATCACACTAGAGTGTTCCCTTAGTCATATTCCTTCAAACAAACACCTTCGCACGGGATTCTGTATATTTGAGTCATTTTTCAACTTGATTTCTTCTTTAACTACAACAGTGGGAGAATAGCTCTAATCCAACGCCAATTAAAACACTTAGAGTTTCAATAGGATTTAATCTTCCCGGGGACAAATCTATATAAGAGACCAATACCATTCTTTTATTCATTCTCGATTTATTTCTTCGTCTCAAGTTTGTTAAATCCAGCAAACGAATCGCAAGTAGGCAAAAGAATTCTCTAGCTTTATCGACCACAACTTGCAAGCTCTTTCAGGATTTTTTTTTTCAATCGACATATTCAGTATGTCTGACCCATTGATTTTAAGTTTTGATTTGTTTTCCTTTTGTACAGTGGACACTTGCGACACCAATTGCAAGTCAGGGCTTTTGGCAATTGGAAATCATGTGAAGTTGCGGCCAACATTGATGAACTTTGGTCAATGGACTGACGAAGTTATGGCAAATATTGACGAACTCCAATCAATTAAAAGAATGAAATAATGAGTATCTGCGGTCCTCCAACCGTTCTTCATCGTTGTTCATGCTATGTTATCCTCGTCATCGAGTATCAAAGGACAATTCTTATTTTGATCATTAGAGAGACACATTGCCAATAGAAGATACCACGGAAAGAAGACATCCTCCATTGGTGCAATAGACAACGACCTCCACAAAGATACATGGCAACCCTTACGTTCATATTCACGCAAATTGCAACTTGGAGATTGTGAAAGCTTAAAGGGCGTAGAATTCCTTGACGAAATCCGAATCTCTTGCAAGCAAAGGAAGAGCACACTCCAACCTCAATCAACACAACCTCATTGGTGAGCTTGATGGAGGAGACATTCTTGTCACAACTCAACAATAAGGAAACCTTGAGGGATGAGACATTCATTCGATGACTCGGCATCAAAAAGCCTTAAAGGAGACATTCTTTTCACGACTAGGCATCAAAGAAACCTTAAAGGAAACATCGTCTTCAATACTTGGCTTCAAAAGGCATCCAAAAAGGAAGAGAATTGCTTTCAGGACTTGGTATCAAAGACATTCATTGGAATTGGACTTGTCTTCAAGGCTTGGCGTCAAAGACATTCAGCAGGAGTCGACTTGTTTTCAAGACTTGGCATCAAAAGGCATCCAAAATGAAGATATTTGCTTCAAAGACTTGGTTGCGCACTCATACTCATGTGTTCTTCTTGTTGCACTCCACCCCGATTTTCCAAAGAACCTAGCCGATATGGGAATAGTCAAACGACGTACTTGTCAAACTCTGTTCCATCTTCTTGAAGGACTTCTCTAGTTAAACATGCAAGGCATATCCTTTTCATAGTTGGAATGACAGTTTGGAAGTATCGACTTTGATCTAACAACACAAAAGTGTCTAGTTAAAGATCAAGTGAGCTGGGAGCATGATTGCAGCTATCCTCTTGGAGCAAAGTGATTGAAGATAGGAATCAAGGCACACATTAAAGCATCATACAGAAGTTTGAAGTATCAACTCAAGAAGCGCTCAAAATTTTGCTTTACTCATCTTTATTGGAACATCACATCTCAAGGAGCTTCATGTAACATCTTCGACTCAAGATAGATTGGTGAAAGGATATGACTGAACTCAGAATTTCTGAGCTGCCTATGTATCCAACAAAGGAATCAAGTCACAACGTAGTTCAAAGTACATCAAATTTGATTTAGAGATAGTGCAATTTATACTCATGCAAGCCAGGAGTAACATGTAGTTTAGACTCGTGCGTCATGGAGCAATTGACTTGAAGACTTGAAGACTTGAACACTTAAAGAACATGCATACATTTTTGCTCGTGCCTAGGAGGACTTGAAGACTTAAAGGATTTGCAGACTCTCGACGTGTCTAGAAGACTTAACGCATTTGATTTGAAGACTTGAAGGATTTGTAGACATTTTGGCTCGTGTCTAGAAGACTTGAACATTTTCTTTGAGGACTTGAAGGATTCATAGACCTTTTGGCTCGTGTCTATGAGACTTGTGCATTTGTTCTGAAGACTTGAAGGATTTTCTTTGAATTTTTATGCAAACAATTTATACTAGTGTTAAGGAGGATTTTGATAGTGTATACTCTTATCAAGGAGTATATAGTTTGGCACTTAATCTGAGAATTTGAGATAGTTTAAGCTCGTATCAAGGAGCATATGTTTTGGCACCAAAATTGACGGTGTGCCCTCTTCATTGTCATCGTCGTCTGTTGTACCATCACTTTCAATATCAAGGCCATGAGTTGAGTTTTCTTCTTTAATAGAGTTTACACTTGACTCTATGTCATGCGCTCGCGTTGCCAACTCTTCAAAGTTTCTTGGCTTGATTCCTTGAAGTATGTAAGAGAGATTCCAATTCATCCCTTGAATGCAAATCTTCATGGCTGAAGTTTCAGACAGTTTCTCTTTGCAACTTAAAGATAGACTTATCCACCTATTGATGTACCCAATCACTGGTTCGTCTTCTTGTTGATGAGAATTCACAAGTTCAATCATGCTTATAGTACGCCGAGTGCTATAAAAGTGATTGAAGAATTCGGTTTGTAGATCGTGCCAATTGTCAATAGAGTTTGGCTCAAGATCGGTGTACCAATTAAATGCCAAGTCTTCTAAGGATCGGAAAAATTGCTTGTGTGGATGATCTCCATAAGTTCCAGCACTATTACACATCTCAATGAAGTGAGCAACATGTTGTCTTGGGTCTCCAGTCCCATCGAATGTTTGAAACTTTGGAGGTTGATAGCTTTTTGGCAATTGCAATTGCTCAATTCTTTGAGTGTAAGGCTTCGTGTAAGATTTGGAAATCTTGTGTTGAGCTTTATGATTATTTGCAACTTCTTCAATGAGCTTCTTTAATTGATCGGCAGAGACAAGGCCTTGCGGGAAAACTTGGATTTGTTTACTTGAAGACTTAGAATTTTCTCCAACTTCAACATCTTGAATGTTTTTCTCGGCAAACTTTGCGTGCATCATGGCGTAATGCTCTTCCTTCCTTGAGAAATTTGGCTTGTGGAAAAGTTAAGTGGTTTGGATTCTTTCACTTAGGACTTCGTCAAACTCTTGAGCTTCAACTCCTTGAGTAGCATTTTCATGTGCCATGCTTTGATCGCCGATTTCCATGAGCTCTTGCTTTTGGAGATGAGGAAAAACTTCAATTTTGTTGATTGTAGTCTTGATGCATCCTTGAAATCCAATGTTTTTGGTGACGTATTTGGAATTTTCAACTCCTTCTTTGCTCTCTAGCTTATGGAGAAGGCGATTCAAGTGGTCTTCACGTTTTTGAGCTTGAATTGTGAGATTCGCAATGGCTTTTGTTAGTGCTGCAACTTGCTCTTCTAGTGAGGATGCTTGATAATCTTCTTTAGCATCATGTCTTGCCCCTATTGACTTGTCCATTGTTGAGCAACACTGACTTCTTGTAATTTCAAATTTGAGACTTGCTGGAAAAGAGATGAGAGGTAGAGATGGCCCCACTGGCCGTGCCAAATTTGTAAAGACAAATTTTTGATCTCTGAAATTAAACGACAAGAAAAGATTACAAAATAAATATGATTAATTTAAAAGTACAATTGTGGTGCAATCTCTATTTAAACAAATGATTTTGAAATTTGGTTTACTTGAGTGGATTTGATTTTGATCTCTTCCACGTGTATTTGAGTTTAACGTTAATCCAAGGGCGTTGAGCTTGATCTTGAATTGACGATCTACTTGACTTGATATTTGCGACGAACAATTTTATCTTCGTCTTGAACTTGTTGAATGTCAATATTCTTTGGAGGAATCTTGATCTTCAAAGTACTTGGATATTTGACAAACGTTGATTCGAGGTCTTGACGACTTGATCTCAGATCGAACGGAAATTTGATTTGGAATTTGACTTGAAGGTTGATGAAGACTGGTATGATCTTCGTCTTCAGTTCTTTGGATTTGTTGGGCTTTGATTTTCTTGAATGGACTTCAATATTCAAAAATAGTTTTTCGAAGGTCTTGAGACTTGATCTCGGATTAAACGAATTTTTGACTTGAAGATGAATGAAGAAAGGTATGAACTTGGTTTCGGATTTGTTGAACTTCTTGGAGTTTGATCTTCCTCGACAGAAGTGCGATCTTCAAAAATGGTTTTTGGATGGAATTGAGACATGACGACAGATTGAAAAGAGTTCTTTAGGAAGAACACCTTGAAGATCGTTGAAAAACGCCTTGAATGTCGCGAAGAACGCTTGAAGATGGATGGATTTGGTGGAGCAAAAAACTTAGAGTTTTTCCCTATTCAACTAGTGGATATTATGTGTGTCCTTTTTCTTTATGAGAGGGCCTCAATTTATAGTTGTAAAAACCTAGAGCTCCTTGCTTGTGATTGGTCGGTTTTGTTTTCTAGATAAGCATACATTTAATTTGGCTTTCTTATCAAGAAACACATCATATTTCCACATGGCTTAACATCATTGGTTAAAATACTCCATCTTTTCCACATGGCTTTGTTTGATTGGTTAACAAAATATGAATCAGAAAATCTATTAATAAATCTATTTTCCATTGGAATTTAATTTAGTAAAGTCCCAAATTTAAAATAGAAATAATTAATTTAATTTCTAATAATTATTTTGACACTTCTCAATATTCAATTGGAGGAGATAAATTTTCTTTGTCTACAAATGCCCCATTGCGACTTGTCACGAATTGCATTATAAAAATGCGTCTTGAAGTGAATACGTCGCAACATATCCTTTTTTTGTGGCGACAATGAGATTGATAGAAGACTGTGTGCCTTTACTCTAATAATCAAAGCTTTGGTGGCCTCTGTGGCAATTTATTTAGGGACCATAATGAAATTTTGGCACCAAAATCACTTTGTGCATCATACGGCTTCCCATTTTTCTTTTGTTTTTTTTAATTGGTGGTCCATGTAAACCCATCACACTTGAGTGTTCCCTTAGTCATTTTCCTCCAAACAAACACCTTCACACGGGATTCTGTATATTTGAGTCATTTTTCAACTTGATTTCTTCTTTAACTAAAACAGTGGGAGAATAGCTCTAATCCAACGCCAATTAAAACACTTAGAGTTTCAATAGGATTTAATCTTCCCGGGGACAAATCTATATAAGAGACCAATACCACTCTTTTATTCATTCTCGATTTATTTCTTTGTCTCAAGTTTGTTAAATCCAACAAACGAATCGCAAGACATTAGGCAAAAGAATTCTCTAGCTTTATCGACCACAACTTGCAAGCTCTTTCAGGATTTTTTTTTTCAGTCGACATATTCAGTATGTCCGACCCATTGATTTTAAGTTTTGATTTATTTTCCTTTTGTACAGTGGACACTTGCGACACCAATTGCAAGTTGTGGCTTTTGGCAATTGGAAATCATGTGAAGTTGCGGCCAACATTGATGAACTTTGGTCAATGGACTGACGAAGTTGTGGCAAATATTGACGAACTCCAATCAATTAAAAGAATGACATAATGAGTATCAGCGGTCCTCCAACCGTTCTTCATCGTTGTTCGTGCTGCGTTATCCTCATCATCGAGTATCAAAGCACAATTCTTCTTTTGATCATTAGAGAGACACATTACCAATAGAAGATGCCACAGAAAGAAGACATCCTCCATTGGTGCAATAGACAACGACCTCCACAAAGATACATGGCAACCCTTACGTTCATATTCACGCAAATTGCAACTTGGAGATTGTGAAAGCTTAAAGGGCGTAGAATTCCTTGATGAAATTTGAATCTCTTGCAAGCAAAGGAAGAGCACACTCCAACCTCAATTAACACAACCTCATTGGTGAGCTTGATGGAGGAGACATTCTTGTCACAACTCAACAATAAGGAAACCTTGAGGGATGAGACATTCATTCGATGACTCGGCATCAAAAAGCCTTAAAGGAGACATTCTTTTCACGACTAGGCATCAGAGAAACCTTAAAGGAGACATCGTCTTCAATACTTGGCTTCAAAAGGCATCCAAAAAGGAAGAGAATTGCTTTCAGGACTTGGTATCAAAGACATTCATTGGGATTGGACTTGTCTTCAAGGCTTGGCGTCAAAGACATTCAGCAGGAGTCGACTTGTTTTCAAGACTTGGCATCAAAAGGCATCCAAAACGTAGATATTTGCTTCAAAGACTTGGTTGCGCCCTCATACTCATGTGTTCTTCTTGTTGCACTCCACCCCGATTTTCCAAAGAACCTAGCCGATATGGGAATAGTCAAACGACGTACTTGTCAAACTCTGTTCCATCTTCTTGAAGGACTTCTCTAGTTAAACATGTAAGGCATATCCTTTTCGTAGTTGGAATGACAGTTTGGAAGTATCGACTTTGATCTAACAACACAAAAGTGTCTAGTCAAAGATCAAGTGAGCTCGGAGCATGATTGCAGCTATCCTCTTGGAGCAAAGTGATTGAAGATAGGAATCAAGGCACACATTAAAGCATCATACAGAAGTTTGAAGTATCAACTCAAGAAGCGCTCAAAATTTTGGAGCATGATTTCGAGGTCAACATTCAAAGCATCGGTGTTCTTTATTTCCTACTTGACGGAAGCTTTACTCATCTTTATTGGAACATCACATCTCAAGGAGCTTCATGTAACATTTTCGACTCAAGATAGATTGGTGAATGGATATGACTGAACTCAGAATTTCTGAGCTGCCTATGTATCCAACAAAGGAATTAAGTCACAACGTAGTTCAAAGTACATCAAATTTGATTTAGAGATAGTGCAATTTATACTCATGCAAGCCAGGAGTAACGTGTAGTTTAGACTCGTGCGTCATGGAGCAATTGACTTGAAGACTTGAAGATTTGGACACTTAAAGAACATGCATACATTTTTGCTCGTGCCTAGGAGTACTTGAAGACTTGAAGGATTTGCAGACTCTCGACGTGTCTAGAAGACTTAACGCATTTGATTTGAAGACTTGAAGGACTTGTAGACATTTTGGCTCGTGTCTAGAAGACTTGAACATTTTCTTTGAGGACTTGAAGGATTTATAGACCTTTTGGCTCGTGTCTAGGAGACTTGTGCATTTGTTTTGAAGACTTGAAGGATTTTCTTTGAATTTTTATGCAAACAATTTATACTCGTGTTAAGGAGGATTTTGATAGTGTATACTCTTATCAAGGAGTATATAGTTTGGCACTTAATTTGAGAATTTGAGATAGTTTAAGCTCGTATCAAGAAGCATATGTTTTGGCACCAAAATTGACGGCGTGCCCTCTTCATTGTCATCGTCGTCTGTTATACCATGACTTTCAATATCAAGGCCATGAGTTGAGTTTTCTTCTTTAATAGAGTTTACACTTGACTCTATGTCATGCACTCGCGTTGCCAACTCTTCAAAGTTTCTTGGCTTGATTCCTTGAAGTATGTAAGAGAGATTCCAATTCATCCCTTAAATGCAAATCTTCATGGCTGAAGTTTCAGACAGTTTCTCTTTGCAACTTAAAGATAGACCTCTCCACCTATTGATGTACCCAATCACTGGTTCGTCTTCTTGTTGATGAGAATTTACAAGTTCAATCATGCTTATAGTACGCCGAGTGCTATAAAAGTGATTGAAGAATTCGGTTTGTAGATCGTGCCAATTGTCAATAGAGTTTGGCTCAAGATCGGTGTACCAATCAAATGCCAAGTCTTCTAAGGATCGGACGAATTGCTTGACTAGATGATCTCCATAAGTTCCAGCACTATTATACATCTCAATGAAGTGAGCAACATGTTGTCTTGGGTCTCCAGTCCCATCGAATGTTTGAAACTTTGGAGGTTGATAGCTTTTTGGCAATTGCAATTGCTCAATTCTTTTAGTGTAAGGCTTCGTGTAAGATTTGGAAATCTTGTGTTGAGCTTTATGATTATTTGCAACTTCTTCAATAACCTTCTTTAATTGATCGGCAGAGACAAAGCCTTGCGGGAAAACTTGGATTTGTTTACTTGAAGACTTAGAATTTTCTCCAACTTCAACATCTTGAATGTTTTTCTCGGCAAACTTTGCGTGCATCATGGCGTAATGCTCTTCCTTCCTTGAGAAATTTGGCTTGTGGAAAAGTTAAGTGGTTTGGATTCTCTCACTTAGGACTTCGTCAAACTCTTGAGCTTCAACTCATTGAGTAGCATTTTCATGTGCCATGCTTTGATCGCCGATTTCCATGAGCTCTTGCTTTTGGAGATGAGGAAAGACTTCAATTTTGTTGATTGTAGTCTTGATGCATCCTTGAAATCCAATGTTGTTGGTGACGTATTTGAAATTTTCAACTCCTTCTTTGCTCTCTAGCTTTTGGAGAAGGCGATTCAAGTGGTCTTCACGTTAAAAGTACAATTGTGGTGTAATCTCTATTTAAACAAATGATTTTGAAATTTGGTTTACTTGAGTGGATTTAATTTTGATCTCTTCCACATGTATTTGAGTTGAACGTTAATCCAAGGGCGTTGAGCTTGATCTTGAATTGACGATCTACTTGACTTGATATTTGCGACGAACAATTGGATCTTCGTCTTGAACTTGTTGAATGTCAATACTCTTTGGAGGAATCTTGATCTTCAAAGTACTTGGATATTTGACAAACGTTGATTCGAGGTCTTGACGACTTGATCTCAGATCGAACGGAAATTTGATTTGGAATTTGACTTGAAGGTTGATGAAGACTGGTATGATCTTCGTCTTCAGTTCTTTGGATTTATTGGGCTTTGATTTTCTTGAATGGACTTCAATATTCAAAAATAGTTTTTCGAGAGTCTTAAGACTTGATCTCGGATTAAACGAATTTTTGACTTGAAGATGAATGAAGAAAGGTATGAACTTGGTTTCGGATTTGTTGAACTTCTTGGAGTTTGATCTTCCTCGACAGAAGTGTGATCTTCAAAAATGGTTTTTGGATGGAATTGAGACTTGACGGCGGATTGAAAAGAGTTCTTTAGGAAGAACACCTTGAAGATCGTTGAAAAACGCCTTGAATGTCGCGAAGAACGCTTGAAGATGGATGGATTTGGTGGAGCAAAAAACTTAGAGTTTTTTCCTATTCAACTAGTGGATATTTTGTGTGTCCTTTTTCTTTATGAGAGGGCCTCTATTTATAGCTGTAAAAACCTAGAGCTTCATGCTTGTGATTGGTCGGTTTTATTTTCAAGATAAACATGAATTTAATTTGGCTTTCTTATCAAGAAACACATCATATTTTCACATGGCTTAACATCATTGGTTGAAATACTCCGTCTTTTCGCATGGCTTTGTATGATTGGTCAACAAAATATGAAAAAATCAATTAATAAATCTATTTTCTATTGGAATTTAATTTAGTAAAATCCCAAATTTAAAATAGAAATAATTAATTTAATTTCTAATAATTATTTTGACACTTGTCAATATTCAATTGGAGGAAGTATCAAAAAGGAACATAATTAAATTATATGAAGAACACTAACTACCACTTAACATGGAAAGAGAGATGGATGTTTGTCTCTAATAGTCTTCAAAAACTGAAAATGGTGAACACGTATGTGTGCGTGTGTGCTTTTTCGTGGAGGTGGCTGGTTTGAGGGTTTCGAAATCGAAGCAATCCAAATGTAATAAACATTTTTATTATGAATTATTTCATTATATTGAGTCATAAGTTAAATTGCTATTTTTTTTGAATGATAATATTAATTTGTCAAGTTTTCATATTTGCATAAGCTCAATTAACTATGGTGATGTTCTTTGTGCATTATCCATTCAAGCAACCCTTGCATGATGACAAGATACCCGCTTCACGTTCCATTTAGTCGGCATCTGGAATAGGAGGCAAGAATTCTCAAATTTCTCAAATATTTGAAATTTTCGCCCAGGAAATTCTCGTCGGGTATGCGATGAGTATCCAATTATTCATAGCCACTCCCACCCCTATTGATGAGATTGTGTAGCTAGAATTAGTCGTGTCCAAAGTAATAATTTTTCCAGCTCTACCTCGACCAACTATGATTGAGTTTGAATTTGAGGAGTTAGTTCCAGTTAGTTGCAGAAAGTAATATTTTTCCTATATAAATTATAAAGTGTAAATAAAGTTTTTCTTACATTTAGATGATATTTGAAAGAAAAAAAAAATCAGTTACGTTTGGCGTGCGAATGCACGCGGGACCCATGTGAAATGAGCCCAGAGTGGGGGCGCTTCACGTTCCGCATGTGTGGGCGCATTATTGTTCTATCTGTAGCTCGTGATTCTCATCACTCGTTGCTATCTTGACAATTTATTATATTCCTTTAATTTTTCGCATCCATTTGTTAGGCCAAATTCAACTCGAAGCCAGCAAATGTAGACAACACGAAAAAAATTGACCCAATCACGGATTAAATCAATGCTAAAGCATTGATCACGATTAACGAGAGTTCCCACTAAATAATGTAATTTATGGTTGTCACTTTGTTAGAATAATTCTAACCTAACTGGTTATTGGAAATGTATTTGTCATTCCAACCAAAAACAACACGTCTATAACTTTAGTACGTACATTAACCTACTCTTCATTATTGAAAAACTCTAGTTTTTATTTTTAGTTTATCGAGGAAATGGGAAATGAACGGTGGTTGTAAGTTTGTGTTTTGTTGCACGAAAAGATGAAAAAATACGTCAAGTAAATTCTCACTTAAAAAGAAAACTTCCTTATATATTGCTTTTGTTAATTAACAAAGAAATATCAAATTGTTGCACATGATTTTCTTTGATAAAACATGATCGGTTAATTCCTACGGTTGTTTGTGAGTAAAAGTCGAGAATGTTTAATTATATATATATATATATATATATATAAGGGTGATCGAATAACTTTTTGATATAATATATGTGAAATTATTTAATACAAACGTTATATTGCTGGCGTGGCGCAACAACCACCAACTCATGGTTGAGTTGAAGTGATGAGAATGGATATTTTCTATATTTTAAGAAAAATTAAATTTAAATTACATTTAGATCGTTGGTTGCACCACCTGAGCAGTACACATGTTTTAAGTTTTAACAGATGAATATAAAGTTGGTCCTATAATAATTTATTTATTTTGGTAAATGGTCTTATAATAAGTTTAAAAATGGCTAGTAAATATCTAGTATAAAATATCTACAATATTAGTCCTATGACTAATAACATTTGAAAAGTTTAATAATGTTTTGTTTTAAGACAACTGATGTAAGCTACTTCATTTTATACGAAATGCCTAATTAACATGACGTGTTAGCATCAATATTATATAAGATTTTGATTATATATTTTCTTGAGAATTGAAATAAAAAGAAAACAATAAAGTATTACGGATAAGAATAGCTAGTGGGTATTTTCTTATCTATTTTAGATATGATATATTCTTAGGATCTTTCCTTATCATATTCTTAGGGTCTTTCCTTATCACTTACTCAACCTCTTTGTATATAAAGAGTTGTAACATTGTTGTATAGTTTTAAGAGTGAAAATATATTGAGTGAATTATTTTCATATGGTATCTTTGTAGCCAAGATATCAAATGATATCCCATACCTAATATTTCCCACCATGTCTGAAGTTCAGTCCTCCGATCTTGGTGTCGCCGCCTTACCACCACCATCTTCTGCACTTCAAAAACCGCCCACCTCTCTCGTCATTGTTACAGCTAGTCAAAAATTTCCTTTCAAATTCATGCCCACAAACTATCTTTCGTGGCGTCTGCACATTGTTGCCCAACTCAATTGCCTCAATCTCCTTGGCTATCTCCAGGGCACGTTGCCCCGATAAGTCTGACGTCGTCGCCCATACTCTTTGGTTTCAACAAGATCAACTCCTCCTCAGAGCTCTTGTTGGATCCATCTCGGATGAGTTACTCCCCATCATTCACTCCGCCACCACATCCTCTGAAGCTTGGGTGAACATCATGCACTCGTTTGCGCGTCCGAATCATACTCGCGTCATGGCTCTCAAAGACGCATTGAATTCTGCAACCTTGAGTTCCCGCTCCATCACGAAGTATCTCACCGAAGTCAAATCCAAGGTGGATGAGATAGCTATGATCGATTGGCCCCTTCATGCCGATGATGTGACTTTATATGTTCTCAACGGCTTAAGCACAGCCTACCGGGACATAGCCACCACCATTCGCCTATGTGACCACCCCATGTCATTACCGGAACTTCATGGTGCTCTATTGAATCACGAGGCCTACCTTCGTCGCCAAGAGTTCGACGCCAATTATATCACCGCCACGGCTCAGTCAGTGGTGCATATTCCAAACCCTAACCGCAATAACACCCACGGTCGTTAAAACTGTGGTCGGGGCAACTACCGCGAGAATCATAGTCATCGTGGTCAGGGTCGCAACCCCTTGAGTTATGCCCGTGAATCGTTTACGTGTCAACTATGCCACTCCATTGGCCATGCAGCCCCACAGTGTTATCGTTTCTTGAATCACCAAGTTTCGTCTGCCAACGTTGCCCGTACCCCACTGCCCTCGGGCTCACGCTCCCCGACCAACAATTGGCATGTGTATTCGGGGGCCTCACACCACATGCCGGCTGATTTGAATCAACTTACCTATCACTCTGAATATGATTGCACATACGAGGTTCAAATAGCTGACGACAATGGTATGGCTATTACTCACACTGGTTCTTCTTCTATTAAACTCCCCCATCGTGACTTAAATCTATCTAATGTATTGTGCGTCCCATCTGTAAAAGAATAGTCTTCTATCTGTTAGTAAAGTTGCAAAGGATAATAATGTCTCCTTGAAATTTTTCTCTAATTAATTTGTCATTAAGGATCTACCTGTGAGGGACCCACTGGCGACGGGCGAGTGTAGTAATGGAGTGTACCACATCCATCCCGGGTTCTACTACATGTAGCTTGATGCGAAGTTTGCATCATTGGGAGTTCATACGAGTACTGCCACGTGGCAATCTCGGTTTGGTCATCCATCGCCTCAGACGAGTTCCTTTTTAATTAGTAACTTTCATTTACCAGTTCGGAATATTGCCTCTGCGAAGGCCATGTTTTGTGATTCTTGCAGTGTCAGTAAGTCTCATCATTTACCGTTTGTGAACTTATCTTTTGTGGCAGGCTTTCCTTTGCACTATTTATTTGCGGATGTTTGGGGACCTACTACTATTTCTGTTGATGGATTTCGTTATTACATGTTGATTATTGATCTTTATAGTGGATATTGTTGGATCTTTCCTATGGTTGCTAAATCACAAGTTCACGAGATTTTTATCAAGTTTTGGCCTTTGGTTGAGAAACAATTTGGGTGCCCAATTATTGATTTTTTCAGTGATAATGGTGGAGAGTTTTTGGCGTTACGAGGTTAATTTACAAAAGAGGGCATTACTTGTCTTATCACCGCTCCCCATACTCCAAAACAAAATGGCATAGTTGAACGCCATCATAGGCATATTCTTGAAATGGGGCGTGCACTTCTTCATCAAGCCCAACTACCGCCATCATTTTGGTCATTTGCTCTCCAAACGGCGGTGTATCTTATTAACTGCTTACCATCTTCCGTCATTGTGAATGTTAGTCCTTTTGCACGACTCTTCGAGAAGGCTCCCAACTATCTCAAACTTCGCTCATTTGGTTGTCTCTGCTACCCATGGTTATGTCCATATATCTCAGGCAAGCTCTCATATCCTTCACGGTAATGTATCTTTCTTGGATACTCTCTATCTCAAAGTGCATACAAGTGTTGGGATCCCATTGCCCGTCGTATGTTCATATCTCGACATGTTTGTTTTTGTGAGGATCAATTTCATTATGCAAAGTTGATTTCTATCTCACCGACTGAGTCGACCCCACCTGTCCTTGACGTACCGCCTCCTTTCACTATCGGGTCATCTTTACCGCCCGTGTTACCTGCAGCACCAATGTCTCATATCTCCTCTAGACATTATCTTTCTGATGTTGGGGCAGATGTTGGGGCAACATTGCAACTAGTCATTTCAGCCCTTACTCCTTATGAACATTATGTTTCCAATGTTGGGACCGATATTGGGGTAACATTGAATCCAAAGACTTTGAAACCACCCAGTAACGCACACCCTATGGTTACTAGGGCCAAAAATAACATCTTCAAGCCCAAGGCGGTTTATGTCGCCTCACTACATCCCTTGTTTCCTATTGTTGAGCCCACATCTGTTTCCTCTGCTATGGCTGACCCCAATTGGCATACCTCCATGTCTCAAGAGATTAGTGCCCTTCTCCAACATGGCACGTGGGATATTGTTCAGCGCCCCTCTTTTTCGAACATCATTGGATACAAGTGGGTGTACCGGGTCAAATGCAATCCGGATGGTACCATTGAAAAGTACAAAGCTAGCTTGGTTGCTAAGGGCTTTCACCAACGACCCGGGGCTGACTATGATAAGACGTTTCGTTCGGTTGTTTAACCAGTTACCATTCGAGTTGTCCTTGCTCTTGCCGTTTCCAATGGGTGGTCCCTTCGTCATTTGGATGTTAGAAATGCCTTCCTTCATGGAACGGTATCCGAACTTGTGTTTATGCCACAACCTTCAGGCTTCATTGACTCCACGGTCCATAACCATGTGTGTCGCCTTTGCAAGTCAATCTATGGTCTCAAGTAAGCGTCACACACTTGGTTTCAATCCCTTCGAGCAATGCTCATCTCTCTCGGGTTCTAACAATCCCGGTCTGATTGTTTCCTTTTCTTTTTTTTCACAAGGACAAGGTAAGGCTCTTACTCTTAGTCTATGTGGACAACATCGTCTTACCGGCAATGGCACATCTCTTATATCTACAATCATTATCAAACTTCAATCCACTTTTTCCGTCAAATATTTGGGGTCTCTCTCCTACTTTCTTGGTATTGAAGTTATTCCGTGTAAAGATGGTCTACTTTTGTCCCAACACAAATACATCAACGATATCTTAGAGAGACACCGTATGACCGGCACAAAACCCGTCTCTACTCACATGACTACCACGGCTCCCGCTGCTAGCTCGGCCGACACAACACCATGTGGCGTTTATACGTATCGCCAAGCTATCAGTATCTTAGAGAGACACCGTATGACCGGTACAAAACCCGTCTCTACTCACATGACTACCGCGGCTCCCGCTGCTAGCTCGGCCGACACAACACCATGTGACGTTTATACGTATCGCCAAGCTATCGGGGAGTTGCAAGATTTCTCCTTTACTCGCTCGGACATCGCCTTGCTCAATTCGTCTCGACACCTACTGAAACCAACTGGATCGCGGTCAAAAGAGTCTTTTGTTATTTTAAGCATACACTCACTCTCGGATCCTCATTCGCAGTCGCTCTCCTCTTAAGCTTGTGGCTTACTCGGATGCCGGTTAGGGAGGCCATCCTCTTAACCGTAGCTCGACCACTGCCTTCATGGTTTTTCTCGGGGATAACCCTATCTCGTGGAGTTCTCGCAAGCAACTGGCGGGCACGTTCCTCCACCGAAGCCAAGTATAGAGCCTTGACCGCTACCACTTCCGAAGTCCTATGGATACAAAATCTCTTATCCGAGCTTCAGGTTACACTTTCAATCAAGCCCCTCACCTTTTGTGACAACATTGGCGCCACTCACTTGTCGCTCTATCCCGTTTTGCACTCACGCATGAAGCACATTGCCATAGACATCCACTTTGTTCGAGATGTTGTTAGCAAAGGCCTCGTTTTCGTCTCTCACATCAGCACCCGAGACTAATTGGCCGACATACTCACCAAAGCATTGCCTCGAGCTCGATTTTTGTTACTTTGCTCCAAAATTTCCTTAGTTGACGAAACACCAATTTTGCTGGAGCGTATTAGGGATAAGAATAGCTAGTGAATCTTTCTTTATCTACTTTTGATATAATATATTCTTAGGATCTTTCTTTATTATATTCTTAGAATCTTTCCTTATAGCTTACTCAACCTCTTTGTATATAAAGAGTTGTAACATTGTTGTATATTTTTAAAAGTGAAAATATATTGAGTGAATTATTTCTACATAAACATTAAACAACATGACAATGTTTCCTTTTACAGATTAAAAATATAAGATACAGAAACATAAAGCGGTAGTGTTAATCATACATTTAGATGGATCAATTTGGCTAATCATAGATTTCGATCAATTAGTTTAAACTTAATTGCACTTGGGTTTATGCATAGTGATCGGTCGAGTTTTAAGTGTCCTAAATCTAGATGTAAATGGAGATTCAGCGATAGAGGAAAAAAGTTATCAGTCTGCTGCAGCTAATAATTTTTCCATTAAGAAACCCAATTGTTTCGACAAGATTATCAAACTTTTCTTTTTTCTTTCGTGACCAAATGATGAGTTTGATCTCTTTGATCAACTTTGAATAATTCAACTCATGCTTTGTTCAAAGAATTAATAACAAAGTCCGTCTTATATAAATTGATGTTACACAAACGTGACCCTGTTAGCATATATGTAATGATGTTTAAATGATTTTTACTTACAAGTGCTTTTGAGTAAAAAATGTGAGTCTTTGCGAATTTTGTAGGAAAGACTCGTAAAACATTGGTTAGGTGTTTGCATTACTTAGGAAGGAATGACTTTTTTTCCAAGAGTAGCGCTCTCAATCCAACTTTTTGGATTTGTGTTGTTTTAATTTTTCTATTAAGACAATGAAAACTCAATAGTCAATAGCTAGTATTACAAGCAAGAAAAATTGAATTTGTAAGTTCAAAGACAAATTAGCTATGGGCCCAGCGCTCCCGGGAGCGCTGGATCTCAGACGGCGATAATAACATAAAGTTTTACCATGCGTATGCGTCGCACCGCCGTCGTATGAATACAATCCAGGGCATTCACACTGGAACTGGTCGATGGGTCCACACTACGGGAGAAATTATGCAAGAATTCTGCAACTTCTTCTAAACGTCGGCGTCCTCTCCACCTCCGGACCCCTCCCAATTATTCGTTGCACCCCTCCTCCCTCTCGACCCTTCCTTTCACCCCCAACTTCTCCTACCGGTCGACGAGGCAGAAACTCATGAGGCAAGATTCAGCATAGGAGTCACCAAGGCCCCGGGCCCTGATGGCCTCAACGACCATTTTTTTCCAGCACTACTGGAGCAAGCTCCAGCCCCACATTGCGACTGTGGTGTTTGATATTTTTGACATGACTCATATGCCACCTAATATCAATCAAACCTCAATCGTTTTCATCCCTAAAAAGAAACAGCCTCACTTACCACAACACTTTCGACTAATTAGCCTATGTAATGTGAGTTACAAAATCATTTCCAAGCTATTGGTCGCTCGGCTTCGCCTTGCGATGAATTCCGTCATCTCTCCCTACCAAAACGCCTTTGTCCCCCACTGCTCCATAATGGACAACGTCCTCATCACTCAGGAATTGATCCACACCATCAATAACAGACGGAGTGAGAACCGTGGCCTCCTTGCAATTAAGATCGGTCTGGCTAAGGCTACGACCACGTGAACTTCATTGAGTTACAACTCATCCAATTCCATTTTCACCGTGCACTCATCACATTGCTCATGGCATGCGTGCAGTCGGTGGAATTCAATGTTAGTGTGAATGGTGCCAAGTCCTCGGGGTGGCACCCGAACCCGGGCCTCTACCAAGGTGACCCCCTTTCCCATTATCTCTTTATATTGTGATAGAACTCCCCATTACCTCATTTGTTTGGGTCATTGAGTCGGGCCAATTCCTCGTCGTTCTAACTAGCCGATGACGTGCGGCCATTCTCATCCTCAGCTTCACATATGACTATTTTATCTTCTGCAAGGATCATTCGGGCACTCTTCAACTCTTACTTGAGTTTCTTAACTCCTTCTATGCCTTGGCGGGTCCCGGGGTGAGCTACAACAAATCTTGGGTACTATTTTCCCCTAACATCCTAAACAGAAGAGGTCGTGCCCTCCTCCACCTCCTCGGCATGGAACCTATGACCAGCCCAAATAAATATTTTGGTATCCCAATATGGCAGGGCCGCTTTCGCTCTAGCTTCTTTGACCTTGTGCTTGAATGATTCTCCCGCCAAATCAGGGTCTGGCACTCTCGATACTCATCTGACGTTGGGCGCCGTCTCCTCATCCAATTCACCCTTCAGACCATGCCGGTTTACCATATGAGCAAGCTCCGCCTCCCCCGTTCCGTCCTCAGTAACTTTACTAAACTTTCCAAATCTTTCATTTGGAATACAGAAAGGGATGGGCGGTGAAAGAGCATGGTGCCTTGGCGGATCGCGTGTGCCCCTAATCGTTTGGGAGGCCTTGGATTCTGCCACCTAGAGCAACTCAACGACGCATTCATGCTCAAATTAGGCTGGCGACTACTCCACGCATTGGACACCCTCTAGGCATGCGTCATGCGAGCCAAGTACTTCCCTAACCGAACCGGTCACGGAACCCATCCCCGCTAACTCTAGCAGAGCCTGGAAATCTATAGCCCGCCACTTCGCTAACTTGCTCAGCTCAATGCGATGAGTGGTTGAGAATGGTGCATCCATTAACTTTTGGCACTCCAGCTGGTTGGGCCCCTTCCCTATTGTTGACTATATCCTAGCCATTCCACCCAAACTTCTCACTCTCACGGTTCGGGACGTCATTCGGCCACCAGGGATGTGGAACCTCGCAGCTATTGGCCATATTCTCCCATGCCACATGAGTTTACTTTGGCAGGCATTGTGACGCTCACGTGTCCTACCTCGTATCAAGTTCTTTGGCTGGCTATGGGGACAAGATGCACTCGCCACGTGCGACTACCTTGCATGCTGACATGTTCCTATCTCACCCTCCTACCCACACTGTCACTCGACTATCGAAACGGCAGAACACCTATTCACCGAATGCGCCCTTTTCTCGGACGTGAGATGAGCTTTCCTCCTTTTTGACCCTCCCCAAAACAGGGACCATATCATCCCCCACCGGCAACGCCTTTGTAACCTAATTGTTACCCTCATTTGATGTTGGGCTATTGTAAGGCACGAAATGAATTCCTATTCCAGGAAATCCAATCTCCATAATACTCATTTCGAATAGTATTACGCAAACCCTCTCATAAAGTCCGCCAGGACCTTTCCAAAAACCACCCATATCTAACAGGTTTTCAGTCCGTTGGATCCCACCCCCACCGGATGTGTTCAAACTCAACACAGACGGTTCGATTCTGGTTAATCTCAGCCCCACAGTTATGGGTGGCGTGATATGTAATTATGTGGGTATGATAGTTGGAGCTTTTTCCAAAGCAACGGGATGTAGAACTAACAATGTAGTTGAGCTCCAGCCTATCCGCAAGGGAGTACTACTTGTCTTATAGCTTTCAATTCCAGCTCTCATTATCGAAATTAACTCAAAAGTTACATTTAACTCTGTCACCAGGATGTGGGGCTATATGGCCTCGGTTGAGATGAAAGCCCTCCTCCATGATATACGGAGATTAGGAGGAAGATGCCCCCCACCTTGTTCTTTTCCTGTATATATCGTGAGACGAACATGTTAGCGGATGTGCTGGCAAAATAGGATCCAACCGTGCTTGTATAGACTGCCCCGTGCTGCCTCCCTTTTGTGCAACCTAGCTAGGTTGCCCGCCCGGATTAGAGGAACTTGCTTTATATGATATTAGTTGTACATACACCAAGCTCTCTCGTCAGCCCTGACCCCGCACCCAGCTGTACATTTCTGGCTTCGGCCTAGTTTATAAATAAAGTAGTTGTTGTTAAAAAAGAGAAAAAGACAGATTAGCTATATTTTATAGACTTATAGTTATAGACTGAAGTAGAAGGTTTTTTTTCTCTCGTTAAGAAATTACTCTGTTACTGACAATCAAAATTTTATATATGTAAGTTTCACATATGTACATGATTAACAATATCTTGTTTTAGGTGTATATGATCGATGTGATGTACTTTTGATAAAAAAATGAAAATTGTTTCTTCATCTACTACTAATTTTTGAAACAGCAATTACGCAAGCGCAATATCTTGTTTTGTATTTGTTGGGAAATTTTACTTTTCTATGGTTTTAAGTGATTAATTAATTAATAAGCAACAAATTAAATAATAAATTGAATGAGTGTGTACAGTGGTTGAAAATCTGACGAGAAAGTCCAGTCATCGAACAATCACTTACGCACCTAGTCAGCTGAAATCGTGCCACCTTTCACCCGAATAGGTGCACAGTCAGCCGAAATGGTGTAGATTATGGCGGAAAAGTCGTGACGTGGAAAGGACATGTCCGTCCAGTCAAACCCAAGGCCAACTTTCGTAATCTATAAATAGCCTCCCTACTTCTTCATTTTTCATTCAATCAAAAACATTCTTTCTTTCTGTTTTATTCCGAGAGTTCAAAATATTTTTTTGGTTCGCCGTTTCTTAATAATCAACGTGCTGCTATATTAAGAACATAGTCGCTGCATCTTGGGAACCGATTGGTGGATCAAACTGTAAGCACCGAGCGGGGCAAATATCGTTTTAAAGAGAAATGATTCATTGAGAACACATTGGTGAAAGCGGACATCCCACAAAACTTCATCAAATTAGTGATGTTTTGTGTGACTACTCCAGATATTCGTCTAATATGGAACGGTGAAGTGAGCGAAGCCTTTAAACATTCTAGGGGCATTCGCCAGGGAGACTTGATATCACCATACCTATTTGTTACGTGCATTGAAAGGCTGGCCCATATCATAAGCAGAAAGGTCAACGAGGGGAAGTGGAAACCGATCTCTTCTTCAAGACATGGACCTTGAATTTCACACTTGTTCTTTGCAGATGACCTCTTACTTTTTGCACAAGCTAGTACATCTCAAATGGAGGTTATTCTTGATTGCCTGCACCAATTCTCTTCTGCCTCTAATCAAAAGGTGAACATGAATAAGTCGGTCATTATCTTTTCCCCGATTGTACCGAGACAACTTGTTAAAGAAATTAAAGCTTATCGGGTATTCCTGCGGCTACTTCACTAGGACGATATTTGGGTGTTAATATATGTGACGGTAGAATCTGTAAACACTTGTTTGACAAGGTTATTGAACATGTCCAACAACATTTCTTCTCATGGAGACACAAGTTCTTTTCTTTTGCTGGAAGACTTACTCTAATCCAATCTGTCACGTCATCGATACCTCTATACACCATGCAAACTTATAAATTACCGACGCAAATAAACAAAGATCTGGATAAAGCCAACCGTAACTTTCTTTGGGGAAGTACTCGTCATCGTCGTAAGGTTCACCTTAATTAACTGGAAAATTGTTTGTTTACTGAAAGATAAAGGTGGTCTGGGCATCCTTCAAATGGAGGACATGAATAAGGCAATGATAATGAAGCTAATTGGGATCTTCTTGTGAAAAAAAAAAAACACTTTGGGTGCACATCCTTTTAGCGAAATATCTCAAAGGAAAATCAGCACTTATGGCTAATAAAACTACAAACTGCTCCCACTCTGGCGCTAAATTGCAGCAAATTTGGAACTTATGCGGGAAGGAATAAGACATGTTGTTTGAAATGGACAAAGAATCCGATTTTGGCTTGATTGGTGGACTGATTCTGGGCCACTTATTAATCATGCAACAAGCCCACTCTCTGCCGAAGATATGAACATACCAATGTGTGAGTATGTTAATGATGATAATTCTTGGCGTTGGGACATCTTGCATCATCAGCTTCCTCCATCTATTCTAGCAGAAATCTCTAGTCTTTACATTGACAAGATGGATCCAAATGAAGACTACCTTCATTGGGGATTAACCACTACAGGAAATTTCTTGGTTAAAAGTGAGTATGATTGTTACGCAATTCGGGGGAACCAAAATCTGCTAAATGGTCATTGGCTTGGCGTCTCAAAACTAGACAACGTATACGCAATTTTGTTTGGCTAGCTATGTGTGATGGTCTTCTATGTAATGAGAAAATGTGGGCACGTCATATGACAACTGATCCTAATTGCAGTTGCTGCAACTCAGCAAGCGAAAGCTTGATTCATGTTCTTCAGGATTATCCAGAAAGCAAGAAAATATGGCGTCACTGGTTACCGTAACATGCTCAACAATACTTTTTACTCTTGGCACTTTTGAGTGGTTTTAGACAAATCTGAAGCAACAAAAGCCATTAGATGATCTGGAGACTCCTTGGGCGACAACCTTCGCTTCGGCGTGTTGGAAGATTTGGTAGTGGAGAAACAAAATAATATTTGACAATGTAGATAGTTGGCCTTATGATGGTGCATCTCGAATTCTTACGTTTGCAAAAGAGGAACATAAGGCTTGGACAAAGATAAACACTTGGCAACATCTAAAGGGATGCAAAATAAGTCGTGGTTTTTATTGGCACAAACCACCCACATGAGTGATAAAGATTAATGTCGATGGTAGTGCTAGAGGAAATCCGGGAAATATTGCTTGTGGAGGAATTGGTAAGGACGACAATGGTCAATGGTTATTCGGCTTCGCCGCAAATTTGGGAACTGGATCAATTGCGCTGACAGAGTTATGGGGTGTGTACTTTGCCTTATGTGAGACAAGGAGGATGAGATATAGGCGGGTTATAATTTCATGTGACTCACAAATTGTTGTATCACTCGTCAATCAGTCGGCCCCAATGTTTCATCCCTTTTGTCCAATGATGGAGGCTTGTCGCTCACTCATACTACAATTTCTATCGTGCGAGATCATACATGACTATAGAGAAACGAATAAGGCTGCAGATGGTTTGGCTAGCTTGGGTCATTCACTATCGTTCGGTTTGCACAAATTCGCTAACCTTCCACCATCCATTTCCTCGCTACTTTTGTACGACTTTGTAAGTAGCACGACTTTGTAGGAGGAATGAATTGGCGATGTGTTCCTGAGTCTTAGAGTTTTGTGTTGTGCAATTTGGGCTTAGCCTCTCCCTTTGTAACAAAAAAGAAAAAGAAATATTCAGCTCTTCCCTCGATTTTAAATACTGATTTGTTTTTTTTTTGTTTTATACCCGTTACGATCAGCAGTATTGCGCCATATGATTTACTAAATCATAAAAATGGAATATATTCATTTCGAGGAAATACGCTTTATATTACACTGTGATGTGTCTCACAAATGGTCCAGATGATCCAAAGTTGAGATTTTCTTGCTTTTGCTTATCCACAATTCACATAAACCCATAAATACCCATTAGTTTCATATTAAACATAATATATTAAGCTAAGCAAATATCGTAAAATATATGTTTTTTCATGTGTTATGTCGATCTTTATGGCGGGTATGAATGTACTTTTCTTTTTAATATGTGTCTGTTTAAGTTTTTATTTCCTTTTCTATTATATATGTACATTTATGAATAAAAAATCAAAAATTGAGAAACATACGTCTGAAACCTGGAGCTTATGCACCTCCAAATCCGTAAACAATTCGCCTTCCATCCAACTCTCTCCTCTTTTAAACGCCGCACAATATCATATTCTTCATGCCGCTATTAAAAAATTTACTAAAAATGCCAAATTAATTGAATATAAGCTTGTATAGTAAAAGTAAATCCACAACTGTCACGATTCACGAACCAAAACCATTAAATACGAATGTGAAACGAAACATTCAAACGTTTAAAAATAGGTTGAAGGACGGTGAAACCAACGTAAACGAGTAACGGAAGCAACAAACAAAAGTTATAATGAAATGAAGATACAAAACGTAAAAAAGGACAATAGCCAGCAAATCTTTTTACTGGTTCGTGGAAAACGAAAAGAAAGCTGCCACCCACACAGTTAATATTAGCTACATACATCTAACTTGAAAAAAAAGAAAAAAGAAAAAAGAATGTGAACAAAATATGTGGAATAAATAAATAATAATGAGGAGATTTCTTCAAGAAACAATTTCACACCAAAACAAAAGAGCACCAAAATGGAATCCTATTTTTCTTAACAACAACAAAAACCAACAAACCACACAACTACTACTCTTCCACCACTACCATCCATCCAACTTTCATTATTATTATTATTTCTTGCCATTATTATTTTATTAATTATTCTTATTCCCCATTCCTTTTCCTCTTCTCTACTCTCTTCTCTTTCATTATTATTGTTTGGTACCCCCAACCCCCCCACCTCTTGAAAACAATAAGTGAAAGCAAAACCAAAATTCCCTTGTGGGTTTTTCTTCTTCTGATTTCATTATCAACATCTTGAGCTCATTTTAGGTCAGTTTTTTTTTTTGTTTTTTTTTTTTGTGTATGAATCTTGGGGTTCCCTTATCTCCCAGTTGGTTCTTGATTATAATTTTATTTTTGATTTGTTTTTGTGGGTGTCTGTTTTCTTTATGGGATTATTGAAGTGGGCTACTGGATGAAGTCCTTGTGCATGATTATTGGTGGATTTTAATTTCTTGTTCTATAGGATTTCATTTCAATAAGACAGGAAACTAGTCGAAATCGAAAAAACTTGTAGATCGGTAGATTGTGTTTTGAACCTTTCTTTCATCAGTATTTTGGTTGTGTTGTTTGTTGCTGGGAATTTGGCTTTGTGGGTTAGAGTTTTGGATGAAGATTACTTTTATTAATAGATTGTAGATTACTCTTTGTGTGTGTGTCCTATCTGATCCTTTTCGAGCTAAAAATCGAGTCTGTTTGAGTGGCTAAGCTGCTTGAATCTGATGCAGTAAAATATTTGATTTTCAGGAAGATGTTAGGTGGAGGAGCTAATAACGGAAACGCGATGTTCCCGGGTTATGTGGAGGACAATCGCGTCCAGTATGATAATACCACATTGCCTCAGCTCCAGTTATTTGGACACGGTGAGTTTACATTTTTGCATCTTATTGAGTCTTTATGTCTTCTTAATGCTATTGATGCTGCGCTTCTTGGTATGTCGTCCATCTTCTTATTTCTGATTGGCGTTATAATTGGCTACAAGTTGTAGAGTTGTGAGGAATTATGTGCTACTCCTTGTAGTTAGACGATGAAGCATTAGAGAACATTAAACAACACATACTATGTTTTATCTGGTAAAATATGCCTATTTTCAATCTGAAATCCTGCTTTCTATGAATCGGTGTTGTACCTTGTACGCAATTTTGGGTGTTCTGTAAATGTATAATAGTTTCTGACGTCCGGCTTTCACAGGAAAAGGGATCGCTAGTCCCTATTCAAACACACTTTTTAAGAAGTTTACTCTCTTATTGAAATGCAGCATCATGAGAGATCTAATTTCTGTACATAAGTCAGTTGGTGGTGCTGGAACTGAAAATTACTTCCCAGTATTTGAAATTTCAACCAGATGATATTTTTCATTAGTGATGATCTCCTTTATTTCCTTGGTTACACAGATGGTTGATTAATTATTGTGTCTATATGTAAATGGACAAATGGTTTACTGAAAGAAGAAAAACTTGGACGTTTTATGGAAGGAAAAAACACTTCAATCATAGTCGACTATTTTCTCTAGGATTTGTTTATCCCTTTTTAGCTAATGATATTTTTTTCTTTTGCAGATCCAATTCAGGGTGATGCTGGCACTAGTACCACAAACTATATAGTCAGTGAGCGCATGCCACCTGTCAATCGCACTATCAAGCGGGCTAGGGAAAGTGAACCTGTATTTACACAGCAGAAGCTCCACATGTCTTTGAACAACAACTTGTGTCAGAATGAATCAGGCAATATTGGAACCCTTTTCAATCCCAATCCTGTATCAACTGGTCTCAAACTCTCTTGCGAGGATGACGAGCGTAGTTCCTCTCTTTCTTCTGCCTGTGAGAATATGAGGAAACCCTTTACTGCTACTCCTTCCCTTCAAAATACTCTGAAGATGGAGATAGATCGACAGACTGAAGAATTTGACCGGTATATTAAACTTCAGGTACAACCTTACACTCATCCTTGTATCCCACTGAGAATCAAGGAACGGACAATGTTGCAAACTCTATTAAATTGTGTTTGTGTTAACATCTGACCATCTTTCTTCTGTATTTACTTGTGTTTGCAAATGGGTAATGAAAACATTCATCAACATTTAGGCGTACATGAGCAATTTCAAACACTTTGCATATACCATCAGCTTTTGCTTTCAAGCAAGTTAAGGAAAAGTAACAAGCAAGCTACTTTTTAGTTCTTCTGCATGCACCATGTTGCTAAATTGTTACTGTTTTTAAGTTGTGAATCTATGCGTGACAGGAAGAGAGTATGCTGAAGGGCGTAAGAGAGTTGAGTCAACGACACACTGTTAATTTGTTCAATGCTCTAGAAAAAGGGGTCACCCAAAAATTGCACGAGAAAGATCTCGAGATTGCTACTATAAACCGCAAGAACAAAGAGTTGGGGGAAAGAATAAAGCAGGTGTCGACTGAAGCTCAATCGTGGCACTACAAAGCAAAGTACAATGAATCAATTGTCAACGTCCTGAAAAACAATATTCAGCAGCTCATGGCGCAGGGCCCCGGCCTTGCCCGTGAAGGCTCGGGGGATAGCGAAGTAGACGACGCAGTATCAGGCACGGATAATCACGTTCTTGCTAGTGGTTCCGGAAATCAAGAAAGGCTGAAATGCAGAGGCTGCAAGGTGAAAGAAGTCTCTTTTTTGTTATTGCCTTGTAGACATTTGTGTCTGTGTATGGACTGTGAAGGATTCATCGACGTTTGTCCCGTGTGCCGGGTAATGAAGACTGCAAGTGTTCATGTGTACATGTAATGAAAACACATGGTTGCCAGAGCAGTTGTGTTCTTCATTACCTTTTGTGGATGAGGCGATAACTGCATGTTTCAGTAAAAAAATGTTAATAGATGAAAAATTGTGAATTTGATGATGATAATGTTGGTGTAAGAATTCCTTATTGTCGAGCTTGTAAAGGTATGTTTTTTGCGCAAATGGATTTTTTGAATACTACATTGTTAAAAACTACATATCCTAGATTTGGTGTAATTATTGAAATTTCCTGTAAAACTACCAATACCTTTCGAACTAACATTGATCGCTGGCGGGTGACATTTCTTTATAAGTGAGTAGTAGCGCCGCCCTCATCTTTAAATGCTGGCGTGTGACATTTATTGATAAGAGCTATAAGACCATTGAGAAACTTTGTAAAATAAATATAGTTTTTAATTTGTATGTCCTCCGTGTGAAGGTTGCATCGTATGACATTTTTGATAAGTGAGTAGTTGTGAAATTTCGCACTCGGGCCTATAAAATTATAATCCCTACCAAACATAATCATAACTGCAGTTTTGTTTCAGTTTTCGCCACACATTCTTTTCGTTCCAACTTCTCTAGGTGTGTCTCGTCGAAGCTCCAATTCTCTAGCATCAAAGTGAATGTTAAGACAAGATTTGGGGTTTTTGCTCTTAACCTAACTTTTCTCTAGCATGAAAATGAATGTCAAGATACGATTTGGGTTTTTTGCTTCTGATTATATAAGAAGAATCAAAAACATCGTTTTTCTTTTGGGAAGGTACTCTGAGTAGTGGGTAACTCGTACATCATGTGGCTAGAGCTTACCAATATCAACAACGAACTAGCTAGAGCTGAGAGCCTTAGCTCCGCTCTTCTATGAGGATCTTTTGCCAATTAGAATTAAACAACGTAGTTGATAACAATTAGATAAAACTATTTGAGGACATAAACCTTCGGCCCATGAAAACACGCTACCGAATGAAGGAAACCTGGTGGGGCCCAATGAAGCAGCTCCGTAATACGAAGTAAGAATGACTCGACATAGCTACCGTGATTAAATCTCATCCTTGATACATTAATCTCTTCTGGATGAGACCGTAGTTAATAAGGTGGTCATAAATGATACATCGCCCTTGTAATATACGAGCAACTTCCCCCACCTATATAAATTGGATGTCTTTTCTAAAATAAGGATCATCACAACATTCACAAGCTAATCCTTTCTCTCATAATAAACACAATAATCCCTTCGAAAGAAAGAGTCTCCTCGTAAAAATCATTCTTTCGTACCTTTATTCTCCTCCCTTTCCCTACAAAACGATAGGTGTTCCGATCCCCTCTTGATTCAAAGGAAAAATCCTATCAACGATGGCGCCATCTGTGGGAATTGGTGGATAACCTCAAAAGAGTTCAATCCTTGCGAAAAGATGTGAAACCTCAAGAAGAATCTGCCTACCAAGGAACTCATTTTGCCCCAGGAGTGGCACAATCCACATACCTTCTGGTATGAAGCCCGTAAATTTACCTACCGGAGATAAGGCTAGTGAATTGGCAAGATCATATTAACCAATACATAGCCAACATGGATTTAGTCTCGGGCTCTGACTGAGTACTATGCCGAGTCTTCCGATCCACGCTAACAGGAAGAGCCCAGGCCTGGTTCTCCAAACGAACCGGTCATCCACACCTTCGAACAGTTGAAGCAAATGTTCATTCGCCAGTTTACGTGTAACCGAAGGTATCCCAAGTCCGCCAGTCACCTCTTTGCAGTAAAACAAATGAAAGACGAGATTTTATGGGACCATATGCGCCGTTTTGCTGATGAAATACTCGATGTCCCCCACGTCGATCCTGCAATGCTCTCTGAAATACTAGTGCAAGGGCTACGATCGGGAGAATTGCGGACTCTATTGTTGGGACCAGAGTCAGAGGTTTAAACGACCTCATGCAACAAGCGAAAACCTTTATCCTCCGCGAAGAGGCTCGTAAGGCAAATGAACGACTAGCAAACACTCACACCTTAGACCCAACCAACCCTAGAACCTATGAAGGAAATATGAAAGATAAGCCACCACGACACAAAGAATAGAAATCCGGACCTCGGTGCCACTTGAGTTTGGTGTCGTTGCCCCTTATGACTATCAAACCATAAGAAGTCTTGAAAATCATGGAGCAAGAAATAGCCATGCGATGGCCTCAGAACGCCCGAGAGCCTGAACGACTTAAGCATACGGGTAAGTATTGCTTATACCACCGCATCTATGGGCATCGAACCAACGAGTGTGTCCATCTGCAAAAAGAAATTCGAAGGCTGTTACAAATGGGGTATTTGGGAAAATACGTCATACGGGATCCTCGAGAAGGTAGGCCACCATTAATAAAAGAGTAGTTGCTAAGCAAGGCCGCATAGACGAAGGAGAAATACAATACTACAAATCGGTAATAAGAAGCCTCGATGACACAATGAAATATCTTACCGCTTCGCCCCACTCTTACGAACATAATCCACCCACTTCTTTTGTGATATGCGACAGTGAATAGCGATTGTGATTCATTGTGAATGTGATTCGTATTGAACCGTGATTCGTGTTAACATGTTGTTACTCATTAATGTCGAAAAAAAGATATTTTTCTAATACAAAGTATTCAGAAATGCTGATTGTCGAAGGGAAAAAAGTGGGAAAACATTTTCCCCCACCTTTTCCCTTATTTGTGTTTTGAAAATTGGCGGGATTCTCAATCACGTCAACAACGGGATCCCATCTCGTTAATCCCGCCAACGATAGGATCCCACATAGACGGGATCTCATCCACAACGAGACAGGAACGGGAATGGGTTTCGTATTCCGTGTACACGGGATCAATCCCGTTCCCACCCCTAGTAGAAATACCGAGTTTTCCAATCCCCAAAAGAGGAAGTGATATTTTTTAGAAAATGGAATTTAGATTTACGAGGAGTAAAGTAATAGAAAGGAATACCTGCCGACGACACACTAACCCCATACGAGGTCAAGAAATGCTCCATTGTGCACTATGCTCCTCTTATCAAGCACATGAATACGAAGCCTGCCAGACAAGTATACCTGTTGAGAGTCACCTAGCTAGGAAACAATCCACATGCTCAGAAAACTTCACAAAAGAATAGAGGCATTAAGGCTCTCAGTCCAGCCTGAATTTGGGCCGCGTAGATAGTAACAAAGCCCTTGGGTGGATTATCAGCACGCTCGACCAAATGAGGAATTTGCACCTCTTGTACTGTAGAATCCACACCAAATTCCTTCAAACAGGAAGACGTGTAGACCTTTGTCACCACCGAAAGAATATTCTCCACCGAAATATGTTTCGGCTTCACCTCCTCATCCGTCGTCCTCTTCCTCAAAGAATAACTAATTTGATTCTCGGACGAAGTACCCATCATCTCAACAAGCCGAGTGGAACTTGAACTCTCCTCAAGAATAACGGTCGAAGGATGAGTCGGAGATGCCGCAAGTCAATTAAAAAAGGAGAAAAAGGAAACCTGACCCACCGAATGAATAAAAGCAAATACAAACTCTGGTAAGAATTCAGGAAGTAAGAAGAATTCATCAAGACTAAATGCCCCTTCAAATGAGTATCAGCCCCCTTATATAAGCCGAAACAAAGTACCATTGGAACCGTCCTCTGAAAAAGCAGGCATATCAACACATGGAGATAGCCCAACGAATGTCCAAGGGTCACTAGCCGACAAAGTCATAAATGCTACTTCAACAGACAAAAGAAGCAACGGACCCCTAGGAATTATCTACTCAAAATTTTTATCGTATTTTACCTCCCATCCGAATGAAATTGGAGGAATCCTGATAACAATTATATAAAACTATTCTAGGACACAAACCTTCGGCCCGACGAAAATACCCTGCCGAACGAAGGAAACCTAGAGGCCCTCAAGGAAGTAGCCCCGTAATATGAAGTAAGAATGACTTGACATAGCTATCATGATTAAATCTTATCCTGGATACATTAATCTCTTCCTAAGGGGTCGTAGTTAATAAGGCTCCGGATGAAATCATACTTGGTGATGCTATATCGTTCGAGGTCCGAGAATTGGGGGAATCTGGGGATATAATCACTGATATTATTCTGAATGCCAATCCCGAGTTGGAAAAGTAAAGCACTGTAATTTTATTAAGGGAATATAGTGAGTTACAAGGGGGGTCATGTGTGAGGGGTGATACTTCTTCTGTTATAGAGAATGCTTTTAAATATTTCTCTAAGTACAAATATGCTTATAGTAAGCTAGGCGAATGTTCACTTGGTCCATTTGGTGTTGAGTGTGGTGTTGTTTATAGTGCTGATCCAAAGGTCTTCTGTACAATGAGGGTTGGTCTTCCTTCATAGTTTTGGGTGGTGGTGGTGACCAATGATATATGAGGTCCTATGTGCCAATGAGGGCCGGTCGATGAGAGATGCCCAATAATGTGAGTTTGACTAGGTCTTTTCTGACCGGACAATGATTATATCTGCTCCAATCGTCTTAAGGGGATTTCTGAGCCAATGAGGGCGGGATGACTCTGCTCCAATAGTCATTCTAGACAAGAGGGGGCCGGTAAGGTTTACTACTTACTGCCCAAATAACAGTCTTGAACCAATGAGACGAGGTCTTTCTTCATAATGACAGGTGGTTGGGAGCTGCCTTTAACGTGGGTAGTTGACACTTTACTTGAGTCGAGTCGTGCCATAGTCGTGTTAAGAGGGCCCCCTCGAGTTGTGTTTATCTCCGGGTGGTCCAAGAGGGCCCTTCGAGTCGTTTTCCTTCCGAATGGTTGAGAGATATTTCAAGCCGCGTCTCTCTCCGTGTTTATTATGCTGAGGTCGTGGATGAGAGGTTTTCTTCTTATGACCCTTCCTTGTATTCCCCCCTTCCCTTATTGTTTTGTAATGCTTTCCTTTCCCAAAAGAGATTTAGTTAAGTGTTGCAAGCTAACAACCGAGGGTCCCTTATCACGGATCCCGTGAGATTCGACTAGCAGAGTTAGCTTGTTAGTAGGTCACTTACTGGCCCCTGGGGGATGAGGGGGGGAGGGGGAGGGGGAGAGGGGGGCTCTGCCGGTTCTTAGGGGTACCCTGGAATGTAAATGACTATGTGCGACAAGTGAGGTGTACCCGAGCTTTTTATTCTGATTGTATACCCTCAGTGGGGCGTTAGTCGGCCGTGACCCGGGGGTACCATCTTTTCGGTCCTTAGTCGTTTTTGTGAGGTACTCGTTTTGCCTATACCCGAGGGCGGGTAGGATTATGCATCATCAGTACTTAATAAGGCGGTCATAAATGACACACCGCCCTTGTAATATACGAGCATCTTTTCCCAGTTATATAAATGGGATGTCTTTTCTAAACTAAGGATCATCACAACATTCACAAGCTAATCCTTCCTCTCATAATAAACACAATAATCCCTTCGAAAGAAAGAGTCTCCCCGTAAAAATCATTCTTTCATATCATTGTTCTCCTTGTCCCTCAAAAAAGACAGGTGTTCCGACCTCCTCTTGATACGAAGGAAAAATCCTATCAACATTAGTCTTTTGCATTTTACTTGATTTTGTTATTACGCTAAGTAACATGTCGATTACATGCATATTTAAATTAGTTTAATTAAAATATGAAAACTAAAAACAAACATGTTGATGCGTGGCTGTCAATGCTACTAGTATATACTCAAAAGAGAACAGAAAAAGAAAGTGCTCAAGTATTACAAAAAGATAATAATAATAATAAAAAAAAATTAATTGTGCACACGAATCTTAGATGTGCAAGAACGAAAACGCCGGCAAACAGCTTTGAAGGTTGAGGACATATCAACCTTGGTACTCCTTACCTTCTTAGTTTCTCTCTTATTATTCTTTCTATCCACCATGCCTAAGCAATTTGTAATGTTACGTTTTTCTCCTTCTTCTTTTTTAAATGTGTAGCTTCTCAAGAATGATTGTCTGCCACTAAAGCTTTCCACAATCGAAGGATCCCCATTCGTACCACGATTACTATCATCATCGGCCATGTGAGCGAAATGGATTGTACGAACGTACCCCTTGTGACGCCTGAACAAATTGGAGTGCATTGGCAACGGAACACGTTCCTCATTGTTAACCAAAGGAGATGCCATGCTTCTTGTTTCTTGCTAGCAACAAATTTAAATCGTAAGAAACAATAAAAATAAAATACAAAATAAAATAAAATAAAATAAAATAAAATAAATTATTAGTCGTAGGGCTAATGTTGTTGTTAATTGGTAATTCTTTTCTGGTTGCTATGTTTATACTAACTACGAATCGGTGCCTTAATATTGATCTTCTCGGATTAGTAACGCAGTTTCATTAAAAGATATGGACTCTTTCCGAAAGGTAAGTTTAGAGTACTAGGACTCTTTGTCACACAATTATATAGTTCTTCGAAATTGCAGCACAGTTATTTCGGATAACTACAGTTACGCTATATCACTTTGGTCAGGTTTGTGTAATTTCAGAAACCTCCTTTTAGGTTTGAGTTTGGTAAAATTGTAATGACTTCCTAAAAAGACTAGCGGTTAAATGCGAATGAAATTTGATAATGTCACCCATGGTAATATAGTATTTTTTAACTTTGTGCGTGCTTAATTAATTAAAATCTTTTTGTAGTTGTAGATGCAGATGTGTAACGTCATGTAAACTATCAAGTATAAATATATGATGAACTTGGCGTATGGAGAAATTATTGTTAATTAACTAAAAAAAATAGTATTAGTCTAAATTGTTTGTGGCAATTATCAGATACAACATTTTGTATAAAATAACTTTTTTGCAAGTCATCGTCACACTATCGACATTCACTGATACATGGAGGGTGGTGATGCATAAGTTGCTTGCCTCATCGTGGTCGCGCTCCACTATGTTGAAGAAAATAACATGAAATTCGTTGTTGAGTATCTCTAGTCATTCACTACAAGATTTGGGGGGTTTTCACGACCCCCCATGGTGACCGCCGGACGGTCACCAGGTTTTCAGCGACCGCCTATATCAACGGGGACGGCAGGCGATCCCCGGAACAAAATGGGGACCGCCAATGGCGAGAATAATCCCGTCGTTGGGCCCAAAAATGGCTCAGTATTGGCCAAGAAAATGGGCCCAGAAAATTGGGCCCATTTTGTTTTTTGTAGCGGTCGCCATGCCAAGGGTTTTTAAACCATTGGTAGCCCTCTCTCCTCACTTTCTTCTTTCTTCTCACACACCCCACCCCCCCCCCCCCCCACGCCGACGATTTTCACACACACACACACCTGATCTTCCTCTTAACACACTATAGGCGACCGCCACACAGTCGCCCTTCTCTCCCGACCGTCACAAGGTCGTCGTCTTCTCGAGTGTCGTCCGCGACCGCCGCCCGCTATTTTCGAGGTACTCCGCCCGCCATATCTGTATGTTAAATTGTGATTTTGCACTTGGCATTTGATACACAAATTTATGAACTATGGTTTTTGGCATTTGAAATTTCCAAATGGTTTTTTGGTTTTATAGTGAATTTTAGATGTAGGAATTCGTAACTGAAGGTCTGATGATCAGTTGTTTGGTGTTGTTATTGCAATTCTAATTCGTGCGTTTTTGATGAAGTAAGAACAATTGCATATTCACATACAATTTGATGGTTGGGACTAAGGTCAATTTTGATAAAACAATGATAGTGGTTTCGTCATTAATGTCTTTAGTGAAGCGGTTAAGCACCTAAGGTCATTCGTAGACAAGGTTCGAGAAAGGGATTTGATGTTGTTAATATTGTTTTGATTAATATATTTAATTTGTGTTTAATTAGTAATTTAAATGGGTAACTATTGTTAGATCATTGGTAACTATTGTTAGTAATTTGTGTTAATAATGTTTTGATGTAATTGTTAGTTTAGATGTTAGAAGTTCATTTAAGTGTGTTAGTTTTGATCATAGTGTTAGTAGTTTTGATTAAATTGTTAGTTTTGATGTTAGTACATAATTAAAGTGTGTTTGTTTAGATTAAAGTGTTAGTTTAGATGTTAGTAGTTTTGTTTAAGTGTTAATAGTTTTGATTAGTTTAAAGCCTTGATTAGTTTAAAGTGTTTAAATTAGTTTAAAGTGAAGAAATATTATTGTAAAGTGAATTTGTTTAGTTTAAAGTTAATTAAAGTGTTAGTTTAGATGTATATTAAAATATTAGTTTAGTTTAAAGTTAATTTTGATTAGTTTAGATGTTATTGTGTTAGATTAAATCTATTATTATTAGTTTATTTTGATTAGTTTATTAGGTAAATCAACAATCTATCGATGATCCAATTTAGATAATTTTTCTTATTTTGGCAGGACATCTTTTTGTCATGTCTAGCGATCCTTATCATAGACCACCATTGTCGAGTAGAGGCCCTCCTTCAAAAGGGGGTCGTAGTCGAGGTACTGCCACTTTTGGCCGAGGTAGTGGTAGTCAGAGTCAGCGTCATGGCCGAGGTACTAATAGTCAGTCAGGTGGGCGAGGTAGTCTGGACCTCATAGGATACGTATTATAGCGCCTCAGACCAAGAGTGAGGAGACCACACCAGTCATACAGCAGCCCCAAGGTCGTGGGTCGGGTGGGGCATCTACTTCGCTTGACGCCTACTTTACAGCGCCAACTTTTTGTGGAATCTCTTGGCCCTGATGTAGCAGAGGCTATCCAGTTGCAGTGTGTATCGTCTGCAGTCGACGTTAGACCACGCTCGTCAGAGTCCACAGGAGCTCAGAGACCACCATCTGCAGAGTCGACGGGCACTCATCGACCACCGTCTGTCGGGTCATCAAAAGCTTTGAGGCCATCACCTACAGCTTCCCCTGGATCTGGACTGAGCCACCTGTCGACCGCGACTCGACCGTGTAGGACACCCACTATAGGGGCCGAGCCACCCGCAGATCCGAAAGATAAGAAGGAAATGAATGAAAGAGAAAAAACGATGGATACCTTTAGAATTAGTGAAGAAATTAATGAATCTTAAAGGAGAAGAGGTGTATATTTATAGCCAAAAAACTGCAAATAGGGACCGTCGGGTGGTCCATAAAGCCACTACCCGTTGGCTTTAATGACCGCATAGCGGTCCATAAACCAGTAGGCGGTCTCTAATAATATTCATCCATTTTTTTTATTTTATGGAACATTTATGGTGTCGCGTTGTTTGTTAAGTTGATAAATATCCTAATAATAGTTAAGAGAACAAAATTACAAGGTTTCATGAAAATTGAAATAACATGTGATGATGAAGTGTACGTATAACGTATAATAGGTCCAACGTTAAAAACTCTTTCCATCTCATTCAATCTACTATTAAAGAACTAAATTAGTAGTTTTATAATCATTTGTTACTTAAATTGACATGTTATAATGAGGTTAGTTGCTAAAAATAAAAAAATACATGTAGATCGTTCCATAAAATCAAAAAAAAAAAAGATGTATGAATATTATTAGGGGCCGCCAGGCGGTCCGTAAAGCCACTTTTAGGGACCGCCCGGCGGTCGCCAATAACCTTTAGGGACCTCCGAGCGGTCGCCAAATATCATTAGGCGGTCCCTAAATTCACTGAAATAGGCGGGATTTGGGGGGGGGGGGGGGGGGGAATTTAAAAATTTCGAAAATTCAAAAATTTCACCCTCAATACTATATATAACACCACTCTCCTATCCATTTTTTCAACACTCTTCAAAAACACCCAACTCCAAAATTTCTCATATCATTTTTCTCTTCCTAAACCACAAAAATAAAAACCATCCAACAAAAACTTTCATTTCTTCATTTTTTAAAGAAACACTCTTCTCTCTTTTTTTTTTTTTTATAAAACAAACACTCTTCTCCTTTTTTTATTTCTTCAAATCTAAAACACAACCTTTCTTCTTCTTTCTTTTAAAGAAACATTCTTCTCTTTTTGTTTTTTTTTCTTTAAATCCAAAACACAACATTTCTTCACTTTTTTTTAACATATGCCAAGAAAACACCCAACATTATGTTCTTCATTTTTTGATTGTTTTTGGTTTATTTTAATAACTATCATTTATTTTACTTTTATTTCATTAGGGACCGCGTGGCGGTCCCTGAATTCACTGAAATAGGCAGGATTGAGGGGGAAATTTGAAAATTTCAAAAACTCAAAATTTTCACCCTCAATACTATATGTAACACCACTCTCCTATCCATTTTTTCAACACTCATCAAAAACACCCAACTCCAAAATTCCTCATATCATTTTTCTCTTCCTAAACCACAAAAATAAAATCATCCAACAAAAACTTTCATTTCTTCCTTTTTTAAAGAAACACTCTTCTCTCTCTCTTTTTTTTTTTATAAAACAAACACTCTTTTCCTTTTTTTTTCTGCAATTCTAAAACACAACCTTTCTTCTTCTTTCTTTTACAGAAACACTCTTCTCTTTTTTTTTTTTTTCAAATACAAAACACAACCTTTCTTCACTTTTTTTTAACATATGCCAACAAAACACCCAACATTATGTTCTTCATTTTTTTATTATTTTTGGTTTATTTTAATAACTATCATTTATTTTTACTTTTATTTCATTATTTACTTTGTTTTATTTTGTTAACTTTCATTTCATTTTACTTTTTTGTCATTATTTGTTTTTTGTTTTATTTTGTTAACTTTCATTTTATTTTACTTTTTTTGTCATTATTTTCTTTGTTTTTGTTCTTGTAAATGTTTGTTGCACATATTTACACGCAATTTATACAAAAAACCCAACAATATTTCGGTAAATATCCGGAATATTATTGGGTTATTTTTAATCCGCCGCAGACTTTTAGGGACCGTCGAGCGGTCCCCAATAATATTCAAAGCTTCAGGGACGGCTCGACGGTCCCTAAAGCTATGAATATTATTGGGGACCGCTCGACGGTCCCTAAAAGCATGAATATTATTGGGGACCGCCGAGCGGTCCCTGATTCTTTGAATATTATCGGGGACCGCTTAGCGGTCTTTGAAGCTTCTGAAGTGATTGGGGACCACTAGGCGGTTCCTAAAACTTCATGTGGTATTGGGGACCGCCGAGCAGTCCCCAATGCTTCTTCATTATTGGGGACCGCCCAACGGTCCCCATGTGGTGTCCGACGGTCCCTAAATTTGCGGTCGCAAAAAATGGTCCCGGGGGTCTTTAGGGACCGCCCTGACTGTCCCTAAAGACCACTGAATCTTGTAGTGATTCAGTGGTGCACACAAACATGCAAATCAAAAGTCCAAATAATAACAAAAGTCAATTTCTAACTTATATGTAATACATATATCTAATTTCACATATATAATATCCTTGCCTACCACTAAGATTCTAAAGACAAAGCTCCCACAAACCCTCGTATATATGCTCAATCCTATCAATCTAAGACATAACTGCTAAGGTATCGACGAAGTTGGTGACCTGGGAATGCCTCGTTGTTGAGCCTGGTGGCCTCTCTATCAGTGGTGTCGTCACTAACTCTACCATCAAAATCCACTCCCGTACAAGGGATTAACTGCACTTAACAGTCCTTAATCAAAACTGTATCTTGGTCTGCACAACACACAAACTCTCTCTTTTTTTTCTTTGGAAGATTGATACAGTACTTACAATCGTAGAAACTCATCAATGTAGACACCATCATTGTTTGTGACAAAATAAAACTTTTAATGAGCACCAAAGACAAGACCTATTGACTATTTGACCGGCGTTGTCATCATAAGTGAAGACCATATAAACACACAAATCTATGATGTATGGATACTCCAAAAAAATGGTCGGTCAGTGTCGGATACGTACCGGATACCGATACTCTTCGGATATGTATCGAATACACCACTTGATGTATCATGCATTAAAAATAATTAAAACGACGGATATACGTATCGGATACGCTGTTAATTTAACAATAGATCGTATATATGGGATAGTGTCGGTTACAAGTATGATACAACGAGTCTATCGCTAAACTAGACATACTCTAACTATGCTAGTCTCGAGTAGGCTTGGTCTTGAACACCTCGAACTAACGCTAGATGGAAAGGAGAATGTCAAAAGTATATCGGGGATGACATCGAAGGTTATGTCGGGGATGACATCGGAGCCTTGTATGTCGAAAGTGGTCTACTGCTTACGTCGAGGATGATGTTGGTGATATATATCGGAGATATATATCGGGTATGATGTCGAATACTTATCGGGTTAGGCTCGATATAGATGTATAGTAATTGCGGATAATTAAAATTTACCTTGATTACCAGAATGCGGGTATTTATAAGCCTTGATATGCGGGGACCATTCACGTGGTAAACACGTGAGCTGTACTATATCGAAGGTCACATTCGATATAAATGTCGGGTATGATCCCCGACATAGGTAAAAACATGGGTTTGGCCCATGGCCGGCCCAATACGGAAAATACCCATATCATGTAGTCCCCAAATTTGAGTATTATTATTCGAAGATGATAATAATTTGTAAATTAAATGTAGTTTTGAGTTATCAATACCTCTCATCCCGCCAGTTTGGATAACGGAACACGGACACGAGAATTTTACTAAAAATCTCGGTGGACCTCTAGTATAATTTACGTGTTCAAGAGGTCGTTATTCGAACTCATGGTGATTATGTGTGTATTGTAAATAAAAGAGCACCATGATGGAAAGGTAGAATGTTCTTTTGATATCGAACTATTTTCGATATGTATGTCGAATTTGACATTCGATATGGTGGATATTTAATTCATATCCGTCATTTTGCGCCTATAAATAGTAGCTTGCTTGGAGAGAGAAGAGTTCATTTGTCTTCTAGATTGTTCAAATCTCCTTCAGGCAGGTATGTCGGGGATACCCGATATAAATTTTGGTATGTTTCTCGATATGTTTTTCGATATGACATTCAATGTTTATTTGTTGTTTTTGCAAATTCTGCAACATTGCTTGCGTGTTTCCTTATTTTCAAAAGACATGTCTGGAATTCGCGCTCGTATGCAGAGAATTATGGAGCGTCGTGCTCAGGAAACTGCTGCATCGGCATCGAGAGAAGATAAAGCTTCGTCTGACCCTGTGTGAAAGCTGGTGTTTCAGAGGTGGTCGCATCTCCGTCAACCGTGAGACAAACTGTTTCAATCGTTGAGACATCCGTGCTTGATGGTGGTCAATCTCTTGTAGGGAGTATTAGTGTCGGGGAGGGGATCACCTCTTTGGCCACCAAAGCTGGTAGCGAGAGGATCCTTGACATTGTGGGGTGTGTGGCCGGAGCTGATGTTTTGCTCAAAGAAGTATCTATGGCCAAGGATGTTGCTATGTCCTACGAAGTTCGGCCTCTACCGATGGAGCAGACTGAAATCCGTCCCTCCGTTGTTCTACCCCCGACTGCAGTTGGTCCTCCTGTGGAGAGTAATCTTGTATCTGTAAGGATTGCGGCCGGAGCTATGCCCGTTGTGGCAACTGATGAGGCAGAACTGGGGGTTCATCTAAGGTCCCCATATCATTGTATGAAGATACTTCTGATTGGGTCGCTAGTGCGGTTAAAGGAAAATGTTCTGCTATAAACGTTGCTTCATAGATGCCTTCTTCTCAAGGCTTTCGGGTTAACCGTGCTAAAAGGTCGTCTGCTCCGACTGCTTCACAGTCCTTTAAATCTAGCTAAAAGAGGACTCGAGAAGAGGGATCCTCATTGCCATGTCCCACTACCGGGCAAGGGCGAGCGAGGTCTGGACCTAGTATCTACGGTAAAAGGCTGGAACTCCAGGAAGCTGACGCGGGTCTTCCCTCCGCCGGCAAGGGTACATGTCTTGACCGAAATGGAGCGGGTGCAAAATGTGTGTTGCAACATGCACGTCTACCAGAGTATGAGTTGTTGACATATTGCAGTATTTATTATATTTTTTGCGAGTGCTTTGTTTTTATGGTCAATGTTTCTGCAGCTCGAGAAAATGCTGGTGACCTCCATGAAGACTTTTAGTCAGTCTGAGGGTGATAAGGATGCTATTATTGCTCAGCTCGAGGCTGACATTATGAACATGGCTGACTTTAATCCTATGGCCCTAGAGGAACACGAGGCTGATAAGGAAGAGGCGTTACGCAAATGCCGGCTGATGAAGAACGCATTTGATGATGCTTGTTCTCAACACGAGAAGACAACATTCCTCGCTAATCAGTATAATGAGAATGTCTCAAAGAGTAGGACGACCACCGTCGGGCCGAAAGTGAGCTTGCAAAGGTAAAGGCGGAGAATAAGCGTTTGCTGTCTGAGCTTACAAAAGCTCAAGCTGTTCTGAAGAAAGTGGTAAGTCCGCGTGTCTTTCATGTGCAATATCCTCTTATGTTGAGATTTCTAGTTAATGTGTCGTCTCTATAGGACGAGTCTCCTGAGGTCTTGACGCGGGTTACCAAAAATTTTTTGGCAAGTGGGACTTATCAAGAGCTCATTGCTGGGCGCGGTGTCATGGAGCGGGAGGAGGCCTTCCAAGCGTTGATAGGGCAGGTAACTGCCAAGAAGGGATTCAAATAAGGGTTCAAGTTCATGGAACTCGATGCCATGTGTGGTCCAGATGGTCTGCCCCTTAAAGACCCTGAGTCTATGAACGCTGCCTCTGAGCAGCTGGACCCCTTTTCTTCCCTACTGAAGGAAAAGGGTCATGCCTGAGCTAAGTCTCATGGTTTCATATTGGCATTGCATCGCCCAGTCGTTCATTTGGTTATGTAATAATTGTATGAATAATGCTACTTTTAGCCTTGTGGACTTATTTCATTATGTTCCTCGTTCGAGTGATTTTACTATTACTTTCCTTCATGTTTCCATGAGTATGATTCGTTAGATCTATACCCTCTTTGTTCGTTTGAGATCCCGCCAAATGTGTAGGTTGCTACATTATGTCAGGGTCTCTTTTGCTTATCACGTTGGATAGGGGAGTTACATCGCAAGAAATGTAGATAGTTGCGCCTGTTGGGGTGCTCTCCGGCCTATTGTGGAAAATAGGGGAGTTATGATCCCGTAGAATTTGTAGGTTTGTCCACTTTCTGTCGGGTTTTCTCCTCCCTATCATGGTAGATAGGGGAGATATTCCCTGGGAATTGTAGATGTTCGCCCCTTCCGGATGCTCTCCTGCCTATCGCGGTGGATAAAGGAGTTACGATCCCGTAGGATTTATAGGGTATTTTCAGATTCATAATCGTAGATCTAAAATTTGGTGATTTACTCGAGATCCTTTTGGATTCATAAGTTACTACTTTTGTAGGGTTCTTTTCTGTTGGTCGTAGTGGATAGGAGAGTTACACTGTAGAGATTTGTAGGACTCGCACCTTTTGGTTACTCTCCAGCCTATCGCGGTGGATAGGGGAGTTATGACCCTGTGAGGTGTGTTGTTTTCATCCCAGGTGCTCTCCTATTGTTGTGGATATGAGAGTTATGTCCCAGGACTTGTAGATGTTTGCCCCTTTCGGGTGCTCTCCTGCCTATCGCGGTGGATAAGAGAGTTATAACTCCGTAGGATTTGTAGATTCTACGCCACTTATCGGTGGGCGATATCCCGTAGGATTTGTAGATTCTTTGCCACTCATCGGTGGTCGATATCCCGTAGGACTTGTGAAGTCTTTATCACTTATCGGTGGTCGATATCCCGTAGGATTCGTAGAGTCTTTGCCACTCATTGGTGGTCGATATCCCGTAGGATTTGTAGAGTCTTCATCACTCATCGGTGGTCGATATCCCGTAGGATTTGTAGAGTCTTCGCCACTCATTGGTGGTCGATATCCCGTAGGATTTGTAGAGTCTTCATCACTCATCGATGGTTGATATCTCACAGGATTTGTAGAAGTTACTTTCCTGCTGTTTGGACAAGAAAACACAATATATATATGAAAAAATTGATAAGAAAAGTTTGGGAAATAAATTTCAGGCTATTCATTTTGTCCCAAAAGGTGAAACTTATGTTCTCCCATGCCCTTGCCGGGCAATGTGATTGTACTTGCTTTAGATAGGGAATAGTTGTTTTAGCAAAGAAGTGTGGCAACATTGCCCTTATAGCATAGGATATCCTATGAGGGATATCTACAAATGAGTGTGCTTTTTGGGCATGCTTACTTGACACCTGCTATTGAGGCACGTTATTGTCATATCCCGTAGGATATTCCCTGCAATGAGTTACAAATTTTGCAATGCAGTTATATCAGTTTGAATGATAAGAGATAACGATAGATAACCGTCAAAGGCTAGGTAGATCCTAACCCGCCTATGTCTCCCGTTTATGAAAATCAGACAGGCGTAGTTTTCCTTGTTTTAGTTACAGTCCAGCCCAACGATGGGGCAATTTAGGGAATTGGAATTGTTCAAAATGACATAACGTAATTGTTCTAGGAATAGTAAAAGACAGTAAATAAACTGAAGGTCGGGGCCCCCAGCTGAAGCGAGGTGATTATTCCGTATCCGGCATGTATTCCTGCTCGGCTACTTCTACCTCTTGTATCTCCCTAATCCTATGAAGTCTCAGCGAGGCCACATAGCACATCCAACCCTGCTTCTGACCTCATATAATTTCACTGATTCCATCCTAGGTAGGAAATTCCATTTTCTGGTGGTAGGTTGATACTGCGACTCTCATTTCGTTGAGGGCGGGACGCCCAATGATAGCATTGTAGGGGAAGAAAAGTTTGACCACAGTGTATTTCATTGTGATTGTCCTTCTGCATGGTTCTTCCCCGAATGAGGTGAGCAATGTGATCTGGCCCACTGAAATTACTTCTCCTCCTCCAAAGTCGGTTAACAGGATTGAGACCGTCTCCAAAATGTTCTCGGGTAACACCATTTTCTCCAAGACATGGGCAAAGATAATATTGTAGGTGGTACCATTGTCGATCAGGGTTTTTCATACCTGATACTCGGCGACATCAATTGTAACAACTAGTGGGCAATCGAGTTTACCTGCCTCTAATGCATGCGGCGTGAACTGCTCCAGATTCCACTTTGTGAATAAAATCTCATGGTCTAGGAAATCCTCCTGTATAACTGAAGTAGTATAACCTATATAAGTCCCAGCCTGCATCCGACGAGTTATTCTCTCGCATCCTTGAGCTGAATCGGCACCTATCGGTCCTCCGTTGATCACATTGATCATTCCTCGAATTGGGGCAGTGACAAAGGCCTTTCCACGCTAGGTTGGAGCTTCAATTGCCTTCTATTTATCTCTACTGGGGGAACGATAATGGTCGATGGGTGGCAAATGGGATCCGTCGTCCCTTCGGCGATTACTCTTTGAGTTTCTAACGAACTCCACTAGCTTGCCCTAAGCCTCCCAATCTCATTCTTCAGATTGGTAAACTCTTCTGCTTCGTGCCCCATCTGGCTGTGATATTCACAGTACTTTTCGGAGAATTTCACTCCTTTGCTCCCCTTAGTTTCCTAGGCTCATTGAGCCACCTGATTTTATGTGCAACGGCAAATATTCCTCTGTTCAGTGGGGTACATCTTCTTGGGGACCTATCCCTGTATCGTTCCTTTCTTGGAGGCCTGCTTTGATTGGGACTCTGCTTGGTTTCCATCATGCATCCTCATAAACAATGTTATATGCGAGCGCGTTCATCTGATCTATCGTGGGCGATTTAAGCTTGATCAGCTGGGAGGCAAACCTTTTATGCGTCGTAGCATTAAATAAGATGAGCACAACTTGATCCCCTCTCGGCTCATCCACCTTGAGCAGTTCATCGTTAAACCTCTTGATGAAATCCCCGAGATTCTCTTTGTCTCTCTGCTGCATAGCATTCAGATGATGCATGCTAGTCCTCATCCTTTTCTGGCTTGAGAATTGGCTCTCGAATTTCTGCCTCATCTGCTCATAACTTGTTATAGATCGAACCTCCAACCTGATAAACCAATCCAAAGCTGCTTCGCTAGAGTTGTAGCCAAAATCTTCGCCTTGATGTTGCACGAAAACCTATGTCAGTTGGATCACTCTTCCCATCGTATGCTTTGATGGTAGGGATCTTATCTCCCTTCTATAATACCTCTGACTCTATCTTGTCCGAAAAGGCGTCAAACTACGGCCCTCTGCCAAAGCTAGTCGTCGTTCCACTTCTGTCCAATTGTTCCATCCTCCTAGAAATGTTCCTTATATCCATTATTGTGTCATGCCCCTCAGCCCGCGGGTTCTCGGGCGACGCAGATCTCTTTTGGAATCTCACGTGTCTTCGCGTTCATCAGCTCTATGCCCCAACCCAGGTTCCCTAGTCCTGGACTCTTGTGGTCGCAGTGGCGCGCTATCCACTCCTCTATTATTCATGCGTGGTAATAGTGTTTCCAAGGCCGCATTCAATTCGGTTTGGACAGCAGCATTAATATGGTCCATGATCTCTGGTGCCAAAACTGCAGGCACTGCGGACGCGAGAGTTGGCTCTATGGTGCTTGGGGATGCTCGGGTTCATTCTGGTCCATCATTGGCTCTGGGACCGGAATAGGGGGCGCACTTTCTGCTATCGAATTATCAACTATTGGCCTAGTAGACTGTGAGCGGGTCATCCTTCGTTGCATCTTGACATCCTCGTCCGGGAACTTGGTGTTTCCAGAGACGACGCCACTAATTTAACAATATATCGTATATATAGGATATGGCCAGTTACAAGTATGATACAGCGAGTCTCTCGCTAAACTAGACCTACTCTGACTATGCTAGTCTCGAGTGGGTTTGGTCCAGAACATCTCGAACTCTCTAGATGCAAGGGAGAATGTCGAAAGTATATCGGGGATGACATCAGAGCCTTATATGTCAAAAGTGGTCTTCTGCTTACGTTGAGGATGATGTTTGTGATATATATCGGAGATATATATCCGGTATGATGTCAAATACTTATCGGGTTAGGCTCGATATAGATGTACAGTAATTGCGGATAATTAAAACTTACCTTGATTATCGAAATGCGGGTATTTATAGGCTTTGGGATGCAGGGACCACTCACGTGGTAAACACGTGAGCTGTACTATAACAAAGGTCACATTCGATATAAATGTCGGGTATTATCCCCGACATAGGTAAAAACATGGGCCTGCCCATGGCCGGCCCAATACGGGAAATACCCATATCAGCTGTGAAGCGTATCCGAGGAGTATCCGATACGTATCAATAATTTATAAGAATAGTGTGATAGTTTTCTTAAACTAGAAAAGGCCCAACAAAAACAAAGTTACAATATCTTTTCAGAAAATTAAATAGAAAATCGTGAAAACCCTTTATTTCAAACCAAAATAAAAAAAATACACAAAGATTTGATATGCTTTATAATAGTATGTTACTAATGACTGTGCAAGTGATTATATATAAATATTTTTTGATATTTTTATTTAAATTATATTCTTATATATAATTATTAATATTAAATATTTGACTCATCGCATACGTACCGCATCTCGTAAATTGTAAAAAAATCGTATCCACATATCCGTATCCGGCGGATACCGATACTCGTATCCGTATCGTATCCGTGCAACCTAGACACAAACTAAAGATTGATTGTTCTTATGATCTCCTTTTTTTTTGACATCCAAATTCCCTTATTATTATTGCAAAACAAAAATCACCGATTCATACAAGGATATGACAAACTAAGCTACCAGAGCATCAAAAAATATAGCAACTAGAAACTCAATTTCAACAACTATGGATTGTCTTCCTCGTGCAAACGGATATCCCCTGGATTAATCAATGTCGCTTCTCGAGCTAGCGTATGAGCGTCCACATTACTTTCTCTTGGAATCCAAAAGAAACTCCATCTAAGCGGCCCAACACGTTTCCACGTCCTCACAATATTCCCAATAAAATTCGCATGGTCTCCATTCACATTCTTCGAAAAAAACAAACGTCATTCATAAAGCCAAGAAGATCGCCCTAAAAAATGACTCTCTCCCATTGTTGTTCCTCCGCCATACGAAGCGCAACCCATAACGCGTGCTTTTCAGCATTACGGGAATCCATACACCCCGTGAGACACCCTTGTTCACTCCTTACAAATTCCTCCAGGTGATTACGCACAATTATCCCCATCCCAGTTGTTGTTGTCGCACAATTAATAGCAGCATCCATTCGAACTCGAAACCACGGGGTTGTCATGATCACCCACGACGGACCCAGCAGATCCGGGGATTCCCGTCATCTCTCGCCCGTGACTTGCCAAAATTCAAGACTTGCACACACGAAAGTTGCAGTGGATAGCAGTTGCGCTGCGTTTTCCCCAGCTACATTGCGGTTGCGATTCCCCCATAATGCCCAACATGTAGTCACAATCTTGGCCATTGTATCGACTCCGTAGTCCACAAAAATCCGTCGCAACCACGTAAAACAGTCCTTCCCCTCGCGCCACAAAACCGGATCCCCAACAAATAGCAATGCCCAAACTTGGCAAGCCACATGACATGTCACATCACAATGTCGAATATACTCTATTTCTCCTCCACAAATCGGGCAGTCCACCGCCACATCAACACGCATTTTAACCAATGCAGAACGAGAAGGAAGGATATTGTGACAAATCCGCCTGAGGTTTTGTTAGTGATAAAAAGATCCGCCAACTAAACAGATTATTTTTTGTCGGATACTTTGGCTTCCGCAAGAAATTCCAAACCATCGTCATGCTACTTCCACTCCCCAAATCTGAGTTTCCTTTGTGTAAAACCCTTTCCACCGTTAGGTGGTAAGCACTCTTCACCGTGAATAATCTCGAGCTCGAATAATGATATATTTATTTATCAAAGGTGGACCGTTCTCCCAAAGGTAATGCAAGAATCGCCTCGGCATCCTCTGACAAATAAATATGTCGAATGAGAGAAACGTCCCACTCCCTCGACTTATTGTACCAAAGTCCCAAAACCCTAAAGTTCAAATAACCGTCAACCGGGGGTGTAATAATGCGAAAGGACGTCGGTCATGGGATCCAAGCATCTCCCCAAACTCGAATATTATCCCCACTACCAATCCTCCACCGTAAGCCTGCCTTCACAATTGCAATACCCTCTTGGATACATCGCCACGAGAAGGATGGGGTAGAGCCAATCTTCGCGTCCAGGATAGTTGATGTAGAAAAATATTTAGCTTTGAAAATTCGCACCGTCAAACTATCCGATTTATCAAAATTCTCAGAGAAACCTAACTTGAGCATCACCTTTTCTAGAAATGACCACTCGACCCGATCATAGACTTTGCTCATGTCCAATTTGAGAGTCATTTGCCCATTTTTACCTGTTCTCTTCGTCTTCAAATAATGGTTAATCTCAAAAGCAACTAGAATATTGTCAGTGATCAAGCGTCCAGGAATAAAAGTAGATTGGGATTCATAAATAATATTGTGAAGTATTATTTTTAGTCTGTTAGCAATCGCTTTAGATGCAATTTTGAAACAAACATTGCTAAGACTAATAGGGCGAAATTGATTCATGAATTCAGTTTGATCACACTTAGGAATAAGCACAATATTCGTAAAATTCATGCCAACTGGTAGGATTGTATGGTTAAGGAAATAAAGTCAAAATTTTGTGACATCAGGACCAACAATATTTTTGGTAAAAAACATATTGTTGGTAAAAAACAGCAGAAAAATCATCCGGACCAGAAGATTTAAAATGAAACATATGAAAAAGAGGTTGTTTTACCTCATTGGCACTATAAGGTTGGATCAAAGCTTGATTCATCTCCTCTGAAACACAGGATTGCATCACAGTCAAGACTCCCTCAATATCCTCAACGTTTGGCTGCTCGGATTTGAACAAAGAAACAAAATAATCCTGAATAACTCTTTCAACCTCATTCGGTTTATCCCTTCACACCCCGAATTTCATTCTTTTTCCTTCTTTCGGATGCCCGTGAGTGAAAAAAAGATGTCTTTCTATCGCCTTCTCTAAGCCACTGAACTTTACCCCTCTGCTTCCAATACGTCTCATCTTGCTCTAAAATTTGCTCAAGTTCCTTCTTAAGCAATATTTCTCTACCATTTGATTCCTCAGTAATGATGCCGGTTCGCAGTCCAGAGATTTCCTTTGTGAGGTGCTCAACCTTTTTACGAAGCATCATCCCCGAAATATCCATGCGTGCCCAAATTGTCCGTGGAGCAGGCCATCTATTGCACCACATGAAATGAGACCCAACAAACTCTAGAGCAACAAGGTTTGTGTCTTCAAGTGCACCACGAAAGTTCCTCACCTGCCATACCGCCCTAGGATTTCCCCTTGCTTCTCCTGATTATGAAGGATTTCATTAAAATCCCACGCGCAAAGCCAAGGTTTATTTGATGTGTGATTGAGTTGTCGTAGAAGATCCCACGTGATGTGACATTGTGTCACGGTTCCCCCTGTAAACCGCCACTCATCTTGAAGCCTCGAGCAAAAAATCAACACATCCATATGATACTTAGAAAAACTAACAAGTCGTACATCTAACTCATTGCGCCACAACAATGCTAACCCACCAGATTGGCCAACGGCAAACAAATTTAAACTATCTCTAAGAGCCTCCAATTTTCTTTTGGTTAAGCAAGTTTCCATAAGAAAAATTAGAGAGGGATTATTATGAACCACCGTGCGCCGGAGTTCCTAAACTGTCCAAGGGTTTCCCAAGCCCTGACAGTTCCAAGATAGGATTTCCATTGTGATCGGTGCAGTCTCTACTGTTGGAATAGCTTGGATGTCACCACCTTGAGTATTTTGTCGCTTACTTGCTGGTAGCTTGTTCCCGTCTACCTTCTCCTTACGTTTCTTGAGCACCCCTGCGCCCTTTGATTTATCCGGCCCTGTTGGCGAAAATATGTTCGGGGTACGTTTGATACGTACTCCTTTCTCAACTTCCACTCACATTTATGGATGATTGCTACTGCCGTATCACGGACACCTGTAAGTCACGATTCCCCACTTCTTGATCCACATGCATGACATCTGATTCTACCAGCAACCCCTCTATCACGACCCTTTCTGTTTTAACTTAGCATGAGCAACCCCTAGCCTGTCCACTGAACCGTTATCCCCTCCTAATTCCAGCGGATTTTCCTTCTCTGTCCCCAACAACGTATTTTCCTGACTATTCTTCCCTTGTGCTTCAGCATTACTTTTTTCCCCCGTCTCTAAAACCGAATATCTTACATTTCCAGATTCACTGTTAAAGGTCGAGCCTGAACCACGCAGTTTAATTCCCGTTTCCCAGATTTGAGCTCCCCTCTTACCGTGATTATCACTCGATGTATTCGACCTATCCCGTCCCAAATTGTTGTGATATGGACTATCCCTCCTCCATCGGTTTGTATCCATTCGTGGCGTTGTGTCTCGCATCCATGCACCATATGGGAAGTTGTGAATATCTAATACGTCAATTTCAGAGTCGTAGCACTTGTCACAATCGTACATAATGTGCCCGATGATGCCACAAAGATAAAAAAAATTTGAGAGATGCTCATATGTAAAAGTAACCATCATCCCATCCCCATGTGAATTCCCATAAGTAGTTCACTCGACTCAGATAATTGACTTTTAATTGTAAAAACTTAAGAAAACTTGTGTTTTGTGTTAAGACCTCGCCTCTAACTTAGTACTCACTCTTAAATTTTGTGTACTCAAACACCACAAGAAGAATTGAAAAAAAAAAGTATTCTTTAAGAATTAATAACTTTTAAACTTCAAAAAAAAAAAAAGAATTAATAACTTTTAAAATAATATTTCCCAAATTTTGGAACCCTTAACTTAGTGACACCTGTGATTGTCGTCGTCATCATCACCGCCCCTCCCTTTCCCTTTCAGATAACTCATAACACCCGTTACAAATATCACAAATCACAATCCCTAAATAGCAAAATCCATTTCAAAACCGATTCTCAAGAAATGTTGAGGCACGTAACGAACAGGATTCTCGGTCAGGGCCTACGATCCCCTGCTCCTCTGGTGGCGCGTAGGTACCACGAGAGGGTGGTGGATCACTACAACAACCCTAGAAACGTTGGATCCTTCGACAAGAGCGACCCGAATGTTGGAACGGGCCTCGTTGGAGCCCCGGCTTGTGGTGACGTCATGAAGCTGCAGATTAGGGTTGACGAGGAGAGTGGCAAAATTGTTGACGCTTGCTTTAAGACCTTCGGATGCGGCTCCGCCATCGCCTCGTCCTCTGTAGGTGCGTATACTTACTTAGGGGACTGAATTTTTATAGGTTGAATTATTTGTTGCTGGTTTTTTGTGGATGAATTAGGTTCTTTTGGTGTTTTAATTTTATTTTATTTATCTAATGGGGGTTTCAAGTACACAATTGGGATTTGATTTATACCTCGTAGCTCTACCAATTCCTGTATTATCTTTCGGTTAAGATTTGCTGGTGCATCGGACTTGGAAAAGGTCGACATGAAAGAGCTTGCTTTAGATGATTAGTGAAGTGAAGCTCTGGTAGCCCATGTCGGATAGATTGGATTCTGGACCGGAGCACTGAACCTATTTGATGTGGCTCGTTTGGTACCAGAGAAACCTACTTATGAACGAGAGAGGATAATTTTACTCCCTGGTCTAGTGATGTCTAGTTTGTGGGGTTAGATAGTTAATAGATATTTTTCCCTACTTTGTATCTGGAGCTCTTGATTTTAATGTCCTGCAGTCCTGGGCTTTATGGGTCATTTACTTATATGTCATGCACCTCTTGGACCAGAGTTCAACAGTGGAAGAATGATCGAGTCCAGATACTCTGAGAAATTCTTTGCATGTATTCCTTATGTTTATTATTACTGCAGCAAAGAACACTTAAGTTTCATGAAATTTTTAACTGATTATTCGGTGTTTGTAACATAGTAAACTATGATTCTTGGACATGCTAGGTCATTACTGTATGCAAACATGTCTACGTACTAACATGTACCATCTGATAATATCTTATGATTTGTTCATCAGCTCTTTACCTGAGTTGCTAAACTGAACTTTTTCATTTTCAGCAACTGAATGGGTTAAGGGTAGAGAAATGGAGGAGGTGCTGTCAATCAAGAACACGTAAGTTGAATCACCTTCTTTAGTGTACATATGCTCGCTCGTCATTTAAGCTGTTCTGTGGGGCTTTCTTTTTTCTTCATGTTAATCTTCTCAGAATGCGCTGTGTCTCTGTCCTCTCTCTGCAATATCATGGAAGAAACATATGAAATTCGGAATTGAAGTCACAAAAGAAAAATCAAGTTGATTAAAGTTTGTGGTTAGCATAACTGGTTTTGGGGGGTTTTTTCTTGCTCTTTCGTCGAAATTTTGGTCTTATGCTGAAAGATATCTTGACGGGAACATCTCATTGTTATCTTGCGGTTTGTATTAGTTGAGGGATATATATGAATAGTTTCGGGACAATAGAGAGAATCCGGCATGATCTCAATTTTCATTGTTTGCTCATCTTGTATCTGTGTTGTTTTAGTAGACTGCTCAAGTGCAGAGATCAATTTGTAAGTCAAAGGACATGTTTGTATCCGTGTTAATTGGATGCTTGCCATTTGTGGAAATACCATAAGTCATTCTGGCTAACATGAGGTTGTCGATATCTGGATAAGAAAATGAGAAGGGCAAGATTGCCGAATATATTTGATATATAGCACTTGTCACAATCTATAATAGCAGTTGAAGATGATGAAACAGTGCAGGCTTAAAATAGACTTCAGTGACGTAGTTCTTTTTTGTTTTTGTTTTTGTTTTCATTTCTTTTGTCGCAGTCTTCGCTAAATTTCTATGTTGCTCTTGTTTAGAGATAGTTATGGTTGCTGCTTGAATGGATGGATCAGTAGTGACAAATTTTGAACTATAAATTATCATTTACAGGGAGAGTACGAAGCCACTGTCCTAAGAGCACATAAGATTTAAACATTTGATTTGGGGTTCTTTGTCACCACTAATGTATTTGAGTGTCTCTATGTATGTTCCGGAGATGTTACTTAGATGGTTGAAAATGGGAAACTTTTATTATATCTCTCAACTGTGTTGGTACATCTCTGCGAAAAATTGAGTTTTCTTTGATGATATTTGGAACTGCAGGGAAATTGCAAAACATCTCTCTCTCCCTCCAGTGAAACTTCATTGCAGCATGCTTGCTGAGGATGCGATAAAGGCAGCTGTTAAAGATTATGAGTCCAAGCGCTCAAAATCAAACGGTACTAAAGAGGCTGGACCTGTTGAGAAAGCTGCTGATGCTTAAGGATCGAGTTACAATAACTTTTATATACTGGTGTAGCGTTGATCTCCCAGTAATGTGTGTATTTATTTGCCTTTTCTTTTTTGGTTTTCACTCTTGCTTCCTCTGTATTTTACTTTTTGTCCTTCTTTTGCAACCATCCGATGTAATGCCTTAGGGAATAATACAGGTGAATGTGTAGCACTTTATAATAAAATATTATAGTCGCGAAACAAATCCTCTTTTGTTTGTGGTGCTTAGAATAGTAACATAGTTGCATGTTGTTTGTCTTTGACAGGGAACGCCGATTCTATTAGAAATATGTGTAAACAAGATTAGAATCTGGCTGCGTCATTGACCAATTCTATTAGAAATATGTGTAAACATGATTAGAATCTGGCTGCGTCATTGACCAAATGCCGTAGTAGAAATGTAAAAAAGCTTTGCTTCCTGATGCTCCTCGCAAGATTTGATCTCTTTTTCCATGTTAACCTCAGGAGCAAATAAAAGAATATTTTTACGTTAGGCTTTGATGCATGTTTCAAAGTTTGAACAAATAGGTAATAGTGCGATTTTAGCGTGAATATGAAGGACTCGCATCATGCTCGAAAGTTAGCTATGCATCTAGCGATTATCATATGAGAATTAAAAAGAATTATAACGTGTTCATAATTGTTGCCAATTTATAAGAAAACAAGATGAGATCATGAAACTAACCTATACAGCTGACATACGTAGAGGTTTCATGGGGGATTAGAGATTTGATATAAGGTAACTGCCTCTAAGGTTGCAAGCTATCTGTACATCCAAGGTTTTTATTTAGACACACTAAAAACTGTACAGAAACATTTTCCAAATTATTCTTTCGGTTTTTGAAAGCAGAAAAAAACTTTCAAAACCCTGTCTTGCGATGTTGTTAAATGCAAAGGTTTTCTACAACCTAGTTAAATAATAACATTAATATAGGCCTAACATGGCGGGCATTTGGTCTAGTGGTATGATTCTCGCTTTGGGTGCGAGAGGTCCCGAGTTCGATTCTCGGAATGCCCCTTTTATTGATCCCTCTTATATTACATGTGTTATAGCCCCAAAAAATCTTTTAGGGAAATTTCAAATTACAAGCTATGTCACATAAGTCGTAAACGCGAGCGCGTGCGTGTGCGTGTGCGGGTGCGCCAGTTCGCCTATTTTCAAAAATTCACTTCTTAATGCGCCTCTAATGCGTCTATTAAAAAATATTAAAATATTAATAATATTAAGTAAATTTTTTAATATTAGGCAACAAAATGATTATTTTCGCCAAAAAAATACTAATCATAAACAAGATAAGTCTTTTCATTCATCAAAATGTCAGTTTGTTTATCACAGCATCTAAATTACTTGCTATTACATTCAGAAAATGAGTGACGTGGTGACATGCTATATTTCACTCACTTGCAAGCATCAACAAAATATATTATATCTTAAAAACTAAACTACTAGTATTTATTATTTTGCTTACTTTTTTATATTTATATCTAAAAAACTTAACTACTATTTATATTTATATCTTACATTTTTTGATATTATACTATTTTAAAACGTGATAAAAAAAGAAAATTCAAAAAAATAAGAATTCCATTAATTAAACTAGATTTTTATTTAATTAATAATTCAGAAAAAACCTCATCTTGATCAAACGATATAAATTTTCAGAAATTAAATTTTTGCAACAAATCTAATTAATACTTTTTAAGCTTGATGTTTTAATTCGAAATAGCTTTAAACAATTATGTCTGTTGAAAATATTCTGCTTTCTGAAAGTATATGTTAAATTTTTGTAAGTAGAATTATTCTATTATGAACGAATTATTAAAAATGCCAATTTTGTTTGCTGTTTTGATGAAAATGCCCTAAAAATTCTACGTGGCGGCGATGTGGCCGCCACGTGGACCAAATAGCCCAAATAATAGAGATTGGGTATTTTTGACAAGGTATACATATAGTTACGGCATATTTTTGAAGCCCAAAATTCTTTTGGGTAGTTTTAGAAAAATGACAAACTTAATGGGTAGATTTAAAAATTCCTCCAAATCTTAACTATATATGATTTTTATTCATGTGAATTTCAAAAGTAAAAAAAAAAAAGAAAAAAAAGGAAAATTTGTGCACAAATTACGCATTTACACTTAATTCGCGAATTAGTATTTCTTAGTTCGCGAATTAGTATTTCTTAGTTCGCGAACTAGTATTTCTTAGTTCGCGAATTAGTATTTCTTAGTTCGCGAACTAAGAAATACTAATTCGCACTGGAGCGCCGCACGCGAACTCAATTCGTGAGTTCGCGAATTGTGCGTTAGTGCGTGAGGGGGGGTGCGCGAATTATGTGACCTAGATTACAAGTGATGTTTAAAAGGAAGTGGTAATAATAATAATACACATAAATATCGACAGTAGCTAGGAATTGGGGGTTCATTCGTGTACCCATTGTTGCGGTAGCAAAAAAATCCATACAATCTGAATTTTTTTGAATATCCAGAATTTATCAAAATTTGTTTTTCTATCCCCCACCCTATGGAAGTGAGTTTCTTCGACAGTTCATTCATTTTTCGTGCCGCACTCAACTAGACAACAACTCCCGAAGTAAGAATATGACAATCTAATCTAATAATCTATTATCTATTTATCATTCACCAAAACTCAAAACTAAAATTCATCATTCGTCAAGCCAATCCAATCAAAACAAATATACCATCACAACACATAAGTTAACACCAAGTTGCCACTACACCATCATATCACCATCCGTCCATGTCCATCACCAATTAACAATACATCACACAACACAAGTTCAAGCCATAGTTCAACACAACTGAGATGAGTGATTTTCTTACTTTGTGTATTAGACTTGTTAGTTATTACTTATTGGTTATTTCTGTAAGTGCAATATGAGCCAAATAAATTATATTACTACAATTCAATCCCTATTAAAAAAAAATTAGAATAGGTACCCATTTTTCGCGGGTATCAGGCGATTCCCGATTCTCATCCCTTTTGTCGGGACAGGAGGCGAGAATTTCCAATTTTCTCAATTTGACAAATTTGGTATTCCTAAATGGGAAATACCTGGGATTGAAGTAAGAATATGACAATCTAATCTAATAATCTATTATCTATTTATCATTCACCAAAACTCAAAACTAAAATTCATCATTCGTCAAGTCAATCCAATCAAAACAAATATACCATCACAACATATAAGTTAACACCAAGTTGCCACTACACCATCATATCACCATCCGTCCATGTCCATCACCAATTAACAATACATCACACAACACAAGTTCAAGCCATAGTTCAACACAACTGAGATGAGTGATTTTCTTACTTTGTGTATTAGAATTGTTAGTTATTACTTATTGGTTATTTCTGTAAGTGCAATATGAGCCAAATAAATTATATTACTGCAATTCAATCCCTGTTAAAAAAATTAGAATGGGTACCCATTTCCCGCGGGTATCAGACGATTCCCGTTTCTCATCCCTTTTGTCGGGACAGGAGGCGAGAATTTCCAATTTTCTCTTTGACAAATTTGGTATTCCTAAATGGGAAATACATGGGATATGTACCCAATTTCCAATACCCACTCCCACCCCTAACTATTGCTATATACATTTAATATACCTAGTAATTAAATAGATAAATGCTAAGCTATGTTCACACAAGCACGCCCTCTAGAGCCTCTCGAGGCGGTTATTACCACCTTTTCGTATTCTCCCCCCCCCCCCCCCCCCCCCGTATCACTCCCCTTCTCTTTATTACATAAGAACGGACAATGCTGACAAATGACTACTCGAATAGCTTATCCTTCAAAGAAGAAATTTGCTTGGAGCGTAAGAGATCCCCTAGAAAAAGGACACGTACGTTCTACTATATCCACCACGCGTCACCATCTCCTACTGCCACGAAGAATCAGCATGCACCGCAAACAGCCAAGGGACCTCCTTCTCTAAACACTTGGAGAGTACTCATTCAAGGAAGAGGAGATACGACCCCCACTTTCTTGTCTATAAAAGGGCCCCTCCGTCAACAAAGAAAAACGGAGGATTTTTTCCCTAAGAAATATACGACCCCCCACTTTGTAAGCCAAGGCCCCTCCCTTGGCACCCCTTAGAAGTTTCAGAACTCTCTCAATCTCTAACTTTGAACTCGAAAATATACACAAATTTTTCTTTCTTGTCCCTCATAGCTATTCTGTCTGGATCGATTCGGGAATGGTGTTTCCTATCATTATTGGGAAAATACAATTCCATCTCTTAAAACTTAGCACACATGAGAGATGGTATCATCAAATATCACCGTTTGTGGGAATACCTTTAACAACTCCCTGAGGAAAGATCGTGGAAGGCAGGAAGCCAAGAGATGTCTTAACCTGGTACAACTCCATTAAATCCACCCGACCAGGCAGAAAATCTAGAGTCGCTGTGTATGTGTCCCCGTGTTACCCTGCCCATAAATCTGAAATGATTCCCTAAAAGAAAACTGATGATGCATAATCTGCCACGCCCTCGGACATGGGTGGAAAAAGGGTACCCACAAAAACAACTGACCGTCTAGTGGAAGTGTACACTCAGGTCATGACCAACCACTACTCAAAGAGGGGCAAACGATTTGGGATTCGGAGAAGGTACCCCGGGTCACGACCGGCTAACACCCCACAGAGGGTATTCAATCCGAACACCAGGAGAAGGTACCCCCGAGTCTCGTCTGATCGACACCCCCAAAGGGATTGCAGTTTGGACCCAAAGACTCGGACACACCCTTCCCCACGATCTAGTGACAGTCCAAAGTCCGGGTACCCACAAGGAAAGGCCACAGAACCTACCCCCCAGACCAAGGAGTAAAACATTTCTCAAAACGATAAGTACCGCTTGGACCCCTGAGAGGTGACACCCAACACTTAGCCCAATATTGAGGAGGAAGGAGCACATAACTACACAAAATTAAGGACACGAGTGAATACAAGGAAGAGTCAAGACCTTTCGATACACAGGTTATAGAGATAGCTTAACAATCTTACAACTATGATGAACAACCCCCCGAGTCCCGCTCAAAATAAACGACCAAGAAGGCCATCAAACCATCCAGGCAGAGTCTCACCCTCGACCAGACTCAAAAGATGTGTTAACCACCCTTATTCAACACAGCTCCCAACCACCCTAATTATGATGGAAGACCAGACCACATTGGTCTGAATCACTCATTGGAGCAGAAACTGACAACTCTTACCGGTGCAGACCAATTATTGGGGCAAACCGATCCCCCCCCCCCCCATTGGCCTAGTGCTTCCTCTGAAGACCATTGGGGCAGACGCCATCATTACCCACTCAGACGAACGTCAGCCTACTCATGCCATTGGTCGAACCCCGACACACGACCCCCATTGGTGCAGAAGACCCTCACCCAGTTGGGCGCCATAGCCACCCGAAGTTAAGACGAAAAGACCGATTCCCATTTCCCAAAGACCTCAAAGTGTTCCTTATAAATAGCCCACATTTTCAGCATAAAAGGGGAGGTCAAGTGAAGTGAAATCCAGTAATATCCACAAACCCGCAAGATCACTTCGCCATAAAATTAGTCCAAGTTATGCCAAAATATCTACATTATTGTACTTAGAATATTACACACACTCTATTAGCTCTAGCTATCTCATTGCACGCTCCTTGTAATTCACCCAAAGTCCTTAATAAAATTGTGCCTCATTTCCCTCAAATTCGAGAGTGGCGTTCCGATCAAAAATAATTACGTGACAATATTCCCGAATATCCCGACCCCACGAGCTCGAACGATATAACATCACAAAAAAGGGTGAAGTCCCATGTAGGATCTTTAAATTATAAGTCAACAAGGGGCCGTCAAGCCAAGGGTGTCGGTCACCGAACCCTCGACCGCAACAAGTCAAGGTAACTCCCACGAACACCCCCCACCTCAGGTGAAGATGAAACCCATAATAGCAAGACTTGGAAAACCTCGCTCGGCCCTAAACCATGATGATGGTAAGAACGACCTGCATAAAGGTCTGATCTATAGTAAACTAGAGCAAAGCAGAGACACGAGGCGCGTCCATAAAACTGTTCCATTTTTTACAAAATCCACACACAAAACACAACCCTGAAGTCGTCACAGAAGCAAAAAACGACCTCATACTTGCTCCAAAGGTCTATCATAGGAACCCTAGAACCTATCATACATGCTTTCTATACAAAAGCAAAAACAAATATAAAAATGAGAAGTTGGCGAGTATACTACGCCTAGGAAACAACCCCTTTTCTCTCTTTCTTCCTAATCGCGAACATGTCGCTTCCCTTCTCGCACCCTGGCCATGTGTTCTTTTAGAACCAAGTGGGACGGATAAACTACCATAGAATCAGCGCCGGGAACCCCAACACCTTGTGGCCCGTGTGATGGATTCATTTCAGCCCTTGGCGCGGCCGCACCACGATCGTTTTCCCCAGAGGAGGGATCAATCACCAAACGTAGGATCACCAGGTCAGCAAGAAAATCAGGCAACACTTGCATCACATCTTGACAAATCCCATAACCCATCAACAAGAACTGACGAGCCCCATCATTAAAAGATCCAACCAAGCCGGTCGGCGTCCCGACCTCCAAAGCCGCATGAGCTCGAGCCTTCGTCAACTTCTCCCCAAATAGTCGTCTTAGGTCCATCAGCTGGCGTTAATGAGCATCCCGCTCCTCCCTCACCGTACGAAGAAACTCCCTTATCTGCCCTAGGCAAAAAATCATGTTCTCTAGCCACTTCTCCCCTCGTGCCGATCGATGGAAGCAACCACTTCAACTCTTCCTCCAGTAGTTCTCGGCTACCATCTGAGTCTCGCGCCTGGGTAGTGCGTAGCACTTCCATCTCCTCCTCCCTTTGCCTCAATCGGCGGTTGGCCTTTTCCAAAGTCAGCTCTAGCTCTCGACAGCACCTCTGAAGAGCACGAATATCAAACGAAGCTGTCATGTAGCGTTCCCCATGGCCTCTACCAACAGTGATAACTGCCAAACACGCATCCAAAGTAAGCAACAGGTAAACCGAGAGAAAACCCTGCAGGGCCGAATCATTCTAAAGCAAAGTCGGCGTACCTTGCAGGCGTTCTTGCTAAAAACATATTGCTAGGCAAAAAACGAAAACAGTAACAAAAAACCTTGTCGCTCTCATTTCGTAAACCACACAAGTACGAACGTCAGTATTCCAAGCTCCCCGACATCCCTGTAAAAAGGGAGACCGTCCACCGCACTAGTTGAGGGGGGGGGCACCCTGTAGCCCACGGGCCCAACGGTCAGAATGCACGCCTAGAACCCTAGCCTGACTGCCTCGAAGGATGCCCTTTCAGAGCCGAGCCAACCCCGGTCGGGGATCATAGGGGAGTTAAAATAGCCCTCGAACAAAGGCGTAAGAGAACAATACGTAAAAGCCATTGGGTCGACTTCTGTCTGATTTAAAAAAAAATTAAAATCACACAAAATTCACGTTGCAATCTCGTTTGTGGTAGGTTGAATGTCATGACTGATATCACAATTGTTAAGATCTAATATCCTAACGAGTTTTGTTCTACTACGAGTGAGAACGAAACTCCTAAGAAAGGAGATGAGAAGCTAGAATTTAACTAGAAACTATTTAATTAATTTTCTTCTTGCAAATAATGTTACAAAACCTTACATAAATAAGAAATAAAATAACTTCTAAGTCCCACTAACACCGCTAACTACTATCTCTAATTAACTATACACTAACTTAAAACTAAACCACCAACTTTAAGCAAACACACTGTTCTAAACAACATAAACATAATAATAATAATAGTAATAATATGATAATATAATTGAATATTAATTGCTATATATAATTTAACTAAAATAACTAGGTCCATAACATTCCTTCCCTCATGAAAAGGGTCTTGTCCTCAAGGCCCACAAGTTTTAAAGGATCGTGCACCAAATCAACCAAAAGAATAGACCCTAATTTGCAAATTCTAGTGGTCCATAGGAGAAGAAGTTCTGCCCGCTGGTAACCTTGATTTTTTTTTTTTTTGTGGCCCAGTTATCATGTTTCTTTCTTTTGTTTTCTTCTTTCTTTTTTTTTTCCAGTCCCTCATATGCAGCTTCCATTTATGAACTTTGTGAAAAACTATCAGATTCTTGCTATGTACCACCATCATCTTGGAATTGCTTCTATGCTCTTCATGAAATAGAAAGTTGTCGTTGCTTTTGATTTGAGTCTGAGGTAAGATTGCTCTACTGATGTTGAATTTCAGCATTTCCAGAATTGTCTTGACATTTTCGGCGACCTTCGTTGTCTTGAAGAAAACTCCAGAAACACAGTCTTGACCAACGGTTATTGACGTCGTGGCGTGAAGATTGAATATTGTTGTAGCAGAAGATATTGTCGTTGTCAATCGCTTGAAAGTTGTTGTCGTTGCCTTGCAAGTAATCGGTGGGAGATTCGTATCAGACAAAAAACACCGAAATTCTTCCAAAAATTGATGGTGTTTGGCGTGACTTTCTTTTGTGTCGTTTTAAATACGATGGAGAAGTTTCGCCAGTAATGGAGTTGACGGTGAGGATGGGAATGATTGCGTTGGAGTGGATTTGCGAGGTTGTGGCGAGTTCAATGATGAAAGCACCATTGTTAGGATCTAAGATCCTAACGGGTTTTGTTCTACTTCGAGTGAGAACGAAACTCCTAAGAATGGAGATGAGAAGCTAAAATTTAACTAGAAACTATTTAATTAATTTTCTTCTTACAAATAGTGTTACAAAACCTTACATAAATAGGAAATAAAAATAACTTCTAAGACCAACTAACACCACTAACTACTATCTCTAATTAACTATCCACTAACTTAAAACTAAACCACCAACTTTAAGCAAACACACGGTTCTAAACAACATAAACATAATAATAATAGTAATAATATGATAATATAATTGAACATTAATTGCTATATATAATTTAACTAAAATAAGGTCCATATCAACAACCGAAATTCTAAATTATTGAATTTGAAACTGAATTCTTCTAGTATCTCTTTGCCCAATAAATTAAATGACAATAGAATATTGTATCTTTTATTTACTAAACTTACACTAAATAATTTGTCAAACAAATATTTCCGGAGAGACTAAGACAAACTGCGAGCTGAAGTGTGTTGCTTAATTTGAGTTTTCTGGAAGTTTCTGGAATCTTTGCTATTCTACCAAAAGAAAAGAGAACTAGAAATAGTCAAAGGATCCGATCCCCCATATGTTTCCAAGATAAGCCATGCAGATGGCATGGGAGAAACATGATGGCCAGGTAGTTATTATAAGAAAATCTCATCCTCTAAAAGACATAAAGGAAAAATTGGTTTTTATTTATTAAAATACATAAATTAGTACAAATACTACGACGATTGGTATTTAATAAAAGACATAAAATAATACAAAACGTACCAACGATATTTCGATACATTCTTTCTAAAATAAATCATGTACTCGGATGATTTTAAAATTTTTATGGCAGGATTTTCAAGGATTTAGCAATTGATCATTTAATTTCTTTATCTTTTTCTTTAGCTTGAAAACCAAGAAAGAGGATGACGCCACTGTCGCCATATTTACATTTACGTTTACAAAAAAAGAATTGATAAATTTTGGGCACAATTTCTTATTCTAGTACTATAATAACAAACATATATATATATATAGGTAAATGATCACATTAATTATTTAGGATCACCCCACATCTAATGATTCTTTTACACAAATCCAAGTCATAAGTTTTAACCTAACCAAGCTACGTTACACGAATATGAATGAATCAACAAAAATATGATGATTCACAGAAAACGATGAATACGATACGACACAATCTTATTTACTTTATATTATGAAGAAGCAATGTGAAATGTAATCTCCATTCTTACCCCTGATTTATTCGAATATAACGATGTACTAGTGAAAGCATTATACTATATTTTGAGACGTTTACTCTATTTTCACCAAATTTTACGATACTTTCACATTTTGAGGCCTATAACTTGCATTATAGGCCCATTCAACACGAGTCCAATTCTAACTTAGGCATCAGAGTGTCTTTACTTGGTCACCTCAAGCCTAATTCACGTGTCGTATTTTCAGTACATATTTCTCAAAGGACCTATCATAGCTTGACGTAAAGTGTTTAGTCAGGACACGAAATTATTCCGCATTAAAGTTCAATTTGTCCAACAATAATTTATATTATATTAGTAAATTAAGTCTAAATTTACAATTTGTTCAAATAAAAGAATATTTAATTTACCAAAATACAAATTACAAAAAAAGATCTTGTATTAAAAATATAGGAAAAGATAGCGGATATGATACAATGGGTTTGTGAAGTACCCAGTCTCTATAACCCACGACCCGACCACACCACCACACGCAAGCAGCTGCGCAGCAAAACGTGAGGCGGCGTTTTATACCGTTGGCTTTGCCTATTTTTAGTAACTAATCAGCCAATAGTTATTATTAATACATGACCACCGCCTATAACTTCTTAATCCCACTTCTCCAAGTAACTAACCATTTAGTATTTATACAACTTCAACTCAAACCAATATATATATTACTTCTTCCTTTCTATACAGTATTTGGATTAAGATCTGCCTTTCGAGATTTTTGATCTTTTCTTGTTCAACCAAACCTCTTAGCAGTACTATTGGTTCTTCGAATTTTGAATATTCCATTCTTTCAAAATTGCACAAGTTCAATATTATTAATCCCAGTTCTTATTGGCTTTCTGGTATCAAATTCGCTGTCCTTTTCAGAATTCCCATTATATTAGCCTCCGCCTGACAAGACAAAACTCATCAGTTGTTTTTTAAGTAGTATTACACTTCCATTATATTATATATATTACCATGCAAAATAAACCTTTCTCATTGATCAGCCGTACCTAAAATTCTTAATTGTGCGCCAAGCTAACCTCGTCCTTTTGCCTCAAGGTTCTGCTTTTCTTCTAATTTTAAGTCGCTTGGTTTAGTTAATATGGACACCAATCAACAAGTTCAAAACTTGTTCTCCAATTCAATGAATGCCACAACAGAACTCACTCTGTTTCATGATGATCTCCCCCACAATTCAGACAACCACAGCTTTCATTCCGACACTACTTCTGAAGACTATTCTCTGAAAGAAGATACTTATCCTTCCGACTGCGAAAGTGGGATCACCGGATCCCATAATGAGAGAATCCCGGATCGTGGCGTGGTTAGAACTAGTGAAGGTGATAATATTCTTGATATTATAAAGAAAAAGTTTGTTACTAGCTTGGGTTCATATGGTTATGCGGCTGAAGTTGAGACTATTAAGAGGAATGATTATTCTTGCATCATGACTCGAGTCAAGGTCAAATCTTTCTGTCTTTATTCGAGAGGCGTGGAGATCAAGCGCAACGGCAATGCCAATGTGAAGTATGCTTGGTATGGTGCTTCCAAAGATGAAATTAATAGTATACTGACTCATGGATTTAGCAAACTCCCAGATACCGGATTATATGGGCAAGGCGTCTACCTCTCTCCAGTCGATCACCCCATTGAAAGGTATTAGAATATTGGCTAATCATATTAGACTGTGGCTGCTATTTTATCCATGTTTTTATGTAACTAATATATAAGTATTCCATTGGCCAGTGTGCATTCTTCAATTGCTGATGAGAATGGGTTGAGGCATATGTTACTTTGTCGCGTTATACTGGGAAACATCGAGACCATTCGTCCTGGTTCCGGTCAATGTAGTCCAAGTTCTGAAGAATTCGACTCTGGGGTCGATAACTTAGTGTCCCCTAAGAAGTATATTATTTGGAACGGGAACGTGAATACTCACATATTACCAGAATTTGTGCTCAGTTTCAGAGATTCCTCTTATAGCACAGGTGAGTTTTATTTTCCCATGTACTACGTTAAGTTTTCACTTCACATCCTTTGCAAATTGCCATTGCATATGCAGTTTGGATATTGTTATAATTTGCAGCTTCTTTGTTGCAGTATTTCGAAAGATTTCGCAGCCTCAAAGGCGTCCAAACTCAGATTGGATGTCTTTTGCCGCTCTGGTTTATGACCTTTCAAAGTACTTAGCTCCTGATGCCATCAAATTGATTTCCAAGCATCATTGGGATTACAAGGTATGCGTTATAATTTATTTTTCGAACTTAGCAAAACAAATAACAACGGTAACTCTCTCTTTGAAGCTTAACTATTCGTTTTATTTCTCAATGTTTTGCTACTCAGAAGCAGAAGATAACAAGGCTAGAAATGATTCGTCAGTTGAGGCAGCTAGCGGGGGACAAGTTGTTGATCGCGCTCATAAAATCACATAGGCAAATAAAGGAGTCGGTCATCGCTGCTCATCAGTAAAGGTGGCGTTTATGCGCGATTCGACCTTTAGTGATCAAAGAATCATGGAGTATTAGTTCCATCAGCTAGTATCAGATGAATTCATGAAATAAATATTTCATACTTGTGATGAGATCATGACTCATGAGAAGATCATTTTTTGACTTTTATGGCCAGAGTGTGTGCGTACTGCGTATGTACAGAAAATACTTGCATAAATTAGGTTTATTAATTGTTGACATTGTGGTGGTCACAATTCTTTAATGTAATAAAGTTAGCATGGAAAGTTCTTGCATGAATTTGGTTAACTGTATTGTCACCATTTATTAGAAATTAGGACGACCATTGCATCAGACATTTACGGTATACCAAATTTTGGACCATGTAGCAAAGTAATAGCCACAAATTTGTAAATGGTTTAGGTGAGAAACAAGTTATTAGTACTTTTGTTTTGTTGTCTTCATATTTTAGCTTTATTTTCCTCCATTTTATTTGGCATGTTTCTTTACTTCCTTGTCAAGTAGGAAAGAAAAGAAATTGGCGTTTATGGCATGTGAACGTACAATTACGTGTTCCGCAACCTACGTTTTACATAATGGTGCTTTCCACTTTCCAGTGTATCATATTATTTCAATCGACAAAATAAATATTTATTTCTGCGGTATATTACCATTTATATACCTATTAAAAGTTTAAAACGGCTCAGCAATTGGATTTTTCTACTTTAATTTCTTGGTGCTGTGGCTGCTATTAGCCTATTTATCTATAAATCTAACTAATTCTGATCAAATGGTGTGGGGGAATTTTATTTAAGTTGTTAATACGATAAAGAGATTTCAAAATCTTTTTCATGCGTTCCAAAGCGTTTGTAAAAGATACACGCAATAATGTTGAAAAATACTTGTTTGTTCCTTTTCGTAGCACAATACTTTTCAAAAGAGCGTTTAGATATCACTACAAGATTGGGGCGGTTTTCGTGACCCCCCCATAAATACGCTAGGCATCTGCAACCGCCTAGCGACCACCAAGCAATCGCACGCCATCAGGGACCGTGACGCGGTCGCAGCTAATGGGCCGTGACCGCTTAGCGGTCCCAAGCCCATTGGCGGGACAATTCCAAACAATGGGCCCGGATGATTTGGCCCATTATGGCCAAATATTGGGCGAAAATTTAGGGTATGTTGCCCTAATTTTGGGCGCCTCCCTCGCGACCGTCGAGTGAGGGTATCTGCGGGCGCTAGGCGGTCGGGGATATGAAGTATATAAAAAAAAATCAGCTTTTTCTTCTCCATTTTTCTCTTCTCCTTTTCTCTCCTCTCTGTTTCTCTCATCTCCTATTCCGCCCCGACCCGATATGTGAAGCGACCACCATTCACCGCCGCGACCACCGCGCCGTTGCGTCGTCTGCAGCTTCGTATTTCGCGATCGCCCTGTCGTCCCTCCACCACCTCTCCATTTCGCCGCCGCCCCGTAGCTTCGTCGGAAAATTGCTAGTTTTTGACTTTTTCTCAATTTATGTTTTATTATGTTAAATTGTTATTAGTTTAGTTAATTTTATGTTTGATTATTAGTTTAAATGTGTAATTGTTAGATTAAAGTGAAGATTGATTAGTTTAAAGTGAAGAATAGTTTGTTTAGATGTTAATTAAAGTGTTAGTTTAGTTTAATTAAAGTGATGAATGATTAGTTTAAAGTGAAAAGGAATTAGTTTTAATTGATGAATGATTAGTTTGAAGTGTTAGTTTAAATGTGTAATTGCTAGATTAAATAGAAGATTGATTAGTTTAAAGTGAAGAATGGTTAGTTTAGATGTTAATTAAAGTGTTAAATTAGTTTAAAGTGGTGAATGATTAGTTTAAAGTGAACAAGAATTAGTGTAAATTGACGAATGATTAGTTTGGAGTGTTAGTTTAAAGTGAAATGATTAGTTTAAAGTTTGATTAGTAGTTTAAATGTGAAATTGGTAGTTTATATGTGTAATTATGTATGTTATTTTATAAAGTGTACATGTGTTAGATTAAATGTACAATTGTTAGTTTAAATGTTAAATTCTTAGTTTAATATTTTCGTATGTTAGTTTAGATTATAATTTTTAGTTAATATGTATAATTGTTAGTTTAAGTTAAAATTTACATGTGTTAGATTAAATGTATAATTGTTAGTTTAAATTAAAGTTTACATGTGTTAAATTAAAGGGAAAAAAGCATCAAGCCCCCTGAACTATGAACGTTTTTGTGACTTGCCCCTTAAACAAATTTAATAAGCGGTTTGCCCCATAAACTATGCACGTATGTTCGATTTACCCCTTCGGTGGATTTTCGGCCTTTTTTGGCCACAATCTTCGCCCCTACCCGACTCATATGTGTTGAACTAGATGTATTATGTTAGTTGATGACAAAAAATTGGAGAAAACGTACCTCAAACGGGTAATCCGGCCAAAAATGTCTTTAGCATATTTTCGGCCATTTTTAGCCGAAATATTCCCTCATACCCAAGTCATATGTGTTGTACTAGGTGTATTTTGGTAGTTGATGACAAAAAGTAGGCAAAATAATACCTCGAGCGGGGAATATTCTGGCCAAAAAAGGCCGAAAATCCACTGAAGGGGCAAATCAAACAGACGCGCATAGTTTAGGGAGAAATGCTTATTAAATTTATTTAGGGTGCAAGTCGCAAAACTGTGCATAGTTCAGGTGGCTTGGTGCTTTTATCTCTAAATTAAATATAGTATTGTTATTTAAAGTTTATATGCGTTAGTTTAAATATTAAATTAATGGTTTAATTAGCTTACATAACTTAGAACAAATGATCTTTAGGAATCTTTAGATAAGAAGAGGGCTTTGGGGAATTTCTATAACTTAGAGATGATCTTTTTAGGAATCTCAACTAAACGATGCCTTTAGGGAATCTTTATCAATTAGTAACGATTGAATTTTAGGAAATCTCTACAACCTATCAATGATCTAACTTATAATTTTTCCTTAGTTTCATAGTACACATATTCATCATGTCAGACGCTTCTACGCGTCGGCCACATACGTCTAGTAGTGGCCCTTCTCCGAGAGGAGGTCGTGGTCGAGGTAGAGACCCTGGAGGCTATAGTGATGTTAGTGAGAGTGGGGTTCGAGGTCGTGGTAGCGACGAGAGTGTTGGTCGAGGTAGTTGCAGACATATCGTACGTATTATCCACTCGGGTCGTGGTGCAGAGACTAGCGTTCCAGCCAAGTCATCCCTCCCACCACGATCTCATGGGTCGGGTGAGGGATCTACACCATTGTCTCCTTCCTTACCGCGTCGGCTTACATATGACGATGATGAGTCCCTTACTGCAGCAGAGCCGCGCCCGACCCCCCGTACATCGTCTGGATCTGGGGTTAGACCACGATCATCAGAGTCCACCAGAGTCCATAGACCACGATCATCAGAGTCCACTGGAGCTCATCGACCACCATCTGCAGAGTATAGCGGAGCTCAAAAAACACCACCTACATACTCCACCAGAGCTGGGCCGAGCGAGAGGCCGACCAAAACTCCAGCCACAGACACGCAGCACCGACCGAGCAGGGGACCGTCTATAGCGGTTACTGCACCCCAACGAGGGGAGGACAAGATGATCATTACATTGATACGCGGGTGTTTTTCGTAACCCCATAGTCGCAAGGTAGCAAAACGATCGCGTCCCTCATCAGACAGTTTATGGCGACATTTTAGCCCTTATACTTGTATATGCGGTATGCCCGAGCCTACACGACATGCGATGTGGATCAGATTTACGGTGATGAATCAATCCATAATAATATTATTTAATTTGGTGTATTAATAAATAAATGGAAAAAATACTAATAATCTTAAAATTTTAATTATATTGTAGAAAATCTATGGGGTCCGTCGGACAGACTGAGAGCAGGTACAGAAGGCCTTCATCACGAAGGCGAAGTGGTGCTACAAGCGTTTGGTGAACAACACGAAGACAATTTACTTTAGGAATGTCGATAAACCAGAGTATAGTGGTTGAGCGAAGGCTTGGATGAACAATGCGTTGGAGGCGGAGGTTGTAGCACACTGGGGGGACCATTGATCATCAGGCGTATTCCGAGAGGACACGGATAGCTAGGGGAGAAGGATGTGATCCAGCCGATTTGCCTCAGGTACCGCCCACCGTTTTCCATGGATCCATTGATTACGACTAGATCAAGCATAGGATGGTATGCTTCATTTGAATCAACAATATAATTCAGTCGTAATTTAGGATCTTAATTTAACGTACTTATTCTGTAAATTTGTAGGCGAGGAATCAGCCCAACCGCACGACCTCTATTAGACACGATGAGCTGTACAAGGTTGGCCATACGCGGAGGGTGCTCGGGACTGGCAGACGTACAAGTGTCCCATTGAGACGAGAGTGGATGGATGATGGTTCTTGACTTACTTACGTAAGTGTTTTCAATTTTGTACTTGTTAAATTTTGTGAATTCAATTAATTTCTTTTTTATAATCTAATTAATGATTCTAATTTCCTTTCTTACATCAACAGAAGAAGTACATGAGAGAACTCAGGAAGAGATATCTGGAGCCAGAGGAGTTGCCTGAGTGGGATCCCGATTTTTGGAAGAATGCCATAGGAAATGTGAAGAAGGGGAAGGCGAAGGGCTTACCGAGCGAGGCTGCTCCGGAGGACTACGACATGCGCTTCATGAGGAAGGCAGACAACACGCGGGACTACGTCAGGCAGATTGAGAGGGAGAACAAGGAGTTGAGGACGACCCAGGATCCGATAGTTGACATCCTCCTGGACTTCATGAAGGACTTCCAACAGGATTTGGCTACGCAGACAGGCCATCAATTGCCCGATCTTCCCGAGGAGCTATTCATGGGCTCATCTATTAGGACCGGATCACAGTTCAGGATTCCGAGGCTGACACATTCGAGACCAGATCCATTTGCTCCCAGTTGTTCCACAGCGCCAGAGTATGCCGATGAGCCACTAGACATCGATGATGATGAGGTTGCATATCCCGACATGATGGACTTTGATTCTGTATATTATGGCCTTTATGATATCCATGACCTAGTTGGTGACGATGATGGGGCATGTACAACAGATCCTATGGCGACGATGATGGGGCAGGTACAACAGATCCCATGGCTCCGAGTTCTGGTGATGAGGGGATTGAGTATCCGCAGAGTGATCACTCGAGCGAGTTCTCATGTGACGGTTGAGTTATTGTTGGACTATTATTAATATTGGACTATTAATTAATATTTAATTTTATTTTTTAGTTTGTTTATGTCCAAGTGTAAGTTGAATGTTGAACTATTATTTGCATAATCTGAACTAAGTTAGTTTATTTCTTTGTAATGTCGGTATTTTTTTATGTTTAATTATAATTTGCATGTTGGGTTATTATTGGTATAATTTAGACTACATTGTGTATTTTTGGATTAAATTATGTATTGTTCTTGCGTTTTCAATAAACTAGACATTTTTTCACATGTATAAATCCGAAATGGAATTGGAAAAAATAGTTCAACTCATCACTACTAACATATAATATTTTACAAAAAAAAATGTCATAAAATATCAATACAAAATATTACAAATCTAATCTTCATCTAAATATTCATAGTCATCCTCGTCTGAGTACACCATTATGTCACTGTCTTCGTTTTCTTGTTCTTTACCCTCTGCCTCGTTCGCATCAAACTCACCGACGACCTCAAACTCACCAACGCCCAACTGAATATCCATAGCGAACGAGCCCAAGTCTAAAACTAAATTAAGCCCCACTCATTCGTTCTCTTGAAAATATTGATCCTCCGTCCTGCTTCAGTTTGACTAGAACCACTGACGGATGACATCTCGATAATGTGCCTAACCGGTATATGGCGCGTAGTAAGCCTGTAGGGCTTAATTCACATAAATAAATGGCTCATTGGTTAAAAGTGGTGGTTGTGGGTTAATTTCAACCAAATTGAACGTCTCATGGACATTCGTGGCGCGTGTTCCAATATCGTACCACCTACACTTGAAAAAGACAATGTGCATTGGTTTTCCAGTTCTTCCTCCCCAATATTCCACTTCTAAGATCTCTTTCAAAGTCTCGTAGAAGTTCGTGGAATCGGTGTCTCCCATGTCTCCCTTCACGTAAACCCCGCTGCAATTACTCTTCTTAGGGCCCAATTTCGTATCAATATGAAATCGGAACCCATTCACAATGTAGCCTTCGTACATCAACGCCGTGTTGAGGGGACCATAAATTAACGGTCTTACGCGGTCTTCTGACATGTACTTTCCACTGGGTCTTCTGACATCAATGTCGTGTTTCTTTTATTTTTTCCTCTTCTCCTATCATGCAGGGCAATGTAGCTGCGTTGGCATCGGAAAACAAGATTCGTACTGTTGTTGTTGGATTATGTTCTTTTTTTTCTTTTCAAACAAATTTTGATGAGCTACTATGTTGGATTATGTACTGTTGGTGTTAACATCTTTTAACAAATGTTAGTTATATTCTTCCTCTTCTTTGATGATGAGCAGTGACATGTTTTAATTTAAACACATTATTTGTTGCATGATAGTTTGATTAATGCGTGTAAATTAGGTACAATAAATATTTAATATTTTTTTTGAAATTGTAGTATATAACCCGCCACCCACCCGCTAACCCGCACAACCCGTTTAAACCGCCACCCGCATAGTTTGAAAGTTAAAATAACCCGCTGAGTTGAAGGATTTTGGTAACCCGTCATACGTGGGTATGATGTATTTTTTGTGGCAACTCGCAAATATCCGCTCGTGTACACCCCTATACACCCTACCATTTATTAGTTCATTTCACATGCAGTATTGAGGTTTGTTGCTAAAAATCACAAACACATTGCGATCGTTCCATAAAATAACAATTTTGAAGTATAAATATTATTCATGACCGGCTGGCGGTGGTATTTGCAACCGCGATGCGGTCACTAATGCTTGTATTCGTGACTGTCAAGCGGTCACTAATAATATTCATACTAAAATGATGAATATTATTCGAGACCGTCTGGCGGTCGCGAATACAAGCAATAGCAACCGCTGGGCGGTCGCTATTGAGCCTGAAATAGGCGGGTTACGGGGGAATATTTGAATTTTTGTGAAAATTCAAATTTTCACCCCATGTACAGTTGTACACCCACCACTACTCTCTCAATTTTTCAATACTCTTCAAAAAAACACCAACACCAAACAATAAACACTATTCTCTTCTGTTTTTTTCAAATCCAAAACAAAAAACACCAACAATAAACACTTTTCTCTTCTTTTTCCTCTCCAAATCCAAAACAATAAACTCAACACAAACTTAATTTTCTCTTATTTTCTTTTCCCATTTCATTTATTTTATCTTTCATTTGTTTCTTTATTCATCTATTTTATCTTTCATTTGATTTTTTATTCATATATTTTTTGTTTCTTCATTTTTGCAATATTTCTTTATTTATTAATCCTTTCATTTCATTTTATTACTTTTCTTCATTATTTACATTGTTTTATTCTTGTTTTAATTTGTTGCCCTTTATTTATAGTAACTTCTAAAAAATAAAAAATTGATAAATTACCGAAATATTTTTTTTTTATTTTCTACGCAAATTATTGGCAATCGTCGGGCGGTCACAGATAATATTCATACTATTCGTGACCGTCGGGCGGTTGCTAGCTATGAACATTATTTGCGACCGCCCAGCGATCGCGATTGTTCTTTTAACGCTTCTGACCGCTAGGTGGGCGGTGCCAAAAGACATGTTAGTCTTTAGCGACCGTTCGGCAATCACGAACACCCATACACATTCTATAACTGTTGGTCAGTCGCCAAAGACCAAGTGGTTATTGGCTACCGCTCGACAATCACGAAGTATCATGGGGTACCAGATGTCGGACATCTTAGACCGCTAGGTAGTCACAAAAACTATATGTGACCGCCTAGCGATCTCATGAGTAACAGTCACAGATAAGGTCAACACTGACCGCCAGTCGGTCGCAGATGAGACGCGATCTAGCTCATCCGCGACCGCGTTTTTGCGACCGCCCAGGCCTCATCCACGACCGCCACGGCGGTCATAGATGAGGCGATTTTCATGTAGTGTATTAAGAACTATGCAGACAACAAAAAGGCTTAGCTTACGAAATTTATCCATAGCAGCTATTGTGATTAACCACTAGCTTATGTACGGGAAAAAATCGAAATTGGTCATTTATTGTGTCTTAGTTACAATTTTCGTCATTTATTGTGTCCTTGTTTTATTTTGGTCCTTTATTGTGTGTTTCAATACGATTTTGGTCCTTCAGATGGAATCTCAGCCGAAAATGTCATGTACGAGCACGTGTTGCCTCAATTCAATTTTTTTGAATTTTCCACAAACATATTCGCATGTTGGAACAACAATTTTAATTTTTTTATTTAAAATTTTGACCCGTCCGATCCGGATAACCTGGTCAAATCGGGTTGGCCGGGTCAGAATTTTAAATAAAAAAAATAAAAAAAAATTGAAACCAGCGTTTCCACATGTGAATTTGCATGTGGGAATTAAAAAAGTTTTTATTTTGGCAGGCAAGTGCTCCCACGTGATATTTTCGACTCTGGCTTCTTCCTGAGGACCAAAATTGTAGTGAAATACACAATAAATGACCAAAATAAAACAAGGACACAATAAAGGACCAAAACTGTAACTAGGACACAATAAAGGACTAGTTTCGATTTTTTCCCCTTATGTACTCATCAAAAGAAAAAGAAAAACAAAACAAAAGAAAAACAAAACAGTAAGTAAAAGAAACATTTCATAACACTCCACAATTCGTGGATAATGTGTGGCATATGACAAAAATAGTAAAGAGAGATGCATTCAGCTTATTAACGTCTTTAAAGCCGGGCATGTATCGGAACTCTAAGGACAGATTTGATACTTGAAGTCTGAAAGTACAAGATTATCGACTACATTCACATTATCTATTGATAGACCCCTTTTTTGTAATTATTTCACTCCCGCAGAGATTTTAAGTACCAGTATGCTATATAAACTCAACAATATATCAATGATTCAGCTAAGTTTAACCACAATCAAACTACAATGGGCGAGACGACAAATTTTGAAGTGATGCACAAACCTCGCCACATTTTTTCTAGCAAAACCGAAAAGGGGAAATTAAATCTGCCTGTAGTGATAAAATAACCACTATCCTGACCAACTTTTGCTACTTGAATTTTACAAAACTCTGTAAACTCACCAGATTACCGCCATAAAAAATCTGAACTTAACAAAAACGAAAACATACATCTATCATCACTCATGATGGAATGAACAAAAGATGCACCATTCCATTTGGAATGTTATAGCTACCTCAATTAAGACTAAGAGCCGCATTGGCACTGAACATAAATTAACGAATGTGTACGATCTACGATCTCATAAGTTACCAGTCTAATAATATAACAAGAAATCTCCATGCCGTACTTTCCATTCTTTGTATGACAACAGCTACTAAGTTAATAAAACGCCAAATGGTAACCTGTAATCAAAATGCGCTAATTTCATGTCAGTTTGACCAACAATGAGTAGAGTGGACTGTGACTTGAACAACACGAGAATGCTAGATTAGCAAGTAACGGATATTAGATAAAGACAACTAGATAACTGTTGCTCAAAGATTAACAGAAGCACTTACAAATAGCAAGTCCATCTCTAATCATTGCACTTTTTGTAGCAGGTTCTCCACCCGAATCTTTTGCTGCACTGGACTCAGTGACTCTGTTTGCATAATTGTATTTGCGACTAGAATAATAACCGAAGGAGAGGCAGCATTCACCTAAGCAAATTCAGAATATACCGGTATGAGTCAGTCTCGTTTACTTAAGTTCATTGAAGATACCATAAGAGTAATGTAAGGCAGCTTGAGAGTCATACCCAAACACGACCATTCAAACCAACTGCAATCTCAAAAGCCAGCTTCTTCCCAAGAGTCTCTAGAACTGGACATGTTGGAGAGCTCAACAACCTAAAAAGCAAGTTGAAGAAATTCAAATCAAAGAATGACTTAAGCCTCAACAGGCCTACATGGCTTTATTATGAACTGCAAGGAAGTAAACATGAAACATGTTTTCATACGTTCGTGATAATCCGGTCGATGTTTCAAAGGTGAATCCATCTTTAAGAGGGCCATATTCTGCAGCTTTTCCACTGGCTATAGAGCAGAAGAAATGTAAATAAAAAATGTTTAAAAACCAAAAGAAGCTTCAATATTAGGTGTAGGTGGAAGAGCAAAGAGAAGACAATAAACCAACCATCCATGCAAGATAACTCAGGGTTGATTCCGGTGTTTGCCTTGACAACACGGACATAGAGCAAAGTGCCCATCTGAAGATGATAGAAAGTTTTAGTCGGTAAGAAACGTAACAAGATGAAAATGATTCAAAAACTACAAACACTAACTATTATTAGCCGTAAAGAGTCTCATATATCACAAAGTATGGATTGCAAACAAGACAGGCAACATAGACAATGTTGTGAACTGAGAAAAACAATTCTTGAGACTTGCCAAAATAAAAACATGAAAGATCAAGTTCTAATTCCTTCATTAAGAAAGTTTTATCATCAGAAAAAGGGTTATTCCGAATACCAACTCATGCTTCACAATATATTGTTGATCCATCATTCTATTTTGTACAGTTTTTCTCAGAAGTCAGAGCTGGAATATAACATGCATACATCAAAATGAAAAATAAGACATACAACCACAAAACGTTTCTGTTTCCAGAATATTAATGGCTCTTTATAACAAATAAACGCACGAGGTGGGATGCAAATTGAAGTCTAGATTAAAAAGACTGACCACCACAGATTATAGGCACGAAGAGGTTCAGGATTAATTTATTCAAACATGTTATATAATAGTCAAAATAGATGGGTCATATATCATGGAAGACTGCTACTTCCTCTATTAATGAAGTTGCAGAATTTTGAAGCATGCATACAGAATCACACAAGGTGCATACGCAAATATTTCAAAGACAACAAAATTCACCTCAAACTTGGGAATGTTTCTCCTGGTTCCCCCTTCAAAAGAAAGGACAGGGAGAAAAGCTAATGTGGGGCCTTTTATATCCAAGATAAAATTCTGTTGCAAATACAGAAAATATCTATGAGCACATGGAAGCATAAATTTCAAGAGAACATGTGAATTAGAAGTGATTGATGCATAATATGAGAAAGCATTTATCATAAAAACAAATGGAGGCATTGATTACAAAACGGAAGTGGATCATGTTCAAGTGTTTACACCGAAGCAAAAGTTTAAAGGCATTTAACCAAAGGATCTGGACTGGGAATACCTAGTTTGATAGTTACAGAGCAGCAAAATATTTGGTTTGATTAAAATCTAAAGAGAAAGAAATTATCTGGCAAAGGTAACAGGATGCCTCCTATACAAAAACTCTTAAACATAACAAGTGATTTTCCAAGAAAGTTGTACAGCTGGTAAATTAAGAAAACCAGGCTCTTATCTAAATATAGAAGCGAATATGATCATCCACAAATTACAATGTGTGTCAATATCTTGAAGAAAACCATATAATCTTTAACGACCATTGACCCCAAACTATAAACTATTTTGGATAAAGCTTCCATATGAAATTTAACAGATGAGTAGAAAACAATCATGCTTCATTGCCTAGGTAAAGCTTCACAAAAGACGTTGATACAAATAACAACAGTTTATTCAAAAATGGAATATCTAGCGATGCAGCTTCTCACAAATATTTGGAAATAACATTAGCTTCAAACTGTGACATTTTTAATAACAATTGGATTAGAGATGCCGTAGGGTTAAACAACAGGGAATACAATTGCAGAGAAGGTAAACAAGTCTACTAAGCAATTTGTATTAAAATAACTATAAGGACATTAAAAATCATGATAACAACAAATATCAAGTAAAAGACATAGAGTTATCTTCTTGGTGAACGACAAAAGGTGGTACTTACATCTGCTCTTGCATCAACCAGTATTCCAAGTACATTGTCCCCAACGTTAGGTACATACTGCAAGTGAGATAAATGTAATCAGTCTCAACAGGCAACCCCAACAAATATATAACATGCAAAACAAACAGCAGGAAAAGAATAAAGTGGCCTAAACGATCGATCACTTAGCACGAGGGACAGCAATGAACACTTTGACTCACCCTCTTAGTGCTGCTTTCAACCCAATATTTGTTTGGTTTTGAGAACCTCAGCTTCCCTGCTTTAATCACAGTTATAACATCTCCGTCCTGGAAAAATAACAAACAAACGGTAACGAGTCATTATCGCGACATTCTTATAACGTGATATTCCCCTTATTACCTCTGAGTATTATTATTATTATTATTCAATAAGAGCATAATTTAATAAACCCTAGTAGAAGAAGAAGAAGAAGAAAAAGAAAGAAACCTGACGAAGGCCGCCGCCGCTGAGCTTGAGGGTTTGATTAGTCATTTTGGTGAGGTCCAACACCACATCTCCCGGAAACTATACATACATACATACATACATACATACATACATACATACATACATACATACAAATTCCGAATTAAAATTCACAATAATAGTTACAACATCATCATCATCAAATAAATACCTATAATAAGTTTACAGTGCTTACCACTTGTTGATCGATGAAGCTTGATGACGAAATCGAGTATTTTGATTCCATTTTCACTTTTTATTATAACTAACAACTTCAAATCAAAAGGAGGCAATTATTATTAATTTAACTGTGCACTTCTTCTTCACGAGGGTTTCTTCAGTCAGCTGAATAAAATTTATCTCTTTCTCCTACTCAAAATATCAAGTTTGCCCTATTATACCCTTTTCTCTTTTGATGATGAATTGAATTCTCTTTTTCTTTAAAAACTATATATATATATATATATTATTGTTTAACGTTTTATATTTTATATTTTAAAATATAAATACATATACTTAACAATTGTTAATTTGTTTTCTTCTTCTTTCAAATATAATATAAGTTTTAAGAATATTTAGGAGTTTATTCATTTACTTTCTAGAAATGCAAGAATGTTGATTAAAAATTGACCTGTTATTTTCTTTTTTCAAAATCTATACTATTATATAAAGAAAGACAAACTGTGACACCAAACTTTTGATTTCCGGTTTTAGCCTTATAATTTTATTGTTAGCACAATAGTTTAATTATTGAGTTCCTAATTTAGCCTTATAATTTAAGTAGAATCAATAACTATAGTAATTATTGTGATTGAATATTTAGTTTCCCAAAATTTAAAACTTTCTATATAAAGTCTCTATCCTTATTTATTTAATATTTACTTATTCAAATTATTCTTTTACCATATAAATTAAAATAAATTTTTAATCACGCGGGGACCGCGTGCCAGCGTTTCTAGTACATCTATAAAACTACCATATGGTTAGTTTTTGTTATTAATCAAGTGATAGACAAAAATATAAAATCTAATATCTTCTGGTTTTGTAAATCGTCCATAATACTGTATAAACTAGGAACAAAAATAACACACTCGTAGTTTTTGCAATGAACCCAATATCATGGCTGTTTAAAAATAATTTGGGGGTGTTTAGCTAATTAAAAAATTACTAGGGCTTTTTTTTTAATTAGCAAAGAGACAAATTCAGACAAAATTAAAGTTCGAAAAGATATTTGCATTTTCATCAAAACTAAAATGATATAGGCTAAACTTAGCAATTTTTCCCTTTGTTGATATCCACATAAGTACAGGATATGTGATGTGGTAGCCACATACACACAAAAACTCGAATAAGAGCAAAAGGTCAATTTCAGCGGTAACGTGCATGAGTTGAGTTACATGCCAACAATGAATTTCGAGAAAAATATTTGGCATTTCCCTTAAAACAAAAAAGATATAGGGCAAACTTATCTATTCACCCAAATAACTATTAAGTTTATTAATGGATTTTGATCTCTTAAAAAACTTATTTCGGATTTAGAGGAGTACAGTGGAAGTAGTTGAATATGAATAGACAAAATAGAATGTATATGATTCAATATATTAATTATTACTACACAAAAATGGCATATTAACTTTTACCTATTTTAAAGACTACTAATTAAAGCGAGTTAAATTGTTCAAATGTATTAGTTTGCCGATTATTCACTAGAAAACTTCTAGGATATTTTTATGATTTAAGTTTATATTGTCTAAAAATATAAATTTTGTGACAGTCCCAGAAATTCGAACCTAAAACAGAATTAAAAAAAATGAAATCACATTTGGTCCTTGATAATTTATAAATATACCAGATAAGGAAATGACCGTAATAGTCCCAGGAAGGACTTCGAATCAGACCCTCATAAGGAAAAAATCACCAACATCCCAACATTTGGAGAAGGACCGTAGGATTCACTTGTATCAACGAAGGAGCTCTCCAATATAACCTGACGCTTTAAATGACCCACTTGGAGAATCACGCTTGCAACAAAAGAATTCCAGTCTTTAATAGCATGACACCCCTTAAATCACAGACGACCTACATTAATATTATGTCAATGCATCCAACTCCCAAAAAGCATCTTTTAGGAGTGCCCATGCCTATCATTAAAGACGACCAAGTTGATACGGTCATAATACACTTAAAATATTATAAATAGATGAGGAACCCCTCATTTGTAGACAATTTAAATTCATATAATTTAGCAAAATATATCTCTCTTTATATTATTCTTGTTTTCCCTTCTTTTCGGCACTTTAAAAGTTTTCGTTACCCAAACACCAGTTTTTATATGTCTGTTGGCTTTACCTTTTTTAAAAAATATGTATGTACATAGTTCAAGTCTTTTGCCTGATTCACCAAGGAATTTTATTTTTTTTGCTTTTGGCGGATCCCTACTACTAGGTTAGATTGGGTGTCAACCGCACCATCTGTTACTATTGGACAAATTTCTCCTTCTCTTTTGTAATACTTTCTCTCTCAAAAGGCAGAAATTGCGTTCCGAACCACATCTCTCAAAATAATTTAAAAATTACCCAACCTGGTGAATCCTGTTTTATCAAATTGGCGTTGTCTGTAGGAACGTCATAAAAAGATTTATTGAGCACGATTCAGAGAGAACCCATCTCGGGATAAATAGCTCAACAATATTAATTTGTATCATCAAAGCATGTGGAAACACCATGGTCCAAAGGACAATGAAATTTCACATTTCATACCCCGCAAGCTAACAAAAGTCCAAGTAGGGCCGCAAGAGCAAACTATCAACTTTGGATCGGGGACACGAAGGAGGTAAGATACCCTGACATGGATCCCGTCGTTTTTTTTTTTGTACAGATGTGATGGTGCAACGTCCCCAACATGCTTATAGACACAGAAACCACGACAGAGAACAAAAGCAGTCATCCTCCACGTGGTAAAAACGCAAATCGTGTCATATAGTGTCATATGCAGGCGACCGACCATCAAAGCCTTCGAGGGTATCATATCCACGACACACCTCAAGATCAAGTTTCCCACCCCAGGAGAATTGGAGAAATTCGAGACACCCAAAGAAAATCGGTAAAACATCGGTCTAAGATGGGTCCACCTATTTCCATGATCTGCCACTCCCCACAGCCACACACTACGACCCGTTATTCACCACTCCGCATACTCCGAGTTATCCAAGGAGAACGCACGATGCGATGTCCACGTCCTCTCAAAACCCAAAAGGAACAAGACAGAAGGAACAAAGGAAGGTACTGCGAATACCATTAGGATTGGGGGCACAAGATTAACGAATGTAGACACCTCAAAATGGAGACAAAATGACTACTCCAGCCAAGGCCGGCCAAGCATCTTGAGCAAACACCATCCCTAGAAGGAGGAGAAGAGGACCAACCAAGGCCTAAAAGGTCTCGGGTAGAAATAAGTGAAGAACCATCCCCGACCCACAAAACGACGAAAGGGAAATAAGCCATACGAATTAACAAATAAAGCTCTTCTGAAGGCTCAAAAGAGATGTCAGCGGCGATAAGCGCCTGTAAGTCCTGACCTTTGAGTCAAAGGCTATATTGACTAGTTGGCTAATGCACGAGACAGTGCCAGAAAAGGTTACATCTCGACCTAAGATACTTGTGAAATAATACATGAGGAAGATCCTCCTCCTCTCATAAGTCCTTTTCTTGAGCCAAGAACAAAGTTAATTGCACCAAGTTCTTAGGTAACAACAGGCAAGGAGAAGACCGATGGAACACGTATTGGTAAGTCCAATTGGGAAATATTGGCAAAAAGACCAATATAAAGCGTGTTGGCAAAATAAGTCCAACCAAAAGGTATTGGCAGAAGACCAATTGAAAGCCTATTGACGAACGAAGTTTAGTTGAAAAGTGTTGGCAAAAGACCAATCGAAAGCGTACGGGCAAACGAAGTCCAACTAAAAGATGTTGGCGAAAGACCAATCAAAGCGCATTGGCAACCAAAGTCCAGCCAAATGAGGTTGGCAAAAGACTAATTAAAAGCACGTTGGCGAACGAAGTCCAATTGAACTAATGGGAACTTTAGTGTAGCGTACAAAGAATAAAAGTCAACAATCAATTATAACACCTAAAATCCTATTACGCAAGTGTACAAATCAAGTAATAATAAAATGGTAGGTATAATTACGAACCAAGTATCGTAACCCAAGGGAAGAGTGGATTAATGTATAAATTACTTAAATGCAAGATACTAATGGTTGTCACGTTTGCTGTCTCTATGTTATGCAGGATGAATGTTATGAATGCAATGAATGTGATGAATACTATGAATATTATGAATGCAGAAGATCTCCAAGCTAGGATGCTATGAATGAATAAACTACTATGCAATGAAAACAATGAGAATGTGGAAGATGGCTTTGAATGCAAGAAAATATTTTTTATGCAAAGAATGATTTCTACTACTAATGTCTAAAATTAATGATTAACTAGAGATATATGCAAAAAGATTTGTTTACTAAACTAAGAACAAATGCTAATAACTAATCTAACTAACAAAATATAATTTATGATTTTAAGTTGTGATCCATAGATTAATGCAGGTTCATTTATCGAGAGAGTGTAGTTGGACTTTCATGGCTTGTAACACTTAGGAAGCTTTATTACATTTTTCTCTTATAATCCTATAAGAGGAGTCTACCAACGAATATCTCCAGCATTTTGTTTGGCTATAGTGATTTATTTGACATAGTGTAAACACTTCAAATAATCTAATGAGGAAAAAGAATCAAACCCCCTATGGTATAACTCTCTTTGAAGCTTATACCCATAACTTGGTTTTTTTTGCATGTTGCCGCCTAATGAATGCAACTTTGTAAATTTAAAGGTCAAAATGTTGACACATATGCTGTTAACCCTAAAAAATAAATACAAGGATTAACCAAAACATTAACCCTAAAAATAGGGATTAACCCAAGGACGATACTATCGTGACATATACTCCCGATGCCACACTGTATCGAGAGGGCCCACCGAGTATCACAAACCCAAAGTGGTAAGAAGTGACACCCGAAGAGGCACTTAAGCGTCTCTTGGAAAGTCACGATGAATAAAGATAAGATATTCACGCGGCATCAGAAAAAGAGTAAACCCCGATGGACCCGCGAGACTCCGATATCCATCAATACGCCAAGAGGGGTCACAACGAGGACCCTGAGTCCCCCAAAATGCAAGAACATCCTCTCACTGAACAAACTAAAGGCAATGAGCCCTCGGAACATGTACCACGAATGATAACAGAGCCCTATTGAGGTCAAAAAGCGATCAGAGCACATATTACGAAGAGCAAAGCACAAGGGCAGCACCCTATCGGAGTAGACCATCTATCAGAGTATACATCACGAAGACTAAAACACAAGAATAGACCCCTATCGGGACTATAATGGCATCGGACGAATACCCAACCTCATGTATAAAGTACTCCAAAAGAATCTAACCTATCGGAGAAAATGACCCAAGAATCCTGCTTATCGGAGCCTCCAGAAAGTCATCGGAAAGGATAAAATTTCATCTCCGTCAGCGCCTAGTAGATAAAAAGCTTAAAAATAAGATATATGTTATCTTCTCATGTACACTTAGATGCATGTACTTTATTAAAGCACATGCACAACGACACATGTCCCTAAATACCTCTATAAAAGGGGTATCCTCCTTGTCAAAAAAATACAGGCTCAAATATACACAGAAACACTTACAAGCAAGTTAGACTCAAAAAAAAATTCAGTGAATAAAAAGAGGGATGTTTTCGTCATAAGCAATCTTCTCAACCTTCGGACATGGCATTCTAACCCTTATAATCTCGTTAATCCGGTTAAAATATCAAACCTGTTAACATATGCAAATTCTACAGTTAAAATGTGCATCAGGAAAAGGTTGAGGGCAAGTTGACAAAAAAACAAAGTTATGAAAGTTTGCTGCAAATAATCCCGAACAATGGGGAGTTTGATGTTTTTCCCCCTAAGCTAATTTACCCTTCTCAATTAGTTAGGTATCTATCTTTAGCTTTGTTTATGGGGTCGTATACACAAAAGTCATTTTTCCTTAGAAAATGAAGTTGTTGTTCGCATTGCACTAGTAGAATGATAAATAAAATGGAAAAATACAGTTACACGTCCAAATTTTGGCAGTTTATGGTCCAAACTTTCATTTTTTGGCACATGACTCTCCAAACTTTCATTCCGACGAAACTCCGCCATACAACGTCACTTTTGGGCTAAATGACGCATCGCCAACGTCATCCTCCAAGGATAAAATCGGTATTTAAGAGATGTAGAGTATATTGCAAAATGTATAACTAATTTGAACACCCTAAAATTTATATTATTATACAATGCACCCAAAATGTTTTAACTTTTTAACAAAATACCATCTTCTCCAGATATTTTCCCTTAAACTTAAAATAATAATAAACTCAAGGATATAATATATTAATTAAATTGTAATAACATATATTACATGTAAAAACATATATTACATATATATTACTTAAGTTTAAGGGAAAATGTTTTAATAATTTATATTTACAAATTTTTATTTTTTTGTCACTTCAAAAATATTAAAAAATAAAAAACTAATAAACTCTAACTCATTTAAATTTAAAGTAAATTATTTTTGTTTACAAATTTAATAGTAAATACTATCAATTTTTTTTAAAGAAAATATGTCTTCAATTGAATTATGTTTTTAGAAATTAACTTTTCAACAAACTTAATTAGAAATTTTTTAAGCTTGATTTTTTTAAGTTTGATTTATTAATTAGTTGATAATTTAAAACTTTAAAAAAAAACCATCTTCTCCAACACACCCCACTCTTCCCCCAACAACCCCCACCCCCTCTAGACCCACCAAATCCACCACCACCAAACCCCAAATCAACCTCAAATCGACTTAAATCCATCACACTCTCACCTCCATGGCCTTAATTTTCGATTTTATGGGCTTTTTGGTGGCGTTTTTCGAACTATTTGTTGTACGGTGACGATTTTTAAAATTCCAAAATCGAAAATCGAGTTCATAAAAATACGAGGGTGATGGAGTTATGTCGGTTTGAGGTGAATTTGGGGTTTGGTAGTGGTGGATTTGGTGATGATGAAGTTTTTTTTTTTTTTAGTTTTAAATTATCAACTAATTAATAAATCAAACTTACAAAAACTAAGCTTAAAAAACTACTAATTAAGTTTGTTGAAAAGTTTTAATTTCTAAAAATATAATTCATTTGAAGACACATTTGTTTAAAAAACTTGATAATATTTACTATTAAATTTGTACACAAAAAGATTTTACTTTATATTTAGATGAGTTAGAGTAATTTTTTGAATATTTTTGAAGTAACAATAAAAAATGTACATATAAATTATTCAAATATTTTCCCTGAAACTTAACTAATATATATGTAACATCTGTTTTTACAATTTGATTAATATATTATATCCTTATATTTATAATTATTTTAATTTTAAGGGAAAATATTTGGAGAAGATGATGTTTGTTAAAAAGTTAAAAATTTGGGGTGCATTATGTTAAAAAAATTAAAAATTAAGGTGTTTTATTTTGGAGAAGATGGTATTTTTGTTAAAACGTTAAAATATTTTGGGGGTGCATTGTATAATAATATAAAATTTAGGGTGTTTAAATTAGTTATACATTTTGCACTATACTCTCCATCTCTAAAATACCAATTTTACCTTTCTCGGGTGACGTCAGCGATGCGTCATTTGCCCAAAAGTGACATTTTTGGGCGAAGTTTCGTCAGAATGAAAGTTTAGACCGTCGAGTGCCCAAAAATAAAAGTTTGGACTGTAAACTACCAAAATTTAAAATTTGAATAGATAACTGCAAAAAGAGCTAAAGTTTAGATAGGTATCTGCATTTTTCCCTAAATAAAACACGATATCATAAATGGAATGGGACAGCAAATCTCAAAATATTACGAAGAATCCATATGGGTACCATTAGCGTGACATGAACATAGTAACTAGAAACAATTTCACTTCGGACAAAATGAGATGAATTAAAATGAGGATATTGTTATTTTGCACAATTTGAAAGGGTCAAAAGCATAACAATTCCGTGTAATAGACCAAAAGTTGACCTGGGAGACTGCACATTTTGAAGGAAACAATAGGATGTTAATTTGTTTATGTGGCTTAGTGGCTAGTTATAGAAGGGGAATGTGTTAGGGGATTTTATGTTCTTTATCCATTTTAAAATAGGTGTACCTTCTCTTGACCATAAGGGTCTCAAATATTTGTTAAGATGATTCGTGAAGTAGAGTGTTTCTTCATTTCCATATATATGTATATCTATTAATAATATAAGCAAAGCAATCACCTAGGGTAGTTGGGAGTCCAATAAAGTGTTTTCCAAATTTACCCCTACTACTTCCCTACATAAATTAAAAACAAGGGCTAATATTGTAATACACATGCCCCATATTTATCTGCTCCCATTTTTTTCTCAAGTTTGATGCAGTTTAAAAAATTCACTCCTAACACGTCTAAAATTTTGAAATACATAATATGTAACTCCCCACTAACTCTCCCACTCCACATTTTAAGGCCACTTATATATCCAGGGTACGTACTAATTTTCTCATCATGAACTAATCTATTTTTTTCAATTTCACTTCTCTTCTGTTTCTATCTTAATCATGTTAATTGATAAGTTGAAAACTGATTTTAGATGTGAATTTTCTATTTTAGAGTTACTAACACTTATTATTTGAATTATCTTTTTCTCGGATGAAGATTAACTAAAAGGTATGTTATTTTTAGATAAACATTGCATTTGTGTTTATATTTTTTTTAATACTTACTAACACTCATACTATGAATTGCATAATAGTTTTTTTTTCAGATAAAGAGTAACTATAAAAGATACGTTATTTGTAGATATACATCACGTGTATTAATTTAGGTTGTAATTTTTATATTTTAGAATTGCTAACACTTATTATTAGAGTTGCTTTTTTTTTTTGGATGAAGATTAAGCAAAAGGTACGTTATTTTTAGATAAGAATTACATTTGTGTTTGCATAGTAGATTTATATAACTGCCTTTTCATCTTATAGTTTAAATAGAGATACTTTACCATATTTTTATTTATGATTGCTGAAATACATACTTTTACCTCTACTGATCCATTTATAAAAAGATTGTATAACCATAATGGGATATAGACAAGTTTTTATAGTAACTAAATAAGTACCTGACATATCTATCCTCAAAGAAGAATATAATTCTTACTTTGCAGAAAATTAATCTTTCTTAGCATCTTTTTTTTTTTTTCATAACCATTACTCATTTGGTATTTTGCAGATTTTCCATGGAATGAGAATATGCATATCACCTGCTTCTAAATCTTAAGTATCGTTATATAGAGGGATTAAGAAACTTTTTGGATTATTAATTTTATTTCTTATTGTAAATTGAGATGTTTCGTACAACTGAAATTCACCACTGTAGTAGATTTTGTTAATTGGTTATGATGCATGTTTGATTGTTTGAGAATCAATATTCAAATGGTATTTCATTGCTATATGTATGGTTCTGAATTAGTTGATGATATGCATGACAACATGAGTAGCCCATTCTACTTTCCTTATTTATCTAGGACGCAAAGATGCAATGCGTGGTTTTTTTACAACCTCTAAGAAAGACAACAAATTGTTTTTCGTCCTAATTTACAATTATACACAACTTAACAATTTATTGTGTTTCACTTTATACATACTTAATTAATTAAAAACTTTAATCATTTAACATTTTAATCTAAATTTTAAATATTAGTTTACATGTTAATTATTGTTGAGGTGTAACTATAGAAGTGCATTAAAACTAGAGTACTGTTTATGCTTACGAAAACGTTGCACGCAGTCTCCGCGTGCGCCAGGTAGCTAGTATATATATAAATAAAAAGAAGGATCGAAAGAAAAAAAATAGTCTTTTATCACTAGTTCCTAGTCTTCTAAAAATGTCGAACTTTTAGTTGGCTAATGACCAAATCTGGGTAGTGACTGCCCAAAGCTCGGCTTATAACTAGTGAATTCAATTAAGTTGGGAAACTAATGTTAGTCATAAGTCGTAACATTCTGGCGATGACCAATGCTATCAAATGTTGGTAGTAAAATAAGGGCAAAAAACATCACATCCCCCATGGTTTGGGTTCATTTGCAGCAAATCTCCATAACTTTATTTTTTACCAACTTGCTTCCCAACTTTTCAGTGATGCACATTTAACCGTACGATATGCATATGTGTCAATATTTTGACCGTTAGATTGACAAAGTTGCAAACGTTGGGGGCAACATGCAAAAACCTGCAGCTTATGGGAGGTTTAATGTTTTTTCCACTAAAAAAATATAAAACTATATATATAAGCAAATGAAGGAGGCTCATCGTCGAAGAACAAAAATCATACATAAGATTTGTGACTGATACAACTTCCCCTTTTGTCGCATAACCTTCCCTTTCTAGTACAGCTCCTTGTCCTGTAATGTGAATTCCTAATGTTTTGATTTTATAACACTCTTGTCAGGAGGAGAATAAAGATACGTGTGGAGGCGATAACAACTGGAGAGAACACAACAATATATCTTAATGTTGCAATATAATGACCGTTTTAATGAACATTGCTATTGTTTTTTAGGTGATGTATTTTGACAGTACACCATATATAATAAAACTATTCTTGTAAAGTTAAAAGTGGGAGAAAAAGTTCTCAAATACATAGTATAGTCTCTGTATTACAAATTTATTCTTTAATCAATCCCTTAATTCGAAATATATACTGAAAGTCCAACACCTGAGATAGTCTGGGTTTTAGTATACAGCTTCACAAATTTTTCTTACACACATAGCAATTGAACCTCTCAAGTTCAGGTAACACATGATGCACTTCATTGATTTTAATTACTCTGATCCATGACTGCTGGCCACTCTTCAATATAACCTGCTTTATCTGGATCCACACGTGGTAGCTCACGGTTCTGCACGACTTCAATAACTTGTTCACTTTCACCTAAAAGAAGAGCCGCCCCACGCACACTCTCCGTCCTCTCTCTGATAGGCTTCCCTCGACACTTGATTGTTATTACACGTGCCAGATTCGTAAAACAAGCCGCCACTATGCCTGATATTATGACAGACAAACGCTCAAACATATCTTCATCACTTTGTTGTACACCAGTTAACAAAATAGTTTGACATGCCCGATACATTGAGTTTGCTGCTGTAACTCTGACAGGCCAATTCAGGGGATTTTTCATGGCAGAATCTGTTGCACCGCTCATGAAATCTGCAATAGTCTTTTCAGCTTTATCGGAAAGATTCTGCACCGTACTCTTATCTGTTCCTTCTTTGTATAGCTCAAGTCCTACCCAAATGGCATCTGCTGCATTTCTAATGCTCATCAGTTCTCTGTTGTCATCATCCATTGTTTTCTCTATTAGCCTAACAAGTGAGAGCCCTTCACCCACTTCACTCAATAGTTGTCGAACTTTGATATTCGTGATCTGGGGAAGTGCAACTGCAATTCTAGTTAAAGTCACTATTGGGAGAGACCAACAATTAGGAGGAGGTTCTTGAGAATGTAAGCTTTTAACTAGCTTACTGTCAAATTCCATCACCCCATTGAAGTTTTCAGATTTCTGCAGAAGACTGATAATATTCTTTAGTTGTTTTTTCTTACCAATCTCTATTATCTTATCAACCTCATTGCAGATGTTTGCAAGCGTTTCACAGGGCAGCTCCTGCTCACCTTCAATTAGAAGAACATAAGGGCTAAAATCCAATTCTATGCAATCTCTAGATTCCGACACAGTCATATCCTTTGATTGCTTGAACACACGTCCTTTTATATGGTTGAGGAACAAGAAACACATAGCCACACAGGAAGTCGAGAAAATGAGAACTAGTTTTCCTGATAAAACAATCAGAACTTGGATCCTAATGCAGAAATTTAAAAGTGATATTTTTGCATCAAGAAGAAGTTTTCTCAACTTTCGGTGTCCAATTGGTAAAGGCATTGATCTTTCTCTCCATTCTACTAGTCTCTGGATCCAATATGGCTCAATCTTTAGCTCATCTGTGAAGCTTAGATTTCCCATCATTGAGCTATAGAATCTAACAGCAATGAACCATCTAGATACAGGAGCAATTGTGCCTACTGCCACTCCTACACTCTGAATGTATAAAATCCAATTGGTGGAAAACGAATAGCTCGACAAATTTGTAGTAATGTAACTGTAATACGAATTAACTCTAATATACGCTTCAATCAACACTAAGGCCATGAACAAACACATCACGCCTGAAATAACGCAAAGCACGGAGCGAGCCATGACAAATTGAGGGCTTCCGGTCTCTGCCATCACCCAATGTTTCTTCAAAATGACCCTCAATTCATCAATGGTAAAGCTTCCACCACTCTCCAAACTTCCGTCAAAAACTATTTTACGCATTTCTTGGTACTTCGACTCTATGTATCTTTTGGTTGTCGGGACCACAAATGCGGAAAAACACAATAGAATGAGCAAGAGAAGCATGAAAACAATAGCTATAATTTATTCAGCCAAGACCATTTGCCCATCACGAGTTAATTTTGTCTGAACATTGTGAATAAGAACATTGACCGCTATAGTAATGACCAGAATGGCTAAAGCAGTTAAGTTGAGGAGGATATCATTATTATCCATGGACGCCAACGATGTCATGAAGTTACCTAATGCAGTTGACATCATTACGAGACTGCTAAGAGTAGCAAGCTTATCATTAACTCCCCTCATGCTAGTCGTGAGATCAATCGTTAGCTTCATTACCACAGTTAATACAGTTAAAGAAGCGGCGTTGAGGGAAAAGTATTTACATGGGAGCCACATCTTTTTGCCTTTGAACCCCTTAAATGCATCAACTGCCATTGCAAATATGCATACGGCAGAAGCTGCCGCTATATACATGCCTATCCATGGCATAGGTGCATCAAGATCATTTTGTTCATCGAACTGGTACAAGGTGTAGCATTCCATGACGTTGCAAGATTATACTGCACCTTTTTGCAGTTTCAATATCAAACAGTTTGATAACTTTCTTATCTTCTTTATTTCTGTAGCAAAATTTATTAGGAAATTAACATTGGGGGTGTGACTACAGAATTTCCTGGAAGAATATAAACACAGAAGTGTCCAAATTGACTTGACTACAAGACCTGGTCAAGCCAAGGGGAACCACTTCTTATCTTTGAACTTCTCCAGCCAATATCTTAAACTGAAGCCGCTGTCTATGAAGTTTCAAAATTAAATTTGTTGTAAACATTTGCAAATAATCATGAAGATTATTTTTACAATACATATTAAAACAGCTTTAAGACTCTTCTCCTTTAGAATCTCAAACTCTTCTTAGCTGATAATATTAAGGGAATTCAGATCACATCTAAATTTTTGGGAAGCTAAGTGATACAATATAATTCAATATATCTTTCTTTGATAATCCTACAAAAACACAATGCTGCAATCAAGATCACAATCCTCCTTTTCATAAACTGCATTAATACAAAATTAATTTGTCACCGATTATAGATTCGATTACAACCAACAGATTCAAAATATTCTATATCTGCACAGATGTTCAACCAAATAGGAAGTAAAAAAGAAAAAGTAAAAAGGTTAATAATGTCTATTTGGACCATCCCAATTAACTTCATTTGGATCAATGAAGCACCGGCCCGTAATCCTTCCACTGCAGAGAGCGGGAAGTAATCGCTGCTCTGTGAAACCAGCCTGACGCTGTGCCCTCCGCTCTAAGGCCCATTAGAACCAAGCCTTCGCTTGAGCCCAATGAACCAACTCCCCGCTTGGAACGGGCGGGCCAGAGGTATAGCTTCATGGACCCAGCCAAATGGGCTAGCCCGATATCCATTAACCTTAATGCCTCTACTTGGATTACAAGCTCACGCAACTGAACTCGGCAAACAGTAGGGCGATAATTTTGTTTATAAAAAGCTTTATTAAGTTACAATATTACCGGTGTGGGACAAAAGAAGAACTTTGTGAATTTCATATTTGTTTTGAGATATAAACAAACACTGGCAGCAATAAACCGAAGAGCAGGGAGTATAATGGCTTCTTCTTCTTCCATTGGAATGAATGTACTTGTACTCAAAAATCACTTAATTTCGGGATTCAAATCTATCTGCACGGATGTTCAACCCTGATCATGCTTTTCCGTTTCTTAAAAGTTCAAACTAAATAGAGAAATTTTAGCCTTCTCAGAAACTGTAAGACCAGTTATTAGGAGACAGCTTCCAATATACAAATTATAAACAAGAATATCGTGGCAATAACTTTAAAAAATAATTAGTTATTAAGATGGGAGTGTAAAGCTGTACAAAAAACTGGAAGTCATGGCAATTTCACCGCTTATTATAACTATAAACTCATTTTCATTTGAGGATAGCAGTGTTCTTAACTATTAACTCACTTTCCTTTGAGGAGGGCAATGTTCTATTTTCTTCTTATAATATAAGAAGAAACAGAATGGATGTGGATAATTTGATAGTTAAATTACAAAACTACTGAGCACGATTTATGTGATACAATAACTCAAATAGAACTTCGCATAGTCATTGTCATTGACAATGATTTGAAAGAGTAATGGCTGCCAAAGAAATCACTAGCTACGGTCAACTTTAACTATAGTATGCTTTTTGTAATGTCTCTTATCACACTGATGCAAAAATTAAAGAAGGCAAAGGGTATGAAATTGTACAATAGTAGGCAGCTGGTTAGAATGAAACATTTTACCAATAGGGAAGCAGATTGTTACTCCCAAAACTGAGCCCAGCATCACATTCTTTGCGCGCCAAAAAGGTGATCTCGGCCCTATAAACATGAAATGGAAAAAATTTACTACTGAATCAGCAGAAAACATTCTAAAACTGTTAACTGACACATCGGCTTACTCACTTATTAAACCAAACGTAGCTGCAGTGGCGGAACCAGCTCCAACTACATTATAAACATCATAAACATCACAAACACTACTATTATTTTCTTTTCCAAATCAAAAAGTCTTATCTCTTCTTCTTAATTTCTCTTCTTCTTTTTTCCATTTCATTTTTTTTTATCTTTCATTAGTTTTTTTTTGTTCATCTTTATTACATTTCTTTATATATTAATCTTTCATTTCATCATTTAATTTATTTGTCATTTTTGTTTCATTTGTGAATCTTCTTCGATAATCAATGGGTTGACACTGATACATACTGCAAACGAATGCCATTTGGATAATTAGAATCAACGACATCGTTAAAACACTACAACAACAGCTATTTCCTAATAGTGAAAACTGAACAGAAGAAATAAAATTTGAGATAAGACTTAAAAGTTAGAACTGAGAGAAACTTATCTTGTCAAGGAGCTAAAAATGGAAGATAAGAATTGGAGGTTTCTGCAAATTCTATCAGCTTCATTCAAATAACAAAATTTGCTATAAATTTGTTTTTCATGTCGAAAATGAAGTTTAATTAGCAGGACTCTCTAATCAGTAACGGAATGAGACAGCAGATTCCGAGATAACTGAAGAATCATGGAATAATATGGATGACAATAATAATTCTGATTTTAGTACAAGAGCTATTTGATAGTGTAAAGTATAATAAGACCATCCTAGTACAGTTCAAAAGTGGGATTCAGAGAAAATCAAAAGAGCTCTTCACGATGCTTTTGGTTCAAGTGATGATGTTTCAAAATCACCTCCGAGAACTTCTAGGTCTACAATTTTTCTTAGAAGTCCTCCAAAGACGACAGGTTTTGAAAATGCTCCCCCTGCAGCTTCGGACAAAAGAAATATGGTGGCAAGCATACCTAAGACTTCTGGTCCTACAACAGTCTCACCCGATAGAACGTATCCTACTCGAGGTGACAGGGTTTCTGTGCTGGGTAGTAATGTACCTGATCCATCACTTAGTGCACAGAATCTGATTTCTCCTAGTAGATATCAACTCAACGATCCTACTGAAAGAGTTGAAGTTGTCTTGCCCGATGATTGGGCACAAACTGGCGAATTGATTTTTACAGAGGATCAAATTCACGGCAATTGTGCCAATTTTGCGCGTTCAGTGGGTGTGGTTCTTCGTCAGGAGTCCCCCATTCATCGAATGAGTAGTGATATTTAGGTTACATTATTCTGTCGATATTAGGCCTTTGTTTTGCATAGAGCCTTGTAACTCTTTTTAGCGGTTGCTTTTTAATGAGAATAATTTAACCGTTTGACATTACGACCTTTGATTTACGTTTACTCGCATATTGTTTCTTTCCAATTCATTCCAAAGAACGTTATTTCATTCATTTGCTTGTTGTTGAGTCAATATTTTTCTGATGTTCGATAATGGTGTTTGAAGTCACGATGCATATCTAAAATTTTGATTGTGTTTGCTATGACAGATATGAGCCTTTTGAGCTATTATTATTATTATTATTATTATTATTATTATTATTATTATTATTATTATTATTATTATTATTATTAAGGCATTCATGATGTACCTGAGAAATCAGATCACTTGGGCCTTTATCACACTGTTATTATGTCGATGATGATCATAAGTAATTGGACCACATTTGGTCTTCTTATCCCAACGTTAAGTTCTTGCTTCTAGCATGAGGGGGTGGACCACTTTGGGCCTTCTTATCTCTCCGTCATGTTCTTCTTTCTGGCATGAGGGGGTGGACCACTTTGGGCCTTCTTATCCCTCCATCATGTTTTGTCGTCTGGCATGAGGGGGTGGACCACTTTGGGCCTTCTTATCCCTCCATCATGTTCTGTCTTCTGGCATGAGGGGGTGGACCACTTTGGGCCTTCTTATCCCTCCGTCATGTTCTTCCATCTGGCATGAGGGGGTGGACCACTTTGGGCCTTCTTATCCCTCCATCATGTTTTGTCTTTTGGCATGAGGGGGTGGACCACTTTGGGCCTTCTTATCCCTCCATCATGTTTTGTCTTCTGGCATGAGGGGGTGGACCACTTTGGGCCTTCTTATCCCTCCGTCATGTTCTACCTGTGCCATTTGATGAATAGAAAATTGCAGTTAATAATTCATAGAGGATTAATATCAATCAAAGTATATGTAATATAATATTTGATGAAATTTATTCAGTTTTATGCATAATAACGCCTGAGATGTTGCACATTCCATGGGCGTTTCTGTTGAATTCCTCTTAGAGACTCCAAATAATAGTATCCTCGTAAACTTGCTCGCGTGACTCTAAAAGGCCCTTCCCATTTTGGTTCAAGCTTTCTGATATGATGTTTAGCTGCAATGCTTCTCAGAACCAAATATCCTACTTCAAAATTCCTGAATTGAACTCTTTTATCATAACTTTTGGCCATTGCTGCCTTAAAAGTGACAATACGTTGATACGCATCCTCCCTTGTCGATCCTATCATATCCAGATCCATTTGTCTCATCCGGGCCAATTGTTCTGGATCGTAATCAGTAATTCTGCGCGTTGGCATACCTATCTCTGCAGGTAATACAACTTTAGTGCCATAAACAAGAACGAACGGGGTCTCCCCTGTGGATGTTCTCGGAGTCGTTCTATATGCCCATAATATTCCTTGAAGCTCTTCCGACCATGTTTTTCCTGTACTTCTCACCCTCCTTTCGAGATAATCCTTCAATGTTTTGTTAGTGGATTCCGTTTGACCATTGGATTGTGGATGATACACTGAAGTAAGATTCTGTGATATCTTTAATTCTCCGAACCATGATTTTATCTCTTTTCCGCTAAATTGCGTGCCGTTATCACATACAATGGACCTCAGGATGCCAAACCGGCATATGATGTATTTCCAGATAAACTCGATCATATTCTTCTCTGTGATTGACGTTATAGCTTCTGCCTCGACCCACTTAGTATAATACTCAACTGCTACTATTAAGTACCGTTTTTGTCCTTTGGTGGGTGGAAATGGGCCCACTATATCAATTCACCACTGATCAAATGGACATGCCACATCGATGGGTTGTAGCTGACGTGCTGGTCTATGAATGAGATGAGCATGGTATTGGCAACTATCACATTTCCTCGAGAAAGCTGTTGCATCTTTAAGTAAAGTTGGCCAATAAAACCCCTGACGCAATATTCGTTGAGCTAAAGCTCGTCCCCCGGAATGATTTCCACAACAACCTGCATGGATTTCTTCCATAACATACTCAGCTTGAGTTGGAGTCAAACATCACAAATGGTCCTTCGAAACATCTTTTATATAATTCTCCATTGCTGATAGTAAATCTATAAGCCTTATAACGCATTCTTCGTTGTGCATTCGGATCTGCTGGGAGAATGCCCTACTGAAGATAAATCATGATTTCGTCCTTCCAGGATGGGTCTTCTTGTATGGCCAATATAAACTCCACCCGTGCTTCAATGGTAATATATTTTGATATCCCAATCGAAGGTTTATCAGCGACCATAAGTGTAATTCGCTTTTCCACCAGAATATCTGAAGAACTTGCAAATTTAGAAAGCGCATCTGCTTTTGCATTGTCGTCCCTAGGGATCTGAGTTATATCAAATAATTTGAAGTTCTTTGCCAATTCTTTAACCTTAACGGCATACAACTTCATAGTTTCCTCCCGCGTCTCATATTTTCCCGAAAAAAGTGATTTGGCACCAAGAGCGAGTCGGTGAATACGTCCAGATGTTCAATGTTGAGTCCGAGTGCCATTTTGACCCCGTTAATTATTGCTTCGTATTCGGCTTCGTTATTTGTTACCACGTAATTCAGGCTAATAGCAAATTCAAATTCCCTTCGCTCCGGGGACAGAAAATGTATTCCAATTCCCCCCTCTGTGAGTTATGGCAAATCCATCAGTGTGTAGTATCCACGTCGTTGTTGCCCTGCTGGTTCCAACTTGGTTTGATATAGAAAAAATACAGCACGCGGCCTCAATTACACTGTTTCCCAGGGTCTCGGCCATGAAATCTGCTAAATCTTGCGCTTTGATTGCAACTCGTGGCTTAAACTCCAGTCCGAACTCACTGAGTTCAATTGCCCATTTCACCAATCGACCAGAGGTTTCTGGCTTTGCCAACACTTGCTTCAATGGTTTGTCTGTTACCACGGTAATTGAGTGAGACTGAAAATACGGTTTCAACTTCCGAGTTGTAACAACAATTGCTAATGCAAACAACTCTATCTCCAAGTAGTTTCTCTCCGCCCCTTGCAGTACTCTACTCACATAATGTATGGGTAACTGCTGAGCTCGTTTTTTCTTGAGTAATACTGTACGGGTTGCATTCGCGGATACTGCCAAATAAAGATATAGCATTTCATTTTCCTCCGGTTTTGCTAACAACGGCGGGCTTACCAGATAATTCTTCATTTGTCTAAAAGCCTCTTCACAATCCGACGTCTAAATCAAATCTTTGTTCCGTTTCATCACTTTAAATAAAGGAAGATTCTTTTCTGCAGACGTTGATATAAATCTTCCTAAGGCCGTCAGACGGCCCACCAGACATTGAACATCCCTCATTGTTCGTGGTGATGGTAGATCCAACACTGCCTTTATTTCATCAGGGTTGGCTTTAACTCCTCTTTCATTTACCACGTATCCTAGAAACTTCCCAGCCGTTACTCTAAAAGTGCATTTTTTAGGGTTTAGTTTCATTCCGTATGTCCTCATTATAGTGAAAGCCTCATCCAAATGATGCACATGTTCATCGGCTTTTAGACTCTTTACTAGCATATCGTCAATATACACTTCCATCGATTTTCCAATTTGATGGTAAAACATTTTAGCCACCAGCCTCTGAAATGTTGCTCCCGCATTCTTTAATCCGAACGGCATTACCCTATAACAATACACTCCGGTATCTGTGACAAATGCTTTCTTGCTCTGATCTTGCACTGCCATGAAGATTTGATGAAAACCACTTTTTGCATCCATCATGCTCAACAATGCACATCCTGCTGTAGAATCCACAAGTAGATCTATCCGAGGCAACGGAAAAGGATTTCTCGGGCAATGCTTGTTTAAGTCAGTATAGTCTACACACATTCTTCATGTAGCTTCTTTTTTCAAGACTAACACAATATTTCTCAACCATTCTGAGAATCTTATAGCATAAATATGTCGTGGTGCTAAAAGTTCTTGTACCTCTTTTTCAGCTGCTTCATTCTTTTCCTTGCTGAAATTCCGCTTCTTTTGCCGTATCAGTTTCGCACTCTTATCTACATTTAAACGATGTACTATGATCCTAGAGTCTATCCCGAGAAGGTCAGAATCGAACCATGCAAATATATCTGAATTACGCCGGAGACAGTCTACCAATGCAACCTCTATTATCCAGTCCATTTCTGCTCCAATTTTTATTACTTTATCAGTACTTTGTTTAAAAAGCTGAACAATTTTGAACTCCCCTAAAGGCTCCATCTTGCATTTTTGCCATTGCTTTAGCAACTGACTTTCTGTTTTATCCCGCGCCTGTTCTTTAGGCTCAATTCGCTCTTGACTCTGATCTATATTTGTTTTGATCTTTTTCTCTGTTTGCCTTTTTTCAACCGCATTCATGCGCCGCTTATTTATCATCCTAACTGCTTCTATCTAAAATAATGTTAACGGTGTTCCCACAGACGACGCCAATATTTTGGTCTTATTTCGTCACGGTAATAGAACACGGTAAAACAATACAATCGGAATATAAATAACCAAAATAATGTTAATCTAATAAAATATACCGGACTAACTTTGTCCAAAACACCTACTATCTATTACAGATCTTACACTGTTTTAAACATATGAATAACACAAACTATTCAACGCATCGAATTGCGGGTGTTCGATGTGCGCCTCGAACAATACTAATTCGATGCAGGGTTGATTCGATACGGCTTTGACAGAACACTGTTGGCGTCGAATTATGAGACGCCTCGAACAAAGGGGCGGGTCGAATAGGGCGATTCGATGTGGTAAGGGTTGTACTTGGGTTCGATCTGCCTCTGAATACTAAAAAATGGGGTATATATAATAGCCTCGCTCCGCGGGACCCATAGACAACTGTATAAAGCGCATCGAATCATCTCGGTTCGATGCCCGCATCGAATTAGGGTTATTCGATGCGTTAAAGGTATCGAATTGGGCTAACTCGATACGGTTTTGGGCCGGCCCAATCCACAGTGCTGGGTCAATCCTAAAATACCCCCATCACAATGAAAAGCTTGAAAGTCAAACGAATCAAAACAGAAGATTAAATTTATTGCACTGCTAGTTTATACAAATGAAACAATTAAATTTAGGGAAAAATTCCATCAAACCCCTGGAACTATAACGACTTATGGACACCACCCCCTAAACTTTGTAAATAAGCACTTTGTCCCCTAACCTTTGCCAACCTGTTCGAGTAGCCCTCTGACAATTTTCCGACCAAAAAATCACCGAAAAAATTTATTTTTTTTAGAATTTTCTCCTCGTCAAGACGGTTTCGATAGTGGTGACCGTATCGAAATATTCAAAGCCATTACACGGAAGATTTAATTTTAATTTGTCGAATTTTTGAAAAATGTGATGAACACCTTCACGTGTTCTTCATTTTTTCCAGAAATTCGACGAAATAAAACTAAATTTTCCGTGTAATGGCTTTGAATTTTGCGATATCGTCACCACTACCGGCACCGTCTTGACGAGTAGAAAAGTCGATTAGAATAAAAAAAAGTTCGACAAAATTTTTTTGGCAATCTGCGGCGGCGTAGTGGCGGGTTGCCTGAATTTTTTGTCGGAATTCCTAAATTTGGACTCAATATTCTCCTCGTCGAAAATGTTCCGTTAGTGGTGATGGTATTGAAAAATTTAAAGCCATTACACGGAAAATTTAATTTTAATTCGTCGAATTTCCGAAAAATATGATGAACACCTTCAAGTGTTCTTCATATTTTTCAAAGCCATGGCTTATTTGTTCAAATTCCCTTCAATCCTATGAATTGCAGTTCCAAGTCCACTCGTAGATGTTGCAGTGTTTCTTTTCCCTTCATTTGCTTTTACTATAAGCCTCATTTGAAGCCAACCTGAAAGGAAACACTTCCATAAATTTCTTTCAAAAATCACTTAATTTCAAGATTCAAATCTATCTGCACAGATGTTCAATCCTGACCATGCTTTTCCTTTTCGTATAAGTTCAAACTATAAAGAGAAATTTTAGCCTTCTCAGAAACTGTAAGACCAGTTATTAGGAGACAGTTTCCAATATACTAATTATAAACATGAATATCGTGGCAATAACTTTAAAAAATAATTAGTTATTAAGATGGAGAGTGTAAAGCTGTACAGAAAACTGAAAGTCATGGCAATTTCACCGCTTATTATAACTATAAACTCACTTTCATTTGAGGAGTGAAGTGTTCTTAACTATTGTAACTCACTTTCCTTTGAGGAGTGCAGTGTTCTTTTTTCTTCTTATAATATAAGAAGGAACAGAATGGACGTGGATAATTTGATGGTTAAATGACAAAACTATTGAGCACAATTTAGGGTTTTTGGCACAATACCCCCCTGTAATATAGGAAAGAGTCGCATTACCCCCCTGTAAAAAAAGAAAAGGCATATTACCCCCCTTGATATACGAAATAGGCGCATTACCCCCTTGTAAAACATAAATAGGCAAATTACCCCCCTGTAATATATGAAATAGGTACATTACCCCCCTATAATTTTTAAAAAGTTGCACATTATCCCCTTAGTACATGTGTATAAAAAGGAGGTATTTTGCACCGTATAAAAATACACAAGGGGATAATGTGCCTATTAAACATAACACAGGGGGGTAATTTGCCTATTTTATTATTACAAGGGGGTGATATGCCTATTTCGTATATCACAGGGGGGTAATGTGCCCTTTCTTTTTTTACAGGGGGGTAACACGCCTATTTCTCATATTACAGGGGGGTATTATGCCAAAAACTCCACAATTTATGTGATACAATAGTCCAATAAAACTTGTTGAAGACACTGACAATGATTTGAGAAGAGTCAGGGGCGATGCCAGAAATATCAGTTAGGGGGGCGAAATTGTGTTGTATTTTTTTTGTAACATATATATATATATATATATATATATATATATATATATATATAGTTTTCAAAAAAAATACATGTATCATTATATTCAGTTCATTGTAAAAATAATTTTTGTATAAAAAGAAACGGCAACACATGATTCAAAAAAAGATGCGAAAGACACTTTTTGGAATTTCTTTTTCTTCCTATTTCACAAGATACACAAATTTGAAATTTCTTATTGCTTTTTTTCTTCCTTGACTAAAGTATTTTTTTCTATTATATATATATATATATACATATCACATGGAGGTTTTTTGGGTTGACATAGGGATATTTCAAATTAGTTGTCTTTTTATCAAGTAACAGGGGCTTGTTTGTGAGTGTATTAAAGCACTAACAATTTTTTAAGTAATTATTTCTTAATATAAATAATGTAATGTGTAAGAGATTAGTTTTTTTCTTTTGTTATGGTATCTTGTTCGCTGTTTTTTTAATCCAATAGATTCATGAATATTTTATGAATGCCTTTTATAATTATAAAGCTAAGCATATAAATAAAGCTAAGCATATAAAAAACACTATATATTATAAGTTTTTTTTTTATATAAACTAATTGAAAGTTTGAAATCTTGCTATTAAAATGTCAATCAATTTAAGCAAAAAACATAGCCACATAGGTATTTGAATTTTTTGTTATAAGGTGGACCGTGTAATTGTGTGCAATATGCATGTATACCACAATGCACAATGCCACAATACAGTTCATACTTCATACTTTATATACAGGAAAGTTCTGTAGTGGGCCATCATTATCAAATATGTAGTGCTTGCTTGCTTAGATTATTAAAAATCTGAATGGGCCAAAAAAAAGGGTGCAAAATAGTTAGAAATCATTATTATGCAAAAATTAATCCTATAAACATATATGCTATTTAAAAAATATGGAATGCTCGGGGGTGCAAGTGCACCCACATGCACCCCCGTCGCTTCGCCCCTGAGAAGAGTAATGGCTGCCAAAGAAGTCACTAGTTACGGTCAACTTTAACTAAAGTATGATTTATGTGATGTCTCTTATCAGTGATGCAAAACAACATAAAGAATGTATTTTGGTCTTATTTCGTTCAGGTAATAAATACCGTAAAATGATATAATTAGAGTCAAAATAGTCAAAATAATGCTAGTCAATTAATAATCGAATTAATTTGGTCCGAAACACCTAATACAAGCTTACTAGATAAACAAGTAAATTACAAAGTCAATCTTAAGCGTCGAATCGGTTGCGTTCGATATAAGCTTATCGAACGGTGATCGTTCGATACTAAATATACTAGCTTGGTTCTTTGTCGAACTGGTGTATATCGAACTAGTCAGATTCGATGTAGTGATGAGTGTCGAATGCAAGGTGTTCGATTTGGTGCAATACCGAACGCTAAAAGTTCGATATTGGGACGTATCGAATACTCGGAGTTCGATTTTGGGTAGGTTTCAATGAGTCTTTTTTCCGTCCCTCGAATCCCAGTGGACGGGGTATATATAACCTACGTCCCGTGGGCCTTATTGGCAGTTGGGGAAAACGCATCGAACCGAAGAGGTTCGATGCTCATTCTACATCGAACAGCGGGCGTTCGATGCGTATTTAACACCAAACAGTGCCCGTTCGATGTACTATTCAGCAGGCTGGTGTCGTTGGGCCGACCCAATACATGATATTGGGTCAATCCTAAAATATCCCTATCGCATAGTCCCCCGAGTTTGAGAGGCGGTGTCGATCAGAGAGCGGCTTCCAAACTTATGAAAATAAGTCCTTGATTCGCAGGCCGTTATGCTTATAATTTGAAAATGATGCCCCCGATTGGGAGGCGGTCAGTTGCGTACAACCTCGGTAGGTTTTGTGCTGGGTTGAGATATTCTTAATCATAAGTTTCTTATGAGCGGATCCCGTTATATTAGTTTGTAAACTCATAATTGAAGTTAAGCTTGCAGTTGAACGCGCTGGGTTCGATGTTCAAGCGCATCGAATCGTGACTGTTCGATACAGATTTTGCCTGGATCCATTGCAGATCGAACGAGTGTCGTTCGATGTTGAATTATGCGTCAAATCATGATGGTTCTATGCGCCTTTTTAATGGGCCTTGATGGCTCTTTAGCTGCCTATATAAAGGGGAAGAGGTGGCGTGAAGCTTATTTCTCTTTTGGCCAACTGACGCTCAAAGGTAAGGAACTCAAACGGGCAGCGTTCGATGCTTTATGCATCGAACATAGAGTGTTCGACCTAATGAAAAATTTTGAGTTTGCATCTCATGTCTGATATTCATTTTCCTTTTTTCAGGCAAATATTCCGAATAATCGCTTTTGCTCTTCCACCGTTGATTAAGGTAATCTATTATGTACTTACTTGTGAGGTTTATTTATAATTGCTTAGTACGTAGCCATTTTAGATATGTCGTGCTAGTGTTGCGAGATCCGAGAGTAACATATTCGCTCGCAGTCAACTTTTTCTTTCTTTATTTTATTTCAGTCTTTTTCGAACAAGATGGTGAATTCTGAGTCAATTTCTGGGAGCGAATCGAGTAGCGGCTCGAGCTCTGGTTCAGCGAACTCTGTGGTGGGCCCTTCTAGTGCTTCCGCATTTTTCTATGTAGCATTAGGAAGCGGCCATAAGCCCATTGACATAGATTCTGCCAGTTCACCTATTGAAAATAATCCCGGTGGTGATGTTGGACAGTCACTGTCTCGGAGTGAAGATGAAGATTCGCAATCGTCTTCATCTGAGGATAATCGTGCCCCAAGTGAGGTCGCGGAAGATGTTAATTTCATCAATAGGGAATTTTATGATTTTGCGGACATGCCCGGAATGGCGTACAATACGTACGTCTCGCGGCTGCAGCATAGCCGCAAGCAGCTTCGCGAGAAATTTGACATACCCAATAGGTACAACATAGTACTCCCCGACACAAATGATTGAATGGATACTCCGCCGCCTGGGCACTTGACAGTGTTTGTAGGTCAACTTTTGAATGGGCTACGATTCCCGATACCGGTTGAGCTAAAGATGCTTCTGAGGTCTATCGACCTTATGCTAGGACAACTTACGCCAAATTTATATGGCCATTTGATAGGTTTTATTATCGTGATGAAGGTGCTAGGCCAACCTCAGAGTCCCAACGAGTTCTGGGCTCTTTTTGAAGTCTCTAGGCGGGAGGAAGGGTTTTACCATGTTAAACCAATGCGAAGACGCAAGTTTCTGAATGGCGAAGCCACTGGATACAGAAAGAATTGGAAAAGCGCTACTTTTATATTAAGGAGAGTTATGAGGACGAATCTTTAACTTATCGTCGCGACTCGTATAATGGGTCTAGGGTTGCAATACCCCCCGATATTGTTCCGACCTCTTGGGATTGTGATTTTGTCCCAAACTTGGTGTGGGACCACCAATTTGACATTAAAACATTGGTTGAAAGTCGTGTATTGTCTTGTTGGTCTGTCCCTGGTTCCGTATAATGGGAGATTTACTCTTGGTATAATTTTGCATCTTTAATCGATGTTCTACTTTGTGTTAATAATATGAATATGCTAATAGTTTGACATTATTGCAGGCCATTTTTTTATGGATCGCCACGCCCACATGAACCGAGCCCTTGCTGCTGAGCAAGCCAGTTATCAAACAACCACCGTTTGTGAGATTCCCCGTCTGAGGAAAAGGAAAAAAACAAAGGAAAGAGGGCCGTTGCTGAATCCCAAGTCGATCCTTTCGAGGATGTTCCAGGTGGAAACTGTGATAACGTGCCTGCTACTGCTGAGTTTAGTCAGGCTGAATTTTCTGAAAGTATGGTGGTCGGACTATGTGATAATACCGAAGCTGTTGCCCATGACAAGAGAAAAAGAGTCGACCAGATCCGCTCTCAAACTAGAGGGGCTATCCCCCCTGCTCTGTATACAGGTGGTCCGAGTGCTGGGAGTGACCCTTCTTCGGCGGTGGGGCCAAATGTCGGAGTTGGATTTAGCCAAGGCCCATGTGCCTACGCTAGTGGGTATGAAATTTTAGGAGGCTGCGTCTGTGAAAAATCTTCTCCCCAATCTCGTTGTGCCTCATTCGATCTCTACTGAGGAGAGAAAAATGGTGGTAATAAATGTTTCTTCCTAAGTGAATTATTTTGGATTTGCGGCGTGAATGTTGATTTGTTTGCTTATTATCTTTTAGGGCGGCGGTATAGTGGACGCCATGTTTGCGGCCCTGGTCCAGGCTCACGAAACGACGACCAGTGAATTATGTTGCGAAAGCCCATGCTGATAGAGAAACCATGAAGCAGGCGAAGGTGGCTCTTAAGCAGCTCGAATCACAAGTGTCCAACCTTTCAGCTAGCAAGGTGGAGCTGAGCAAGCGAGTCGCCGAGCTTGAGAAAGAGGTAGCGGCTGAAAAAGTGAGAGCTGACCATGCTGAGGGAGTTCGCTATTCTCGAGGCCTCAATGAGGTAAAAATATGTTCTTTTGTATGTTTGTATTCTTTTATTCTTACTTATTAATCTCTTTTCTGGTCGTGTAGGTTTCTGCTCAGCAAATGGTGGAAATCGTCGAGGTGTTCCTCTGGAGTGATACGTTTCGAGAGCTTAGCGCTCGAAGGGGTGCCTTGGAAGCTCGTAAAGCTCAAACTCTCATGATGCATTAGTTCTATACGACCAAATACGTTCGAGGGGGATTTAACCCAGACTGGTTGAATCTTTCTCTCGGACCAAACAGAAAGGCCTTGCCCCCCGCGGCGGAGAATAAAGTTGCAGATTCGGATGAGTTTGCTGTCTTGCTGGAGAATGACAGCCTTGTTCTTCAGGGAATCACACCACCGCTTGAAATGCCGCCCGCCTATCCCTCCTCTGATGATGAGGATGTATCCCTCCTTTGATGATGAGGATGAAACTGATGTCTGACAGCCTTGGTTTTATTCAATTTTCTTTGTAATGAACTATTTTAATTTTGTTTCTAATGGCGTTGCGTCGCCTCCTAACGAGCTGAATAATTTGATTAATTGCATGAATGTTGTTCATGAATTTTATGCGTTGGTTTTTTGAACTAATACTCGTACTAGTTGTCTTTTCTTTCTATTGTTAGTGTTGCTCTTTACTTTATTTTGACAAATTGAGCATCTTTCTATATTAGTGGAAAGTGATCTGTTTCACTTCGAATCATAGGGTTAATTTGTCTTTTTTAGATAAAGTATCCTTCTTTTTTGTATTTTTGGATGGTCGGTATCATTCACCTTTTTGGGCGGAATATCTGCTTCTTTGTTGTCTTTTTACACGCGTATAACCGTTTAGTCAAAATACAAACACAATAACTACGCGAACAAAATTGAGTCGACGTAAGGGGTCAACTACAGAGCGTTCAAAGATAATATTTCTGGAGATTGAGGCTATTCCAAGCCCGGTCGAGCTCTTGGTCGTTCATGTCTTTGAGCAAGTAGGTGGCGGACCCGAGGACCTTTGCGATCTGATAGGGGTCGTCCCACTTTAGGTCTAGCTTGCCGACATTCTTGGAGGCCTGCTCTCTTTTCAAGACGATATCTTCGACTTGAAATGATCGGGGTCAGACCCGGGTATTGTTGAACTTGGCCATTCGGGATTTGTAAAACTCTGCATGGGCGGTAACTCTTACCCGCTTCTCCTTCAGGAGGTCTAGGGCTAGGGCTAGATTTGCATTATTCTGAGCTTCCTCGTACTCCTGAACCCGCAAACTTTGCTTTACCACCTCTAAAGGGACTATTGGCTCAGCTTCGTAGACGAGGCTGTATGGGGTCTCCCCTATCGCCGACCGTCGGGTAGTGCGGTAGGCCCACAATACTCCAGGGACTTCTTCGACCCATTTTGACTGGTACTAGTCTAGACGGGCCTTTAACAATTTCAGGAGGGTCTTGTTAGTCACTTCCACTTGACTGTTTCCCTGGGGGTTTCTGACCTCTGTGAAGCGGTGCTTGATTCCCCATTTGTCGCACCATTTTTCCACAAGGTTGGAACTGCAGGCCGTTGTCGCTCACCAACTACTGCGAGACCCCGTATCGACTTAGGATATTCCTCCAGAGGAAGTTTATCATGACCTAACTGGTTATCTTGGGGAGGGGTTCCTCCTTGACCCACTTAGTGAAGTAATCCACCACCACTAGCAGAAATTTATTCTAGCCTTTATCGGGGATCATAGCTCCCACGATGTCTGTTCCCTAGAGAGCGAATGGGCATGGGACGTTATCTGGTTCCCAAAGAGCAGCTGGTTGGTGTCTCATGGGGGCATGCAGTTGGCAGCTCCGACATTTCTGAGCGTAGTCTTCGCAGTCAGCTGCCATGGTCTGCCAGTAGTACCCTTGGCAAATAATTTTGACCGCCATGCTCCTTCCTCCCGAGTGGTTACCGCAACATCCATCGTGGATCTCCCTTAGGATGAGACGTTCCTCTTCTTTGTTAACGCACAGGGAGGTCATAAGACCATGATCGTTGAAATAACACCACGTTCTGTATGTAGTATCGGGCGGTGCGTCGGTACATGGTGCGCTGTTTGGCTCGGTCGTGGGCGTATTTTCGGGGTTCCTAATAAAGTCGATGATCTCCGTCATCCAATCTTCTTCGATAGCCGCAACCATCTAGAATTCCCCGTCTTCACCTTGCCTTTTGGATTTGTCGGCTGCGAAAAAGGTTATCCTCCGAGTGCTGACAGTTTAAGTTTGACTGCCGAGCTTTGACATGGCGTTAGCATCTTGATTTTCTGACCTGGGGATTTGCTTAATCGAAAATTCTTAGAATAGGGTTGTTCCCGCTAGGACTGCTTCCAAGCATTTCTTCATATTTTCTTCACGCGCCTCGTAGATCCTGTGGATCTGTTGAACCACGAGTTGGGAGTCACTGTGGACCAGTATCCTTCGTACTTTTGCCTCGTTAGCTAGGCATATTCTTAGTAAGAAGGCTTTATACTCTGCCTCGTTGTTGGATACGGGGTATTCCAATCGTATGGCGAATTCCAAGACGGTCTCTGGCTGGCCTGGACCTATTTTCTTGAAGATTATGCCTATCCCACCGTGGGTATTGGTAGATGATCCGTCAATGCAGAGGTGCCACATGGGTTAAGGCTCGTCCTCCTCAGGTTCCTCGTACATTTTGGTAATGAAGTCATTGAGTACCTGAGCTTTTATGGACGGCCTGAGGAAGTAAGTGGTGTCGAACTCTCCTAACTCTATGACCCATTTGATCACCTGCCATGAGACCTCTGGGTTTTTTAGGATGGTTTGGAGGGGTGCTCTGTGAGCACGGTGATCGGATGAGCTAAGAAGTAACCCCGGAGTTTCCGACCGGCAGAGACGAGGGCTAGTTCGAGCTTTCCGATGAGAGAATATCGAGTCTCCACATCGAAGAGGGTCTTGCTAATGTAGTAGATTGGTAGGTGCTCCCTTCCTTTGGCCTGGACCAGAACGGCACTCACCGATTCTTTTCCCACGACCAGATACATGAAGAGCATTTCCTTGGGGACGGGTTTTACCATGATGGGTGGCTTGGCCAAGTATTCTTTCAGTGCTCTGAAGGTCTCTTCGCATCGGTCAGTCCACTGGAAGTCTTTTATGTTTTTGAGGATCTTGAAGAAATGAAGGCCTTTCTCCGAGGAACGATAGATGAACCTACTTAATGTGGCCATTCTGCCCGTCAGCTTTTACACAACTCGTAAGCTTTGGTGATTCCATGTTGAGTATGGCATCTGCCTTTTTTGGGTTGACATCGATCCCCTTCTGGGTAACCATATACCCCAAGAACTCCCCTCTTCGGATCCCGAAAGAGCACTTCCGATGGTTGATCTTCATTCTGAATTTGTCCATGATTTTGAAGGCTCGGGCGAGATCTTCTTCCCTCTAACTTTACACGATCTTGTCATCAACATAGACCTCCATTGTCTCCCAATCAGTCCTTCGAACATGAGGTTAACCAGCCTCTAGTACGTGGCGCCAGCATTTTGGAGCCCAAAGGGAATGACTAAGTAACAGAAAGTCCTGATGTCCGCGATGAAGCTGGTTTTTTTCTTGGTTGTGGCTGGCTATTGGGATCTGGTTCTAACCTTGATCTTCATCCATGGTGGATAGGAGGGCACAACCTGCTGTAGAGTCGACCAACATATCGATGGTGGGAAGCGGGTAACACTCATTGGAGCAAGCACTATTGAGGTCGGTGAAATCCATACACATGCGCCACAGGTCCCCTGTTTTCGAAACGAGAACCACGTTGGTCAACCACTCTCGATATCGTACTTCTCGAATTTGGTGGAGGTCTATCAGCCTTTGAATTTCTGCCCGGATTACTTTATTTCGCTCTAGTCCCATGTCCTGCTTCAGCTGTTGGAACGGCTTGGCCGCAGGATACACGTTAAGCTCATGTATGCATTTCTCCTGGCTAATTTGTCTAGGGGGACCATCCTTTCAGGCGAAGAGGTGGTGGAATGACTTAAGGGTGGTCGTTATGGCCTTTTCTATGTCTTCCCCGATGTTGGTGTCGATCTTAACTATTTTGCCTTCGGTGCCATCCACCAATTCTATCATTTTGAGATCTTTGGCGGGCTGGACCCTGACCTCCTCCGAGCGGGCTTTTTTGGCCCGGGGTTCAGCCTCAGGAAGGTCAGACTCGATTGGCAAGACATTCATCCAGCATTCGCGAGCTAGAGTCTGATCCCCTTTGACTTCTCCTACCCCGAAAAGGGTCAATAACTTAATCTTTAGATGAAGGGTGGACGGGACTGCTTCGAAAGTCCAGAGGGCTGGCCCTCCGCATATGGTGTTGTATGTCCGAGAGGGGGCATCCACTACCCAGAACTTGGTAGCCTCAGTGGGGCGAGTAGCAGCCTCTCCCCATGACATCAGGAGAGTTGTGAGTCCCACGGTCTGGCATTGTTCTCCAAAAAATCCCACAAGGGGTACCTCTACAGGCTTCATTTGACTCTGCGAGATGCCTAAGGCATGGTATGTGGGTATGAAAAGGGCGTTGACTGAGCTCCAAGTGTCCACGAGTATTCGTTTTACTTCTGTTCCCGGTATGGTGGCTGTGACCACGAGGGGATCCTAAGAGGGGGGAGTGCAGGGGGTACACGACACCTAGGATGTCCTCAAGTCCAAATGAGATGACTGGTTGGTCAACCACTCGGGCGGGAATAGCTTGCTATCGACATTTCGTGCTTTTCGAATGTAATTTCACTACTCTTTCTTGGTTACGGACAACACTCCTCCTTCAATCATGTTGACAGTACGGCACGTAGGGCGTTGTCGCGATAGGTGCGAGGGGGCAGAGGTAGTTCTTCCTGCTCTAGGGGCTCTCTTTCATCGTCCTCGGTGGTATCCGAGTGCTGCTTTTTACTCTTAGGCATCTCCTCACGCCCACGCTTCCCCGCGGGGTTACCCATGTTGGGTACCACGTATTCTTCCAAGAAGCCTAGTTTCAGGAGTCTAGAGATCTAATGTTGGAGGTGGATGCAATCGTTTGTTAAGTGTCCATACGCCCGGTCTTAAGTGTAGAACTTTCCTGTGTGTTTGAGCCTCTGGACATCCTTCGCAGCTCGGGGCCACTTTAAGATACGCTTCTCCCCCATGATGATCATGACCTCACTAGGAGTTATTGTCATATGAGGTAAGAGTACCGGGTCCAGGGTCTTTTTGACCTTCTCCCTCCATCCTCCGTCTTTATCATCTTTTTTCTCCTTTCCTTTGGAGGGAGACGGAGCTCGTGATGCCTCCGTAGCCTCAAGGATCTTGCGTGTTTATTCCAGCTCTACGAAAGACTCTGCCTTCTCCATCAAGTCATCCATGTTAGCCGCTCGATTCCTCATAAGGTAAGTGGAGAAGTCTCCTGGCAACAACCCTCAAACAATAATGTCGGAGAGCATGCTGGGGTCAAAACGGGTCACTTCTCCCATGGCATGAGAAAATCGTTGCATGTAGTCCCTGAGGCGCTCATCCACATTCTGTCGAATGTTGAACAAGTGCGCACAAGTCTTAGGAAAGACCCTGTTGCAAGCAAATTGCCTCACGAGCATCTAGGTTAGCTGTTCGAAACTGTGGATTGTTCCCGGCGGTACTTGGGAAAACTAGGACTGGGCTCGTCTAATGAAAGTTGTTTAGAAGGCTCGGCACATGGCGTGATCGGGCGCCGACGCCAGGTCCATGCATGCCAAGTATTGGTTGATATGATTACGAGGGTCACGATCACTGCTTTCTCCAGTGTAGGTCGGAAGTCCTACTAGCTTCATAGTAAGGGGGACGAGATTGTTAGCTATATAGGGTGCAAACAGCAATCCCCAATATGCTACCTCTTCCCCTGGGTTGAGGTTACGGCGAAGCTCTTGTAACGATATTTTCATTTGTTCCATCATTCCTCGTAGAGGGCCCTCCGGGGTTTGGCGAGCATTGGTGCCATCCAACGGGCGCATGATAGTAGGGATCGTGAAAGTCCGGAGGGTTCCAGGCTGCCCCCATAGAACAAAGTGGTCTATGAGGCCCTTCTCCCAGAGGCGCGTCAATTGAGCTTGCCCTATACAGCGAAGGGGGTCCCCTTCTGTGACGAGGAGGAGACACACGGTCGTCACCATGTGACAATTCCTTAGATTGGGCCCATGGGGAAGGCGCGGATTGATGGCGCGGAGGGTCGCTCTATTCCTCGGGGAGCTCCTTGTTACGACCCCGACCATTCTCCGAGGTCGTGGGTCCATTTTTATTGAATAGAGCAAACATGTTACGGTACATGTCCCAGGGCACATGTACATAGCCCATGGTGGGTCTGGCCTCTGGTGGCGCCAGTTGAGTAGCTGATGGCATCGGAGTACCGGTAGCACGCGGTACTGGAGCGTCGGGATGGGGCGCAGGACCGTTGGGCTCTGGAATCTCTCCAGGAGGGGCCGAAGGGCTCTGTTGCCCCTCTGTTTCATTGCCGTGGTTCTCCATAGACTCATTTTCTAGGTTTGATTGTGATGACGCACATACCGGTACTCTTCTAGCTCTTTTTCTGGCCATGTGGTGAGGTAATATTGTCGGGGCCCGTGTGGTTGGGATATTCGGGGATATCGTTACTCAATTATTTTTTTTCGGAACACCAATCTCGAATTTGAGGGAAATGAGGCACGATGATTTTATTAAGGACTTTGAGTGAATTACAAGGGGTCGTGTGATACACGAGTTCGAGCTAAAAGAGTGTGGTAGATTCTAAGTACAATAAAGTGTATAAAATTGCGGAGAGTGTTCTTGTGCTGATTTTTGTGGTGAATAATGGTGCTTGCCTCCCCTTCTTTCTACTGAAATAGGGAACTATTTATAGTGTTAGTCCAAATGGTCTCTAGCCAATGGGGGACCGATCTTGCCGTCTTTACTCCTTGTGGTGCTGGTGACTAATAGCGTGTGGGCTTTCTGGGCCAATGGAAGTCATCTATCAGGCGGTGACCAATGGCGTGAGTTAATTGTCGTTCGTCTGAGCGGGTAATGATGATATATATTTTAATGGTTTTCGAATGTGGTACTGGGCCAATGAGAGGGGATGCATCTGCCCCAATCGTTGGTCTGCACCGGTAAGAGCTGTCGCTTTCTGCTCCAATGAATGATTTGGACCAATGGGATGCGGTCTTTTCTCATAATTATGGGTTTTGGGAGCTAAGTTTGAATGATGATGGTTGGCACGTCTTCCGAGTCAGGTCATGGGCTAGGGTCTGCCTGGATGATCGAGTAGCTTTTCAGGTCGCTTATTCTGAATAAGACCCCGGGGGTCGTTCTTCGCTGTTATAGTATGGGTAAGTTGTATCCTTTAGTCAGAATATTGGTGGGCCTTGACTTCTCCTTGCATTCACTCATGTCATTAACGTTTGTTATGTGCTCATTTTTCCTCAATATTTGGCTAAGTGTTGGAAACTGCTCCTCAGGGGTCCGAGAGGTGTTTGTTCCTCAGCCTAGGGTGGTTTCAGGGTCTTTTCTCGTGGGTACCCAAATTTGGGCTGACTCCAGGTCGTTGGGAAGGATGTATCTAAGCCTATGGGTCCATACCGAATTCCCATTGGGGGTATTGGTCGGGCGAGACTCGGGGGTACCTTCTCTGGGTGTTTAGACCGAGTACCCACTGGGGGGTGTGGGGGGTGTTAGCTGGTCGTGACCTGAGGGTACCTTCTCCGAAGCCCAGACCTTTTGCCCCTGTTCAGGTAGAGGTTGGCCGTGACTTAGACGAATCCCTCCACTAGATGGTCAGTCGTTTTTGTGGGGTACCATTTTCCGCCTCCGTCGATAGTGGTACAAATTATGCATCATCAGCAGAAATTAAGAAATAATGTATTTGATTGCGTTATTTTGGAAGAGGAAAATGCTTGTTCTCCTTTTTCTCCTTTCCTGGAGCAACAAACCCTTCAGGTTGTTCCATGTAGATTCCTTCATCTAACTCACTGTTTAGAAATGATGTATTGACATCCATTTGATGTATTTCCAGACCTTTCAATGCAGCAATAGCAATGAGAACTCTAATAGACGTGCTCTAGTCACAGGTGAATACGTGTCAAAAAAGTCAAGGCCTTATATCTGTCTAAACCCTTTAGCTACCAAATTGGCCTTGTACTTATCAATAAATTCATTTGCTTTATACTTTCTCTTGAGTATCCATTTGCAGCCCAAAGGTTTGCCACCCGCTGGGAGATCAACCAACTCCCACGTGTGGTTGTGCAAAATAGACTTTATTTCACTATTGATAGCTTCCTTCCAAAATGGAGCTTCTGGAGAGGACAAGGCTTCACTTATTGTCCTCGGTTCCTTTTCTTGCATATAAGTTAGAAAATCAGAACCATAGCTTTTAGCTGTTTTAGCCCTTTTACTACGTCTGGATTCTTCATCTTTCTCATGATTATCCCTTGCAGCTTCATAGGTTCTTTTAAGGGAACCAAATTTTTTCCTTTCTTTGCAAGGATATATATTTTCAAAAAATACTGCATTCCTTGATTCAATTGTCATATTTTTATTAATATCAGGAATTGAAGACTTATGTAATAAGAAGCGATAGACACTACTGTTATGCGCATATCCAATGCATATGCAGTCAACGGTCTTAGGTTCTTTGCAAAACATGCGACAAGAATTATAAACGATCATGTTGATCATTTGCGACAGCATAAGTTGTAACCAGATATAAGCGAGCTCAATGCAAAGGCAATGAAAGCCACAAACGACTAACGATTGATGCCTTGGCTGCTAGTGTGAACTCGCCTGTGCCCGCCCCAGTTGGAGGATATCCAGTCTCCTCCTTTCTTACTGCTGCTAAAGAAGCTGATACCAGAAAATAAGCTAGAAAAAAAAAATAAAAAAAAAAAAAAAGAACTGAGACTGTTACGAACGATTCTAATCTAGAATGCTCATGATCAATCTTGGCAATGTATTTGTTATGAAAAGAGCATGGATTTGAGGTCCAATACGAGCTCAAAATTATATATTTCACATGTTGTATGTCTCATAATATAAAAGAGAACACCATTGATAGGAATCAGAAAACCATGTAAGGCTATTGCAAAGGTTAATCTGTGAGAGAATATGGCTTATAGAGCAGAGTCACATTTTCTGTTTCATGCATATGTATGTGTTTATGTTCTTCAGGCTTCAAGGCTCATCGATGCATTGTCATAAAAATGATGCTTTTGCTCTCTCTCACCAGCACAGCTGCTAGAACGAGCCTGAAAGCTCCATTCTAATCAAAGTTCACTCAAGATGCATGAACTCTTATCTTAATTATTTCTGCACAGAGAACTAAAACTGAGGTCAAGTGAAATATAACTTGCCTGATCCATTAATTGTGATCTTGAACTCAAACTGATAGCATCGACGATGGGATAAGACGTGATTTCCGGAGCCCAAACGACATGCGAGATCACATGCATGCTTGAAAAGCAGAATACACAAACCCAACAATGTATACCGCTAGACGATAGCTGTATAGCAAAAAATGTATTTACATACCACACACTATTCGGACCTTTGTGATAATAACACTAGTGCAGTCGAAGTAAATAGGGCATTAATAACTAAAACGAATATGCTGGCAACAGTTGCTAAAAATGAGAACTGTAACGAATTAACTACCACCTGTAATTTAAGCTCATTCTCACTATAATTATAAGCAACATCGTTAGTTCTACAATACCTGTTTCAGCTATGAGATTGGACTCTGGTTAAGTGATTAACCATAACATGTCTGTTCCCATAAGTCTATGTAGATTGGTGACCACAATTCTTCCATATACTAGCTTTTGTTGATATGTTGAATTCAATCATTTTTGATAAGCTCCCTACTTGCAAAAGAATACTTTACCTTAGCTTGTAAATAAATTAAAGAATGTGTTAATTGTGTTAAGGTAATTTCTTCTGATCACGTGCTCCTCGCGCCTCTACTGAACATGAAATATTTTCTTCTCAGTTCTTCCCTAACGATGGATTTTTAGAATTTTAAATCTAAAATTAAAAAAACAACTGACAGCTGTGGGATTTGAACCCACGCCCTTTCGGACCAGAGCCTAAATCTGGCGCCTTAGACCACTCGGCCAAACTGTCGGTTGAATTATGATTAATTATTGTGTATGTAATTTCGGGTTTTGGTCGGCGATAATTTAATTTGATTTCTTTTGTTTGGAAGTCGGAACCACGCCTGACATTTCAATTTGACTATGGAGTAATGACCATTCATCACAGGAATAACTTTTATAGAATATGCATGCGTATTATATTCATCAAAACTATGTTCTGAGTAGTAATGAGGAATCAAGCAAATGAAATATCAACCTGTGGACAAACGAAACTTGCAAAATAATTTATTTATTTATCTAAAACGTAGCAATGTTTCATAGACCTTGTCCTACTACCCCTAAAAAGAAAGAACAAAAAAGATTTCTATTGTCCTCTCACTATGTAATATGTATGTACAGCTCCAGTATCATCGATCCGATATCTAATATATTCGCAACGATTCCCAAAATCTTATATAGAATTTCTTCGTGAAACATGCGGTGAGAATTATAAACGATCATGTTGATCATTCGCGACAGCAGAAGTTGTAACCAGATACAAGAGAGCTCAATGCAAAGGCAATGAAAGCCACAAACGACATAGCGATTGACGCAGTGGCCATTAGCGTGAACTCATCTGTGCCCCAGTTGGATATCCAGTCCTCCACCCTTGTTGCTGCCGATGATGAAGCTGATACCAGAAAATAAGCCAGAAGCTGCAAAAGCATATAAGTAACTGAGAGTGTTATAAACAATGTCAAAGAACGCTCATGATAAAATCAGTATTAACGATGTCTTTCTGTGGCGTACACCCCACGAACTCAGTGAGATGTTAAGTGTGTTATGTGTTTATTCCCTCCGCGTGCAAGTCGAGAATTGTTGTACATGAACATGAGCTTCTGTATATAGATAAACTTTCTCCCATTCTACTTGGTGTCAGAACCTACCAAAGACTAACGATGTGTTTGAGACCTTCCCCCGTCTAAAGATATATGTGAGTAGTAGTAGTGAAAATTGTGGAGGCTAAAACTGAAGTCAAGTTGAATATAACTTGCCTGATCCATTGTGAACTCAAATTGATAACGTAGACGGTGGGATAAGACATGATTTCCAGAGCCCAAACGACACGCAAGATCACAAGCTTGGAAAGCAGAATACACAAACCCAATGATGTTTACTGTTAGACAATATCTGCATAACAAAAAAGCAGAAATGTGCTATAGTAATCAATTTTTTTAAAAAAAAAAAATGATTGGATGATGACACAAGTGCAATCGAAGTAACTTGGACTTTAACTTAAACGTGTATGCTGACAGCAGTTGCTAAACAAATGAGAACATTTACCAATTATATCAACTTGGATTTTCATAATAACAATTCTAGCTATGAGATTGAACTCTGTTCAGTGTATGTAGATTGGTGACCACAATTCTTTGATATACTAGTTTGTTTGAATAAGTTGAGATTATGACTCTAATACCACAAGTTTAATTTCCGAAGGTCTATAGTACATTGGTTTAAGCAAAAATCTCTTCATTAGATTCTGAATCGCAACCTTCTAAGTTATCACCAATCCATACTAAATACATTAAGAAACAGAGAGTAGAAGAAACATTAGAGCGTGAAAAGATTGAGCAATGTGACATGTTTTATTCAAGTAAGAAGTTGGAGAGTCTTCAAAGTGTCACAAAACGTCCCAAGTTGGTGAAGAAATATGTCTTACGACGGTTACGGAAAAACCAAAGTATAAAAAGCTTAATTACTTGTATTCTTTGTAACGATCAAACGAATCTCCACTCCAACCTTGAGTTCTATCCGCGGCCATAACAGAAAACGAGACCAGACACACGATCATCTCAAGCAACCTCAACACCAACCCACACTTCCTCATCCCGACACTTTTCCCGGACCTCTTCAAAACCGCTCCCCTCGACCTCCGCTCTCCGCCCAACTCATCAACATACCCCTCCTCCACCACACCACCACCACCACCACTACCAGCAGCAGCAGCCGACCCCACCTTTTTAACCACCGCAACTGGCTCATCCCTCACCAATCTGTTAGTCCCCACCACCACGGGTGAAGCACAAACATCACGATTCTCCGGGTTGGGTTTCTGAGACTGCGGCCACGGTCTCCACCCCTTTCCTCCTGCTGAAATTTGTACTAACATATAAATATTTAATCTCTCTAAGAATCTATAAGCTTTTTGATCAAACAAAAACTTAAATTGACATATAGTACAAACAAGCTCTGCCTCAAAAATTTAATACCTCCACCACCACCACCACCAGGTGGCTGCGAACTCGCGGGAAAGTTTGGTTTTCCGGGAGACGGTAAGGGAGTGTAGTATTTGTCGACGACGGGTACGAGGGATTTCGTGTTTTGTGTTTGGAAATACGGGTCGTCGGAGCGGAGTGGAGACTCGGATCGGAGAGGAGAGTGCCATGAGTCGGGTTGACTCGTAGTTGAATCAGTATCCGACATTGATATGTGACTGTTGCTACTTCTTCGGAGCGTCCGCTTACTGTTGTTATAATTGTTGTTGTTTGGCTCTGATGAGTTTTCCATCGGATTCTTTAAATCTCTCATAGTAAGGAAAATTTTTTAAAGTGAAAAGACGTATGGAAGTGAAGCCAAGTGAGAAAGGAAACAGAGACAAATCACAATACGATTTCAAAAGAACAGAGCACTACTACCATGTTTATGATTTATTTTAAGAAAGTGGTTTTCAAAATTTCGAGGTTTACGTGGCAACTTGAAGACTTGTGTCTGACTAAAACGGGTGATTTTTCTTTTTTAAAGAAAAGAAGAAGAAGTAAAAGTTAGATTCTCTACGAATTCTTCGCGGGCAGTTGTGCTTCTTCCCAATTTGTGATGGTTGCCATGCAACGATGCCGTAGTCAGTAGTAGTCACTAATGATTATTGAACTACAGTTAGAAGCTACGGGAAAAAAATATGCAATTACATTATATTTTATACTTGTAGAAAAGTATTCAGAAATCATTTAGTGAGTATTACAGTATAGGCAGTGAAAATGATAAAGTATTCTTAGAAGTTAAAAAAATGCATAGGGAGTGGAGTTGATATAATAAGAGTACTAGAATATATATGCTGATCTTAAACAAAAAATGAATCTTATTCTTTAGTATTAGAGTATATATATATATATATATATATATATATTGAAAGTGGCAAAATATTTGAAAGATTCTTACAAGTGAAGAAAATTAAAGGCATTGGGAGCAGATTTGATATAAGAGTATATTTTAACGGCGCATTTGGTTGCCCCATGAGCTGAAAATCCATATAATTTAGTGTCAAGATTACACTAAATAAAACAATTAATCTTATATTTGGTTGCCAAAAAAATTCCCACCTTCTACCCTTTAATTTTACTAAAGCTCATGTTTGGTTGCAAATACACATCCACATAATTCTTTGGAACACCAAAATTACTCTTAAGTTGCCTACCCCCAAAAGAATTCAAATTGACAAACCCTAAACACCCAAATTGGGAGAAATTTTCTAAACTGCAAACCCTAAAAACCCGATTACCACTCTCCTTCAAATTTGCCGGTGAAAATGGCAATCCGACTTAACTCGACGCGAAGATCGTCGCCAAGCTTAAAAAATGCATTTCAGGGGGGCTTCGACGCAGAACACCCAGCCCGTTATCGATGGCCATTCGAAATGCGTTTTGGGAAGCCGACACACCATCATTAAACACCCACCGCCGCCTAGTGACTACTGGTACACAAAGACCCAGGTAACATGAGTGTTAGATAATGTGGGATATATGTGATTTCGCATTTAGGTTGTCACCGAATTGTGAAAACAAACTTTTGACGATTTGACTTGCAATGTACTATATTTTTCATTATTCTGATACCAACAAAGTAGATATCGTAAATTTAAAATGATTATGTGTTGTACTCACACACATCCCATGCATTCATGAACTTCTGGCATGTTCTGCATTCATGAGTATTAAAGAGGATTTGACCTGGTAACCAATATCGTAGACATTGATTAGTAGTGATACAAAGATTGGGAAAAAAAATTAGGCGTCATATGCGTTGCGTTTATAATACCGGAAATATATAATGCCAACCATGGTCGAAGATAGACGTTAACAATACGTTGTCCATGAAATGAGGCTATGTTAGTTGTGTTGTTCCTTGTTTGCATTGTCGTTTTCTGTTGTAATGTATTTTCAATACTTAGCGTTGTACTTTAAAATCACGTAATATTTCAGCGTTGGGCAACTGTTGTTACTCACTTATTGTGTGTCTAAAATATTTGGGCAGACAAGGGCGAGCTCATGGAGCTATGAACTGAAATGTGCAGCTTGGGACGATGATTTGGAGTGTTTTCTATGTCGTGTCTTAACTGATTACGCTAAGCTTGTCGAGGTTAGGACTTTAGAGGGTATGGTTGGTGCAGTACGCCACACAGCCGTAGTCCTATCCATGATCCGGGGAAAAGCACGCATCACCATGGTCCATGTGTGTAAGAAGGTTATCAAGATGCATGCTCTGTTCTACAAGTTTTGGACGTTTGTGGTGAATTTCCAACTACCTTTTGATAACGAAACCAGGAAAGTGACGCGTGGAGAATCGTACAAAGCACAGACTTGAACTGTAATGACTTTCTTGTTCATAGTAGTCATGTAGTGTTTTTTTTTAATTAAGTTATTTGAGGCTTACTAGTATTTTTTGAAATGGGCAGGAAACTGATCTCGAAAGGCATTTCTTTAGCGATGGATTACCATCATTCTGGCTCAAACACAGTTTCTTCATTGAGTCGGATGCCGTTTTTTTCCCGAAAGAACTTGTGTATTACTGTGTTGAAGGAGACTTGGTGCTGTTTTTGATGGATGGTGTTTACTAGGGTTTTGGTAGGGAAGTTGAGTGCTTCAAGGTTCTAGCAACGATTGCACGTCAGATGGATGTTACCACTGTGGATGGACTACTTTCATGCATTCGCGAGGCAAGCAAGCAGCTTAACACATCCGAAGACAATATACGTAGGCGTGTGAGGACTCGGAGGACTCCGTTTGTGGCGATTTTTCTTCATTTGCACACCATAGGCCGCGAAGTCGTTTTGGACACGGGGAAATTTCCACTGGTAGAGGCTGACAAGTTGTTATCCCGAGAGGTTAGTGGTGATTAAAATATAGAAACCAGTTATTAAACTACAATTAATTTTTGTCTATTTCCATGTTATTTCCATTAACTCATGAATTCACATGCAGTTCTTGGCTGAAGTTACCCAGTACAGTGCTCATGGTTATCCTGGGCTCCAACACCAGAGAGATTTTTACATTCTCAGCAAGGCAGCCATATTGCCTGAAGAAAAATACAGTCACTTCTCGGATGATGTTGCTGCTACTAGGCGTTATGATGTTGGCAGCCTGTTACTGAGGATTCCTCCTTACAACTCGGACGAAGATATTCATGAACTGACGATATCGCACAACCTAGTCCTCTCATATGCGCGATCTTTAAATCTCGTTTAATGTTGGTTTATGTTGATGTAAAAACATATTTTGGTGCGTTATGGTCGTATGCTACCATAGTATTAGTTGTTGCAGTGTCCAATCTTTTGGGGGGATGTTTCGAGTAGAATGTTTATCTTTTGAATATTGGCAGAATTGGTTATTTCCATGGTTTTTGTAAGTTGGGTTAATTATGAATGGCAAAATTTGCATTTGTGCTTATTTTCCTTTATGGTTTGTTGGGATATATGACCGGCGTTATTTACTTGTTATGATTCAGTGAATGTCTCTAGTATTCTATTGATTACCATTTGCAATCCAAACAGGAGTTTGATCACAAATGCATCCCATAAAAGGCATTAAACCCAAAATAACATGTAATGAGTTACTTGTGTATTACATTGTCAATCTAAGTTTCGCGTATTACAAAAGACAATGATCAGATTGTTTTTAGGGTCAAAATAATTACCAAGTCAAACCTTATATTTAATTCCTTACCAACCAAACCTACTAACCATTGCATTGGGTATTATAAATCATGTATTGTGGAAGTAAAGATACCTACAACCTTGTTTGCACACATATTTTTCGACAAGAGACAATACGTTAACAACAAAATGGCTGGCTTTGGATTTGACGATTCTTGGGTAGAGACAGCCACTTTTAATATAGCACGTGCACATACCCATATATTTTCCAACCGGATCCGTACATGTTCATGCGGACTTCAACCCGTTCTTCGCACGGTTTGGTCTAGCGACAACTCCGGTAGGCGACAATGAGCATGCGCCAATGATAGGGTAAGTAAAATGAAAGGTTTATGTGTACTTTTTTTTACTAATTGCGGCATTTAGAGTTTAGCGATTGTTAAGAAAGTTGTTTTTAAGCAAAGCCTACATCATTTGCATTGAACTTATAGCTAATAAAACCCTTTAATCTCTGTAAGGGCTGCGTTGCGACTACGGTGTGTGGGAAGATGTGGAATTACCAGCGCATTACAAGCTGATCCTACTTGAACTGCTCCAATAAAACATGGAGTTAAGGGCTAGAATGCGGTGTTGCAACGAAAATACTCACGCAATGAAGATTGTTGTAGCAGTGGTAGTTGTTATAGTTTCAATGTTCGTGTTACTACATTTTACGTATTAGTATCCATTAACCCAGTACTTCGGTTATTAGTAATGCCTACATTCTTATTTTCTTGGGTAATCAGGTAGTTTGTATGAGTAATGTTTAAAGGGACTGTAATGGTGCAATGAATTAACTTGTTTGGATGCTTATTAATCAATGTTTGTAGGTAACTCTATATATTAATGAAGAGATGCTTTTAAGAAATGATGACTATATATATGGTTAGACCAATCTAGTGCATAAGAAAAATTGTAGTTTGGATGAAATGTTACTATTTACATTGTTTTATATAAAGAAATCTGTGTAAAATGAATAATCATGCCACTAGACGCAATCATATCTTGGTCAGAGTTGGGCAACATTTTTGTATCCTAATGTTTTAATTGGTTGCCTTGCGGGTGATACAGATAATCTGATTTGTGGTGCTTTTCCTTTATCATGCAAAAGGGACAAATGTTACTTACTCCAAATCATGTTAAATGGATGTCCTGTTGTTATGATTTTGCCTTTTTAATATAACATTTAATAAAACTGGTGGTTGAGTTAGGTAATGCCAACAACCAGGGAAGCTTTGTTTCAAAATCAAATGGAAATGTTAATCTTCCATAGTCATATCCAAATTGAAATCTATTACAAACTTTTTACAAGAGAAGTGCAGAGCCATAGGTCTGATTTGTGCTGATTTTCCATTATGATGCAAAAGGGGAATTATGTACTTACTCCAAATCATGGTTAATGGTTGTAACAATGTTATGATTTTTCCTTTTGTAATAAAACTTTCATCATAATGGTGGTTGAGGTGAGTAATGGCAACAACTAGGGAAGGTTGTTTTTAATCTCTGATGGAAATCAACTTCTTAAAAGTCCAATCCAAAATGAATTACAATCTTTCTTCCAGTGCAGCCATATCTACCTGAAAGACCATGTAGGATTTAACTAGTCAACTTAATGGTGGTAGTTGTGATCACTCGGTTAAATCACTGATGTCAGACTAAAAGTAAATGGAGGTTATGTTCAAATAGATTAATTATTTTCTACTACTCATTATAAGTGCACAGTTTTTACTATAAATAGCAGTAGATGTAAGATTAAGGCCATGCATGCAAGCAAACATCATATAATACATTCAATTGTCTGCTATAATCAAGCGACTACTCACAGATATGGCTAACAACAATAATGCTCTGCCATACCCTCGTTCTCAGAGCTCTATGTTTTACACAAGGCATTGGACGTACGTCGTCGATGCAACTTTAATTGATGTACTCGTTCGCGAGGCTAATCGCATGAATCGCTGTCTTACCACCTCTGACCTTGGTGCAATCAGGCTTGGTCTTCATATCGTGAACGCCACTTTCAACAAGAGCTTCATTGTTGGTCAATGCATTGGTCAGTTCCGTAAGCTCGAACGTCGATACAACATCTTCCATTTCATCATATGCCTGAGTGATGTGTACTACGATGAGACAAACAACGTGGTTCATCCGTTCGAAGACTTTGTCTGGGACTACTGCTATCTAGGGAGGCCTAATTCTTCCTCTGTCTTGTATCAATGTGTTTTTGAAGCACCACAAATAATTCATGCTCTGTCGTGTTCAAAATTGCTAATATTAACAAATTGTGAACCTTTTGTTGCTGCAGAAGTATCCGTTTAGCGAGGTATACATGGTGGAGGGCGAACCAGCCTATAGGCAGCTATGCAACATCTTCGAACGCTATGTTCGTGTCTAATCTCCCCGTGGTCCAATTGACATGGTAGAATTAACCATAAATGAGCTTGAGGAAGATGTACCAGCTGTCCCTGACATTGTTGTAGTTGCGCCTGAACCGATTGTCGAAGATGTTGCAAGCCCAACGAATTTGTTCTGGTCTGACTTGAGAGAGCAAGGGCTACAGGAGTGGAGTATGCCTCCAGGCCCCGACGATCATGTTCCAAACCTTGAGGACAATGCTCCGGAAGTTAACGATGTTCCCGTTCTGGCTGCTGAAACTATTACTAAGCAAGTTCCTCGTATCGACCTAGAGCATCTGCCAAACTAGGAGATTACCAGGGCAGACCCTAATGTTAATCGCCATACAAGTTCAACCAGTTCCTCTACCTCAGTTAACAGTCCATACCAAGGGAAAGCCAGTCACTTCGTTGGGCGACAACAGTGGTACAAGTGGGAAGGGTGGTTGGGCCCAGTTCCAGAGCTATTGTTAATGAAGGAACGGTGGTTAAGACGTTACGAATGACCGCCAGAAATTGGTAACGTCTTAACTTTGTGGTGTGAAGTAGTTATTGTAATATGGTTATTATTAGAAGTTCCTAGTAGTGTGAGTAGGTTGGAAAAGATTGGTTACTGGATTTATGCCAGCCATCTTTTCTGGATTTTGTGGTATTTGTTGAGGTGGGTTCTAACACTTCTTATTCTACCAGTAGTATGGATGCATAGTAGGGAATGTGGAGTTCCTAGTAGTATTTTGTTGGCTTAGGACTAGATCGGTTTTAACACCATTTTCGTGATCTAGTCTTATAACCGCTTCTTGTTAGTTGCGCATTTTGGTTTCGGTCCTGTATGAGTGCTCTTACATACTAGTTGCGCATTTTGTACTGTTGGTTAACCAACAACATGTTCAATATTGATGAACGACAGCCAAATTATTGTACTTGCTTTGAAATTTGCAATGGTATGTTGCCTTTTACTATAGTTATTGTGTTCTGAGTGAGGGAATGGTTAAGAACAGATTCCTTGTGCCATCGAGTCTGAACTAACGACCGTAACTTCTCGTCGAAAAAACATCAAACTATTGAACTACTAAATCCACATCTCCAGATCTATTGGCAACAAAATCAGAACAACAACAACAATTTTATTTAGTCGATCATTATTTCTACTGAATCGACCCATGCGTAGCAATAGTTTTTATCGATATTTCGATGTCTAAAAGATGTTAATGTTAATATTACCAAATATAAAAGTCTTTGACATGTGATTGTGCATTTACAAAATAATCCCTCAATTTGATTACCGCCAAAATTAATTACCAACTTCCCACAAATGTGTTAGAATATATGTGTCATTCTTGGATGCAATTAATTACTAGCCATTACCAGGTGTTGGAACCGAGAGAAGCTGGACTATTAATACTATATGATTTTCTTTGTCAAATCAAAATAATGAAACGAACTGTTGTTACTCTCATAACATCTCTTTTTTATTAGTTGAAAATACCAACAATCACATTTTCCGAAAAAATTATTTCTAACACTGCTATAAAATCAGAATACTTCAACACTAAACTCTTCAACACATCTCACCAAAATATAGCAGAAATTCATCCTTGATTCAACAACCACGGACACAAACTCACCCCCAATGGCAAATGCATACGACGAAGAAGACTGGATACACCCCTGGGAGTTCCAAACATTCTATGAAACATTCGAAGCACCAATGCTGGTAAGAGAGATGGAAGCGCAAGACATACTGGTGCTGGTGACTACCATTCCCTCAACCAATTGGGAGATACAAATGGACGTTAACGGGATCAATCAGGAAGACATGCATCACTTCTGGCTACAACGGTTGTCGTTAACACCATGGGAGACGAACGGTCAACAATACATGGTTTTGGAGTGCCTTAGACAGATCGTCTCACTTTACAACGAGAATCGAGTAGAGAATCCCGTACTACCAACCCATATTTACAACAAAGGGATGAAGGTGGTGACGTGGAACTGCCAGGGCGCGGTAGAGGATGAATTTAAGCAGAATCTTCATCGCTTGGTAAGGAGACATCAACCAACTTTGGTTTTTGTTCTTGAAACTCTTGTCAGCAAGGAAGAGTGTTGGGACATAGTACCTGGCTTAGACTACAATGCTTATGAAATAGGGCCAACAAATGGATTGTGGGATCGGATTTGGATGTTATGGAATGATTTAGAAGTAGATGTACAGGTAATAAGGTCAGAATTTGAGGCAAGGAGTGCTATAATAACACCAAGGTCTCTTACAACATCGGAAACAGTTGAAATACGTGGGCCTCCGCAGAAATCGACTGATATCAGATGGTGTAATTATCAGTCTAAGGAAGTTCAAGAGGATCGTATGACGGATCGAGTTACAGAACAGAGGACTGAACTATTCCGTGTTCAAGTGATGAGGTTGAAGGATGATAAGTAACTACCATTTTACCGCCAAAATCAGTAGTTTAGAACTTGTAACTGGCATTAGTTGCAGATTTCCTACTATTATTTTGTGTAATCTGATTCGGTTGGCGCCAGAATCAATAGTTGTTTTTTATTTGTAACCAAGCAATTATGAATCCTTTTTGGGTGTATGCCTTTTGAAAATATGGATTTGTAGTCTTCATGTCTTTTGCTTAAATTATGTTGTAAATTATATGGTGTGTCTCCATTCTATATTAATCCAAACATCCCCAAAACATGAAGGTAAACCTCAACTATTTAGCCGCAATAGGGAAACCATAACGAAACGAAGCTTCAAATATACATAATCAGTTCACAAACAACATCACAAGGAAACGGCACTTGGCAGTTATCCCGATTTACAAAACACATCCAAATAAATTCAAAAATATGCGTAAAGTCATAGGCTTCACAGACACCCGCTCTAGTGTAACGATGTGCAATGACAAAAGTTCTCGTAACACCCTCCCCAAAAAGTAGCTAATCCCCATTACAGAACAGAAGAAGCAAGCTAATAGCGGGATTCAAAATAAAACCATTCCATTGAGGAACAATTGTTTTTTCTAAAGTGGAGGAGATCCCTACTTCAGACCTCCGTTGATGATCATTTCAACATACGCTTCACGCGTAACATCATCCATACTTACGAATATATATATATATATATATATATATATATATATATATATATATGTGTGTGTGTGTGTGTGTGTGTGTGTGTGTGTGTGTGTGTTGTGGGGGCTCTCAATTACCTTGTGGGTCGCAACAATCATCAGCTGGATGGGTTCTATGCCCATCTTTGACACAATGTTGTAGACCTTGATGCTCTTGCTTGGTGGCTCAACAGGAGCAGGTGGTGCAGGAGTAGGATTGTTTTGAGAGTCCATGCAGTGTGACATCTCCCCCAAATTTTGATTGGTCTTCTCCACAAGGCCTCCTATCAAAGACACAAGTTGTTTAGCGAGTGCGCTCCCCTCACGTGACTTTCTCTTCCTTGATTCTTAATTTGCATTTGGCTCGGCATCACGAGGAAGAGGCGCACCACCAGGCACATGCGCTGAGGTGGTGTCATCCAGTTCATCTGCATTGGGGATGGTGTATTTCCTTGGCGTAGAGCCACGACCAGAGTAGGTGCTAGGTACTGATTTACCTTTTGCACCGTTGATGACGTGAATATCGTACATCTCCTCCGTTAGATCGTGTGGGTGCTCGAGGTCCAAGATAGCATCATCAATCCCTTGTGCTGCATGTCCATTGGCGTAGTCACTTCCAAAGCAGATTTTCCAGTCCTCATATAGTGAGAAAACACGTTCACGAAATGATTCAGCATCCTTGTACACCTGCAATGAGTAGTTAGATACAGAGATTTACGTTTCTAAAGCAAAAAATCACAAATGTTAATTGTTATCAACTAATAATTCGAACATACTACTTGGTGGTGGGACATAATTGGTGGTTAATTAAATTTCATACTTGCCTTAACATATGAATCCCAAACATAATCAGATGGGATGTCTAGCTTGTTGGTAGTGTAGTCAAATGCAAACCTGGAGGTACCAACGACCTGGCTGAGTGTGCTGTAGGTTTTTTTCCACACCGTGATCTTCGAGTTTATATTTTTTGTGACAATGGTCTGCCATTAGGAAACTTTGCCTTCAATGCATTCTTTAGCTGGATTAAGTAGCCTGCTCTGAATCCGTTATCGGAACGCCATCCATTAGCGCATAGGTCAAGTAGTGAATGCAAGAGCGCTGTTTCTTCTACCCTACTCCAAACACGCCGAGTACTTGTTGGCTTCTTAAACGATCCAGGTACAAATTGCGAAGGAGGTGGAGCATTTGCCATCTTTGATGAATAAAAACAGCCAAAATTTGAATAAACTTGTCAACAGAAATACAATTAAAAGATTTTTGTAACCACATATATGATCCTATGTAATGTTCAGGACTAATGGTAGGGTGTCAGCATTTAATATTTTTGCTAAACAAATCAGTCAATGTCCAATGACAAGCAATCATGGTAATAATTGTTTCATCATGTGTACTATGTACATAGCAACAATTAGTATATGTCCTGCAACCAATTCTGTACCAAAGTTAACAACTGGTACGATGAAACTCCACTTATGTAAAGATCACAGAAATCCATTAAGTTGGTGCATGAAGTTGCAACTCCTGAACAAGGTACAAAACAGATGGTTGAAAACAGGGTATAATTTCATCATATGAATTGCAACTGAATCATTGGACAAGCATATGATATCACTGATATCCACACATGATTAAGTCGAAATCCAGAACTTATCGTTCCGTCACTTCATCCACACAAGGGACACAAAATAACATCTAATAAATAAAATGTACTAATAATTAAATGTGATCATTTACAAACACCAACCAGAGAGTAATAAGCCATAATGTTGGAAAATTGTTTACACAAGTACACACATCAATCCATTAACCAATTTAAAACATAATCACCAGTAAATAGTTTAGCTGAATTCATAAAAAATAATAATGGGAATAGTTTTATAAAAAGTCATAGAAGTTAACACTATGGTGCATGCTACTTATGCCTAATGTGGACCACGACATGCTCTCCACGTGTTGTACATAGCTAGGGCCATCTCATCTTGATAGTTTGTCCATGCAGCAGACGGTTTAACTACATCGACGTATCCTGTTTCCGGGGGTTAGTTCCTCAGGACTGCGGGTACTCTTCATCAAGGTGGGAGTTTGGCATATTCTGCCTGATGAAGTTGTGTAACAGGACGCATGCCATTACGATCTGGCAGTGAGTTTTAAACAGAAAATATGAGTTCTTACGAAGTATTACCCATCTACTTTGCAAACCTCCAAGGCACATTCAATGATGTTGCGTGCTCGTACGTGTTTCATGTTAAAGTATTCCTGGTAGTTTTGAGGTGCACAGTTCCCTACTCCCCATTCCTTCAAGTGATAACGGACCCCTCGGTAAGGAACTAGGAACCCCTATCCATTCGTGTACCCCCCGTCTGCTAAATAATAACATCCTACATTCACAATAAATATTGTCGTTAGTGTTTATATTAGATTATTAATCCAGAAACCTACAATATAAGTGTTACACATCGTACCAGTAGGAACTCTAAGACCATTTGGTCGATTAATGGCGTCTTTCAGTACCCGACTATCAGCTGCAGACCCTTCCCACCCTGGCAGAACATATATGAACTGACCACGCCGATCACAAATGCACAACACGTTTGTTGCCAATATTCCTTTCCGGGACCTATATCGCGGTTTGTCTACAACTGGGACACGCAGCTGCATATACGTTCCGTCCAGAGCTCTTAGGCAGCCCTAAATCATTGAAATAACATAGGGTGGGGCGTGTCAGTGACCGATACATGGCTGACACAAATATTTGAATTTGTTGTTAGAAGATTGGGGCTGTTGTTACCTGAAATAACTTCCAAGTTGGATCAAGGTCATCCGGTCCTATGGGAGTTGGCGTAACAAGGAGAATACGATGGCATTTCAATAGGATTAGGAGAACTTTACCGAAGAATCGGCTAACAGTCTCTCCCGAACGTACATAGTGAAATTTGATTTTCACATATTTGGTGTGGTGCGCTAAAACATCGAGGAACATGGAGACTTGTGCGGATAAACTTATATATTTAGACTCACGCAAGCCACCGTATTCGTGTAACAAATAACAGAACTTCAAGAAACAATCTCTATTCATTCTAAGGTTGTCTTTTATGGGTGTGTCTCCTGTGTTCAATATCCTGTCTAGGTACTTTACTTGGTATGGAATACGTCTAACTATGCTATACCTAATGCCACATCTACGAGGCAGTCGTCCTAACAGCCCACCCTCAATGGCAATAAGTAAAACAATCAAAAACCCAATAAATGACACATTAAAAAGGATTTAATGTATCAACACAAACAAGTGCAACCGCTGAACGCCATCCATAATGTAGCCTGATGTATTACACCACAAATGTTAACTAAAAGCCGTTATGAGAAAACACATTTAGAACTATAGCACGAGTAGGGGTGTGCATTTGGATCGGATCGGATCGAATCGGATCGAATCGAGGCTGGAAGTCGATTTTGATCCTGGAGAAATGAGGATCGAAATCGAATCAATTTAAAATGATCCGATTCGATCCAAAATCATTCGATTTCGATCCGATTCGATTCGATTTCGATCCTTTTTTCTTTTTTAATTTAAGATCAATGGGACCAACCACAACATTCAAAGAGAGTTACTAAGTTACAAAATTCACTTTCATATGGTGAGAGAAAGGTGTTACAAATTTACAATTGTATACCAAGAAAAAGATGTTAGGTATGAGTATATATAAAAATATAATATTAACATTATATATAGAAATATCTTAGTAGCATTAATAGGCTTAGCTTTATAGATAAAAATATAATATTATATATACTATTATATATTTATTTATTTTTAAAAAATAAGACGAGTATTCGATCCGATCCGATTCTCAGCCTCTGAAATCGAGGATCGAATCAAATGGGGGTTCGATCCTAAGGCAAAAATCAAAAGTCGGATCAAATATTCGATCCGATCCTCGGATCGGATCATTCGATCGATTTTCACCCGATTCGATCGATCCGATTCTTTTTGCACAGCCCTAAGCACGAGGGTTCAGCGGTTACCAACAATAATATTAACCAAGCAACATGAATTTTATGAGCTCATACGGTTATCAGAATAATAAACACAACAACGTAGGGAATGCACATTACATTTCAAACCAACAACATAATTATTTTGTAGGAAATAACAACTACAGCCACGAAATGCATAAATAACAACGAAATAAGAGATTGCTGGCTACAAGGATTACCTTTTCGTAAAAGTCGTGGCTTCAATTCTCTGAAATTAAATCGATTTGCGCACCAAATACATTCTTGCTTAAACTGTAATGGAAGAAAAAGGTTAGAATGAAAAATCACAAGGATCAATTATCAAAGAAGTTTGTGATTTGTGGTGAATGAGTACCAACAAATCGCAACCTTTAGAACCCTAAAATCACCAGCTTCGTTCTCCACTGGCCGAGTGATTTTGCTTTATGTCAATCAGCTGGGAGGTAGCGCCAGTCCAGGGGCAGTGAAAGGTAATTATTTTCAAAAAAGCAAGGGCAAATTAGTCATTTCACAAAACAGCTGAACCTGGTGGTTGTGGCATTAAATTATCATGGGAGGGGGGGAGGGAGATTAGTTATGTGGGAAAATGCTCCAAAAAAGCAATTTATCTTGGGCCCTTTCTACCTTTTATTTGCCAACCAAATGTGGTATAAATCCACATTATTTAATTAATATGGCCTATTAAGGGCATCCAAATATGTCGTACGAATATGTCGATCTTAAGCAAATGAAATTGAAGGTTAGATAAGACATGAATTCTTAGATTAATTTTCCATAAATAATTTGAGAAGGATAAAACAAAAAATAATATAGTGTGCTCCAATGTTTTTAATAACGTTGTAACCCTCAACTGCAATATGTGTGTTGTACCATAATTTTGTATAAGTATGTGTGTTGTACCATAATTTTGTATTAATATAGTGACCAATTACAATGTGACAAGTACAAACACGATGAAACGAACAACACGACGAGATTCAGTTGCCCAAACGAGTTAGGGGAGTTCAGCCCACCATCTGGTCCACGAACAATCTCTTTTCGTCACGAATAATATCTTTTGCCCACAAATAATCTCTTTGCCATGAACAATCTCTTTTGTAACCCGACCCATGCAAGCCCCGTCATCTAACCTACAAATACCCCCTCCAGTCATCATTAAAGAGAGAATTTTTCCTGAGCTCTTAGACCACGCATAATCTCTTTGTGCACTATCTCTTTCAGTTTTGCCTTAACTATTATCCGATGCGCAAAGGCCGGCCTCAAAGATTTGAATTCAGTGATCCGACCTTCGCCTCCAACCACAATCGGCAACCACATAGAAATAATGAACTACGTTCGTCTTGATTTCGTCCACGGGATACGTAGGCAGCTTGGCTTAGCATCTAGCTCAATCCGAAATCAACAAAACTCACAATCTACATTAGCCATTTTCTGCCAGACCTATCAAAGACGTTCGACTTAACTATTTTTCATCTACAATGTATTTGAGCTATAACATGTTTATAGTATAACCCCTAAACGGGGATTAACTAACTTAGGCCTCAGAGCGCCTACGTCGGGTTAGCCCTAACCTAGCTAGTTCATGTGCCGTATTTTTCAGTGCATGTTTTCAGAACTCAAAGCTAGCTCATGACCCATAAGGAGCTTGAGTTAGTCTGACGTGGAGTGCTAAGTCAGCAGACAAAATCACACTGCATCATTGTGTATTAGGTAAACGCGGTTTGACGCACTAGGCTGCAAATCTTAGCAATTGACTTATTACACTAGACTAATTATGTGTGTAAACCACATACATAAAAAAACATAGATTTAAGTGATTTCTTTTAAGTTTTGGGGATGGGATATGATACAATTATTGGAAAGTCCTTCACTAACTAATTACATATGCCACCCTTATTACCAACCATCTTCGCGGGTACAAATAGAAAATTGATCACTCATATATCGTTAAACCCTCAATGTATGGTGTGTTTTGCAGTGTTCACCACCTCAATGTATGGTGTGTTTTGCAGTGTGCACCATAATGTTTAAGAAAGATAAATCTATCGCTCACATATTGAAAAATTCATCCGAGACCAAATATAACATAGAAAAATATAAAACACGTGTCTAAAATAAATGGATGCTCAACGGTTTAGAGGAATTTAGCACAAAATCGAATAGGTAAGAGGGAACTTTTTTCTTTTTAAAACGTTAGGGGGATATTTTGCGAAACAATTATTCGTTGAAGCGTTTTAATGGGATGTATCCAGTCTTTAAACTCGTAATAGCAACGAACAAAGTGTGAGGTTGTAGCTTTTTATCGTGACATATTGTCCATAGAAAACATTAATATGTTACTGCATCATTTAATAGTGCTCGATAACCCTCAGATTATTTCTATTCATTTTAGAACTTGACAAGGATAACAAAGAAGAAAAGACCAAAGTAGGAGAACCAATATAAATTTGGTTTAAACTTTAAAGTGATGAGTGGTTATTGTATTTAATTTCATAATATCTTTTTGAGATATACAAAAAAGCATTCTTGAAACTTTAACTCTACTTTAAGTACCTTTCAGCCACACTCAGTTTTTATATTTAATTTTATTTATTAATGCAAAGCCCACTACCCAATCTTTTCTACTCCACTTTTAAGTTTTAACCTTTCCAATTTGGATTACTTCCTTCCGATCATAAATTTCCTTATGGTTACAAAATCCTTTCACCACCAAAAAGCAAATAAACTAGTAAATATGTATCTTTTTGTTTTGACTAGTTACATGAAAATAAAATCTTCATAATTCAATTACAAGTGTTAAAGGTTTTAAAATACATAATAAATTATTATACGGGTGTTATTTAATTAATATTCGTTGTGGACTTGTAAGCAAGAATGGCCTTGAAATACACGTGATGAAGAACAATAATGAAGGGATCAAAATCGCTTTTCCACTTTTTTTGAATTGCGTTATCTTTTTGGATGTCATGCTTTTGCTTTCCTCTTTATTGAATCTGTCTTTTTCCAAACGAAAAAATTCTCTTTCATTTCCAACTAAATTTCGATTGGTAAAAAAAGAAACAAAAAAAGAAGAAGAGAGAAAATTAAAAAAACTCAAAATAAACTGGACAACTTCATAAAGTAAAAGAAATATAGTATATACCTGTGAATCACAATTTTAACATTCGATGTATCAAGAAACCTTAGATAACATTGCAAGATGACCTAGCCACTCGTGTCCATGAATCAAAATTTTCATGCGTTTTCTCGAAAATTATCGAAAAATTTCTGTTTTTGACTTTACCGATTCGAAATATACATGTAGTTTCCATAATAGTTATAACTACAATTTTACGAATTTTTCGAAACATGCCGAAAATTTCTCAAAATATTACGAAACTTTTCTAATTTTTAGCTAACCGAAACGTACATCCGAACCGAAATTTTCATCCATGCTCGTGTCCGAGAAAATAAGCTGAAATTTTAAATTGCTATCTCTTCCTGTAGTTATATGTTTCATGTTTGATGTTTCTTTATGTTAAAATATTTCCTTCGCCTTGAATAGTTATAAAAGTGCCTTCGTTAACACGTGTTGAATTGACCAGTTTTGATCAATGCGATGAAATGATTTGTTCAAAAAGAAGAAATCAGGACAAAATTTATAATTATACTAAATACATGCATATCTTGTTGAAAAACTTAAATAAGCACATCAACTATTTTATATTTAACCCCAGAAAAATGCAGCCCTGCTCAGGGGGAATTAAAAATAAAAAGTAGTCCTATAATTAAGCAACTAATCGGGCATTGTTTTCTGTCACCAAGCAAAAAGGAAACCAATAACTCCTGCATAATATATATGTGGTTGCAATGTAGTGGAGATATGAAAGCTAGCTTTACTGCTTTTACATGCTTATAAAGTTGCTTAGAAGTATTAAATTGGTTTCTACTTTCTTAAAAACAACAAAGCCCTTTACTATTTTAGTGAATAGCTCAAATATTCCAGCCATCCATTTCATAGGATATTTTTTTATGAAGGGTCACCACCCTTCTCTATTAAGCAATAGTATTCAAATTATGGCTACCAGATTGGCCTACCCTATGGTTTCCTATACTTTGCATATGCATCTTCTTAAGTTATCTTCTCAAGAGCCTTCTATAGCACAAAGTGCAATAAACTTGTATGGAATAGTTTGATAATGCAAAATATTTTGGTCTTATTTTATCTGGATTACAATACACCTTAAAACTGTTATAACGGGCTTGAGTTATGCCAAAATAATACTAATCAAATATAGAAATCTGACTAGCTTGGTCGGTCTGAAACACTTAACAAGCTGGCTCGACAATATAAGTAGAAATATTATTAATTTGACGACGATCAAATTAGACAGATTCGATGGTGATGACTCTTGAACTGGCTGATAGATTGAATTGCACATGTTCGATGGTAAGGAGTCTCGAATCGATTTACGGTCGAACGGTAAGAACTCAAGTAAGATGAATATCGAATCCGGCACACTCAATCACGTAAGGTCGAATAGGTGAGGGTCGAATCCGTGCCGATTGAATTGGACCAATCATACCCATTCGATCTTCCTTGTAAGTGTCGAATGCCTTCAGTTCGATCCTTGAATTTTTTGGGCCTTTCTCTAGGGGGCCAACTCAAATACATTATTGAGCCTTCCTAAAATATCCCCATCACAAAACATGGAGTTGTAAATAGTTTGATAATGCAAAACATGGATTTGTAGATACTGTTACAATGAACAAAGCTCCTCAATTACGGAAATTCAAAGGAACTAATATAATAGATAGATTATTCAAGAAATACTGGAGGAAGAAATATTATAAATACAGTTACTAAAAGAAATGTTATGCTGCTCAGTTGAAATAACCGAAAGCGAAAGTCTCAAGCTTGTTGAAAACCAAATATACGGTTCAAAGAGGCCTAGTAAAAACATTATACTCTACCAAATAAACTTGACAGTAATATTTATGTACTCAACTTATTGTGATTTCCGGTGTTTCTCATACTGTCATACACTATCCTAATTACACAAAGTGAAACTTGGATCCTGCATTAGTTAATAGTATAGAGTATTGGCGTGAGGTTCATATGTCTATGAGTTTGAGTCTGATACCAAAAGTTACCATCTCCCCGTTCATTACGATGATTGAAGTTTATTCGGACTACGTTAGTTTCTCATCCTATTTAACTATGAACCAAACATGTGGATGTATTACACAAAAACTTTCAATTCACTTGTAACTAACTGCCTTCAAAGAAGCGGGTATATATGGCCAAAACACCAACAAGATTTCTAAGGACTGTATAAATTCTATAGACAAATTAGTACAAAACACCAAAACAACCATTCTACACTAGTAGCCACTTTCTACTGTACCATTACAACCTCAGATCATTGAAAATAATCCCATCTAATCACAAGTTGAATTTCTGAAGAACAAGATTCCGATTTACTTACTTCAATCTCAGGTTGTTAGAATACCAAAAACCAGTCAGAAACTCTTGAATAGACTTTCAGAGTTGAGGAGGAGCAGACTCGTCAACCACTACTTGCACTGTTTCTATACTTTCACCTCGACTCAGAGGCAGTTCTAAAATAACCCCCTCACCATTGGATCCAGCATTCTCCTTTTGTACAGGGCTGAGCAAGCCTTGAAATCTCAATAGATAGTTTGGGCTAAGCGGCTGATTTCTTACGAATAGAGTCGTTGCAACAACATTGGGAGATGGACTCGCGGGGTTTGCCTGAGTTTGAATGTTAGATAGTGCCCTTAGATCGAGGTTTGCAGAACACCGACACCTTGGGCACTTTGCGTTTAACTGAAGCCACTTGTCAATGCACTCCACATGAAAATTGTGAGCACAGGGAAGTCCACGGACCTGCATCACGTATACGACAAGAGATAGTGGTCTTTGCAAATTATTATTGCCTACAGATTTCAGGAGAGTCTTGAATTCCATGTTTTCTTTGTTTTCCTATCACAGTTCTTGCACAATTGCTTGTGTTCCTTTTGAGGCTCAAACATGATCTAGTGGAAAATCATAAAAGAAGCAATGGAACGAGGGCCAAGCATGCACCAAGCTAATAATTATTACTTACTCTAAACTTCAATGGTCTAATATCAGAACTATGAGAAATGCATTATACAACCATAAAAACAGAATCTTTTACATATTCCTAAGATAACATAGTAACATTCTAGTTAATATATCATCATAACCTTTTAGATCATATTTTAAGAGGCGGTTGTTCTCAATATCAGCTTTAGCAACTCTTCATGTTACTATTGATGATTGAACTAAGAGTGTGCGTACCTCATTCCCAACGTGAAACTCTTCCAAGCATATTAGGCACTCACTGCATTCAGTAGGAACTGCCTTCAGCCTGAACTTAGGAAGTTCTTGAATAAGCGCCTCCACTGGTTCTCCCTGCACGACAAAAATGCAGCCCCGGTGATATATAAAAAGAGAGTTTAAACACTAAAGTCATAACAAGAAGCATTGTCACAGCAGATCATAAATGGGAGAAGCAGATACCTAGGTTGAGCAGCTGAGTAGAACCATAACTAAGAATTAATATGGCGAGCTATATTAACAGGTCAACTATGCTAATTTTGGGACATAATTAAGGTGACTAATACCGATTAATGTAGTTTAAACTACATAGATTTATTGCTAGTTACCTGAACTGGGGTCGAGTACAATCCTGGATTGTATGCAGCGTCATCTTGACCATCCCCTCTCATTTGTTGCGCAGCGGTTTCTGAAGTCCTATCCGGCACTCGAACCAGGTCAACCAGAACCTAAAGTAATGATTAAGAGACTCTGCATGTCAATTTAGAAACACTGCTTATTACACAAGCAATTTTTATAGCTTACTCGAAATTCTGACATAGGGATCCCTTGTTGTTGTGCACGAAGTTGATGTGCCTGCCTTCTAGTTAACCACTGAGATAAAAGAGGGAATACAGTTTAGATAAGCAGAGGTACATATCTAAACAGTAACATATTCTCGATAGCAGAGCTGGATAATAGACAAGAAAATTGATATGGGAAAATGAAATCCAGGAAAATCCAAAAAAGTTGAGCAAATAAGAGTGAGCCGTAAGTTACTTTTTCGGACATTGAAAGATCTGAGAATGGGAAAACTGATCTAACCTTTCCAATACAGATGCAAGCGATACTCACAAGGCCACAATAGCTGAAAAGCAGCCAAATAAGGTAACCAAACTTTGCATCTTCTTCAGTCAACTGAAAGTGGTTCTGGATCATGTTCACAACATATGCTGCAACGGTCATACTAACAAATGTGTAAGAAAAGAAACTCACACAGTCTCTGGCATGGGCAAACCATATGGTACCAACGATAGTCCAAACCCAAAGGAAAGGGTAGAGCAGCACAATGAGAATAGAAAGTAATACAATCCTCGCACAAAAACGAATATATCCCTGCTGCCTAGCAAGATCCCTGAAGTCATTTTGATTATCGTTAGTAGGACACAACTGTAAGGTGAAAGAGCCAAAGAGCAGGCAAGGACCAAATGCAAAATGAATATAGAACTTCAGAGGTCCTAAGCTTCAGGGAAAATCAATTCAGTTCATACTTAATTAACACACCAGAGGGCACCCTAACTAGAATTAGTGATTGGGTTACGTCAACAAGAACAATTTTTCACAAGTCCAATCATGTTTACTTGATTTATATAAACTACTAACTTAATCAAAACTAGTACACAACAACAAAAATATCAAAGTTATCGAATTGCTGCGACAATTGCCATATGAACAAAGCGTTCTTCAAGTTAGAACACTCAACCAATACCATGAGATCATATCCAATAGATTTCAAGATTAAAAGAATGAAGAAGGCCTTACAATCCAATTCCTGCAGCCAAACGATCATCCACAAACATCAAGAGCCGGAAGACAATTATTGCAGCATAGTCAACCTAAATACAACAAAATGCAATTTACTATTAAGTTCCTCAAAATCATATTTTTTTCAATAATATTTCCTTTAAACGCTTAAAATGGAGTCTCACCATGATCCATGTGTGCAATGTGTACGCACATAAATGGTGTAGCTTCCAGTTTATTGCCATTATGATACTGTGAAGAAAGTTAAAGATACAATTTTGATGTGTCTAAAAACAAGAAAAATGAGAACTTGAAAAGATACATGCTCGCAACAACTAGCAAGCACAGATAACAAGAATTCATCACACCTGCAAGAACCCACATTCAAATATCAATCATCACAATAAGTAATTTAAGTTTTGTGCAATGTGTATGGAGTTATATTACTATACGTACCCAAGCTTTGGTTTCTAATAGTCTCTTCGTTTCTTGAAATGAAACTTCCAAAATGTACTTCTAAAAAACACTGACCACTTGAAACGAACCAAGAACTGTTTGTCCCGTAAGAATCTAACGACGCATCAATGGAACTGAGTCCACTCGCAAATGAAATGGGAAAAGTTAGGGAAAGGCAAAACAGAGAGTGAACCAAATTTAGTTATGATTCTTTTGTTGTATTTTATACTTATTCAAAGACGGGAGTAATTAATTCTTTTGTCCTTCTATTGTTTTGGTGTTACATTATTTGCTATTATAACAAAAAAAAAAAGAAGCAATTAAGTAGCTCTTGACATCAGATTTTTAAAAACTTTTTTTTTTAATGAAATGATACTTTTTAGAACAAAAGTTCATATCATTATTAGGAGGGGTTTAAACCCAGGACTAGTTTAGTTCGGGGTTTAACGGGATTAAATCTAATAAATACGAGTAACGATGGCACGTGGTTCCAGCGTGATTAAGAATTTATTTTACATATAATTTAATTAATTTAAATGACAAAGATTACAATTTAACTATCTAGAGATTTAATATGTAAAGATAGAAAGTCTATACATATTAACCTTACTTTTATTTTATGTAAGAGAAATTAAGTAATGGATTAGTTGCCTTTAATGAGAAGACTTAAATAACATTAAAGTTAAAATAATTTATAGTTATATCCTAAATAACAAGAAAGTTTAATAATATAATGAGGAGTACATAAGAAAATCAAAAGATTGGTGTAACACTTGATTTGTTTATATAATAGTACTAGCAAATGGAGCACGCGGTTCCCGCGAGCATAATTCTTTTTTCAATGTCATTCTATGTGGGTTAAAGAAGAAAATTTATCTAGATAACATGTGCCATAAATTTAGAGTATAACAATGGAAGAAAAATATATTATAGGGAAAGTAAATCATTAATTACAATGAATAGTGTAATTAATTAGTCTAACTTAATTTGTAAGGTTATTTTGGGGATTTAATAGTATACTTTTGCAATATAGCTAAAACTCAAAGGTTAAAGTTGGAAATCAAAAGATTGGTGTCACAATGGATTTCTTTATAGGGAAAAATGCAGTTTACTATACAATCTTTGGCCCGTTTTGCACTTACCTATCCAATCTTTTTTTTTTTACACTTTGCTGTCCAACTTTTCATTTTTTTACACCCGACTGTCCGATCTTTGTTTTCCGGTCAGTCTCCGTCAAAAAACGTCATTATTCGACCAAATGACATCATTTACTAAGGGTATTTTCGGTACTTCATATTAAAATCTTAAATAAAAAAGAAAAAAAAGGAAATAACATTTAAATGGATTATAACATTTAACATTAATAGTATAAAATACTAACTTTTCATAACTAATAAAATTTATAAAAACTGAAAAATAAAAAAAATAAAAATATCCCCCTCCTCTATATTTTTGTATTATAAAATAATTATAAATTAAGAAAACTTATTTTTGAATAACTAATATATTAAAAATAGAAAATTTAAAAACTTTTTTAAAAATTGAAAAAAAAATTAAAAATTAAAATAAAAAACTTCATCTTCTCCAACACACCCACCCCCACCCCACCCCCCACCCACGACCCCCCCCCCCCCCCCCGCCCCTCTCCACACCCATCAAATCCTCCCCCACTATACCCGAAATCCACCTCAAATCGACCTAACTCCATCACCCTCACACTTCCATGAAGTCGATTTTCGATTTTGGAGTTTTAAAATCCACCACCACCAAACCCTCGTTCAAAAATCGTCACCTAAAATTTCCATAAAATCGAAAATCGACTTCATGGAAGTGTGAGGGTGATGGAGTTAGGTCGATTTGAGGTGGATTTCGGGTATAGTGGGGGTGGATTTGATGGGGTGGGGGTCGTGGGTGGGGGTGGGTGGGGTGGGGGTGGGTGTGTTGGAGAAGATGAAGTTTTTTTATTTTATTTTTTAATTTTTTTTTCTATTTTTAAAAATATTTTTTAATTTTCTGTTTTTAATATATTAGTTATTAAAAAATAAGTTTTCTTAATTTATAATTATTTTATAACACAAAAATATAGAGGAGGGGATATTTTTATTTTTTTTTATTTTACAGTTTTTATAAATTTTATTAGTTATTAAAAGTTAGTATTTTATACTATTAATGTTAAATGTTATAATCCATTTGAATGTTATTTCCTTTTATTTATTTAATTTTTTAAGATTTTAATATGAAGTACCGAAAATACCCTTAGTTTTGACGGAGACTGACCGGAAAACAAAGATCGGACAGTCGGGTGTAAAAAAATGAAAAGTTGGACAGCAAAGTGTAAAAAAAAAAAGATTGGATAGGTAAGTGCAAAACGGGCCAAAGATTGTATAGTAATCTGTTTTTTTTCCCTTCTTTATATAATAGTATATAGATATAAATAAATAGTAGGGCGTTTGGTAGCATAATTTAATGACTTTAGGAGCCTTAATTTAATAGCATAGAAGAAAAAGAAAAAAAATGATTCATTCTCTCCATGTAGAGCTCTCTCTATGGCCTAGGGTTCTTTTCCCTCTTTCCACATATACTAAGATTTTAGTATCTCTTCTCTTTCATGTCCCCTCACCTCCCTTCACTCCCCTATCCTCTCAAGTCTTGTGTGCCCATATCTCTGCTTCCTTTTTTTTTTTTTGTTATTCACTTTTCTTTGCTATCACGCCCTTCATCCTTCCTTTCCTTATTGGACAACATCATTGAAAAACAACACTCCTATAATGCTCGAAAATAGAAACCTCTCTCCCTCCATCCCGTCATTGTACTCTCGTAGAAAAAATCATCTCTGATATGGAAAATAACCTTGGTGCAGCAACAAAAACTCCGCTAAAAGCCTGGAAATCGAAATCAAGCGTGGACACAAACATCCTTGCTAATAACACAATAACTTTTGTGCTTAACTCTGCTGCTGATGCGGAACGAACCATGGGAAAATGCTCCATGGACATTTGATGGTCAACTTGTTTGTCTAAAAATATAGATCGAAGAATTGGCGTTCAACGAGTTGGAATTTGACACATCCCCATACTGGATTCATGTTCATAACATTCCAGTTAAGTATATCACACTAAAATATGCAAAAATCTTTGGTAACGAGTTGGGTCTATTGCTGAAAGCGGACCTAGGGGCTGAAATGAAAGAGGGCCTAGGTGCTAAAAAAAACGGTAGAAGAATGATGTTGAGAAACCATTAAAAGCATCTGTCTCTTTTACGGGTGAAAATAACGCCATCATCACAGCGGAAATGCGCTATGAGAGACTCTCCGACTTCTATTACTTTTGCGCCATGTAGAGTCACAAATACTCTGGATGTCCATCGGCAGTCAACACCACCAGAGTCCCAATCTCACAGCTTCTGTTTGGAGAATGGCTGAAGTATGGCGTCATTTTCATGTCAAACCCGAAAAAGGCAATTCCAAATTCCCGCCTCAAGGATATTCGCATGAGCACAGTTACCATGACGCCCCTGGACAACAGTTGTGTCAATTCAAAAGAAAGGGCAAATTCGGTACTCCCAACAAACTTGCAAAATGATCTGCCTGAAAAGGTACCCAAATCAAATCATCCTCCCTCTAATCCAAGTTTGACACATGTCCCTTTTCCACTATGATGGGAGTATTTTAGGAAGGCCCAAAAAAGTATTCCTTAATTTATTTTAGTTTTATGTTGTCCGAAACGTAATTCCTGTGATTTTGAGAGAATTTTCCTAATGCAAGTATTTTACAAGGGGGTTCATGAAAACGAAAACCCTCGTAATTAATATAAATATAATAAGCGTTTGTATTGCTATAAACTGAGTGTACAAGTGTAGTGTTAAAATTAGAGATGGTTAATAAATGTGTAACCCTTTGGTATTTATAGGGATTTTAGGGTTCTATGGGTTGTACCCACTTGATTTCCTTTAATGTTGCGAAATGGGTCTTCTTAATGCGGCCTCGTGGGAGATGTATCTGCTAACAATACTTTAATGTATATCACTCGCGACTTTCAGTGTAGGTTAACCAATAATGATTTTCAGATCTTAATATACGTGTGACTCTTTCAAGTGGTCATTAAGGTTGAAGGGTGCATTTAGATCACATGTCCATACGAGCTTATATTCACGAGGCGCTTATTTAATCTTAGTCCGAAGGCTGTTGAAAACTCTTATAAGAGCATTTCCTCCGGGCGGTCTTTTAATGCAGAGGTACTTTGGTCATTTTAGTACCCGATTTATTTATGCATTATTTGATGTCCCCCAAGATTGTTGGTTTGTGGTACACAAGGAGGGAGACTTGCGTGTGGTCTTGTTATTATTTTTGTTGTTGGTTCTCTGTGTGTTCTTGGGGCTTTTCCTTCATTGGTTTTGGTTCCGCATGAATTCATTGTGGCTGGATCAATGGTTGATGATGACTTCTGCTTATTTTTCCTTTCGAGCTTTAAACTAATCTTGAAAAATTAGATGGTTAGGTTCATAAGAAAGCCTACGAGCCTTAGTTATGAAGAAACATACAACATGTATAGTAGGTGCAGTGCAATGCATTAGATGCTCTATTTTGACGCTCACATTCAGGTGTACAATCTCGACCCTCTCGTGGCGGGGTCCTCTGCAATTCCATGACCAGATACCAGCTCCGCCACTACCTCGGGTGTCAATTTCGTAGTGGCGATTGGGGCCTTGGATCATTATCCAAGGTCTCGGTAGGCTATAACCTCGTGCCCAGCAGAGGTCTCCACATACAATCCTTCTTTGAGAGGTCGTAATCATCTAGCACCTAGGTCCGGTCGCAGCGTGTTATGTATAGAGAAGTGTGGGAGTTAGTGACTTAGACTCAGTGGTATTTCCATAATTCTACCAACTTGGACGTAGTCGCAACTGTGGAAGCATGTGTCGCAGTAAAAGCTTGTATAGCTGTTGCAACTAGGCGATTGTTGCAACTGGGTGGCGAGAGTCAGATTAGGTCAGTGAGTTAAGCTAATGGGTCGTGGGCCTTATGAGCGGGTTTTAACAAACCGCCTATATATACTCTGTTACGCAGCCGATTTCATAACGATTTTTTGTTACCCATTGTACTCTATATCTCCTCAATAAAATTGGATCTCGATTTCTCCCTTGGATTAGGGTTCTTCATCACATTGATGCTAGAACGCCGAACCAAGTAAATTGCGTGTGTTTTTCGTGATTGTTTATTTTTATTGTTGCATTGTTATTCAAATTTGTTCATTAACTCTTTGCGATTTGTGCGATTCAATTGGCGATTTGAATTCGGTAAATTTTGCGTTACGATTTCACCCGATTCACTACAAGAAGGAGATTTTTGTCAAAGTAAAGACAAGATGTTTTTATCTCTAGACATAGGATTTTCGAATGGTGGTGGTGATGGGGTGTATTGGAGGTGGATTTGGTTTTGTTGGTGGTGGTGGTGGTGGTGCAGCGGTATACGTGAGTGGGAGGGGGAAGGTGGTGGTGGTGCAAGGAGTTTGATGAAGATATATATATATATATATATATATATATATATTTCTTTTGTTGTTGAAAAGAAACCTTAATAAACTAAATTACCACTAATTCTTATAACTAAAAATATATGTATTAAATTAATACATTTTTAATTTGTAGTGAGAATATATACATTTTAAAGGAAAGTAGAAAAATCTGAAAGTAATATTTATTACACTTTGAGTTTATTAAAATAAAAATTACAAAACTTTTGTAAATTTCTAGGATACAAATATAAAATATTTAAGAAATAATGGATTTAATTTTTTTTTTTGTTGGGGTGCAAATCGTAGTATCAAAATTATAGGGATAGTTTTTGAATTATTTATTTTTGTATTTTTAAAATGAGAGTGAAAAAAAAAATCGAAAAGCTAGTCATTTTCAATATGGCGGTGACTTAGCAGGCACGTTGGCAAGAAAACCGAATAAGGACCAATGGGTATTTTTAGCGAAAAAACAAAGAGTTACGGAGGTCAAAATCCGGCCCGAAAACATACAGGGCACTTTTGTCATAAAACAAAAGATAAAGAGCATTTTTAATAATTCGTCCTATATATTTATGTTTTTTGTCTAAGCATGGCTTAGTGATGAAGTTTGAACAATGGTCTTGAATGAGCTTAAACGATGTGAATGCTACCGTCCCATTTTCTTTACTTGGTGATGTTTCTCTTTACTGTTTTTATATATTCTGTCTAGGGGTATTTTGATGGCTTATTGATGATATTTTAGTGGCCTGTTGTGCTTCCATTATATCAAATATATCATACTTTGGATTTTAACAAACAGTTGACTAGCATTCAAATCCCCATTTTGATTCACATGATTCTCATTTCAATGAGAGAAGAAAAAACACAACAATAGCATAGGGGTAGAAACAAGAATCGAAAAGGTTAGGAGGGTTGTAGACAACAATTACAATACGTTAGGAAAAAACAAAGGAAAGAAATAGGATAGGGTGCACCACGAAAAGAGTTCTATATGTTATAGGGCATGAATCAAAAATAGACAAATGTTAGGGGGAATCTACATAGAAATATAAACGTTAGGGGCATCCATAAATAACATTCAAACATCATAGAACAATCAATTGTTAGGGAGACCTATACCTTAGGGTAACGTCAATATGTTCAAAAAAATTATGGACTACTTTTTCCTTCTGACCCTCACATGAGTTGCACATGGAGTTATGTTTTCTGTCCAATTTTAAAGAAAAGTTGGCCACTAGGTATTATGAATACCTTGGGGGACGTGTTGTGCTTTTAAACATTGAGGTGCAAAGTGAGAAACACAATATACGTTAGAAAATTTAACGAGATTTATCATGATTCATGACTAATTGTTTTTCCCTTGTTTCTCACACTATCATACAGTATCGGGTTTCAATTTTCCCCATGTGTTATGTTAAGTTCCATGGCAAAGCAAATTACCCCAATGAGAAATAAATTGAGAGATATACTGTTATAGACTATTACATTTAGAAGTCTTCAATCTTCAAGTAAAGTAGTTGATTATAATGAGTCTTTTAGATAAGTAGTTAGTAATGATCATATTACAGTTCTAGTTAGAATAGGAAGACATAACTTTAGCTATATATATAGATAGTCCGTGTTCTTAATTTCCAACGAATTATTGTTTAGTAGTTCAATCTTCAAGATTGGTTCCTTTCTCTTTGACATTGAGTTTGTTCGTTTGGTTCCTTTCTCTTTTTTGAGACTGGGTTATTTCAATAAATCTATTGTTGTTTTTATATTCTCGTTGTATTTTATCAGTTGGTCTGACCTACCATTTTATGCCTACCACAGTACCACGCGATCACAATCACCCATGGAAGCTCGTGTAGATTCCACAGAGAAGGAGCTGTCAGAATTGAAAGCTACAATGGGAACCTTTCAAACTGAATTTGGTAATATACAAAATTCACTTGCCACGTTCACCGCCGACAATGCCAAAATTGAAGTACTACTACGCAATGCGCTTGGTCTTTCATCTTCCAGAACAGGCACGACACTTGCACAGGGTATGGAGAATCAGGAATCTGCTGTAGCAGCATAATTATTGGTAGGTAATCCTCAACTTTCTACTCAATCAGCACATGCTTTCGCCGGCGCACTCCCTGGTGATGTCCGAGAGGCTATGCAGAAGATTTAGCTTCCACCCTTTAATGTATCAGATCCACTTGGCAGGCTCTCTCGTGCCAACCAATATTTTGACGTTCACTGACACATCCAAACTACCGCGTTCCGCTAGCTTTTATAAGCATGGAAGGACCTGTTGTACCATGGTTCTGTTGGCTGAAACGACAACACCCTACTTTGAATTGGCTGTGTTTTTCTTTAGAATTATCCAAAAGGTTTGGTGGTGGAGCATTGGCAAACCCTTATGCGCATATCGAGCCAACTTTGAGAGCCTTATTGTCCAGTTGCCGGAGTTTGACACAGGAGCACTGTATGGGGTATTTCATCAATGGATTGCAGGACAATATCCGTCGAAAGCTCCTAGTCCATGACCCTCCAACCTTGGACATAACTTTTACTCTAACCTAAGCAATTGAATATGAATTAGGGCATGTTACGACACCACTCTTAGGTTCTGTCACAAGTAGGACCAACCAATCCCCAACAACTCTAAATCCTATTGGGCAGAGACAAGGGATCTACATAGGTCCTCGATGTAATGACAGTTTGACGAAAAAACAATCGATCATGTACTCCTCTAGCAGCCATGTCACATCTCAAGAAATCACTAAGATCAAACAAGTTTGCAGTCTTCTACTTCACAACCTCATCATGTACGTAGTTACTCACATCATCAAGAATTTCTCCGACGCAAAGAGAAAGGCTTGTGCTTTAGACGTGGCATTCCTTTCTGTTGTAAATTGGACCCTTCTCGATAGAGCGAAAACACGACAATAATTGAAAGACGGAAAAATACGACACACAGATTTTTACGTGGAAAACCCCAAATAACTTTAGGGTGAAAAACCACGGGCAATGTAGAAGAACTTCACTATGAATGTAAAATAGGAATTACAACACTCCGACTTTTACCGTAGTAAAGTCGCACAAACTCTCTATTTTTACCTCACACTTACAACACACTCACAACATTCTTAATTATATATATAAAGAGAAGAATGTATTTTTGTTGGGATGATTCTTGTTCTGCCGGATGAAGGTCCTTTTATAGGCCTCAAGCTTGGAGACAAAGCCTTAATTTAATTAGCCGCCCCAACATCTCTTTGGTGCAGCACTCTTCTTTAATAAATCCAGCCGCCCAAATGAAAGTAGTGCTGCACTGGAATAAAAAATGTCGCCCCAACAATCTCCCACTTGAAGATTTGATTAGGGACTAATCAGATCTTCACACCATTCTTTCTACCTCACCCTTCATGTTGCTTACGTTTTTACCAGACCACATGAGGACCGACACTGAACAAACTTGTCAGCATTAACACTCTTCGTCAAAAAATCTGCTATGTTATCTTTTGTGTGAATCTTCTACACATCCACAGTACCTTCCTCGACTTTCTCACGAACAAAGTGATACTGAATCCGAATATGCTTTGTCTTGGAATGAAACGCTGGATTCCTTGCAAGATGCAACGCACTCTGACTGTCACATAATAGAGAAATACTCTCTAGTTTGTGTCCGAGTTCCTCCAGAACAATTTTCAACCAAATCGCCTCTTTACTGGCCTGCGTAGCTGCTACGTATTCAGCCTCCATTGTTGATGTCGCAACAACTGACTTTAACTTCGAAACCCAACTCACTGCACCTCCAGCAAGAGTAAACACATATCCTGTCGTGGACTTGCTTTTGTCAAGATCACCTGCATAGTCAGAATCAGCATAGCCTCTGACTAAAAAACCCGATCCTCCATAACATAATGCAACATCTGAGGTACCCTGAATGTATCTCAGAACTCTCTTTACTGTACTCCAATGCTCTCTTCCCGGATCCGCCATGTATCGACTAACCACTCCCACTGCATGTGCAATGTCTGGTCTAGTACAGATCATAGCAAAACATTAAGCTTCCCACTGCTGATGCGTACGGTACTCGAGACATCTCCCTCCTCTCTTCTTCACTGCTAGGACACATACTTGAGGATAACTTGAAATTAACAGGAAGAGGGGTAGAGATTGGCTTACAATTTTGCATACTGAACCGCCGCAAAATCTTCAACAGATAGTTCCTCTGAGAAAGCCAAATCTTCCTGCAATTTCTGTCTCAGTGGATTTGCATCCCTAGAATCTTGTTTGCTGGTCCTAAGTCCTTCATTTCAAATTCCCTAGCCAGTTCAGCCTTTAGTTCTTCAATACGAGCTTTGTTGGGGCCTGAAACCAACATGTCATCAACATACAACAGTAAAATAACAAAGTCATCACCAGATCTCTTGAAATATGCACAAGGATCTGCATTCAGTCTGTTGTATCCAAGGCTCATTATGAATGAATCAAATCTTTTATACCAACACCTCGGCGCCTGTTTGAGACCGTACAAAGATTTGGTCAACCTGCAAACCAAGTTCTTTTTTCCTTCTTCAATAAATCCTTCCGGTTGAAGCATATAAATCTCTTCTTCAAGATCACCATGAAGAAAAGCCGTCTTTACATCTAACTGTTCAAGATGTAAATCAAATGTAGCACACATCGCCAGAACCACCCGCACAGTTGTTATTCAGACCACTGGAGAAAATATTTCGTTGAAATCAATCCCCTCCTTCTGAGCATATCCTTTCACCACCAATCGTGCACGATACCTCTCCACTTGGTCATCACTGTTACGTTTGATTTTGTACACCCATTTGTTGCCAATGGGTTTCCTCCCTTGTGGTAGAGACACAAGTTCCCACGTCTTATTCTTATGGAGTGCTTCGATTTCCTCCTGCATTGCTGCCATCCACTGAGCTGCATCTGAACTGTTCATTGCTTCCTGGAGAGTTGATGGCTCCCCGTCCTCAGTTAAAAGACAGTATGCAACATTGTTCTCCATAGAATAGTCTGAGTGCCAGCCTGGTGGTCTCCTGACACGTGTCGATCGACGTATCCCCGAAACTCCAGACTCCGTTGTCTCCTCAGGTTCATGCTCTGGTTCAGCAGGACCCTCCTGCTCGGCATCCTTCTCGACTACTACTGTCGTAGTTCCTGGATCTTCTCCTGTGCTGCTATCATTTCCTTTCTTATCTTCCGTGAAGATAATATCCCTGCTTACAACAATCTTGTGGGCAGTGGGGTCCCACAAGCGATACCCCTTCACTCCTTTAGCATACCGTAAGAACAAACACTTCCTGGATTTTGGGTCCAGCTTTGTTTTCTCTTGAGTATTAAACATAACATAAGCGGGACTCCCAAATACATGGAGATTAGAATAATCAACTAGTTTATCTGTCCACGCCTCCATCGGTGTTTTCAGCCCCAGTGCTGTTGACGGAGATTGGTTCACCACATAACAGGCGGTATTGATTGCTTCTGCCCAGAACGACTTTTCTAAGCCTGCAGCCTGCATCATGGCTCTTGTTTTATCCAACAAGGTCATGTTCATCCGCTCTGCCACCCCATTATACTGCGGAGTGTATGCCGTAGTAAACTGCCTCTTAATCCCAGCATCTTTACAGAAGTCTTCAAACTCCTTGCTAGTATATTCCCCTCCATTGTCAGATCTCATGCACTTGATCTTTTTCCCAGATTTAAGTTCCACCAGCGCTTTGTACGTCTTGAACATCGAGAACACCTCGGCCTTACTCTTGATCATGTACACCCAACATCTCCTGGAATAATCATCTATAAAAGACACAAAATACTTTGCACCTCCCAGGGATAGTACTGGTGCTTGCCACACGTCAGAGTGAATCAATTCTAGAATGACTTTACTTCTAGAATCTGAACTAAGAAACTTTATACGATGTTGCTTGCCAACAACACAATGCTCACAAAAAGCTAAAGATACCTTTGTGAGGCCCGAAAGTAGTTTCTTCTCTGCAAGAACCTTCATGCCTTGTTCCGACATATGCCCGAGCCGCTGATGCCAAATCATTGATGATTTCTCAATCGAATCGGATGAAGTCACTGACGCTTCTCCCACTTGCAGAGCCCTCCCCTGTACCTTGTATAAGTTTCCGGCAATCTTGTCCGCCTTCATCAGTACAAGCGCACCCATTTTAACTTTCATGATCTTGTTTCGCGAACCAATCTCACAACCAAGATCATCCAGCTGTCCATGAGACAACAAATTCTTGCATAATCCCTCCACGTGTCGGACATCTCGAATGGTCCGAACAATCCCGTCATGCATCTCCAGCTTGATCGTACCGATGGCAACAACTTTCAAGGGTTCATTTTTACAGCTATACACAGATCCTCCAGCTATCGGTGTATACTCATGAAACCACTCCCTCCGGGGAGTCATATGAAAACTGGCTCCTAAATCAATAAGCCATACATCATCGAAGCCACGCATACCTCGAATATCTGTTGCTGCTTAACAACATAGTACATCACCATCATCTGAAGTGCTAGCAACGTTCCCTTGAGGATTAGAACTCTTCTGGTTTGAATCCTTAAGATTCCAACAGTCCTTCTTCAAGTGACCTTTCTTGCCACAGTGCCAACAACTGCCCTTGGTCTTTGACTTGGATCTCCCCTGTTTCTTACTCCCACTTGCACCGCGCTCCGTCGTTCTCCCTCTTGTCACTGACAAGGCACCTGCTTGTTGCGAACTTGCCTCCCTGTCTTCTCTGTTTTTGCGCCGACTCTCTTCTTCCAGAATAGCGGCTGCAATTTCGTCGAAGACCAAATAATCCGTGAGGACATTATTTGTTAAGTTGATGACAAGCTGGTCATACGAATCGGACAGACTTTGCAGCAGAATTTTAGCACGTTCAACCACTTCTATTTTATGACTCAACGACGTCAATTGAGAAAATAGAGTATTTAGAACATTGAGGTGCTCAGTTACCGGGGTAGATTCCGCCATCCTCAATGTGTACAATTTCCGTTTAAGGAAAATTTTGTTGTGTAGGGACTTTGCCTCATACAGCTTGTTGAGATGATCCCATATCTCATTAGCTGTCCTCTTCTCCTCAACGCTTGACAACACGCCATCACCTAACGCCAGGTGAATATTTGCGATAGCGTTGCCGTCCATCTCGTTCCACTTCGTATCATCTGTGATTTCCACCGGCCTGTCGCCGATAGCAGCGAGACACCCATCTTTCCGCAAGATGGCTTTGATCTTCAGCTTCCACAACGAGAAATTACTCCCGTTGAATTTTTCGATCTCGAATTTCGCCGTCATTGCTTCTATCACGTACCACCGTCACTGAAAAATAATTTCAGTACGACACCCACAGATATGACCGAGACCCCGGATATGAACCGTGGCTCTGATAATACTTGTTGTAAATTGGACCCTTCTCGATAGAGCGAAAACACGGCAATAATTGAAAGACGGAAAAATACGACACACAGATTTTTACGTGGAAAACCCCAAATAACTTTAGGGTGAAAAACCACGGGCAAGGTAGAAGAACTTCACTATGAGTGTAAAATAGGAATTACAACACTTCGACTTTTACCGTAGTAAAGTCGCACAAACTCTCTATTTTTATCTCACACTTACAACACACTCACAACACTCTTAATTATATATATAAAGAGAAGAATGTATTTTTGTTGGGATGATTCTTGTTCTGCCGGATGAAGGTCCTTTTATAGGCCTCAAGTTTGGAGACAAAGCCTTAATTTAATTAGCCACCCAGCCGCCCCAACATCTCTTTGGTGCAGCACTCTTCTTTAATAAATTCAGCCGCCCAAATGAAAGTAGTGTTGCACTGAAATAAAAAATGCCGCCCCAACACTTTCGGCCCTCTCCACAAGTGCGACGACCGTTGTATACGAACATTAATCATAAGTGAAGATGAAAGTGGGCCAGAAGATGAACTCCTTCCTTGAGGAGCTTCAATGTATCCCCGTGAAGAAGCACACACAATTGATCCTTCATTGTGTGGTATTACATGAAATTACACCAGGGGTTCAAAAACCACAGCCCTACATTGAGCCTTGAGGACAAGGCTCGAATTCATGGGGGCGGTATTGTTAGAGACCTATTACATTTAAAAGTTTTCAAGTAAAGTTGTTGATTATAATAAGGAGTCTTTTAGATAAGTAGTTAGTAATTATCATATTAGAGTTCTAGTTAGAATAGGAAAGCATAACTTTAGCTATATATATATATATATATATATAGTATGTGTTCTTAATTTCCAGCGAATTATTGTTTAGTAGTTCAATCTTCAAGATTGGTTCCTTTCTCTTTGAGATTGTGTTTTTTCGTTTGGTTCCTTCCTCTTTTTGAGACTGAGTTATTTCAATAAGTCTATTGTTTCATTTATATTGTCGTTGAATCCTATCATATACACATGTAATTTCAGAAATTGCAATTCTCTTTGAATAATTTTGTATTGTACTTGTTCATATTTAATAACTAAAATACCATGAGTAGTTCTAGAATTTCCTTTTATGTAATTTTGAATTTAGATTTAGTGCTTTTTTCTATATTTATATTTTTATCAATAAAATTATAAGAACAAGACAACAAGCTTTTGAGGTTTGTATGACTATGAGTTCTTCAACCCTATAACAAGCTTTTGAGGTTGAATCTGATACCAAAAGTAACCATATCCTGCTTCATTATGACGATGGAGGTTCATCATTCGGACTACATTAGTTTCTCATCCTATTTAACTTTCAACCAACCATGTGGATGTATTACACCAAAACTTTCAATTCACTTGTAACTAACTACCTTCAAAGCAGAGTGTATAACCAACAACTGATAAAATTCCCAAGAACTGTACAGCCGGATCACAGAAAATAATCGCACTTAGTCATATGTTGAGATTCGAACAAAAAGAGGACCTAAGGAAGAAAGATGCAGGTTGTTAGGATACCAAAAACCAGTCAGAAACACTTGAATATACTTTCAGAGTCGAGGTGGAGCTGACTCGTCAACCACCACTTGCACTATTTCCATATTTTGCCCCTTTTTTCCCCTTGACTGGAAGGCATTTCTATGTGGCTGGTTCCTTACGAATGGAGTTGTTGCAACAACGTTAGAGGGACTCTCCAGATCTGTTTGAGTCTGAATATTAGATAGTGCCCTTCGAACGAGATTTGCAGAACAGCCACACCTGGGGCACTTTGCGCTGGACTGAAGCCACTTGTCAATGCATTTCACATGAGAAGCATGAGCAGAAGGAAGTCCACGGGCCTGCATCATGTATAGGGACAAGAGCTAAAGAAATACTTATGACATGAGAAATTTTATGCATACAGATACAGGAGAGTCTTTAATCACACATTCTCTTTGCTTTTTTCTTTATTTCAAGATTTCTGTTGCAATTCTTGCACATTGACATACAGGATCTAGTGGCAAATCGCAAAAGAAGCATCCATATGTGGGCCAAGCATGCACCAAGCTACTTGGACTTTAAACTTCAATGGGAGAAGCAGAGTCTTAGGATGAGCAGCCGGGCAGATGGAACCATAAAAAGGATTTAATATAGTTTGCTAAATTAACAGGCCAATATGCTAATTTTGGGACAAGGTTTAGGGTAGACTGATACTGATTATATGTAGTTTGAAGTCTGAACCACATAGGGTTCTTGCTAGTTACCTGAAGTGGGGTCGAGTACGATACTGGATTGTATACATCATCATCGTGACCAGTCCCTCTCATTTCTCCCCCTTCAGAAGCACCATCCAGTACTTGAACCAGGTCAACCAGAACCTATGATTAGGATTAAACTCGGTATGTCAAATTAGAAGCAGTGCTGGTACACAGGCAGTTTTTAGAGCTTACTCGAAATTTTGACACAGGGATCCCTTGTTGTGCACGAACTTGATGTGTCTGCCTTCTAGTTAACCACTGAGATAAAAGGAGCGAATACCAATGAGATTTCTCTAAGCAATAATATAGCTCAATACCAGAACTGGTTAATAAAAAAGAAAGCAAAGCAACATTGAAAAGGAAAACTGACTCTAACCTTTGCAATAAAGACGCAACCTATAATCACAAGGCCACAATAGCTGAAAAGCAGCCAACTACAGTAAGCCAGCTTTGCATTTTCCGCAAGCAACTGAAAGTGTTTCAGATGTTAGATCTGTTCCATGTTTACAAAATATGCTGCAATTGTCATACACACAAGTGAGTGGAAAAAGACACTCACGCAATTTCTGGAACGAGTGAACCATATGGTACCAATGATAGTCCAAACCCAAAGGAAGGGATAGAGCAGCACAACGAGAATTGAAAGTATAACAATCCTCGCACAATAACAAATATATTTGTACTGCCTACCAAAGTCCCTGAAGTCATTTAGAATAAAGTAAACAGGACACAACTGTTAGGTGAAAGTGCCAAAGAACAAGCAAGGACCAAATCAAAAACGCTTATAGGACCTTAGACAATTTAAACTTTGGAAAATCAATTCAAGCTAACTTAGTGTATACACCAAACACCCGCACTAGATTAGCGATTGAGTACGTACTAACTTAATCAAACTTGCATTGTACACAACGACAATAATCATCATATTTACCAAATAGCTTGCACAATTACTACAAGAAACAATGTGTGCTTCGATTTAGAACTCGACCAACAAAACCACAACCAACCCCATGAAATTACATCCAATAATTTCAAGTTTAAGAGAATGCAGAAGGCCTTACAATCCGATTTCCGCAGGCAAACCGTTGAGTAGCATCAAGAACCAGAAGACAACTTTTGCATGATAGTCAACCTAATCAAAGTGAAAATACAACAAAATGCTACTGATTATAAGTTATGTACCCCGAAAATCATATTCAAGAACTTGTTTTAAAGCTTTAAAATGGCTTCTCACCTGCATCCATGTTTCCAATGGGTACGCTAACGCACATAGATGGTGTTCCTCATAAGTTTTTTCCATAGTACTAATGACCAATGAAGTTAAAGATACAAACAATATTGATCGATCTAAAAAACAATTTATGCGAATTTTATCGAAAAAGGATACATGCTTGCAATAATGGCCAACAGATAAAAAGAATCCATGACACAACTGCAAGAACCCACATTCAAAAATCACTCCTTTATGCCTCAATCGAAAAGGGTTCTTCAAATAATGAGGGTAAAGTTATTTCTATTACCCAAAGTAAACTCTGTGCTTTCAAATAATCTTCTCGTTTCTTGAAATGATACCTAAAATGAATTTTGAAAAATCACTAATCACTTGAACTAATTCTCGTTTCTTGAAATGTAAGCATCAAATGGAACTGCGTCTACTCGCCAATTTTCGTGTATACAAAATGAAGTGGGAAAAGTTAACAGGAAAAGAAATTTAGTTGTAATGATTGTTTGTTCTGTTTTTGAGCTGAGGTGAGTGAGTAGTTATAATGATTCAAAAATGTATTTACTTATTAGAGAGAAGAGTACCAATAAATGTATTTTGATTGTTTGTTTCTTTTTCGATTTGTCTTTTAGAGAGAAGAGTACCAATAAAAAAAATAAAACTATTGTAAGCCAAGTAGATTCAAAAATAACTAATAAATACAAAATTAACCTTTTTCAAACCACGTGTTATGCAATGCTTTTTTGATTTAGTTCTTAAAGGAGGAGGCGTTTGGTTAGATTATTATCTTGTGTGACTTAATTCGAGTAGTTACGAAAAGTCAAAATTGACGGCCTTCAATTTAGTAATTTTGCTTTTATAACTAAACTCATTTGACATGCGAAAAGCGAAAAGTTGTAACTTAATAATTGGTTTTATGTGGTGTTTGAAAATTCTAATGAAAAAGTATAAGTTCATAATTTTAATTTAAGTTTCAAAATCACTTAAATTTAAAAGTTGTGAATGTTTGGAAGATAATTTTGAATTTGAAATTATTCAATTATTTTATTTAAAAATACCCACCATAAGCCAAAAACACCCTCACACCAACTTTAAGATTGTGGAGGGATTTTTAGCTTAAAAAAGTTGTGTAATCGAAAAAGCTAAATTTGCAAACACCCCAAAATCACTTATTCAATAAAAAGTCGATTGTAGATTTTTTTAAGAGATTACAAACACCACCTTAATACACCATTTGGTTTTAACATATTACGAGTATTGCGTTAATATATTCGGTGAATTTCCTATGCTACTCCATGCCCCATATATTCTCTTTGATGTCTCTTATTGCCACACACTCTTCCTTTTCCAGCAAAAAAAAAAAAAAACAGTAGAGTCAAAAATCAAACGAATCCATGACACAGCTAGACATCATTCGACCAATGCGTAAATTCAAGAAATCAACCTATGTAAGATATCCATTCACCTATCTCTAATTCATCAAATTGTTACATTATTGATAAAATTAATGTTCTTGATCTACAAATGACTATTAGTTAAATTGATATTATTATGATTATTTTTAAATTGGTTGTGGCAGAAATGCAATTGACATTCCTTACCTTTATGGTTTTCAGTATTTATTTTAGGGAGTTTGACATATTTATACAAATGTGGATATAATAGATGTACATGATTTTTTTTTTTCCTTTTTTTGATCGATGTACATGATATCTTGGAAATAAAATTCGCAGAGAGTTATTTCTGAGAATCGTGTCGACTCAACTACCTATATTTTATCATAAAACTTAACTCCTAAATCAATGCAAATTGGAGTCAATCCATTCACCTCTTTCGGAACAAATTTGATTAGCCATGCATTTGATCATGAAAAGACACATAGAGTACGTGAATCGTTGAAATTTCGGTGGGGAGTTGCACAACATTTACTAGGCGTCTTTTCAAATCTAATAAACCGTTCATTTTAATTGGACACTTAACTGCTATAAATACAACCCAACTACCCCCATCTTCACTCATTATTCCCGAACCCTGACTTACTAAAATCAATACTTGAACAAAGCATGGTAGAAGGCAACATTACACTAAAGGAAGAGTATAATTCTACGAATGTAACATGCAACGAGTTCATTATGTTTTTGATATTGTTGGTGCTTATGTTTTCTATTATGCATCATCGATATAGTTTTCTTCTTGTAGTAGCTTAACGAGTTCATTATGTTTCAAATTTTATGAGGGCTTATGTTTTCTATTTTGCAACATTGACATGGTTTTGTTCTTGTATAAGCACGTCGAAACTGTCTTCCTCAATTTTGTTGATTTGTCACATGACGATGAGTACACCATGTTGTCTAAACTCCGTGACTATATGGAACACTCCACATGATTCTCTTCAGAGATGATGGAGGACATCTACGAGGAACTTGCATGGGTGCTCACGGCTTTCAAACGGTAGGAAGTTACTAGTGCAATGATCATGGATCGCGTCCAAATTATAAAAACTCGATTCCTTCCCTTCAACCGATTTTTGAAGTGTCCAGGGGTGAAGTTTGACGAGGCAACATGCCAGGTGGTGGTGAATGACGTGAAATATTCTCGACTCATTGAAACAATGAGTTTAATTCCCTATGTAGATGATTCCTTCTTTAATTAGTCAATGTTTGTAACACATTTTTCCAACCATTGCAGCCAGTCTTCATTGATAGGAGGTTCGCGCAAGTGTCGTTCCCCCACTATGGCTTGATGTATTATTGGTTCTATGTCAAGGAACTTCTGATCCCTGAGATTAGGGTGTTGTCTATGATGGATCTTTTGTATGCAGATGTTTGAAACTTAAGAACATTTATTTTGTGCTTTTGATGTTGGTGGTTTTGGGGAGTTTATCCCCCTGAATTTGTTTTGATGGGGTATATCCACTGTATGGTGCTGGATGGATGTCTTTGTTTTGTTTATTTTTTTTTATGAATGTGGATTTTATTAGTATGGTTCACTTCCTCGACGATGTATATTGTGCTTTTCTTTTGTGGTTTTTTTTTATTATCACTAATGTTCATATGGGACATTGACTAGTTACAGTCAGTGTTGATGTAACATATTCTAACAACGTTGAAGAGGATATGTTGTTGGCTATTTTACTTCATTGGTTGCAGGTACATAGATCAGGGAGAACTAAAGAGGAAGAGGTCAACCACCGAAAGGAAAGGGATAGAATGGAGACAATGACAAGGAAGAGTCCCTATGCTAGTAGTTTCATGACTTCTCTGGCTTAGGATGACATATTGTAATACTTTTAACATGACTTCTATCGTATTGTAATACTTTTGATGTTTGAAATAAAATATTTTTCTTTGGTTATCGTAGCATGTAAATATGTTCTTTTATCATGTGAACCTCACTCATAACACAAAGACTCAAATCACATAACCAAAGCAACACATCATCGCCAAAACCGCATAAACTATAACACATTTCAACTGATTTAACAGAATACCACATTCCAGAGAATGATACGAGGCATCATTTACATGTTCTGATCACAACTAGTATATCCCGCAAAAGAGATCATATATAATTCATTACAACGGTACAAACCATGATAAAAAGCAAATCAGTGTTCGATTGAAAACAATACAAAACATGTTCTTAATAAGTAGCAAACATCATCATAGTAAGCATGTCAAGGCCATACTAAGGCGTTAACATTGATCAGCTGCACTATATTACCCATAACGTCAACATTGTCTTCACGAAGAACATTGGCAAGGGCTTCGCGGTCTCCAAACACCTCTTCCCAAGTCTCATAGTAAAAACACTATTTCTCTAAGTACCTCTCACAGTAAGGGTGATCCTAAATCAAAAAAATTGCATTTATTACTACATTGCTGCCTTAATAAGTTTGGCACTAAAAATGCTAACTACAAGCAATCAGTTGGTTGGTAATACCTTCACATATTCGTTCCACGATCCATAATCACACACATCAATTGTGTGAGAGAAACTGTTGAACCATACCGCTCTTGTAATGTGGTTAAACAACTCGTGGAGGTGATGATAACTCTTTTTCTAGACAATTAACCTGGACTTAATGTATGGAAATGCCTTAATACCATTATTAGGCAGTAGCACCCTCATCCTAGCTTCGAGACCTTGAAGGTATCCGACTCTAATGTGATTGATAACATGACCTTGTTCATTGAATTGTTCTCTCAATGCCCATATGAGTGCCTCTTCCTCCAGCCCAGTCCATGCAAGTCGTGCCGTTGCCATCTAACAATTCAAGATTTATGTGGATGTCATCAACAAGACAAGTTTGTTTACTATTATACTCTGGTAAGTTATATTAACTTAATTATCAACTCAACTAGAGTAAGCACTAATCATCAACAAGCATGTTGACATATACTAGAACAAACCAAAACACCGTGGCTAATGTTAATAGAACAAAGTGATTTCACAGTCATTAACTATAATTACAGTATTTATAATGTTTGTAATCATTAATGGTACTACTTAATTGCACGCAAAAATGTGATTTGAAATTTCTCAAAGCATATCCATGAACTATAGCATGACGAAATAGAGTTCGCATTAGAGTACAATAATAAAGAACAAGATTAGGAACTCTGGCAGAGGAAGTATACCTTAGTAGGTAACCACGAAGAACAATCTAATTTTTGAGAATTTAACTACGCGAATCGATAATCTGCATCAATGAAATCAAAAAATATAATAAAACTAATGCACCAGGAATAACATATGACATGGATCTAATAAGACTTAGAAGAAATGGGCAGCAATAATAAAGTAATTGGCGAATCGTGGTTACAAAATTAGGGTTCGACCTACTTACCTTTCAGCATAATCGCGCCCAATTTGTTTGTCAAATGATTTAATTTTGTTTTATAATGATTTTATGAAGTTGCTTTGAATTCAGACAAAGAAACAACACTTTCATAAGTTGTCAACGCGTTTGTTAATCGCTGGAGGAGGGGGGTAGCGATTACTATCCGAGTTATTGAGGTAAATAGTGGTGGGCTGGCTGACTTATTGGTCAAAGCCCAATTCATCTTTCTCACGAACCAAACTTCTTATTAAGTCAAGTGAGACCCCTTATTTCACCTATTATGCAGAACCGACCATCCCCAAAATGTTTATGAAAAGTGTTAAGTACATATTAACTATACGATTAAAAAAAAACAAAGTAGTCATTTAGTGGGACATTGCTAAAATTTCTATATACCTTAGAAGAAAACAAAGAAATACTTTTATCTCGTTTAAAGACGCTTGTACCATTCACAAAGATTCTGTTGAAATGCCTAAAAAAATGCACAAGTGATTGGCTCATGTGATATTTGTATATTGATATGAAGAGGGGATTAAATTTTGGTACAAAATACAAATACATACAAGAAGGTTGTATATACAAGAATCAAGAACAAAACTTGATTAGGAACACCACGAGGTGGTTGAATAGTTTGACATGAAGAAACTTAATTGCAGTTTGGAAGATTGTAGCACTTGTACGCTACTGATGCAGGATGTTTGTAAGTCGGTATGTGTTGACAAAATATTTCACATCGTTTGGATATAATCTTGGATTATTATTAATAAAGATGATTTTCTTCTCCACTTAATAAAGCATTTAAGTGAAGAAATATGAGCTTCAATTTCTATCATGATATCAGAGTCAATCCAAGACGTATGTAGATTAACGACCTACCCACGTGATGCTGATAATACGAGCCACACGTGAGGGGGTTGTTTAGAAATATCCAACATCGCTTGGGTATGGTCATGTATTATTAATAATAAAGAAAAGTTCCTTCTCCATTTAATAAAGTCTTTTAAGAGAAAAATATGAGCCATAATTTATATCAGTATGCTACTAGTATCAACAAATCTCACTATGGAGAAATTACTTTCCTATAATTATGTACATAAGAATGTTTTGCGCTTGCATATGAAAATATAATTGAATTGTTGGAATGACATTTATAAGATTGGCGTGATTGGCACTTTCGAGCATATAGCCATGATATCACAAAGAATATTCTATAGATATATCGATTTTTGTCACTCTTTTTGTCATATAACTAACAACCACTCACATTGCCTTTAACAGAGGGACAAATAGTCAATTTTAAAAGAACTTATTGTCAACCTCTTTCAGATTTGAATCTATCTGATTCAGAAGGGAAGAACTTGCATCAGTATCTCAGTTCAAATGCGGGTTTGGAATATATATATATATATATATATATATATATCAAAACTTTATTTTAAAAAATATCAATATTTCACTTACGGGTAAGTAGTGGCGTATTCAAAAACATTACTCAGGGTGCCATGAAAAAAAAATCTTAAGAATAATGTTAGATATTAAGAAAAACAGGAAAAAAAAAACTCAGAGGAGAAAGAATGGAAAGAGTACCTGAAAAAGGAATCATTGTTTTGGATCGACTTTATTTTATTTTCTCAAGAAAAAATAAATTGAATGCAAGTAAGGATTTGTCTATTGTTTCAGCTTTTAGTTTCTAAGTGAACCTCAACCCCCATAGTATATTTTACGATGACTATATTTAATAATCAATAAATTCTTGTATTTTTTTTAATGAAATATATATGATGATACATGCGCAACTTTTCATTTCCTCGACCAAATGACAAAGCACACACCTCCTCGTACACTCTTTGTACGAAAAAGATACGAGAAACGTATAAAGCCTCCCCTTTTATTTTCGACCAGATTTCGACGACAATGTTGATGGAGCAGTCCTAGACACACTTGAGATAAGGACAAAATAATATGAAAGTGACACACCACCTCGAGAATACGACAGGCACCTCCTGTCACCATCACACTTGTCTCTACCTCCATCTGCCACGAAAGACGCACATGCACCAAATGAGCGGAGGAGCCCGTACTTACCCTCTAGCATGCACCCATTGGACGTAGCTCGCTAGAGCAAGTAGCTTTGTTCCGCTTATAAAGGAATGCCCTAAACCCAAGAAAATGAGATTTTTGGCCAAAAAAAACATCCTCGAAAAGCGCTAGAACGAACCCTTAGTATGGTCGGAAGCTCTTTCTTTTTCCCTCATATTTCTTTTGAGCAATTTCTTTTGGCTCAGAAGAGATGCCACGTACCTAGGTACCCCACCCCTTTTTTCGACCAACTACATAGGAAATAGTATCATCAATATATATAACAAATAAATATTATATTTATAATCTTCTTAGATTTGTTTGAAATTGTATAAGAGTATTATAAAAAATTATATAAAATACCTAAATGTAATGAGTGACCGTGGTCACACGTTGCATTTGGTTCATGGTTTAGAGTAGTATCTATGTAGTTGAGTATTATATAACTCTTTATTGTCATTCATTTTAGTGTATAATTGATGCATATCATAAATATGGGTATCTCTTGATCGAAAATAACAAACTCGAGGTTCAAAGAAGTCGAGGTTTGACCAGAAAGTCAACGGAGCCCGTTTTTTGACAAAAGATACCACTTTTCCAAGTGGAAACGACCTCCTGAGTACGTCCACGTGATTTTAGGCAAATTCAAAGGTTCAGAGGTTCAAATTTACAGTTTATTATTTCCAACGAGATTTTTATGTTTTATTTAGTTATTTTAAGAGTCTTTTGTAATTTTGGTAATTTTCTTAGTAGGGTTTTCACTTTATAAGTTAGTCGTCTTTGAGTCATTGTGGAAAGTTGTTGATTGAATAAAAAAACCTAACTTGAGAGTTTTCTTAGTTTTGTCAATTTCTTGGTATTCTGCGGAATCAACGAGCCTTTAATTTGTTGTGTTTTTTCATCTTCCCTTATGGCTTCATCTCGCTACATCAGTTGGTATCAGAGCGAGGTTCGTTCCTTCACCATGGCAGCAAGGAGAAACTCTGAAGTCCATCATGTTATGGTAGAAGAAGATAAATGTGATGAATTCACAATGTTACGTCGACAAATTAACTTGTTGACGCAACAAATACCGGTGATGGTTGCTCGACAGCCTGAACTCGCACCGACACCTGAAGTCCCATTATTTGTGGATTTCGGGAAGAATCCGTTTGTACTAGAACATCCATTGAATCCGTCTATTCACCGGAGACAAGATGATCTAGAGGAAAAGCATTGAAAATCAGAGTTTCAAAGTGATATTCTAAATTTACATGATGATTATGATGATGATTGTGAATCTTCACATGATGTTGTTTATGATAGCGATGGTGATGATATTGTGGATGAGTTCGAGATTTCTAGATTAAAAGCTTTCATGGAGGGTGTGGACGAGAAGATCACGGTAGAGAACCCAATGAAATGGAATATGTTGGAAAAGTATGAGGTTGATGCAAAAGTTGATATGCTTGAGGGTATTGAAAAAAATGGTTTAGGCGTGACAATAGTCGACGAGGAGAAGAAACATATAGTTACTATCACAATTGAAGATGTTCATATTCAGGGTTTTACTTTTCCTGAAGTTTCAGATTTTATTTTGTGTTGTAGTGATAAATTTACAGGTATTACACATGATTCCGATTCGAGGACGAATCTTTTTCAACCAGGGGAGAATGATGCAGATCATAAATATGGGTATCTCTTGATCGAAAATAACAAACCCGAGGTTCAAAGAAGTCGAGGTTTGACCAGAAAGTCAACGGATCCCGTGTTTGACAAAAGATACCACTTTTCGAAGTGGAAACGACCTCCTGAGCCAGACGTAAAATTCAAAGGTTTAGAGGTTCAAATTTACAATTTATTATTTCCAGCGGGATTTTTATGTTTTATTTAGTTATTTTAAGAGTCTTTTGTAATTTTTGGCATTTTTCTTAGTTAGGGTTTTCACTTTATAAGTTAGTCGTCTTTGAGTCATTGTGGGAAGTTGTTGATTGAATAAAAAAAACCTAACTTGAGAGTTTTCTTAGTTTTGTCAATTTCTTGGTATTCTGCGGAATCAACGAGCCTTTAATTTGTTGTGTTTTTTCATCTTCTCTTATGGCTTCATCTCGCTACATCAGTTGGTATCAGAGCGAGGTTCGTTCCTTCACCATGGCAGCAAGGAGAAACTCTGAAGTCCATCATGTTATGGTAGAAGAAGATAGATGTGATGAATTCACAATGTTACGTCGACAAATTAACTTGTTGACGCAACAAATACCGGTGATGGTTGCTCGACAGCCTGAACTCGCACCGACACCTGATGTCCCATTATTTGCGGATTTCGGGAAGAATCCGTTTGTACCACTAGAACAGCCATTGAATCCGTCTATTCACCGGAGACAAGATGATCCAGAGGAAAAGCATTGAAAATCAGAGTTTCAAAGTGATATTCTAAATTTACATGATGATTATGAAGATGATTCTGAATCTTCACATGATGTTGTTTATGATAGCGATGGTGATGATATTGTGGATGAGTTCGAGATTTCTAGATTAAAAGGTTTCATGGAGGGTGTGGACGAGAAGATCACGGTAGAGAACCTAATGAAATGGAATATGTTGGAAAAGTATGAGGTTGATGCAAAAGTTGATATGCTTGAGGGTATTGAAAAAAATAGTTTAGGCGTGACAATGGTCGACGAGAAGAAGAAACATATAGTTACTATCACAATTGAAGATGTTCATATTCAGGGTTTTACTTTTCCTGAAGTTTCAGATTTTATTTTGTGTTGTAGTGATAAATTTACAGGTACTACACATGATTCTGATTCGAGGACGAATCTTTTTCAACCAGGGGAGAATGATGCAGATCATAAATATGGGTATCTCTTGATCGAAAATAACAAACCCGAGGTTCAAAGAAGTCGAGGTTTGACCAGAAAGTCAACAGAGCCCGTTTTTGACAGAAGATACCACTTTTCCAAGTGAAAACGACCTCCTGAGTAAAACGTAAAGACTAAAAATTCTTTACGTCCACGTGATTTTAGGCAAATTCAAAGGTTTAGAGGTTCAAATTTACAGTTTATTATTTCCAGCGGGATTTTTATGTTTTATTTAGTTATTTTAAGAGTCTTTTGTAATTTTAGCATTTTTCTTAGTTAGGGTTTTCACTTTATAAGTTAGTCGTCTTTGAGTCATTGTGGGAAGTTGTTGATTGAATAAAAAAAACTAACTTGAGAGTTTTCTCAATTTTGTCAATTTATCGGTATTCTGCGGAATCAACGAGACTTTGATTTGTTGTGTTTTTTCATCTTCCCTTATGGCTTCACCTCGCTACATCAGTAATGATACTTGAATTTAAACGAGAGTTTAATTTAACTTTGTTTTGATTAAGAACTTGTGATAATTTTGTTTGACGTTAAGTATATTATGAGTTTTTATTAGCATTTGTACATATTACTTCTATAGGTTTAGTGATATTTAATATAATATAACATAATTTAATATAAGAACACAATCGTGTCCCTGACCAGTAGCAGAGAGAGAAGGGGTGCAGACGGTGCCACTGCACCCCCCCCCCCCCCCCCCCCCACTTTTTATAAAAACAAATATTAGTAGTAGTAATTTTTTTTCTTCTTTTTTTATAGATTATATTAGTAGTATATTTTTTTATATTATAAGAATCGAAAAAAAGATTCATGGATCACTTTTTTTGCCCATTTTACCCTCATTTTCTTCACAATTTACTTCTCACCCTTAATTTAAAAAAAAGTCGCAAGTTTTGACCGAGAAGAAAAAGCAAGAAAGAGACAAAGAATAAACAAATAAATAAATATTACCTATTTTATCCCAAATATTGCATAAGGGATCCTACTAATTTAAATTTCTAAACAACTCCACAAAATATCAGGAATTCTCGAAAGATGCCTAAATACTTTAAAATGTTCATCAAAAGTTATAATTTTTAACAAAACCCCACAGGTTATAAATTTTGGAAGGGCCCAATAATTACCTCTTTTGAAAGGGCCCTACTATATACGAGCTATTGTCAAATTACCTCTTTTTTGGTCATATTTGTTTCCCTAATTTCAGAAATCTTGTAAGTTCATTTCATATCAAGAGGTGACTAAAGTTCATTACAAATATTAATTGCAAGGTTGTATATACAAGAAACAGAACAAAATTATAATATGAACACCATTTTTCTCTGCAGATGGATGAACATTTTCATGTGAAGAAACACAATTGCAGTATGGAGGATTGAAGCATTTGTGCACTGCCGATGGAGGTTGTTTGTGATTCGGTATGCAGTACGCTACCAGCATCGACAAATCTGACTTCGCCTGGCCTACTGTAAGATCAGTATGCCTGCAGATATCATTGTGAAGCAGCGCAATTTTATTAAAACCAAGTTTCAGTTTTGAAGAGATTAAGGAAACAGAAACTAAGTAGGTGCGTTATAGTCAAGATATGGTTTAAAGAGGTCTAACAATACATTCTACTCGATCAAATAAAGTAAACAAGAATGATTTATGTACTCGACTTATTCTGATTTCTTGTGCTTCTCATATTTTAATACATCCTACTTGAGGTATAAAATTTGGTCTGCATCATGGTATTGGTGTGACATTTATATGACTATTGAGTTCGTTCACCCTAGAAACAAGCTTTCGAGGTCATCCCTGATACCGAAAGTTACGATCTTTGAGGTTTATTCGGACTTGCATTATTTTATTCTCCTCTGTAACTTCCAATCCAACATGTGGATGTATTACACCAAAAGTTTCAATTCACTTGGAACTGCCTTCAGGCTTCAAATAAGAGTGCACGGCCAAAACACCAGGAAGATTTCTAAGAATTGTACACAACACCAAAACTAGTCACCAACATTCACTCTACCATTACAACAGTCGAATCATCGAAAATAATCCCATTTAATCACAAGTCAAAAATTAGAACAAAAGAGGACCTGAGCGAAGATTCAGATTTACATACTTCAATCACATGTTGTTAGGATACCAGATACCAGTCAGAAACACTTGCAGAGACTTTCAGTTACAAGGGAGAGCAGACTCGTCAATCACAACTTGCACTATTTCCATATTTTCTTCTTGACTCGAAGGCATTTATACACTATCCTGCTCACTGCCCGGCACAGCATTCTCATTTTGGACAATGTGTATCATGCCTTGAAATCTCAACAGATAGTCTGGGCTACGTGGCTGGTTTCTTATGAATGGAGTTGTTGCAACAACATTGGAAGATGGGATGGCAGGATCTGTCTGAGTATAAGATAGTTCCCTTGGATCTGCGTTGGCAGAACAGCGACACCTGGGGCACTTCGCGTTTAACTGAAGCCACTTGTCTATGCATTCCACATGAAAGCAGTGCGCACAAGGAAGTCCACGGACCTGCATCACGTATAGTAACAAGAGCTAAAAAGTACTTACGACAAGATCTTGGTGTTGCATATTAATGCCTAAGATCTCAGGAGAGTCTTTCAATACATGTTTTCTTTGTTTTTTTTTTTTTTATTTCAAGATTTCAATTGCAATTCTTGCACAACGGCTTGTATTTCTTTTAAGGCTCAAACACGATGTAGTGGAAATCATAAAAGACGCAGCCGAATGAGGCCAAGCATGCGCCTAGCCACTAACTACTTACTTATAACTTCAATGCTCTGATATCAGAACTGTGAGAAATTAACTATAAGAAGGTTTTTTAAGATATTCCTAAGATAACATAGTAACATTCTAGTTAATTTATCTTCATAACCTTCAGATCATATTTACGATGCCATTGTTATCAATATCAGCTTCAGCTACTCTTTATGCTACTTATATTGATGATTGAACTGAAAGTGTGCTTTACCTCATTTCCAACGTGAAAGTCTTCCAAACAAATAAGGCACTCACTGCCTTCAGAAGGAATAGCCTTCAGCCTAAACTTAGGAAATTCTTGAATAAGCGCCTCCACCTGTTCTCCCTGCATGACAATAACAAAGTCCCGGTAGAGCGTTATATGACCTTTAAGTCATAACAAGCAGCAGTGTCAGAATAACGTGGAATATAATTAGCTAAAGTAACAGGCTAATATGCCAATTTCGGGACATAATTTAGGTTACTGATACAGATTAATGTAGTTTCAACTACATAGATTCATTGCAAGTTACCTGAGGTGGGGTCGAGTTCAATCCTGGATTGTATGCAGCGCCATCTTGACCAGTCCCTCTCATATCTCGTTCTGGCCCAGAGGTTTCAGAAGTCCCATCCGGCGCTGTGACCAGGTCAACCAAAATCTGAAGTTTGGGATTAAGAGATTCGTCATTTCAACCGAGAACAACTGCTGATGAATAGGCAGTTTTGAGAGCTTACTTGAACTTCTGACACAGGGACCCCTTGTCGTGCACGAACTTGATGTGACTGCCTTCTGGTTAACCACTGAGATAAAACAGAGAATAGCAATGAGATGAAAGATCTACTTTTCTAAACAATAATAAGCTCAATACCAGAGCTGTTAATAAAAAAGAAAAAACGTTGAAGCAAAAGCTTGGTGAGTTGCATGAAATCATTAAAGTGTGCCTAAGAGAGTGAGTTGTGAGTGACTTCCTGGGAGATTGAAAAACTGACTGACTCTAACCTTATCAGCGTAGAAGCAACCATGTTTACCATATAGCAATGACTGACTGACTGCTGAAAAGGGCAAAATGGCTTAAAAGCAGTCAAATAAGGTAAGCCAACTTTGCACCTTCGTCAAGCAACTGAAAGGAGTTTGGGATGTTAGATATATTCCATGTTTACCGTATACGCTGCAATGGTCATACTCACAAGTGAGTGGGAAAAGAAACTCACACAACTTCTGGAACGAGCACCCTAACTAGGATTAGTGATTGAGTCCGTCAACAAGTACAGCCACATATATACAACCATGTTTAAAAGATCCAACTGTTTTCATAATTGCTATACGAACAATGCATGCTTCAAGTTAGAACTTGACCAAGAAATTGAAGATTAAGAGAATGAAGAAGGCCTTACGATCCGATTCCCGCAGCCACACGCATCAAGCCCCAGAATATGATTTTTGCAATATACTCAACCTAATATTCATGCAACAAAATGCAGTTGATAGGAGTTATATATGGGTAAAAATGGTACTCATCAAGAACTTTTGTTAAAGCTTAACACCTGCATGCATGTCTCCAACGGGTACGTTAACGGACATTTATGGTGTTCCTCAAAAGTTCTTCTCACTATAGTACTGACAACGAATAAAGTTAAAGATAACAACAACAACATTGATCATCGGTGCGGTCTAAAAAGCATGAAAATGAAATCTGATGGAAAAGGATACACGCTTGCAACGATTAGCAACAGAAAAGAGAAATCCATCACATTCACACCTGCAGTTCAAAAATCACTCCTTTATGCCTTTAACCGTAAAGGGTTCACCATTGAGCTAGTTGTGTGAATAAGTGTTGTAAAGTTATTATATATACACCTTATTAACTCTGTGCTTTCAAATAATCTTCGAAATGAAACCGAGCTAAAATGTACTTTGAAAGAAAAGCACAGCTGCCTCTGGTGAACTTATTAACTGATTCTCATTTTAAAACACATTTTCGTGTTTACAAATGGAAATGGGAAAGTTTTTATTTGGTCAATAACACAAAAACAAACTCAGTTACGATTCCTTGTTCTGTTTTCGAGCTGTGGTGACTGACTGGTGTTAAGGACAAAAATGGAAAAGAGAAAATAGATCGCTTATTATATTACTGAAAGAGGAGTCTAATTCCTTTTCTTCTATTGTTTTTGGTTTACCTAATTTAATAAGAAGCTATATTTATTAACTAGCTCATTATATATTTATTTATAATAAAGAAATTAGAGCTTCGTGCATGACATTCATGGTTTTAGGGTAATAATCTAAAAGGAATAAGTTAAGTCTTTGTATAGTGAAAAAGTGCAGAAAACCAATTCACTCTGATGTAAAACGAGTGTAAGCTGTTTGGTAAGGGTGTTGGACGGAGTGAGCGGTTTGTTTAAAGTATATGTAACCAAGACGTCGGAGTAAGTTAGCAAACCACGAGAGAGTTTCGTGACAGTTTTTATAGATATTGCTTTAAATATGAAAAATCCCAAGAGTTTTACACAAAATGCTTTTTTGATTTGGTAAATATTGAGTATATTTTTGTATCAACTAAAAACAAAGCTAATCATTTGTGGCACATTGCTAAAACTTCCGATATGCTCATGTTTGACTTGGAGGCCGGGTACCATTCACAAATTATCTGCTCAAACAAAAAGAGGGGAAGCCTAAAAAGAAGATATGCACAAAAGGTTTGCTTAGGATTTTTGGAAATTTATATCAAGAGCGGATTAATATTCAGTACAAACATTTACTGGTAGGTTCTATGTACAAGAACCAAGAACAAATTTGATTATGAACACAAGCTTTTTCTGAAGCCGGAAGAAACTCAGTTGCAGTTTGGAGGATTATAGCACTTGTACACTGCAGAGGCAGGCTGTTTGTAAGTCGGTATGCTGCTAGCATCGACAAATCTCACTTCGCCTGGCCTAAATGCAAGATCACTATGTCTACACATATCAATGAAAGTTAATCAAAACCAGCTTCAGTTTTAATGAGATTCAGTAACCAAAAACAAACAGTTTTAGAGTTTACGTCTACATGAGACACTTGCCTTCGCAATTCAAGCCCAACTAAACCGGCCTGTAGTACTGTCAAGTTGTCTGAGTCTGGTGATACTATTATAACTGTATCCTCGGAATATTGTGTCTCGAGAATTGACATGAGTTGCGTTACACGAACAAATACATCTTGAACGCTCTCATTTGGTGTTCCATCATTAATTGGTGGTGGTTTAATGTTTGGCGAAAGGCTATCTGAGGCATAGACCTGAACACCATTTCAAGGAAAGAGGTCTTTAAGAATCATTTGAGAATATAGGAGAGTATCACAACAGTGAGCTGCCAGCTTCACAATGAAAAATTGAATCTTAAGATACAGTTTTGCACAGACAGTTCGGTGATTCTCGCTCACTAGTTAAAGTGCATTACCTTGGAAATGGAGTCCAGGTTTTTCCCTTCATAAGCTCCTAATCCCCGAGCATCCAAGAAGCTATACTCGGGTACTATATGACTGCAGCAATAGATTTTACCAACTCGTCAACAAGAAAGCAAGTTACCCAGTAGTAAATTTGGGGAACCAGATTTTACCACTAGTTCACTCAATTCTTTAGAGAGGGTTTAAGTGTATCATAATGAATCAAATTCTCAGGAGTCCTAGCTTTTGGTTTGGTAGACGTCTCACCGAATCAAACAAGTTATTCATTTGGTGAATTGGTGCTCTTAAACCATGCAAGTGAAGGAATTGCTAGTAAACGGATTTCTCACTCAAATTACCTTCTAGTGACCCCATTAACAGCGGCGATAATCTCAGCAGCCTGATAAGCTCTCTGAGTTATAGAAGGCCAAATCCAACAACTCTTTTCACATGCCCCCATCGACTTCAAGTCAAATGCAGCCCTCACCGTCTGCTTCTTCCCTATTTCTGATAGACCATTATCCATCGATGTTTTAGCCACTGGGTTAGTGTTGATTATACCCAAGCTCTCGTATTCAGACTCCCCTGCTCTGACTAAAAAGTACCTGTATTCACCCCCATAATACATTAGTCAAAACATACAAATAAGAAGCAAAAGAAAAGACATCAAATTCCATCAACTAGGTGATTAATATAACTATTCGTGTATCCTGTTTAATCAGTTATTCTTGCAAAGGCATTTCTCACCATAACTCGGAGTTGCATCTACTGCCTATAGTTCAGAAATCATTCTCCAAAAATAGAAATGTTTAGAATCCCACATTGCTCGAAAATGAATCTAGCTTTCGGTGTATTAATCATTTTACCTTAAGCTCCGATACACGAAAAATAGAACCATATGATGAGTAAGTGAGTAGAGTCACCATTTTACTAGCACATACTTAATTATTTACATACAACAAATTATACATCAATAAAAAGAGTCTCATTAAAGCTCGACTACTAGTATAAAATAATTAATAATACCTGTTGGTGAGTCTCACAGGGGGCATTTGGAAGAGACCACGAGCTTCGGAAACAGGTAGTAAAAAGGGGTTTGCATTATTATTATGATGCTCATGCTCAATTATGGACAGAAGAAATGGCGCCAGAGTTATGGACAGTGAAGTCAGAACATCACGGCGTTTGACTTTGATGGATGTCAAAACATTATTATCGTAATTACAAGATCTCTTCAAAATCTTTTGGTGGATTTTGGCATTGTCCTCAAAGGTTTTGTTTGAGGCCACAAACGTTGTTGCAGCAGCACCAACTGCAACCATTTTCTTGTCTTTAATTTCTTTTTACTTAGTTCAAGTCTGATTTTTATTGAAGGTGTGTATATATATATATTTTTTTATTATTTCATCAGTGGGCTAAGAAATATCTTTTCATAGGTCGTCATATGTCAACCGCCACGTGGCATTCACATATAGTTTTAGTGAATTTTACGGATAATTTGTACGTTAACAGAAATTCTAAGTTAGTTTTTACTTTACTATGAACTTTATGATGGTGAATTTCAGACTTGACTTCTAGCCATGTAAGTGTGGAGGAGTTTTTTAAAATTATAATCGATGATGAAATAGTTGGACCGGGACTTAATACGATGTTATGGTAACACTGGTTAATTGATGTTACCTTAACACTGATAATATAATATATTGCAGCCGAATATAAACAAACGTACATATGAATTTTAGGCGAAATAATCATTATTGGAAATATTGATCTTTTTCCCACCACAACAAATTAGGAATAGGGAGAAAAAGCTCTGCAGCAGTTACATGCGAATATAAGCGGTTACGTGAGAAATAACAGTTTATTTGAGTGAGAGTATTCAGTGCCTTTCGGTAAGGTTCATTGGACTCCGCCGTTCTTGTTTCATCCCAGTTTACATGACGTCGGCCTCGATGCTGCGATCTACTGCACTAGGGAAGTGTTTTAATCTCATCGTGTCTAGTTTCTTTTCGTTATAATAGTCCAGGTTTCTTCTGTTTCGGTTTTTTAGTTCTTGTTCCGCGTCTCCTTTTCTTGTTCTCTTTGGGCTTCGTTGTTATTCTCTTGTTTTCCTTATTTCTTTCGTTGTATTACATGTTGTCTTTTGTTTTTTATTCACTTTGGCCGCTGAATTCCATCACCCGTAACACTAATCAGTGTATAGATTTTTGTTATGGCGGATAAACTAGAAAAACTCGGGGATCAATTTCGCCTTACGAATGTCAAAGAGGAAGGTATTTTGGCCGCTGATTCGGCTTGGCTTGAAACATATGAGAATTTGAATTGCATTGGTTGGTCGACTTTTAACTAAACGAGAACTCAATTACAGGGCATTTTGCACGGTGATAAAGACAGTGTTGAACCCTAGGAAGGGCCTTGATATTCAGAGAACTGGGAGATCGTATGGTAATTCAATTTAATCATGTTCTCGATAAAAAAAACCTTGAGGGATGCCCATGGTCTTTCGACAAGAATGCCTTGATTCTTTCGGAACTCGGTATTGACGATAATTCAGTGAATATGAACCTGGTTATGTGCCCCATCTACGTACATATTTATGACCTACCATTAGCAAGAAGAACCGTGGAGATGGTTAAAGCAATAGGAAACAAACATGGTTCTTTTATTGAGGTGGATAAAGTCTAAAAGAGGGATGCAAGCATGGGAATAAGGGTTAAGATCGAAGTTACTAAGTCTTTACTTCGTTTCCTTAAAGTCTGAGGGGTGAGGGGAGAGGTGATGAAAGTTGCATTTACCGATGTGAGACTTCTTAAATTTTGTTACTTGTGCGAAATTATGGGTCACATAATGGCGGAGTGTGATATTAGATATGAAACAGGGAACATCTGGGGGGGGGGGGGAGGTGTTTGGGCGCCACTTCATACAACGGAGAGGTCGCAGAGCTCATCAGGTTTCACTAACGAGAGGAGAACGCGTGAATTTAGTGACGATTCGGAGGGGTCATTAGCATTCACATGAACGACTAGATCTGAAAATGAAGGAAATTCACTCTTTATTCTCAATGAAAGTATGTCGGATAGCGAAAGAGTGCATGTTACAACCCCGTGTTTGAAAACAGATTACGCAAATAAAGGTAAACGTGTGGTTGGAGTGGAGAACCGTGAAGATGAGACGAAACTTGGGGCAAATGTTAAGCGAGCAAACATGCAACAAGACGATACAGGGGTTAAGAAGATTGGCATGACATATGTGAATAGAATAGGTTTGGAAGACAGCTCGACCCTCTGCCTACTCTAGATGATGTTCTCAGTCTAACACTTCAAGAGGAGGCAAATAGAGAAATGTCTGTTGCCTTTAATCCTCCTATGGACACTGCAGCTATGAATGTAAAAATGCAAGCTACACCACAAATAGCTTCCATAAATGCACGTTATCAGATCAATGGAGGTTATCAAAAACAACAAAAACCTTGGAACAAATCTGGAGGAACAAAGAACAGACCTCCATGTGCCAAGTGTGGGGAAACAAATCACACCATTGACAATTGCTATGAAGTCTATATAAATAATTCTTTGTGTCCATGCATTTTTATTAAGAAAACATCATCTGATTTTGTAATTATCCTCCTGGTCACAGATATGCTAGATTCAAATCTGGATCTAATAGAAGCAAAGGATACAATGGTAACAACAATCTCAATGGAAATAAGCAGACCTCAGGAAGTGTGAATCAACTGAGTCAAATGGGATCTAATGCAGGACAAAACATTCCTATCTCACAGGAACAATTTCAGCATCTGTACAATATTTTTCAGAATAATACTAACCTGACAAATCAGGTTAAGAGCAATCCCATGATGACAAACAACTCAGGTAATCACTTGACCCTTAGTTGCTGCTATTCTAATCATACTCATATGACTAAGCATAATCCAATTGGCAATCATGGATCCTGGATTCTGGTGCCACAGACCACATTGTCTGTGACCAAGCACTCTTTTCTTCATGTGAACCTGTTACCAATTCCTTTGTAAAACTTCCTAATGGACTAACTGCTCAAGTGACCATGATTGGCAATGTCAGAATTAGCAAGAACATAACCTTGAGTCAAGTTCTATATGTTCCCTCTTTCTCTTTCAATCTTGTCTCAGTGAGCAAGCTCATCTGTCAAATGAAATGCTTAATCATCTTTTGGTCTGATCTGTGCATCTTTCAGGATATCAGCAGTTGGAGAACAATTGGGATGGCTAGAGAGATCAAGGGTTTATACTGCATAGTGGAGGATAGAGAATCCTCTAAGCCAATCAGTGTCATTTCTCACATTAATTATGTTCAATCATCCTCCATTTTATGGCACAATAGATTAGGACATCCTTCTGTATCAAGACTGTCTCTTCTTCATTCAACAAGTGATGATTTTCCTCACAAATTTGACAATATTGTCTGTGATATCTGTCATTTTTCTAAACAGTCTAGAGTACATTTTTCTCTAAATCCTAAAAGAAGTGATAACATATTTGATCTCATACATGTTGACATATGGGGACCTTATAGTACTACTTCTATTAATGGCTCTCATTATTTCTTAACCATAGTTGATGATCATAGTCGTTTTACTTGGCTATACTTAATGAAAAACAAAGGACAAGCAAGAAAATTGATTGCAAATTTCTTTCAGTATGTATTCATACAGTTCAATAAGCACATTAAAGCTCTCAGATCTGATCAAGGGCAAGAATTTAACATGCCTGAATTTTTCAAAGCTAAAGGTGCTATACATCAACAAACTTGCACATATACACCTCAACAAAATTTAGTGGCAGAAAGGAAACATAGACATCTTCTTAATGTTGCAAGATCACTCAGAATACAAGTCAATCTACCTTTGAACTTCGGGGTGACTGTGTTTTAACAACAACATATCTTATTAACATAACTCCTACACCTTTACTTGATAATCATACTCTATACTACCTTTTACACTCCAAGCAGCCACAATACTCTCACCTTAGAACCTATGGCTGCCTTTGTTTTGCAACCAATCTGCCCAAGCCACATAATAAACTTCTTCCCAGAGCCTTTAAATGCATCTTTATAGGTTATCCCGCTGATATTAAAGGATACAAGCTTTTTGATCTTCATAATAAACATGTGTTTGTTTCCAGAGATGTTATCTTTCATGAACAAATAGTGCCCCGTCACACTACCTCACTCTTTCCAACATCAGATTCTATGGATCTATTATATTATCCTTCTTCAGATGATGAACCTACCCATTTGCCTGATACAGCTCATATCCAGGAATCAGATCATACCTCAACACTTCCTTCACCAAACCACTCACACAGTCCTCTCACTCCTCATTCTTCCAATGAACATCAGTCTTCCTCCAGTACTGATAACTCACCTGATCCCATTGCTCATGTTGCTGACATTGAAATAAGAAGGTCCACTAGGCTTAGAAAGGTTCCCTATCATCTCCAAGACTATCAGTGTAAGCTCATTCAATCTAAGTCTTGTCTCATGGCTTCTACAACCGATGATGCCTATCAAGATACACAACATCCTCTTAAGCTTTGTTTTCACCATTTGTCTGATTCTCACAAAAGGTTTATACTATCTGTTGCCTCAACCATTGAACCAACTTCTTATGATCAAGCAAGACTTGATCCTCTATGGAGGGATGCTATGCAGGCTGAATTACATGCTTTACATGAAAACAATACATGGACCCTTACTTCTTTACCTCCTGGTAAAAATGCTATTGGATGCAAATGGGTATACAAGATCAAATATACTGCCATAGGTCAAGTAGAGAGATATAAGGCTAGATTGGTAGCCAAGGGATATAATCAACAAGAAGGTTGGGAATTCTTTGACACATTCTCTCCAGTACCAAAAATCTCAACAGTCAGATGTCTCCTTGCTTTAGCAGCTGCTCAAAACTGGCTTCTCTATCAATTGGATGTAAATAATGCTTTTCTATTTGGAGACTTGGAAGAAGAAGTCTATATGTTACCACCTCCTGGTTTTGCTACTGAGGGGGAGAATAATTACTGTCTTATTCACAAATCCTTATATGGACTTAAGCAGGCTTCAAGGCAATAAAATAACAAGCTAACATCCATCATAACTAATCAAGGATTCAAGCAATCATCTGCAGATCACTCCTTATTCATCAAAAATCTCAATGGTCACATCACTGTTCTTCTGGTATATGTAGATGATATCATTATTGGAGGAAATTGCAAACAAGATATTGATTCTCTGAAAGATTATCTAAAGCACCATTTCAAACTGAAAGACTTAGGTAATCTGAAATACTTCCTAGGCATTGAAGTTGCCAGAAATCAGAAAGGAATATCAATTAATCAAAGAAAGTATGCTCTTGAAATCATTGATGATTGTGGTCTATTGGGAGCTAAACCAGCTGGTACTCATATTGAACAAAATTTGAAACTATCTCACTCAGGGGGAGTTGATCTGAAGGATCCAACAAAGTACAGAAGGCTGATAGGAAGACTGATATACTTATCAGTCACCAGACCTGATATCTCCTATGCAGTGCAAACATTAAGCCAGTACATGAGTGATCCAAAGAATCATCATATGGAAAGTGCTTTGAGAATAGTTAGATATCTGAAAGGAAGTCCAGGACAAGGCCTCTTCTTTCCTAGTAATAATACAGTTAATCTCAAAGCATATTCTGATGCAGATTGTGGTGCATGTATAGATACCAGAAGGTCTCTGACAGGGTACTGTGTTTTCCTAGGAGATGCTTTGATATCTTGGAAATCTAAGAAGCAGGTAACAGTGTCAAGATCTTCTGCTGAGGCAGAATATAGAGCACTAGCCACAATTGTCTTTGAAGTGGTCTGGATGAGACAATTGCTGAAAGACCTTGGATGTAGTCATGACAGACCAGGTCTGATATATTGTGATAATCAGGCAGCAGTTCACATAGCAAATAATCTAGTATTTCATGAGAGAACGAAACACATTGAAATAGATTTCCATGTGACCAAAGAGAAGCTGACACAAGGAATAATTAAGTTATTTCATGTATCAACACATGAGCAGCTAGCTGATATATTCACAAAGGCATTAGATAGAACAAATTTCAATTCTATGGTAAAAATGATAGGTGTTCATGATGTGCACTGTCATGTTGAGGGGGAGCATCAAAAGACAACCAATGCTTCAGCTAACAACACGATCAAGGCACTAACATAGCCAGGTCATGAACACATGCAATGCAACTGATCAGGCAACACATGCGCAGCAGAAAAAGGAACAAAAGCTTTGTTCATTCTGACAGCTGATAGAATAAGTTTGGTGATGGAATAATGAGTTGTAATTTTTTACCTTTTAGTTGTTATTGTTGTCTATAAATGTAATGACTCAATGTAATGATCAATACACAGAAAACATTCTTCTTCATCTCATAAGAACAGTTTCATAATTCATATGGTTTCGATTATGTATTCATTAAACAACAATTGAATCAATATGCTAACCTATATACCATTTGAAAGATTAACAGATTCAGCATGTCAAATTAGAATCACTACAAATACACAAGCAGTTTTCATAGCTTACTCCAAATCTTGAAACAGGGATCCCTCGTGGTGCACGTAATTGATGTGCATGCCTCCTAGTTTTCCACTGAGATAAAAGAGAGAATACATATGAGATGGGGAAAACAACTTTTCTAAGCAATAATCAGGTCAATACCAGAGCCGGTTAATAAACAAGAAACAAAATAAGCCACGAGTAACTTCCTCGGAGATTGAAGAATTGACAAATGGAAAACTGACTCTAACCTTTGTAATGTAGACCCAAGCGATGCTTACAAGCCCAAAATAGCTGAAAAGCAGCGTAACAATATAAGCCATCTTTGCATCTACGTCAAGCAACTGAAAATAGTTCAGATGTTAGATCTAAAACAACATATACGCTGCTATGGTCATACTCATAAGTGAGTGGAAAGAGAAACTCACGCAACTTTTTGGCACATACAAACCATATGTACCAATGATAATCTAAACCCAAAGGAATGGGTAGAACAGCACAACGAGAATGGAAAGTACAATATCCGTGAAGCATTTTGATAAAGTAAACATGACACAATTGTTAGCTGAAAGAGCCAAAGAACAAGCAGGGACCAAACTGGAAAAGCTTTTAGGAACTTGAAAGATGGTAAACTTCACAGAAAATCCATTCAGGCCATACTTAGTTCATACATACACCAAAGAGCACCCTAACTAGAATTAGTGGTGGAGTACGTCAACAAGTACAATCCAATACATGTCCAATCATGTTTAAACGATTTATGAACCACTAACTTATATAATCAAGTAATCAACACAACGACAATACTATTAAATTGCTTGCAAGTTGCAAACAAACAGTGCATGCTTCAAGTTGGAACACTCAAGCAACTGATCCCATAAAATCATATCCAATAACTTCAAGATTAAGAGAATGAAGAAGGCCTTACAATCGCATTTTTGTCGCCAAGCCATAATCGACATGCATCAAGAACCCAAAGACAATTTTGGCAGTATAGTCAACCAAATCGAAGGGAATATACGACAAAAAGCAATAGATATAGTTATTCTTAAGTTATGTAAATAATTCTATTTTTCTATTTCTGTAATTTTAGTGATATGGGCCGATATCTCATCTGGGCCTTTAGTTGGGCTGATAAAATTACCATTTAGGCTCGGGTATAAATACCCATTTCCGTAATATTTTATTCAATTTTAATACTTACAATTTCACTTTCACAAACCCTAGCCGCAATGCTCTCGTCTCTCTCTTCTCTCTCACAAACCCTAGCCTCACCGTTAACTAAATCACTCGATATGGTATCATTTGCTCATCGATTCAGAATTCTGCTGCCGTTTTCTTCATCTCATCCATTAGACGATTCGATTCATACCAAACTCGTCATATTCCCCTCTCTTTTCTCACCCTCTGAAACCCTAAATCTTTGGTTTCGCCTCTTTTGCCGTCCTGATGACGACGCCTGCTAGTTCTTCTTCTCTCGCTGGATCTACCTCCTCCACTACAAAGAATCCTTGCGAAGATTCGATGTCGGTCTACTTTCTTGGTAATCAGGATTTCACGGGTTCCTCTATTGTCGGTGATCGATTCTCGGGTCACAACTACATCTTTTGGAGTCAGGCCGTCGAGATGGCACTCACCATCAAAAACAAGATCCGGTTCATAGACGGATCTCTTCCGATTCTGCCGGAATCCTCCGCCGTTGACCGCCTCTGCTGGATCCGCGCCAACAACTTGGTGCTATCTTGGCTCCTGAACTGTGTCACGGGTGAGATTCGTAACACCTTACTCTATATCAAGCCGGCTTTTGAGTTGTGGCAAGAACTTAAGGTCTGTTATTGTCGCATGAATGGATCCCGTGTCTTTCAACTCCAAAAGTCTCTTTTCAATCTCAATCAAGGGAGCCTATGTGTTACTGTTTTTTACAACTCGTTTCGCTCGATATGGGATGAGTTTGTTAGTCACGGACCAGTGGTTGCTTGCGCTTGCGGGTTGTGCACCTGTGACGTTAATGAGAGCATGGTGACTCTTCAGCAGAACGACTGCGTTCTCACTTTCTTTGTTGGCCTGAACGACTACTTCTCTGCTATCCGCAACCAGATTCTGCTACAGTCGCCGCTCCCAAATCTGTCGCGGGTGTATGCCATGCTTTTGCAATAAGAGGCACAACGATCCCTTCACTCTTCTACTCAAGGTTTTGAGCCTCTTGCAATGTTTACTCGGTCCAAACCAGCGGTCCAAACCAGTGCCTGAGGGTGCTAAACAGGCCCCTAGCCCTTCAAAGTTCTCTAAGCCCCAAGGATAATTGGCCGGGATAAGAAAAAGTCAAAGTGCACCTTCTGTGGGTACACTGTGGACCGCTGCTATCAGCTCATAGGAAATCATCCGGGCTGGAATGGCCCAACTTGCAGGAGGCAGGCTCCTTCTCACTCTGGCCCTTCTGCTAACTCCATCTCCCAGTCTAAAGAGGTGGTCCTCCCTGAGCACTTCACTCAGAATGCCCCTTCTTATGTCTCCAACAAAGCTTTGTTTGAGCAGTTCCTGGCGTTCACCAAAGCTCAGGAGCTGGCTGCATCCGTCCCCTCTACTTCTTCCCCTCACTATGTTGCCACAGTTACCACTATGGCAGGTATCCCTCGTCTTTTACCTGCTTGTCTGTCTTCTGATGGTAGTAAGCATGCTAGAAATTATTCTACTTGGATATTAGATACAGGGGCAACTGATCACATGCTCTGCGATCCTAAGTTTTTTACTCATGCTTTACCTGTCAATACTCAAATGTTTTTGCCAAATCAGCAGTCTACTACAGCCACTGCTATTTCTGATGTCAAATTTTTTAACACTCTTTTCTTAAAAGATGCTTTTTTGGTACCTGCTTTTAATTACAACTTCCTTTCTGTTTCAAAATTGACCAAATTATCAAATATATCCCTACACTTCTTCCCCTCTGTCTGTGTCATGCAGGACATAGCCACGAGGAGGATGACTGGTTTTGCTAAAATTTGCAAAGGCCTCTATGTTTTGTACATCAATAACTGTCAAAATCAATTTTTTTTTGTAATTCTACTTTTTCCAAAATAAAACCTGCTGTGGCTTTATGGCATCAAAGACTTGGGCACCCCTCTGCTAAGAAACTGTCTTGTTTACCAAATTTATCTCTTTGAAACTGTATATCTCATAATTCTTGTGATACTTGTCATTTGGCTAAACAAAGAAAATTGCCTTTTCCTAATAGTACCTCTGTTACTCATTCTGCTTTTGATACAATTCACTGTGATGTATGGGGGCCATTCTCAGTGCCCTCTGGTCATGGTCATAGGTATTTCTTAACTATAGTGGGTGATTTCACAAGATGCACATGGGTATTCTTTATGACTATTAAGTCTGAAGTTCAAAATCACTTACTTCAATTTTATAAAATGGTGGAAAATCAGTTTTCTATTAAAATAAAGATCCTCAAGTCTGACAATGGGACTGAGTTTAGTTTGAAAAAAATTTTATACTGATTTGGGGATCATTCATTAGAAAAGTTGTGTTGAGACTCCTCAACAAAACGGTTTAGTTGAAAGGAAGCATCAACACTTGCTTCAAGTAGCCAGAGCTTTGAAATTTCAGTCAAACTTACCTATTGCTTACCGGCCCCATTGTGTATCTACTGCTGCTTTTCTTATAAATAGATTACCCTCATCTGTTTTGGGCAACAAAACTCCATTTGAGAAACTTTTTAATAAGCCCCCAGATTATACTTCTTTAAGAGTTTTTGGTTCTCTATGTTATGCTTCTACATTGACTTCTCATATACACAAATTTGATCCTAAGGCTCAAAAGTGTGTTTTCTTGGGCTATCCTCATGGTACTAAGGGTTACTTGCTCCTCAATTTGCATACCAAGAAAACCTTAATTTCAAGGAATGTCCTTTTTTATGAGACTGAATTCCCTTTTAAAACTGAATTGTCACTAACAGCAAGTGATTCTCTCAATGAGAATACATATATTTGCACAAATCCATTTATTGTTTTGTAGGAACCTCAATTACCTGTTGCTGCTCCTGTCAACCATCCAATGATGACAAATAGGGAGGATGCTAGTGATGCACACTCACAAGTCCCCACTTTTGCTTTGGATGCTCCTCTGGACTTGGACAACTCTCTGTCTTCTAGTGATACTGAACAGAACTCTGTTTGCACCCCCTTTGTCCTTATATCTTCTACTTTACCTGTTACTATGCCTACTGAACATGATTCTCTGTCTGCTGATTCTTCAAATGAGTTGCCTGTATCTATTGATAATGTGGATGCCCCTTTGCATGCTCCCCTTAGAAAGTCAAATAGGGTTATTACCACCCCCCGCTTATTTGAAGATATATGACTATGATCTCCCTACTTCTTTGCATAAGGCAAATACTATTACTTCAAAATATCCTATTGAGTCCTTATTTGTTTCTCAACTTGGCATGCAACATAAAGTTTTTACTGCTGCTATTTCTCAAATAACTGAACCTAAAACGTTTTCTCAAGCCAATAAGTCTAAAGAGTGACAAGATGCCATGAAAACTGAAATAGCTGCTCCTGAGAAAACAAATACTTGGATTTTGACTGAATTACCTGCTTTTCAACACTGTATTGGATGTAAATGGGTCTATAGAGTTAAATATAGGTCTGATGGGTCAATATAACGATACAAGGCCCGTTTAGTGGCTAAGGGCTATACCCAAGAAGAAGGTCTCGATTATTTTGATACTTTTTCACCTGTTGCTAAATTGACTATTGTGCGTGTTTTACTTGCCTTAGCTGCTTCGCATAACTGGTTTTTACATCAATTAGACGTAAATAACGCTTTTCTTCACAGTGACTTAGATGAAACGATTTACATGAAACCACCGCCCGGTTACTGTTCTCCATTGGATAATCGGGTGTGCCTTTTGAAAAAGAGTTTATACGGTTTAAAACAGGCGTCAAGGCAATGGTATAATAAATTGACCACTTGCCTCAGAGCCTTCGGTTATATGCAAACAGTGTCTGATTGTTCTTTATTTGTCAAGAAACATGGTACTTCTTTTACTGCCCAATGTGTATACGTGGATGACATAATTTTAACTGGCAATGACTTACTTGAGATTCAAAGATTAAAGAAGCACCTGGATGATAAATTCACTATTAAGGATCTAGGTAACTTAAAATACATTTTAGGGATTGAGATAGCTAGAAGTCAAAAAGACATAACACTATGCCAAAGAAAATATGCCCTGGATATCTTAACAGAGTCAGGGTACATAGGGTGCAAACCCGCCACCACACCGATGGCTTGTTCCACTAAACTTAAGAAAAATGATCATCCTCTTTTAACTGACCCGACTGAATATCGTCGCTTAGTTGGTAGATTACTTTATTTGACTATTACGCGTCCCGATTTATCTTTCAGCATACAATGTTTAACGCAACGCATGTCTCAACCCACTACATTTCATTTAGCAGCAGCTCATCGCGTTCTAAGATATATTAAGTCAGCCCCTGGTAAAGGCCTGTTTTATGCTTCTAACTCAGAAACTCAGTTAAAATCTTTTTGTGATAGTGACTGGGTCGCATGCCGCGATACCAGGAGAAGTGTAACCGGATACGCTATCTACCTCGGCACGTCTCTGGTCTCATGGAAAGCGAAGAAGCAGTCAACAGTCAGCCGTTCTTCAACCGAAGCTGAGTACCGCGCTGTCGCTACGACGACTTGTGAAATACTTTGGCTCACCCAGCTGCTTCAAGATCTGCAAGTTACAACCAGCCGCATTCCTGTCCTTTTTACCGACAACAAAAGTGCCTATTGTATCGCCATCAACCCCGTTCAACATGAACAGACGAAATACATACAAATTGATTGTCACTTCGTCCGGGAAAATGTGCAACAAGGTCTCCTCAAAATAGCGCACGTCTCAAATCAACATCAAATAGCCGACATACTTACAAAACCGTTATCCCCTAACCATTTACCAACATGATGTCCAAGATGGGCATAATAGATATTCATGCCCCTCTTTAGGGCGGGGTCTTAAGTTATGTAAATAATTCTATTTTTTTGTTTCTGTAATTTTAGTGAAATGGGCCGATATCTCATCTGGCCCTTTAGTTGGGCCGATAAAATCGCCATTTTGGCTCGGGTATAAATACCCCTTTCTGTAATATTTTATTCAATTTTAATACTTACAATTTCACTTTCACAAACCCTAGCCGCAAATCGCAATGCTCTCGTCTCTCTCTTCTCTCTCTCACAAACCCTAGCCTCACCATTAACTAAATCACTCGATAGTTATATGCCCTTTAAATACCAAAATCACATTCAAAAACGCTTAAAATGGCACCTCACCGTGATCCATGTGCTCAATGGATACGTGCATAAATCGTATCTCTCCCAAGTTTTTCCCACGATAATACTAATGACGAATAAAGTTAAAGATGAAAATATTGATCGTTCTAACAGAGAAGAAAATGAAATCTCCAGAGATTTTTATTAAAAGGATACATGCTTGCAATGATCAGCAACAGATAATAAGAATTCATCATGCCTGCAAGAACCCACATTCAAAAATCACTCCTTTATGCTTTTAATCGTAAAGAGAATATGTGTTAAACTTCATCAAAATAATAATAATAAGTGTAAAGTTATATACCCAAACTCTGTGCTTTAAAATAGTATTTCTCGTTTCTTGATATGAAACCTAAAATGTACTTTACTTGAGTAATAATACTACTCGCCAATTTTATGCATACAAAATGAAATGGGAAAAGTTTTATTGATAGGTAAAACAGAAAGAACAAAAATTAGTTATAAAGATTGTTTGTTCTGTTTTGGAGGTGAGGTGAGAAGTGAGGACTGAAGGTGTTAACTGTTTCAAAAAAAAAAAAAAGATCTTTTCGTTGTACATTCTTTGCTATAGTAAAAGAGAAAAAAAAATCGTTGTTTTGAATCAATTTATTTTGTTTCTCAAGAAAAAAAATTGAATGTACAAAAGAAATATTTTTTTTATTAAATATTTTTTTATATATTATAATCTTTTTGGTTTTGTTTATAGTTGTATAAAAGTATTATAAAAATATATTGAAATGCCTAAGTGGAATCTTTTCAATTTTTGTCTCGAGCGTGATTATGGTCGCACGATGCAATTGGTGCATGATTTGAATTCAGTTGAGAATTGTGTAACTCTTTATTGTTATTTATTTTAGTTTGTATTTGTATATGATATTGATACTTGAATTTAAATTACATTCTATTTGGATTCTCTGGGGAGTTGTGATGCACCGATACCGATACCTAGACGGCTATGCAGTACCCGATACTTATCGATATCGATTTAGATATTGATACCAGTTCTGACGTATCCGATACGCCACGTGGCGTATCCTTTAATTTTGAAATTGAAAAAATCTCGATACGTATTCGATACGTTTTTTTTAGGCATATCAGAACTATTATAGGTCTTTTTTATAAACTTTTAATATTTGATGGGTTAAATATTTAAATATAAATTCCACCAAATATAAAATGAAATAAAAAATGAAGATTCCTTTATCAAGGGTATGTCTCATTATTTTTACAATTATACTTTTCTTTTTTTATTCATAATCATCACCATCACCATGCGCCATCTTCACCCCACCACCATGCGCCACCACAATTATAATTTTCATTTTCTATTCATATCACCACCACCACCACCATGTGCCATCTCCAAGCTTGTTATGTTGTTATTAACTTATTAGTTATAAATAATTCACGTTTATATGTCTTTTTTCATATTTGATGCATGACTTTTCTTAATGTTAAAACTTTTTTTTGTGTATTTCTAATTTTTCTTGTTTAAGTTTTACATTTTATTGCTTGTTAAAAATAAAAAATACGTATAATAAATATTAATAATTATTTATATATAGACGTATCCTTGCCGTACCGGTATTGACTGTTTTTAAAAAATGCCGTATCGGCGTATCCGTACCGTACCGGTACCGCCGTACCCGAACCCGTGCAACGTAGCTGGGGAGTCTTTAGCAAATATAACTATTTGAAGAAAATAAAAACAGGAAAAGAAACAAAAATTAATCATATGGTGGCACTTTCTAAAACTGCCCCTATGCATCAGAAAAATAACCAAATGCTTATGTTTCACGTAGAGGCTGGTACTAATCACAATTTTTTCTGCTCAAAAGTCCAAAGTTCAAACAAAAGAGGGAAGCATAAAAAGGAAATATGCAACAAAAGATTAATTTGCTCATCTTTGCTTCAGAAACTTTGTAAGTTATCATCAAGAGGGGATTATAATTCATTACAAATATTTACTGCAAGGTTGTATATACAAGAAACAGAACAAAACTAGAGTATGAACACCAATATTTTCACGTGAAGAAACACAATTGCAGTTTGGAGGTTGCAGCACTTGTACACTGCCGATGCAGGTTGTTTGTGATTCGGTAGGCCACTAGCATCGACAAATCTGACTTGGCCTGGCCTAAAAGCTAGATCACTATGCCTGCGGATATCGACGAGAAACAGCAGAATCTCATTAAAACCAAGTTTCAATTTTGAAGAGATTAAGGGGGTGTTTGCAAGAGCTTTTAAAAGGAGCTTATGGGCTTTAAGTCACTGAAAAGCATTTATTTAGTGTTTGCAATTCATGCTTTTGCTTCTCCTTCTCTTAAAAAAAGTCAAAAATAAACAGAAGCCCAGAAGCATGTGATGAGGTGCTTCCATAAACTGCTTCTACTTATATATTCCTTAAATTTCTCTTAATATCTTATTTAAGTCTTAATTAATGAGAAAAAAAATTCTCATAATTTCTCTCTTTCCTCATTTACGTGATATTCTCTATAATTTTAAATTGTGGTGTTTTAATTAATAATAAAAAATAATTAAAGAAAAAGTAATAACGAAAAAAAATACAAAGAAATTCATAAAAGAAAAAAAAATTACTTAACAACAACATATTTATATTAATAACTTTCAAATAAAGTTATACTTTCTAAAAATAAATGCTTACATCAAATAAATTGTGAAATTTAGTGTAATAAGCGTATTAATTAAATTATATTATTTTATTTTTAAATATAACCATAATTGTGCATGTGTGGGTGAAACATTAATATTATGGATACTTTAAATATATGTAAATAAATTTTATTGCATCTTGATCAATATTCAAAAACTGCATTTCGCTAACTATTGCAAACACCACAAAACTATTTTAACTGATTTAAGTAACTTTTAAAAATACATTTGCAAACACTCACTGCTTTAAGTCAAACGCCGCTTTAAGTAACTTTAAGTAAAAGTTATGAAGAAGTAGCTTTCATAAGCTCTTGCAAACACCCCCTAAGAAAACAGAATGTAAGTAGGTGCATTATAGTGAAGACACGGTTTAAAGGGGTCTAATAATACATTCTACTCAATCAAATTAACACTACAAGAATGGGCGGTCAATAGGGACCGCCCATTCGCGACTCACATGCGGTCGCTGATCTTCAGCGACTGCTGAAGACAACAGCGACCGCATTGGAGTCGCTCAATGTCCACGAGGACATCAGCGACCGAAATGCGGTCGCTGATGTCCTCCTGTAAATTCAGCGACTCAGGGCGAGTCGCTGAAGGCCCTAATTAGTTGGGCCAAACATTTCGGCCCTAATTGGGCCGAAATGTGGATCAAAATTAGGGCCAAAATGCCCTAATTTTGGCGGACAAATCAGCGACCGCATCGCGGTCGCTGATTTATTCCTATAAATACGAAAAAAAAAAATTTTTTATTCACAAAAACTGCTCCATTCTTCAATACCCGACGTGCCCGCCCGTTTCGACCCGACCCTACGCCATTAGCGACCTTTTCTCGAGTTTTTGCGACCCAAATTGAGTCCCCAACCCCTCAAACCCATTTCCGCCCAATTTCCGCCGTCAATCCGTCAATTTCCGCCGCTAATCCATCCATTTTGGTCCATTTCCGTCGCCACCGCCACCGAGTCCGTCCATTTCCGCCGCCACCGCCACCGAGTCCGTCCAATTCCGCCGCCACCGAGTCCATTTTCGCCGCCGCAAAAGGTAATTCGATTTTTCCTTTTTTTGTTTCTTTTCTTAATTTTGTGTTTAATCCAAAAATAATTTATTAGATTTGTGTTAGATTTGTGTTAGATTTGTGTTAATTTTGTGTTAGATTGTTAATTTGTGTTAATTTTATGTTAGATTGTTAAATGTTAATTTTGTGAAGAATTATTAGTTAAATAGTGAAGAATTTAGGATTGTTAAATTAGATTATTGTATGATTAAGAAAAAAAAATAGGGACCGTGAAGATATTTAGATTGTTAAATGTTAATTTTGTGAAGAATTATTTGTTAAGATTGTTAGATAGTTAAATAGTGAAGAATTTAGGATTGTTAAATTAGATTATTGTATGATTAAGAAAAAAAAATAGGGACCGTGAAGATATTTAGATTGTTAAATGTTAATTTTGTGAAGAATTATTTGTTAAGATTGTTAGATAGTTAATTAGTGAAGAATTTAGGATTGTTAAATTAGATTATTGTATGATTAAGAAAAAAAATAGATTTGTGAAGATATTTAAATGTTGATTTGATATTTAAATGTGATATTTTTATTTTTACAGTATATACATATATTCGGTATGTCGTCACGTAAGACCACTAGCGGTACTGGAGGTCGAGGTCGAGGTCGTGGAGGTGGAGGTCGTAGTGGGGTATCGGGTACTGTTAGTGGTGGTAGTGTTGGTCGTGGAGGTGTTGGTGGTAGTGGTAGTGTTGGTCGTGGAGGTGTTGGTGGTAGTGGTAGTGGTAGTGTTGGTCGTGGAGGAGTTGGTGGTAGTGGTAGTGTTGGTCGTGGAGGTGTTGGTGGTAGTGGTAGTGTTGGTCGTGGAGGAGTTGGTAGTGTTGGTAGTGGCGGTGTTATTGATAGAGGTCGTGGTAGTTGCCGACCTATACGGATTGTCAGATCGGGTCGTCGTGCAGAGCCTAGTGATCCAGCTGGGCCATCCGTCCCCCCACTAGGGTCAGGTGACGGATCTACATCGAGGACACCTGCGTTGCAACGGCAGTTATTTGTAGAGGATGAGGCGGCCGCTCCCAGAGCAGGTGATGATAGACCCCGATCATCAGAGTCCACAGCAGCCCAGCTGCCACGAGCACATACTTCAGCTTCAGTTGGGACTCACGTGCCCCCATTAGCCGAGTCTGGCAGACTTCAGACTCCACCACCTGTAGACGACACCGGAGCTGGACCGAGCCAGAGGTTGATCGATACTCCAGGACCGAGCCAGACTCGACCCCCGAGGGGGCCAACTATAGGGGTTACGGCGCTTAAAAAAGGGCAGAAGAAGGAAGTTATAGAATTGAAACGGGGTTGTTTTTCTAAACCCCCCGGTCGTGAGATCGCGAAGACGATCACCTCACTCATTCGACAGTTTATGAGTGACTTTTGGCCCTCCTACTTGAAGGTTCCTGAGGGAGTACGGAAGGAGATGTATGCGAGATTTACGGTGAGTTTTTAATTTATTGTTTAATATTTTTTAATTTAGTATATTAAATATAGTGTTTTTCAAATATTGTTTAATTTAGTTTATTAATTTAGTGTATTAATTTATTATTTTATATTTATCCTTTTTGTAGAATGTCTATGGGATCCGGCGGTCAGAGAGGGGAGAAGTACATACGGCATACCAGAAGAAGGCGAGGGAAATTTACAAGCGTCTGATGAACAAGACGAAGGGACAGTACTTCAAGAACAAAGACAAGGAGAAGTATCAGGGCAAGAAAAAGACGTGGATGAGCGAAACTTTGGAGACTAAGGCGTCAACACACTGGGACACCGAAGATCATAAGCAGAAGTCCGCGAAGGGAAAGAAAGCTAGGCGAGGCGGTGTGGAGGACGGCGAGGCGCCCGCTACCTTTTACGGTGGTTCCATTGACTATGAGGAGATTCGACGGCGACTCGTATGTTTTTCTAATTATAATTTGTAAGTTTTTTTTTTAAATGTCAATTATAAAAAGAATTTTAACCCACTATTACTTTAAATTTGAAGGAGAGGAATCAGCCCAACCGCACGCACCCTATCAGACATGACGAGATTTACAAGGCAGGTCATACGAGGAAGGTGTCGGGCACTGGCAAAGGTACAGGCAGACCGTTGAGGCGGGAGTGGAAGTCTGAGGTGACCAGACTTATTTACGTAAGTATTTTAAATTTTGTAGTCGTTTACCACTTATGAATTCTAATTTAATTTTAAAATTAAGTTTGAACTAATTTATCTTTTTAATTATCTTTGAAAATTCAACAGAAAACATACAAGAGGGAATTGAGGAAGAAAAACCCGGACGCCGTAGAAGACAAGGACTTGCCCGAATGGGACGCCGATTCGTGGAAGAAGGCCATAGGGAGGATCAAGAAGGGGAAGGTGCAGGGTATACCGAGCTATGCAGATCCACGCAACTTCGACATTGAGTACGGTAGGGAGCCAGACTACAGGCGAGAGTTGCTCAGGCAGGTCCAGGAGGAGAACAGAGAGTTGAGGACGACACAGGACCCGAGAGTCGACTCCATGTTGTCCTGGCTTCAGGGTTTTAGAGAGGACATGCAGCAGACTACAGGCCGACCAGTGCGGGAGCTTCCGACAGACTTGTTCATGGGGAACGCTATTAGGAGCGGAGGCGCATTTAGAGTTCCGAGGCCGATACGTCCGAGACCAGATCCTTTTGCTCCAGGTACTTCCACTGCCACCGAGTATGTCGATGATTTTGATACTGATGAGTCGGGGAGTGGTGATGATCTCGATATGATGGATGATGAGGCAGAGGACCTTGGTGTAGATGATGAGGGTGATGTTGGTGAGGGTGGTGATGGTGTTGAGGATGCTCCACTGGCAACCCTGGATGAGATGTACGACTTGGCGGAGAGTTCTGGTGATGAGGGGGTCGTATATCCGTCTAGTGGTGATGAGGGGGGTCAGTGATCATGTGGCGGGTAGTTGTTTGTATTATTTCTTTTGAATTATGATATTCTGTTGTTTCGACTATTTCATTTTGAACTATGGATTTTTCGACTATTTCGTTTTTCGTTTTGGTAATGGTTGTGTTGGTTATGATTGTGTTCGTTTTTCGTTTTGGTTATGGTTGTGTTGGTTATGTTTGTGTTCGTTATTCGTGTTGGTAATGGTTTATGTTTTTTTTAATCAGACGAAGCACTATTAATTAAAGTGTTACAAATTTATTTGGTTTTAAATATCAATTTATAATTCTTTAGAAGGGTAATTTATATGCTAGGTGTCGTTCGTTTTTGCATATTGGACATCACCTAACAACACTAGCTATAAAAGCAAGAAAATAAAAAATTAAATGACGGTTGCCTTTAAACATTTGAAGGTAAAAAAAGTCGTGATGATTATTGTCAAATCTTCTTATTCCATGGTGGAAAACTTTATGTTTATTAGTACTTAAAATTCAACCTTAATATATTTGTTCATGTTGAAACACACTTTTTGGTTATTTGTGATGAAACTTAGGTTGTGAATAGGGACCGCATCGCGGTCCCTATTGACATAAATATGGACAATAGGGACCGCACTGCGGTCCCTATTGATACTAACAATCTCAATAGGGACCGCATATCGGTCCCTATTGATACTAACAATCTCAATAGGGACCGCAATTCGGTCCCTGTTGCGTCAATAGCGACCGCCATTCGGTCCCTATTGACATTAGCGTAGTCAATAGGGACCGCATTGCGGTCCCTATTGTCAATATTTGTGACCTAATTGCGGTCCCTAATAATATTCATACTTTAAAATCGATATTTTAAGATGGTTCGAGGTGCCGCGTTGTTTGTTTAGTTCATAATAACCATTGTAATAGTTCAAATAACAATAATTACAACGACGCATTGTAAATCCAAGTATTATGTGAGGAGAACGGACCGCTTTGAAGATTCTCTTACTATTTTATACAACGAATGTCACAATGACAAACTAATTCTATATACACATGTAAGTATAATGATTACTTGATCTAATGATTATACCTCATAATCATATCTATTCCAACATTAGTGAAATAAATCATAAAAACGAATAACAACTACAACTAACTAGTGATGATTAGTTGTAGAACATGAAATAATCTTGAACGTTAATAACTCGCTCAATCTCAATCAATCTATTACTTCACAACTAATCTACTATAAGGTTGATTTTGCAATCATTTATTACTTCAATTCACATGTTACAATGAGTTTGGTTACTAAGAATCACAAACATACCAACATCAATAAAAAAATTCGAATGTAAAATATGAATATTAGTAGGGACCGCAATTCGGTGCCTGTTGAGTCAATAGCGACCGCAATTCGGTCCCTATTGACATTAGCGTAGTCAATAGGGACCCAAATGCGGTCCCTATTGTCAATATTTGTGACCTAATTGCGGTCCCTACTAATATTCATACTTTAAAATCGATATTTTAAGATGGTTCGAGGTGCCGCGTTGTTTGTTTAGTTCATAATAACCATTGTAATAGTTCAAATAACAATAATTACAACGACGCATTGTAAATCCAAGTATTATGTGAGGAGAACGGACCGCTTTGAAGATTCTCTTACTATTTTGTACAACGAATGTCACAATGACAAACTAATTCTATATACATATGTAAGTATAATGATTACTTGATCTAATGATTATACCTCATAATCATATCTATTCCAACATTAGTGAAATAAATCATAAAAACGAATAACAACTACAACTAACTAGTGATGATTAGTTGTAGAACATGAAATAATCTTGAACGTTAATAACTCGCTCAATCTCAATCAATCTATTACTTCACAACTAATCTACTATAAGGTTGATTTTGCAATCATTTATTACTTCAATTCACATGTTACAATGAGTTTGGTTACTAAGAATCACAAACATACCAACATCAATAAAAAAATTCGAATGTAAAATATGAATATTAGTAGGGACCGCAATTCGGTCCCTGTTGTAGTCAATAGCGACCCAAATTCGGTCCCTATTGACATTAGCGTAGTCAATAGGGACCGCATTGCGGTCCCTATTGTCAATATTTGTGACCTAATTGCGGTCCCTACTAATATTCATACTTTAAAATCGATGAATATTATTAGGGACCGCACATAGGTCCCTAAAATAGCAACAGGGACCGCATTGCAGTAACTAAAAAAATTGAGTGACCTAAATTGGGTCCCTAATTATTATTAGTGACCTAAATGCGGTCACTGAAATCCAAAATTTTGAAATTTAGGCAAAAATTTTAGGCGGGATTGAGGGGGAAATTTGAATTTGACGAAAATTTGAAAATTTCACCCTCCCTCTATATATACTCACCACTCTTACACATCTCATTTCATTATCTCCAAAAAACACCCAACACAAAAACACTATCTTATTTTCCAATACAAACACACTTTCTTCTTTTCTCCATAAATCACCCAACACAAAAAGTTTTCTTCTTTTTACCAACACAAATCTAAAAAACAAATCACCAACACAATCTTTCTTTTGTTTCTTTCTTTCACTTTCTTTATTTTACCACTTTCTTTTCTTACTTTTCTTTCACTTTTTGTTTTATTCATTCATTTTTTTTTCATTCATATTTTTTTTTCTATTATTAGTCATTTCATTCATCTTTTTACATTCATTAATACTTTCACGTCATTATATTAACATTTTCTTCATTATTTTACTGTTTTGATCTTGTTAAAATCATAATGTTACCAAAAAAAACAATAATATTGCGGATTTAATCCGGAATATTATTGTTTTTTTTTATTTTTTCTGGAGGGTCAATAGGGACCGCAATTCGGTCCCTACTAATATTCAAAGATATTCTATGAATATTAGTAGGGACGGAATTGCGGTCCCTGATTTTGGTATTAGGGACCGGAATTCGGTCCCTACTAATATTCATATATACCATATGAATGTCAGTAGGGACCGAATTCCGGTCCCTGATTTTGTTATTAGGGACCGGAATTCGGTCCCTACTAATATTCATATATACTATATGAATATCAGTAGGGACCGAATTCCGGTCCCTGATTTTGTTATTAGGGACCGGAATTCGGTCCCTACTAATATTCATATATACTATATGAATCTCAGTAGGGACCGAATTCCGGTCCCTGATTTTGTTATTAGGGACCGGAATGCGGTCCCTATTGATATTAATTTATCAGGGACCGGATTGCGGTCGCTGATTTTCCGGTCCCTATTGACCCTCAATAGCGACCGAATTGCGGTCCCTATTGACAAGCGACCGTGGTCAATAGGGACCGGGCAATAGCGACCCAGTGGCGGTCGCGGTTGAGCATCAGCGACCCCCAGGGGGGTCAATAGCGACCCAAATTCGGTCGCTATTGACCCCTAAATCTTGTAGTGTAAGTACACAAGAATAATTCATGTACTCGACTTATTTTGATTTCCTGTGTTTCTCATATTGTGTACATCCTACTTGAGGTATGAAATTTGGATCTGCATCATGTTATTGGTGTGACGTTTATGACTATTGAGTTCGTTCAACATAAAAACAAGCTTTTGAGCTCGAGCCTGATACCGAAAGTTATAATCTTTGAGGTTTATTACTTACATTATTTTCTTCTCCTTTTTGACTTCCAACCCAACATGAAGACGTATTACAGCCAAAAGTTTCAAATCACTTGGAACTGCCTTCAACTAGTCACAAATAAGAGTGTACGGCCAAAACACCAGCAAGATATCTAAGAATTGAGCAAAACACCAAAACTAGTCACCAACATTCACTCCACACCACAACAGCCGAATCATCAAAAAAAATCCCATTTAATCACAAGTCGAAATTAGAACAAAAGGGGACCTGAGGGAAGATTCAGATTTACATACTTCAATCACATGTTTTGGGATACCAGATACCAGTCAGAAACAATTGCATACACTTTCAGAGTCGAGGGGGAGAAGACTCGTCAACCACAACTTGCGCTATTTCCATGTTTTCCTCTTGACTCAGAAGGTATCTTTTTTTACACTATCCCCCTCACTGCCCGGCCCAACATTCTCCTTTTGGACGGTGCCTTGAAATCTCAACAGATAGTCTGGGCTACGTGGCTGGTTTCTTATGAATGGAGTTGTTGCAACAACATTGGAAGATGGGGTGGCAGGATCTGCCTGAGTATAAGATAGTTCCCTTGGATTTGCGTTGGCAGAACAGCGACACCCGGGGCGCTTTGCGTTTAAGTGAAGCCACTTGTCAATGCATTCCATATGAAAACAGTGAGCACAAGGAAGGCCACGTACCTGCATCACGTATAGTTAGAAGAGCTAAAAAATACTTACGACAAGATCTTGGTGTTTGCAAATTAATTCCTACACATCTCAGAAGAGCATTTCAATACATGTTTTCTTTATTTTTCTTTATTTGATTTCAATTGTAATTCTTGCACAACGGCTTGTGTTTCTTTTAACGCTCAAACACGATCTAGCGGAAATCGTAAAAGAAGCATCCGGAAAGAGGCCCAAGCATGGACCTAGCTACTTACTACTTACTTTAAACTTCAATGCTCTGATATCAGAACTATGAGAAATCAACTATACCACCGATAAGACAGATTGTTTTCAGATATTCCAGTGATAATAATAACATAGTAACATTCTAGTTAATTTATCATCATAACCTTCAAATCATATTTAAGGTGCCATTGTTATCAATATCAGCTTTGCTACTCTTTATGCTACTTACGTTGATGATTGGTAAAAGTGTCTTACCTCATCTCCAACGTGAAACTCATCAAAACATATGCGGCACATACTGCCTTCAGAAGGAACTTCCTTCATCCTAAACTTGGGAAATTCTTGAATGAGCGCCTCCAGTGCTTCTGACAAAAACAAAGTCCCCGTATATGACTTTTAACTCTGAGTGTCACTGTAACATGGTTTTAAATAGTTGGCTAAAGTAATAGGCCAATATGCCAATTACGGAACCTAATTTAGGTTGCTGATACCGATTGATGTAGTTTGAGCTACATAGATTCATCGCAAGTTAGCTGAGGTGGGGTCAGTGGTGTATCTAGGAATCTTATATGGGGGGCTAATTTTTTTTTTGGAGAACAGTAGGAAAGAAATAAGAGGAAAAAAATTTGAAATACTAAGTAAAGAAAAAAATATTATTTTGAACCGATTTTTTGGAGTTTTTAGAGAAGATGAATGCGTACAAAAAAAAATTTGGATCAACTTTTAGTTTTTAACCGAAAAATTCACTAATAAATATTTACAATAACAACAACGATAACCAAACAAACATTTTTTTTATCCAACATATATTTATCAAGGTAAATATTATTGACTATGTTATAAACTTTTTAAATATATTTGAACGAGATAAAAGCAAAGGAAAATTTGTTACACTTTGTTATATATGTTTTTACATATTTTGAAGCTAATGTTTCACAAATATGATAAAAGGTATTCATATATTTAATTTGAACAACATTGATTCTTTGCATATCGAAGAAATATGTTAAACAAGTACGAATTAGTTAAATGTAGAATAAATTGTTTGCTATTTTTTAACACCACGAGAATTTTTTTTGCAAATTAAAATAGCAAATAAGTTATTTTCTTACTAAATATAACAAAAGGGGAGTTTTTGCAATTTACTATTTGATTATGCTTTTAAATGTAAATATCATAGATCTTCTTATTTTCTCTTTCCCTAATACTATATATATATATATATGATTTTTTTTTCAAAAAAAATTAGCCCCCCTCCCCCCCAGCCCCTACATACATACGCCCCTGGGTGGGGTCGAGTTCAATCCTGGATTGTATGCAGCGCCATCGTGACCAGTCCCTCTCATATCTCGTTCTGGCCCAGAGGTTTCAGAAGTCCCATCCCGCGCTCTGACCAGGTCAGCCAAAATCTGAAGTTTGTGATTAAGAGATTCGTCATTTCAACCGAGAACAACTGCTGATAAATAGGCAGTTTTAAGAGCTTACTTGAACTCTGACACAGGGACCCCTTGTCGTGCACGAACTTGATGTGACTGCCTTCTGGTTAACCACTGAGATAAAACCAAGAATAGTAATGAGATGGAGAGATCCACTTTTTCTAAACAATAATAAGCTCAATACCAGAGCTGTTAATAAAAAAGGAAAAACGTTGAAGCAAAAGCTTGGTGATTTGCATGGATCATCAAAGTGTGCCTAAGAGAGTGAGTTGTGAGTGACTTCCTGTGATTGAAAAACTGATTGACTCTAACCTTATCAGCGTAGAAGCAACCAATGCTGAAAAGGGCAAAATAGCTTAAAAGCGGCCAAATAAGGTAAGCCAAGTTTGCACCTTCGTCAAGCAACTGAAAGGAGTTTGGGATGTTAGATATATTCCATGTTTACCATATACGCTACAATGGTCATACTCACAAGTGAGTGGGAAAGAAACTCACACAACTTCTGGAACGAGCAAACAACATGGTACCAATGAGAGTCCAAACCCAAAGGAAGGGGTAGAGCAGCTGAACGAGAATCGAAAGTAGAACAATCCTCGCCCAATAACAAATATATCCGTGCTGCCTCGTAAGATCCCTGAAGTCAATTTTGAATCAAGTCAACAGGACACAAAATGTTAGGTGAAAGAGGCGAGAAACATACGAGAACCAAGTTTAAGAAAAAATTATACAACTTGAGGCATTGTAAATTAAACTTGTACACAACGAGAATAAACATCTTTTTATTTAAGAAACTAACACGAACAGTCCATGCTTCAAGTTAGAACTCGACCAACAAAAGCTAAAAGCAATCATATCTGAAAGATCTTAGATCTATCCTACTTATTATAGAATGCAGTTGAACTTGACAGTAGTCGCAACTGCACTCATAGGTAGAACAGATTACTGTATTTTTATGCTTTAAAACCAGTTTTCTGTTGCAACTAATAGAATACAGTTAAACATAAAAACAGTAAAGAACACACAAAGATTTTAACGTGGTTCGGTCCAAATGGTCCTAGTCCACGGGGCTTGCACCCAAAAGTTTGACTTAAAGAGTATCCTACTTAAGATTTACAATGTAGGTTTTACATTAACCCAAAACTTACTCCCTCTAATATTTGCGGTTGCAATACCTATCCATTAACTTATTTTCGGAATACTCGATTGAATCGAAGAACACACTAACCTACTATAGAGTTCCTCTGACTTAATGCTCTTAAAAAACCTTTGACTCAATACAATACTCACTCACTAATATCTTTTTCAAAGTGTCCTTCAATTGTGTCGAGTCTTCTCCTTATATAGCCATGGGCTGAATCTCTGCAGATCTTCAGTTGCAACTCTCGCGGATCTTCTTTCCTTAACAGATAAGATCTGCGTATCTCCAGTTGCAATCCATGCGGATCTTCTTTCCTTATATGATAAGCACCCCGAAAATTCTATTGCAACCCGAATATATCTTCTTGCCTTATCCAATAGATTTTGCATGATCATATTTAGTAGAACATATTTCCTACCTTTAGTTACTAAGCAGTACCAACAGAACTTTTGGTACAAAATATGTATACAGACCTTCCTCCTTATAGCTCACATCCCTAATAATATTGGGTACAAAAGAGTTGTACCAAGTACCTTTTGGTAGAGAATAGCTCTACTAAAGTTGTTGGTACGGATTTGTTGTCCTAAACAATTGGGACACAAAGTTTGTACCAAACAATGTGTACCTTTTATTCGGTACATGTAATCCCTCCCAACAAATGCAGATTATCGGTATAGGACTTTTGTACCAAAAACGATGTACGTATTATTCGGTACAAATAATCCATACCTATAAATGCTAATCCGGAATTTAAATCAAAACTTCTCGGTACACATTTACCTGTACCAAAATGTTTAAATTTTTTAAAAAGAAGAAGCTAGTGGCGGATTACCGCCACTAGATTTTAGGGTGTAGATATCTATATACAATATAGGACAAATTAATACTTCTGCCCTGTAAGTTTACACCGTTAAAAAAAGTGCCATGTAACTATGAAATCGATAAAACTAACCTACGAATTGGGTTTTTTTAAATTTTTCTGCCCTGAGCTTGCCACATCACAAAAAATGCATACATGTCATCCGATATGGCAATTTTGACACACGCCCAAACTGCCACATAGAATATATTTATGACAAAAATATATTTATATTCAGAATATATATAAATATATAAAAAAATATCTTTGTGTATTAAAATATATCAAATATATATAAAAAATAGAAAAATTATAAAAATTATTTTTATTACTGAAATTTAAAAAAAATATACATATCAAATGTATATAAATATATATAAAAAAGGAAAAAATAATTTTTATTACTGAAATTAAAAAAAAATAAAAAACTAAAAAGAATATTGAAAACCCCCCCGAACCCCGCAACCCCCCCCCCCCCCCCCAACCTCGCCGCTGCAATTGCAGTGGTGGCGGCGTCAATCGACGCCGCCACCACTGCAGCGAGTTGCAGCGGTGGCGGCAACTCGCTGCAGTGGTAGCGGCGTCGATTGACGCCGCCACCCGCGGTTGCAGCTCGACGCCGCCACCGTGGTTGCAGCTCGCTGCAGTGGTGGCGGCGTCGATTAACGCCGCCACCACTGCAATTGCAGCAGCGGGGTTTTCGGGGGGGGGGGGGGGGGGGTTGCGGGGTTGGGGGGGTGGTCATTTTTGTTTTGTTTTTTATTTTTTTTATTTTAGTAATAATAAATAATATATATGATTTTTCATTTTTTATATATATTTGATATTTGTTTTTTAATTTCAGTAATAATAAATAATATTTATGATTTTTGCCTTTTTATATATATTTATATATATATTTTTAATTTCGATAATAATAAATATTATTTATTATATATATTTATATTTATTTTTAATTTCAGTAATAATATTTATGATTTTCTCTTTTTTCATATATATTTATATATATTAGATATATTTTAATACATAAATATATAGTTTTTTATATATTTATATATATTTTTATTTTAAATATATTCCATGTGGAGCCACCTAGGCTTTAAAAATATATTTTTGTTTTAAATATATTGATGTGGCGTGTGCCAAAAAGCCAACTCGACTGACACGTAGGCTTTTTTTTTTCTGATGTGGCAAGCTCAGGGCAGAAAATTTTAAAAAAACCCAATTCGTAGGTTAGTTTTATCGATTTCATAGTTACATGGCACTTTTTTTAACGGTGTAAACTTACAGGGCAGAAGTATTAATTTGTCCTACAATATATATATATATATATATATATATATATATAATGTATGTATGTATTTATATGCTAGGATCTAGTTTTTGTAAAAAAATATCAAAAAAAGAAATCTCTACTTCTGTACATGCGTGTAGAAATGTCTTATTACATCAAATTAAATATATATCTAATAGTTATATGATTATAAAAGAAAATAACTATATTTGAAGACTTTACAAAATTAAGAAATTAACTTGATATAAGTATTTTCAATATATCTAAAAATATTAGAAGTAATATTTGTACAACTTAACAAATATAATAAAAGCTCCCTTTAAAAACTAAACTCAAGACATAATTAACGAACTCAGTTTGGAAAAGGTTTGGAAAAAAATATCTAGCACAAATACTATGACACAAAGGCATTATAAGTAAAAAAAAAAAAAACAGAATATAAGAGCAGAGATGTTGGAGAAGGAAAGTTGAAATGTTTGTTATGATTTTGTGGAGAGGAAGTGTTATATTTATAGGAGAGTGTTATAGTTATAAGTACAAAATACATGTGTACCAAATATAATTTTGAATTTCAAAATTTTGGCCAAAAGCACTATTGGAAATTTGAAAAATTTCGAAAATAGGCTATTGGTACATATTTTTTGTACAAAGTAATTGGTAGGAAAATATATGTACCAAACATTATTTTGAATTTCAAAATTTCCGCCAAAAGCATCATCGCAAATTTGATTTTTTTTAAAAAAATAGGCTATTGGTACAACGTTTCTGTACTAAGTAATTGGTAGGAAATGTATTGTACCGAAAGCTTTATTTGGTACAAAATACACGTATACCAAGAACTTTAAAGTTATTTGTTTTTAGCTGATTGTTATGGTATGGAATGTCGGTACCAAAAGTTGCCATATTTACTAGTATATAAGTTTAATATATGATATACTTGTATATACTTATGTATACACTAATATATAATTCTTCAATTAATACTTGGTTGACAAAACAATAATCGATTACTCAATGGAAGTATATTACACTAAAATATGCATCTTAAATACTTCAAATGTAATTTTGAATGGAAAAAAAAGAATTACAAAAAAAAGAATTACAAAAAACTTTGAATGGAAATGTAATTTATTCAAAAGTTGCAAAGCAACTTCAAATTCAGTTTTTCTTTCACCACTACTTTCACAACACTAAGTAGGGGTGTTCTTCCAATTTTTATCAAAAACATGGGTAACGAACGACACTAAAAAAACATTTGGGGTAGGAAAATATAATTATTCAAAATTTGCAAAACAACTTTAAATTTAATTTTTCAAGTATATTTTTACAACACAAAGTAGGTGTGTTCTTTCGAATTTGGTCAAAACGGAGTAACGAAAGACGTTAACAAAACCTTTGGGTTAAAAATGTAATTTTTTAAAAGTTGTAAAACAATTTCAAATTCAATTTTCCTTTCATCGCTATTTTTACAACACTAAGTAAGTGTGTTCTTACAAATTTCGTCAAAAATGGAGTAACGAAAGATGTTTAAAAATCCTTTGAGTAGGAAATGTAATTATTCAAAAGTTGCAAAACAACTTCAAATTCACTTTTTTCTTTCGTGTATATTTTTACAAGACTAATTAGTTGTGTTCTTTTAAATTTTGCCCAAAATGGAGTAACGAAAGACGTTAAACAAACGTTATAACCTTCAAAACGCTTAAACACTTTACCCTAAATCCTAAGCCCTAAACCCTAACCTTATACCCCAAATCTCAAAGCTTATTAAATTAAAATTGTGTTTTCATATGTACAAGTTGCCAAACACCTCCAATCCTCGCTTTTTTACAATACAACATGTTATTACAAAAAGGTGTGTTCTTCCAAATTTCGCAAAAAAAGGAATAACGAATGATGTTTAAAAAATATTTGAGAATTTCATGTAATTATGCAAAAGATGTAAAACAACTACAAAATCACTTTTTCTTTCACCATTATTATTTTCACAACATTAAGTAGGCGTGTACTTTTAAATTTCGTAGAAATCGAAATAACGAAAAACGTTTAAAAAATATTTGGGGTAAAAAATATAATTATAAAAAATAGTGAGTAGTAACTATAAATTCATATCACTGTCATTTGGTAAAGTTTTACCGAACCAAGTTGTTGGGACAAACTTTTTATACCAAGTCTCAGTTATTCGGTACAGCTATACTGAGCCAAATATTCAGTACAAAAAGTTTGTACCAAAAAGCCTACATTGATGACGTGTCTTTTACTTTTCATTTTTTTTTTACTTTTGATTGATTAGTGGGTATAGATTATTTGTACCGAATACTGGGTACAAACAATTTGTACCAATACATGCTTTTTCTATTCTTTTGGTATTACATCATTTAGTATAATATTTTTGTACCAAAAGCTCATTATTGGTTCAAATTTTGTGTTCTTACCAAATAGTTTGTACCAAATTTGAAGTTTTCTTGTAGTGTAAAAGATATCCAATGAATATGCCTATTAAATATATCTAGATATATAATAAGGAGATAATATTAAACAAAGATAATCTTGGAAGATCTTGAAAATCTATCTTAAAAAGATAAGAATAAAAGATCAGATCAAACAAAGATAATCTTGGAAGATATTGAAAGTCTATCTTTAAAGGATAAGGAAAAAATATATTCCATAAAAATATTTGACTTTCTATATCTCAACCAAAGATATTTGACGAAGATTCTTCCCTTAACGATCAGATGTCAAATTATACTTTTAAAGAAAAACGAAATATTTTCCTTTTAAATATAATTTTCATAATATAGATCGAAGGAATATTCCATTTCACCAAAATGCTGATTTACGTTGTTGCAACCGGTCACTAACCCATTATTTAGTGAGACTCTAGATTTAAGATCTTTTTGCAGGTATGAACAATATTAAGAAAGGAGCATTGGTGTTATGGCCAGCACCGCTTAACAATTCAAACTATTTATATTGGGAATACCGATTAGAAGTTTTTATCAAGTCCAAAAATTTCAAGGCATGGAAAAGCATACTTAGAGGATGGTCTTCGCCGTCTTACGAGAATGAAATTATCAAAGATGTCTTAGATTGGACCGATGATGAATATCTTATGGCCAGCCAAAACTCCAGCGTCGTGGATATTACTTTATTTTGTGTTGATATTAAGAATTTCAAATTAATATCTAATTGTGTTTCAACTAAAGAGATGTGGAATATTCTCAGGTTGGCTCATGAAGCAACGTCTCTTGAGAAAGAAGAAATTGAGTCATCATCGAAGAGTATGGTGTTTCAAGATGAAGTCAAGGAGGACTCAAAATCAAATGAGAATGATGGACATGTTCAATCATTAATACATCTTTTGATGAAACTCTAAGAAATGCATAAATCATGGAAATACAAATGTAAGAATCTTATTCCTTCTGACTCTGATTTTATTGAATCAATTTTCGCTGCTAATGATCTTAGTATAAAAAGGAAGAAAAAAGGTATTATATGGAGGGAAAATTATGTTTTATCATCTGATGCAACAATATCATTTGCAACTATACCTGTTGCAACATTACCAGTTGCAACAAATGTTTGGACAAAATATGAAGATGATTTTAAGCGAGATGATAAATCAAATCCAAACATCTAAGAAAAACCTTCCCAAAATCAAGTGAGACTTGTTGGTGATGGGAAATCACAAGAAAAGTGCATCCTTGTCAAAGGTACACAAGGTGGTTTTATCTCTCTAATGCGAGGGATTCATGGTAATGTTTTCCACCCTTTTCATATTTTTGAAGGTGTATTTTCTCCAAAGATTCTTAGTAAGTCTATGTTGATCTTTCATCATAGAACAAAAGGTCACAGTATATCAAGTTGCTTTAACTTCAGGAAGAATCTTAATTTTCATAAGCTTGTTTCAATCCCCATGGCTATATTTTGCGTTGCAACTTGCATTGGTCACATTGAGACAACATTCGCGCAGAGTGTTGCAACTTTACTGGATAAACAAGTTTGGTTGAAAATTTGTAATCTCGTATGCTTTTATACCGATTCACATGTTTCTATGTGTTCACCTAAATCATATTATTTTGACAAATGAGGCTTTAGAATTATTAATGAAACTAGTAACTCATTGTCAAAATGTGTGAAAGAATCAAAAAGAGAGATTATGGTTGAAAATGGAAAGAATGAACAGATTTTATATGTTGACGAGATTTCACGAATCAAGGATGCGCTCCACGTGGAGGAGCTTTTCGGTAACTTGATTAAACTTTGTGAATCATTAGATAATGTCAATGTGAATTCGTGTAAAGTGACTGATCCAAATACTCTTTGTGATTTACGAGAGTATAGACTGGTGGAAAAGTATGATGAACTCTCCCAGTTGCATATTGCATTGCATCGATTGACATGTCACTCACATTCTTTTGATGAAATATTTTTGTTGCTCAAAAGGTTAGTTAACGTGAAACTAACTAAAAGCTTTATTGTAGGAATATGTTGGGAAGCTTCTACCAAATGGAGGAAGAAACTTGAGTCTTGTGATGCATGCCAACGATGTGAGAACCAAATGAGCAGCAATATTCTGTTGCAACAGAATGCTGCTTCAAAAACTGTGCCGAAGGTGTTGTTGGAACTTGTAGATGCATCTGCGAACGAAGAGACTCATAATCACAAATGGACTAGAGTTCTGAAGCTAGATGATGTTGGAACTTCTGCTACATTTGTTGTTGCAATTGACAGACTCCATGCGATTATATTAAGTAATCGAGTAGAGTCTGTTGCAACAAAGCAGAACATGATTGAACGAATCAAGATAAGTTCATTATCTGGATCTGATTCATTTGATGAAGGTATGACTAATTGGTATAATGGTCTGCATGAGTTCCCTATTTGAGCTAATTGATGAAGTAGGGAAACTTTTGTTTTACTTTATGTTGACTTTTGTGAATATATTTTTTCTCCTAATATGTTTTTTCTTTGCTTGTACATATTCTCATGCTAATCGCGAGTTGTTGCAACCTTGTTATTCGACATGTGCATGTTGGTGTTGCAAGAGTGATCAGTTGCAACTATGATGATTTAATGCCAATTTTCTTATCTCATATAGTCCATCTAAGTTGTGTTTTTTGTTTGTCCGAATATGCATATGACCAATGTATGTGTAAAAGATTCCACAAACATGAGTTTTTCCAACTTGTTGATTTTACTCATGATTGAAGAGACAACTTGTTGTTATATTTACTAAGGTACTGCATGCAGTCAGTCTCTCAGAAACTGCCTTATGTAAGATGCAACAATGGTCGTGTTGCAACTAGAATGATCTGTATACTATTAAATTCATTTCATAGGTTTGTCCGAATTGTTTTTCATTGTCTCGTTCTGAATATGATCACTGGTTGCATAAAATGATTTTAAAACTGATTTTATGTGGATTATCTCACCATTCTCCAAGTACTAAATTTTTATATATAAAAAAAAAGAGGAGAAAGGAAAAAAAAGTATTCTCTTAAAGAGAATAATGTGTTTGAATGATGACTGAAAAAAGCTACCTGACCTAAAAGGAATGGGAGTGAAAGCTATCAATTCATATTTCACGCGTCTACTCATTGAAAAGAGCTACCCCATACCAAATTTGAGTTAGAGTGAAAGGTACCAGTTCAAGTGGATAAGTACGAAGTTTCTTTGGTGATGGTATCTTACTTAGTCAAGTTTTGTTCATTAATGCCCATGTGTCACATTTCCGGACTTGACCAATTTAAACATTTTGTGTGACTTGAACCGTGAATACGTACTTTAGCATCTAATATCATCCAAGTACATCATGCCATTGGAGCTTCCAGATCTTTGGCATTCTATGCTTGATTTTTTGAAATGTCTTTTCACTCTGTTGTCTGTTGCAACTTTGGTACTTATGACATTTACTTGTTGTTTTCTCTGGTTCTCATGCACTTTTTGCTACTGAAAATTCTCTCTATCTTTCGTCACTGAATCCTTTATAAGAGAATTTGTTGAGATGACATGTCATGTTTTTGTGGAACTTTTATGGACTCAGACTTCTGATTGCATCAATCATGGCCAAGCTGCATCAATCATATCTCTTTTTGTGAGTACATATCTGAGGAACATCTTCTATGTGAGATTGATACATGCGTGTCTCATGGTATCATGAATGTTTCACAGGGTGATTCAAGTGATTGTCTTTCGGTACTAAAGTTCATGTTGTAACTTTGTTTGCAACATATCAAGGGGTAAATTTCTAAAGCACTTAGTTAATTATTTTTATATAGTTAACTGTAATTTGGTGCGCTGATTGTGTTTGGGGCATAGTGGTTGTTGAAGCTATGCTTCAGTTAAGGGGGAGCAAAATTCTTTTGCCATTAGTTACAACAAATATACATGTGATATGCTTCGGGATATTAAGACTCCATCTCGTTGTCAGGGTCTTTGATTTTCTATGACATAAAGGGGGGAATCAAGTTAAGAGGTGACATATGCCACATATGGCATACATCATTCACTTGCAACTTCTAGATATATTATTATATCTTGGGCTTGGTGTCTAACCGCTTCATGCAGGGCATTGCTTTTGTCAAGAAATCAAAGAAGGAGTTGAGTTTATGGGAAATTTTTTAGAGTCCTAGCTCAAATTGTTTTGTTGTTGCATTGTTGCAACTGGAGGCGTCGTCTAATCATCACGAAGTGAAAGAGCACATGATTTTGGACTTATAGATTGTTACTACAACCTTGATGATTTTTAATATTATCTTGGTAATGCTTGTTTAGAGAGTTTCTCTTTACATTTTGCAGATTTACACCCGTTGACTCGTTATGTCAAAAAGGGGGAGAAGTTAGCCAAGAAATGAAATATGCCAAGCTCAACCTAAATGGTAGAGCAAAGGTATGCATGAACCGAGGGGGAGATAAAGTTTGACTGGTGCCCTCATGGAAGTTCTAGTTCTACGTGTGTTGCAACAATTGCAGTGATTTGTGTTTTCACTCATCTCATTATTTAATCACTAGCAAAGTTCCTTTTGTTGATTGCAACAGTTCTACTTAATTTCTTTGGACATACATGGTTTTGTCAAAATGAGTCAAAGGGGGAGATTGTTAGGACCAATGTTATTTCACCATACATAAATTGGAGATTATGTTGACACCGTTTTGGAAATTATTTAAATCAATGTCAATTGATTTAATAAAAGAAATTAAGTGAGATATAGTTTCCATTAATTGAATGAAATATTTGATTGCCTTATTTAGGAAATCAATTTATGGAATATTATCCTTTTTGCAAGTCAAATGTTTCCATGTTTATTATTGTAATAATCTTGAAAAAAAAGAAAACTTTCCTTTTATTTGACTTGCCCTTTGGATTGTGATGTAATTGACTTTCTTTGTTGTGTTGCATATCTTTCCTAAAATTGATTATATGTTGGAAAGTATTCAATGTTCTTTTATGCAGGAAAGTTACGCTATTTTCGTACAGTGAATCTGTCAGTTGCAACGTCATCCAGACAGCCCAGTTGCAACAACGTAAATCAACGTTTTGGTGAAACAGAATATTCCCTCGATCTATATTATGGAAATTATATTTAAAAGGAAAATATTTCATAAATTGATTTCCTAAATAAGGTAATCAAATATTTCATTCAATTAATGGAAACTATATCTCACTTAATTTCTTTTATTAAATCAATTGACATTGATTTATAATTTCCAAAACGGTGTCAATATAATCTCCAATTTATTTATGGTGAAATAACATTGGTCCTAACAATATCCAACAAATTGAAGATTAAGAGAATGAATGAGGCCTTACGATGCAGACACGCATCAAGAACCAGAAGAGGAACTTTCAGTATAGTCAACCTAATAATCAAATGGAATAATAATATTATATTTATTATATTCATACGACAAAATGTTATTGAAGAACACTTTTGTTCTCTCTCCAAGCTCGTGCCCTATCCCGCTCTCTTATCCACTTCACCGGCTTCGAATTCTACAGGTAATAGAGTGAAAGCTCGGTAAAGTGCTACTCGATTAAGGCCATGGCTGACGAAAAATATGATATGGGCGGAGGATACGAGGATGAGCCGATGGAGCCTGAACTTGATGAAGGAGTGGAGGCGGAGGAAGACAACAACAATGAGGAGGCGCCTGATCTCATAGAAGGTGATGGAGAGGATAAACAAGACCAGGAACCCGTGGAGAGGCCACGAAAAACGTCGAAGTACATGACTAAGTACGAGCGTGCTAGCATTCTGGGTACTCGCGCTCTGCAGATTAGCATGAATGCTCCTGTCATGGTTGAGTTAGAGGACGAAACTGATCTTCTTGAGATTGCAATGAAGGAGTTGTGCGAGAGAAAAATACCATTCACCATTCAGCGATACCTTCCTGATGGAAGCTATGAAGTTTGGGGTGTGGATGAACTGATTGTTGAAGACTCCTGGAAAAGACAAGTTGGGGGCCAGTGGAAAACTTGTTGCTTTACTCTGAAGTGGTTGGAGATTGGCTCTGTAGAGTTTATGCCAGTTGAGTTATACCAGCCTCTTTTGAAGTGCCATTTGCAAGTCTGATCTCGTAACTTCTAATTACAAAAAAAAAAGAGCACTTTTGTTAGAGCTTAGTAAAACTCACACTTGCATCCATGTCTCCAACGAGTACGGTAACGCACACAAATGATGTTCCTCAAAGGTTTTCTCATTATAGCACTGAAAAATAGAGTTCAAGATAACAACGCGAGAAAACTGATATCTTAGCATTTCATAGAAAAGGATATCTTAGCAGTTCAAGTTGCAACGTCGACGAATAAGTTCCACTCCACCGTCATATCAGGTAACCTCCACATTCAAACAACAACCCCAAACAAGTGATTGATTATGCCCTGTTTTATGTTCGACGGCGTGGTGATTTTGAGAACGCGGTGGTGGGTCGGGTGAAAAAAGAAGGAGACAATGATAATCGATTCAAACACATGTTTAGTTCTGAGTTTGTAAGGGTGGTGATGGATGGATACATTGTTAAAATGCTATTTGCTCTCTCATTGTCATTTTTTATTTACTTTTTACGATTGGAATCCGGTGAATCGGACCGGGAAAAGGAATATGTGGTTGTTGAATGTAATGACCGTGAGATCTGAAGCGATCCAGGTGATGCCGAACTCGGGTTGGAAAATAATATAAGGAGTTGAATTTGATGGGGGTTGGGGAGTGCTAAGGAAGACGATGAAGTATGAACAGTAGGTTCAACCCTTAATTAATAAAAAAATCAAGTTTAGTTAAATTTAAACATTAATTATTCTTATTACTCAACTAGTGTATAATAAAAGTAATAATAAAATATTATTAATTAAAAAAAATTGTTTCAAAATTGTTCCTGATTTTAGGGTAATTTTTAGGACTCTAAAATACTTATTATTTCAAGATTTTTTGTAAGGTAAATTTTAACGTTGAAGTGAGTTCAATAAATACTCAGATAATATTAAAAAGTACAAATTGAAATCGACAAAAATGTAGAATAAAACAAACAATACTTTAAATTAAGAAAATATATCCTATTTCTATATTGTTCTATTTTTTAAAGTGACTTTTTTGATTGTTTAAGAAAATATATATAATTTCCATACTTTAATTTTATTTTGTAAGATAAATTTTATCATTAAATTAGGTTTAATAAATATTACAATAAAATTATAAAACACAATAGTAAAATCAACAAAAACAAAAGAGTACAAATATTTCAACTAATTTTGAAGTATCAAAAAAATTTTAAAAATATAAAATATAAAATTTCTAGTACTTTTGGGGTGTAAATGAATTTACATGAAGTTTTTGGTCAAAGTCTAGTCAAATTAGTCAAGCAAATTCGTCGAAGGACAAAAAATGAAACTATGGTTACTTTAGAGGATAAAAACGGTCTGAGTCACTATAAATAACTAATTTTGAAATGTGGTTACTATAGAAGACTACTAAGTCAAAAATCTCTTTGAAAACACAACAGGTGGCTCTGATTCTCATTTTGAAAATGTAAATGAAATTGAGTCCCACGAGGCCCAAACATAATGAATAACAAGTTTTTCCATTTTTACATTTTTTGCGGAATAACAAAAAAAAAATAAAAAAAAAAACAAATTCAGTTACGATTCTCTCTCTTCTTTTTGGAGCTCCACTCCTGATTGGTGAGTAGTGGTAGTGAGTACTGACTACTGACAAGTGAGGAGTGGAGGTGTTCGTTCGTTCAAGGACAAAAATGGAAAAACAAAAAATTATTTGAAAGACGAGTTTAATTTCTTTTTTTTTTCTTTTTTTTTTTGGTCAACCTTAACCTCATTTGCTAATAATCATTTGCTAATAAAAAACAAAAATTATTTAACTAGCTTATTATACATTATTTATAAACCCAATTCACTTGAATGTAAAGTGAGTGTAACGGTGTTAGGCGGAAAGAGCATTTTGTTTAAAGTATACGTAACCAAGAGGTTTCAGGAAATTAAGAAATCACAGAGAGTTTGGTGCAAATTTTGTCAAACTGAGAGAGTTTTCATAGATATTCCTTTTATTATGAAAAGCCCGAGACTTTACACAAAATGCTTTTTTATTTGGTATTATCATGCTAGTGAAGACTAAGAAGTCTTTAGAAAATATTAAGTATAATATCACATTGCTACTAAAGGAAAAGAAAAATAACTAATTTCTCATGTTTGACTTCGAGACCGGGTACAACATTCACAAATTATTTGCTCAAACCTAAAAAGAGAATTATGCACAAGAGGCCTGCTCTTGTTGCTTCAGAATTTTTGGAATTTTATATCAAGAGAGGATTGTAAGATAGATAGATTACTTTGCTAAGAAGAAGAAGTACTCAGAGAAGAGAGTAGAAAGAAAAAGGAGACAAGTTTTGTAATAATAATCATCATAGTTCAAACAAGCACATAATTCCAGATTAATATCAGGGAATCATACATAATTGGCAAAGCATATCATAAAAGTAACTAGGGCAAAATTAGAATAAAGATCTTATGGGCTGACTGGTAATTCGGCCCACACGACTATCCTAGTCCACTGTAACTAATGGACTTAAACGCCACAATTCGGCCTAAACTCGAACTAAGCTGAATAACTAATTAACAAAATTAAATAAAAGTAGTAATAATCAGTTCCCCCTTCCCCGAATCGACAAACTGTAATTTTAACCAAAATAGTAATCTTCATCAATCTCCATCGTGACATTGCCTCCTCCTTCACTAAACCTTGACCTCAAGCTTTGAATCTCGGAAAATTCACCGGGACCCAGTCATAAACCTCCCAAGTAGCCTCAGATTCCGATGAATTCACCGGGACCACTGCTTTGTTTTCCCTCTTAATCATCCTCCTCGCCAATACTTTAGACGGGCACAATACCACTCATCCCTCTTCGTTCGTCGCTGGAATAGCCGCTGAAACCCTTGTCGTCGGTCCTATGTGTTTCTTAAGAACATACACATGAAATACTGGATGCATGCTAGAATCAGAAGGTAGCTTCAAGAGGTAAGCTAAAGTTCCTACTCCCTCTATAATTTCAAACAGCCCCGCATATTTTGGGCTAAGTTTCCATGGGTTGCTGTTACGCACTGAGATTTGCCTATATACTCTGAGTTTTAAGTATACCACGCCTCATTTATTGAATTCCCTATGTGTTATGTGCTTGTCAGCCTATTGTTTCATGTAGTCTTGTGCCTTAATGAGTGACTCTTGTATGGGTTGTGTCATGAGTTGTTTTACTGTGAGAAGCTTCTCCACCCCCACTACCTTAATCTCCTGTAACGGTCCCATGCCCCCATTGAGGAGGGTTATAGCTATACAAGGCCTCAAAGGGGGTCATTTGAATAGCAAAATGGTGAGTGATGTTATACCACCATTCTGCTAAGTTGATCCATTTTGCCCATCTCTTGGGATGTAAACCAGTCATACACCTCAATTACCCCTTCAAACACTGGTTGACTCTTTCTGTTTGACCATATGTTTGGGGGTGGTAAGCAGTACTCAGTTGCTGCTGAATCCCTAAGCACTTCATAAGCTCCCTCCAAAAACCTGGTTGATGAATATGGTGTCTCTATCAATAGTAATAGAATCAGGTAACCCATGTAACCTGTAGATAGCATTTAGGAATAGCTTAGCTAAGCTGGAAGCATTATAGGGGTGTGTGAGTGGTATGAACTCGGCATACTTAGTGAATCTGTCAACTATAACCCATATATCATCTCTCCCTTCAGACTTTGGTAGTTGACAAATGAAATCCATATTTATTTCTTGCCATGGTCTGCTTGGTATCTTCAATGGTAGTAATACTCCAGGGGTAGCAACAGTCTCATGTTTACATAACTGACAAGTAGGACATTCCCCAACAAACCCCTTAACATGTTCCCTTAAGCCAGGCCACATGAAAACCAAATGAACTCTTTGATAGGTACCAGTAATGTCTGAGTGCCCTCCCACACTACTATTGTGCATTAAATCCAAAACCTTCCTCCTCAAATCAGTGGTAGTACTAACATAAAGCTTGCCCTTATATCTGAGTAGATTGCCATTAAGGTTTTTAGGTTTCTGCCACTCTACCATAGCTTGTATCTTTGCTGGATCAGCCTGTACATTTCCCCCTCCAATAATGTGTCCCAAGTATTCCACTTCCCTCTGTCCAAATGTGCATTTTGATGCCTTGGAGTTTCTCAAAAACTCTCCTCAAATGTTGTTCATGTTCCTCAACTGTCTTGCTAAAAATTAGAATGTCATCAAACAACACCAAAACTGATTTCCTCAATTGTTCTTTGAAAATGTTGTTCATTAAGGACTAAAATGTAGTTGGAGCATTAGTGAGCACAAAGGGCATCACTTTAAACTTATAATGACCTGAAATAGTGACAAAGGTTGTTTTAGGTTTATCTTCTTCTCTAACTCTTATCTGGTGGTATCCAGATCTTAAATCAAATTTTGAAAAGATCCTAGCATGTGTCAGCTTATCAAGTAGGTCTTCAATCAATGAAATGGGGAAGCTATTCTTGATAGTGATAGAATTGAGCTTTCTGTAATCTACACAGAATCTCCACCTTCCGTCTTTATTATTAACCAATAGAATTGTTGAAGAGAATGGGCTGCCACTGTGTTGTATCAGCCCTGAGTCCAGCATTTCTTGGACTAACTTTTCAATTTCCTCTCTCTAGAGGTAAGGGTATTTGTAAGGTTGTTGTCTAAAAGGCATAGAACCTGGTAGCAGACAGATAGTATGGTCACTTACCCTGTTAGGAGGCAACTCATTTGGCTCAGCAAACAAATGATCATATTCCTTGAGGAATGGTGTGAACTCAGGGGAAACCTTTGTTGAACTCACCTCTTCAGCTATTTTTATCATGTACAAACACCCCACTAGATTAGTTCCTCTTTTTTCTAAGCAATTTCTCCATCTTGGCTCCAACATCATTTGCAAGTTGGACTTAGATCCCAACCCTTGCAATACTTGAACCTCTCTTTCATTAAAGAATGATATCATCTTACTGTCAAAACCAAATGTAACAGGACCTAATCTTCTTAGCCAGTCAACACCCACTACCATATCACAACCTCCTAACCTGACAATGCTAGCATTTGCTGAGAAAAGCTTCTCTCCCATCATCCATTTGAAGTCATGACACCTTGACTTACACTTCAGTGTACCCCTACCAGCTATTGTCACCATTAAGGGTGTAGAACTGACCATTCGACACTTAAGCTTCTTTGTAGTCTAGTAGTCTACAAATGTGTGAGTACTACCAGTGTCAACCAGTATAATGAACATTGTTCCCTTATACTTCCCCTTCAACTTAATAGTTTCAAGACCTACATAGCCAACTAGAGCATGAATAGAGATTGTTGGGGGTCTCTCTTCATAACTAGCCATAGCCTGAATAGAGATATGGGACAACTCCTCTCCCTGGTCTACTCTCCCTTCTTCTTCCTTCTCATCATCTGATCCTCCCTCTCCTAGGATCATGAATAGTTTCTTGCACTCGTGGCCCAATACATATGGCTCCTCAAAGTTGAAATATGGCTTTTACCTTCTTCTTATATCCATTTCCTTAGCTTATCTTCACATCCCAACCTCTGCCCTTCACAAACATTTCCCTGAGTTATCTTTCCCTTAAAGGGAACATAAACTCCTCTAACCACTCCTCTACTAACCCTGGTAGTTTCCAGCATAGCTTCATGTTTCCTTGCCATAAAAATGGCTTGGGATAGGGTGACTGGGGTCAACATTTCCACCATAATGCGGATCTCATTCTTCAAACCACATTCTTCAAACCACTTATATAGCTTTTAAGAAAATACTCATCATCTAAGTGTTTGTTTTTATGCAACATATATGACTTAAGTTCATCTAATTTTTCAGTGTGCTCATCAACTATACTTGTTTGCTTTAGTTAGTTAAACTCTCTTATGAGGTTGTCTCATTGAGCTGGTGTAAAACGTTCTACCAGTAGCTCACTGAATCTGGACTATCCCATAGCTTCACTGCCATCAATATTGTCTAGGTACCAATTTTCAGATACCCCTTCCATATGGAAACGAGCAGCTAAGATTTTATCAATGTCTGACATAGGGTTAAGGATAAAATAGCGCTGACATTTTCTCACCCACTCTCTAGGTTTGTCTCCTTTAAATGTAGGGAACTCAAACCTGGGAGTTCTATTGTTGTGGTTGTGGTTGTGGTTGTGGTTGTGGTTGCCCTCACTTCTGGGCCTACACCCCATGGTCTGCCTCATTGACCACTAGAATGGCCGTTTGTATTGATTGTGATGTTGTGTTGTGTTCTCTGTTGATATTTGAAAGTTTTTGTAACACTTAAGTCATCATGCCTTTCAGTTCATCTATGCTATTTTTCAGTACATCTTGGTTCACCTGCAGGCGGTTGGTTTGCATCTCCATACCTTCAATATGCAATGTATTGTTCCTTGGTGCAATTTTCCTCAGAAATCAGAGTGTGCATGGTGGATCAGAATGGCTCTGAGGCTAATGTAAGATAGATAGTATTTTACTAAGAATAAGAAGTACTCAGAGAAGAGAGTAGAGAGAAAAAGGAAACAAGTTTTGTAATAATAATCATCATAGTCCAAACAAGCACAGGATCCCGGAATCATTTACATAATTGGCAAAGCAGATCATAAAAGTAACTAGTACTATTCTAGTCACAATTAGAAATAAAGATCCTATGGGCCGACTGGTAATTCGGCCCACACGACTATTTGAGTCCACTGCAACTAATAGACTTAAACGCCACAATCCGGCCCAAACCCGAACTAAGCTGAATAACTAATTAAAGAATTAAATAAAGTAGTAATAATCGGTTCCCTGTTCCCCGAATCAACAAAACCTAATTTTAACAAAAAAATAGTAATCTTCGTCAATCTCCATCGTGACAAGGATTACCATTAAGTACAAATATTTATTGGAAGGTTGTACGTACAAGAATCAAGAGCAAACTTGATTATGAACACAAGTTTTTTCTGAAGCACGAACAAACTCAGTTGCAGTTTTGAGGATTATAGCACTTGTACATTGTAGATGCAGGTTGTTTGTAAGCTGATAGGCTACTAGCATCGACAAATCTCACTTTGCCTGGCCTAAATGCATGATCTCTATGCCTACACATATCAATGAAATGATGAGATTTCATTGTTAAGCCAGTTTCAATATTGAAGAGATTAAGGAAACCAAATATGAATTATTGTTTTAGTTTATGGAACACTTACCTTCGTAAATCAAGCCCGGCTAAACTGGCTTGCAGTACTATCAAGTTGTCGAAATTTGGAGACACTATAATAATTGAATCCTTCGAATATTGTGTCTCGAGAATTGACATGACTTGTGTCACACGAATAAATACGTCTTGGACACTTATTTGGTGTTCCATCGGTAATTGGAGGTGGTTTAATGTTTGGCGAAAGGCTATCTGAGGCATAGACCTGAACACCATTTCAAGAAGAAAAAAAGATATTGTTAGAGAATATAGGAAAGTCTCTATCACAAGAGTATGCTGCCCAGCTTCACAATGAGAAACTGGATCTTATTCTTGAATTTTGCATCGAAACTTCACAGCAGTATCATTATACTAAATTTATGATTTTCTTATAAGATTAGTTTGTAAGATAAATTAATTATGGTATTTATCTTTCCCCTAATTGTGGTCTAATATGAATTTTCGTTTTTAAGTAAACATGTTAATTCTATCATTCTAGTTACCTAATTAGAGTTATTTTCCTATTAAAGCTCTTCCGTGATGGACGGTCGAGATTAAGTCCTAATTAAACCCTAACTGGAATTTGGTCCTCTCTTCTCCTATATATATTATGTCTTTAGGCCATCATAAAGCATACTTAAGAAATACTTAAGAAACACATAATGAAGGTGTATAGGTAGAAAGAGAGAAATCCAAAATCTCCAACTAAAGTTGTTCGTTAGCGGATCGTGTTCAAGCGGATCAAAGACTCTACACGACACGATAAAAGAGGTATTCTTCTTTCATATCTATTTACGTATCTATTTGTGATGATCATTGTGTTCAACGATTTATGGGTCATGTAAATTAAGGATTACATGTGGTATCAGAGCTCATATTACTGAACACATGATTATCCATGATGAAATAGATTTTAAAGTTTATGAAATTTTGTTTTATGTGTTTAGCATGATTGAATGAAAATTACTTTCGTCGTACAACTTTGATGTCGTATTTTATTAAATATTGAAAGTTCTACCTTTTGCTTAAGTCTTGTACGTACACGGTAGAATCGAATATGTTGGGTTTGAAAACAACTTTTTTTTATCCGTGCATTTTGAAGTTGTAAACCAAGATGTATAATAATGAGTCATATGTATATAATTATATATGATACTGATTTGTTTAATTACTATCATATCATGTTTGTAATGTACCGATTTATGTAACAAGCTTGGATATAATTGTGCAAAGCATATCTTATGAGTCATAAAGCTTTACTTTCTTTCCAAGACAAGCACATGATGAAACATTACGAATTGTTTCTGGCAAAAGATTTGATTGGGATTATATATTAAGATATATACTAAGTCTCATTGACATGCTTATAAATCCCACTTATGTGCAGTATCATGTATTAGGATTTTTGTTGTTATATGATTTATGGAAGGTGGAAATTATGTTAACTAAATTAATAGTGTGCTGCTGGTGCATCTTATTAAGGAAGTATAAATCAATTTGTTCTACTATCATAATGCGTATATGGATATATATATATATATATATGTTGACGAATTATGTTTTTTTATGTATTGTTTCATGATGTATATATCGTATTATGTTTGGGGAAAAAAACATTAGACATTATGTTGTTCGGCAGAACTCACGAGTTTAAGTTTGAAGCCTAAAGTTTTCTATAATTAGAATTCAGTAATGTTTAAAGTTATGATTTTGTTGGGGTAAAGTATAATTTTGTTTCCCATTATGCAAATTCCACATACTACAGTAAACCAAAATTTTTAAAGTATATATTTTACAAATCAAGATTTTGTTTAGTATTAAAGTGACACTTCTCTAATGTAAAATGTAATTATCATAATATTTATTTTGTGCATCAAAAGGATATTTATTTCGCATTAATTGGAATATGTTATTCAGTACAATGATCTTATTCCATGCCATGAAATATAAGTATTGCATGAATATTATGTGTATTAATTTAAGATTTACATTATGATTATGATTGATTATTTATCACAAAAAAGTGGTCCAATCAACATTTAGTAAATTCTTATTACACATAGCTAATTGTTGCACATGATTCATGTATTAAAGAATCAAATATCCACCTTATTGGAATATGTTGACCACCGCAGTGGCTTTATTCCTTGTGAAATTTGAATATTACATGAATCTCTTTTGTCATCAACTACTAAAATACATCTAGTACAACACATATGTGTCGGGTAAGGGGAAAAATTCCGGCCAAAAATGGCCAAAAATAGCCAAAAACCCGTCTAGGGGGCAAATCGAACAGAATGGTATAGTTTAAGGGGCAAATCGCTTATTTATTTACTTTAAGGACGATTTCGCAAAAAACGTGCATAGTTCATGGGGTTTGATGCATTTATCCCAATATTTTATTTACCATTATTATGATTTATTCGATGAAGATATGAATTACTTGGTTGACCCACAGGCAATCAAAATCATTGTTTTGATATCAAATATAAATAGGTAATGTATTTGTAGACTAAGAAAATCCACGGATTTCTTAAGTGTTTATGTAAAGTAGATATTTTACTTGAATTATGTTCGTTGAATATTACGACTTCTAAGGGTATTAATTGTAGAATTTATGGTGACTACCCACAGAAGTACTATTTTTTCTTGTCGTGTATATTCTCTGTTATGTGTTGTTTATGTTCTTTCAATGCCTTAAATTATGTTATATCTCAATAATGTAATTGATGTTTTGTCATCATTTATGTCGTATATCTCACTTCTCACGGAAACCAACTTCACATTAGGGGAACCATTATGTACTTTGGTTCTAAATAAAGTATTGTTGATTCATACATATACCTCAAGATCAGTGGGAGTCAGTTCATAATTTTTTCTTATGCATGACATTATATTCGCCAATAGCGATCTTGGTCTTTTACAATAGACTAAGAGTCGTTTATGTGAGAACTTTTAGAAAGATGTGATTAGGCATTTTATGTGATTGAAATAAAGCTATTTCATGATATATCACTTTAAATTTTGGGAATGCCTTATAAAGCACATACTTATAAAGTTTATAAATATGTGACATTATGACATGCTTTTCTAATGTTGTTATATTGCATAAAGAAGACAAGCTTAATCTTAATCAACACCCGCCTAATGAATTGAAACATAGATAAAGTATTGAGATATTAAGAAATCACATGCTCACTTATAGAAAATCAACACATCCACAGATTGTTGAATTTTAAGATTCAGACTTAGGTAGATGTTTAAACCTAAAGATTGCCCTCTCGGCTAGGTGCATCTCATAACTATAGATGTAACATCTTAGAAAAATCATAAACCATGAGTTGCTCTACACGTTTACCATTAAAGATGAATTTATGACATGTTTTGAGGCTATATTTAGGGAGCATGATTGCATAATTTGACAGCATGTTTGCATAATTTGACAATTAAGTCGCAATCAAATTCTCCATTTATGACATATTATTTAAGGGATCAAAACACATGAACCTTAAATATTGATTATTGGAACATGATGTTAGAAGAGAAAGAATTGTCATTGAGCTTTTAATGTACTTCAACATCTATTATATTCTGTTTTTCCACTGTGTACGCATATTATTCTTGGATGCATGATAACAGAACTTGTCTTTGTTTAAGATATTATGGGACCATTATGAAAACTCTTGCTAATGGCCTAGTCATTATAATCGTTAATATTGTGGTACACAGTAGGAATCATGTTGCAAAATATTGTGGCACTTATGAAAACTAGTTAAAGAAAAGTATTAACATTTTATGCATGCCTTATGATTCTTGATGAAAACATTAATGAGTATTCCTAACAACCAAGTGCGAGACTATAAGATAAATTAATTATGGTATTTATCTTTCCCCTAATTGTGGTCTAATAGGAATTCTTGTTTTCAAGTAAACATGTTAATTCTATAATTATAGTTACCTAATTAGAGTTATTTTCCTATTAAAGCTCTTCCGTGATGGACGGTCGAGATTAAGTCCTAATTAAACCCTAACTGGAATTTGGTCCTCTCTTCTCCTATATATATTATGTCTTTAGGCCATCATAAAGCATACTTAAGAAATACTTAAGAAACACATAATGAAGGTGTATAGGTAGAAAGAGAGAAATCCAAAATCTCCAACTAAAGTTGTTCGTTAGCGGATCGTGTTCAAGCGGATCAAAGACTCTACACGACACGATAAAAGAGGTATTCTTCTTTCATATCTATTTACGTATCTATTTGTGATGATCATTGTGTTCAACGATTTATGGGTCATGTAGATTAAGGATTACATAGTTAAAATGCATTACCTTGGAAAATGAGTCCAGGTTTTTCCCTTCATAAGCTCCCAGAGCATCCAAGAAGCTATATTTGGGGTACTATACAAACAAGCTTGAGAGAATTTACCAACTCGCCAACAAGAAAGGAAGTGTCCGAAGGGAGTAATGTTTGGGCACCACCAGCTGAGTTCACCTAATTTCTGATCTAAGAAAATGATAATGGATCAAATACCTAGGAGTCTTGGCTTAGATAAAAAACAAAACATAGGAATATCAATGAAGTTAGTCGTTTGATGCTCTTAAACCAAGTAAATGAACAAGTTTCTCGAGACGGAGTTCACACACAAATTACCTTCTCGTGACCGCATTAACAACGACAATAATCTCAGCAGCCTCATAAGCTCTCTGAGTTATTGAAGGACAAATCCAACAACTTTTTTCACTTGCCCCCATCGACTTCAAGTCATATGCAGCCCTCACCGTCTGTTGTTTTCCTATTTCTGATATACCATTATCCACCGATGTTTTAGCCACAGTGTTAGTGTTGATTATACCCAAGCTCTCATATTCAGATTCCCTTGCTCTTTTCAAAAAATACATGTATTCACTCACAAGGAAAAATCTGTAAATTAGTCAAAACATATAAATAAAAAGCCACAGAAGACATATGAAGTTACATTTTATTTGTTTATTTTTCTCTATGGGAAACTACATTAAACCCCTCATCGTATGGTCCGTTTTGCAGTCAACACCATTAATCTTGTTTTGTTACGGCCAACCCCCTATCGTATGCCAAAATACACACTTTGCATCCACTCAACATTTTGCACTTTTTAGGGGTATTTTCGTCAAATTGCAAAAGTTTTAATATTTTAAAAAGAAATTATTAATCGACTAATTTTTTTCGAGATTTTTTTTAAAAGAAGCCTAAATTATTTTATTAAGATCATGGAACTTAAGGATTTACTTTGGAATAAAATATTTTGGAGGAATATTTTAAATTAACCATTCGAAAAAATAAATTTGTCTAAATACTTAAAATAAATTGTCTAAAGATTAAAAAAAAATATTAAAAAAGAAGCCTAAATTCCTTGGTCTTAAAAAAAATAAGAAACCAAAAAAGTGGTCAAATTTAATAAATCTTTGATTTTGTCTTTAAAAAAATAAAAAATATATTGATTTTTTTGGAAATTTGACGAAAATACCCCTGAAAAAAGTGCAAAATTTTGAGTTTGGGTAAAGTGTGTTGTAGCGTTAAAAATTCTAAATCTTTAAAATAAAGACAAGAAAAATTAGGTACAAATAATTTTGTATATCTTCAAGCAATATGGGGTTACAATCTCTAGTAATCCTCTGATTCTTTTCTAATCTTAAAACTTGGTTGACATGAAGGTGGAATTGACTTTGATCGCTTCCATGTGATTTAAGTTGAACGTTAATCCAAGGGCTTTGAGCTTGATCTTGAATTGACAATCGACTTGACTTGATATTTGCGACGAACAATTTAATCTTCGTCTTGACTTGTTGAACTTGTTGAACGTCAATCTTTTTTAGAGGAATCTTGATCTTCAAAAATACTTGGATGCTTGACAAACGTTGATGCGAGGGCTTGGCAGCTTGATCTCAGATCGAACGGAAATTTGATTTAGAATTTGTTTTGAAGGTTGATGAAGATTGGTATGATCTTCGTCTTCAGTTCTTCGGATATGTTGGGCTTTGATCTTCTTGAATGGACTTGAATCTTCAAAAGACGGTTTTTTGAGGGTCTTTTGACTTGATCTCGAATCAAACGGACTTTTTGCTTGAAGATTGTTGAAGAATGGTATGAACTTGATTTGGACTTGTTGAATTTATTGAAGCTCGATCTTCCTCGATAAAAGTGTGATCTTCAAAAACGGTTATTTGGTGGACTTGAGGCTTGATGATGGATCAAACAAAGATTTTCGCGAAGAACGGCTTGAAGATGGATGAACTTGGTGGAGCGAAAAACTTAGAGCTTTTCCCTCTTTAACTTGTGAATATTTGTGTGTCATTTTCTTTATGAGAGGACCCATATTTATAGTTGTAAAAACCTAGAGCTCATTGCTTGTGATTGGTCGATTTTATTTTCAAGATAAGCATGGATTTAATTTGGCTTGCTTATCAAGAAACACATCATATTTCCACATGGCCTAACATCATTGGTTAGAATACTCATCTTTTCCACATGGCCTTGTTTGATTGGCTGCATCACATCATCATTTTTTCATGTGGCTTTATTTGATTGGTTGCAATTTTCCATCTTTTTCATGTGGCATTATTTGATTGGCCAATCAAATAGATATTAGAAAATCAATTAATTAACCTATTAATAATTTGAATTTAATTTAGTAAAATTCCATATTAAAAATAGAAATAATTAATTTAATTTCTAATAATTTAATTTGACACTTGTCAATATTTAATCGGAGTAGACAAAATTTATTTGTCTACAAATGCCCCCTTGCGACTTGTCACGAATAGCATTGTAAAAATGCGTCTTGAAGTGAATATGTCGCAACATATTTATTTTTGAGCCATCAATGAGATTAATAGAAAATTGTACTTCACTTTGAAAAATCCAAACTTTGGAGGGCTTCTATGGCAATTGCTTTAGGGACTAGAATGAAATTTAGGTACCAAATTCCTTTTTCCTTATGTACAACCCACGTGACATTGTTTCCTTGTTTTTTTTTTGGACTTGGTCTATGTAGACTAGGAACATGCAATAATTCTTTAAGTCACCTTCTTCAAATGCAATTTGCAGACACCGAAAATCTGCTATTTCTCCTCCATTTTTTTTTTCAATTAGAATATAAATTCTGCACTTTCTTAGAGAGCTTACCCAATCAAGAGGACTCCTCATCAAACACAAAAACATACAGAATTTGTTCCCAATGAGGATTCCGACGAAAATTGATATAATAGGAATTTTAACAAATCCGAAAATCAATTTCTTCTCAGGAGATTAATTGCAATTGTATTTGAACTGGGACTTTCTTTCAAGAAAGCTATATGTAGCGCCAACCCCCACGGTTCCTTCTTCACCACCAAAACCTCGATTCATTCTCTATGTCGTCCCCTTTTCTCTTTTATTCTTCTTCTCAATTATGTTCCAGCGACAGAGAGGGAGAGTAATTGACCGGCTTAGAGAGAGAGCCGATTGGAGGTATAAAGCTTTGATAAATCGTGAAGAGCAGTGGATAAAGAATCAGATGTGGTGCTTTTTATTTTATTCTTTAGCTTCTAAAAGGAGTTGTTTTTCGAGGTTGGAGACTGTGGATTTGAGGAAAAGGATGGCTTGGTCGAGTTCACTGCCGTGTACGAGGTCTTCAACAATCTTCGTCCAGTTGTCACTGGAGGTTCCGCCGCTGGACTCCATTGATTTTCCTTTTTTTTTTGTTCTCAGATGAGTTGCAGATTCTTTTCTTTTCTTTTTTCTTTTTTTTTTGTTCATTGAATCACTCTTCTTTCTTTTTGTTTGCAGGGTGCAACAGGTTTTGTATTAAAGATAGGAAGAATCTCTTTTATTGGAATTGTCGACGACCCGAGACGTGATTTTTTTCATATCCTTGCTCATCAATAACTCTTGTTTTATGCTTAGTTTGCCTTTGAACTTTGGTCGTACTCAAACACGAAATTTCTTGTTTATTAGGCGACATGGAAAATTTATTTATCATTGCTAATGCACATCCGTCAACAAAAACTCGGAGCCAACTCACATCATCAACTTGACGCTCCCATAATTGAAAATAATGTGAAGTTGTGGCAAATTGTGACGACTTGCGGTCCATTGATCTTTACTTCGATACTTTGGGGCGACGCACTACCAAAGGAGATGCTGACAAATTCTGGAGCTCTTGCAAGGAGAGGAGGAGCACACTCAAACCTTAATCGACACAACATCATTGGTGAACTTGAAGGGGGAGACATTCTTTTCACGACTCGACATCAAAGAAACCTTGTGGGATGAGACATTCATTCGACGACTCGGCATCAAAGGAGCCTTAAATGAGACATTCTTTTCACGTCTTGGCATCAAAGATGGCTTCAATGGCGAGACTTGGCTTCAAACACACGCGCACTCATCTTGTTGCTCATACTCATGCATCCCTTCCATTGAAGATGTCGACTTCATTCGTCAAAGAAACATTCAAGATGACTAAACTCTTGAAGAACTTCGCCAATTCTCTTTGTTGGGCAAAGCGGAATGACGTACTTGTTGCACTCCACCCTGAATTTTCAAAGAACCTCGCCGATATGGGAGTGGTCAAACGACATACTTATCAAACTACGTTCCATCTTCTTAAAGGACTTCTCTAGTTAAACATGCAAGGCATATCCTTTTCGTAGTTGGAATGACAGTTTGGAAGTATCGACTTTGATCAAACAACACATAAGTGTCTAGTCAATGATCAAGTGAGATGGGAGCATGATTGCAGCTATCCTCTTGGAGCAAACTGATTGAAGATTGGAATCAAGGCACACATTAAATCATCATATTGAAGTTTGCAGTATCAACTCAAGAAGCGCTCAAAAGCTTGGAGCATATTTCGATGTCAACATTCAAAGCATTGGCGTTCCTTATTTCCTACTTGACGGAAGCTTTACTTGTCTTTATTGGAACATCACATCTCAGGGAGCTTCATGTAACATCTTCAGCTCAAGATAGATTGGTGAAAGGATATGACTGAACTCAGAATTTTTTGAGCTGCTCATGCAAGCGAGGAGTAACGTGCAGTTTAGACTCGTGTGTCATGGAGCAATTGACTTGAAGGCTTGGACACTTGAAGAACACGCAGACCCTTTTGCTCGTGCCTAGGAGGACTTGAAGACTTGAATGATTTGCAGACCTTCGACGTGTTTAGAAGACTTGCACATTTGGTTTGAAGACTTGAAGGATTTGTAGACCTTTTGGCTCGTGTCTAGGAGATTTGAAGATTTGAAGGATTTGCTTGAAGACTTGGATTTGAAGAATTTGCAAACCTTTTGACTCGTGTCTAGGAGGACTTGAAGATTTGAATGATTCGCTTTGAAGACTTGACGAATTTACTTTGAATTCAAATATGCAAACAGTTTATACTCGTGTTAAGGAGAATGTTGATAGTTTATACTCTTATCAAGGAGTACATGATTTGACACTTAATTTGAAGATTTTAGATAGTTTAAGCTCATATCAAGGAGCATATTGGTTGTAATGAAATTCGATGTCGCGCCCTCTTCATCGTCGGTGTCATCCGTATCATCACCTTCAGTATCAAGGACGTGGGTTGAGCTTTCTTCTTTAGTAGATTTCATGCTTGTTTCAATGTCATGCGCACGCGTCGCCAACTCCTCAAAGGTTTTTGGTTTGATTCCTTGAAGTATGTATGCGAGACCCCAATTCATCCCCTGAATGCAAATCTCTATGGCTGAAGTTTCAGACAATTTCTCTTTGCGGCTTAAGGGTAGATTTCTCCATCTATTGACATACTCAATCACTGGCTCATCTTCTTGTTGATGTGAATTCGCAAGCTCTATCATGCTCACAGTGCGTCGAGTGCTATAAAAGCGATTGAAGAATGCACTTTGTAGATCTTTCCAGTTGTCAATGGAGTTTGGCTCAAGACTAATATACCAATCAAAAGCGATGTCTTCTAAGGATCGAACAAATTGCTTGACTAGAAGATCTCCATCAGTTCCGACACTACTGCATGTTTCGACGAAGTGAGCAACATGTTGCCTTGGGTCTCCTTTTCCATCAAATCTTTGAAACTTTGGAGGTTGATAGCTTTTCGGCATTTGCAATTGCTCTATTCTTTGAGTATAAGGCTTCGTGTAACTTTTGGAAGTCTTGTGTTGAGCTATATGTTCCTTTGCAACTTCTTTGATGAACTTCTTCAATTGAGGGCGGAGACAAGGCCTTGTGAGGAAATTTGAATTTGTTGGCTTGAGGACTTAGAATATTCTCCAAAATCCGCATCTTGAATGATTTCTTCAAAAGACTTTGTGTTCGCCATGATGCCTTGCTCTTCCTTCCTCGCAAGACTCGACTTGTGGAAAAGATAAGTGGCTTGGAGTCTTTCACTTAGGACTTCATCAAATTCTTGAGCTTCAACTCCTTGATCAGCCTTTGCATGCGTCATTCCTTGACCGTCACTTTTTACATCTTCTTGTTCATTAGGATGCGTTGCGACTTCAATTGTGTCACTTGAAGGTTTGATACATCCTTGAACTTTGACTTTGTCAATGACTTCTTCAACGTTGTGATTTCCTTCTTGGCTCTCTAGTTTTTGGAGAAGACAATTCAAGCGCACTTCACGTCTATCCATTTGTGTTGTGAAGCTCTCAATAGCTCTCGCCAGCGCAGCAACTCGCTCCTCCATTGAAGATGCTTGATTCTTTTCCTTAGCTTCGTGTCTTGCCCCCGGTGCGAGTGTAACTTTCATCATCGGTTGCGAATAGCCTCTGCTTGTTGCCCCCATTGACTTGTCCATTGTTGAGCAACGGTGACTTCTTGTGATTTCCAATTTGAGACTTGTTGGAAAAGAGATGAAAGGTAAAGATGGTCCCACTGGGCGTGCCAAAAATTTGTAGCGTTAAATATTCTGAATCTTTAAAATAAAGACAAGAAAAATTAGGTACAAATAAATTTTGTATTTCTTCAAGCAATATGGGGTTACAATCTCTAGTAATCCTCTGATTCTTATCTAATCTTGAAACTTGGCTAACTTGAAGGTGGAATTGACTTTGATCGCTTCCACGTGATTTAAGTTGAACGTTAATCCAAGGGCTTTGAGCTTGATCTTGAATTGACAATCGACTTGACTTGATATTTGCGACGAACAATTTAATCTTCGTCTTGACTTGTTGAACTTGTTGAACGTCAATCTTCTTTAGATGAATCTTGATCTTCAAAAATAATTGGATGCTTGGCAAACGTTGATGCGAGGGCTTGGCAGCTTGATCTCGGATCGAACGGAAATTTGATTTAAAATTTGTTTTAAAGGTTGATGAAGATTGGTATGATCTTCGTCTTCAGTTCTTCGGATATGTTGGGCTTTGATCTTCTTGAATGGACTTGAATCTTCAAAAGACGGTTTTTTCGAGGGTCTTTTGACTTGATCTTGAATCAAACGGACTTTTTGCTTGAAGATTGTTGAAGAACGGTATGAACTTGATTTGGACTTGTTGAATTTATTGAAGCTCGATCTTCCTCGATAAAAGTGCGATCTTCAAAACGGTTATTTGGTGGACTTGAGGCTTGATGATGGATCAAACAAAGATTTTCACGAAGAACGCCTTGAATCCCGTGAAGAACGCTTGAAGATGGATGAACTTGGTGGAGCGAAAACTTAGAGCTTTTCCCTCTTCAACTTGTGAATATTTGTGTGTCCTTTTCTTTATGAGAGGACCCCTATTTATAGTTGTAAAAACCTAGAGCTCATTGCTTGTGATTGGTCGATTTTATTTTCAAGATAAGCATGGATTTAATTTGGCTTGCTTATCAAGAAACACATCATATTTCCACATGGCCTAACATCATTGGTTAGAATACTCCATCTTTTCCACATGGCCTTGTTTGATTGGCTGCATCACATCATCATTTTTTCACGTGGCTTTATTTGATTGGTTGCAACTTTCTATCTTTTCCATGTGGCCTTATTTGATTGGCCAATCAAATAGATATTAGAAAATTAATTAATTAACCTATTAATAATTGGAGTTTAATTTAGTTAAATTCCAAATTAAAAATAGAAATAATTAATTTAATTTCTAATAATTTAATTTGACACTTGTCATATTTAATCGGAGTAGACAAAATTTATTTGTCTACATGTGTATTTCGGCATACGACAGAGGGTTGACCGTAACAAAATAAAGTTAAGAGTGTTGACTGCAAAATGGACCATACGATGTGGGTTTAATGTAATTTTCCCTTTTTTTCTAATAGTCGGGGACTCAGGTGGGTAGGTGCAGTCACCCTTTAACCCCTAACATAAAAATTTGAAATATCAACTAAGTAATTAATACTTCAGGTACCCTGTTTAATCAGTTATGTAAAGGCATGTTTCATCCTAAAGTTCTGAGTTCCTAGTTGCAGGCCACTGCCAATAGTTAAGGAATATCATCTCTTAAACGATGGTATTGTTCAAGTTATCTTGCTTGCAAATGAACTTGGCTTTTGGTCTATTCCTTTCGCATGTATATATTTACCATTAAAACAATGTTGGGTTTGCAACCTATTCGGTGAACAGAATCTGGCTATCAGTTCGCCCTACATGCGAATGGACGTGTTTGGGAGTATGCAGCACTAAAGAATTTGGGCATTTATAATCTCTCCGTGTCTCTTTAATAAGGTCTTTTTAAATTTGGACAACCACGACAATAAGAGATGCTCAATATCCACTATAAAAAGATAATAATATTAAGAACATCAAGGTTCTCTATATATTCGGCTTCATTGTTTTCCTAACATTGTATATTTACTTGAACAAGAGAACCATATCAACAATAAGCGAGTATTAAGGTTTATTTGTGTCCTTTTCTCTTGTTCTTTTTTTCTTTTTTACTTGTTGAAGACACTGGCATGGGCTAAGAAATATCTTTTTCTTTGGTTGTCAATTTGGCAACTGCCACGTGGCAATTCAACATAGTTTTACTAAATTTTACGTATATTTGTACGTTACGTTAAAGCAATTTATTTTTACTTCTATATAAACTTTATGATACTGAATTTCATACTTTCTATCTAGCCATCTAAGTGTGGAGGATGTTATTTAAATTAATTAATAATCAATGCATTTTATTGAAGTTTCATATGGGAGAAATTATTGTGGTAAAATTGGAAGATGTTATAATGAAAAACGAAATGTAGAACACTAAAATTTCAGGTGAAAACACAATCAACTTCCCATATATCCAATAATTAACTGTAGGACCAAATTATCCCACTTGTCATCATTACAGAAATTAAACCCAAAATTCTGAATCTCAAAATAATTCCTAGAAGCAACATTGCTAAGTACATACTTTGCTACTCATGCAATTAAATTTCCCTTTTGTAGGATGTACATATTGACTTGCACAAGAACAATTACAAAAGATCGATATAGGTATATATATATATAGCAACCCCACCTGCTGTCGGGGTGACGGGGTTGGTGTCGATCATACTTCGGCGGCAGAAGGAGGTCTTGGCTGTAGTTGGATTTCCGGGTGGTTGCTATCGGTATCATCCCAATTAGTGGTGCGATAATAGGTTGCGTATAGTATCAACTGCCCAATTCCAGATACCGTGCCCAATGCATTTGGAATCTACCATTAAACCATAAATACAACATGGAGTTAATTTGCATGCAAACTTGTTTCCAAAAATATTAAAATAAATGATATAATTTCATCACAAACCCTTTTGTAAATCTACGTATGTTTTAATTAGGGTGTAATGTCCTTTTTATACCGGCCACTTTGTGTATATAACTTTGTAGGACGAAAATAAAAGACTGCCCTATAACTTTTTTTCAAAACTTAAAATGCCCGTTTTTTTCGGCCCTTGTAAAAGTGCCCCGTAAGTCTTGTAAAATCTTGAGAAAATGCCCGTTTGCCTTATTTGGGCCAAAAATGCCTACGTGGCGGTACAGTCAACGCCACGTCATAAAATAGCTCCGCCACGTCATATTTTCAGCCAATAATAATAAATATATATAAATCAAAAATAATAAACATATATATAAATAATAAAGATATACATACATATATAAATAATAAAGAGATATATATATAAATAGTAATAAACATAGATATATAAATAATAAAGATATATATATATATATAAATAATAATAAACATATATATATATATATAAATAACAAAAAGAATTAAAAAACAAATTTGAAAAAAAAATAAAAAAACCCTACCGCACCTCCCACCCCGACCCTTCCTACCCCCCCACACCCCCGCCACCCATCATCCCCCGCCGATGTCCATGGACAAGCAGATCATGGATCTATCCAACACCAACAACACCGACTTCATCGATTTTTTGAAATCAGAGAAGAAGGATGATATAATTCCGAGCTACGATTTCATGCCGATTCGACCGATCGTCGGATCCTCATCGCCGCCGCCTCGCTCCTCCAATTTCGATTTAGGTGGCGGCGGTGGTGATGATGACGCGCCGCTGAGGTCGTGATCGTCTCTCGATTCCAGGCCGAGTGGTGGAGCCACCACCACCACTGCAATTGTGGGGTTCCGGCGATTCGACAGCGGGGGGGGGGGGGTAATGGCGGGGATGGAATTTTTTATTTTTTTTGTTTTTTATTTATTTTATATAATATTAAAATATTGATTATTTTATAAATTAGTATAAATAATAATATATGTTGATATTATTATTTATATATAATATATGTTTTACTTTACTTTTACAAATGATTATATATATATATATATATATGTTTATTATTTATATATATATATTTTTTGGGGGGCAAAGTGCAATTTATTTTGGGGTGCAAATACAATATTTAAAGTTACAAGGGTTTTGGAGTGCAAATACAACTTGTTGACGTGGCCGCCACTGTACCGCCACGTAGGCATTTTTAGCCCGATTAAGGCAAACGGGCATTTTCTCAAGATTTTACAAGACTTACGGGGCATTTTTACAAGGCCCGAAAAAAACGGGCATTTTAAGTTTTGAAAAAAAGTTATAGGGCGGTTTTAATATTTCGTCCTATGAATGCTTGTAATTATTGTAAGATGATAATAAGTGTTTAGAGTTCTGAAATATATTCAATGTGAGTGCTTTATATGACAAATAGAGTGACAAAATGAGATACATACATGTATAGAACATTCTTTGCGATCGATATCATGGATATATACTTAAAGTCCCAATCATGTCATGCTTATAAAATGTCATTCCATCAATAGAATTAAATTATCATATATACTAGAGAAAATTAAACATTCTTATGTACATAATGATAGGATTTAACTATTAAAGTAAGAAAATATTCATGTTCTCCACAGTTTAACAATTCATATATATAATTAGCCAAATATACGATGTAGCTATGGATGAAAACTTACGAGGATGTAGGGATCAATCTTGAGGAGCGCATAGATAAGCCATATAATACCATTCCCAAGGTTGCCTAGTGACAGGTAAAATGGCATAAACTTCACACTTTTTGTCTTGATAACTCTTTGCTGCAATGTTTCACAAGAAAAAAGCATATCAAATACAACCTTGGTAAAAGGAAATCTATTTTTGCTTACGAAAACAATTTAACAAAAAAAAAAAAGCAAGACTTTATGCCTAATAGCAAATAAGCCCACGTGTAAAAAGAGTGGGAAGTAGTAGCTGTATTTGTGATTGCATACCTGTGTGCATATATTTTTTACATAAAACACTATGGATTAAAACTTCTATTTTTGCAATCTAAGGATCTTAAAAAAAAAAAATACTTTCATCACTCTATGTTTCTATACGTGCAGCAACAAATTTCTCACTATATATTTATTCTTAAAGTATAATCGCAAAAGAAGTCTTTTATATGCACAGAAAACTCAAGCTCACTCTAAGCTTTTCGAGCATGAATATTAAGAGAGAAAAACTGCTCCTTATTTAAAAAATGCGGAATATGCTTAATTATCATATCACATATGTGGTTTTCTATAAATTATTTAGAAAAGGGAAAAAGAAATGCACCATGACAGTTAGGGGTGCCGCATACATCCCAATATTAAGGATGATGGCCACTATACCGACTAGCATAGACCTGCTGGCGTTCGTATGGAGAGCCAACATTGCTATGAGCACCAACATGATGAAAAATAACAGCTCCGCCACAAATATAATAAGAACCTTGCGCTGAAATTTCGTTCAAAAAAAAAAAAGGACATGTTAGTTACTAGTGTATAATGTATATATAGTTAGCTTCTTTTTTTTCTTGATTATCATTTTCTAAAAGGCTGGATAAGATATGGTATCAAAGTTATTCGACAATGTAACTTAAAACCCTAGGGTGGATGGGATGTAAATAAAGAATAGCCCCCAGCAATTTCAAAAGAAAACCTCCCGAGCTATAAAATACTTGCGTATATAGATAATTAATGCACGTCTTTTTGGTAACACATAATGCACATCATGTAGTTACAAAATCATAGCATCATCATTGATCTATATTTTCAGTCTAGGTAAAATATATTGAATTAAGAAGGTACAATACTTACGCGCTTTGGCCAGTTAGCGAAGCGCAGGTAGATGATGATGTAAGATAACTGTATGACAGTTCCTGCAGCATTGATCGTGAGGACGAGAAAGCTGTCGGAGTGGACAAAAGGCAAGCCATAGAAGACCCACATAGCGCAGTTGAGCACCGTCGCCAAGTATGGATCGGGCCGGAATGATTGCACGCTTTTGGATTTACATATCTTATGGAATGTGTCACTGCATGCATGCACAAAACATCCATCAAAGTTTACAACAAATTGTTAATTTGTTGTTATTATCATTATGTGGGGTTGAACTTTTTTTCTTGTGGACATGTTCCTTGCATTATGAAATCACGTGTAGTTTGAAATGTTGTAGAAGTACTTGTGACTTGAGCAATATATCTGACGCAACAATTCATCAATTGCACAAAATAATTTTTGTAATAATAGATAGAGTCTCTATATTAAACGTAGACCGCATATATATGGTAGCAAGTGGGCAAGAGTATTACACTGGGGAGAGGAAGAGGAACAAAGAGATGACATTACCTGCACTTAATGACAAAGAAAGGTTATACGCATATGCATGTAAAGGGGAGAAATACAATGTGAAAATTGAAACAATATTAACTTAATTAAAATCACAATTTATACTTTTTTCTGCTTGTTTGGTTAAAACTCTTTTCTCAACTTCAACAAAATGATTAGGCGATTCACTTGTATTTATAATGTGTCCTACATAAGTATCAGTTAATAAGAAATGGCACAATCCAACTAACTATAGAAACAATATCTTTAGTTATTGTACAACAAAACAAATCTTACGGTGTTGCATGAAATTCCACATAGGCAGAGTTTGTCCAAATTTAAATATAATGAGCGTATAACGGTACTGTGGATTTAATTTGGAATAGAGTTAATGTCGTCTGGTAAGTGAATTCGTTCTATTTTTATTTCTAGATCTTAATTACAGCCAAAGAAAACAATTCTGTATTTCATCAAGAATAGAATCCTTTAACATTATTCTTGTTAATTCACTTACTGATCTCTGATATATAAGAAGAATAATCTTACCTCTGATGGAATATACTTTGGAGATTTATCCATATATTTAAACATTGCAAGAAGTAGCATAATGATAGACTAACAATAAAATCAATGTCCAAAATGGCAAAAAAAATTAGAAATTAGAGCTTAATCGAGGATAATATAAAAGATTCAAATGACAAACCAACGATCCCAACGATATTCCTTGTAGTTTCTGTGCTCGTCATTTATGGAGCTTAATAATAAACATATAGATGTGGGTGGAGAAGATAATCAAGAAAAAAAGATGATGAAAATGGATAAAGAAGGAAACGAGAAAAACACGAATGAGATTCGGACTATAATGCTACTTTTAAGGGTATAAGAACTGTAATGCGTATGGAAAAGCATAGAAGAGAAATTGCATGGATAAGTGTGTGACAACTAACAAGATAATGGGGAAAAAAAGGTAGAGAGAGATTTAGAGTAGAATTTCACAAAATTAAACCGAATGGTAAATTGGCAGTTGGGCCAAAACGTTGTGAAGACACCTAAGAAAATGAAAAATTATTTCTAGTCAATATGTGTTATATGTATCATTTATATACCTTATTTTTATTGCCTGTCGTTGACGTTAGGGTTAAATTGGATCAAAGTGATGAAATCAATTCAGGGTATTTGGTTTTGAAAAAATAAAGAATTGGATTTATTCAATCGATCCAATTCAGTTCAACTTGAGTAAATTTTGATTGAATCTGACCTGAATTGATTTCTAATTTTTATTTTTTTTATTTTATTCTTCTAGTGTAAAGAAAAAATGCGATAACATGGATTAAATTTACTTCTAAAACTAGAGAAAGTGTGTTACAAACTACAAAATAATACATATTTGATGTGGGTAATATCCGTATTGGGCTAGTCCGCTTAATTACAAGGCCCGAGCCCAGTAGGCAGTCGGCCTAATGATCGTATATCGGGGATGGCACCTGATATACATGCCAATATCAAATATCCATATTCGATATGGTACAACGTTCGCAGAAATTACGGGTGCGGTCCCTGCATCCCGAGGCCTATATATATCCGGGTTCTGCTAATCAAGACAAGTATCATTAATTACCATACATTGTTCACTTGCATGTCGAATACGCATATTCAATATTGAGTACCCATCCGACATATAGCATCCGATATACAGCATCCGATATACACTCCGATATACTTACCTGATATATACCTTCGACATACCTACCCCCGACATGGACATATCCTCGACATCCGCCATATCCCCGACATAAAAGATATTCAACATCCACATGGATTCGATATATCTTCTCCTTCGACATCCTGTGAAGCATCTAGTGTTACTCTGAGGTGTTCCATACTAAAGTCTACCTAGAACTAGCGTTAGTGATAGGAGACATAGTTTGTATTAGGTTGACTATTGTATCATTGACTTTGTCACTAATATACGATATATTACCAAACTAGTGGCGTCGTCTGTGGGAACACCACATTCCAGATGAAGACGCTAAGATGCAGCGCAGGGTGGCTCGATCACGATCCGTAAGACCTACCATGGATAATTCGACTGCAGAGAATGCTCCACGAGAGGTTCCGTTTCATGACTATAGTATTGAACAACAACGCGATCCACCTCCTCATCCAACAGCAACTCAGGGGCTCGCACCTGCGAGTCCCACTATTCACCAGCCAGAGATCATTGCTCAGATTAACGCCACTATGCAGACAACATTGAATGTCACTTTGGCTACATTGCTACCCCACCTAGTGAACCAGGGTACCGGCAACTCACTTCCTCAGCCTCATGAATCTAGGATGAGAAGTCCTGCATAGGGGTCCAGGGCTCAGGAGCGTGAGGAAATTGCGAAGTCCATGAGGGAAAGCCCAATTTTTAGAGCTCACAGTGGAGGAGCTCCCGATCCTAAGGTTGAGATGAGGGACTGTAGACACATAAAATTTGTGTCTAATTAAATCTCGACACATGGAGAATAATATATTAATTTTCAATTTATTTTTCTATTTTATTTTGGATTTATAATAAATTTATTTCCAAAGTAAAGTAGTTAAATTTATTGATTTTAATATATATGATGGATAAATTGAATAATGTCTTATTTATTAATTGGAGTTAAATTATCCAATTAAATTAAATAATGACAAGTCTTGTAAAGCAAGAAAATGAAAATAAATATATATTATTTAATCCTAGTATTTGAAAGGATTAAATAAATATATTCATCAAATATCAAGACAAGGAAAGTCTTCTTCTCCAAGATTCAATATTCAAGAGATATCAAGAAGATTCATTTAGATCAAGTCTTCCAAATCAAGAAATCGTAGACGCGATCACAACCGTTCATCTCATCAGAAGATTCTGATTGACATTCACTCTACAACTATAAATAGCGGTGCTCTTGAAGAACAAAAATCACAATTGGAGCTTCAAGAATTCAGAGCAATGAAGTTCAACAAATCATCTCCAACAAGCTCAACAATCTTCAAATGTATCCTTCAACAATCTTCAAGATGTTCTTCGTTAAAACTCATTTCAATCCGCCATCAATCCTCAAGTTCATCCAAAAACCATTTTTTGAAGATCGTGTCTCTGCCAAAAGATCAAATCTTCAAAAAATTCAAAAAGTCCAAATCAAATTCATATCGTTCTTCAACAACATTCAAACCAAAATCCGTTTGATCCGAGATCAAGTCACAAAACCCTCGAAAAACCATTTTTGAAGATCAAAATTCGTACTAGAAAGATCAAAACCCAAAAAATTCAAAGAACTGAGGACGAAGATCATATCACCCTTCATCAAATCCTCAAGTCAAATCATTGTTCATCAAATTCCCAAGCCAAATCGGTGTTCATCAAATCACCAAGTCAAATCGGTGTTCATCAAATCCCCAAGTCAAATTGGTGTTCATCAAATCCTCAAGTCAAATCAGTGTTCATCAAATCCTCAAGTCAAATCCTCAAATCAAATCACTGTTTAATCTGAGATCAAGTTCAAGACCCTCGAATTAACGTTTCTCCAAGTTCAAATCATTTCAGCAAAGATCAAATTGAAGATTTTCACTACAAATTTTGATATTGTTCTTGTAGAATTGAATCAGAGGATTAGATAGAGATTGAACTACAATTGTATTTTTAAATTACTCAAAAATTATTTTGTAATCTCTTTCTTGTTTTTATTTTCAGAATTCCAGAATTTGTCTTTACAAATTTGGCAATCTTCAAGATGTTCTTCGTTAAGAACTTCTTCCAATCCGTCATCAAGCCTCAAGTTCATCCAAAAACTGTTTTTTGAAGATCGTGTCTCCGCCGAGAAGATCAAATCTTCAACATATCCGGAAAAATCCAAATCAAATTCATACCGTTCTTCAACAACATTCAAACCAAAAATCCGTTTGATCCGAGATCAAGTCACAAGACCTTCGGAAAACCATTTTTGAAGATCAAAATCCGTACTAAAAAGATCAAAACCCAAAAAATCCAAAGAACTGAGGACGAAGATCATATCACCCTTCATCAAATCCTCAAGTCAAATCATTGTTCATCAAATCCCCAAGTCTAATCGATGTTCATCAAATCCCCAAGTCAAATCGGTGTTCATCAAATCCCCAAGTCAAATCGGTGTTCATCAAATCCTCAAGTCAAATCAGTGTTCATCAAATCCTCAAGTCAAATCCTCAAATCAAATCACCGTTTAATCCGAGATCAAGTACAAGACCGTCGAATTAACGTTTCTCCAAGTTCAAATCATTTCAGTGAAGATTAAATTGAAGATTTTCACTACAAAATTTGATATTGTTCTTGTAGAATTGAATCAGAGGATTAGATAGAGATTGAACTACAATTGTATTTTTAAATTTACTCAAAAATTATTTTGTAATCTCTTTCTTGTTTTTATTTTTAGAATTCAAGAATTTGTCTTTACAAATTTGGCATGCCCAGTGGGACCTCTCTACCTCTCATCTCCTTTCATCAAGAACAACAAATCAACCATATAGCACCAGTCAAGACAAGAAGGATGTCCGACTTATTGGTTGATCCATCCATTAAGATGCCAAGTAAAGTCGTCCACGATATTGTTCAAAATGACTTCTCTGTCTCCAACAACGTCAACAATGACGGGGATGTTGAAAACGACGACTCCTCCCCCCCAACTCATCACTCCGCATCGGGTTTCTCATCTCCGTTGGATACAGTGCACGCGTTGACAACAAGTGCTACAATTTTGGAGGAACAAATTGGGATGTTGACCAAAGCCATAGAGATGCTGAACAAATATTTGCAAGACCAAGACTCCAAGATAGAAAAATTGCTGAGTAGGGAAGACAAGATGGAAGAAAGTCATGTAAAGGAACTGAAGTTTGGAGGCTTTGAAGAGGGCGAAACATCCATGAAGCAACTATCTAATGAGAAGGAAAAGTCTATTGCGAAGGAGTTCCAAGTCTCTTCAAATGGCATGATCCCTACTGATCAATTGAAGGAGTTCATCATGGGAACTATCAAGGACAAGCTAGAAGGAGGCTTCAAATCATCATTTTCCTATTCCAAATCGTACACTCAAAGGATAGATAGCTTGAAGATGCTAAATGGCTACCAACCACCCAATTTCCAGCAGTTTGATGGCAAAGGAACCCAAAGCAACATGTAGCTCATTTTATTGAGACTTGCAACAATGCCGAAACTTACAGTGATCGTCTTGTCAAGCAATTTGTCCGCTCATTGAAGGGAAATGCATTTGATTGGTACACTAACTTGGAAGCAAACTCGATTGACAGTTGGGACGAGTTGGAGAAAGAATTCCTCAATCGCTTCTACAGCACAAGAAGGACCGTCAGCATGATTGAACTCACAAATGCTCGCCAATGGGATGAAGAGACAGTGATTGATTACATAAACCGTTGGAAAAACTTGAGTCTAAATTGCAAGGATCGGTTGTCCGAAACCTCGACTATAGAGATGTGCATCCAAGGCATGTAATGGGGGCTTCGTTACATTCTTCAAGGAATACAACCAAGGACGTTTGAAGAGTTAGCAACTCGTGCTCATGACATGGAATTGAGTATGGTGGCAAGTGGAGTCAATGGACCACCTATGCAAGATCCGAGAAGATTCAAAGACAAACAAGATGCAAGGAAATGAGGCAAACCTTTCAACAAAGAACCTACCAAAAAGTCTATGGCAATGAATGTTACTCCGTTAAGAATCCAAGCCAAGGCAAATGATAACAGTGACCAACGAAAAAGTGTTGCGGTATCTAGAAAGGCCAATAATTCACAAGCTAATGAGCAAAGGAAGATGACATTCAAGGAGATGCGGTCAAAGCGATATCCGTTCCTTGATTCTGACGTTTCAGCCATATTTGACAATTTGCTCAAAGCTAACCTGATTGAACTGCCTGAAATGAAGAGACCAGAAGAGGCCAGTCACTCTGATGATCATAAGTACTGCAAGTATCACCGTCTCGTAGGACACCCAATCCATGATTGCTTCATATTCAAAGATAAGGTGATGCGGTTGGCTCGTGATGGGAAGATCACTCTAGAAGAAGATGTCATGTCATCAAACCTTATTGCACTCTCAAGCCAAGTTGATAGTCTAGACGACTCCCATATCTTCGTTTCATGCAATGCGACTCACGAAGAAGAGAAAATTGCAGACTCTACTTCGAAGACTTCTCATGTCACGAACCAATGTATGTCCACTATATGCTTCACTGATGAAGACCTTCTACTAGGTTCCAAGTTCCACAACCGACCGCTGTTTGTCGCTGGCTATATTCGCAAGTCAATCGAATGCTGATCGACGGAGGCTCTACAATCAATATCTTGCCTCTACGCACTTTGAATGAATTAGGGATTGCGGTGGATGAGTTATCGCCTATCAAGTAGTCTTCTGATGATCCAAGGTTTCAACCAAGGGGGACAAAGAGCCATTGGCATCATAAGATTAGATCTCTTTATTGAAGATATGTCGTCCAGTATGCTATTCTATGTCATCGAATCCAACACATCCTACAACATGTTATTGGGTTGACCTTGGATACATGAAAATGGCGTTGTTCCTTCAACATTACACTAGTGCTTTGGATATTATCAAGATGGAGTCGAAAGAAAGGTACATGGTGATGTAAAGAATTTTTCTGATGCTGAATCACACTTTGCAGATGCAAAATACTATATTGAAGGAAAGAGCAATGTGAGACTCAATGGAACCGAGCAACTCCAGCAGCATGGTGTAAACGGCTCCGATAACACAAGGGACACAGAGAAGAGTAAAATTTATGGATATTCCCTTGGGACAAAGCCTTTGAAAGAACTTACATTTCCTCTTACAACACTTGGAAGGAAAGGGCCATCTCCTCCACTTGAAGGATTTGTTCGTCCATCCAAAGGACCAGAAACAAAGCACGGAACATTGCCCATAGAGAAGATTGAGCAATGCTTCGACCCGAAAGCTTTCAAATTACTGGTTAAAGCTGGATATGACCCTAACGAAGAACCACGATTGGAGGGACTCACTCTTGATGCTGCTGCAGAGAAGCCATACGGACTCAATACCACACAAGTCATGTTTAAGGAAAAGGGGCATACCGTTCCAAACATTCGGATAGGCCTTGGCTACAGGCCACCAAACCCAGTTAGTATTGCTATAAAAAGAGCTAACGCCAACTACATAGGCGAAGTAGAGGGTTCAACAACAGGCTGTGAAGAGAAGATGCCACACATGTCGGTCTTTGATAGACTTGGTCCGAATAAAATGGTCTTTGATAGACTTGGTCTGAATAAAACGGTCTTTGATAGACTTGGTCCGAATAAAACGGTATTTGATAGACTTTGTCTGAATAAAACGGTATTTGATAGGCTTAGTCCGAATAAAACAGTCTTCGATAGGCTTGGTCCAAATAAAAGGTTTGATTGGAAAAGGTTGAGTATTCCGCATATGTCGACACACGCTAAGAGAAACGGCAAGTCATCAAACTCTAAGAAAGTTCAAAGTCTGATCCCATCTCGAATGACTCGCCGTGAAGGCTTGATAGTGTCTTGTGGTGAAACACTCAAAGTCAAGTTGCAAATAGTGGTGCTCACGAAGACCAAACACGGAGATGAAGAGAGTGTAGGGTCGTCATGCCATATCACTTCTCATGAAGAAGATGTTGAAGAAGACGTCGGAGATGCACTTGTTGAGTGGGAGGAGGGTGTCAAGGCCATTGTTGATGAGTTAAAAGAGGTAAACTTGGGCAGCGTCAATGACCCAAGACCGATTCACATAAGTGCATTGCTCGGAGCTGATGAAGAACAAAGTTACGTTGAGTTGTTTCACAAGTTCAAGGATGTGTTTGCTTGGTCATACACAGAAATGCCAGGCTTGGACCCAAAGGTGGCGGTACACAACTTATCGGTAAAGAAAGATATCTGTCCCGTCAAGCAAGCCCAAGGAAGGTTTTGACCTGACTTAGTCCCATTGCTCGAAACCGAAGTTAACAAGCTCATTGAAGTCGGGTTCATTAGAGAAGTCAAATACCCAACTTGGATTTCTAGCATTGTGCCGGTAAGAAAGAAGAATGGACAAATCAGGGTTTGCGTCGACTTTAGAGACTTGAACGAAGCATGCCCTAAGGATGACTTTCCTCTACCGATTGCTGAACTAATGATTGATGCTACCATGGGACACAAAGCCTTGTCTTTCATGGACGGATCTTTCGGAAACAACCAAATTCGCATGGCTCCAAGGGATGAAGAATTGACTGCTTTCCGTACTCCGAAGGGTATATATTGCTACAAGGTGATGCTGTCTAGATTGAAGAACGCAGATGCTACCTATCAAAGGGCAATGCAAAATATCTTCGACGACATGTTGCACAAGAATGTTGAGTGTTATGTGGATGATCTTGTCGTAAAGTCGAGGGAAAGGAAAGATCACATAAGTGACTTACGAAAAGCCTTTGAGCGACTGCGGAAGTATCACTTAAGGATGAACCCTATGAAGTGTTCATTTGGCATAACATCAAGAAAGTTCCTTGGTTTCATTGTTCGTCAGCGAGGCATTGAAATCGAGCAAGCCAAGATTGATGCAATAGTTAAGATGCCGAAACCACGAAATATTCATGAACTCAAAAGTCTACAAGGGAAATTGGCGTATCTCCGAAGGTTCATCTCAAATTTAGTCAGTCATTGCCAACCTTTCAGTCATTTGATGAAGAAAGACATTCCATTTAGGTGGGATGAATCTTGTCGCAATGCTTTTGAACGAATCAAGTCATATCTGATAAAACCTCCCATTTTAGCCGCTCATGTGCCGGGACGTCCCTTGATCCTATATATTGCTGCCCAAGAAAGATCAGTGGGGGCATTGCTCGCCCAAGAAAATGACAAAGAGAAGGAAAATGCACTTTATTACCTGAGCCGAACAATGATGCCGAATGAGTTGAAGTACGCTCCTATTGAAAAGCTTTGCCTAGTCCTTGTGTTCTCAATTCAAAAATTGAAGCATTACTTTCAAGCTCATACCATTCATCTTGTATCCGAGCAAACCCTTTGAAGTATGTCATGACAAGGCCGGTGTTCTCTGATCGACTTGCAAGATGGTACCTTCAGCTGCAACAGTTTAAGATTGCATATATCCCTCAAAAGGCTGTGAAAGGACAAGTATTGGCGGATTTTCTAGCTGACCACCCTATTCCTGCCGAGTGGGAGTTAATGGACGACTTGCCTGATGAAGATGCGCTCGTGGTTGAGGTTACTCCTCCATGGGAAATGTACTTTGATGGTGCCGCACATAGAGATGGATTCGGCGCTGGCGTTATCTTTCTCACACCTAATGGAAAGGTCTTGCCGTATTCTTTCACATTAACTCAAAATTGCTCAAACAATGTTACGGAATATCAAGCTTTGATACTCGGGTTAGAAACGACAATTGAGCTGAGGCAACCTCACCTAAAAGTGTATGGCGATTCCAAGTTGGTTGTCAATCAATTGTATGGCGAATTTGAGGTTAAGAAGCTAGAACTCCTACCATATGTTGAGTATGCAAGAAGATTGATCAAAACTCTTGGTGACGTTACAGTAGAGCATGTGCCGAGGAAAGATAATGGGCAAGCTGATGTGTTAGATAAACTTGCTTCTATGTTGGTTACATCAGAAGAGAAGACGTCCATATCCGTGTGCCACAAATGGGTACTCCCGCCTATTCTAGAAGATAACGGTGAGCAATGTAATAATAATGAAAGTCATGTTGTGGAGGTATACAAAATTGAAGTGGAAGATTGGCGACAATCATTCAAGAACTACTTGAAGCACGGAAAATTGTCCGATGACGTACGTCAAAAGATCGACATTAGGCATCGTGCAGCTCGCTTCATCTTCTATAAAGACACACTCTATAGGCGCTCATTCGATGGAGTTTTCTTGTGCTGCCTAGGAAAAGAAGAAGCTGTGCAAAATATGGAAGAAGCACATTCTGGAATTTGTGGAGCTCATCAGTCTGGTCCAAAGTTACATTTTCGCATCGAAAGAATGGACTACTACAGGCCTACCATGGTTTTAGATTGCATGAAGTACGCACAAAGATGTAAAGCTTGTCAATTCTACGCAAACTTCATCCATCAGCCGCATGAACCTTTACATCCGACAGTAGCTTCTTGGCCTTTTGATTCGTGGGGTTTGGACGCTATCGTTCCTATGACAAAGTCTTCTGGCGAACACTTGTACATCTTGGCTGCAACCGACTACTTCTCAAAATGGGCCGAAGTTGTGCCTCTCAAAGAAGTCAAAAAGGAGACTGTTGTCAACTTCATTCGTACCAATATCATTTACCGCTACGGAGTTCCTCGATGCATCGTCACTGATAATGGAAAGTCGTTTTGCAATAGTTTGGTAGACAAGTTGTGTGAGAAGTTTGGATTCAAGCAAAGAAACTCTTCCATGTATTATGCTGCTTCTAATGGCCTCGCCGAAGAGTTCAACAAAACTCTCTGCAACTTGCTAAAGAAAGTGGTGGCGAAGTCAAAGAAAGATTGGCATGAAAGAATTGGAGAAGCTCTATGGGCATATAGAAATACACACAGAACGCCAACTCAAGCAACCCCGTATGCGTTGGTCTATGGAGTAGAAGCAGTTCTCCCTCTTGAGCAACAAATCCCGTCTTTAAGGATAGCTCTACAAGAAGGACTCGCCGAAGAAGAGAATGCTCGTTTGCACTTGCAAGAGCTAGATGCCCTTGATGAGAGAAGACTAGAAGTGCAACAAAAACTTGAGTGTTATCAAGCTCGTATCTCCAAGTCTTTTTACAAAAAGGTCCGCCAACGCTCATTTCAAGTTGGTGATTTGGTTCTCGCAGTGAGAAGGCCCATCATTATAACTCATCGAACCGAAAGCAAGTTCACTTCAAAGTGGGATGGTCCTTATGTCATTACAGAAGCATACACGAATGGCGCATATAAGTTGGTTGCCGAAGATGGATTAAGAATTGGTCCTATCAATGGAAAGTTCTTGAAACAATATTACCCTTAATTGATTGAGCATACTCCTGGCCCGCATAAGTATAAACTGTGAATGGCAACCACCAATGGTAAATTATGTGGTTAAAATGATAACTTACCCCACTAGAGGCATTTTTATGTGGTTAAATTTTAAATACCCCACTTTGTTCAAAGTGGTTAAAGAATGAATACTCCTGGCCCGCATGAGTATAAACTATGTACGGCACCCCCCCTTAAATCAATCTTGATTTCTTTGAACTACGTTATGACTTGATCCTTTTATTGAGGTACATAGGCATCTTAGAAGTTTTCTAAGTTCAGTCATGAAATTTGCTTAAGTTGGTTTCGTTGCGTTATGTTACAGTATTCATGGGAAAGAAACATAATGTCAAATGCAAATGAATAATTCAAAATGAGGTAAATAAAGGTAGATCTTTTATTAATCTCTAAGTTTTGATGATGCTACAAATCCAAATCAAAATAGAATAAAGTATACCACAAAAACAAAGGTGAAGAAAAACAAAACAAGGGAAATCTCTCTCAAACAAAAAGCCTCACATCCCCCAACTCCAGTTGTGCAGTCTCGAAGTGTATCCTCATAACGTCCAATTCTTCCATCTCTGTGTCAATAACTAAAAGAGTGCCTTTAAGGACGGACATCTTCTCTTCCAAATTAGAGATCTTATCTTCGGCACCTCGAATAAACTCTTTTTGGCTCTTTAAGGATGACGTCAAGCTTGCTTTCTTCGACTTTAAGTCTTTCAATCTTCTTTTAACACTTTGAAGTTCATCTTCTGTGGACTTAATTTGTGAGGATCCCTTTTCCTCGTCAGCTTTGGCATCGGATATTTGGCCCCTATTTCTGAAATTTGTTGAAGAAGTGATAAGCTTTCCAATATTGCGGAGTTTCGCACATCATAAGCAGCGGCTTGATCAAAAAACTTGTTCACTAAGGCCTCTAAGGGTGCAACTTTTTCCTTCTCAACCAACTTCATTCTTTCAAAAACAATGCGAAATTCATCTTTAAAAGAAAAAATTTGGTTAATTGGTGCACGGACAATCCTTCCGCTAACATCAGCCCATAGAGAGTTGAGATACCTCTTGTCATGAATTTCTAATAGACTTTCACCCTTGAAAATAGAGACGGCAACAGGTGGAGAGCTCTTCTTACCATTCTTTGAGTCTCGTGGTTTCAAATGCACTTTGTCATCTTTTGAAGGTTTGGTGCCAGCACATGAAGTGGACCCTTCACTTGTTTGAGGATGTTGCTCATCACCCTTCAAAGCAGAAATCCTCTCTTTACCCGCCTACAAGGAATATGTCGAAAGTTAGGAACATATACATATGTATATATATATGTATATTTATATATGTATGGAAATAAAGAGCAAAACTGACCAATACATGTACAGCCAAGTCCAATGTCGCAAATGGGGTGCTCGAAAGGCAGCGAAGAGAATTGACTTCCCTAGGATGCGAGACATTTGAGTCTTTCTTAACCCTCTTCCAGTTGCGATCGCCATTTTCGCTGTTGCCGCTCTCTTTGACAATGCTTTTTCTTTTCGCTGATTCCTCTACCACAATGTGTGGCGAGTCTCGCGAGCTCTTCCCAGGAGGAGCCATTTGGTTGTCACGACTTTGTGCGACCTTGTCATCTCCACCGGGTATCTAGCGCTTTTGAGGCAAAAGTAAAGAGTCGATATTGTCTTCAAGGTAGCTCATATGGGTTTTGGTTATCCATGACTTATAACTATCCAAAAAGTGCCTTCTTGCGTTAAGAGGGGTACCGACCTCCAATATTGTGTCCCGTTGGTTTTCATCGTCGGTGATGGTTAGAGTCTCAACTCCCTTCGAATTATAGGCATGGCCGAATTTCACCATTTTGCGTGGACTATCAACACAAAGAAACAAACAAAAGAGTTAGAGAAAGCAAAAACAAAAAGAAAAGGACATCCAAAAAAATATCGGGTGAGAAATAATAATATGAGAAATTTGTGGTGCGTTTTTCCAAAAAAAAAAACTGCTGCTGCGAAACAAAAAAAAAAAAAAAAAAAAAAAAAAAAAAAAAAAAAACTGCTACTGCTGATGAGAAAAAAAACTGCTGCTGCTGCAAACAAAAAAGGAAAAAAAAAGTTGATTCGCCCTACCGTACGAAGAAGAAAAAAAGGTCTCGTTCGTTGCCTCTTGTGCCCGTAAGTTGATCTTCTTCTCTGAATCGCTGCACAACAAAAAAATAAGTAAAATAGTTAAATCCTTGTGATTATATAATATGCATCATATATACATATATATATATCAGAGAAAAGGAAGAAGAAGAAGAAAGTTTATGTTTTCTGTCCGTCGCACCGTCGAGGAAGTATGTGGCGAAATCTTCACCCAATCTCGATTAATCCTCGCCAAATTTGCTGAAATAAGAAGAAAATCTCTGCTACTGAAAGAAATTTGTTGAGAAAGTTATCTTTTGTGGATGATGAGAAATACACGCCTTAGCATTCCTTATATAGTTGAAAACGAATTTTGAGTGTGGAAACTCAAGATTGACACAAATTTTTTTTAAAGGAAACATGATTTACAAAAAAAAATTCAAAAAAAAAAGGAATGTTCCGTTAATTTCAAATAAGGAAGGAGAAGAAATCATCCAATATGACCGGTTTACATAGACCATAAGTCATGGGTCCAAAAAAAAAGTGCCGGTCAAAGAAGGTGGGAAGGCAATTATCACATGTTTCTCGTCCGTGTGAGCCAACCAAAAAAAATGGAGCAATTATGTGATGCACATGGTTCGCCTGGACCCTCAAATACATAAATGGTGGAAATTAGCCTATGTTATTCAACAATAAAATTATTGTTGCATACTTGTCATGTCAAATAAATTATGACTCATTCCCGACATGTTTCATTACGACTCCGCGAATAAGTTACAAGGGGGCAATTTGTAGACACTTAAAATTTGTGTCTAATTAAATCTCGACATGTAGAGAATAATATATTATTTTTCAATTTATTTTTTTATTTTATTTTGAATTTATAATAAATTTATTTCCAAAGTAAAGTAGTTAAATTTATTGATTTTAATATATATGATGGATAAATTGAATAATGTCTTATTTATTAATTGGAGTTAAATTATCCAATTAAATTAAATAAGGACAAGTCTTGTAAAGCAAGAAAAGGAAAATAAATATATATTATTTAATCCTAATATTTTAAAGGATTAAATAAATATATTCATCAAATATCAAGACAAGGAAAGTCTTCTTCTCCAAGATTCAATATTCAAGAGATATCAAGAAGATTCATTTAGATCAAGTCTTCCAAATCAAGAAATCGTAGACGCGATCACAACCGTTCATCTCATCAGGAGATTCTGATTGAGATTCACTCTACAACTATAAATAGCGGTGTTCTTGAAGAACATAAATCACAATTGGAACTTCAAGAATTCAGAGCAAGGAAGTTCAACAAATCCTCTCCAACAAGCTTAACAATCTTCAAAGGTATCCTTCCACAATCTTCAAGATGTTCTTCATTAAGAACTCCTTTCAATCCCCCATCAATCCTCAGGTTCATCCAAAAACTATTTTTTGAAGATCGTGTCTCTGCCAAGAAGATCAAATCTTCAACAAATTCAAAAAGTCCAAATCAAATTCATATCGTTCTTCAACAAAATTCAAGCCAAAATCCGTTTGATCCGAGATCAAGTCCCAATACCCTCGGAAAACCGTTTTTGAAGATCAAAATCCGTACTAGAAAGATCAAAACCCAAAAAATCCAAAGAACTGAGGACAAAGATCATATCACCCTTCATCAAATCCTCAAGTCAAATCATTGCTCATCAAATCCTCAAGTCAAATCGGTGTTCATCAAATCCCCAAGTCAAATCGATGTTCATCAAACCCCCAACTCAAATCGGTGTTCATCAAATCCTCAAGTCAAATCAGTGTTCATCAAATCCTCAAGTCAAATCCTCAAATCAAATCACCGTTTAATACGAGATCAAGTCCAAGACCCTCGAATTAACGTTTCTCCAAGTTCAAATCATTTCAGTGAAGATCAAATTGAAGATTTTCACTACAAAATTTGATATTGTTCTTGTAGAATTGAATCAGATGATTAGATAGAGATTGAACTACAATTGTATTTTTAAATTTACTCAAAAATTATTTTGTAATCTCTTTCTTGTTTTTATTTTTAGGATTCAAGAATTTGTCTTGTACAAACTTGGCAATCTTCAAGATGTTCTTCGTTAAGAACTCATTTCAATCCGCCATCAAGCCTCAAGTTCATCCAAAAACCGTTTTTTGAAGATCGTGTCTCCGCCGAGAAGATCAAATCTTCAACATATCTGGAAAAATCCAAATCAAATTCATACCGTTCTTCAACAACATTCAAACCAAAAATCCGTTTAATCCGAGATCAAGTCACAAGACACTCGGAAAACTGTTTTTGAAGATTAAAATCCGTACTAGAAAGATCAAAACCCAAAAAATCTAAAGAACTGAGGACGAAGATCATATCACCCTTCATCAAATCCTCAAGTCAAATTGTTGTTCATCATCCTCAAGTCAAATCGGTGTTCATCAAATCCCCAAGTCAAATCGATGTTCATCAAATCCCCAAGTCAAATCGGTGTTTATCAAACCCTCAAGTCAAATTAGTGTTCATCAAATCCTCAAGTTAAATCCTCAAATCAAATTACCGTTTAATCCGAGATCAAGTCCAAGACCCTCGAATTAACGTTTCTCTAAGTTCAAATTAATTCAGCATAGATCAAATTGAAGATTTTCACTACAAATTTTGATATTGTTCTTGTAGAATTGAATCGGAGGATTAGATAGAGATTGAACTACAATTGTATTTTTAAATTTACTCAAAAATTATTTTGTAATCTCTTTCTTGTTTTTATTTTCATAATTCAAGAATTTGTCTTTACAAATTTGGCAATCTTCAAGATGTTCTTCGTTAAGAACTTCTTTCAATCCGCTATCAAGCCTCAAGTTCATCCAAAAACTGTTTTTTGAAGATCGTGTCTCCACCGAGAAGATAAAATCTTCAACATATCTGGAAAAAATCCAAATCAAATTCATACCGTTCTTCAACAACATTCAAACCAAAAATTCGTTTGATCCGAGATCAAGTCACAAGACCCTTGGAAAACCATTTTTGAAGATCAAAATCCGTACTAGAAATATCAAAACCCAAAAAATCCAAAGAACTAAGGATGAAGATCATATCACCCTTCATCAAATCCTCAAGTCAATTGCTCAAGGTGGATGAGCCGAAGGGCGAACAGGTGGCCCTCATCCTCTTCAACGAAACTTCCACAAGAGGTTTGCAGCCGATCTACTCAAGATGAAATCCCCTACAATTGATCAGATTAAATATGAGACGATTTATAGGACAACATGATGCCAATTAAACAGACGTTGTATCAGGCACATAATCGACTGAAAGAAAAAGAATGATGAAATAGAGACAAGAACGATCGCAGAGGAGACAATCTCCTATGAGATACACTCCTTTGAACATGGGCATCATGAATTTGTTCGTTGTGCCCCAAAGTAACAAGTGGTTGAATGAGCCAAGACAGTTAAGGGAGAGTCGAGGAACAAAATACTCAAGGAAGTATTGTGAATATCACTGACAAGCAGGGCACGCTACTGAAGATTGCATAAACATTAAAGATGATATTGAAAGGCTTATCCGGGAAGGCAAATTGGTTGAATATGTCCGAAATTCTAAGAAAACGGGAGACAGAGATGATAGGTCCCGCTCGCCTGAAAATTATTAATCCCGCTCACCTAGGAGGGATAAACACAGAGCCATTGAGGCTTCTAGCGATCGTGGGAGGGCGATTGTCAATGCCCCTTCAAGACTAATGTTGACCTCGGCTAAGATGTTAGAGTTTCCCAAATTTTTTAACCTCCTAATGAGTTATATAATCTGTATTTTTCTTTTATATTAATAAGATATAAATCATACATATATTAATTCTTTGATGATCATATATATTATTTTATTTTTAGTAAGCATATTATCACATTATGTGCATGCTTTCAAAGCCTTGATAACGTGGTCATCAAGACTATTTTCGTTTTTTTAATTAATCGATGATTATTCTCAGCTTATGAATACATTAATGACTCTTGTTATTTCATTTTTCTTCAAAAAATACATGCTGATTTGTGCAATATTTAAGGGTTTTTTCATAATAATTTACAAATTATCAAGAGCAATTACGTTACACATGTAGATTCAAATGAATTCCGCTTGGATGTATAATTAATTTAGGATTTTTTTTTGCCAACTTATATAGGTTATACATACATATCACACACACACATATATGTATATATATCACATACTAAATACTCAGTTATTGCATACAATATACTTATAATTACACTGACCATACAATGTGTAGCATTTTGATTCTATTTTCTTAATTAAGTACGAGCATTTAATAGTACTAAATAGTGGGTTTTCAAAATTTCACATGGGCTGGAGCCCAAGTAAGCCCTTACCTGGGTCCGCCCTAGCTATTGTCCTTCAATGCTTTTTAGCCCTTGTTTATAAATTATAACTCATGTATTTGTATATATTAGCTAAAATAAAAGTAACAATCAAGAATATTAATTGTATGAATCTTTTGGATGGGTTTTGATTTTTAACAAATATGCAAAATTATATAGCAAAATTATTATATAATTTTATATCATAATACTCGTATTAACTCGGTTATGCGTAGCCTGAAGAGTTTTTAATCACTTATTTGTTACGGTATGATGGTACCTAATTAATATAGTATAATTTATGGTGGCATCAACCATCACAAAAAAAGCTGACAGGAATATCAAATGAAAGTAGCCACAGGCTAAGTTATCAAAAAAAAAAAGTAGCCACAGGCCCAACCAATTTATGTTACGAGTCCCAAATGGTGCAAAAGCTGAAAACAAAAATCGACAAACAATAAAAAAAATAACTCATAAGTGACTTAGAACCGATAGCGGCTTAGATAATTGCCTATCTACTTCTTGGGTCCAATCTATGTTACCCTGCTTTCAGTGCCCTGTGCACTCACATGGGGTGTGTGTGGGGCCCACCATTTTGTGAGTGCACTGTGTATTACACCATGGGGTAGCATAGATAAAATTCGACTTCTTGATAAGAATCCCGACAAGTAAGGGCCTACTTTCTAAGATGAGTGCATGATGTATGAGTGAAATTTCTCTATTCCCAAATTCTATCCTTTTTTCTCTTTCCTCAATCGTATAAGAACATTGTCATCATGTATAGGTCCACATAAATTAATCTTCTAAATTAACAATTAAATTAGTTCTTTTAATTATAAATAAAAACACACGGTCAATGCTTCTCTCTCTCATGGTGTGTAATGTGAAATACCATCAGTCCATCATATATAATTTTATGTTGTTTCATATATATTGACATAATAACATTACATTTAATTTCCAGCATATATCAGTTGTTGGGTTTTTTTTTTATAGATATATCAGTTGTTGGCTTGGTAAATACAAGATGGATATAATTTCATTGCTTTGAAACACTTTTCAGTATATTTTGAACCTTCTGGTTCATACTCAATGCAAACTGAAATGTCACTAACAAGGATGTTGATTTACAAATGCTGAATAGATATAGTCTGTCCATACAATTTTAAGCTATTGTACTCGAGTTTTGAATCATGATTTATGTTGTTATTTTTAATTCTCTTTTGCTGTCTTTAATTCAAATGATTCTGAAATATGATTCAAAACTTTACAATTCCATGAGAGAGAAATAAGAGAGAAGAGATAATTAATTGACCGTGTGCATTTTATTTGTAATTGACAAAACTAACATGATGTGTTAATTTGAAAGATTAATTTATGTGGGCATATACATGTCATGTGTCCCTATATGATTGAGGGAAGAGAGTAGTGAATAGGATTTGGGAATAAAAAAATTTCGTTGTATGGATGCTCATTTTATTATTACCTTGCAGAAAAAATCATAATGTTCACAATCTAGATTGTCATAATGATTATTTACGGCATACAACTCATATGCATGCGAATCGTTGCTCCTCACGTACATGCTTAAGTCAAGATTGATGAGAAAGTCGACGAACGTATCAAGTTTTTCAATCTACTTTGGCTCGATAAAAAAACGCTTCAATTGTATAATCAGAATATCTGGCAACAGCCAGAGACCCAACTTGTTGCTTTTGTACGTATGTTCCTTACACTGCGGTCAATAATACTAAAACTGTACTACCAATCAAGCTATACAAAAATTAAACCACCATACCACATGTTATCAAGAATGCTCTCTTCCATAAACACATCCAGACATGAAAATAAGGTGATATCCTCTTGCTTCGTTTTCTTGCCAAGAATTCTGGGCAGAGGCAAAGCCAAGTGCCCAAAATTTTCCAATTATGGAGACATGTGGTTGCAAAGTGAACAACCCACCATAGAGTCAAATAAACCATGCTTATCCATTAAATAGACGTTAAAGAGAAGAGTGTTGGATGAATAAACCATAGCATGCATAACCAATTTTTCCAACTTTGGTAAATAGAACGATATATTTGGTTAAAAATCACTTCGCACCCTCAAATTAGCCATTTTTATCACTTTGCACCTCCAAAAAAAATTAAAGATAGTTTGCACCCTTAAATCACGGTTAATTATCATTTTGCAACCCAATTATATTTTCAGCGTTTGACCCATTTTAAGAGGGGGCAAAATCGTCATTTAACATATACACAACATTTATATTTTTTTTCAAGATCTATATTAATATAAACACATCAACTTCACAACATTATATATATATATATATATGTGTGTGTGTGTATATCTTTTATTATATATTTAATAATATATAAAATTATAAAAAACAAAAAAAAAATACTTTAGAAATTCTTTCATCTTCACACACACACAAATATATAAATATATATATAACCATTTTTATAGCTTTTAAATTTTTTTTATGTTTTTAACAATTTATAAGAATTATTTAAATATTAAAAAATAAAAAAATAAAATACATTTTAAAAAAATACTATTCATCATCTTCCATCCACTTCCCGTCACCCCCCCCCCCCCCCCCCCCCCAAACGCCGCCCCTACCAGTCCCAAATTCCCATTGATCATAAACGCCGACACCACCCCCGATTTTGCGCATATGGAAATATTCAGATAATCCACTTTCTTGATGTCCCCTCAACACCTTTGGAAAGAATAAGTAAATAAAGGTTGCTATTATCAAATGATCATTTGTGCATGACAAATATCCATTTCCCTTCCAGATTGCCAGTAGAAAGACTTTGCAGCTTACATAACTTCAAACAATCAATAATTAAGACAAGAACATTGGATTGTAAGAAGGAACCCCTGAAAACCACACCAACATGTCCTTTCTTATGTTCTAATCCTTTCCAGCATGTACTTCCAACAACAATCCTCAAAAATCCAATTAAATGCAGCATTTCGGCAAAGTTCTGGTAACCATATTCAACAATTATCCCCAACGGCAATTTGTTCAACTTCCTACAGATTTTCTTATATGAGAGTAGCAGTATCCAACCCTTCACATCAATTTCATAAGGTTTATAAGGTAACCATCTTACACAAACTATCCAATATGCATCATCTGAAGAGTAATGATGAATATGCATGTGAAGAATGTCCAGAGCCGCAATTGCAAGAACATCTTGTAGCTTAGGATTTTCAGCAAGGATGGACATATCGGTATCGAGAGTCCTTACAGATGAAAAACCAGTAGCACACCAAGAAATGGCAGTTATTGTTGAATCGGGAAGATATGTTAACCAGCTTATTTCGACGCTTCCAAGTTTTAAAACCTTGGTCACCCACCAGCCTCATTTCCCCTGCTTTGGGTATGACAGTTCTTATATTTCTCACGAATTCCAACCACACCGTCATCTTCGAAGGTGTAATTAGTCAGTAGTAAGACATTTCCATCAAAGCATTCCATGAAGCAAATGATAGTTTCAGCTTTAAAAATAGTGAAATGTTGAAAAATAAGTCGCTACGTGAACCTGCACTGCATATGCATAACCAAATTGATTGACATGGCGTATAAGAGCACGAGGTTATCAAAGAAACAAACCCACGAGTTTTTCTTATGCTCGCCCACAACAATCAAAATGCCCTTGTAATCCCATTTAAAGTCCTGACTCCATATCTTTCCTGTCTCTCATTTCCATAATCTCCTCTCTTAAAAAAATTGTTCTTACACTTATTAAAGTGCCCTCGAATGCTACCATGAATACCTTCTTCAATTTTGTCTACCTCAAAATAAATCCATTTGTACATCATACCCATGGAAAGCAGCATATAAATCACATCAATTTCATATGGTTTAGTAGATACCCTGCCAATGCAAGTTTCCCTACGACAAGATCCATGTATTCTTGTGATCAAACGTGCATTCCTCAAACTTCCATCAACAATATTTAAACAACAGAATACCGAATGCTCCCCAACTTTTTTTCCATCTACCCGAGGCCAACAAGTGAGAAAGAGAGATATAAATATTATGAAAATGGTCATGCATTAGAAACCAAACATATACCCATTTTTTTCCAGCAATATAGCCAATTGAGTAACCTTGCCATATCTTAATAAAAATAATGGACTTAATTTTCAAACTAGGAGGTACTGTTCCATGAATTAGAACCATAAAACCACTTTTTCTCTTATATTCTGACAACGTCAAGTATTTTTGCTTTACAACAAGACTTTTAGTTCTATCAAGATGGCAAAAATCCATGTTTTCTCTATTTGAATTAGTCAAACTCAATTTGACATCAAACCTTTTAGACTGCATACACCCCACTGATGTAATTTTCTTGTTCTCTAGACACTTAAGTACGAATAAAATCCCATGACAGAGGTGTCATAATCCACGTGTATAATTGGTATTTTACCTTGGGTGTGAACATATCCACCCGGATCGAATAAACTCATAACAACTTGATCATGTATATAACTAAAGATAACATTACCTCCATTGCAATGGCTCTCATTTTCCTCTAGTTCACCATTTTTTATTCTTCAATGGTTCATTTCTTCCAAATTGCGCAAGCTCGTAAGTAGTTCCGCTTACACCATCTAAGGTAATTTTCTGATCCTCTTTAGACATAGCAAGAGTCTGTACCAACCTTGTCATTTCAACTTCCTTCACAGGCATTTTGTCAAACATCTGAAAATCAAATGCTTGTCCATTTTGATCCTTAACAGGCATTGTCTTAAGCAACTCGGGGTCAATGATTTCCACGTCTAGGTCCTTGGACACCTTCATAGAAACTCCATTAGATAGCACTATTTCCATCACAGGCCTTTCATCAAACAGTTGGCAGTCAACAATTTTGTCATCTGTCTTTTTTGGCACACTCAGAGACATTTCATCAAACACATGAACTGCATCACGTACATCTCCGTCCTATTTAGCTGTACCACTCGATTTTTCTTTAATTTGTTTGTAGGGCACTGGAACTTTGTTGAGATCGTAAGAAGTGTTTATGGAACCATTTGTTGATGATGGTCGAGTTTTGTCCAACACTTCTTGCAACTTATCGATTGTGGCCAACATTTCTTTCAACTGTTGACTGATACTATGAATCGTATTGCCAAAACCATGGTCATTAGGAACATTCTCTATGGTGTTTTCGAGCAGTTCCCTAGGATCGAAACCTGGCTCTAATACCAAATGTCATATCTCGGTTTTTCGATCGACAACTTTTTGATACCCATTTGATTCCAGAGATGATAATGGTTCTTTTTGATATATTTTTTAATATTTTTTATACAAGAATTAAAGGAATATGAGAGAGAAATAAGTTAAGGAAGAAGATAAGAGAAAAGAGGAATTTGCAGTAATTTTTTCTGATATCCCAATAATGATGAAATGTGTACATATATAATGAAATATGGCGCAGACTATTATCAGAAAGGGACCTCAGGGTTTTTGACAATACTGCGAATGGAAGTTGGTTTTATAGCAATCTGGTGCGCCACAAGTTCGAATGCAAGTTGATTCCTAATGTCCCGTGGCCTTACGTCTTTGCAGCGGCAAACTGGTGCATATGGAAGGCGCGAAATCAGTTGGTTTTTCGAGGTAAACAGGAAAGTTTAGAAGGCCTGATCCTTCAAATTAAACTCCTAAGCACAGACTCCTTGTTTGCTTTCCAAAACGCCAAGAAATCAGAGGGAATGTGCCTCAAGTGGTCAAGACCGAAAGTTGGTTGGGTCAAGCTCAATGTCGACGGGAGTTTATGCAAGGAAACTCATCAAGGCGCCGCGGGCGGTGTGTTAAGGTCGGAGAAGGGAGATTGGATTTGGGGTTTCAAGGTGAAGCTTACAGCACCAACGGTTCTAGAGGCGGAATTGACGGCTATATGGAAAGGACTGGAACTTGCATGGAAAAGACGCTACGAGAGGATCATTGTCGAGACCGACTCGCAAGAATGCCACACCCTGGTGACTGGGATCAACAGGGAAGCACCATGCATGGAGTTGATTAACAAATGTCGAGAGCTCGTAAGAAAACCGTGGGAGATTGAGGTCAAATGGATTCCAGGGGAGGCGAATAGAGTAGCAGACTGTGTCGCTAAATTGACTATCGAAGATAGGGAGCGGTGCGTGTTCTTCGACACGCCCCCACCGAGTGCGCTTCATCTTATAGAGGCAGACATTTGCTAGTTTTTTATATGTAATTCCTTCTTACCAAAAAAAAAGAAAATGCCAAAAACACATTAGGTGCTAGGCACACTTACGACGACCTAAGCATGGGTGCTAGGCACACTTACGACGACCTAAGCATGATACCATTAAAACATAATATCACGAAAGGCAAACCGCGTATAAAAGCGTAAAAGACGTGGACTGCAAAACAATATTTTATCTAAGACACGCAAACAATTCCCGATGTAAATCGAAAGGCACACTCAGCCGGGGTCACGAGTCATGACACAATGTTCAAAAAAAAATATTAGGGACGCACTAATGTGGTTGAAGAATCTGCTGTGCAAGATTTGAGATTTTATGGCTAAGAATGTTAGCACTATCAGGTCTATATATGTATAAGTGGGCAACTCCAATACATGGATTAGATCAATTAGATATAAGGATTGTCCTTAGATTTCTACACTCTTTCAACAATATATAATGATGGCCAATGATAGCTTAATTCTTGAGGGATCTAATATTTAAATGATCAATAAAGCTCTAGACTATGATTGTAAAACCCCGTATTTTTAAAAATAAATTTGATAAAACTTAAAATTTTGTTACACACTTATAGTTTACTTTTCTCATACTTGGTTCTTAAAAGTTTTAATATTTTATTTGTTACTGCGAAAAGGATGCCTATTAATTAATTTGGAGAGGAAAAATGATTTGCATACAGTCTGTACACTTGTACAGACAAATCACAGCCGCTTATCTGCAGATTATTAATTATCAGTTACTTATAATTGCATTCTTGCCAATCTCTCCTTTGTAATTTAAGTTTGTGTCGTTTAGTTACTGCAATTACGAAGTATATGCCTATATTTTTTTTTAAAAAATTCTAGGCCTATCTCACAAGTTGATTTCATATGTGGACATTTTAATTTTCTTTTCCTTTTTTTTTTACGTTTTCAGTTGTTACCAATATTTTACAAAAATATGCATGGAAACAATATGTTTGAAAAGTATTGAGAAAAAAATGTCTACAGATGATATCAATTTCTACAGGGTTCAAGTTATTGTATAAACATTTAATTAGTCTACAAAGATGTGTATATTTCATTTAATGAATTCTTGTATTATCTATCCTTTGAACTTAAGTTATTTCCGCACAAAATAAATTCACATGTACTCATGTTTATAAGCATAATTTTCTCAAAAATTGATCACTCAATTGACATTATGTTGTTCAACATAATGATATCAAAGGATGACATTAAACAAAATATGATTCAAAATTAATATATTCCATTATTTTTATTTATTAACATTTTGTGTTAATTCTTTTGGAGATCAACCTTTATAGTGATTATTTCCAACCTAACTACAAATAATTTTAGTCTAATATGTAATTAGCTAGTAATAATATTTTGAGGTTCCTGAGTTATTGTGTACTGCTTATAGTTTGGGAGGATAATGAAGTAAATCCTCTTTAGTACTACACTACAAAAAAATTGGGTCTTTCCCGACCGCAAATCCGGTCGGGAATAACCCTTTCGCGGTCGGGAAAGACCCTTTCCCGACCGCATTGCGGTCGGGAAACCGCGGTCGGTGTTGCTTCGGTCGGGAAAAGTTTTCCGACCGCCTTCCGGTCGGCACGGACCTTTCCCGACCGCATTTCCCGACCGAATTACGGTCGGAAATTTACCGACCGCTTATTCCGACCGCACAACGGTCGGAATTATTCCCGACCGCATAGCGGTCGGGAATAACATGAATTTTATTCCCGACCGCTATGCGGTCGGGATCATATGAATTTTTATCCCGACCGGATAGCGGTCGGGACTTTTTCCGACCGCAAATTGGTCGGGATTAAAATTCATGTTATTCCCGACCGGGGCCCGGTCGGGAATAATATTCAAATCAATCCCGACCGATTCGCGGTCGGGAAAAATATTCATCTTATTCCCGACCGGATATCGGTCGGGAATAATAATCATCAGAACAAAAAAAATAATATTCCGGTAATAAATTACCGGAATATTATTTTTTTAATATTTTGCAATATTTGAAAAACATTATTTAGTTTTTGTGTTTGCAATAATTAAATTTTTGATTCATTGCTTAGTCTAAAACACAAAAAAAATAAATAAGTTTTTAATTATTGAAAATTTGAATAAAGAAGTGAAAAATTTTAATTTTGAAGTTGAAAGAAAGAAGGTTTTGAAAAAGTGTATGAATATGAAAAAAGTGTTTGAATTTTTTTTTGAAGAGGAACAAAGTGTGTAGAGATGAAAAAATGAGGAGAATAATGAAGTGTATTTATAGAAAAAATTGAATTTTTTTGAATTTTCGTCAAATTTGAATTTCCCACCAAGTCCCGCCATTATTTTCGATTATTCCCGACCGATATTCGGTCGGGAATGTTGAATTTTTTCAAAAATTTCAAAAAACCGCCAATTTTTCAAAAAATACCGACCGAAATTCGGTCGGCAATACTTTGTACCCCAGAAACTCGCGACATACCGACCGCACTGCGGTCGGGAATAAGTTTAAATTTTATTCCCGACCGCACCGCGGCCGAAAATTCCTTTAAATCTTAGTCCCGACCGCACTGCGGTCGGGAATAAGTTTAAATTTTATTTCCGACCGCACCGCGGTCGGAAATACCTTTAAATATTAGTCCCGACCGCATGGCGGTCGGGAATACCTTTAAATTTTAATTACGACCGCCATGCGGTCGGCAATAATGGTAATTCCCGACCGATACGCGGTCGGAAAAAATAGTAAATTTTTCCTTTTTTCGATCTTTTGGAAAATCTTGATGTGTTTGTTAAGTATAACTATAGAATCTCATTAAATTCATGAATTGCACTATTAGTTGGTTTGTTTAATGTACTTTTAATTATTAAATTAGTATAGTTTATCGGAGTATAAGTTAAGTTAGTTTGGAGTTTTACCTATAATAATCATATGTAGTATATAGGACTTCACAATTGTCAATTAACATTTGTTACGAACGTTAATATAGAGAGGCTAATTGTGATATATATATGTTAACATTTGTTTAACATAATCGCAAGTAGTTACATTATTAGCAACTACATATACTAATCTATTTATAAGTGACAATATGAATCGACGCTTCAAACGATTCATCAACGTGCAACTAAATTTAATTTTTTTTTGAGATTTTTAGTAATATATAACTAATATTGATTTACTCGATCATTAAATGAACGATTTACCTAAAATTGAGAGCGAAATTGTGAAATTAAGAATATGAATATTATTCCCTACCGAAAATCGGTCGTCAATAAGCCTAAACCCTAAACCCTAAACCCTAAACCCTAAACCCTAAACCCTAATATTCCCGACCGCCACGCGGTCGGGAATAACAACGATTAGTATTAGTCCCGACCGCAATGCGGTCGGGAATAACAACTATTCCCGACCGCATACCGGTCGATAATGTTAGTATTATTCCCGACCGCATAACGGTCGGGAATAAGGGTATTCCCGACCGCATGGCGGTCGGGAAGTCTCGGCCCAGCTGCGCGGCCCAGCTGGGCCGAGATTAGGGCGACACTCTGGGCGGGAAATTTCCCGCCCAGAGTTTTCCCGACCGCAATGCGGTCGGGACTAATATTTCCCGACCGCAATGCGGTCGTGAATGATTTTTTAGAAAGTACCGACCGCATTGCGGTCGGGAAAAGTTTTTCCGACCGCATTGCGGTCGGGAAAAGTTTTTCCGACCGCATTGCAGTCGGGAATGCTCCCGACCGAATTCCGGTCGGGATTTTCCGGTCGGGAAAGGGCGAAAAATCTTGTAGTGCTATTTTTGTTACAATTTGTACTTTGTACAGCTAATTATATTATGAAGTGTAATAGTGGGCCTGATTGGTAATTTAGAAAACCATGTGACCTGTATGCAATTAATATATTGTGCTTAACCATCACTCAAATTAAAATAAGAAACGAAATTCGCGACTGTATGTCTGTACAAACGCTTAGTCTGTGAGATAAGCATTGCCCTTTGGAGAGTGTTATATTAGGAGCCGCATATCGTTTTAGAACCTTTAATTGTATTAGGTCTCCTAATTTAGTCACAATTAGCAAAGATTAAGGATTGATTGTTATTTTTACTTCGTGGGCCTTTTGTTTATTAGTTGTTAAATAAGTATTAGGGTATTCAGCCCAGTCCATCACAAAAAAATCACATGTACTCTTTTCTTCTCATTATCTCTCGCGTCGCACTCTTGTACTCTTCGCATGTAACTGATATCCTTTACGATCTTTATATCTCATCTTAGATAGTTGTTCTTGTTCATGTTTAAGAAATAGAACCTTGTTTATAAATCATTTAATTTGGTGGTGGAGTCATTTGTCGGTTAGCGAAACTCAGAAGAGATAGGATAATATTTTATATGTACTAGCATTGAATACGATTCGTGTAGCAAACTTAAGATCAGTGAGTAGTTAGCCTATATTCTTTGCATGCATTAAATGTAAATTAAGCCAATATAAAATGAAATTATATGATTACATCTTTTCTTTTGGATTGAACTTGTGAGCACATGGATCTGAATCATAAGTAGAAAGTTGTAAATAATTATCAAGTCCCTTAACTGAATTCGTTGATTATAACATACATGCATGCGCCAGCTTGTTACAAATAAAATTATGAAGTTTCTAAAATACATTACATTATTTTAAACACATAACCTGAATATAGTATTAGAACATTATTGATAGATAGGTGTTGTACAAGTATATCTGTATAAATAGCAGAGAATTGTACGTAGACATGGATCATTAATAATTAGCTAGTAGCGTAGGTTACAGTCAGATTACAAAATTAACGTGAATATAATCGATTGATATTTCTTATGATATATGATCAAATACGTAGTTCGATCAAATCGTTTCACGTCCTCTTCGTTTTATATGGCAAATTCCAGATGCGTGTTCCAAACTTATATTATTTTTACGAAAAGGAAGTATGTGCTACATGTATATTAGTAGCAGATATATACATATACATATACACTTTGGTTCTTAACGTGGTTTGAACTGCATTGTTATAAATTGGTTTCTTAAATGATTGTCTTGGCCTTGATATGTTTCTTGGTTGAACTATTCACTGAGTACGTGTTCTATTACCTGATTTTGGGCACTAAAATGACTTATGTTTTACTATGAACGACAGATTGGTCGTTATTTGTTGAACTGTCTATATGAACGATTGCATTAACAGTTACTTGCTATGAACGATTGAACTGTTTGTTACTTGTTTCGAACATTTATTGTTTCTTGTTGGAACGACTGAATTTTTTTTTTGAACAACTAAACGATAATGGATCCACGGCTATATGTGAGCATGTTCTACCTCTGAGTAGTAGCGGCTCGCCAGATGGTCCTCATGCCCCATGGCCCCTCTCTCGTAGGACTACGGGAGTTTCGTATTGCCTAAGTGGGGTAACAGACGAGCATGCATGTGTGGTATGTGCACTGATTTCAAGGTAGCTTCTTGAATGGGGGTAATAAGGACCGGCTGAAAGACGTTATAAGGACGAGTAATGTACACTTGAGGTTAAAACTATGTCTAATCTTGACTGTCTGACTAATTGCCTTATTGTTTAAATGCAAATGTGTTTATGTGTTGTTTTCAATTGTTTTTAAAATAAAAGCCCATGTCATCACTTCGCATACAACCACACAAACACTACTGAGATTTTTATCTCACTTATGCATGACGAGACATGAAGAGCGATGATAGTTGGCGTTTGTCGGGTAGAATTAGATTGTTGTGTTAGGCTTGTTTTATTTTCATTATTTTAGCAGGTAGACTGTTTTATATTTAGACAATTAGTTAGTTGATATTATCATTTTCTTGTTCTGATATTGTACTTTTTACCCTTAAAAATTTCAAGGTGTTACAATGATATCTACAAAATAGAGCCCCAACTAATGGAAATATGCAGAGTGGCCCTAGAACCTCAAGTGTTGGACCATTATGCCACTGTACATAGCATGTTGTTTTCCCTCGAAAGGAATACTTATGTTGTTATCCCACAGAGGGAATAGTTTTGTTTGAATCCTTAGAGATGCGTACATTGCCCTCGTGGGGTAATGTTGTTGTTATCAAGTTTTTCGGTCAATCGAGTGCCACGTAGACAAATTTCGGTGAGGTTTGCAAATTTCGGCAATATTTGACTAAAATGAGGTTTTTGGTCAACTTATGCGACTAAAAAAGTGGTTACTAAACTATAAGGTTTTTTGTCAAAATTTTATGTGTAGTTATTAAAATGTATGAAGTCTCATGCAGTTATTCATAAATAAAAAACTACACTACTTTATTTGGTTAGGTATGAATAATGATACACTGTAATTTGTGTAAGAATCTCAAGAAGTCAATAACACGCAAATGGATATTTAATTGGTGCCCCTCGAAAAAAAACTAATAAATGAGTGGCTCGTCACCATTTGCTATGCTACTCAGTAAGGAGTGTCTAATGCACTTACATGGGATGTGACACCCACACATGTGGGTCCATTAATTTGTGAGAGACTGTGCACTGCACCCGTAAGGTAGCATAGATAAAATTCCGATCATGTGAAAGTTTAATAAGTTGAAAGATACAAACATAGTAATTAATTTTAATATGTCACTATACATTAGATTGTAAAGCTCTACTTCGTAGAGTCAACATGTTTTAAATTATAATTTTCTATACGAAAGAACACCTTTCTTTATAAGGTGTCATACTGAATCACCACTTTATAAAACAACTCGCATTAGTAGAGAAAATAGACAATTAAAATTTATTTTCTAACTAATGATCCGTATTATTTGATAAACATTTCTACTCTAGAACCCTAAAATCAGTAGAAAACACCAATATTTCACATCTCTTGTGGTGTTTTTACTATTTTTATCATCTATCAAAATGCGAGAGTTTTTGACATGTGTCTTCTCGTTCAGAATCTTCTAATGACCCAATCAGGATACTCACTAATGTTTGAGTCACTGCTGAATCATATAATTATGATTAAAGACCCTGTCAAGTTGATTCTCAAGTTTTCAGTATTACTATAAGCTTGATTGACTATATATTTAATATCATTTTTATGGCATTTTCCATGCCTTTGCCCCTGATGAGGAGATGCCTTAAATTATAATAAAATTCCACATCAAAACAAATTATAGCCATTTGAATCCAAACGCCCTTATCAGTTTCTGTTTACCAACCATACTCCCTTAAGTCTTACTTCACAAAGAAAATATTATGAGATTTCCTTCCAACTGAAGTTGTTTGAATTCTACTCCATCAGTGAAGAAATCTGAATAAAGAACAACTTGGAAAGATTGGAGAATGCTCGTTCAATCATGAAATGGCAGTTCCTGTTATATAGCTGAAACAGCCATGGTCGTTGAAATTATCATATCCATGATCTTACTAGTTGGTGGAATATCTGTTTTATTCGTAATTCATATTTGTGTTGTAGGGAGAGCTTTCAGGGACAACTCCACAAATGGTACGACTCATATTTTGAGTCGAGCAGGTCGAGCTAAGAGCATGAAGCCAGAGGACATAAATGAACTGCCATGTTTTGAATATGAAGTAGAACAGGAGAATGGGAAAGAGATTGTATTAGAATGTGCAGTGTGCTTGGAGAATTTCAAGGCAGGTGAAATATGCAGAATGCTACCCAAGTGCACTCACAGTTTTCATGCTGAATGCATAGATTCTTGGCTTTTGAAGACTGGTGCTTGTCCAATATGCAGAACTGGCGCTAATCAATCTCCTCTGTTTGAAAAGATTTGTGGCCATTCAGGTGAAGAAGCTTGAACATAGAATATATTTAAATGATTTTCTAATAGAGACATTATTTCGCCCCTACTCAAGCGTGCTGACGAATAAAATGGTGGGATTTGGAAACAACCGTCCCACAGTACTGCCAGAACCAACTTTGAATATGAGGGTAGAAAAGAAATGCAGCGATCAGATTTGCTGCAGGAAAAAAAGAGCAATTTCATTCAAGGCCAAGCCAAGTAGGTTTGCACAAGTGATGTATTATCTTAACTCCTTAATTATAAGAAGATCTGTGAATAGAAGGGACTTGATTGTTCAATCATTGATATACAGTAGTATTCTGACCTTGCTAGCCTAGATGGACCAAGTAATTACTCAAAGATTATGATCCTATGATGAAATAAGTATAATATAGATTCTTATGGAAATAATATATATATCATACAGATTTAGCATAATGTAAACATGCATCGCAACTACTTAGCAGCTATTCGCAACTACTTAGCAGCTATGCCGCCCAAACCTCAGCACGCTTAAGCTATTAGCATCAGCATGTGAGCTCAATCAATGATTTCAACATGTACTATAACTAATTCATTTACGATGATGATTTCAACATGTACTCTAACTAATTCATTTAAGCCTTCACTCACATCACACTACTGAATAACAGCAAGCCTTGGTTTATTTCACCAAGAGAGGAAGATTCTTCCTGGTGTTTAGAATGACAAAAAGGGATTTTGACCTCAAAGTAGATCAAGATACAAATGTGTGAACATTACACAACCAATAACTAAGTACCACTCTCTTTGATGTCTCAAAGCTATGAAGTACCTTCAAATGTTACACTAGCTAGCTTTCTCTGTAATCCTGAAACGAAAAGATCCCCAAAACCATATTACTAACACGAGAAATGTGTATCATGCCAGACAGAGTACACTAGCTTCAAAGTAGATCACTTGAATGTCTCAATACACCAGTTATGACACTTATAGTTCAATCACCAAAATGGCAACAGATGGCCTTGTTTCGAAAATATCTCTTTCACAAGTCTGACATTATAAATCCCAACATTGACTCAATAACAATAAGCACGAAGCAGATAAGTCCTAAAGTATTATGCCCAAAATCATGTTGATGTGACTTCAGTCTTCTCGGCGTTGCTCTCTAACTCCCTCCTCAGTTGCAGGGAAAAATCATCATTGACATCATCATCATCCCAGTCATCTTCCCATTGCTGAGTTACTTCCTTGCCCTCGTCTTTGCCCTCCCGTTCTAACAACGCCACATGAAGAAGAGATATATTAGCAAAATATCTTAACAGTTGTGATATTTCACTAACAAATAACTGAATCAAGATTCAAATGAAAGAGACCTGTGAAAAAAAGATGAAATATAACAGACTACAAATTTACACCGCTAGTACATAATTTGTAAAGATAGTTAGGTGATAATCCATAAATTCAACAAATTCAACTATTGAGTACAGAGCTCATATACATGGTCTTCAACCACGAATTTTGAAGTTTGAACATATTATAACGGTATGAATTTCCATTTTTGTATTGGCATATGGAAACACAATCCCAGCAAAAGATTATGTGCAAGAAAGACTTTCTATGGCAATATTAAAACCTCTAAAGTGCCTGTATTATTTGGAGTTTACAACGTAAGCCATACTACTTCACTTGTAACCCTCCTAGTGAGACTACTTAGACTGGCAATGGCTTGACATCTAACTATCAACCTTAAAACTAAGTTTAACGAAAACCAAAAACTTCTTAGAGAGTCAGAGGTAATCAACATGCTTTTGACCTACAGATACCTACAGAGTACAGATACTATAAAATCTGGACAATTATAACACCATATTTTTAAGATAAAGGAGAGGATATGAATCTCCGAATAAACCAATGAGGTTTCAAAATCAGGATCATCGTTATCAAGTCAATTCACTGATTTATAGTTTCTTCGAAGCACACATATGCAGCTCTAAATGCAAATTTTAACAAACGTCAAGGAGAAACTAAGAGAGCAATTCTGATAAGTAACTGAATAATTCTTAAGCTAGTTTCATAGGTCAAAATAGATACAAATCATTCAAAATACTTGCAAATTATAAACACGAATTTTTTTTCCGATAAGGTAAATCAAGTACAACATCTAAAAGTCAGATCAAACCTTGACCAATTTGAACCATTGTTCCTCTTGTAAAATAACAAGTATGCTGCAGGTGTTTTGAGTTTTGATTCATTCAGAGGTGAGACACACTCATCATTATAATGTAACCAAGTGTTGCCTTTAACCTGCAAGAGAAATGAATGCCAAAAAAACAACTCTTTGTAAGGGCCTACTTTCTACGATAAGTTCATGCGGCGTGGATGCTAATTTTGTGATTACCTTACAGTAGGCATCCTAACTCTATGCCGCCATGATGATTATTTATCGCATATAGCTCATATGTATGTGAATCATCGCCCCTCGCGTACGTGCTTAGGTCGAGATTGACGGGAAACTTGATGTATAACCTCAACACGCCCCTTAAGTGGTAGTCTATATATCTTTTCATTAAACATGATAAGTGACTAGTTCTATAAAGAGACGTTGGGATTTGAATACAATATCTCCTCTGTGGCACAAGCTCAGATACTATTGATACTAATATTGAATTCTCATCCAAAAGATCAAGCTTATGGAGAGAGGTTTGGTATATATTAGTTATAATACCACTTATGCATATCCTTTAAACGAAAGAAATGTTGGTGAATTTGTCGAAAATGTCGAACACTAAAACTTGAAAGTCGTGAAAATACGGACGTTTTTCTTAAAGCGGAATTCGCCCCCACCTCGTGTGCCAAAAGGATTACAGCGAATCGCCTCCCAGGATACAATTTAAGCACAGAAAATAAAAGAACTATTAACTGCGATTTAGACTTACGAAGTTAATAAACAGAAAAAGAACAAGAATGCAATTAATACAGAAAATAATTTCTGCATCAATTATTTTTGTATGTATATGAGAGATACGAAAATTTGATGTGTTTTGTCTCTGATAATCCCACGAATATATAGACGTTCAAAAAGTTGTAGGGAAAAGTCACGACTTTTCCACTGGTATTCTTTCACAGAAAGCCACAACTCTTCTGCTCCAAAATATGTGACTGTTAATATTTAAACTCTGAGTTTTTAATATTTCCTCCATATTTTTTCGGATTAATCTGAGCCGTCGGATTTAAATCTTAAGTAAGATTAAATCCACACCATCTAATTTAATCTATTCAGATTAAATCACAGTCGTTCATCTTATTTAATTAACTAAATAAAATCTACGGCCTAGATCGATGAGCGATGCAAGTTGCAAGCGTGGAAAGTGTTAAGTGCTTTTTAAGTGCGTCAAACAAAAGCGCCACTTAAACGCCACACGCGCACGGCCGCGTGCTCGGCTCGGCGCGCGTGTGTGCATGAGCACCATCTATGTCTTGCACTTTTTATTACCCAAGTAATATAGTGCAAACATATATAAACCCACAAATAAGTTTTTACTTTTCCTATGTGGTACACTTAAGCCACTTTAGTAAAATTGGTCTATAAGAGCTAAATGTCACGGACTTGTCCCCTTTCTATCGACTACGGTCGACTACGGTCCCTTTCGAGTCGACGATGCGTCCGTGCGGCCTAGCAAGCGCGGTCCCGTCGGCTCACTAGTCAGCCTAAAACTCTCAAGGAGGCTGAAAGACTTGGAAGAAGTTGACGGAAAGGAATAAAAGAGTTAGAAAGATTTGAAGGCTTTTGAAATAATGTTACAACTCAATTACTCAACTCTCAAACCGTTTACAAGTGATTGCTTTGAATGGGCAAGGTTTCAAATGAATCTTGGGTTGCCTTCCTATATATAGAGTGTGGGCTGGGGTCCACACAAGCAGTTAGCATCCTGCCTAACACTACTGCTAAAAGGATTAACGAAACTGTTACATCAATAGTAAGGCGGTGCCTTACTCTAGTCCAGCCCGGACAACTCTAGACCCTTCTAGAGCCCGGCGTATTTACAATGTCCCGACTATACATGTCCCTAATATTTCTAGTAATTACAAAGCTACCCCAAAACTTTGTATTTACATTGCAACTTCGCCCTTCTCGTCGGGCTGCCCAAGTTGCCCGTCACGTGCCTCCGTCCATCACGTGACCGTCGCGACCCATCGAGAGAATTCCACACTTCTCTCGACTGCTACAGTAAGGCGGCGTCCCACACCGCCATCGTCGGCTTCTAGAAGCATCTCGGTCCTTTCCGTAAGGCGGCGTCATCGCTCCTTCGTGATGCGTCTCGAGTCTTCTAGAACCGTCGTCAACTTTCTCGACCCATCGTGCCCCAACGGCATGGCCCTTCGTCGCATCAACTCGAATGGATGCCCCGCGTCCTTGCGCCAACGTCGCACGCCCGTTCCTAACGTCGCGCCCCCTTCGCCCGTTAGCCAACTGCTGCGCCCATTGCGCCCATGTTGCACGCCCGACTCCAATGGCTCGTCTCCCACGCTCGTTGGCCGATTGTTGCGCCCATGGTCGATCGTCCTTGCGTTCAATGGTTCCGGCGCCTTCCGGCCTTTGTGTCCAAGAGAGTAGCCGGTCGTGACATTCTCCCCCGCCAAAATCGGCGACGCCCTCGGTGTCGTTGGAACTACGGTCTCCCTTGCGCCCCCTGCGCCTCCGTCTGTTCCTTCGCCTCCTGGCCCGTCCCGACTCTTGGTTGATGCACGTCTTCAGCTCGACCAACTCAATCGCTGAAATAGTTGCTACCCTGGTCGCCACTCTATGGACCGGTATCGTGCAAGGGTTGTCTCCAAGAACAAGTATATGATGTGCGAACGGTATAACCAAAGCACGTACCTTGTCGAACCATTCAAGTCCTAAGATGGCGTCATAGCAATCCAAGGGTACAACTGTGAAATTGACCGCTCCCTGCCACGGTCCCATACGTACGTGAACATCCTTAGCCACGCCCACTATCGGCTTATCGCCCTTGTTGGTTGGCTTGATGTATCCGGTCGTTTTGACGATGCTTAGTCCGATCTTGCGCGCAACCTTATCGTCCATAAAGCTAAAATTCGCGCATGTATCGACGAGCATTCGGACTAAGTGCGGCACTATGCGCGCGTCCACGTATAGAAGCGCCCGACGTCGCCCAGTCGTCGGCTTGCTACGCCCCTGAACTGCATTAAGGAGTTGGAGGGCACCCATTCGCACTTCCCCGCGATTCTCCTCCTCTGGCTCCTCAACGCGTTGCTCTAATGCCGCAAATTGACTCCGTTGCGGACACTTGTTGGCGAAATGGCCAAACGCCCCACAAATGTAACAGTCCTTCGAAGTCTTCGGTCTCCTATCTGCGTGGTCCTGACGTCCCATACCGTTAGACCCGCGTCGGTCCGAGTGATCCTGACGTCCCATACCGTTAGTCCCACTCGGCCTGGCTTTGCCCGGCTCCGTCGAACTGTCCCTCCGACTCGATCGACCACGGTCCTCCCCGCCGTGCTGTCCTTCGTCGTCGCGTCGGCCCTTGCCCCGTCTGTCGCCGTCCCTCGGCGTGATCTTGATTAAGCCTTCTGTTGCGGCTATGGCCGATGCCAAGTCTTGGACATTACGCCGTTGCAACTCCTGCCTAGCCCACGGCCTCAATCCGTCCAAGAAGGTGAATAGGGCATCCTTGTCCGAAAGATCCAGGATTTCCAATACTATCTCTTGGAACTCCTTGACATATTCTCGAATCGTGCCCCGATGTTGGAGTCTCCTCAAACGGCCCCGTGCCTCATATTCGACGTTTTCCGGGTAAATCCTTCCGGTTGCAGCATATAAATCTCTTCTTCAAGATCACCATGAAGAAAAGCTGTCTTTACATCTAACTGTTCAAGATGTAAATCAAATGTAGCGCAAATCGCCAGAACCACCCGAACAGTTATCATTCGGACCACCGGGGAAAATATTTCATTGAAATCAATCCCTTCCTTCTGAGCATATCCTTTCACCACCAATCGTGCACGATACCTCTCCACTTGGTCATCACTGTTACGTTTGATTTTGTACACCCATTTGTTGCCAATGGGTTTCCTCCCTTGTGGTAGAGACACAAGTTCCCACGTCTTATTCTAATGGAGTGCTTCGATTTCCTCCTGCATGGCTGCCATCCACTGAGCTGCATCTGAACTACTCATTGCTTCCTGGAGAGTTGATGGCTCCCCGTCCTCAGTTAAAAGACAATATGCAACATTGTTCTCCATAGAATAGTCTGAGTGCCAGCCTGGTGGTCTCTTAACACGTGTCAACCGACGTATCCGCGAGACTCCTGACTCCGTTGTCTCCTCAGGTTCATGCTCTGGTTCAGCAGGACCGTCCTGCTCAGCATCCTTCTCGACCACCACTGTCGTAGTTTCTGGATCTTCACTTGCACTGCTATCATTTCCTTTCTTATCTTCCATGAAGATAACATCCCTGCTTACAACGATCTTGTGGGCAGTGGGGTCCCACAAGCGATACCCCTTAACTCCTGTAGCATACCCTAAGAACAAACACTTCCTGGACTTTGGGTCCAGCTTCGTTTTCTCTTGAGTGTTGAACATAACATAAGCGGGGCTCCCAAATACATGGAGATTAGAATAATCAACTGGTTTACCTGTCCACACCTCCATCGGTGTTTTCAGCCCCATTGCTGTTGACGGAGACCGGTTCACCACATAACAGGTGGTATTGACTGCTTCCGCCCAGAATGACTTTTCTAAGCCTGCAGCCTGCAGCATGGCTCTTGTTTTATCCAACAAGGTCTTGTTCATCCGCTCTGCCACTCCATTCTGCTGCGGAGTGTATGCCGTAGTGAACGGCCTCTTAATCCCAGCATCTTTGCAGAAGTCTTCAAACTCCTTGCCAGTATATTCCCCTCCATTGTTAGATCTCAGACACTTGATCTTTTTCCCAGATTCAAGTTCCACATGCGCTTTATACGTCTTGAACACCGAGAACACTTCTGCCTTACTCTTGATCATGAACACCCAACATCTCCTGGAATAATCATTTATAAAAGACACAAAATACTTTGCACCTCCCAGGGATAGTACTGGTGCTTGCCACAAGTCAGAGTGAATCAATTCTAGAATGACTTTACTTCTAGAATCTGAACTAAGAAACTTTATACGATGTTGCTTGCCAACAACACAATGCTCACAAAAAGCTAAAGATACCTTTGTGAGGCCTAGAAGTAGTTTCTTCTCTGCAAGAACCTTCATGTCTTGTTCCGACATATGCCCGAGCCGCTGATGCCAAACCATTGATGATTTCTCAATCGACTCAGATGAGGCCACTAACGCTTCTCCCACTTGCAGAGCCCTCCCTTGTACCTTGTATAAGTTTTCGGCAATCTTGTCCGCCTTCATCAGTACAAGCGCACCTCTTTTAACTTTCATGATCTTGTTTCGCGAACCAATCTCACAACCAAGATCATCCAGTTGTCCATGAGGCAACAAATTCTTGCATAATCCCTCCACGTGTCGGAGATCTCGAATGGTCCGAACAATCCCGCCATGCATCTCCAGCTTGATCGTACCGATGGCAACAACTTTCAAGGGTTCATTTTTACAGCTATACACAGATCCTCCAGCGACCGGTGTATACTCATGAAACAACTCCCTCCGGGGAGTCATATGAAAACTGGCTCCTGAATCAATAAGCCATACATCATCGACGCCACGCATACCTTGAATAGCTGTTGCTCCTTCACAACATAGTACATCACCATCATCTGAAGTGCTAGCAACGTTCCCCTAAGGATCGGAAATCTTCTTGTTCGAATCCTTCAGATTCCAACAGTCCTTCTTCAAGTGACCTTTCTTGCCACAGTGCCAACAACTGCCCTTGGTCCTTGACTTGGATCTCCCCTGTTTCTTACTCCCACTTGCACCGCGCTCCGCCGTTTCCCCTCTTGTCACCGACAAGGCACCTGCTTGTTGCGAACCTGCCTCCCTGTCTTCTCTGTTCTTGCGCCGACTCTCTTCTTCTAGAATAGCGGCTGCAACTTTATCGAAGACCAAATAATCCGTGAGGACATTATTTGTTAAGTTGATGATAAGTTGGTCATACGAGTCGAGCAGACTTTGCAGCAGAATTTCAGCACGTTCAACCACTTCTATTTTATGACTCAACGACGTTAATTGAGAAAATAGAGTATTTAAAACATTGAGATGCTCAGTTGCCGGGGTAGATTCCGCCATCCTCAGTGTGTACAATTTCCGTTTAAGAAAAATTTTGTTGTGTAGGGATTTTGCCTCGTACAGCTTGTTGAGATGATCCCATATCTCATTAGCTGTCCTCTTCTCCTCAACGCTTGACAATACGCCATCACCTAACGCCAGGTGAATATTTGCGATAGCGTTGTCGTCCATCTCGTTCCACTTCGTATCATCTGTGATTTCCACCGGCATATCGCCGATCGCCGTGAGACACCCATCTTTTCGCAAGATGGCCTTGATCTTCAGCTTCCACAACGAGAAATTACTCCTACTGAGTTTCTCGATCTCAAATTTCGACGTCATTGCTTCTATCACGTACCACCGTCACTGCAAAATAATTTCAGCACGACACCCACAGATATCACCGAGACCCCGGATATGAACCGAGGCTCTGATACCACTTGTTGTAAAGTGGACCCTTCGTATAAAGCGTAAAATACGGCAATAATTGAAAAACGGAAAATAAACGACTCACGGATTTTTACGTGGAAAACCCCAAATTACTTTAGGGTGAAAAACCACGGGCAAGATAGAAGAACTTCACTATGAGTGTAAAATAGGAATTAGAACTCTCGGACTTTTACCGTAGTAAAGTCACACAAACTCTCTATTTTTACCTCACACTTACAACACTTTAAACCACTCTTTATATTACTAATTGTGTATTAATAATATAAGAGAAGATTAGTAATGTTTGGGATGCAATTCTCAATCAATTGCCCCGGCTATTTATAGGAAGAATTTTGCATCAACTCTGACTCCAAAAACGTGTGCCTTCAATTCACTTAGTTAGGAGATGAATTATTTGCATTCTCCGGTTCATGATTTGCCCACAGGTACATAATCACACCACATGCACATTTAATTGGCTACAAGCATTTTTTAATCACCGCCTACCGCTGTAAAGATATAATTCTTAATTAACAAGCATTAAAGAGTTTAGATTTAATTGGCTCCTTAAGGAGTCTACATGTAATTATTTGAATTCAACACAGTGGAAATAACCCTAGCTAATTTCAATATAAAAAGAAGAATAATAAAGAACATACTCCAAGAAAGGATAGTTAAACCATAATGTTTGGCAATTTGATGAGCAATTTTAATGCCTTTATACTACCAGCAATCAGAGCTTCTAGAATTTTATGATACAATTTTAAACTATCTTACTATATTAGGATATTCGCCCTCTACTGTAATATTATCACACGCCTTTTCAACAGATTTAACAAAAATTATATTTTCTATTAAGATATCATTCTCAAACATCCTTCCTTTTCTTACCACGAAAGTGATTCACGTATTGAACTTGGTTATGGGTAACATTACATGGCTTAATCCGAACCAGACGATGGAATATGTTGCTATAACAATATTCACAAAATAAACAAACATAAGGCAATCGGGAACTACACGAAAGCATGAGGTGAAACTTGAGAAAGACATTAGGAATAAGAAAAGGTACATTTTTTGCTTGGGTTGATTTTGCAATGAAAGATCTAGCGTGTTTGCAAGAGCTTATAGAAGCTCCTTCTTTCAAGTTTTTACTTAAAGTTACTTAAAGCTGCGTTTGACTTAAAGTCACGAGTGTTTGCAAACCTCTCTTTAAAAGTAACTTAAAGCAGTTAGGATTTATTTTGTGGTGTTTGCAATATATAGCTAATGAGAAGCAACTTTTGACCATTAATTTAAACACAATAAGACTTAATTGCCCTTAATTTTATTTTATTTTCTTAAATGAATTGCCTTCTTTTAAAGTATAAAAAAATATTAGCCTTTCAGTCACATTTATATAAACAAGCGATAGATAGTAAAAATTTAAAAAAAAACAATTTAATTAATAGTACACACTAAAAATGAACATTTGATTTGTATAACTATGCTAGTTATGTATTTATCTTCTAAATTTTTTATTTGCGTCAAAAGTTGTCACTATAATAATGTCTTGCATGTTGTGTTTAAGTAAACCATTTTTTTATAAGACGCTCTCTATTCTTCTTCAATAATAGTAACATATTACTTTAAAATATACCAATTGACATATTACCGTTAAAAAAATATACCACAATATGTTCTTTATTCTTCTTGCACTTTGTGTTTAAGTAAACTATTTTTTATGCTTTTTAAAAGACCTGAAAAAGAATTGATGGCATATAAAAAAAAGCAAAAAATAATAAAATTAGAAAACATTAACGAGGCATTAATCATAAGCAAAAGAAACTGCAAATAATTTTAAATTATTAGTGTCACATCAAATTTAAATAAAATGTGATAAGTAGCAATAATGAAACATCACAGAACAGGAATTCCAATCCTCGCAAACGATATAGACGCACATATGTCATCACGAACTTTATTCATTGATCCATCATCAGTGATGCCAAAGTTTGCTCTATTTGCACGGTTTACTTGTGCGTTTTCATTTTCTGGATTGTAATATGGATCATTATCGTATTGTAGAAAATCCTCGTCTAGTGCATCTACTTTACGTATAAAATTATGTATCGCCATAGTAGCTGGTACAAGTGCCACTTGATCTTCCCATGGAACGTTGACTGGAAAATCATTGATCATATAAAATCGACTCTTCCAACAACCAAACGATCTTTCAATGGTAGTTCACAATGAAGAGTGCACATGATTGAACATTTCATAATGATTGTTATATGTGGCTGTGCGTCAAAAATCAGGAAGATGATACCTTTGTCCTTTGTAAGGCGCCAAAAAACCTGATATATTTGGATATCCAGAATCCACCAAGTAATATTTACCTAATACATAAAAAGTGTGTTAAGATAAAGTTGTTCGTAGTAAATACATAACCCAAAAAAGAATATTCTTGAACCTGGAGTAGGCATCGGGAATTGCTTATTTGGATCTCGAATAGTGTCGTAAAATATTCTTGTGTCATGTGCACTTCCTTCCCAACCAGGTAAGACAAATGTAAAACACATATCGAAATCACAAGCGGCCATTATATTTTGTGTCGGGACCCATTTTCTACCAATATAAGGTACTTGTAACTCTGTAGGCAATCTAGCTTTTATATGAGTACCATCAATTGCTCCAATACAATTTTGAAAATAACAAAATTGTTAATAACTTAATTGAGAAACATAAGTGATATATTCAAGAATAAAAGACTAGTTTACCTTAAAATGAGGAAAATATCTGCAGTTCAATCGTATATAGTCAGGAGTCATAGATTGATCAGTGAATGGAACAACCCAATCAATAGACATCTTCGTGCATGCTTTTAGAACACTATGAAATGATCTGCTTATTGTAAATACGGATCGTTGCATTGTTTCTTGCACTTGCCTATTTCCTTGTCGAGGTCCAACCATCATCAAAAAGGTTGCTACTTGTTCCTCTACTGTTACAGATCTCGTTGCCCTAAGTCCGTACTCATCAACTAATATTTGACAGAGATGGAAAAATGTTTCTTTTCTCATCCTTAAATTATTTCGACACCGTTTAGGATTACCATTTAAGATTGACATCTACGCAGCCCACCCACTATATTATCTATTATAACATGGAGTCTTTTGGACGTAAGTATGAAGATAGATGAAAGCAGCTATAGAACAAGCTAAAAGAACATGTATGTTTCTTTTTTTTTCTCCTTGAGGTGGCAATTTGACTGTCATCATCACTATTCGGATCATCTAAACGAAATGGAACTCAAATCTGAATGATCTTGGTCATCTTCCATATTCTGCACAGTTCAATAGTTATAATACATTTCTTCAAAGAAAATCACCTACAAAAAATACATATATATATATATATATATATCATGTAAACTAAAAAAATATGCACATAACAAAGCCACTGTCACAATTTCAGCAATTTATTCATTAACTAAAAGCAATAAGCATGTTATCATCAATCAAAACAGTCGAAGTCAACACCAAAGACTCAAAAATAATCCTCAAAGTAAAAATATTCATACCAAGTGACTAATGCTTAATAACGAAGTCTAGATTTAAAAAATAGAGTTATTTTATCACTTCAAAATAGTTCATCCTCCTTGCCATGTGTGTCTCAATGTGATGCCATATTCAAAGAAAGATTAGGTCTGGCATTGTGCATTCAAGTCCATCTGATCTTGTAGCCACTTCAATTGGAGTTCACCTTTCTCCAAACAAACAAAAATTTCTCTAGTACGTAATTGGTTTCTCAAATAATCGAACAGCAAACAAAAACATTCTACCCCTTTGTTCAATCTCAGGTATTGTCTTCAAAATATTTATGCACTCATATACGCCATATTTTTCGGCTCCATTAGTTGTATGAGATGTTTTTGCTTCATGTTCCACTGTATCAACTACCCGCTCAAAGCACTTTGCAATTTTATCAACTGCAGAACTTTTTTGGATTTCTACTGACCAAGACGTGCAAGATACTTAACACTTTTTCTTTTTAAGGTAGGTTTAGTAGATGTTTTAACTTGCGGAGATGTAGGTGAGTGAGCCTGAGGGGGCGTCGTATCGTCACCAAGATTCTCAACTGGAAAAGTATCATCTTGACTTTCTTGCATGTGTGGTGGCAGCACTCATGAACTTGGTGTCCATGAACTTGTTCCATTGGCCACCACATCATCAAAAAGTATTTCTTGATCATCTTGCAATATGGGACCTCTTTCTCGGAATTTAGCTACCTCGGAGTTTGCCTATAATTAGAATAAAGAAATATAGTAAAAATCGAGTTATGTGGTATAACATCAATATTATACTACTTTATTATAGTTAAATTATACTTGTATCTTTTTATGCCACCAGTCATGACTTGCATCCACCGTGCCTTTTTCTTGACTCCAACCAATACCAGTTTCACCACGAAGCAGTGATTTCCATAGAGTCCAATCTTTTTTCATGGTATCCCATTTATTCTTCAATTGCTTCTTATCGTAATCACGGTTTGTTGCAAGGAAAAATTTATGCACAAGATTATTCCAGCCGTTTTTGTTAAAGTGGGTACCAGGTCGATTACCCAAGTTCACCTCTTGGACACATAATGTTATGAATATCTCAGTGGTTTTTGAATCCCAACTTGCCTTCTGAGCCGATTCACCTCTCATAGCTCCTTTTCTTTTACGGTTACCATCAACACTTCGAATTTGTTCAGTTGGTGTAACTGGGATTTGGGTTGTAGGTTGTGATTGAACAAAATAATTCACATGGGAATTCATAACTATAACACACGGTGTCATGTTAATAATTTATATCAAATGATTAGCTTTGTAGAATGATTCACACCAATAAACACAAAAATCATTCATAACACTTTGGCACATTAAACTCAAGCTGCAACTAAACTTGCACGATACTTATGAATGTACAAGATATAAAACAAATAAACATATTTATATTAAAAATATAGTTTAGTACTTGAAATGTCACTCACTCGGATAGCTAACTACAAAATTCTAAGTGTGTGATGTTGAATTGTTGATAGTGCTAATAAATCACCAAGTTCCATAACTATAATTACCTGGTTACTCTTTTGTATTATGGTAGAGCAGTAAATAATCTCATTATTATATTAAAAAGAATGTAACGTTGGCCATTTGTCGAATTATCAATTATACAGAGGAACGATGGCCATTCAAAGTAATCCTTTTGCATCTATTATCAATTATCATGAACATATAACTAAATATGCATTTCAGAGATTTGTTTTTTCTTTTTCTAATACACCAGTAAACCTTGCTCATTTTTCAACAAATCTATAAATATGATGCATTCAAGAAACAGTCCAGACTTAATATGTATAATTAGTAATTACATAGAAAACCATGCAAAACATATAAATATATATTAATGAACCATATTTCATGAATTACTTTCCATTGAGATATTTTCACAAACATGTTGTGTACATGAAGCAACAACCTAGAATACAACCAGAAAATCAACTATTTTACAGTCAAATCACGTAATTAATCTCAGATTTCTGACAATACGTGCAGCAAACAAGTTTAACATTAACAAAGTTTAAAAGAAAAATACTTACTTGGCGTGTGGTTTCTTTAACGGTGACGAAATTGACCTGACTTTCAGCCTATAAGAAGATCATGTTGAAGAGAAGAAGAAAGATTTATGTGAATATTGGGAAGTATATCATGTTTTGAAGAAAAAGAGAAATCATGGGAAGAAGATCAGTTGTATATATCTTTTTTACTTAATTGGGGCAATTTGAGGGTAAATTGGGTGGATTAGAGAAAATATAAGGGATATATTAGTCCAAATAATATCTCCATCGGGATTTGTAAAAAAATGAGCTTATGGAAGCACCCCCTTACCTACTTTTGGGCTTCTCCTTATTTTTGACTTTTTTTTAACAGAAGGAGAAGCAAAAGCATGAATTGCAAACACTAAATAAATATTTTTCAATGACTTAAAGCCCATAAGTAGCTTTTAAAAGTTCTTGCAAACACCCCCTTGTAGGCTCAAAAATAGATTGAAATTAGTAAAATATCTAATCTCCCAACTAATAAAATAATTCTCCACACATGTTATGTTTGGACAACCTTACTTCAATTATACACCTATTTGCACAATAATGCTCCACAAATAACACGTGGAGAATTATTTGATTACTTGAGATATTAGATATATTGTATTAAGTTTTAATTTAGACAAATAGGCTACATTGTTTATTGCAAAAATCGTCCTAATCAAAAAACAATTTGTTTCTTTCTTTCTTTTGTTTCGCTAATCACACTCTCATTTTCGATCTCTCATTTGTATTTTCCGATTGTAGAGATTAGATTCTAGAGGCAGGATTGTATCGAGCAAGGAAACAATCCAATTTGCAGATTAAACTCGGTAAAAACAAGCTACTATCTGTTATTCCTACAAAACAATGATCGTACTTTATTTAATTTCCAAGACAAGTGACAAATTTCCTATAGCTCGACTCTATCAGACTTCTCCAATCTCTTGTCAACTTAAATTCTAGAATTTCTTTTAACTCACTAGGACTCTGATAGGAACTGTTATTTATAGATTTGATGCATAATTTAGTGAACTTTACAGTATTAATTGTCTTGATACGTTTATCTCGTTATATCCTCTTAATCAGTGAAAATAAACAGAATGACGTTAAAAAATTATTGTCCTCATCAAGAACTCAATAACATTACCCCTATCATTGGATAAAAGATAACCTTAAGTTGCACTCCAACTATTGTGTTGGATAAAAGATGATCTTAATCTGAATCATTTCCATTTGTAAACTATTGTTTTGAAACCAAAATAACAATCCCAACAGCGGACTACCACAAAAACAAGAACTCAATAACATTACCCCTATCGTTGGATAAAGATGACCTTAAGTTGAACTCTGACTATTGTGTTGGATAAAAGAGGATAAGCAATGAACGACCTGACAGTCCTGATGCCGATGGCCATGAAAGGAATCGGTAAGAAGGTCAACTTTCTCCTTAAACTCAAGAGGTGAGATTGAAGCTTGATCGGACAACGTTAGTACCATCAACAATTGGCGATACGCACAGGCAAGAACTCCCTGAAAACAAGAGTAATAATAAGTATCTAATTAGAAAATCCCAACGAACAAACTACTAAACAAATCATCTACCTGTTGTCCAAGTAACTTTAGCCGCTCAATCTCATTATTGTAATTTTGCAAGAAATAATCGGCAAGGAAAGGGTTAAGCACATGATTGTGCTACTCATGTAGCATGTGTTTCCCAAGTTCTTCAGTCCTGGAAAACCACCATTTGCACCCACATGTCCATCCTCTGTTGGGGCTCAAATGGAACAATCGCCAAACTATTTCCGGTTGAATCAGCATTCTGCAAGTTTACAAGAAGATAATGTTGGGGCGGCATTTTTTAATTCACAAGTGCAGCACTACTTGCTTTACTTTGGGCGACTGCTTTAATTAAGTGATGGGGCGGTTCATTTGTTTATGATGGTGCAGCATTTCTTTTCCTCTAAAAAAGGGCTTCATCCGGCAATTGCAAAATCATCCCAAAAAATATATCTCCTTCTCTTATATAATAATAATTAATATATAAAGAGTGGTTAAGAGTGTTGTTAGTGTGAGGTAAAAATAGAGAGTTTGTGCGACTTTACTACGGTAAAAGTCGGAGTGTTGTAATTCCTATTTTACACTCATAGTGAAGTTCTTCTACCTTGCCTGTGGTTTTTCACCCTAAATTAATTTGGGGTTTTCCACGTAAAAATCTGTGTGTCGTATTTTTTTCGTCTTTCATTTATTGCCGTGTTTTTCCGCTATATCTGAAGGGTCCACTTTACAACAAGTGGTATCAGAGCCTCGGTTAATATCCGGGGTCTCGGTGATATCTGTGGGTGTCGTGCTGAAATTATTTTTCAGTGACGGTGGTACGTGATAGAAGCAATGACGGCGAAATTCGAGATCGAAAAATTCAACGGGAGTAATTTCTCGTTGTGGAAGCTGAAGATCAAAGTCATCTTGCGGAAAGATGGGTGTCTCGCGGCGATCGGCGACAGGCCGGTGGAAATCATAGATGATACGAAGTGGAACGAGATGGACGGCAACGCTATCGCAAATATTCACCTGGCATTAGGTGATGGCGTATTGTCAAGCATTGAGGAGAAGAGGACAGCTAAGGAGATATGGGACCATCTCAACAAGCTGTATGAGGCGAAGTCCCTACACAACAAAATTTTCCTTAAAAGAAAATTGTACACACTGAGGATGGCGGAATCTACCCCAGTAACTGAGCACCTCAATGTTTTAAATACTCTATTTTCTCAATTGACATCGTTGAGTCATAAAATAGAAGTGGTTGAACGTGCTGAAATTCTGCTGCAAAGTCTGCCCGATTCGTATGACCAGCTTGTCATCAACTTAACAAATAATGTCCTCACGGATTATTTGGTCTTCGACGAAATTGCAGCCGCTATTCTAGAAGAAGAGAGTCGGCGCAAGAACAGAGAAGACATGGAGGCAGGTTTGCAATAAGCAGGTGCCTTATCGGTGACAAGAGGGAGAACGACGGAGCGCAGTGCAAGTGGGAGTAAGAAACAGGGGAGATCCAAGTCAAAGACCAAGGGCAGTTGTTGGCATTGTGGCAAGAAAGATCACTTGAAGAAGGACTGTTGGAATCTTAAGGATTCAAACCAGAAGAGTTCTAATCCTCAGGGGAACGTTGCTAGCACTTCAGATGATGGTGATGTACTATGCTGTGAAGCAGCAACAGCTATTCGAGGTATGCGTGACTTCGATGATGTATGGCTTATTGATTCAGGAGCCAGTTTTCATATGACTCCCTGGAGGGAGTGGTTTCATGAGTATACACCGATCGCTGGAGGATCTGTGTATAGCTGTAAAAATGAACCTTTGAAAGTTGTTGTCGTTGGTACGATCAAGCTGGAGATGCATGACGGGATTGTTCGGACCATTCGAGATGTTCGACACGTGGAGGGATTATGCAAGAATTTGTTGTCTTATGGACAACTCGATGATCTTGGTTGTGAGATTGGGTCGCGAAACAAGATCATGAAAGTTAAAAGGGGTGCGCTTGTACTGATGAAGGCGGACAAGATTGCCGGAAACTTATACATGGTACAGGGGAGGGCTCTGCAAGTGGGAGAAGCATCAGTGGCTTCATCTGAGTCGATTGAGAAATCATCAATGATTTGGCATCAGCGGCTCGGGCATATGTCGGAACAAGGCATGAAGGTTCTTGTAGAGAAGAAACTACTTCTGGGCCTCACAAAGGTATCTTTACCTTTTTGTGATCATTGTGTTGTTGGCAAACAACATCGTATAAAGTTTCGTAGTTCAGATTCTAGAAGTAAAGTCATTCTAGAATTGATTCACTCTGACGTGTGGCAAGCACCAGTACTATCCATGGGAGGTGCAAAGTATTTTGTGTCTTTTATAGATGATTATTCCAAGAGATGTTGGGTGTACATGATCAAGAGTAAGGCCGAGGTGTTCTCGATGTTCAAGACGTACAAAGCGCTGGTGGAACTTAAATCTGGGAAAAAGATCAAGTGCCTGAGATCTGACAATGGAGGGGAATATACTAGCAAGGAGTTTGAAGACTTCTGTAAAGATGCTGGGATTAAGAGGCAGTTTACTACGGCATACACTCCGCAGTATAATGGGGTGGCAGAGCGGATGAACATGACCTTGTTGGATAAAACAAGAGCCATGATGCAGGCTGCAGGCTTAGAAAAGTCGTTCTGGGCAGAAGCAATCAATACCGCCTGTTATGTGGTGAACCGATCTCCGTCAACAGTACTGGGGCTGAAAACACCGATGGAGGTGTGGACAGGTAAACCAGTTGATTATTCTAATCTCCATGTATTTGGGAGTCCCGCTTATGTTATGTTTAATACTCGAGAGAAAACGAAGCTGGACCCAAAATCCAGGAAGTGTTTATTCTTAGGGTATGCTAAAGGAGTGAAGGGGTATCGCTTGTGGGACCCCACTGCCCACAAGATTGTTGTAAGCAGGGATGTTATCTTCACGGAAGATAAGAAAGGAAATGATAGCAATACAGGGGAAGATCCAGGAACTACGACAGTAGTAGTCGAGAAGGATGCTGAGCAGGAGGGTCCTGCCGAACCAGAGCATGAACCTGAGGAGACAACGGAGGCTGGAGTCTCGGGGATACGTCGATCGACACGTGTCAGGAGACCACCAGGCTGGCACTCAGACTATTCTATGGAGAACAATGTTGCATACTGTCTTTTAACTGAGGGCGGGGGAGCCATCAACTCTCCAGGAAGCAATGAGTAGTTCAGATGCAGCTCAGTGGATGGCAGCAATGCAGGAGGAAATTGAAGCACTCCATAAGAATAAGACGTGGAACTTGTGTCTCTACCACAAGGGAGGAAACCCATTGGCAACAAATGGGTGTACAAAATCAAACATAACAGTAATGACCAAGTGGAAAGGTATCGTGCACGATTGGTGGTGAAAGGATATGCTCAGAAGGAGGGGATTAATTTCAACGAAATATTTTCTCCGGTGGTCCGAATAACAACTGTGCGGGTGGTTCTGGCGATGTGTGCTACATTTGATTTACATCTTGAATAGTTAGATGTAAAGACGGCTTTTCTTCATGGTGATCTTGAAGAAGAGATTTATATGCTCCAACCGGAAGGATTTATTGAAGAAGGAAAAAAGAACTTGGTTTGCAGGTTGACCAAATCTTTGTACGGTCTCAAACAGGCGCCGAGGTGTTGGTACAAAAGATTTGATTCTTTCATAATGAGCCTTGGATACAACAGGCTGAATGCAGATCCTTGTGCATATTTTAAGAGATCTGGTGATGACTTTGTTATTTTACTGTTGTATGTTGATGACATGTTGGTTTCAGGCCCCAACAAAGCTCGTATTGAAGAACTGAAGGCTGAACTGGCTAGGGAATTTAAAATGAAGGACTTAGGACCAGCAAACAAGATTCTAGGGATGCAAATCCACCGAGACAGAAATAGCAGAAAGATTTGGCTTTCTCAGAGGAACTATCTGTTGAAGATTTTGCGGCGGTTTAATATGCAAAATTGTAAGCCAATCTCTACCCCTCTTCCTGTTAATTTCAAGTTATCCTCAAGTATGTGTCCTAGCAGTGAAGAAGAGAGGAGGTAGATGTCTCGAGTACCGTATGCATCAGCAGTGGGAAGCTTAATGTTTGCTATGATCTGTACTAGACCAGACATTGCACATGCAGTGGAAGTGGTTAGTCGATACATGGCGGATCCGGGAAGAGAGCATTGGAATACAGTAAAGAGAGTTCTGAGATACATTCAAGGAACCTCAGATGTTGCATTATGTTATGGAGGATCGGGTTTTACAGTCAAGGGCTATGTTGATTCTGACTATGCAGGTGATCTTGACAAAAGCAAGTCCACGACAGGATATGTGTTTACTCTTGCTGAAGGTACAGTAAGTTGGGTTTCGAAGTTACAGTCAGTTGTTGCGACATCAACAACGGAGGCTGAATACGTGGCAGCTACGCAGGCCAGTAAAGAGGCGATTTGGCTGAAAATGGTTCTGGAGGAACTCGGCCACAAACTATAGAGTATTTCTCTATTCTGTGACAGTCAGAGTGCGTTGCATCTTGCAAGGAATCCAGCGTTTCATTCCAAGACAAAGCATATTCGGGTTCAGTATCACTTTGTTCATGAGAAAGTCGAGGAGGGTACTGTGGATGTGCAGAAGATTCACACTAAAGATAACATAGCTGATTTCATGACGAAGAGTGTTAATGCTGACAAGTTTGTTCAGTGTCGGTCCTCGTGTGGTCTGGTGAAAACGTAAGCAACATGAATGGCGAGGTAGAAAGAATTGTGTGAAGATCTGATTAGTCCCTAATCAAATCTTCAAGTGGGAGATTGTTGGGGCGGCATTTTTTAATTCACAAGTGCAGCACTACCTGCTTTACTTTGGGCGGCTGCTTTAATTAAGTGATGGGGCGGTTCATTTGTTTATGATGGTGCAGCATTTCTCTTCCTCTATAAAAGGGCTTCATCCGGCAATTGCAAAATCATCCCAAAAAATATATCTCCTTCTCTTATATAATAATAATTAATATATAAAGAGTGGTTAAGAATGTTGCTAGTGTGAGGTAAAAATTGAGAGTTTGTGCGACTTTACTACGGTAAAAGTCGGAGTATTGTAATTCCTATTTTACACTCATAGTGAAGTTCTTCTACCTTGCCCGTGGTTTTTCACCCTAAATTAATTTGGGGTTTTCCACGTAAAAATCTGTGTGTCGTATTTTTTCCGTCTTTTATTTATTGTCGTGTTTTTCCGCTATATCCGAAGGGTCCACTTTACAACAGATAATGGCATCAATAAACAATATATAGCTCATGTTTGTGCGGTTATTATCTGGAATTATGCATATCAGATGCATAGACATTGTTTATGGGTTTTGGTTTTACAAATGACGAAATATTAAAAATGCTCGCTAACTTTTTTTAAAAAGTTAAAGTGCCCTTTTTTCGGGTCTTGCCAAAATGCCCCGTATGTTTAAAAAACATCTTTTAAAAATGCCCGTGACCCTTATTGGGGCTGAAATTATCTATGTGACGGTACAGTGGCTGCCACGTTAATAAGTGCTCCGCCACGTCATATTTTTCAGCCAAATTTTTTTTTTTAAACAAACCCTTCTAATTTAAATATTGTATTTACACTCCATAATAAATTGCACTTTGCACCCCATTATATATATATATATATACATAAAAAATAATAATAAACATATATATAACTATTTGGTAAATAATAAATATATATAAACAATAATGATAAACATATATATAACTATTTGTAAAATTAATATACATATATAAATATATAAATAATAATAATAATAAACATATTATTACTATTTTAGAAAAATAATAAATATATATATAAATAATAATAATAATAATAATAATAATAATAATAAACATTTATGTAAAAACAATAATAATAAACATATATATAACTATTTATAAAATAATAAACATATATATATAATAATAATAAACATTTATGTATAAATAATAATAGTAATAATAAATATATATATATAATAATAATAATAATAAACATTTTAACAATATAAAAAATACAAAAAAAAATTAATCATCATCATCATCACCACCACCGCTGCCCCCCAACCCCCGCCGCCGCCATCGCGACCACCACCACAATCGATGGGTTGGTGGCGCGATTTGCAGCGATGGTGTTCACACACGAGCTCGCCGTTACTCCACTTTCCAGCCATCTCCGTCCCATTCTGAGCTCACCATTCAACTCAGGAGGGCATTCCGACGTAGGTGTCAAGTTCTGAAACGTTTTCGTGTTCATCATCCCAACTGTGACGCTTTCGGTCATTTCAGATTCGCCCACTTCCAGCCATCTCCTCAAAAATCTAAATCGACCATTCGATTTAAGAGTGATTTTCGAGTCGAGTGTGAAGTTTTTGTGCATTTTGGAGTTGGTTCTATATATTTTCGACGACTTATTGGATTTTTTCGGCGAGGGTTTCGTTGCCCTCTTGTCGGAGAAGATATAGTCCCTATTTGAATATTTGCTTTTTTTATTTTTTTTATTTTTTAATATATATAATTACATATATATTTATTATTATGTTATATATATATGTGTGTGTGTGTTTATTATTATTATTCATATATATTTATTATTTTTACAAATAGTTATATATATATATTTATTATTATTTTTTATGTATATATATTTTGGGGTGCAAAGTGTAATTTACTATGTGGTGTAAGTACAATTTTTAAAATTATAAGGGCGTGTGTAAAAAATGTTATTTGGCTGAAAATATGACGTGGCGGAGCAATTTATTGACGTGGCAGCCATTGTACCGACACGTAGGCAATTTTGGCCCGAATAAGGGTCACCGGTATTTTTGAAAGCTTTTTTTACACATACGGGGCATTTTGGCAAGGCCCGAAAAAAAACGGACATTTTAACTTTTTAAAAAAGTTAGCGGGCATTTTTAATATTTCGTCCTCTTACAAATTAGAAAATTCTACTGTTGTTATGGATTTGATTTGACTTTTATGATATTTTTGAATGAAAATATTGATTTTCGATGTGATATATAGTGAATGAAACTATATCTCTAGATTCTATACAGAATTAGTCTAATGCCTTCTACTTCCATATATTTTCTCTATTAGAGCAATTTTGTACTACATTTGCACACAGATTGCTCTATTTTGTAGAAATGAGCTTTATGGTTGGATATTTTGGTTCTCAAGATTTGGTGCAATTCTGTGTACAAACTTTGTTTTTAAAAGGGAACAGTGTTTCAAGCTTCATTAAAGAGAACAACCCTTAGTTTGAATTCATGCCATCAATTCATATAGATTCTAACACACAAAAAAATCTTGTAAATATAGACATAAAGTAGAGTTAGTAAGGGAAATAGAATCAAGACCTCCATGTCAGGCTGCTCGATATATGACCGCCCTGCCCCATCCTCCCCTACCTCATGATCTATCGGTGGAACGCGACCATCCGGCGGCTGGGAATTGAAGAGCTATCACATACCATTGTTTAATATCGCTAAGTGCATCCGTTGTTTCTTTTTTACCATTCTGTATCTCTCATTCAATGCAGCGTCGGTGCGTTGAGTGCCCATTAGGCGTCCCACCTCAGCCCATTCCCAATTATCTCCCCTCAAAGTGTTTAGCCCTATTCACACATCTCACTAACAGTAGATCCTCCAATGGAGTCCACTTGTCCCCGCTTCCTCGCGTGAGGCTATGCGCCACCGGATCTGGTGGTGTTTCCGGAGGAACGTAATTTGGATTCGGATGCAAGCTTTTGTAATGGCTTTTGATCACCTCACAGCTACGCCCATTGTGCATCAATAGGGCGATTTGAAATCAATTAGGGTTTTCTGGTTCGTCAAATTGGTCCGACAACATCTTGCATCGGAGTAGCAGGTGGTCCTCCGCCGGCATCCACCGGTCGCCCGGATTCCGTATCGCCATTACGCTACCCGAGAGTGGTGAAAAAATCGTGTGAGTGGAAAAACATTTTTCGCGCTAATTCTCCACAATTGTAAAATATGAATTGAGTTGAGATATGATTTGGTGAATCCCATTACTCTCACAGCCCTTATTTCAAATTGATCTAAACAATCTATATTAATAGTGCTAACATCCTTAACCATAAGTTATACAATTCCTTAACTTAGCGCTATATATGTATAAGTGAGCAACCACAATATAGATTGTTTAGATCAATTTGATACAAGGGTTGTCCTTAGAGTTCTAATAATAAAATGTTCAAGGAAGCTCTAGACTATGATATCTACAAAATAGAGCCCCAACTAACGGGAATTGCAAAGTGGCCCTAGAACCTTAAGTGTTGGAAATTATGCCACTGTACATATCATGTTGTTTTCCCTCGAAGCGAATACTTATGTTGTTATTCCACAGAGGGAATAATTTTCTTTGAATCGTCAGAGAGGTGTACGTTGCCCTCGTGGGATAATGTTGTTGTTATCAATTTTTTCGGTCAATCAAGTGCCACATAGACAAATTTCGGCAACATGTGACTAAAATTGAGGTTTTTGTCAACTTATGCGACTAAAAAAATGGTGTTAATAAATTATAAGGTTTATTGTCGAAGTTTCATATGTAGTTTTTAAAATGTATAAAGTCTCCATTCAGTTATTTATAAATAAAAAACATGGGACCCAAGTAGGGGTTTGCCTAGTCTCAAGTGTTGCACAGCAATACGATAAACAGAAAAATATACACGAACGAAAAGCAAGAAAGACACGTTATTTGTTTACCCAGTTCGTTGCCTACATCTGGGGGCGATACCAAGCCAGGATTTTCACTATGTGTTATGTTGTTGGGTTACAATTACAAGAGAGGCTATTTATAATTAGGACACACTCCTAATATTAGGCAACTCCTATTTATAGAATTACTCAAACTCTGCAATTCCCAGGAAACTAGGTCTCTACAACTCTCAGTTAAACTAGGAAGATGCATTCTTTGATAATTCAGGCTCCACAAAACCTAACAATCTCCCACTTGGAGACTAATGTCATCATAACTACATCTTCACTCTTCCACATAACAATCCTCTAACAATGGTGCCGCCATCCTTGGACTCTTCACTCACCAAGTCCAGTTGAAGCCATGCAAAGCTTCAACTTCTCTAAGGTCACAACCTTAGTGAACATATCAGCAGGGTTCTCACTTCCCGGAATCTTCACAAGTTGCAAAGTCTTCTTCTCCAAGAGATACCGTATGTAGTGATACTTCAACTCAATGTGCTTTATTCTCGAATGAAATGCCGGATTCTTGGCTAAGAAAATAGCACTCTGACTATCACTGTATAGAATACTATTTATTTGCCATTTTCCCAATTCACCCAAGAAATTCTGCAACCATACCATCTCTTTACTAGCTTCCGTCACCGCTACATATTCAGCTTCTGTAGTAGACAAAGCCACAATCTTCTACAACTTAGATCCCCATGAAATAGCCGTACCACCCAATGTGAAAACATAACCAGTAGCACTCTTTCTTCCATTTAAGATCACCCGTCAAATCAGCATCTACATAACCATTCAAGTCCGTGTGTTTTCCCTCAAAACACAATGACCTATCACAAGTACCACGCAAGTACCTAAAGATCCACTTCACTGCTTCCCAGTGTTGCTTTCCCGGACTAGTCATATATCTACTCACAACTCCCACTGCATGCGCAATATCTGGTCTTGTACACACCATAGCATACATAAGACTCCCAACTGCTGAAGCATATGGAGTTTTCTTCATCTCTGCATGCTCCAAATCACTAGTAGGTGACTCCCTTTTTGATAATCTAAACTGACTACCTAAAGGAGTGCTTACTGGCTTTGCATCTTGCATACTGAATCTCCTCAACACTTTATCAATGTAATCAGACTGCGAAAGATACAACTTACCCGCCAACTTATCCCGATTTATCCGCATACCCAAGATTTGTTTTACCTCGCCAAGATCCTTCATGGCAAAACGTTCAGATAGTTGCTTCTTCAACTTGTTCACTTCTTGAACACAGGAACCTGCTATCAGCATGTCATCAACATATAACAGCAAAATAATGAAGCTACTATCAAACCTAATAAAGTAACAACAATGATCAGCATTGCATCTCCCAAAGCCAATCTCATGCATGAAGCCATCAAACTTCATGTACCACTGTCTAGGAGCTTGTTTCAGACCATACAAGCTCTTTTCCAACTTGCAAACTAGCTCAACGTTACCCTCAAGCACATACCCCTCTGGTTGCTGCATGTAAATGTCTTCTTCAAGATCACCGTGAAGAAAAGTTGCCTTCACATCCATCTGTTCTAACAATAAATTCTCCGCTGCAACTATGCTCAAAACCATCCTAATAGTCGTCAACTTCACCACGGGAGAAAATATGTCAGTGTAATCAATCCTTTCTTTCTGTTGAAAACCCTTCACAACCAGCCTTAGTTTGTCTTGTAACGTTTGCTACCATCTGCTTCCTCTTTGATTCTGTAAACCCACTTGTTATGCATCGCCTTTTTTCCCTTTGGAAGCTCAACAAGATCCCACGTGTTGTTCGACTTCAAGGAATCCATCTCATCATCCATTGCAAGCTCTCACTTGCTCGAATCAACACTTTTCACTGCCTCTGCATGACACTCTGGCTCACCACTATCAGTTAATAACAAATAATGTAAGGCAGGAGAATACCTCTCAGGAGCACGATGTTCCCTACTTGATCTCCTCAAAGTAGGCTCTAGAGTACGTGGTTCTTCCTCATTAGTCACCTCGTTTTCCAGAATCTTATCTTCACCAGAATTGGAGATATCCAATTCCACAATCTTCGGGTCTTTAACCCGAGTATTAACACCCACAGTGTTTGATGCACCCCATCTGTCTTTGTACAAAACTTGTTCATTAAACACAACATCTCTACTACGAATAACCTTACTATTTTGGTCATCCCAAAATCGATACCCATAATCATCGCCGCCATATCCAATGAACGTGCACTTCACAGATTTCACATCTAACTTGCTCCTGGCAGTAGCATCAATATGAACGTAAGAAACACAACCAAATACTTTAAGGTAAGATAGGTTTACCTCCTTTCCTCTCCAAGCTTCCTCTGGAATGCCGTTTTCCAGTGGAACGGATGGTCCTCGGTTGATCAAGAAAGCTGCAGTGTTAACTGCTTCTGCCCAAAACATCTTAAGCAACCCACACTTCAACCTCATGCATCTAGCCCTCTCATTCAAAGTGCTGTTGATACGCTCTGCAACCCCATTCTGCTGCGGTGTTCCTCTAACTGTCTTCTCCATGCGAATGCCATTATCTGCACAATACTTCTTAAACTCTGGAAGTTCATACTCACCACCATTGTCAGATCTCATACACTTCACACGCAGACCAGTTTCAGTTTCAACATATGCTCTCAACTTCTTAAAAACCTCAAACGCTTCAGATTTCTATTTCAAGAAGTATACCCATAACTTTTTTGTTGCATCATCAATGAAAGTCATGTAATATGAAGCTCCACCGAGAGACGTGATAGGGGTTGGTCCCCACAAATCACTGTGCACCAGCTCGAACTTATGTTCCTTCAGAGTTCTGCCACCCTTTGCGAAACTAACCCGTTTCTGTTTCCCAAACACACAGTCCTCACAAAGACCCATATCAACTGTTTTCAAACCCGGCAGCTTACCCTTCGAACACAGATGCTTCATTCCTTTTTCCACTCATGTGGCCTAGTCGACAATGCCACAAATCAACGTCACTATGTGCTGCAGCAACTCCAATGCTATCATGTTTGATGTCGGTCATATACAGAGTGCCCTTTTTCAAACCCTGAGCTACCACCATAGCTCCTTTGACTATTTTCTAAGCACCTCCACCGAATTTAACATCATAACCGTCATCATCCAACTGCCCTACAGCAACCAAATTTCTCTTAAGACCAGGGATGTGCTTCACATTACGCATCGTCCAAACGGATCCATTAGGAGATTTAACACGAATATCTCCCTTCCCAACAGCATCATAAGGAAAATTGTCACCCAGATAGACTCTCCCGCAATATCCAGCAACATAATTCATTATCAAACTTTTGTCAGGACAAGCATGAAACGATGCTCCAGAATCCAGAACCCAAGTCTCTATTGGACAGCATGCTGTCAGAATTAGTGCTTCACCATCATCTTCGGTGGTCACGTTTGCTAAGCTGTCATCTTTCTTTGGTGCTTGACACTTATTCTGGTAATGACCCTTTTTCTCGCAGTTCCAACATTCAATGGAACTCTTGTCCTTTGTTGACTTTCTGTTCCTCGACTTCGATCTACCCCGATTCAAATTCGACTTTTTCTTATCTGATCTGCCTCTGATTTCTGTACTCAAAACTGAGCCTGCAAAACTTCCCGACGAGTTACCTGATTCTCTCCTGCGAATTTCTTCGCTAACTATCAGATCTCTAACTTCGTCAAACTGCAGCTTTACCCTTCCCGCGGAGGCACTAACAGCCGTTACTGTCCCACTCCAGCTCTCCGGTAAAGAAGACAACAAAATTAGGGCTTTAATTTCGTCATCAAACTCGATATTTACCGAACTCAGTTGTTGTGTAATTAAACTGAATTCGTTCAAATGATCAGACGCCACAGTTGTCTCTGTCATCTGAAGATGAAACAGATGACGCATCAGATTTACTTTGTTGGCTGTTGATGGCTTCTCGAACATATCTGCCAGAACCTTCAACACACCCTTCGTAGTCGTTTCCTTTGTGGTGTGAAACGCCACGTTTCACGACAACGATAACCTCACCGTGCTCATCGCCTTCCTGTCCAGAACCTTCCAAACGTCATCTTTCATGTCTGCCGATTTATCATTCAGAGGTTTTCAGAGATCCTTGTTGTACAAGTAATCCTCAATTTGCATCCTCCAAAACCCGTAATCAGACCCATCAAACTTTTCGATTGATTTCCCTGCTTCCATCGTAACTGCTCCCACTGAACCTGATGCTCTTGATACCACTTGTTGCACAGCAATACGATAAACAGAAAAATATACACGAACGAAAATCAAGAAAGACATGTTATTTGTTTACCCAGTTCGTTGCCTACATCTGGGGGCGATACTAAGCCAGGATTTTCACTATGTGTTATGTTGTTGGGTTACAATTACAAGAGAGGCTATTTATAATTAGGACACACTCCTAATATTAGGCAACTCCTTATATTAGGCAACTCCTAATTATAGAATTACTCAAACTCTGCAATTCCCAAGAAACTAGGTCTCTACAACTCTCAGTTAAACTAGGAAGCTGCATTCTTTGATAATTCAGGCTCCACAAAACCTAACATCAAGTCTGGGTGGTTTTGGCAAATGTTGTAAGAATGATATTACTCATTATAGTTTATACGGGCAAAAAAAAATCCTTTTAACCCACTATTTTTCATTATAAAACAAACTTCTACAATTTTTAGCACAACAAATAAAATCCTTGTATGATTCATATTTTATTTTATGGTTTAAAAAAATATGTGAGATTTTAAAATAGACTAAAAGGACAGTAACTAATCGAGACGGATCTCTTCAACTATTTATCCATCTCTGTGTCGTACCCTTGGGTAAAATAATTTTCTGAGTTTACCACCAGTTTCGAATCTAAACATCAAAAGTTATCAAACTTTTGAACTTTAATGGTGGTTTGAGAAATTTGTAAAACTCCCTAAAATAATTGGGATCTTCGTGAAAAGTCCGAACTTTAGAGGGTATTTGAGAATTTTGTAAAAATCACTGAAATATGTTGGGATTGCGTCCATTCTTTTTTAAAACTTGAATTTGTGGAGTTCAAGGATCTTAAGATGGTGGCTATTTTTAGTTCTTACAAATCATGGGTGGTTTTAATGTCTTCACATTCTTAAGTCAACTTCAAAGTCTTGTCTAGCTTAACCCCTGGAAGTTTCTTAAAGGTAGGTATCTATGTTTTAATTAGCTGATAGAAACTCGTACCTTTCAACTGGAATCAAAATTATAATTGTTGTTGTTGCTGCTGCTACTGTTGGTGGTGGTGGTGGTGGTGCCGTTGTTGGTGTTGTTGTTGCTGCTGTTGATGTTGTTGTTGTTGTTGTTGTTATTGATCGAATTCAGTGTAGTTATGCCCCGTATGCATAACATGTATGACTTGTTTATGTATAGTATCCGCTTCTACTGGTCCAACTTACTATTAGTCCATTGTTTTAATACTTATGATGTAACTAGGTGAATGATTCATTTTTTCCTATTGAAACGATTAAATACTACCTTCACAATCTCCGCAAATATTTGCGGAACGCTCTTAACCTCCCAAATACTACCCGTAGTTTCCAAAGCAGACCTTTTTCCAACACGTCTATATTTTGGGCAACGTAGTTAAGTATTTGTATTTTGAGTTTGGCGGTTGCACCCGTTAAAACAAACACATTTTTCAATAAAATGAATGAAATGACTATGTTGAAGAGAAGCATAATTAGCAACACTTCAATATTATTTTAAAAATTCCACCAAGGATATGAGGGGGACCAAGCCCTCACAAAAGACGTCCCAAAAAATAAAGGGCTAACACACGCCTGAATTAAACTAACCCTTAAGGGAACGCTTGGCTCCTCCACCGTTAGCTCGACTGGATCGATCATCCTGGCAGGTAGAGGGTTATCGACTGGTACAATGTGAGGAGTCATAGGCGGATCATTAGTAGAACGACCGATGTTTTCAAATGAACTCCATGTCGGAGAGGATGAGGACTCGGGGGAATCCATGAAGGGCCCTTGTTGTCGGTTGGGCCATCGTATAGCCCACCCTCACCATGTCTCTAAGTTTAGTCGCAGAGTGTTGTCAAGCCTCTCGGACCGCCTCCACACGAGCAGTGGCCAAGCTAGCTCTGTGCTCAACCTCCAGGTCCTTAATCTGACAATGTAGCGTATCGCGCTCATTTGCCAATCGTTGTACTTTCTCTTGAGCACAGGCCGCTGACCCCGTCCTCTGCTCCCACTTCTCACACTTAGTAGTAACCGAGTCGCCTCGCCCCCAGGATACTCTTCCAATCCTCCATTTTGCGCTCATGAGTCACCCTCAAAGTAGCCATGAGTCCACGAGCTTCTTCCAAGGCCTTCTCAAGTTGAGTTGTTACCTCACGGGCATACGTCAAGGAAGCCCGTAGCGCATCACGCTCCAGAAAAAAGTCGTTAGAACTATAGGACTCACCCTCCACGTGCCCAAGGCATCGCCGACTACCGTGAGTTGAAAAAGAAGAAAGATAACCTGAATAATTTATTCATCCAAAAAAAAAGAGGGGGCGGGGCGGGTAGAAAAAAATACCTCGCATATACTCATAGAACCTCTCCCACAAGGTGTCGTCGCCAAAACCTCCAAGAAGCTCGAGACCACCTCGATTCAATATACTACACACAAATGAGCGGTAATACGAGGGATCCACATGACTCTCGATGAAAATAGACATTGCCTCAGGGTTGTCACCCCGCTTCTCAAAAGTTGGCGGGTCGTACATTGCGCCCTCTCTAGAAGGAGGATGCCTTTCACTAGCAGGCCACACCTTGGGCCAAGGGTCTATAGGACCCTTCCATTTGCTCTTCTTCGAGATACGGTCATACGTATCCTCGTCCTTCCCCTTGGAGGAACCTGCAGCGATGGGGATCCTACCCGTCAAATAGGTCGGGGTCAAAATTCAGTATGCTCCCAAAAGGAGGCATAAAATATTTAGCAAAATGTTTTAGCATAATAGGGTCCATATGTTGCGGCTCACCTCGGCCAGAGTCCGACTCATTCCCAAGGCGAGTCTTTTCAATGTAGCTCAATACCTCCTCCACATCGGCGATCGTAGGGCTATTTGGACCACGAGGATAACGCTCAAATCTGTGAGGAGAACCACCAAACCCGACGACTCATCTATATCCATAGCATTATCACCAGGAATATCGGTCATATGTTACTCGCTAAAAGGGATACGAGCGTGTTGCGTTATCTCCTCACCTGAGACAACAAAACGTAAAAAAAAAACAAAAACAAAAACAAAAGCAAAAACAAAAACAACAACAACATCGGGGTACCCGGGACTTACGGAAAGTAAGGTTAAGGTGGAAAGGAGCAGGAGGAAGCTCTTGCAGCACGTTCTAGAGACTAACCATCATCATGGCAAGGGGATTGTCCATCATGGAGGACATATCGTATACACCACTAAAAAAGCCGTGTCGGCTTAGGTCCACGAGACCACGACAGCTTCCATGTGCACGTCGGTAGAAGGCACGACGTAACCTAGACCCCACTAGGTCGGGACACCCCACTGAGAAATTTCCCCCACCGTAGGGCCAACAAAAAATTATCTCTAGCGCTAGTCTCCACCACCATTTGTGCCCACGGTCGCCACCATAAACGCGTGTTTGTTGTCCTGAGTGGGACAACATAAAAAAAGGAGAGCCAGCCACAGTCGGCCTAAACTCAAACACCCCAGCCACGACCTAGGGCATGCACGAGATGTTCAACATGTTGCAACATAGAACAAAGCCTAATTAAAATCTTTACCATATTTACTTAAAATTTTAAAAAAATAATTAATTACGCGGAGAGCGCGTGCCAAGGTTTCTAGTCACTTTATAAAACAACTGGCATTAGTAGAGAAAATAGACAATTAAAATTTATTTTCTAACTAATTATTATTTGATAAACATTTCTACTCTAGAACCCTAAAATCAGTAGAAAACACCAATATTTCACATCTCCTGTGGTGTTTCTACTATTTTTATCATCTATCAAAATGAGAGAGTTTTTTATTCATAAAAAATGAGAGAGTTTTTGTACATGTGTCTTCTTGTTCAGAATCTTCTAATGACCAATCAGGATAATCACTAATGTTTGAGTCACTGCTGAATCATATAATTATGATAAAAGACCCTGTCCAGTTGACTCTCAAGTTTTCAGTATTACTATGAGGCACTGTTTTGAAACCCGGCCCGGACCGGCCGGTCGGACCGGTTCGACCGGGAACCGGTGGCCTGGCCGGGCCGGTTCTGGTCATATACCGGGTTGTAACGAGCCTCGGGCGAACCGGCGAATTCGGCCGGTTCGCCCGGCGACCCGGTCGCCCGGTTCGAACCGGGCATCCACTTTTTTTTTTTTTTTTTTTTTTACTTTTCTTCTTTTACTTTTTTTTGTTCTGAAAATTATAAGATAGTCCATAATTTTTTGACAATTACAAACTTGCCTCGAAAATTTTGGAAAAAATGAAGAAAAAAAATGCAAAACTTTAAAAGGCCATAACTTTGCGTAGGAGCGTCCGTTTTGGACGCATTTTTTTTTGATTTGGGGTATCTCGACGAGATCTATCCACCGCAAACTGCCTACGGCGGTTTGGGCCAACAAATTTTTAAAAAAACGCTGTTTTCCATCCTTAATTTGATTTTGAAGCTAAACAAGCACGTATTCGAGAATTTTAAGCATAGTATTTCGTCCGATGCTAAGTTCATTTTCTAGATTTTAGTGTCACATATTGTTGTTCTTGTATTGAATTTTATGATACGATTGGCCAACATTTAAAAATCCAAAACAATATTTTAACTTGTGTTAAATATATAGTTTGTTGGATTATTTATTAAATTGTTGGATAGCTCAATGGTTTCCACTACTTCCCAATAACTTTTTTTGTTGGAGGTCATGTGTTCAAGTCCTAGTATTGTCATAACCATATTCTTATTTTTCTTATAATATAACAAAATATTGGTGACTTCAAATATTTCTCACAATCTTATAATTTTTTTATACAATTAATTATTTTTATTATATATTTTATTGAATGTTGACTTTAGTCAACAAACCGGTCCACCCAGTGGTCCGACCGGTCCGACCTGTTGACCCACTACCCGGTAGCTTCACCGGGTCGCTCACCGGGCCGGGTTTCAGAACACTGCTATGAGGAGATGCCATGCCTTAAATTAAATTTAAATTCCACATCAAAACAAATTTTAGCCATTTGAATCCAAATGCTCTTATCAGTTTCTGTTTACCAAACATATTCCCTTAAGTCTTACTTCACAAAGAAAATGTTATGAGATTTCCTTCCACCTGAAGTTGTTTGAATTCTACTCCATCAGTGAAGAAATCGGAATGAAGAACAACTTGAAAAGATTGGAGAATGCTCGTTCAATCAAGTAATGGCAGTTCTGTTGTATAGCTGAAACAGCGATGGTCGTTGAAATTATCATATCCATGATCTTACTAGTTGGTGGGAAATCTGTTTTATTCGTTATCCATATTTGTGTTGTAGGGAGAGCTTTCACGGACAACTCCACAAATGGTACGACTCATGTTTTGAGTCGAGCTAGGAGCATGAAGCCAGAGGACATACACAAACTGCCATGTTTTGAATATGAAGTGGAACGGGAGAATGGGAAAGAGATTGTATTAGAACGTGCAGTGTGCTTGGAGAATTTCAAGGCAGGTGAAATATGCAGAATGCTACCCAAGTGCACTCACAGTTTTCATGCTGAATGCATAGATTCTTGGCTTTTGAAGACTGGTGCTTGTCCAGTATGCAGAACTGGTGCTAATCAATCTCCTTTGTTTGAAAAGATTTGTGGCCATTCAGGTGAAGAAGCTTGAACATAGAATATATTTAAATGATTTTCTAATAGAGACATTATTTCGCCCCTACTCAAGTGTGCTGTCGAATAAAATGGTGGGATTTGGAAACAACCGTCCCACAGTACTGCCAGAACCAACTTTGAATATGATTATATGAGGGTAGAAAAGAAATGCAGCGATCAGATTTGCAGCAGGAAAAAAAGAGCAATTTCATTCAAGGCCAAGCCAAGTAGGTTTGCACAAGTGATGTATTATCTTAACTCCTTAATTATAAAAAGATCTGTGAATAGAAGGGACTTGATTTTTCAATCATTGATATACAGTAGTATTCTGACCTTGCTAGCCTAGATGGACCAAGTATTTACTCAAAGATTATGATCCTATGATGAAATAAGTACAATATAGATTCTTATGAAAAGAATATATATCATACAGATTATGTAAACATGCATCGCAACTACTCAGCACGCTTAAGCTATTAGCATCAGCATGTGAGCTCAATCAATGATTTCAACATGTACTCTAACTAATTCATTTACGATGATGATTTCAACATGTACTCTAACTAATTCATTTAAGCCCTCACTAACCATCACACTACTGAATAACAGCAAGCCTTGGTTTATTTCACCAAGAGAGGAAGATTCTTCCTGGTGTTTAGAATGACAAAAAGGGATTTTGACCTCAAATTAGATCAAGATACAAATGTGTGAACATTACACAACCAATAACTAAGTACCACTCTCATTGATGTCTCAAAGCTATGAAGTAACTTCAAATGTTACACTAGCTAGCTTTCTCTGTAATCCTGAAATGAAAAGATCCCCAAAACCATATTACTAACATAAGAAATGTGTATCATGCCAGACAGAGTACACTAGCTTCAAAGTAGATCACTTGAATGTCTCAATACACCAATTATGACACTTATAGTTCAGTCACCAAAATGGCAACAGATTGCCTTGTTTCGAAAATATCTCTTTCACAAGTCTGACATTATAAATCCCAACATTGACTCAATAACAATAAGTACGAAACAGATAAGTCCTAAAGTATTATGCCCAAAGTAGATCATGTTGATGTGACTTCAGTCTTCTCGGGGTTGCTCTCTAACTCCCTCCTCAGTTGCAGGGAAAAATCATCATTGACATCATCATCATCCCAGTCATCTTCCCATTGCTGAGTTACTTCCTTGCCCTCTTCTTTGCCCTCCCATTCTAACAACGCCACATGAAGAAGAGATATATTAGTAAAATATCTTAACAGTTGTGATATTTCACTAACAAATAACTGAATCAAGATTCAAATGAAAGAGACCTGTGAAAAAAAAGATGAAAAATAACAGACTACAAATTTACACAGCGAGTACATAATTTGTAAAGATAGTATAGGTAATAATCCATAAATTCAACAAATTCAACTACAAGTACAGAACTCATATACATGGTCTTCACCCACGAATTTTGAAGTTTGAACATATTTTAATGGCATGAATTTCCATTTCGTATTGGCATATGGAAACACAATCACAGCAAAAGATTATGTGCAAGAACTACTTTCTATGGCAAGATTAGAACCTCTAAAGTGCCTGTATTATTTGGAGTTAACAACGTAAGCGATAATACTTTACTTGTAACCCTAGTGAGACTACTTAGAATGCCAATGGCTTGACATCTAGCTACCAACATTAAAACAAAGTTTATACTCTCACATTACTCTTAACGAAAACCAAAAACGTCAAAGAGAGTCAGAGGTAATCAAACATGCTTTTGACCTACAGGTACTGTACATTCATCAAAGTAGAAGTGGGTGATTAGCCACCTATGGTTTATGAAAATATAGAAACTAAAACATAGTGATCGTTAGGTGAGCCAAACGTGCTGCTTACGGCTACATAGCTTAAGGACATTAAACATAAACTCCGTTCTTTTCTAATTGATCTGAGAGCCAAAACGTTTCACCGAAAATTTGTCTTTTTCCGTATGCCCCAATCTTGATGCTATAAAATCCGGGCGATTATAACACCATCTTTTTAAGATAAAGGCGAGGTTATGAAACTCTGACTAAACCAATGAGGTTTCAAAATCAGGAACATCATTATTCGCAGATTAATAAATAGTTAGTCTCTTGGAAGCAAATATATGCAGCTCTAACGGAAACATTTAACAAACATCCCCACACAAGTACGAGAAGGAAGGATAAAACAAAGAGAGCCATTCTAGTTGAGTAACTGAGTAATTGTTAACCTAGTTTCATTGCTCAAAACAGATATAAACTCATTCGACAATCACACGAAACTTCTCGGATAACGTAAATCGAATACAACATCTAAAATCAAAGTAGCAGCAGATCCAAACCTTGACCAATCTCAAACTCCTCAAATTCGTCATCATCTTCAAACAAATCCATCTTTGCTTCCTCCGTAGGAGTCTCCTTTGCTTGTTCGGTCGCCATATTGGATCTGCAAACACCACCACAAACAAATTATAGTCAGCTACAACTGAATTATAATACATCGGAAAAAGGCATAAAAAAGATACAAAAATTTGAAAACCTAAAACCCTAATCCCCTTCACATACTACTAGGCGTATTTCATGTAAAATAACCTGAAAGTTGACAGCGAGAGCAACAACTTACAGAGGAGAGTAGAATTTGTGAACAGATCGTCGAGAGAAGAGATTTCTTGCAGGGAAGGTCAAGAACAATGCGGGTTTTAATATCGTGGCGCTCTACGACGCCGTATCAAGTAAAGGTTTCTTCTATTTTATGTTGAGTTTACGGGATTAGAATAATTGTTCTCAAAAAAGAAAAATGTAGAAAAAGGATTAGGTTTAATATTTTTAAAATACTTTTGTATCATGCCATGCAATTTATAATATAATATATAGAGAGAGAAATTAGAAAATCTAGAAATATTTGAGAGTGCTACATAGATAATTTTATGATATTGCAACATTTTCGGTGCATCGTATAATGTGGTCAAATAAATATTCGACTAATTTAATCCATTTGGTGTGTCTAATTTGGTGATAGACAATTGCGTAATACGGAGAAGTCACGACAACCTGACTAAGCAATTGAATTTCTTAATGTTGTATGGTTAAGCACAACTTACGTAAAACACTACTACATTTTAAGATCATGAGTCCATATATCGTTGGAATGACACCAATGTCTATTTTTCCAACGCAAAAAAAAGAGATCTCAATTCCAATAAGTATAAAAGAAGTTATGATTAATTTAAGTGAAGTTGTGCATAACTCAATGAAAGGGACTTATCATCAAAAATAGCCAACAAACACCTATTAATACTCTCAAAATCTTTCACAAGACGGAGGGAGGTCGCCCAATAGTACACTAGGTCGGTCATTGACTAGCCAACAATCAAGTTGAGTACAATCGAACTATCACGTCACCACCAAACAGTCACATCCCCATCGACGTGCCTTTCTATACGACATTGGAAAGACATATGAGTCTAGTTTTCAAATTAAGAAGAGGTTTGTCAATCCAACATATATTGCAGAAGTTATGAGCAAAACCGTAAAGTCTCATAACGCTTAAGCATCAGCAAACAACTAAACTACCTGCCTATCCATACATCATTAGAAAACAATTTGACTCTAGTTTCCAGATCAAGAAGCACTTGTCAGTCCGACCTCTAACGGATGAGTTATGAGTAAAATTATAAAGTTGCGCACTACTTAAGCATAAACCACAACCAATCTACCACGTCATACCAACCTGCCTTCCCATACATCTTGGAAAACCCTTTAAATCTAGTTTCCAGATCAATATGTAGCTTAGTTTGTCAATCCACCGTCTAATGAGTTATGAACAAGATCGTAAAGCCGCATACACCGAGCTACCTTTTTATACATCTTTGGAAAGTCCTTTGAGTCTGGTTTCAAGATCAAGAAGCGGTTTGTCAACCCAATTTATAAAAAAATGAGTTATGAGCAAAATCGTAAAGCCGCACAAGGCTTATTCATAAGCAAACAGTCGAATTGCCACGTCATCACTGGCATACATCATTAGAAATCTCATTGGGTCTAATTTCCATATCAAAACGCGTTTTATCAATCCGACTCTAACGAATGAGTTATGAGAAAAACATAAAGGCGCGCAATACTTAGCCATAAATTAATATCCAATGTGCAAAGTCCCGACCTCAAAGGTTCGACCTTTTCCTCTGACCACGATTAGGCACTACTGAGAAAAAATGAACTACGTTTGACTTGATTCCTTAAACGGGATACACACAAATTCACTTCGAAATTAACAAACTTTTACATTAGTTGCTATCTGTCCAACCTAGCAAATGTATTTGACTTATTTAACAACTTTTTTGTCTACTAATGCATTGACTTATTAATGTCATTCAATCTACCAATACATTATATGACTTATTAATGTCATCCAATCTATACATCTTATTTGAGCTATAAGCTCCTATTAGTCTCACACCTCAACTGTTATCAATTGAATTAGGCATTGGAGGGCCTACGTCGGGTCAACATGACTTATTTACGTCTCGCATTTTTCGATGTTGGTCTTCAAACTAAAAGCTAACATAATATCAACAAGAAGTTTGAGTTAGTGTAATGAGTTAGTGTAATGTGTGGTATGGTTAGTCACCAAACAAAATTGTCCCGCATCACACTTGAATTTTTTTAAATTTAAAATACATATTAAACTCCAGGGTGAAATTAATTTTTGATCAACTCGGCTCAACAATTTTATGAAATTTATTGGTTGAGGGTGGTCTAGTCAATTAAAGACGTCAAAAGATTTGATCCAACCCACTAACATCACCTAGTGGGCTTTCTGAACGTGGGGGCCCATTCTCCTACAAATGAACTCCACACCAAAACCCTAAAAATTAAAATCAATTGTACACAGTTGTAGGGTTTCACCGCAATAACCAGCTGCTTCAATCCGAACTCATCTCCTTCCTCAACAGCAGCAATGGTACGTACACCCAACCTTCCCCACACTCTCCTTTTACTTTTCAGATTCAAGCACAATTTCAAATGACTAATCCGTTTATTTTTTTCAATATATTTTCAGATAATATCAGAGAAGAACAGGAGAGAGATCTCCAAGTACCTTTTCCAGGAGGGAGTTTGCTACGCAAAGAAGGATTTCAATCTGGCAAAGCACCCCGACATTGATGTGCCGAACTTGCAGGTGATTAAGCTGATGCAGAGCTTCAAATCAAAGGAGTACGTTCGCGAGACTTTCGCATGGATGCATTACTATTGGTACCTTACTAATGACGGCATTGAGTTTTTGAGGACTTATCTCAATTTGCCCTCCGAGATTGTGCCCGCTACTCTTAAGAAATCGGCTAAGCCCCTCGGCAGGCCCATGGGTGGACCTCAGGGTGACCGCCCTCGGTACGTTGGCATAATAAATAAATTTGTTATCTATTTTACAATGATGTTTTTGACAATGATGTTTATTTCGGCTATTAAATTGTTAGTTTGTATGTTTTGGATAGGATTTTACTTTAGTGATTTGTGTTTGTTTGCAATTTGTTGTTTTAGTGGACCTTCTAGGTTCGAGGGTGACAGACCACGATTTGGTGATCGGGACGGATACCGTGGAGGGCCAAGAGGACCACCAGGTGAATTCGGTGGCGAGAAGGATGGAGCCCCTGCTGATTACCAACCTGCCTTCAGGGTGTGTAGTTTCTCTTTTCTACGGTTGTTGTTGTTATACCTTTACACCCATATTTTGTTATTGTACATCTATCTATGTTGTTGTGCTTATTTTGGTTTATTGGCAGCAGTAAATTACATTCATTTTCCAAAGCTTTTATACTTAGTTTTGTAAGACTAAGTTGTTAGTTTACTTATTTGGATCTTACAACTAAATCATCTAGTTAGACTCGTGCCAGACACTACCTTCCTCGGGTGTCTTTATATTGATGTATTTGAATTCCCAAAGTGCTATGCTGTCCAATATAAATTAGTGGTTCCTGTTATCAACCAGAATATTCTAGCTTGTGATTCTGCAAGCCCACTACCTTCCTCTGGTGTCTTTCATATTGATTTTGAGTTCCCAAAGTGCTACGACATCCATTATGAATTAGCTTGTGATTCTTTAACTATTTCTTCATTATTGAATGAGTGTTCAGTGGAATAGGTGAGTTTTATTAGAGTATGGATTAATATCTAGGGAAATTTGAATCTCTATGAACACTATAGAGAAAACCTTTTATTTGGAATATGTTTTTAGTCTGGGAAAATTTTAGATATTGCAATGCTCGTTAGCTAAAGTAATTTAATTGCTCAGATATGTATTAGAAGATATTTTGTCAGAGTACATAAGCCCTTCTGTTTCCCCCTAATTATCTTGAGCATCTGTTTGGCCACATTATGCTAGGAATCTAATTATAACTTTTATTCATGGAGCCTCTAGCAATATGCGTCCACAATTAAGTTTGTTCAGTTTGATGTCCCCTCTGAATTCTATCTTATACATTACAGCCAAAACTAGTATTTAAGTTTGAAATGTAAAACTTGAGTTTCCTTGAAATGCAGGGTTCTGGTGGGCGACCTGGTTTTGGCCGAGGATCTGGTGGCTTTGGCGGAGCACCTTCCAGTTAAATTTATGTTTTCCTTGTTTTTCTGGTCATTGGGATTTCGAATGTTAGAATCCTACATAACCTAAAATATATTTTGCAGCGATATGTCATGTATACTGATACATTGTTCTATGATCTTTATTTTGGATAAGTACTTGATTCAGTATTTACTTTATTATCTACCTCTTGTGGCTTAGAGATGCTTAGGAATCTACTTTTTTGCTGTCACAAAACTTGAAAGACGGAGTTCTAGTTGAGTTTATTGCCTGTTGCCAAGTCGCATGTGTAGGAGACAGTGAATTCTGGTTGGGCCAGGTACCAATGAATTTTCTTGAAGATTTTTCTCTGATAATTTTCTCTAAGATTTACATGTGCGTTCTTTTCACGCCTTAAAAGCCAAGGAAAAAAACTTATGCATTGAAGATAGAACTGAATGCATTAAAATGTCCCACTTTGTTTGGTCTTGATCCTTTCATGTTAGGTTATGTCTACCTCACGCAGAATATTGATACCAAAACTTCCACACTTCTCAATATTATGCTGCATGAAATTCTGCTGTGATTTTTGTATGATGTTTCTGTGAATTATGGTCAGTTTTGGTCATCTAGAATAACTATAAGGGCTCGTTTACACCTGGAACTCTAGCTTTGAGGCCTCAGTGATATCTAGTATCTTCCTATGATCCAGACTCTGCAAGATTAACAATGCAGGATATCGAGATAGCTCCAATTTGGATGCAAGAAATACTAGGCCGAAATCTTTCAACCATATCCATATGGGCATAAAATAAGGACCCTTTTTAAGTCCTGATAACTAAAAAAATATGTATGTTCCACGATTTATTCGGCAAAGACACAAAATTTTACATATAGCCCAACAAAAGATGGACCCGGAAGGTATGTAGCTTAAAAAAAGTCAAGCTAAAGCCTCGTTCACATACCTATTATAGAGCAGAACTAAAAGAAATGCTCACATATTTATTTACATTCAAAAATCCATTGAGACTAAGCTGCTAAAAAGACTCATCTTACGCCTAACTCTTCTTGCCTGACCTCCTTGATGAATTGAAAAGACATTCTTTCACAAAATTTCTGCAAGATTTTAATCAACGATCGTGATTTTCTACTAGCTTGCGATGTTCCTATCATCGCATAAAGTTCAGGCATGAGTGACTTGTCCTTAGCTAAGACACGTAAAACATCTGCTCCACAGTTAATGCACATTGAATGAAGAATCGAAACACAATACTCTTTTCCAGCGCGCATTTCTGAAGTCCGTAGTAGTCCCAATATCAAAGGAAGAGCGGAAGCCTGCAGAATTTCAACTGATCCGTCAATATCGTCTGCTAATACAGAAATCACTGCTAATGTGTCTGTCTTAAGTTCGGCTCTCGCGGAAGAATTTAGTAGTTCTAAAAGTATCGGAACCGCCCCTGATGCTAAAGCCCTCTGTCGGTTTTTATAGTACATAAGCAAGGCGAAGAGAGCAACAACCGAGTTTTTCTTCCCACAAGGTGTGCCTTCTTTGGTCAATTCCAACAAGGCAGGAATAATTTCCCCGTTTTCTCCTATTATCTTGCGGTGATCATGAACCGAAGAAAGGTAGAAAATCGTGGCAGCTGCAATTTGTTTAGTATCTAACTTTCCATTTTTAAGCACTAAAAAGATGGGATTCAAGCCCCCATTGACAATAATCGCGTTCTGGCCACTTGTATCCTTTGATAGCTTCAGCAAAGCAGCAATCGCGTTTTCTTGCATTGTCGGATTAGAGGAGTGAAGCAACTCCAGGAGAGGTGGTACAGTTCCTGCTTCGATCAAGCAAGATCTGTTGAACAAATTCGACTTGGACAGCAGTCGGATTTCATATGCCGCCTTGTTTTGCTGATAATCTGTCCCGTAAGACAACCTCAATGCTAGAAGTTCAGAAAGGAATTTGATTGCTTCTGCATTTGCTAAGCTTCCTGGTAAATGCGTCTTGGAAACATCTCGACTGTTCTTTCTTGATTTAGTTAGCGAAACACCGTACTCTGCACAAAACTGTTGAATAAGTTTCTTAAGACTTGCATTAGGCACCATTTCCTTACTTGTGAGCTTCTCTCCTGTTTTGGGACACAGCCAACTCCCTGATTTCAGCCATTTTTGAATCGAAGCTCGGTCATACGTCTGCCCCGTTGACACTGTCACAGGATCAGTCATCACTTCTAGTGAAATCGGGCACCGGAAATCTTCTGGATTCAAGCAACATATCATTTCAAGATTACTATTTCTCCCATTGGTTTGATCAGGAGATACAAAATCACAATCCTCAAATAAAATTCCCCTGCAGTAGCTCAAGAATCCAAGTAAACTACTCAACAAAGGGACTTCCCGTCCATTTTCATCCAAATACTCCGCACGAATCTCGTCTTCTAAGAATCTGATCTCCCTGTGACAGTCTCCCCATGTTTTGATACCTAAATGACCAAGAATCTTTCTGATCAGGAAAGGGTCCGGCTCGAATTTATTCTCGAACTGATTCAATACTAGTATCACTCTCTTCATCGCCTTTTCATCATCCGAATCAATCTCCACTTTAACCGTTCGAGCCTGCTTGGATAACAGCTCAACCAACTCCTTGACTTCAACAGATATATCCATGGAACTCAATGGCAGAACATCGAGTGCAGTTGCTAAACCACGAACCAATGTCCGAAACTGCGTTGCTACGAAGTGGGATTTCATTAGAATCCAAATCCTCGCACCGTCCCTCGTGCAATCTTCTAGCAAAAATGCGATCTTTTGGAACGTTAAATGGAGTTCACACAAACAGAGTGCTACAGAATTTGGTGTGTCCGAAAGAACATGTCCTCGTATTTCCTCGAAAAACATCGAAAGAATCGATACCAGACGATTCGTCTCGCGGGCATATCTCATTTGTGTTGGAAAGAATTTGGTGTGGTAATTGGATATGTTGTGTGTAATTTCGATCAAAGAATCCAAAAGGGTAGCCGGAGATATGTCTTCACATGGATGAACCACTGGAAATTTCAGAATCCGGCGATCACTCCGGTTAGATTTCTCGATCATTGTAAGGAAAAAAATGAAGGCTTTAAACTTTTGTACTAGTTTTGTTAACTTGTTTTGTTTTTCAGGAGCTAAAAGTTTGTGTTGCTTGTGAGTTGCTAGTTACTACTTGTGAGCTTTATTTGAATTTCAGTTGGTTAGTTCAGATATATTAAGGTTTTAAAGTGAGTGATGTTTATGGGACACGTGGTAGAAATCTGTCCGTGGAGGCGTTGATACTTGGCTGGGAGAGATGCTGGACACGCGTGTTGGACACGTGTGGCGAATGAATTGGTAAGCAATTAAGGATGCTTCTTGGATCATTGCATGGTTTTTGATTTCATGTTGACCCTCTTTACACCGCGTTTGGCGCATAAGTTTGCATACGCGAATTTATGGAGCGAAGCTTAATATTATCTTCTTTCTTCTATCTATCTATCTATCTCTATCTCTATCTCTATCTCTTCTATATCTCTATCTCTACTATAAATAAGCGGTAATATTGTTGTCAAGTGGTTAATTGCAAAATAGTCTTCATAGTTTTAAACTCTTTCGTTTTTGCCCCTAAAGTTTTTATTAATTATTTGGGCCCATGGTAAACTGTGATACATCACTTCAAATTTTAGTTTTTCTTATTTTTGCCCGCAAAACAACCCTTGCGCCTTTGAACTCTTCACTTTCGCTCTTAAAGTTCTCTTATTTGTTTTTGGGCTCCATGGTAAATTGTAGAACAATCATTATACTTTGTACCTCTTTTACTTTCGTCCCTAACGTTTTCTATTATTTGCTATTGAGGCACATAGTAAATTGTAATACAGTCCTTTAGGTTTTGAATTAATATTGTTGTTAAGTAGTTAATTGCAAAAATAGTCCTTGTAGTTTTGAAGTATTTTATTTTTGCCCCTAAAATTTTTATTAATTTTTTTTGGACCCCATGGTAAATTGTGATACAACCCTTCAAATTTTATATTTTCTTATTTTTGCCCGCAGAACAAACTTTGCGCCTTTTGAACTCTTTCACTTTCGTCCCTAAAGTTCTCTTATTTGCTTTTGGGCTCTATTTAAATTGCAGAACAATCATTATACTTTTTTATCTCTTTTACTTTTGCCGCTAAAGTTTTCTGTTATTTGCTATTGAGCCCCATAGTAAATTGTAACACAGTCCTTCAGGTTTTAAATTTCTTGATTTTTGCACCAACAGTTTTTATTATTTAGCTCATTTCGTCGTCCATCTTTTTTTTGTTTTAATTTTTCCCTTGTAAGTTCAACTAATTATTATGTTATGTTATATTATGTCTATCTATTTGTACTATATTTGTAAATTTGCTAAGATTTTAGTCATGTAATTCGGTATGCCCCGATTTTGTCCATTTTATTTCATGTAATTAATTTTCAATATACTTAAGCTCACTATATATAAGCGGTAACATTGTTGTCAAGTGGTTAATTGCAAAATAGTCATTGTATTTGAACCTTTTCATTTTTGCCCCTAAAGTTTTTATTAATTATTTTTGGGCCACATGATAAATTATGATACAACCCTTCAAATTTTAGATTTTCTTATTTTTGCGCGCGTAACAACCCTTGCGCTTTTGAACTCTTTCACTTTCGCCCTTAACGTTTCCTCTTATTTGCTTTTGGGCTCCATGATAAATTACATAACAATCATTATGATTTTTACCTCTTTATTTTTGCCCCTAAAGTTTCGTGTTATTTGCTATTGAGCCCTATAGTAAATTGCACCACAATCTTTCAAGTTTTAGATTTTTTGATTTTTGCACCAAAAGTTTTTGTTATTTAGCTCATTTCGTCGTTAATCTTTCTTTGTTTCAATTTTTCCCTTGTAAGTTCAATTAATTACTATATTCCATTATATTATGTATATCTATATGTACTATATCTATAAGTTGTTACGATTTTAGTCATGTAATTTGGTATGCCTCTATTTTGCCCGTGTTATTTCATGTAATTACTTTCCAATATTTCCAATACACTGAAACTCAAACACCAAGAAAAGAGGTGGCCGCAATTGTAGACTTTGTGGTGCATAATGTGTTGGTGGGGCTCGTCAGAAGCGTGTAATGTGGTGATGATGATATGCGCAATCGGAGGGCCCGAATGTAGTGGTGGTTGTGCGCGCCGCGAGGGCGTATAATGTGGTGGTGGGAGCTTGGTGGCAACGTGCTAGAAAAATTTAATTTGACTGCTGAGGCAAATGAAGTTGGGCGTTAGAGTGGAATTTCAGCAAAAAAATGGGCGGTCAGGGCGGAGGTGTAGCGGTATAATTGGAACCTTGGGAAGAGGTGGTGTCGTGCGTGGTGAGGTTTAATAATTTATGATATTCACATAAATACAATAGTCAACCATAATAGATTAATTTGTGATTTATTATTGCTTTATATAAAACTAATACATGAAAAATAGTTTTTTGGGTTTTAATCTTTTTAATTAGCCATCGAATAATACTAATTAAAACATTAATGAAAATTTGTACATGCCCGTGAAAAATTTTATGTTATTTGTCCTAATGTAAATTGTAGAACAATCCTTTTGGTTTTAAATTTTCCTGTTTTGTCCCAAAAATTATATTCTTTAACTGAGTGGTCTAGTTACAATATTATATTTTATTTTGCAGTAATAATTACCTTGTGGCCTCGTGTATATTAATCGATTGGGATCAACGTAATATAAAATAAATTATTAATTAGTAGTTTGGAGACCCACACACATATAGCCATTAAGAGCCAAAAAATATATAACAAATTAACAATTACTGTTTCGAGGACCCGAGATATTCAAACTGATAATCAATAAAATTAAAATAATATTTTTTTAATGACAATTAAATATAGCGATTAGAATAGAACGTACCCGTGCGTAGCACGGGCCACTATACTAGTTATATACACAAGTACAATATCACAAATTAGGAATAAATGCATCCTCATCCGGTCATCCTCCCCCACCCCCTTTTATTATGGTGGTAAAATATGGAATAGATAACCTTTCTGCAAATGAGGCTTTCGAAAATACAAGTCTAGTGAAAAATTTAAAAGTCCTTTCTTTTTAGGTGACCTGAACCAGTTATAGAGAAGAAATGGAACACACGTTCATACAAGAAGTGTTGCTTTCATATCTTTACGAGAATGTCTATTTTAACCGTGAAACTGTAAATGATGTGATGAAAGTCAACAATATTTGTTCTTTATGGTCAATAAATATCAAGTATGACTTTTGGATCGTATGACCCATGCAACGCTTAAGCAAATATGATCAAATTAGTGATTGGCTTTAGGACATTTATGTGGAGGAAATCTAGTTTGTCCTATGTTGTTTGAGAAGACACTGTTTAGATTTAGGTTTATGAGGAGAGGTTCTAACTTGAAGGATGAAGTCAGTGCTATCACGTTACTGTAAGAGTCAGTACTCCTTAGTGTTCACATGGGCACGAGCGTTCATACGAGGATGTTTCTTCGTAGTCGCATTCTTACTTGCATGTTAAGAACTTGTGCGATGTTAGAGTGGCCAATTCTGTCTTGAATCTTCATTTCCCTAATGCTAATATCACTAATTTACTAGCTATTGGCTCTGATCACTCCCCTATTTTTCTTAGCACATATTCTTGTTCTCCCTCGGGTAAAAAACCATTTCGCTTTGAACTTAGGTGGTTAGATCACCCAACATGTGTTGAGGTTGTCAAAAAAGCTTGGTCTGTGAACCCTCATGGGTCCAAACAATCTTTGTTATCTTCCAAACTATCCAATACAAAAAAAAACCCTCAAAGCCTGGAACCATGATGTTTTTGGTCACTGTCAGTCCAAAGTAAAAGCACTTAAGAGCCAAATTGGCATCCTTCAGGTTCTTGATCAGACCATTGTCAATTGTACTAAAGAGAGAAGACTTACCTCTGAACTCAATTCTACTCTCTCCCATATTGACATGCTATGGAAACAGAAAGCAAAATTTAAATGGATCTCTGATGGTGATTCAAACACTTGATTTTTTCACTTGACTGATGTGTTTCATGCCCGCAATAGTAGAATACACTTTCTGAAAAAAGCTGATTGCAATTTTGTGTTTGATTGGAAGGGAATTGGTCAGTGTGTTTAAGTTCACTATAAAGAACTTTTTTGCACTAACATTGTGGATGCAAGTTCCCTTCCATTTCCTGATGACCTGGAGAATCTGTTCCCTAGTGTGATCACATGAGATGATAACACTAAATTGTGCCAGACCCATTCTCTTAAAGAAATCAAACATGTGGTTTTTGATGAATTCCATGAAGATCCCTGGACCTGATGGATTCTCCCCTGGATTCTTCCAACATTTCTGGGCTACAACTGGCAAAGATGTGGGTAAGGCAGTCAGTGAATTTTTTAAACAAGGTAAACTCCTTAAGGCAAGTAATCATTGCTCTATCTCTCTAATCCCCAAAAATGATAATGCCTCCAAAGTTGAGAACTATAGGCTCATAAGCCTGTGTAATGTGACCTTTTAAATCATATCTAAATTACTTGCCAATAGGCTTAAGTTGGTTCTTGATAAATGCATTAGTCCCAACCAGTCAGCTTTTGTTCCTGGTAGAGACATGAGCGATAATTCCATCATATCTAATGAGATCATGCTTACATTGCTAGGAACAAAGGCTTAAAGGGAGTAATGACCCTCAAAAATGGATCTTTCCAAAGCCTATGCTAGGGTTGAATGGAGTTTGCAATTTCAAATCTTGCACAACTTGGGAGTGTGTTCTAAATTTATTTATGGATCTCCGAGTGTGTCACCACTTGTAGCTTCTCTTTTATTATTAATGGGGCCTCTTTGGATATCTATTACCATCTAGAGGCTTGAGACAGGGAGACCCTTTTCCCCCTATCTTTTCTATTTTACACTGAACCGTTGCCCAGACTATTGCATAAAGTAGAATCTGAGTCTCTATTTAAAGGGGTTAAAATCTCTAGACAATCCCCTACTATATCTCATATTCTGTTTGCTGATGATTTGACTTTGTATTGTAGAGCTAATGTGGTGGATGTTGTTAATGTGGATCAGTGCCTGGAGAAATTTGATGATTGTTCCTCTCAACTCATTAATAAATCTAAATCCTTTGTTCATTTTAGTTTTAATGTGGACAACCACCTTTCTCAAACTTTTCTTGGTTCACTTAATCATAAAATGTGTAATCATAAGGCTAAACACCTTGGTCAACTCTTTTGTAAACCTAAGTCTAAAAAAATTGCCCTTAATGATTTGCTCTCCAAAGTTTCTTGCAAATTCTCTAGTTGGAAAGACTCTAACCTCCTCAAACAAGCAAAGCCGTCTTGATTTTATCTGTTGCCCAATCCAGTTCACATTATGCAGACATGTATGATTCCCAAATTTATTTGTGCCAAAATTGATCAACTTTGCATGAGATTCTGATGGGGGGTAAATGGAAATTACAATGTTTTTGCCCTTAAATCTTGGGAGAATTTATGCTTACCTAAATCCGAGGGAGGCCTGGGTTTTAAGAAGATGGAAGATTTTAATAGTGTATAGTTAGCTAAAAAAGCTTGGAATTTAATTGTTGCTAAGCATAAGAATTGGGTTAAATATATTTCTTTCAAGTATCTTTCTAACTCTACTTTTTCTGATCCTCCAGCTCTCCCAACCAATGCCTCTTGGTTCTGGAGAGATGTCTTGAAGTGCAGGGATATTGTTCTAAGAGGGGCCTGTAAGAAAGTGTCTTCTGCCTTAGAGGTGTTAGTTTGGGAGCGCCCCTGGATCCCTGGCTTGGAGGGCCATCTTGCCTTCTACTGTTAGAGTAGTTGGTGACATTGTTACTCCATTAGAAGATGCATGGAACTTGGAACTTATTAGCCAACTGTTTGACTCAGATACATGTTCAGCTATTGTAAAAACTGAGTTCTGTGAAACTCCTCAAGATAGAGAGTTCTTCTGGACCTTCTCCTCGTCATGGGTCCTTACAATTTGATTACCAAGTCAAATTCTATTTATGTTGATGACAATATGAGGAAGAATCTTTGGCCCTCTGGTCTTCATAACAGACTTAAACTATTTTTATGGAAAGCTCTTCATGATATTATCCCTACTGCTTGTAAACTCAATTCTAGATTTCATGTGCAGAATCTTGACTGTTTAATTTGCCACCAATCACATGAGTCTATTGGCTACTTATTCTTTGATTGTCCCCTGATCAAGTCTTTATGTTTTGCTTCAATGGGTTATTAGATTAGAATGGCTTTCATCAGTGGATCATATCCCTTTTGGATAAAAATGCAACTTTTTTTTCCCTACTGATGTTGATAGAGAAGAATTTCTATGCCCTCTTGGAATGGGGGAAATTTATTATACCCTTATTTGTCTCAATTTGGATGCAGATTTTTTTCTTTTTTTTTTTTGTGTGTGTGCCTATATTTCTCTTCTTGTCTTTATTAAATTACTCACCCTTAGTTGCTAATGACTTGATTACTTCTTGATTTATAAAGATTATGCTTTGAAAAGATTTATTTACATAATATGTATAAGAAATAAAGATCAAATTAACTTTAAATCTCAAATATTTATTGCAAATGAACCCAAACACCGAAACATAAATAATCTTCTCAACTTATCAATCCAGTAACACGTCTCTAATTTTTGTGTTATTATACTACATAAAGTGACCTTCATCTATTTTTTTTCTTCAATCGTTCTTGCACTATACCCTTGCCTTAAGCATGGAAATTTAGTGCAAGAAAATATGCACCTTCAAATATTGGGTTTTCCTCATACCAAACAGGTCATTAATTTCTGTAAATCGATATTTTGATACCACGCAAAATAAATTAGTTGTACCTGTACGTTGGTGTAATCTTTGAATCTTTGATTTCTTGACCAACGACGTTTACACGTGGAGATTGAGTAGGCTATATAACCTGCATCTGCCGCAATTCCATGAAACAATTTTGTGGGCAATTAAGAGTTTTATATTTAGCAACCGAAAGTGACTAAAGCATAAGATTACTTTGTTTATGCTTAGATATTTAAGTTATAACGTGTGGTTGGGTGCTTACTTTGGCCCAAACGCGGAGAAAGAGATGACCAAGCTATTAATTAATATACGATCTGGTAATTAGTTGTATTCAAACCTTAATACTACAAAATTATATAATACCTTAATGCATAAATATAGTGGTGGTCGAGAATTATTACTATTAAAATCTGGAAACCAAAGGGATACAAATATAGGTAGAGAGAGTATATAACCACTTCGGCCGCAAGCCAAGAGTTACGTAACATTGGTCATGTAGAGCTTTTAGATCAAAAAAAAAAAGTCTCCTCTTGGGAAAATTCTTACATGGACCTTGTGGTTGAAATTTATTATGAATATTGATTTATTTTAAACAGAAGGGGAGCCTTGGCACACTGGTAAATGTGTTGCTGTGTGACTGAGAGGTCACGGGTTCAAGTCCTGGGAGCGGCCTCTTGTCAAAATTGACAGGGGAAGACTTGCCCCTTATACACCCTTGTGGTGGGACCCTTCTCCGGACCCTCGCATTGCGGGGATACTTTCGTGCACCGGGTTGCCCTTTATTTATTTTAAACAAACAAACTAAATGTACTTTTGTCACATCAACTCATAAGATACATCGGTTGTTGCGTACTGTAGCAAATAATTTATTCTTTAAAATTTCATTTCTTATTCTAAAAAAGGTTTGCGTTCGTTATTGTTCTCTCATTTGCATATTCATTAAGGTGTTAATAAGATGTAATGAAACTGTGTATCATATAACAAAAAATTAAAAGAGAAATAGATTTGTATTAATTTAAGGTTAAATCAATGTGGATTTTCATATTTTAGTTTAATAATTCCGTCAAGTAGGAACTTTACTGAAATAACTTTGTCTAAGGTTGCTTTTGTACTTCGCGCGTTTGTTATTAGTCTAAGGTGAAGATTGCAGCTTTTTAAATGATACGAGTAACATTGCAAAACGGAATATAAATTCGAAGATTTGACATTGGTACCCTTGGATGTGATTTTATAATGCCTTCTACATGCTCTACATTAATCAATATGCTATTTTGACCTTCCCCACAGCCATCAAATGCTAATTGAATTGATAAGTAACTTTATCTCGTCAAGTAAGCTCGTAGTTGTAAGCTTGAGCAGTGTCGTTGAGTAGAAGAAATCTCTATTTATTTAACTGAATCGTAATGTTGGTTCTTGCTCATAAATTAACGAGAAAAATAAAATAAAATTAAATGAAGTACCGTGTGGACCTCAATAAGTACCATCGAGAAAATGCTAAAGAATCATCCCGATTCTCACACAATATAACTGACGTATTGTTTGAAAATGCTTTAGTTCACCGCATAAAATAGTATAATTTTTTTACGAAAAATGCTTTTTTTGACACATCATAAAGCTTCATGTGGTGCGATGAAACAGACTGACGCAGCGGGGCAAATGATATCATACAAATATCTCAATAATTTTGAGTTTTGACATATCACATATGCATGCCTGTCTTTCATTTATACTTAATATTAATCTAGATAACACGCTTAATTTGGAAAGTAAATTAATTCAATGCTGCAGTAAGCAACAATACGTGGACCTGAATTTGAGCGACTGATGAAGAGTGGTCAATGATTTGCATAATTTTGTTTCATATCCTTATCATCTTATCTTACACAAATACGTGTCTGTATACGGAGGCAAAATTAAATTTAGTTTCTAGATTTGAGTTTTAGCAGTGACGTAAATGAAAAGGATATACTTTGTAATAATATCCAAATATGAAGTAAAATGATGCACACCATTGACCGTACTTGGGAAGTTCCATTCTTTATTATAAATTCAGGTCCACGTACTATGCTTACTACTGCATTCCAATCTAAGCATGTAATACGAAATTATAAATGAGATATGTACATGACCTATCATGTATATGAACACAAAGTCTTAAGACTTGAAATTAAAGACTTTGTCGTTGTAATTGCAATTTGTACAACATATTATGAACATAATCTGTTTTCGTTTCTGTAAGTTTCAGCAAAACGGAGATCTAAGAAAGCAGTCAAGTTTCCACTTATAACGACCACCTAAAACACCTTACAGACTCTGACAGGAATGCATCAGAAAATGAGAGGAATTCATCTCTGGATGTGTTCATTTATCCAAAACGGGTTTCCACAACGCTATCCCGTTGAACTTGGAGTGAAGCAAAAACGTATATTCAAGCACAAAGAAGAACCTGAAGCTCCATTCCAGTTACTCTGTCCTTAGCTTATCAGGCTTTTATACGGATCACAAAGGAACCTGCGAATTACAAAATAAGGAGAAAAACATTTAGTCATGATAATATATCATGGACTTCATTTGTCGAATAATTATTACATCCTATATATATCAACTTTGGATTTTGCAACGCTTCTCCCGTATAGAAGCTAGATTAATTTTCAAAGGTAAGGCGCATCAAATTTTGTGGATAGCAGATACTGAACCATAAATTTGCTTAGATGTGAGACTGACTCGGTGAATGTTTCATCTAAAAGCTGGAAAAGCCTAAGTCGTTAGAGCATATGTGTCGGCCCAATTTGCACCAACTCATGTGCATTTTGCATATAACTGTAAAAAGGAAAGAGCTTTAACTGCTAATGATGAATTGATAAATACAGTCATCACCGACTGTCTTCAACCTAATCATAGTATCACTCCATGGGTGTAGGCTTTTTCTTGCTAAACCAATTTAGCGATATCATCATTCACTTGGTTTTAAGAATGTAAATGAAGCATTACATTTTAAGTTTTGGAACTGAGACCTTAAAGAGAGATTTTTACCTAAGGAGGGAACTCTTTCTCCAAGCCCCATTGGAGAATTAGCCCAATGAAAATGAAATAGGATAAAAGGGGTAACAAAACTCAGTTTGTATATACATCGAGTTAAGCAACAGTCATCAAGCTGCCTAGCCATCACAGATGCTGAAATGCCAAATGTCCTCAGAATCATCTTTGATGCATATGAATGTGTGATTGAGAAAGTTCAAATGATCATCTCAACATAAAAATAACCATCTGCAGCTGTAATTCCCGCTTTAGCAAATAATAATCTTTTATGTTGGTCCCAAAAACTAAATTCTAATCAGAAAACTCCAGAATCTCAAGAACCATACCAGAAAAAGCAAAATGTAAAATATTAGAAGAACGTGTTTCTCTAGTCTGGAAAAAATGACCAATACTAGATTATGAAATTAATATAGGTAAACCAGATTAAAATCACAAATTTCTCAGAAACTGAAGAATAGGAAAACCATAAATCTTAGAAGAACCCAATGGGATAAAAGGTACATCAAGGGAATAGAGGAAGATGTTATCGACTCGACCACAAGATTAACCAAATATAATCACCAAGACTCCTGGCTAAATCAAGAGTACCAAGAAAAAGCATGCATCAATTCAAATTAAATTCATAGTTTCTCATGGATCTAGAATTTTATTGGAAACGATATACTGAGCTCCCATCCTCCACGACTTCCTTTCAATTTATTTTGTAACTAATACAAGAAACCTAAAATGTGTATAAATAGTTAACAGCATATATAAAAATTCATCTGGAACTTATGGTAAGCAAATGCCTTTCTTTGTTTTAAACGTGTACCATTTGACCAAAATGCAAGCTTCGAACTAGGAATGTTATGAACAGATGAAGCCGTAAAGGCCCAGTCAACTTCAATCAATACAATATATTGACACCAGTAACTTCAGATCATTAATGGCAAGTCAATTATGAGGCTTAAAGTTATGGAAGTAAATTACAATTTTATCAAATAAATTAACTTTAACAAATGCATAATTCCATTACTTGCCGATTAAATAGTTTCACACTGATGTTGGCCCTTATTTATAGCTACACAAACACAACACTGAAATGTATTAAAATTAGTAAACTCACACGTTGGAAGTTGCGAAATATCTGCAGAAACTGCACACGGGATTCCCAAGTTAGACAGTACTCCCCTTATGATTCCACAAGGAAAATAAAGATGCATGGCAGCAGCATCAGCTGCTTTATCCTCTGGGATTGCAGAAGGATCTTGAATAGACTTAGACATTTCAACCGGTGAATCAACTGACATACGTGCTAGCCACCGAAACCGATTATCTTGCAATACAAAAGTACCCTATAAGGAGAACAGAAATCAAGTTAATAAAATGCCTCATTAGTCAAAATGCAAGTCCACTCAGATGCTCATACGTACTCTATGGTTTGTCTTCAAGTTATCAATCTGCTTCTTGAAGAGTTCAGACCAGAAGTCCTTGCAAATAAATTTGATAGCCTCCAAGTGGTCCGTGAACCTTGGTCTATCCATTGTGTACCTGGAATGAGGATATCCTCATTAATACATGAAATGCCAGATCTCCTGAATATGATGGATGTTAATTGAACACCAGATAAAAAGGTCTGATATTATTTCTCTAAGAAAAAAAGGGCATTCACAAACCATCAAACTGCTCACTATTCATCCAAGGAAAAGACTGATTTCAAAAGGTATAATTGGTTCAATAACAAAGCAGTAGCTCTTTTAATTGCTTTAACACGACTCCTTCCGGAGGGGGTACACTGTCATCATCAGTCAGAAGCATGAAGCATAAAACTCTACTACTTAAAGTCCGGGAAAAGATGAGGAGAAGCACGTTCTGTATCCACCTAATACCATAAATTACGACTACATTTAAACTGATAAAGAAGTGTGGTTCAATATTACGCTTGTTCTCAACAAAGTGCCCCAAATGAGATGAGAGACGGTGACGATTCAACCCTGAAATACATTATAACTGTTGGTCTCTTACACACACACACACACACACACACACAGTTGAATGATGAATGGCTGCTTTAATATCTTAGCTGAAGCACATACAACAAGCAGCTTCAAATCACATGTTATTTATTGTATCAGAATATTGTAAATTCATGCCTTAATAATACAAAGCGAGATACCTTTATTTACACCATCGATCAACACACGATCCGATCACAGAGCATTTCGCAAAATAGATAGCATTCATATTTAATTAGATGAAAATGCAACGCAAAAAAGAGATCGGAGAACATATAATATATATACCTTTCGGAAAGCTGATGGCCGACCTGAAATCCGATGGCTTCGATCCTTCGAGCTGCGAGTTCGGGTTTGTTGGCGTAAAATCCCTCGCAAAATGACGACACTATTTCAGTCAATAGCCTCTCCATACAGCTCTCCGACACCTCTTTCACCATTTTTATCAATTTTTTTATTATATTTTACACTACACAGAGAGAGAGAGTAGATCGTGTAGCAGCAGCATATATGAGAAGGGACAAATTGTTGAAGTAAGAAAATATTGAAAGAGACGACGAACCGTTTCACCTACAAGAAATGAATGCAGCATTGGGCCTAAGTTGCACTATCTGAAATTGGACCTTTAAGCCCACCACACACTTCATCATGGTCCATGGACATATATATATATGACTACAACTTCATAACTAATCTAATGGGAGAAATATGTCTATTTCATTTTCACCTTATATTGATGTTTCTTATTTTAACTTTTCCTACCAATACATTTATTTACTGTTCAAGTGTAGCTCGAGAGAGAAATAATCGTAATCCAAAAATGTATTGAATTAAGTTGAAATGAGCTCGAAGTCGTTTAAATACGAATCGGGAGAATTAGTTATAACTGCCTACACAACTAACTACTCTTATAACGCGCAACTAATAATAGTTATAATAAGACCCCTAACATTTGAAAACACTAACAATTAACTCCAATATCATCCCCTCAAATTGAAGGCTAGTGAGCATCCAATGCCCAACTTGAAACGTCAATCGTGAAACAGAGAAGGAGCCAAGGGCTTGGTAAAAAAGGTTAGCTAGCTGAGAGGAGGCAGGCCAGTGCTGAGGAAGCAGGAAACCATCCTTGAAGCAGTCTCTCACCACATGACAGTTAATACCAAGGTGGTTTGTTCGCTCATGAAAAATAAGATTTTGTGTAATGACAAGGTGCAGACCTGTTATCACATAGAAAAGGAATAGGTAAGGGAACATTGAGGTACAAATCAATGCGGATATAACTGATCTACTGGATCTCGCTGGTAGTGGAGGCCATACTCTTGTACTCAGCTTCAATAGAGCTTCTGGAAATAGTTGTTTGATTGTTGGTTTTCCAGCACACTAAAGAGTCACCAAGAAAAATGTAGAACCCACTTAGGGAATTGAGAGTATACAGTCAAGAACCCCAATCAGTATCACTGTAGGCCTTTTAAGGTCAGCTGTGAACTAGAGGGATAACACAGACCTAAGGAGGGATAACCATTGAGGTAGTGAAGCACTTAGAGAACAGACTTCCAATGCTCATTAGTGGGAGACTACATTAATTGAGTTGGATGATTGACAATGTAACATATGCCTGGTTCGTTCATATTAAGGTAAAGGAGTCTGCCATCCAATCTCATATACTTCTCAGGTTGAGAGAAAGGTGAAACTTCAACAATGAGCTTAAGACCTTTGATGCAAAGTAACTCAGTGGGCTTAGCTCCCAGTAGACCAATGTCCTTGAGAATGTCAAGGACATACTTCCCATGATTGATGTACAAACCAGAAGCTGGCCTGAGTAATTCTAGTCCAAGGAAGTACTTAGCAGATCTCGGATCCTAATAGTGAAGGAACTATGCAGCAGAGACTTAATCTCTGAGATAAGGGTAATATTAGGTTCAGCAAGGAGGACATCATCCATCCACATAGACCAAAAGAGCAACAAAATCAGCACCTAATCCTTTAATGAATAGGCAATTGTCAAATTTGGATTGGCAAAAACCAAAGGAGAGAAGTCATTTGGTAAACTCAACATTCCATTGTCTAGAGGCATGTTTAAGCCCATAGAGGGATTTGTTTAGCTTGCACACCTGACCAAGAGTAGTTTTAGAGTATCAGTCGGGAAGCTTGAGATATATGTCCTCATCTAGAAAGCAATGAAGGAAGGCATTATTGATGTCAAGTTGGTGCAAATGCCAATTAAAATGAGTACTAACTGCCATCAACATTCTCACAGTAACAAGCTTAACCACTTGAGAGAAATTATCCACATAATCAAGACCAAACACTTGAGTGTAACCCTTGGCCACCAATCTAGCTCTAAGTATGTTAATGGAACCATCACGTTTGAGTTTAAGCTTGAACACCCATTTTGACCCAATAGGGTGTTTTCCAGGAGGAAGTGAGACCAGGGTCCAAGTGCCATTAGCTTCAAGGACTTGAATCTCATCATCCATAGCTTGAATCCAACAAAATTTGGCACTGGCTGCTTTGTATGAAGTATGTTCAAAATGAAATGAGAGAATAGCAAGTTAAGATATGGTGGAAGGAGAAATGGTAAGATTAGTATGATATGGAAAAGTAGGGAGGAGTGTATGAGTTGTGAAGGTTAGTGTAAGATGTAGGTGTGCTGACAGGATCAGAAGCACATGTAAGGAGATAGTCTTTCAAGTGAACATGTTTATGTATGTGTCTGGTGCTCCTTCTAAGAACAATTGGAACAATGGTAGGGAAATCAGGAGGTACTTCACGAGAAGGTGGAGAAGCAGAGAATGGTGTGGGGGATGAAGGAGAAGGTGGTTCAGATGACGTAACCTCAGGATGAGCAGTTAAAGGTGTATCATATCCTTTAGTGAGAATGGGAAAAGGAGAAGTATGAGTACCAATAGAGTATAAGGAGAAGGAAAATGTGGACTCATAAAACTTCACATCCCTGCTGATGATTATTTTCTATTTGTCAAAACAGTAGACCTTGCATGCCTTCTAACATATGGCATAGCCCTATGAAACAGCCTTTGAAAGCCCTGGGTGCAAGCTTGTCCTTCTGTGGTTGTGTGTTAGTGTAATAGCAGAGACAGCCAAAAACCATGAGCAAGGCCAAGTATGGAGTTTCTCATAATGTGTACACCAGTTCAAAAGTTGAGTAGGTATTTTATTAATGATATAAGTAGCCATTAGGGGAGCAGGACCCCAAAAAGAAGTAGGGCAGTTGGCCTGAAATAATAATGCTCTAGTGACTTGCAATAGGTGTCTATGTTTCCTCTCCACTGCTCAATTCTGCTGCGGAGTATAAGAAGTGGATTTCTGATGGCAATACCATTAGCAGAAAATAGCAACTGACAAGCTTCACCAGTAAAATCAGTTCCATTATCTGATCTAAAGGCTAAGAATGGCTTATTAAACTGAGTTTTAACTTGTAATATGAGGTGTTCCACAGTGGAAGCAACCAAAGTTTTGCTACTTAAGAGATATGTCCAGGTAGCTCTATTGAAATCATCTACAACAGTAAGCACATAATGAGCATCGTAAGTAGTAGCCACTCTGTAAAGACCCCATGAATCAATATGCAATAAAGTAAAAGCAGTAGTAGAACAAGACGTATTGTGAGGGAATGAAAATCTAGGTTGTTTGACCTTTTGGCATATATCACATGAATGCAAAGTTACAGCAGTGTCTGCAATAGAAGGTACACAATCAAGGTGCTTCAGAGCTGCAAGTGAAGCAGGGCCTAGCCTATTATGCCATAAAGGAAAAACTATTACAAACTGCAGAACTGAAGCCTGAAAAATGAGAATAAGAAGTTTTCTGAGAATTCATGAGGTAGAGGTTACCAACCCGATGCCTTATAGCAATGGCCTCACCAGTCTGACGGTCCTGCAAATGGCACTCAATGGGTGAGAATGTGAATTTTAATTTGGCATCAACAGAGAGTTTAGGAACATACATTAGTTTAATCTTGAAGTCAGGCAAGTGCAAGGCATTATGCAATACAATTTTGGGATTCAAGGCAACATTTCCAGAGTGTGACACCAATTTAACTGTGCCATCAGGAAAATATGCAGGAGTAGGCTTAGCAGTGTCTTGCATATCAAAGAAGGAATGCAAATCAATGACCATATGACTAGATGCACCACTATCTAGGATCCAACACCCATATTTCAAGCAGTTAGAGGTAAGGAGACTTGCATTCTTATCAACAAAGTCTCCAACGTGTGCAAAATTCACTTGTCCTGCATAAACTCTTGCATATCTTGCATCTGAGGCTGAGCCATCACAACCTTCATCAACTAATAGAAGTCCTAAGGCTAAAAGTCAGACTGTCCCCACCAGAGCCTGTGGGAGCAGTAACATCAACAGAGTTGGTAAAGCTCTTATGACCAACAACAACATGTTTCTTCTCTTTTAGGTCCTTGTACCACTCAGGTACTCCTACCAATTTAAAACAATTGTCCCTAGTGTGACCTTTCCCTTTACAGAAGTCACAAAACCTATCAGACTTCTTCTTAAAGTCCTTACCACCACTAGAAGCGGAAGAACCTTTATGGTATGTGCTGTTAGCAAACAAAGCAGAGTTCTTAACAAGTGAAACATAAGACAAATGCACTTCCCTCTATTTTTCAACCTGAGAATCATGACATAAACATTCTCAACCAAATGCAAAAGTTCCAAACTAAGTATTTGACCCCTTGCAGCATCAAAAACATCATTAAGCCCCGTAAAAAATTGCATCAATCTAGTCAGAGATAAGAAATCAAGAGAATGTTGTGCAATGTTGCAAGTACACAAGGCAGCAACATCACAGTGACATTAATTTGCAGGTATAATACAATTCAATTCATCCCATAGTTTCCTCAATTAAGTGTAGTAAGTAGAAACATAATCTTGACCTTGTGAAATTTAAGCAACAACACGTTGTAATTGATAGAGTCTAGGGTCATTGTTCATACCATAATGTGTCTCCAGTTGGCACCACAAACTAGCAGAGGTATCAGCAAATAGGAACGCATCAGAGAGTTCCTTCAAAATCGAGTGTAATATCATATGAGCACACCATGCAATTAACTTGGATCCATTCCTCAAAATCAGGGTGATCAAGAGCAGGTTGAGCAATAGATCTAGTAATAAAACCTAGTTTACGCTTCACTCCAAGCACAATTTTAACAGATCTACTCCAAGGCAGTTAGTCTTCAATACAAGTAAGCAGCACGGATGTGAGAGACAAATCAAAATTATCAGCATTTTGCAATGATAGAGAAGGAGTGGCAATGCCGTGAGTAAACTACAATTAACTCAAATTCGTCGGTGCAGGATTGGTAGGGTTCATCATCAATTGAAATCGCAGTAGAAATCGAATTGAAAAAGCAACAAGTGTTGAAAATAATAATAATAATGTCATTGGAGAAGATGAAGCACCGGCAGCAAGAAGTGTAGCTAAAGCGAGAAATAACGATTATCGGAAAATGTATTGAATTGAGCTAAAATGAGCTCGAAGTTGTTTAAATAAAAATCGGAGGGAGAATTAGTTATGACTACCTACACAACTAACTACTCTTATAACCTGCAACTAAAAATAATTACAATAGAAACCCTAATATTTGAAAATATTAACAATTAACTCCAATATTTACACATCATTGAATTGGATTTGCGTTATTCAAGCAATCACAACATAATTTTTTAGCTTAATAGTTAATGCCCCAAAGTATATACTAATATGTCTTCAAAAGTTATAATACCGATTTATCAAAAACATTGATCACACAAAATTCCCGCTGTATTCATCTATGTGCTCTTACCATTTTAAATTCAACGATTGACATTATCTTCAAGTCTCTTATTTTTACAATTAGCGGATATATATATATATATATATATATTAATTATTGATGCGGGGTAATTTCGTCGGTTGGCTAGTCACTCCACGTCAGACTAGCCCGGGCTCCTGATTGGTCCCATGCTAGCTTTGAGTTCGAAAAATCTGTACTAAAAACACGACACATGAACTAGGCGGGGGCTGACCCCGTGAAGGCACTCAAACGCTCAAGTCAGTAGGCAGAAATTATCTCTGATGAGAAAGCTTAAGGAAGCTTGTTGACTGTTGTATCTAATCAAGCCTCCAAAACTACGTCCAATTGAATCTCTAAAAGTGGATTGAGTTGAGTCTATAATGAGTATTGCTAAACCAAGGCTGTATGTCTCGAATTGTATCTTGAAACAACTTTATATCTTGAATTACCTTAAGGCTCAAGAGACAAGATTCGAGATAACTCAATTCTTGTAACTGATGAGAGGATTCGAGATATAGGTGGGTGCTCTGTCTCGAATTGTATCTCAAAACATCTCTATGTCTCTAATTACCTCTTTAGAATCAAGAGACATGATTTGACAATAGATCGTATTATATATATGCGTGTCGGTTACAAGTGAATGGTCTAGTAATACAACGAGTCTATCTCAAATCAGGCCTACACTATGTATCTCGCGTAGACTTGGTCCGGAACACCTCGAACTAACGCCTCGATGCTTGGATGGCAGTGGGATATCGGTGACTAGATCGGATGTATGTCGGTGATTGTCTTCGACATGATATCGAGGATGCCCCCCGACGTGATATCGGTGATTTGGTGGTGTGACGTATCGAATGTGCACGAGGTAATCCCGATATCGAATGTGATATCGAAAGTGAGATCGGGGATGTATTTCGATGTGATGCGTGGTAGCTGAGGGATAATAATCGCTTACTTTGGGATCCGGGTATCGCTTATTTATAGACCTCGGGATCCGGGGACCACAGTAACATATCGGTGATTATTACCGATATGATATCAAAAGTGGTCCCCGATATGGTCAAATATGGGCCTGGTTTGGGCCAGGCCCAACATGCGGGAAATGTCCATATCATGTAGTCCCCCAATTTGGGGATTCTTATCTTAGAGATAAGAATTCGCAAATTTAATTTTGAATTCATGGGTTATCTGTACCCTTCGTCCCGCCAGTTCAAATGACGGAGATCAAATTTGCGGGGAATGCACTTTGTGATGAACTTCGATGGGTCCCCTAATGCAGTGGACGCATAGTTTGAGGTCCTCGTTTGAATTCTACGTTTCTTGGCATTTGCGTTTCTTGTAAATATGGGAATTGCACTTTGAGAATTGTGATGGGGCCGCCGGTGTAACTGTTATATCTTCGAGGCTTTTTGCGTAATAGGATAGGATATCGGGTCTCATCGTCGATATTATGTCGAAAGTCATATTCGATATGATGTCGAAAGTATCATTCGATGTGGTTAAAGCTTCCCTCTATAAGTAGGGCTTGTAAGAGACCTTGAAGGTCATAGTTTTCTGTATCTTTTCTGTCGTTAGCGTAACCACATCGGTATGTATATCGGTAATCATATTCGATATATTCCCCGACGTGTATTTCGATCTCGCCGTTGTACTGGATTTATTTATTATTATTTTCTCATGCCGATACTCTGATTATTCTGTAGGTGCATTATATTTTTCTGAGATATTCCGTCAGAATGGGTTTCAGACAATTGATGCGTAAACTTCAAGCCGACCGTGATGCTCAGAAAGCTGCTGAGACGGCAGCAGTCGCGGTGGCGGCTGAAACAGGGTCTGCGTCTAGCTTTGACCTGAATAATGCTGCCACTGAGGTTCTAGCAGAGGCATCGGGAGTTGAACAACCTCCCCTAGCACTGTAGTTCCTGAACGTATTAGTGGAGAATGTTTCAAAAATGTTCCTGCAACGGTTGGGTCCTTTAGCCAGGACATTCTTGATGTTGTGGGAGGCCTGGACGGTGTGGCCAACCTCTTGGAGGTGTTGACCTCGAAACAGAAAGGTGCGGTTCATTCGCCTGTAGGAACTGTGTTGACGGAGAGATCAGTTGCGAGGTCTCCTTCGAGTGAGTACGTAGCTCCACGTTCTGAGTCGATGGCCTACATTCATTTGATCGAGAACGTTGGAGGTTCGGAATCGAATACCCCTGTCAACTTGGGTGCTTCAGTGGATGCGCCTTTTACCGTGGGGTCGGGTTCTTCAAGCCCGAACCCTATTAGCGGCAAGGGAAAGGCGACTGCTTTAGGTACGACTGACAAGGGTAAAGGGCCACTGCAGGAGCCCTCGATATTTGGGGGCTTTGCCCCTGTCTTTCCTGGGATTCCGATTACGAAGCCTACCATTGACCTGGCTAGGATATCAGGTAATAAAAGGTCTCATGAGGGGACTGTCCACAATGTCCACTCGTCTTCGAGTTCAGGCCCCAGGAAGGCGGGTGCAGTCAAATCCTCCAAGCGAGTAGAATTCCCTGAAGCAGATGCTGTACGGGGAATGGTGCGGGTTTTTCCTCCTCCCACAAATGTGCGGGTGCTCACCGAATTCGAGCGGGTGCAGAATATATGCCGCAACACTCACCTGTTTCAGAGTGTACGTATCTTAACATGACTTCGATTGATTTTATTTTGACTGTTTAAACATGTTACGTATTGTATTGTGCAGACGGCAAAGCTGGCGGTCTCGTGTCTGAAGATAATTTGCGAGTCCAAGGGTGACCCTGATGCTGTCGCTGCCGATTTCGAGGCTGATATCTTAAGGATGGGGGAGTTCAACCCCATGATGGTAGAGAAGTTGGAGGCTAAAAAAGAGGATGCGCTGAAGACATGTCGTAAGCTCCGGAAGGAGTATGATTTGCTGAAGGGCAACTTCAAAACCTTAGTGACTGAGATTGACCACGGAAAAGCACGTGAACTTGCGGCTAGCAAGGAGCTGAAGAGACTGAAGGCTGAGGCATTGGCGGTGAAGGCTGCTAACGAACGTCTCTCGTTGGAGCTCTCCACCGCCAAATTAGCTCCCTTGGACTTGGTATATATCTTGTTTATGATATATGCTTCTGTTTTTTCCTCTTGTATTTAATATAGTTCAACTTGTAGGAACGTCGTCCTGATCTCCTCCGGGTTGGAGTGGAGAAGTTTATGGAAAGCTCGAGCTTCCGAGACTTAGTTTTGAAGGTTCGGAAGGCAGCATTTCATGCTTGCGTAGGGCAAGTATTGAAGAATGACGGTTTCAAGGACTCCCTCGAGCTAGGTGGGTTGAATCTGAGGCATGATCATAAGGACCTTCCGGTTGGTGGATTAGATGAGGTGGAGGAGGGTTCGGGCGAACCTGATGTGTTTTCTGAGGTTGTTGAGAATAAGACTAAAGGTTCCTTGTGGGAATAGCTGTTTGTTGCCTTTATTGTAACTTGAATTTATCCCTTTTCGGACTATTTCCAATTCGTGGTTCTGTAACTGAATATTTATTTCTCTGGTATCTTCATAATCTGTGACTCTTCGTGGCCTTGTTGTCTGGTAGCTTGTTGATTTTTTTATTGTCATGATGATAGAGTATGGAGTATTTCGATATCTGACCCTGCATTCATTTCGTTCTCGTGTTTGATGAGATTTCTTTAATCTGCTTGTTGTCAACAAGGAATGATTAGAATTTCCTCGGTGTTGGTAGAAGTATGGGTAATCTGCCACTGCTTATGTATGTAGGATCGACCCCGTTCTCACAGGGGATATTTTTCTTGTGGTTAGGGGTCCATCCCGTTATCACAGGGAACCCGCTACCGTTGCAATGTTTATGGTCGACCCCGTTATCACAGGGGATATTATTCTTGTGGGTAGGGGCGCATCCCGTTATCACAGGGAACCCGCTACCGTTGAAATATGTATGATCGACCCCGTTATCACGGGGGATATTTTTCTTGTGGGTAGGGGCGCATCCCTTTATCACAGGGAACCCGCTACCGTTGAACTGTTTCTTGTCGACCCCGTTATCACAGGGGATATTTTTCTTGTGTCGACCCTGTTATCACAGGGGATTTTTTCTTTTGCCTTTTTGTCTATGTCCCTTGGTGACTCCGTCGTCGTAGAGTCTATAGGTCGTTAGGCCTTGTAAAATATCACAGACAAGAAAGATTTTCGATGTAAAAGCTAATATGAAAGCATGAAATGATGTGCATGTGTTATCTGCGAGACGTTCCCTCAATCTGGGAATATCAGTTTTATACAATAAAAGGTGTTCCCATTGTGTTCTATCGTGCCTGTTGTACCTGTTTGTACCTGTTTGTACCTGTTGTACATGTTTAAATGGATAATATTGAATAATCTGGGGCAATGCCCCCTGAATCCCTCTTTTAATATTCTCTATGTCCTTTTCGGATATAGTAATGTGTGATCCTTCGAGCCATGTACCTGTAAGAGGGCGATGTGTTAAACATATATCTAGGGGAATACTCCCCAATTCTTCGTGTCATTCTCTGCACTTCCATAATGTCCGCTTAGGACATATCCCTGCACGAAATATGAGATTCCAAAAAGCAACAAATAAAAAGGTAATGACGAATAACGGTCGAAGGCTAGGTAAACCTATCCCGCCTACGTATCCCGTTGAATGGGGAATCAGACCGACGTAGTTCCCCCTATTTTAAGTTACATGCCGACCCACGAAGGGGCAAAATAAGAGATAACGGTCGAGGGCTAGGTAAACCTAACCCGCCTACGTATCCCGTTGAATGGGGAATCAGACCGGCGTAGTTCCCCCTGTTTTAAGTTACATGCTGACCCACGAAGGGGAAAAATAAGAGATAATGGTCGAGGGCTAGGTAAACCTAACCCGCCTACGTATCCCGTTGAATGGGGAATCAGACCGGCGTAGTTCCCCCTGTTTTAAGTTACATGCCGACCCACGAAAGGGCAAAATAAGAGATAACGGTCGAGGGCTAGGTAAACCTAACCTGCCTACGTATCCCATTGAATGGGGAATCAGACCGGCGTAGTTCCCCCTGTTTTAGGTTTACAACCTAACCCGCGATGGGGCAATGTTTCAAATGTTCAAGCGTAATTTAAAAATTACTAAAATCTAAAATATTGTCCTGTTTGCTCCTTAGGGTGATCACTCCGTGCGCGGAATGTATTCTTGGTGTGGGACTTGTATTTCCTGTTTTCTTCTGATTCTTGGGTGCTTCAGCGAGTCTACATAGCACATCCATCCTTGTATCTGGTCACCTAGAATCTCGCCAACTCCCTGAGGCGTCAGGAATTTAATCTTCTGGTAATAAGTAGAGACCACTGTCCTGATCTGGTTGAGCGCCGGTCGGCCAATGATGGCGTGGCAGGGAAACGGGATGTCGACAATTGTGTATTTTATCGGCGTCACCCGGGTGCGTGGGCTTCTGCCAAACATGGTGGGCAATATAACTTGTCCAAGCGGCACTACCTCTGCTCCGCCAAATCCGGTCAATGGGGTGGATATCGGCTTCAGCCGGTCCGGGGTTATCCTCATCTGCTCGTAGGCTTTTGAGAATATCAGGTTTGTGGAGCTTCCGCTATCCACCAGCACTTTATGCACCTGATATTCATCCACATTAATAGTAATAACCAATGGGCAATCTAGTCTACCTGCGGTTAAGGCTAACAGATTAAGTTGCTCCAAGTCTCTCTTGGTGAAAGATATCTCCTGCTCCAAGTACGCTTCCGGCATGATTGCATTGGTGTACCCAATGTAGGCTCCACCCTGGAGTCTCCGTGTTATGGTTTCTCGGCCGTGAGCCGTGTCAACTCCCAAGCCTCCTCCGTTATAACGCCTCTGCTTGGGGCATTCACTATGGACCTACCACGCTCCTCGGGTGCCTCAATCATCTTCTGATTTCCTCTCCTGGGTGAGTAATCTCTTCTAGGGGATAAGGAATGTTCTGCCCCTCTAGCATCTTCCTTGGCGCTCCTGACAAACTCGACCAATTTCCCTTCTTTAATCAGTCTTTCGATTTCATTCCTCAGGTGCGTACAGTCCTCCGTCCTGTGTCCAGGTTGACGGTGGTACGCGCAGTATTTGCCCGATAACTTCATCCCGGGAGTCTCATTCAACGGCCTGGGTTCTGTCAACCATCTGTTTCTTTTTGCCACGGCCATCACCTCTAAAATGCCTCTATTTAACGGGGTGTACATCCTTAGGGGCCTTTCCCTGTTGCGATCTCTGTCTGCGTTCTTGCTGGAAAACGAACCCTGACGCGTTGCCATCATCTCGTCCTCGTAAACCATTTGGTTTGCGAGCATGTTGATATGTGCTATGGTGGGCTCAGTTAATTTGATTAGCTCCCCGGTGAACCTGCGATGGGTCGTACCCTTTAACAACATCATCATGACCTGCCCGCCATGCGGCTCATCCACTTTCAACAATTCATCATTAAACCTCTTCATATAGTCCCGTAGGTTCTCCATTTCCCTCTGCTGCACAGCGCCGAGGTGTAGCAGGTTGGTCTTCATTCTCTTTTGGCTAGAGAACTGGTTCTCAAATTTTTCCCTTAGTTGCTCGTAGTCCATTACAGATCTGACCTCCAACCTAGCGAACCAATCTAGTGCAGCGCCCGTTAAAGTGGTGGATAGGATCTTTGCCTTTATGTTTCTCGAGTAGTTGTGCAGGTTTAAAATGCTATCGACCTGATGGAGATGATATGTAGGATCACTTCTTCCGTCGTATGGATTGATCAACGGGATCTTGTCCCCTCTTTGCAATACCTCAGCCTATATCTCATCCGAGAACGGGGCCCTACTGCGACCCTTCCCATGACTCTGAGTCACCTTCCTCGTCAACTCCGCCCTCTCGCGGTCCAGCTGTTCCATCCTCCTTGATATTACCCGCAGTATTTCTGCATCCTCATTCTTTGAATATGCAATCTCGGCGCGGTCGCGACCGTGTTCCATTCTCCGGATTACTTCCGCCCTCTCGCGATCAACTCGTTCCATCTTTCTCGCTATCTCTCGATCCAGGGTCCTGGGGTCCCGTCTCTCTGACCTGTCGTAAGCAGCGGGCGATATCTCTCTGAAGGAGTTCCCCGTATCCTCCTGTTCCTCATATCCTTGCCTTGCCCTTCTCTCACCCGCTCCGGATTCATGGGGCCTTGCCCGAATGTCCTTTGCCCTTTGTTCTGCTAGTCGTGGAAGCAAAGTCTCCAATGTAGTATCCAGCGCTGCTTTCACAGAGGCGTTGATCTGCGCTTGCATCTCCGGGGTTATGGCGGCAGAGGGAAGGGTGCTTCGTTCCGCGGCCATTGTCTCCTCCGAGCCGAGAAAGTCCGCATTTGGTGCCTCGGCCATTGGAACGTCTGCCACGGGGTTCTCAGTGGTCGGGCCCTCAGCCGCGGGTTCCTCCATATTTGGTGCGGCGAAGGTTGGACCTGCGTTCGTGGCTCGTAGCGGCATCCTGGGCCCGCGCCTTCGTCGCGGCTCGTTCTGTGCTGTAGGAAGCTCCATCTCGGCTTGGGTCACTGTCTGTTCTTGGTCAGTCGGGTGCTGAGGGAGTTGCGTGTCCTCCATCCTGGCGCTCCTAGTCACAACTCCGTTAAATTCGGATCGGGTCCTCCTCCCTTGCATCTTGGCGTCCTTGTCCGTGAAATGGATTTCCCACAGACGACGCCACTGATTTGACAATAGATCGTATTATATATATATGCGTGTCGGTTACAAGTGAATGGTCTAGTAATACAACGAGTCTATCTCAAATCAGGCCTACACTATGTATCTCGCGTAGACTTGGTCCGGAACACCTCGAACTAACGCCTCGATGCTTGGATGGCAGTGGGATATCGGTGACTAGATCAGATGTACGTCGGTGATTGTCTTCGACATGATATCGAGGATGCCCCCCGGCGTGATATCGGTGATGTGGTGGTGTGACGTATCGAATGTGCACGAGGTAATCCCGATATCAAATGCGATATCGAGAGTGAGATCGGGGATGTATTTCGATGTGATGCGTGGTAGCTGAGGGATAATAATCGCTTACTTTGGGATCCAGGTATCGCGTATTTATAGACCTCGGGATCCGGGGACCACAGTAACATATCGGTGATTATTACCGATATGATATCGAAAGTGGTCCCCGATATGGTCAAATATGGGCCTAGTTTGGGCCAGGCCCAACATGCGGGAAATGCCCATATCAAGACAAGATTATAGATAACTCAATACTTGTAACTAGAGAGAGGATTAGCGATATAGGTGAGTGATATATCTCGAATTATATCTCGAAACAACTATATGTCTCTAATTTTCTCTTTAGGCTCAAGAGACAAGATTGGAGATAACTCAATACTTGTAACTAGATAGATGATTAGAATATAGGTGAGAGCTCTGGTTTTGCATGAGAAAAATTGATGTACCTTTTGTGTTTGAGGTTGAGGGTATATATAGTGGATTGACTCTACTAATAATGACACTAAATCCTCCCTTGATTGCAAAAATCACTTATATGTCTTGGGTTGTGTCTAAGTCTGTCTCTAACTCACAATTCGTGGGTGGAATTCGAGTTAGAGATAGTTTTAGGCATAACTTTGTACTATCTCCAATATTGTCTCTAATTTAGAGACTGAATTAGATAGTTTAGAGATAATATTGCTTGGTTTAATTTAACACATCTTTCTTCGTGTCTTCCTTGACAGAGTATCCTCTTTTGATTGGTGCCACGTGATACTATTATAATTTGGTATAACATAAGTCAACCAATTTGCAGGGGGTCGTAGTATACGAGCGTCGGCGAATTTAATGCCTCGGTTGAATCTGCCAATCTTTATTTTCCTTTCGAAATTTGGTTGAAGTCCTCCGGATGGTATCACTACTGAGGAGCATGCACGCATGGAGAAAGAAGATGAGGAACGCCATTGCAGTCTTCCAAAGTTCCGATGGTGGTGGTCTTATAAGGAGCTCTGCATTGACATTGATGCTATAGAAGTCGTGAAAGGTGCTACTTCTGGGGCAAAGGATGATACTGCCAATGTTGGTATGGCTTCTTGAGAGTGGAAGGTGGCCTTATTGGCCTTACTTTTTGGCACTTTATGACTTTGTTTTGCTTTTCAACTTCTAGTTCATTTAATACTTGTTTCTTGTTTTTTCAGGGACAAGTATAGTTTTGTTCGTTGCATTTACTACTTTGCGGGGTAATTTTGTATATTGACTAGTCACTCCACGTCAGACTAACCCGAGCACCTAATTAGTACCAAACTAGCTTTGAGTTCAAGAAACCTGCACTAAAAAACACCATACCTGAACTTGGAGTTTGTTGATTTCGGACTAAACTTGGGTTGGGCCAAGCTGCCTACGCATCATGTATTGTGAATCAAGTCAAAGGTAGTTTGTTGTTTCTCTGTGGCGGCCATTGGTGCGCGTAGGACTAATGGGTCGTGCTAAGTGGGTATGTCGTATATCGAGCTCGTAGCTTATTGGGCCAACATTGTCGGAGAAAATATCGTCGAACCGATCAGGTCGGATGGGATGCTAATCTGTGTTAGATATGAACTAGGTGGGGGCTGACCCCACGAAGGTACTTTGACGCTCAAGTCAGTATACTAGAGTTGTATGTAGTATGCAAGTGATATAACTTAATCTCAAATATAGCTTATTGTAGAGTATCTCGAAATTCAGGTGACCTAAGAGTGTCTCGAATTTTGGGTTATCTCAGAGTATTTTGGTTTATCTCAAGGCGTTTCAAAATCTGGGTAATCTCAAAGTGTCTCAAATTTTGCGTGATAGGTAGTGTGTCGAAAGTGCTTAAACCGAAGCTATCTATCTCGAAACAAAGTTGTCTCGAAATAGCTCTAACTCTTGAAATTCCCCTCAGGTGCAAGAGACAAGATTCGAGTTAAGTAGAATCTCGAAACTAGTGAGGAGTTTCGAGTTCTAGGTGAGAACTCTGCTCTAGCACAAGTGAAAATGATGTACCTTTCTGAGTGAAGGTAAGGGATTTATATAGTAGATGAGGCCTATAAATTAAGCCACCAAATCCGCCCATGATTACATTAATCACGCCTAACCCAAAATTGCTTATGTCAAAATTACACTATCTCGAAACTCAGTTGTCCCGAGAAGTATCTCTAAACTGAAACATTGTGCCGAAAGTACCTCTAACGTGAAACATTGTTCAGAAAGTACCTCTAACCCAAGACATTGTCCCTAATGTATCACTAACCCAAAACATTGTCCCGAAAGTAAGATTTTGGAATATGTTTCGATATAACTTTTAAGTGAACCTTGTTTAGTCATTTTTAATGTGTTTTCTTACATCTCATCTTCGATTGAGTGTCGTTATGTGATTGGTGCCACTTGATTAGTGCCATGTATAGACTTTGTATAATTTGGTATAACATAAGTCCCCCAATTTACAAGGGGTCGTAGTATACGAGCATCTGGAAATTTAATGCCTCGGTTGAATCCCTCAGTCTTTATTATCCTTTTGAAATTTGATTGAAGTCCTCCGAATGTGATGCCTTGGTTGAATTCGACAGTTTCGATATGTTCTTATGGATCTCTGCTTTTGTTAATGAGGTGTTCTTGTTTTTGTCCTTCAATTTGTATAAGGATATTTACTTTATTCCATGCTTTTGCTTCCTTGATTTTGTTTTCTTCATTCTTTGATTTTGCTTTCTTCATTTCTTGATGTTGCTTTCTTCCTTCTTTGATTTTGCTTTCTTTCTTCCTTGTTTGTTCTTTCTTCATTCTTTGTTCTTGCTTTATCCTTCCTTGATTTTGTTCTTCAATTTGTATAAGGCTTCATGTAGGCTCTTTCGTTTGTTTAATTCGATAGGGCTATTGTAGCTCCCCTACTTTGTGGTAATTTCACCCAATAGGCTCTTCACCTAGTTTATTTCGGTAGGACTTACGATGATTGCCTACTTTATGGGATATTCACCCAATAGGCTCTTCACCTAATTTATTTCGGTAGGGCTTACGCTGATTGCCTATTTTATGGTATATTCACCCAGTAGGCTCTTCACCTAGTTTATTTCAGTAGGCTTACGCTGATTCCCTAATTCATGAGATATTCACACAATAGGCTCTTCACCTAGTTTATTTTGGTAGGACTTACGTTGGTTGCCTACTTTATGCGATATTCGCCCAATAGGCTATTTACGTAGTTTATTTTGGTATGGCTTACGTTGATTGCCTACTTTATAGGAATTTCACCCAATAGGCTCTTCACCTAGTGTACTTTCATTAACTTGTGTGATTTTTTTTTGTCTTCACTTGTATGTGTCTCGCCTTAACTTCCTTGTGAGTTGTTTGTTCTGATATGATAGCGATCATCAGTGCTGCTTTGTTTGCAAGAGAGTTTTAGTGTTTGTGCATTTATGCTCATTGCTTGTTGTATTTGTCAACCACCAGTGGCACCGATTTATGGGAATTTCACCCGAAAGGCTTGACACATGTGTATTTGCGAGCAATTGTGGCTCTAATTCTTCATTTCTCTCTACTGTTGCTTATTTTGTGTCTTACTGAGTTTTGATGCATTAACCTCGTTCGACGTGCTTCTTTCCAATTAAGTCTTGCATATAGTGGTAGCCTTAGTTGAAGTTAGTTTGGTCTTCTTGTGCTTGAAAATTGTCAGATCATGGATTGACACGACAACTTTGAGAGTTAAGCTGGAATTGCCTTAACTCTATTGTGATCTTCTTGACTATATTAATGTGCAGCGGAATTTAAACACAAGAAGATATAATTTTTAAGAAGTTTTCTATACTATTAAAAACTTCCGAGCCTTAGGCCAAATAACCATAAAGGTTTTAACAAAAATGTTCCTCACAACAATTCACTCACGCTCTTTGTTGATCGGACTCAACGAAGCAGACAAGTAAGAACTACTTAACTTCTATGAACTAGACGTAAATAGTTGATACAAAAACTTCGCAAAAGCAAGACGAAGACAATACAAAGAATGATTTATCTCTCAGATTGTTTAGCACGATTGTCTTGTATTCATCTTGATGAACTTCACATCTTTTATAGATTTCTTGAAACTTGCACGCCAAGATGTGTTGTTCACAGTTTTGGTAACTCTTGTTGTTTCCTTGTTGAATTTTGCCTTCTTTGTGAACTTCATATCTTTCCTGAATATGTGTTTCCTTTATTACCAATCTAGCAAGGTAACACATCTTCTTCAAATTGGAGAATCCTGGAAAGAATCAAAGTTGTAGAGAATCCAATTTGTTTCCTTCTTTTGAAAGCGTGTTGAGTTGACTAATTCAACTTAGCTTGAATTATGGAAACTTCAAGCAAGGAATCTTCCATAGCTCTTTCTTATGATTAAAGTACATTCCTGAACATAAACATAAACAACTAAAACCGTGGAACTTGATTAATGGGTAAATAAAGGCAAAACTTAAATTTGGCAACTAAAGCACAGTTTTCGCACAGACTCTCGGCTTTCAATGTTATCCTCAATGTTGACCCAACATCGTCTAACATTGCATCGTCTAACATTGATTCCAAAAAACCCTGCACTTTCAATCTCCCCCTTTTTGCCTTTCTTCACAAAACCAACACATGTTCTAATCAAGTCTTATATCCAGAAAGTTAGAATCAACAAGAAACAAATTAAAATACTAAACTGCTCCCCCACAATACAAACTAACATATTCAAAGTTAAATCAACAAAGACAAGTATTAAGGTCATCACTACATCAGAAGATGTTCAGCCTCCAACATTCATCAATGTTGCCTCAACATTGAAACCAGTGAGTTTCCTGCATAAAAGGTTAACCAGACAAACAGTTCAAAATGTACTTTCATAAGTAATAGCAGTTAGAGCAGTTCAACGGTAGTAGTACTTAGAGTTACATGCCATAGCTAAATATCAAGGACATGTCCCTTGATCAAATAAAACCACATAGAGATAAATGTACCAGCCACACAAACATATCAGAAGTAGAGTTCATAAGAAGCAAAACATAAACTAGAAGACTAAAACATTTAAAAAACTTGGGAACTATTCTCCCCATTTTTGTGAAGAAGGGAGTTTCTCCAAATTTTTCACCATGTCTTCCAGTTCTTTGAGATGCTCCTTCCTTTCCTCAATCTCCCTCTGAGTATCAACAATTGGCCCCCTATACCAGTTCAACAGATGATCCACAAAAGTAGAGGTTATGACCATGCAATCTTCCTCTTTTGACATAGGCACTGAAGTTCCAGCAAACTCCTGAGCCTTCTTATTCTCAGCTCTTGGTCTCACCGCTCCTTTTGGGTTCCAAGGAAGGTCTCTCACTCTTGATCCAAACAAGTAGCTTGGGAGAATTGTCAGTTCAGTATCATTCTTCCTCCAGTCCACAGTGACACTTGTCTTCAATCCTTGCTTGCTAAGGATTTTGCAGATGAGTGAGGGAAAAGACAGCATGCAATTCTTCCTTCCAACAACTTCTGACATTGACTTCACAATCCTCTCCCCTATGTTCACAACAAGCCCATTCTTGATTTTGTAGACTAAGAGTGCTGATTCCTTAGTCAGTACAGTGACATTTTTGCTTGGCAGCCAGTTGAAGCAAGCTATCTTGTGCAAGACATCACTAAGGGAGGTGAGTTTTGTGGTTGGCAGAGCATCTCTCCAGGTTTTAACCAACCCTCCAGCCAAGTCTTCCATCACATCATCATAGTAGGGGTCCTCAGATTCATCAGCAGTTGGGAATCCACATATCTTGTTGATGGTGTAGGGTTCAATGTTGAAGACTCTCCCTCTCACCCAAGCCTTTCTATATTTTGGAGATCTGTAGTCCTTGATCCACTTGGAGAGATTCAGGTAGAACTCCATGACAATCTCAGGAGCATAGTCACTCAACTCCATCACTGATTGTTGCAACCCTCTTGCCCCAAGCAAGTCCATCACCTTGTTTTCTTTGAAGCTGGCCATCTCTACAGCTCTTTCAGTGTGAATCTCCCTTCTTTTGAAAAAATCCCACTTCTTCTCCAACTCTTGTGAAAGATAGTAAGGAGAAAAGTAGCCCCCTCATCCTCAGGAAAGATCACATATAGCCCATCTGTGTACTTTTCTGTCCCTGATGTTGCCTTAACATCAACAGCAACATCCTGCTCTTCCTTAGTATTGTCCTCTTCCTTCTCCTCCTCTTCATCCTCAACATCCACCACCTCTACTTCCTCTTCCATCACTTGCTTTCCTTTCCTCTTTCTCTCAGCAGCAGCAGCAGCAGCACATTTCCTCTCTTCCTCAGCCTTTTTCTCGACTTCAGCAGCTCTCTTCCTAGCTAATCTTTTAGCTTGTCTTTTCGTAACCTTAGCACGTTGCTTAGCAGTCTCAGACATAGTGCTCAGTTTATCCCCAGTGCCCTTGCTCTTTTTCTTTTGAGCCCTAATCCACTTCCTCACCGCTTTGTCCACAAACTTATCCACGGACTTCTCCACAGATTTATCAGCAGATCCACTACCCTCTCCCTCAACAGTTATATCAGCATCAATTTCAGGGTTGGGTTCAACAATGTTTACCTCAATTTCAGGCTCATTGATGATGGGAGCAGTTGATTTAGCAGTTGGCTCAACATTGGAGGTCGATTCTCCCTGTTTGGACTTCTTCCCTCGTCGCACGTAGGGGATCGCCTTCTTTTTTGCAGCAACATGAGCATCATCTGATTTTGCAGTAGCACACCCCTAGTGTGTGAACGGGTGCGTGCGGAAGTGGGTTTACTTCCCAGGGCAACATCTGCAAGAGTTTGCATGGAAGACTTGCTCGCCATTGTTAGTAAAGAAGATTTGAGAGAATTTGCAGAGAAAATCGAGAGAAATTGAGAGAAGAGAGAGTAATTTTGCAGAGTAAGTACAAATAAGGAAATTGCAAGCACAATTAAGGATATTAGGGTTTTAATTTCTGAAATAACTGTGAATAAGGAAAGAGAATGAATGTTAGTGGGCAGTTACAAAATTTGAATCAAATAAAACCTTTCCACTATGTTTTCCCGCGCACATGCTTTGATGTTTAATTAACAGGTAACCAGAGCGGTTTTCAAAAATTTGAAAACTTATAAGTTCCTATTTTCAATGTTGGCCTGCTGCAGTGCACAACGTTGGGATAACATTCAAACCAGAAGGTGGAGGTACAGGCTTCACCAAGGCAAATTCATGTGAGAGCTTGAGATACATCCAAAAATACATCTGAAACTTAACCAATATAACCAGTGAGTACCTCAGACATATTGTTCAGATCAAGATCATGAGTAAGCAACATAGATAACAAGAAACACACAGAGATAAGCAGTTATGAATTCAAGGAAAAAATTCACTTCCACAGCATAGAAAGTCACAGAAAAGTGTGTCACCTGCAGTATGTCACCCAAATTGTATGCCTCAACACATGATTTATACTCCCCCTAAGCCTAGACCGACACAACTCAACAACAAGAAAGAAAACAATGCAGTTCTACATGAATGCAACAATGTAGTGTCAGATAGGCAAATGGTAAACACATATGAAAAACTCCTCAAACCAGCACAACACACATCTCTTTATAATCTTTATTAATTTCATAACTCATTTGAACCAAAAGCTGAAGGTTGCTAAAACACAAAGCTAATGTCACTACTGAATGAGGGCAACCTGAACTCCACACACCCCAATAATAACATTAACAGCAGCAAGTTAGGCAAGTACAAAGGCCTTGAATGTTGGCAATTCACTTATCATGCACCCCAACACCCTAATTCCTTATGCATACCTGTTTACCAACCTGCATTCAAGAGAATCACCAAGTGATCAGTGCTACTAAATGTAAGAAATCTAAACCTCAAACACCCTAGTAGAAAGGATCACCCTCATGTGTTCCTTGGCCAAACAAACAAGAACATATAAATAAGCACAACTGAGTAACACTGAAGCTGTCAAGATCATGCACCCCAGCTTCTCCACATGTCCTGTACACCTTTCATATGAATAAGACAACTGAATAGACATCAAAGTAGTGAACTTTGTGTACCCCAACTTCTCCATATGTTAGGCTATCACAACCTCAGACAAACAGAAGGGTTTTATTATTTTTTCAAAACAAAGATGTGAAACTGATAACTAGAAAGAGTTGTTAATCACAGAGTTCAACCACACAAACCAAAACTGACAAAACAAAGATGAAATGAGACTCACAAGAAAATAAGTTCAACAAAGGAAAACAACAGAATACCTACTACACCACAACCAATATACTAGTGCTAGACAGTGGTGTTATGTCAACAGTGGTTTCCTCAACATTCTTACATATTGCACATGCCAAGAGATTTCCTCAAGCTGAAGAATCTCTCACTATCTAAAGGTTTTGTAAACATATCAGCAAGCTGATTTGTTATCTCAATATGTTCAATGTTGATCACTTTGTCCTCTACCATATCTCTTAGGAAATGATGTCTTATGTCTATATGCTTAGTTCTAGAATGTTGGACAGGATTCCTAGAGATACTTATGGCACTTAGATTGTCATAGAACATGAGAAGTCTATCACTATCTAGCCCATAATCTGAAAGCATATGTTTGAGCCACACAAGTTGGGTAACACAGCTGCCAGCTGCTACATATTCTGATTTAGCAGTTGATAATGAAACACAGTTTTACTTCTTGCTATACCAGGAGACCAAATTATTCCCCAAATAAAAACAGCCCCCACTTGTGGATTTCCTGTCATCCACATCACCTGCCCAGTCAGAGTCACTGAAACCAACCAAGTTAGTGTTAGTGTCATAAGAATACCAAATGCCTAAAGGTGAAGTTCCAGAGATATATTTAAGAATCCTCTTTACAGCAATCAAGTGAGTTTGCCTTGGCTCAGCTTGGTACCTAGCACAAACGCATACTGAAAACATGATGTCAGGTCTAGAGGCAGAGAGATATAGCAAACTACCAATCATGAATCTATACAATGTTGGATCAACATTGCTGCCAGTGCCATCTTTTGTTATCTTCACTGAAGAAGACATAGGAGTTTTGCAAGGCTTGGACTCTTGTAGCTCAAATCTCTTCACCAGATTTCTTGCATACTACTCCTGGTTTAGGAAGATACCATTCTCCAGCTGCTTAACTTGTAGTCCCAGAAAGTAATTGAGCTCACCAATCATGCTCATCTCAAATGTTCCTATCATAGACTCAACAAATTTGTCTAAGGTAGACTTGTTAGTAGAGCCAAATACAATATCATCCACATAAATTTCAGCAATGCATATATCAGAGCTTTTTCTAAGGACAAACAACGTTCTATCACCATCTCCTCTATTGAAACCTAGGCCTAACAGAAAGTCAGTTAGCCTCTCATACCAAGCTCTAGGAGCCTGTTTTAAGCCATACAAAGCCTTCTCAAGTTTGTACACATGGTCAGGATGTTTAGGATCAGCAAAGCCTTTAGGTTGTTCTACATAAACCTCTTTGTCAATTAAACCATTCAGAAAGGAACCTTTAACATCCATTTGGTAAAGTTTAATCCTAAGACAACAAGCAATAGCAAGAAGTAATCTAGTTGATTCTATCCTAGCTACTGGAGCAAAAGTCTCATCAAAATCTATACCTTCTACCTGAGTATAACCTTGTGCAACCAACCTAGCTTTGTTCCTCATAATTACACCATTCTCATCAGTTTTATTTTTGAAAATCCATTTTGTACCTATTACATTCACATGTGATGGCCTAGGCACTAGATTCCAAACTCTGTTTTTGGTGAATTGTAATAGTTCCTCTTGCATGGCATTAATCCAGTAACTATCCTTAAGAGCTTCAGTTACATTCTTAGGTTCAATGGAGGAAACAAAACAAGATGCATTATCAACAGTACATGAAGAAGACATGCAAACACACAACTTAGCCATATCCTTGTAGTTGACCCTTTCTTTGTTGCGTGTTCTAACTCTTTCAGTAATTTGTCCAATTACTTGAGAGGCTGGATGATCTCTTTGTATCCTAAGAGGAGGATCTCTTCTGGATACAGGCACAACTTCATCTTCAGAATCTGACAGCACAGATGTTGGCCTAACATTGGGGGTTTCTGGTGTTAAGTCAACATTTGTTCCAGTTTCCAGTTCAGCATCTTCAGCGTCTGTGTTCAATGTTGAGTCCAATGTTGGAGCAATATCTGAACCAATGACTTCTTCAGTACCTGCAGAAACAGTTAAGTCATCAAAAATGACATTTACTGATTCTTGAACAGTATGCAATCTTGGATTATAGACCCTGAAAGCAGCACTATTAGGAGAATATCCAAAAAATATACACTTTTCACTTTTGGGATCAAATTTGCTCAAATAGTGTCTATCCTTTAGCAAATAACAGTTAATACCAAATTCATGAAAGTGTGCTACTGTTGGTTTTGAACCCTTCAAGATTTCATAAGGTGTCTTAGTAGTACCACGTCTAAGATAAACTCTATTACTAATATGACATGCAGTATTCAAAGCTTCAACCCAGAGTTTCTTAGATAGGTTTCTAGAATTCAGCATTACTCTAGACATCTCTTGAAGTGTTCTATTCTTCCTCTCAGCAATCCCATTTTGCTGAGGTGTTTTAGGTGCAGAGAACTCATGGAAAATGCCTTTAGTTTCACAAACATTAGCAAAGCTTACATTTTCAAACTCTTTTCCATGGTCAGACCTAATTCTTCCTACAGAAGTGCCATACAAATTTTTAATACTAGCATGCAAAATCTTGAATGTGTTGAAAGCCTCTGATTTTTCTTTCAAAAACTTAATCCATGTATATCTTGAAAAATCATCAATAATAACAAAAGCATACTTCTTACCATTCAGGCTACTAACCTCAATAGGACCCATGAGATCCATATGTAGCAAATCAAATCACTTATTAGTTCTAGGGTTAGTACTCTGTACCTGAAGTGGTGGATGGACAACTTTTGTTTGTTTACCTTTCAGGAAGTCTTCACAAACAATTTTACCTGGGCTAGTCAACTTAGGCAGTCCTCTCACAGCCTCTAACTTCTATAGTTTCTCCAGATTTCTATAGTGCACATGTCCTAACTTCTTGTGCCACATGACAAATTCATCTACCTTGGCATGGTAGCATTCAGCTTCATCTTGAGCAAGATAGCAGTTATCCTTTGATTTTGTACCTGTCATGACACAGACATTGTCACTATTAAACACATCACATGAACTTTTATCAAAAGTAACTAGCAAGTTATCATCACAAAGTTGAATTATGCTAATTAAATTTACTTTCAATCCTTCAACCAACAACACATCCTTGAGTGGTGGAAATCCTTCAACATCCAGTACTCCTTTTCCAATGATTTTCCCTTTTGTGCCTCCTCCATAGGTAACTGTTCCAATAGTCAAATGGATCACATCTTTCAGGTTGTCAATGTTTCCAGTCATGTGCCTTGAGCATCCACTGTCAAAATACCACTTACTTGCAAGGTTAGAGTAAACAGCAGAGAAGACAACATTGCAAACAATTTTAACCTTAGGAGTTTTTAACTTTTCTATCCAAGTTCTACTTTTATGTCCTTCAGCTTTGTTACCTAATGTTGGGATAACATTCAGATCAGAGGTTCTCCTAACATTGGCACTCCTATTAATTCTTGTTTTCTTCTCAATCACACTTTTGAATTTTTTACAATAAGGCTTAATGTGACCAGGTTGAAAACAATATTGACAGATAAAAGTAGGTTTTTTTACAGTGTTGACAAGAATTTCACTACTCACACTACTACGTTCCTTGATAAAACTAGCTATTAAATAGGCAGACTCAACATCTTCAGAGGAAGGTTTCTCAACATAGCCCAAACCATTTTTACCTTGATTTCCCATACTCAGCACTTCATCAAGCATAGATGTAGAGGAGTTCCATTTGTCAATGGTTTGTTCAGCTTTATCTAATTTTACCTTTACCTCTTTCAGTTCAGCCTCAGTTTTGTCAAGGTCTTTCTCATACAGTTCAGCATCTCCTTCATGCATCTAATCTCTTCCTTCAAGCTTTTGTTGCTCTTTATGAGATTGTGATTCTCAAGCAGCAGTTTGTGGTAGATAGACTTCAGGTCTTCAATGATTTCCTTTAGGGACATTTCTCCTTCAAAGAAATATTCTTCATCTAGATTCACTGAGCAATGAAAACAATCAAAGTTAGATTCATCAAAGTAGGACGCAAGATAAGGTTCAGTATCAGTATCATATTCATCCCAATCTGCAAAGTAGGTCTCCTGTTCTGATGTTGGATCCTGAATGTTGGGGTAACATTGAGATCTGAAGCAGTTCAGAGAGTCTTCTGGCGTCCAGTCAATCTGAGTGAGTAGCGCAGCAGTTTGAACCTCTTCTGATTGTTCTTCAACTTCTCCAGAACTAAAGTCATCTTCATTAAAATCATCTACACAAACCCAATGAGTATTTCCTCATTTTCTAAGAGTGTTAGCACATTCATTAGCCATATGACCATATCCTTTACATTCAAAACATTGAATATCTTTTAACTTATCAGCTTCTAAAGGAGTAGGTTTTGATGCCATGTACTTTGCAAACTTAGGAGGTAATTTCTTATAACCTGGAGAACTATTACTAAGATTCGTTTCTTTACCTTTTCCTTTAAAGTTCGGCTTATTGAACTTCTTAGTAATTTTACCATAGTTTGAAGAAATTAATTCATAATCATCATCACTTTCATTGTCAAGACTTGATCCTCTTAAAGCAACAACCCTATGTTTGCTAGGTTGTGAGGCAAGCTACATCTCAAATTCTCTAAGAGTATTTATCAAGACTTGAAACTGTAGATTAGCAAGGTTCCTAGATTCACTCATTGCAATTTTCTTGAGAGCAAATTTAGATGACAGTGTTCTCATAGCTTTATAAACCATTTCTTGATTAGTCATAGCAAAACCTAGATTTTCACATTGGTTAGCAATATCATGATTTTTCTCAAAATAACTGTCAACACTTTCATCTTCACCCATCTCAAATTTTCAAATTGTAGAAGCAGTTGTCTATATTTAGAATCTTTAACAGCAGAATCTCCTTCACAATGTTAATCAAGTATATCCCAAGCATGTTTGGCTTTTGTACAATTTTGGATTAACTTGAACATGTGATGATTAACCCAACTAAAGATAGCATTAAGAGCCTTTTCATTAGAGTTATAGAGACTTACCTCTGCTGCTGTCCAGTCTGCTTCTGGTTTTGGTACTAGATCACCTTCACCATCTCTTGGTAATGTTGGAAGAGAGTATCCACTGATCACGGATTTCCAGGCTCGAATATCAATAGCTTTGATGTGAGACCTCATCCTGATCTTCCAATATGCATAATTGGAGCCATCCAAAACTGGAATCCTGTTGGTATTAGGATTGACACTGTCCATGGTGTTGTATCACCTCCAAACCACCAGTATAGTCGGTGTTTGGCTCTGACGCCAATTGAAAATTGTCGGATCGTGGATTGACACAACAACTTTGAGAGTTAAGCTGGAATTGCCTTAACTCTATTGTGATCTTCTTGACTATAATAATGTGCAGCGGAATTTAAACACAAGAAGATATAATTTTTAAGAAGTTTTCAATATTATTAAAAACTTCCGAGCCTTAGGCCAAATAACCATAAAGGTTTTTACAAAAATGTTCCTCACAACAATTCACTCACGTTCTTTGTTGATCGGACTCAACGAAGCAGACAAGTAAAAACTACTTAACTTCTATGAACTAGACGTAAATAGTTGATACAAAAACTTCGCAAAAGCAAGACGAAGACAATACAAAGAATGATTAATCTCTCAGATTGTTTAGCACGATTGTCTTGTATTCATCTTGATGAACTTCACATCTTTTATAGATTTCTTGAAACTTGCACGCCAAGATGTGTTGTTCACAGTTTTGGTAACTCTTGTTGTTTCCTTGTTGAATTTTGCCTTCTTTGTGAACTTCATATCTTTCCTGAATATGTGTTTCCTTTATTACCAATCTAACAAGGTAACACATCTTCTTCAAATCGGAGAATCCTGGAAAGAATCAAAGTTGCAGAGAATCCAATTTGTTTCCTTCTTTTGAAAGCGTGTTGAGTTGACTAATTCAACTTAGCTTGAATTATGGAAACTTCAAGCAAGGAATCTTCCATAGCTCTTCCTTATGATTAAGGTACCTTCCTGGACATAAACATAAACAACTAAAACCGTGGAACTTGATTAATAGGTGAATAAAGACAAAACTTAAATTTGGCAACTAAAGCACTGCTTTCGCACAGACTCTCGGCTTTCAATGTTATCCTCAATGTTGACCCAACATCGTCTAACATTGCATCGTCTAACATTGATTCCAGAAAACCCTGCACTTTCAGTGCTCTTTAGCTAGAGTTTAGTGACAAATGTCTCATGTGCCTTCTATAAAATAACACTCTTTTAGAGTTGTCCATTCCTTGGTTAAAGATTGAGCGTTGGTTTGATCTCATTAGAACACTTAAATGGTTTTTGTTGGATAGCTGTCGTCGGGGGTGACATGCTAGTTGTATGTGTTTGTCTTGTTATTGGAATTTCAGCTACAATTTGCATAAGTTGAATCGGTCATACGGTGACTCCCCTAGTTATGTATTGTAATTAAACTGATAACGATGGGAGTGCCAGGATATCAACATCTCAAAGGCCTGATTTTCTTTAAAGGAGACTTTTATCTGCCATCCCTTTGTAAATATTTGATGATCAGTGTTGTGTCTTGTGATATGTGTGTGTATGCGTTCTATCAAGTTGTATAGAGGGACGATGTAGCGAGACACCTCTTAATTGTTGTGAGATTGTATATATGAGCGTGAACTTCTTTTCTTTCTCAGTTGATTGATTGTGTAACAAGTAATGTTGTTCCTCTTGAATTTGTTGTATTGTTGTCGTTGTACTTGGAATCAACGGGTTCAACTTCTAGAGAAGATTCTTGACGCTGTTGAGTAGTTGTGGCGGCGTTGGACTTTTTTGGTTACTCTTGTAGACCTTACCACACGAGTGTTCTTCTACAGTGCACTTGGTGTTTCCCACAGACGGTGCCCCTGATGTAGGGTGATTTTGTCGGCTGACTAGTCACTCCACATCAAACTTGTCCGAGCTCCTGATTGTTCCCATGCTAGCTTTGAGTTCAAAAAACCTGCATTGGAAACACGACACGTGAACTAGATAGGGGTTGACCTCACGAATGCACTTCAATGCTCAGGTTAGTAGGCAGAAATTATCTCTGGTGAGAAATCTTAAGGAAGCTTTTTGAATGTTGTATCTAATCAAGCCTCCAAAAGTATGTCCAATTGAATCTCTAAAAGTGGATCAAGTTGAGTCTATAATGAGTATTGCTAAACCAAGGCTGTCTGTCTTGAACTGTATCTTGAAACAACTTTATATCTTGAATTACCTCTTAGGCTCAAGAGATAAGACTCGAGATAACTCAATTCTTGTAACTGGTGAGAGGATTCGAGATATAGGTGGGTGCTCTATCTCGAATTGTATCTCAAAACAACTCTTTATCTCTAATTACCTTTTTTAGAATCAAGAGACAAGATTAGAAATAACTCAATACTTGTAACTAGAGAGAGGATTAGAGATATAGGTGAGTGCTCTATCTCGAATTGTATCTCGAAACAGCTCTATGTCTCTAATTTCCTCTTTAGGCTCAAGAGACAAGATTAGAGAGAACTCAATACTTGTAACTAGAGAGAGGATTAGAGATATAGGTGAAAGCTCTGGTTTTGAATGAGTAAAGATGATGTACCTTTTGTGGTTGAGGTTGGGGGTATATATAGTGGATTGACTCCACTAATCATGCAACTAAATCCTCCATTGATTGCACAAATCACGCCTATGTCTTGGGTTGTGTCTAAGTCTGTCTTTAACTCACAATTCGTCGGTGAATTTCGAGTTAGAGATAGTTTTAGACATAACTTTGTACTATCCCTAACCTTGTCTCTAATTTAGAGATTAAATTAGACATATTTTAGAGATAATATTGCTTGATTTGATTTAACACATCTTCTTTGCGTCTTCCTTGGCAAAGTATCCTCCATTGATTTGTGCCACGTAATACTATTATAATTCTTTTTTATAACACATATATATATACATATTAATATATAGAATGTCAATTTGTTGGTGTTGTTTCTCCGTCTCATGTCTCACCAAATTGTTGCAGAACCTTTGCTTACTAAACCGTCAGCTATATATTATGAAGTGACATAACTATAATAAATATTTTTTAAACAATGTTTGTTTTATTTACAAACCTCGTCATGGTAGTGGATTCATAAATCATTTTAGAAGCCTTTGGGCAGAACCAAATAAACTATAAATGAGTCTGATATGTGCTATTATATCTGATATGGACTACTATATCGCCGTAGTACACTTGGGTCGACTCAGCAAAGAAGTTTCTTCTAAGCATGTCGAGTATACTCGACATGTCCCGTTACTCGATATGTCCGGGAAACGTGGAGATGGTTTCGCCATCTCGAGGTCTATAAATACCCTCGTCCCATAATCCGAGGTAGACTCATGGATTGCATTTATTGTTCACGCATACACGTCGAGTATCCTTACTCGACATCGCCCTCGACATACTTCACTCGACGTGTCAGATACACGGTGTGTCTGGACACTCGACCTACCCAGGATACTCGACATACTCCCGATTCTTGACATAATCCCAATCCTCGGCATACCCAGGAGAGTCAACATTCCAAGTTCAATTTCATCTCCTAGCATCCAAGTAACGGTCAACAAGAGTTCCGGACAAAGTTAATTAAGGACCACCCTAGATTAGCATAGTTTATATATGGATTCTTTCTTGTATTAGTCGACGTGTAACCCAGACGAATTTGTACCGAACTAGAGTCTTATCTTTATTGACATGCGCTATTATACTCTCTAGTAGAACTATTATAGATTCTGGTTGAGTGGATGGATATCAAAAAATCTTATTTCATGACACAATATATAATTCGTACGTGCATCTTTGAGAAATTGCATAACAATCTCTGCCTTCTTATTCATTGTTTCATTATTAAAATAATAAGTAAGGGCTCAAACTATATTAATTAACCAGTAGCGAGTATACGAGAAAGTAATTATTAACAAACATAAATACCAAAGCCACTACTCTATCATAGGACGAATAATTAAATTTTCCCCTTAACTTTTTTTTAAAAAGTTAATATGCCTTTTTTTTCGGACCTTGTTTGTATGCCCCATATCTTGTAAAAAGTCTACTAAAAATGCCATCGGCCCTTATTCGGGCCAAAATTGCCTACGTGGAGGTACGATCCCAAGATAAATTGCATTTTGCACCCCAAAAATATTTTAGGGTGCAAAGTGCAATTTATTTTAAGGTGCAAAGTACAATTTGGTACCGCCACGTAGGCAATTTTGGCCCGAATAAGGGCCGAGGGAATTTTTGAAAGATTTTTTTAAACATACGGGGCATTTTGGCACGGCTAAAAAAAAACGGGCATTTTAACTTTTTAAAAAAAGTTAGCGGGCATTCTTAATATTTCGTCCTCTATCATATATGTTGTTTAGCATCTAGGGGTGTTCGCGGGTGGATTTGGGCGGGTTACCACTACAAAAATCACCATACCCATATCTTGCGGATGTACAATTTCTCAAACTGCCAAGTTTTATTTTTCTTACAAACCATGCGGGTGCGGGTTGAGCGGTTTGCGGGCGGTGAGCGGGCGGACTAGCGGGTTAATATCACACCAAAAAAATATGCATTCTTAAGAAAGACAATATCTATTACACCATATTATTCATATTTCAACAAAACGGAATAATAGAAACAGTTAATAGCACCATAATACACATCTTATTCATATAAATATGAAATATCAAAGCCTGTCATAGATTATGAAAGACAGCAGGCTTCAGCAGCTATTAGCCTATTACTACAGAAGAATTAAAAATAGATTAAGAAAGACAGCAGGCTTCAGCAACTATTAGCCTATTACTACAGATAAAGAAAGACAGCAGGAAAATAAATCAAATGAAAGTCTGTCATAGAATAAGAAAAATACGTCCACTGGAACAAACTGAAAAGAACAAACACTGGAACAAACTGAAAAGAACAAGCTGAAAACTGAAAATAACTAACTGAAAAGAACAATCTTTGTCCAAAAAGAAATGAAACTTAGTTCAGAAAATAACTAAATAAGTTCAAAAACAGTAGAGACTAAATTCTAAAAAACTGCAATGACCCTCCTCACTTTGCTTCAAGTTCCAGACATGTGCCAACAAAAAGTTATAAAAGAAGTATTAGTAAAAAACGTAAACGACAATCTAAAATGATAAAATTAACCACTTACCAATCGATGATTACCATTCATGATTTGTAACTCGAGAGATTCAATCTTCGAAACTCTGAATCAAGGATGTCAAAAGAATATTCAGAAGCTTTATAAATTAAGACGCACTAAATACTGTAAAAGAAATAATTAATAGTATTAAGTACCTTTTAGAACATCATCGTACTCCTCCAATTTACTAGGCGGCACCTATTTCATGGATTCTTGAATATCAATCATGATTGAGGTTGGCCTCAACCAATCTCGATAACAGACAAGTGCTTCCGCTAATTCGGGATTAATAGAACTTCTAAACGGATCGAGAATACAACCACTTGTACTGAATGACGACTCCGATGCTACTGTAGAAACGAGAATAGCTAAGATATTTTTAACTACTTGAGAGAGAATCGGAAACCTATTTGAGTTATCCCTCCACCACTTCAGCACATCAAAAGAGTTCACATTCTTCTCACAACACTCCGCCAAATACTTAGCAATTTCAGATTGACTTTTACCGCATTCTTCCTCCTCCAACTGTTTAGTAAATTGAGAAACTAGATCTACATTTTTCTCATTCATATCAACATCCATTGGAGTCTGATTTGAGCTCAAATTAGAATCAGTTTCACAAGGATTCAGACTTTGATAATATTCAAACAAACGATTTAGTACATCCCTTGCCTTATCCTCCAACAAGCTAGGCATCTTGCTACTCTTTTCATAAACTTGAGAAAGGCCAAAAGTTATGAACTTCATTTTGAAGCGTGGATCCAAAATTGTGGCAACAAATAATAAGATATTAAGCTTATCAAAACTCTCCCAGTATTTAGAAAATTCTTTCTTCATACTTGTTGCCATTATGGACACATTGAGATCTTTTCCTTTCCCCAAACAATTCAGGCTGCTAATAATGCTCACTAGTTCTCGACAAAACATATTAGAAGTAGCATGCAACATACCAGAAAAGGTGTTAGTAACATCATAAAAGAGCTTCAAGAACTTCAAGAAAGATCTAGCTACATCATAATCTTCTTCTGTAGGAGGACCGATATTCTTTGTTGCCTTCTTTTTCCACTCTCATTTATCCCATCTTCTGCATCACTTCATTCAGCTCCATCAATATCCTTATCCCCCTGAACAATATACATTCTGTAATTTGCATCTTCTTCCCCCAAGCCGCTCAAATGCCTTTTCAAACTTAATTGCAGTCTCCAACATCAGATAAGTTGAATTCCATCTTGTTTCAACATCAAGACAAACAAGACTTTTACTCTCTATCTTCTGTATCGCAGCAGCAACCTTAAATGAATCGAGCCTAGAAGGAGACGAGCATACATATCTTACAGCATTTCGAATCTTAATGATCGAGTCGTTCTGATTTTTTAGACCATCTTTTACAATGAGATTTAAAATATGAGCGGAACACCGTAAATGCAAAAACTCATGACCCAAGACAGTTGTTTTCCAACCCAGTGTGTTTTTCTTTAGATATTTAATCGCCCCATCATTCGAGCTTGCATTGTCAACAGTAATTGTCAATAACTTGTCTATTCCCCAGTCTAACATACAACCTTCAATCATTTTACCTATTGTCTGACCTTTATGATCGGCAGTGACACAAAAGCTCAAGATTCGTTTCTGCAACCTCCATTCACAATCAATCCAATGTGCGCGTCAGGCACATATAATTCGTATTCTATATGGAAGTCCAAGCATCTGTTATGAGGCAGACACGTTGTGATTTGATAAGCTTCTTCAGCTTTTCTTTTTCATCCTCAAAAAGCTTCATAACATCTCTAGCAACTGTTATTCTACCAAGAAGCTTACATCTAGGCTGCAAAGCCTTTGTAAATGCTCTGAACCCTTCCCCTTCAACACATCGGAAAGCATACTCATCACGGATAACCGTTTCAGCTAATTTCTTCCTACATTCTTCAGAAGAATAACTCATATTTTTTAAACTAGCACCAACACCTTCTTCACCGTTTGCATATATGAGCTGTTTTTGTTTCTCATCAACAGGTTTATTCTCATACTTTAAGCATTGGTTATGCAAATGGTTTATCAAATTGTCGGGGCCATGTTGCTTAGGATGAGCTGCATAGTCCGCACCACAATAATCACAAGACGCCCTAAAGTCATCTCCATCCATACGCCATGTGAAATGTTGCCACACCCATGATTCCTTCCTATTTCCAGTTCCGGCTCCAGCTCCAGCTCCCGCTCTCGCTCCAGCTCCTTCTACTTTCACTTTCAGAGGTGGAGCCGCATGAGGCTTAACAACTTTTTTTCTTTTTCTAGTAGCTGGCTTCCAAGGAACTGGCTTCAGACGAGGAGGTGGAGATGTAGGTGCAACATGAGGTACAAATTGCAGTTGCAATGGAGATTGAGCTTGTTGAGATACCTCTTGTCCTTCATTGGCTTGAGCCATAGTGGAGTTCACCTGGCCAATGTCAGCAATTGCGGTGTTGTTTTGCATCTGCGCGAAAAACAAAACAGAACAAACTATTACTAAATATTAATCTTGTTAAAACATGTTTAATATAATACACAACATATATAAATACAGAAATGAATAAATATCAATGAAGTTAACTAATTAAATATTGCTCAACTACTCGAAAGATAGTAGGAAATAACTCATTAAAAAGCCTTCCTTCAAAACTATTATTACTTACAGTTAAAGCACATAATTACATTTTTTCCTAATTCATTCATATACAAGTAAACACTAATTAAAGACTAAAAGAGGAGAAAACAGAGTCGTACTCTACATTCTATAATAATTCTTTGAATTGGTCCATGAAATTGAATGAATAACATCATAAATCAGATCCCACTTTCTATAAACACAATTACATATTTTTCATAACATCAATCATTAAGTTTCTAACATCACCAAGAGATCTTCAATATTCGAACAAGCCTATTAGCATCCCGTACAAAGTTGTTGGTTAATTGTCCATTAATTAGTTTTAAACTTATCACTTATTTTAATTAAAATGTGATTTTGGTATTAGTTCATGTATTTTCCTTGAGTTAAAAAGTTTCATATGGATGATTGGACTAAAGGACTACGCCAATGTCACGAGTTCTCATACGTATCATGAAGTGTCATCCAATTGAAAATTATCAAGAAAAAATCTCATCCAATTGCATAACATATCTATATTTCTCTTGTCCCCTTGCGGAAAGCCTTTTCATGAGATTTAAAAATTGAAAAGAGTTGAAATGTGTGACAAGAATGTAGCTGTCTATCTGGCAAAAGATTAAAAAGGATATACCTTCCTAAATAGTGAAGTCGCCGTCATTGTGAGTTATTCTCACTCTGCGGACGGTAGAGTCCACGAAATGCGTTAATATAAGGATGGGAGAATTACACAAAATACCCCTCAATTATGGGTAAATTACACAAAGTACCTATTTTCTTTGAGAAATTACACAAACTACCCTGTATACAATTGTTATATCTAACACAATTGTTAATAATAAAACATTCTGATTATATCTAACACAATTGTTAATAATATATTCGTTCCTGTATTTTAATAGTCAAGTGTACGCTTACACTTATCACCTGCCAATGCCATGTCAACTTTCAGCTGCCAGAGCATAATGGCCCGACTGCACCGGGAAACCGGTCCCAGTTCGCCCCTCAAATTCCCTGTCAAATGATACTATTCTGCCGCCTTTTGTATGCCTAAAACTTATTATTTTGGTGTAGCTAGTTGCTTTTTGGACAGATTATGAACTACTTTATATAACTTATTGTTGTACAGCTTATCTTGGTATAATAATGCAAGTGTTACGATTTAAGAGCTTTGATAAACTTTTGAAGGCTAACGTCACGTAGTTATTTGTATAAGCGAATCGAACTGAACATATTCTGATGATATTCTTTTATACTTAAGAGTTAAGACTTATTATTGATATATGACTGATGGCATATGACTGATGACGATGATTTAAGGTAGGCCCAAATCCAAAATTGGGTCGGCCCAGTAGCAAAGGCCCATTGATAGGAGAGCATCGAACAAAGGAGGTTCGATGCGAGTTCAGCATCGAACCGCGCATGTTCGATGCTGACTCTCCAGCGTTAGGATGGTCCCACAGGATGGGTCTATAAATACCATGTCCCTTCCTTCTTAGAAGAAAGAGACGCGCACAACACACATTACTACTGCATCGAACGCCTTGATCCGACTTACTTTACTGTTCGATACTACTCAGTGTTCGACGTTGACCTTGCTAACACTGACTAAGATCGAACTAGTCCCCATTCGAGGTTCAACGGTGTCGAATTATCTTAGTTCGACACAACCGCATCGAACCAGAACGTTTCGACACTTCATCAATTCGACCGACAACATTCTCGAACCAATCGAGTTCGATTTACAACAACATCGAACCAGCCACGTTCGATACGCACTTTGATCGTCCCCTGTTCGATCTACGTGATTATTTGTCTTGTTAGGATATCTAGAGTAATTCAACACTTGTAATAGATAGTAGGTATTCCGGACTAAGTTAGTCCGTTTATTATATTGGATTAGCATTATTTTGGCATTGTCAGAGCTATTTGTAATAATCTATGGTGTATTGCAACCCGGACGAAATAAGACCAAAATATTGGCGTTGTCTATGGAAAGAAAGCAAGAAAGAAGACCAAAGTGGTAACAGACGAAAATGGAAAGCGACCCGCGCCTAAGGAGCAGGCACGGGAGAAAGCAGAGAGTCAGTTATTGAAACAATGACAAGAATGTAAAATGGAACCCTTAGGTGAATTCAAAATTGTGCAGCTATTTAGGGAGAGCGCCGAAAAAATAATAAAGATTGGGGCATGAATAGACCAAATAATAGAGGCAGCTTTGGTGGACTGTCTCAGGCGTAATTCAGATATATTTGCATGGTCTGATTTCGACTTGCACGGAATAGACTCCAGAATCATAGTACATCGATTGAATGTAGACAAGAGCGCAAAGCCGATACGACAAAAGAAGCAGAATTTTAACAAGGAGAATAATGAAGCCGCCGAAAAAGAAGTACAAGAACTCTTAGCGGCACGACACATTTATGCAATAAGGTTTTCAAAAAGGTTAAGCAATTTCGTTTTAGTTATGAAAAAATAAGCGACATGGAGAATGTGCATGGATTATACGGACTTGAACAAGCACTGTCCTAGGGATCCTTTTCCATTGCCTAGGATAGACCTACTGGTTTATTCGACTGCAGGATGTGCGCTGCTGAGCATGATGGATGCGAAAAGTGGATTACACCAGATATTCATGACAGTGCAATATCAAAGCAAAACAACTTTTGTCACGGATACAGGAGTGTACTGTTATAGGGTAATGCCGTTCGGATTGAAGAACGCATGAGCGACATTTCAAAGACTGCTGGCCAAAATGTTTTACCATCAAATTAAAAATTCAATGGAAGTGTATATCGATGACATGCTCGTGAAAAGTCTCAAGGATGAAGAGCATGTGCGTCATTTAGATGAGGCTTTCGCTATCTTGAGAACCTACGGAATGAAATTGAACCCCAAGAAATGCACTTTTGGGGTGACGACGGGGAAGTTCCTAGGCTATGTGGTGAACGAAACAAGAATCGAAGCCAATCCAGATAAAATAAGGGCAGTGTTGGATCTACCATCACCGAAAATAGTTAGGGATGTATAGTATCTGGTAGGCCGGTTGACGGCCTTGGGAAGGTTCATATCGACATCTGCAGAAAAGAACCTTCCTTTCTTTAAAGCCATGAGGCGAAGCAAGGATTTCGTTTGGACGCCGGAATATGAGGAGGCTTTCAGGCAAATGAAAAATTATTTGGTGAGCCCACCATTGTTAGCTAAACCGGAGGAAAATAAAATGTTGTATCTATACCTAGCGGTATCCTCACATGCCATTAGTACGGTACTAGTCAAGCAAAAGAGAACTCAGCAGTTACCCATTCACTATGTGAGTAGAGTTCCGCAGGGGACAGAAAGGAATTACCTGTAAATAGTGTTGTTCGCATTAGCAATCGTTGCTACCGCACGAAAATTGAGACCATACTTTCAATCTCACCCAATCACGGTGATGACAGACAAACCTTTGAAACAAGTGCTGGCGAGGCCCAAAACTTCAGGCATTGGTTAAATGGGTGATTAGGCTCAGTGAATTCGGATTGGAGTTCAAGCCGCGAATTGCAATTAAAGCACAGGCCTTAGCGGATTTCATGGCTGAGACTCTGGGTAACAGTATCGTCGAGACCGCAAAGTGTATCTTTTCTATATCAGACCAAGCCGGAACCAGCACGGCAACCACAACATGGATATTACACACGGACATATCCGCAACCACTCACGGAGGAGGGATTGGAATCCATTTTCTGTCCCCTGAACGAAGAGAATTTGAATTTGCTATTAGTCTAAACTATATGGTAATGAATAACGAAGCCAAGTATGAAGCAGTTATTGCCGGTGTCAAAATGGCTCTCGAACTCAACATTGAACATTTGGATATATTTACCAACTCGCTCCTAGTGGCAAATCATTTTTCGGGAAAATATGAGACGCGAGAGGAGACAATGAAATTATATGCCGCGAAGGTAAAAGAATTGGCAAGGAATTTTAAATTCTTTGATATAACTCAAATTTCAAGGGACGACATTGCGAAAGCAGATGCGCTTTCTAAATTCACGAGTTCTTCGGAAATTCTGATAGAGAAGAGAGTCACACTTATGGCCGCTGACAAGCCCTCGATCGAAATATCAAAATGTAATGCTACGGAGTCGCGGGTGGAATTTATATTGGCAATACAAGAAGACCCGTCTTGGAAGGATGAGATTATGATTTATCTTCGGAAGGGTATTCTCACGACAGATTCGAATGCACAGCGCATAATGCGATATAAGGCCTACAGGTTTACTATCAGCAATGGAGAGCTATACAAAAGATCTTTTGAAGGACCACTACTGGGATGCTTGACTCCAACCCATGCCGAATATGTCATGAAAGAAATTCATACAGGGTGTTGTGGAAAATCATTACGGGGGAAGAGCTTTGGCTCAACGAATATTGCGCTAGAGATATTATTGGCCAACTCTATTAAAAGATGCAATAGCCTTTTCGAGGCAATGACAGCTGTCAGTACCACGCTCGTCTCATTCATAGACCTGCACAACCGCTACAACCCATCGACGTGGCGTGCCCATTTGACCAATGGTAAATCGATATCGTAGGACATTTTCCCCCGACTAAAGGTCAAAAGAGATATTTGGTAGTGGCAGTTGAGTACTATACCAAGTGGGTCAAAGCAGAGGCTATGTCGTCGATCATAGAGAAGAATATGATTGAGTTTATCTAGAAATACATCATATGTCGTTTTGGAATTTCGAGGTATATTATATGTGACAATGGCACGCAATTCAGCGGAAAGGAGATTAAATCATAGTTCGCAGAATTAAAGATATCTCACAATCTGACCTCAGTCTATCATCCCCAGTCAAATGGTCAAACGGAATCCACCAACAAAATATTGAAGGATTATCTTGAAATGAGGGTGAGAAGCACATGAAAAACATGGCCAGAAGAGCTTCAAGGAATATTATGGGCATATAGAACAACTCCAAGAACATCGACATGGGAGACTCCATTTGTTCTTGTCTATGGTACCAAGGCTATTCTGCCTGCAAAAATAGGTATGCCGATGCGCAGGATTAACGATTATGACCCGGAACAATCGGCCCACTTAAGACAAATGGATCTCGATATGATAAGCTCAACAAGGGACGATGCGTATCAACACACAGTGGCTTTCAAGGTAGCAATGGCCAAAAGCTACGATAAAAGGGTTCAGTTCCGAAACTTTGAAGTAGGTGATTTGGTCCTAAGAAGCATTGCGGCAAAATAGCATATCGGAAAGCTCGAACCAAAATGAGAGGGATCTTTCAAAGTCATACGAGCAAGTTCACGAGGATACTTTTACTTGGAGACTATACAGGGTGTTCAACAGAAGCGTCCATGGAATGTGCAACATCTTAGATGTTACTATGCATACAAATTGAAACAATGTCATCTAGCGTTCAAATAATTGTATGAACTATGAAGGCTTGAGTCCCATGCAAAATGGGAAACGTAGGCACCTCGGTAAAAATCGAGCTTAGTCCTTTTTGAATAACTAATTATATTTTCTATCCATCAAATGACGCAGGGGGAAATGACAGCGGAATAAGAGGCCCAAAGTGGTCCAACCCCTCATGCACGACACGAGCATCATGACGGCAGAATAAGAGGCCCAAAGTGGTCCAACCCCTCATGCACGACACAAGCGTCATGACGGCAGTATGAAGTGCCCAAAGTGGTCAAACCTCTCATGCACAACGCAACCATCATGACGAAAATGCAACGCGAAATCGAAAACGATTGTAAGACATAACATAACTATAAAACCGACATCAGACAAAGAGCAATTAAACGTGCATTGAACTTGATTAAAGAGAGTAAATTGTACGAATAAAATATAAATAAAAAATTATGATATCAAGCTGCAGAATCGGTCTCATTCAATAACTGCTGCAAGAGAGATACAAAGATTGTTTACAGAACAAAAAGCCTAATATCATAAAAATGGTATAACCTAAGTCTTGCTACTCAGTTGAAGACTGAGGGGACTCAGGACGAAGGATCACACCCACGGAACGTTCATAATTGGCACAATCTCCCTGAATTTGATCCTTTGTGAGCACCAAGTCATCCGATTGTGCCCAATCTTCGGGCAAAATAACTTCATCTCCTTTCGAGGTATCGCCAAGTTGATATCTGCTAGGAGAAATCAAATTCTGATCATTGAGCGATCGTTCGGGCACAACAACTTTAGTAACGGAAGCTCTAAGATCTCGAGGAGGGTACATTCCGGTTGGCAGAATCTTTGTCGGACCAGGAATCTCGAACACGGGCATAACCTTCTTTCTCTTATCCACATCCACAACAAGCATGTGTTGAAAACCTGACGTCCTAGGAGGACTTGGCAGAAAAATTGTAGACCTGGATGCTTTTGGAGGCAGTTCAGCTTCATCATCACTCTGACCAAAAGCGGCGGGAAGGGCTTTATTGACCCACTCCAACTCGCTCAAAGTCCTGCTAGAAGCATCTATATCTATTCCATTCTGCATTAGAGGCGGATTTGAATTCAAAGAACTGGAACCAGTCACACCCTTGCCCTTGCGATCACGCCATACGGCGTAAAATGGATCACCGGGTCTAGGGGCCTATAAGTCATCGTCGCCATCACCGCTAGGCTCCGAGATCTCCATCCAATGCATCCAGCATATCTTTTTAGAAACCCTATCTGAGATATCTGAGATAACCAGCCTGGTCAACGCCAAGTTCCATACCATATTTCATGTCCGCAGCACCATGGAGTAACTCAAGAAATTTATAAACATTACTCTGCATGAAATATTTCGCAATGGAGCACTTGTAATCCTCCGATTCGAAATTTTGGATTCGGTGACCCAAATCGACTATGACACTATCCGCGGCAACATTTAACGCTTTAAGAGAAGAATTCTCACGCTTCAAAGAGTCATTCTCTCTCTTCAATGCAGCTATTTATGCACGCAATGCGGCAACACTTCCCTCAATTTTCTTGGTCGTTACTCCAGCATTGTGGGCATCACGAATAGCCTTAGCCGCCACTTTTTCAGATTCTTTGGCGCGTTTCAGTGCATTGATTTGGCTATTATCACCACTACGAATACTTGCGCGCAGCCTAATTATGTTGACCCTGTACCTCAATCAAACCACTGTAATCCTAGCACAGTCGATACACTCCTGTAGTAATAGCAGCAAAACATAAACGACCAAAGCGTGCCAGATCACGGTATCCTAACCTATCATTTACAGCTTGGCGATCCAGTTGAGGCCATAGGCCTTGCATAATCTCTGCCGCCTGTTCTTCTCTCAATTGATATCCGCCTAAAGTGGCGTTCAAAGATTCTGAATTCTCGTCATTAAGAAAATCCTAATGAACGAGACTCCCATTAGGGGCCGATCATGGATTACCTGAAGGTCAAGGTCGCCTAAATGGGGGCAGAAAGATATCTTGAGCTTCTCGAGCAGACTCTTCCTCAGTTAATTTCCTCTTAGCGGTGGCGTACCAATGCTCACCTCTTGAACAAGAGGAACTCGCTCCATTTGTACTTCGCACACTCCTAAACAGGGGATTGGCTGCATTAAAACTAGACAAATTGGCAACAATCCTCTCATATTCCGCATCAATTTCTTCCATAGCTTGGATTTGAGAATTAGTCCCAACCTTAACGCGCCCACCAGTGCCAGTTGGCGTCATCACCAATCTCCGCGGGAAAAAATCCTTATGACGTTCGAAGTTGCTCACATTAGGCACCCGAGTACCAGCACTGACGCCACTGAGCCTCATGGTAGAACGATCAACTGGTGGAGTAGTGGAGTAACCTACACCTCAATTATCGGATAAAGCTCTAGGGGCCCTAATTGCAGGTTCAATTCTTGCGGCCTCTTATGGGGATCCTTTCGAAGAAACACTGGCAAATGATGGGCCCACGTTCTAGGCTTTCTTTTTCTCGCTCTTTTTTCGAGCATCATAGATATTCTTGGGGTGACACTACATGCCTACTTCGGTTCTTAGATTTTTTCTTTTCCATTTCAGGTCAATTATGGAATGGTGTCTGGATCACTGAAGCAAGGCAAAATTTACATGAGCATCGAATTGCTGGAATTCGACGCAATTGGGAAGGTCGAACACTTGCGGTTCGATGTTAAGTGTGTCGAACCCTCTCCATTCGATGCGGTCTAAAGAGCAGCTAAAAATCTCTCCTGAAGAAGAAAATGAAAATGAGGTGGAAATTGGCCCCTTATATAGACCCACCCACCGCCTTTCTCCGGTTTTGATGCGTCTGCATCGAACAGATATTGTTCGATGCGCCCGCATCGAATGCACATGATTCGATGTCCGCACCTGCAATCATCGAATTGCAATCGTTCGATGCTATCACCTAATGCATCGAATGGCCAGAATTCGCAGCGTTAAAAATTTTGTCACTCAATTTTCACATCCATTCCGAGATTGGACCCCGATCTTCTATCAAGATCGTCTCCCAATCGGGGGCATAGTTTTCAAAAAATATAAAGAAGAACATATAGATTTATAAGTTTAGAAACCGCTCTCTAATTGACATTGTCTCCCAAACTGGGGGAACTATATGATGGGGATGATCTAAGGTAGACCCAAATCCAAGATTGGGCCGGCCCAGCAGCAAAAGCCCATTGACAGGAGAGCATCGAACAGAGGAGGTTCGATGCGAGTTCAGCATCGAACCGCGCCTGTTTGATGCTGACTCTCCAGCGTTAGGAGGATCCCATGAAACAGGTCTATAAATACCCCGTTCCTTCCTTCTTAGAAGAAAGAGACGCGCACAACACACATTACTACCGCATCGAACACCTTGATTCGACTTACTTTATTGTTCGATACTACTCAGTGTTCGACGTTGACCTTGCTAACACTGACTAAGATCGAACCGGTCACCATTCGAGGTTCAACGGTGTCGAATTATCTCATATCGACATAACCGCATCGAACCAGAACGGTTCGACACTTCATCAATTCGACCGACAACATTTTCGAACCAATAGAGTTCGATTTACAACAACATCGAACCAGCCACGTTCAATGCGCACTTTGATCGTCCTCTGTTCGATCTACGCGATTATTTGTCTTGTTAGGATATTTAGAGTAATTCAACACTTGTAATAGACAGTAGGTGTTTTGGACCAAGTTAGTCTGTTTATTATATTGGATTAACATTATTTTGGCATAATCAGAATTATTTGTAATTATCTATGGTATATTGTACCCCGTACGAAATAAGACCAAAATAATGACTATTGAAGAAAATAAGACCAAAATAATGACTATTGAAGAAGATGGAGCATAGTAGACAAATCGGCCCGCTATTTAACACCCATTTGAGCTAAATTAACAACAAAAAATTAATCTAATATTATTGTAAATCAACAACCATCATGGTTTTTTTTTTTTTTGGTAACCAGGATAAAATAGCATTAAATAAAATAGTTCTTACAAGAGTCACAAAATGAAGTAGAATGAGGAAAAGTATCTGGGAAAAGATCCCGCGGGAAAGAGCTGAAATTTATAGGTCCATTCCAATTACAACAAAAAGCCCATTTGGCTAGATAATGGGCTGTAGAGTTTCCAAGCCTTGGGATTTTCCTAATTTTCCAATGAGGATGAGATGAGTTTGATTTCCTTCAGGTCCTCTTCAGCACTCCAGTACTCAGTTGGTTGTTCTTGAGCAATCAACTCAACTGCCAGCTGGGAATCAGATTCGAAGATTGCATGATTGACATTTTTTTCCAGAAGAAAAGTTGAAGTTACTTTGATTGCATGTATTTCTGCTGCTGTGGGGTTTTGGATTGGCTTTGTAAAGGCACCAGCTGCAATGAAACCTCCACAGTGGTTCCTGATGATAAAAGCCATTGAGCCATTTCCTTCTTTAAAACCTGCATCAAGACTGATTTTGCAAGAGTTTGGTTTTGGAGGGGACCACTCATAAGAGAGAGGGCAGCTTTGAGCATTGATTTTGCGGCGAATTTGAGCATTTGCCAGTTCCCTGCCTTGTTTTTCAGCCAATTTTGCAATCTGCAGGTTAGTCAACACAGTAGATCCAAACAAAATATTATTTCTTTTTTCCCAGGTGAGACATAGAGCACAAACAGAGAAGTTTAAGAACTCAGGGTAATCAGAGAGATGAGGGATAGGAAGTTTGGTAGGGTCAAGGAGCAATGCAATCCATTCCTCAATGGAGAGGTGGGAGAAGTTATGAAGTCTGAAAGTCCATTTCGAGGTGAACCATATGGATCTGACAGAGGGACAATTCAGGAAGATGTGTTCTCGGATTCAAAAGAGGAGTTACAAAGGAGGCAGTTGGTGTCCAAATTTGGAAGGAAAGATGAAAGTTTTTCTTTTGTGGCAAGAGAATTGTTAAGGATTCTCCAAAGGAATAGCTTTTTCCTTTCATGAGTAGGAGATTTCCACAGGTATTTCCACAAAGTGGTCAAAAAATGGTTAGGAGGAGAAAATCGCCGTGATTGATCCACATGGTATGCACTCTTGGGAGTGAACTTACCAGATGAATTAGGAGTCCAGATCGCACGGCTGGGTTCCCCGTGATGGGGAAGATAAGTCTATCTCGTCTTTTGCATTGGCAAAAAAATAAAATAAAAAACATGTATTTTGTGAAAGAGTTAAAAAAACAATCCTTTTTTTTTTAAAAAAAACAAAGAAAAAAAATCCTTAATAAGAAGATAGTTAAGAAATCCACTTGTGTCTTACATAAATTGCAAGAAATTCAATGATGATGATTTTCGCCTCTCTTGTTAAGGAAAAAAGGCTTTCTGCCTATTAATTTTATCTTCCCCACACGGGATTTTCTTTACCTACCTTTCTTCTGTTTTGCTATTATAATTAGTTTTCCATAACTAAATTAATGACTACTTATTATTATTAAGAGAAGAAGATATTATTCCCTTATGAAAATAATGATCATCAGGCTTTGGGAGAAAATTATTTCCACACATCTAAGAAAGCAAAGAAAGTATCTATATATCACACGATTGCTAAATTAAACTTACATTTTCAAATTCGTACGCAGCCACTAAATAATAAGTAAAGGCAATTTTCCGACTATAGTATAGTATAAAATTAATTTTTCTTAAAATCCCAATTCTATACAGCCGTTACTTGTTGCAAAATACATTCGCCAGTTGTATCACAACAGCACACACCTAACCAAAAAAAGAAAAGAAATATAAGTATACATACATACATACATCTCTGTATATACATACAAACACACACACACACACATAAAAGAAAAAAGAAAAAAGAAAAAAGAAAGAAGGCATGGAGGCGAATGAAATTCCGACGGAATCACCCGACGAATCCTCCTCCGATGCTCTGTTCCGCACGCGCCGTCGCTGTTGCTGTTTCCCGTGTTTTGATTCAAACTCCACCGTCGGATTGAAATGGTGGCAGAAGGTACGGACGACCGAGATTGAATCCGATGATAAATCTGTTTGGTCCAGGGGCGTTGCCGCACTGAAAAAGATCCGCGAGTGGTCAGAACTCGCGGCCGGTCCGAGGTGGAAGACCTTCATCCGCCGGTTCAACCGGAACCGTAACAATAACAACAAGCACGCGAATTTCCAATACGACCCCTTGAGTTACGCCATGAATTTCGACGAGGGGCAGAATGGTCATTTCGATGCGGACGAGGACGAGGAGGATTTTTTCCATTCGCGGAATTTCTCGTCGAGGTACGCTAAGGGATCCATGGACCTCGGCAAGGACGGCCCCACATTCGCTTAACCTGCGCTACTCATGCTAAACAGCGCATTTCATTTTTAGGTTTTTTATATTGTTGTTGTTGTATATAAAGACAAAGTTATATAATAATAATAATATTGGTGTGTGGTGTGTTGAAGAATATAGGATAAGGATGCGTGCAAATTTTGAAGATTTTTATTTTATTATTATTATCTTATGTGGATTTTGGTTTGGGGCTCTTTTTTTTATTGTTGCTTGTTCGGGGAATAGGGTTTTGATAGGGACTTTTATTTTCATTAGGTGATACTGCGGTTTTTCTACTTTTTTATTTTTATTTTTTTTGTTATGAATAAGGTCGCTTTTTTTCACTTTCACGTATTTTCTGTGATGATTATGAGAGTTCTAAATCAATTAATATAATACTTGTTTTATGAGAACTCATTTATGTGATTCCTGATATTCATTCAAATTAAGATTCTAATGTAGATAGATGTGTTTGTGTTGGTTTCAATGGTATTTTAACTTCAATGTGGGTATTGCATTGATCTTGAGTTTATAAATGCACGCATGCACGGACAAGCTGCAACGACACATACACAATAACACAAGTTTTTATAAGTTACAAGTTGTGAAACGACTAGAACACAACATTTTTGTATATAATATATATATATATATATATATATATGATAATACAAGGAATCCTCTTACGAAGTAGTATTTAACGCGTTAACGAAGCAGTATTTAACGCGTTAAAGATTGAGTTGACAAGGAGCCTCGAAACCTTATCCTTTTTTCAAAATTAGTATGTACTAACGATGAGGCTGACAAGGAGCCCCTCGAAGTCTTATCATATTTCAAGATTAGTTCGTACTAAAGATGGAGTTGACAAGCATGAATTAAAGTTTCGGTTTTGGAGTAGGTTTCGGTCAGTGGAGTAGGTTTCGGTCAGCTAAAAATTAGAAACGTTTCGTAATATTTCGAGAACTTTTTGGCATGTTTCGAAAAATTAATAAAAAATGTGGTTATAGCTAACATGGAAACTACAAGTATTGTTCGTTTCGATAGAGTTAAAAATAGAAACATTTCAGTACTTTTCAAGAAAACACACGAAAATCTTGAGCTGTGCTGACAGGGAGCTCCTTGAAACCTTATCATATTTCAAGATTAGTATACATTAAAGATGTAGCTGACAAGGAGCCTCTTGAAACCTTGTCTTACTTTAAGATTTGTACGCATTAAAGACGAATCTGACAATGAGCCCCTCGAAAACCTTAGCCTATTTTAAGATCAGTGCCCATTAAAGACAAAGCCGACTCAGGAGCTCCTCAAAATTCTTATCTTCTCATCAAGACTCACGATACATGTCAAAATCTGATTAGAGCCGACTTTCACAGCCATTCGAGGACATTTATCTACGAGCCTATTCTGAAAAATCTATATATATATACATATATATATATATATATATAAAAATATATATAATCCCTCACTCCTCTTTGTAAAGGCAAGGACTTCGGTCTTCTATATACCATTACTCATGAAATAAATACTTAAGCTATTCTTATCTATATTTTGCTCTTAATTCATAATCTTTGGACCGGGAAAAGACCAACCCTTCGTAACATCATAATTCATACATCATCAAATGGCACCATATGTGGGAACCGTCTTTTCGCCCCTGAGAAAAGGTCCAAAGGTATGAAAAATCCGTGTGAACCTTCAAAGTATAAAGAAGATCCGTACTCGTTCCTTCTCTTAACCCCGTGTAAATTAGACACTCCGACGAAAAGAAGAACTCAATGAAGATCGCTGGACTTTGGATCATCATACGTCTTGGTATGGACAAGTGACCCTCTGCAAGCCACTTCCTTTGCTACCAAAGTAGCCCGATTCACTCCCAGACTTAAGCCCGGTAGGTTCCCTCGTTTATAAAACAAAAATAGAAGGCGGAGATAAAAAAAATCAAAACTTATGAAAGTATATGTCTAAGAACCGCTCGTTGCCGCCTCATAAACAGAAAAATAATACTTGAAATAAGAAAACCAGGTTCATTCAAAATCATAAATAAAGCTAAATTATGTACGCCAACTTGATTGTATGTACGAGGCATACCAATCATATTTTACAAAAGATATTCATATCCCTTTCGTCACCCTTCAAAAAACCTATTCTACAAAAGCCTTTTGGTTAACAATGAAAAATAAAATACGAGTTTAAAGAGAATATTAGTCCTAAATATATGAATTAATATATGGACAATACTATTGTCACGAGTACTTCCGATGAGATGTATCCTCTCCCGATGAGATGGCCCATCAGATGTTACCACACCCCTCGGTCATTGACCTGAAGCGGTATGAAGGAACACCCGAGGAGGCACCTAAGCGTCCCTTGAAAAGTCAAGATGAATTAAAGATAAAATATCAATGCGGCATCGGAAAAAGAGTAAGACTCGATGGATCCGCGCGACTTCGATATCCATCAATGCCCCAAGAGGGACCACGACGGACCCCGAGTCCCGGAATCCTACGAGAACACTTCCTTGTTGAACACTCCTCAATTTAAACTGCCCTCGGAACAACACTCCGAAGATCAATATTGAAGAGCAATGCCAGATCTAAATACAGGAGCCCCTGGAAGGCACACTAAGAGGACCTGGATAAGAAAGCTCTACTCCCCGAAGACAGAAGAACCCTCGGAGTCCAACTTCCAGACGGAAATACCCTTCGGAGAGCATATCAAAAAACTACTACACCCGTAGGAAGCCTCATCAGAACAACAACATCCCCAGAAGAACGTCCTAACTTATCCATCAAGTCACTATCAAATACAGGACCCCTCGGAGAATAGAGTCCGGAAGAACAACCTATCGGAGATCCAAAGAACTATCGGAAGAAGAAAAGATCATCATAGTCAGCGCTTAGTAGATGAAAGATATATCTTATCTTATCTTCTTATCCATATCTCAACACATGTAACTCATCTAAACATGCACACTGACACATGCCCCTAAAAAACTCTATATAAGGGGAAGTAGTCTCATATTTGAAGACAGACTCAGATCTTTACACACAATCAAACACAAGAAACTTGGGAGTGAAGTTCAGCAAATAAAGGAAGGAATATTTTCGTATCTTTTTCTCTTTTATAATATCATTACTTTTTGAGCCACGGGCAGGGCGTTCTGACCCTAAATAATTCAGTTAAAAGGGTTATAATTCTAAACATGTTAACACTTTTCTTTTTCTTTTTCACAAATGTCTACCACCCTACTATACAAAGACAAACGAAGAGAATCCCTCAAACTTCCCTACACCTAGCCAAATGTTCTTCATAATCAAGAAGTCATTCGTTTTCCTTCCCACACCATTGCCCGACGAACACCATCAGATAACTCTGTCAAGGATGCCGATGGAGGCATGGGACTCGACGAGGATGTGCCTATCGACCCCGATTATGGCAATTCGAGATCCCTTGCTCCTTCCATGGGCGAAGGTCCATATACGGAAGGGCCTTCCACGACGGGATCCACCACCAATCAAGGAATCACCAAGTTTGGGGGAACCCTATCTCGACTGAACCACGTCCTGGCTGGTGAGGCAATATTGTACGGGCCTGTGTGGTCGAGATTTTTGAGGATATCGTTACCCAATTATTATTGTTCAAAACACCATTCTCGAACTTGAGGTAAATGAGGTACAATGATTTTATTAAGGAATTTGAGTGAGTTACAAGGGGTCATGTGAAGACACGAGTGAGAGCTAGAACAATGCGATAAATTCGAAGTACAATAAAGTGTAAAATTGTGGAGAGTATTATTCTGTTGATTTTGTGATGAATGATATAATTGTGTGTTGTTTTTTCTGAATCTATCTTTTGCTAAAATTAGGGGACTATTTATAGTGTTAGTCCCAGGGGTCTTTGGCCAATTGGGGCCGGTCTTGCTGTCTTTACTTCAGGGAGTGCTGGTGGCCAATTGTGTGAAGATCTTCTGCACCAATGGGGGTCGTCTGTCAGGAGGTGACCAATAGTGTGGGTTAACTGCAGTTCGTCTGAGCGGATAATGATGAGGTCTGCACTGGTACAATTTGTTGCTTTCTGCTCCAATGAATGAGTCAAACCAATGGGACGCGGTCTATCCTCATTATTAGGGTGGTTGGGAGCTGAGGTGAATGATGATGGCTGGCGCGTCTTCCTAGTTGGGTTGTGGACCATGGTTGGCCTGACTGATCGGATAGTCCATCTGGATTGTATGTTGTGGACAAGACTCGGGGGTCGTTCTTTGTTGTTGGTATGGGTGAGTTGCCTTTTTTAGTTGGGATTATGGTAGGTCTTGACTTCTCCTTGTATTCACTCGTGTCGTTAATATTTGTTATGTGCTCCTGTTTCCTCAAATTTGGTTAAGTGTTGGTGATGGTTCCTCGTGGGTCTGAGAGATGTGGAGTACTCCGAGGAGTATTGACTCCTTAGTCTGGGGGAGGGGGGTTCCAGGGTTGTTCCTTGTGGGTACCTGAGTTTGGATCAATGTCAGGTCGATGAGAGGGGTGTGTTCAAGCCCTTCTGGTCTCACCATACTCCCTTTTAAGAGGCGTTGATCGGACGAGATTTAGGGGTACCTTCTCCGGGTATTCATACCAACTACCCTCTGGTGGTGTTCACTAGTCGTGTTCCGGGGATACCTTCTTCGATGCCTCAACCTTTGGCCTCTTTTTAGGTAGGGGTGTCCGTGAATTAAAGATTTGGTCTCTCCGCGAGATGGTGAGTCATTTTTGTAGGGTACCCATTTTTTCGCCCCTCTCCGAGGGTGGGGCGAATTATGCATCATCACTAGCATATTGTATAGCACATCAACATAAATTATCGTGCCCCCTCGTCAAAGGAATCAATCGCGCGTGTAGTACTTGCCCCCACCCAAGGCGGCTTCGGTCTGCGCCTTCGCAAGCTTCTCCCCGAACTGACGACCCAAATCCATCAAGAGACACTTGTATTCATCTCTTTTTGCTCTCTCCGTACAAAGCATCTCACCCGTCTGCCCAAGACGAAAGAGCAAACGCTCTAGCCATCCTTCCGCTTGCTTCCACCGGTAATTCATGACTTTCAAATTCCACTCCAACATCTCCCTACTTCCATCCGAGTTTTGTGAATTCATGGCTCAAAGAGCCCCAATCTTTGTGTCCTTTTGTTTCAATTGAGCTTGAGCCTCTCTCAGTGCCGATTCAAGCTCCTGACAACGCCACTATACTTCAAAAGGAGCGGTCTGAGACCGTTCGCTCATGGCCTCCACCCAAAGTGACAATTACTTCCCATCTAAGCAAAGAAAAGATGGTCACCAAAAATCACGTGCAAAACATTTTTCCCCCTCAAAGTTAGTTTTTGCCTCGCATTGAGTCCTTGTATCAAGTCCTTTGTGCACGACTGTAAGACTATCTTTTTCGATCTTAACGCCTTCACAAGAGCACAAGTACCACTTTGTTTAACGCTCTCTAGTCCTTGTAAAATAATATTGCCTTCCTTTGTGAATACTAAATCCTTTGGCAAAACAGTATCGATTGTATGCTTCATAATATTCTTCCAAATCCTTATAGCTCTCATTAAACAACTTCTCCTCAACTTCACCCACAATATTATTAATTGGACCTTCTACTGTTTCTTGAATATTTGTATTCTCATGGATACCACTTGATTTACCCGCTACAACGTCACATCTTTTTACTTCAACTTTAATTTCATCAAGCTCTGATATTGTTTTCTAACAGAGAGAAAATCACAAAAAATAATATAAAAAAATGACAAACAAAATAAACGAGGATGATACATTTAAACATCACCAATCAGTTAAAACATTGTGTTTTAAAAGAATTTAAACATGTAACATCTTATTTGTGTGAACACTAAAACTAATCATTTAGCAAAGGTTTAAATGCGAAGAGCAATATGCAGCTATTTCGTTTTCTGACTTTCAGTAGTTTTTCTCATGAAAATTAATTACATCAAGAGGTCAAAAATGAATAAATGTGAAACAAATACCAATGGAGTTCAATCTCCTTGTTTATCTTGCACTATGGAAACATTAGGAGATTGATTTTCTTGATTAACTTGCATTATGAACGAATTAGGAAATATTACAGATACCTAACCCAACTTTGACCGTTTTTGCACTTACCTATCTTAAGTTTCAGTTTTTGCACGTTGCTATACGAACTTTGCTTCGGCGTACACCGAGCTATCCCATCTTTCAAAAACTCAATTTCAAACCAAAAACGTCACTCTTGGGCGTGATGACATAAATTATAAGGGCAAAATAGTCAGTCCACTAAATCAAATGGCTAAATGAGGGAAAATAGAACCCTAACGTCATTACCTTTTTATTTACCTAAAAATCAAACTGGGTATCCACTTTGGAGAAAACCCTAATTCCTACATTCGCGGTCTAATTTTGAAATTGAAAATTGAACCATAAATCTTGCTCGACTATACTAATGGGTCAGAAAATTAGAGCACAAGAGGACATTATTCCAGAAGGTTCCATCACCCTTGACTATGGTAAGTGAATTGTACGCTTTTTTGCTCATTTTTTGAAATTTTATATTGTTATTCATGTGTGTGTGGTCCTTGTTTTGACTGTATTGTGGGGTTTGCTGGTTACATGTGCAAGATTGTGAGTTGGGGTACGTTATTCCACAATTTTGTCTGCCTTTTTATCAGTTGCATGTGTGGTCCTTGTTTTGACTATATATGTGGTGTTTGATGGTTCCATGTGCAAGATAGTTCCATGTACAAGATAATGTGGTGTTGTTTTATTCCCGGGTTTTGTTTGCCTTATTATCAATTGCATGTGTGGTCCAACATAGTATTTTGTGGCCTCTCGTTATTATATTTGTCAATTGACAAGTAGCCTATTACTATATATATATATTAGGTTATGGTACATTTATGAGTTCGAGTGTGGTACAATATTGGCATAATGGTTAATAGGCACCGTTTTCCCTCTCTTTAATATAAGTACAAATAATGAGGTTTTCACTATCACCATGCACCATTCTAGAAAGTTAATGAACTTGTATAAGGTATGCTACTTGGAGGTCAGATAAGCTACATAGATTGGTGTAGCGAGGATGAGATATCTAGGATTGAACTACTACATATGGCAGCAAAGATGGGTGGGAGTCAAGAGGGTGGAGAAGTAAGGATGTATTACGTATTTGGAGATGTTGCCAGTGGGTACATATCAATCTGTAACTATAAGAATGCAATGGAGATGGTTGTGCTATGGGTAGAATGATATCCGTGGAAGTATATGTTCTCAAAGACAATCATATTGCATATGGGAGTGTATCATCCCAAGATGAACTGCCTCCAATAAGTGAAGGGTTAGATTATATTGGAGACAAAGATGGTTTTGCTGAAGAAGAACTTAATGCAAGGACAACAACAGAAGCAGAGCCAGTAGTCCAATCTACTGTTGCTTCTGCTAATAATGGTACATGTGAAGTAGGTGGAGCAAAGGAAGGTGGTCTACCAAAATTCATGATGAACAATTGTAATCCTCTTGTGCAATTTGTAGTGGACATTGTAGACAGTGATGACAGTGATGGTGAAGTTAACTGTGGAGAAGACTCTGAGTTGTCATATTACCTTGTTGATATCGACAAAGAAGCAGTTGGTGATGATGCCATATTAAAGGATAATGAGAAGGATGCAGAGTAGGTAGGATTGAGTCAACATATGAATAATACAAGTAGTGTGCCAGCATCTGTTACTAAAGTGCAATCATCAAGGCCAAATGATCCATTCATTCATAACAACTATCCAGTCTTCAATCGAAGGGTGGACCTAGCCAAAGTTATTTTCAAATTGGGAATGTGTTTCCACAACACAGAAACACTAAGAGAGGCTATCATAAGTTTTGCAATACAAGAGGGGGGATCAGTAAGATATTGTATGAATAGGGTTTTTTTTCTTTTCAAAAATAGTCCTTTATCGTGGCCTCATTACGAAAATAGTCTTTTATCGCGGTTTTGTCCACATTTAATCATTTTTCGTGGTTTTTCATCCAATTTTGGTCCTCCGACCTTTTTTAATTTCTCTTTGCCCCTCAAACTATATTATTATTAGCAAACAAACCCCATATGTATTAATTATATCTAGTAAAAAGCCCTCATATGTTATTTACTCACCTAAAATTATATATACACATAAGAAAAGCTTAACAAAATTATAATAAACTTATATACATAAATATTAAGTATTAAACTAAAAAAATCATTTATTAACTAATTAAATAATTTTCTTCAGTTCTAAAATATAAGCCCAAAAAGATTTTGTTATATATTTATAATTTTGGAAATACTTATAATTATATTTTTAAAAAATTTTAACAAACTTAAAATGGAGATTAATATAATATATTTCTCCACTCAAAAAATACTATTACTTTTTTTATTATATATTATATTGATCTCCCTTGTATGTTTGTGAAAGTTTAAAAATAAAGTTAGAAATATGTCCTAAACTTGTAAAGATATAACAAAACATTCTTGGGCTTATATTTTAGAATTCACAGAAAATAATTTAATTATTTAATATAGGAATCTTTTTGAATATAATATTGAGTATTCATATATCTAAGTTTATTATATAATTTTTTAATTTTTAAGTGAATATACAATTTTAGGTGAATGTATAAAACATCGCGGCTTTTAATTAATTAAAAATAACATATATGGGGTTTGTTTGTTAATAAATATAGTTTAAGGGGCAAAAAGAAATAAAAAAGGTTGGAGGACCAAAATTGGATGAAAAACTACGATAAAGGACTAAATATGGACAAACCCGCGATAAATAACTATTTTCATAATGAGACCACGATAAAGGACCATTAAAAAATACTATAAATAGTCTGAAGAAGATTCAAGCCAAATGTGCACAGAAAGACTGTTCATGTGTTCTGTATGCATCAAGGGTCAAGGGAGAGGATACAATGCAAATTAAAACACTCCAAGAGCCACATGAATGCCCAAGACAGGATTGGGTAACACAAGCCACTTCAAAATGGTTGGCTAACCAATATTTTGACAAGATAAGTACATATCCTAATTGGCCAGTTAACTCAATGGTGACAGTATTGGGAGGGATTGCAATACGGACTTTAGCACACACCAGATGTACAAAACCAATAAGAAGGTCTTTGCTAAGGCTCATGGCACTGATGCAAAACAGTATGCTATGTTATGGAGTTATGCAGAAGAGATTATGAAGACCAACAAAGGTACAACAGTTAAACTCAAGTGTAAAGTGGTTGGTTAGTAGTGTAAGTTCAAGAGGTAATACATATGATGGGGTGCTTTGAAGAAGGGGTTCTTAGAAGGTTTTAGGCCTATCATTTTCTTGGATGTGACTCACTTCAAGACCAAAAATGGTGGGATACTTTTGGCAGTTGTGAGGGTAGATGCCAACAACTACACATACCAATTTTCCTATGTAGTTGTTGAGAAAGAGAATAAGAAGTCCTGGAATTGGTTTCTCAATATATTGATTGTTGATCTAAACATTCACAGTAGTTATCACTGCACAATCATGAGTGAAACAAAAAGTCTTAGTTGATGTTGTTCATGAATTGCTTCCAGATGCTGAGCACAGATTTTGTGTAATGCACTTATGGGCTAACTTCAAGAAGGATCACAGTGGGTAGGCATTGAAAACCATATTGTGAAATGCAACAAGGGCTTCAAGGGTATGTGATTTTGAAAATATAATGACAGACTTAAGAGATAGGGATACTATGGTATATCAGCGGCTTGCAAAAAAACCACCATTCTAGTGGTCAAGAGCATTCGTTAGCACACATAGCAGTTTTGACTTGCTATTAAATAACACGTCTAAAAATCTTAATGCTACAATTGTCAAGGCCAGAGGGATGCCAATTATTGATATGCTTGATTCCATTAGATTAACACTAATGAAGAGGACAGGGATTAGGAAAGTTGCTACGAAGAAGCACAAGAAGGACATAACTCATAAGGTGTGGGCTATTGTTGATAAACTGGAAAAACAAAATTGGGGATACAAAACTCAAAACTCATTGGAATGGACACTTACAGTTGGAAGTAGAAGTTCCCTTTGGTGATAGGTTGTATTGAACTTAGAGTACAAAACATGCTCATGTAGAAGGTGGGACTTAACAGGAATTCCATGTGCTCATGTTATTTCTGGCATGTGTTTCATGAAGTGGAAACCTGAAAAAAAAAAAAAAAAAAAAAAAAAAAAAAAAAAAAAATTCACCAGTGGTACTAAAATGAAAAATATTTACATATTTAAAGCAATTACATGTTTCCAATGCAAGGTAGAAATGCTTGGCCAATGCCAAGAATTGAAATGTCAAAGCTAGTTGTTAACAGGTTGGATATTATTCCCTATTTAACGGATTTATTTTTGGGTCGGAACGCCCTGCCCGTGATTCAAAAATGATTGTTTAACAGAGGAGAACAATGCGAGAATATTCCTTCCTTTATTCACTGAACTTTACTCCTCAATTTTGTAAGTATATGATTGTATGTGTGTGTCCGAAGTCTCCCTTCTTCAATCGATCACCTCCCTTTATATAGAGTTTGTTAGGGACATGTGTCGTTAAGCATGTGTTTTAGTAAGGTACAAGTGTCGCAATATGCGTGAAAGTATAAAAAGATAAGATAAGGTATATCTTGAGTCTACTAGATGCTGACTAAGCTGATCTTTGCCTCTTCCAATGGCTCCGAGGGTCTCCGAGGGGCTGTTCTTCGGGATGTTTAGTTTTCCGAGGGGTCCTATATTTGGTGACAACTTGAGGGACCAGTTAGGATCTTCTCCAGGGGGTGTTGTTGCTTTGGTAAGGGTTTATTCTGGTGTAGTGACTTTTGTACATGTTCTCCGAGGGGTGTTTTCGCCTTGGACTTGGACTCCGAGGGTCGGGCATGATTTCCGAGGGGTTTGACTTGTTCTTATGGGTCTTGATTTGATCTCCGAGGGATTGACTTGATCTCCGAGGGCTTGATTTGGCCTTCGTGAAGTCGTACTTTAGTGTCCAAGTCCTCGTAGAGTGTCTTCCAGTGGCTCTTGGTATCGAGATATGGCTTTGTTCTTAGATTTGGTCTTTGGAGTGATGTTCCGAGGGCAATTTATGTTGAGGAGTGTTCAGCAAGGAAGCATTCTCGCAAGATTAAGGGACTCGGGGTCCGTTGTGGTCCCTCTTGGCGCATTGATGGATATCGGAGTCGCGCGGATCCATCGGGGTTTACTATTTTTCCGATGTCGCGTTGATATCTATTTTTTATTCATCGTTGACTTTCCAAGGGACGCTTAGGTATCTCCTCGGAGGTTCCTTTGTACTGCTTTGGGTCAGTGACCGAGGGGTGTGGTAACATCCGATGGGCCTCCTCAGTGGGAATGGGTACATCTCATCGGAGGTACTCGTGACAATAATATTGCCCGTATATTAATTCCTATATTTAGGATTAATATTCTTCTTTTAGTCTCATATTTATTTTTTATGGTTAACACTAGCCCCCCCCCCCCCCCCCCCCCCCAAATTTTAATTGCCTTCGTAGAGGCGAGGGAAATTTTATTTCGTGTCCTCGGTGAGGTGAGGGGTTAGTCCGAGCTTTTTCCTTTGATGTACTTATTTTTGGTACTTTTCCGAGGGGGTATGTATATATATTTATAATTATTTGAAAACAGATCATAGGGAATTTACCTGATTGCCCTTGAGGGTGCTGTCCTTACGCACGCGGAGGTTGCGGAGCGTCCGTTGCAGGTGACCGTTTGACTGTTTAAAACTTCAAAATATCTGATCATTTGTAACGGTCAGATTGTTCAACGGCGTGGCGCGGCTGAGCGGCAGATACGTGGAGCTTTAATTAGGCTCCACGTTTTAAAGATTTGTGACTGTTGTCACTTTTACTCCTATATATAGGAGAACTATTCACTCTTCCTTCTCACTTTCACAATCTTCTCTTCCGGTAAAATCTTTTCAAAGCAAAGAGCTTTTTTGTTTCTTCTTCTTCTCCTCTCGTACTTAAATCTTTTAGCAAATTCATATGTTCTTCATCTCTTTTTCTTCAGAAAAACACTTCTTCTTTATTATTGCACAAATGGCTTCCTCTACCAATATTGATTCCATCGCTGCCTCCACTATCTCCGGAGTTACCGCTCTAATTGACTCTCTGGCGAGTATGGGGTACGCTCCGACGGGAGTTATCACCCGTAAACTAAAGGGGGAGGCTTATACTATTGCCGAGGGTGGCGCCGCTTCTTCTAAAAAAGCTAGGGTTCCTAAATCAAAGAAGGTGTCTGTTCGTGACTTCGCCAAGATTGAGAGAATCCCGAGTGTTGCTACTCGTGAGAAGGTACTGGAGTTGTTCACCTCCATTGGAGCCTTCCAGAAGAATATGGTGTTCCAAATTCTGACGAAGGACGAGAGGTTCCGAATGGGTTTGATGTTCTCTGCATCTACGTCTTCTGGTGCCAGGTGAATGGACTAGAATGTGGGGTTGATCACTTTTTTTCTATTTTTGACGTGGTGATCTCATCCGGGGGGTATCCATTCTACCACGTTCGCCATCGGGACAACACCAAAAATTCCACAAAGAGGATACTGGATGGGTCGATAATCTCGCACAGCGTCTGGAAGAACAGGTACTTCTCCGTGCAACCTGCTCAAGGTCAATGGGACATGCCTTTCGACTAAAGAGAGGGTGCGTCTCCCGTGCGCACCTTGGATCAGGATATAGTTCTGTCTCCGGTGATTTCACAGCAACTCCTGATGGAGTCAGACGATTTTCTGATGTTGTTCGAGACATCCGGGCTTCATCACGTGGTATTCACTGACGATGCGGTCGAGAAGCCATTGTCCCTATCTTCTGATGCCCTGAACCTTTTCAGTAAGTATTTTATTTTCGTTCTCGTTTTTGTTCCCTTTTCTAACACAGGAGTAGGTTATAACTGTATTCACTGGCTCTCGGGTGGTGCAGGGGATATTTTAGCGAATTATTATTCGCAGTCAGGTCCCGTGGAACCCGTTCCGAGCGGTGTTTCCGATGCTCCGGATGAGGGTGACCATGAGGAGGAGGAGGTTAATGCTCCCGAGGGTGCGCACGTGGGTCCGGAGGCAGGAGGGACTTACGAGGATCATGCTCCTCTGTTTATAGATGTCGCGAGGGTGATTCAGAATGCGGTTTCGCTACGCCAGGTGGGCCCCTTCTCAACTTTGTCTCTGGTGCCGGTACCCAGGTCTGAATCGGGAAGTTCTACGAGGGCTTCAGAAGAAAAGATCTCCCCGAAGACTGGTGGAGAAGAATCTACACGGAAGGCCGCTGGGGTGGGGGGTCCTATCTTACAGGGATCTATCTCTCATTTCTCTTCATAAAGGCGAGGTTCCTTTGCCAATGTCTCCGATAGTTCCGGAGTTCCCGGAAGGGGCAACGTTCGAGTCTGCTTCCCTCGGTGAGTTTTTGTTAATCCTTAATAAGATTTTCTAAAATGTCTTAAGGAGTTTGATCATATATTGATGTTCTCTTTTCTGGTGCAGGTACTGTTGATAAGGGAAAGGCTCCGATGGTAGAAGAAGAATCTTCTCTTCTAGGTAAGCATTCTCTATTTACCTCTTTCTCTTCTGCGTAGTTCTTATCCCATAACTTTTCTAGTTTCATTCTCTCTTCTTACTTACACATATTGTCTTTGCAGAGGAGGAGTTTTTGGCGCAGTTTATCAATCCCGCCCCGGAGGCTTCGTTGGGTGACTCTGAGGACATTCAAGAGGAGTTTGACCCATCGTCAGATGACAGGGATGCGAAGGTAGAGCTTCTGAGTTCGTTAGTTGGGGAGGTTAGCCCGTCCACAGCTGTTGGAGGTCCTCGGGCGGTTTTTACCGACTCAGATGTCGTGACGCCAACTCCGGGGACTGTTCCTCCGAGGAGTCACATCCCTGTTACACTCTCTCCAAGAGGCCTTACCTTTCAAACTCCGTTGGCTCCTCGTAATTTGGAAGATCTGCCCTCGATGCAGGTTCTAAAGGAAGCTTTCCAGGAGATTCTTTGGTTCTTTGCTTCGTCGAATGCGACTCATGCCGATGGGTTCCATTTTATGCATACGAGCCTTAATTGGATGACTCTTATGGTAAGTTTAACCCCTTCTCTTCTTTATTTCTATTCGCCCTTCTTTTTGGTAATCGGTCTTAAGTTCTGGTGCCTTTTCTTTCCTTCCCGTAGGTTGGGAAAATCCGAGATACAATGGGTGTGATGGAGCAAGGCTACCACAAGGATGGGGAGGAAACGAAACTTCTCCGAGCGCAAGTGACTTCCCTCCTCTCTAGGGACAAGGAGAGTCAAACGAGGGAGCATGTACTCCATACGAAAATTTCGGATCTCAACTATGCTCTGCAAGAGGCTCAGAAGGTAAACGAGAGCTTGCGCTTCCAAGTGGAGCGCGCGGAGTCTGTATTCGAGCGGCTGGAAGCGTCCGAGAAGGCTGCCAAGGAGCGGATCACCCTTTCTAGAGAAAGAGAAGAAAGGATCCGAGGAGGGTCTTCGGGCTTAAATTGCTGCTCTTGAGAAGGAGAAGGCTGAGGGTTTGGCGAGGGAGAAGGGACTTCAGGAGTTGTTGGGTCAGCTCACCGATAGGGCTGAGTTGGTCGAGGAGAAGTTGGCGAGGGCTCTTTCTCCCGAGGAGGTACAGGCTAAAATTGACGCCGCTGTACTGCTTGCTCAACAGGTGATTTCTAGGTAGCAACCAGAAACTTCCGATAGGCCGTCACATGAGCTTTTAACAAGTCACATGCTATGGGGTTACTTGGAATGCGTGAGACTGGCGAAGTCACTATTGCGGCCGGACGTGGATTTCTCAAAGTCTTTTGACCTCCGTAGGCTAAAGAGGCCATCCTCTGAGGACTGCCGTGTTCTTGTGGGGAGGTTTAGTGGCATGTTATCTCCTCGGGAGTCTCCTGCACCCTCCCCCGATGCGCTCCGCAAGCAGCCCGAGTCCGAGGGCCAGTGGCTCCGGAGGGGTATTCTCACCTATCTCCCGTCTTGCTCCACTGAGTACTTCCACTGAGGCGACAACCCCTTCGTACCCCTCCCCGCATCCCTCAACTATGGGGGCGTAGTCTAGGGTTTTCATTTATTGTAACTTTTATTCTCGTACTTTTAATAAATTTCTTTTGCCAATGTAATTTTTTTCGAGGACTTCTCGGCTTTCGAATGAATGAATAGTTATTTTTCTCCCCTTATTTCTTTCTCTGCCTTCTTTACTTTTATTGTTATTGACAACTATTATAAATATTCTCTAATTAAATTTAATTGAGAGAGACACGGATAAAGCATTTAACCTTGCTGACCAAGTTTACTCCTAAGTAGGAGGTGTCAGTTTGCATGGCAACATCAAGTATGTATCCTTCTTAAGTAGGAGGATTTTCTTGACACGTGCCCCTTACTTTAGATAATGTGGATTAAGTCTACTTGTTTAATCAAAGGGTGATAAATATATAAGAGCTAAATGTTTAGCAAATATGTTTATCCTTACCCCCAAGAGAAGTTCACTAATTCTCCCACAATTTTAGCTTTTTAACCTCACCTTCGATTCCTCTTCCTCTTCAATTAAATAATCGCGAGAAAGAAGAAGATACTTACTTGAGGAAATGATGCCCCCCACATTATAGGTGAGGAGGATCCCTCTCCTCTCATATCTCTACTAGGAACTCGGTCCGGACCCCTTTGTTGTCGCTGGAGGTGGGCCATGCTTCTTCCGATAGCTTTTCTTCTCGGAGAGACAGTCTAGAGGATGACATAGCTGCCGTTTTGGGTAGTTCCTCGAGGGGAGCAACGGCAAGGTCTTCTCATACGAATTCTCTTAGGATGAATCACATTCGAGAGGTATTCGTGAGCCGGGGATCTTACACTCTTGCGGATCAATCTTCGGTCTTTGAAATGCTTCCCTTGAGTCCCTCAAAGTTAATGGGACGAGGCCGTGTCGGGACTGCTGCGAGCAACGAATACGAGGGGTCTATTATGACCCTCTTCGCCGAGTATAATATAGATTACACTAAGTATGATGTACTTGTACCGTTTTATGATCAGAGGGATTACGATCCTCTCTCGGGCTATTTAACAATATATTGTGATCAGGTACGTTATGGGTTACGAGTGTTCTTCCATCCTTTTCTTCAAACCCTCTTTTGTTATTGGCAGTTATGTCCCAGCCAGTTAACACCGAACTCTTACCGTCACTTGGTGGGGTATATCCTTTGTTGTGAGCTCTTAAATCTCCTTATGACTCCTCACCGGGTGGGGGCTATTTTCTCCTTGCGCCCATGTTCGGGTGGTCCTCCTTTCTTTAGCCTGGTCTATCGGGAAAACATTAGAGCCTTCACTCGTGTATCCAACCCTTGCTCTCATAGAGGGGATTGGAGGCGGAGGTTCTATTTTGTTCGTCCGAAGGGCCAATCGGCTAATTTGTGGGGAGTACCTCTCCGATGGGGTTTAGGGTATGTTACCCCCAACTCCAGGACTGTGGTGTGTGAGGTGGAGATGTTATCTCGTTCTGGGTTGTTCTCGGGGACTTATGACGTGAGTGGTTTGTTGGAATTTCCTGAATCCATGATCTTGGCGCGTCTTCAAGAAGGGGTAGAGATATTTAATCTCTATGTTCAGTCGCTTTGCCGTAATTTCTATTTTCGTAAGTTCTTCCTCGGGTCTTTATCATCCATAGTGCTTTTATTCTCTTCGTGCCCATAATTTGCTCTTCTTTGTGACAGGTTCGGAGATGGCCGCATTTGCGCTTGAATCTTTTGACAAAGCTTTTTTGACACAAATATCGTATGATGATTATATTTTACCGGAAGAGGGTGATTCTGATCAGCAGAGTATTAAAGAGGTGACAAGTCCTTCCTCAGAGAGAGGGAATCAGAGGGCTTTGCCTATCGCAGCTTCCCCAGTGAACATTTGAGCTCCCCCAGTGAACATTCGAGCTCCTGTTGTTGGGGAAGATCCAATCTCCACTCTTTTTCAATTGGAGTTTCCGATTCCTCGGTGGGTATTGTGTCCTTCTCATTCGTTAGAGGTTGGTGTTATCAACATGGTAGAGGAGGACCTCTCTCCTTCTGTCCCGGGCGAATCTCATCCCTTAGGGGCGGGCCCGGATCGTGTTGCTCGACCACCTCTCGAGGGAAATCCTCTTCTTACCAGGGCACCACCCCTCGGAGAAGGTGGTTCTGCTCCTACGTCCTCTTTAGTTACCGATTTTTGCCGGAATTTTTTGAGTGGTCTTTTGAACGCACCGGATTGTGAGCTAATGAAGATCCTCCCTCTATCAAGCCTTCAGGATTTAGCCTGCAAAGATTTGTGCGAGGTATAGTAATCTTTATTCGTTCTATTTAATACTAACCTTTTTACCATCTTTGTGGTAATGATTTGTCTTCGTATAGATTTACATGGTTCTGAATGCCATTGGATCCCGAGGAGATTCCTCTTCTGATCCTAATTTGGTCTATCGCCATCGGGATGAGCTGGAGAAGTGTTTGTTTGTGGCTCACGAAGAGATAGCTCAACTGATTGCTGAAAGGGAGACCGCTAGAGATGTTCCCGGAGAAATATTGCAATCTGAAAGGAACAAATCTTGGGAACTGGAGCGCCAGTTGGTGCCTGAAAAGGCCCGGGTCCTAGGTTTAGATAAGAGGATGGATGCCTTGAAGGACCAGATACGGTTGTCTGATGAGCGGTTGATGTGTGTTACAAGAGAGGGAGATGTAGCTAATCAACTGCTGCTGGAGACTACTCGGACTCACGAGGTGGCGTTAGTGATGGCTCAAGTCCAAGCAGTGTTGGAAGTGGTGGATCCATCTAGCCCTCGTTAGTCCCTTCAGGGTGAGATGCGTCATTTGGTCCGTATAGGCTATCGATTGTGTCGAGATGCGGTTCAGGCTTTGCCAGGGTTTCCTTCGGGCTTGGTTATTCCAGAACTTGACATCCGTAGGGTCTTTGCAGAGGATTCTTCTTCGGCGCTCAAGGATTCGGTAGTTCCGATAGGTGATCCGATTTCTTTATCCGAGGAGCAACATCGTCGTCTCATTAGGGAAGGGAAGCGTCCAATCGAGGATGCTTAGTTTAGGCGAGGAAAATGTTGATCTCTTTGTATCGGATATGATCCAATATCCCTTTGGGGTGAGGATTTGTTGTTAGTGCTAAATGTTTTGCATAAGTTGTTTGTATTAGATGGCTCCTCGGAGTCAGGTTGCTGTGATGACATTCTTGTAGAGTCATCGTTTTGTTTTGCAACCTTTTCTTCCTCTTTTTCCTTTAACTTTTGTATCGGAGCCTTCTATATATAGAAACAACTTTTTATTTATGTACAATTGTTGCATTACATTAAGCATAGTACTTCCTAAGATTGATTGAGTTTCAGGTGTTGTGGAGCACTACGCCTTCAGAATTGGCGAGAAGATAAGTTGCAGGTCCCACAATTCCCGCTATCTTATAGGGTCCTTCCCATCATGGATCGATCTTGCCTACGTTCTTAGAAGCTCCGACTCGTTTCATTACTAAGTCTCCAACTTGAAAAGTTCTAGGTTTTACCTTAGCATTGTAGTATCGTGACATCCGGGTTTTATACTCTTCCATCCGGATGGCTACTCGGGTCCTCTTCTCTTCAAGTAGATCAAGGGCTAAGGCTAGGTTGGAGCTGTTGATTACTTCCTCGTATTCTCGGACTCGCCAGCTTTCTATGGAGACTTCCGAGGGCAGAACTGCTTCGCAACCATAGGCTAGGCTGAAAGGGGTTTCGCCCGTAGCAGTGCCTTGCGTAGTCCGATAGGCCCATAGTATGCCATGTATTTCTTCAACCCACTTGGACTTGTGACAATCGAGTCGGGCCTTCATGTTCTTCAAGAGGGTTCGATTGGTCCTTTCTACTTGTCCATTTGCTTGGGGATATCCCACCAAGGTAAAGTGGTGTTTGATTTCCCAGTGGTCACACCATTTTTCTACCTCTTGGTTCGTGAACTGTAGTCCATTATCACTTACCAGGTTCTGAGGGATGCCGAAGCGACACATAATGTTTCTCCATAGGAAGTTGATGACGGCGCCCGCGGTGATTCGAGCTAAGGGTTCCGTCTCTACCCATTTAGTGAAGTAGTCAACTGCCAGCAGTAGGAATTTCTTTTGACCGGCATCGGGGATAAGTGGGCCCACTATGTCTATGCCCCACTTGGAGAACGGCCAAGGGATCACATGAGGTTCCCACGGGGCTGTGGGCTGATAGACCCGAGGGGCGTAAGCTTGACATGGTCTACACCTTTCGGCATAGGTTTTGCTATCTTTTGCCATCGTGGGCCAGTAATAACCTTGCCGAATCAGGCGTCCGACCATGCTTTCGCCGCTGGTATGGATTCCACATGTCCCCTCGTGAATTTTTGCTAGAGCTAGTTGAGCCTTTTCTTCGTTCAGGCATCGGGTGTGGGGGCAGGAATATGTCCTTCGGAATAGTATCCCATCCTTGAGGAAATATCGAATGGTTTTCTTAGACATTTTCCATTGTACGGCCTTGTCCGCGGAGTATCCCTCTGGATCTCGCAAGTAGGTTTTAATTGGGATCACCCAACTCGAAGGGGGATCCATGGCGGCATTTACGTCTTTACCTTTGGCCCTCTCAGACTCGTTGATCTGGAGTAGAGTGATCATTTGGGTATGGACGGCGGCTATTTGACTGACCTTTTTAGATAACGCATCTGCTTCCTGGTTTTCCCCTCGTGAAATTTGGATGATTTTGCATTCCTCGAATCATCCTTGTCTTTGATGAACTACCCGGAGGTAGTCCTGTATCCTTTCTTCTTTGGCTTCGTACGAGCCATTGACTTGCTGAACAATTAGCTGAGAGTCACTGTGGAGAAGTATCCTTCTCATTCCACCTTCTTTTGCGAGTCTCATCCCGATAAGAAGGGCTTCGTACTCGGCTTCGTTGTTGGAAACGGGGTAATCAATTCTGACCGCAAAGTGGAGTTTCTCCTCTTCCACGTCTTGGGTTACAAATACTATTCCCACTCCCCCGCGGGTGCTTACCGAGGATCCCTCTACATAGGCATGCCATAAGGGCTCTTTTTCCTTGGACCCGATACCTGTTAGTTCCATTACAAAGTCTGCCAAGACTTATGCTTTGATGGAAGGTCTCGCGACATAGGAAATATCGTACTCAGTGAGTTCTACCGCCCATTTTATCAACCTTCCCGATGACTCGGGTTTATTAAGAATCGCCCTTAGAGGGTGTTTTGTCAACACAGTAATCGGGTGGGAGAGGAAGTAGGGGCGTAGCTTACGTGCCGTAGTAACCAAAGCTAAGACAAGTTTTTCAGTCACCAGTTTCTGCTTCGAGGAGAGTTTTGCTGGCATAGTACACCAGATGATGCTCTCTGTCCTGTTCTTTGACTAGGACAACACTGATGGCCTCTTCTCCGACAGATAGATAGAGGAAGAGTTTTTCTTGAGGTAAAGGTTTTACCAGCAAGGGGGGTTTTAACATATATCTTTTCAATTCTTCGAGGGCTTCTTCGCACTGGGAGGTCCATTGGAATTCCTTAACATTTCGGAGTATCTTGAAAAAGAGGAGTCCTTTTTCTGCCGACTTTGAAACGAATCGGCTCAAGGAGGCCATTCTGCCTGTCAACTTTTGAACGTCTTTGACGGTCTTCGGGGTGGGTAGTCCCACAATAACCTCTGCCTTCTCGGGGTTTACTTCTATTCCCTTCTCTGTAACCATGAATCCTAAGAATTTCCCTCATCGGATGTCAAAGGAGCATTTTCTAGGGTTAACCTTCATTCCAAAATTTTCCATAATTACTAATGCCTTCCGTAGGTCCTCGGGATGATCTTCAGCAGTGTTACTTCTAACTACTATATTGTCCACGTAGACTTATATCGACTTTCTGATAAGTCCCGCGAACATAAGACTTACCAGCCTTTGGTAAGTGGCTCGAGCATTTTTGAGTCCGGAGGGCATTACCAAATAGCAGAATGTGCATGCGTCAGTAATAAAGCTAGTTTTGTCCTGGTCCACTGCTGCCATCGGGATTTGATTGTACCCCTGGTCTCCGTCTAGGGTTGACAATAGTGCACATCTAGCGGTGGAGTCGACTAGTTGATCTATACTGGGCAAGGGATAACAATCTTTCGGGCAAGCTTCATTGAGATTGGTGAAGTCAACACACATCTGCCATCTCCCTCCGTGCTTGGGAACTAGCATAACATTATCTAACCATTCGAGATAGATAACCTCTCGAATTTGCTTCAGATTGAGAAGGCGTTGTATTTTCGAGCGAATGATTTTATTACGCGCGGGTCCCATCTTTCTCTTTTTTTGCTGAATAGGCTTAACCCCAGGTTTCACATTAAGAAAGTGCTGACATACCTTGTCACTGATTCGCCCGGGCGGTCCCCCTTCCCATGCGAAGAGGTGATGGAATTGCTGGAGAACAGAAGTCACTTGGGCTTCCACCGCGGGTTCCATATTGGTACCCATCTTAATCACCTTATCAGGGTGTCCTTCCACTAACTCCACTATCTTTAATTCTTCTACAGGTTGAACCCGAATCTCTTCTGTTTTGCGCTTCTTATTGTTTCCGAGGGCGAATTTGTCCCATTCCGAGGGAATAGCATTCATGCAGCATTCTCTAGCCTTAGATTGACTTCCTCGAACTTCTCCGATACCTGAAGGGGTGGGAAATTTTACCTTAAGATGTAGGGTAGAGGGGATCGCTTCGAAATCTCGGATGGATGGCCTTCCGCATATAGCATTGTACGTTCGTGACGAGGCCTCCACCACCCAAAATTTGGTGGGTTCTGTTCTTCGAAGGGCTCCCTCTCCCCATGACATCGGAAGGATTACCGTTCTGAGGGTGCGGCAAGCTTCTCCTAAGAAACCTACTAAGGGAACCTCCGCTACTTCCAGTTGTTCTTTCTTTAATCCCATAGCCAAGTAGGTAGGAAGGAATAGGACATCCACAGAGCTACCCGTGTCGATGAAGATCCGCTGGATGGCAAATCCATGGATAACGGCCGTAATTACTAAGGGGTCCTCGTGGAGGTAAAGTATAACTTTCAAATCCTCCGACCCAAAAGTGATGCTGGGTAGCCTTGTTCCTTGAATGGAGCACACGGGGGGTCCTTGTTCTGTCCGCCTGGCTTCTTTTAGATATTTCTTCTTCTTACCCTGGGGTGCTATTGAGATCTCTCCTCCCTCGATCATGCTGATTGTTCGTCCCGATGGGGCGTTATCTTCGTACAAGTCTGGTGGAGGGGGTAAATTCCGATGTCCCGCCGTTCTTTCTTGTGAGTTCCGTCGACGTTCCTCGATCCATTCTCGGGGTCGCATGCACTCCTAGGTCCTCTCCCGGGACCGACGGTGTTCCGTGGCCCTCTCTCGTGACCGGTGGCTGGGGGTCGTTTCTTCTTCTTGTTCCCTTCGTGACCTCTTCCATACATTTGCCTTGGGTTCCTCGGGGTTATTTTCTTTAAGGTAATTCTTCAAATATCCTGCTTCCAAAAGGCGAAGCACTTCTCTACGAAGGGTAGTGCATTCGTCGGTGGTGTGCCCATAGGTTTTATGGTATTTACAATACTTACCCGTGTTTTAGTCTCGATTAGGGAATTTGGCCGGCAGGGGCCAATGCAATTCATTATTGCCTCTCATCACGTTGAGTACTTCCGGGGGAGCAATAGTCATCGGGGGTAACGGTACGGGTCGAAGAAATTTGTTGACCACACCACCCTCATCTTTGCGTTGGGTGGGTTTTCCTTCTTTGCTCTTCTCCTTAGCTTTTGCCTCTCTTTCAGAGTGCTCCAGGTGCTCGTTGTCATCGTGTTCCATGCGCTTCTTCGTACCTTTCGCTTCTTCCATCAAGATGTAGTCTTCTGCCTTTTGCATGAGTTCATTCATGTCCGTGACACGATTTCCCATGAGATATCGGAAAAAGTCCCCCGTTTGAAGCCCCTGAGTTAATATGTCCGCCAAGATGGTTGGGCTGATGTTAGGGACATCTAACGCCTCGTCCGTGAAGTGCTTTATATACCCTCGTAGGGGTTCATCTTTTTGTTGTTTGACCGTAAAGAGATGAGTGGCGGATTTGGGATACCGTCGGTTGTAAGCAAATTGTCGTACAAACAGATGAGCAAGTCGATCAAAGCTCGTAATGGAGCTAGAATGAAGGTGAGTAAACCAAGCTTGGGCTCGTCCTCCGAGGGTAACAGGAAATACGCGGTATAAGACATGATCTGGCGCGGAGGATAGATCCATTCCGACCAAATATTGATGGATATGGTCTTGTGGATCCTTTCCATCGGCTTCCCTTATGTACAAGGGAACATTAACGGGCCGCATCCCCGAAGGGACAGAGGCTGAGGCAATTTCAGGAGAAAAAGGGGAAGTTTTGAAGGTGGGATCTTCTTTGGGGGCCATGGTTTTCTTAATATCACTCAATTCTTTGCGCAGTCCATCCATCATTCCCCATATGGTATGATCACTATCTCCACGATATTCCGAGGGGCGGAAAATTTCTCCCCCTTGGCCCATCCTCGGGGTTCTTTCATAATTAACATACTTTTGTGATTCTTGCAGGGGTTCGTGGCGCCAGGGGATGGGAGTAGGGCTCCATTCCGCATGGGGTGCACCTTCTTCCGAAGGGAAATTTCTATGTCCGGGAGAGATAGAGGGCCAGTTCCTGAAGTTTCCCCCTCTTTGTTGCGCTCGTATGGCTGTAGCATCTACAATCCTTTCATAAACAGAGCAGGGAATATTAATAAAATCTCTTGTACCTGATTGGTAGTTCGACAAAGTTTCTTCCGAGTTGTTGCGGCGAGTTTGGAGACTTTCGCTTTCGAATAGATCATCCATCGTAACCATCGTTTGTTGAGTTCTCTCGAGGACAGATATTATGGCATTCCCACAGACGGTGCCATTTTGTTAACATGTTGGATATTATTCCCTATTTAACGGATTTATTTTTGGGTCGGAACGCCCTGCCCGTGATTCAAAAACGATGGTTTTACAGAGGGGAACAATGCGAGAATATTCCTTCCTTTATTCGATGAACTTTACTCCTCAATTTTGTAAGTATATGATTGTATGTGTGTGTCCGAAGTCTCCTTTCTTCAATCGATCACCTCCCTTTATATAGAGTTTGTTAGGGACATGTGTTGTTATGCATGTGTTTTAGTAAGGTACAAGTGTCGCAATATGCGTGAAAGTGTAAAAAGATAAGATAAGGTATATCTTGAGGCTGCTAGATGCTGACTAAGCTGATCTTTGCCTCTTCCAATGGCTCCGAGGGTCTCCGAGGGGCTGTTCTTCGGGATGTTTATTTTTCCGAGGGGTCCTATATTTGGTGACGACTTGAGGGACCAGTTAGTATCTTCTCCATGGGGTGTTGTTGCCTTGTTAAGGGTTTATTCTGGTGTAGTGACTTATGTACATGTTCTCCGAGGGGTGTTTCCGCCTTGGACTTGGACTCTGAGGGTCGGGCATGATTTCCGAGGGGTTTGACTTGTTCTTCTGGGTCTTGACTTGATCTCCGAGGGCTTGATTTGGCCTTTGTGAAGTCGTACTTTAGTGTCCAAGTCCTCGTAGAGTGTCTTCCAGTGGCTCTTGGTATCCAGATATGGCTTTGTTCTTAGATTTGGTCTTCGGAGTGATGTTCCGAGGGCAATTTATGTTGAGGAGTGTTCAGCAAGGAAGCATTCTTGCAAGATTATGGGACTCGGGGTCCGTTGTGGTCCCTCTTGGCGCATTGATGGATATCGGAGTCGCGCGAATCCATCGGGGTTTACTCTTTTTCCGATGTCGCGTTGATATCTCTTTTTTATTCATCGTTGACTTTCCAAGGGACGCTTAGGTATCTCCTCGGAGGTTCCTTTGTACTGCTTTGGGTCAGTGACCGAGGGGTGTGGTAACATCCGAGTGGAGTAGGTACATCTCATCGGAGGTACTCGTGACAATAATATTGTCCGTATATTAATTCCTATATTTAGGATTAATATTCTTCTTTTAGTCTCATATTTATTTTTTATGGTTAACACTAGTGCCTCCTGCTGTGCAAAACATGCATGGTAGACCAAAGCAAAACCAAAGAAAACTTGATCCTGAGGAATTGAAGAAATAGTAGGAGAAAAGTACAGAGAAAAGGGAGATTGGGTAAGCATGGGCTGACTTGCAGCTATTGCCATCAGCAAGGACATAATGCCAGAGGTTGCAAAGAAGGAAAGAGCAATCCTTTAGTGGCAGGTTGGGTTCCTAAGAAGAAGCAGCAAACTGGAGAGAATACTAGGAAGAAAACTGGAAAAAATTAGCTAATGGAGTAGCTGAAGTCACTGAAACAGCTCATGTATCAACTGTCACACTACCAACATCAGAGGTATTATTTTATGACTCTACTTGAATATATAACATTGTAGGTATAGGACTCATAATATATTTTATTGAACTGCTGATAGTTACCTAAAACACAAGCTTCCGGAGTTATTGGTGGTGAAGCAATAGGGAATACATATGTTGAAGTTCAACCACCAAAGAAGAGAAAACTTCAAATAATATAGATACTAGTTTATTGTGTTCTTCACATTTGTAAGGGTAAAGTACTTTAATTAAAGTTATGTTCAAATTGTTTGGTCAAGGGGAAATAAGGTGATGGTAAATGGCAGAAAGACACAAATGCCCATTCCAATGTGGTTGGACCATCTACTGAAACTCACATGTCAACTACAAAGAGTTAACAGTCTTCTTTAGTGAAAAGATATGTTCCAGAGGTAACAAAGTGTAGACTCCAACCATAAAAGATGATGCATTAACTAAGAATGTCGTTTTGCCTCAATTTGAACAACATGAGCTAGGGCAACCACCAGGAGTCAGCAGTCTCCTATATTGGCAAGATATGTGCCAAATGTGCCAAAGAAAAGGACTCCAAAGAAAAAAGCTGCTAATGGACCTAAGACTGCAGTTCTAACTCAAACTTCAACCATAGGACATAGGCCAACTACAAGAAGCCAAACACCCATCAAAACAGTAGAAGGAACTGCCTTAAAGCATGTGGAAAAGAGTAAGAGGAAATTGTTTAGTGAGGCATCACCCAACTTTGCTCCTTTTGTACAAGTTCCTAATCATGTTAGTCTCACACTACCCCATGAAAGAGCAAATTCAAGCCTCATGCACCAAGAAAGAATGTTGGAGTTCTAAAGAGGGTTATAAAAAGCATGATAGTAGGAACAAGGGAAGATGATTTCATTTGAGTGTTTACGGTCTATAGTCTTCCAGTTGATTATATGTTTTGTTCTACTCATTAGAGATAGTGTTGGAGTGAATTAGCGTTTATGTTGTTCTGCCAGATTGTTTATGTTGCTATTTTGATGTTCTAAACTCCAGTGATTCAGCTGTAATGATGCAAAGTTTTTGAACAGTTTGATGAATGAGATTGGTTTTAAGACTTGTTGCTCCTTGAATTATATATTTTAGCATCTTATTAGTTACATTGTAGATACATTGCTGAAGTACAGGAATGAGATTTTCAAGTGCTGAAACTTGTTTTCATTAACACAAACATAACAACATTACATTTTACCTAACCTTGATACAATCAACCAACACCATACACATACATAGCCACAATAACTAACTAGCACATACACAACTGCCTACCTCACAAACACACTCTCAGCACAACAACTAACACACACATACTCAAGTTCAACACCTCAAGTTCAACATCCTACTACTAAGCCATCTTTAACAACAATGTTGCAGTTAGAACGACCAGGATCACAATCAAAACCAACACAATTTTCTTGCTTATTACAATCTCTTCTTCCAACCGGTTCACCCTACGAAGCAAACCCGGTATGATTTGCCTTGTGCGTTCACACATTGGCGGGTCAACCCAAGTCTAAAAATTACAACTACCTGGTTGTTGTAATTAAAAAAGCGAACATATAAGCTCTAAATTCAAAAAGAGACAAAAAAAAGAAAAAGAACCGAACCAGGTCAATTACCCGGTATCTCCCACATCTAGCAAAGCGACGATCCAGATTAAGGTTCGTCCAAGACGTCTTCCTTAAAGCCCTACACCCACAGCTATACATTATGGAGTTATTCATGGCAATTTAGAAGAATATTGAAAACCCAGGGAAATAGGGGGTTTGAGTTGAGGAATTTCTTGATTTAAAGAACGGGAGCATATTTGAATTATATATTTGTTAGTTTGAATGATGTAGCCATTTATTTTAGTGGACTGACTATTTTGCCTTTATAATTTACGTCATCACGCCCAAGAGTGATGTTCTTTTGCCTGCAATTAGATTCTTGAAAGATGGGATAGCTCGGTGTAGGCCGAAGCAAAGCTCGTACAACAACGTGCAAAAATTGAAAGTTCAGAGGTAAGTGCAGAAACGGTCAAAGTTGGGTTAGGTATCTGCAATTTTCCCAAAGATTTGGTTACCCTTTTCAAATAAGTCCACCATTAGTATGTGACTTGAATGATGCTCTCAATGGCGAAACTTGCATTTGGATGTCAAAATATCAGAGGTCATTGTCAATTTTATAAATACAAAATTCGCTTTGAATTGTAGTTTAAGGGATAGATTAGATTATAATTCCTGAAATACCTATTGCTTTTACTATTCAATAATTTGTGACTTCGCGATTTTTATTTAAGATTCTTTTGATTTATGATGTTCTGTGATTTTTCTTTTGATAGGTTTTGTGCAACATGTTGTTGTCACTTAGATATATATAACTTACAAGATTGGGTTTTTTTTACTTGATTTTATGATTTGTAAAGCTTTATTTTTATAAAACTTAAGTTGTTATTGCAAGAATTCAGAATTGTATTGGTCCTTATAATAAGTAATCTATTTTAGAGTAAAATTTCTCATGAAACTTGGAAAGTGAACCTAATAAAAAAAATATGGACGTGTATGTATTTACTAGGTGAAACTCTGCAATGCGTAATAGGATTGAACACATTAGCGTTAATCGAACAATTAGCGCATAATTTTAAAGAGAGTAAGAGATTTTGTGAAATATATTGAAACATAATTTAAAGGAAATCATATCAAATCAAAACTGATTGTAAAGGATAAAGTTGGAATAAAAAAAAATTGGCCAAGATTCTGAAATTTGGAGTAGGAGGGAGCAACTCATAATAAGGGTTAATCACAAGATTAAGCGACTAATGACAGTCTTCCCTAGTCATATAAATATTAATCCAAATATGAATTTGGGCTACATTATGACTCTAATTAGGCTTGTATAAAGCAAACCAAATGTGCCCTGAGGATTTTCTTTTATTGGCTATGAACAATAGCGGGAGTTGAGAAAGTAAGGGTTTTTTCTTTTGTTTTGAAAGAATAACTTAACTAAGGTTGAAATGAGGTGGTTTTGAACCACACGGTGTATATATATGAGCATGGACCAAGTTCACGTAAGTCTCTTTTCCTATTAGATATAGATATAGATTAATTAAGTCCATCCTAATTCCTAGCTAGTCAAATTCTAAGTTTGATTTAAGTTTTAACACAAGCGAAAACTGTGATATTCGCAGCACCATAAATCAAAAATTCAATCCGGTAGTGTGCTTAGGTCTGTCAAATTTTAGAAATCCTAAAATACGTACTATTTCAACATCTTTCGACAAAATCATAAAAAAAATAGTGGCAAATAACATGAAAAATGCTTGTGTTTCAACAAAATAGAACGTTCCGACACTTTTGAAAACAATAAGAAACTTTGATCCAGTCTATATACATGGAAACCAACATTAAGTCATTAATAAAGCACCAGCGAATCAAAAGTTACGTGAAGCGTCAACTTTGATACTGATTTCGAGCAAACACCAAGTACAACATAAAGATGGACTTTGTGCAAAAGAAATACTATTGTGAACAAAACACGAACTCATTCAACTAGCAGTATCGTTATTTTCATGTTAATCTCATCTCGTCTATGGGATTGTAAGACAATTTAAACCAAACCAAAATACACCACAGGCCATAACAACTAAATCATGCACGATAAAAAGATTTAGCCTCAAAATCAGTATAATTTACTTTAGAAATATGTATGAAGGAAACAAAGATGAAAAGCAAAACAACGCAGAGGATGATGACAAATTCAGAGGGCTTCCACTTCCATAAATTCAAGATCCCAGCCTCTTCATAATGGTTGTTAGCCAGAAATATGCTGCAACGAAACTATTTATGCACATCAATCTCAGACTCAGTTTCAGGCGCCACAAGTTATTGCTTTCTGATAGTTAAGATATATACAGATGGGTAGAATTTCGGATCTCTGTTCTCCCAGTATTGATCAAAAAGCATGTACAAGGAGTATGCTAGCAGAAGAGATGGGCGTCGAAGACCTTTACTTGTGAACCATCCATTGTTTAGAGCATAAACCAGCCAAGCACGAAGATGATTCAGGATACAGGAGAACACTAGGACAAGAAATATAAAGAAGTAAATCAGTCCTAAAGTAAGTCCATGACATCTGCTAAACAAAGAATAAAATTTATTATGACATAAACAAAGAGTAGTTTCGCACACATGCCTCCTACTAGTCTACAAAAACCAAGTAAAGACCCCGCACTACACGCAGTCCAATCACCTCTTTTAACTCCCAATTTCGGTACAAATCAAGACTCCAGTTTAACATAGAGGAAGACACAACGGCATTGCCTAAAACGTTATTCGACTTAAGCATGTTAAAAGGGTTAGCTACGAAGGAGGTGAGAATCTACAAACAAATAAGAAAAACCAATAATCCAGTTTTTTTTTTTACATGTGATACATGCCAAGCCATGAGATACAATCATGTTCAAGTCTTGTACACAAGATTTCTTGTTTCGGTAGTATATAGTCATCTTTGCATATGAAAACAAGTAATTTGACATCCTAATACCCAAGGCAAATACTAAAGATTTGCACAGAAGGAACACACAGCTATTCTACGTGCCGGTCTCTGGAAAACCAACCACTTGCTTAGAACTTCAAGAGAATTTAAGAGAAAAGAACACAATAAAATCTCCCAGGTTTACAAAAACAACGTGCTATCAGAACACACAAATCAATAGGATGCCTACAGCCAATATTCAATAAGTTACATTAGATGATCTGGAGTTCCAATTGCATAAGAAGCAGATACATCTGCATACATCGTGCATTCACAGAAACATACTTTTAGGAGAGATTAGGAGCCACACAACTAAATCTTATCTTACTCAGATTCATGAAATAATAGGGACGAATTTTCACATTACAACAAAGATATTCAAAATTTTAAAAAAGCTCCAACCAGCCTTTATAAAGTACAAGTGTTTCTCTTATGATATTCCTAAGCATCGGACAGATTTAAATTTAGAAAGTGAACCATGACAGCAATACTTAAATGCAAGTTACATAAATCGAACAAAAAACCTTGTTATTTTACCACAAACTTTGATTAATAACATTAATGTAATCGGCAACATTTTCAATTCTCAAAAACATCAATTCAGTAAATGTTTTTTTTTTAACTCAGACAGATTATTATATAGTAAAAAAATATGATTTTATTCTTTACAAAATGAAGTTCCTCCCAACATCATAATTCTTTTTTTCTGCAGAACTAAAAACTTACAGGACTCCAAAGGTTGCTGAGTCTAGGAGACTGACTCCTACTGCCATGAAGACTGCTTATATCTGAAACTCTCAGCATCCCACCCTCCCTCAGGATCCTTCCTCTTTAAGATACCGCCTGAAACTGAATACATCCTTGCATGATCCTCTGCTAGCATTTGTGAACTGGAAGTACCAATTTGACTTGATGAATGAGGTTGCATATCCTCCCTGAATTCACTCCCTGTGGCTCCAGAACCTGCATTAAGGTCCAATCCCTGCCTGTCCCACTTTCTATAGTTCTCCAATCCACCATTACTGCTAGAGTCCGGAAGGCTAACCATATATGGCCTCGGAAATTGGGATGAAAATGCACCAATAGGTCCCAGTAATTGTGAATTTACAGGAGGCATAAACAACATTGGACCTGATGAGGAATCAGCATATGAGGTTGCTGCAACAGGAAAAGTTGCTGTAGGAAGAGGAAAAGTGGCTGACGGAGTAAAAGTTGCCCCAAAAGGAAACACGGGGAATTGGAATGGACTAGATGGGAATGACACTGCAGGAGATGATGATAGTACTGATCCCCGGTAAACGTCAGGTGTAAATGGAATATTAGCAGCAGGACAAAAGGTTCTCGGGGGTGCTCCAGATTGAATAACAGGAAATGGGTGCCCTCGGTCAGGTATTGCCGACGGAACTGGAACAGTTGAGAAAGTACTCCCAGGAGGAAACCAAGAGGAGAAACTCCCTAGCCCAGGACTGTCCATTCTGAGGCCAGCAGAAGGCAGAATAGGTGGTATACCAGCCTTAATTTGCTGACTGAATGTTACATGCTCGGTAGTATCATCAAATCCAGGCCCATCGTTGAGATCAAAATCCCTTCGAACATCACGAGTGGGCAAACCACCAATTGGTTTGACATGCACAAAGGAGTACTCTCCTGTATGATTGTTGTTGACGGTGCACAGTGCATTATCATTTGTTTCATCAACCCTATTTAAATCAAGATCCAGCCCTCCTGAACCACAAACTCTCCCAGAACCTGTTCTTTCATTCAGCAGAGGAGTACGATTACTCCCGTAATCAGTTGTGGGATCAAAGGCCAAGGCAGAATCTCGAGAAGCTGCTTCTTCAAGAACTCTTTCATCGGGTACATTTAGATCAAAATCCAGTATAGTGCGTCCATGTTTACTGGTAGCAGCGTCAGAATGTAAACTTGTAGAAGCTGATGGCGTATCATGATTTTTTCTTGGTTCGGCTGGCCGAAATGCACTAGTGGCAGCAGACCCCTTCCATCCAAGTTCCCCTTTATTACGTAATAAGTCGTCTGGAGGAACAAATGGGCCTTTGGCAGCAGCAGTCACCGTGACAGAAGCAGGATGGCCACTGGAGACGGAATTTACAGTAAACGGCAGACCGTTAATCATCTGGACATTAGTCGGACCAGAAGGTAGTAAATCATCTGGTTCCCCAGATTTTCCATCATTGACATCAAAACCTTCATTTAAGTCGAACATTATCTTTTCCTCTGGAAGTGATGCTATTTCAACAGCAGAAGAAGGTTCTGCAGCATCAGAAGTGGACTCGGCTTCATCTGCTTCAATGCCCGCACAAGTGGATCCTATTAACTCAACATTTTTCCTTGCTTCATGGGCAATAGAAGCAGAAAACCCTTTTTCAGGGGGCAAAATTTGCATCGAAGTCTCTTCCTTTTCAATATTAGCCTCTACATGATTCTTATCATTGTTAGCAGTGGAACCGGAAACAGCTGAACTTTGGCTCTCACTTTTCTCCAGCATCTTAACAAGACCTTCTTCAACCTTAACAACATCATTCGTAATAACCTTATCATCCCTTTCTTCTATTTTGACTCCATCACCAATTTCAGAACTTAATTTATGGTCAGGTGCCTTGGGTTGCAGCTTTTCATTATCATGTCTTTCCACAAGTTCAGACTTCGCAAGTGAATCAGTCACTTTCGGATTTGTGTTAGATCCAACTCCCACTCCATTATTTACCTCACCTTTGCAATCATCATCACAGATTTGATTTGAAGATGCAACTTCAACACCCAACTTCCCTCCGTCTGCATTTAACACACTCTTATCGGTAACATCTCCATGCAAGGCAACATTTGTTTCGCCACATCTACCGTCTGAAGTTACATCAACATTAGCATTGCTTAGTGGGGCCTTTTCCTCCTGAATTTCTCTGTATATTTCCCCCTCAATTGTTTTCCTACTGATATCTGTCTTTTTATTTGACTTCTCACCAGGGTCTGTCGAGCTTCTTGATTCTGTAATGGCAAAGCCAGAGTATTTATTGCCTTCACCAGCTGGTATATCTGGTGAAGCATGAGATGGAGCGCAATTTCTGTCAGCAGGAAAATGTAATCCATCCCCGCAAGAAGTACCATCTAAAACAGAGTGCTTCTTGTCATCATTTTCAGCATCATTGCAGAGTTGACTTCGACCACCTCGAACCTGACCTCCAGGAGAACTCGATGATCTTGTCGCATAGCCCAGACTAACTTCTTCAATTATGCGGGAACTTCTTTCGGTAGAATCACTAGGCGAACCCATACCAGATCTGGACATTTCTCCAGTTGCAACACTAGCAAGTAAGTTCATTCCGACATCATCCTCAAGCGACAACGACGACTGAGATTTAGAATATTTAGCACAGCTTTCAATTAAAGCATTCATGGGGCTGAAAGAAATTTCATGCGATTTTCCTAACTTTGACTGATTATTTTTCGAGCAAACTACTAGTGTCTTAGAGTTTTCAATAGTCACAGTTGCCTCAGGAAGAACTGCAGCAGACATAGCACCATCACCATCGCCATCTCCAGTCAACACATTTTTTGCCTTATCAAGAAGGGATTGCCAAGAATTACTTGGATATGCATCACCCTTTTCCTTTGAATTACGGTCGAGCAGCTCTTGTTTATCTGAAAGTACTGGAGACGAAACCCCACTATTTATAGTAGCATGATCTTCCAACGATCCTCCACTGACCCCTCGAGCAGGACTCTGCACCCGGGTTGGTATCTTAACAATAAGCTTATGATTGTTCACTTTCAAATTGGGTCCCTCGTTATCTCTTTCACGTATTGATGCAGATTGCGATAACTTCTCCAAATCAGAACTTCTATGTGCAGACAAATTTCTCCCTGAACTATTTTCCTTCTGAGATCCAGTTATCTCTGGAAAGCCACCTCCATTTCTTTGAATAAGAGTACTGCCTCTTAGTTTACTAATAGTCGCCGAAAATGCAGGGGAACTCCTCCCTTCTTCTCTCCCAGAGACTGACTGACTGTAAGTCTGCGACTGGTTGGTACTACTGCCCCTGTCCTCTCTAATTACAGGTACATCAGATGTGCCATCAACAGAATTCCTAGGTTGGCTCTCCTTGGCGGACGCAGGTGGTGATGATGATGCTTTAGCTGGCACGGGAGATGAAGATGCAGACCTTGAGTTGCTCTCCCCATGCAAAGACTTAAGTGAAGTAGCTTTAGATGTAGAATGCTGAGTAATAGTGCTCTTCATGGCAGCATCAGACCCACACGGCGTTCTGCTCCCACCAGGAGAAGCCTCTGGAAGACGTGATTTAGAAGGCCAGGCTGATACAGATTGGGCTGAGCCAGACTTGGCATCAAGATTGTTCATTTCGGCTTCAACACGCTTCTTCCATGTGTCAACTAAACCACGTGCCTTTCTATGAATTTCCAAGTTTTTATGTGATCGTAAATGATTCACAGACCTGCCAATGTTACACATTTGAAGAGCATGAAGATTCACTGGAAGCTTATCCAATGCACGAAGCAAAACCAAAAGAAATTCCTCCACGGATTTATCACCATCCTTTCCGCTATTGCCATTACCAACTTTGCCTTTGTGGATGTCCTGCAACCACTCATCCAATACACGTAAGCCCCTGAGCTGCACAAACCGATTCAGGCAATCAAGCTTATCAGTGGCAGCTATTACACCTGCAAGAATGGAACGGTTAACCAAATCCGCATTTATCTCCATTTTATCTGATTGCATTAATTGGACAAGCTTCTCAACCCCTTCTACATCCGTCACTCCTCCTTTATCAGTTATTCTTTCAATATCTGATTTTAAATTGATCTCAGCTCTGTACTGAGCAGATTCACCATCAAGTGCACGTGAAGAACGTTCTCGTTTCACAGAACTAGCAGCATGCTCTCCTCTTTCCCTCTTCTTTCCCTTCCCTTGTGAAGGGATCGAAGTTCCACTATTTTGAATGTTGTCAGACCCAGATTTTGCTTGTGAGGTCGAAGTCGATCCATTGACTTGCTTCGGAGAACGGCCACCAGAGTGTACAGTTGCATGCATATCTATCCTCGTTTTATATAGAAGTTTATCTACTTCTTCTTGCTGATCCTGCAAAAGCATTTATGTAAATGAGTGATTCTAATAAATATTCCAGGCATAAAGTTAAACGTATTAACCCAACACCAAGATATATTCTCCTCCCCAACCCTGTAATAACAACAAAACAATGAAGAAAATGTTGACGACAATGACCACTAACATTAATGTAATCCTGATCTGTTAGCCACCACAAACACTTGTCTGTAATGTCATAGACGCGCCGACAAACAAAAGAGGGTGCCCCTGTGGGTAGTTTTACGCCTCTAGGAAGAAATGCAACTTTACACGGATGGAGTAAAGAGGCAGCAGGAATCTTCTCGTCTTTGTGAAATGAATAGAAGATCTCGTTTGGTGCGCAGTCCAGTGAAGTTTTTGTTCCGAGCTTCAGCTCCGAGGGTCGATAAAGCCAATTCACACCTAACTGCAAGATATTCTCTTTATCTAGTGTTAAACAACGTATCAAACCAATGAAAGGTGGAGAATCCTCGGATGGTTTGAAAAGAGCACAATCACCAATACTAATTTTGCGACCATCCTGCAAGGAAAGAAAATTAATTACATTAACATAATGAGATGAACAGTAAAAATATGTTAAAATAAGAAGACAGGGAAATAAGAAGACAGAAGAAAGATGTGACGACATGCATGAATTTTACTACAGTGGCTATAGAGGGAAACAAGCCAAAAACAATAAGCACTACCACCGGGTGGGCTCAATCATTTATGTTGATTGACCACCGAGTAATTCCAAAAAAGGAGTCAAAACCATTGTTGATCTCTCCAATAAAGAAGTACTGCACCAACAGCCACGCTAGCATAGACATACCATGAAAAGGTGAAAAAATTTACACAACCGTCATCAACAAACTCTGCAGCCAAATCAACTTGCATCAAGTCCAGTAACAGTAAAATAAAGAAATGTAAAATCAAGACCAGAACTGGAAACTTTGTTGATTAAAGACAGAAGAGACTATGCTCCATTGTTTTTCAGTTCCATTCAGATTTTATTGAAATAAAAACAATCTCCAGAAGCAGGCAATTCCAGCATGCCATACAAATTATCACGTACAACGGTAGGAATTAACCAGTGAAACCCCTTAATAGTTTAAAGATGGATACCAGCAACAAAATAACCATTAAACCAGATAACTGAAGCTGAAAAGGCAAGTGGTGGCAGAGAGTAAAGAATCTTCGTCATCTGGTCAAATACACACACACGATTGATTACACATTTTAACTCTTTGTTAACCCGTTATCCAGCCATTCCGGTGTAGATGCAAATAACTTGCAAGTATTATCCGAAAAAAACTATAATTCTGCGCCATAAATAGTTGCCAAGTGAAAAATCAAATCCAAATGATTAAAAACTTAAACTGCATCGCTATACATCGACTGGCACACCAGACGCATCCAAACGACAGATAAGAACATTATTTCCCACATCACAAATCACAAGTAGTTGAAGAAGAGAGAAATAGCAGCCACCTTTAAGAACGAAGTTGAATCCACCGGAACTACAGTTGGTTGCATATGCCAACTGATACTCCTCCTTGAACCTCGTATAGTCCTATCACCTTCCCTCTGAAGCCTTCCATGCATAACAACAATTCATTTTCCCAAATCAACACAACATTCGAGACATTAGCTTCAACCATCAATTGTTCCACTCAATACCCCACCTCCAATTTCTCAAACCCTAACTATAAAATACTCAAAATCCCCAATTCAGCAACCCTAGGTTTCTTAATTAACAACAAAATTCCAACGGCGGCTTAAATTCAGCGACCTGCAAACACACAGAATTTTGGAGTAGCTCATATAATTATCCGATCCAAATCGAAACACGTGACGCAATACATATATATATAAAGTGAAAACCCTAAATAAATACTTTTGCATACGTACCCAGTTCAACATCAACGATTCACTGAGTCGACAAGAGAGATTAAGCACAAACCCTTAACAACGATTCGATGATGATGATGATTCTTTCTGCAGAGCGATATTTATTACAGAAGAGAAAAAGAAAATTGAGAAATGAAACGAGGAGAGAGCATAGGGCAAAGCGAAAAACGACGCAGTTTTTATGTATCGAAAACTTGGGTGTATTTATGGATGCGGTCCCTCATGTTTCTGAAATTCACATGACCCCTCCTTCACTTTTTGCCCTTTGTGTCCAAATTGTTGACCTCATTACTTGGGTTTCACACGTCCAACCCAAAATAAGGAAAGGCTATAATCGTCTTTTTTTCCTGCATACGTACATACAGACACAGACATACACGTATATAGGGAATTTTGCAAAATTGCTCTTCTTTTGTGTACAAATACAATCTTGGCTCTCTATAATACGGAAAATCGATTTTGGTCCTTCATAAATAAAATATTTGCTTTTTTTTTGTAAAATATCGTGTGTCTTGAACGTGGTATCTTAAATTTATTGTCGAGCTCTACATCCATGCAAAATCGCACTGTGTATTTTGGATGAATACATTAATTATGCATGCGGTTTTACATGGGTGTAAGACGAGATGTAAAATTTAAGACATCACGTTCAAGGCACACGTGATATTCTTAATATCTCCTACCATAAAAGGGTAAGATTGAATTGTCAGACAACGAAAGACTAAAATTGGCGTTTTGCACAATGAAAAAGTAAATTGACCCATTTAAAAAAAAACAAAAAAAAGAGCACATAAAGATACTAGCTCATGTAAATAGAAGTATAGAACACTCAAATTAGTAAATAGTTATTAAAATTGGAGAGAGTGGATTCTCAAAAAAAAAATTGTGAACTGGAAGCCATACACAGGTATTGGAAAACAACCTATAATGGCTACATATTTAGTTAGATTTCCATTTATCTAGCTATTTAATTATCGAATCTTTGGATGCAAGATGGAACTTTTTTTTTCTAGATTGCAATTTCTGGTTGTTTGATATTGGTTGAATTTTTTAACATATACAAAAGGTCTACTCTTATAAGGTTACAATATCCCTGACCCTCCCCTCCTACCACAATTAGCTTTTTATATTTTATAATAATACCTAGACTGGTCTTCGATTTTATTTAGTACATGTCCTGATATTAGAAAACAATTTATTAAAATATAATTATAAAGTCTTCTACCAAAAATGAATAGGACCAACTGCGGCTTTGGTCATGGGCTAGAAAATTTAAGTCACAACAATTTATATATTTGATTACCAAACCTAGCCCCAATATATTATATTCATTTCGCGTAGTAGTGGAACTTAATCTCCGGTGATTAGACAAACAAACGTGTTTATCCAATTAGTTTAGTGTTGATAATAAAAAACGTGGTTTAATTCTTAACAGCATGTATAGAGTCAGTGCCCGTCAGTGCCACCAACCCCATGTCAACAGCATGTACAGAGTCTGTCTGGCAATCAAACTCATCTCATTTATTCTATTCTCCATTTTGTGGCAAACATTGGAACTCTAAATTACGAAGATCTGTAGTTGAAAACAGAAGAAACAAATTATAACTCAAGGTGTCAGTTCATAAAGGTTCCATGTAAACAAATTCTAAATTATATTTATAAATCATGTTGTAGTTGTTGTTTTTTTTTTATGGTTATATCATAGTTGTTTCACACGAATTAAAACTCCATATCTCGCCAGCTCTATAACTAAACACCACATCACTTCAAACAGATATTAAAATGTGTAGTTAGAATTGCTCAAGTAACTATTTGTTCCAAGTCACAGTTCATAGCTTTTTATAGACATCGTTCTTCAGTCAAACTACGTAAAATGGCTCATTACACATCTCAACTTCGTGAAATGGTTCATGCATGTTTGTTGCCAGGAGCAACAAGATCAAGTTGGTAAGGATTAACCTTTCATTTCATTTCTAATAACTGCAGTTCAATTCTCATATAAGAACTACAATATGTAGAGAATAGTTTGTAATGGTATTTTTATTAGGTTCTTTTGTAAAGTAAATTACAAGAGTATTTATACAATTACAAGAATATACAATAAGGAAAGAATCTTCTATCTAAGTATGGTAACGTTGACTATCTAAGTATGGTAACGATAGGTAAGAATCCCTTAATCAGAGGAAGAAGATTCGGTAGTATCTTCCTTCCTAATACGCCCCCTCAAAATTGTCGTTCCATCGGCTAAGGCAATTTTGGAACGCAAGGAGATGAAACGCGGCCGATGGAGAGCCTTTGTGAGGATGTCAGCAAGTTGGTCATGAATGCTGATATGGGATACACGGAGGAGCCCTTTGGAGACGACATCCCGAACAAAGTGAATATCAATAGCGATGTGCTTCATCTGTGAGTGTATGACGGGATGTAGAGAGAGATGTGTAGCACCAATGTTATCGTAGTAGATGGTCGGAGGTGACGGTGGTGAGAAATGAAGCTCAGACATAAGGTTTTGAATCCAGCGAACTTCCGATGTGGTAGTCGCGAGGGCCCGATATTCGGCCTCGGTCGAGGAGCCAGCTATGGCCCGTTGCTTGCGAGAGCTCTAGGAGATTGGAGTGTTGCCGAAAAAAATGATGAAGGTCGTGGTGGAGGAGCGGTCAATAGGGTCGTCGGCCCAGTCTGCATCAGAGTAACCGCGAAGAGTAAGGGAAGAGTCACGCCGGACAAGAAGACCATGAGTGATAGTACCCTTAAGGTACCGTAGGACCCTCTTGACCCCGGCCCAATGTGCCTCGGTGGGCTTGGAGACGAATTGGGCAAGACGATTGACTGGGAAGGCAATGTCCGGGCAAGTGAGAGCAAGGTACTGAAGTTCGCCAATGGCTTGACGAAATATATTGGGATCGCAATTGGGCGAGGATTCCCGAAAGACAGAAGCAGCATTGGAGGCCATAGGAGTGGAGACAATCTTGGCACCTTCCATATGATGACGATGAAGAATGACACTAATATACTTAAGCTGGGAGAGGAGAAGACCTTCCTTGCAGGGCAGAGCCTCAATGCCGAGAAAGTAGGAGAGGGAACCAAGATCCTTGATGGCAAAGGACGAGTGAAGACGATAAATGAGAGACGAGATAAGGTCGGGATCTGTGCTAGTGAAGAGAATGTCGTCCACATACACCAAGAGAAAGAGAACGGTGGGGCCTCGGCGAAGGATGAAGAGAGAGGTGCAGATTTAGACTGAAGGAATCCGAGAGAGAGAAGAGCATCTCGGAGAGCCTGAAACCAAGCACGGGGAGCTTGTTTGAGCCCGTGGATGGATTTCTGAAGAAGAGATACGTGGGAAGGGCGAGCCTCGTCCTTGAAACCCGGGGGTTGTTCCATAAAAACTTCTTTAGTGAGGTCACCGTGAAGGAAGGCGTTGCTCACATCAAGCTGAGGGATGGGCCAAGAGTGCACAACAGCAAGTGAAAGAACAAGGCGTATAGTGACGGGTTTGACAACCGGGCTGAAGGTGTCAGTGTAGTCAATCCCAGGCCGTTGGTGAAAGCCTTTAGCAACTAGACGGGCTTTATATTTGTCAATTGAGCCATCGGGATTGCGTTTAATACGGAAGACCCATTTGCACCCAACAATGTTAGAGGCCCGATGTGCAGGAACGAGTTCCCAAGTCCCGTGTTGAAGAAGCGCATTAATTTCCAAGGACATGGCATCACGCCATTGTGGAATCTTGAGAGCGGCGGTAACAGTGGTTGGCTCAGTAGTGATGTCGAGCGGATGTTTGGTGGCAAGGTTGAGAAGTTTTGGCTTGAAAATGTTGTTCTTGGACCGGGTTGTCATAGGGTGACAAGATTCGGACTGAGCTGAGGCCGGGACTAGTGGTGCAGTGAGAGACTCGGAAGTGGGGATGACCGTGAGTGCGGGCGTTAAGGAACGCTGGGCCAAGTGGTCGGGCGACGGGCTTGGCGAGGATCCGCGTTGGGTCGTGCGGTCGGACTGGGAGGCGGGCGCTGAGTGTTGGGCCGGTGAGCGAGGCGCTGGAGCGCGCTGGGCCGGCCGCTGAGTAGGCGAGCTGGGCGCGGGAGCACGCAGGGCCGACGGCTGGGCTGGTGGGCTAGTTGCAGCAGTCAACGACGGGCCTGAAAGTGGAGGAGGGGCCTCGCAGAGTGATGGCCCAAGTGCAGGGGTCACGGGTTTGGCCACATGCGACGGGAACTTGTCTTCACAGAAGCGAACATGGCGTGAGATAAAGAGCTTGTTTGTCAGAGTGTCCCAACACTTATAGGCGCTATGTGAAGTCGAGTACCCAAGAAATATGCAAGGTCGTGACGGGAAGCTTAATTTGCCTGGTTCATACGGGCGTAGCCATGGATAGCAAAGGCACCCAAAGACACGTAATTTGAGATAATTCGGGGAAGACCCAAATAATTTCTGAAACGGTGACAAATTGCCAATAGCAGAGCACGACATTCGATTAATGAGATAGACGGCCGTTTGAAGGGCAAATGACCAAAATATAAGCGGCAATTTGGCATGATGTAATAGAGCCCGACCCGTTTCAACTATATGGCGATGGCGACGTTTAGAAATCCCATTTTGTTGTGGCGTATGTGGTGCAGTTGTTAACCAGCTTATGTCCGATTTTGCAAAAAGAGTTTTAAGTGCCAAAAATTCACCGTCGTTATCACTGTAAAAGTTCTTGATGTTTTGAGAAATTTGTTTTTCCACCAATGGCTTGAAGTGGATAAAAATATCATAGACCTGTGATTTAGCGACCAATGGAAATAACCAACAATATCGAGTGTATAAGTCCACAAAAATCACATAATAACAAAATCCATCAAGTGAGGTCATAGTGGGACCCCAAGCGTCCGCAAAAATATAGTGTAACGGATGTAAGGCAGTGAAAGAAGAGTCCATAACGGTAAACGGTGAGACTTGCTAACATGGCAAGAATCACAAAATAAGTCATGCGCAGAGGAAGTAGTGTTCAACGGTAAATTAAATGACGATATTAAAGACGAACTGGTCTTGGAGCCCGGATGACCAAGACGGGAATGCCAGGTGTGGAACGTTGTTCGGACTCCCAAGGTAGCCAAACGAGCAGCAGACTTCATATAGTATGAGGGAGGCCGAATGTGATACACACCATCACTGCAAAGTCCCTTCGCCAACAAATCCCCCGAACGGTTGATCCTTAATGACAAAATAATCATGAAAGAATTCCATAGACACATTATTATCTTTCGTAAATTGATGTACGGACAAAAGATTATGCTGAGATGAGGAAACCCTCAAAACATTGGACAAAGTAAACGTGCGTGGAGGAAATTTTAATTCAGAAGAACCAACATGAGTTATTTCCATACCATGTCCATCAGCGATGTGAACCTCGTCCGTTCCATCATATTCCGAGTGAAAGTTCAAAGTGTTGAGATCCGGAGTGATGTTGTGGGATGCTCCGGAATCAACAAGCCAACCGCCATTGCCATAACGGTGAGGGGTGCGGGCGGCATTTGCTTTGATGGATCCGAGTTGGTAGCATCGCGGTGCGGTGTGACCATGGCGACCGCAGATCTGGCATTGCACGTTAGAATCATGAGTATGGGAGGTATGTGTCATGGAGTTGTTGTTACCTCGATTGCGGCTGCGAGAGTGGCGGCCACGGGAGTTATTGAAGCCACGGCCGCGGGGTTGGGGGGCACGGTTGGGCTGATAAGGGGCGGAGTTGCGTAGTGCATGGTGAGGAGCCGCCGTGTTGGTCGTGGCCACAAGGGTGGTGGTGGTCTGATCCAGTCGCCGAAGATACGCCTCGTGAGAGACGAGTGCACTGTGTAACTCGGCAAAAGTGAGAGATTTCTCACGAAGACGGATGGATGTGGCTATGTCCCTGTACGTCGCACCTAGTCCATTAAGGACATAGAGAGTAACGTCATCCGGGTGGAGTGGGCGATCAAGCACTGCTATCTCGTCAACCTTGGCCTTGATGTCGGTGAGAAAGGCTGTGACGGAGCGTGATCCAATGGTGGCCGAGTTGAGGGCATCTTTGAGTGCCATTACGCGCGTGCGGTCGGGACGTGCAAAGTTGTGCATGAGACAGACCCATGCTTCGGATGAAGTGGTGGCATTGTGGATGAGGGGAAGAAGGTCATCCGAGATGGATCCGGCGAGTGCACCAAGGAGCAGCGAGTCTTGTTGGAACCACAAGGTGTAGCCCGCGATGTCGGATGGGGGAGGGCATGGAAACCGTCCCTAAAGATAGCCTAGGAGGTTTAGGCCATTTAGTTGTGATACAACTTGGAGCCGTCATGATAAGTAGTTTGTGGTGGTGAGTTTGAGAGGGAAGTGGTGGGATTGTGTGACGTGAATGAGCGTGGTGGGGGCAAGTGGTGCGGTGGAGAGGTCCGCGGTGGGGTTGCGGTCAATGGCGGCGCCGGAAGAAGCAGTCGATTCGGTCGACATTGTGAAGGTGGCGACCACAAAGTTTGAGAGAGAGAAAAAAAATTGTGAGGGAGGGTGGTGGCGGCCGAAAATTTGAGAGAAGAGTAGGGTGGATCGTTTTGATCTTATGACCTTTTTGTTGCTCTTGATACCATGTAGAGAATAGTTTGTAATGGTATTTTCATTAGGTTCTTTTGTAAAGTGAATTACAAGAGTATTTATACAATTACAAGAGTATACAATAAGGAAAGAATCTTCTATCTAAGTATGGTAACGTTGACTATCTAAGTATGGTAACGATAGGTAAGAATCCCTTAATCAGTGGAAGAAGATTCGGTAGTATCTTCCTTCCTAATACAATATTCACTCAAGACTCAGTTATAGTGTTCTACTCTCTGTAAGCCCCAACAGGCCCCAAAATGAAAGCGCAGCTTACCAAAAACGAAAGAGGAACGAAAAATGGAAGGAAAAGTAGCCATTCATATCCAGTAGAACTTAGTATTGAAGAATCGAACTCATAAAGCATTTACCATCCTTTTCATCTCAGCAGACCTTCTAGGATCCGCATCTTCTATAGCTCTCTCTGTAAGCACATGTTTGATTCGACACTTGGACTTCCGCACCTATTCAATCAAAATCAAAGGGAGAGTAAGAGAACGATACGAGTGAAGGAGTGTGGAGAAATAGCATATTGGCATCTGCTTCATGTTTCGACAAATTTTGCAATATCTCAAAATCGTTACAATGAAGAAAGTAGGAACTCAACATTTGCAGCATGCCTTTTATGCAACAGAATGAAACAACATGTTCAATATATATGCACCTAACAATATTTTTTTATGTTTAAGCACGTGAACATGGATATTGACTCACGAGAACTTCTCAACAAAACCAAGTAAGGAATTTTATAGAACTTCTATGGAACTTCTTCGCCACATTGTTCTGAGTGTTGGACTCTTACACAACTTGACGCTGAAAACATGAGTGTGAACGTGCATAAATTTGTAGCATAGTGAAACGGGATAAGGTGGGATTAATGATATCTAGAAAAGACATGTAACACTCATTAAGAGAAGATGCGAAAAAATCCTTTACGGAGGTTTGGCCGTGTGAGGTGAACACCTACAGATTCACGGTCTTACACAATGAACTATGCAATCAAGCTCTTGATTGAGGACAACAACTAGATGCACGAACAACTGCAAAGTGAAAAGTAAAAAAAAAAAAATTAAATAAATTAAAAATGGATTGAGATTTGAGATTAAATGGAGAACTGGAGATGCTTCTAACAAAAACGAGGTGACTGAGAAAATGTATATGTTTGATTCGACAATGTCATTCATGCTAACCTACTCTAATTAACTTAATTAGAGGTTCATTTGCTTGTTCGTTTGTCGCTTGAGGAAATATCAGGGAGACACCTAGGAGCATGGGGGATATGTTTCAGTACTAAGTATTATGTGATTAGGCAACTCCATGCCCCGTGCATAAATAATGGATGCAAGCATATATCTAGCTCTCTCCTAAACGAAGTCTATATTTGATGCTTCAGTAAAGTTTTAACCAAATACATAAATCAAACCTACTAAAACTATTACTGTCAATGAGATCTAGCACTTGCTCAGATGCCAGAAAGCAACTTAAAAGGGAATAAATTGGTTATAACTTAGGATCTGAAATGTGATAGGGAGAATATTCAAAAAATAATGATGTATGCTATTCCGCAATGTAGGGTTTATGAGTTTGGGGTAGAAAAAGCGTAAACGAATAGGCTAACATTTAAGCATGAGAGTTGAATCTAGTTCCCAAGGTTGTAGATGTCGAGCTAAAGGAAAACAAAGAGTAATGTTTCAATAAGATTAGCGGCTGCCGTATACCACAGATAACAAGCGTAAGCAATGCTGAATATGTCATTTGGATAACCATCTTAAGATTTTCAGTCTCTACGGTAAAGAGGAAAAATAAGGAGACACAAAAAAGTATCGAGGGCCTTTTATGTATCATAAAAGTAATCTAGCCAAGCAAATTAATTTCCCACAATAACACCGGACTTTGAAGGTTATACTTGTGTCCCATTAAATCTGAGAAGGAAATACATAACCAGAGTGATTTGAAACAACTTTCTTGAGAAAATGAGGTTGAATGAATCATCGCATCTAAAATTCTAGCACACTTATATCAAATCTTAGATGCTCATTTTGTTTTACTAATATATTCAGTAGGAATTCTTATATAACTGTAATGCAAAATACACCTTGTTAAGTAAGTAAATCAGATGGATCCATATAGTCGCTAGTTGTTGAGTTCTCACAATGATATGCATTGATAAAGACAAAAACACATGATTTTTAGAAAGAATTAGAAAACGCCCACTTCCAATTAATAAATGTGAATGCTAATTCCCATCTCACAAATACCCTGTTGTGGAATTCTCCCCCTTTCCATTTTATCACCATCAAATTATTCATACATCTCAATAGAGAAACAAAGAGCACCTTGGGGAGACGCTCTGGATTGGGAAACCATAAGTTTTGAGCATGAAGCATCTGCCACTGAGACATCAGCATGTTCTTTTCCTTCAGGAGGACATACCAGAGCTTGTTAAGGTCATCCCAAGACTTGAGACGCAGTTCAGACGAATGAAACAAACTCGTGAAAGAAGCATTTCTCCCTGAAGAAGAAAAAGCATCCAAATACCCGTAGAAGAAAATATGTCATTATACTTTTCAACCTTTATACCATATATGTCATAAACAGAAGAACAACTAACCCTTTAGAAAATATAGACAGGGTAAAAAGCTTCAAACCACTTGACCTTTGCCCCGTTTCAGACTTAACCCCTAACTTTTTAAAATGAGCGACATACTCCTAAGCTTTGTCAATGAATCTGTTCAAATTTTGGCCATAATGTTCCACCGGAGATACTGTTCGCCAGAATAATAAGCAGGAAAACGTCTTTCACCATAATTTGAGTAACTAGGAGTCATTTTTTGTTGCGTGTATCCTAATTATGGGGATTGATATTATATCAGGACATATAGTAACAGCTAAAGAGAAAGCACGATTTTTAATATAAACAAGGGTTAAATCAAGATGAATAACCAGTTTGCACTTAATATCCTGGCAAACAGTATCTATCACCTACATAAATAATATTCCGCCAGATATGAATATTGACCAATGGGAGTTTGGTTGGTGCACACAGTAATAAAAGGTTCCAGGGCACATTGCATATTTTAAGATGCTGAGGGATGATAACTAACATAAGAAACATGGTAAAGTTCAGAGCATATAGATACAGGATCCAAATCTAATGAAACACGAAACTCCACTCTGACCATTTACATTACACAATTCACAACTTAGATAGCAATAGTATCACCAATGTCAAACACGTCGAGATTAACACACACACCTATTATACGTTACTTCTAATCCCTACTAAGATCAACTTTGAGGCAAACATTCATTGCACATATGATTTATAACAACCAGCACTGCATCAAGTTCATAAAATTACCATAGACAAGAGGTTTCTCATCATCTGGATTCCTGTTAGCCTCGAAAAACTCCTCGAGCGGGTTACGAGTGGAAGCAGCAGCAACTGAGGTCTCTGTTTTGGCTGCTGTAGCCAGTGCCCTCCGGAAAACCCTCGTCAACATCATTCTTATTTTCAAATATGATATGATGAAAATCTTTCTGCAACAAATAAATAAAAATAGAATTAAATAACGAAATCAAACATTGATTGACTGTTATATATTGATCTCATGATTGTAATGTAATGTGCTTCAGAGAGAGAGAGAGAAAGAGGTTGCTTACATGGATCGATACAGAGAGCCACCGGGAGAAATGGAATTCGCCAAACGTCTTTTATGCTAAATGAGGTTTTACAGCTTATATATATTAATAAAATAGGAAATAAATAGGAAATCACTTGAAACTCCATTTATAAACCTAAAATTATTATAGTTTTTATCGAAACTTCGGAGGGCAACACGTTTCCGCGGCGTGTCCTATCTGCATGTTTGGCACCGTGTTCGATACACTTTTAATAGGAATTTGTTCAAAAGATTTGTATCGTTATGCATGTAATGTGTCTTGTTTGTGTCGCCGTGTCAAATCTCGTGTATGATAGGATTTCTATACAGAAACACCGGTATTATTTTAATGTTCAATATCAGCAAGAAATTCAAATATCCTTAAATTATCAAAGAAAACATAAAGTAACAGACACAAATTAATGGGCTAGAACAAATATTAAAACAGAATCCATATACTTTTTTACTTCTCTATGCGCACATGTTGAAAAACAAAAAATAAGATTTAGTCTAATTCTCTATCTGATTCTATAAATCTCACGCAAATACATGCAATGTGGTTACTGATAAGCATTTATACTTTCTATTCATAGAAATAGAAAAGTTAATATTAATGCTTGTTAGTAATCACATTTTATTTCAATTGTGTAGTGGTTGGTCTATGTTAGCTTTTTGTTAAAACTTATTTATCCCTCCCGAGTACTAATAAAATAATAAACCGATACTAATAAATGTTTTTCATTGTCTTAATTAGATTTAAAAAGTCACAAACGTATAAATGAGTCCGAGTGTCGTGGAAATTGAACAAAGAGTTAATGTTCTTTGCAATTTACCTCAGAAGTCTCTCAACTAATAACTTTTTTGGAATTCTCTTTTATGGTTTGAAATTTTACTTTGCAAAAATTGTTTAAATTAATCGCTTGCAGGACGTCAATAATAACTTCTTTTTTTTGATAAGTAAAAGGTCAATAATAACTTGATATATAAGCGGTGATACAAATAGGTTAATTAAAACCTAACATTTATACGTTTATATTTTAATTATATAAGCGGTTAATTAAAATATCCTTTTTAAACAACTGACAGGTATAAAATTGGGTGGGCCAAAAGATTGAAACAATCCTAAATGCTTGAATGCCGAAAAAGTCTTCCCAACAATCCAACATTCCAACGCAACCACAAAGCCCATTAAAGACTTTGATTTTGGTGATTCTTGTAACCAATTGGATTTGGTGCAAACTTCAATATGTAAGATCACTCAGATCTTCGATTGTTCCATTTCAAATATATTTTGCCAAAAATTATGTAGCCAATATAAATACATGTGACCATTAGAATTAATGTCACTTGAGAATTGAACGTTGACACAAAATATTGGCTACATAATGTGAAAAATATTATACAAAGTATAAATTTAACAATGACAACAGTATACATATAAATCTATCAATAAACAAAAAAATGAAATACTTCTTGAACATATGGAATAATATAGCCAACGGGTTTGCTAAAAAAAAAAAACATATTGGTGTGGACTTATTCGGCTGGCCCAAGATAATGATTTGAGCTGGCATGTCCGATTAAAGGCCTAGCGAGGAATGTGTCGTAAGTATATTTCGACACATAGTTATGTATGTATCGAAATAATCTGTCCATAGCCACTTCTTTGGATACTTATCCGGTGAAATTCGAAAAAAAAAAAAGATCCATCAACCCGAGGACTATAAATACCTCGAATCCCGAGAAATACGTACGTCTGTGGGAACACCACAAGCACGACTGCGCAAGCAATCATGTTCAGAGTCACTAGATCCCATAGTCAGAGAACCACTAAGAGTTCCAGCAAAAAGATGGACTGACTAGGAGGAACAGCTCCTGCAGGTAGATCTAGGGCAAGAATGCCAGTGCCTGCTCCTGTCTCTGCACCAGAGCCACAACAACCCCTAGAGTCTGTTGCAAAAAATTACCAACATGCCCCCACCGAAGGCAGCTGCAGAACTAACTATCACCCTTCCTAACGAGCTAATGGGCCAGATCATAGATATGGTGCATACTGCGATCGTCGTCAATCTTCCGACCACCCAAGTCGCGCCAGCAGCTGAACCAAATCGGGAGACAGAGATCCCACATTCACGGATCTCCGAGACAAGACACAGTCGACCCGAAAAAAGGTCTAAGGACTCCCAGTATCGAGGTAGAGTCTGTTATGATTCAGTAGAGGTAAGGTCATGACGGGACTGTGGTCGAAAGAGATACGAGGGTAATCCAAGGGATTATGTCGAGGGATCGAGAGTTGATCATGCATAGATAGTAAGGAGATTGGAGAGACTGGACAAATAATGGGAAGAAGTGCACCACAGGGTGGCGCTAGTTAGTAGGCCACGCATGGCCACTTCTTTTAGTGTTGAAATTGAGGCAAAGGTGCTCGACCGAGGAGAAAAGATACCGCGGTTGAAAACCTATGATAGAAAACATGACATGATGGAGCATATATTCTACCTGGATGAGATTCTGTCACTTTGCGAATTTACCGACTATGTATAAGCTCGCATCTTTGCCGCCACTTTAACTGGGGTTGCCCTTGATTGGTTCTCGAGGATTCCTCTATGAACTAGAACAAGCTACGGGGATATGAAACAGGAGTTTGAAAGTCAGGTTTCAAGTCAAAGTAGGATGGTTATGGATCACAACCACATGTATTGTATCAAGCCAGGGGAGAAGGAATCCCTGGAGGATTTTATAAAGAGGTTTAATTCAGAGCTTCTGAAGATTGACGACCAACGAGGAGAGATCGTAGAAAACATGGTGTTCCACGCAACTTGGAACCATCAGCTTTCTACGACACTGCTAAGAGAGGAGCCCATGACTACCGAGAAGATCAATGAGTTGGCGCACCAGGTGGTGCATTTTGAAAAAATAATGGCGTCCAAAGCCACATAAAACTCTCAAATAAGCAGAGGAGAAGAAGACTGAAGCTGGAACAAGAACAAAAATGACAGACACAAGAACTGATCCCTAAGGCGTTATACTCTGTTAAGCACCGATATCATGACGGTGTTCGGTGTGGCAAAAAAAATGAAGGCTAAATGAGTCCAGAAATATGAATGACTCTCCGGCCATGAGGCTCTCAAAGAAATTATGTAAATATCATCGCTAGTATAGACACAACACTGAGGAGTTCAAGGATTTGAAGGATGAGATAAAGCGTTTGATAAGAGAGGGGAAATTAGCAGAATACGTCAAGTACGAGAAGGATGAGGCAAATAGAGCATTGGGGATAGGTCAGATCTCGGTCCCCGTGGAAGGACAAACAGAAGGTGATAGAGGCTCCAAGCCACCATGACAATGCTCAACTGGTCGACAACCAGCCCAGGAAAGGAACCATTCACATAATTTGTAGAGGGCTCGTAGGCGTAGATTCGATGAAAGGGCGTAAAAGGGTCACCAGAGATTGACACCAACAGGTACATGGGTTTCACTAATCTTTTGTTGATAGAGGAAATGTCAGAAGAGGAGATAAACTTCACCAAGACCGGTCTCCTAGATTTCTCCCCAAGCCATCTAAGCCGGTAAACTGAGTTGCCCTTTCGTCGTAACAATCGACAGGGGCGGAGCCGGGGGGCGAGTAGGGGCCACCCCAGCCCACCATACTTGAAATATATACCTTCATAATTCTAATATTATTTATATATAAGTATATGATATTTTACATACTTTGTGGGTATATTAATTCCATGTAATTAGCAACAGAATTATTGAGATTTCCTTTTTTATATATATCTTTTCAATCTTATGCTTATCAAAAGAAATCTTATTAATCTTATCTTTAAATATTATTAGCTTAAGCTAAGGAGTTGGTCATGGCAATCAAATTCGTTTTGGGTGAATGAATTATATAACATGCTTCATTGTCACAAAGTTAAATACATTTTATTGTTCACCGCGTTTATGTTTATCTATACTATTATATAAAGAATACCAAACTTTTGATTTCCGGTTTTAGCCTTATAATTGAAGTATTGGCACAATATCTTATTATTAAGTTCTTAATTTAGCCTTAAGATTTAAGTAGAATCATTAAGTACAATAATTATGGTGTTGTGATTTAGTTTCCCAAAATACAAAACTTTCTATATAAATTCTCTATTCTTATATATTTAATCTTTACTTATTCAAATAATTTTTTACCACATAAATTAAAATAAATTCTTAATTACGCAGGAACCGCGTGCCAGCGTTGCTAGTCTACGTAAGTACAACCCAAATTAAGTGTATAACTGGTGTTTTTGTAACTTATTTATTTGTTTGTCTAATTATTCTATGGTTATTTATTTGACTTTTCAAATAGCTATTTATTATTATGTTCTAAAAATAATTAACAGAATAAAAAATAACACCTACACCAATATTTGAATGTATATTTTATTTTAATATTATGATTATATATATATATATATATATATATATATATATATATACACCGTGTAGTTTGAAAGGAAATTAGATGTTATAGATTAAACTAAAGGTAGTATCTTAGTTATTGAAAGATAAAATAAAAAATAATATTATGTTATATTCATACATATGTTACACAAATTAAAATGTTTAAGTAGGAGATACTAGTTGTAAACCCTATATGTGATCTATGAAGAGATATATGTTGCAGTAGGCAAAAAGCCCACGTCTTATATGTCTCGTAGAGGAGAATAAATTCATTCACTGTATAATTTATGTGTTTATTTAAAGTATTCACGTATTCATAGTTGAATTTTATTTTTTAAGATATCATATAACGAAAAAATTACACCGCTCATGTAACTATTTCGTCCCTCCAAAGCCAAAATCATGGCTCCGCCCCTCACAATCGATATAGCTAACCATGGAGTGATGAAGGTGTTGGTGGTGGACAATGGTAGTTCCACCAACATAATATTCTTGGGAACACTACAATAGATGGCGCTAGGTGTGAACATGATAGAACCCGTAACTACTCCATTGCATGGCTTTGGCGGGGCGGAGCTGTTAACCCAAGGTTTGATCACACTGCCAACATCTCTTGGGTTATATCCCAAGAGGAAGACCTTGAACATCGATTACTTGGTGGTGGATGAATCGTTTCTTACATCGCCATACTTGGTCGTCCTACTCTCAATGACTTCAGACCCAAATGAAGAACATGTGGGGTGATAGGGAACCATCATGAGGCATGGCTCTGCTACGTGACATCCCTAAAGACACAGCATCGACAGGACGAGGCAACCCTCATTGCACTGATGCTGGAGTGATCACACCGATGTTTTCTTATTTTAATTAACATTTGAACAATGAGCTATGCGTTCTATTCCCCAAATTTCCCATTTTGCGGGCTGGTATGTAAAACTTAAAACATTAATTACGACGAATTGAGTCCCGCCTTTTGCTGCGGGAAACGTAGGCAACTCGCATGTGCCATTAGCTCAGCTTTATCTATCTTTATTCTGCAATTGTCTCGTTCATTGGATCTTTAAATCATACGTGTCTTTCAGAAATTACATCTAACACAACCTAAAGGGACAAAGAGATGGATACCTGACTGTTACAAGGTCAGGTGCAAATCAGAAATCTCACAGGACAGGAGATGGACACTTGACCTAACATGGTCAGGTGCAAACCTGAAATCTCATAAGATAAGAGATGGAGACCTGATCTAACTTGGTCGAGTACAAACCTAAAATCTCACAAGACAAGAGATGGACACCTGACCTAACATGGTCGGGTGCAAACCCGTAATCTCACAAGACAAGAGATGGACACTTGACATAACATGGTTTGGTGCATACCTGAAATCTCACAAGACAGGAGATGAACACCTAACCTAACATGGTTGGGTGTAAACTTAAAATCTCACAAGACAATATATGGATATTTGACCTGACATAGTTAGATGCAAACATAAAATCTCACAAGACAAGAAATGGACACCTGACCTGACATGGTCGTGTGCAAACCTAAAATTTCACGAGACATGAGATGGACGCTAGACCTAACATGGTCAGATGCAAACCTGAGAACTCACAAGACGAGAAATGGACATCTGACCTAGCACGATCATATGTTAACCTAAAATCTCACAACACAAGAGATGGACACCTGACTTAACTTAGTCAGATGCAAACCTGAAATCTCACAAATAAGAAATAAGAGGTTTGACCTAAACTGGTCAAATTAGGGGTGTACAAAAAACCGGCAACTCGCCCGACCCGCCCGCACCCGCCCGTATCTGCCCACACCAGCGCGGGTTTTAATTTTAAATACGGGTTGTGGGTTCTTTTTATGTAACCCGTAGGTCTATGGGTGGGTAACGGGTTTATCCTTACACCCGCCCGCCCGCCCGCCCGCCCGCAATATATATATATATATATATATATATATACAATAAAATTTTTATATAAAAATATATAATGTATAAAATATAGTAAAAAAATAAAAAATAAAAAAATAAGAAGAGATCCTTCCACCCACTAGTCTCACTTTTTCTCTTTCTTCTCTCTTTTCTTTTTCTTCTCTCTTTCTGCTCTTCACTTCTCTCTTTTTCTCACCGTGACCATCTTCTCTCTTTTTCTTTTCCTTAAATTCTTCACTTCTCACTTCTCAGTTTTTAATTCTCACGCATTCTCAGCTGCAGCGGCTCACGCCTTATTTATGTTAAAAAATGAAATTTATGGACTATATTGGATGAAGAAAAATGTAGTTTTTGCTAAATATGCGGTTAAAAAAATAGCTAGTCTTTCAAAAGAGAAAAGAGTTAATAATGTAAACAGAAAATTTTATGATTTGTCAACCCGCAAACCACCCGCCAACCCGCACGCACCCGTGCAACCATAACCGCACGGTTTACTAAAAAAATGCACCCGTATGGTTGACAAAATTGGTCACCCGTTAGGTCATGGGCGGGTGAAATATTTCTTTGACACCCGCCAAATATCACCCGCGTACACCCCTAGGTCAAATACAAACCTAAAGTTTCAAGATGTTTTTCATCCTAATACGTCGATTTTAATGAGATGAACATCCAGCCTAACACGGTCAGAGGTAAACCTATAAAACTCGAAAATAAACACCATGTATCTGTAAAAGGGAGACACCGCATACAAATAATTTAAACATGAAAATACTACATAAGTATTGTCAACAAAAACTTGCACCATCATTCATTATTTCCTGCGTGCAAAAACTCAAACATAACAAGAAATATAAAGGCTTCAAACGTGTAGAAACTGAAAGGAAAATTGTCCGACTAAAAAAATGAAAAGTGACACAACGCTAACACCAAAACAGTTCATTGTTCATAACAAATGAACTTCATAACCCCTAACGGAAGGGCTATGACATCATTCTGACCATAGTTGTCAATGGCGGTCAACGGATCATCTTCGCCATCTTCAAGCTTCAGAAATAGAGGCAGGAGGGCTGGTGTAGGGGATATGCCAATCATAACGAGATCGCAATTTTTCAACAGAGTTGCATATTTGTTAAGTCCAGCAATGTCCTCTTTCCGTCAGAGTCCTTAGGACCCATGCCTAGATTCAAGTGCTTGGAGTCAAACCCGCACCTCAAGTAATCAATGTGATGGATCTGCCCTACGGTAGTCATCAACAATTTCTTTGGGTCCTCAATGTTGCTTCACATACTTGCGGATACGCACAAACTCTTCTGCCACAACCAACTTCCGATCGGTTGCTAGGGGCTCCACATAATAAATACACACACACACACACACACACACACACACACACACACACATATATATATATATATATATATATATATGATAACAAATTTTATAATATCGACTTTAAAGGAACGATCAAGGAAGTAATTCTCACCTCGCTGAGACCACGGGAATAACCCTGACCCTCTACCGCGCGTATGCTCTCCTTCTTCACAACCAGTTGTCTTTCCAACTATGTCACCTTGGCCGCCAACTCTCCTCGCTTGATGACTATGTCTGTAACGCCCCTGAAATTTGAACAAAATATAAATTTATAGTTTATTCCTCAAACTTTTGGAAATAACATTTTTGACCCCAAACGTTTGAGAAAAATTGTATTTTAGTCCTTGAACGAAAATTAACCATTTTTTATTATCCTATATGCTTCAAATATCTTTAAGAAATATATTTTACATGTACATATTGATCTTTGAGTTTTTGTTTTTTACCTAAAAAAACTTACATAAGTAAATATGTGTAAAATATCTATTTATTCAGATTTTTTTATTATAAATAACAAGAATAATATCACATCATAGGTCAATGGTTTTGAAATCAGCTACATCACCCTTATGACAATTGAAATCAGATTTTGGTGATTAGTTGTTAAAGAAAGTAAGGTGGGACATTAGTGAAATTGTTTAACATGTATAAATACAAAAATATGTATTTATATGTATTTTTTTTGAATTAGAAATATCATATTTTAAGTTATGGAAGAAAAATCAGCCACATCTCCCTATTATCATATTAGAGTCTTCATTAGTTGGACAAGGATAAAGAAATTAAAGTGGGACCTTAATTAAAAGTATTTTAATTTGATTTTTGAGCTTTAAATAGTAGACTTTCTTCCAACAGTTTTCATGCTCAAAATAATTTCGGTTTTTCCTTATTTCTTGCTATGAATCTCTAAGTTAGTAAGTCTACTTTCAGAGAAAATGCATCACAAGTTCTTATTTCATCATTTTCTCCTCGAAAATACCACAAAACTTTTATCGCGCATAAATTATCCATTCGGCCCTGCACCTTAGAAAAATCATAACTAACTGTAGAAAAATCCTTCTTGATCAAGGCCAATGGTTGAATACTCCTCATGATGTCATCTAACTTTTATATGAAGAAATATTTTTCAAATAATATGATTTAGAAGGTCGAAATTCCGAAACCGTAAACTGGTATCTGGAAATCTGAAAATAGGTTCTATATTTTCAAGAATTAGCATAACAAACCTTTGGATATTCATTCCCATTTGGGTACACATATTCTTAGTGATGTTAGGGATCAGTTGCCACTAAAATATTTAGAAACAAGGTTCATTTGGATATCCGAGTAAAGGTAAACTCGAAACTACGACGATTTTCAGCTTATTTTACATACTTTAAGTTCTTTGTTTATGATTGAAAATAATTATCATAATTCCATGATTGATCACTCACACATGACTCTTATAAGATATAACAACCATTAGAATCACTTTAATATGATTTGTATTCACGAATTAATATTTGAGATTTTTCAATAGTATACAAATAGTATAATTATCATGTTTAGAATATTATTACATAAGTTTAATAAGATTATCATATATACTTTTGAGGTCTAATACTCTTATATGATTATATATCGTAACTTAAACATTATTTGATCATTTACCTTGATTAGGTTTACGTATTAATATTTTTATAAGTTATAAATACAATGTTATGTAATTTAAGATAATCTTGAAACAAAATAATATTAACTAAGTTATACAAATTACTGAATTGCTTCATAAAGTAATTGTTTGATGTCATGATTCCTGGAATTTTGGATGTACTAGAGGCTTACAGAACGATGTTCCATAAATCAGTTAAGTAATATATTATTGTATACTTACCATTTGAAGTGATTTTCTAACATTAGAAAAATTATAACTACAATTATAATTATAAATATATGGCTGCTTAAGATAAATCTTGAGATATAAATTACGTATACAAAGTATATTTGATATTTAACTTAACCTTACGACATCAAAGTTTGTCGCGTAAGATTTTCATCAATGATATGTGTTGTTTACTTAAATTAGTATCCTCAAAATTCATCAACACGAAAGTTGAATAGTACATATGTTTATAGTGGTAAGTTATGATTATTCAGTTAACTGATATTATCTTAATGATACCAAAGGTTTGACAAATTAATCAACAACGCGCAAGATTCTCTCTCCAAATAAAGGTGAGGTTCGATTTCTGATTTTGTTCTGGCCCAGTTTGACATCCGGCATGAGGAACTTGGACAAAAAAAATATTACCCCGTTACCAAAACACGAACGACCTATTATTCACCATATTCCTATTTTTACATCTTATTTCGTCTCATAACATGATTTCCTTACTCATCGTTAAATCATACTCAACGATTAATTATTTATCGCATATTAATTCATAATCATGGTAATTCGTCATTATCTCGTCTGCTGGTTCTTGAACTGTGCAAAAAGGAACGAACTATGTTCAGAACATGTAGCTCAAGAAGCAACTGATATTATCCGGGTTTACTAGCTTATTTGGTTTTCACCAATTGGGACGCCTTTGGGAAGTTGGGCCCAGGGATTGAGTCAATTTACTGCCGGGCAGTAAGGACTATCTGTTTAAGTAATTTTGCTTGATACCCATTTATCTAGGCGCCGCTTGCAGTTAGGAGTTGGCTGTAACCCGTGTGCTAGATCGGCATGTACTCGAGCATGTCGCCTGTTTTGTTTGCGAGGTCGCTCCTCGTTGGGAGGTATAAGGTAGTATTTGGAAATATAAGGTTGGATTGGTTTACTGTTAACGCACAAGTTCATAAAATATTTTCAGAATATTCCGGTACCATTGTTATATCAAATTTTCTTGTTAAATTGTTTCTATTGGTAAGATTACTCCTAGAAATATATCAATTGAATCACTGTTAATTCTTGTATTGCCACTTGTTTTGTATGAATCTCACTAAGTCATCAAAGACTTATTTCTTGCTTTTTCCTGTGTGTCCATTCCTCAGGATAAGATCCACGCGGCAGCATGGATCACATGAATAATTTTGCCAATCTTGCCTTTTGGAATATTCATGTAATTGAAAATGATTAATAATCAGTACGTAATTATTAAAGTGTCAAATTATTTGTATTTTCCAGACTTCCGTTGTGTATATTAAAGTCAATTTTTATCATTATGTGTATGGTTGATCCTGGATGGTGACACCTCTTCCTACGTGATGTGTTTTAGTCTGAGATGGGTAAAGTGTCTGGCCATCGCTGAACCAACTCGAATCGGAACGCGACTCATGGGGCGCGACCGTCACAATGTCCTTGTAATTTTTCTCAGTGTTCTAAGCAATCTGGGAGGCCTCCCGGTCCTCGACAAACTTCTGCAACACATTATTGGCCCGGTCCAAGGCCCTATCCCTCTCGTCGATAGCAACTTTGACCAACTTAGGATCGCTGCTACACATCTCCTCCCTCATGTGTTCTATATTTTCCCCGTATCTCGCTTCAACCTCATCCAGCTTATATCCTATCATATCAATGATGCCACCAAACTGATTTTCTAAATAGAAGATCAGTTAATAAACTCATAACACGACAAACAAAACTGAGACCAAAGGACTTCTCATCGCATTCATCAAGAAGAGCGCAAATCGCCCTGAATTCTCCCTTCCCCAATTCGTCGATGAGGCTCGGGCAACCAAAGGTGGCAACAATGTAAGCAGAGCGTCAGGTGCCTTATCTTCTGACAAAGAGAACCCTACAAATTGGACATGTGGCCTCTAGTCCTCAGAGCTCCAAGAATGCCTCCACCATTGAAGAAACCAAGCCCACTCCTTCCCTACTCAGGCGGGGGCGCCACATGACTATGGCTACTCCCAGAACTGCCATCAACTCCAACAAGAACAACATGATCGACATGCCATCCAACCTCAAAAATTTGGAGCCTTGACACCTTATTGCACATTCTCTTTAAATTATTAAGCTGCCTGAACTCTGCTTCATCATCCAACTTAACCACATTGTCAAGTCTGCCACCTTCGAGCCCCGTCATCACACCTTCATCTTTGTGGAATGGAAAGCTATTGTCTCCATGTTATGGCTCATTTTTAGCCCTTGTACCCTGACCACTGCCTTGGCCAAGCGCTTCAGCTGTAGTCTAAGCTTGCTCTAAAGCCATTTCCTTCCTTGTCTCTTCTTTGGAAGAGAAGGGATTGACACCTCCCCAGCTCCACTGATGGGAACTTTGGTGTAGCGAACAAAGAATATTAAGTTAGCAAATTAAATGTTATACCTAGATTCCTATTCTCGCAAGTGAAAGAATCGAGTATTAATAAAATGGTAAGTATAGTTACGAACCAAGTATCGTATTCCAAGGGAGTGGTGGATATATGCTTAAATTACTTAAATGCAAAACACTAATAGTTGCCACGATTGTTATCGCTGTGTTTGCGGGATGAATGCGTAATGTACGCAAAATGATTTTTATGCAGAAAACTAATGAAAGCAGATTTTATGGAAACGGTTTTGAATGCAAAAGTTCACTAAACTAATATGCAATGGAAATAGTGAGAATGCTTTAAATGAAAAGAGAATGATATGAATGCAAAGAAAACAGTTTCTACGGTAACTCACCTTTGACGTATAATAGATAACTGAATAACAAAAAATCCAAAGTATGCTCTTACCTTGAATACAAATTGAATTCAAAAATAACGGCTCAACAATTTGATGGTATCCCGTATCAAGTTCCCTATGCAAAGAACGAAGAAAATAGTTCCGTTTGGTTTTAAAGATGAATTTTATCTAAAAAAACTAGTATAGATTAGAAATCAGATAAAGGTTTTAGTGATATCTAATATGTGCCACTTGTTTGGTTGATAAGATTAAGTGTCAAGATAAATGGGTTACCTTAACAACATTTTGTTTGATTTGAGTCATTAACGTTCAAGTAACATCTTTTTAAACAATTTTTTAGAAGTAAAAACATATTGTTTTTTCAACTCAATGACATATTGTATATTTTTCTCACTATTTATATATTACCAAAATAATATATGAAATAATTTGTGACAATAAACGTATTTATAGAATGGGGGAGCTAGGATCAAGTAAGAGAAGAAAAACAAGTTAGAATCTTTTTCGTTTTCTATTTTAATTTTACGAATCAATAAGAATTTTTATAATTATTAAAATAAACTAAATAGTTTCGTAAAGTTTTAACTTATTTTATCATAATTTAATCACCTATAAAGAAGAAAAAAAAAAAGAGAGATTAAATTGGATTTTTTTTTGGCATGCTGCAAATAAAAATTCAATATATATATGTCATGTGATTAAATACTGCACGAAAAACTATCAAAAGAGTGATATATATATATATATATATATATATTTGATCAATAATCTTTAAAGTTATCGTCCACGAGAATCTTATAAATACAATATATAATTTTTTTTGTTCAAATTTTTAATTTGAATCTTTTATAAATATTATATCTAATTATGTAATGAAGAAGTGAAATAATCTAAAAATTTATAGAAGGTTTGATGGAGAGTTTCAATGAAAAGTAAAAATGAGGCAAAACCAATAATATTTATCTTGGGGGTAGAGGTGAAACTATTTATCTCAAATTCTGAGATAAAACCCGAAAATCAGGACATATCTCACTTCTGCCCGGAAAATCAATGTATAGAACCAAATGAGAGATAAAGTGAGATAAACTGAGATATCTCACGTTATCTATAAAACCAAACGGCTTAGTAGATTTACTTTTTAAAAGTAGTGTGCTGCAAATCATTTAACCAAAATTCTGAATGTAAAGAAAATAAATAAAACCTGCTTACCTTTTGGTGAGGACGTAGAGAAAAACATGGGAAATCAAGAATGAGAGAAAATAAATAAAGACATCCGGAAAGAGAAATTGATATGATAAAGAGAAGCTAAGAAAAAAATGGGTAGTGGATAGAATTTAGAGTTTGCATTTTTAAAATAAAAATTGAAAGATAAATGAACCTTGAATGAGTTCCTATTTTGTAGGGATTGAAATTGAGCAAAGTAAGTAAAATAACAATATAATTCTTGGTATTCTTTGTCTGAAGAGAGTGGAAAGGAGGGTATTTTAGAAAACACAAAATAGTATCAAAACGATCATTTTGTGAGTAGGAAGGCTTTCCGTTTAATATAGTAACAATTATCTATTACTATATTAAGGGAGTGTTTGCAAGAGCTTACGAAAACTACTTCTTCATGACTTTTACTTAAAGCACTGAGTGTTTGCAAACGTGTGTTTAAAAGTTACTTAAAGCAGTTAAAATAGTTTTGCGGTGTTTGCAATAGCTAGTGAAAAACAACTTTTTAATATCAGTTAAAATCCAATAAGATTTAATTACCTTTATATAAAATATACACAATATAACACTTACACAATGATGGTTATATTTAAAAATAAAATAATTAAATTAATATATACGTTTATTACATTACATTGCACAACTTATTTTGTGTAATCATTTATTTTTAGAAAGTATAACTTTATCTGAAATTTGTTAATAAAATATGTCGTACATGTTGTCGTTAAGTAAAAAAGAAAAGAATCGTCTTCTATTATTTTTTCTTTATTGATTTTTATTATTAATTTATTAATCTTAGAAATGCCACAATTAAAATTATGGAAAGATATCACGTAAATGAGAAAGAAAAAAAAGAGAATCATGAGATTTCTTTCTAATTAATTGAGGCTAAAATAGGATGTTTAGAGAAAGTTAAGGGATATATAAGTAAAAGTTGTTTTGGGAGCACCTCATTACATGCTTTTGGGATTTTTGTTTTTTTGACTTTTTTTAAGAGAAGGAAAAGCAAAAACATCAATTGCAAACGCTAAATAAATGTTTTTTAGTGACTTAAAGTCCATAAGCTACTTTTAGAAGCTCTTGCAAACACCCCCTAAAAAAAAAGACATTTGAAGACAGTTGTTATACCAAATCTGTGTTTGCCAAATTTACCCTTTTAATTAATTTATAACAAAGGAATAGCTTTAACTGCAATCCATACAAAATAGCAACTTACATTCATTTATCTTTCAATTTTCTTTATTCTTTGAAATTTATTATTGCACGCGGTTCCCGCGTATGCCAAAATTACTAAGTATATATATAAGTTACTTATCCAACCTGTTGTAAAATAACATATTACAGACCAATTAACCTTGACCTGGACTACTAATTTGCTATACAAAATAAATTGTGCTTTAATAATTTAATTCGATCTTTTGCAATCCATCTGCCGGAAACGACGATGCTAATTAAGTATGTCGTACAAGGATTAGTGAAGGGTTGACTGGACGAATATACGTGGCTACAATTCATTTAGGGACAAATCATATCACGGAAACTGAATCACTGTCAAATAGTGTGATATGCCATTTATTGTGAAGAGATGATCGATAGTTGAACTAAATATTATATGTGCCTAGTTATTTGAGATAACTTTCTTTTTAGGAATTGAACAAAGTCTAGCATTCATTTCAATTAAATTTTATTAAATGTACTTATTTTTTGTTAAATTTCATAATGATTTTGAAATTTCTAAGTACTTCCTTATGCAGTAGTTCATAGCAGACAATTACTAAAAGCCATAAACAGCGCCTATAATTTCTTTTCAAGGACACAAAGTCCAATTTTTAAACAAAAAATTTAAACCGTGTTGCATGCATGAAGTTCTATTAAACTTTTGAATTACAATACCTGTGGCCGCACAAACTTTATTAAAAACCATATTCTTATAATACTTTAAAGTTTAAACAGTCCTGTGTATTTCTCATAATCTTATGTTCTGAAAATTAACTGAAACCACGAGTGACTATTAGTTGATCAATATATATTAAGAAAACACCAAACTTTGAATCTCCAAATTTACTCTTATAATTTAAGTTACATTATTATAACATTAAAAAGTTAGGCATAGTTTGTTTCCCCGGAAAATAGGAGAAAATGAAAATTTTGAAAGAAAATCTTTTTTTCCTAATGTTTGGTAATTTGAGATTTTCCTAGAAAATAAATGAAATCTTTGGAAAAGAGAGGAGAATATGAAAAAATATATCCTTATTTTTCCTAAGAAATTTTCTGGAAAATCTTAATTTTCCTCATTTTCCCCTTTTCTTTTCATGTTTTCCCATTTTCCGGGGAAAAAACTAAGTTTAACCTTATAAGTTAAATTACACCAGAATAACTACATTATTTACTCTATTTAAATCTTCCACATTATGATGTCTCATAATCTATCTTATATTTATGTTTTGATTAGATTTCTTATACACAATTCATTTTTACATGGTGAAGACCTTTTGCACATTTTAGTATGAAAAAAAAAATTACGCGGACGCATGAGTTCTAGTACATAAATAAGAAAAAAAATGAACTTTAATTTTAGGTTATGATTAACCACATAATAAAAATTCAAAATGTGCAAAACCTAGCGAAAGTACATCATTTCTTTTTCAACAGTATGATTAGTGCCAATTATTAAGTGTCAGCAAAAATGCGATGGGTCCTCAAATTGAAAAACAATTAGGCACAATCGTTGAATTGATGACGTGGTGCAATCAAGGGTTAAATTAAAAGTATTTCATAAATTGTGAAAAATAATCACCTATAATACTCATCCACACTACGTATTGGTAGCAGTAACCAACTGAATGTACCACATCGTCGTGCAACAAATGCACACAATAATTTCTCCCTAAAATTAAGCTTGAAATTTTATTTTTTAAAAGTGATTTTTTATGAAACTCATTCACAAATCTACCTTTATGCTTCAAGACATCCGTCACCAATTGCCTAAAAAAAAAGTATGTCCTCTACATGCACCAATAGTTTATTCATGTAAATCGCGTGATAAATATAATTTAGTTAATATTAACTGACTGAAAATAAATATAAATGCCATAGCTTCGCCTATGTAATATGTAATTCGCTCTAAAGGTGCGTGCGACTTGCAAGACCGTAATAATAATTCGGAATTTGCAAACACCACCTACCAAATCTCGTTTCCACCTCTTACTTTTGTATATTGACGCTTGCCGGCCGAAAGATTGTTCCTTTTTCAAACTTGTACCAGTGCAAATTAATGTGAGTTAATTTTAAATTGCTTCTTCGCATTTCAGCTATTAATTACTTTCAAAATTGTTCAGCCGCCTAAATCTTGGAACGTGCGCAAAAACAAGTTTTCATTTAGTGGCATGTTTAAAATCTTATTAGGCTATAATAGTGCCATTTTCAAACAGAACATATTTTTAATAAACATTGCCATTTCCCATTTGTAATAGTGTTATTTCACATATAATAATATATTTTTGGCGTGAGGTGTGACTAAAAGTAATAGTGTTACTAGTGAATTAACCTGTGGCACAAGTAAGTTGCTATAATGAAATCATAGAATGCCACACAAAATGCATTACGGGTATGCCAAAAGGCCATTTTATTATACTTTAGGATAATACAAAAATTAAAGTGACATATGTCATTATAGATACATAAGCTCACTTAATAAAGTGCCACAAAACGAATTTGGTGACGGTCCCAATATCAAACTATAACTTTGCCTAGAAATTGACTACGTAATCCCATCCTCTTAGCGGGCTAACCTATGCTAGCACAAAAGTTTATGATTCTGATGCACAATCTCGATTCGGAAGAGTCCAGGCCCAACGTAAGTAATTGAGTTGGCGGGTGGTATCTTTAGGTATTGGATACAGATGGTGTCAATCTGAGGGTCTACAAGCCTCAAATATTGAATTGGCCTTCACACGACTCGACACTACAAGATTTGGGGGACATCTGCAACCGTCCCCCCCAACCGCCCGGGCGGTCGCCATTAACTGCGACCCCAGCGCGACCGCCAGGCGGTCGCCACGGAGAAGTGGCGCCGCACGGGTGGTCGCGAGGCTTTTATAAGACATCGCAACCGCTAGGCCGTCGCTTGGTAACATGGCGATCGCCCTTGCGGTTGCAGATATTCAGTTCTCGCAACCGCTGGGCGGTTGCGAGGGCTTCTTGCAACCGTTGGGCGGTTGCGAGGTCACATGGCAACCGCCTGGCGGTTGCTGATACTAGCCGCCTGGCGGTTGCAGATAACATTCATACTTGATTTTTTACTATTACGGATGATACGTTATGGTACGTTGTTTGATCAATTGATAATTACCCTAATGATAGTTAAAACAAGTCAAATTATAAGGATTCATTGGAAAATCAAGCTTAGAGACAACATTAAGAACTAAGTGTGATGATTAGTTGTTGAATATAATATATAGGTGTATCGTTGATAACTCGCCTAATCACATAATCTACTATTTTACTGACTTCATTACTAGTTTTGTAGTTATTTACTACTACTATTCATATGTAATAATGATATTTGAGTTCAATAAACACAAGCACATCAAGATACTTCCCAAAAATCACTAATTTCGAATATGGATGTTTTTGTAACCGCCAGGCGGTTGCGAGGGCTTCAGTTCTCGCAACTGCTGGGCGGTTGCGAGGTCACATGGCAACCGCCTGGCGGTTGCAGATAACATTCATACTTGATTTTTTACTATTACGGATGATACGTTGTGGTACATTGTTTGATCAATTGATAATTACCCTAATGATAGTTAAAACAAGCCAAATTATAAGGTTTCATTGGAAAATCAAGCTTAGGGACAACATTAAGAACTAAGTGTGATGATTAGTTGTTGAATATAATATATAGGTGTATCGTTGATAGCTCACCTAATCACATAATCTACTATTTTACTAACTTAATTACTAGTTTTGTAGTTATTTACTACTACTATTCACATGTAATAATGATATTTGAGTTCAATAAACACAAACACATCAAAATACTTCCAAAAAATCACTAATTTCGAATATGAATGTTTTTGCAACCGCCAGGCGGTTGCAGATATTCAGTTCTCGCAACCGCCCAGCGGTTGCGAGGTCACATGGCAATCACCTGACGATTGCTGATACGGGGTATCTGCAACCGCCTGGTGGTTGTAGATAACATTCATACTTGATTTTTTACTATTACGGATGATACGTTGTGGTACGTTGTTTGATCAATTGATAATTACCCTAATGATAGTTAAAACAAGCTAAATTATAAGGTTTCATTGGAAAATCAAGCTTAGGGACAACATTAAGAACTAAGTGTGATGATTAGTTGTTGAACATAATATATAGGTGTATCGTTGATAACTCGCCTAATCACATAATCTACTATTTTACTAACTTAATTACTAGTTTTGTAGTTATTTACTACTACTATTCACATGTAATAATGACATTTGAGTTCAATAAACACAAACACATCAAGATACTTCCCAAAAATCACTAATTTTGAATATGGATGTTTTAGCAACAGCCAGGCGGTTGCGAGCGCTTCTCGCAACCGCCCAACGGTTGCGAGGTCACATGACAACCGCCTGGCGGTTGCAGATAATATTTATACTTGAATTTTTATTATTTTGGATGATTTATGTTGTCTATAATGATATATGTATTGCAACCGCCTAGCGGTTGCGATGTCCTACTATCGCAACCGCTAGGCGGTCGCCAATGACAGTTGCAACCGCCAATTTTACTGAAATTGGGCGGGATTAGGGGGAAAATTCAAATTTTCACGAAAATTCAATTTTTTCAATACATTGCAACCGCTCGGCGGTTGCAAATTCTGCTGAAATTGTGTGGGGGGGGGGGGGGAATTCAAATTTTCACGAAAATTCAAAAATTTCACCCAAATCTTATATATAACCACCATTCTTCCCCTAATTTTTCATTCACAACTCTTACACTCTCAAAAAAAAACCCAAGACTTCATTTTATCTTCAAATCAAAACACAAGAAAAACCCAAGACTTCATTTTATCTTCAAATCAAAACACAAACACTCTTTTATTCCAATCCAGAAAAAAAAAACCCAAAAACTTCTTTTTACCTACAAAACAAATAATCAAACACTTTTTTTTCTTTTATATCTTCAACAAAACACTCAACCACATTCCTTTCTTTTATATCTCCAACAAATACCAAACACTTTCTTTTATCTTTATAACAAAATACCAAACACTCTTCTTTCTCAATCCACAAAAACTCAAAAACTTCTTTATATCTTCAACAAAACACCCAACCACTTTCTTTCCTTTTATATCTCAAACAAAAGTCCAAACACTTTCTTTTATCTTCATGACAAAATACCAAACATCATTTTTTTCCAATCCACAAAAACTCAAATACCTTTCTTTTATCCCTAAAACAAAACACCAAACACTTTTTTGTATTCTTATATTTTTGTTGGTGTTTTTTTTTTTTTTTCTTCAGTTTTATCATTTTATTTCAACAAAAAAAACAATAATATTTCGGAAAATTCCCGAAATATTATAGTATTTTTTTTATTTTGAAGAATATTATTTGCAACCGCACGGCGGTTGCGAGGCTCGCACAAAGATTGCAACAGCCAAGCGGTTGCCCTGGACATCGCCAGCGTCAAACGGTGGCGAAGTATTTGGCAACCGCTAAGCGGTCGCCCAAAATTTCGCAACTGGCTAGCGGTCGCCCCTATAATGGCGACCGTTTAGCGGTTGCCCCTAAGATGGCGACCGCCTAGCAGTCGCCCCTAAGATAGGCGACCACCTAGGTGTATGGGCGACCGCTCGACGGTCGCAAGACACCCACGACGAGGGGTATTCGCGAAAAATCTGCTAGCGAAAAATCTACCGCAGACAGCGTGCCACTTAGCTAGCAAAAATGCTATAGCCAGGTGTTTGACAAGATCCGGCTACGGAATTTTCGGTAACCAAGCACATGTGTATATTATTTAAGTATCTGTTATTATAGCAGTTCGTACAAATCAGCTAGCGAATTATTTATCACAAATTGTAGGCATCCGTTGCAAACTGGAAATATATACGTATAGCAATCCAGTATTGTACAAAATTAGCTAGCGAAAATTCTCTTGCCACTCGTAGAAATATACCAAAATATTTAAATTATATACGAAAATATAAGCGGCAAATTATTGCCGCGTTATTGTTTTAAAAATGTCAGCTAGCGAATTTTCGCTAGCTGACTGTAGTTCCAGATTTAAAAAACAAATGTGCCGCATAATAATAGAGCCACATTACAATTAATTAATACCTCATAATTAGATAATTATACTAATATTATATATATAAACCATTAGCAAAAGTACCAACTATACAAAATTAAACGTAAGAGTAATAACAAGCATAATAATCATATAGTCTAGCAAAAGTAATCACTAAAGTATTATGTCCAAAATAACAAAAACTATAAAGTGTAAAAATGAAAATGGAACAAATGAAATTTATCAAATGGTGAATTAAAGAGAAAAATAATTAAAAGTGGTAGAAAGATGAATCAAAGTTTTAAAAATAAAGTATGATAAAAGATGAATCAAAGTTTAAAAAATAAGGTGTAGAAAAAGATATATCAAAGTTTTAAAAACGTGAAATAATAAGGTATAATTACACAAACAAAAAAATATGACAAAGACTCCAAAAACAAATGAAGAACTTACCAAATTGATAATGGTTTCTAACTTTGAAGATGTGGTGAAGAATGTGGGAGAGAGTTTTTTATTTTGATGAATAATGAAATGGTAGAAGTAGGGTATTTATAGATGATCCAAAAATAATTTTCGTACTTATACAGTCTTTAGCTAGGGAAAATTCCTTATCCACGTCACAAGGATTGATGAATTGTCTGTGAAGAAGCACAAACAATAAGTAATGGCGCGGATCGGTGACGTGTACAACCAGCTAGCGAAAATTCCTAGGCCACATCAACGCTAGTGAAAAATCGCTAGCTGATTTGCCTCAATAAGCATTGTGAAAGGCTAATCGCTAGCCAACGCCACGTTGGAAAGGAATATTCCTTTTGCTGTTTGTACAAAAGAAATAATAAAAATGAAACTATATTTTTTTGAATAACACACTTATTTAAAAATAAAATTAACAATGAAAAATATCGTCGAGTCACAAATATAATTCTCACTAATTAAAATATTAGTAATTATAAATGCCTAATTAATTTCAGAAATTAAATTGGCGTAGTTAAGTTTCATTCAAACTCTAGTTAAGAAAGACGTTAAATTTAACTTTCATCAAAAAACATCTCCACATTATAATGATTTTTTTCATCACTAGTTCTATTATGTTAAACAGGCGTGTTCGGTAAATTTTCATACTAAACGGAGTTAAGTTAGACGTTAAACAAAAGTTTGGGGACGAAAATATAATAATGCAAGAGTTGCAAGAAACCTCCAAATCCTTTTTTTTTTGGCCAAAACTTTTATTATGTTAAATATGCATGTTCTGTAAGTTTTCGTGATAAACGGAGTTACGAAATATGTTAAACAAAAATTTTGGGATAAAATTACAATTAGGGAAGAGTTGCAAAACACCTCCAAATTCCGATGTTTTTTCACAAATATCTATACTATGTTAAATGTGCATGTTCTACAAATATTTGTAAGAAATAGAGTTACAGAAGACGTTAAACAAATAATTGAAAAGAAAAATATAAATATACAAAAGTTTGAAAACATCTCCAAATTTAATGATTTTTTACCAGAATCTTGATTATGATAAATATGCAAGTTCTATAATTTTGCATAAGAAACGAAGTCATGAAAGACTTTAAACAAACGATTGGTGAGAAATAAACTCAAAAACACTTATCCTAAACCCTAAACCCTAATATCTATTCTCTAGCATAACTCAAATGTTGATCTCTTCAAATAAATAATTAAAAATACCTTCAAAATACCTCCAAATTTAATAATTTTTTACCATAATATTTTTTATGATAAGAATGTGTGCTCTATAAAATTTCATCGAAAACGGAGCGACGGAAGACGGTAAACGAACTATTGGGGAGAAAAATACGAATATACAAAATTTTAGAAACACCTCTGAAACACCTCCAAATTTAATAATTTTTTACCAGGCTCTTTTTTATGTTAAATATGTGTGTTCTGTAAAATTGTATCGAAAACGTGCAACGAAAGACGGTAAATAAATAAATGGGGGGGGGGGGGGGGGGGGATATAATATACTAAAGTATGGAAATACCTCCAAATTCAATGATTTTTTAACAGAATCTTTTTTATGACAAGAATGTTCGCTCTGTAAAATTTCATCAAAAACGGAGCGAGGGATGACCGTAATAAAAAGATTAGAGAGAAAAATATAAATATTAAAAAGTATGAAAACATATCCAAATTTAATGATTTTTTACTAGAATCTTTTTCTTGATTAATATGCAAGTTTTCTAAATTTTCATTATAAATGGAGTTACGAAAAACTTTAAACAAACCGGGGGGGGGGATATAATATACTAAAGTATGGAAATACCTCCAAATTCAATGATTTTTTAACAGAATCTTTTTTATGACAAGAATGTTCGCTCTGTAAAATTTCATCAAAAACGGAGCGAGGGATGACCGTAATAAAAAGATTAGAGAGAAAAATATAAATATTAAAAAGTATGAAAACATATCCAAATTTAATGATTTTTTACTAGAATCTTTTTCTTGATTAATATGCAAGTTTTCTAAATTTTCATTATAAATGGAGTTACGAAAAACTTTAAACAAACGATTGGTAAGAAGTAAGCTAAAAAACACTTACACCTTAAACCCTAAACCCTAAACCCTATAACTATTCTCTAGTGTGACTCAAATGTTGATCTCTTCAAATAAATAATTGAAAATACCTTCAAAAGACATTCGAATTTAATAATTTTTTACCAAAATATTTTTTATGATAAGAATGAGTGCTCTGTAAAAGTTCATCGAAAACGGAGCAACGAAAGACGGTAAACGAACCATTGGGGAGAAAAATACAAATATACAAAATTCTAGAAACACCTCTGAAACACCTCCAAATTTAATAAATTTTTACCAGGACATTTTTTATGTTAAATATGTTTGTCTTGTAAAATTTCATCGAAAACGGGGAAACGAAAGCCGATAATTAAATAATTGAGGAGAAAAATATAATATACAAAAGTAAGAAAACACCTCCAAATTTTATAATTTTTTACCAGAATATTTTTTATGATAAGAATGTGTTCTCTGTAAAATTTCATCGAAAACGGAGCAATGGAGGACAGTAATAAAACGATTGGGGGGGGGGGGGGGGGGGATGTGAATATTAAAAAGTATAAAAACACATCCAAATTTAATATTTTTTTACCAGGATCTTTTTCATGATGAATATGCAAGTTTTTTAAATTTTTGTAAGAAACAGAATTACGAAAGACTTTAAACAAACATTTGGGGAGAAAAATACAAATATATAAAAGTTTAAAAACAACTCCAAAATATCTCCAGGTGCTGAACGATGACGTGCAACTTGGCTAGTGATTTCTCCATAACAATACTGTACAGTCAGCATTTAGCTAGCGATGTTTTTGTTACAACTGCTTTGCAAGAAGTTTGGCTACGGATTTTTCTATTGCCAGCAAATTTCGCTAGCTAAACAGCCACGTCATATTAGCTAGCGCAATTCGCTAGCTAAAGAGCCACGTCAGATTAGCTAGCGAATGTTCTCTTACTGAAGCTAACAATTATTTTCCAGTTTAGGTTGTTCTATTTTAATCCATAATTATTTTTTTAACAACAATTTTAATCCATAATTTCAACACCTGTAAATATATAAAATACCCAACACAACATCAAGAATATAACATACAACACCACAACATCAAGAATATAACAAATACTTTAAATAAACACAATTCACAATTCAAATACTTAACATACCCAAACCAGTACCATAACAATAGTCTAACATTAATAGGAAATTAAATAGTTCACAAGTCTAATACTTAAAACCAACATAATTCACAATTCAAGTACTTAAAATAAACATTTCAACCGGCTAAAGGAATGTGTGAGACGTCTACAAAATAAACACTGCTTGGAGGATCCAATGTTTGTGATCCATACTGTGCCTCAGTAGTGCCCCCCTGCAACACCATCGCCACCTAAACCACCTGAGCCCGTTGACCCAATGCCTCTAACCATTGCTGCATGTTGATCGCCTCCCAGGTTTCCGGATCAGGCCCGAGGTCTCTCACGCACAACTCCAAGTATTTCAACTAATATTAACCAAACAAAGATGACATAATTAAACCATCATTTAACAACAAAAGAAACTAATAAGGAGGATTTTACAAAACACTCACGTATACTTGTCAGGTCCAAGGTGCACTCCACTTTTGCGTTCCGTCGGGTAGTACTCTGCAATGGGTCTTTAGCCACACCTCTGAATGTGGGACTAACTCTGCATCCCCTCCGTACTCCTTTTCGGCCTGTTCAAACTATTTCGATTAGTTATTGTTCAAAATAAAAGAACTATGTACATAAATGCATTAAATAAAGTAATTTAAAAACATATTATTCGCTCCCTAACAACACGCTGACGAGTAGACCCCCCCATGTAATTGATAAGATATTGGTTGAGATTGAGATCCATAAACCCGCACCTCTAAAAAAAATTAAAAAATTACTTAAGAACACAAGCACCGCATCAAGCCAACAATTTACTCAACCTGAATAAAATATGAATTGTCGAGCAACACCACATCAAGCCAACAATCTTAATAAAGCATGAGGTTTGGAAATAATAGTGAGTACTGAATGAGGTGAAAACCACATGCCATCTCACCTGGAAATTCATTTTGCAGTTCTTTTATTTCTTTTTTAACAATTTACTCAACAACAAAGGACAGTAAGTAACGGGAGAAGAAGATCATGTAGTCGAGGCAGTGATAATTTAAGAGAAATTAGTTTTTAACACAGGGGTTAAATTAGTTTTTCCCAAATTCAACCTTCAATTACAAAATCCAACCTACAATTCACCACCAAATCATCAAACTAACTACAATAGACCAATAAGTCGTCATAAAATTAGGGAAATTCACTAGACCCGAAACCCTAATTGCAACAAAATCCAACATATACAAACTTATTGACTAATTTAACCCCTACACAACTTAACCATAGCCAAACGAGTAAGAAATTCACAACTAATTAGCAAAATTTAGACTAACACAAAAATGCCCAAAATCGAATCAAACTTCAAACTTAATGGATAAAAATCAAATTAAAGGATAGATTGATGTTACCTTGAGTGTAAATTGAGGTTTTTTAAACAAATTACAAGCTTCGGTCTGGAATTTCCGCACGGATTTGAGGCGAAACTAATGTGTGTAGTGTGTGTATTTTTTTTATTTTCTAACTCACGTTATGCTACTGAAATGGGGATAGAGGATATATATTTTTATGTTATTGTCAGCTACGGACATTTCTCTAGCTAAACATTATTATTTTTTCTTTTTTTCTTTTATTCTTCATTAAGCATTATATATAGTATAATATTCAATTAAACTATCAGTTAATCAGCCTTTTTTTTTAATTGGGTCAGCTACCGAATAAAGCTTAACAACCTTGTGCTGATGTGGATCAGCTACGGAATAAAGGCTCACCAACTTTGGCTGATTTGGCACATGGAATAACACCTTTTCAGCTACGGATTATTTATTCACATAGTACGTGGCTTCTATATATTCGCTAACAAACACTACTAGCTGGAATTTGCTACGAATTTTACATCTTGCTAGCGAAATATCTATACCCATTCCCTGTGGAGGAATTTTCGCTAGCTAAACGATCTAGCTAAAAGCTTACATTCTTGTAGTGGAGGTGGATCGGCCATGACACTTCCATACAATATACCAATTGACGATATGCCGACTTCCATGGAGTTTGATCTTTCTACTACGACGTCATTCAGTGACTCAAGAACCCTTGATCATTTTGGGTGATCTGAGTCGACTCCGAGGATCATCGTCTCGTACTACAACTGTTGGGTTTCCAAGTGGGTCCCATGTATTCTTTAACATTTCTACCGGTCCTCCTAGTATATCGACTACTTATTCACAGACAGTTGGACCTTCGGGATAAGAGGCATAGACGGGATCTCCCTAGCCAACATCGTCTCTTGTGGCAGATGAGGCAGGACCTCCTTGTTGCCCATGGATGATGATTTGGACCTCTTATTTGATTCTAAAGATGACGTGGAGAGACCTGGTTGTGGTCAGAATGTTGAGGCTCGTATTCCACATAATCTCAATGATCGCACGTGGGCCAAGTTTAATTCAAAGATGGAATGATGTAATAATGAGAGAAATATTTCCACCTCTATTTTGGCAACCCTGAAGAAATATGTAAAGGTGTCGTACACATCATATAAGCAGAGGACGAAAGAGCATCGTGATCCTGCCTCACAGGCCTTTGAGGTAATTTATACTTTTTAACTTGAGTATAAAAGTATTTATCATTTAACTAATATGAAGTTTACTTATATGTTTGATTTTGATTGTTTTTTTTCATAAATATGCAAAAAACATATTAGTGGAATTCTCACGACAAGCAACGTATTCATGATTTATATCGTCGGACAACCACACAACGTTTCAACAATTCTTTGACAAATGGAAGGGTGTTTGCGACTAGCTCCCATGGCGGAAGGATGCATCCAGGTCACGACCAACCTCTACCTAAACAGGGGCAAAAGGTCTGAATTTCAGAGAAGGTATCCCCGGGTCATGACCAGCTAACGCCCCTTGGAGGGTACTCGATCTACACACCCGGAAAAGGTACCCTCGAGTCTCCTCTGACCAAAGCCACTCGAAGGGTATGCGGCATGAAGGCTTGGACACATCCTTCCCACGATTCGGTGTCATTACGAGTTCGGGTACCCACAAGGAAAGACCCTGGAACCCCACAGACTAAGGAACAAACACTTTTCACTAGGTCCTCTAGGACCCTCCATGAAGGCGGTTTCCAACACTTAGTCAAACATTGAGGAAAAAAGAGCACATAACAAACGTTAAGAACAAGAGTGAATACAAGGAGAAGTCAAGACTTACCACAATTCCAACTAAAGGAGACAACTCACCCATATCAACAACAATGAACGAACCCCGGGTCTCATTCAGAACAAACGACCTAGAAAGCTATCCGATTATTCAGGCCGACCATGGCCCACGACCCGACTCGAAGGACACGACAACCATCATCATTGAACTTAGATCCCAACTGCCCAAATCATGAGAAAAGATCGCACCTCATTGGTCAGAATCATTTATTGGGGCAGAATGCAACAAATCTTATCGGTGCGGATCAATGATTGGAGCAGACTAATTTCCATGCATTAGCTGAGTACCACATCTAAAGAAGACCATTGGAGCAGACATCATCATTACACGCTCAGATGAACTACAGTCAACCCACACTATTAGTCACCTCCTGACAGACGATCCCCATTGGCGCAGAAGACCTTCACGCCATTGGTCACTAGCATTCCACGGAGTAAAGACGACAAGACCGGCCCCATTGGCCAAAGACCTAAGGCTAGCACTATAAATATCCCCTCATTTCAGCAAACTAGGACAACATACAAGCACATCATTCACCACAAAATAAACATAAGAATACTCTCCACAATTTTATACTTTATTGTACTCAGAATTTATCGCATTCTTCTAGCTCTCATTCGTGTTCTCATATGACCCCTTGTAACTCACTCAAAGTCCTTAATAAAATCACTGTGCCTCATTTCTCTTAAATTCGAGATCGGCGATCCGAATAAAAATAATTGAGTAATGATATCCCTGAATATCCCGACCACACAGGCTTGGACGATATTGCCTCACCAAATGGCGCCGTCTGTGGGAACGCCTTAAGTTCTCTGAGGAAAGTTTGAGGAAAGTTGCATGGCCAGAAAAAGAGCTTGAAGAGTACCACCGCTTGTGTCCTCACAATCTAACACAGAAATCAAATCGATGGAGAATAACGATAACGAAACGGAGCGGCAACAGAGCCTTCTGCCCCCTCTTGAAGAAGTTCCAGAACCAAACGATCATGTGCCTCGCCCTGACACGCCAGCACCACCTGCTACTGGCACCCCGATACCACCGGTTGATCAGCAGGCACACCCGAGGGCAGGACCCGCCATGGGCTACGTACATGTGCCATGGGACATGTATCGTAACATGTTCTCTTTAAAAGTGCAAGTATTCTGATGATGTTAGGATAACATTATGATCCCAATGTTAGAGTAACATTGAGAATATAATCTTAATGTTAGAGTAACATCGTAAAGCAGAATCTTTGTTACAATTAAGTTTTTAATGTTTTATTATTGTTTTGCCTTATTCACTTAACTAACTGAGTTCCACAGTTGTGATTGTCTATGGTCATGATCCAAGACACAAACTTAAACATAGGTTGACCGTTCGAAGTTTCCTTAATTAAGTTAACCGCACAACTTAAAAGGAAAGAAGAGTTCGAGTGCAACTAGGAAACATCCAAGATGAGTCCTGATTTGAATAAGGGGTCTTTCCTTAGTTAGTTTACTAACAAATGAACTATTATTCAAGAAGGACTGCGAGAACTTGGAAGAGGAGTTCAACAAGGAAACTAGAAGAATTACCAACCTTGTAAACCTTGAAGTCCAAGTCATGAACCTATATATAGGTGTGAAGTACATCAAGACAAAGACAAGACAATAGCTAATCAATCTTAGACACTTTTATAGAAGAGACACTCATCTCGTTGGACAGAGAGTACAAGGACACTTAAGGGGAGATTGCTGACAAGCCAAATAGGCTTCAGGAGATTGACAACCTTAGATAACATCTCAAGGATCTGCCTTCCTCACAAAAAGGGAGAGAGTAGATCAAATTTTAATTTTTGAGTTTTAATTTTTTTGTCTCTTATCTTAATTTGAACTATTTATGTTAACTGTTTTTATTTATTTTTCTATTTTATCTTTATTCTGATCAAGGAGTATGTGACGACTGAACCCCACGAGCTATGCTCCGATCCGAGTTGGTTCAGTGGTGGCCAACTACTTTACCCAATCCATACTAAAGCGCAACTCATATGAAGGGGTCTCACTTGTTCAGGATCAAAACCATACACGTTTTATAAATTATATTTTGATATATACAGCGAAAGTCTTGGTATTACAAATAATGTAACTATTTTAATGGTTATGCACTAGTGACAAAACACGAATATTCCAAAATGCACGCTTGAACAATTATTCACTTTGTCCATGCTGCCATGTTGATTTTATCCTGAGGAATGGACAGAAGAAACGAGGAATAAGTCTTTAATGACTTAGTGAGATTCATATAAAAGAACTGGTAATGCAAGAATTAACGGTGACCTACTGGATACATTTCGGGAGTGATCTTATCGGTAGAAATAGTCCAACTAGACAATTTGATGTAGCAATAGTACTGGAGTTTTCATAGAATAGTTAATGAACTTGTGTTTAACAATAAACAAATCCAGCCTTATGACTTCTACTATTCTACTTTATACCTCCCCACGAGGAGCGACATCGCAAACAATCAAGAGACATGCTCGAGTACATGTTGATCTAGCACGCGGGTTACAACCAACTCCTAACTGTAAGCGGTGCCTAGATAGATGAGTATCAAGTGAAATTACTTATACCGACAGTCCTTACTGCCCGACAGTAATTTGACTTAATCACCGGGCCCAACTTCCCAAAGGCGTCCCAATGGGTATGACAAATAAACAAACAAGCTAGTAAATCGGATAATATCCGTTGCTCCTTGAGCTACATGTCTCGAACATAGTTCGTTTCTCTTTGCACAATTCAAGAGCCTGCATATGAGATTATAATATTGGAGAATTATCATGATTATGAATAGATATAATAAATAATAAATGATTGGATATGATTTAACGATGAGTAAGAAAATAATGTTATGAGATGAGAAGCCAAACAGTATTATGATGAAATATAGGTTGTTCGAGGTTTGGTAACGGAGTAGTGACTTTTTTGTCCAAGTTCCTCAGGGCCAGATGCCAAACGGGGCTAGAACAAATTAGAAATAGAACCTAGCCTTAACTCGTACGGGGAACCTTGATCGGGTTGATTAGTTCGTCAAACCTTTTACAAATTTAAATAATATTAATAAACTGAATTTATAATTCACCACAACAAATATCAGTACTTTTTCTTCAATTCTCATGTTGGTGAAATTGAGAACGTTCTTGTTAAAATGCTAGTTACAATGTAAATCTTAGTAAATAACACATAAGATTAATTTATGTCATTACACAAAACATAAAAATCTTAGATGATGAATTTAAAGAAAAACATATTACTTAACTAACTCTAGGAAAACTCATCTTTTTAGTCTTTAATCAATTCCAAACTTTTAATAACCACACACCAAATAGGTATCACCTTAAAAGGTATAACTTAGTCATTTATTACTTTATTTTACATAGTAAGTTTAAAAATGCATATACATGTTTTATAACTTAAATATAAAGATATAAACATGAGAGATTTATCAAAACATGTGATAAGGAATGATAAATAATCTTATTTGATGGTTAGGTCATGAAGTGGCAAGAATAATCTTGTAAGACTTATGAAAATAGTATGTTAAACATGATAAATATACCATTTAAATGCTATAAATAAAATCATAAAATGTCAATTCATGATTATAAATCAAAATAATCTAATTATAACTAATACTATATCATGTTAAATTTATGTGTATGATAAATACTTGAATTATAATGACGATTAAACTTATAAATTAAGAAAACAAAGGTTGTGCCAAATAAACTAAAAAATCACTGCAGTTTTGGTTTTACCTTTGATCGGACATTCAAATGAACTTGGTTTTCAAATCTTTTTCTGGTTATGATTTCTAGCATCATGAGAGATGTTGGAATCCAATATTTTGTGAAAACACAAAGGTTTGCAATGCTAAATAATTCTTGCAACATAAGAGTTGCTATCGGATTTCCTGGAAACAGTCTACGATTTATTGATTATGACATCCTAGATCATATTATTTGAGAAAGATGTCTTTACACAAAAGATATAAGACACCAAGTAGAGTATCCAACCGAAATTGGTAGTAAAATAATATTTCTACTATTTGATATGATTTTTCTAAGGTGCAGAATCGACATTTCCTACGACGTAAAAGTTTTGACGTCTTTTTTCGGTAGAAAATTGCAAGATAAAAATCTGGAAAAATTATTTTCCGAATGAAAACACAAAAAGGAACAACTTTTATTTCTACTTTCTTTTGCAGAATCGGATTATTTTGGGCTGTAAAAAATGGTGTAGAAGAGTGAGTATTTATAGGCAAAAATAGTAGTTTAATCATACTTATTTAGGTCCCACCTTGATTATTTTATAATAAATCACAAAAAAATCTTTTAATCATGCTCTTAAGGATGTCATAGTCTACCTCATCAAAAAGATGTCATGGCTTACTTCGTCAATTGGTTAATTGCATATCAAGACCCTCAATTATTTATAATTAAAATTCAAATAGGTATAATTAGATATTTTTGTTACATACATATTTATTTATGTAATTTTTCTAGATAATTTGATCATCTTGGTTAAGATTTGAAATTGAAATATATGTTTTAGGATTAGAGACCTATAAAAATAATCAAAAACTAACTTTTAAGTTTAGGGACTAAAATGCAATTTTTTCTAAACATTTAGGGTCAAAAATAGAAAATTTCAAAAGTTTAAGAATTAAAGTATACATTTATTTTCTTCCTAATTCTTGGGGCGTTACAGAGTATGTTCTTTGTTACAGTTATGACCTATAATTAAGTTTACTGCATTTTGGTACTTAATGTTTCTGCTTATGAAGGCTAAAATGTTTACTGCTAGTACTAACTCTTCTGCAGGTTGTGTTTAAAAGCTGATGTTAAAGTAACTTTGAGATAGTCAATGTTAGAACATCTGGCTGGATTCAATGTTAAGTTAACATTGAGAAGATTGGATGTTATGACAAGATTGAAAGTATCAATGTTAAACCAACATTGAGTTGGAAAGTTCTGTATTAAGGGGGAGTTACTGGTTGAAATTTGTTTTTGCTTTTTTAAGTTTGTTTATGGTTATTTGATCTATTCGAACAGGTTCTTGAGTTTTGTGAAGTAAGGTAAAAAGGGGGAGATTGAAAGTGCAAGTATTCTGGTGATGTTAGGATAAAATTAGAATCTCAATGTTAGAGTAACATTGAGAACATATTCTCAATGTTAGAGTAACATTGTAAAGCATAATCTTTCTTACAATTAAGTTTTTAATGTTTTATTATAGTTTTGCCTTATTCACTTAACTAACTGAGTTCCACAGTTGTGATTGTCTATGGTTGTGATCCAAGAAACGAACTTAAACATAGGTTGGTCGTTCGAAGTTTCCATAATGAGAAGTTTCCTTAATTAAATTAACCACATAACTTAAAAGGAAAGAAGAGTTCGAGTGCAACTAGGAAACATCCAAGATGAGTCCTGATTTGAAGAAGGGGTCTTTCCTTAGTTAGTTTACTAACAAATGAACTATTATTCAAGAAGGACTGCGAGAACTTGGAAGAGGAGTTCAACAAGGAAACTAGAAGAATTACCAACCGTGTACAACACACCTTGAAGTCCATGCCAAGAACCTATATATAGGTGTAAAGTACATCAAGACAAAGACAAGACAAGAGCTAATCAATCTGAGAGATTTGTTTACAAGTTGTTGAGTGTTGTCTTGCTTTTGCAAAGTTTGTGAGTTGTAAAATTAGTTCTAGATTTAGAATTAATAAAAAAATTCTTGTCTCCTTTGTTGAGTTCGAGCAACTTGAGAGTTAGGAGCTTGAGAGTTGTGAGAAACACCTTTGTTAAACCCTGGTGGTATTTTGCCTATGGCTCGGAAGATCATATTAATATATTATCTTCTTAAATTCGTGTTCTTTATTTTCTACTGCACAATTATTCTGGCCTGGTGTTAAAGTAACACTGTTAGTTTACCATTAAACTCAAGTATTAACCCGATCCACAATTTCACGCTCGATTCAACAGAAATGGAGCCACGGTCTCGGAGAATGATCGTGGCCATAAGAGTGAACGCCTCGAGAAACAGAGGGGCCCTTCATGCCATTGATCTGTGCCTCGCTTGCATGCCTAATTTGAAGAAGTGTCACAAGGTGACGCTCGCACATCTCCTCTTCATCGCAAAAAGAGACCGCCATCGCTGGATACAGCAAGCTCGGTCGACGCACCCCCGGGAAGATAACCTCTCAGACCACCTCGTTCTCAGGGGGCAGCCTGGAATCCTCCAGACCTGCACAACCCCTACTAAGCTGAGCCCGTTGGAAGGTGCCAACGTTCGCCGACCCCAGATGCCCTTCTGGGGTATGATGAAACAAATGCAAATGGAGTTGCGAGATCTCCACCGTAACCTCAACCCGGAGGAGGAGGTAGCATACTGGGAATCGCCATTCGCGCCTCACATAGTTGACCCTCATAGTCCCTCTTACCATGAAGCCAGCAGGACTCCCGACCTGCGCCGAAGAAAGCACCTATGGCGATCCCCGTGAACATATCAACCAGTACTTAGCATGCATGGATCTGGCATCGGCCCTCAATTACGCCATGTGTCGAGTCTTTCGAGCGACCCTCACTGGGCGAGCCCAATTTTGGTTTTCCCAACTACCGCTGAAAACCATCCAAAGCTTTGAAAAGGTAACCTAGATGTTCGTAAGGCAGTTTGCCTGCAACAGGGTCTTCCCAAAGACTTGCGGTCACTTGTTTAACATTTGACAGAATGTGGATGATCCCATTAGGGACTACATGCGACGATTCTCTAACGTCATAGGTGAAGTGACCCGTTTTGACCCTGGAATGCTCTCTGATATCATCGTCTGAGGTTTGTTGCCAAGAGACTTCTCCACCTTCCTTATGAGAAATCGAGCCATCAATATAGATGATTTGATGCAGAAGGCAAAGTCTTTCATGAATCTAAAATAAACACGCAAGATTCTGGAGGCTACGAAAGCATCACGAGCCCTGGCTCCCTCCAAAGGGAAGGAGAAAAAGGACGATAAGGAAGAAGGAAATAGGAAGAGAGTCAAGAAGAACTTGGATCTGGTACCCTTACCCCACATGATAGTGACTCTTACAGAGGTCATGACCATCATGGGGAAATAGCGTATCTTTAAGTGGCCCCGTGTTGGGAAAGATGCCCAGAGGCTCATACACACATGGAAGTTCTGCATGTACCACCGGGCGTATGGACACCTAACAAACGATTGCATCCACCTCCAACAAAAAATCTCCAGACTCCTGAAACTGGGCTACTTAGAGGAATATGTGGTACTCGACAAACATAACTCGGCAAAAAAGAGAGCGCGAGACGAGGCACCTAAGAAGAAAAAGCAGCGCTCGGTGACCCCCGAGGACGATGAGCAAGAGCCTCTGGAGCAGGAACTACTACCCCCACCTCCTTGCACCTATCGCGACAACACCCCCACGGGCCGTACTGTCAACATGATTGAAGGAGGAGTGTTATCTGTAACTAAGAAAGAAAAGCAAAATTACATTCAAAAAGCAGGAAATGCTGATAGCAAGCTAGAGGTCTTTGCTGCCTGAGTAGTTGACCAACCAGTCATCTCCTTCAGGCCAGAGGACGTCCTGGGCGTCGTGTATCCCACAAAGATCCCCTTGTGGTCACATCCACCATATTGGGAACCGAAGTAAGAAGAATACTCGTGGACATCGGAAGCTCGGTTAACGTATTTTTACGTTCCTAGCTCTAGGCATCTCCCAGAGACGATTGGAGTTAGTAGAGATACCCTTGTGGGGTTCTAGGGAGAACAGTGCCAAATGGTGGGACTCATTACCCTTCCGATGTTGTGAGGGGAAGGTGCTACACGCCGTACCAAGCCAACCAAGTTCTGGATAGTGGATGCTCCCTCCCAGACATACAATGCCATCTGCGGAAGACCACCCTTCAGACCTTCAAAGCGGTCGCATCCACCTGCACCTGAAGATTAAGTTCCCGACCCTTTTTGGGGTGGGAGAGGTCATAGGGGATCAAACTCTAGCTCGTGAGTGCCGTATGAACGCCTTGCCAATCGAGTCTGACCCTTCCGAAGCTGGACCTTCGACCAAGAGAGCCCGCTCGGAGGAGATTCTAGTCCAGCCCGCTGAAGAACTCAAAATGATAGAACTGGTGGACGATGCTGAAGGTAAAATGGTAAAAATCGGTTTCCCACATCTGGGAAGAGATAGAAAAAGCCATCACAGCCACCCTCAGATCGTTCCACCACCTCTTCGCCTGGAAAGACGGCCCCCCTGGGCTAATCAGCTAAATGATATGCGTACATGAACTTAACGTGTATCGCGCGGCCAAACCGGTCTAACCACGAAAGTGAAACATGCTACCCGAGCGAAACAAGGTAATTCGAGCAGAAGTTCAACGGCTCATAGACCTTCACCAAATTCGAGAAGTACGATACCCATAATGGTTGGCCAACGTGGTCCTCGTTTCAAAAATTAGGGGGTCTATGGCGTATGTGTGTGGATTTCACCGACCTCAATAGTGCTAGCCCCAAGGACTATTACCTGCTCCGTAGCATCGATATGTTGGTCGACTCTACAGCAGGTTGCGCACTCCTGTCTACCATGGATGGGGATCAAAGCTATAACCAGATCCCAATGGCCAGCCACGACCAGTAGAAGACCAGCTTCATCACGAACATCGGCACTTTCTGCTACTTAGTCATGCCTTTCGAGCTCAAAAATGCCGGTGTCACGTATCAGAGGTTGGTCAACCTCATATTCGAAGGACTGATCAGGGAGACAATGAAGGACTTTGCCGATGACTTGATCGTTAAAAGTCAGAGGGAGGCGGATCACGCCCGTGATCTCGGATGAGCCTTCGAAATTATGGACAAATTCAGAACAAAGATCAACCCTCGAAAATGTTCTTTCGGCATCCGATGGGGGAAGTTCCTGGGGTATATGGTCACCCAAAAGAAAATTGAGGTCAATCTCGAAAAGGCAGAGGCCATACTTAACATGGAATCACCAAAGACCGTACGGGGCGTACAAAAGATAACGGGCAGAATGGCCTCGCTACGTAGGTTCATCTCGCGCTCCTCGGAGAAAGGCCTTTCTTTCTTCAAGATCCTCAGAAACATAAAAGACTTCCAGTGGACCGACCTGTGTGAATAAGCCTTCAAATCGCTAAAGGAATACTTTGTCAAGCCACCCCTCCTAGTAAAACCCGTCCCCAAGGAAATGCTCTTCCTATATCTAGCCATGGGAAAAGAATCGGTAAGTGCTGTCCTGGTCTGAGCTGAAGGAATGGATCACCTACCCATCTACTACATTAGCAAGACCCTCCTGGATGCTGAGACTTGATACTTTCGCATCAAGAAGGTCGGACTAGCCCTTGTGTTCGCGGTACGAAAGCTCTAGGGTTACATCCTAGCCCATCATATCACCGTACTCATGGAGCACCCCCTCCGAACCATCCTTAACAATCCAGAGGTTTCAGGAAGGATGATCAAGTGGGCCATAGAGTTGGCGGAATTTGACATCACTTATTCCCCCCGCCCGGCCATAAAGGCTCAGGTACTCGCTGACTTCATTACCGAAATATACGAGGAACCCGAAAAAGATGAGCCCGACCTCTGTGGCACCTCTACATTGACGGATCATCCACTAATACCCACAGTGCGGGTAAGCATAGTCTTCGAGAAAATAGCTTCAAACGAACAGGAGACCATCTTGGAATTCGCCGTGCGATTAGAGTACCATGTATCCAACAACTAAGTAGAATATGAGGCCCTCTTACTAGGAATCCGCCTAGCTGACGAGGCAAAATACGAAGGATATTGGTCCACATCGACTCCCAACTCGTGGTTCAACAGATCCATGGGACCTACGAGGTACGAGAAGAAATATGAAGAAATGCTTGGAAGCAGTCCTTGCGGGAACGATCCAGTTTCAAGAATTCTCAATTAAGCAAATCCCTAGATCGGAAAATCAAGATGCAGACGCCTTGTCTAAACTCGCCAGTCAAACTCAAACCATCAGCAGTCTAAGGATAACCTTCTTTACAGCCCATAAGATGTAAAGGTAGGGTCAAGATAAGTAAAACCAGATGGTCGCGACCATTGAAGAAGATTGGATGAGGGAGATCATCGACTTCATTAGGACCCTAGAAAATATGTCCATGACCGAGCCAAACAGCCCGTCATGTACCGACGCACTGCCCGTTACTACATACAGAATGGGGTCCTATTTCAAAGATCATGGTCTTACTCGACCTCCCGGTTCGTTAATAAAGAAGAGGCACGCCTCATCGTGAGAGAGATCCATGATGGATGCTGCAGAAACCACTCGGGAGGAAGGAGTATGGCGGTCAAAATTATTCGTCAAGGATACGACTGTCCGACCACGGCAGCTGATTGTGAAGGCTACGCACAAAATTTTTAAAAATGCCAATGAGACACCAACCAGCTGCCCCTTAAGAACCGGAGAACGTCCCTTGCCCGTTCGCTAACTGGGAAATAGACATCGTGGGTGCCATGATCCCCGATAGTGGTCATAAGAAATTCATGCTGGTAGCAGTGGACTACTTCATTAAGTGGCTCGAGGCGGAACCCCTCTCCAAGATAACCAGCCAGGTCATGATAAACTTCCACTAGAGAAATATCCTAAGCCAATATAGGGGTCCCACAACAGCTGGTGAGCGATAATGGCCTACAGTTTTGTAACAACCTCGTGGAGAAATAGTGTGACAAATGGGGGATCAAGCACTATTTTATAGGGGTCGGATACCCCTAGGAAAACGGTTAAGTAGATGCGACTAACAAGATCCTCCTGAAAATCTTAAAGACTCGTCTAGACCAATACCAGTCAAAGTGGGTAAGAGAAGTCCCTGGAGTATTGGGGGCCTACCGCACTACCCTGCAGTCGGCGATGGGGGAAACCTCATATAGCCTCGTCTACGACACCAAATCGAAAGTCCCTTCTGAAGTGGTAAAGCAAAGCCTACGTGAGAGAAATTATAGATATTATTATTAACGGGTTGGATATTATAACCTAATTAACGGAGTAATTTAGGGGTTGGAACGCTTTACCCGAGGTTCAAAAAGCGTTGATTATATAAGGATAATAGTGATACGAGAATATTTCTTCTTTTATTCACTGAATTTCACTCCTTTTATGTCTCTGTCCCTTTTTCTTAAGTTTTTCTTTCTTTAACTGATTACCTCCCTTTATATAGAGTTTGCTAGGGACAGGTGTCGTTGTGCATGTATTTTGGTAAGTACAGGTGTTGCAATATGTGCAAAAGTGCAAAAAGATAAGATAAGATAGATTCTTGGTCTACTAGATGCTGACTAGGCTGATCTTTTTCTTTCGATAGCTCCCGGATCTTCGTGGGACTGTTTTTTTGGATGCTGATTCCCGAGGGGTGTTTTCGTCTTTTAGTTGGTATCCGAGTGGTTTGACATAGTCTCCAAGGATTTGTCTTGATCTCCGAGGGCTTTAATTTGATCTTCAAGGGGTTGACTTGATCTCCGAGGGCTTAACTTAGCCTTCGTGGAGTAACATTTTCTTGTCCTAGTCCTCGTAATGGTTTTCTGACGACTTTTGTGTTGGGATTCATTTTTGTTCTGAGACTTGATTTCAGGAGTGATGTTCCGAGGGCGTTTCGTGTTGAGGAGTCTTCAGCAAAGAAGTGTTCTCGTGAGTTTATGGGACTCGGGGTCCTTTGTGGTCCCTCGTGGCGGTTTTGATGGATATCCGAGTCGCATGGATTCATCGGGCGTTGTTTTTTTCATGATGCCACGTGGATATCTTTTCTTTATTCATCGTTGACTTTCCATGGGACGCTTTGTGTCTCCTCGGGTATTTATATGGCTTTTAGGTCAGGGACCGTGCGGATTTGTAACGCTCCGAGGGCCTCCTCGTGGGAGGTGGTTACATCTCATCGGAAGTACTCGTAACAATAGTATTGTCCGCAAATTAATTCCCATGTTTAGGACTAATATTTTCTTTAATCCTGCATTTATTTTTTTACGGTTAACATTAGCCCCCCCCCAAATTTCGATCGCCTTCGTAGAGGCGAGGGAACTTTTATTTTATACCCTCTATGGGGTGTGGGGCTTTTTTGGTGTTTTTCCGAGGGGTATGTGCAGATATTTACAATTATTTAAAAACGGATCATGTAGGATTTACCTTATTACCCCTGGGGGTACTTCCTTTAAGCGTGCGGAGGTGTCGGGGTGTGGAAATCGTTGACCAGTTTAAAACTTCAAAGCATCTGACCGTTGGTAACAGTCAGATTGGTAACGTCGTGGCACGCGGATGCGGCGGAGACGTGGGGTTTTGAATGAGCTCCACGTTTGAAGAGCATCTGACCGTTGTGGTTTTAGGGTTACAAATAGGGGAACTATTCACCCTCTTTCTCACTTCTACCACTTTTTTTTGCGATAATTCTTCTCCAGAGCAAAAGCTTTTCCGTCTCTCGTTTTTCTTCATACTTTTAAATTCTCAGCAAATTCATACTCCCTTTTCTTCACGCTTCAAATTTTCAGTAAATTTATACGCCCTTTTCTCCTCGTTACTATTCAAATGGCCTCTTCCACCAACACTGATCCTATTGCCGCCTCCACTACCTCTGGAGTTACTGCTCCGATTGATTCCCAGGTGGGGACGGGGAGTGCTCCGACTGGAGTAATTACTCGTAAGCGAAATGGGGAGACTTCTACTATCGTGGAGAGTAGCGCCGCCGCCAAAAAATCTAGGGTTCCTAAGTCAAAGAAGGCTGCTGCTGCTCGTGATTTTGCGAAAGTCGAGAAGGTTCAGAGTATTGCTACTCGTGAGCAGGTGCTGGATTTGTTCACCAATACCGGAGCTTTTCAGAAGAACATGGTATTTCAAATTCCTACGAAGGACCAAAGGGCTTGTTACCCACCTCCAGGGATGTTGATGGTTTACTTCGCCCAGGTGCGGTATGGGTGGCGCTCATTTATGCCACCCTTCTTCTGTGAAGTGTTCAAGGCGTGCAATATCAGTCCGAGTCAATTGGTTCCGAACGGATTCGCCGCCCTCTGTATCTATGTCTTTTGGTGTCAGGTAAATGGGTCGGAGTGTGGGGTGGACCACTTTTTTGCTATTTTTGACATAGTGGTCTCCCCCGGGGGGTATCCGTTCTACCACGTTCGCCATCGGAATAATAGCAGGCATTATGCGAAGAGGATTTTGGACGCTTCAATAAGCTCGCACAGTGTCTGGAAGAACAGGTACTTCTTCGTGAAACCAGCAGAAGGTGTATGGGACATGCCTTTTGATTGGAGAGAAGGCGCGTCTTCCGTGCACACTTTGGATCAAGATGTGGTTTTATCTTCGGTGATATCACATCAACTTCGGATGGAGTCAGAGGATTTCCTGATGTTGTTCGAGGCGTCTGGGCTTCATTACGTGGTGTTCACTGATGATGCGGTCGAGAAGCCGTTGTCCCTTTCTTCCAATGTTGTGACCTTGTTTCGTAAGTATCCGATATTTGTTTTATTCCCTTTTTTGTCATGGAAATAGGTTATAACTGTATTAGCTGGTTCTTGGGTGGTACAAGGGATGTCTTGGTGAAGTATTATTCACACTCGGGCTCCGCGGATCCTGTTCCGAGTGGCATTTCTGATGCTCCAGGAAGGTGACCATGACGAGGTTAACGCTCCAGGAGGTTAACGCTCCAGAAGGTATGCACATGGGTTCTGAGGTGGGTAGAGCTCCCGAGGATCACGCCCCTCTATACATAGATGCTGTCGGGGTGATCCGAAATGCAGTTCATTTGCGCCAGGTTGGTCCTTGGGCTCAAGTGCCAGTCTCCGGGTCCGATACGGTAAGTTCTCCGAGGGTTTCCGAAGAAGGGATTTCTCCGAGGGCTGGTGGGGAGGGTTCTGCCCAGAAGACTACGGAGGTGGTGGTTATATCTTCTCGGGATCCGTCTCCCGATTCTTCTCGTGGAGCTGAGCCCATGTCTCCGAGAGTCCCAAAATTCTCGGAGAAGGCCGTGTCTGAGTCTGTTCCATTCGGTAATTTCTTGCTAACCTTTAAAAATATTTTCTGAAGTTTTTTGAAGAGTCTGGATCATATATTGATGCTCTCTCCTCTGGTGCAGGTACTGTGGATAAGGGACAGGCTCCAATGATGGAAGAGTCTGCTCATTTCGATAAATCTTTTCTACCTATCTTTTCCTCTATGTATAATTTTTTCTAGTGTCATTCTCTCTTCTTACATATGCATGTTTTTTCTTGTAGAGGAGGAATTTTTGGCACAATTTTATGTTCCCGGTCTAGAGGCTTCCTTGGGGGACTCGGAGGATATTCAAGGGGAGTTTGATCCCTCATCCGAAGACATGGAGGCTAAGGTGGAGCTTTCGAACTCACTGATTGGGGAGGCGGGTACATCCACAGCCGCGGGAGGTCCACGGGCAGTTTTTACCGACTCGGATGTGGTGACGCCAATTCCGGGGACTACTCCTCCGAGGGGTCATGTTCCGATGACCTTATCTCTGAGGGGTCATACATTTCAAATGCCCATTCCTCCTCGTGGAGCGGAGGGGAAACCTTCATCCTGGACTGTAGGGGATGCTTATCGAGAAATCCTCCAATTTTTTGCTTCCTCCAATTCCACATTTGCCGAGGGATTTCAGTTCCTGTACACCAGCCTTAACTGGATGGGGTTGATGGTAAGTTTCATGTTTCCTCGTCTCTTATTCGTATTTGCTTCCTCGTGTTGTATGCTATATGTTAACAATCTTTTCTTTTGCTTTTCTTTTTGCAGGTAGGAAAGACTCGGGAAACGGTTGCTGCTGTTGAGCAGCGTGGGTTGAAGAGCATGGAGGAGGTGGAGGCACTCCGAGCACAATTGGCGCCTCTTCTGTTAAGGGATAAGGAGAGCCAAACAAGGGAGGAAGTGCTCCATACAAAGATCTCTGCTTTCGAATTCACTCTGCAAAGGGCCGAGAAGACGATCGAGGATTTGCGCCACAGCCTGGAAAAGGCGGAATCTGCATATAAGCAGATAGAATCCTCTGAGAAGACTGCAACAACCAGGGTAGACCTTTTGGAGAAGGAAAAGAAGGAGTCCGAGGGGACTCTTAATGCTCAGATCGTTGCTCTTGAGAAGGAGGTAGCGGAGGGTTTGCAGAGGGAGAGGGAACTTCAGGAGGTGTTGGGGCAGGTCACTGATAGGGCAGAGTCAGCAGAGGGGAAGTTGGCAACGTTTCTTTCTCCCGGGGCGGTGCAAGCCAAAATTGATGCGGCGGTCCAACTAGCTCAACAAGAGACCTTTAGACAGCAGCCGGAGCTTTCCGAGAGGCCGCCCCAAGAGGTTTTATCGGGTCATATGCTGTGGGGTTATCTGGAGTGCGCTAGAGTGGCGAAGCCCCTACTGCGGCCGGACGTGGACTTCACTAAGTCCTTTGACCTGCGTAAGCTGAAGAAGCCCTCATCCGAGGATTGTCGTGTACTCGTGGGGAGGTTTGGTGGCACGTTATCCCATCGGGTTTCTCCTACACCTTCTCCGCTACATTCAGCGAGTAGTCCGAGTCCGAGACTTAGTGGTTCCGGGGGGATATTCTCACCGATTTCACGTCTGGCTCCGATGGGTACCTTTGCTGAGGCGACGTCCCCTTCGCGTCCTACTCCGCCTCCATCAACCATAGGGGCATAGTATAGAACTTTTATTTTTGCTTTTTTCTTTTAATAAGTGTAAATTTTCAATTACTTAATTTTCTGACCTTTTTCGTACTGTATGGTCATTTTCCGAAGACTTCTCGGGACTTATCAATAAATAAATCATTCCTTTCTTGCTCTACTTTGTCTTTTCCATTAGTAACTATTTAGCAGCCATAATTACTTAACTATTTATTTAATGCTTAAGGATAAGTTCACCAAACAAACTTAACTATTTATTTAATGCTTAAGGATAAGTTCACCAAATAAACTTGCTGGCCAAGTAAAACTTGTAGCAGGAGGTGTCCTCATGCATGAGGTTTTACCATTTCCATTGGTTTTTTACTGGACACGTGGCCTTAGTAATTAATCTAGCTTGGGCAGCTCATGCTTTATTTGTGGGCAACAGTGTATATATGAGCAAATGTGTAGTGAATTTTATCACAGCTTTCTTTTAGAAAAAGAAATATCTTTTAGATAGAGTGTTCACCGATTTTCTTTGCAAAATCTACTTTTCAGATTTTGCGCAGTTCTTTGTGAAATAGGAGAGTAAAAACTTACCCGAGAAGATGATGCCCCCGTATTATAGGAAAGGAGGGTCCGTTTCCTCTCATAATTCCACTCGGAACTCGGTTCGGACTCCTCCGTTGGCGTTAGGAGTGCGCCATACCTCCTCAGCTAGCTTTTCCTCTAGGCGGTATAGTTTAGATGATGATATTGCAGCTTTCTTGGGAAGTCCTTCGGGGAGAGTTGCTGGGAGATCCTCAAATGCTGAGTCCCGCAGGATGACTCATATTCGAGAGGTATTTATGGGTAGGGGGTCTTATACTCTGGCGGATCAGTCTTCAGAGTTTGATATGCTTTCGTTAAACCCCCTAAAGTTGATGGGCCGCGGTCAAGTGGGCACTGTTACGAGTAATGAGCATGAGGGGTCTGTTATGACCCTTTTTGCTGAGTATAGTTTAGATTATACCCAGTATGATGTGGTCATACCACACTCCGAGCAGAGGGCCTACGATCCCCCTTCGGGATTCTTGACGGTGTACTGTGATCAAATGAGGTGTGGGATGCGGGTGTTTTTTCACCCTTTTATTCAGACTCTCTTCCGTTATTGGCAAATATATCCTAGCCAGTTGACGCCAAACTCGTATCGTCACTTGGTGAGGTACATCTTGTGTTGTGAGCTTCTGAACCTCCCCATGTCTCCTCATCGGGTGGGAGCCGTTTTTGCCTTGCGCCCCTGTGCGGGGGTCCTCCTTTTTTCAGCTTGGCCTATCGGGACATCGATAGAACCTTCACTCGTGTATCCAATCCGCGTTCTCGTAGAGGGGATTGGAGGCGGAGGTTCTTTTTCGTTCGCCCGAGGGGACAATCAGCAGATTTATGGGGAGTACCTCTCCGATGGGGTCTTGGATACATTACTCCCAACTCCGAGTCGTGGACACGTGAGGAGGGGGTGTTGTCTCATTCTGAATTGTTCTCGGGTACCTACGACATAAGCAGCTTATTAGAGTTCCCCGAGTCTCTGATATTGGCAGGTCTTCAAGAAGGGGTAGAGATGTTCGATCTCCCCGTTCAGCCGCTTTATAACAATTTCTTCTTTCGTAAGTTATTCTTCTTGTCTTTGTTGTTATGGGATGTTTTCTGTTGCCTTGAGTTTATAGCATACTTGTTTTCCCGATAGGTTCGGAGATGCAAGCGTTTGCGATAAAACCTTTCGACAAGGTCTTTTTGGCGCAGACGCTGAATGATGGGTATGCCTTTTCGGAGGAGGGTAGCTCCGATCACTCGAGCTTTGATATTGTGGCGAGTCTTCCTTCGGAGAGGAGGGAGCAAGGGGTCTTACTTGCCGCAGCCCCCCCAGCTCCCGCTGTTTCCAACGATCCCGCCGCTGTTCTTCTTTGGATGGATTTTCCAGTGCCGCGGTTGGTATCGCACTCATTTTCGGGAGATGTTGTGAACGTAATGGAGGAGGGTTTTTCTTCTTCTGTTCCGAGTGGGTCCCTTCCCCTCGGGAAGGGCCCTACCCGAGTTGTTCGTCCACCTCTTGAGGGTAATCCTCTTCTGGCGGGGATTCGTCCCCTCGGAGAAGGAGGTTCCGCCCCTTCGTCTTCCTCCGTGGCAGATTTTTGCCGAAATTACTTGAGCGGGTTGTTGAATGCAACAGACTGTGAATTTATGAGGACATTCCCTCTATCCAGTCTTCAGGATCTTGCCTGTAAAGATTTGTGCGAGGTATATCAATTTTTCATTTGTTCTATTTAGCACTAACCTTTGTTATCCCTTTGGTGCTGATGGGTTGATTGGCATGCAGATTTACATGGTTTTGAACGCCATCGGATCCCGATGAGAGTCTTCTTCTGACCCTGATTTGATATATCACCGTCGGGATGAGCTAGAGAAGGGTTTGCTTGAAGCTCACGAGGAGATAACCCGGTTGGCCGCAGATAAGGAGGCTGCTCGGGAAATTCACGAGGGGGTTTTGCAAGCCAAGAAGGATAAATCTTGGGAGTTGGAGCGTCGGCTGGTCCTTGAGAGGGCTCGCATATTGAATTTGGAGAGGAGGATGGAGGATTTAAGGGACCAAGTTCAGTTTTCCAACGAGCAGTTCATACGCGCTACAAAGGAAAGAGATGTGGTATCTCAACAACTGTTGGAGACAACTCGTACTCATGAGGTGGCGTTAGTGATGGCCCAGGTCCATGCAGTGTTGGAGGTGGTGGGTTCATCTAGCCCTCTTGAGTCTCTTCATAAGGAGATGCGTGATTTGGTATGCATAGGTTATCGTTTATGCCGAGATGCGGTCCAGGCTCTGTCAGGATTTCCTTCGGGCCTGGTTATCCCTGAGCTTAGCATTTGCCAAGTTTTTGCAGAAGTTCCCCCCTCAGTTATCGGGGATCCGGCCGTTCCGATGGTGATTGTCGATGACCCTGCTTCACTATCTGAAGAGCAACACAACCGACTTGTCAGGGAGGGAAAGCGTCCAATAGAGGACGTTTCCGTGTAAGCGGAGATATCATAGATTTTGAAAGTGCAGGTTTTCTGGATGTTAGGATAACATTGAGATTTTCAATGTTAGAGTAACATTGCACGTCCAGAAACTATTTTACAATCTAGTTATTATGATTATTATTATTGTTTTGCCTTATTCATCTAACTAACTGAGTTCCACAGTTGTAGTTGTCGTTGATTATTATTCAGGAAACAAACTTGCATTAGGTTGGACGCTCAAAGTTTCTAAGATGAGAAGTTTCCTTAATTAAACAAACGGCTTATAAAAGGAAAGAAGAGTTCTAGTGCAACTAGGAAAGCTTCCAAGGGAAAGTCCTGAATTGAAGAAGGAGTCTTTCCTTAGCTAGATCACTGGCGAAGGAACTATTATTCAGGAAGGACTGCGAGAACAAGGAAGAGGAGATCGAGAAGGAAACAAGGAGAATTACGAACCGTGTACAACACACCTTGAAGTCCAAGTCAAGAACCTATATATAGGTGTGAAGTACATCAAGACAAATAACGAGACAAGAGCTAATCAATCCGAGAGATTAATTTACAGTTGTTGAGTGTTGTCTTGCTTTAACAAAGTTTTTAAGTTGTTAGAATAGATCTAAGAGTGAGGAGCTTTTAGAGATAGTCGAAGCAACTCTTGTGTGCTTTGCTTAGTTCGAACAATTCGAGAGTGAGGAGCTTGAGGGTTGTGAAAACGCCTTTGTTAAACCCTTGTGGTATTTTTCCTACGGCTCGGAAGTTAATATAATCCTATATTCACTTCTTAAATTCGTGTTTGTTTATTCCGCTGCAAACTGTTACTCTGGTCTGCTGTTAAAGTAACATCGTAGAACTAACAGCAAACACAAACTGCTGTTAGAACTTCAGTGTTAAGTTAACATCAACAACGTATCGACCCGATCCACAATTTCAATTGGTATCAGAGCCAAGCACCAACTTCACCGGTGTTTGGCGTTGATACGACAAGATGGACAATTCCAACCCTAATACCAGCAGGTTGCCTGTATTGGAGGGTCCCAACAACTATGCCTACTGGAAGACCAGGCTCAGAGTCCACATCAAATCCATCGACCTAAGAGCTTGGGACGCAGTACTAGAAGGCTACACCATTCCCTACTTGCCAAGAGATGGAGATGCTGATCTGGTACCTAAGCCAAAGGGACAATGGACAGCCAACGAAATTGCTCTCTACAACTTCAATGAAAAGGCTCTCAATGCTATTTTTAGCTGGGTAGGTAATCATATGTTCAAACTGATTCAAACTTGTTCTACTGCTAAAGCTGCATGGGAAATTCTTGAATTACATTGTGAGGGTGATGTGGCTGTGAGGGACTCTAAATATAGAAAACTTTTGAGGGACTTTGAGAAGATAGAGATGGGTGAGGATGAAAGCATTGATAGTTATTTTGAGAAACTTCTAGATATTGCTAATCAGTGCCAAAACTTAGGTTTTATCATCCCTAATCAAACCATGGTCTACAAAGCCTTTAGAACATTATCCTCTAAGTTTACTGTCAAAATAATTGCTATGAATGAGTCTAGAGATCTTGCCAACATGGACTTTCAAACATTAATGAACACTCTAAAAGAATTTGAACTAGAATTCCTAGGAAAGTCCAGTAAACAACTTGCTTTAGCCTTACTAGGTACTAGCTCAGATTCTACAGGGAGTGATGAGGATGAATATGAGTTGATCTCTTCTAACTATGGTAACATCACTAGGAAGTTCAGTAAATTGGGCTACAAAGATAAAAGTAAAGAAAAACAACCCAGTAATGCTGCTGTTAGTTATAAGAAATTGCCCCCAAAGTTTGTAAAATACATGGCATCTAAGAGCACTCCTCAAGATGCTGAGAAATTGAAAGATGTCAAGTGTTATGAATGTAAGGGGTATGGTCACTTTAAACATGAATGTGCTAACACCCTCAGAACAAGAGGGAATTCTCATTGGGTTTGTGTAGATGACTTTAATGAAGCTGACTTCGAATATGGAACAAGTGCTGATGAACAATCTGAGGAAATCAACACTGCTGCGCTTTGCACTCGGATCATCTGGTCAGGAGAAGACTCCAGAAACTGCCAAGAATCTCAATGTTACTCTAACATTAGAGAACCAACAGCAAAGCAGGAGATCTTCTTTGGAGACTGGAACAGCAATGACACACATGTTAACCATGACACACTCCCTGATTGTGATGATGCTAACTTTGATTGTTTTCATGGCTCAGTTGATCTAGAAGAGGAGTACTTCAATGAAGATGAGATGTCCCAGGAGGAAATTCTTGATGACCTACATACAACCTTTCTCAGACTTGAGAGAGAGAATGTCAGACTCATAAAGAAAAATAAAGCACAAAAACATGACATTGAATGTTTGAAGAACATGTTGAAACTCTATGAAAGAGATCTTGACAAAGCTGAAGCTGAGTTGAAAGAGGTAAAGGATAAACTCAAGAAAGACACACAGATCATAGCTAAATGGAATGCAGGTACTTCTAAACTTGATGAGGTACTAAGCATGGGAAATTCAGGTTCATGTGGTCTGGGATTTGTTGAGAAACCTTCCACTTCAAATGTTAATTCTGCCTATCTAACTTCTAGCTTTGTTAAAGAATCTGACTCTAAGAGTTTAGGTACCATCAACACTGTGAGAAGTAAACCTACTTTTATCTGTCAATACTGTTACCAACCAGGCCACATAAAACCATTCTGTAGAAAATTTATAAGAGAATGTGGTAAGAAAACAGTTACTGAACCCAATGTTAGAACAACAGCAGTTTCTGATGTTAGACCAACATTAGGTTCAGGACAGAAAGGTAGAACTTGGGTAGAAAAAGTTAAGACCCCTAAGATTAAAGTTGTTTGCAATGTTGTTTTCTCTGCTGTGTACTCTAACCTTTCAGGTAAATGGTACTTCGATAGTGGATGTTCAAGACACATGACAGGCAGCAAAGAGAATCTTAAACAAATGGTACCTTTGAGTGCTGGAACAGTGACCTATGGAGGAGGCACCAAAGGAAAAATCATTGCCAATGGGACGTTGAATGTTGATGGATTCCCTCCCTTGAAGGATGTGTTGTTGGTAGATGGGTTAAAGGCAAATCTAATCAGTATCAGTCAGCTGTGTGATGATGACTTACTGGTTACATTTGATAAGATATCTTGTGATGTTTATGATAGTGACAATGTTCTTGTGATGACAGGTACTAGATCCAAAGACAACTGCTATCTAGCTCAGGAGGAAGCAGAATGTTTCCATGCCAAGATAGATGAGGCTTCTATATGGCATAGGAAACTTGGACATGTTCACTACAGAAACCTTGAGAAATTACAGAAAGTTGATGCTGTAAGAGGCTTACCAAAGCTGTCTTGTCCAGGTAAGCTTGTGTGTGGTGATTGCCTCAAGGGTAAGCAAACCAGAGCAGTTCATACACCCCTACAAGTACAGAATGCTAACCCTAGATCTAGTAGGTGTTTTGAATTGCTGCACATGGACTTAATGGGTCCAATTGAGGTAAGTAGTCTCAGTGGGAAGAGATATGCCTTTGTGATTGTAGATGACTTCTCTAGATACACTTGGGTAAAATTTCTTAAAGAAAAGTCAGAAGCTTTTGATCAGTTCAAAATTCTTTGTGCTAGTATTAAAAACTTGTATGGCTCCACTGTGACTAAAATTAGGTCTGATCATGGTAAAGAATTTGAAAATGCTAGTTTTGATAACTACTGCAATGCTAAAGGTATTTTCCATGAATTTTCAGCTCCTAAGACTCCCCAGCAGAATTGGATTGCTGAGAGAAAGAACAGGACTCTTCAAGAGATGGCCAGAGTTATGCTCAATGCCAAAGACTTATCCAAAAGACTCTGGGCTGAAGCCTTAAATACTGCTTGTCACATTAGTAACAAGGTGTATCTTAGACCTGGAACTAACATGACTCCATATGAACTCTTGAAGGGTGTAAAACCAAATGTTGCATATTTTCATGAATTTGGATGTGATTGTTATCTACTGAATGACAGGGATTATCTGAGTAAATTTGATTCTAAAAGTGAAAAATGCATCTTTGTAGGATACTCAGCCAATAGTACTTCCTTTAGAGTCTACAATCTTAGATTGAAGACAATTCAGGAATCAGTGAATGTTGTGTTTGATGATTTCACTCTTGATACAGGTACTGGTGACATCTTAGTTCCCAATGTTGAACCAACAGTGGAAACCGAGAATGTTACTCCTGACAATGTTACACCAACATTGGAACTGGAAGCTGGAAACACTGAACAAGAGTCAGGGAACGATGTTAGACTAACACCAGCGAGATCAGATGTTAGAATAACATCAGAGGATTCTGACTCAGAACACGAAGGTGCCTCTGAACCTAGAAGAGACCCCCCGGCTAGGATTCAGAAAGACCATCCAGCATCCCAGGTAATAGGTGAACTCACTGAACGGGTAAGGACACGCAATAGAGAAAGACTTGACTATAGAGATATGGTAAAATTGTGTGTCTGTATGAACTTCACTTGTACTGTTGATAATGCCTCTTGTTTTGTCTCCACCATAGAACCTAAAAATGTGAATGAAGCCCTTCTTGATAACTTTTGGATTAATGCCATGCAAGATGAACTATTACAGTTTACTAAGAACAATGTCTGGATACTTGTACCTAGACCACCTAATGTTAATGTAATAGGGACAAAGTGGATATTTAAGAACAAGAGTAATGAGGAAGGGGTTATAGTTAGAAACAAAGCTAGACTAGTTGCTCAGGGGTACACACAGGTTGAAGGTGTAGATTTTGATGAGACTTTTGCTCCAGTTGCTAGGATTGAATCTATTAGGTTACTTCTAGCCATAGCATGTTGTCTTAAGATAAAACTATACCAAATGGATGTAAAGGGTGCGTTTCTGAATGGGCTGATTGATAAGGAAGTATATGTTGAACAACCAAAGGGGTTCACAGATCCTAAGTATCCAAACCATGTGTACAAGCTTGAAAAGGCACTATATGGTCTTAAACAAGCACCTAGAGCATGGTATGAAAGGCTTACAAAGTTCCTTTTAAGTCTTGGTTTTGTTAGAGGTGATGGAGATAGAACATTGTTTGTCTTGAAGAAAGATTCTCATGTCTGTATTGCTCAAATATATGTAGATGATATTGTGTTTGGCTCAACTAACAATTCTATTCTAGAAAAATTTGTTGAATCAATGACAGGGCAGTTTGAGATGAGTATGATGGGAGAATTAACTTTCTTTCTTGGTCTTCAAGTGAAACAAACAGGTAATGGAATTTTCCTAAGTCAGGAAAAGTATGCAAAGAATTTGGTGAAAAGGTTTGAATTAGCAGATTCAAAGCCTTGTAAGACTCCCATGGCATCTGCAGTGAAGATGGCCAGGGATGATACTGGTGTCAATGTTGATCCAACATTGTACCGTTCAATGATAGGAAGCTTGTTATACTTGTCTGCTTCAAGACCTGATATTATGTTCTCCGTGTGTGTATGTGCAAGGTACCAGGGATGTCCAAAGCAGTCACATCTGATTGCTGTGAAGAGAATACTTAGATACATTTCTGGCTCCTTGGCTCTTGGTATATGGTATTCCTTTGACACTAACACAAATCTTGTAGGTTTCAGTGACTCAGACTGGGCAGGTGATATTGATGACAGGAAGTCTACAAGTGGAGGATGTTTTTATCTGGGGAACAACTTGGTCTCATGGTACAGTAGAAAGCAAAACTGTGTGTCACTATCCACTGCTGAGGCTGAATACATTGCAGCAGGTAGTTGTGTCACCCAGTTGGTATGGCTCAAACATATGCTACTGGACTATGGGTTAGACAGTGATACCTTACTTATGTTTTGTGATAACCTTAGCGCTATAAGCATCTCTAAGAATCCTGTTCAGCATTCTAGGACAAAACATATAGACATTAGGCATCACTTTCTGAGAGACATGGTAGAAGACAAGCTTATTGACATTGAACATATAGAAACTAACAATCAACTTGCTGATATGTTCACTAAACCATTAGATACTGAGAGGTTCTTCAGTCTGAGGAACTCTCTTGGCATGTGCATTGTTTAGAGATGTTAGTTCACCAGTGTTGACATAACACCACTGTCTAGCATTGGTTATTGGTTGTGGTGTAGCTGTAATTCTTTTATGTTCCTTTTTGCATTCTTCTTTCTTGCAAATTACATCTTTGTTAGAGAAACTGTTGGTTGTGTGGTTGACCTGTATGAATAGCTAAGGTGATTGGTGAACAGGTACATATCAAGAGGTTTGGAAAGAAATAACTCTGTTGTTAGTCTGTGAATGTTAACCTAACATCATGGGAGAAGCTGGGATACACAGAGCTCACTACTCTGATGATATTCAGTTGTGTCTTATCCATGTTAGGTTTGACAAGGTATGAAGAGAAGCTGGGGTACATGATGTTGAAGGCCTCATTGTCATTCAGTTGTGCTTATTTTCATATTTGTGTCTATGGCCAAGGTTTTTACATGATAGTGATCTTTCCTACTGGGGTGCATAAAGTTTAGACTGTGTGCATTCAGTAGCATTGATTACTTAGTATTTCCTTGATAAACAGGTTAGTAAACAAGTATGCATGAGGAGTTGGGGTGGAGAAATATTTGATAAAAGTGTTGTCTTCATTCAATTCCTTTGTACTTGCCTGATCTGTAGCTGATAGTTAAGTTGCTGGGGTGTGTGGAGTCCTGTGCTGCCCACATTCAGTGATGAGACTGTCCTTTAACATTCATCAGTTTTTTTATTCAAAAAGAGTTTCTAAAAATAGTGAAAGTTAAAGATAAATTGATATGTCCTGATCCCAGTTGGCAAGGCGGTTTGTATGTGGTTACCATCTCTCAAATGCTAATCTAACATGGTTGCATTCATTCTAGTTCTGCATATTTCCTTTTGTCGATTTGGGCTTAGGGGGAGTAGTTAAGTATCATGTGTTGAGGCATACTTCTTGGGTGACCAGCTACAGGTAAAAGCACTATGTTTTGTGATCTTCTTGCTGTGGGAAAATCTTTTCCCTGGATAAGTATATCCTCTGTGTTTTTCTCTGTTTGATTTGTCACTTGCTTATACTGATGATCTTAAACTGTGTCATTGTACCTGTGTACTTGGTTGAAGCTTCAGATTAGTACAGGAATATCTCACGCTCTCACAAGATGATGCTACTTTGGATAAAGCCCTGCACCTCCAACTTCCCTCCCTGATGTTAACTTGCCAATGTTAGTCCAACATTGTAACATTGTAACTTATAAGTTTTCAGGAATGGAGACTGCTCTGGTTACGTGTTAACCTAACACTGACACGGGGTAAGAATAACATGAAGGGGACGCGTGACAGTGGTCAGATTATTATGGTAACATGTTACAACACCACTATCCCATGCTCTTCATCTGAATCATATATATAATTTGCCCTAATTTCTTCTTCATTCTAACGCTAACAATCTGTGCAAAGCAAATTACTCTCTAAATTTTCAAAATCTTCAATCTTTTTATCTCAAAATTACTCTAACAATGGCACGCAAGTCCAATATTGATGCTCTTGTAGAAGCAGCTACGCAAGTCGAGCAAGCGCCACGACGCAGTACCAGACGCACCGCCGCTGAAACCACAATCGCCGCCTCTCCAAAGAGGAAAGCTACCACTCAACGGCGCAAGGGCAAAAAGATTTCAAAGAAAGATGTTGGTTCAACATCAGATGCTGTCGAGCAAGCTCCTGCTCCCACCAATCCTGAAATCGAGGTAACAATGGCTAACCCTACTCCGAGTATACCTGCTGATGTTGATGTTGGTATTGAGGGGGAGAATGAGGTCCCTGTGATTGGGTTGGGTAGTGCTGTGATTGAGCCAGCTGAGGCTAATGTGGTTGAGGAAGTGGTGGAGCCAACTGTGGCTAGTTCTATTGAGCCTAATGAGGCTAATGATGATGAGCTTGCTGCTGCTGAGGAGAGTGGGCATGCTACTGGTGAGCATGATGAGGATTTGTCTGAGGAGATTGCTGCTGATGGCAATCTTGGTGTAAATAATGGGGTTGCTACTGAAGGTAACCAAGCTGTTGTGAGTGATCAACCAGCTGAGGTTGAAGGAGAAGAAGAGGATGAGGATGAAAACCTTCCCTTGGCTGCCCTTGCAAATGCTGCCAGGAAGAGGAAGGGTAAGGAGGTGATGGCTGAGTCTTCTGAGGATGAGTCAGAAGAAGAAAAAGAAGAAGAAGAGATTGAGGAGGAAGAGGAAGTTGAGGAAGAAGAGCTTGTGGCTGATGAGCCAGAGCAAGCTGATGTTACTCTAACATCATATGATGATCAGTTTACTGATCTGATGATGAGAGAGTATCCACATGAAGCTTACTCTGACTTCTATGTGTCTCCTGATGCTGAGGAGCAATGGGAGGCATACCAAGCCAGGGTAATCCACAAGGAAAGGGCTATTGAGGAGGGTATTTTCAAAGAAAACAGGGTGTTTGAGTTGCTTGAGGCTAGAGGAGTCTTGGGCTCTGTGCAGAATCTATCTGCATATGTTCCTGATGTAGTGAGAGAGTTCTACATGAATCTCTCTGAGTGGGTGATCAACCTGGATTCTCCTAAGTATGGGAAGGCTTGGGTTAGGAAGAAGGTCTATGACATCACTCCTGCCATGATCAATGAGGCTTGGGGTCTTCCTGATCCTGAAGAGTCTGAGGATCCTACTATGGAGGAGATCATCACTGATCTTACAAGTGGCCTCACTAGGCAATGGAGAGAGAGCTTTCCCACAACCAGGCTGACTTCTCTTAGTGCCATCCTTCACAAGATCAGCACTTACAATTGGCTTCCTTCTTCCAACACTACTGTGATGACCAAAGAGTCAGCAAAGTTGGTGTACAAGCTGAAGAATGGAATGAGTGTAAACATTGGTGAAAAAGTGCTGAGACACATGAAGGAAGTCACTATGAAGCCCAAAGGAATCCTTCTTTATCCCTCTCTGATCTCATGCCTGTTGGTGAAGCAAGGCTTCAAAACCAAGAAGACTGAAGGATGGATCAGCAACAAGGCTGTAATGTCAATCACCAGGAGCTACTTCACTAATGTGAGGATCCAGGATTTGCCTTGGAACCCTCAAGGAGAAGCTGGTCCCAGCAGGAAGAAGAAGAAGAAGACACACAAGTTTGCTGCTTCTTCAGTTCCAGTGAGCAGTGGTGACAGCTGCTCAGTGATTGCAGATGCTTTTGTTGAGGAAACCTTGGTCTGGCTGGATAGGGAGTACAAGGACACCCAGAGGGAAATAGCTGACAAGCAAGTCAGACTGCAGGAACTGGACAGCTTGAGGAAACACTTGAAGGATCTGCCTTCCTCACAAAAAGGGGGAGAGTAGATCAAATTTTCGAAATTTCCTGCAAGTTTTTTTAGTTTCTGTTTCTAATGCCTTTTGAACAATTGTTTTCTTTTTAATTATTCTGATCAAGGAGACTGTTCCTTGCTGCTAGTATGGACTGTAATTAGGTACTTTTTAATTTTGGGTACTTAGCGTTTCTGCTTATGCTATTATTGAACTGTGATTGCTGGTACTAACTCTGTTTTGCAGGTGTTAACTTTCTGATGTTAAACCAACATTGATAAAGCTGGATGTCATAACATTGAAAGTATCATTGTTAGAATAACATTGGATTAGTCCCTTCTGATATTCAGGGGGAGAGTACTTAGTTTTTCATTGTTATGATATAATGAAGTTTTTCTGAATAATTTGATCTGATAAGAACTGTTTCTTAGGTTTTGTGATTAAGGCAAAAAGGGGGAGATTGAAAGTGCAGGTTTTCTGGATGTTAGGATAACATTGAGATTTTCAATGTTAGAGTAACATTGCACGTCCAGAAACTGTTTTACAATCTAGTTATTATTATTATTATTGTTTTGCCTTATTCATCTAACTAACTGAGTTCCACAGTTGTAGTTGTCGTTGATTATTATTCAGGAAACAAACTTGCATTAGGTTGGACGCTCAAAGTTTCTAAGATGAGAAGTTTCCTTAATTAAACAAACGGCTTATAAAAGGAAAGAAGAGTTCTAGTGCAACTAGGAAAGCTTCCAAGGGAAAGTCCTGAATTGAAGAAGGAGTCTTTCCTTAGCTAGATCACTGGCGAAGGAACTATTATTCAAGAAGGACTGCGAGAACAAGGAAGAGGAGTTCGAGAAGGAAACAAGGAGAATTACCAACCGTGTACAACACACCTTGAAGTCCAAGTCAAGAACCTATATATAGGTGTGAAGTACATCAAGACAAATAACGAGACAAGAGCTAATCAATCCGAGAGATTAATTTACAGTTGTTGAGTGTTGTCTTGCTTTAGCAAAGTTTTTAAGTTGTTAGAATAGATCTAAGAGTGAGGAGCTTTTAGAGATAGTCGAAGCAACTCTTGTGTGCTTTGCTTAGTTCGAACAATTCGAGAGTGAGGAGCTTGAGAGTTGTGAGAACGCCTTTGTTAAACCCTTGTGGTATTTTGCCTACGGCTCGGAAGTTAATATAATCCTATATTCACTTCTTAAATTCGTGTTTGTTTATTCCGCTGCAAACTGTTACTCTGGTCTGCTGTTAAAGTAACATCGTAGAACTAACAGCAAACACAAACTGCTGTTAGAACTTCAGTGTTAAGTTAACATCAACAACGTATAGACCCGATCCACAATTTCAGATTTCTTTGTATCTTATGTAATCCAATATCCCTTTAGGATGAGGATTTGTTGTAGGTGCTAACTGTTTTTGCACTAGTTGTTTGTACTAGATGCCTCCTCGGAGTTTAGGTTGCTTGTGATGACATTTTCAGGGAGTCATCGCTTTGTTTTGCAACCCTATTTCTTTTTGTTTTGTAAGGGAACCATTTATATACAAACGACTTTTTTATTTATGTGCAAACTGTTGCCTTACATCACGCATAATATTTTCTGAGATTGAGGGAATTCCAGGTGTTGCGGAGCACTGCGCCTTCGGAATTGGCCAGAAGGTAAGTTGCAGGTCCAACAATTCCCTCTATCTTGTAGGGTCCTTCCCATCGGGGATCGAGCTAACCCACATTCCTGGAAGCTCCGATTCGTTTCATCACTAAGTCTCCAACTTGAAAATTTCGAGGTTTTACCTTAGCGTTGTAGTATCGTGACATCCGAGTTTTGTATTCTTCAATCCGGATGGCGGTTCGTGCCCTTCTTTCTTCAAGGAGATCAAGGGCCAGGGCTAGGTTGGAGCTATTGGAGATTTCCTCATATTCTCGGACTCGTCAGCTCTCAACGGAAACCTCCGAGGGCAGGACCGCTTCGCACCCGTAGGATAAGCTAAACGGTGTTTCACCCGTGGCTGTGCTTTGCGTGGTCCGATAGGCCCATAATATGCCGGGTATTTCTTCAACCCATTTGGCCTTATGCCAGTCAAGTTGGGCTTTCATGTTCTTTAGGAGGGTTCGATTGGTTCTTTCTACTTGTCCGTTCGCTTGGGGATATCCCACCGAAGCGAAGCGGTGTTTGATCTCCCAGTGGTCACACCATTTTTCTAACTCTTGATTCGTGAATTGCAGGCCGTTATCACTTACCAGGCCCCGAGGGATGCCAAAGCGGCACATGATATTCCTTCATAGGAAATTGACGATGACGCCCGCGGTGATTTGGGCTAAGGGTTCTGCCTCAACCCATTTGGTGAAGTAATCCACTGCTACGAGTAGGAACTTTTTTTGGCCGGCGTTAGGGATGAGTGGTCCCACTATATCAATGCCCCATTTCGAGAATGGACAAGGGGTCAGATGGGGTTCCCACGGGGTTGCGGGTTGATGGACCCGAGGGGCGTAAGCTTGGCACGGTTTACACCTTTCCGCGTGGCTTTTGCTATCTTTAGCCATCGTGGGCCAGTAATAGCCTTGTCGAACCAGGCGTCCGACCATACTTTCGCCACTGGTATGGCTCCCGCATGTCCCCTCGTGAGTTTCCGCCATAGCTAGTTGGGCTTCTTCTTCGTTAAGACATCTGGCATGGGGGCATGAATATGTCCTCCGAAACAGTATTCCATCCTTGAGGAAATATCTAACGGTTTTCTGGACATTATTCGTTGCACAGCTTTGTCTGAGGAATAGCCTTCTGGATCCTACAAGTAGGCTTTGATGGGAGTTACCCAGCTGTACGGGGGATCCATAGTGACATTTACTTCTTTGTTCTCGTATTTTTTGGATTCGTTAACATGGAGCAGTGTGATCCTTTGGGTGTGGATGGCTGCTGTTTGAGTGGCCATTTTGGACAAGGCGTCCGCCTCTTGGTTTTTCTTTCGGGGAACTTGGACTATGTCATAGCCTTCAAACCATTCTTGCCTATGATAGACTACTCGAAGGTACTCCTGCATCCTTTCTTCTTTTGCTTCGTATGAACCTTTAACTTGCTGGACAATCAATTGAGAGTCACTATGGAGGAGTATTCTCCTTATTCCTCATTCTTTTGCAAGTCTCATGCCAATGAAGAGGGCTTCATACTCAGCTTCGTTGTTGGAAATGGGGTAATTAATCCTGACTGCGAAATGGAATCTTTCGTCTTCCACTTCTTGATTTACCAAGACTATTCCCGCTCCCCCGTGCGTACTGACAGAGGAGCCATCTTCATATGCATGCCACAGAGGTTCATTTTCTTCGAACCCGATACCAGTCAGCTATATTACGAAGTCCACCATGACTTGTACTTTGATGGAAGGTCTCGGGGCGTAGGAAATATCGTACTCAGTGAGTTCTACGGCCGATTTTATCAATCTTCCCGATGACTCGGGTTTATTGAGGATTGCCCGCAAGGGGTGTTTTGTCAACACAGTGATTGGATGAGAGAGAAAATAGGGGCGCAATTTACGTGCTGTGGTAACCAAAGTTAAGACGAGTTTTTCAGTTATGGTATGAGAGTTTTGCTGACATAGTATACGGGGTGGTGCTCTCTATCTTGTTCTTTGACTAACACAACACCGACAACTTCTTCTCCGACCGATAGGTATACAAAGAGCTCCTCTTGAGGCGAAAGCTTTACTAGCAAGGGTGGTTTTACCATGTACCTTTTTAGCTCCCCGAGAGCTTCTTCGCACTGAGAGGTCCACTTGAACTCTTTGATATTACTGAGTATTTTAAAGAAGGGGAGTCCTTTCTCTGCTGATTTGGAAACAAATCGGCTCAAGGAGGCCATCCGGCCCGTGAGCTTTTGAACATCTTTGACTGTCTTTGGAGTGGAAAGTCCCACAATGGCCTCAGCCTTTTCGGGGTTCACTTCTATGCCTCTTTCTGTGACCATAAATCCCAAGAATTTCCCTTCTCGGATGCCAAAGGAACACTTTCTGAGATTAACCTTCATTCCAAACTTATCCATGATGGCCAATGCTTTTCCCATGTCCTCGGGATGATCTTCTGCGGTTTTACTCTTAACCACCGTATCGTCCACATAGACTTCCATCGATTTTCCGATGAGTCCAGCGAACATGAGACTTACTAGCCTCTGGTAAGTTGCACCGGCATTTTTGAGTCCGAAGGGCATTACCAAATAGCAGAAGGTGCCAGCATCTGTGATGAAGCTAGTTTTGTCTTGGTCAGCAGTTGCCATTGGGATCTGGTTGTATCCCTGGTCTCTGTCTAGGGTTGAGAGCAGCGCGCATCCAGCAGTGGAGTCCACTAGCTGATCGATACTGGGCAAGGGATAGCAATCTTTCGGACAGGCTTCGTTAAGATTGGTAAAGTCTACACACATTCGCCATCTTCCTCCATGTTTGGGGACCAGAACCACATTACCCAACCATTCGGGGTATATAACTTCCCGAATTTGCCTCAGGCTAAGAAGCCATTGTATCTCCGAGCGGATAATTTTGTTGCGCTCCAGCCCCATTTTTCTCTTTTTTCTGCTGGACAGGTTTAGCCCCTGGTTTTATATTGAGAAAGTGTTGGCATACCTTGTCGTTGATTCGTCCGGGTGGTCCCCCTTTCCAGGCGAAAAGGTGATGGAATTGCTTGAGGATGGAAGTCAGTTGAGCTTCTATTGTCGGTTCCATACGAGTACCCATCTTCACCACCTTTTCTGGACTTCCTTCTACCAATTCTACCATCTTTAACTCTTCTACGGGTTGAACCCGTGTCTCTTCGGTGTTGAGCGTTTTATTATTCCCGAGGGGGAATTCTTCTTCTTCCGAGGGGATTGCATTCATGCGGCACTCTCTAGCCTTGGATTGATTTCCTCAAACTTCTCCGATACCTGAAAACGTGGGAAACTTTACCTTAAGATGAAGGGTAGAGGGGATAGCTTCGAAGGTTCGGATGGACGGCCTCCCACATATGGCGTTGTACGTCCGTGAAGATGCTTCCACTACCCAAAACTTAGTGGGTTCCGTTCTTCAAAGGGCTCCCTCTCCCCACGACATCGGAAGGGTCACGGTTCCAAGGGTATGGCAGGCTTCTCCAGAAAAACCTACTAGGTGCACCTCCGCCATTTCCAACCTTTCTCTTCTCAGCCCCATAGCAAGATAGGTAGGAAAGAAGAGTACGTCCACAGAGCTGCCTGTGTCGATGAGGATTCTCTGAATTTCACATTCGTAAATAACGGCTAAAATAACCAAGGGGTCTTCATGGGGGTAGATTATACTTTCTAGGTCCTCGGGTCCAAAAGTAATACTAGGCAACTTTGCCCCTTGGACGAAGCATACAAGGAGTCCTTATTCTGCTCGTCGAGCCTCTTTCAGATATATTTTCTTCTTACCTTGGGGTGTTATCGAGATATCTCCTCCCTCTATCATATTGACGGTTCGGCCCGAAGGAACGTTGTCCTCGTATGAGTCTGGGAGAGGAGGTAGGTTACGCTGCCCCGTAGTTCTTTCTCGGGAACCCTGTCGTTGGCCCGCGGTCCATCCTCGGGACTGACCGCGCTCCGTGGTCCTTTCTCGTGATCGGTGATTCGGAGACGCCTCGCCCTCTTCTTCCTCTGGGCGTGATATTTTCCATACATTTGGCTTGGGCTCCTCGAGATTATTCACTTTGAGGTAGTTATGCAAGTATACTGCTTCTAAAAGGCGGAGTATCTCCCTGCGTAGGGTAGTGCATTCCTCGGTGGTATGCCCATAGGTTTTATGATATTTGCAATACTTCCCTGTGGTCCTTTCCCGATTGGGAAATTTGGCCGATGTGGGCCAGTGTAAATCATCGTTGCCTCTCATTACGTTAAGTACCTCTTGGGGAGCGATAGTCATCGGAGGTAGGGGTACGGGTCGCAGGAATTTTTTGACTACCCTCCCTCGTGTTTGCGGGGGGGCGGGTTTTCCTTCCTTTCCCTTTTCTTTAGTTTTCACTTCTAGTTTAACGTGTTCTCGATGCTCATTGTCGTCATGCTCCATGCGTCTTTTCGTTCCTTCCGCTTCCTCCATGAGGATGTAAACTTCTGCCTTTTGCATAAGCTCATTCATGTCCGTGACATGATTTCCCATGAGGTATCGAAAGAAATCCCCTGTTCGGAGTCCCTGTGTCAGTATGTCCGCTAGGATGGTGGGGCTAACATTAGGAACATCCAATGCTTCATCGGTGAAACGTTTTATGTACCCTCGCAAGGGTTCATCTTTCTGTTGTTTCACCGTGAAGAGATGGGTGGCCGATTTGGGGTATTGCCGATTGCATGCAAACTGTCGCACGGATAAGTGAGCTAACCGATCGAAACTTGTTATGGAATTAGGGGGAAGATGGGTAAACCAAGCCTGTGCTCGTCCCCCTAGGGTGACTGGAAAAATGCGGCATAGGACATGATCGGGGGCGGAGGATAGGTTCATTCCCACCAAGTATTGGTGTATGTGATCATGTGGATCTCTTCCATCAGCGTCCCCAGTGTATATGGGAACGTTGACGGGTCGCATCCCCGAGGGGACGGATGCTAGTGAAATTTCGGGGGTGAAAGGGGAAATTTTAAAAGTGGGATCCTCTTTAGGGGCCATGGTTTTCTTGATATCACTCATTTCTTTTCGTAAACCATCTAGCATCCCCCATAGGGCATGATTATCAACCCTAGGGTATTCCCAAGGATGGGGTATTTGGCTTCCTTGGCCCGTCCTCGGAGTTTCCTCAAAATTATCATACATTGGTGATTCTCGTAGAGGTTCACGGCGCCAGGAGACAGGAAATGGGCTCCATTCGTTGGGGGGTGTCCCTTCTTCCGAGGGAGGATTCCTCCATTTGGGAGACTCGGGGGATCGATTGCCGAGATTCCTCCGTCCATTAGGTATTCTCCGAGTCATGGCTTCTTTGAGTCTTTCAAAGATAGAGCGGGGGACATTGATGAAATCTCGTGTACCGGATTGGTAGTGGGACAAAGTCTCTTCCGAGTTGCCTTGACGGGTTTGAAGACTTTCGCTTTCGAACAAATCATCCATAGTAACGAGTTGGACACGCTCAAAGGCAAATTTTATAGCTTTCCCACAGATGACGCCATTTTGTTAACGAGTTGGATATTATAACCTAATTAACGGAGTAATTGAGGGGTTGGAACGCTTTACCCGAGGTTCAAAAAGCGTTGATTATATAAGGATAATAGTGATACGAGAATATTTCTTCTTTTATTCACTGAATTTCACTCCTTTTATGTCTCTGTCCCTTTTTCTTAAGTTTTTCTTTCTTTAACTGATTACCTCCCTTTATATAGAGTTTACTAGGGACAGGTGTCGTTGTGCATGTGTTTTGGTAAGTACAAGTGTTGCAATATGTGCAAAAGTGCAAAAAGATAAGATAAGATATATTCTTGGTCTACTAGATCCTGACTAGGCTGATCTTTTTCTTCCGATGGATCCCGGATCTTCGTGGGACTGTTTTTTTGGATGCTAATTCCCGAGGGGTGTTTTCGTCTTTTAGTTGGTATCCGAGTTGTTTGACATAGTCTCCGAGGATTTGTCTTGATCTCCGAGGGCTTTAATTTGATCTTCAAGGGGTTGACTTGATCTCTGAGGGCTTGACTTAGCCTTCGTGGAGTAACATTTTCTTGTCCGAGTCCTCGTAATGGTTTTCTGACGACTTTTGTGTTGGGATTCGTTTTTGTTCTGAGACTTGATTTCAAGAGTGATGTTCCGAGGGCGTTTCGTGTTGATGAGTCTTCAGCAAAGAAGTGTTCTCGTGAGTTTATGGTACTCGGGGTCCTTTGTGGTCCCTCGTAGCGCTTTTGATGGATATCCGAGTCGCATGGATTCATCGGGCATTGGTTTTTTCATGATGCCACGTGGATATCTTTTCTTTATTCATCGTTGACTTTCCATGGGACGCTTTGTGTCTCCTCGGGTATTTATATGGCTTTTCGGTCAGTGACCATGCGAATTTGTAACGCTCCGAGGGCCTCCTCGTGGGAGGTGGTTACATCTCATCGGAAGTACTCGTAACAATAGTATTGTCCGCATATTAATTCCCATGTTTAGGACTAATATTTTCTTTAATCCTGTATTTATTTTTTTACGGTTAACAATTATATTATTTAAATATTACTTTTATAGTATTTTAATTATTATTAGGTTATGATTTAATAATTGGTAAGTTTAGGATTCTAAGTTATATTGTTGCTTTTATTAAGAACTCTAGCTTTGGTAGGTTTTTATTACTTAGCCTATAAATATGAGTCTAAGGGTTTATTATTGGAGAAGTTTTGATGAATGATTATTGAGTATTGAATTGCCGAGCAATTGTCGTCTTCTCTTTATTCTCTTCTTGTTCTTCTAGTTCTTTCTCCCCTCCCTCTAAAATCTGAAATCTGGGAATTAATTCCCCACCTCTATCAAATTGGTATCAGAGCCATTCGTATCCTTTCTTTTTTCGTTGCGTCAGTATTTTAGTTCTTGTTTAATCGAGTTTTAGAAAAAGAAAAAAGAACGAAATAAAAAAAAATCGAGTCGGTTTTCATTATTTTTGCTAGTTTAGGGTTTGGTTTGTAATTTCCGAATTTAGAAAAAAAAAACTAAGCAGGTTCCGCCGCCGCCATCACCGGCCTGTTATCGCCGCTGTTCGCATCCACCGCCGTCATCTTCCCAAATCCGCCACCTCCAGTCCACGAGAGCCAAAGGCGTTCGTTTCCGTTGCTGAACCACCACGGTTCCCGTTAATCACAAAACCGGCCAGAGTTCGTTTCACGCCGCCGCCACCCCGTGCGATTTCCGCCACCATCACCGCCGTTCACGCTCACGTTCTCGCCACCAGCTACACCAGCCCGCAATTACTGCAAATTACCGTTGTTCCACTGTGCGAGTCAATCGACAACTATCCCGTGAAGAAGAAGGATAATTGCAACTTAGTCCTTTTGGGTTATTTTCAGTTTCATCCTTAAGTTGCTGATATCCTCATATTTGACCTGCAATTAATTTTTGGTTACAGGTGACGTAGAGCACGTTAAAGCCTAATTTTGTCGAGAAAGCGGGCTGCCTGGATTGCAACAAAAATTTGGTTGGCTCATATTATCGGTAAAAGTTTATTCTTTTTATGGATTTTAGGACTTTTAAATTTTTGTTGGCAAGTTTTGCATGACCGTTACAAGAGCAATGACGGATAAGAAACTTGATGAATTATGTAGTAGGATTGAAGCATTGAATGGTACGATTCAATCAATGAGGAATGAAATTAATGAAAGATTCACAACATTACAGAATAAATTAAATACTCATATATCTATTTGTCCATTGCTCCCCAAGGTTTCTCCTCCAGTTGACATGTATCATGCAAAGGAAGTCCACGTAACACTAGACATGCACCATAAATCTCCAGAGACTTCAAAGCCTAAGGATTTTCAGTATCTAAATTGTGAGATTACTCCCACACCAAGGTTAACTCCGCCTACTTTGCCTACTTCTCAATCCCATGTGGATATAACTATCAACCAAAAGTTTGTAACCACTACCAAAAGCAAGTTGTTGCACTCCTTGCCTAAAGTTGACGAGTCTTTGTTGAACTTTACTCCAAATATTTATGAGAGTCCTACTGTCAATATTAAGAATTTAACTTCTTCTCGTGATATTTGGCCTTCTTATTATGCTAGTGTTTCAGGGAGTTCCACAACTTCTTCAAGTTTAGTGCCTACACTGTCTCCTACATCGCCCCTATCCTCGGAGGCAAATCCTGGTGGTTCTGTGACTTCAATTTTGGTGCATCCTCTACTTCCGATCCAATTGTTGGTTTTGAAGGAAGCCTATGTAGTCAACAACACAAGGGATGGGCAGTTCATTTATCTAGTTCGATGGAAAGGTCGTCCTAATTTGACCAGCTCTCAAGTTCACTCGCTCCACCTCAGTGGAGTTATATCATGCAAACTCTCCGGGGGCAAGTTTTTCAAGCCGGGGAGAATGATAGAAATTATAGATATTATATTAATTAAATATTACTTTTATAGTATTTTAATTATTATTAGGTTATGATTTAATAGTTTAGTAAGTTTAGGATTCTAAGTTATATTGTTGCTTTTATTAAGAACTCTAACTTTGGTAGGTTTTTATTACTTAGCCTATAAATATGAGGCTAAGGGTTTATTATTGGAGAAGTTTTGATGAATGATTATTGAATATTGAATTGCCGAGCAATTGTCGTCTTCTCTTTGTTCTCTTCTTGTTCTTCTAGTTCTTTCTCCCCTCCCTCTAAAATCTGAAATCTGGGAATTAATTCCCCACCTCTATCACTACGGGTCCAGGAGTACGAGGAAGCTCAGAACAATGCAAATCTAGCTCTAACCTTAGACCTCTTGGAGGAAAAGTGAATCAGAGTTGCCACTCATGCGGAGTTCTACAAAGCCCGAATGGCCAAATTCTACAATGCCCGGGTCCGACCCCAATCATTTCAAGTCATATATCTCATTCTAAAAAGGGAAGAGGCCTCCAAAAATATTGGCAAGATAGACCCAAAATGGGACGGCCTTTATTAGATCGCTAAGATCCTATGGCCCACCACCTACTTGCTCAAAGACATGAACGACCAAGAGCTCGACTGAGCTTGGAAAAGCCCCAATCTCCAGAAATATTATCCTTGAACGCTCTATAGTCAACCCCTTACGGCGAACCAATTTTGTTCGCGTAGTTATTGTGTTTGTATTTTGACTGAACAGTTATACCCGTGTAAAACCAAACATACCATAGACAATAAAATAACTCCGTTAAAGAAAGAGTGGTCTTACGACTCAAAGAACAAAAAGAGCTGAAAAGTAATATTCCATTAAAACAGGCCTAACACGGCTAGCAAAAAAAAACGAGAATTGGGGGACTGCGCCCATGCAAAGCGGGACACAAAGAAAAAACAAAGGCTACACCTAGCTAAAACTACTCCTTTGCGGGGCGCTTTCCAGCCTTAATCCAAGCCCGAGGTCGGGCATCAAGACAACATCGGAGGGCACCCTATGAGAGCTAGTCGGAAGATCGGCAGAAGAAGAAGGGGAGTAAAAATCCAGCCTCAGAAGCACCAGATCTCTAGGAACACCGGGGAGAGATGCAAGGATGGACACCACCATCCCGTACCCCACCCGAACTAGGTCTCTCATCTCAGACGCCAGCACATGGTTCCGAGGGGGTCAGTTACACCCAGTCGGGCACTGGCAATGCCCACCTGAAGCTCTCTCCTTGCATCCTCGAGCTGACAGAGCAAGCGATCCCGTTCCTCTCGGAGTGTGGGGACCTCCTCGGCAGAACGGATAGCTTCTCTGGCCCTATCCTCCCATCTCTCGGCCTTAGTATAGAATTTAGCTATAGCCTTCTTCAAGAAACTATTCAGGCAACTTATCTCAGTCATACGCCCACGAGCCTCCTTTAAGGCTACCTCTAATTGAGCAACCTCTTCGCGAGCGTGCCTAAGCAAAGCTCGGAGAGCGTCACGCTCCTCAATAGTAGCCTTTAGGACAGTTGGCTGGCCCTATATGTGCCCAAGGCATCCCCTAGCACAGTCAACAACAAGGGAAAAAGGAAAAAGTTACAAGGTTTGTAGCGACCAGAAATCAAAATGTACACAAAGGAAAAAGGCATCACCTTACAAATGCTCTTGCAAAATTGCTCCCACAAGGCCGTATCACCAAAGCCTCCCAGGAGCTCACGGTCCCCGGTGTTAACGATCTCGCCCACGAAGGAAGTATAGTAGGCAGGGTCCTTATAAGCCTCAACAAAAATCGAGGGGACAACAGGAGTACGAAGAAACTCTTCCTCCTCTGGGGTTAGCCTAAACTTGCCCCTCTTGGGGAGAGACCCCTGCCGGCTACCATCCTTCACAACAAGAAAATGGTCGATCACCCCCTTTCTATTATCCTTCCCTAAGATCGACGTACCTCTGTCTCGATTCTTCGAAGAATTCCTGACAGCATGGGCGCGGTTTGTCTGGTTAAAAAATGAGATCGGCAATAACCCAAAATCAAGAGTGGTGCCAAAATGGGGCATAAAATGATCAGCAAAATGTTTATCCATTACGTGGTCCATAGGTTGAGTCATACCTTTAGAGTTTGCCTCGTCTTCCACCTCTGCCATCACTACATCTGCGTGAACATCAAACGGGCTCCCAAGAGCCTTGGGGCAGTATTTGCTATCTAGCAAGCTCCAGGACTCGGAGGTAACAACCTTGGACGATCTTTGGGGCATCCAACATCACTCCATCTCAGCGCATTCAAAATTGGTATACAAGCCCCGATCCTTTGAGACAAACAGATCGGAGTCAATATACATAGAGACAATAGATCACCTCTGAAAGGGCAGTGAGCGTGCATTGCCATCTCCGCACCTAAAAACCAAGGCAGAGGAGGTCAATAAAAAATGTAGGGAGAATGTTGTATATACTCAGATGAGGATTTCGAATCACATTCGAATTTTTTTTTAAAAAAGACACAGGCACTTACGAAATTCCGAGTGTTGTCGGAGTGTTATTGAAGAAAGGCGTTCGCTCACCAAACCATCTTGCAAACCTGCAAGAAGCAAGACCATAGGGTTGTTCAACATCGAGGATACCTCGTAGAACCCGCCGAAAAGACCTTCTGTCTTCCAAATAGACAGCGGTCTCCGTGCACACCGTGGGGGAAGGATAAATGTAACCCAAACCCCACTCTCGGGTTATGCCTCCCCACCTAGCAGTCGACTCTCCAAGGGGGGACAAATAGAAGTACCTCAAACGCCAATCCCAGTTGCTAGCAGGACCGTTGAAAGTCAAGGTTAGGAACACCCTTTTGCTATCCCGAACGGACAGTGAGAAGAACGGCGAGCCCGAAGTAGTAGCCCGCAGTATGAATGCCCCCGCCAAAGTTTGTGGAGTACCGAGTATGTTCACAAAATGACAATAGGGTATAAACCCCACCAGTTGGCGATAAGAGTTTGGAGTTAATTGGCTCGGGCACAGTTGCCAGAACACAAAAAGGTCCCTCACGACAGGATGAAAAAGGTAACAGAGACCGCAATGTAATTACTTCACATATACGGTCATGTAACCCTCGGTAGGGTCGAACCGAACGCCATCTGTGTACTTGAGAGAATAATCACATTCACCTGCTCGGAAAAAATGCTGAAGGTCGCCAGCAAGGCTCGGACCTCCACCATGTTCATTACTGAAGCCGTAGATCCGACCTGAAGCCTACCATTCATGCGCTTGGGGTCTAGATTTTTGCACCAAAATACAGCACCCTCTGTCGGATTCTAGTAAGGAGCTCGACGGCCAAAAACAGCAAACACACGGTCCACCACCGTCATTGGCGTAACAACAGTATCATCGCTGGCAAAAGAACCTCTCTCCCACCTCCGTGAAGTAGAGTGAATAGGGGATGAATGTGCAGCCCTTTGATGATGACTCCGACGGGACGGGGCCGCACTACCCCGATGAGGAGAAAACGGAGAGACCGGAGAATCACGTGAATCTTCATCGTTGGAAAAAATGGTGGTGGCCTGAGAAACCATGATTGCAGAAAGAGAAGAGGTATGTTTGCAAAGGGAATGTTTGTTTTTGTAAAGAAAGATGAAAGGGAAGTGGTGAATAAGAATAGAGAATATGGCCGCACTTTTATAGGCGAGAAAGACGGTTCATTTCCACGTCCATGATTTAAATGGTGGGACACTTCGATTTCCCACTCATGACCTAGCTGAACCGCCACTTTCACCGAATCATTGCAACTCTATCATGTCAGACATCACCATAGGGGAGCTAGACCGGCGCCTCAACTCCCTACTTCCCTTTACATTAAATGGACACCCTTCTTGAGACAGACGGTTGAGAGAACGAAAAGACGGGTCGATTCAAATTCACGACTACCTCGAAAGCCATTCTCTCGACCATCCCTCCCGCAAGGAAACACAACGACGCTCATAAGCAATCACGTATGGAATCCAAAAAGATTTCTATATATGGTAAGATCAACGGCTACCAAATTCGATGGCTATGATTACTTACGCAAGAAGGACATGAGGCCTCCAGAATCATAAATACTTAGAAGCGTCAAACGAGGACGGAAGGACCCCCTTCCGCAAAAAGAAACTATCGTGCTCAGGAAGCTAACAAAAAACAGTTTTTTAAGGATGGAATAATGATAAGTATTTAACAGAAGAAAAGATATGGAGATCCGAAAAAACTTCATTAATAGTTAAAATCCTGGGGGGACGACCCGGTACAACCCCGAAAGAAAGAACAAGGGAAAAAAGCTAAAACAACCTAAGGTCAATTCGGCCACAAAAAACTCCCCTATGGCAATCTACAACCCATGGGCGCGAGAAGGGCCAGCTGCGGTTGAAGGAGCCAAAGAACCCCGAGTACCCGGACCACCACCAGGAAGCAACGCCAAGGTGGTCTTGGGGGTCTCAGGACGGATCATTAGTGTTGTGGACAACCTTTGAATGTTGACGTCAGAACGGAAGAAGTCCCTCAAGAAGCCCAGCTACCGACAGGACCGGAATCCCCACAAAAGATGAGCCTCAAAGCAGGGGGCGAGTTGTTCCCTCACATTTCTCTCACGGGTGGCCAGATGCTCATCCTGCTCCGTCATGGTCTTTACCAAGGCTTCTCGAAGCGATTTCACAAGCTCTTTCGAGGTCTCGAGCTTCTTGGCCCATTCAGCTTCTTTCCTAGCCAGAGCCTCATTCTCCTTCTCAAAAGTGGCCAGGCGGTCTTTCAGCTTCTGCTCCGACTCTTTCAGGGCGTCCCTCTCACGAGCTACCTTCTTGTGAAGATGGGACCAACCTCTCATCCCGATGGGGCCCTGCCAAAAGAAGCGAGAATCAGCTGAAGGAATACAAGGAAAAAGGATAAAATGTATGTGCTTGCAACAATGTTACTTACCAAGGTCGTGCACAATTGCGCAACTAGACCCAGCTCTTGGGCATCAAGAAAAGAAGGGGTCGGAGAGGAGCCTAGGGTGGCTAGTTCATGAGAGAGGCCCAGAGTCTGGGCTCCCAAGCCCACGACGCTCTTTAAAAGGGACTGCATTGGAAAAATGGTAACTTGACCCCAAGTTCTGACCTCCCGAGCAGGTGCCGCCTGGAAATCTGAAGGTCCAGTCTCTTGCCGCTTGGAAAGGGGAGATGAAGACCTCTCAGCCACTGACTCCATCCCAACAGTCGAAGGATGAGGTATAGACGGTTCACCCGTAGGAGTTCCACCAATGTCAGCTAGCATTGCTGCCTGGTAATGCTTCGCCAACCAGCCTTCACCGGCATCAGACCCAGCTTGTGGGGCAGGAGAAAGACGAGAGGGTGTAGGACTCTCCCACCTGCGTCAGGAGTAAACCTTCATTCTCTGAGTCCTGCAGCTAAATAACCTTGCTCTTAGAAAAAACCTCGGCATGCTCCTGACGTCACTTCCTCCCCCCCAGACCCATCTTTTTCTCACCTGATTGGCTCGTATGAGACAGGGCCTCAGCTAAAGCACTCTTCACATTCGAGGGGTCATTCGCCGACACTACTGAAGTAGCTGACCCCCTGCCCTCCAAGGCTTCTAGGCGATGGCCTTCTTCTTTTTCTTCTTGGAAGGGCGTGGAAGAGGAGCATCACACTTCAGTGTCTCCAGGATAGCCTCTGCAAAACAGAATAGCAAAAAATCCTATTCAACAATGAAGAAAAACCTGACAAGTAAATAACTACCAAGAAGGCACCCATAAAACTTACTAATTTCAGGACGCATGTTCCCCACGAAGGGCGTCATAGCCAGAACGTTGTTCAGATCACATTTCTCGTAAAGAGCCGAGAACACCTTGATCTGTGATATCCTGTTCCAGCTAAACCCCTGCTCAAAGAATCCTTCGGCAGTCAATTGTTCTGTGGCCCCTGTAGTATCAAGGTCGGCCAGAATACGAAGATCTAAAATCCACTCCCTCGAAACATCGGCCAAAAGACCCTCAACGGTGGGACGAATGAAGAAGAATTTTTCCTTCCAACTTCTGTGAGACCCCGGAAGGTCATGTAGGATCCTCTTCATCGACTTCCGCATGGTGAAGGTGTTAAACAGCTTGTCCGTAGACGAGTTCGCCAAGTCAAGAGCCCCAAAAAACTTGTGCACCGAGCACGGATGAGCGTAGGCGGCGTTGATAAAAGCGAACGCCGCCATACCCAACCATCCATTCAGGGAGAGTTGACTCGGGCAGAGCATACATGCCTTAAAGACCTCCCAATAGAAAACTGGGAGGAAGGATCGCAACCCCGCCTTAATCTGCACAAAGTAGGCAGTATAGTAGCCCTGGCGAGGGGAACTAGCCCTTTTATGACCCCGAGGTACCACGACCTCCAGACCCACAATGTTCGCCCCATACTTGGTGACCTCCGCCCTAATCTCTTCACGAGATTTGATTGTGCTTCGCACATCACTAGTTAAAATCCTAGGTGGCACCACCCACAACCGCCTTCTTCACCTTCTTGGAGGAAGTTTCTGCCGAACCAGAGATAGCACGACGGCATCGCGACACCTCTTTAGCAGAAGGTGATGTCGCTGCCCTTGTCACCACCACATCTGACATCGCCTGGCGCCTCCCCACATCAGTTGCCTCCTTGCTGTAACTGCTCATGGAAACCATAAAATCGCCAGAAAAATTTCAAAGTAAAGAAGAAAGAGAAAAGAGAGGGAAAACGAATAAGCTCGGGTGAATGAAGACAACACACTATGAGTCCCCTTAATTTATAGGCAAAGAAGCCCAGACAACGCCCTTGAAGCGTAGCCAACTCAGCACCACGTGGAGCATGCAGGACAACATTTGCACAAAACGCTCGACAGAACATAGACTCATTTAATGAGTTCCAAACGATTTCTACGAAATGCACTCGGAACTGGGGGAGACTCCTAATAATGCATAATCTGCCCCGCTATCGGATTGGGGCGGAAAAAGGGTACCCCACAAAATGACTAGCTCCTATGGCGGAAGGATACCAACCTCTACCTAAATAGGGGCAAAAGGTCCAAACTTCGGAGAAGGTACCCCCGGGTCATGATTAGCTAACACCCTTCATAGGGTACTTGGTCTACACACACGGAGAAGGTACCCCCGAGTCTCGTCTGACCAACGTCCCTCGAAAGGTATGCGACATGGACCCAAAGGCTTGGACACATCCTTCCCGCGACCTGGTGTCAGTTCGAATTCGGGTACCCACAAGGAAAGACCCTAGAAGCCCCCAGACCGAGGAACAAACAATTTTCACTAGGTGCTCTTGGACCCTCCACGAAGGCGCTTTCCAACACTTAGCCAAACATTGAGGAAGAATGAGCACATAACAAACGTTAAGGACACGAGTGAATACAAGGAGAAGTCGGGACCTACCACAATTCGACTAAAGGAGACAACTCACCCATATCACAACAAAGAATAACCCTGGGGTCTCATTCAGAACAAACGACCCAAAAAGCTATCTGATCATTCAGGCCGACCATGGTCCACGACCCGACTTGAAGGACACGCCAACCATCATCATTCAACTTAGCTCCCAACTATCCTAATTATGAGGAAATACCACACCTCATTGGTCTGAATCATTCATTGGCACAAAATGCAACAAGTCTTATCGGTGCAGATCAATGACTGGAGCAGACTAATTTTCATGCATTGGTTCAGTACCACATCCAAAGACCATTGGAGCAGACATCATCATTACCCGCTCAGACGAACTACAATCAACCCACACTATTGGTCACCTCTGGATAGATGACCCACATTGGCGCAGAAGACCTTCACGCCATTGATCACTAGCATCCCATGGAGTAAAGACGACAAGACCGCGCCCCATTGGCGAAAGACCCAAAGGCTAGCACTATAAATAACCCTTCATTTCATCAAACTAGGACAACATACAAGCACATCATTCACCACAAAATCAACATAAGAACACTCTTCATAATTTTACACTTTATTGTACTTAGAATTTATCGCATTCTTCTAACTCTCATTCGTGTTCTCACACGACTCCTTGTAACTCACTCAATGTCCTTAATAAAATCATTGTGCCTCATTTCCCTCAAATTCGAGATTGGCATTCCGAACAAAAATAACTCAGCAACGATATCCCCGAATATCCCAACCACAGGGGCCCGGATGATATTGCCTCACCATTAAGTGTAAGCAAATATTTTATTTTTAGTGTGTACTTGAGATATGCGGTAGAGTGGGGGATTACAGTTGAGGAGTGTTGTCGTTGCCATTTTTGTTCAAGCTAGGGAGTGAGAAATAAAAGATGATGGAACCTCAGAGTCGGTAAATACTGAAGTACGTCAAATATACATAAGTTTATTCTTTTTATTAATTCAAATATTTTTTAAGATATTGATGAGAGATTGAGTATAACGATTAAAATACCGAACTTCTTATATTTTTGTGGAAGTTTTACTTGCTTTGGTCTTGTTTTGTCGTTATTTGTAGTTTTGGTCGAGTCGAAGCAAAACGAGATGTATTCGAGGGATTTAGCACAAGTCGCGCAGGTAGACGCACGACACGAAGTTGGGCCGACTTACTAAGAAACCTTAGGAGATGAAAAAACTATAAATAGAGGAGGATGTCCAACAGCTAAGGCATCGAGATTTAGAGTTCTTCATAGCTCGCGAACACATTCAATAGTTAAATTCCACATGTCGAAGTATTGCGATCATTGTTGAGGGAGAAAGGTGATCACAAGGAGTAAGTAATCGAGTGAAGGAAGGCACATAATCAAAAGGAGAAGACACGCCAAAATCTCACCAAAATTAAGAGTTTAATCTTTTCTTTTGTTTATTGCACAACTTTACTATGAATTATTGTTATGATAATATGATCATGAGCAGCTAAATCTCTCAGTGTCTGGGTGGGGATGTAGTTATCTCACATGGAAGCACCTTGAACTTATGTTTTGATTGATTATATTGAAGACTTTGTTTTGTTGGATATTATTTGTTGCTTATGCTACTTGGTATGTTTGACACACGTGTGTCTCTGATTCGATAGAGTGGTCTTAAAACACCTTGTGTTATGTTGAATTATGCATAGGAGATTGTCAATCGAGGAATCTAGGTTACAGTTGTCAACTTTAATTCTCTTCTAAAACTCTATATGGATCCTATGACCTGGTGAACCTCTGGAGAGGGGAAAGTGCCTAACAACCTGACATCATTATGAATTAGAGGATTCTTTAAGTGATACAAAAGTACGCTGAATTAATCATGTCAACGTGAGAACAAAACAAGAACCAATATAAAGATACTTACATATGGATCATTAGTATTTTGTTGATGAAATACCCTGCATTCGAGATTAACAAAATCTACCTCCTAGATACATTTTTCTTAATCTGTTTTACAACCAAAGCAATCATTCAATCAATTTAATTATGTCTTAGTTAAATTAGTTAAGTTAAAGCAGCTTAGTTATAGTTTTAGTCTTTCTATTTCACTAAAGTATTCAAAGCATTGTTTCATTTGAGTTTTCAACAATTCAGATTATAATAGAAGATTCATACTCTCTTGGAATTCGATATTTGGTCAGTTATATTTACTTACCATTTTATTATTACTTGCAGAAGTGTGTATCACTCTTATTAATAACACGTAAAATATACGCATATGATATTATATTATTTTAGTATATGAACTTTTTGCTACTTCCCCCGTACAATTTCATAACCGATATGCAAATCTTAATGGGACGAACACTACCAAGTGGCCTCTTTGGGACTTCACATCGTGGCTGAAGGTGAACCCAATAAAGAAAAATAAGGTGGTGCTAGAATTTTCCAAGTAAAGTGATGGTCAATATTTAGGAGTAGATACTCATAAATATTGGAGATATGGCCCTTCCATAAGCTTGAGTTCACTAGCAACCGCCGAGGCAGGGCATCAAGCCATGCTAGGTGCTATGAATCGAGCGCATGAGGCACAACTTGCATGGTATGAGTCCAAGATATGGCAATACAAATACAACATGGCTATTACTGATACGTTTCGAGCCCTAGCACAATCTAAAAATTTGACCATGCCACTAGTACGCCCAGTTCACCTAGTCCCATTTTAGATGTTGCAACTCGTTTAACTGTTAGTGACTACTAGGGTTGAGGCGTGTTCTTTTTCCCATATATCGATGCCTTTATCCATGTAGCACAGATGTCGACGCCTCTATCCATGTAGCCGCAATAGTGGACTCAGTCGTCGTATCAGGCGAGTACTCAATCATACTTTACCCAACGTTTAGGATTAAATCCCCTCCAATGTAAGCAATATTCAGTCTGTGTCACACCCTATCATAGTGGTGTGTACAAGTTGGAAATGTCACAATTGGGGATGTTGCATCAGCAAGGGATGTCAGGGATGGTGCAGATGTCGAGGATGGCATATATGATGATGTCAAAGATGCATATATCGGAAATGGTTGGACTGTAGGCACCGGGTATACAGATGACGTGGATGACTAGGACGCATGCACCCGGTACATCGGGGATTGATAGGATGTAACAACAACGGGGTGGTCCTGACCGGTAGATGGTGGACAACAAGAGCAATATGGGCAGCAGTAAGGACAAGAAGGAACCGAGGATGGTGCACAAGGTGGTACAATTCATGTTCTAATTAGTGAATTGAGGGATTGGAGCAACATTTAGTGTTAAGTTGTTAATTTATTTTTATTATGTTTATTTTGAATATTGATGTAATATTGAGTATTTTAATGCTTTGAATGGTTTTTTTATATTAAACATTTATTTGATTGTTTTACAACTTTATTTATCTTTAAATACAAGTACATGATTGATTATTTATCGTGATTTGAGTACTTGTTTTGTTATACTTTTGATTACACCTTGTAACATTTTTATGTTATGGTATTATTTTGTCATTTAAAGTTTTGAGTCGAGTTGGAGCCAAAGAAGACATAATTGAAGGAAAATGAGCATGGTATAGTTCAAGGGGGAAAATGACAATTGGGCTAGGTCACTTCCTGGCACGGGTCACGTGGCTCTCTACCAATGTCGGGTTGGTCGCGCGACTTTATTGCATATCGCGTGGCGTCTCCTTCTGTTGGGCCGGCTGCTAGGCTTTTCTTATGTGCCAGTCAAATGTTGCATTCTCCATTATCGTAGTGTTGTGGCATCGTAGCACTCCAAATGCAATTCCTTCCAAAAAAATCTATTTTGTGCTCATTTTTCCTCGTTTTATCTTACTCAACTCAAAACTATAAAATGTCAAAACATAACACAAACCAATAAGTATGCACTAAGTATTCATAAAAAATGTAAAAAAAAACAAGTACTTAAATTCTGTTATATAAAGTCCTATTAGACCAGTTCATAACGAGGCTCCCCACATTTGAAACATGAGTATACTCAAGACCAACGGAGTCGTCGTAGAACAAAAAAATTCAAACACGCATCAAAAGTTTCAGCCCTAGCCCCAAACTCTTTATTAGTTATTTTCCATATTGTGCATGATGTCCGGTAACCTAACACGAACATCGGGAGTCAACAAATCGTGAACATGTTATATTATTTTGTTACAAGCAACAATGTTGAGTTTGTGTGTTGTCTTATTTGATATAAATTTAAAAAGTTATCTCAGTATAGTGGTCTCACTTTCTATGTTTTTCGGTGTCTCTGTTGCCCTACGCATTTGTAAAAAAAACTTTTGCTTCACTATTAGGCTTCTCGTTCACAACTTCATTATAATTCACTTGTCGAAACTGAGCACCTAATGCATCATCCACCATATTCTTCATTTGGTCTTCAACCGACCCCTGTTTCTAAGTGTCAAGGACTCAGTTACGACATGTGTGTTATTATCACCCATAAAGTTGTTACTCGTCTCACTGTGTGCTACCAATACCATAGTGTGAGCAACAAAAGCCCATTTATACGAGTTACTATGAATAACATCCCTTTTCAAGTATTTACTATTGCAACATTTTCTATATGGATAACAAACTTTTCCGCGAAGCAAGTTACTACTTTGCGAGAATACAAAATCTACAAAGTTCGATACACAAACCTCAAAATGTTGATTCAAACAATCTATGTATCTCAACTTAACGTATATCCAACTCTGATTGACGTTGTTATACATCTTCCGTACTATTTACTGACAAATAAGTGATAATATCCAATAAGAGAATTCTTTACAAAAACACAGTTACTAAAAAACCACAATGATCTACCTACATTCGTAGGAACTAAATAACCTTGAATAAGTTAGATGTTCAAACTAGTTGATTAATGTGAGGTGTTCTTCGGTAGAAAAAGAAAGTGAGAGAAGTAACAATGAAGAAAAAGATGTGAGTGTTTAAATAGAGAAAAATTAGGAAAACCGTTTAAATAATTCTGTATAAGATAAACGGATTTTTTTCCGAATATAATAAGAAACTGCTATGTTCGTTCCAATATTAAAAATATAAATAAAACATTTCATTTCCTGTAAGTGGGAACGGAATATTTCGTTCCCAAAATAAAAGATTAGATGGGAAGCGTACTGGGAACAAAAAAAAAAAAAAAAACTTCCCACGCCACGTAGAAAGGAATTATATCGTTCCCACCTACACTAGGGAAGGAAAACAAATTGTTCTCTCACACACACGCGAAATTTTGCCTTTCCCTTTTAAATTTCTGGGCAAATCTCCTTATAACCCCATCTTCACCCCATTCATCTCAACACAATTTCACATTTTATCTCCCGATCGAATAAATCTTCCCGTCATTCTCTCCATCTTTTCATAAAAAGATATACGAATTTTAGTAATTATTTTTTCACATTATAAATATATTCTTATAATTCTGTATTTTATTTTTTATTAGTTACTATTATTATATACACATGATAATTTAAGGTATATACATATAATTTAATAATTTTTGTAATTATATATAAATACTTTGTCATTAAACGCATATATAAATTATAACATGTAAGTGTGTAACTATAAATATAATACAACATTCATAAAAAAATCCTTAATTTTGTTTAAAAGAAACCACAAATTTGAAATAATTTTGAATGTGGCGGATGCGAATTACTGCCACTTTATTGTTGAAATTTTCATAAATAATAGTAAAAAAAAATCTTTCCCAATTTCTAATAAGGGAACAAATTATTTCCTTCCAATTTCAACTTTTAAATGGAACGGAAATATTTCCTTCCCACACCATAACCAGTAGAAGCTCGTCACGCGAGCAGTTGTGATGCACCGATACCAATACTAAGTTGGCTATGCAGTATCTAATACATATCGATACCGATTCAGATGTCGATACCCGTACTAACATATCCAATACGCCACATGACGTATTCTTTAATTTTAAAAAATAAAAAATCTCAATACGTATCATATACGTCTTTTTTAGGCGTATCAGAACTATTGTGAGTCTTTTTTACAAACTTTTAATATTTGATAGGTTAAAAATTAAAAGTGGTGTTCAGTTTAATTGTGATGTTCAGTTTAATTTCGAAAGTGAATTACTTGAAAATATTATTAGTAATTCACCTTTTTTTGTTAATATGACTTTATGTAATCATTAATCGTCGAGTATTGAACATTTTGATTTTCTAATATTACAACAAGCTTGTTAACTTGTTGTTTAACTTGTTAGTCATAATTCACGTTTTTATGTTTTCTTTTAGTTTTGAAGCATGACTTTTTTTTAATGTTAAACCTATTTTTTTTTTTGTATTTTCAATTTTTTGTGTATAAGTTTTAAATTCCATTGTTTGTTAAAAATATAAAATACATATAATAAATATTAATAATTTATTATATATAGACGTATCCTTGCCGTACGGGTATTGTCTATTTTTAGAAAATATCGTATCGGCATATCCGTACCGTACCCATACCCGTACCGCCATATCCAAACCAGTGCAACATAAGACTGAGCAGTTAGCAGCCCTATGTGGGCGATCAGTGGAAAGGAAATATTTTCGTTCTCTATTGATAAATGGGAACCCAATTTTTTTTTCCTATTTGTATCGAGAACGAAACTTTTCCCGTATGTGAAGCACACTTTCAGGAACAAGATTTGGGAACCGAATTGTTCCTTCCTATAGCCAAAGGAACAAAATCATATGGCTAAAAGGAACCAAATTTGTGGTTCCCATATTAGTATTTTTGGTGTAGCGATTGTACTTATTAACGGCACATTTGGATGCCTAATGAGGCCAAAACCCACATTAAATAAAACCTTGGTTAATAGATAAATAACGAATTAATAGCACGTTTGGTGGCTTATATAAATTAACATAAAACCCCCAAAAATACCCAACATGCCCTTAAGTTGACTCTCTCAAAATTTGGTATTTTGGTAAAGCAAAGGCAGTGTAGGTATTCTGCATGGTGGTTGGTGTGGATTAAAAGATTAAATAATCCAAATGGGAGGTTTAGGGAAGGGGGAGTGTGACAATTAATGTGAGAAAATGCTCTAATATAAACCCACATTATTTTATTAACAACTCTTATTGGGGCCATCCAAATGTGCCGTAAAGATGTTATGTATATAAAAATAAAAATAAAAAACTCATTGAATATGCAAAATTTGCCAGGAGTTTCAAGGATCGTATAAAATGGAGTTTTGTTATACCTCTTCAAATTTGATTTACCAACACTTACAACTTTTTAACTAGTAACAAAAATGTTAACCGTAAAAAATACTTACGAGATTAAAGAGAATATTAGTCCTAAATACATGAATTAATATAGGAACAATACTATTGTCACGAGTACTTCCGATGAGATGTACCCACTCTCAACGAGGAGGCCCTCGGAGTGTTACCAACCCGCTCAGTCACTGACTCGAAGCAGTATAAAGGGACACCCGAGGAGACACCAAAGTGTCCCATAAAAAGTCAACGATGAATAAGAAAAGATATCAACGTGGCATCGAAAAAAGAATAAACTCTGATGGATCCACGTGATTCGGATATCCATCAATGCCCCAAGAGGGACCACCACAGACCCCGAGTCCCAGAAAGTACGAGAATATCCCCTCACTACACACTATGATTCAAAAGCCCTCAGAACACCTCCTGCGGAGGCCAAATACAGAAATAATGCCCTACCAAGATATAAAACCCCTCGGAACACACACCACGAAGGCCGAGTCCGAAGAACAAGATTATATTAAAACACGGAAGCCCTCGGAGTACGTGTTACTAAATCCCCAGAACAACCCTACTAAAGCAACAGGGCCCTCGGAACAGACGCCACCGGTAAAAGTAAAACAGATACACCCCTCGGAGTGCACCTCCCAAAGAAGACAAACAACGAGGAAGCTGCGATGAACATACTGCCCAAATGATCCAGTCTTTCCGAGAGCTGCTGCCTCTCGTGGAAAAAAGATCAGAAAAAACAACCCCTCGGAACCTTTGGTATCCTTGGAAGAGATCACAATTAATCCAATTCAGTGCCTAGTAGATAAAGAATGAAGGGATAAGAAGAATGACATCTTCCTCAGCACACAAAAAACAACACATGTAATTTATCTAAACATGCATATCGACACTTGTCCCTAAAAAACTTCTATATAAAGAGGGGCAAAATAAGAAGAAAGGGGGCAGACACACAAATACATAACAAATGTAACAGAGCTTTCAAGAGTGAAATTCAGTGAATAAAAAGAGGGATATTTTTGTAATTTTACAAGCTTCTGAACCACGGGCAAGGCGTTCTAACCCCTAAATGATTCCGTTAATTAGGATATAATATCAAACATGTTAAAAAAATGGCGCCGTCTATGGGAACGCCATAGAATTTGACATTGAGCGTGTTCAACAAGCGTTGTTTATTATGGAGAATTTGTTCGAAAGTGAAAGTCTTCAGACCCGTCAAGGGGATCCGGAAGAAACTCTGTTAAACCACCAATCCGATACAAGAGACTTCATCAATGTTCCCCGCTCTGTCTTCGAAAGACTCGTAGAAGCTACGACTCGAAGAACATCACGAGGACAGAGAAATTTCGATAACCGACCCTCTGAATCCCTCCGACGGAGGAATCTCCCTTCGGAAGAAGGTGCACCCCGTGATAGATGGAGCCCCACTCCCGTCTCCTGGCGCCGCGAACCTCTGCAAGAATCACCAAGGTATGATAATTACAAAGGAACTCCGAGGAGGAGTCAAGGAGAAGAAAGACCCCGTCCCTGGGAATACCCTAGGGACAATAAGCATGCCTTATGGGGGATTCTAGATGGCTTGCGTAAAGAAATGAGCGAGATCAAGTAAACCATGGGCCCAAAGGAGGATCCTACATTCAAAACCTCCCCATTTATTCCCAAAATTTCTCTAGCATCCGTTCCCACGGGGATGCGGCCCATCAATGTTCCCTTATACACTGGGGACGCCGATGGAAGAGATCCACATGATCATATTCACCAATACTTGGTTGGAATGGACCTATCCTCTGCCCTCGACCATGTCCTATGCCGTGTGTTCCCAGTTACCCTCGTAGGGCGAGCACAAGCTTGGTTTACCCACCTTCCCCCTAACTCGATAACATGCTTCGATCGATTGGCCCACTTATTCGTGAGACAGTTTGCATGTAATCGGCGATACCCCAAATCTGCCACTCGTCTCTTCACGGTCAAACAGCAGAAGGATGAACCCTTGCGAGGGTACATAAAACGTTTCACAGATGAAGCGTTAGATGTCCCTAATGTCAGTCCAACCATCCTAGTGGACATATTAACACAGGGACTCCGAACAGGAGATTTCTTCCGATACCTCATGGGAAATCATGTCACGGACATGAATGAACTTATGCAAAAAGCCGAAGTTTACATCCTTACGGAAGAAGCAGAAGGCACAAAAAAGTGCATGGAACACGACGACAACGAGCACCATGAACGCGCCGAAAGAGAGGCCAAGGCCAAGGAGAAAGGCAAGGAAGGAAAACCTACCCCATGCAAAGATCAGGGTGGCCCGGTCAAAAGGTTCATTCGGTCCGTACCTTTACCCCCGATGACCATCGCCCCCCAAGAAGTACTCAACGTGATGAGAGGTAGCGATGAGTTACACTGGCCAACACCGGCCAAATTCCCGAATAGAGAAATGAACACGGGAAAATACTGCAAATATCATAGAACCTACGGGCACACCACTGAGGAGTGCACTACCCTACGTAGAGAAGTGCTCCGCCTCCTGGAAGCCAGATATTTGAAGAACTATCTCAAAGAGAATAATCCCGAGGAGCCCAAAGTGAACGTGTGGAAAAGGCCACGAAGAGAGTCAGAAGAAGAAGAGGTGGCTCCCAGTCGGAGATCACAAGAAAGGACCACGGAGCGCCGTCAGTCCCGGGGATGGATCGCAGAACATCGACGGAGCTCCCGAGAAAGGACTACGGGACATCAGAATTTATCCCCTCCCCCAGATTCGTATGAGGATAACGCCCCATCCGGGCGAACGATCAATATGATAGATGGATGAGATATCTCGATAACGCCCCAGGGTAAGAAAAAGAAATATCTGAACGAGGCCAGACGAGCAGAACAATGACTCCATGTATGCTCTGTCCAAGGGTCAAAGCTGCCTAGTATCACATTTGGACCCGAGGACCTAACATGTATAATTTACCCCCACGAAGACCCCTTGGTTATTTCAGCCGTTATCTACGGATGCGAAATCCAGCAGATCCTCATCGACACGGGTAGCTCCGTAGACGTACTCTTCTTTCCTACCTACCTTGCTATGGGATTGAAAAAAGAACGATTGGAGATGGCTGAGGTCCCCCTAGTAGGTTTCTCTGGAGAAGCCTCTCATATCCTCGGGACTGTGACCCTTCGGATGTCTTGGGGAGAGAAAGCTCTTCGAAGAACGGAACCCACCAAATTCTGGGTGGTGGAAGCCTCGTCACGGACGTACAACGCCATATGCGGAAGGCCGTCCATTCGAACCTTTGAAGCCATCCCCTCTACCCTTTATCTTAAGGTCAAGTTTCCTACCTTCTCAAGTATCGGAGAAGTCCGAGGAAGTCAATTTAAGGCTAGAGAATGTCGTATGAATGCTATCCCCTCAGAAGAGGATGAACTCTCCCTCAGGAATAATAAAAAGTGCAAAACTGAAGAGGCACGGGTTCAACCTGAAAGTGCAGAGCTTTCTGGAATCAACGATTAGACGATGCAATGTTATACGATGTTGGGTTAACATTGTGGATAACATTGAAAGCCGAGAGTCTGTGCGAAAACTGTTATTTAGTTGCCAAATTTAAGTTTTGCCTTTATTCACATATTAATCAAGTTCCACGGTTTTAGTTGTTTATGTTTATGTCCAGGAAGGTATCTTAAGCATAAGGAAGAGCTATGGAATTCCTTACTTGAAGTTTCCATAATTCAAGCTAAGTTGAATTAGTCAACACAACACGGTTTCAAAATAAGGAAACAAGCGAGTTGTTCTCTGCGACGCGATTCTTTCCAGGATTCTGAGAATTGAAGAAGATGGGTTACCTTGTTAAATCGGTAACAATGGAAACACATTCTCAGGAAAGATTTGAAGTTCACAAAGAAGGCAAATTTCAACAAGGAAACAACAAGAGTTACCAAAACTGTGAACAACACATCTTGACGTGCAAGTTTCAAGAAATCTATAAAAGATGTGAAGTTCATCAAGATGAAGACAAGACAATCGTGCTATAATCCGAGAGAATAATTATTCTTTGTATTGTCTTCGTCTTGTTTTGCGAAGTTTTTGTATCAACTGCTTAAGTCTAGTTCATAGAAGTTAAGTAGTTCTTACTTGTCTGCTTCGTTGAGTCCGATCAACAAAGAGCGTGAGTGAATTGTTGTGAGAAACGTTTTTGATAAAACCTTTATGGTTATTTGGCCTAAGGCTCAGAAGTTTTTAATAATATTGAAAACTTCTTAAAAGTATATCTTCTTGTGTTCTTACTTCCGCTGCACATTATTATTATCAAGAAGATCACAATAGAGTTAAGGCAATTCCAGCTTAACTCTCAAAAGTGTTGTGTCAATCCACGGTCCAATATTTTCAATTGGCGTCAGAGCCAAACACCGACTACACTGGTGGTTTGGAGGTGATACAACACCATGGACAGTGTCAATCCTAACATCAACAGGATTCCAGTCTTGGATGGCTCCAATTATGCATATTGGAAGATCAGGATGAGGTCTCACATCAAAGCTATTGATATTCGAGCCTGGCAATCCGTGATCAATGGATACTCTCTTCCAACATTACCAAGAGATGGTGAAGGTGATCTAGTTCCAAAACCAGAAGCAGACTGGACAGCAGCAGAGGTAAGTCTCTATAACTCTAATGAAAAAGCTCTTAATGCTATCTTTAGTTGGGTTAATCATCACATGTTCAAGTTAATCCAGAATTGTACAAAAGCCAAACATGCTTGGGATATACTTGAATCACATTGTGAAGGAGATTCTGCTGTTAAAGATTCTAAATATAGACAACTGCTTTTGCAATTTGAAAAACTTGAGATGGGTGAAGATGAAAGTGTTGACAGTTATTTTGAGAAAATTCTTGATATTGCTAACCAATTTGAAAACCTAGGTTTTGCTATGACTAATCAAGAAATGGTTTATAAAGCTATGAGAACATTGTCATCTAAATGTTCTCTCAAGAAAATTGCAATGAGTGAATCTAGAAACCTTGCTAATCTACAGTTTCAAGTCTTGATGAATACTCTTAGAGAATTTGAGATGGAGCTTGCCTCACAACCTAGCAAACATAGGGCTGTTGCTTTAAGAGGTTCAAATCTTGACAATGAAAGTGATGATGATTTTGAAATAATTTCTTCAAATTATGGGAAAATTACTAAGAAGTTCAATAAGTTGAATCTTAAAGGAAAATGTAAAGAAAATAACCTTAGTAATAGTTCCCCAAGTTATAAGAAATTACCTCCTAAGTTTGTGAAGTACATGGCATCAAAACCTACTCCTTTAGAAGCTGATAAGTTAAAAGATGTTCAATGTTTTGAATGTAAAGGATATGGTCATATGGCTAATGAATGCGCTAACACTCTTAGAAAAAGAGGAAATTCTCATTGGGTTTGTGTAGATGATTTCAATGAAGATGACTTTAGTTCTGGAGAAGCTGAAGAACAATCAGAAGAGGTTCAAACTGCTGCGCTTACTCACTCAGATTGACTGGACGCCAGAAGACTCCCTGAACTGCTTCGGATCTCAATGTTATCCCAACATTCAGGATCCAACATCAGAACAGGAGACATTCTTTGCAGATTGGGATGAATATGATACTGATTCTGAACCTTATCTTGCGTCCTACTTTGATGAATCTAACTTTGATTGTTTTCATGGCACAATGGATCTAGATGAAGAATATTTCTTTGAAGGTGAAATGTCCCAGGAGGAAATCATTGAAGACCTGAAGTCTATCTACCACAAACTGCTGCTTGAGAATCACAAACTCATCAAGAGCAACAAAAGCTTGAAGGAAGAGATTGGATGCATGAAGGAGATGTTGAAACTGTATGAGAAAGACCTTGACAAAACTGAAGCTGAGCTGAAAGAGGTAAAGGTAAAATTAAATAAAGCTGAACATACCATTGACAAATGGAACTCTTCTACATCTCTGCTTGATGAAGTGCTGAGTATGAGAAATCAAGGTAAAAATGGTTTGGGCTATGTTGAGAAACCTCCCTCTGAAGATGTTAACTCTGCATATTTGAAAGCTGGTTTCATCAAGGAAAGCAATAACTTGAGTTGTGAAATCCCTTCCAACACTGTGAAAAGGCCTACTTTTATCTGTCAATATTGTTTTCAACCTGGTCACATTAAGCCTTATTGTAAAAAAATATAAAATTGTGATTGAGAAGAAAACAGTAATTAATTGCAATACCAATGTTAGGAGAACCTCTGGTCTGAATGTTATCCCAACATTAGGTAACAACGCTGAAGGACTTAAAAGTAGAACTTGGATATAAAATTTAAAAACTCCTAAGGTTAAAATTGTTTGCAATGTTGTCTTCTCTGCTGTTTACTCTAACCTTGCAGGTAAGTGGTATTTTGACAGTGGGTGTTCAAGGCACATGACTGGAAACATTGACAACCTGGAAGAGGTTATCCCTCTGACTGTTGAAACAGTTACCTATGGAGGAGGCACAAAAGGGAAAATCATTGGAAAAGGAGTACTAGATGTTGAAGGATTTCCACCACTCAAGGATGTGTTGTTGATTGAAGGATTGAAAGCAAATTTAATTAGCATAAGTTTACTTTGTGATGATAACTTGCTAGTTACTTTTGATAAAAGTTCATGTGATGTGTTTAATAGTGACAATGTCCGTGTCATGACAGGTACAAGATCAAAGGATAACTGCTATCTTGCTCAAGATGAAGCTGAATGCTACCATGCCACTGATTTATTATTATTTTTGGCAATGTAGACTTAAAAAATAAAAGTATTTGCTATTTTTGGGCTTAATAAATGATACTTTGTTGTATGTTTTAGTTATGTCATTGATTTGTTTCCTAGATTCTCCATGAGGTAAAAGCTAGAATACATGGTCTCGTCATGATCCTTAACTTTTTTATGAAAAAAGTGGGGCGATCTTGATGAATTCATAAACTTCGTATTTTTGTGGCTATAATTATATTACATAGCTTTATTCTCGATGACGCAAAATGTTTACATGGATGTCAAAAAAGTAAGATGGGCTTGTTGAAAATGAAAATCAACAGAGTGTGACAAACTAGGCTGCAAATGGCTATAAATCAGATCACATCTACTAGTATCGAGTTCGTTTGATGCTGAGCTTTATTAGTATATAAACAAATTACATTTGAACTTTTTCCTTAAAGCATGTGGCACAAGAAGTTAGGACATGTGCACTATAGAAATCTGGAGAAACTACAGAAGTTAGAGGCTGTAAGAGGACTACCTAAGTTGACTAGCCCAGGTAAAATTGTTTGTGAAGACTGCCTGAAAGGTAAACAAACAAAAGTTGTCCATCCACCACTTCAGGTACAGAGTACTAACCCTAGAACTAATAAGTGCTTTGATTTGCTACACATGGATCTCATGGGTCCTATTGAGGTTAGTAGCCTGAATGGTAAGAAGTATGCTTTTGTTATTGTTGATGATTTTTCAAGATATACATGGATTAAGTTTTTGAAAGAAAAATCAGAGGCATTCAACACATTCAAGATTTTGCATGCTAGTATTAAGAATCTCTATGGTACTTCTGTAGGAAGAATTAGGTCTGACCATGGAAAGGAGTTTGAAAATATAAGATTTGCTAATTTCTGTGAATCTAAAGGCATTTTCCATGAGTTTTCAGCACCTAAGACACCTCAGCAAAATGGGATTGCTGAGAGGAAGAATAGAACACTTCAAGAGATAGCTAGAGTTATGTTGAATTCTAAAAACCTATCTAAGAAACTCTGGGATGAAGCTTTGAATACTGCATGTCATATTAGTAATAGAGATTATCTTAGACCTGGTACTACTATGACACCTTATGAAATCTTGAAGGGTTCAAAACCAACAGTAGCACACTTTCAAGAATTTGGTATTAACTGCTATTTGCTAAAAGATAGAGATTATTTGAGAAAATTTGATCCCAAAAGTGAAAAGTGTATATTTGTTGGATATTATCCTAATAGTGCTGCTTTCAGGGTCTACAGTCCAAGATTGCATACTGTTCAAGAATCAGTGAATGTCATTTTTGATGATTTAACTGTTTCTACAGGTACTGAAGAAATCACTGGTTCAGATGTTACTCCAACATTGGAATCAACATTGAACACAGACGCTAGAGATGCTGAACTGGAAACTGGAGCAAATGTTGACTTAACACCAGAAACCCCCAATGTTAGGTCAACATTGGTGCTGTCAGATTCTGAAGATGAAGTGGTTCCTGTATCCAGAAGAGATCCCCCTCTTAGAATACAAAGAGATCATCCAGCCTCTCAAGTAATTGGACAAATTACTGAAAGAGTTAGAACACGCAACAAAGAAAGGGTAAATTACAAGGATATGGCTAAGTTGTTTGTTTGCATGTCTTCTTCATGTACTATTGATAATGCATCTTGTTTTGTTTCCTCCATTGAACCTAAGAATGTAACTGAAGCCCTTAAGGATAGTTACTGGATTAATGCCATGCAAGAGGAACTCTTACAATTCACCAAAAATAGAGTTTGGAATCTAGTACCTAGGCCATCACATGTGAATGTAATAGGTACAAAATGGATTTTCAAAAATAAAACTGATGAGAATGGTGTAATTATGAGGAACAAAACTAGGTTGGTTGCACAAGGTTATACTCAGGTAGAAGGTATAGATTTTGATGAGACTTTTGCTCCAGTAGCTAGGATAGAATCAATTAGATTACTCCTTGCTATTGTTTGTTGTCTTAGGATTAAACTATACCAAATGGATGTTAAATGTGCCTTTCTGAATGGTTTAATTGACAAAGAGGTTTATGTAGAACAACCTAAAGGCTTTTCTGGTCCTAAACATCCTGACCATGTGTACAAACTTGAAAAGGCTTTGTATGGCTTAAAACAGGCTCATAGAGCTTGGTATGAGAGGCTAACTGGTTTTCTGTTAGGCCTAGGTTTCAATAGAGGAGATGGAGATAGAACATTGTTTGTCCTTAGCAAAAGCTCTAATATATGCATTGCTCAAATTTATGTGGATGATATTGTATTTGGCTCTACTAACAAGTCTACTTTAGACAAGTTTGTTGAGTCTATGACAGGAACATTTGAGATGAGCATGATTGGTGAGCTTAACTACTTTCTGGGACTACAAGTTAAGCAGCTGGAGAATGGTATCTTCCTGAACCAGGAGAAGTATGCAAGGAATCTGGTGAAGAGATTTGAGCTACAAGAGTCTAAGCCTTGCAAAACTCTTATGTCCTCTTCAGTGAAGATAACAAAATATGGCAATGGCAGCAATGTTGATCCAACATTGTACAGATCCATGATTGGTAGTTTGCTATATCTCTCTGCCTCTAGACCTGACATCATGTTTTCAGTATGTGTTTGTGCTAGGTACCAAGCTGAGCCAAGGCAATCTCACTTGATTGTTGTGAAGAGGATTCTTAGATATATCTCTGGAACTTCACCTTTAGGCATTTGGTATTCTTATGACACTAACACTAACTTGGTTGGTTTCAGTGACTCTGACTAGGCAGGTGATGTGGATGACAGGAAATCCACAAGTGGGGGCTGTTTTTATTTGGGGAATAATTTGGTCTTGTGGTATAGCAAGAAGCAGAACTGTGTTTCATTATCAACTGTTGAATCAGAATATGTAGCAGCTGGCAGCTGTGTTACCCAACTTGTGTGGCTCAAACACATGCTTTCAGATTATGGGCTAGATAGTGATACACTTCTCATGTTCTGTGACAATCTAAGTGCCATAAGTATCTCTAGGAATCCTGTCCAACATTCTAGAACTAAGCATATAGACATAAGACATCATTTCCTAAGAGATATGGTAGAGGACAAAGTGATCAACATTGAACATATTGAGACAACAAATCAGCTTGTTGACATGTTTACAAGACCTTTAGATAGTGAGAGATTCTTCAGTTTGAGGAAATCTTTTGGCATGTGCAATATGTGAAAATGTTGAGGAAACCAGTGTTGTCATAACACCACTGACTAGCACTGGTATATTGGTTGTGGTGTAGTAGGTACTCTGTTGTTTTCCTTTGTTGAATTCATTTCCTTGTGAGTCTCATTTCATCTGTGTTTTTTCATATTTGGTTTGTGTGGTTGAACTCTTTGATTAACAACTCTTTCTAGCTATCAGTTTCACATCTTTGTTTTGAAAAATTAATAAAACTCTTCTGTTGTCTGAGGTTGTGATTGCCTAACATATGAAGAGGATGGGGTACACAAAGTTCACTACTTTGATGTCTATTCAGTTGTGTCTTATTCATATGGAAGGTGTACAGGACATGTGGAGAAGCTGGGGTGCATGATGTTGACAGTTTCACTGTTACTCAGTTGTGCTTATTTACATGTTTCTGTTTGTTTGGCCAAGGAACACATGAGGGTGATCTTTTCTACTAGGGTGTTTGAGGTTTAGATTTCTTACATTTAGTAGCACTGATCACTTGGTGATTCTCTTGAATGAAGGTTGGTAAACAAGTATGCATGAGGAATTGGGGTGTTGGGGTGCATGATAAATGAATTGCCAACATTCAAGGCCTTTGTACTTGCCTAACTTGCTGTTGTTAATGTTGTTACTGGGGTGTGTGGAGTTCAGGCTGCCCTCATTCAGTAGTGACATTACCTTTGTGTTTAGCAACCTTCAGCTTTTGGTTCAGTTGGGTTATGAAAATAATAAAGATTTTAAAGAGATGTGTGATGTGCTGGTCTGAGGAGTTTTTCATTTGTGTTTACCATCTGCCTATTTGACATTACATTGTTGCATTCATGTAGAACTGCATTGTTTCTTTCTTGTTGTTGAGTTGTGTCGGTCTAGGCTTAGGGGGAGTATAATTTATAATTCATGTGTTGAGGCATACAATTGGGTGACATACTGCAGGTGACACACTTTTTTGTGACTTTCTATGTTGTGGAAGTGAATTTTTCCTTGAATTCATAACTGCTTATCTCTGTGTGTTTCTTGTTATCTATGTTGCTTACTCATGATTTTGATCTGAACAATATGTCTGAGGTACTCACTTGCTATATTGGTTAAGTTTCAGATGTATTTTTGGATGAATCTCAAGCTCTCACATGAATTTGCCTTGGTGAAACCTGTACCTCCACCTTCAGTTTTGAATGTTATCAAATGTTATCCCAACATTGTGCACAGTCGCAGGTCAACATTGAAAACAGGAACTTATAAGTTTTCAGTTTTCTAAAAACCGCTATGGTTAACTGTTAAATAAACATCAAAGCGTGTGCGCGGGAAAACATAGTGGGAAAGTTTTACTTGATTCAAATTTGGTAACTACCCATTAACATTCATTCTCTTTCCTTATTCTCGGTTATTTCAAAAATAAAAACCCTATTTTCCTTAATTGTGCTTGCAATTTTCATATTTGTGCTTACTTTGCAAAATTACTCTCCCAACTCTCAAATTCTCTCAAAACTTCTCTACTAACAATGGCAAGCAAGTCCCCCATGCAAATTCTTGCAGATGTTGCCCTGGGAAGTGAACCCACTGCCGCATGCACACGTTCACACACTAGGGGTGCTGCTGCGAAGTCGAATGATGCTCTTGTTGCTGCAAAAAGGAAGGCGATCCCCTATGTGCGACGTGGAAAGAAGTCCAAACAGGGAGAATTGACCTCCACTGTTGAGCCAACTGCTGAATCCACTGCTCCCATCACCAATGAGCTTGAAATTGAGGTAAACACTGCTGAACCCAACCCTAAAATTGATGTTGACTTAAATGTTGATGGGGAGGGTAGTGATTCGGTTGAGAAAACTGTGGAAAAATCCATGGACAAGTCTGTGGACAAATTGGTGAGGAAGTGGATTAGGGCTGAGAAGAAAAAGATCAAGGGCTCTGGGAAGAAGTTGAAAACTATGTCTGAGACTGCTAAGGCAAGGACTGAGGCCAGAAAAAGACAGGTGGAGAGGTTAGCCAAGAAAAAGGCTGAGAAGAAAGTCGAGGAAGAAGAGAAGGCTGCTGCTACTGCTGCTGAGAAAAAGAGGAAAGGAAAGCAAGTAATGGAAGAGGAAACTGAGGTGGTTGATGTTGAGGATGAGGAAGAAAAGGAGAAGGAAGAGGAGTCTGAGGAAGAGCAAGATGGTGCTGCTGATGGTGCTGCTGATGTTGAGGCAACATCAGGGACAGAGGAGTATACAGATGGGCTATATGTGATCTTCCCTGAGATTGAGGAGGACTGCTATTCTCCTTTCTATATTTCACAAGAATTGGAGAAGAAGTGAGATTCTTTCAAGAGGAGGGAGATTCATACTGAAAGAGCTATAGAGATTGCCAGTTTCAAAGAGAACAAGGTGATGGACTTGCTTGAGGCAAGAGGGTTGCAATAATCAGCGATGGAGTTGCATGACTATGCTCCTGAGATTGTCATGGAGTTCTACCTTAATCTCTCCAAATGGATCAGGGACTACGGATCTCCAAAATTTGGAAAGGCTTGGGTGAGGGGGAGAGTCTTCAACATTGACCCCTACACCATCAACAAGATCTGTGGATTTCCTACTGCTGATGAATCTGAGGACCCCTACTATGATGATGTGATGGAAGACTTGACTGGAGGGTTGGTCAAAACCTGGAAAGATGCTCTGCCAACTACAAAGCTCACCTCCCTGAGTGCTGTCTTGCACAAGATAGCTTGCTTCAACTGGCTCCCAAGCAAAAATGTTACTGTTTTGACTAAAGAATCAGCACTCTTAGTCTACAAAATCAAGAATGGGCTAGCTGTGAACATGGGGGAGAGGATTGTGAAGTCTATGTCTGAAGTTGCTGGAAGGAAAAATGGCATGCTGCCTTTTCCCTCACTCATCTGCAAAATCCTTAGCAGTCAAGGATTGAAGACAAGTGTAACAGTGGGCTGGAGGAAGAATGATATTGAACTGACAATTCTCCAAAGCTACTTGTCTGGATCAAGAGTGAGAGACCTTCCATGGAACCCAAAAGGAGTGGTGAGACCAAGGGCTGAAAAGAAGAAGGCTCGGGAGTTTGGTGGAACTTCAGTGCCTATGTCCAAAGAAGAAGACTGCATGGTCATCACTTCTGCTTTTGTGGATCATTTGTTGAACTGGTATAGTGGGCAGATTGTTGATTGTCAGAGGGAGATTGAGGAAAAAAAGGAACACATCAAAGAGCTGAAGGACATGGTCAAAAATTTGGAGAAACTCCCTTCTTCACAAAAATGGGGAGAGTAGTTCCAATTTTAAATTTTAGTCTTCTAGTTTATGTTTTGTTTCTATGAACTGCTAATATCTTTGAACTGCTGGTACATTAATCTCTAATTGGTTTTATTTGATCAAGGGGCATGTCCTTGATATTTAGCTATGGCCTGTAACTCTAAGTACTACTGGTGAACTGCTCTAACTGCTATTACTTATGAAAGTGCATTTTGAACTGCTTGTCTAGTTACCTTCTGTGCAGGAAACTCACTGGTTTCAATGTTGAGGCAACATTGATGAATGTTGGGGTCTGAACATATGTACATATGTGGATGTAGTGATGACCTTAATGCTTGTCTCTGTTAATTTAATTTTGAATATGTTAGCTTGTATTGAGGGGGAGCAGTTTGGTAGTTTAATGTGTTTCTTGTTGATTATAACTTTCTGGATATAAGACTTGATTGGAACAGGTGTTGGTTTTGTGAAGAAAGGCAAAAAGGGGGAGATTGAAAGTGCAGGGCTTTCTGGAATCAATGATTAGACGATGCAATGTTAGACGATGTTGGGTTAACATTGTGGATAACATTGAAAGCCGAGAGTCTGTGCGAAAACTGTTATTTAGTTGCCAAATTTAAGTTTTGCCTTTATTCACATATTAATCAAGTTCCACGGTTTTAGTTGTTTATGTTTATGTCCAGGAAGGTATCTTACGTATAAGGAAGAGCTATGGAAGATTCCTTACTTGAAGTTTCCATAATTCAAGCTAAGTTGAACTAGTCAACACAACACGGTTTCAAAATAAGGAAACAAGCGAGTTGTTCTCTGCGACGCGATTCTTTCCAGGATTCTGCAAATTGAAGAAGATGTGTTACCTTGTTAAATCGGTAACAATGGAAACACATTCTCAGGAAAGATTTGAAGTTCACAAAGAAGGCAAATTTCAACAAGGAAACAACAAGAGTTACCAAAACTGTGAACAACACATCTTGGTGTGCAAGTTTCAAGAAATCTATAAGAGATGTGAAGTTCATCAAGATGAAGACAAGACAATCGTGCTAATAATCCGAGAGATTAATTATTCTTTGTATTTTCTTGGTCTTGTTTTGCGAAGTTTTTGTATCAACTGCTTAAGTCTAGTTCATAGAAGTTAAGTAGTTCTTACTTGTCTGCTTCGTTGAGTCCGATCAACAAAGAGCGTGAGTGAATTGTTGTGAGGAACGTTTTTGATAAAACCTTTATGGTTATTTGGCCTAAGGCTCGGAAGTTTTTAATAATATTGAAAACTTCTTAAAATTATATCTTCTTGTGTTCTTACTTCCGCTGCACATTATTATTATCAAGAAGATCACAATAGAGTTAAGGCAATTCCAGCTTAACTCTCAAAAGTGTTGTGTCAATCCATGGTCCAATATTTTCACAACCTGTAGAAGAATTAAAGATGGTGGAATTAGTAGAAGGAAGTCCCGAGAGAGTGATTAAGATGGGTACCCACATGGAACCGGCAATAGAAGCTCAACTGACTTCCATCCTCCAACAATTTCATCACCTCTTCCCATGGGAAGGAGGACCGCCCGGACGAATCAGCGATAAGGTATGCCAACACTTTCTTAATGTAAAACCCGGGGTTAAACCAATACAACAGAAAAAGAGAAAGATGGGGCCAGAGCGCAACAAAATTATTTGGTCCGAGATACAGCGCCTCCTTAACCTAAAGCAAATTAGGGAGGTTATATACCCTGAATGGATGGCTAATGTAGTTTTAGTCCCCAAACATGGAGGAAGATGGTGGATGTGAATGGACTTGACCAACCTCAATGAAGCCTGTCCGAAAGACTGTTATCCCCTACCCAGTATAGATCAACTAGTCGACTCCGCTACTGGATGTGTGTTGTTGTCAACCCTAGACGGAGACCAGAGATATATCCAAATCTCGATGGCAGCAGCTGACCAGGATAAAACTAGTTTTATCACCGACGCATGCACCTTCTGTTACTTGGTAATGCCCTTCGGACTCAAAAATGTCGGCACAACTTACCAAAGACTGGTAAGCCTCATGTTCGCTGACCTCATCGGAAATACAGTGGAAGTTTATGTAGATGACACGGTAGTTAAAAGTAACAGAGCAGGGGACCACCCCGAGGATCTGCGAAAGGTACTGGTTATTATGAATAATTTTGGGATGAAAGTCAACCCTAGAAAATGCTCGTTCAGCATTCGAGGAGGAAAGTTCTTGGGGTTCATGGTCACAAAGAAGGGGATAGAAGTCAACCTCGAAAAGGTTGAGCCTATCGTGAGACTCCCCACTCCGAAGACATTTAAAGATGTTCAAAAGCTGGCAGGTCGAATGGCCTCCCTAAGCCGATTTGTTTCTAAGTCAGCAGAAAAAGGACTTCCCTTTTTTAAGATACTCTGAAACATCAAGGAGTTCCGATGGACCCTCCCAGTGTGAAGGAGCCCTCGAAGAGCTAAAGAGATATATGGTGAACCCTCCCTTGTTGGTAAAACCTTCACCCCAAGAAGAGCTCTTCGTATACCTATCCGTCGGAGAAGAGGCCGTCAGTGCCTTGTTAGTCAAAGAGCAGGATAGAGAACATCACCCAGTTTACTATGTCAACAAACCCTCCTCAGAGCGGAAACTAGGTATACCCTAACTGAAAAACTCATCCTAACTCTGGTCACCACGTCACGTAAACTGCGCCCCTATTTTCTCTCACACCCAATCACTGTGCTGACAAAACACCCCATGTGGGAAATTCTCAATAAGCCCGAGTCATCGGGAAGATTGATAAAATGGGTCGTAGAACTCACCGAATACGATATTTCCTACGCTCTGAGGCCCTCCATCAAAGCGCAAGTCCTGGCTGACTTCGTGATGGAGCTAACAGGCATCAGGTCTGAGGAAAAAGAGCCTTTATGGCACGCCTATGTAGATGGCTCCTCTGTAAGCACGCACGGGGGAGCAGGAATAGTTCTTGTAAATCAAGAAGTGGAAGACGAAAGACTCCACTTCCCAGTCAGAATTGATTACCCCATTTCTAACAACGAGGCCAAGTATGAAGCCCTTCTCATCGGCATGAGACTTGCGAAAGAAGGGGGAATAAGGAGAATACTCTTCCACAGCGACTCACAGTTGATTGTGCAACAAGTCAATGGATCATACGAAGCCAAAGAAGAGAGAATGCAAGAATACCTTTGGACGGTCCATCAAAGGCAAGAGTGGTTTGATGAGTATAAGATAGTCCAAATTCCCTGAAAAGAAAACCAAGAGGCGGACGCCTTGTCTAAAATGGCCACTCAAACGGCCGCTATCCATACCCAAAGAATCACCCTACTCCATATCAACGAGTCCGAGAAAACTGAGGGCAAATAAGTAAATGCCACTATGGATCCCCCATCCAGTTGGGTAACTCCAATCAAAACCTACTTGCAGGATCCAGAGGGATACTCCATGGACAAGGCCGTACAACGGATAATGTCCAAGAAAACCATTCGATACTTCCTCAAGGATGGATTACTATTCCGAATGACATATTCTTGCCCCCACGCCCGATGCCTAAATGAAGAAGAAGTCCTACTAGCTCTAGCGGAAACTCACAAGGGGATATTCAGAAGTCATACTGGCGGCAAAAGCATGGTCGGGCGCTTGATTCGGCAAGGCTATTATTGGCCCAGGATGGCTAAAGATAGCAAAAGCCATGCCGAAAGGTGTAAACCGTGCCAAGCTTACGCCCCTCGGATCTATCAGCCCGCAGCCCCGTGGGAACCCCGTCTAACCCCTTGTCTGTTCTCCAAATAGGGTATAGATATAGTGGGCCCACTCATCCCCGACGTCGGCCAAAAGAAGTTCCTACTCATAGCAGCTGACTACTTCATTAAATGGGTAGAGGCGGAGCCCCTAGCCCGAATCACCGCATGCGCCATCGTCAACTTTCTATGGAGAAATATCATGTGCCGCTTTGGCATCCCTCGAAACCTGGTAAGTGATACCGGCCTGCAATTCACGAACCAAGAATTAGAGAAGTGGTGTGACCACTGGGAAATCAAACACCGCTTTGCCTCAGTGGGATACCCCCAAGCAAACGGACAAGTGGAAAGAACCAACCGAACCCTCCTGAAGTATATAAAGGCCCAACTTGACTGGCATAAGGCCAAGTGGGTTGAAGAAATATCTGGCATACTGTGGGCCTATCGTACCACTCAAAGCACCTCCACAAGCAAAACTCCTTTCAGCCTGGCCTACAGTTGCGAAGTGGTCCTGCCCTCGGAAGTCTCCACAGAGAGCTGGAGCGTACGAGAATACGATGAGGTCGCCAACAGATCCAACCTAGCCCTAGCCCTTGATCTCCTCGAAGAAAAGAAGGCACAAGCCGCCATCTGGATTGAAGAGTATAAGACCCGGATGTCACGATACTACAACGCTAAGGTAAAACCTAGAACTTTTCAAGTTGGAGATTTAGTGATGAAGCGGATCGGAGCTTCCAAAAATGTAGGCAAGCTCGATCCCCGATGGGAAGGACCCTACAAGATAGCGGGAATCGTCGGACCCGCGACCTATCTTCTCGCCAACTCCGAAGGAGCAGTGCTGCACAACACCTGGAACTCACTCAATCTTAGAAAATACTATGCTTGATGTAATACAATAGTTTGTACATAAATAAAAAAGTTGTTTATATATATATATATATGGTTCCCTTACAATACAAAAAGAAATAAGGTTGCCCGACAAAATGATGACTCTATATGTAAGTCATCTTAGCAACCTAACCCGAGGAACCATTTGATACAAACAACGAATCCCCACACACTATAGGTATATCGGACCATATCCTATACAAAGGCCCTTATACCAACAAAAAAACCCTTATACAAACTAAGTGCCCCCCATCGGACCCTTTCCTTCTTTGATGATACGATGGCGTTATTCCGCGGACAAACTGAGAGGGTCGTCTAGTGACACGGTCGGATCCTCCGTCGGAGAAGCCCCTGAAAATACCTGGCGAAAGCTCAGCTCAAGAATAGCCAGACCCGAAGGAAACTCTAGCAAAGCTTGCACGGCATCCCGGCATAACCGATACCCGATGCGCACTAAGTCACGCATCTCCTGGTGCAAAGAATCCCGAAGAAGTGACGGGCCAGCAATGTCCAAAACAGCTTGGACTCGAGCCACAACCAAAGCCACCCCGTGACTACGGGTCATCTCCAACACTTTCTGGTTAACCGCGTCTCGCTCCCTCGTGACACGCAGCAGTTTCTCATTAGAGAAACGGATCTGGTCCCTCAGCTCCCCTATTCTTTCTTCTAACCCCAACACACGGGCTCTCTCTAACATTAAATGACACTCCAAGTCCCAGGACTTGTCCCGCTCGGCTTGCAAGAGCCCATCGAGAGTATTTTGAGCCGTTTCACGGTCCGATTTCAATTGGGCAATCTCTTCTTGGGCCTCCAGCAAACTTTGCTCCAATTCATCTCTCCGACGGTACACTAAATCATTGTCCGAAGAGGATTCCCCCTAGATCCGATGGCGTTCAAAACCATGTAGACCTGCAAAAGCCAAGTTTATTGCTACGAGGAACACTTAAAGCTTAGTACTAAACGGAATAAAACACTACCATACCTCGCACAAATCCTTGCAGGCTAAATCTTGAAGACTAGACAAAGGTAAAGTCTTCATCAACTCGCAATCGGTCGTATTTAGCAGACCGCTCAAGTAATTGCGACAAAAACTAACAGTTGAAGCGGCTTGAGGAAAGATACTACCTCCCCCGAGGGGCGGAGACTCCCCGAGAAGAGGGTTTCCCTCGAGTGGTGGTGCAGAAACCCAATAAGTACTCCCTCCGAGGGGCCGAGAACCACCAGCAACCGGAAAATGAGAACCTTCCTCAACCACGTACACCATGCTAAAGTCCCCCCGAGGAGGAGAGCACGACGCCAGTGGAAGCATCGGAAGATCCATTCGAGCCAGTACAGCTATCGGATCCTCTACAAGTTGGGCCAAAAAGTCAATCGGGGGGGGGGGGGGCTACCATGGGTGAAGCCCCCAAATCCCTCACCTCCGAAGGACTTATTAACGCCTCAAAACTCAAGTGGTCAGAACTTCGGCCCTCCGACAACGCATACCCTCCGTTCACAACCTCTCCTAAGTAAGCCCTATCAAAAGGCCTAATAGTAAACTCCTCCATATTCGTACCTATCAAGAAGCAAAAAATACAATAAGTCCTAAGACTCCAAAAACACATACGAGCAAAAGACGAAAAGAAGAACTTACGAAAAAAGAAGTTACTGTAAAGAGGCTGATGAGGGAGATTAAAAATCTCCGCCCCCTCCTGCAAACCAGCCATGATGAGAGTCTCGGAAAACTCCAACAAACTGTTTATATCATATGTCCCCGAGAATAGGCCGGTACCGGACAGTACCTCCCACTCCCTCCTCAAAGTCGCATCGTTGGGAGTAATATAGCCCAAACCCCATCAGAGGGGTACCCCCCATAATCTAGCCGACAAACCCCTCAGACGGACAAAGAAAAACCCTCGTCTCCAATCCCCTCTACCATTGCAAGAATTGGACACATGAATAAAGGCCTTACTCTTGTCCCAAAGGGCTAGGCTAAAGAAGGGAGGACCACCATTGGCAAATGCAAAAGTTCACAACACCAAATATACCCCACCAGATAGAGGTAGGAGTTGGGTGTTAACTGACTCGGGCATATTTGCCAGTGTTGAAAAAGAGTTTGAAGAAAGGGGTGGAAGAACACCCGCATCCCGCACCGCATCTGCTCTAGGTAAACCGTAAGATAGCCCGAAGGGGGATCGTAAGACCTCTGCTCGGGATGTGGTATTACAGTATCATATTTATCAAAATCCAGATTATATTCCGCGAAGAGATTCCTAACAGACTCACCATATTCATTACGACGGCGGAACCAACACGCCCTCATCCCAATAACCTCGATGGCTCCAACAGAAGCACATCAAACACTGAGGACTCATCAATCAGAGAATAGGACTCTCGGCTCATAAACACTTCGCGAATATGATTCATCCGATGGGAATTTATATGCGAAGGCCTAGACGTAGCCCTCGTCGAAGTACCTCCCCCACTGAGCGTATCCCGTGACCCCAAAATGAAACTCTCCGCGGAGGCATGACGAACTTCCAACAGCAGGGAAGGATTCCGAGCAGAATTCCGGGGAGAATTATGTGAGGAGACTAAATCGCCTTTCGTATAATATGGAGGCATCATCGTGACAAGGTAAGTAACTTACTCCTCCTTAGTTAAATCTCACTAGAACAACAAGCAAGGTATGGCTTTGTAAAGAATCAAATACTGCAAGTGCGAAAGGTGAAATTTTGAAGTGAGTATAACAGTATTCACTAAACACCTATATATATACTTCGGCTCATTTCATTAACAAAATAAATAAAAGCATGAGTTGTCCAAATCATTTAATTATTGAGGCTACGTGTCCAGTAAAAATCCTATTAAGGATGGTAAAATATTATCATGCATAAAGACTTGTCCTGCTAAGGTTTTACTTGGCCAGCAAGAATTAATCTTATTTATCCTTAAGCAATAATGAAAGAGCCAGACACTTATAGTTGCAAAACATTCATTGTTGCTCAAAAGAGGACAAAACAAAATAGAAAAAGAACAAACTAATTGTTCATTAATAAAACCCGAGAAGTCCTCGCGGAATAGCCATACATTTCGTATAAAAAAATATAGATATATATACTACGAAGTTAAAAGTTTATACATACTAAAATTAAAAACAAGAAAATGAAAATATTAAATTAGGCCCCCGTGGTTGACGGATGTGGGACCGAAGACGAAGCGGTCGTCGCCTCAGAAGAAGGATTCATCGGAGCCAGAGAGAGATTGGTGACAGTACCCCTCTGGAGCCACTGGGCCTCGGACTCGGACTGCTCGCCGACTGCATTGGAGAGGGCGCTGGAGAATCCCGAGGAGACAACAAGCCACTGAATCTCCCGACGAGGATGCGGCAATCCTCGGAAGTAGGCCTCTTCAACCTACAAATATCAAAGGACTTGGGAAAGTCCACGTCCGACCGCACTAACGACTGCGCCAGTCTAGCACATTTCAAGTAACCCCATAACATGTGGCCTGTCAAGAGCTCTTGCGGCGGCCTATCGGAAGACTCCGAGTGCTATCGAATAGTCTCCTGCCGAGCGAACTGGACCGCCACTTCAACCTTCGCTTGCACCACCTCGGGAGAAATGGACTTCGTCAATCTCTCCTCGGCCGACTCGGCCCGATCGGTGAGCTGGCTCAACAACCCCTGGAGTTCTCTCTCCCTTGCCAACCCCTCTGATTTCTCCCCCTCGAGGGCGACAATCTGAGCCATAAGAGCCTCCTCGGACTCTTTCCTCTCCTTCTCCAAAAGAGCAATTCGGGCTTTGGAAGCCTTCTCGGACGCCTCCACCCGCTCGTACGCGGACTGCGCTCGCTCCATCATGAGGCGCAAACCCTCTTTCTCCTTCTGAGCCTCCTGCCAGAGAAAGTCGAGATCCGAGATCTTCGTGTGGAGCACCTCCTCCGTCATCTTGCTCTCTTTATCCTTGGACAGAAGGGACACCACTTGTGCTCGGAGAAGTTTTACTTCTTCCCCCTCCTTTTGATACCCTTGCTCTACCGCAACAGCCGCATCCCGAGTCTTCCCGACCTATGAAAAATAAAGAAATGCATAAGGATCTAAAACCGATTACCTAAAAGAAGGATGAACAGAAAGAAAAAAAGGGAAGGAATCAAGATTACCATGTGAGCCATCCAATTGAGACTCGTATGCATGAAATGAAACCCATTGGCAGGGGTTGCATTAGAGGAGGCAAAGAAACGAAGGATCTCTTGGAAAGCTCCCTCCAAAACCTGTATTGAAGGCAGGTCTTCCAGCCTACGAGGAGCCACCGGAGTCTAAAAAGTGAGCCCTTGGAGAATGTGTGACGGGGACATGACCCCTTGGAGGAAGGGTCCCCGGAGTTGGAGTCACAACCTCCGAGTCGGTAAATAAGGCACGAGGACCTCCAACAGCGGTTGAAGGGTCTGCCTCCCCAACCAGTGAGCTCAGTATCTCTACCTTCACATCCTTATCGGCGGACGGCGGGTCAAACTCCTTGTGAATATCCTCAGAATCACTCAACGAAGCCTCCGGACCGGGATTGTGAAACTGTGCCAAAAAATCCTCCTCTGCAAATACAGTATATATATGTAAGGAGAGAAAATAGACCCAGAACAATCATTAAACAATAATTGGGCAAAAAAGAAAGAGGTGGGCAAAAAATGCTTACCAAAAAGAGAAGACCCTTCTACCAATCATAGCCTTCCCCTTATCCGCGATATCTGCACCGAAAAAGAAGACCTTAGTATATATAAAAAAAAATTAAACACTTAAGAAGATTTTTTAAGGACCTACGAAAACTCACCATGAGGAAGAGACTCGAAAGTTGTCTTCTCCGAGGACTCAGGAATTACCGGAGGCACCGAAATAGGAGCTCCTAGTTCACGAGAGGATGAGAGTGACGGATCCTCGGATGAGAGAACCACTAAGTCTGGCATGGCCTCCTCTGTAGCCGCTCACGGAGAATGACTGCCCTCGGACGCGGGTCCTTCCTCTGAACCCTTAGAAGAACTCCCGGTATTATATGGGGGGCCGCCGCTAAAACTAAGGCCGAGTGAGGGTCCACCAAAGTCAGGGGAACGACATCATAGATTATACCGTCCGCCCTGATGATAAAAGGGGAATGATCTTCCTCTTTCTCCTCCCTTGGAGACACGGCTGTGTACTCGGGGGCGTCAACCTCCTCATCAGCCAGATCCTCCTTCTCGAGAGCGTCGGAAGCACCACTCGAGGAGCGAGCAGAAGAAGTTGCAGAAGCTTTTGACCTCTTCCGACCACTCGGAGCAGAGACCGAAGGACCGGGTCGCGAATAATAGTTCGCCAAAGTGTCCCCTACATTACAAGAAAGCAGATAAGTATCTTTTAAATTTATCATTATGTAAAAGAAAAGACAAAAGACAAGTATAAAATTACTTACTAAAAGGAACCAGCGCATCGGAGCCTAGAGACAACGGATTCTTAATCGCGGCATCGGTAAAAACCACGTTCTGTAGCCCCGACATCTCAAACAGCATCATGAAGTCGTCCGACTCCATCAAAGACTTATGCGAAATCACCGGAGATAAGCTTACCTCTGGGTCCAAAGTATAAACTGGAGTTTCGCCCTCCCTCCAGTCGAAGGGCATGACCCACGTTCCATTTTCGGGCTGCACAAAGAAATATTTGTCTTTCCACGTGCTATGGGAAGTGAGGGCCCCCTCTAGAATCTTCTTGTTCTTCGTGGTATCCCGATGGCGCAAGTGATAGAAAGGCCACCCCCCGGGGCGAAATCACCATATCGAAGATGGCAAAGAAATGCTCCACACTGTAGTCCAAGCCATTCACGTGGCACCAAAACACGAATATACACAAGGCTGCAAACCCATTCGGAGTCAGCTGACTCGGACTTATGTTGCATGCCTTGAACACCTCACAGAAGAAAGGGGGCATAAAAGATCGCCACCCAAACTTCATTTGTGCAAAATAGACGGTGAGCCAGCCCTCGGGAGGATTGCACGCCCTCTCACCCTTTGTCGGAATCCGAAAAGTCATATTTTTATTGAAGGCTCCCAATCTCTTGAACAAAGCGGACACTTGCCCTCGAGTAACAAAACTCAGAATCCCCTCAATTTTGTGGAAATCACGAGCAACAGGAACAACATGCTTCTTTGATTTGGAAATCCTAGCTTTCTTGGAGGGCCCAACATTACCCTCTTCCACCGCCACAGAAGTGTCGCCTCTTCTTTTACAAATACCAGTGGCAGGACCCCCTACAGGAACACCACCAGTTACTGCTGGCGGGTCAGTGACGGGAGTAAAAGCTACAGCCCCGAGGCGGAAGCGGCAGTGACGGGGTCAGTAGCCGTGGAGGAGGCCATCGTATCTAGTTAAGGAAGAAGGAGAGTATTTGCGAAAATTTAGAAGAAGAGATGGCAAGATTAAGAGTGGGGAAGAAGAGGATTTTTGCTCGTCAAAAATTTGCTAAGGGGTGAAAGCTTAAAGTGAGAATAAGAGTGAATGGAGTGGCTATTTATAGTCGGTAAAGGGCAACGGTCAGATTACATTCAAACGTGGAGCGCATTTAACGCTCCACGTAACTCCCCCACTTGACACACGCCGTTCAGCGCGCTAACCGTTATCGGGCCGTTGAAATCTGACCGTTATCAACGGTCAGATATTTTGAACCGCGGCGACCAGTCAACTGCCGTTACATCACCGCCTTCACTGAACGCTATAAATATTCAGAAACCGCTGATCACTCGAGGACAATGCCCCCGAGGGTAGTAAGGTAATTTCCATATGATTCATTTTCAATATCCATAAATATATACGCACCCCCTCGGAAAAGTACCAAAAATAAAAATTGACAAAGGAAAAAAAATAAGAAAATGCCCCTTGCCTCACAGAGGACACGAAAATAAAATTTTCCTCGCCTCTACGAAGGCGATCGAAATTTGGGGGGGGGGCTAATGTTAACCGTAAAAAACAATTATGAGATTAAAGAGAATATTAGTCCTAAATACAAGAATTAATATAGGGACAATACTATTGTCGCGAGTACTTTCGATGAGATGTACCCACTCCCAACGAGGAGGCCCTCGGAGTGTTACCAACCCGCTCAATCACTGACTCGAAGCGGTATAAAGGAACACCCGAGGAGACACCAAAGCGTCCCATGAAAAAGTCAAGGATGAATGAAGAAAAGATATCAACGTGGCATCGGAAAAAGAATAAACCCCGATGGATCCACGTGACTCGGATATCCATCAATGCGCCAAGAGGGACCACCACGGACCCCGAGTCCCAGAAAGTACGAGAATATCCCCTCACCACACACTCTATGATTCAAAAGCCCTCGGAACACCTCCTGCGGAGGCCAGATACGGAAAATAATGCCCTACCAAGATATAAACCCCCTCGGAACACACACCACGAAGGCCGAGTCCGAAGAACAAGATTATATTAAAACACGGAAGCCATCGGAGTACGTGTTACTAAATCCCCAGAACAAGAACGTGACCATACTAAAGCAACACGGCCATCGGAACAGACGCCACCGGTAAAAGTAAAACAGATACACCCCTCGGAGTGCACCTCCCAAAGAAGACAAACACCGAGGAAGCTGCGATGATCATACTACCCAAATGATCCAGTCTTTCCGAGAGTTGCTGCCCCTCGTGGAAAAAAGATCAAAAAAAACAACCCCTCGGAACCTTTGGTATCCCCGGAAGAGATCACAATTAATCCAAGTCAGTGCCTAGTAGATAAAGAATGAAGGGATAAGAAGAAAAAAAACAACACATATAATTTATCTAAACATGCATATCGACACATGTCCCTAAAAAACCGTTATATAAAGAGGGCCAGAATAAGAAGAAAGGGGGCAGACACGCAAATACATAACAAATGTAACAGAGCTTTCAATAGTGAAATTCAGAGAATAAAAAGAGAGATATTTTCGTAATTTTACAAGCTTCTGAACCACAGGCAAGGCATTCCAACCCCTAAATGATTCCGTTAATTAGGATGTAATATCAAACTTGTTAACAAAAAACATTTTGAAATAAAAATTACAATCTAAAACATGAAGTTTAGATAACAGCCCTCTAAGCTATATATATATATATATATATATATATATATATATATATACGAAATGAAGTTTAGATAACAGCCCTCTAAGCTATGACTAAGTATTACAGTCTAAAAACTGTTTTCAATATATTTTCAGAAAACACTATCATGTGAGGAAGCCAGGAAGGTCAAAAAGCTACTTAAAATGAACAACTGCTTCTATTGTTACTTTTGTGTCAACCAGCTCATTCTTCTTTTTCACAAACCGAATTCGGAAAGAGAGTCATGAAAAGTCTTTTATCTGCTTTTATAGACATATAAAGAGATATAATGAGAAAAGAGCTGCACTTTTTCCTTTTGCCAGTGTCTTTTAAACCGAGGGCAGACTGGGAAGAACCTTTTACTTTACTCATTTTCTTATTTGAGAAAAACACTTACGAATTTGTCGAAATGCCAAACAGATTCTAACCTCTCTTTTCCCACTTATAAAAGTATTTTCAAAGTTTCTTCAAGTGATATAATAGTACTCGATAATGACACCTAACTTTTGTAACTCCTTTCAAGAAAAAAGTTATAACAAAATGTCAATTTTCATTGGACAACTCATTAAGATTTAATAGGCATCGACAATGTACTCCACGAATGATATGAAATGTAGTAGACCTATTATTCTGCAGTATTGTAAAACAATTAAATAAATTACACCTTAGAATTACTTTAAACCAGCACACTATTTGCATGCGGAAAAAAAAAAAGACAAACTATCCCTTATATATATTTACATAACAAGAAATTGCACATGACTCCCTACCACTTACATGTAAAGAAAGCAATTTTAGAACGTACAAAAATATGTATGAGTAAAACTTACGAGCTTTACGTAAAACTTATCGCACTATTGTGTTGACGCGAAAATCTCGATAAATTAAAGGTCGTTTAACAACATGTATTATACTCCAACAAAAGATACTCGAAAAGGGACCATGTTATCAAACAACCATGTTGCTGCTATAATGAAAAAATCTTATTATTACTCCTTTCTTAGCTATCAAACCAACGCGAATAATCTATACTATTATATAAAGAAAAATAACTTGTGACATCAAACTTTTGATTCTCGAATTTAGCTTTATAATTTTAGTGTTGACACAATATATATTATTAAGTTCCTAGTCTAGCCTTAAAATTTAAGTAAAATCATAAACTATAATAATTATGATGATTGTGATTTAGTTACCTAAAATGTAAAAAAATTTATGTAAATTTTCTATCCTTATATTTAATCTTTACTTATTAAAATTAATTTTTTTATCATATAAATTAAAATAAACTCTCAATAATGCGGGACCGCGTGTCAGTTGTGTACTATATATATTATATTACAAGATATAAATGTTTGTCATTCTTACCCTAAACGAATATTTAAATCATAGTTAGCTATCGGCACTAGAAAACAACTACATGGGATAAGCACGAAATCCCAATTCACCTAACGAAATAAATAGTTATATATAAGGTTGTCTAAACGAAACTGAACTCTCCAAACCAATTGGCAAGAACACCCCCACAAATTTCATATATTCACTAGCACGCACATGATGGTCCTAGAAAAATTCAACAACCAAACAAATGTAATGTAGCGTGCCTATGTCGTTTGGCATCTCTCATCAAATTCTTTTTTTTTTTCCTAAAGAAAGATATCATTAACTTAAAAGCCAAAAACCACACCACTGTTACAACGAAACTAAACTAAACCAAACGAACAACAAAAAAAAAGGATTGCAAAGTTGCAAAAACAAGTGAAATAGGTCCTTCGGCACTAAACGCCGCATGTGCAAGATTATGCGCCTCCCCGTTTGTCGCCCGTGTAATCCAAATGAATGAAAAATCCTCATGAGTATGCATAGCGTTAATCACATCCTCGATGATATTTGCTTGAATAGCGTCACCCGGACAATGTGTAATGATGTCATGCACAACGTTCAAACAATCGCCTTCGATGATAACCTTTTGCCAATTCATCCCAATAGCTAACCGTATTGCTCACCGTGCCGCAATCACCTCAACACAAACCGGGGATAAGTTCGCCTCCCACCGTCGTTGCGCCCATACAATGACCGCCCCGCTAGAATATCTTGCTACAATACCCACACCAACCGCCCCCTCCTCCTCAAACAACGCCCTATCAAAATTAATCTTGATAGAATTAGTCGGAGGCCCAGCCCAACTCTTACCTCTCTCGCAATCTGTGAGAGGGATTATGGTTGATGCGTCGCGCCACCCATGCGCTCAAACAATAGCAAACAACGCGATATCTCCTGGTGCACGAGCTTTATTCCCAGCAAGAATAGCGTTCCAATTTTCCACAAGTCCCATCATAGCGTAATAGCCAAGCCTGCCAACTTCGAAGACACGACGCTTGCAACTCGCACCACCCAATCCATCACTTCCTCATTCGCTCCAATCATAAGAGAAAGAGAAAAATTAGCAAGAGCCCAACATTGCCTAGCCACGTGACAATCAAAGAGGCAATGTCGAGAATATCCCTCCCCCTCCAAGCACACCACGCAAGCAGTATTATCACAAATCCTCCGTTTCCTAAGGTTGCACTTGGTCGGAAGGATATCCATGCACGCACGCCAAAGAAACACCTTAATCTTATTTGGACACTGGATACGCCAAATAATTTTCTACACCTTATGCACGTATGACGTCGTACCCCCCACACCCCTAGACCGCACCAAACCCTGCGAGATAATAAGGTGATAGGCGCTACGCATGGTGAACTCCACTTTGCGGTCATAATTCCAAATACATACATCCTCCTGATGCGTTCCTCCAACCGGGATTGACAAAATATCCTGAACATCCACCTCCTAAAACAACTCGTGCAAACGCTCCACATCCCACCATCCCGATTCATGATCAATAAGTTCGCACACCCGGATAAATGGCTCATCCTCGCTACGCGGTGTGATAGGACAGAACGAGGTCGATCGAGGTAGCCACGCCTCCCCCCCACATAAATGGACTCACGTTCCCCACTCGCCATCTCAATCCCTTCTTCAACACCGAAATAGTCTCCCAAATGCACCTCAAAGAAAAAGAAGGTGTTCCGCCAACTCACGCCTCCAACAAAGAGCATGACGAAAAATAGTGCGCCTTATAAAGGCGACCGACTAAACTCCCAGGGTTTTGAAAGATGCGCCACGCTTGTTTCGCAAGAAGCGCCATATTAAAAGCCATCAAGTCACGAAACGCCATACCCCCTCCTTCCTTCTCGCGACATAACTTGTCCCAAGCGATCCAATGTATTATGTTCCGCTCTCCAATCCCCCACCAAAAAGTGCTGATGATTGCTTCAATCTCCTTAAATAAGGAGCCAGAGAGACGAAAACAACTCATGGCAAACGTCGATATAGCTTGCATCACTGACTTGATAATAATTTATTTCCCGACACTTGACAACGTCTTTCCTTTGAAACCCTGCGCGCGCTTCCAAAATCTCTCACGGATATATGTGAACAGTTCTTTCTTCGACTTTCCGATGACTGAGGAGAGCCCCAAATATTTCTTGTGCCGTTTAGCCACATCCACGCCCAGAATACCACCAATCTCCCCAATAAGGCCCGGACTCACGTTCCTACTCATCACCACCACGGGTTTTTGCAAATTAATTTACTGCCTCGAAGCCCCTTCGTATGCTTTAAGAATCCGCCTAATCTCGACCACCAATTCCCTCGAAGCGTCACAAAACAGCAAAGTATCATCTGCAAAAAAGTAGGTGAGATACGCGAGGCGTACCCCTACAAATAATATCCCCCAAGAAAGGCTTAAGCCGATTGGCAATAGACTTGGACGCCTCCTTAAAGCTGACGTTACTGAGATTGATCGGTCAAAACTGTGTCATCACATCGGGGTTAGTACTTTTAGGAATGAGAAGAATTTGAGTAAAATTCACCACAGGATTCAAGATAAGATCATTAAGAAAAGCGAGAACAAAAGCAACAATATCATGCCCCACAATATGCCAAATTTTTTTATAAAACAACACACGGAAGCCATTCGGCCCCGGGGACTTGTAGGGATACATATCATTCAAAGCTTTAGTTACCTCGGTGCTTGTGAAAGGTTGAATGAGGCGTTCGTTCACTTTATGACCAACGCACATGCCCACGTCTTGTAATACCTCATTTACCGCATCATTCGACGGATTGGAGGAAGTGAAAAAATTCCTAAAGTAGTCAATTGCAATAGAATCAATCTCCCGGGGAGACTGACGAAGCACGCCACTGGGACCCCGAAGCCCAGTAATTTTGTTCTTACTCATACGTTCACTCGCCCTACTATGAAAATATGATGTATTTCTATCCCCTTCCTTAAGCCATCGCACCTTAGCCTACTGTTTCCAGTACAACTCCTTAGTCGCATATAACTCCTCAAGCTCCACTGTTAAAGCTTTTTCTTCTACCTTAGATTCCATAGAATCAGCCCCGCACGAAGGCTCAAAATACGCTCATTAAGTTTCTTAATTTTCTTTCCCATCCTTGCCCAACTAATACTATTCCACTTAAGCAAACCTAAGTTGCAGCCCTCCAATTTTTCAATTAGTTGATGTTCGTTCGCACTCCCTCCGACCTCAGCCCATAGCTGCACAATCACCGCATCGCATTCTGTCTTTCGAACCCACGACGCTTCGAACCTGAATCGACCAGCCCCCCTGCGAATACCAGCCCCCACCTGATGTCGTGACTTAGGAAAGATAATCATTGCCGCGTGATCCAAAAGTCGAGAGGGACGTGGTGAGCCTTTGTCGACGGGAATAGAAGTCTCCAATTGGAGTCCGGCATGCGCGGTCCAATCGAGCCCAAACAATATGCGGGTGAGGTCAACCATTACACCATGCAAATTTCGCTACAAAACGGGATCGAACTCATCCCCGACTCCACCAGAGCTTCCCGAAAATTGCAAAGTTGCGAATTGGGATGGACTGGACCGCCCTTCTTTTCTGATTGATTAAGAATTTCGTTAAAATCGCTAACACAAAGCCACGATCAATGAGACTCTAGTCTAAGCTTGCGAAGCAAATTCCATGTCCTTATTCTTTGCACCGCGTTAGGCTCTCCGTAAAAGCCTGTGAACCGCCAAGCCTCATCACCATCATTAATCACTGCATCAATATGATCCACGGACATACTAACCAACCTAACATCTAGCGCCTTCTTCCACAGTAAAGCCAATCCCCCGAAAAGACCTCGAACCTCAACTGTTAACCCTAAAAAATAATATATGGATTAACCGAAGCGTTAACCCAAATAAAAATAGAGATTAGCCTAAGGACGGTACTACCGTCACATCACTCCCGATGCCACGAAGTATCAGGAGGGCCCACCGAGTGTCGCAAACCCAAATAGGTAAAAAAGCGACACCCGCAAAGAGGTACTTAAGCGTCACTTGGAAAGTCACGATGAATAAAAATAAGATATCCATGCGACATCGAAAAAAAAGAATAAAATCACGATGGACCCGCGAGACTCCGATATCCATCGAAAGAGCCAAGAGGGACCAAAACGAGGACCCCGAGTCCCTAAGCGTCCCTTAGAAAGTCACGATGAATAAAAATAAGATATCCACGCGGCGTCGGAAAAATGAATAAAATGACGATGGACTCGCGAGACTCCGATATCCATCGAAAGCTCTAAGAGGGACCAAAACGAGGACCCGAGTCCCCCCAAAATGCGAGAACATCCCCTCACTGAACAAACCGAAGACAACAAAGCTATCGGAGCATATATCACGAAGGATAAAACACAAAGACAACGCCCTACCGGAGTCGACCATCTATCGGAGTACATATCACGAAGACTAAAACACAAGAATAGACCCCTATCGGGACTATAATGGTATCGGACGAATACCCAACCTCATGTATAAAGCTCTCCCAAGAAACTTAGCCCATTGGAGAAAAAAAGCTAAGAACCAGCTTATCGGAGCCTTCTGACGATCCTCAGAAGATATAAAAGCTAGTCCCAATCAGCGCCTAGTAGATAAATAGCTTAAAGATAAGATATATGTTATCTTCCCATGTACATTTCGAGACTTGTACTTTATTAAACACATACACAACGACACCTATCCCTAAATACCTCTATAAAATGGGTATCCTCCTTGTCAAATAGGAACAAGCTCAAAAAGAAAAAGAAAAAAAGACACACATAGAAACACATACAAACAAGTTGGATTAAAAAGAAGATTCGGTGAATAAAAAGAGAGATGTTTTCGTCATAAGCAAACTTCTGAACCTCCGGACATGGCATTCCAACCCTTATACTCTCGTTAATTCGGTTAAAATAACAAACCTGTTAACATCAACAAAAACACCAAAAATATCTAACTGACCCTTGATTGCCTTAACTTTCCTCTTATTACATTTAGTCTCCAAGAGGAAATTTAGATGGGGTGAAACCGATAAACCAAGTTCCTCAACTCGCGAACCGTCCAAGGGTTCCCCAAGCCCCGACAGTTCCAGCTAAGAATATTCATTGAGGAAGGTGGGTTTGCATAGCAACCTCCGCCAAAGAGTTTGTAAAATTGTCAATCATCATACCCTCTCCCTTTTGTTTTTTTTTTCACTCAGTGAACTCACGACGCTAGTGCTACCACGTTTGCGCTGATTGTTGCCCTCCTTTTTGCGCTTGATGTTCTCCCCGAGGTGTCAGATTCTAACCTTTCTAAGCTGCCCACTCTGATCCCCATACCTGATGGATGCGAACTCAACTCATCCCCCGAAAGAGTAGCCTCAGAATCATTCCCTGAATTACTTTCCGGAGTCTTGTCAACCCGCATACCATCATCTGTCACCTATAACTTAGCGCGTTCTATCCCCTGCACTGATTCAGCCGTACAGCCTCAAGTAGCCGTATCTGTCGCGTATTCCCATCAGAGACAATCATGTCCGTTCTCGGTGCCCCTCTACTTTTGGATGAATGATGAGAAGAAGTCCTCTTATCCGTGTGCCAATGTTGATCGAAATTCTGAGGCCTAGACTGTCGCTGATCATTGAACCACCCGCTTGTAGAATTAGGACGAGAATTCATATCCAAAAATCTTTGTCTCGTGCCTACCCGAATAGGGGGTTCCCTTAGCCATGGACCATATGGTAAATTATCCTCATCCACATCCCCGTCATTTTCATAGCGGGCATCGAAATCAGCCATAATGTGTCCCACAAGTTCACAAAAGTAACAAAAATTCGGCAGACGTTCATGCTTAAGCGAAACTATCAACTCATGTCCCTCCGGGCTTCGGATTTTGAGAACCCTGAGGAGTGGCTTAGACACATCAATTTTCACGCAAACACGCATGCTAACTCCCCAAGATTCTTACATATCGACTTCATCACAAAACCTGAGTTTCTGATCGATAAAGCTCGCCATCTCCTTTGTTTGTCGAGGTATTAGAAGATCATAAATCGAACAAAGAAGCTGCAAAAGTTCAGGCTAACATTGGCCCGGTTTTCCTCCAATTCAATGTCCTGTAGAATCAACACATGCTTATCAAACGACATGGGCACTCCTCCAATGCCTTTCGCTTATCAAGAACGTGGAAGAACTGGAATATGAGGTGGTCCCCATCAATTTGGCTAATTTCAATCCCTTTCCTGACCTTAAACAAATTTCGGATCATGGTGCAACACGCCTTAAAATTAGACGCGCGACCCGTAAGCAGTATCCTGACTAGGACCAGGCCCGACGCGACATTAGTTTGCTGCCAGGATGCTGCTGGAACCTCGTGAGCCGATTCCTCCTCCTCGGTGAAAGAAAGACTCTTTCGCAACTGAGCACTAACTTCTTCCATAGCCGTTGGCGACGCAATGAACAAGGTATTGCTAAGAATGGAGTACGCAGCTGCCAAGTAGTGAACTGAACCCCTGTCCTCAACAATCTGCAGCGACAAAGAAACGAAAGCAAAGAAAAACACATTAACCAAACAAGAAAAAACGAAGGATGCGAGACGATGCAAACCCTAACGCCAACAAAACGTGGGGGAAGGAAACAATGAAAAAACCCTAGAAACTATGCGTGGGGCAAGACGAAAGAGGAAAAAAAGAGGAACAAGAAATCGTAGATATCGCTGTTGTTGATTGCCATGAACGATACGTCGAGATCGAAAAAGCCTTGTCGGGTTGTAACGTGACTCTCAAGCAAGAGACCAAACCCTTATGAAGTGAGACCTAGAGAAACATCTTTTTTAGTAGCCTCTCACCAAATTCATAGAGTATATTATATATTAATCATATATTTACTAATATCACTGGTTCTCGCGTATGACAATATAATGTTCAATAAGCTTATTCATTTCTTTAAAAGTTGGTTTGAGCAAGGCTAAATTCGCCAAAACCATACTAAAGTGCGTTATTTAAATAATACTAAAATTGAAAAGCAGAACTGAATTTGTCCAGAAAAAAATAAGATAAGAAATGAATCGAATGATTTCGGAATTTCAGGCAATGTGGTCCCCACCAAGTTATAGCTTTTACACTGACCTTTTATATTGAAGATCTTTTACTAACAAAATAAAAGTAGGGTAAAAAATACTCAAACTATAAGTCCTTTACAACTTACACATTTTTATTTTTTTTTACAACTTGTATCCAAACTGTTGAAAGATTACAAACTTCTTCTGTGGTTAAGTTTGATGCTCGAAAATGGTGAAACACAATGGTTAAGTATTACCACAAGATAGAAGATTTAATAAATACTTATATAGAGAAGAAGCTAAAACTTGTCACAGTACTCAACAATAATATAATTATTTATTTTGTGATTGACAATGATCGATGCAAAGCAAAACAAAACAAAACAAAACTGCAAGTTGTGAATGAACTGTGGGTGTGGCGTATGAAAGAAATGTGTCGGTGTCGTTTGTTTGTTCTCCCAAAGCCTCACACTCCCCTCACTTTTGGGTATCCCAATATTCCTTTTTGAATGTAGGTACAATTTCATTATTTCTTACTCAATCCAACAATACACATTATTAAATAATCTGATTGTTGACCAAATTTTTTTTTATACACACCGCGCAGTGTATAATTATTAATTAAATTAAAACCCCAAAACAAAGAAGGGGGAGGAGAAGGTTTCACTTTCAGAGGGCAAATCAATCTACTCCACATAACATAATCCCATAATCTGGCAAGAAAAGAAAAATAAACTCTTACCTAAATTATGTTTGACGCTAAGTCTTAGCTTAGTAGGCCTTGTAACCTCCCTTATTTATATTGTTAAAAATTATTGATTTGACGCTAATATTATTTTAGTCTAAAAATCTAAATTTAGATCATAATCAACTTCTAACATGTGTTTCCTCACAACTGAAGACCGAATTGTTCTCATAGTTTTTGGCAACAATTATCATTCGAAAGAAAGATGAAAAAAATCTAAATTTAGATCATAATCAACTTCTAACATGTGTTTCCTCACAACTGAAGACCGAATTGTTCTCATAGTTTTTGGCAACAATTATCATTCGAAAGAAAGATGAAAGAAATCAAGACTGCATGGATGTATGTTGGTGAGTAAATGCGTAAAGGACACAAAAACATTAAAATAAAGCACTAAATTATACTTTTCTAAAGATTCCCTTCAGTAGTGTGTGCTTTTTATTTTTCGAACTTTTCTCAATTAAGAGCGAGAAATCACATGACAGAGAGAAAGAGAGAGAGAGAGTACAGTGTTTTTTTTTTTTTTTTTGATGTAGAGAGTACAGTGTTGAACATCGTTTTCTCACACGACATATTGTATTTATTTAACGTAACTTGCATACTTATTTATAAAATGAGATAATGTAATTATTTCACACTATACATAAAGCATCATTTTTATTTTGTCCAACTACATAAAGTATCATTAGTTCATAAAATAATTAACAACTAAAATTTACAATACTCAACAACTATAAAGATAATTCTAGCTCCTCTTACACATGGTTAGTCTGAGTGTAATTTGTTCGATTGATATGATTTATATTTTATAGATTAAGTTGGCATGATTCGTAGATTATTGGATGAGACGTGCAAATTCCCACGCTATTAAAAAAAAAATCTCTAGCTAGCAGATAATTAAGATTGTCAAAAACTTGTTAGAAAATTCCCATTTTACTACATTGCCAGATTAGAAAAAAAGAAAAACACATAGTTTTGCTAAGCCTTTTTTGCATCAATTCCACACTCAAAAGCCAATCTAATACCATCAGCACCAACACCATACCACCTTCTTCTATAAAGTTCTCTCCTTTATTTTTGCATTGTCTCTTCCTTTTTCTTCTTTTTCTTGGAGGTGGGGTCTCTTAATTTATTGACTTTAGTTTCCTCTCACTTCATATTTTCTTTTCATTGTTGTTTGTAAGCTTTGTTCTTTTCATAGTAGGTACCTTTCTTTTTCTGTCTACTGTTGTTTTTAAGGGTATCAATCTTTTTTGCAGTAATTAACACTTCACTCACTCACGCACTTAGCGCCTCTGCTTTCATAACACCCATTTTAATACTTATTAACTTCTTCTTTTTCACCTACTAGCTCAAAATAAAAGGTGGGTTGTTGTGTTTTTTTTTTTTTTTTTTATTTGGGTTTTCTTTTTTTGAATCTTATCTTTGGTGGGTATTTCAAAAATTTCATTTTTTCATTACATTTTCAGCTGTTTTCAAGATTTCTGATCTGGGTTTTTTTTTTTTTTTTTTTTTTGTAGATTTCTTGTGTATGAGGTTTTTAATATGTTGACAGGTGTTTTATTTTATTACAGAAAGTTTTAAGGATAAGTAAGAAATGGCAGGCGGTGGAGCTGCACCAGCTAAAGCGGATGAACCAGCACCGCATCCACCAAAAGATCAGCTCCCAAATGTTTCCTACTGCATTACAAGCCCACCTCCATGGCGTCAGTACCTTATGACTTTCAACTGGTTTCTTTTTATTCAGTCAAATTTTAGTGTGAAGTGGGGTTGTGGATTCCTTTTAACTGTTGTTGTTTGTCTCCTTTGTTTGATTTGGATTGTGTTTGTTGGTGGTATAGTTATCACTTATGAGTGAGCATATTCTTGTTTGGTGGAAGAATGTTTGAGTGGAGCCGGTGATTTGCAATTTCTTAAATCTGTATATTCATATTCTTATCTGGTTGACTTGCTATTTACTTATTTGATACTTCTAATACATATTCCTTTTCGTTGTTCCTTTTTTGATCTTTAACTTTTCCTTTTCAATAGATGTTGATTGTTCCATTACTAGGAATCATTCGGCTTCGGTGGAGTTTCCTTAAACTGATCTTGTAATTACTTTATGCATCATGTTTTATGTGTTGGATGGGACTTGATGTATATTCTGGAATCTGGGTGTAAATTTAAAATAAATATTAACACTGCCATTGTTTTTTTTCTTGCTTCCGTCAGGTTTCGTAGGTGTGTGTTTGATCAGTTGTTGAGGCTCTTGTTTTATCAATATACTAAAATGGTATTTCGATTATGGTTGACATGGAATAACGTCTGAATAGCTGGTTATATTAGTAGCATTTATATTGGTACTTGTCTTACTTCTCCTTGGATGCTTTTACAATTATTTTTAATGTCTCGAGTTCTTCAAATGCCTTAATTCCAATTCTGCATAGTATGTGGTGGTGTTTGGACCTGAGTCTGATATTCAGTGTGTTCCTTTTGCAGCCGAGGCCATCCTTCTTGGATTTCAACATTATCTGGTAATGCTAGGCACAACTGTCATCATCCCCACTGCATTGGTTCCTCAAATGGGAGGAAGAAATGTGAGGCATTAGATTTCTTGGATTTTGGAATGTGAATATTTGAGTTTTCTTCGATTATTGATCCCCATACTTATCCTTGTATCATTATAAATGCTTTCCTTCATCAGGAGGAGAAGGCCCAAGTCATTCAGACCCTTCTCTTTGTTGCTGGGTTGAACACTCTGTTGCAAACATGGTTTGGAACCCGGTTGCCTGCTGTCATTGGAGGTTCATACACCTTTGTTGCTCCCACAATTTCCATTATTCTATCCGGTAGATGGAGTGACCCAGACCCTGTATCGGTTCGTGATCTTGATCCTATTGCCACAGTTCATTTTAATCTTTTGAGGGCATATTGTATTGCATGATTACTGAGTGACTAGCAATAAATTCTCCTCAAAGCTATATCTATACAGTAAATGGTATGAAAACAAACAAGTTTGGAAGCTACACGACTTGTTACTGCATTAATGCGATGGTACATACAAGCTATGTTGGTTGTTGCCATCATTCTAATATTTGATCTTGTTATGCAGAGATTCAAGAAAATAATGCGGGCTACGCAGGGTGCACTTATAGTTGCCTCTACCGTTCAGATCGTCCTAGGTTTCAGTGGTCTTTGGCGTAATGTTACAAGGTTATCTATCATGCTGCTTGAGACATGCTGATCATTTTCCCATGTATCTCTTACTGTGCGTGGCAGTTATGCTAATCCGATGTTTAAACAATAATACAGGTTTCTGAGCCCAATTTCGGCCGTTCCTTTGGTTAGTCTTGTAGGTTTTGGGCTGTATGAGTTTGGTTTTCCTGGGGTATGCCATCTCTCTCTCTCTCTCTCTCTCTCTCTCTCTCACCAAAAGCAGAATGATTTTGTTTGAAATAAAAGAGGACATTGATCTGTTCGTATCTGCTTGTATGTTTCGGGTTTTGACTTAATTTTATAACTGAATATTGTCTCTCCCCTTTGTTGTTCAGGTTGCCAAATGCATTGAGATCGGGTTGCCGCAGCTCATCCTTTTGGTTGTTTTCTCTCAGGTTATAGTTTAAATTACATCTTGACTTTTGACTTTCCAGTTTGTGAAGGTTCAATGTTTCTAAAGCCCCATCCAACCCTAAAGTATATCGTAGCATAAGTATCAGTTATTTTGTTTAACTCATTATGTATTTCAATATGTCTGATGAAATTATTTTGTGTTTACTGCAGTATTTGGCCCACCTGATAAAACCCGGAAAGAATATCTTTGACCGCTTTGCAGTTATATTCTCAGTTATTATTGTGTGGATTTATGCCCATTTGCTTACTGTTGGTGGAGCTTATAATGGAACGCCACACAGGACCCAAGTAAGCTGCAGAACTGATCGCGCTGGACTTATTGGTGCTGCTCCATGGTGAGCTGGCGTTTTGTGATTGATTATAATATTAGTTCCTTTCACATTTTTGCTTTGTACTCTTTTCAGACAAGTTTGCTTCCAGACATTGTCTATTTTCTTACTAAAAGATGATTGATGAGTTGATAATTGACCTTATTTTCTATATTTAAATGGTTGGGCGGAGGGAAGGTGATGGACCTAGCTATCTTTAGAAGCTACTGATGTGAATGAAGATGCATAGAATATGTTTTTGATATGGGAAACTTGTTAGTGATACAAAGAGCTTCGGAAGTTATGTACTTACTTAGCAGGATGCAAATTAGTTTGTTCAGATGTAATTGGCCGTTTGTGCTACCCAAACAGCTTTCTTCAATCACGTCTATCAGTGATTTGATGTGGTGCACGTAGTTGGAGCTTGGAGTTGCAGAATTTGCCTAAATCTATGGACTTTAATTAGTATAATATATATATAGATAAACTGATCTTCCATCCAAGATGTACTGCAGTTTTAATTGTACGTATAGCTTACAGTGCAGACTATCATGCATACTTAACAGCTTTAATTGAAATTGTGTAGCAATTTAAGTTTCTATTAAAAAGCGGATTCTGAAAATTGCTCAAGAGTTGGCGTTTTGTCTGCCGAAATTCTATTGATATTGATAGGCGTCTGCACACAGGATACAAGTTCCATATCCATTTCAATGGGGAGCACCTTCATTTGATGCAGGTGAAGCCTTTGCCATGATGATGGCTGCATTTGTTGCTCTTGTAGAGGTATCTGCTCACTTCACCTAGTAGTTTATGTGCATCTGTCGCCTTTCTTTTCAGGTTTATTGAATAGGTTAGTGATAATTACATTTACATCCCTTGAGGTTTGGTATAATCATAGAAATATTACCATCTATTTGAATAGTTATACCAAAACCCTTGAAAGTTGGAAAAAAGTGCAGATGGGCTCTCGTGAGGTTTGAATATTTACAAATTTTCCTAAAGTTTGAATCATACTATAGATGGAACTTTTTTTTTTCTTTTTCTTCTACATGTTTTTAAAGCCAAGGGGATTCTCTTAGGGGAGGTGTCTTTAATTAGACTAAACCTCATGGGGTGCGATGTGTTATCCGTTTGAGGTAAGATGTAAGATTATTTGTTTTCACTGTCAAAAAAGAAAAGAAAAAGGCCACCTAGCTTTACAGCTTCTCAAAAAGATTTGTCAATCCTTTGTTACTCCTTTTCCTTTACACTTGATTAGCCTTCTCTCATTACTCCTTTTCCTTTACACTTGATTAGCCTTCTCTCATTAGTCTTTGTGCGCCTTTTTTGTTTTATGTTCTTTGTTCCCTCTCGTCCAATGGTTCATTATCTGTATAAGTATGCAACCATCTGAGTTACAGCTCGAGTAGCTTGTACATAAACACTATTGGGGCTTAGTTCTGATTTAACCTTGTGGTGTCATTAGGATTTTTTCTCGTCTTTTGCATCAGTATACCCATCTGTGTAGCACTAGCAGCACATGATCCATGCACAAAGTTCCTATTTGTTAATGCAAAAGATATATAAAGCCGTGTTATCCCAATTTTAGTTCAAATTGCTTTCTCAAAAGAACTTGTCATTCTACTTATTTTACAACTTCATTAATTACGCCTAACGTTTTCCATATGATGCAGTCGACTGGTGGCTTCATTGCTGTGTCAAGATATGCTAGTGCAACACCCTTGCCACCATCTATTTTGAGCCGTGGTGTAGGTTGGCAGGTAAATACAACACATACCCCATAGAGCAATTAATTTTCCGTCCTTTGTGCTCAAAGAGATGTATTACTTAGCTTGTATGAGCTTTCATTCCAATCTATATACCTTGCCGCTGCAGTGATTTTCCAGAACAGAATCACCATTGAAATGTAATTGTTCTTGTGGTCTACTCTCTTGTCTCAGGGTGTTGGTATCTTGTTGTCTGGGTTGTTTGGAACTGCGAATGGGTCATCCGTATCAATGTATGACACTCAAAATAAGTTTCTGCATATTTATTTCTTGACATCATTGAGATACAATTCTTGATACATTTCCTTCCCCTCTTTCTGGTGCAGTGAGAATGCTGGCCTGTTAGCACTGACTCGTGTTGGTAGTCGAAGAGTGGTGCAGATATCTGCTGTGTTCATGATTTTCTTCTCTGTTCTTGGTAAACAAAAACTTATGCCTTTATTTTTGGCGAGGGTGGGGGCTGATGAACAGTATATTTTCATCCCTTCTAGATTTGTATATAGACTTTTTTTTTTTGGTTTGCAGGGAAATTTGGAGCAGTTTTTGCTTCGATTCCAGCCCCGATTGTGGCCGCTTTGTATTGCCTCTTTTTTGCTTATGTTGGTACGTGTATATGAGCAGTAAAAAAATATACGATTCTATCCTTTTACAAGTAATTTTAGTAAGAGAACTCATTTTGTTGTCATTAATATGCAGGTGCTGGTGGTCTGAGTTTCCTTCAGTTCTGCCAACTAAACAGTTTCCGCAACAAGTTTATATTAGGATTCTCTATTTTCCTGGGTTTCTCAGTGCCCCAATACTTCAACGAATACACTGCTATCCAAGGATTTGGGCCAGTACACACATCCGCCAGATGGGTAAGTACAAACTTAAAACAGTTGAAATTTGCTCCAGCCTCCGGACTGGACTCCTCCACCACCCCCACATCTTATTTTTATAAGTATATATATATATATATATAGAAGAGTAAATTATGCATATCTTCTTTAAGCTTTCAGCAACCCCCGTGTGTTTGAATACCATTGCCACCCATTAAGTTGAACCAAAGGATAATCTGCACATGTCAGGCTATGAAAAAGATGGTCTCTGTGTTTGAAAAATTATTTGCGTAAGAGAATAATGTCAATCATCTCTATGAGCTCAAGCATTTGGATGAGGCGGCAATTCAATACTCTTTTCCTGTTGGTTAATGTTGATTGTTTTTCTTGGCAGTTCAACGACATGGTGAACGTCCCGTTCTCGTCAGAAGCATTTGTGGCTGGTATTCTGGCATATTTCTTGGACAACACCCTGCACAAGGATAGCCAGATAAGGAAAGATAGAGGCAAAAATTGGTGGGACAAGTTCCGCTCCTTTAAGACCGACACAAGAAGCGAGGAATTCTATTCCCTTCCCTTCAACCTCAACAAATACTTCCCATCTGTGTAGATTTTGATTTCTGATAGACCTCAAATCTTGCCACTAAGAATGCTGAAAAAACTTTTGTTGAGTTGTGCGTTTTGTTGGTGATAGAGAAGTATTGATAGAGACGCTTTACACAGGATTTACCACTACGTTGTTCGTTGTTGTAAATTTATTGGTTTAATGAAGTAGCATCATCTAAAGTTTGAATGCGTGCTGCATATGTTGATTTTTGAATGCGTGCTGCATTTGTGATTCTCGCCTACATTTGTGCAGTTTGCCTAGTCGTTTAGTCTGGAGATTCTTTACCTAGAGTTGGTTCATGTCTTCATTTAGATCTTGTGTCGACAATTTGATCTTTGTAGTAAAATCTGCGTCTATAATCGTATCAATATTTAATAGAGTTATTCAATGATGTTGCAAAACTGTGGCGACAGGGCATAATAAGTACAATTTTCCTAGAACCCTGTGGATGTCTCTACACTTTTAATGCGTAAATCGTTAGCTGTTAGAAATCTTTTCAAACGGTAATATTTTTAGTTCCAAATAAGTGATTGAAGCGAGAAAAGTGTAAGTGGAAATTAAAATAAAATATTATAGCTACTAGTTATTAAAATTGAAAATTTGGGCAAGAATTGGAAATTGAAATTGGAGTCAGAAAGATTGGGAATTCTCCTTCTCTTTCACTCTGATTGCATTAAACCAAAAGGGAGGGTATAATACGGCCATTGGAGCTTATATACAAGATGGAGGGAGTATGATTGAACGATAGGATCAGTCTCGAGCTCATTAATCTGAAGCTATTTGACTAGCGAGCTAATAACCAAAATTTAAACATTTAACTAATTTTTAAACTATTTCACTTATAAAACCGTGTTTACAAAAATGTGATATATTTATACTTCAAGATCTCGTGGCAAGTAAAACATGAAGCTTGGAAATCATGAGATTAAAGGTTGAATGCTCAAAGGCTTAGTAAGAATGTTTGCTATTTGGTGTTCACCGAAATGTGCATGATCATGATAAACTTTTGATGCACTTTTTCGCTCGCAAAATGACAATTGATCTATATATGCTCTATCCGTTCATAGTGGACATTATTGTTTGTTATGTAGAATGCACTCTTGTCAGTAAATTATAGAGGAGTTCTGGTTTTGCTTAAAATCCAAATCTTTTAACAACATAATCAGCCAAAGAAGTTCACATGTGGTGGAAACAAGAGCCATATACTCTACCTATGTGAAAGATCTTTTAATTGCCTGATGCTTCTTTGCTTTCTAAGACACCAATGAGTTGCCACAATATACTGCATAACCTGTAACGCTTCTTCTTGTGTCTAGAAGGAGTCAAATATCCCAGAAGGATTTAAGGTGAGCTTCAGAGGAAGAAGCGAAGAGCAAACTTTTACCCGAAGCTGCTTTTTAAGTATCTAATTGTTTTTTTGCCGCGGTTTGCGTCTTGGCATGAAATATATGATTCTTTGGTTAAAAAAAAAAGTACTATGCGAGCTGCAGTTAAATGGTTAATGGTTGGTTTAGATATAAAATGTGATACACATTAAATACTAAAACTTAAATCAAGTCTAGTGATAGTTAAATACAGTTACCTACCAACCAACCTTCTGTGGATGGAGTTATCACGTAACAATGGTGCATCATCAACTTTGAGTCAGTTGTTGGTGTCCATAGGAGTTGTACATGGTTTGCAGCCCAAATATCTAGATTCTGTTAATATACCTTATACGTGTTATGTATTGCTTGTTTGTAATTAGTACTATGCCATAGTAAACAACTACACACGTTTGCAAACATATGAGTCAAGTAATAATAAAATGGTAAGTAAGGTTTACAGATCAAGTATCGTATCCTTAAAGAGTATGTAAGAACTAATTAAACTACGACTAAAGCCAAGAAAGTGAAAATAAAGACATAATTGAATTGATTGGTTGGTTGGGTTGTAGAAAAGATCAAGGAAAAATGTATCTATGAGTCGGGGTTGTTAATCTCGAATGTGGGTACTTCAAAGAAAAAATTCCAAAGATCCTTTAGAGGAACGTTTAATTGAAACCTAAGTGATCTAGCAACCTGCAATAAGTGTTGATGCTTCCTTTCTACAACCCCATTTTGTTGTAGGTTTCCACACAACTAGTTTGATGAATTATACCAAAGAGGTATAGAAATATTTACGGAAAAATTATGTGACATTATCAGAAGTGCACTTGATTTTTATGTTGAACTTATTGAAATAAGAAAATAGAATTCAGGTAAAGTCTTTTGGAGTTGGTAAACCCTGCAAGAATCGGTTCTTGCATATCTAGCTTGTTCATTCCAATCCTCCAAACCAGTCTTAAAATACAACAAACCATCTTAAATCTCTTTTGTCACAAAGTTCATAAGCCGAGAAAGAACCAAATTATCAGCCCTAAGCCAACTACATTCAAATTAGGATCAGAATCATCAGGTTCAGGTAATGATTTATCAATGAAACGCACTTTATTCTTAATAATGAGTGCCATAAGTATACCTTTACTCCATGAAAGGTAATTTGATCCATCAAATTTGTCACCAACAATTGATGAACCGGTAAAGTCGTGCAATTCTAGATAGTATACTTAACTTGAATCCTCACTTGGATTCTTCAAAGGAACAGTTGTAGAACTGCTTCAACTTGAAGCAGGTGTTATCTTTCATCAAGAATTAGGGACTCCAACGAACTGAAAAGAGAAATCGTGAATAAATTCACGCATAAATCAAAAATTGAATCGTGTTTAACACGCAGAAATTAAGCAAAATATAGTAAAATCATGATTGCATATTGTAAATCCATGAAGTAAATTTAAGGCCATCGGGATATATGGCCATCGAATGATGTAGGAAAGGCCTATCATCGGGGGATAAAATTATTTCTCCATAACATCATCTCCGATGGCGCACGGATTACTACACTCACAGAGCATCCGATGCTAAAGGCACTACAAGTCTTGGATGACTCTACGATGCCTAATAATCGCCGATGATTTAGCCAGTGAACAATCCTAAGGAACAAGAACACGATAAACACGTTCCCCCTAATGAATGTCTACTATAATGATATTTCAGGGTATATATCCTAACGACCCGATGGGGAGACATCCCGATGGCACCACAATAACAAAATTACCCGATGGCACCATTACGGGCAGAGTAATTCGATGGCAGTCAATCCGAGGGCAAAGAAGTTCGTCCGGAGGCAAACAAGAGAAACGCTTCTAGAACAATAACCAAGTGTCATCCTTCGAGATATTCCTGCCATGCAAAGACCAGATGTCATCATCAAATATCATGAATCAGCCCCAAATTAACCAGGTGTCAACCTTGCTCGTGATGCATCAGCACAAGAAGAGTTGAGTGGCCATATTATAGGCAGCTGAGTTAGCATGTAAACATTTTTCATCTGCCACCCAATATGGGGCATGCAATCAAAAGAGGGCTATAAATACTCTCATTAGGTAAAGGAAAGGAGGGGGGGGGGGGGGGGAGATCTGGCTGGAAGAAAAAACATATTCTAAATTTAGCCTGAAAACTAAGAAAAGAATATTGATACAACACCATCTGGCTTTGCTTCTTGCAAAAACTCACTTACTGACTATTTGGGCAAGACGTTCCTCGAAGAAAAGAATATAAAATTACTCCGATGAGTTAACAAATATCATGCAACGAATGATACCATGTTAGAATTGAAAATATGTGCAAGAACTGAATAAAAAAGAAATTGGAGTCAAAAGATTGAGATTTCTCCTTCTCTTTCTCTCTAATTGCATAAAACCAAAAGTGAGAATACATGGTTGTTGGAGCTTATATACAAGATGGAGAGAATGATCGACTAGGATCAATCACGAGCTAATTACTCCAAAACTATCTAATTTCGAGCTAATTACAAAAATTCAAACATTTAACTTTTAAACAATTTCACTTATAAAACCGAAAATATGCCAAACATTTGTACTTTAAGAAATTGAAACGAGAGAAAGACAAACAAGAATAGAGATCGCATCAATAATTAGCAAAAGAGAAAGGTATAAAGGTCCACGTATTCTCTACTCAATGCTTGTACATATATGAAAAGTGTGGAACAAATGATAATATGATATATAGTATTGCACATGAGATTATTTTAATTTGAACTATTCAAAGTGTTAAGCTTATGAATTTAATATAAATTAAGTGATTATAATTTTCAGTGTTGGGTTCTTCTTTGTACCAATGACCAATGTTGACTATCCTAACTATTCATATTATCCAACAAGGAATGTCCAATTAAGCTACAATTCCATCGTTTTTTCATAACTCCATCATGGTTTGTGAACTGCTTCTTTAATAGGAATATTAAGATTAATTAAGTTACGTAATTCACTTTTAAGAACACGAAGTGAAATATGGTATGATAAGTACAATTAATTATACAGGATTCATTGTCCGCAAACCGCAACTTGTTTTTCTCCAAGCATAATTTAAGAATACATGAAGAAATAGAAAATGGCTATAGTTTTGGCTCAATTGATATCACTAAAGTGATAAAGGACCGGATAATTTTTCTTATCGTAAATGCAATACTATGACCTAACTTTTAAATAACTCATAAGATTACCTAATGCAAGTAATTGATAAGACACAAAGAAGGTATAAGAAAGAAAAAAAAAATAGCTGGAGCACTATGAATTGTCATTCGTCCGATTTGAAGACAAAAATCCTAAACAGTGTGATTTTCCCCGAAAAAATATTAGTATGTTCTAGTTTTTCGTGTGAATTAGTGAACGAGAATACGAGATGATCTGTTTCTTGTTTGTTTCCAAGGCCCAACCACCAATAATATAACTTTTTATCATGCCTTTTACGGTTAAATAATAATAAAAGCTTTCTCCTTGGAATGCCCTTTACCTTTGTTCTTGTATATTTTGAATTAAACTATATAAAGTGAAATTATAGGTTAACATAATTCCAAAAATTAGGTTGTATTCGTGTTAATTAGTGAACAGTGAACGAAATGTCTGAATCCTATGAATCCACCGCGACATAGAATCTAACTTATATATCACAACGCATTTGCAAATAATGAGGATGCTTTTGGAGGTGTGTAGTTTATGAGGAACCTCACATTAATCTGACGGTAAATTGAGCGCCATGAGCCAGGAGTCCAGGACGTCTGGTTTATTTTGTTATTGATCGAGTTGATAAATTTGTAAGGCCCAATTAAGCATTGGCCTTTCATTGGCAAGATGTTAATTCATATAAAATTCATCAAGCATTTGCGCTAAGTTTAATCTTGAAATTGAGATTCTAATGTAACTCATCAAGCATTTATGCTAAGTTTAATAAGATTGAGACTTAATATAATTTCCTTATCGAGACTTTTTTTGGATGAGCTGTTTATTAACTTTTCTAGCTAATATGATTATTATCATCCCAAATCTATTGTGTCAAATGCACATGTTCATTTTTTCGTTATGTCTCGTCACTTATCAAAAAGATGAAGACTAGTGAATCTTGGTTAACGAAAATAATGATATTTTCATTGGTAGAAGACCTTGAGTGGAGTCCAAAAAAAGGGATATTTTTTATACAAAGTAAACAATATTGTATTGTACAAATATAATTTTTAATTAGTATCAGAGTTGATGCTTTGAGTGGGGCAAGTGTGTAATCAGTGATGGAGGTGCGGGCTTAGAAAGAGTGGAGCACATGGTGATAGAGTGGCTCTAGGAATGCACTCGATAAGAATTCCACTCCACGAGAAGAGCCCAATTAAGGGGGGATAATTCCCAATTGAGGGGAGACTGGTAGAATATCAAATGTGTTATTGTCCGACTCTGGAAAGGAAGAAGCAAAGTGAGTTGTGTACTAGTGAGAAATCATGAGCCTGATGCTACAAGATTTTGTGTCAAAATATGGTGTGAAGCCAACTAATGTGTGCTCTCACTTTGACTTGTAAATTAATATATCCTAGATTATTGCTCTCCTAGTCCTAGCAAGTGATCATTGTCAACTTTTTAGGTTCATGTGAGTATTCCGAGAGTGAACGGTCAAGAGATGCTTATGGGTGCTGAACACTTAGGTTAAAAGGATGCTCGAAGCTCCTTCATTCAAGAAAAGAGTTGCTCAGTCTAGCTAACAAAAAGATCTATGGGTACACAAAAAGGCAATGACCTTTACGTCGAGATGTGTATCCAACTTTATCATTTTTTGAGAGAATGATGGTTAAAGCAAACAAGCGCTCACATAAAAATGATGAATGTGTATGTAGATGGAATTATAAGAATATATAGTCATATCACTATCATACAAGATCTTTAAGACATGAGTTCAAAAAGAAAATCCTACTTAAACCCATACAAGCTAATATATTTGTTCATATTGATTTCACCTTAAAGTCACTTGTTTATTCATTTTGAAATTTGACGAATAATTTGGCATACATATAATCCGGATCACTGTAACTTTTTAGAACCAGCCTATTACTACTTTTGAGTATTGGGACTTCAAAAGTTGTTAGGTTTTGATGGGGATATTTTAGGATTGGCTCAATACATGATATTGGGCCGGCCCAGCCGCATCAGCCCACTTTATCGTACATGCCCTATTCGATGTTATATGGGCATCGAACGGAGCTTGTTCGATGCGGAATGAACATCGAATCGCTTAGATTCGATGTACTTTCCCTAACTCTCAATGGGACTCGCGGGACGACGGTTATATATACCCCGTCTCCCTTGCAATCTGAGGACGCATTCAAGACACATTCAGACCTACTCAACATCGAACACAGAGCATTCGACACTCATCTAGATCGAACATAGGGCATTCAATATTCATCTAGATCGAACCTGAAGCATTCGACACGGCATCATATCAAAGACACCGAATTCGATACTTAACATTGCATCGAATCACTCAGACTTGATACATTCTAATTCGACATAGAACTTCTACTACATATCTAGTATCAAACGACCGCGATTCGACACGTCTGCATCGAACGCCCTAGATTCGATACGTTGCATTGGCTTTGTAATTTACCTGTTTTACGTAGTAAGCTTGCATTAGGTGTTCCGGACCAAGCTAGTCCGATTATTAATTGATTATCATTATTTTGGTTATTTGTACTCTAATTGTATCATTGTATGATGTTTTATTACCTTGACGAAATAAGACCAAAATATTGGCGCCGTCTGTGGGAACACTATATTTTTACAGTTTATTAGGCATGACTTCTAGAATTACCCGATCTCGCAGTAGAGCTGCAGAGGAACACATTGAAGAAGCCGAGTGGATCACCCCTGACCAGACCATCCCGGACAACGCGGGACCATCAACAATACCCGCGGGGGGTACCAACACCAGCAAGGCAAGAAATGCCGGGGCCTCAAGGTGAGGAGGCACCAAGAATTGAAGCAGGTGCTACTGGGGCAACGTCAACTACTGTTTCGATTCCGAACAATATGAGAAACGAAATCATGGCAATGGTTAAGACTGCACTGGTAGAAGTGCTGACTCCCGCGCCGCCCGTGCCGACACCACCGTCTGTCGGACATGCAGAGGCCATAAGGGAACAAGGTTCTGCGGCCAGGATTCCAAGAGGAGCGGAGAAGGAGAAGTCACGGCAGAACGACAGAAGGAGTAAACCTGCATCATGAGAACAACAGAGCAAAGAAAAATCGGCCCGCGATGATCAGAGAGGAAAGTTGAAGTCAATCGAGGTGCAATCAAGAAGGCACCACGAGACGAGAAGGAAAGAAAATGGAGGAAATCAAAAAGATGAACCGAGAAGAAGAGAGGATAAGGACGACATGAGACGTCCGGAGAGTCATGACTCCAAAAAGGGAACATGACAAAATGACCAGGAAAATAGAGAGGCTTGAAAGAGAGAAAGCAACAATCAAAGGTCGGATGGGACAGGCAGGCGATACTTCAAGTAGCAGCCCGTTCTCCGAAGAGATAGAAGCGGAGATCTTAGGACACGGGGAGAAGATCCCAGATCTGAAAACTTACGATGGGAAGTCTGATCCTCGCGATCACCTCTTTCACTTGGACATGAAACTGTCTTTGTATAGTTTCAAAGAGAACATCCACACCAGAATATTCGCAACAACCCTATCAGGGGTAGCAATGGACTGGTTTACTCGGATTACTCCAAGATCAATCAGAAGCTATAAGCAACTGAGGAAAACGTTTGAAGTTCAACTTTCAAGTTAAGCTAGATTGGTCTTAGATCACTCCCATCTGTATACCATGAAACAGGAAACCAATGAAAGTCTGAAGGATTTCATGAGACGTTTCAATACGAAATTGCTGAGGATAGACAGCCTGTATGGAGAGATGATAATGAGTAAACTCTTCCGAGTGACCACCAACACAGTCTTTAGCGGGGATTTACGCAGACGCAAACCCACCACTATCGAAGAAATTAACAAGATAGCACAGGAGGTGGTTCACTTTGAGGAGATGATGGCAACCAAAGTGCCCGTTGTCGCACCCCCAAAAGAAAAGGAACGAGGAAGGGAAGACCAAAACCGCAACAACAATAGGAACCAGAACAACAGGTACCGGGACGCATCGCCCAGACGGTACACGCCTCTGAATGCTAACATCATGACTGTATTCGAGGCGACAAAGAGGAAAGGGTGGCTGAAAAAGCCCAGACAGATGAAGGATTCTAGGGCAACGAAGTTTTCAACCCGCTTCTGCAAGTACCATAATCAAAAGGGTCATGAAACTGAAGATTGCAAGGATCTCAAGGATGAGATCGAACGACTGTTGAAGGATGGCAAACTAGTGGAGTTTGTCAAAAAGATCCGGGAGCAAGAGGACAGCACCGGCATAAATAGAACACCATCGCCCATGAGAGATAAACAAAGAATGGTTGACGAACCACAATTGTTCGACTATCCTCAAATCGAGAATGGCAACGTCAGAAAAGCCATGATAAATGTGATTTCAAGAGGCTCGGGGGGGGGGGGGGGGGGGGGGGATTCCACGAACGGCCAGAAGAGGATATTGAGACTCGTCGAATCCGAAAAATTTGTCAACATGGCCAGCGCACTAAGGATTGAGGACATGCAGCAGGAAGAGATCACATTCTCGACCGTGGACCTGCGAAAATTGAGCGCACAAGCCATTCAAATGTCGAAACTGGATTACCCGTTGGTGATAACTGTGGACATAGCTAATTATGGAGTCACAAAAATGCTAATGGATCACGGTAGCTCAGTCAACGTGCTATTCAGTTCTACTCTAGCCAAGATGGGATTGAGCGGCCAAACATTGGAACCGGTGAGAACATCACTTCACGAATTCGGAGGTCCAGAGATAGTTCCTCTCAAAATGCTTATGCTTCATACCTCGTTAGGAACAACGCCGTAAAGGAAAACACAACTGACAAACTATGTAATTGTCGACATGCATTTCGCATACAATAACATCATAGGAAGGCCCACTCTGAATGCATTCCGAATATTGCCATCAACCTACCACCAAATGGTGAAATTCCCTACTTCTGCCGGCACATGTGAAATGATAGCGGATCATATAGAAGGATGGAAATGCTACGTGACCTTGCTTCGGACGCGACCACAGCAGGAAGAAGAAGTAGTGGAGGCATTGGTTCCTATGCAGATGGAGCACATTGAATGAATTGCTCTAATTTAATTTTTGCGAATTCTTAGTACCATGTATATTTTGAACAACATTTATTCGTCCCCTCTGCCATAACGACTATGAGGGAAAAAACATGTATTAACTTAAAACAGGGACACTGAGGACTCGAGCCCTAAGGCTACATTGGGAAGCAAAGTAGAACGAGCTATACAATCAAGCTCGACCCTACTCCCATTATTTGAACCCGTATCCAAGAGAAATCTTTTTGGCTAATCCATCTATATTAGATCCATTCAAATAGCGTAATTAACAATTATGCATGATATAACATTAAGGACGGACATTCAGTCCCACAAGGCAATACATAACTCAAGATGATTCGCTCCATCAAGAAGGACGGAAACTCTGTCCATCATGGCACGAGATACCGCAAATCCCAAAAGACAATCAAGAGGGACGGAAACTCTCCATCGTGGCACTAGATACCGCAAATCCCAAAAAGACAATCAAGAGGGATGGAAATTCTGTCAATCGTGGCACGAGATACCGCAAATCCCAAAAGACAATCAAGAGGGACGGAAACTCTGTCCATCGTGGCACCAGATACTGCAAATCCCAAAAAGACGATGAAGAGGGACAAACACTCTGTCTATCGTGGCACGAGATACCGCAAATACCAAACAGACGATGAAGAGGGACGAAAACTCTGTCTATCATGGCACGAGACACCGCAAATCCCAAACAGACGACGAAGAGGGACATAAATTCTGTCCAAAGTGGCAAGTATTACCGAGAATCCTTAGAAAGGAAGAAAGGGACAGACACTACGTGCAAAGCTATAAGTGCTACCCGAACCCCGCAATATAGAAAAAGATATGGACATTACGTTTAAAAAGGTGAATGATAATGACCGTACGAAAATACGAAAAAGAATGATACTTTGTCTAAAAATGACAAACAATACCTATCCCCACGAGGAGTAACACTAAGCAGGACGATTATAACCCTGTTCGATAAAACAATAACCCTATGATTCAAAGTGAAACTGACTACTTTCCACGGACATAGAAGAATCCTCAGTTTGTTAAAATAAAGTAAAAAAAGCAACATTAGCAATTGAAATAAAAGACAACAAGTACGAGCGTTAAATTAAACAAACCAATGCAAAGATTCATGAAACACAACCATGCAATTAATTAAATTGTTCAACCCATTAAGAGGCGATGCAGCGCCATAAAAAAGTGAAATATAAATTGTTTATTACAAAACAGAATCAAAACCAATGTCCTCAGGCGTCAGCATCATCCTCATCCTCGAAAGAAGGGTAAACAAGAGGCATAGGAGGCGGCGGTGAGAGTCCACTAAGAACAAGGTTGTTGTCCTCAAGAAGCACGGCAAATTCGTCTGGAGAATCGGACTGATCATCCATTGGGGACGGGAAAACCTCTCGATTAGGCCCTAAGCTGAGATCCATCCATTCAGGGTTGAATCCCCCTCGAACGTACTTGCTGCTGTAGAATTGATTCACAGTAAGCACATGAGCCTTACGGGCTTCACGGGCACACCGACGAGCACTAATTTCTCGGAAAGTGCTGCTCCAAAGTAACTCCTCGGCAATTTCCACCCTCCGATGAGCGGAAACCTATACGAGCACAAAGGAAATTAACAAGAAAGAAAAGAAAAAAAAGAATACAAGCATACAAAAGAATTATAATTCTTTACCTCATTAAGGCCGCGGGAGTAGCCAACACCCTCAGCATGTTCAACCTTCTCTTTCTCGGCTGTCACCTCTTTCTCGAGCTCGGCGACTCGCTTGGTCAGCTCCCCTTTGCTGACCGAGAGATTGGATACCTGCGATTGGAGTTGATCAACAACCTCCTTCACATGTCTCACTGCTTCTCCGTCGGCATGGGCTCTCGCGACAGAATCCTTGGCCTTTTGCAAGGCCTTCTCTTTCGCGTTAAGGGCCGCCCTTAAGGCTTTGGCGTCTCCACCATGGTGCTCGCCTATGCCATGTGGCTGTCCACTAGTGGCCGTTTCGTGAGCCTGGACCATAGCCGCAAACATGGCATCCACTATTCCGCCACCCTAAAAAATAATAAGCAAACAAATCAACATTCACGCCAAAAGCCCAACAACAATTCATTCAAGAAGAAGCATTTCTTATCACTGTTAATAAACGCAGAGTGTTTCGCTCTACCATTTTTCTCTCTTCAGTAGAGATCGGATGAGGCACAACAAGATTGGAAAGAAGAGTCTTCAAAGCATCAATAGACGCAGCCTCAGAAACTTCATACCCACCAACGTGGGCATGTGGACCCTGGCTAGATCCAACCCCAACATTTGGGCCCACCGCATGAGAAGGGCCGCTCCCAGTACTCGGACCACCCGTCTGCATGGCGGGGGGGGGGGGGGGGGGAGGGGAGGTGAGGGATAGCCCCCCAGTTTGAGAATGGGTCTGGTGGACTCTTCTCCTCTTGGCCTGGGCAACAACTTTGGTATTATCACCCAGTCCAACAACCATACTCTCAAAAGCTTAAGCATGGCTAAACTCAGCAGCAGCAGGCACAATACTGTGATTCCCTCCCAGAACGTCCTCAAAAGGATTGACTTGGGAGTCGGCAGCGGCAGAAGCTGAAGGTTCAGCAGTGGCCCTCTTTTCTTTGTTTTTCCTTTTCTTCGGGAGGGGGGGGGGGGAATCTTGCGAACTGTGGTAGTTTTTGAACTTTCTTGCTCAGCGGCAAGGGCTCGGTTCATGCGAGCGCGGCGATCCATAAAAAAGAGGCATGCAAAAATGTCACGCTATTAGGATATTCGTATTATTACCACAAAATAGAACATCGAAAAAAAGATCCAAAATTATCCCAACAGTAAATCTCCCGTTATACGGAACAGGGGACAGATCAGCTAAAGACAAAACACGACTTTCAACCAATTTCTTAACGTCAAATTGGTGGTCGCGCACCAAATTTGGGACAAAATTGCAATCCCACGAGGTCGGAACAATTTTGTGGGGTATCGCAACCCTAGAACCATTATACCAGTCGCGGCGATATGTTAAGAACTCGTCCTCATAACTTTCCCTATATGGAAGTAGCGCATTTTCCAGTTCTTTCCATATCCGGTGGCTTCACCATTCAAAAACTGGCGACTCCGCATCGCTTTCATATGGTAAAACCCCTCATCCCGCCTAGCGACTTCAAAAAGAGCCCAAAACTCGTTGGGACTCTGAGGCTCGCCTAGCGCCTTCATTACAATAATAAAACCTATCAAATGGCCATACAAATTTGGCATGAGCTGCCTTGGCACAAGGTCGATAGACCTCAAAAGCATTTTTAACTCAACCAGTATCAGGAACCGTAGCCCATTCAACAGTTGGCCTATGAATACAGTCAAGTGCCCAGGCGGCAGAGTATCCATTCGATCATTTGGGTCGGGGAGTACTATCTTGTACCTATTTGGTATGTCAAATTTCTCGCAAAGCTGCTTGCGGTTATGCTGCAGACGTGAGACATACGTGTTATACGCCATTCCTGGCACATCCGCGAAATCATCAAACTCCCTATTGATGAAATAAACATCTTTCACGGCCTTACTTGAGGCACGGTTATCCTCCGCTGAAGACGATTGCGAATCTTCATCTTCACCCCGAGACAATGGTTGTCCAACGTCAGCACCGAGATTATTTTCAACAGGTGAACCATCAAAATCTATGTTAATGGGCTCGTGGCCGCCTACTAACGCTATATTTGAACACGCGGGAGCACTGTAAGGGCCCACCACAGAGTTCCTAGAGCCAGAGCTCGAGCCACTACTCGATTTACTCCCAGAAGATGACTCAGAATTCACCATCTTGGTCGCAAAAAACAGAAATAAAATTAAAAAAAAAAAGCTGACTGCAAGCGGATACGTCACTCTCGGCTCTTGCAACACTAGCGCAACAGATCTTAAATGACTACGTGCTAAACAATTATTAATCAACCTTGCGATTAAGCACGTAATAAGTTACCTTAGTTAACGGTGGAAAAGTAACAGCGAAAATTCGAAAAAATTACCTGAAAACAGAAAGAGCAACATAAAAAATGAGAAGCAAAACCTATCAAAATCGCTAAAAAAAGCATTCTTTTTTCTAAGACATTAGGTCGAACGCTCCCTGTTCGCTGCACCGAGCATCGAACAAATGGCGTTCGATCTATCCCGCATCGAACAGAGCCCGTTCGATGTTTCTTACCTTGGTGCGTGAGTTTGCCAGAAGTGAAATGAGCTTCGCACCACCTTTGCTCCTTTATATAAGCTGCAAAATCCCATCAAGCCCACTAAAGGAGCGCATCGAATAGCCAGGATTCGACACACAATTGAGCATCGAACGCCCCTTGTTCGATCAATCATGGATTTAGGCAGAATCCGCATCGAACCGTCACCATTCGATGCGGCTGAGCATCGAATCCAGTGCGTACGACTTTAAGCTTAACTTCAATTGGGAGCTTGCCGACTAATTTAACAGGATCCGCTTAGTCAAAACTTATGATTAAGAATATCTCAAACCAGTACAAAAACCCTACCAAGGTCGTACGCAGCCGGCCGCCTTCCAATCAGGGGCGTTATTTTCTAAATATAAGCGTAGTGGCCTGCGAATCGAGGACTTATTTTTATAAGTTTGGAAACTGCTCTCTAATCGATACCGTCTCCCAAACTGGGGGGGGGGGGGGGACTATGTGATGGGGATATTTTAGGATTGACCCAATACATGATATTGGGCCGGCCCAACCGCATCAGCCTACTTTATAGTACATCGAACATGCCTTATTCGATGTTATATGGGCATCGAACGACGCTTGTTCGATGTGAAATGAACATCGAATCGCTTAGATTCGATGTACTTTCCCCAATTGTCAATGGGACCCACGGGACAACGGTTATATATACCCAGTCCCCCTTGCAGTCTGAGGACGCATTCAAGACACATTCAGACCTACTCAACATCGAACATAGAGCATTCGACACTCATCTAGATCGAACATAGTGCATTCGATATTCATCTATATCGAACCTGAAGCATTCGACACGACATCATATCAAAGACACCGAATTCGATACTTAACATTGCATCGAATCACTGAGATTCGATACATTCGAATTCGACACAGAATCTCTACTGCATATCTAGTATCGAACGACCGCGATTCGACACGCCAGCATCGAACACCCTAGATTCGATATGTTGCATTGACTTTGTAATTTGCCTGTTTTACGTAGTAAGCTTGTATTAGCTGTTCCGGACCAAGCTAGTTCGAGTATTACTTGATTAGCATTATTTTGGTTATTTGTACTCTAATTGTATCATTGTACGGTGTTCTATTACCTTGACGAAATATGACAAAAATAGGTTCTGTTCTACAATAATTTTATGATTTGTCTAAAGTAGTCATACAAGAATGTATACTGTATTAGTAGTTTCGTCGTAGGTAGTAATTAATAAGCTGTGTGCTTGAAGCACACAATACTCAGCATTTACTAAATAAATAATCTTTAACCACATAGGTGTGCCAATATTTAAAACCTTATCCTAATTATAATCCCCCAACTTCCCAAAACTAACTAAGCTCATACTTCAAACACAGTCCTCCTCATCTTAGGAAGAAATTACAATAAAGTAAATCAATCTGACCATTTTCTTTAGAAAAACATATATTACTTTGTGGGGTTACTTTTTGTTCAGAAATTGGGAACCAAATGAAGACCGAGTAAGAGAATGTTACTGATATGTGGAAAACGGTAATCTTGAAATTGGTTAGGAATGTTTGTTGTTAAAGTTGGCAAACGGACAAAAACCTGACCCTATATTTTTTTAATTTTATTTATTTAGGAATTTTAGAAGATTAATGATAAGTGTTGCAATTAGCCACAAAGGTAAATGAGTGGCTTAGTCGTCACACGCGACAGCCACTTATTATTGCCCTCTGGTGTGTGTGCGTATATGTGTTGCGGAGAATGCATGTTTTTTGGGCAATGTTACAAAAACAAGTGGGGTAAAAGAAAAAAGAAAGCATCTGTGGTGTTTTTGTATATGGATGAGGCGTATTAATATTATATGGAATAGTATGCAAAAGAATAAATTGTAGAAAGCACATAAGTATTATTTCGTACTTATATGTAACTTGGTTATAAGTGGTAACTCTAGGAATTAGCAAATAAAATCATGTAGTTTTTCAGTTACCTGCATTGAAAATTGATGTTGCTTATGGATTAAAATATAATAATTAATGATATCGTACGTGTTTATAATTTCTGCTAGAAATTAGAGTTTATATATGTCTAATTATTCAGAATGTTTTTAACGTTCTTTGTATATATTTTGAAAATAAAGAGTAGTTTAGTATGTACGACAGATTGGTTCTTATAAGTTCACGAGATATGAATATCGTGTATTTAGAGTTTTAGACTTAGCTAATGCTTTATATTGTAATTTGTGATGTATTAATTCCTCAATTTAGGTGAATCGCTTTTTCTTAGCTATGCTAATACTAAATGTAATCATTACAATATTTTAAATAATTTAAACTGGTAAAAAGCCTTAACACGACCTATTTATTGTTTATGTTTAACAGTAGTATTTATTAAATTAAAATTTTGAAGCGTGTATTTTTAAGTTTCACCCCTGGGTTTGGTGAGCAATGTGGAACGTAATTCTCACTTAATTACCTCTGAATGTTCAAACACGCTCGATCCTTGCATTATGATCCCATGTGAGGTTTTTAAGCAGAATCGAACAATGTAACACTAGCTTAACAAAAAAGAGCTAAAATAGGGGAGAAACGTGACTCCCAACACAGAACTTAATGTAATACATATTAAAAAACTAAGAATATGCAATGGTAGATATGATGAAAGGACAGATCAAATGTTGACTAATTATTTTAAAATTGATACTGTGTTTTCTCAACACATGTCAAACCTGGACTAAGGTGGTTTGTTTAAATGACAAAATTAACTCGTCAAAATTGTATAAGTTCTGGATTATTTTCCTAATTTCACAGTAAAATAGTTTTATTCATTAATAATTAATTGACATCCTAATAATAATGGACCGTACCGGGATGAATTATCTTTCAACTAAAAACGTAGATTGTACGGAACATGCCAAGTTAAGGAATAGACAGCTATGCACCACTTAAATTGTATTTGATTAACATGTATTAATTTATTTCAAATTCTATTCTAGTTCATTAATTTGACGTATTTAAATAAGAGGGGAAGCAAATGCATGAACCATAAAGTTCTCTAACTGAAAATACTTGATACCACACGATGTCTTACAAAATAATAAAACTTAGTGGAAGCAGAGGTAGAGTAAATAAATAAGTTGAAAACAAGAAGTATGCAGAAATAGAAAAAGAATAAGGGGTTTTGGTGAATTATCTGCCTTTGTTATACTAAATTTGCAGATTAGCTCTCTGTAAAAAAATAAATTGACCAATAGTACCCCATATTGATCTCAAAAGTTGACACACCACCTCATTGAAAAGTTATGTATTATAAATTTTATATCGAACGACTAAAATACGCTTAGTAATTATAATATGTTTTTCTGTAATTTCAAATTTACTTTGCATTATATATATACTTCTATTTTATAAACATACAGTTTAAAAAAACAAAACATATACACACATATATTATATATATACAAGGAGGTAAGTTAAATGCCAACTTTGGGATCATAAAGAGGTATTTGATTAATTTATTTTACAGATGAAGATAATTAGCCAATTTACCATAATATACGAGGTAATTTGCCAAAAAACCCTTAAAATTAATATACAAGGAAGTAAGTTGGTACGTATACTCAGGGGATTTGAAATTGTGTATGCTGAAAGTCGAGACAGATCGTGCCCAAGATTTCATATATGTGACATTGCTTTATGCAAAAAATATGTGATTATTGGGCACACGCTGTCATCATATTTATTTATTTATTTATTTATTTATTTTTGGTTTTAAATCTTAATAGCATTGCTGAACAGCTGGTTACAAAAGTTTATGACTTTCCCTTTCTTAATAGGAACTGTAACTTTCATGAAAGGACCGCAACCCCCCAACTTTCACCGCCCTCCTAGAAAAAGAAAAAGAAACTATTATCACCTAGTAAAAATAGCAAATTCAAATTACATATATAAAAGTAAGAAACAGATCCTTTGGTGAAATCTTCTAGACAAAGTTAATCGTATTAATGTATTTCGTTAGAAAGCACATATAAATGTAAATATTTAGATAAAGAAAAAAGGGGTAAATATAAGCAAATAGAACTACAAATTATCTGAAACAACAAGGGATCTATATGTATGATGTTATTTATGAATTCCAAGTTGCATTTGTATTTATTTAAACAGTAGGAGATATTTTACGCAGTAAACTAAAAATATACCATTTTCTTAACATACTCCTCCACCTATCTAAAAATATCCAAAAATAAATAAATGTACGTAGGAGTCTAGGAGATGGTTATAAAAAAAAATATAAATTAATAATCAACATTCGTTGAAGCTGTTTTTACAGTTTACCCCCGCAACTTTCAAAAGAAGAACTCCCCTTCCAAACCTTTGCAAGAAATGTACGAACTCCCTTGCACAAACTGGCCGTTCGATTTCAGATGTATCAGCATTTTTCGTCAGCTAGATTGGCATCAGAGGGGGTGGGGTGGGGTGGGAGAGTTCGCACATTTTCAGTAAGTTAGGGGTTAATTGCTCTTTTTCAAAGTTATGGGAGCAAACTAAAAGTCCAAACGATGGGGATCTTTTACCACAATTAATAAAAGAGTAGAGGATGTGTAATTAGACTAAACTGCAGGGGGTGTAAAGGTATTATTATATCTTTTTTGTTTTTACTTATCCCCCTTGGCAGGTAGGGGTAGGGGTGGGGGTTGGTTGGTGGATTTGGTCAGCTACAGATGATGATATATAAAGAGAGGTGAGGTCATGCGGAGAACAAAGGTGGTAAATGTGTAGCTAGCTTATATATATAAAGAGACTGCTACAATACCTCACTTCTCTTCCTTCTTTCTCTTATTCCAACAAAGTGCATCATCACTCAAAGATCTTAAAAATAAGAGATGGGAAACTGTCAAGCCATTGATAATGCAGCTTTGTTAATCCAACACCCAAATGGTAAAGTGGATAAACTCTACAACCCTGTTCCAGCTTCTGAAATAATGAAGTTGAACACTGGCCATTATGTTGCACTTCTCCTCACAACCACCTTATACTCTAACTCCAACTCCTCCTCCCCCTCCTCTGCCTCCGCCACCGCCAACAAAAAGAACGGCAGCAACGCAGCACCGAGAAATAACAATACCCCACTTCGAATAACGAGGATTAAACTCCTTAGACCAACTGATACACTAGCTCTTGGCCATGTTTACAGACTTGTCACCACCCAAGGTTCGTTTTTCTAGTCTTTTTACTTTGTATATTTTAGCCAATATTTTTTTTTAGAATTATTTATTTAGGAGTTATTTGATTTAAAGTTCTCCTTTTGCAGAGGTGATGAAAGGATTGCTGGCAAAAAAACATGCTAAGATGAATCAGGGGACGATAACTGATAAAGAAATTTCAGATTTTGAAGCAATAGTTAAGAAGCATGACACTAACAAGGCCAAGGAGGTACTTTTATTTATTTCTAATTATGTTTCCAGAATTATTCAATATATTTTCCAGTCGCAATTACTGTTTCAGATTCTTTTATTTATTCGGGGTCAATTTGGTTCCCATGAAAATAGGGGGAGAAGAAAAAAATATATATGGAAAATTAGATTTTTCAACAAAAAATACTGTGTTCCTGGCTTTCCATACTTTTGACAGTATACTGGAAAATCATCACAGTTTACATATTCAGTATTAATTTAACTTTTTAATTATGATTCTGCTTTAAATTTGAAGTGTGTGGTGAAATTAAAAAAAATAAATATTCCTTTCCATATTTTACTTTTAATCTTTATGGTATAAAGTTGTTAGGATGGTTTGCTTCTGCCTTCTAGAGATCTTGAAATGCTTCCAGAGGTGTTTAAAGTTAAAACTATTAAAAAATGGGAAAAATAGTAGAGATGCAGTTCAAGAAAGTGGTCAATAACATAATGCAGCAATTATGACTATACAGCTAATGTTTCCAATAAATAATCACATTTTTGTTTTTATTTTCCCAATGTTTTCAGGTAAAGCATGAAAGGCATAGGTCAAGGAACAACACACCAGTGAACTCTTCTTCTTCTTCTGCATCAAAATCCAGAGGAGCATGGCAACCATCATTAAAAAGCATCTCTGAGGCTGGAAGCTGATTCTTGTTTTTTCATTTTTAATTAGATTGAGATTCTCCAAAATATATCACCCAGAAGAGAAAAAAAAGAATCAGACGGGAATATTCAGAACATGGGAATTGTTTCTAAAAGCAGATCCAGTTGTAGAGAACATGTTGTTATGCAAACAAGATATGCTCAAATTGCTCATTATCATTCCTATCTATTGGTAGTATATTAATATCAAACGAGAACATTTCATTAGCCTAAACAGGCTTCTCAAAGCAAACAGATAGAAAAAAAAGAGCTAATAACGAACCACAATTTGTCATTATTCTATATAACAAGAAGGTTCATATTCTCCATTTAATTCTGAAAAAAGTAGTTTAGAGTCCCTTCAACAATTTCTTCAATATTATGATCACATACGACGAGATTTCCTCCCATCGCATATGTGTTTTCACTGAGAGGAGATTTCATGGTTATTTGAATTTTTTTGAAAATATATTAGTATAGTAGTCTTTCTAAAGTCAGTCTACAACTAGCAAGAGTGTAACATACTTGTATGTAAAAGTGAGTATGTTGTGATGCATAAAAACTCACATGATAGGTAAAGTTTATGAATGTATGTATATCAAGGGAGTTTCATGGAACATTCTCAAGAAAGAAAAAGGTCTCTTAAAACTTTTAAGTTAGTGGCGTTTACAAAATTTACACGAGGCAAAAGGACACAAATACATTACAGGGTAATATAACAATATATTAATTATCACGGAAGGTAAACTTTTTTAGCATTGAGTTAAAGAGTAAGTTTGGTAACCTGTCAAACTCATTTTATTACACACAGAGCTATAAATGATCCTGCACGTACAAGAAAGAAGATAATAAATTACAAGGATCCCATATCTCTTTCTTGTTCTCTGGTATCTGTCACAACAATACTTACTAGTTGTAGCTTCTAGGCACTATGTCATATTCATTAAAAATGAGACTAAAAATAACATATAAGTGCAGTTCCATCAATTTTGCTTTTTATTACTTGTGAAACAGAAAAGGAAATCTGACCACACAATATGGAGTCCCAATTCACAAGAAATCCTTTTAATGAGTTGGTCAAAGGAAAGGCACGGGAAATGACTCTCATTTAAAAGGGTTCTTCAGTAACTTGGTTAAAGTATTGTTTTTGCCAAAAACAATTCATAGTAAGAAACAGTTAACCAGGATTATACTCTGCTTAAAATACTCCATATGTGGATAATTCAAAGTCACTGAGAAAAACTTTCTAGACTAGGCTATACAGGTATTAAAGAGAAGGCCAACAAATTAAACACATCTGAAAGGGGAAAAAGAAAGAAAAAAGGATCACTTAGAAATGAAACAAATAAAAATCTCTTTATATCTTCTGAATAGGACCTCATAAAAGTGCATTTCATTATAATAAGTTCCAAATCTATCAATTGCTCTAGAGATTTCTACCACTAACCAATGGGAGATACTTTGCAACATAAAAATATGCCTTCTTTTTCAGATGCCAGGGGTTGGAATAGAACACTTAGGAAATGGAATGATTGTATAGTGCAATCTCTTAATGATAGAAATAATGAGAGAGGTGTTTCACATCTTACAGGGATATCCAAATAATACCAACTTCATGCTTTGTACATATTTGACTTTGTGCAATCATATCAGCAATCCTTTTATGCTGTGTAGGAATAAGGAATCATACCTCAAGCACACCATGACATTAGATCCTATTCTACTTTCCAAGAGTCCCAGTGCAACAAAACTATTACCAAAAAAGTAAGAGATACCTTTTTCTTTTCCCCCTTTTCCAACTTTCCGTCGAGAAAAAGGATGAGCAATAACTGAGAAAAATCTTCAAACCACATCATTCTTCAAAAGAGAATGTCACGTGCAACCAGAGAATGATATTTTCACTCTACAAATGCTTCCACGCATGCCAACTTTTAAAGGCTATCTAAGAAAAATCAAGTGGGAGCCCAAAAGAAGTTGGCAGTTTCGCTTACGCTTAATCCAAATCTAGGATTCTCGTCTTAATATAAGTTATAGCCAATGAGCGAGGGTTGCTTGCATGGAAATTCATAAAGTTGTTTGAAACTTAGAAATTAGTTTAAATAATAGTGATGAGAATACTTGTTACAAATGGAAGTCTATGGTGGGCTTCATACTTTTCCAAAGCAACTTCAATATTTTCATGTTCAAAAGAGAAAGTATAAAGTAAGAATCTTATCAGATAAGGCCAAATTACATTTTAATTGAGCTTCAACACAAACTGAGAAGTTAGAAGGTTTAAAATGGGAGTGTGGAATTTACCAAGGTTGAACCATGACAATCACACGGTATTACGCTGCCAACTTCTTGAAAATATTTTAACTATAAGCTTCTGGATGTTTGATGCATGGTGAAGCCAGGAGTCGGAGTTCCCTGGCTCATCCAAACAAAGGGTAATGCTTTCAAGATACCACCTGGAATCACAAATATTGTTGTTACACCAACTCAGTGAAAAATGTAAATTGAGCAGGTCACCATGTTCTTGGGTTTGGTTGAACCTTGTTCGAAGAGCCATCTCACATTCTGTGCAGTATGAAGACCAAAAGGAGCTCTATTTGCATCCTTAGGCTGTACAAACTTCTTTCCTGTCCATAAGATGAGATACACTATAGCTTCTACAAAAAATATTGATAAATCAGCCAGCTGCATATAATATTATATGTGCTTATATTGACAACTTCGTTTATGAATAGTCATGAAAATGGGAAAGAATAGTCTCATAAAACAAATAGTCAACCTTTCGCATAAATCAGCAGTAAAAACCCTCAATATGAGCCATATTCACAGTTCGAACTTTACAATTTCTGGGAAATGAATTAGCAGGTAAAAATTTCTCTACCTAATTTACAGTGAGTAATAGATCCACAATGCAACTGCCAAAGCTAACATCAAATATATAGGAGTAAATATTATATAAAACAGTGGCTGGTAATGACTACGTCTCTCTGATAAAATTTGAGCACAGAGTTCTGATTCTAAAGCAGCTGCTCCGACTAATTTTGCCAGAGACTGTATCACGTTATTCAGATTAACTTGGTCAGTAAGGACTAAAGTAGCAAGAGACCACAGCTCAATAGGTTGTTACATTAAGTTATACTAAAAGTAGCAGTTCCCCTTGTTCTAGTCGATACCTAACCATTACCAATAGTCCTTACACGAACACTTTCCTTCATTAAAAGTATGGAAACGAGAACGATCTCTAACAATGATTTCTCTTTCGTATATTTTGGAAATGGCCTTGAGAGCGGTGTGGCAGTCCTCACAAGTTCTCAAATTCTTAACTATTCTAATAGAAGCGCCAGGCGGAGTGCTCATGAGTCCAAAAGCAATTGCTAGCTTTTCGCTATGCCAAGCTACTGCTTGCTCTTTATCTTCCTCGCTTATATCAAACGACACATGTGTGGCATCAGCGGCATAGCCAACTTGGCGAACCCTTTTCAATATTTCACTTAAGGTGTCTTTAATCTCTGCTATCTGTGGATGGAGAGCATCTGCTACTCGAAACTCATGCACAACACCAGTTACCTCTATCCAACTACATCCAATATCAGATTGATTCTTCTGCTTTCCCAGTGTTTTTCTCACTAGAGAGACTTTATCCCATTTCCCTAGAGAAGCATATATTCTTGCAAGTAGCACGTCAGCCCCATGACAACTTTGAGGATCGAGTTGTTCTAAATGATTTATTACCCGCTCTCCGAAATTAGCATTACGGTGTATTCTGCAGGCACTAAGCAAAGCCCTCCATATAACTACATCGGGTCTGACAGGCATGCTTTTGAGAACTCCAAATGCCTTCGCCAAATAGCCAGCACGGCCAAGCAAATCAATATAACAACCATAGTGCTCAATCTCAGGCACAACATCCCACAAACTATTCATGTTATAAAAAATCAAAGAGCCCTGCTGCACAAGACCAGAATGACTACATCCATTCAGAACCCCCAGAATAGTAATGCCATTTGGCTTTAGTTTTTCAGCCAACATTTGCTGAAAAATACGTATAGCATCTTCACCAAGCCCATGAATCGATAATCCTGATATCATACTAGTAAAATTGCAGACATCTCGGTTTGCGATCTTGTCAAAAACAGTATATGCAGAATCTATCATGCCACACTTGGCATACATATCTATGAGAGCAGTCCTAATATTGGAGGTTTCTGGAATACGATTCTCGTCTATATAACCGCGAATCCAGTTCCCTAGCTTCAACGACCCGAGATGAGCACAGGCAGACAGCGCACAAACAAGCACAGCCTCATTCGGGCTCACCTCACACAACATCTCACGAAAATATCTCAGAGCCTCATTGTACATCCCGCAACCAACAAAACCCGAAACCATTACAGTATAAGACACCTCATTTCTCACCGGCATATTCGAAAAAGCCTCAGCTGCTCTCAACATCATCCCTTTCTTAGCATATGCACGCACTAAACTAGTCCAAGAAAACACATCTCGCACAGACATTTCATCGAACACTTTACACGCCTCATCCACCCTCGAGAAAACCGCATACAAATTAATCAAAGAATTAGCCACATGGAGATTCATCGAAAACCCATTTTTCACAATACTCCCATGAACAATCTCCCCATACAAAATTGACTTTTGGCGCGCACAGGACGTAATAACAAAAGTATATGTATAGTCGTCGGGTAAAGCTCGAACTTCGAGCATTTGTCGAAAAAGACTGATGGGCTCTGAAGAATGTTGGAGTTTTGAGTGAGCCCTTATGATGAGATTCCATAGCAGAGTTGGTGGTGGAGGTGAAGGATAGTTTTTGAACAGGGTTCTTGCAAAGTTGAGATTTTTGGTATGGAGGTAGCAGTGGATTAGTGAATCAGTCAAATAAAGAGGCGATGATGCGAGGGACTGAGTGATGATGGCGGCGTGAATTTGCTTGACGTTAGAGAGAGGAGGGCGTTGGGTTAAGATCAGTTGAGCGAGTGATCTTGCCGAGGTTTGAATTGAGGTACGAGGTTGCATTGGATGGTTGGGGAAATGGCGGGAGAAAATGAGTGGTTGACTTGATGCTCATTATAAGAGAAAAATATTTTGTGAAAATGAGTGGTTGATGTTCGTTATATGTAAATGCTACCAAAGGTAAAAAAATAAAATAGTTTTTTGTACAGGATCTAGAGATAGTCCTAATCTTTCCATATGGTACTGCATTGACAATTACAAAAACTCTCATGTGAGAAGTCCAACTAGCAAAATAGTGAAAACTAGGGATGGCCGCAGTAAGGGTACTCATATGCGGATGCCTGCGCTAGCGGGAAATGGAAATTTGTTTCCCATTCTCGCATATTGCAGGTACCCACATAATGTGGTACGGTAGCGGGTACCCAATTTTATGTAATTTTCATATTTTACTAGCAAATGTAGCACGCGGTTCCCGCGAGCATAATTTTTTTTTCAATGTCATTCTATGTTGGTTAAAGAAGAAGATTTATCTAGATAACCTGTCCCATTAATTCTGAGTAGAACAATGGAAGAAAAGCATATTATGAAAAAAGTAAGTCATTAATTATAATTAGTAATATAATTAATTAGTCTAACTTAATTTGTAAGACTATTTTGGGGATTTAATAAGAAATTTTCACAATATAGCTAAAACACAAAGGTTAAAGTTGAAAATCAAAAGATTGGTGTCACAATGAGTTTGTTTATATAATAGTATATAGATAACCTAAAAAGTAAATCAATAGGTTCTTTAAATCAAATGTTTATAGGCAACTTGATTAAAATTTGAAATACTCATAATAATTCAAATCCTACTCCACCATTCATCAATGACGATAAAACTACATTGTATATAATTAACTCGATTTATAAAAATATAATACAATACAAAAAATAAGAATAATTTACTTAATTGAAGTTACTTAAATCTTAATTGTAAAATAACTAATCTTAATAAACATGCCATGTTTCTTGAAATTAGTATATTATTCGTGTGTATATATATATATATATATGTGTGTGTGTGTGTGTGTATGTGTGTGTAAATTTTCATTATTGAAGAGACATGCGGCATGCGGGTGCGGGAAATTAATAATATTATCTATTCCCGTTCCTGCTTTGAAAACTAAAATGCGGGTACTCGCGTTGCGGATACACATTTCCACTTTACCCACTCTAATCGGAAAATACCCAAAAGCGAGTGGTACAGAAGCGGATACCCACTTCAAATGTCCACCCCAGTGAAAACATCATTAAAATGAATCTATTCTAAAACTAACATAGATAAAGTTAGACCAATTATTAAAATGTTTTTTTTTTTGAAATAGAATATAAGTTGATGTAATAATATTCTTGATGCTGGGTATTTTCGTCAGACTAATACAATAATTTTTGAACCAATTTTGTTCATTAGATATGAACTAACCAAGTCACACATGTGAACTAAGCCGATACATACCAGGTGCAAGCTCCTCAATGCTTAAATAATAACAAATATTAAGTTTGATCGACCAGATCGTAAAAGCTTAGCTGAGTGATGGTCGAAAATTTGTTAACATGTGACTAAGCCAACATGCCTTTATATTTCATTTAGGGCCTTGAATGACGTTCATTATATCTTATTGATCTTTATTTAAAATGAATGGTTTACTTGGAATGTTGAATTGTTGTGCCACATGGTTATTATTAGAGGTTAAAGCCACAGCTTTTTGGGTCGTAGTGCTACTGCAATGAAAAATAGATCAAAACCATGTTAATTTGGTCTAACATCAACAATGGATTGACATATATATTGCACGGACACGAACATATCAACACGACACGGGGACAGAGCTTTCATAAAAAATCGACACGGGCGGGATACAACTATATTTTTATGTTAAAATATATTAAATATCACTATAACTTATAGAATTAATATCTTTAACTCATTAATAACTTATAACATCAAAATTAATTATCACTTACTACTAATTAGTTATTAACCAAAACAAAGTTTAAATAGGACACTCACCTAAATTCAAATACAAATGTCAAACACAAATACAAACCAATATTTCGTCCAAAATCATGCATTACTTTAAAAACAAAACGTCTAAACCTTTCCTTAGTTGTTTGTGTTTCAGAATTTTTTTCTTAAATTCTTTTATATTTTAATTGTTAATGTATAATCTTTTTTCTTTTTTGATAAGCTTTATAACACAAACTATTAGAATATATAAACACAAATACAAACTAATATTTCGTCCAAAATCATGCATTAATTTAAAAACAAAACGTCTAAACCTTTCACTTAGTGGTTTGTGTTGTAGAATTTGTTTTCTTAAATTCTTTTATATTTTAATTGTTAATGTATAATCTTTTTTCTTTTTTGATAAGCTTTTTTAAAACACAAACTATTACAATATATAATTTTCTCTCAAAACATGTCTAAAACATATTGGATACACACTTCTTAAATATTCGACATGCACTCTCAAGTGTCGGACATATGTGTTCAAATTAATTTTTATTTATTTTAATATAGACATGCCGCATGGTGAGTCGAATAAGTGTCGAGTGCCGGATACGTGTCACGGACACAGACGATGTCTTGAAGTGTCGGTGCATAATAGATTGACATCATTTAGTGCTTCAACATTTTGCAATCTCACTATTTTGGTTATAACTCCTTCATTAGATGTTAGGTTTGCGTATCACTTTTTGATTTGGGAAATTGACACTAAGAGATTATTAGTTTATAAGATACATCAAATATTACATCGAGACATAGATCGTATAATACATCGAAAATTAGCTAACACTCCACTGCTGTGGAATCTTTTATTCGTTATAACTTCTTCCATAGACATTGAATTTGCAAAGGGTTTCGTTGTTTGAGCTAGACTCAAAAGCTTAACAAAGGTATTAGATCGGACTCGAGGTTGAAATGATACAGCAGAATAAAGTCACATTTCTACTGTTAGAAACAAGAAGTCTAATCACTTGATGTTTGTAAATCTGCAGGTGAAAGAGGATAATACAAGAAGAAAATCAACCAAAAGAAGGAAAACTTGATCTACTTTTCGTTAAGAGAAAAAGAGACAGAAAAGAGAGAATCAAATTTGTAATAATAATTAGCTTCTCAAAGTAATAGTTCTCTGGTGGTTTTATACATGCTTGATGTGGACATCTAGGCCCAATATCCCAAAACGGGACCACACTCACTTCCAGCTAATTACCAGCCTAAATAATAAAAGACTTAGGAATTTAAATAGCAAAACGACACCGTATCTATGCAAGAGAAAAACGACGCCATTTGACAGAATCGTTCAACAATTAAAAACGCGACTTAGCGATTCGAAATTAAAAGTTCACTTTGCTCCATTTGGTAAAAATTGCTCTGATCCCCAATTTCGCGTGAAAACCCTAACTTTCCCTCTTTAAGATTTGGCATTGCCCTCTCCTTCACCAAGCTTGTCCTCAAGCTTGTCTATTAAATCTGGAAATCTCTTCTCTAATTCTTCAAATTTCTCCCAAGTTGCTTCTGCCTCAGATTGATTCTTCCATTTGATGAGCCAATCAACCCTACCGCATTCTCCCTCTTGACAACCCTTCTTGCCAAAATCAACTCTGGTTCCAACTCTAATCCGTTACTTTCTTCCATTTCAGGTACTGTGGGAGTAGGTGAGTCCATGAGTCCAATTCTTCACTTCAACAGTGACACATGGAACACGGGTGTACTCTCGACCCTTCAGGTAATTTCAATTTATATGCCATTGTACCAATTTTTTCTATTACTTCAAATGGTCCTGCATATATAGGGCTTAACTTCCAAGCTTTGTCTTTCCTGATTGACTGTTGCCTATAGGGTTTCAATTTTAGAAAAACCCAATCCCTTACCGTGAAGTTCCTCCATGTCCTCTCATTATCTGTTAATTGTTTCATTCTTTCTTGTGTTGTTGTTAACTGTTGCTTGAGATGCTGATTTGTTGCTTGCTTTTCCTGTACCAACTGTTCCACTCCCACCACCTTGAGGTTCTGGTATGGTCCTATCCCCATATGGGAGGGCTTGTATCCATATAGAGCCTCAAATGGTGACATCTGAATGGTGGTATGGTAATTTGTATTATACCACCATTCAACCATAGCTAACCATTTGGACCAATGTTTAGGGTTACCTCCTGTCATGCATCTGAGATAGGATTCCAAACATTGGTTCACCCTCTCTGTTTGCCCATCTGTTTGAGGGTGATATGATGTACTTAAGTATTGCTTCACCCCCAAAGTAGATAACAATTCCTTCCAAAACTCACTAGTGAACACTTTGTCTCTGTCAGAAGTAATACTAGTAGGTAACCCATGCAATTTATAAATTGAATCCAGGAAGAGATTAGCCAAACTCACTGCTGTCTAGGGGTGAGATAGTGATATGAAGTGCGCATACTCAATAAAACGGTCTACCACTACCCAAATAACCTCCTTACCATTAGACTTTGGTAATTGATCAATAAAATCCATAGTGAGGTGTTGCCAAGCCTCTTCAGGTACCTGTAAAGGTTGTAGAAGTCCAGGGTATTTTAAATTTTCATGCTTGCATTGTTGGCAAGTGATACATTATGATACTATCTCCTTCACTCTAGTCCTCATCCCAGGCCACAAGAAGATGGCATTCACTCTCTGGTAGGTAGCATGGACACCAAAATGTCCTCCAATGCTACTGTTGTGCATCATCTGTACCACTTTGTCCCTCAACCCAGTAGCTGCTCCCACATACAACTTCCCTTTATATCTCAACACCCCCTCCTTGTAAGAGAAGTATGATACACCATAAGGTTGTATCATGCTCTCAGTTATAGCATCTTGTGCTAACACATCATTGCAATAACTCTCTTGTAACTCCTCAATCCACTGTGGCTGTAGTGCACTAATAGCCTCACACTCCATTTCATCCACTTCTCTACTGGAGAGAGAATCTGCTAACACATTATCCCTCCCTCTTCTATATTCAGTCTTGTAGTCAAAACCCAAGAGTTTCGTCAAATACTTATGTTGGACAGGGGTTGAAATCTCCTGACTCAACAAATATTTGAGACTGTGTTGGTCAGTTCTAATGGTGAACTGGCCCTGCAGTAAATAAGCTCTCCACTTGTCAATGGCCAGGACTATAGCCAAAAATTCCTTCTCATATACAGATAATCCTAGGTTCTTTGGACCTAGAGCTTTACTGATATAAGCTATTGGATGCCCTTCTTGGCTCAATACAGCCCCCAATCCATAATAGCAAGCATCAGTTTCTGATGTAAATACTTTTTTGAAATCTGGTAGTTGTAGCACTGGGGCAGAAGTCATGGCTCCTTTCAACTTCTCAAAACCCTCATCTGCTTCTTCACTCCACTTAAACCCTCATTTCTTAGTCATGTTTGTCAAAAGGTTTTGCAATAATACCAAAATGCCTTATAAATTTTTTGTAATACCCTGTCAGCCCTAGGAAGCCTCTCAATGTTTTGAGGTTCTTTGGCTTGGGCCACTCCACCATGCATTGAATCTTTTAAGGATCAGCCCCTACAGTTCCTCCTTCAATGATGTGCCCTAGGTATTCCACCTTAGATTTGTCCAAATGTACATTTAGATCTTTTTGCAAACAACGTGTTCTACCTCAAAATATCAAACACCAGTTTAAGGTGTTCTTTATGCTCTTCTAGATTCTCATTGTACACTAAAATATCATCAAAGAACATGGGCATTAGTCAGCCCAAAGGGCATGACTTTAAATTCATAGTGACCAGTGCTTGTAACAAAAGCAGTCTTTGGTATATCCTCTCTTCTCATTCTGATCTGGTGATATCCAGCTCTCAGATCTATTTTAGTATAAACCCTTATATGGCTCAACTCATCTAATAAATCCTCTATTAAGGGAATGGGAAAGCTGTTCTTAACAGTGAGTGAGTTGAGCTTTCTGTAGTCAACACAGAACCTCCAATTTCCATCCTTTTTCTTAAATAGCAAAACAGGAGAAGAGAAGGGACTGTTACTATCTTGTATAAGCCCACTCTCCATCATCTCCTTAACCAACTTTTCAATCTCTTCCTATGCAAATAAGAGCATTTGTAGGGATGTTGCTTGAAAGCAACAATACCAGGTGAAATCTCAATGCCATGGTCTAGACCCCTCTCAGGTGGGAGGGTTGTTGGTTCCATGAATATGTCCTGATATTCTCCAAGTAACCCTTCCAGTCCCTTGTTTTCCAATAATTCAGTTTGTTCTTTAATGGGGGTGATCATGCACAAGTAGCTCATCATTTCCTCATCCCTCTTATGTAGTAGTTTAGACATTCTGGCACTAGTGATGGAATGCATGTTCATGGTTGTCCTCTCCTCTTGCAAAATAAAGATCTGGTCTCCTTCCATGTATGCCACAGTTTGTTCCTCAAAGTCAAAAGTGACTTTTCCTAACTTCTTCAACCAATCTACTCCAACCACCATATCATATACCCCTTAAGCTTAGGATCCTTACATCAGTGATATACCCTTTATTGCTTAGCTCCCACTCAAATTTTGGACATCTACCAGCACACTTCATTTGTCCTCCACCAACAACAGTGACTAGTAGAGGCCTAGTCTTTTCCACTGCACATTTCAGTCTTCTTGCAGCACCCTCATCAAGAAAACTATGGGTGCTGCCAGTATCCACTAAAATGATGATTGCTTCCCCTCCTACAATCCCCCTTAGTTTGATGGTTTCTGCAACTTCTTCCCCATTCATAGCATGTAAGGAGATCTTAAAACTCTGTCCCTCAACCATGGGTACAAGTTCCTCTTCTTCTTCCTCTCCTTCTGTTTCCTCAGCTCCCCAGAGGACAAATAACCTCTTGCACTTGTGGCCTATATGGTAAGGTTCATCACAGTTGAAGCATAGCCCCCTCCTCCTGCTGTTGTCCATCTCTTCGGGAGTCAACCTCTTCATATGAGGGTACTTCTCAGTGTTGAGAGGTCCCTTCACTATTTCATTAGTGAAGTTGGTCCCTCCTCTAGGCTTAAAACCTAGATTGTGTGTCCTGTTCTTCCCCTTGTAGTGTTTGTGGATAGACTCCACCTGCACTTCTTGTTTCCTAGCTAGGTAAATGGTTTGTGTGTGAGAGTGGTAGGCATCAACATTTCCACCATTACTCTCACATCCTCCTTAAGCCCACTAGTAAAACTCAACACAAAATACTCTTCATCCAGATTTCTGTTCTTCCGTGACATAAAAACCTTTAACTCTTCAAACTTTTGCACATATTCATCAACAATACCTATCTGCTTGAGTTTATTGAACTCTCCTACTAAGTTTTCTCCCTTATAAGCTGTAAATCTCCCCACTACTAAGTCTGTAAACTTGGCCCAACCTATATTCTCCTTTCCCTCTATGTTATCCAGATACCAGATCTCTGCTACCCTCTCCATATTCATGACAGCCCACACACTCTTCTCAAAATCTGATAAATGATGTAGTAGAAAGAACCTTTGGCACCTCCTCACCCAAGCCCTAGGATCTTCCCACTAAACTTAGGGAAATCCATCTTCAGCCCTTTGTTGAACACTCTTTCTCTAGGTGATTGCATTACCCCTCCATCAGCTGGATTTCTTGCAGGGGGTGTTGACTGTACTGAACCAAAGTTGAGGGTATTGGAACCCTCATGTTCTTTACCCTTGTTAGAGTGGACTGCTTTCAAAGGCTGGTCCAACTTTTCAGTAACTGAGTCCATTTGCTTCTGGAAACTATCCCTCATGCGGGCTTGACTTTCTTGTAGTAGTTGTTGATCCGTTTCCACATCATCGAGTCTAGCTGCGTGTGATCCTGGTTTTGCTATTTTTTCTTTATCAGAGTGCGCACCCAGAACCTTGCTCTGAGGCTAATGTTACAAACAAGAAGTCTAATCACTTGATGTTTGTAAATCTGCAGGTGAAAGAGGATAATACAAGAAGAAAATCAACCAAAAGAAGGAAAAATTGATCTGCTTTTTGTTAAGAGAAAGAGAGACAGAAAAGAGAAAATCAAATTTGTAATAATAATTAGCTCCTCAAAGTAACAGTTCTCTCATGGTTTCATACAGGCTTGATGTGGACATCTAGGCCCAATATCCCAAAACGGGACCACACTCACTTCCAGTTAATTATCAACCTAAATAATAAAAGACTCAGGAATTTAAATAGCAAAACGACGCCGTATCTACGCTAGAGAAAAACGACGCCGTTTGACAGAATCGTTCAACAATTACAAACGCGACTTAACGATTCAGAATTAAAAGTTCACTTTGCTCTAGTTGGTAAAATTGCTCTGATCCCCAGTTCCGTCCGAAAACCCTAACTTTCCCTCTTTACGATCTGACATCTACCTATGCCAGTTGCGGACGCCGTTTTCTTTGTGCGGGTAATTATAGAAGCTTGTTGAGCTATTTTTATTGTTTTTGGCCATATGTAGAACCGTAGAAGTATATATAGGTCCGACATAGATCAAAATTTTGACAATAATAATTTAAATTAACAATTTAGTGAAGATGTAGAAAGTATTTTCAGGAAAGTAATCATGGCAAAATATCGTCTAAAAAACTCTTCTGCCAACCAACATAAATTACTGATGCAATCAAATACCAAAAAAAGAAAAAAGAAAAAGGAGTTGGTGCCTGGTGGTTTGACGGTTTGACCGTAATTCACCACCGTACGTGACTTGTTAAGTGGCACCTCGTGGCACTGCATGGTATGAATATTATGATCACAGTGCTACTTCACCTAAAGGACACAACAGTTGATGAAATTATCAATTATTTTTTTGAGCTTAATTTACATTAAAAAATAAATTACAGCACTATTGATGATATTTTCAAGTTTTATTATCACCTCTTACCTGAAACATTTCTCTGCCTCGAAAAAGACGCATCTTCTTCTTCCTTAGCTCTGTTGGGTCGATTAAGGTAATTAAAATCATTAAAATTACCTTTTTGTTCTGATAATTAGTGTAAATTGTATTGCATATGGGTCAAGTCCTATTACTCTTCATCTGGGATATGTTTTTGTTAATTATACATTCTACACATTGTGTTGGTAACTTAATAGAAGTTGTTCTAATTAGAGTTTGTACAAAACTCCAACAATGTAAGAAAAAGAAATTTGAGCATTAATCTTGCTTGTTTTGTTACATCACATTACCTCAAGATTAGTGAATGTGATTAATAGTGGTAGCTGGAACAAAATTCCAAGAATGGGATTTTAATGAATATGATCTCTATATATTAGAGTAAATTGCAAAAGCTACCTTAGTGTTAGCTTTAATTGGTAAATTAGCAAATAGAAATACTACTCTGCACAAGATATGCTGAACTTGATTTTGGTATAGAAAGGGTTAATATTATTGTTCTAAAGTGATGCTGATGAACCCTCTTATCAAAAAAAATATTTTATGCATCTGTTGTATTGCTAATGTCTTACAAGCAATGGTCTAAATTAAAGTCTTTTAATAACCATCATGTCTACATCAGTATCCAAACGTATGCACCACGTCATCATACAACGGTTGGGTTGCATGAAATAATTTCTCGTCTCTACTAAATGGTTATTTCAGCTAAAGTTACTAAACTTAAGCTAATAACTTGAGAGGAGAAACGATGAGCTCGTTCGCTTTTGACAGCACTTGTGCTGTTAAATTTTGACATTCTACTTATAGAACACAGCTCCGTTGTCTGGTATGCAGAATATCTTTCTTGGTAATGTAAAGTGAAACAAACTGCACAATCTCCTTATGTACTAACGGCAAATTTATTCAATGCCTTTTTTCTCAGAAATGGAAAATGTACCTACGAGCTCCGCAATGGAAAACGTGCGTGGTGGAATATTGACGGATGATCAGTGTTTTCTCCTCTGCTTCATCATGGGAACATACTTTGCTCCTGATCTTAAGGAAGGAAAACTACTCAAGTCCGCTTTACAAAGACGTGCCGAAGGCCAATCGTTGTACAATACTGAAGATTTGGTTGATTCACATATAAAAATGGTGGTCATAGAAAGTGTATATTACTATGTACTCAGGAAGGCTGATCCGCTGGTTGTCGTAAAGCAACCTTTATTGCCCCAGTTTATCCATGGAAATCTTCGGTTTCCACGTGAAGGTCTATCTGCGCCATACCCTCAGTTTAACGATCTCTTTCCTCCCAACTTACATCGGCTTTCACAATCAAGAAATCAGTGCGAAGCTATGCAAAGTATTGTGTTCATTAACAACCCCGAAACGGGTTACATCACAAGAGACAATATCGAGAGGTTTAAGAAGCTTACGAGGTTAGAAAACTTTACTCTCGACAGGGACAGTGCAATTTTGCATCTATTTGTGGATGACAAGGGGTTATTCAATATCAATGCGCAAGAGACGGAGAAACTTGGTGATGCTTTGCAGCGTGTAGATGTTCAGTGTGTAAATTATGTTACCCGAGATGGTGTGCGTCCTGACGGTATTGTGCCGTTCGGTCGTGCAATACCAGTCAGTTATTCTCTGCACAATGCTAGTCATCTGTCGTTTGGTCCGGTGTCGCCATCGACTGTGAGTTGCAGTCCGGCAGGGGATCTAAATAAAGGAACCTTATTTCTTCCATCTTGCCCTTCCAAGGAAGAGTGGAGTAGCCTTGTTGCTACTGTTAGAAATGGATATGCTTTGACCGGGACTGCAGCTAGAGGGCATTTTGGACCAGTTCTAGGACTACTGGATATTGGGGAGTCGGCGGATTCTTATCTGTTTCGGGTGTCACTTCCTGGAGTGCGAAGGGATGAGAGTAAGTTTTACGGTTTTTGCTGTACATCATACACATCACAAAAATTCTGTGTATTGTGTCAAACAAAGTTGATATATTCTGTTATAGCTCAGGTGCTCCTGTTGTTTTTTGGATCTTTATTCCTGTCTACTTCATTGTTAATTTGTTTACGCATGTTCTTTTGAAGTTTAAGATGTATGGATTAACTATGCAATATGGTTAAGGAAACTGAAGCCCTATCTCTGTATGAAGTATAAACTTCCTTAAACACCCAATGAGCTCCTGTATTTTCTCAAAAAGATGAGTTTGCATTTCGACTTTTCCCCGTTATGATTTTCTCGTTTGTTAGGCTTAGAAGGACGATTTTTATACCTTTGGCTTCCCCCCTCCCCCGTCCCCCCTCCTTGCCAGAGTAGATATCAAATGTTTTCCCCCTTTATTATCTTACTGTTGCAGGAGATTTTAGTTGTGAAGTTGAAACAAATGGAAGGGTGCTAATTAAAGGAGTGACAGTCACCGGTGAAAGAATGATCCAAAAATACTCACAGGCATTCGTAATGCACTCTCAGAACCTTTGTCCGCCAGGCGATTTCTCGATGTCTTTTAAGCTCCCTGGGCCAGTTGATCCTCAGCAATTCCATGGAACTTTCTCGACTGATGGTATTCTTGAAGGAATAGCACTAAAAGCAAGAATAAACAGATGCTAATCCGGGCAAGTAGGGCAGTTTTCTAAGGCATTGGCATTTATATATAAGGCCCTATTAAGGTAGCACAAAGCTGACTATATTACTAGTACTATGTAGGATTGCTCTCGGTTCTCATGTAGCTACGTCTCCTCTAAATCTTTTTTATGGGGAATATGTGAAGATTATGATGTTGCTGTGATCTTTCTTGATGTGAACTCGCATTAGCGTTCGCAAGAATCATGTGTAATTTCTTTGTTGGATGTTTTTCTTTTCTTCCTCTATCCTCCTCTCCCCTAGAACTACACTCCACCATTACTAAATTTGCAGTATGCAGTGAAATAGTTTCGGCCCTGCTCAAATTGAGTCTGGTTGATGAGGATTCTTTTTGATATGCTGTAGCCATTTTAGTCGCATGTTGAATTTGTTCTAACAAACGGATTAATATATTTTAGTGGCCATGTTCACAAAATATATTATACTGGAACGAAACATTTTATTCTAGCAAAAATGAAATTGTACCGGAACTGAGTATTTGATCTGCAATAACATTGAAATTTGAAAAGTTATTCTGGTAAAAAATAATTTGATTCTTTTCTTTTACTAAAAAATTTAAAAGATTCATAGCGGATGGAGTTTGGCTGGGTGCGTACCGGGACCCCGTTTCACTCCGAGCATGTATAATGGTAGCTCTTGACGAAAGGTAACACATCCACCACCCTAGCAAACTAAAGCAATAGCTCCATGTTAATTGTTTGCTGTTGCATTTCAGTTGCCTGAAAGAAATGAAGCGCGATTCTGTTGTAGATGCATTTACAACAACATCCAAGTCTCTTGACAAATAAGCGCCCGCTTGCTCAGCAAAGCAAATTGGCGCACAATTCACACGCTTCGCCTCATCTTCACCAACAACTTGCTACATCTCTCATACGGTTTTTTCTAGCCATTATCCTTTTCATCGAGAAGTACCATCTCAACACAATGAGTAAAGTGTTCCAGCCTCTTGGAGCTTTATCAATCGGAACTACTGAACAAGGGATAAAAGCAGTAATGGCATCATGTAAATCCGCTGATATAATGGGCGCCTGGAGTGAAAAATCACTTTTAAAGTACGACATACCCTCATTTGCACATAATTCTCGATTGATGGAATCCACAATGCAGATGCCTGAAACTTGACCAGGGAAGCTCAAAGCTTGGTCGTACTTGATGTCTGTGAGGTCAATACTACGCAAGTAATCATCAAGGCCTTCTATGGAATTTGCCGACTGCATATAATTGTCTGAAGATGCATCTTGTTGCGAGTAAGGGAATCTTTCTGTCGTGTGAATGTCTAAATCTTGAAGGTTACAAACTTCAGATGGAAACTTTGAAGAAAGTTGAGCATCCGATAAGAATGATGAGGTCGGCATGTTTAGGGAGGATTCATCGTTCAAAGTGACAATTCTTTCGGTGTTTCCAAATGCAGAGATAACTAATTCATGAGCATTGGCCTGTAATGAAGATGGAGTAGATTATTTTGAATCAGTACATTGACTAATCTAAAGAACAAAAGATCCTTCACTACATGTCATCTCCTCAACTGCAATTAGCTGATGTAGCGAGGAGCAGAAAACCAAGTGACTAAGTATGAATGTGCTTCAATTCATTAAAGCTTCATAGTATACCAGCACAAAGAGCCAAGCAAAAATGATATCACTGTCTTAAGTTTAACGAAAGCCCACATATAAAAGGAATATGATAGCCATTTTAGAAACATGTTAGTGTTTGTAATCTTAATACAAATTCCAAAAACACTATTTTTGCTGCAGGAAGTAAATAAACTAGTAAACTCAAAAGTTTGATAAGCAAAAGTTGAAAAGTAAATGAACAGAGAGCCATACATTTTCTGCTTCAGACAACTTATCAGCAGGGACATACTGGCCATTTGAGAACACCCCAATCACTTGTCCTACAGCATTGAAAATAACACCATTCTTTTGTAGAGATGTAGAGGCATCGTATAAGTACAACGTATTGTCGAAGACACATGTCTGAGCATGCTCTGTAGTGACTTCCCACATTTTAGCAGACATACCAGTCCCAAGTATCTGCAACATTTTCAATATAGACTTATAGTTACTTAGATATTTGAGTTCTTTGCCAAAAGAATCATTTAGACCAACACATAAAGCAATGGATACTCAATAAATTTCATTTTGCAGCAACTATTGCGAAAAAGGACAGAAACACAATTGAACAACGCACAAATCGCGTACACAGTTAACATTCAGATGGATCTGGTATGAAGGAAATCGCCATATAATATGTACCCAAGTCCGAAAATCAAATGTAATAGAAGATGCAACTTGTACTAGATGAATCGCTGAGACCGTCACGATCATTATTACATAAAACAGAAAAGGTTATGCATTTTCAACTCAGACAAATATTCAGCAGATGTTTATTACCACTTACTAAAAACCTTACTTACGTGCCGAAGCCTTGTGGGGTTTAAGTAGAGTAGTCTCAGAAAATCCTGTACTGTGGTGACTCTTTCTCTTCTCAATCGTTTGTGGAAAGCTCCGTCTTTGCCAATTTTTTCCAGTCGCCACACTTCATCACAAAGAGATGGCGGGTGGTGCTTCTTGTATACTAGAGAAAGGAAAACAAAAATTTAAGTCAACATTGTCTAATCACTTTACTGTGACAAACTCTTTGAACTTGTCGCTCGTGTTAGTGCATATCGTTTTCTAGTTGTGCCATTTTCTCAGATCCCTCAAGAATGTAGCGTATATCCAATAAGACCATAACATCAAGAGCGCTGAGAAAAATATTGAAACTGTAAAGAAGACTTAGGATTTCATGCAATAGATTTATCAATAACAAAAGATAACATAAACAAGCATCAGAAGCAGTAAAGACTCACATTCTCCACGATGATCTCTGACAACAAACGGTTCTGATCTCGCCTCTCTTATTCTAAGGCCACCAAGATTGTCCATAAGTCTAGCCCCCAGCTTGAATTTACGGCTTCTTGTCCAGCTTGAATTATCTGTAAAAGACAAGTCGCCTACCAAACCAACACCGTCTTTAAGAGTCACGTTCACATCCCCAGTAAGAAGGGGCTTCTTTCCTTCCCGCTGTCTCACTATGTTTTTTTTGAACTCTTCAACAGTCCAATTGTCTCCCTCATCTCCATCAAAATCGCCTTCAAGAACTACGATTTCCACCTTTGCTGACGATCCAAGACCACTGGTCACAACTTGCCCCGTTAATGCATTAACTAAAGCAACTTCCACAGTGGTGCAACCTTCTCCTTCAATACGAGTTCCAGTAAACATCGGAAGAGATAGAGAATTTATAAATTGTAACTGTAAATTCCCTGACTCGGAATGGTGCATATCCTTCCCACAATTCCTAGAAGAGGTATCGAAAAAGACTATGAGATTATACAATAAATGAAATCGATACTGCATTCCAAGGAAATAAAGTGTCTTTCACTGCAAGATCTTATGTAGTACCTATTCATACTTATGATATGTTTTCTTAAAGCGCTGTCCACTTCTTCTTTCACCTGTTTGCTCGCCGTAAATAAAACATTAAACGCTGACGGTCAGATTTTTCTAGTACAGAACTATCTAGAGATCATGAACTTACAACTCGACGAATTAGAGGCTCCATAACTGGCTCCATGACATTTTGCAGTTTGTGCAGTGTCATTACATCAAGTACCACACTACAAAAATTAACAACCGAAAGTATTAGTCAGCCATTGCACAAAACACTTCAAACCAGACACTTTAAACGTACTAGAGACTAAATCTTAGCTTGTTACCAAAACATCCATCTACAACAATCTCATCTAACTTCTCTATTCCTTGTAACAAGCCAATGATTAAAGAACAATGGATGTAAAGATCCTTCTATAATGCACAATTGCAAGCCTACTAAGAATCATGCGATGATCAGTTTATTCTCATTGTTAGTATTCAGAACCCCTCGCGTTCCTTTAAAAACCTCATTAATTAAGAGGTGAGAGATTCTTAATATAAGCCAGATTCATTTTCAAAGGATGTCACATAGATTTCCATACTCTCTATTATGTGTAGGTCGGAATGAGTATCAGATCCGAATGTGTGGGTTGCAACTTGCGAGCACACATATTATCGACTTGGAAAACCTGCGTAGGTAAAGATCGAGGACGCAAAGCTTACTAATAATATACAGAAGCTCAGATTTACTCTAACGATGTGGGATAAAGTTCAACGCTCGTAGCTAATGTAGTGATGAGGAACTTCTATGCTACAGAATAAGCATCTTGATGTGCTAGGCTATTAGCTACTCTTTAATAACTTTAACAAGTGAAGTGAAAAAAAGCTATGCCATGCATGGACTTAATTGACTCTTGTAAAGAACCCATTTGTTCAAAGTACTAAACAACAAACAGGAAAGTATTTGCAATGCAAAAGCAAGATCAACAAAACATAATAATCCAATCTAAACCAACCAAAAGAGAAGGACAAATACTTCCCCAGTCACCAAGAAACTCAACTACCTCTTAAAAGTAGGAAACTTTTTGGGACGCTTGTCGTCAAAACAAGTGTCGTCCTCCTCACGTTGTTGCCTCTTATGAGACATTTTATACCCCGAGAACAAAACACTCCGCCCTTTAAAAGTTGTACCTTTGAAAGATCATACAAGCATCAAAGTAATGGAAATAAGAAAAGAAAGAAATAATAATAAAGGTGGTATGTTTTTTTTTTCTTTTTTCTTTTTCTTGATAAGATGAAGGTGGCTGCCTGGTTGAGAGGATGTGAAATAATAAGAATTGTATATTTGAGGAACAGAAGAACCAACATGCGGTGGTGGTCCAGTCCAGTTGAATGAGAAGAAAAGAATGATGAGGAATCAATTGTTTGATATGGGTGTGTTTTGTTTGGATATGAGGTCATGAGGTTAATCAATAATGTGTACAAAAGAGAGAGTAAGATTGAAGCTTTTTTGTATTCAGTAATCAGTAATGTACAAAAGCAATAAGCAGATAGATATGCGTTTAATTGAAGATGAGGATTTGCTTTGTGTTGGCATATGATATCACAATAGGAGATATTTTACGTTCAATGCGATTTTGACTATGTGATGCACAGACACGGATAGGTGGACACTGGATACATACACAACACAAATAAGAACACGGCGACATGAATTATTGAAATAAATTTCTACTACTTTGCGTGCTCTATACGGACATAAACACGTGAATGAGACATGTACACGAGTGACTTGTCAAAGTATCGATGCAACATGTAATACGAATAAGCGCCCATGTGATCATAATTACCAAAAGTTCTCGTACATTAAGCGCGGACACTTCTAATTAAAATGGATAGTGTGAAACGGGTATTTGATTTTTTTCATCATCAAATAACATCAGATGTTTTTGCCCATTAAAATGATAAGTGGCCTTTTTGCCAGTAAAAAAAAAAAATATATGCACTCTGAGCCACGGATTTGGATGATAATTTACTCTCACAGTACTAACAATGTAATAATAATCAGAACAAATCATAAATGGTAGAGTATCAAAATAATTTGTAATTTGAAAAGTGAAAACACTTTCCATATCTTTTTTTTTTCTTTTTTTGTCGATTTCATTTTTAACCATAATGCAAATGTACGGGTGTACCTCCTTTTTAAGTTTCCACGAAGTTTCCTTTTAGTTCGCGAATGATCGACTGTGACAAATATTTTCATAATTAGATTTGATTTATATATTTAATAATGGAATGTATTAATGCTTATTTGTTGGCTTGCTTTTGTTGTCGAGTGGCTTCGAGATACGGATTTTTTGTTTAGAGAGGTTAATAAATTATTAAATATCATATTAAGTATAATAAATAGTGTCATCATATTTAAAAAGGAAGATAAACTGACACTTTTTGTATGACTGATCAAAAGTACGAACCACGTTGAACTCTGAAGCTTTTGTAACTTACGTGTTACTTTGCGCGCTATTGAAATTTTGAGTGTTTGCAGTGTAATTATTATATTTCACTGTAACTCACCCCACCATAGAAGTGAAATTCATACTTCAAAATTATGGTTGATATCGTCTTAGTCCATAAGATTTACCATGTATTTTTTACCAACTCTAGATCATGCCTTGATTTTGGACACATAAAATGAACTCTTAAGACTTTTCCATATATTACTTAGTACGAATTATTATTTTTGCCCTTCAATCTTTTTTTTAAAAAGTTAAAATGCCCTTTTTTTACGGGCCTTGTTTTTCTGCCTCATATCTTTTAAAATTGTCATAAAATATGCCTTTGGCCCCTTATTCAGGCAAAAATATCTACGTGGCGGTGCAGTCAATAAGTTGGGAAATTTTGCACCGGACGTCCTTTATGTTAACCACTTTTCAAAAAATGTCCTCTATGTTGACATTTAGCAGAAAACGTCCTATATGTTGACATCATTTGCAATTTTCGTCCTATATGTTGACATTAACAGAAAGCGTCCTATATGTTGACATCATTTGTAATTTTCATCCTATATGTTGACATCATTTGTAATTTTCGTCCTATTTGCATTTTCATCCCTAAATAATTTATATAATTGCACTCACACTTAAAATTTTAAAAATTTCAACAAACTTAATTGCATTCTTTTAAGACACATTCTTTTAAAAAAAATTGATGATATTATATTTTTAGAAATTTAAAAAATCAACAAACTTAATTAATAATTTCTTAAGTTTGATTTTATTAATTATTTGATAATTTTAAATTTTTAAAAAATATCAATTTCGAAAATTTTAAAAAACAAATATTATCAATTTCGAAAATTGCTACCCAAAATAGTTTGAAAAAAATAGGATATTTATAATTTCGAAAAAAATAGTTTCGAAATTTATAATTTTTTTTAAAAATTTTCGAAATTGATAATTTTTTTCAAACTATTTTGGGTAGCAATTTTCGAAATTGATAATATTTGTTTTTTTAAATTTTCGAAATTGATATTTTTTAAAAATTTAAAATTATCAAATAATTAATAAAATCAAACTTAAGAAATTATTAATTAAGTTTGTTGATTTTTTAAATTTCTAAAAATATAATATCATCAATTTTTTTTTAAAAGAATGTGTCTTAAAAGAATGCAATTAAGTTTGTTGAAATTTTTAAAATTTTAAGTGTGAGTGCAATTATATAAATTATTTAGGGATGAAAATGCAAATAGGACGAAAATTACAAATGATGTCAACATATATGACGAAAATTACAAATGATGTCAACATATAGGACGCTTTCTGTTAATGTCAACATATAGGACGAAAATTGCAAATGATGTCAACATATATGACGTTTTCTGCTAAAGGTCAACATAGAGGACCTTTTTTGAAAAGTGGTTAACATAAAGGACTTCCGGTGCAAAATTCCCCAATAAGTTGCTAAGTTTAGTCAATAAGTTGTCAATGCCACGTCATATTTTTCAACCAAAAAACATTTTTTACATAAACTCTTGTAATTTTAAATATTGTACTTACACCCCATAATAAATTACACTTTGCACCCTAAAATATATATACGTCAATAATAATAATAAACACACACATATATATATATAACTATTTATAAAAATAAGAAATATAGATATAAATAATAATAATAATAATAATAATAAACATATATATATATATAAACACACATATATACATATAACCATTTGTAAAAATAAAACATATATATAAAAATAAAAATAATAAACACACACACACACACATATATATATATAACTATTTGTAAAGATAATATATATAACTATTTGTAAAAATAAAAACATATATATATATATATAGCTATTTGTAAAAATAAAAAAATATATATATAACTATTTATAAAATAATAAATGTATACACAAAAAAAAAGTTAAAATAGTTAATCACTTTCCCGTTGCCCTTTGAATCACGCCCAACACCGCCGCTATCACCACCCAAAACACCGCCGCTACCATCACTCCCAACATCATCATCAATCGAATTCAAATCTCATTTCGAATTCGTAGCCCAATTCGAATCGGTGATGAAGATGATGGTGGTGATGAGCGGTGGTTTGGGAATGGTGGGCGGTGGTGTTGCAGGTGGTGGTAAGCGCCCGGGGGGGATGGGGGGGAGGGAACGGGAAGGGGATGATGATTTTTTATTATCTTTTGTAAATTATTAAAGATATAAAAAAGATATATATATATATATATATATATATGTATATAAAACAAAATATATGAAGATGATGAATTCATTTTTTCTCGTTATTTATATTTTTATAATCTTTATAAATTGTTAAAAAAATATAAAAATATTAAAAGATATATATATATATATATATTTATACTTTTTATAACTTTTATTAATTATTAAAGATATAAAAAGATTTGTATATGTATGTTTTGGGGTGCAAAATGCAATTTATTATGAGGTGGAAGTACAATATTTAAAATTACAAAAATTTGTGTTAAAAACGTTTTTTGCCTGAAAAATATGACGTGACGGAGCAACTTATTGACTGTGCAGCCACGTGTGCATTTTGGCCCGAATAAGGGATCGAGGGTATTTTTAATTGAGATTTTATGAGATATGAGAAAGAAAAAACAAGGCCCGAAAAAAAAAGATCATTTTAACTTTTAAAAAAACATTAAGGGGCATATTTAATAATCCTCCTATTACTTACTTATGAACTCTCGATCAATCGTTCATTTGGAAACAACGAACACGTAAATTTACCCTTCTCACTTTAAAATACATTTTTGTTTTTATGTAATTTCAAGTATGAATTTTACTTTTACCCATGTATTGGTTTAACTATACTATTTCAAGTACTTCACTACTTAATATATGCTATAATTTATTTTACCTTACATATTGCTCTCTCTTATATTGTTCTCTCTTTAAATTATTGTAAGCCGTTGTGTTTCTTTAAAAGTAATTATGTATTTATAATAGAATTATTTCGCATAAAAAATTAATTATAAAATTCATGCATGTTAGTGAAAAAAAAATAATTAATTAAAGCGAGCCCAACACTACCTCTGCCAAAGCACACTAGAGAAATAATATTGCCAAAAGAAGCAACCTCATCAAAGTAAAAAGAGACAACAACAGTCTCACTTCTAAGTATCATCCGTTTCTCCTTCCATCATTTTTTTTCTCAGTTACCTTCCTTTTATTCCATCATAATTAGCAAAAATATCCACAAAACTGAAAATAAACAGGAGAAGAGTACCCTACTCAGCTGAAAACTCAAAAAGCATCGTATGCTTGTACGTCTCTCCCGGTTGCACGACAACAGAAGGAAAATTTGGTTGGTTGACGGCATTTGGAAACCCCTGCGTCTCCAAACATGCAGCTGCATGTTTCCCATACACAGCGCCACCTTTACCAACAACCCCGTTCACGTAGTTTGCAGTGTAAAACTGCATACCAGGAGCATTCGTCCACAAATTCAGAGTCCTCGAGCTACTCAAATCCTTCAACTTAGCTGCGTGTTTCAAGCCAGATTTCTCGTCTCCACAGTCGAGAACGTAATTGTGGTCGTAACCTAAGCCAACTTCATGGATACGTGCACCAATCTTGTTTTCAGAAATGAAGTCAAAGGGAGTGCCTTTAACAGGCATGATTTCGCCGGTGGGGATGGTGTTCTCGTCTACAGGAGTGAGATGATTTGCCCATATCTGGATCGTGTGGTCGAGAATTTTCCCCGAGTCATGACCGGCTAGATTCCAATAGGTGTGCTGTGCTAAACTGATTGGCGTTGGCTTGTTTTTTGGCACGCCTTCCATTTCGAGCTTCATTGTGGTCTTGGAAGTAAGGGTATAAGTTGCTGTGAAAGAAACATTACCTGGATAGCCTACAATAGTGATAAAAAAAAAAGTCAATATCAAGTGCTTGCGGGTGTGTCTGTGTGTGTGAGAGAGACGGATTACCTTCTTCTCCATCATGGCTATGATATTTGAAGGTTATTGATGGATTATCGCCCTGCTTATATTCAGCGACATCCCAGATGACCTTGTCGAATCCCTTGTGGCCACCTATAAAAGAAGATGGTCCAGAAAAGAGGAATCAGAAGAAGGAATAAAAAAGGAAAAAAGGTTGAGATTCTTTGCCTCTTTGGTGTATTGGATATGAAACTATTTTTTTCACTTTACTCTGATATCTAATGCATCTTAGACCAATAATGAAAAAGCAAACACATTTGTCAATAAGTTGTAGGGATACGAATCAAGGTTAGAAAAATGCGAGGCCTACTCTCAATAAGGATTCAAATATATTCTGATCAAGATACTAATAATATCCTTATTGACACTCTTGTAACTGTACTGGCAAAACAACAGTTCACCAACCATGACAACTAAAAAGAATAAGAGGCAAGACCAAATTGGTTCTTTGGTTTGCCCACAAAGATGGAAGTACAGAATAAAAGCACCTTTGTGAAAAAAACTAAATTAGATACCGTGTCGACTGTATTTATCCAAAAAGGTCATAAGAATCAATCAAAACAAGGATGTGCATTTCATGTGGGATATTAGTAGAAGATTTTATTCAATATATTCTTAAGTTGCATAGCGAATCCAGGTAAACAATCAACTGATGCAAGTTAAGAAGCACAGAAAGTAATTAGACGAGCGCATACATTAGCTTGAATGACTCAAAAAACGTGACCACGAATGAAATCGATGATCAATGAAAGACTCTAGCAAGAAAAACAATTGAATTCCAAAAATCATAGTGCTTGTTAGTTTGCTACCAATAACACATCAACACTACAATGCCAAAAAATGATGCCAAGAAAAAAGGAAAAAGTGATTAGATACAAACAAACAAACAACTATAAACTACTAAAGAAGAGCTAGCAGTAAAAAGATGAACTTGTATATATACCATGAAGGCTGTTAGGGGGCTTGTTGATGGGCAATGCATACTCGGTGTCGTTCAACGTAAACTTGCCATCTTTGATCCTGTTTGCCACTCTACCTACTATGCATCCAAAGTAAGGCGCAGCACCTTTCTGTACATCAATATAATCAAGATAACAATATAAATATATGCACCAAGATTAGATTTTTCCATCAATAAAACACAAATCAAGATCAAAATCAAGTGGGCTTTTACAGAAAACTCACTAACCAGGTAAGGCTCAATTGTGTCAAATCCAAGAACTACATCAGCCAATTTCCCTTCAAAAATTAAACATAAGAAATAAGTACCAATTATAAAAACAATTTTTCAATAAAATCAGATCTAGTAGATTAGGATTCTTACCATCTTTGTCTGGTACAAGTAAAGAAGTGATTGTGCAACCAAAATTGGAGACTTTGACTTGCATGCTGCCATTGTTTAGTTCAAAGATCTTGGGATCAGTTGCCATGATTTGCTCACACAATTTTAATTTTACTTTTTGTTATTTGATGAATATTCGAATTTTACTTGAAAGTGATCAACTAGAAAGAAAGACAGTCGGTCTACTGTAGGAGTAAGTAACGTAATGTGGGTTTTTCCGAGAAAGTAAAAGGTATTTTGTTTTTGATAGTTAACTAAAAGAGGGGTTCTTTTGCAATTTACGTGGTTTATGTAATTGTTATTGTTTTTATTGGAGGTTGGCTTGAAGCAAGATACTAATAATAAGTAAGAACCTATGTTGAGGACCCTAGTTATGCATAATTTTTAACCACACGATGTTGGTCAAGGACGATGTCGCAAGAGGTGATGGCTTATCGCCCAACCTTATAACGATCCTCATAGCTTGGGTATATATCTAAAGATGCATTTATGTTGAGCGTATTATGCATGTATTTGTGATCATGTCGTAATTTGTGTGTCTAACTCGCTTATTATATCTTTCACACAACCACTTTTGTGATGTGCCGCTAAGCAAGGATGCAATAATTTGCTGCTGCAAAGTAGGCAACTAATACAGCTAGTGCAACCACTGCCAGTGGGGCCGAGGGGGTAGATCTTAATGCACTTAAGACTCGTGGGTAAACTGGTCATCGCTCGCAGGCGAAGGAGACTGGTGATTCTCAAAGCACTGGGGCAACTAGTCTGCGAGACCAGGGTGGGGACTTTACAGATGTTCCCCTAACTCAATCGGGTGATGGGGGAGCTAGTTCCAGCAATCCTCAAGCCACTCCCACTCATCCTAGTGGAGGCTCATGCTTGGCAAGGCGTAAAATGTCGTATCTCGAGGGTCCCGCCATGCTCCGTCCGTATGTTTGCGCAACTCCTGGATATTCTTTATCCTACGGGATACGAAATAAAATACCCTAACGGGTAGACTTATCTCCTATCCTACGGAATACGACAAAAAATTCCTTAACATGTAAAATTATCTCATATCCTATGGGATACGACAGAAAATACCCTAACGGGTAGACTTATCTCATATTCTATGTGATACGGCAGAAAATAACTTAACGTGTAAACATATCTCCTATCCCACGTAATAAGATAGAAAATACCCAAAAAAGTAAACAATACCTCCTATCTAAAACGATAAGGCAGAAACAAATATGCACATTTCCTACACGAGCGCATAAGGCAAAAGAGCACACTAATAAAGAGTTTATCCTCTACCATACACTGAAAGTCCCTCTTACTTGTGCATGCGCTACGGCCTCCACCTTATTGGCATCAGAGTTGTTCGCTACGTTCAAACTTGTGGTCAGAAATTTGCCAACCTGGGCAAAAACCACACGTTGCATGGATCACTTAATAGAATACTTGACATCTGACACTATACAATGCATATAAAAACTAAGTAAACAAAACTAGTTCCAACACTTACAACTTGGAAGACGTGAATTCCACGTCGCACAACTTGAGCTCTATTCTGCTCCCCTAACATGGGAGTTCTTTCCACAACGGGAAAAGTTCTTCTCATAGTATACACGACCTGGCTCTCACTGAATTCATGGGATTCAACATTGATGTTGGGGCCAGAAGTTGCACGACCAGATGGATGGGATGAGGCGTGGTGGGACCCTTGGGATACAACATTTTACGCCTTTCCAAGCCTGAGCCTCCACCAGGATGACCGAGAGTGGCATGAGGATTGCTAGAACTAGCTCCCCCATCACTCGATTGAGTTAGGGGAACATCTGTAAAGTCCCCACCCTGGTCTCACGGAGTGGTAGCCCCATCACCTTACCAGTATCTTTCACCTACGAGCGATGACCAGTTCGCCCATGAGTCTTAAGTGCATTAAGATCCACCCCCTCGGCCCACTAGCGGCGGTTGCACTAGCTGCCCACTTTGCGGCAGCAAATTATTGCATCCTTGCTTGGTGACCCATCACGAGTGTGGCTGCGTGAAAGATATAATAAGCGAGTTAGACACATAACTTACGACATGATCACAAATACATGCATAATACATTCAACAGACATGCATCTTTAGATATATACCCAAGCTATGAAGACCACTACTAGCTCTTACAACATCGTCCTTGACCAACAGCGTGTGGTCTAAAGTATGCTTAACTAGGGTCGTCAAAAAACCTTCCTCCCACGTCGGAGCCCCAACACCCGAAGGGATATCGAATCGTTTGGATTTTCACCAAACTCTTGGCAAACAATCAAACTCTCTTCGAGTCTTTACTTTTACATAGAAAAACTGTTTTTTGGCACCAGCCCCGTAGCTTGTTTGTGTAACGCTTAGAAATTTATGACCAATGTTCGTTGTCACAAAGTAAAAACCCTTTCTCGGCCTTCTTATTCGTGATCACCGCGAATAATTTCTAAAACTCATTAACGCCACATAGGGTGTTGAAGGCTTTCATCACCAAGATGAATGCCACTAATGGCTCGAATGAATTCAATGATAGTTGAACTAAACAAACACTTACACTACTTAGCAAGGTGCTATGTAGTGGACTAATAGAAAACGCAACCCATTGACAAAATGTTTGGCGTTAACAGTAATCCAACCCTCCCGTGGGGTATGCATTCTCTTATCTTTTTCGGGGAACCTTATTGCATAGCCCTCAAGATCAAAATAATACTTGGGCTTATGCAGCACGCTGGATACCATATCTTGGTATCTCTCTCGCGTACTAAAACGTTTTCCCTCTACCACCCTGGTCAAGCCATATTCATTTTCCTCATCAGACTCCTCGTGTGAATCTTCATCCTCGTCATCCTGCCCGTAGGAACCGCCAACTAACTCGTTTGGATCCCACATTTTGTTGTCACTTTGAGCTAGTGACACATATCCCAAAGGGTGCAGAGGACTGGCATTATCGCCTGCTAGTTCATCTTGATGAACGCGACATCATTTTCAGGAACCACACTAAACTCTCTTGGCTCAGACATTCTTTCTAGAAAACAATAAAAACTCCTATAAACTCACGCACTTTTACGAAAAGACCTACATAATGTATAAATTTTGAATCAAATTCTATAACCCACCTTTGATTGCATATGCGGTGAGTACGCTCTTGCTGCGATAAACCTGAAAAGGCAGATAAATCAATCATTGAAAATTGTCGAAATACGCAATATTTCACTAAGTATAGAAATATTCGATATACATTGCATCATGTCAAAATTACAACATAACGTTGGGGGCCTCCCTTCGACATGGTAAACATATCGAATTTCAAGAACCCTGATATATCTAGCACATCGAACTACGATATTGAAATAAATATATTTCATATCGATAACAAATTCGACATACCTTTGACGAAAACGGTATACTTTTGCAAGACGACAAATGCTTTCTCTCTCTCCTCATTTCTTCTATGTATATCGGCGCATGGAATACGCATTAATTGCGGGCGGTTCACCGCCCACGTCGAATATGGACATTCGATATAAACTCCACATTTGATATCGATGCCCCACATTCAATATCGATCCCCCACGTTCGATATCAGTTAAATTTGGTAGCGAATCGAAGATTCGACTTATAAATTATCTATATTAATTGATAAAACGCAACCATTCGATTGGATACTTCACATGGGCACTCAGCTACAGATCAAGATAGAGACAACGCTAATAGTTTAAATGCGGGTCTCGGCGTTAGCAAATTTCATATTTTGGGCCCCACAATTCAATATATCAAATTGACATACCGTTTCGTTGCCCGCATATAAACTGGGGGACGTAAGGTACCAATACTACAACTTGCTTAGTTTACAAGCTATCATTTACAACGATAACTCCTAAGCTCTACATGATATGGCATTTCCAGATTGGGCCAGCCCGACAAACTAATTGGGCCAAGTCCAGTTAGTTTGCGGACTTGTTACATATCGGGGATTCGTACCCGATATCCTCTTCCATATCGAATATCAATATTTGATATGGTACAAGGTTCGTCGTGAATCTCGAGAGCGATCCCTGCTCCCCGAGGCCTATAAATATCCCCTCTCCGCAAATTAAGGTAAGCTTTATTAATTACCATACATTGTTCACTCAACATATTGACTATCACCATTCGATATCATCATCCCTTTCGATATACAAATCATACCCGATATACACATCACACCCGATATGGAGGTGATCTTCGATATCTCCTAAACCCGACATCGACACAGATCCGATATCTTCCATATTCGATATGTTACCTAATGTCTCCCAGGTTCAATATCCCCATATGTTCGACACCCTTTAGAAGCATTCCAAGCATCGGTCTTTGGTGTTCCGCACAAAGTCAACCTAGAAGCTAGCATTATTGATAGTTTGACATATTTTGTATTAGGTTCACGAATATTTCTGTAACTTCTATATTCGTCTGTAGGCTACGCCCTTGTACCAAACTAAATATAAAAAAGAAAATTTTTTAACAAGCTTGTCGGACACTTTTCATTTGCATGTCCGACATATTTGTAATACGTTTGAGTTTATTTGACTTATTCAAAAGTTTTTTGTGTTTAAAATGTAACACCTATAAAAACCGAACTTTCAAATTCTGATTTGTTAGTTAATGAATTTAAAACAAAGTTAAAAACTCAAGTGTCTTCTCATGTAGCGCGCCAACCATCTCTTCCTCAACTACAAGTTACTTTTCTTCTTTTTCTTTCCTCTTTTTTATATATTCCTTGTACATAAATTTCAATTTGCCAAACTAAATTAATTGTTTGATTTAAATTCAATTTTAATTGCTTTTAGTTTCAGTAATCCTAGATCTAGAATTTAGAAACAAAAACTTCTAAAAGTGTACTACACTATTTTAGTTTGTCACTTTATTTTGGGGTAAAAATCATTTTAGACCCCTAAAATAGTGCTTTTTTACATTTTGCACCCTTAAAATGAAATGACACCACTTTGCACTCTTAAAATGAATTTGTTGATAAATTGCATCCCCTTAATGAGTGTAGGTGTTTTTAGAGGGGCAAAAAAGACATTTACCTTTTTTCAAAAAAAAAAATCTGAAATTGAAAAATAAAAAATAAAAAATAAAAAACCCAATTCCATTTGAAAATAAAACCAAAATTAAAATCAACTAAAATGTCAAATCTCCACCACCACCACTACCGTTAGTTATCTCTCCCGTGCACCGTGGCCGCCGCACAACGCTATGCCGCGTGCCACAACTGGGATCTCCTCCGTCGCACACAAAAATTGAGCTCTATTCCGCGCCAAGCACCACTACCGCATCCCCATAGCGCCATCGGCGCCACCTGTGCTATACCAGAATGTTTCTATCTAGTAAACTGGTTTCAGACATTGAAGGATTCAGGTGTGATGATGATGACGAAATTAGTTGACACTCTTCTGAATAAAAGAGCACTTCTCTTGTCTCTGATGCTGCTTCCTCTCCAGTTATGAAGTTTACAAATGCTAATTGTACACTATTAAATTAGAATAATAATAGTAATATATGTTTTTCATATGAGAAGAATAGTAGGACACTTGTAAGCAAAATAGCTTCAAGATTATTAATAAACAGAAAGCTCAAAAAGTGTTGCCTGCTGTGGATTATCATTTTGAGGATACTTCAAGATCATTAATAAACAATAAATTTGCAAAAAGTGTTCTCCTGTTAATAGTCCAAAGGTGAGTCCTTTTTTTTTGACATATTGTATTTTAATTCATTTGGTTGTTTTTTGATGAATTCTTATTTGGTTTTGCAGGTATCGTATCTTAATTCATTTTGGGGCTGCCCTTATTTGTTGTTTAATATGGTGGAGTCTTTTTTTGATTGTATCTGTGATGTTGATTGTCTTGCTTCTTGTTTTCTATTCGAGGATGTAATAAATTTAAGTTGGGCAATTGTTTTATTCGAACACCATTATATGTGTGGTGATCTTATATAAGACTAAGTTATGATTGCTTTGTAAGACTTTAAATTTACTTTTAATGGTATTGTGCTGTTTAATGTGCATTGTTGAATACATTATTAACTACTTATATTTGTTTTCTAGTTTAGCATCATGGGTGATAATATGAGTGTTGATTTCGAAATTCCTTGGACTGATAACATGCTGGGTGATAATGGTGAGAAGGTTCTTCTTGAGTTTCTGTGCAAATATGGCAATTCACATCATATCAGGGAGGAGAAGCCTTTGTTGAAGGGCCTGAGACTAGTCTTACCAGATACAGAGAAGGCCACTGAGAAGTGGTTTAGTGTTGGTCAGTTGCGCATGAGTATTGGTAAACTGAGTTTGAAGTTGGAGTTGTTCAACAACTTCAGGTCTCTTCCTAGTGTGATATTTGAGGGGCCTGATTACACAATCGACTGGGATCATCACTACTTTGATGCTAACATTGAGGTAATCACATAAATCCTTAGTGTGGTAGTGATTAACTTTGTTGGTTTATTACCTTTATATTAAGATGACTCTTTATTAATGCCTTGCTTTTGTGGTAATTGCAGAAATCAGAAGTTGATTATCACTTCCGCATGGTTGGACTTGCTAATGCTCCCCTCTTGTACAAGCTATTTGAGGAGATAAGTGTCTTCCACTTTCCATATGAACGCCACAACACGGTGGATGATCCTATGGAGTTGTCTAACAGTGATGATGACGCAGGGAATGATGAGGCAGGGGAGTTTGATAACAGCTTGGCTATGGTTGTCTATGATGATGGCTCTGGAGCTAGTGCTCCTTACAGTGGTGGAGGATTGAATGATGTTGATTGAGCGTTTTGGTTTTAATTAAGTTTTTATTGTTTGTTGAACATATTGGTTTATATTAACCTTGTGTGATTGTGGTTTTGCTCCACACAGGGAATGATGTGAATTAAACATTTTGGTCTTTGTTTTTAATGGTACTGGATGAAGTGACATTTGTGAAGGTCACAATGCCAATTATTGGCAACATCTATTAATAAATTTTCTAGTTTGTCTATTTTCTTCAATATGAATTGTTTCCTTGCTTTTAGCTAAGTGAATTGCATCTATATTAGGAGTAGAAATAACCAGATTTCAAAGCAAATATAGCAACAACAAAATGGTTTATAGCACAACTAATAAGAAACAACACAATGCACTAGTACTAAACACTTCAAATGTCAATGTCAGAACTCATAAAGAAGTTTAAGCAACACATCAAATGCCATTGCCAATGTCACAACAGACAAATTGACAAATATGAGTGTTCAGTTCTCTCCAATCTAATCAAAATATAGCAACTAGAAGAAACACAGTGCTATATACAAAGTTTAAGCAACATTGTTTACAGACTAGTTGCTTCAAAAGAAGTTGCCTTGAATATGCAAATCACTTCCAAGCTGGTTAAGAAGAGTCATTCTTATCCTTTTTCTTCTCACCTACAATGAACACAACTAGTCTGCCATCCTTCCAATTATCTTTCTCACCTTTGACTCTTCCTTCCTGCCACTTTTCTCATCTCTTCTGCTATAGAAGGACAGCCATGCACCACACTCCCTGAGTTATACTGAAGTTCATCAATGTACTCATTGACAGTCTTTCTCCTCTTTGTACCAAGATCTTGATTAGCAGATATAGAGGCTGGATTCTTGCCCTTGTCTGCAACCTATGCCATATCAATATTGATACTAGAATCAGATAAATAGATAAACAACTCAATATGTAACATCTTACTGAGTACTATGTTGCAAACTTACTTCTTGAATTTGGTTCATGTCCTCATCAATACCAACATCAACAGCCCATGTCACCACTCTATTAGGTACTGGATCTGGAACCACCTCAGTCAATCCCCCCAACCCCCACTTATATATCTTTCTTGACTTCCTAGGCCTACTTCAATATTTCTTTTTCTGAAACACAGAGGAAATCAATAATAAGAATACCATAATAAGATTTCTTCTACTGAAGCACTGAAGAGTAAAATAATAATGTTAACCGTGAAAAATAATTATGAGATCAAGAAGAATATTAGTCCTAAATATAGTAATTAATATATGGACAATACTATTGTCACGAGTACTTCCGATGAGATGTACCCACTCCCACTGAGCAGGCCCCTCGGACGTTACCACACCTCTCGGTCACTGACCCAAAGTGGTACGAAGACACGTCCGATGAGATACCTAAGCGTCCCTTGGAAAGTCAATGATGAATAAAAAAGAGATATCAACGCGACATTGGAAAAAGAGCAAACCCCGAAGGATCCGCGCGACTCTGATATCCATCACTGCGCCAAGATGGACCACAACGGACCCCGAGTCCCATAACCTTGCGAGAATACTTCCTTGCTGAAAACTCCTCAACATAAACTGCCCTCGGAACATCACTCTGAAGACCAAATTTAAGAATAAAATCAGATCTAAATACAAGAGCTACTGGAAGACCCTCTACGAGGGCTTGAACAAGAAAGTATCACTTCATGAAGGCCAAGTCAAGCCCTCGGAGACCAAGTCAAGACCCCAAAAACCAAGTCAATCCCCTCGGAGACCATGCCCGACCCTCGGAGCCCAAGTCCAAGGCGGAAACACCCCTCGGAGAACATGTGCAGAAGCCCGTACACCAGAATAAACCCTAACCAAAGCAACAACAACCCCCAAAGAAGGTCCCAACTGGTCCCTCAAGTCGTCACCAAATGTAGGGCCCCTCGGAAAAATAACATCTCGAAGAACAACCCCTCGGAGACCCTCAGAGCCATCGGAAGAAGCAAAGATCAGCTTAGTCAGCATCTAGTAGACTAAAAATATACCTTATCTTATGTTTTTACACTTTTTACGCCTATGGCGACACCTGTACCTTACTAAAACACATGCATAACGACACATGTCCCTAACAAACTCTATATAAGGGGAGGTGATCGATTGAAAAAAGGAGACACATACGATCATAAATATACAAAATTGAGGAGTGAAGTTTAGTGAATAAAGGAAGGAATATTCTCGCATCTCTTGTTCTCCCTTATAAAACCATCGCTTGAATTACGGGCAGGGCGTTCCAACCCAAAAATAAACCCGTTAAATAGGAAATAATACCAAACCTATTAACAAAATGGCGTCGTCTGTGAGAACGCCATAGAATCTGTCCTCGAGAAACTTCAACAAGAGTTGGATCAAATGGATGATCTGTTCGAAAGCGAGAGTCTTCAAGCTCACCGCAACAACTCGGAAGAAACTCTGTCGAACTACCAATCAGGTACAAGAGTTTTTATTAATATTCCCCGCTCTGTCTACGAAAGACTTGTGGACTCTACAGCCCTACGAGGGCAGCAAAGAGGGGGAGATTTTAGGAATTGACCCTCTACATCTCCCAGACGTAGAAATTTCCCTTCGAAAGAAGGCGCACACCGTGCTGAATGGAGTCCCACTCCCGTCTCCTGGCATCAAGAACCCCTACAGGAATCACAAAGGTATGTTAATTATGAAAGAACCCCGAGGAGGGGCCAAGGAGAAGAAATTTCTCGCTCCTCGGAATGTCATGGGGATAGTGATCACACCTTATGGGGAGTAATGGATGGCCTACGTAAAGAACTAAGCGATATTAAGAAAGCCATGGCCCCCAAGGAAGATCCCACGTTCAAAACTTCCCCCTTTACTCCCGAAATTGCCTTAGCTTATGTCCCTTCGGGGATGCGGCCTGTTAATGTTCCCTTGTACACCAGGGAAGCTGATGGAAAGGATCCACAAGACCATATCCATAAATATTTGGTCGAAATGGATCTATCCTCCGCCCCGAATCATGTCTAATGCCGCGTATTTCCTGTTACCCTCGGAGGACGAGCCCAAGCTTGGTTTACTCACCTTCCTCCTAGCTCCGTTACGAGCTTTGATCGACTAGCTCATCTGTTTGTACGACAATTTGCTTGCAACCGACGGTATCCCAAATCCGCCACTCATCTCTTTACGGTCAAACAACAAAAAGATGAACCCCTACGAGGGTATATAAAGCGCTTCACAGATGAGGCGTTAGATGTCCCTAACGTCAGTCCAACCATCCTGGCGGACATATTAACTCAGAGGCCTCGAACGGGGGATTTTTTCCGATATCTCATGGGAAATTGTGTCACAGACATGAATGAACTCATGCAAAAGGTAGAAGTCTACATCTTGATGGAAGAAGTGGAAGGTATGAAGAAGCGCATGGAACAGGACGACAATGAGCACCTAGAGCGTGCCGAAAGAGAGGCAAAAGCTAAGGAAAAGAGCAAAGAAGGAAGACCCACCCAACGCAAAGATGGGGGAGGTGTGGTCAAAAAATTCCTTCGACCCGTACCGTTACCCCCGATGACTATTGCTCCCCCGAAAGTACTCAACGTGTTGAGAGGCAACAATGAGTTGCATTGGCCCCTGCCGGCCCAATTCCCTAATCGAGACAAGAACACGGGTAAGTATTGTAAATACCATAAAACCTATCGGCACACCACCGAGGGATGCACTACCCTTCATAGAGAAGTGCTTCGCCTTCTAGAAGCGGGATACTTGAAGAATTACCTTAAGGAAAATAACCCCGAGGAACCCAAGGCAAATGTATGGAAGAGGTCACGAAGGGAACAAGAAGAAAAAGCGACCCCCATCCACCGGTCACGAGAGAGGACCACGGAACACCGCTGGTCCCGAGAGAGGACCTCGGAGCGCAGGCGACCCCGAGAATGGACCGAGGAATGGCGACAGAACTCACGAGAAAGGACGGCGGGACATCGGAATTTACCCCATCCCCCAGACTTGTACGAAGATAACGCCTCATCAGGACGAACAATCAACATGATTGAGGGAGGAGATATTTCAATAGCGCCCCAAGGTAAGAAGAAGAAATATCTAAAAGAGGCCAGACGAACAGAACAAGGGCCCCCCGTGTGCTCCATTCAAGGAACGAGGCTACCTAGCATTACTTTTGGGTCCGAGGATTTGAAGGGTATAATTTACCCCCACGAAGACCCCTTAGTAATTAAGGCCGTTATCCACGGATTTACAATCCAACGAATCCTCATCGACACGGGTAGCTATGTGGATGTCCTATTCCTTCCTACCTACTTAGCTATGCGATTAAAGAAAGAGCAACTGGAAGTGGCTGAGGTCCCCTTAGTAGGTTTCTCGGGAGAAGCTTGCCGCACCCTTGGGATGGTGATCCTTCTGATGTCATGGGGAGAAGGAGCCCTTCGAAGAACAGAACCCACCAAATTTTGGGTGGTGGAAGCCTCGTCATGAACGTACAACGCTATATGTGGAAGGCCGTCCATCCGAGCCTTCGAAGCAATCCCTTCTACCCTGCATCTCAAGGTAAAATTCCCCACCCCATCAGGTACCGGAGAGGTTCGAGGAAGTCAATCTAAGGCTAGAGAATGCCGCATGAACGATATTCCCTCGGAAGAGGACTAATTCGCCCTTGGAAACAATAAAAAGTGCAAAGCAGAAGAGATTCGGGTTCAACCCGTAGAAGAATTAAAGATAGTGGAACTAGTGGAAGGACACCCTGAGAAGGTGATCAAGATGGGCACTAACATGGAACCCGCAGTAGAGGCCCAACTGACTTCTGTTCTCCAACAATTCCATCACCTCTTCGCGTGGGAAGGAGGACCGCCTGGGTGGATCAGCGATAAGGTATGTCAGCACTTTCTTAATGTGAAACCAGGGGTCAAGCCCATCCAACAAAAAAAGAGAAAGATTGGACCCGAGCACAATAAAATTATTCGCTCGAAAATACAACGCCTTCTCAATCTAAAGCAAATTTGGGAGGTCATCTACCCTGAATGGTTAGCTAATGTTGTGCTAGTCCCAAACACGAAGGGAGATGGCAGATGTGTGTGGATTTCACTAATCTCAACGAAGCCTGCCCAAAAGATTGTTATCCCTTGTCCAATATAGATCAGTTAGTTGACTCCACTGTTGGATGCGCTCTGCTATCAACTTTAGACGGAGACCAAGGATATAACCAAATCCCGATAGCGACAGCTAACCAGGACAAAACTAGCTTCATTACCGACACAGGCACCTTCTGTTACTTAGTAATGCCATTCAGACTCAAAAATGTCGGTGCAACTTACCAAAGGCTGGTAAGTCTCATGTTCGCTGGACTTATCGAAAGTCTGTAGAAGTCTATGTGGACGATATGGTTGTCAAGAGTAATACTGCCGAAGAGCATCCCGAGGACCTACGAAAGGCATTGGTCATTATGAATAATTTTGGAATGAAAGTTAACCCTAGGAAATGCTCCTTTGGTATCCGAAGAGGGAAGTTCTTAGGGTTCATGGTTACTGAGAAGGGAATAGAAGTAAATCCCGAGAAAGCAGAGGCCATTATGGGACTACCCACCCCGAAGACAGTCAAAGACGTTCAAAAGTTGACAGGCAGAATGGCCTCCTTGAGCCGATTCGTTTCTAAGTCGGCAGAGAAAGGACCCCCATTTTTCAAGATACTCCAAAATGTTAAGGAATTCCAATGGACTCCCTAATGTGAAGAGGCCCTCGGAGAGCTGAAAAGATATATGTTGAAACCACCCTTGCTGGTAAAACCTTTACCTCAAGAAGAACTCTTCCTCTATCTATCTGTCAGAGAATAGGCCATCAGTGTTGTATTAGTCAAAGAACAGGACATAGAGCATCATCCGGTGTACTATGTCAGCAAAACTCTCCTCGGAGCAGAAACCAGGTATACCCTGACTGAAAAACTTGTCTTAACTTTGGTTACTACGGCACGTAAGCTACGCCCCTATTTCCTCTCCCACCCGATTACTATGTTAACAAAACACCCTCTAAGGGCGATTCTTAATAAACCCAAGTCATCGGGAATATTGATAAAATGGGCGGTAGAACTCACTGAGTATGATATTTCCTACACTCCGAGACCTTCCATCAAAGCGCAAGTCTTGGCAGACTTTGTAATGAAACTAACAGGTATCGGGTATGAGGAAAAAGAGCCCTTATGGCATGCCTATGTAGATGGATCCTCTGTAAGCACACACAGGGGAGCGAGAATAGTATTTGTAAATCAAGACGTAGAAGAGGAGAAACTCCACTTCGCGGTCAGAATTGATTACCCCGTTTCCAACAACGAAGCCGAATACGAAGCCCTTCTCATCGGGATGAGACTCACAAAACAAGGTGGAATAAGAAGGATACTTCTCCACAGTGACTCTCAGCTAATTGTTCAGCAAGTCAATGGCTCGTACGAGGCCAAAGAAGAAAGGATGCAGGATTACCTCTGGGTAGTTCATCAAAGACAAGGATGGTTCGATGAATGCAAAGTCCTCCAAGTTTCACGAGGGGAAAACCAGGAAACAAACGCGTTATCTAAAATGGCCAGTCAAATGGCTGCCATCCACACCTGAAGGATCACTCTACTCCAGATCAACGAGTCCGAGAAGACCGAAGGTAAAGGCGGAAATGCCACCATGGATCCCTCTTCCAGTTGGGTGATCCCAATCAAAGCCTACTTGCAAGATCTGGAGGGATACTCCATGAACAAGGCCGCACAACGGATAATGTCTAAGAAAACCATTCGATATTTCCTCAAGGATGGATAACTATTCTGAATGACATATTCTTGCCCCCACGCCCGATGCCTGAATGAAGAAGAGGCTCAACTAGCTCTAGCAGAAACTCACGAGGGGACATGCGGAAGCCATACCAGCGACGAAAGCATGGTCGGACGCCTGATTCGGCAAGGTTATTATTGGCCCACGATGGCAAAATATAGCAAAACCTATACCGAAAGGTGTAAACCGTGCCAAGCTTATGCCCATCGAGTCCATCAGCCCGCAGCCCTGTGAGAACCCCATTTAACCCCTTGTCCGTTCTCCAAGTGGGGCATAGACATAGTGGGCCCACTTATCCCTGATGTCGGTCAAAAAAAATTCCTACGCGTGGCCGTTGACTACTTCACTAAATGGGTAGAGGTAGAACCCCTGGCTCGGATCATCGCGGGCTCAGTCATCAACTTCCTATGGAGAAACATTATGTGTCTCTTTGGCATCCCTCGGGACCTGGTAAGTGATAATGGCCTACAATTCACGAACCAAAAGTTAGAAAAGTGGTGTGACCAATGGGAAATCAAACACCACTTTACCTCGGTGGGGTATCCCCAGGCAAATGGACAAGTCGAAAGGACCAATCGAACCCTCCTAAAGAACATGAAGGCCCGACTCGATTGGCACAAGGCCAAGTGGGTTGTAGAAATACCTGGCATACTATGGGCCTATCGGACTACACAAGGCCCTGCTACGGGCAAAACCCCATTTAGCCTAGCCTATGGTTGCGAAGCAGTTCTGCCCTCGGAAGTCTCCATAGAAAGCTGGCGAGTCCGAGAATACGAGGAAGTAACCAACAGCTCCAACTTAGCCTTAGCCCTTGATCTTCTTGAAGAGAAGAGAACCCGAGTAGCCATCCGGATGGAAGAATACAAAGCCCGGATGTCATGATACTACAATGCTAAGGTAAAACCTAGAACTTTTCAAGTTGGAGATTTAGTGATGAAACGAGTCGGAGCTTCCAAGAACGTAGGCAAGCTTGATCCACGATGGGAAGGACCCTATAAGATAGCGAGAATCGTGGGACCCACGACCTATCTTCTCACTAATTCTGAAGGCGCAATGCTCCACGACACCTGGAACTCGATCAATCTTAGAAAGTACTATGTTTAATGTAATGCAACCGTTGTACATAAATAAAAAGTTGTTTCTATATATAGAAGGCTCCAATACAAAAATAAAAAAAAAAGTAGGAGAAAGGGTTGCAAAACAAAACGATGACTCTACAAGAATGTCATCACAACAACCTGACTCCGAGGAGCCATCTAATATAAACAACTAGTACAAAACATTTAGTACTAACAACAAATCCTCATCCCAAAGGGATATTATCATATCGGAGACAAATAGATCAACATTATCCCTGCCTGCACTAAGCATCCTCGATTGGACGCTTCCCTTCCCTGACGAGGCGACGATGTTGCTCCCCGAATAGAGAAACCGAATCATCTATCGGAACTACCAAATCCTCGAGCGCCGAAGGAGAATCCTCTGCAAAGACCCTACGGATGTCAAGTTATGGAATGACCAAGCCCGAAGGAAACCCTGGCAAAGTTTGAAACGCATCTCGGCATAATCGATAGCCTATGCAGACCAAATGACGCATCTCACCCTGAAGGGACTCACAAGGGCTAGATGGACCCACCACTTCCAACACTGCCTGGACCTGGGCTATCACGAGTGCCACCTCGTGGGTGCAAGTGGTCTCCAACAGCCGTTGATTAGCCACATCTCTCTCCCTCGTGACACCTAGCAACCGCTCGTCGGAAAACTGTATCTGGTACTTCAAGGCGTCCATCCTCTTATCTAATCCCAGGACCCGGGCCTTTTCAAGCACCAATTGGCGCTCCAGCTCTCAAGACTTGTTTCTTTCAAATTGCAATGTTTCTCCTGGAACATCTCTAGCGGTATCCCTTTCGGAGGTCAGTCGAGCTATCTCTTCGTGAGCCTCAAACAAACACTTCTCCAGCTCATCCCTACGGCGATAGACCAAATCGGGATCAGAAGAGGAATCTCCTTGGGACCCAATGGCGTTCAGAACCATGGAGAGCTGTATGAAGACAGATCATTACTACAAAGATGGTAAAAAGGTTAGTATTACATAGAACAAATAAAAAATATTATACCTCGCACAAATCCTTGTAGGCTAAATCCTGAAGGCTTGATAGAGGAAGGATCTTCATTAGCTCACAATCTGGTGCGTTCAAAAGACCATTCAAACAATTCTGGCAAAAATCGGTAAGTTAAGAGGATGTAGGAGAGGAACCACCTTCTCTGAGGGGTGGTGCCCCTGCGAGGAGAGGGTTTCCCTCGAGAGGTGGTCGAGCAACACGATTCGGTACCGCCCCTAAGGGGTGATATCCGCCCGGGACAGAAGAAGAGAGGTCCTCATCTACCATGTTAATAACACCAACCTCTAACAACGGGGAAGGACGCAATACCCGTTGAGGAATAGGAAAATTCATCCAGAGAAGGGTGGAGATCGGATCTTCCATGACAGCAGGAGTTCGAATGTTAACCGGAGGGGCTGCGATAGGCAAATACCTCTGATTCCCTCTCACCGAGGAAGGACTTGTCACCTCTTCAAAACTCTGCTGATCAGAATCACTCTCTTCCGGCAAAATATAATCATCGTATGATGTTTGTGTCAAAATAGCCTTGTCAAAAGGTTCAATCGCAAATGCGGCCATCTTCGAACCTGTCACAAAGAAGAACATATTATGGACCCAAAGAGGAAAAGAACACTATAGGTGACGAAGACCCGAAGAAGAACTTACGAAAAAAGAAATTGCGGCAAATCGGCTGGACAGGGAGACTGAACGTCTCTACCACTTCTTGAAGCCGCGCCAAGATCATAGATTCAATCATTTCCAACAAACCGCTCACGTCATAAGACCTCGAGAACAACCCAAAGCAGGACAGCATATCCCCCTCACGCACCAGAGTCTCGGAGTTGAGGGTAACATACCCTAAACCCCAGCGGAGAGGTACTCCCCACAAATTAGCCGATTGGCCCTTCGGACGAACAAAAAAGAACATCCGCCTCCAATCCCCTCTACGAGAGCAAGGGTTGGATACACAAGTTAAGGCTCTAATGTTTTCCCGATAGACCTAGCTAAAGAAAGGAGGACCACCCGAACAGGGGCGCAAGGAGAAAATAGCCCCCATCCGATGTGGAGTCATAGGGATATTTAAGAGATCACAACAAAGAATATACCCCACCAAGTGACGATAGGAGTTCGGCGTTAGCTGGCTGGGACATAGCTGCCAATAACGAAAAAGAGTTTGAAGAAAAGGGTGAAAAAACACTCGTAGCCCATAACGTACTTGGCCACAGTATACTGTTAAGTAGCCCGAAGGAGGATCGTAAGCCCTCTGATCATAGAACGGGACAAGTATATCGTACTTAGTATAATCCATATTATACTCGGCAAAGAGGGTCATAATGGACCTCTCGTGTTCGTTGCTCGCGGCAGTCCCGACACGGCCTCGCCCCATTAACTTCGAGGGACTCAAGAGAAGCATTTCAAGAACCGAAGATTGATCCACAAGGGTGTAAGATCCCCGGCCCATGAATACCTCTCGGATGTGATTCATCATAAGAGAATTCATATGAGAAGACCGTGATGTTGCTCCCCTCGAAGAACTACCCAAAATGGCAGCTATGTCATCCTCTAGATTGTCTCTGCGAGAGGAAAAGTTATCCGAAGAAGCATGGCGCACCCTTAGCGACATCGAAGGGGTCCGGACCGAGTTCTGAGTAGAACTATGAGATGAGACGGAACCTCCTCGCCTGCAATGTGGGGGCATCATCTCCTCAAGTAAGTATTTTCTCCTTTTTCACTATTATTTAATTGAAGAGGAAGAGGAATCAAAAGGCAAACTAGAGTGAGAGTAAAAAGCTAAAATTGCGGGAGAATTAGTGAACTTCTCTTTGTGGTAAGTATAAATATGTTTGCTTAATACTTAGCACCTATATATTTATCGCCCTTTGATTAAACAATTAGACTTAATCCCCCATTATCTAAAGTAAGGAGCACGTGTCAATAAAATCCTCCTACTTAAGGAGGACGCATACTTGATGTTGCCATGCAAACTGACACATCCTACTTAGGAATAAACTTGGTCAGCAAGATTAAAAGTCTTATCCTTATCTTTCTTAGTTAAATTCAAATTAGAAAAATAATTATAGTATTTGTCAATGGTAAGATTAAGCGAGGCAGAGAAAGACAAAATTGAACAAAATAAAATAACTATTTATTCATTCGAAAACCGAAAAGTCCTCGAAAAAGAGTACATTTGCAAAAGAAAAAATTTATTAGAGTACGAAAATAAAAGTTATGATAAATAAAAATTCTAGACTACGCCCCCGTAGTTGAGGGATGCGGGGAGGGATGCGAAGGGGTCGTCGCCTCGGCAGAAGTACTCATCGGAGCAAGGCGAGAGATTGGTGAGAATACCCCTTCAGAACCACTGGGCCTCGGATTTGGCCTACTTGCGGAGCGCATCGGGGAGGGTGCAGAAGACTCCCGAGGAGATAACAAGCCACTAAATCTGCCCACAAGTACACGAAAATCCTCGGAAGATGGCCTCTTCAGCTTGCGAAGGTCAAACCAACTTCTCCTCGGCCGACTCAGCCCGATCGGTGAACTGGCCCAACAACTCTTGAAGTTCCTTCTCCCTGGCCAGCCCCTCAGCTTTCTCCTTCTCAAGAGCAGCAACTTGAGCCTTCAAAGTCCCCTCGGACTCTTTCTTCTCTTTCTCCAGAAGGGTAACCCGTTCTTTGGCGGCCTTCTCGGACGCTTCCATCTGCTCGAATACCGACTCCGCCCGCTCCAACTGAAAGAGCAAACCCTCGTTCTCCTTCTAAGCCTCTTGCAAGAGAAAGTCGAGATCCGAAATCCTTGTCTGGAGCACACCCTCCCTCATCTGATTCTCCTTGTCCTTGGCGAGGAGGGATGCCACTTGCACTCGGAGAAGTTTTGCTTCTTCCCCCTCCTTGCGATACCCCTGCTCCACCGCACCCACTACATCCCAGATTTTCCCAACCTACGAGAAGGAAAGAAAAGGCATAAGAACTTAAGATCGATTACCAAAAAGAAGGATGCATAGAAATAAAGAAGAAGAGGGGTCAAACTTACCATTAGAGCCATCCAGTTAAGGCTCGTGTGCATAAAATGGAACCCATTGGCGGGAGTCGAATTTGAGGAAGCAAAAAACTACAGAACCTCTTGAAAAGCTTCCTCCAGAACCTTCATCGAGGGCAGATCTCCCAGACTACGAGGAGCCAACGAAGTCTGGAAGGTAAGGCCCATCGAAGAAAGTGTGACAGGGATGTGACCCCTCGGAGGAATGGTCCCCGGAGTCGGTGTCACTACATCCGAGTCGGTAAATACCGCCCGAGGACCTCCAGCAGTTGTGGACGGGCCAGCCTCCCCAACCAACGAACTCAGAATCTCTACCTTCGCATCCTTGTCATCTGACGATGGGTCAAACTCCTCGTGGATGTCCTCAGAGTCACCCTACGAAGCCTCCGGAACAGGATTGAGAAATTGCGCCAAAAATTCCTCCTCTACAAAGACAGTATGTGTAAGTAAAGAGAGAGAATGAAACTAGAAAAACCCTAGAATAAGAACTGTGTGGAAAAGAAAGAGGGAAGTAAGAAATGCTTACCTAGAAGAGAAGACTCTTCTACCATCGGAGCCTTTCCCTTATCAACAACATCTGTATCAGAAAAAGGGACATCAGTATAAGAGCAAACTCCTTAAACATTTTAAAAAAAAGCTTATTAAGGACTAATAAGAACTCACCGAGGGGAGCAGACTCGGACGTTGCCCCTTCCGGGAACTCCGGAACTATCGGAGACATTGGCAAAGGAACCTCGCCTCTACGAGGAGAAGCAAGAGACGGATCCCTGGAAGATAAGACCACCACTTCTGCGGTCTCCCGAGTAGGATCTTCTCCACCCGTCCTCGGAGAGATCTCTTCTTCGGAAGCCCTCGGAGAACTTCCCGTTTCGGACCCGAAGACCGGAACCAGAATTAAGGCTGAGATAGGACCTACCTGGCGTAGTGGAACCGCATTTTGAATCACCCCCGCCGCGTCTATGTACAGGGGGCATGATCCTCATGAGTTCCCTCTCTCTCTGAACCCACGTGCGCGCTCTCGGGAGCGTTAATCTCCTCCTCCTTATGATCACCTTCATCCGGAGTATCAGAAAGACCGCTCGGAACAGTTTCCACTGGACCCCACTGCGAATAATAATTCGCCAAAACATCCCTTGCACCACCCAAGAACCAACAAAATACAGTTATAACTTATTCCTATGTCAAGAGCAAAGACGAGAACAAAATTAAAGTACTTACGGAAGAGAATCATGGCCTCGGAAGATATGGACAGTGGCTTCTCGACAACATCATCGGTGAACACCACGTGATGAAGCCCGGATGTCTCGAACATCATTAGAAAATCATCCGACTCCATCAAAAGCTGCTGCGAAATCACCGGGGACAAAACTATCTCCGGATCCATGGTGCGCACGGGAGCCGCACCTTCCCTCCAGTCAAAAGGCATGTCCCATATGCCTTGTGCGGGCTGCACAAAGAAGTACATGTTCTTCCAAACGCTCTGCGAGCTGATTGACCCGTCCAGTATCTTCTTCATGGAATTTTTGGTGTTGTCCCGATGGCGAACGTGGTAGAAAGGAAACCCCCGGGTGAAATCACCACATCGAAAATGGAAAAAACATGGTCCACCCCACACTCTAACCCATTCACCTGACACCAAAAGACGTAGATGCAGAGGGCAGCAAACCCATTCGGAACCATTTGACTCAGACTGATATTACATGCCTTGAACACTTCGCAGAAGAAGGGCGGCATGAATGAACGCCACTCGTACTTTACTTGGGCAAAGTAGACAGTTACCATCCCCAGAGGTGGGCGGCAGGCCCTCTCGTCCTTCGTCGGAATTTGGAACACCATATTCTTCTGGAAGGCTCCAGTTGACGTGAACAGTTCCGATACCTGCTCACGAGTAGCAATACTCTGGATTTTCTCAATTTTGGCGAAGTCACGAGTAGACACCTTCTTCAATTTAGGAACCCTAGCTTTCTTAGAGGAGGTAGCACCGCCCTCAACAACGACATAAGTTTCCCCCTTTCGCTTACGGGTGATTATCCCCGTCGGAGCACCCACCATAACCGCCAGAGAATCAACAGGGGCGGTGACTCCAGAGGTGGTGGAAGCAACGATGGGATCAACGTGGGTACAAGAAGCCATTTGTGCGATAGTAAAGAAGAAGTGTTTTTCCGAAAAGAAAAAGAGACGAATGGCGTGTGAATTTACTGAAAGTCTGAAATACGAAAGGAGAGGAAGAAGAGAAGAAAAAGCTTGGTTTGCTCGTCGAAAACTACTAAGGAAGGAAATTATGAAAGTGGGGAGAAGAATTTACAGCTCTCCTATTTATAGCCGAAGGAGTGACAACGGTCACAAGATTTCAAAACGTGGAGCCTAGTTAAAGCTCCATGTTTCTTCCGCTCAGCCAGCGCCATGCCGTTAATAATCTGACTGTTGCCAACGGTCAGATGTTTTGAAGTTTTAAACCGGACAACGGCTATCTACCACAGACGCTCTGCAACCTCCGCATGCGTAAGTACAGTACCCCCAAGGGCAATCAGGTAAATTCCCTATGATCCGTTTTTAAATAATTGTAAATATCTATACATACCCCCTCGGAAAAGTACCAAAAATAAGTACATCAAAGGAAAAAACTTGGACTAACCCCTCACCTCACCGAGGACACGAAATAAAATTTCCCTCGCCTCTATGAAGGCGATCAAAATTTGGGGGGCTAGTGCTAACCGTGAAAAATAATTATGAGATCAAGAAGAATATTAGTCCTAGATTTAGGAATTAATATATGGACAATACTATTGTCATGAGTACTTCCGATGAGATGTACCCACACCCACTGAGGAGGCCCCTCGGACGTTACCACACCCCTCGGTCACTGACCCAAAGTGGTACGAAGACACCTCCGAGGAGATACCTAAGCGTCCCTTGGAAAGTCAACGATGAATAAAAAAGAGATATCAACGCGACATCGAAAAAAGAGTAAACCCCGATGGATCCGCGCGACTCCGATATCCATCAATGCGCCAAGAGGGACCACAACGGACCCCGAGTCCCACAACCTTGCGAGAATACTTCCTTGCTGAACACTCCTCAACATGAACTGCCCTCGGAACATCACTCTGAAGACCAAATTTAAGAACAAAATCAGATCTAAATACAAGAGCTACTGGAAGACCCTCTACGAGGGCTTGAACAAGAAAGTACCACTTCACGAAGGCCAAGTCAAGCCCTCGGAGACCAAGTCAAGACCCCGAAAACCAAGTCAATCCCCTCGGAGACCATGCCCGACCCTCGGAGCCCAAGTCCATGGCAGAAACACCCCTCAGAGAACATGTGCAGAAGCCCCTACACCAGAATAAACCCTAACCAAAGCAACAACAACACCCAAAGAAGGTCCCAACTTGTCCCTCAAGTCGTCACCAAATGTAGGGCCCCTCGAAAAAATAACATCTCGAAGAACAACCCTCGGAGACCCTCGGAGCCATCGGAAGAAGCAAAGATCAGCTTAGTCAGCATCTAATAGACTAAAGATATACCTTATCTTATCTTTTCACACTTTTTACGCCTATGGCGACACCTGTACCTTACTAAAACACATGCATAACGACACCTGTCCCTAACAAACTCTATATAAGGGGAGGTGATCGATTGAAAAAAGGAGACACATACGATCATATACATACAAAATTGAGGAGTGAAGTTTAGTGAATAAAGGAAGGAATATTCTCGCATCTCTTGTTCTCCCTTATAAAACCATCGCTTTTGAATTACGGGCAGGGCGTTCCAACCCAAAAATAAACCTGTTAAATAGGAAATAATATCAAACCTGTTAACACCATAAATCTTCAAAGAAACATAGAATTTCATAGAAGTAACAAGGAAAGGTTGTATGCCAGATGTCTTGAAGTGGATTGTGATTGGAGGGTGTGCATGAAAAAAAAGTGGAGGGTGAAGTAGGGCGAGGGCCCTTTCGTCCGAGGAGGTGCAAGCTAAGATTGACGCGGCAGTCCAGTTCGCTCAACATGAGATCTCTAGACAGCACTTGGAAGCTTCTGATAGGCCGCCACAGAAACTTTTAACATGCCACATGTTGTGGGGTTATCTGGAGTCTGCAAGATTGGCGAAGTCACTGTTGCGGCCGGACGTGGACTTCTCTAAGTTCTTTGACCTTCGCAAGCTGAAGAGGCCATCTTCCGAGGACTGTCGTGTCCTTGTGGGCAGATTTAGTGGCTTGTTATCTCCTCGGGAGTCTCCTGCACCTCCCCGATGCGCTCCGCAGGTAGCCCAAGTCCGAGGCCCAGTGGTTCCAGAGGAGTATTCTCACCGATCTCTCGCCTTGCTCCGATGAGTACTTCTGCCGAGGCGACGACCCCTTCGCATCCCTCCCCGCATCCCTCAACTACGGGGGCGTAGTCTAGGGTTTTCATTTATTGTAACTTTTATTCTCGTACTCTAATAAAATTTTCTTTTGCAAATGTACTCTTTTCCGAGGACTTATCGGCTTTCGAATGAATAAATAGTTATTTTATTTTGTTCAATTTTGTCTTTCTCTGCCTCGCTTAATCTTATCATTGACAGATACTATAATTATTTTTCTAATTTAAATTTAACCGAGAAAGATAAGGAAAAAACTTTTAATCTTGCTGACCAAGTTTATTCCTAAGTAGGATGTGTCAGTTTGCATGGCAACATCAAGTATGCGTCCTCCTTAATTGTTTAATCAAAGGGCGATAAATATATAGGTGCTAAGTATTAAGCAAATATATTTGTACTTACCACAAAGAGAAGTTCACTAATTCTCCCACAATTTTAGCTTTTTACTCTCACTCTAGTTTGCCTTTTGATTCCTCTTCTTCTTCAATTAAATAATCGTGAAAAGGAGAAAATACTTACTTGAGGAGATGATGCCCCTACATTACAGGCGAGGAGGATCTGTCTCATCTCATAGTTCTACTCGGAACTCGGTCTGGACCCCTTCGCTGTCGCTAGGGGTGCGCCATGCTTCTTCGGATAGCTTTTCCTCTCGGAGAGACAGTCTAGAGGATGACATAGCTGCCGTTTTGGGTAGTTCTTCGAGGGGAGCAACAACACAGTCTTCTCATACAAGTTCTCTTAGGATGAACCACATCCGAGAGGTATTCATGGACCGGGGATCTTACACCCTTGTGGATCAATCTTCGGTTCTTGAAATGCTTCCCTTGAGTCCCTCGAAGTTAATGGGGCGAGGCCGTGTCAGACTGCCGCGAGCAACGAACACGAGGGGTACATTATGACCCTCTTTGCCGAGTATAATATGGATTATACTAAGTACGATGTACTTGTCCCGTTCTATGATCAGAGGGCTTACGATCCTCCTTCGGGTTACTTAACGGTATACTGTGACCAGGTACGTTGTGGGCTACGGGTGTTTTTTCACCCTTTTCTTCAAACTCTTTTTTGTTATTGGCAGGTATATCCCAGCCAGCTAACGCTGAACTCCTATCGTCACTTAGTGGGGTATATTCTTTGTTGTGAGCTCTTAAATATCCCTATGACTCCACATCGGGTGGGGGCTATTTTCTCCTTGCGCCCCTGTTCGGGTGGTTCTCCTTTCTTTAGCCTGGTCTATTGGGAAAACATTAGAGCCTTCACTCGTGTATCCAACCCTTGCGCTCGTAGAGGGGATTGGAGGTGGAGGTTCTTTTTTGTTCGTCTGAAGGGCCATTCAATTAATTTTTGGGGAGTACCTCTCCGATGGGGTTTAGGGTACGTTACCCCCAACTCCGAGACTGTGGTGCATGAGGGGGAGATGCTGTCCTGCTCCGGGTTGTTCTCGGGGTCTTATGACGTGAGCGGTTTGTTGGAATTACCTGAATCTATGATCTTGGCGCGGCTTGAAGAAGGGGTAGTGACGTTCAGTATCCCTGTCCAGCCGCTTTGCCGTAATATATTTTTTCGTAAGTTCTTCTTCGGGTCTTCGTCATCTATAGTGTTATTTTCCTCTTCGGGTCCATAATATGTTCTTGTTTGTGACAGGTTCGGAGATGGCCGCGTTTGCGATTGAACCTTTTGACAAGGCTTTTTTGACACAAACATCATACGATGATTATATTTTGCCGGAAGAGGGCGATTCTGATCAGCAGAGTTTTGAAGAGGTGACGAGTCCTTCCTCGGGGAGAGGGAATCAGAGGTATTTACCTATCGCAGCCCCCCCGGTTAACATTCGAGCTCCTGCTGTCGTGGAAGATCCGATCTCCACCCTTCTCTAGATGAATTTTTCGATTCCTGAGCGGGTATTGTGTCCTTCTCTTTCGTTAGAGGTTGGTGTTATTAACATGGTATAGGAGGACCTCTCTCCTTCTGTCCCGTGCGGATCTCACCCCTTAGGGGCAGGACCGGATCGCGTCGCTCGACCACCTCTCAAAGGAAACCCTCTCCTCGCAGGGGCACCACCCATTGGAGAAGGTGGTTCCGCTCCTACGTCTTCTTCAGTTACCGATTTTTGCCGAATTTTTTTGAGTGGTCTTTTGAACGCACCAGATTGTGAGCTAATGAATATCCTTCCTCTATCAAGCCATCAAGATTTAGCCTACAAGGATTTGTGCGAGGTATAGTATTTTTTATTCGTTCTATGTAATACTAACCTTTTTACCATCTTTGTAGTAATGATCTATCTTCATACAGCTCTACATGGTTCTGAATGCCATTGGGTCCCGAGGAGATTCCTCTTCTGATCCCGATTTGGTCTATCGCTGTAGGGATGAGCTGGAAAAGTGTTTGTTTGAGGCTCATGAAGAGATAGCTCGACTGACCGCCAAAAGGGATACCGCTAGAGATGTTCCCGGAGAAATATTGTAATTTGAAAGAAACAAGTCATGGGAGCTGGAGCGCCAATTGGTGCTTGAAAAGGCCCGGGTCCTGGGTTTAGATAAGAGGATGGATGCCTTGAAGGACCAGATACGGTTTTTCGACAAGCGGTTGATGGGTGTCGCGAGGGAGAGAGATGTGGCTAATCAACGGCTGTTGGAGACCACTTGCACCCACGAGGTGGCACTGGTGATGGCCCAGGTCCATGTAGTGTTGGAAGTGGTGGGTCCATCTAGCCCTCGTGAGTCCCTTCAGGGTGAGATGCGTCATTTGGTCCGTATAGTCTATCGATTGTACCGATATGCGATTCAAACTTTGTCAGGGTTTCCTTCGGGCTTGGTCATTCCAGAACTTGACATCCGTAGGGTCTTTGCAGAGGATTCTCCTTCGGCGCTCGAGGATTTGGTAGTTCCGATAGATGATCCAGTTTCTCTATCCGGGGAGCAACATCGTCGCCTCGTCCGCGAAAGGAAGCGTCCAATCGAGGATGTTTAGTGTAGGTGTGGATAATGTTGATCTCTTTGTCTCAGATATGATCCAATATCCCTTTGGGGTGAGGATTTGCTGTTAGTACTAAATGTTTTGTATTAGTTGTTTGTATTAGATGGCTCCTCGGAGTCAGGTTATTGTGATGACATTCTTGTAGAGTCATCGTTTTGTTTTGCAACCCTTCCTCCTACTTTTTTTTTTATTTTTGTATTGGAGCCTTCTATATATAGAAACAACTTTTTATTTATGTACAACGGTTGCATTACATTAAGCATAGTACTTTCTAAGATTGATCGAGTTCCAGGTGTTCTGGAGCACCGCGCCTTCGGAATTGGCGAGAAGATAGTTCGCGGGTCCCACGATTCCCGCTATCTTATAGGGTCCTTCCCATCGTGGATCAAGCTTGCCTACGTTCTTGGAAGCTCCGACTCGTTTCATCACTAAATCTCCAACTTGAAAAGTTCTAGGTTTTACCTTAGCATTGTAGTATCGTGACATCCGGGCTTTGTATTCTTCCATCCGGATGGCTACTCAGGTTATCTTCTCTTCAAGAAGATCAAGGGCTAAGGCTAAGTTGGAGCTGTTGGTTACTTCCTCGTATTCTCGGACTCCCCAGCTTTCTATGGAGACTTCCGAGGGCAGAGCTGCTTCGCAACCATAGGCTAGGTTGAAAGGGGTTTTGCTCGTGGCAGTGCCTTGCGTAGTCCAATAGGCCCATAGTATGCCAGGTATTTCTTCAACCCACTTGGCATTGTGCCAATCGAGTCGGGTCTTCATGTTCTTTAGGAGGGTTCGATTGGTCCTTTCGACTTGTCCATTTGCTTGGGGATACCCCACCGAGGTAAAGTGGTGTTTGATTTCCGAGTGGTCACACCACTTTTCTAACTCTTGGTTCGTGAATTGCAGGCCATTATCACTTACCAGGTTCCGAGGGATGCCAAAGCGGCACATAATGTTTCTCCATAGGAAGTTGATGACGGCGCCCGCGGTGATCCGAGCCAGGGGTTCTGCCTCTACCCATTTAGTGAAGTAGTCAACGACCACGAGTAGGAATTTCTTTTGGCCGGTATCGGGGATAAGTGGGCCCACTATGTCTATGCCCCACTTGGAGAACAGACAAGGGGTCAAATGGGGTTCCCATCGGGCTGCGGGCTGATAGACCCGATGGGCATAAGCTTGGCACGGTTTACACCTTTCGGCATGGGTTTTGCTATCTTTTGCCATCGTGGGCCAGTAATAACCTTGCCAAATCAGGCATCTGACCATGCTTTCGCCGTGGGTATAGCTTCCGCATGTCCCTTCGTGAGTTTCTGCTAGAGCTAGTTGAGCCTCTTCTTCATTCAGGCATCGGGCGTGGGGGCAAGAATATGTCCTTCGGAATAGTACTCCATCCTTGAGGAAATATCGAATGGTTTTCTTAGACATTATCCGTTGTGCGGCCTTGTTCATGGAGTATCCCTACGAATCTTGCAAGTAGGCTTTGATTGGGATCACCCAACTGGAAGGGGGATCCATGGTGGCATTTACGTCTTTACCTTCGGTCTTCTCGGACTCGTTGATTTGGAGTAGAGTGATCCTTCGGGTGTGGACGGTAGCCATTTGACTGGCCATTTTAGATAACGCGTCTGCTTCCTGGTTTTCCCCTCGTGAAATTTGGAGTACTTTGCATTCATCGAACCATCCTTGTCTTTGATGAACTACCCGGAGGTAATCCTGCATCCTTTCTTCTTTGGCCTCGTACGAGCCATTGACTTGCTGAACAATTAGCTGAGAGTCACTGTGGAGAAGTGTCATTCTTATTCCACCTTCTTTTGTGAGTCTCATCCCGATGAGAAGGGCTTCGTATTCGACTTCGTTGTTGGAAACAAGGTAATCAATTCTGACCGCGAAGTGGAGTTTCTCCTCTTCTACGTCTTGATTTACAAATACTATTCCTGCTCCCCCGTGTGTGCTTACAGAGGATCCATCTACATAGGCATGCCATAAGGGCTTTTTTTCCTCAGGCCCGATACCTGTTAGTTCCATTACAAAGTCTGCCAAGACTTGCGCTTTGATGGAAGGTCTCGGGGCGTAGGAAATATCATACTCAGTGAGTTCTACCGCCCATTTTATCAATCTTCCCGATGACTTGGGTTTATTAAGAATCGCCCTTAGAGGGTGTTTTGTTAACATAGTAATCGGGTGGGAGAGGAAATAGGGGCGTAGCTTACGTGCCTTAGTAACCAAAGTTAAGACAAGTTTTTCAGTCAGGGTATACCTGGTTTCTGCTCCGAGGTGAGTTTTGCTGACATAGTACACCGGATGATGCTCTATGTCCTGTTCTTTAACTAATACAACACTGATGGCCTCTTCTCCGACAGATAGATAGAGGAATAGTTCTTCTTGAGGTAAAGGTTTTTACCAGCAAGGGTGGTTTCAACATATATCTTTTCAGCTCTCCGAGGGCCTCTTCGCATTGGGGAGTCCATTGGAATTCCTTAACATTTCGGAGTATCTTGAAAAAGGGGAGTCCTTTCTCTGCCGACTTAGAAACGAATCGGCTCAAGGAGGCCATTCTGCTTGTTAACTTTTGAACGTCTTTGACTGTCTTCGGGGTGGGTAGTCCCATAATGGCCTCTGCCTTCTTGGGATTTACTTCTATTCCCTTCTCAGTAACCATGAACCCTAAGAACTTCCCTCCTCGGATACCAAAGGAGCATTTCCTAGGGTTAACTTTCATTCCAAAATTATTCATAATGACCAATGCCTTTCGTAGGTCCTCGGGATGTTCTTCGGCAGTATTACTCTTGACTACCATATCGTCCACGTAAACTTCTACCGACTTTCTGATAAGTCCAGCAAACATGAGACTTACCAGCCTTTGGTAAGTTGCACCGGCATTTTTGAGTCCGAAGGGCATTACTAAGTAATAGAAGGTGCCTGCGTCGGTAATGAAGCTAGTTTTGTCCTGGTCAGCTGCCGCCATCGGGATTTGGTTATATCCCTGGTCTCCGTCTAAAGTTGATAGCAGAGCGCATCCAGCAATGGAGTCAACTAGCTGATCTATACTGGGCAAGGGATAACAATCTTCCGAGCAGGCTTCGTTGAGATTAGTGAAATCCACACACATTCGCCACCTCCCTCCATGTTTGGGGACTAGCACAACATTAGCTAACCATTCCGGGTAGATGACCTCCCGAATTTGCTTTAGGCTGAGAAGGCGTTGCATTTTCGAGCGAATAATTTTATTGCGCTCGGGTCCCATCTTTCTCCCCTGGTTTCACATTAAGAAAGTGCTGACATACCTTGTCGCTGATCCGCCCGGGTGGTACTCCTTCCCACGTGAAGAGGTGATGGAATTGTTGGAGAACAGAAGTCAGTTGGGCCTCTACTGCGGGTTCCATGTTAGTGCCCATCTTGATCACCTTCTCAGGGTGTCCCTCCACTAGTTCCACTATCTTTAATTCTTCTACGGGTTGAACCCGAACCTCTTCTGCTTTGCACTTCTTATTGTTTCCGAGGGCGAATTCATCCTCTTCTGAGGGAATAGCGTTCATGCGGCATTATCTAGCCTTAGATTGACTTCCTCGGACCTCTCCGGTACCTGAGGGGGTGGGGAATTTTACCTTGAGATGCAGGGTAGAAGGGATTTCTTCGAAGGCTCGGATGGACGACCTTCCACATATAGCGTTGTACGTTCGTGACAAGGCCTCCAGCACCCAAAATTTGGTGGGTTCTGTTCTTCGAAGGGCTCCTTCTCCCCATGACATCAGAAGGATCACCGTCCCAAGGGTGCGGCAAGCTTCTCCCGAGAAACCTACTAAGGGGAGCTCAGCCACTTCCAGTTGCTCTTTCTTTAATCCCATATCTAAGTAGGTAGGAAGGAATAGAACATCCACTGAGCTACCCGTGTCGATGAGGATTCGCTGGATTGCAAATGCGTGGATAACGGCCGTAATTACTAAGGGGTCTTCGTGGGGGTAAATTATACCCTTCAAATCATTGGACCCAAAAGTAACGCTAGGTAGCCTCGTTCCTTGAATGGAGCACACGGGGGGGCCTTGTTCTGTTCGCCTGGCCACTTTTAGATATTTCTTCTTCTTACCTTGGGGCGCTATTGAAATATCTCCTCGCTCAATCATGTTGATTGTTCGTCTTGATGGGACGTTATCTTCGTACAAGTCTGGGGAGGGGGTAAATTTCGATATCCCACCGTCCTTTCTCGTGAGTTCCGTCGACGTTCCTCGATCCATTCTCGGGGTCGCCTGCGCTCTGAGGTCCTCTCCAAGGACCGGCGGTGTTCCGTGGTCCTCTCTCGTGACCGATGGCTGGGGGTCGCTTTTTCTTCTTGTTCCCTTCGTGACCTCTTCCATACATTTGCCTTGGATTCCTCGGGGTTATTTTCTTTAAGGTAATTCTTCAAGTATCCCGCTTCTAGAAGGCAAAGCACTACTCTACGAAGGGTAGTGCATTCCTCGGTGGTGTGCCCATAGGTTTTATGGTATATACAATGCTTACCCGTGTTCTTGTCTCGATTAGGGAATTTGGCCGGCAAGGGCCAATGCAACTCATTGTTGCCTATCATCACGTTGAGTACTTCTGGGGGAGCAATATTCATCGGGTGTAACGGTACGGGTCGAAGGAATTTTTTGACCACACCTCCCTCATCTTTGCGCTGGGTGGGTTTTCCTTCTTTGCTATTTTCCTTAGCTTTTGCCTCTCTTTCGACACGCTCTAGGTGCTCATTGTCGTCCTGTTCCATGCGCTTCTTCGTACCTTCTGCTTCTTCCATCAAGATGTAGACTTCTGCTTTTTGCATGAGTTCATTCATGTCCGTGACACGATTTCCCATGAGATATCGGAAAAAATCCCCCGTTCGAATCCCCTGAGTTAATATGTCTGCCAAGATGGTTGGGCTGACGTTAGGGAATTGCTTTATATACCCTCGTAGGGGTTCATCTTTCTATTGTTTGATTGTAAAGAGATGAGTGGTGGATTTGGGATACCCTCGGTTGCAAGCAAATTGTCGTACAAACAGATGAGCTAGTCGATCAAAGCTCGTAACAGAGCTAGGAGGAAGGTGAGTAAACCTAGCTTGGGCTCGTCCTCCGAGGGTAACAGGAAATACGCGACATAAGACATGATCCAGGGCAGAGGATAGATCCATTCCGACCAAATATTGATAGATATGGTATTGTGGATCCTTTCCATCAACTTCCTCGGTGACCAAGGGAACATTAACGGGCCGCATCTCCGAAGGGACAGAAGCTAAGGCAATTTCGAGAGTAAATGGGGAAGTTTTGAACGTGGGATCTTCCTTGGGGGCCATGGTTTTCTTAATATCGCTTAGTTCTTTAAGTAGGCCATCCATCATTCCCCATAAGGTGTGATCACTATCCCCATGATATTCCGAGGAGCGAGAAATTTCTTCTCCATGGCCCCTCCTCGGGGTTCTTTCATAATTAACATACCTTTGTGATTCCTGTAGGGGTTCTTGATGCCAGGAGACGGGAGTGGGACTTCATCCAGCACGGTGTGCGCCTTCTTCCGAAGGGAAATTTCTATGTCCGGGAGATGTAGAGGGCCAGTTCCTAAAATTTCCCCCTCTTTGCTGCGCTCGTAGGGCTGTAGAGTCCACAAGTCTTTCATAGACAGAGCGGGGAATTTTAATAAAATCTATTGTACCTGATTGGTAGTTCGACAGAGTTTCTTCCGAGTCGCTGCGGTGAGCTTGAAGACTCTCGCTTTCGAACAGATCATCCACCCGATCCAATGCTTGTTGAAGTTTCTCGAGGACAGATTCTATGGTGTTCCCACAGACGGCGCCATTTTGTTAACAGGTTTGATATTATTTCCTATTTAACGGGTTTATTTTTGGGTTGGAACGCCCTGCCCGTAATTCAAAAGCGATGGTTTTATAAGGGAGAACAAGAGATGCGAGAATATTCCTTCCTTTATTCACTAAATTTCACTCCTCAATTTTGTATGTATATGATCGTATGTGTCCCCTTTTTTCAATCGATCAACTCCCCTTATATAGAGTTTGTTAGGGACATGTGTCGTTATGCATGTATTTTAGTAAGGTACAGGTGTCACCATAGGCGTAAAAAGTGTAAAAAGATAAGATAATGTATATATTTAGTCTACTAGATGCTGACTAAGCTGATCTTTGCTTCTTCCGATGGATCCGAGGGTCTCCGAGGGGTTGTTCTTCGAGATGTTATTTTTCCGAGGGGCCCTACATTTGGTGACGACTTGAGGGACCAGTTGGGACCTTCTTTGGGTGTTGTTGTTTCTTCGGTTAGGGTTTATTCTGGTGTAGGGGCTTCTGCACATGTCCTCCGAGGGGTGTTTCCGCCTTGGACTTGGGCTCCGAGGGTCGGGCATGGTCTCCAAGGGGATTGACTTGGTTTTCGGGGTCTTGACTTGGTCTCCGAGGGCTTGACTTGGCCTTCGTGAAGTGGTACTTTCTTGTTCAAGCCCTCGTAGAGGGTCTTCCAGTAGCTCTTGTATTTAGATCTGATTTTGTTCTTAAATTTGGTCTTCAGAGTGATGTTCCGAGGGCAATTTATGTTGAGGAGTGTTCTGCAAGGAAGTATTCTCGCAAGGTTATGGGACTCGGGGTCCGTTGTGGTCCCTCTTGGCGCATTGATGGATATCAGAGTCGCGCGGATCCATCGGGGTTTACTCTTTTTCCGATGCCGCGTTGATATCTCTTTTTTATTCATCGTTGACTTTCCAAGGGATGCTAAGGTATCTCCTCGGAGGTGTCTTCGTACCACTTTGGGTCAGTGACCGAGGGGTGTGGTAACGTCCGAGGGGCCTGCTCAGTGGGAGTGGGTACATCTCATCGGAAGTACTCATGACAATAGTATTGTCCATATATCAATTCCTATATTTTGGACTAATATTCTTCTTGATCTCATAATTATTTTTCACTGTTAACATATGGCATCTGATCTGATGGCCTCCCTCAACTATTTTTTTGATGTAAATCTCATTACCAACTTAAGTTCTGGATAAAAGATATTCTTCTCATTAAATATTTCACCAATTTTCCCACCTTCTACTTTTTCGTCAGACCCTTTAACACTGTCAAACTCATCTTCTGTTAATACAATGTTCTCTTCATTCTCCTTATCAGTATCATATTCACCACCAACCAATTGCTTCTGACTTTCTTTGTTATGATCTTTATTGGTTGATGTTGATTTGTCTGTTTGTTCACAAAATCAGGCCCAACATATGATCCTCTTGCAACATTTGTTTTGCTTTTCTTCTCATTAGCTCTTTTATGGACTTTCTTCAGTATATTCTTGTGTTGTTTTTCCTTGCTAGTCTTTTTCTTCCGCTTATCATTTGGACTTACTTCATTTGTTTGAACTGCAATATTTGGTTGAACTGCAGTATTTGGTTGTTCATTGCCAAGGTTAATGCCAACATTCACCTCAAACATGTTGTCAAAAACAGCTTAATTTATATCATCACCCATGTGTTCATCATCCTTCATCCCATATGATCCATCGGAGAAATAATCCAGTTCAACATTTTCCTTCTCATCTTCAGAATCATATTCATCTTCTTCATCAATGGCTTCATATTCATTTGACTCATTCAAACCATCCATAACAACTTCTGACTCTTTCTCCATCCTCCCCTCACACTTTACATACAACTACATCAATCTAGTGTTTGGCAACCAAAGTAATAGTTCTGCAATTCACTGTCTTGGTCAAATATAAAAACCCACTATCTTGTTTTCTGAACAAGCCTTCCACAAATATTAACTCCAACTGGTCACAAAGCACATGCAATCCTTCTATACTAATAACTGAGTAACCAACAATCAACTACACACTTCTGCCCTCCCTTATACTCAACCAAACCCTCAATCTTCATATTACCTCCATAGTAAAAAATGTGCATATACATATAGATCCCCAGATTCTGTACAAATAAAAACAGCGAGTTAGCTACACTAGAATATACACTACACAATAATCCATTTAAGTCAAGTATAATTGGGGGAATTAAGTTGTTAAGTCGAATAGGGGGAAGTAGGGTATTAAGTCGAATTGGGAGAATTAGGGTGTTAAGTCGAATTGGGGAATTAGGCCAAATTAGGGTTCATCGCGATTTGGCCAAAATCAGGGTTCATCGCAAATTGGGAAAAATTAGGGTTCTTCGCGAATTGGAGAAAAATTAGGATTCTTTATCTATAGTAAATGAAGAGAATGAATCAAAATTAAAGATAATGAGCGAGAATTATTAATGTAAATAGGAATTGAGTCCTCCAGTTTTGATTCATGCCTAGTTTTGGGCTTCGGTTTAACCTTACGCGCGCGCCTCGCCATTGTTACACTTCACGTCAGTAACGGGAAAACTCGCCAAAAAAATGAGACGAAACCAGGGGGAGAAGAAGACTTAGCGGGAAATAAAATTTGGTGGAGTGAAAATGAGTTAGAGAGGCGGGAGAAGTGATCTTAGTCATTTTTTTTAAAAAGAATTTAATAGTTGTGGCAAATCCAAGTGGAAAAAAATTATAAAATAATTTTTCGGGTCAAAATTAAGGTATGGCAGTCAACGGCTGCCACATTAGCTAATTCTGCCTGAAACCATCACAATTTGGGGTAGGGGTGTTTGCGGACGAGTTTTAGTGGGTTGTCGTCGAAAAAGACACCAAACCCAATACTTGTGGGTTAACAATTATCTCACCCGTGCGGATAGGTTTATTTTCAAGACTATGCGGGTTGCGATTTAGGCGGGTGCGGGCAGATTGGCGGACGGGGTAGCGAGTTATGTTAGACATCAAATCACACAATAGAAGTTTTTAGTTTTTTCATGTTTTAATACATATAAGTTAGATACTAGAATAGTCTCATATTCTCGAATTAAAGAAATATGCTCTTATTTTTTTCTCTTGTTTAATTTGTTTTTCATATGCTCATACTATATTCAAGTAAATTCATATATTAACGAATATTAAGTTTAATCTATACGTATATAAAGCTTTTCCCTCCATTCACGTCTAATTATTAACTTGTCAAGTTATATATGAACTACAAGGTTGTGTAGCTATCTTTATTATTTGACTAATAATGCACAACTAATTTTTTTTTTCATTTTTGTTATAGTGTTTAGTGAAATAAACTAAGATTTTTATTATTTTCTTTCGTATGCGGGTGGGCGAGCGGGTGTACGACTCAGCCCACAACCCACCCGCTCAAGGGCGGGTTGCCATTCTTTTCAACAGCAATACAAGTTACAAAAATAAAAACATGCAGTGGCGGGTTGAGCGGTTCGAGTTTAAGCGGCTCGGGCGGGTGAGCGGATTTATGAACACACCTGGTTTGGGGTAGGGGACAAAATTGGTGAAAAATACCAAAATAATGAATAAATTTGGTGGCGTGCCAAAATAATGGACATTTTTTATGAAATAGCCAACTTAGTGGACAAAATAAATTTTTATCCCCTAGATTTCGCTCAAAGCGAGATTTAATAGTTATAACTGTTTTATTTATTAGTATGTATATATATATATATAGGGTTTTTGGCAGAAAGCCCCCCTGTGTTGTTCGAAACAGGCAAGAAACCCCCCTGTGAAATAAAAAGAAGCAGAAAACCCCCATGTGTATTGAAATACGTAGCAAATAACCCCCTTTTGTACGAGAGTGTGATACACTTGCCAAGAAGTGAGAGTGGGAATTAATATTCTCTTATAAAATAACTTGGGTTTTTGGCAGAAAGCCACCCTGTGTTATTTGAAACGGGCAAAAAACCGCCCTGTGAAATGAAAAGAAGCAACAAAACAATCCCTCATATTATGATAATAGACAAATAATGCCAATAATTTAGAAAACTATCTGAATAACCTCTAAAAATTAAAAACTTCAAATAAGTCCATATAATTTCGACATAATTGCAAATTATCCATCTTCAAAAAACTTATGCACGTTTGCCTACATTTTTTGCTGTAATTTTTTGGTATTGTTAAAAAATTGTCGATAAAACTCTTATTTTGAAATGTATCTCTTCTAAAATATTTTGAAATGTAAATTTTCTTTTGGACTTGTACGTACAATTAAAGTAGTACAAATTTAGAAAACTCATAGAAGTTCATCACATGAAATATAACAAAATTTTACATAAAATTATTTCTGGTGTAAAAAAAGGAGAAAATTATTATTTATGCCCAATAATTTTGCCAAAAATTATTTCTGGGGAAGATGACATTTTTCACTTTTTTTTGGATTTCACTAATTAAACAAATAAATTTTCATTTAATTATATTAATTTATTAAAGTACTTATATATTTTAATAAATATTACGAAAATATAAGTTCATTTAAATATTAGAATAAGTTAATTTTAAAATTTATAGTAACATAATTAGATGCGTTCAAGAATTCAATATATTTTTTTAAAATAATTAAGCATAAATATAAAATGGGAAAATGGTGGGAGAAGAAATAACAATTTTTTAATTTGGGGGTAAATGAGTCATTTCTGGTGAAAATACGTATAAAGAAAGAAAATACATATAAAGAAAGAGAAGGGGGGCAGTGTGCTATGATTTGTTTAACACAGGGGGTATTTTTGCCTATTTTGTTTTCATAGGGGAGTTTTTTGTCTCTTTTCCATAACACAGGGGGGTTTCTTGCTAGTGGCCCATATATATATATATATATATATATATGTAATATATATTCTTATAAGATTTAGCTAAACTCTCAATACTCAATACACGCTCCCGGGCCTACTCTTGGCCCACCTAGAGAACTCAAAGGCTGTCCATCGAAAAAATTCAAATCAGTGAACCCAATCAATGTGTGACTAAATTAAATACACAAAACTTAGCTTTCACTTCATGGGTAAAAGAACAGTTACCATTATAGACTTATAGTACTTGTACTCACATCTATCGATGATCACAAGTCGACAAAACACAGCTGCAAATCTTACAAAAGTACCCAAACTTAACTACTACACGGCAACACGTGTCTAAATCAGACCAAACCTTCAAAATAGCACAAACATATATGTAATATCCAGCTGCATATAATCATAGCATATAATATAACATAATGGGGCCTAACATAATTTAGGGACACTTGGTCTGGTTGTGATGTGTGGTCATGTCAGTGTAACATTTTCCACAGACCTCCCTGTTGCCAAAGGTCCCTGGGGGCACGCATTTGCACCTAGCACAACAAGTTCCACATGCCCTTATGCACAAATTCGGCCTAGAGTGAAGGCTGCACCTGATCTTGCATTGCCTTCCGCAGTCGAGGGGGTGGGCTGGGGCGGGAGCCGATGCAGGTGTGAGAGCGAGTGATTCGGCTTCTATGGAGGTTTGGAAATATTTTGTGATATATCGCACTGTTGAGATTATAATAAGATCGTTAGAGTTGTGGTTGAAATGAAGAAAATTAAAATTGTGAAGCTGTGAATTATAAAACTAATAGGTAATTATGTTTGTCTTTTTAGATTATAATTCAATACCAAGAAGCTAGGGTATTTGAAAATTATTATTACGTACGGGGATAATCCTGAAACGTCCTATAGCTCAGAAAAATAAAAGGTATGTCTCAAACTAATCAGTATTGATTTTTTTTTAAATTTCATGGATATACTATAATCCATCACAAAGTAGATTTTTTTTTTTTAATTGGCCAAACCCCATATAGTATGTAAACATGTTATCTATATAAATTAACCATTAATTTACAAAACTTGGAAATTAATTTGCCTAAGCTTACAGCCTTACACTTGCATTTAATTCTATCGCATATGGATTGAGTGACGCGGGCGTTTAACATCTCAGATGTATTGCAATGTGCAAGTTAAAATTTAAATACTTAAGTGAAAATAAAAATTCTAAGACTATGATAAAATGAATTAATTAAATCTGTACCTAATTACTTAATATCCCCAGCTAACTCATTTACTTAAAATAAAATGTAAAAAGAAGAGGTGTGAGTATTGAAGAAGGACTGACCTATGCGATGAAGTAGCTTTCTGTTTCCGGGTTTGTCAAACACCTGAGGGAAAACGTTGACATTATTATTTAGAAAACAAGTTTGTGAACAAAATAGACGAGATCGAACTAGAGACAAAGATTTGATCATACTTAACAATTACTGCTAAAATTAATGAAGAAATATAAGAAATGGAATTTCTTACATGTAATGCCTGGTCGACATGATCAGTTTCCTCATTGGACTCGAAATCAGATGAGACCTGCAATATATAAGGGATGGCAATGTTAGGGAAAAATACTAAATATTAACAATGAGTGAATGAAAGTAAAAAGAAGAAAAAGAAAGAATCTTTTGTGTTGTGATAAATCACCTGATCAGAAATGAAGAGAAGAGAAAGAAACAACACAGTAAGAATAAATTTTGAAGCCATGTTCTTTAGAGAGAAGCTAGCTGTGGTGTTCGAGATATATTGTTGTACCCCGAGGACTGGATTTTATACTGGAGGAAGATATTTCACTGTTTTCCCAAAAGTGCCCATCTTTATTTTACAAGGAGCTATATATTGCAAAAATATTAAGTTATTATTGTTAATTGATGAAAGTTGGTTGTTTGTATTTAGGTATTATTACTTAAAAAGAAACAAACAATATGATGCTTTGACCTGCCGAAAGTTGCAGAAAAAAATATGAAAAACAACACAAGTTTATAAAAAACTCGTTGATTCAACGTGAGACTCTGACAACACAGTAAAGAAAAAGTTGCAAAACTTATTCAGCCATAAAACTACTACCAAACTTTCTCAAGACAACTAAATATTATCAATGTAAAATACTTAATGAAAAAGTATTAAGTATTATAAAAGACTCAGCAGCAAAAAAGAAAGTGTCATTTTGACAACCGAAAATTACACTGGTCTTGTTTCAAAAAAAAAAATTACACTGGTCATCTTCATTTGAAAAAGTACCACTCTTTGTCAAAATTAGATATTACTGACTTTCACGTAAAAGTTCAACTAATTTGATTTTTCATCATGAAGTCTCTCTATATTTGCATTACATGTCGTTTACTCTTGCTACTCTATAAATATATATTGATCCACAGGTTGCTAAGAGCCATGAATTTAGTAGCAAAATTCAAAATTTCAATGTACATTTTGTGAAGTTATCAATTCGATCCAGATTTCAACAATGCTACACAGAATTCATACACGATGATGATCATCAACAATAAGAAATCGAAAGTAAAAATATTACCGAATGATTTTATTGAATCAAAGATTGTTGGTGACGATTGTTGTGGTTGAGAGAATCGCTTCTCTCGATCAACATTACAACATTTGCGCGAAAAGAAAAAGTTATTGAAATTAAGCTAAGTAACGGATATATACACAGAATGGATTAAACCTCCAACGGTCAAAAGTTTCTATAAACAGAAAGTCTGTTATAACGGTCAACGGGAAATTGCCAAAAATAGAAACCTACACTAACATTAATCTTAAATAAAATTGAAGCTGATGAATGAATTATATCATCTAATACACTAATACACCCCCTCCCCCCTTCCCCCCCCCCCCCCCCCCCCCCTCCCGCAAGAGGGGCATGAAGATCCACAATGCCCATCTTGGGCATTAATAGGGAGAATTGTTGGATATGTAAAGGTTTTGTTAGAATGTCAGTAAGTTGCTGAGCGTTTGATATGTGAACGCATTTTCTCTCTCACAAAGAAGTAGTCTATTTGTATGTGCTTAGTGCGCTCGTGGTAAACATGATTGATAGCAATGTTGAAGGCACTCTTGTTATCTGGGAATATGAGAGGGGTTCTTGTTTGTTTGATCTATAAGTCAATGAGTAGTTGAGTGAGCCAGAGAACTTCACAAGAGGTTGTTGCAATGGCCCTATATTCAACCTTAGTTGATGATATACTCATTGTAGGTTGCTTCTTAGTTTTCCATGAAACAAAAAAATTTCCTAAATATATTTCGTATCTTGTAATACTCCTCCTTGTGCCTTGACATCCAACCCAATCATTGCCACAAAAGCTTGAATATGAGATTCAGAATTAAATGATAATAACAACCCTTTACCTGGACAATACTTTAAGTATCTTAACACTCTGTGAACAGTAGACAAGCGATACTCCCTAGGAGCTGACATGTGTTGTGTGAGGCACTTTATACTGTAACACAAGTCTGGTCTTGTGATGGTGAGAAAGATTACTCTTCCCACTAGGTGTATATATATAGAAGGATCTTTGAGTAGTGGAGAATATGTTGCTGTGAGCTTGGCTTTTGAGTCCATAAGAATGTTGCTAGGTTTACAGCCCAAATAACCTACTTCACTGAGTATGTCTAGAGCATACTTTCACTGGCATAAGCTTATTCCTTTCTTACTTCTTGCTAATTCAATCCCAAGGATGTACTTTAAAGTGCCAAGATACTTGATAGTGAATGTTGCATCCGGATGATGCTTTATGTCAGTAGTTTCAATGAGGTTTCCTGTGAGTGTTATATCATCCACGTAGATACACATAGCAGTAAAGGAAGTAGGACTAGACTTCACAAACATAGAGGAATCTGAGATGGAATGAAGAAACCCATAGGCAGTTAAACACTGAGTGAGCTTGTTGTACCACTGCCCTGATGCTTGCTTAAGTCAATACATGCTTTTCTTGAGGAGACAAACTCTAGTATCAGGACCTTTGCAATAGCCTGGAGGCGGCTTCATGTGTATTTGTTCATCCAAGTCTCTATAGAGACATGCATTGTTCACATCTAGTTGATGTTGAAACCAAAGTAATCAAGGCCCTCCTCTTGTGTATAGCCCTTAGCGACCAATCTTACCTTGTATCTTTCCACTCTACCATATGACTTATACTTGATTTTGTAGACCCATTTGCATCAAATACAATGTTGTTCTTCAAGCAAGTTAGTGAGCACCCAAGTATTTATTTTCTCTAGGGCATTGAGTTCAGTTCTCATTGTTTCTTTCCATTTAGGGGAAGTCTTGGCTTGTGTGTAGTTCTTAAGCTTAATGTCCTGAGAAATTGCTGCAGTAAAAGCTTTGTGATGATCACTTAGCCCGTAAGTAGAAAGATATTGAAAGAGAGACTATTTTATAGAAGACGAGTGAGAAATATTTGCTTTGTGATGATGTAATCCTGGTAATGAATAGTCATAGAGTTGTACGTAAGCAGGAGGTACAACAAATCTAGTTGATCTCCTGACATTGATGGTTTGTGTATCAGCAAGATCAGCATTGCATGGTGCAACAGTATGTTGTTGCACATCATAAGACATCAATGTGTCATCACTTTGTGCAGATGACTCATTGACAATGTAGTTTTCAATATCAAGAAGAACTGGGAGACCAGGAGTAGGAGGCAAATTGAGAGATTCCTCAGTATCATAGCCATTATTCTGTTGTACCTGTTGATCCATAGGAGCAATAACTTGCAAAACTGGATTCTGCACTGAAATGACAGGATTAGTGCATATAGGAACACCCTATTGTGTCTCAGTTTGAGTGTGGGGATCTCATTCCTTGTAAGGAAAGATTTTCTAATGAAAAATCATTTCTTTTTATATGAAAACTTAGTTAGTAGTTTGATCAAGTAGTAAGTAACCATTAGTTCCTCTAGGATAGCCAAGAAAGATACTTTTAGTAGCTCTAGGATCAAACTTACTTATGTTTGTAGTGAGACTAGAGGCATAAGCTAAGCAACCAAATGCCTTAAGTAAAGAGTAATCAGGTGGTTTGTTGAATATCATCTCATAAGGGGATTTATTATTTAAATCCTTATAAGGTAATATATTAATGAGAAAAGTAGCAGTAGATATGTAGAAACTCCAGAATTCTAAAGGCAAACCTGTTTGAAACCTGAGTGCCCTAACAACTTGGAGTAAGTGCTGGTGTTTCCTCTCAATAAGCCCATTCTGTTTAGGTGTCTCAACATAACTTGTTTGGTGTTGAATTCCAAGAGTGTTGTAAAAGTCCTTCATAATAAACTCAACTCCATTGTCAGACCTGAAAACTATAATGGAGACATCAAATTGAGTAGAAACTAGTTTGTGAATATTGGTTAAGTGAATTTTCACTTCTGATATATGTTTCATGAGATAAATTCAAGTACATCTACTATAGTCATCTACAATGTTAAGAAGTACTTGTAGACTTCAAAAGAATGAGTGGAGAAAGGCCCCTAAATGTCACAGTGAATGAGTTCAAAAGGAGCATGAGAAGAAATAGAGTACACTTTTGACAAAGTAGGCAATGGATTCATGAGAAGAATTTGGCTCCTAAGAGCAATAAAGGAGCCATTGAGACCACCAAAAATGTTAGCACACAGTCATATTGCTGCATATCAGTCATATGCTTGTTGACATTCCAAATCTAGAGGCCACAAGAGCAACAAACAATAGGTCTATGAGTCAAAAACTCATCCTATATTCCTCTAAAAGTGTTGTAATAGTCATTGACAGAAGCACTGCCTTGAGTTGTAGTGGAGAGGGACTTTTGGAGATAGTACACTCTTGAGCCATAAGACCTCTCTTAGCTGGTCTTCATATCAAGCCACAAATCCAGAGAACTCTCAAAGAACATGAAATTCTTTCTATTGTTCTTGTCAATAGAGTTAAACAACCATGACAGAACTAAAGTGTTTGCTCCTGTCCAACAAGTCAACAAGGTAGGATCATTAGCAGAAGGTCTAGGCAAAGATCCATCAATAAATCCAATTTTATTCTTAATGTTCAATGTGATCACTATACTCTTGCTCCAAGACATATAATTGGAACCATTGAACTGTTCACTAACAATAGAGGAACCAGTGAAATCATGTGTTCCTAAAAAATAAATCGAAGAAGAATCTTCGCTCGAATTCTTCGTAATAATAGCGATAGAGTTCATCGTAGATGATGAAGATGCAAGGGACGTCATGATGAAAAGAAATCAATCAAACAACACCAAATTTGGAGGAAAAATCATGGCAAATCAATAAATGCAATTCATCAAATTGCATGTACAAGAATCGTAATGCGGAAGCGAAATTGTTAACCTAGTTGATGATACCATGTGAAGTTATCAACTCGGATCCATATTTCGAAAATGCAACACAAAATTCATACACGACCATGATCATCAACAATAAGAAATCAAAAGTAAAAATATTAACCGAATGATTTTATTGAATCCAAGATTTTTGGTGACGATTGTTGTGGTTGAGAGAATCGCTTCTCTCGATCAATATTATAGCGTTTGCGTGGAAAAAAAATATATTGAAATTAAGCTAACTAACGGATATATATACAAAACGGATTAGACCTCCAGCGGTCGAAAGTTTCTATAAACGGAAAGTTCGTTATAATGGTCAACGGGAAATTACCGAAAATAGAAATCTATACTAAAATCAATTTTAAATAAAATTGAAGCTGATGGGATGAATTATATAATCTAATACGTTTTGATAACCATACTTGGATACATTCAATCATATTTTGATAAATGATTTGGTGCATTGTCGTATGCTGGCTTGGCAGGCTGACGAAACACTCCACATCATGTTGGTTTGGGGCTACGCTGGAACCAGCTTTGTCCTATGCACACATGTACTCCAAGTGACATGGTGAGGGGATGGATAGATATTTAATGATTTTAGACTAGACGTGGGTTATCCCAAGCTGCCTACATTTCCCTTGATGAATAAAGCCGAACGTAGTTTATTTATCTATTCTGGTGATCGAGCACTAATTGTGTTATGCAATTCACTTATTTTTGAGCAAAATGCTTTGTCCAAAAAATCAGCAACTCAGTATCTATGAAGGGAATTTCTCGTTGTCTTGTTAGCAGTTCAGAAATGGAAACATTTCTTAGAGGAACATCCTTTTATCATTAGGATTGATCAACATGCCGTCAAATACTTGATAGAGCAGAAGGTCACTACACTACTACTCTTCATCAAATATGGATTACTAAGCTCCTTGGTCTGGATTATGACATCCAATACAAGAAAGGAGCTGAAAACAAGGTGGTTGATGCCTTGTCTAGAAAGGGTCCTGATGGAGATTGTAATGGTATCTTAGTGGTTCAACCTTCTTGGGTTCAGTTGGTGGTGGCTTGTGACCAGAATGATGCTTTTTTGTTGAACATCATTGCTGCTAAAGCCATTGATCAACCCCTATTTTCTAACTTTACCTTGACTAATGGGGTGATTAGATTTAAAGGCAGAATATGCGTTGGTTCTGATGAGGTTTTGAGGAAACAAATTATGGAGTCTATGCACAACTCTTCTTTTGGTGGTCACTCTGGTATCCAGGGGACATATATGAAGGTACGAGCTGTTTTTCACTAGCCTAAACTCAAGGTATATGTCACACCTTTTGTGCAGCAATGTGACACATGCATGCTCAACAAAAATGAGCATACACCATACCCTGGACTTCTTCAACCCTTGCCCATCCATGAGCAAGTTGGTCACATGTCGACCGTTAGTTTAATGAACCATAATTGTGCTTTAGTTTCTCACTTTTACATCACCAAATATTGTTAGGAGTATTGCACGTGTTGTGCACATGTCATTCTGTTAGCTTATTTTGTCTGTTTGAAAGCTATATGTAACATGCACCAATGTATGAATGAGATATCTAATCATTTGCAACAATATCTTTCTCTCTCTCTCTCAAATTCCCTCTCTCAAATTCTTCATACAGTTCTTAACAATTATACTAAAAAAAGTACAAAAACATTACAAAGTACTTACATGGGAGCCACAGTTTTTTCCTTTTGAACCCCAAGGCATCGACTCCATTGCAAGTGTACAGACTGCTGAAGCCGCGACTATGTACATGCCTACATATCCACGACATATGCGCATCAAGATCATATTGAATCTTTGTGTAATAGTCGTTGTTGCATATTTATATGATCTCTTCAACTGTGTAGCATTCCCTGACCTTACAAAACTTTACTACACTTTTTGGTAGTTTCGCACCTCAAACAGTTGGAAACCTTTCTCGTTTCCTTTATTTTTGTAACAAAATCTATTGGGAATATAACTAGAAAAATGAACACTGGTGATTCGACTACTGAAGCTGTTAGAGAGGGTAGACATTTAATACTTATATATATATATTATCTCCAACACACCCCTATAAATATTTTTTATTATGCTTATCACGTGGCATTTTTTTGATAATTGGGTGACGATGAGATTCGAACCCAGGACCTCTTGTGGTCTGAGCTATGATACCATATTGAATTGTTATCTTGTCCAAATGTTAAATTGTTAGAGAGCAGACATTTAATATTTATATATATTATCGCCAACATGTCCGAATTGACTTTAGTTCAGGTCTTGGTCAACCGAGTTGGGAAAAACTCCAAAGGGTAGATACGGATATACACTGATTGAGATTTTGAGATTGTATTATTGATCTTTGAACTCTAATGACGAGTCAGACATAATTGTTTTAGTTTATTTCAATAAAAGTAATACTTCCCTTCCCTTTAAAGTAAGACTAGGTTTTATAATTCAATTGTGTACATATATACTAAATTATTCATAGTCCCTAATACATGATTTGTACGCTTTAATTGCACCACTCGTACACAGTTAACAAGGTTGAACATAGAGATACCCTTGAAAATATAGGCAGCTTACTCAACCTTGAATTAATATAGCTCAACAACTCTGATTTTACACCTTAGAGTATATTTCTGAATATTCTCATTTTTATATAATAACAATTAGAAAGAAAAATAATTAATAAACATAATACATAGTTCCGAAACTATGAGCCTGTTTGGATCAATTTTCACCCACCCATTTCAAAGTTTCAAGCTAAAAATTATATTTGGATCTATTTTCAAAACTCAGACATCAAAAGAAATTTGGCCCAACTCTTTTTTTAACTTTATCCACCCTTAGAATATAATATCCACCTAAATTGATTTGGCGGCTGTTAGTAATTAGTATACGAGTGAATGGAAGTATGCTCTAATTTTTTTATTTTAGGCTTTATTTATCTTTTCTAAATTCTGTTTTTTTTTTTCCTTTTGGTCATTCTCCACCAATAAAAAAGTACACAAGTCCAATTATTGTAATTGATCGGTTTATAGGATACGTATAAGTAAAAACTTATTTCTTAGTTATTAAAATTAATTCTAAGACATTGTGAGTTTAATTTTAGTAGCTTGCTTATTCTTTGAAATAATTGATAAAAAACACATTACAAAATAATAGGATAAGAATCTATTTCTTTTAACTCTGAAAGTTAATGGAAGTCGTTCTAAATTATGAGACATTGAAATAGTTTAAATTAAAGCTAGAAATTTAATAACAATATAAATAATTTGGTTGAGCAGGAAAGATTAACACATATCTATATTTATATATACAAGGACCGAGATATAATAAAAGTAATTAATGTTTTATACAATTTATAGTTGCTTGCTTGCATATGTTTTTCTTGATTTTTATATGATTTATTGTATATTATTAAAAAATAATTATTACGTGAGAACCCGTAGTCGTTAGTCGTTACCCTTCGAGTGTGCACTAGGTAAACCCGCGAGTTAACGCAAAATCCTGTAAATCTCGCCAACCGAGTAAACCACTTAGTTAACCATATTGTATAATTGTATTAGTCTTCAATGGAACATATGCATGTATGTATATATATGTAAGCTATATCATAAAGATCCAATAATTTTAAAGGGAATTATGTTGGTGATTAGAGTTTTTCTTTTAATAGAACAAAAGTGATAATGAATTTATTACTATCGAATTCAGACATTTTCATATATGATGTTATTAATTATGTTTGTTGAAGTTAAAGCTATTCAAAATAATAAACCAAACTAGTGAATAATTTATTTACAACAAACAAATTTATTACCAAAGATTCCTTACTTTTATTTTACAGACTCTTTATAATACTTATTGATATGTTTCTTTTGATTGCAAAGCATCATGATTTTTATTTCACGGAGCGAAAGTGGTTTTGCACCCATTTTGCAATTTTACTCATATACTCATTTCATAAATTTCTTGGGATCTTTCTACTCTAAACAGTGTTGTTAAAGGCGTTGGTCATAAGCGAGACATTTTTCATAACTAGAGGTGAGGCATAAGCCTCGAGGCGTGGGGCGTAAGCCCAATGTTGGCATTTTAATTTATTTTAAACATAATATTATGATACGAGTATATAATAATATAAAGAAATATGGAATAAAATCAAAAACAAACTTATAGCGTTGAGAATATTCAAAATATATATGAGCTAAAACTTAAAACCAAATTGCTCATATGCAAAATTCAAGAATATTAAGGAACTTCTCATAAGTTACAAAGAGCATTTATAAATGTTTTCATGAAAGACCGTACGAGAAGAAATATTGTAGTGCGTAGGATTCTCATGAATTAAGCAAAAGAGGTGATCATATTCATATCATACTTTGATACGATAGAAAAAAAATCAAAAATAAAGAAGAAAAAACACTGAAGAAGAAAAGTAAAAATGTGTTAGAAATTTTCAATGGTTTGGTTTGGGTGTTTGAAAATTATTTTAAAAAATATGTTAGAAATTTGAAACTCAAGTTGGATGTAGTTTTAGTATTTGAGTGTTGGAAGAAAAATAGGTTGTATACATTAAATTAATATAATATTTTAATTGTTAATGTATAAAGTAATATTCATAAGTACACTAGTATATAATAATATAAAGAAATATGGATAAAGTAATATTCATAAGTAATATGTATAAAGTAATATTGATAAGTACACAAATATATAATAGTATAAAGAAATATGGAATAAAATCAAAAATAAACTTATAGCGTTAAGAATATTCAAAATATATATGAGCTAAAACTTAAAACCAAATTGGAAGAAAAGTAAATTGAAAAATGTGTTAGAAATTTGAAACTCAAATTGAATGTAATTTCAGTATTTGAGTGTTGGAAGAAAAGTAGGTTGTATACATCAAATCAATGTAATATTTTAATTATTAATGTATAAAGTAATATTCATAAGTGCACAAGTATATTATGTATAAAGAAATATGGATAAAGTAATATTCATAAGTAATATGTATAAAGTAATATCCATAAGTACACAGGTATATAATAATATAAAGAAATATGGAATAAAATCAAAAACAAACTTATAGCGTTGAGAATATTCAAAATATATATGAGCTAAAACTTAAAACCAAATTGCTCATATGCAAAATCCAAAAATATTAAGGAACTTCTCACAAGCACAAAGAGCATTTATAAATGTTTTTATGAAAGACCGTACGAGAAGAAATATTGTAATTCGTAGGGTCTTCATGAATAAGCAAAAGAGGTGATCATATTCATATCATACTTTGATACGATAGAAAAAAACCCCAAAATAAAGGAAGAAAAAACACTAAAGAAGAAAAGTAAAAAACTCGTATGACTTATTAGATTCTTTCACAAATCACAATTTCAAAGCATTTTTTTTTTATCTTTTCTTTACTTCTCTTTTGGCCTAGAGTATTTAGAATTTGCCAATTTTATGTTTTTTTTATTCACTTCTAGCCTCTAGGCTGGATATTTTTTTAAAAAAGAAATGTAGCCAAGTTTGTAGGGCGTTTACAATGATATGCGTCGCTCGCCCAAGCGCCTTTTGGGCCTCAGGCGCGCACCCCAAGGTTTGGGGCGTGCACCTCGCAAAAGTGGCGTCCCAATATAGTGCCAAGGATGTTTTTAGGCCAAATTTACCATGGACGAGCCCCGAGACGCGCCTTTCACAACAAAGATTCTAACTGAATGTTTTGGACTTTAAAATCTAATTTGGTGCCATTTTTGTGACATTCATGTCTATTATAGTTTGAGAATATTTGATTAAGTAACTTATTTATGTATTTACCTTTAAATTAACAACAAACCATATTTGTTAGATCTCATAAAATATGCATAACATCATAAGTCTAACAGACATATACATGCATTTCGATTAATTCACAGAGATATAATAGAGATAATAAAACATTGCCGAGTCTTTAGAATTTTTTTTCCTCATATCATTTTTAAAAATAGGTAAATATTAGGTAACAAACATGTAGTCGGTTCTCTAATTTGATACTCTTTTTAAGCATATATTAATTATGCAACAACTACATGTATTATTTTTATTTATATTTATCATATATTTTCGATTGAAATGTCCAGTTATATAATTTTATAAAATATAAAATAAGTATACATATGAACACATTCATTAATTTACTCTCTATATGAAATTTATTAGTTATGAACTTATGAATGGCTTCACGATTAGACGCAAGCTACAGTTGATAATTTTTCGTCTATTTGATCAAAAGAAAAAACAATAATAAATAATAAAATTCGTATTTTCTAAATCAACAAACAATCATTAACAATTAAAATATTATTTTATATATATTAACAATTAAAAATTACATTGATTTGATGTATACAACCTACTTTTCTTCCAACACTCAAATACTGAAGCTACATCCAACTTGAGTTTCAAATTTCTAACACATTTTTCAAATTAATTTTCAAACACCCAAACCAAACCATTGAAAATACATTCAAACGGGGTATTTCACTGAATGGCATAATATATCTTTGTTTTCAATGAAGAGTATTAATCGCAAGCCATATATGTTCACATAATTCAACTCTCCCCTTGCCTTTGTAACCTATACATTGTGTCATACCCAAACTAACTAGTAGATCATATATTTATCAGCGAAAAACGACAAATTAGACCCAATATTTTCTTGTTATTGAAACTATACCCATCCCCTTTTTTTTTTTGCAATGTTGCACCCCACCTTTGACATTTGGAAAATGTTATACTAGACCTATTTTTCTGCAAAAGAAAAAGTCACAATGCAGGGGTATGACATATGCAAATGTTTATTAAATTCGAAAATACCCCCAAAAGTTCAAAAAATACCCCAAAACACTAAAATAACTTCTCATAATTCGTAAACACCCCCAAATAATCGTTCAAAAACTGCCCCCAAGAAGTTATTTGGGGGTGTTTACAAATTAGGAGAAGTTATTTTGGTGTTTAGGGGTACTTTTTGAACTTTTGGGGGTGGTGTTTTTGAATTTATAAAATATTTGCATACGTCATCCCCCGCTATATTTCTTTTTTTGACGAAACAATTGGTGTGAGTACAATATTTTTTAAACGTCAACGATGTGGTGCTGCATTGCAAAAAAAAAAGGGTATAGCTTCACAAAAACGCAAATAGGTTGAGGCTAATTTGCCATTTTCCCCTCTTTATCACTAACCGTGGAAATGAGTGGCCAACTTGTGACTCACTTTTTCGGAAAACCTAATTCGAAAAATCATCGACCTCTTTATTGGAGTTATAATCAATGCTAACCCTATTTTTCCTTCACCATTCTTAAAAGCATCACAAAGACCTACCCCCGTGTTGGTGAACCTTAGATGGTGCTCCCAATGCCAGCAAAACGGATACCCCATAGGGACACACCTATAAGAGGTTTGTCAACCCCTCTCACGATAGGGCTCCCTATCTACGAACGAAGTTCTCTCCCAAAAAAAACTGGTATCAGAGTACGATGACATGTAACCTCCTAGCCCGCATCAAACACTCCTTTGAAAATAAAGTGATAAAATTAAACGGTGGACTACTCATCTCATGTAAGACACATGGCATGAAAGATTCAATGGCAACAACTCTCTAAGATAGTCAATATCCTCGAAGACAGTTGTCAAATGACAAGTTCCCCCTGCTCAGCTCCTATGAACATGCACACGAACACTTGTCGAAGAGGGACATGCATAAGAATGCCATTTGTACTCAGACTTACTCCTATATAAGGAGAGAACACATCGGAAACAAAGAGGGGGAGATGGCATAAAATTATTTTTCAAATACAGGTAAGGCGTTATTACCCACCCCCAAAATTCTCAAAAAATAAATAACTGTCAATAAAATGGTGCCGTCTGTGGGAACGCCACAAGATATTGCCTTCGAATACGTTTGAAGAATTCCTCCCGCTACAACCATTGAAAGCCCTGTAACCGACAACGATCTCTGAGAACGCCAAGAAGATACGGACGAGGAGCCATCGATAACCCCCTCTCCCCCAATGGAAAGATGGGATTTTATAAACATTTCCTGATCTGTCCATTAACGTCTCTTCAAGGATGCCACTCAGAGGAGTAGACCAAAGCTGGCACATCCCCGTGAGGGCCTACCCCGACGATTCTATCGGGAACGACATGGTTCAGAAGAATACGAGTCCCATTTGAGACCAAGCTTCCAGCGAGCTCCCCGGTATCACGATACCCCCTCGCAAAACGAAGGGTTGAGAACCCGCTATGAGGACAACCACGAGAGAGGACTAAGGGATTTCAAAAGAATAAGGAATTTGTACCCTCGAGACCATCAGCCGCCCCCGCTCCGATAGGAGTGGATGATTCCTTGTGGGATATGGTTAATAGCTTGCGCAAAGAGATGATGACCCCAGGAGAAGAACCCATGTACTACGACTCTCCCTTTGTCCCAGAGATCGCCCAAAATTTGGTCCCCTTGGGGATGCGACCCAGCAACCTCACCGTGTATACGGCGACAAGAATGGGAGAGACCCGCAAGATCACATCCATCAGCACATAACAACTATGGATCTGGCATCGACACCCAACTTCGTCCTCGGCCGATTGTTCCGAACTACCCTAGCGGGTCGAGCCAATGCCTGGTTCTCCCAGCTATTCCCCGATACGATATCCCATTTCAATCAATTGGCATGCTTGTTTGTACAGAAATTTGTATGTAACAGAAGATGCCCCAAATCTGCTAGCCATCTCTTCACTGTCAAACAAAGGAAGAACGAGTCCCTATGGGTTTACATGAAGCATTTTTCGGATGAAGCATTAGATGTTTCGAACGCCAATCCTTCGATAGTAGCAGATATCTAACCCAAGGACTTAGAACGGGGGATTTCTTTAGATACCTCATGGGTAACCATGGCAAAGATATGAACGAGCTCATAGAGAAGGCCAAAACCTATATTATCATGGAAGAAGCGGAAAACTCTAAGATCCGGGCAGAGAGTAAGAATCACGAGCAAGAGAAGAGGTCTCAATATAAAATGAAGGAAGAGAAGATGCCCTCCCTATGAAGGGATGACGGAAGTGTGGTAAAACGACATCTACGACCCGCGCCGCTACTTTCTCTAACGATCACCCCTGCTGAGGTGCTAAACGTCATGAGGGGAAGTAACGACCTGCAATGACCATTGCTCGTTAAAAAGCCCTACAAGAAAAAGGATACGGGTAAGTTCTGCAAGTACCATAAAACATATGGACATATTACGGATGCCTGCACCACTCTGAGGAATGAGATACATCGGCTTCTAAAAGCCAGATACTTGGGAAACTATATGAAAGAAAATAACCAAGAGGCTCCCAAGTCTAATGTATGGAAAATAACTTGATCCCAGGGGACTGCGGAGGAAAGAGGCCCTAGCGCCAAGTATCGAGAGAAAACCTCCCACCAGGGATTACCCCCACCCCCAGAATCATACTATGATAACTCACCATCAGGTAGGACAATAAATACAATTGGGGGATGGGATATTTTGGTAACACTCTCTGGGAAGAAGAATAAGTATCTGAAGGAGGCCTGACGTGTCGAGCAAGGGTTTGCCTATCTGTTTTATAAAAGGGGCCAAGATACCCGCCATTACCCTTGGACCTGACGACCTAAAAGGCATATTATACCCCCACGAAGATTCGTTGGTTATAGAGGCCACCATCTTCGATATCGAGATCCAACGCATCTTAATCGACACCGAAAGTTCGGTAGATGTCCTCTTTTTGCCCACCTAACTAGCGATGGGGTTGAAAAGAGAACACATAGAATCGGCTAAAGTTCCCTTGCTATGCTTCTTGGGAGAATCCTGTCGCACGTTGGGAACTATAACTCTGTCCATGTCTTGAGGCGAAGGCACCATGAGACGAACAGAGCATACCAAGTTTTCGGTAGTGGAAACATCCTCCCAAACCTACTACGCTATATGTCGGCGGCCGTCCTTACGGACGTTTGAGGCAGTTCCTTCTACGCTTCACCTTAAGGTAAAGTTCCCCACGCCATCGGGGATATGGGAAGTTAGGGGTAGCCAAGTCAAGGCAGGGAATGTCGAATGAATGCTATCCCCTCGAAAAATGATGAGGATGCTACTATGCTCGTTAGAAAACGCAAATTGGAAGAAGAGTTAAAAGTATAGCCCGTAGAAGAGCTAAAGATGATCGAAATAGTAGAGGGGGACCCCGGGCAAGCCTGCTAAAGTGGGGACCGAGATGAGCTCCGAGACAGAAGGCGAAGTGATCTCCATACTCAAACAATTCTGCCACCTCTTCGCCTGGGAAGGGCGACCCCTGGGGAAAATCAGTGATCGGGTCTGCCGGCACTTTATGAATGTCAAGACAGGTGCTAAACTGGTCCAACTAAAGAAAAGAAATATGGGGCCTGAGAGGAATAAGATCATACGATATGAGATACAATGACTGCTTAACCTACAACAGATTCGGGAGGTCTGATATCCTGAATGGCTATCCAATGTAATCCTTGAACGATGCCTGCCCAAAAGATTGCTATCTCCTACCCAGGCTAAACCAGTTGGTCGATTCCACAGTAGGATACGCCCTATTATCCACGGTGGACGGGGACCACGGGTATAACCAAATCATGATGGCAACCATAGATCAAGATAAGAACAGCTTCATCACCGATGTAGGAACCTTCTGCTATATAATAATGCCTTTTGGTCTGAGGAACGCCGGGGCCACCTACCAACGCCTGGTGAACCTCATGTTTACTGAATTGATCGGAACATCAATGGATGTATACGTCGATGGCATGATTGTTAAGAGTCTGTGAGCGGAGGATCGTCCGGAGGATCAACATAAAGCCCTGTCGATTATGGACAAATTCAAAATGAAAATTAATATCAGAAAATGTTCCTTCGGCATAAAATGAGGGAAGTTCCTTGGATTCATGGTAATGGAAAAAGGGATAGAGGTCAACACCGAGAAGGCTAAAGCCGTCATAGACATGCCTACCCCTAAGACTATTAAGAACGTCCAAAAATTGACCAGGAGGATGGCATCCTTGAGCAGGTTCATCTCCAAATCGACAGACAAAAGACTACCATTCTTCAAGATACTTATGAATATTAAGGACTCCCAATGGACCGAGCAATGTGAGGTAGCCCTTGCCAAGTTAGAAAACTACTTGGTATGCCCCCAACTATTGGTAAAGCCTATACCCCAGGAAGAGGTATTCGTATACTTAGCGGTTGGGGAGGAAGTTGTAAGCGCAATACTAGTTAAGAAAACAATAGGGAACACCTCCCCTTCTACTATGTTAGCAAAATGCTGCAAAGGGCGGAAAGCTGATATACGCAGACTGAAAAACTAGTGCTAGCCCTAATCACTACCGCTCGTAAGCTGCGGCCCTACTACCTCTCCCATCCATTCACCGTGCTAACTAAACATCCCGTGCGCACTATCCTTAATAAACCCGAGACTGCGGGACTATTGGTGAAGTGGGTAGTAGAGCTTACGGAGTACGATGTAGGGGTGGGTTCGGGTAGCTTCGGGTAGGGTACCCGTATATTCGAGTAGAGTACCCTAATATATGGGTAGGGTAAAAACCCTACCCGCTACCCTATCAACATTTGGGGTACCCGATTTGAGTTAGGTACCATAACCATCGGGTAAACTTTGGGTTTGGGGTACCCGAAGTTCATCCAGTGGCCAAGAAATGACCACTGGGAGGATTGTAAAGAAGAGTTGCCTTCGGGTACGGTGCAATAGCTCCTCCTCCGACTGCTCACTCTTCTTGCCCTCCAAATTATTCTGGTTGCTAATTTTTTTGATGCCATCATTTATTTCCGTAAGTAAAATTATGAGACCAATAATGGATAATTTTCTTGAGGAAAAAAAGGTGGTAAGTTCTGTAACTGATTAAAGTGTTTGATTGAAGAGGTTGATGAAAGTGAATTTTAGCTAATATCGTGTTTGAAAGAAAAAAAAAAGAAAAGGACAGTGAGTGTGGCGTTCTTTTGAAAGAAAGAGAAAGAAAATAGAAAAGGAAAAAAAAAAGAAAAGAGAAAAAATAAAAATAATATATGTGTAATAATATATTCGGGTACCGGGTACCTGAATGTTTCAAAAAACCCTACCCGAATTACCCTAATCGGATAGGGTACCCAAATTTTCGGGTACGGTTCGGGTGGTGATACCCGAAATTCGGGTATTACCCGACCGGGTCGGATAGGGTACCCGAATTTCGGGTATGATTACCCACCCATACTAGGATGTCTCCTATGCCCCCAGTCCTTCAATTAAAGCCCAAGTGTTGGCCGACTTCGTCATGGAAATGGCAGGATTAGAAGCAATTCAGAACCCTTCTCTATGGCACGTGTTTGTGGATGGATCTTCCACGACCACACACGGAGGATCCGGGTAGTACTATCCAACACCGAAGTGGAAGGGGAAGTACTCTACTTCGCTGTTAGGCTCGACTATCCCCTATCCAACAATGAAGCGGAGTATGAAGCCCTGTTGATAGGGATGAGACTGGCGCAAGAAGGGGGAGCCAGAAAGATGGTGGTCCACAAGGACTCCCAAGTGATTGTACATCAAGTTAACGGTGTTTACGAAGCCAAGGAAGAAAGAATGTGAATTAAAACTTTGTGCATTTTTCATATATATTCTTTCTTACACATCGATAAACTTGTTTTTGTGTACATTAGATATAGTTACCTAAATATATCTTACTATATAATAAGAATGGATGTCAACACTAGAGTAAAGCTGTTGTCGTTGATTTTTCGTGTTCCGATTTTGCCCATGTAAGTTCACTAATTACTGTATTATGTTTGGTTGTATAGTAATGAATATTTAGAGGGCTCGCACGTAATTATCGGTTGGGACTTGCAAACTATTAAATATTAAAAAAATGCAGAACAATCCTTTTATTTTCTAAATTATTTCGATCTCGTTTCGAGAGTTTTACGTTTTGCACTTACGGTCCAGCTGTAAATTGCCAAATAGTCCGTTAAATTTTTTATTTTTTCGGATTCAACCCAAAAGTTTTATGTTCTTTATTTTTTGGGCCCTGAAATAAAAAAAGAGGGAAAGGCCGCAACTTTTGACCGAGGAAAAAAAGAAAGAAAAAACAGAGATGGAGAGAGAGACGGCCGCTATTTTACCCAAGGCCCAATGTTTTTTTTAAAATATACTACCTATTTTATGCTAATATTGCATATGAGACCCCACAAATATAAATTTCTAAACAAACCCCACAAAATGTCACGAATTCTACAGAAACACCTAAAAAATTAAAAATATTCCACAAAGTGTTTAAATTTAAAAAGAATCTCACTAAACATTACAAATTCTTCGAATACACCTGAAATTTTCAAATTACACAAAAGATCCATAATTTTATGGTATGGAACGGTTTCCCCGTAATACGCGGGGGTCGCATATGTTAATATTTGGGCCAAATCTTCTACTATCTTGTCTAATCTTATTGTTAACCGTATAAAATAAATACGAGATTAAAGAGAATATTAGTCCTAAATAAGAAGGATTAATAAATGGACAATACTGTTGTCACGAGTACTTCCGATGAGTTGTACCCACTCCCAACGAGGAGGCCCATCGGGTGTGACCAATACCGCTTGGTTACTAACCCAAAGCGGTACGAGTGGCCATCCGACGAAAGCACCTAGTAACGAGAAGAAAAGCTAAAGTGACGAGAAGAGTACGGATGAACCTATTCATAGGAATGGCGATTAAGACGTGTCGCGAAACTCGCGCCCCACGTCGCCCCTCAAGAGACGCGTGTCGTCCGCACACGCTAGCCGCTGAAGATCCTCAACGATCGAATGCCTACCATCATCAATGATCTAACGGCTAGGACGAAACCGTTAGGCCTTCAATGCTACGGACCGTTGCTTCTCCACTAAGCGACACCATAACTGCTCATCGAAACCGCCACCAGGCCGTTATGCCCCAAGGGCAATAAGGTAATTACCTTTGCAAAATTTTAATATGCACTCGTATATGTTGCAATCCCCTCGAAGACTTGAAAAAAGGTATAAACCCCCTCGGGAAAAAAGGAAAAAATCCTATCCCTTCGGAAAATTTGGAAAAAGGGGGAAATGGCCTACTTCCCCTTCAGAAAAATTTTGAAAAAGGAGAAGAGAAATTTGGAACTTTTTATCCTCTCGGAAAAATCAAAAAATAATGGAAAAAAACTCAATTTCCCTCGTAAAATGGCCAAATTGCAAAGAGGAAATAACACAAAGCTCCTCAGCTTACAAAAACCCCAAAATTAAAATTTCCCTCGCCTCTACGATGGCGATCGAAATTTGGGGGGGCTAGTGTTAACCGTATAAAATAAATACGAGATTAAAGAGAATATTAGTCCTAAATAAGAAGGATTAATAAATGGACAATACTATTGTCACGAGTACTTCCGATGAGTTGTACCCACTCCCAACGAGGAGGCCCATCGGGTGTGACCAGTACCGCTCGGTTACTAACCCAAAGCGGTACGAGTGGCCATCTGACGAGGGCACCTAGCGTCCCTCGGAAAGTCACGATGAATCAAGACCAGATATCAAGGCGGCATTGGATAAAAATCAAACCCGGATGGATCCGCCTGATTCAGATATCCATCAAGACGCCGAGCAGGGCCCCAACGGAATCCCGAGTCCCAGAACCTTGACAAGAATGCTTCCTTGCTATGCACTCCCAACACAAGTGCCTTCGGAGCAATGCCCCAGACGGCCAACTCAAAGAACGGAACCGCACATTGATGCAAGAACCAGAGAACAACACTTTTCGGGCACTCGGAAAGAGAAACGCCTATCCACGAAGGCTAAAAACCCCTCGGAGTTCAACTCACTGGTGAACACCCCGTCGGAGAAAATGTCCAGAATCACTTACTTCAGGATACCTCCCTATCGAAGCAGCATTATCACTAAGAGGACACCCAAACTTGGCCCTCAAGTCATTACTAGAGGCAATAAGCCCTGGGAGGCAAAGAAGGCAGCCTACCACCTATCGGAAAGAAGGAGAAAGCCCTCGGAAGAAGATAAAATAGTACAGTCAGCACTTAGTAGATCAAGATAGACATTATCTTATTGATTGGTGTACATTGTGACACTTGTATTCATCCCAAAACATAGCAACATGCATAGCGACACCTGTCAACATGCATAGAGACACATGTCCCTAAAGCTTTCTATATAAAGGGAGGTGATCTCATAATCAAAGGGGAAGAGAGGAAGACTGACTATCATACAAATGAGTGGATCATAGTGAATAAAGGAAGGAATGTTCTTGTTACTTTGTCTCTTTTAATAGCATTTAGCTTTTGAACCACGGATAAGGGCGTTCCAACCCAAACAAATAATTCAGTTAATTAGGTCATAATTCCAAACGTGTTAACACTTATCTTGTCTTATCTTATTATCTTCTTCTAATAATAATATGAATGAAAAGATTCCTTGTTAACATTTCATCATGCTCTCTTCAACTTATTTATTTATTTATTTAACCAATATCTTTTGTTAATTTTACTTTGATCATTTTTAAATTTTAAAAAGACCTCACAAAATTTTAAAATTTTTAAAAAGACCTCACAAATTTTCAAAATTCTTTAAAGACTCCTAAAAACTTTAAAATTACAAAGAATCTATAAATCCCATATCTTGTCCGAATTGATCTTTTTCATCGTCCATCGTGACAAGAAATTAAAAAGTTAGATCCTGGAATTGAAGTACGGAAGTCAGAAAAGAAGAAATAAGAGAATGAATGATTAATAACTATTTCATGCAATTCCAAAAGACATAAAGTTTCGGGACAAAGGAAATAAAAAATTTGGTATTGAAATTATAGTAAACAAAAGACAAAGAAGAAAAATAAATACATGTATTGTGGACACACTTATACTGTTATACACAAGTACAACTATATAATGCTATACTGGAGTTCAACTAACAAATACAAGCAGTACATTGGATCCGAGATCACACTATGATCAGGCCGATGGATCTCAGTTTGGAAGTGCACTTATGGCCATATGTACTTGATGTTTAATGGGTCTGGTGGTGGAGCATGGTTGTGCCCGGTCACTAAGACAATCTAGTGTATCAATGAGGAGTATTGGTTGGACCTCGTGAAGGTATACTCTTCTAAAGATTGATTTGAGAAATAATAAGATTGTACAACTACATTTGAATATGTTATGTCTCTTGCATTGTAATATGTCTACATGTACTAATGTCCATATTTTGGTTCTTAAAAGGTACATCCCTATATGCTGCAATACAAGGACGAGCAGTTTCCATACTTTGAGGATTGGGCATAGTTGTTTAGTAAGGATCGTGCGACTGGAAATGGTGCTGAAGACTTGAGTGCTGCTGTGCATAATCTATTTTCGAAGGGGAAAAATGTCGTGAATGAAGATGAGCAGCCCCACTCAGCTCCCAACACGAGTACTCAGACTGACTTTGTTGATCTGGACATGGACGAGGGAGGCAGTGACAATGATGCGCCCTCCTCATCTGGACCTTCTAAGGCGTCAACCAAAAAGTTGCTTAAGAGGATCAAGAAAGAAAAAGGTATGAAGCGCAGAAGTGAGAGTAATCCCCCTGTCGAGAGTGCTCCAAAGACACCAACATATGTGGATGAGTTCATCAAGAAGACCAATGATGCCATGGAGCGCATTGCAAACCTTTGTGTTGCTCCAAAGTTTCCTGAAGATCCTTCTACAACCCAGAGGAAGTCTCTCTATGTTGCTCTGTCCAAGTACGAGGAGTTTGACGAGGATACGAAGATCGATCTTGTACACCATTTTGCACATTCTCCAGCCGATGCCGATGTCTATTTTTCTTTGCTAGAGGACTCCCAACTATGTCTGGTTTTCGTTTTGAATACCCAAATAATTGTCGGGTTTAATTTATATTTGAATTATCGCATTTCTGGTTACTATTTAGTTTTTAAGTAAGACGCCGTTAATCCTTACCCCCTCCTATTTTGTGATCCAGTGTTGACTGATCTTGGAGTAGGGCTAACTAGTATTTTGTTTTGGATGCTTTATTCATTATTCATTTTGCCACAGGGAGCAACGAATTGGCATGTTTGCAAGTGATTTTCTTTAGCAATGTGCGAAAAACTTGTGTGTATGCTTTGGTAGGAAAATCTCTAATTGTGCATTTGTGTTTATGATACGGTTAGTGGCATTGTTCTACCTTGTACTCCATTACAGTCCCTGTGTTTGATCTCATAGATAAGTTTGTACAATTCATCATGAACATAAACATTGAAATAAAAACAAGTAAAAGGAGAATAACCTCATAGGCCATCCTAGAACACCTCGACATACATAACTTTTCCTAAGAATTGTAACAATAATATGCGACTTTGCGAAACAGGTTAGGGTCACACTCACACTTCCGCTAAAAACTTACGTGCAACAACGGTTGATTTACTTTGCGTATTGACCGAAATAATGGACGGTAAATGTCCTTATTTAGTAAAAGAGAAACGAAGCCATCTAAAAGTCGAACGACTTTGCCGAACACAATGCCACCGAGGCAGTTGGTTTGCCGTAGTAGTTAGTGATTTGGTTTGATTTATCTTTTGCCGGTTTAGGGAAAGTGAGAGCAACTCAGTAACGTCGGAAATGTGGTCGGATGCGGTTCTAAATGACATATCCTTGCCAAATCGCGAAGTGTCTTTTTTTGTCTTGCATGTGGCGTTGATAATTTCCTCGGTTGTGCATTTCTTCTCCCGGATCTTCTTAACATACTCCCTTGGTAGTACGATGCGGGCTTGAATTCTCACTTTCCCGAAAAGCATTGCCAAATCGCCCCATGCAAACTCTCCATACACCTTGTACGCCTCATGCATCGTGAATTTCCCATAAAAATTATTTCATCAAAAATTAAGAGATTTAAGATAAAAATACTCACAATATTGTGTACGATATACAAGATAAATTTTTAGAAACGTAAATAATATAAGCGAGGAAACCTCCTTAAACTCGTCCCACACTTCTGGGGCCGTTCGAACTTCATTATTGTCCATATTCCATACCATTCCCACATGACCAAGTATGTTTTTTGAAAACATAGTGCCGCTCCGCCCATCTATCGAAGCGACAAAGAATCTCATCCGCCGTGAATGTTGTGTCATGGATGTAGTTGATCGTGTCCATTGCATGTCCGACTATGATATCGAGAAACTTGGAATTTTTTAGAGGAACACACCCATGCTCCGAGTTAACTTGCTCCTTCAACGCATTGATGAGCGTTTCGTCGATGTCGGGAATCCATTCGTCATTGTAGAACACCAGCCTTTGAAGCTCACTAGCGTTTGGCAACATACTTGAGATCAAATGAGTTTTGGAGAGAAGGGGGACACTTTTCGAATTGATAGAATTTTCTAGATGCTGTATATTTTGCAAGAATGAGACTATTTTATAAACCCACATGTGCATATTAACACATTTAAAAAAAACAAAAATGATACAATAAAAAAGTGAGATTTCATGAACTTCATTGGTTGAGTACCTCACAATGTTCACGTGTAGTCATGCCAAAATTAGTGACATAGGGAAAAAAAGCAAACAATAAAAGCACGTATGAAAACAAAATAAAGGGGAAGGGAATCTCTGATTCATTCAAAAATAGCATGCCTAACTTATTTTTTCATGGCATACTTGTACAACGTTGGGTTAAAATCTGAAAATTGGTGTCATGAGATCCTTGGAAAATCCCATGACATTACCCCAACCAAAGTACACCCCCTACTTAGCCAATTGCATAAAAGGTAAATTGTCATTACTTGCAATACTTAATTAAAATACGAAAAGACATAAGAATGCTTAATAACAGTTCATAATATCCAACAATGAGTAACGCTCCCTCTGTTGTCGATGATGAAGCTTGAAGACACCCCACTCACATAACTTGCACGACGCCACAGTTGTTTCACCACATCATCATCGACAACGATAGGTCTCGCAATTGTTCCCCATAACTCATAAGGGAGTACAACAGCCTCTTTAACGCAAAACACGTTGTCATAGAGTTTGTAGTGTTCGAAACCATGAATGCGAAAATGTTTCTCGATAGTGTTTTCCTAGATAATTAAGTATGAATCGAATTACGAAACGATTTGAACCTAGAATAACATTTATCAATGAAGAATAATAAGATTCAAAATTCAGATTCATACCCTCTTCAAGTAGTGGACATATTCTGGACCAAAGCTCACTAGATTGGTTTTAGACCAACAGTCGAACCTAACTCCAAGAACACTAACCCACCGATGAAATGTCTCAATGCGATGCCGCGTAGCCTTGATCTTCTCTTGTATCACGTACAATGGGTATTTCTTGCCAGCACCATCCAATATACGATCTTCCACATCTAGCACCGCGTATTTCATCTCATGCACACGGGATATGTCGTGCTTCTTGCCATACCCATATAGTACCAACAACACGCGAAAGGATCCATCGGGTCCCAGGTCGGGGTCCTCAAAACACTTTTTGATCCATTGGTTCCGTCTGTAAGGCATGATTCACAACGATAAAAACTGCATATTAATCGTAAATATTCATAAGTCAAAGTAAGGCGTTAATGAAAAAACAATGGCCAATACGAAGCATCAACATAAAGCATCTCTCTTGCATTTCAAATAACGAGTTCATAACAGTACAATAACATCCACCACAACCAGATTCAACTAAACCAAACAAACAACATTGAGGAACATTTAATCACTTCACTTTTGCGAGAAAGAAACAATGATACATGGAATTACAACTAGCACTAGTAGAAAAACTATGACCCAAGCTACAAATAGCCATCCTAGATATGGACCTCTCATTCATCCCTTCCACACAAGACTGAATCAGGACACTAAGCGGGAGTGTGTTTGTATCATTACGGGCACCAACTTCGGTTCTCGGAGGAGTATGATCTGTGTATGAGTACTGAGTAGTAGTGTTGTTATCGTTGTTATCGGATGCGTCGCCTTTCTCCATTTTGACATTAGATGAGGGCTTGTTATTGTTCATTGTACTTTGACTTGGGATCATTGAAGGTGGTTGACGGTTAAGCCGTGCAAAATGAGGCATTAACAACTCGTCTGCCCAAATGAAGTAGCGAGTGTGTCTTATTTCGGTCAGACAAATGTAGTAGAATCTACAAGGGCATCTACCTGTTTTAGTTACCATACGGTAATGCATAGGACCACGACCACACGAACAGTTGACGACAAATGGGGCATACATCTACAACAATCGAAATAACCAACCGACTAAATTAACTAACATTTTCAATCAACCTAAACCTAACGACAGCTCCGCGTACGATGAAGACCAGAAACACCAAAAATTAAAACACAAACAGCAAGTATGATCGCCAAATTAAAAAAATATGCTTTAATAAACCCTAGAAATTTCGGACAATCAAAATCCAAATCAAAATTCATGATTTAATTACCACTCTACCAAGGAATAGCAATTTCGTACAACCAAAATCACAATCAAAGTTGTTAGAGTTTAATTAACACTCGACGACTAATAACAAAGATTTGCATGCACTTGAAATCAAGCATAATCAGTCATTCCTCAGACAACATGAAACAAGAAATTCTAATTTCAAACAAAAATTGATGCGGACAACAAGCACAAAGTCGAAATCCTAAACAATGATGAATATAGCGGTTGAAATCGGACTTACCTTGTTAGTGAGGGATGGATTTCGTAATGGGTGCTCACAATTTACGCCGATTTGACTCAATTTCGCCACAAAGTTAGAACTAAGGTTAGCAACAGTCGGATTTGGGAATAAAATTGAAGAAGTCTGTAGAAGGGAATGAAACGCTAAAACCATTATATATCTTGTATTTTGAGGGCAATATAGTCAAATTACGCTAATATTAGATTTAATATAATAAACCAAACAATTTTCGAAAAAAGTGGACTTAGTAATATAAGAATTTAACATAGAAATCAAACCCTATAATAACCGCACTTGTATTATATATTACGGCTTTTTATAATGAGTTTTAGTATATCCGGATATGGCATAATACACAAAACCAAACACCCCCTAAATCTTTTAGTTACCCACAAATTCTCCCATATCTTCTCTACTCAATTTACCATTTCCAAAGAAACTAATCAACAAAAAGGTCAATTTTCTGTTTTCTCTCTCTCTCTCTCTCTCTCCTCCCATAAGCTCATCGACTCAGTCCACTCAGGTCCTTGGCCGCAAATTCCAACTTCAGTTTGTTTACCTTATCATCATGAACCATCCTATTTCCCTCTAACACCGCCACAAATACCCACAATGGTCGGCAACGGCAAGCTCCGCCGCTGGCGAATCTCCTTCCACAGATCTTTCTCAAGCTCCGCCGCCCGTAAAAAGGAGCCTCCGCCTCCGCCTCCGCCGCCGGCGGAGTTCCTCTGCCCCATCTCCAAATCCCTAATGTTCGATCCCGCCGTCGTCACTTCCGGCCAAACGTTCGAGCGCACCTGCGTACAGGTCTGCTCAGATTTTAACTTCACCCCCACTCTCCCCGACGGGTCGGAGCCCGATTTCTCCACCGTCATCCCTAATTTAACCTTAAAAACCGCTATCCTCAACTGGTGCTCCAAATCCGGGTCGGACCCACCGAATCCGCCCCTTTATTCGGATATCGAATCCCTAATTCGCCCTCACACTCTATCCAAAAACCGCCAAGCTGGTCACCAGATTCCTGTATCGGAAACCGAGCTGCTGTTGACCAAGGTTACGGAGGCTCCGCCGCTTTTGCACTCCCGCGCCGCCACGGAGCTCAACGGACGGGGTTTTTACTCGTCGTCGAGCTCGCAGGAGTCTGTGATTGCCAACGGAACTCCGCTCTTGCCCTTTGCCACTCGGCCGTCCTGCTTTTCGTACTCGTCTTCGCCTTCAAATTCGTCGGAATTCCTCCCCGACGAGGTCTTGTCGTCGTCGTCGTCGTCCTTGGTGACTAAGGACGAGACGTATGTTAACAGAATGACGAGTTTGGATGTGTACGAACAGGAACAAGCTGTGATTCAGTTGAGGAAAGCTACGAGGAGTAACGAGGATGAATCGAGGTTATTGTTGTGTACAGAAAGGATTTTACTTGCTTTGAAACAGTTGTTGAATTCGCGGTATCCCGCTGTACAAACAAACGCCACTGCGGCGATTGTGAATCTTTCGCTTGAGAAGGCTAATAAGATCAAAATCGTGAGAGCTGGGATTGTGCCTTATTTGATTGAGTTGTTAAGGAGCGGATTTGAAGAGTCGAGGGAGCACGCTGCAGGGGCGATTTTCAGTTTAGCACTTGAGAACGAGAATAAAACGATGATTGGGGTGCTGGGTGCGTTACAGCCGTTATTGCACGAGTTGAGATCGGGTGGGCGGAGGAGCCGACACGATGCTGCATTGGCACTCTATCATCTGAGTTTGGAACAGAGCAACAGGGTGAAGATAATTAAGCTTGGTGCTGTTGGGTTCTTGCTGGGGTTACTAAGGGATGAAGAGGTGTCATCTCGAGTAGTGCTGGTGGTGTGCAATCTAGCTGCGTGCGAGGAAGGAAGGGCGGCGTTACTGGACGCGAATGGAGTGGAGGTTTTAGTGGGGTTGTTGAGAAATGGGAGCGAGTTGGATTCTCAGGCGGCTTGTGAGAATGTCGTGGCTGCGCTTTTCTCGTTGAGTCAGGGGAGCTTGAGGTTTAAAGGGTTGGCGAGGGATGCAGGAGCGGAGGGGGTTTTGCGAGTGGTAGCAGAAATAGGGAGCGAGCGTGCCAGGGAGAAGGCACGGCGGATTTTGGAGGGGTTGAGAGGGAGGGAGGACTTGTTGGGGGAAGGGGAGGATGTGGATTGGGAAGCTGTGATGCAAGGTGGGGTGACTCGGGCGAGGTACCGAGTTAGTAGTAAGAGTCATGGGACAAGCTCAACTGAGTTTTGAGTCGTCATGGATCTCGTATGTGAGTGATTTTAGTTGTGATGACGACAATGTGTCGATCTTATCGAACGATGGTGATGGATTGCATGTGTAAGTGTTATTTAGTTGTGATGGCGACATGTGTCATGACTCTTAATAAACTATGCTATGGGGTGGATTGCTTGTTTAAGTGATATGTAGTTGTGATGGTGACATGTGTCGTGAATCTTAATAAATGATGGGCGGATGGATGGTGTTCTCTCGTGATCTTAATACATAAAGAGCAGGGGATGGTGTCCTGATCTTAATACATAAAGAGCGGATGGTTGTTTGTCGGACGGTGCCGTGAACTTAATACATAAAGAGTGGGTTGTTATTTGACGGAAGGCAACCGCAAGTGGCTGTGGTTTTGCGTATATAAAGTTGGTATATTGGTGGATTCATGTCGATATATTGAAGGTGACTTTTATGTCTTTTTATTTTCTTTAACTTTCTTTTTGTAATGCCTAGGGGATAGGGGCCTAACAAAGTTTGCTTCTTTTCGGTAGAAATAATTGTGAAGTTATTGAGATAGGATTATGATTGTGAGCTTTGGATTTATGTGATTTATGTATATATATAACTTTTTATTAAAGCAGGAGACTTCTAATTGTAGGCTACTTCTCTATTTAATAACAAGATTCTAAATTATACTTGTCAAACGTGTCGTGCCTGAGCTTTCATGACTGTGAAGTTTCCGGAAGCTAGCTCTTATTGTCTTTTTTTGGTTGGTTATATTAATTAATTTGCTGATTGTGAATCAGAGAATATGTTATCTTTGACAAGGCTATTTTTTAAAAGTTATCAGTCAAAAAAGGGAAGGGATTAGACAACCTTTCCGGCGCATATATATATATATATATATATATATATGTGTGTGTGTGTGTGTGTGTGTTTGACCAAACGAATGGGACTTGAAAAGCATTCAATTGCTGCACTCTCCTTAATCCTTGGATTACTTATTTTGTGAATAATCAATAATCTTTAGACATTCTTCTGAGCATTCAACGTTTATAATTCAATGCTCAGCATATCTGGTGATAAAGCTTAATTTTTGCTTGAGCTACCCTTTTGTTTTGGGCATGTTCAATTTCAAAAACACCAAATAAATTTGGAAGACATGCTACAAATTTCGTTTTTTACCGGATATTTTCGATTAATATACAATTATGTTTTAGGAATAAGATGTCACTCACTACAATTACTTTCAGCCGGCACTTCTTTAGTAAGACCGAATAGAGAAGAATCCTTGTGCGGCGTTTGATTTCTTTTTCCTACTTTGCGCCAAAGTGGCGTACCGAAATGTAAAAGTAAAAGTCGGATCATCCACTTGTGAGTAAAAGGTTCAGCATTTATTGAAAGATACATGGGCCTTGTAGGATAAATGAAATACATTGACTCCGTTTGGATGTATTTTTTCTTGTTTGATTATGATTTGGCTCACTCTGGTTTGGGTGGGTGTTTGAAAAATAAGTTTAACATATATTCGTAATAATGTCTTTAGATAATAGGATTTATAAGTTAGCCCGGTTCTTTTTCAAGGACCAATTTCTTGTGTTGTTCTAACCTCGATATTTATTGTGTTTCTAGATTATGTTATGTGGTTCCTTTGCGTATCGAGATTAATCAGCTTGGGCTCCGTGAGATCCGAATCTTCTGTGCCCGTCGAAGGTGGTCACTTGTATCGGCCACAATATTCGCCACCAATTGGTTTTTTTAATTTTTTTAACTCGTACATTTTACATAAATCCCTTTGGAAATTGTTGGTTGATAATAAACTTGAAAATTAGTTGAAGAGTAATGATAAGTACGTCAATTTTCCTAAGAACAAAATAATTTCTTGTAAAAGTGCAATTTTAACTTTTCTAAAACCAAAACTAACGCCCCCATAATAGATTAAGATTTCAGGAACAATCAAATTCAAGATCAAATAAACTCCCATAATCATATGAATTCGACATTTCTAAAATATAATTTGTACTTCTTGTTTTCGTTGTTGCTAGTTTGATTTTTAAAATTAATAAAAGCTTTAAAGAAACACATAGCATATGCTTAATTCTTTTCCGATAAACATAACTTAATAATAATAATCTTATTAAAGTAATTAATCATTGTACATTAATATTATCGGAAAGGAGCTCCAGTAGTAATTAACATCAATCTTTTGTTATCTACTACTGTATATAATAAGAGGAATGTTGTGGTCATGGTTAATTGCGAGACAATTCTTGTGTTTTTTTTTTTTTAACTCTTTTACTATTGTTCTTAGAGTTTCTTATTATTTACTTTTGAGCGCAATTTTATATTGCAAAACAGCCTTTCAAATTTAAGATTTTCTTACTTTTGTTCCCAAAACTTTTTGTTGTTTGACTTTTAAATTGCAGAACACTCCTTGTGGCTTTTGCCTCTTACACTTTCACCCCTATAATTTCCTACCTTTTTTGGGCCCCATAGTTAATTAAAACACGGCGCTTCAATTTTTTTTTTTTTTTGTATTTTGGGCCCAAAAATTTATGGTATTTGACTCATTATGCCGTCCATTTTTCTTTATTTGCAGAGTCCAGGTTTTCAAGTTTTTCACCTTCGCCCCTAAACATAACAAACGACTTTATTAGTGTGGCGAAACTAAATGACGATGACATATACATAGCAATATTTTAATTCGTCGTAAGAGTGGGATGTGGTTGTTGTTGTTGTTGTTGTTGTTGTTGTTGTAAGAGTGGGATGTGGTGGTGATGGTGTGTTCCATCGATGGAGGAGCGGGTTGTGGTGGCGCTGGTGCGCATCTTCGGAGGAGTGGGATGTGGTGCGTGTTGCCGGAGGGGCAGGATGTAGTGGTGGTTGTACCCGTTGCTAGGGGCGTGGGATGTGGTGATGGTGGCGTGCAATAGAGTAGGTAATGCGTCAGGGCTGTCGATGAGGAACTCAGTGGTGGAGGTGGAGGGGGCGGCGGAAGCCGCCGTGGTGAGAGAAGTGGAGGAGGGACGACATTTTTTGAGTTCCGATACTGCCCCTACTTTAACTTTATTTTTCTTGTTTTGCTCTTTCTTTTTTCTCTTGTAACTGATAATATATGCTCTTTGCCGCTTTCGCTGACTATCATTAGTAAAGATATATTTATATATTAGAGAATTGCAGGTTTAAACAACACACCAAATTGCAAAAATATCTTAAAAGTTGTCAAACAAGTTTAACTATTTAACAAAGACCACCAAGATGGACCATTTCCTTGATAAGGAAAAATTTATCCGATTATTATGTTAAAGTCCATATATAAAATATTTACACCATAATATTAATAATATCAACGATGGCTGCATACATCGGCACGTGCTACGCACGTGCCATTTTTCTTAGTATTGTATCATATTTAGAAAATGTTAATATTTTTAGAATTTTGGAAGATACATAAGTATTCAACCTAATTTGGGCCTGTTTGGTTCCAACTATAAAGATAGATACGTCCCTTTATCTATTGTAATAAACTGTTTGGTTTGAATGTTAACGCATTCGGGCTATCCGCCAAGCCCATCCAAGCCCGTCGAAAAAGTGGTTTTATCCACTGAAATCCATCTCTCTGCCCCCCTATGATAAGTTATCTCTGCCATTGGATGATAATTCCCACAAACGTGAATTGTCCAAATTACCCTCAACTTTACACGTGTTGCACCACGATTGGATCGTGAATTAATCAGATTTTACCACCCAACACATAACCCTTCCCCCCCCCCCCCAAAAAAAAAAAAAACACATTGTGGCTCTGAATCAAAATTAGGGTTCCTCAATTCACAACCAACGGCGACAAAATTCTGACGAGCGGCGCAACCCTGATAACTCGTACCCAGGTAAGATTTTCAGACTCATCCATTCTTTAAGGTTGTTCTCTTTACGATTTTCTCTTTTCTAAAGTAGTAATTCATGCGCGACGCAGGAGTTTGTTCGAAAAATGGTACCTTTGCGCAATCTTTCCGAAATTCATAGTGTTTGCAGGTATAATCACACTCCCTTTGCACTGGTTTCGGTAGAATAACCTGGATTTGTTCAATTAAATTTCGGTCGATTGCACCCATGTTTAAATCCTGTTACATGCGTTAATTAAACTTGTGTATAGGTTCCACCATGGTTGAGTATTAGATTCCTTTATGTACTGTGTTGATTTTGTGTGGTTGTGACAGTCCATAAATCCTTGTTGTTTTTATGGTTATGAATATTAGGGCTAGAAATTTAGGTGCCTTTTATATGGATGGTGATTAGTGTTAGTAATCCGCCACTGATAGACGTTAAGAACACGAACATGATATTGGTGTTTAATATTTGGGTGATATTGTGTTGTCCCATGATCAGATGGATCATCATCCAAGGCGAATGCTAGTGTTAGTGATATTGCAGATTATACTGTTGAGGGTTCGGGCAGTGTTGTTTATGAGCATGATGCACCAACGCGTATTAGGTCACGTAACCTTTGGAGGAGAGAAGCAGTACGATATAACTTGCTCGGTAAAATTCCTAGTATCAGGGAACATATGGACAAGCTAACAGTTAAAAATGACATAGATTTCATTAAGAACTTAAGGATGGACCGTGAGTGTTTTGATAAGCTGTGTTGGATTCTACGAGAGGTGGGAGGTTTGCGTGAAGAGAAGTTTGTAAGCTTGAGGGAGCAGGTGACAATGTTCATAAAGATCATGGCACACCACGATACGAATCGGGTAATGTGGTTCTACTGGCAGCGTTCCGGTCAGACTATTAGCCGTTACTTCAACAAGGCACTAAATGCATTGTTGAAGGCAAGTGAGCTTTTTCAGGTTACGCCAATACCGGTACACGAAGACAACGACAATTGCAACGAGCCATGGACTTACTTCAAGGTTTGTGAATTTAAATTGTTTACAGTTTATATGAATACTATTTTCACCTGTTTACGAAGTTTTGAGCCATTGCTATTCTTTATTTTCCATGCATAGGGATGCCTTGGTGCTTTGGATGGTACACTGATCGACGTGACGGTGCCATTGGAGGATCAATCTAGGTACAGATCTAGGAAGGGTCGAATCAACGTTAATGTGCTTGGTATATGCGATATTAACATGAAGTTCGTGTACGTGCTGTGTGGTTGGGAGGGCTCTGCCGCTGACGGGAGAGTATTGAGAGACACTGTCTTTCGTCCTAATGGGTTGAGGATTCCAAAGGGTAAGTAAGTTGTCACTATCCATTACTTTATTTTCTAAGGCAACTACTACCTGGTAGACTCCGGATACGCAAATTGTGAAGGTTTCCTTGCTCCTTACTGCGACATGCGATACCATCTGAAAGAGTGGGAGACCGGTAGAGCAGCCCCCCAAGACCACCAAGAGTTCTTCAACATGAAGCACTCCAGAGCCCGTAGTGTTATTGAACGGGCATTTGCCAAGATAAAAAAGAGATGGAAGATTTTGAATAGGCCATCCAATTACCCTATTAAAGTCCAGAACCGTATTATAATGGTGTGTGCCCTTCTCAACAACTTCATCAGGAGGCATATGTCGGACGATCCCATCATCAACTCAAGTGACGATGAGGACAATGGCGATGATGACCTCGATGACGATGACAATGACGACAGTCCCCCTCCAGATTGCATTGAAGGTCTAGGGAACTCTGCTGAATGGAACCAGTTCAGGGACAATATTGCTATGCAGATGTGGAATGATTATCGTGCACGTTGGCGAAGCCGCTAGTGTTTCAGTGGTGTGGGGCATTGGTTTGGGGTAGGATTATGGGAGTTGGTGGATGAGTGAGTGTGAGCATGCAACTTAATATGCTGCTTATTTGGTGAACTTATGAACACTTCTATTCCTTTACATATATTTTGTAGTTGTATGACCATGTTTTTTAAGTGATTTTAGTCGTCGAATGCACCAGACAATTCTTTTTGTTTTTTAGTACATTTATATATGTGTACTCATATATATTCTTATTGTGCTTGTTTAATGATCTTATTGATTTGCATTTCATCACTGAACTACTCTTTGCTGATTGGCAGGTAATATCAATAAATATGTCGACATGTATTAATTTCCATGCATAATGTGTTATGGTGTATGGAAGCTTTTTTAACTAACTGGAATTGTTGTTTATTGCAGATTACTGACATTTGAGATGGAAGCATCAAGTGCTAGTTCAATTCCAAAGGCTGCAGGAAAGGGCAATAAGGGCAAGGGAAGACGAAAGGCAAGTGAGGACAGCGACAAAGGTTCAAGGCGCGTGTGGACGCATGAGGAAGAATAGGCACTGATCCATGATCTGTATGAGTACAAGGCATTTGGGAATAAGGTGGACAACAATTTCAAGGCTGGTTACGTAAGGGACCTGGAGGAGTTCATCAGGAAGGAGATTCCCGACATCGACATCCTCGGGGATCCTCACGTGAAGTTCAAGATCACAACCTGGAGGAGGTTCTACTCTCACCTCTACTCATTGTTTGGGGTGACTGGTGGTTGTGCTTCGTACGACCCCGAGACACAGAAGATCAAGCTTACTGATGAACTATAGTGGATAAAATACAAGAGGGTGAGTCATTGTAACAATAATCACATTTCAATCTTTAATTTAATTATAATATCTTGTAGTTGATGGTGCTCTTAATTTTGGAAAACCCTTGACATTCATATTATATGCACTTACAGGTCCACAGATATGTGAAGACGTGGCCATTCTATGAGGACTGGGAGAAACTATTTGGAAAGGATAGGGCTAATGGCGCTGGTGTGGAGGACATTTCAGCCGTTGTTCAGGATGTGATCAACAACCTAAAGCTTAATGGCCATGCCAAGCCTTCTGATGAGGATGTTGCTGGACCTAGCCGAGTGAGGCATATGAAGACTGAGACTCCCTCGCCCCTCAGTGCTAATGGAGATGATGTCCCTAGTGATCTTGATATGGGATCTAGTGGAACTAACTACAATCTACCAGCGTGCACCAAAGACAAAGTATTTGCCAAGGCTCTAATGAAGAAGATGAAGAAGGAATGTGCCGAGAAGAAGAGATTGGCGATGGAGAAGGAAGCTAATGAGGTGCCTCCATACATGGAGGAGTTCATGCAGAAGACTGAGGTGAGCATTGAGAGGCTACTGACTGCCTTCACCCAATCTCAGGCTGTTGTGGATGATCCTGAAACCAAGAAGAGGAAGAAGATTTTTGAAGAACTGGAAAAGTATGAGGAGTTTGATGAGGATCGGAAGATGGTCTTGGCCCACAAACTAGCTCACAACAAGGTAGATGCTGACTCCTTCTTCAACATGCTTGACAACTCCAAAGCCAAGTACTTGAAGTTCATCCTCAAGCAAAAGTCTGCCAAATAATTCAGTGAAACACCCTGGTAGATTGTCTCTCAAGCTTGTTGAACATTTATTTAATTTAAATTGTTATTTTGTTGGTTGCCTGATGCAATATGAACTGCTCAACCTTTTGGCCTGATTGGCAGGTGCACTAGTGTGCACATTTTGTAAATGTGGTCTAACGTAGCTCACTTGAGTGTTGTTTGCTTTGCCCATTTCAATTTGGTTGTCAAACAATGATATTTAGATTGAAAAACCTTTTCTGTGTATATTTGGAGACTGATGTGATTGCAATATCCTTTGAATGGGTTATGTGTCAAGTCTTGAGTTCCTTTTATAGGAGAATGATGGAATCTTAAAATGGGAGAGCATATAATAATTGGCCAAATCTGCTGATTGTATATTTTCAGAACTCATATTTCCCATGACTAAAGTAAGGCACCATGTGACTGATGACCAAGGAAAATCAGATGAAAACACTGCTTTTTAAAAGGAATCTATCAGACATAACAGGACAAAGTAGCATAGAAATAAAACTCACTCATTCCAACAAAACACCAACAAACTGTTAACATCAAACCAAGTACAATTCACATAGGTTAACTGCAACATGAACTGGCCATTATCAAAATGTTACCATCATGAAAAACTAATGCCATCAAACAGACCAGTTCCAGCCAAATTGCATCAACACACCCAAAACATTGTAGCAAGTTTATAAAAAAAGGATAATATGATCAAAGCACTTCAATCATAATAACATAATGTACTCATGTCAGATAAGTTGAACCACTTTCATAGGTAACAGACCCCCACCCATTAGTGCACTGAAGCCACTGAAATACTCAGTCTTGTGGCTTCTCCCTCACATCCTCATCCTCTGAATCAAATAGGAAAAGTGGCCGGTGAGGTGTTCCATCATACTCTTCTAGAAGTTTTGCAAGGTGGAGGTTTCGAAATACATCAATATGAAGGTTCCAAGGCTCACTGTCATCTAGCCTGAAGTATCTTTCCTCAAATGTCTCCTGCTCGAAATGAAAACTTGTTAGCACCAGTTGAATATCTTTTTCTAACTAACAGATCTAACTACTATAAATAAGCATTGAATGTATGCAAATTTAAGAGGTTATTAATGAACTTTACATTGTGCTTTTTGTAGTTGCCTCCAATACAGATCTAGTTTGAAGCATATATGTAATCAACCCCAGGAAGCTTTGTGAACTCCACAAACATCATATACATGCGCCTCAGCGACCCAATCTTATAGCGAAAACGTTCCTTCGACACTTCCTTCCTAAGAAAACTTGTCAGGTCTTCTTGTAGCTGATCTATGGATTGCAAAACTTCATGCAAATTGGTCATGTCTCTAGTTATACCCTGGTCCTTCAAGAGGCACAGTAATAGCCTCTCGCCTCTTCGACCAAAGAACTCGTCCTTGAAAGTATGTTCAAGCTTCTTAGTTCTGGTGAACACCATTCTACAAAAGGAAATAAATCATTTCATGATTGCTAATGCAAACTAAAGATCATGTTCCATCAGTGAATCATGACAAACTAATCATCACATCATTACAAACAAAATATCATACAACTAAAAAATCAGTCATGCCACATAGGAGGAGATCAATACAAAGTTCGACAAATATTAATTTGAAAATTGACATTTATTACAGATACCAACTTCTTGGATCACATAATTCAACAATCTTGTTTTAGACTTACAAACCACAATATCAATCACAAACTACAAATTAAACTAGTACTTAACAGTGGCAGCTCATGATCAATCTAAACTACACTCATTTCCTAATTAAGGTCAAACAAAATACAACCAAAAGCAGCATGATAAAGAACATAACCCATCCCAAAAAACAACACAACACAGCCACACAAGCTAAGGTCCTATTCCCCCCCCATCATCTCATAGAATTTTGCAGCAATGGTCTTGACATTGACACCATTAGCAGTTGAAGTGCAAGAGTTTGGGCTAGTAGGGTGGTCAGGTTGTCTGTTGTGTGCCTCTTGGTGAAGATTGGTGGACTCAGTGAAAGTAGGGACTCTCCGGGACATGTGTGGCTCGACTGTTGGATTCGGGCGATGGGGAATGTGTTGGAATCCCTGACTACCATGTGTTGGTAGGGTATCTAATTCATCAAACCAGACAAACTGGAATTGGTGCCTACGGTTCTTCGGACACACGTAGTAATGACACCAGGGCCGCATTGAATTAGGACCAGCAACCCGGTAAAGCATTGGACCACCTCCATAAATGCTAGGAACAACTAGGGCCATCTACAGTACATATTTCATAGCGTTTAAGAATCAAATCTACTTCTTTAATTATGCAACAAGCAAATAGGTGAGTCAGTTGGTCAGTTGGGATCATATACAGTATGCACATATACACCAATCAAGTTTTCAAATCTGCCCATATCGCCCTTGACATCACATCAAAAAAGTAATCATGAAATTCATAGTTTTTGACAGGAACAATTAAATTACAAAACCCTAATTTCAATATACCTTTCTTTGGACCGTAGAGGATCTGCTCGATACACAACAACCATCAACAACATCCATTTGTACATACATGATGAAAACAAGTGATTATTTGCAAAAAATCGAGCGAAAAAAAAATTCGAAAAATTAGGGTTTGTTCGGATCAAATAATGAATTATTAGATGATAAGAGTAATAATCTAGGATCTTACCTTTGATTCTATCCGAAATTATGGCGAGATTCCCTCCTTCACGAATTATGGAAACTATCCGAAATTTTTTTTTTTTTTTTTTGTGTTCTGAGAAGAGAAAGAGTGGAGTGTGAGGAGTGTTCTGGACTGGTGATGTTGTTTGGGTAATGAAACATCAGCGGGGGTAATTTAGGGAATTCAATTCGCTACCCTTCGTAGTAAATCTCAAACCAAACAAGAAAATAAGTTGTATTTTAGCCTCTGTTGTGAAAGGCGCACCCCGAGGCGCGCTCGGGGCGCGCTTTGGGCGAAAATGCCATAAAATCGCCCACATGCGCTGCTGTGGGGCGTCAAATTTAGTGGGCGCACGCCCCAAAGTATGGAGCGCGCGCCCCAAGCGTGAAAATGGTGTGAGCGTGCGCTTATACAAAGAAGCGCACGCCTCACTAATCCAAAAGAAAAAGTAGTGTTTTATTATTGTTTCAGCCCACAAAGTAATGAAAAGGTAAGTGTGGGCCATGTATATATTTATTGTATATAAAAAGTAGAGAAGGTTTTACTGTTAAAAAAAAAAGTAGAGAGGGTTTTTGAAAATGAAAAGCCACCCAATATAGAAAAACCGTGATTGATACTATCAGCTATTCTCTTATATACTATATATTCAACTTTTTTTTTCTTTATTATTTTAATAATAAAAACCGAAGAGATGACTCTTATATACTATATATTCAACTTTTTTTTTCTTTATTATTTTAATAATCAAAAACCGAAGATTCTTTCATCTGTTTTGCATTAGTGTTAGCATCCTTATTAGAATATGTTGTCTTTTTTTTTAATGTTCTGTTTCCTTTTAGATTTTAGTTAATTCGAATATTATTAATGTTTTCCTTAAGTTCTTATTCTTTACAGCAGAAATATAGGTTGTTGTTTGTTGGATATAAAAATGTATAGTTATTTGTTCAAATCAATCAAGAAATATGTTAAATATTTAGATTATATTTTATGCAAAGGGAATATATTGATTGGGTCGTAGAGCAATTTGGTTTTAACTCAAACATAATTTAAATTATTAAGCTGATAAAAGTTTATTCCTTTGCTTTAATTCCTATTTTTTGGATTATTATATACTTTTTTATAATATTATATTTAAAAATTAATTAAAATATTAGTATTTATTAGGCTTACGCCTCGCGCCTCGGGGCTTACGCCTCGCCTCTACATATTAAAAACGCCCAGCTTGCGCCCAACGCCTTTAACAACACTGATTTTAGCTAATCGTTAATAATAAACATACAAACCAAACGGAATACTAAATAGATGGATAACGATACTCAGTAGGGATAAGGGATTCGGGCTATCACTAGCTACTATCCCATCTCCTGAACCAAATAGGCCCTTAGTACATAACTACTTCAAATTATTTTTAACTATTAGTTCGATATTTATGTGATTAGTATATACATAAATAATAACCCTTAACGTCTCATATATTTAACTAAGAATTAATATTTCATAATAACCCTTAACGTCTCAAAAGAATATGTTAATCAACACGTTGATTCTAATATATCAATTTCTTGGCTATAAATAAATTTGGTGAATATATATTTATATATGAAATAAATTCGGAGAAACGGAAAGATGAAGTACTTTTTCAGAAAGAAATAAAATGATAAGAGATCATTAATATTTTTATTTGAAATTATTTTATGCAACCGTTATATTACTGACGTGGTGCAACCACGCGACTGAGATTGGATAATAGGTGCGGTTATTACCAAAATTTTAGGAAAACTTAAGTCTGTAGTAACTATGGACCGCCAGCAACCACGTTACCAATGCAACGATTGCATGAAATAATGAGTTGTTCTATTTTATTCTATGCTATTATCCTTAATTGAATAGGAAAGATTTATGAGACTTGAATGGGAAAGAATTAACAAATTGGAATGTGTGTGATGTAGAATAATAATAATAGTAAGGATAGAGTTGGAGTAACAATTAAATTAGGATTTGCTTCTTTATTACTTAAAATCCATAAACCTCAGGCACCTCAGCAACCCAACCCCTCATACAATGTCTGAAATCCCTCGTAATTTATTATTTGGCAAAGCTGTTGGCCGTGAAGGATCTGCTGCGGCACAGGTGTGTATGTGTGCAAGGTGTGGCGCAACACCATTGATGATCCATCCTTCATCCAATCCATCTCGACCGTCAGATTCAGAACCCATCCTCCAATAGCGCCATCGCACACGCTATCATAGGTGATGAGCTCCAGTTTGGTTCTCTTTATTTACAATTTGATCATCATGATGTTGTTGAGAGAAAAATCGTTGAGGCTGAATTGTCTAACGGCGCGTTTGGAACCCCATGGAGCCAAAACCTTTATTATTTAATATGATGGTTGTCTTGACATTAAATAATTAGAGGGGATGAGGTGAGATAATTTATATGCACAAAAGTACAATCCTTGACTACTTTTACCCAGTTATACAGGGTCCCCATTACAATTCATAGTCCATCCAAACCTGATATTAGCCCACACTAAATAATTAATAAGGCCTTTTAAGGCCATCCAAACACACCGTAAGAATTCCAAAGTATTTGGCGATTCATGTAGAGGTATTATGCTCCTTTTAACCGTTGATGCAGACGTATACTTGTGGAACCCATTAACCAGGCAACATCGCAAATTGCCGCCAATCAAACCAACAACAACAACAACAAACTCAGTTGTTTATCAAGGGCGTATGCCTATAGGGCTCGCCTACCATGATAATGACTACAAGGTTGTTCAAATTGATAAGCATTTCTCTGATACTTTTATTGTGTATAAAACTTACGTCTACAGTCTCAAATTGAATACTTGGAGGATGATCAACAATTTCCTTGGCAGCAGACTGCTTGTTGGGTGCGGTTTTTCTTCACGGAGCAATGCATTATATTGCTAGGGGCTGGTTTCTTCACGGAGCAATGCATTATATCGGAACTGAAGATTACCGCCTTTTGTCGCTGCCTTTGGCAAACCTTGGTGATATTGACTATTTCGTAGTGTTCGATGGATGCTTGCTTTTGACTCTCTACAACAATCAAACAAGGGCTTCTGATGCATGGTTGATGAAGGATTATGGAGTTGAAAACTCGTGGGTCAAATTTTCCACCATTGATGGCCTCAAGCCATTAGCTTATTCCAAGGACAAACAGCAGATTCTTACCCAGAGCCATCGGAACGAGCTTCATTGTCGTCATCTTCAGACCCACTCCATCACCAAGGTTAGGATTTCTGGCTTCCCGCGCATTTTTTCTTATCAAACTTGTGTGGGAAAGCCTTGTTCGGCTCGATTCCAACCAAGAAGACAGATGATTAGGAACTCCAACTAAATGATTGTAAAGCCGTTCACGTGAAACTATGAGAAACAAAGGCTATTATTAGGTCTTGTTGCTGTTGAAGAACTTATATTCTGCTGCAAGTTAAGTTTCCTGGTCATGGCTTTAATTTATCAAGGTTATGTTTACTGGATAGTGCATAAGTTCATATTCTCTCAGTTATCTATATATATATATATATATTATGAGTATGTTTATCAATTACATAAGAATGAATTGTTCTCTACTTTTCTTCACATCCTCTCTGAAAGTATGTACCTATATATTTTTTTACTTTTGTTTCAGTTGCTAGTCTTTCAATAGTGTGCTTAATTTGCTCATATGTTCTAGTATTTGCTATTCCTTGTGAATCAGCAGCAAGGAAAGTGAGGTGAAGTTTTTATTCACCTTGCTGATTTATTCTATTCGGATTCGTGGGGTGTAGGAAAGTGAGGTGAAGTTTTCATTTACCTTGCGGATTTATTCGGATTCTTGGGGTGTAAGTACAGTGTACCCCTACTTTTGTGCAATCAAAATTGTTTAGTGACTGAGATTTTTATGCTTTTAGGTTGAAGCTCACCCTCACAGTCCCAGTATATCTTTATGAATTAACAGTTAGTTATTGGGTTTTTTGGGATTAGCAAAAGGTTGCATGAGAGGCAAATAAATTCTCCTTTTCTCTGGTAATTATGAATCTCAGTGTCTATGTTTCTCCATGTATTTGGACCTAACTCTTTTTTAGTAGACTCTAATTATTTAGTTATGAATGATAGTGATGGGTGTGATTTAGGATTGACCCAATATAACGTTATTGGGCCGGCCCATAAGCGCATCGAATACAGAGAATTCGATGCGCGCATCGAATTGACAGTATAAGCCTTCTTTATTGGGCCAGCCCATTAGCGCATCGAATCAGGTGTATTCGATGCGCGCATCGAATAATGATGATTCGATGCGCCTTTCTATATTGGAATGTGGGCTCCACGGGACGGGTTCTATAAATAGCCCGTCCCCTTGTATTCACAGGGGCTTTTTGAGATCTGAACCAGCTCTGCACAGTCAGCATCGAACTTGCTCCATTCGACACGAATTATATCGAATCAGCTACAATTCGATACGAACATAATACCGTATCTCCATTCGATACGTTGGTACGCATCGAATTCGACATCTACAGCACGCATCGAATTCGATACCTTCCAAATTGATTTCTCCCACAGATATCTATTCAGCATCGAACAGACCCTCATTCGACACGTCAACATCGAATACCTGCAATTCGATACGTGCTATTAACATTGTAATTTAGTTATTCTATCTAGAAAGCTTGTATTAAGTGTTCCGGACCAAGCTAGTCCGTTAATAATATTGGATAGCATTGTTTGATCTCATTTTGTATTATTTATTGTGTTCAATTACCGTGACGAAATAAGACCAAAACATTGGCGCCGTCTGTGGGAACACAAAGTATATTAGCTTGATAGGTAGTATGACTAGAATGACCAGATCCCAGAGTAAAGCTCTAGAAGGAAATACGGGAGAAGATCGACCGGATACACCTGAACGGAATATGCCAGATATTGTTGGACCGTCTACAGTACCCCCAGCAGTACCAACTCCGGCCAGGAAAGAGAATCAAGAACCTCAAGCTGAGGAGATACCCAATAACGAAGCCGATGTAACTGAAGCTTCAACGACGAGTGCCGCAATTCCAGATAGATTGAAAAATGAATTAATGGCAATGATAAAAGCCGTAGTGACTGAAGCACTCACTCCAGCGCCTCCCGCTATGATACCATCTCCTGTTGAATATTCTGAGAACTTGAGAGAACAAGGTTCAGTTATCCGAAAGCAAAAGGGAAAAGAAAAGGAAAAGTCTCAGCAAGAAGACCGAAGAAGTAGACATACTTCGGAGGGAATAAGGAGCAAAGGGAAACCCATTCATGAAGAGCGGGGAAAGAAGCTAGTATCTGTTGAGATACAATCAAAAAGGCATCATGAGAAGAGACAAAAGGAAAAAGAGGCAGAATGTGTTGCTGAGCGAGTAAGAAGAGAAGACAGAAGACGTTCAGAGAGCCGTGATTCCAGAAAGGAACGGGATGAGGAAGAGAATCAAAGAGAGGAATCGCGGAGAAGAAAACATAGAGATGATAGAAGACAGTTAGCAGGTTATGATTTGCATGGCAAGCATAACACATTGAGCACAAATGTTGGAAGATTGGAAAAGGGGAAAGCAACAGCTGAGACTCAAACAGTAAGGGAGGACAGTCTTGTAAATCGCAGTCCTTTTTGCCGAGAGATAGAGTTGGAGATTCTGGGGCGAGGAGATAAAATCCCGGAACTGGAAACGTACAATGGGAAATTTGATCCCCGAGATCACTTGTTCAAATTGGATAGGAAGCTGTCCCTTTACAGTTTCAAGGACAATATGCAAGCCAGGATATTTGCAACGACTCTATCGGAAGTGGCTGTAGATTGGTTCAATCGCATTCCTCCTGGACAGATTAAAAGTTACGCCAAGTTGAGAAAAATGTTCGAGGATCAATTTTCTAGCCAATCTAGACTGGTTTTGGATCACTCCCATCTATACACGATGAAACAGGAAGTTAATGAAAGTCTAAAGGACTTCATGAAACGTTTCAATACAGAGCTATTAAGGATTGATAGCCCGACGGGAGAAATGGTTGCAAGTATACTCTTTCGAGCAACTACCAACACCATGTTTGGTGGAGACTTACTGAAACGAAAACCCACCACCATTGAAGAAATCAACAAAATAGCCCAAGATGTGGTTCATTTTGAGGAAATGATGGCGACCAAAGTTCCTAATAGTGTGGCTGTGAGAGATAGAGAGAGAGGCAGAGAAGATCATAATCGCAATAACAGCAACAACATGAACAACAATTACAGAAGGGATAGTTCACCGAGAAGGTACACGCCGTTAAATGCCAACATCATGGCAGTCTTTGGGGCAGCTAAGAGGAAAGGATGGCTGAAGGATCCCAAGCCAATGAGGGAATCTAAAGCCACGATGTTTTCAAGTCAATTCTGCAAATATCATAATCAGAAAGGACATGAAACAGAGGATTGTATAAACCTAAAAGATGAAATAGAACGGCTAATAAAGGATGGCAAACTCGTTGAGTTTGTTAAAAAGGTACAAGAACAGGAGAAACATTTCAACCGGAAGAGAACTCCATCTCCAAGGAAGGATAAGCAGAGGATGATTGATGAACCGCAACTTTTCATCCTCAAATCGAAGATGGGAACGCCAGGAAAGGGATGATAAATATGATATCAGGAGGTCCTGGCGGTGCGGATTCCACCAATGGTAGAAGGAAGATCACAAGAATGGTTGAATCGGATAATTTTGTGGACATGGCCAGTATACTGAGAATCGAGCAGATACCGAATCACATTTTCTACAACAGATTTGAGGAAGCTGAGTCCACAAGCTATACAGATGTCAAATTTGAATTGCCCTTTGGTGATCACAGTGGATATAGCTAACTATGGAGTCACTAAGATGTTAGTTGATCATGGGAGTTTAGTAAATGTGCTGTTTAATTCTACGCTGATCAAAATGGGCTTGAATAATCAGGCGCTAGAATCAGTAAGGACATCTCTTCATGGTTTTGGAGGTCCAGAAATAATACCACTTGGAATGCTCAAGCTACCAACATCATTGGGAACAACACCACAGAGGAAGACGCTTATGGAAGATTATGTGATTGTTGATATGCATTTTGCATACAATGGTATCATAGGAAGACCTGCACTCAATAATTTCCGAGCGTTACCTTCAACTTATCATCAAATGGTGAAGTTTCCAACTTCTAACGGCACATGAGAGGTCATAGCAGATCATATCGAAGGATGGAAATGCTACGTAACTTCACTCAGGACTGGGCCACAATAAGAAGAAGCAGCGTCAAGGGTATTGCCTCCAAGGCATATGGAGCGTATCGATTAAAGATTCTGTTTCAATTTACCAATGTTTTTTTAGCATTTTGAATATTTTGAACAAGTTTTTATTCGTTCTCTCTGCTATAACACGCATGAGAGACAAGAATGTATGAACTTAAAACAGGTACCCCAAATCATGAATCTGGAGGACAGCACTGGAAGTCATGCAAATGAGCGATGATCAAAACTCAGTTCTATTTACATAAGCTAATTTGAACTATTCAAAGAAGATTATGTCTGATTATTTGATTTGCGTGAGTTTTATCTACTTTGTATAATGTAATCAGTGCAGGTCTGAAAAATCAGGAGAACGGAAACTCTGCCCCAAAGTGGCACGAGATACTGAAAATTCCTAAAGAAGTCAGGAGAACGGGAACTCTGCCCCAAAGTGGCACGAGATACCGAAAATCCCTAAAGAAATCAGGAGAATGGAAACTCTGCCCCAAAGTGGCACGAGATACCGAAAATCCCTAAAGAAACCAGGAGAACGAAAACTCTGCCCCAAAGTGGCACGAGATACCGAAAATCCCAGAAGAAGTTACAGGGACGGAAACTCTGTTCCAAAGTGACACGAGATACCGAAAATCCCTAAAGAAATCAAGAAGACGAAAACTCTGCCCCAAACTGGCACGAGATACCGGAAGAAGTCAAAGACGACGTAAGAAATGGAAACTCGGCCCAGAAATAACATGAGATACCGAATGAGGCCAAGGGCGAGAAATAAGAAAGAGCTCAGTAAAAATGCTCCAAAGGTAATGAATAGACACTACATGTGAAATGGTAAGCGTTGTAAAATTTATGTTTCAGAAAACATAAACAAATTCTCAAAAGATTAACAATGATAAAGCAAAAATATTATAAGAAAAAGAAAAATATTATGTCCAAAGCGACGAATATAATATCCTTTCTTAATGGTATAACAATTTTCAAAGGACAATACGAAATCATTGAGTTGTCAAAATAAAGTAAAGGACTGAGATAGGAAATTGAAATAAAAGACAACAGTTATTATCCCAGAAAATTAAGCAACGGATATTAAATTGTTTCAAACACATTAGAGCGACGCAACGCCATACACAAATTAAATTACGAATGAAAATTGTTCATAAACAAAGAAATAGTAAAACAGCCTTGGCAACAATCAGTCTTCTTCTTCATCCTCTGCTGAGGGATATGGTTCAGGCATTTCTTGCGGCGGTGATAATCCTCCGAGAACGAGATCCTCCTTATCCAGCAGTGAGGCAAACTCATCAGGTTCTGTAGCTTCAGAAGTTTGACGAGGTGGACGTTTCTCCAGATTTGGCCCCAGTGACAGATCTAACCAGTCTGGTTTAAATTTTCCACGAACATACTTTGTGGCATAGAACTGATGCACCATCAGAGCTTGAGCATTTCGAGCCACGTGATCATCTCGACCAGTGAGCAATTCTTGAAAAGTGTTGCCTTGGAGAAATCTTTTAGCAATTTCCAATGTTTGCTGAGGAGAAACCTTCAGAAAAGGAAAAGATGTTGATGAAAGTATTCATAAGAGAATGGGTGCCAAGTTATAAAAATAATATATTTTACCTCTTGAAGGCCTCGAAGGTAGCCATTCGAGTCAGCATTGAGGGCTTCCTCTTTGGCTGCACCAACCTCTTTCCTCAGCTCAGTAATTTGCTGATTAAGATCTTCTTTGAGTTTATCAGCTTCCTCTCGAGCCTCCTTGGCCATTTCCAAAGCCTTTTCCTTGGCGTCAAGGGCAGCTTGAAGCGCAAAATTATCAGCATTACTGGCAGTTTCCTTAAAATCCATTAAGGCTGAGGCCATCACATCGACGAAACCTCCCGCCTGACAACAAACGAACAGTTAGACCAAAATTAGCAAAGAGAATTCAAAGGAAATATAAGTCAAATAAGGAAATCATTACCGCTGACAGTAGATGCAGCGTATTTCGCTCCAGCCTTTTCCTTTCTTCATCGGAGATTGGAAGCGGGACGGACAGACCAGGCAACAATGCCTTTAAATGCTCGATGGCTTCGGCCTCAGAGAGCTGGTATCCAGCGGCTCGAGCTCGAGGACCCTGGCTAGGTCCGGCCATGTAACTTGGCCCAGATGCACCGGCAGGAGGGTTAGAGGCACTCGGTCTGTTAGTCTGGCCAATCGTAGGAGCAAACCCTTCGGTTTGCGAAGGATTCTGCGGCATCCTTTGTCTCTTACGTTGGACGAGATTGCCAGCATCCTCGCCGGTTTCAGTTGCTCTGCTTTCCGACGCTTCAGCACCGCCTGGAATTCCCTCAGGATTATCCCCCAGTAATTCCTCGAAAGGATCAACTGTTGGATCAGTAGCAGCAGCAGCAACAGCAGTAAAGGGTTCAGAAATTTTCTTCTTGCCCTTACTTTTTCTCTTCCGAGGAGGAGGAATTTCAGGCACAGTGTCGGTCTGGGAACTTGCCATATCCGCAGCAACAACCCGATTCATCTTTGCGTGTCGACTCATGAAGAACTTGTCTGCAAGTAAAATGAATCGTTAGAACCACAACAAGCATAAATTAAAAATCCTAATAAGGTCATATTAATTTACCAAGGGTCATCCTGCCATTATATTTAACTGGAGACAACCCAGCTAAAGAAAGGACCCGGTTTTCAACGAGTTTTTTGACATCAAATTGATGTTCCCTAACTAAGTGGGGGACAAACTCGCAATTCCATAGGGTTATGTTAACTCCGCTGGGAATCATTACCCTTGCCCTGGTATACCATTCCTGGCGAAATTGATTGAACTCCCCGTCGTAACTCTCTTTTATATAAAAGTATCTTCTTTTCCAATCCTTTTCATACCCGGTCGCCCCACCGTTCAAGAACTTCCGATTCGTTTGAGCCTTGATATGGTAAAATCCTTCTTCGCGTCTCACAATCTCGAATAACGCGTAAAACTCATTGGGACTTTGTGGTTGGCGCAAAGCCTTCATAACTATGATAAAACCCATGATATTCCCATATGAGTTTGGCGTGAGTTGCGCGGGAACGACGCTTATTTTCCGAAGAATCCATCTTACCTCATAGGGGATCGGGAAACGCAGGCCATTCAGAAGTTGTCCAACAAACACGGTCATATGTTTGGGTGGCGGGGTATGCATACGATCATTTGGGCCCGGAAGGACTATCTTGTACTTATCGGGTATATCAAACTTCTTACGAAGTCCCTTGCGATTATACTGAAGACAAGAGATGTATTGGTCGTACGTCATTCCTGGAACCTCGACATGATCGTCAAATTCCCTATTTATATAATCTACGTCCTCTTCACCCTCGCTCGGGGCGCGATTATCTATATAAATGGATGTATACGAGTCATCACTTTCCTCTTCGGCCGTTGTTTTTTCAGTGTTAGCCGTTGGGGCGCTAACCGCGGGTGGATCAACCGTTGTTATATCTATCAGATCGAATAAATCAGCATCGTCTGTGTTCGGCCTCGTAGGTGCAACTGAAGGTTCCCCTTTATTAATCTCCGCATTCGGGCCCGTGAGTACAACCGGATGTTCTTCTTTATTAATGGAACTGGAACTAGACCTAGAACCAGCACTCGACTCACTTCCACGAGTGGATCCACCGCTCACCATCTTTGATGATAACAGACTGAAATAAATTAAAAAACGAGACTGACTAAGGACGCATACGTCACTCCACACTCTCGTGTATCACTCATATACGCAGCATTTAACGTGTTAAAAAACTAAATAATCCAGCAAAATAAAAACTAAAATTTTTACCTTAAATATTTTCTCGGTAAAAGAATTTCTTGCTTGGTTGTTTATATCCTGCACAAAATAAATAGCAAATCAAAAACGTGCAGCGGAACGCTCAAAGCAAGGAGGAGCAAAAATCTTAACGCATCGAATTTTTTCAATTCGATGCTGATCGCATCGAATCACTTACCGTTCGATGCGAGTCGCATCGAACGACGCAAATTCGATGCGCCTTACCTGAAGAGCAAAATCTGTTGGCAGAAGAATGATCGTGCCAACGCTGCGTCCCCCTTATATAGGGGACGCGAGGCCCATCAGGCCCAGTTACGTTGCCGCATCGAATAGTCGCATCGAACAGCTACAATTCGATGCGTACTATTACACGCATCGAATGGTACACAATTCGATGCGTTAAAAATTATCTTTCCAATCCAAGTACTATGAACCGTTCTGAATTTACTACGAATAGGAATATCCCAAATCAGTACGAATATATTTTAAAGTTTGGAATACGATCTTTAAATCGATATCGTCTCCCAAACTGGGGGGACTATATGATGGGTGTGATTTAGGATTGGCCCAATATAACGTTATTGGGCCGGCCCATAAGCGCATCAAATACAGAGAATTCGATGCGTGCATCGAATTGACAGTATAAGCCTTCTTTATTGGGCCAGCCCATTAGCGCATCGAATCAGGTGTATTCGATGCGCGCATCGAACAATGATGATTCGATGCGCCTTTCTATATTGGAATGTGGGCTCCACGGGACGGGTTCTATAAATAGCCCGTCCCCTTGTATTCACAGGGGCTTTTTGAGATCTGAACCAGCTCTGCACAGTCATCATCGAACTTGCTCCATTCGACACGAATCATATCGAATCAGCTACAATTCGATACGAACATAATACCGTATCTCCATTCGATACGTTGGTACGCATCGAATTCGACATCTACATCACGCATCGAATTCGATACCTTCCAGATTGATTTCTCCCACAAATATCTATTCAGCATCGAACAGACCCTCATTCGACACGTCAGCATCGAATACCTGCAATTCGATACGTGCTATTAACATTGTAATTTAGTTATTCTATCTAGAAAGCTTGTATTAAGTGTTCCGGACCAAGCCAGTCCGTTAATAATATTGGATAGCATTGTTTGATCTCATTTTGTATTATTTATTGTGTTCAATTACCGTGACAAAATAAGACCAAAACATATAGGTTATTTGAAGCTTAGTCCATTTAATATTCTTAAAAAACATCTCAGTTCGTTCATTTACTGATGTAAAGTTTCTCCAATGCTAGCTGTTTGTCGAGTAATGGTATGTAGAACAAAACGTCAGAGAACTAATTCTCCTCCAAACAAGTACACATCCTGTTGTTAATAGAGAGGCAGACCTAAATATGAAAGGAAATTTTTGATATATTAATAGAGAGGAAAAATAAGAAGAAAAAATATGAAATGATCCTACAACTATACTCTTGTTCTTGCGGCAGGTAGAATCGGCAATTTATTCCACCACGTCTCAACGGGTTCCAATGCTTAGTCATAGTCCATAACTATTTGCTCTTTACCCTTCAAATTGCTGGCCAAACTAACTTTCATATTTTCTGGATCAATCTTGAAGCACTTTGCTTCCCGAATAAAATAAAGAACGTTTATATCTTTCTGTTGAAAAGTCAGCTTTGTCCAGCCACAACCTTGCCGACACTTCTCCTCGTGTTTCATGATCCGACAAAGCCAACTACAAGATGATGATGGCAAGACTAGGACATCTCAATTTTTTCTCCTCCTATAATATGCTGCGATAGCAAGAGAGAAAAATACAACGAGAGAGAGAAAACAAGAAAAGAAGAAAAAGAGAGAGAATTTAAAAAATACTTATTGTGTGTGTGAAAATATAAGTATTTGATGTTTATAATTGTGATTTGCGTGGAATAAAAGAGTGTGTTTAAATCAGTGTTTTCAAACCCGGCCCGGTCACAGAACCGGTGAGACTACTGGTTAGTGGGGTCAGCAGGTCGGATCGGTTGGACCACTGGTTGAACCGGTTTGTTGACTTTAGTCAACATTTCACAAATTCATAGTATTACAAATATGGTTTAATTTAATCTACTAGCTTATCTAATTTCTTATTCAAAACTTCACTTATATTATAGGACGAATTATCAAAAATGCCTGCTAACTTTTGCATTTAATCTTAAATGCCCGTTATTTCCAAACGCGCTGAAAATGCCCTGTATCTTTTAAAATTTCTACTAAAAATGTCCGAAATGAAAAATAAGCACAAAAAAACTTATTTTGTCTGAAAAATAATGTTAAAAATGTCATGTATCTTTTAAAATTCTACCAAAAATGCCTGAATTTTAAAACGCGCCTTTTTGATTCAGCAGTGCGTCTCTTTTATTCGGATGCCACGTCGGATAAAAAGTCCGAATTTTTAAAATCGGGCATTTTTGTTAGAAAATTTAAAACTTAACGGGCATTTTCAGCAGGTTTGGAAATAAGGGGCATTTAAGATTAAAGGCAAAAGTTAGCGGGCATTTTTGATAATTCGTCCTATATTATATATAGAAATAAGTTCATAATATTAAAATAAAAATGCTCAAGTATTTTATAGGTGATTGTTATTATGCTTATTTATTATTAGAAGACATGAGAATAAATTGTAGTGTTGGAGCCAAATAAATATAGAATCAGTCAAACAAATATATAATAATGAAGTTACCAAAACAATCAATTGTGCACATCTTCAAAATAAGTTGTGCTGTGCGTGTAATATATATAAAAAATCAAATATACATAGAACTATAAAATCAAATCTTCCTATAATTTATAGATTTATAAAACTTTGACCAATCATGTTTCATTTAAAGTTTAAACAAAGAAAAATATCTAATTATCGTAACATTCCCCTACAATTAAGCTAATAATGGGTAGATAAGATTGACAAAATATAAAAAAACGAAAAACTTATCATAATCGTGTTATCTAAATTTGGGAATTACACGGAAATTAATTATTATCCAACTATAGACCTATATACCTATATACTAGATAATATACTAAACATGCATATCAAATATATACCTACATTCTCCTACATTCTTTTTCTCTTTCTTTCGCATAGGTGAGTTTTTCTCTTTCTCTTCTTTCGCATAGGTGAGTTTTTCTCTTTCTTTCGCACAGGTGAGGGTGTACACAGTAGCTTTTTAATTTTTTTTAAATTTTGTTGATTAGCAATTAACAACAAGGCAATTTGCTAATTGCCCAAAAAAAATGGGGGTCGACCGGTTCGCAAGCAGAACCGGTCGACCGATTCGTCCAAGGCACGCAACAATCCGTTTTTGAGCCAGACCCGGACCGGTAAGGTCATCGGTTCCCGGCCAGACCGGTCGGACCGGCCGGTCCGGGTCTGAAAACAATGGTTTAAATCCCAACAACTGGTATCAAGAGCTAAGGTTGTGTTTCCATTCTCTGTAAAATTTCGTCTGAGATGTTTTGTCCCAAAACTGTGATTTCTTATCACGGTTGCGAAGCTCTCGTTCCGACTATTCCGAAAATATAGTTTCGAATGATCCCGATCGCCGGAGAGTGGCGTTCTAGGCCGACCCGATTTGACGTCAAAATTTTCTGTCCTAAAATCGTGCTTTGTTACTACCGTTTTGAAGCTCGTGTTGCGAGGATTTCGAATATATATTTTTCGAGATTTTTTGATCGTCGGAAAGCGTCGTTTCACGTCGACCGAGTTAACAACAAGTTAACAACGAGTTAACTCGGTCCAACTCAAAAGCGGGTGAAGAAGAAGGATCCATACCCGGATTTGACCCGCTGACCCGATCCAGATTCGGCCCAGTCAACTGTTGGTCCAGTCAATGCTCGGTCAGATCGGATTTGGCCCGGTTCAATTCTATCCAACTTGTTTCGACCCGGTTCAACTCATTCTTTATCGATTTTTGACAAGGTTAGAATGGTTCCTAAGGTTTTTGACTGTTCTAATCCAACCGTGTGCTCCGTTTCCCCAAATTCAGCCTCTAAATTTTGGTACAAGCAAGCTTGTTGAATTTTAACATGGAAAATTCAACGTCGGACACGATGATGCGGTTGACGCCAACAAATTACAACATGTGGAAGTCTCGCATGGAAGATTTACTGAATTTGAAGGATTTCGCCTACCCAATTGAGAGTAAGGGTGTGAAACCAGAGAAGAAGACAGATGAAATATGGACAAAAATGAACAAGAAGACGGTGGCTCAGATTCGTCAATGGATTGGCCACAGTGTGTTCCACCACGCTGCGCAAGAAACTAAGGTGTATGATCTTTGGAAAAAGCTTGAGAATATGTATCAAGCAAGGACAGCTCGGAACAGAATTCTGTTGATGAGGCGTTTGGTGAACCACAAGCTACAAAGTGGTACGTCTATAGCAGAGCATATGAGTCAATTCGAGGACCTCGTGAACCAGCTTGTTGCCGCTGATTGGGTCCTGCAAGACGAGGAACAAGCCATCTTGCTTCTCAGTTCTTTACGTGATAATTGGGAGACACTCGTCATCCTTATGAGTAACTCGGTTCCTGTCGGTAGAATATCCATGGAGATGGTCACAAACGCTCTCCTGAACGAGGATGCCCGAAGGAAGAAGAATCCTACTGAAGAATCATATGCCCTCGTTTATGAGAACAATGGACGAGGCAGAGGACGAGGTAGAGGCAAAGGTAGAGGAAGAGGCCAATATAGTGAAAGTGTACCACAATGATCGAACAACGTCACGAACCACGTTAATCAATATGAAGACATGTTGATATGCTATCATTGTGGCATTGAGGGTCACATGAAAAGGAACTGTCGTAAGTTCTTGAGAGAACAACTAGCACAAAGCAGTGAAAATAACAAGTCGAAAAATGGTGATGCGTTGGTCACCATATTTGATGATGTGGCATAGTTCGTACGAGAGGGATTACCTTTCTCCATAGTGATGTTGGAGAAAGAGAAAGAAGGAGTACATAGATTAAATTCTCTATGATGATTTCCATTTTTTTAGTTGAGTCGAGAAAAGAGAATGATGGTGTGCGGAGAATAGTTATATCTCCAAAATTTGATTTCCTTTCTCTATGGGTTTTCGAAGAAAGAGATAAGTGATGTGTTTGCCTCGTTCGAAGAAAGATCGGGTATACGGAGGTGCTATATATCTCCATGCTTCTTTGCCTTTCTTCAGGAGATTACGGAGAAAGAGAAGTTTTGAGCAAGGGGGAGCGTTCACCCCTACATATAAAGTCGTTCGAGGATGATCCTGGCGATAGACAAATTGTGTTCCTCTTTTGAAAAGAGAAGAATTAAGTGAGTGAAATACGATTGAGGCTCGAGGGGGAGACTGTTGAAAAGCCAGCTTTGTCCAGCCACAACCTTGCCGACACTTTCCCTCGTGTTTCATGATCCGACAAAGCCAACTACAAAATGGTGATGGCAAGACTAGGACATCTCAATTTTTTCTCCTCCTCCTATAACATGCTGAGATAGCAAGAGAGAAAAATACAATGAGAGAGAGAAAACAAGAAAAGAAGAAAAAGAGAGAGAATCTGAAATACTTATTGCATGTGTGAAAATATAAGTATTTGATGTTTGTAATTGTGATTTTCGTGGAGTAAAAGAGTATGTTTAAATCCCAACACTTTCTGCCAGAAATAGAAACCACCAAAGGTGTATAAATTTTAAATCACAACCATCAAACAAATCCATAATTCCAAAATGGTCAAAAGCTAGCTGACTTGGCCATTGGAAAAAAAGCAAACCAAAGATAATAAATAAATGGAAAAATTACTTTTTTTGCCATGTACTTTGTCTCAAAATCGCCTTTTGCCCTTTAAAACACCTGGTTGTAAAAAAGTCATTTGACTTTTAGTTTTTTGGCCCAAAATGCCCAATGGGCTTTCGATCGGGCTAGGTACCAATTTTCGCTTACATGGTTGCTGACTCGTAAAACACGTGACACCATGTAATAATTTTTGTTTGTCAACTTTATTTGTCAAACAAAGGAATTTACTACACTACCCCCTCCTTAATTATTTAATTCCTCACTAACTAATAAACTAAAAAAAGATAACAAACAAAAATATAGAAAGAAAAATAAAATATGTTCAGTCCCCCTCGCCCACAACCACACTGCCGCCACCACCTTTAACTCCCGCACCACTACATATCCTCTCTCACTACATCGAATTCTCTCACTAATCATTAAATTTGCTTTCTCTCTCATCATCTCAAAAAAGTTTTTCTGTTTGTTCATCAATGGCTGATCACAAAAGTTTTTTTTTTTTGTTTTTGATGGAAGACCCAAATCCGTCAACTAGATCTGCCACGACGATTGCTTTCAAAGAAAGAGAAAACTCCGTAAAATCGAAAAAATGGAATCCAAAAGGACCAAAATTCATGTACTCTTTCAACGAATCGCCGAATATCAACTCGCCGTCGCAGGAAAGATCCGATGAAGCCTCAGATTCACTCGATTTGGAGCGAGAATTTTGATGTGTGATGCGAGAAATCGAATTGTCACCGTATCGGGCGATTTCAACACGTTTTTTGTGGAGCAAAGCGTGCACGAACGAAGTGGTTGGGGTTAAGTTTCAGACGAATTTGCAATTTGAGATAGTTTCAAAGTCGACGGTGTGGCCGGAGAGGTTCGGGGAATCAGAGGCTGGTGCGAATGATTTAGCGATCTATTTTTTTCCTTCGTTTCTGTCAAACCATAGACTTTGTGATTGCTTGATTTTAGAGATGGTGCGTGGTGATTTCGCGTTGAGGGTGACTATGGAGAGCGGTAAGCTTCTTGTTTTTACGCGATGGATTTGCCGTTGAAGTGTAGGAGATTTCAGGGGGCGTTATATCTTTGGGGAGTAGTTATGAGAGGGAAAGAACAAATTTGGGCATTGTTTTAAGGTGGGGGTTGTGTAGTAAATTTCCACGAGTCAGCAACTGAAATGTTTTTTTTATTAAACACGTGACGCCACGTGTTATCCGGATCACCTGCCATGTAGGCAAAAATTGGACCGAGCCCGACTGAGAGCGCATTGGGCATTTTTGGAAAAACATTTGAAACATAATGGATTTTTTTTAAGCCCGGTTTTATAAAGGGAAAAAGTCAACTTTAAGATATAATAACGAGCAAAAAAGTAATTCACCCAAATAAATCACTTCCAAACTTCCTTTATTTTGCAGAAACCCCTAAAATTGCAATTGAGTCAGTTTATAAACTCCAAGAATGGAAAGCGGCAGTCGAATTAGATGTTTTGACCAATTTATTAAAGTGAAGTAAAACTTCTGCATTAACAACTATAAATATTTATCCATAAATATACAATATACTAATTCTACAAGAAAACTGGGCACCTGCAACGCTTTTGAGTCCACGCTTTTAAAAACGTTGGTGAAACCACAAATATAACTACGCTTTTTTCTGGAAGCGTTAACGGTTCACCCCCTGCGACAACGCTTTGAGCGAAACGTAGTTGGCCAGGACCTATGACAACGCTTCTCCAAATAAGCGTGGATGAACAACTGGTCCTAGCCCACAGTTTAGCTGAAGCGTAGTTGTACACTGGGCTTAGCCACCTTGAGGAATCTATCGTTGTTACGATGTACAATCTCAAGAGGATATTTTTGCCTTTCTTTTTTCATTCTATGGTGCATTTGCCATACACCTACCCTACAAGGCTAAAGTTGGAGGTCCAGTCCTTTACAGATGGATGTATCCATTCGAGAGGTACAATTTTTAAAGAGCTTAATCAAGTATTATAATAATAAAGAGCTTAATCAAGTATTATTATTATTATTATTATTATTATTATATTATTATTATTTACCTATCTATAATTGACAATTTTTTTGAATTAGGCGTATGTTTAACATTAATGGGTCAATGTTGAATAAAGCGAGGGTCGAAGAATGCATAGCCAATTCATACCTACTTTCAGAGCTAGCCAATTTGTGTTCTCCATGTCTGGATATCTCCACGCATACCAAATATAACTTCTTCAACAGGAACGAGACTTTAGATAGTACGGAGTGAGACGATGAGTTGTCCATGTTTCACAAGAGAGGGGCGCATGTAGGGTCATCGAACAAGAAGAGGCAATTAACGTTCGAAGAAAGGGAGCAAATTGAACTTTACACGCTACTTAATTGTATATAGTTAGACAGGTGGGTCGAGTGAGTTAACATTAATTTGACGTAACAATTACTTTTTTATTGATTAGTACTAACTTGTTCGTTTGTATCTCTCATGTTGTTTATAGAAGAGGAGTGCGATGGTCTTAATCCCATGGAGGTGCAGGCCAAGAGGAATACATAATACGTGGCATGTTTCAAGCACACTTATTCCAGTGGTAAGTGCGTGTCAGACGATTGTGTAAAACCGTTGATCGCTGGTCCAACCAATTCGGTGTTTCAGTACGATGGCTACATTGTAAACGGGTTCAAGTTCCACACATATATGCATTTGGCCCTAGAAAGAGTGATTGTAGCGGAATTTACGTCAAGGGAGACATGGGAGGATCCGACAACACCAACTTTTACTGGACTTTGAAAGACATATTAGATCTGGAATAGTGGGGAGGGAGAAGACCGCAATACATTGTGTTTTTCAAGTGTAGGTGGTATGATATTAGCCGACTAGGGACGGAAGTTCACAAGACTTACAATGTTATTGATGTTAACCCACGAAGTTCACTCGCTAACAACAAGCCGTTTGTTTTTGCAAATGAAGCCCTTCAGGCGTACTACGCCCTGTACCCAGAAATGAAGAACGACCGGCCGGGTCAAAAGGGATGGTTGTTTGTATCTACTATTCTGGGAAGGCACGTGATCGATATGTCATCACTGAGTGATTCGAACGAGGTGGAAGATGGGATGCCGGTTCAAGTGTTTTAAGAGAACGAATATGTAGGGTTGAATCTATTTGTAGACTTGAGCTCGTTTAATATGGATATCTAATTGGAGGCTGGTGAGTTTGAGGTGGTCGAAGGTATTGGTGCAGACGAGGAAGATGGAGTTGAACTTGAAGAAGGGGAGGAAGGCGCAATGGAGTTAGATTTAGATGATAAGTTCGCAATATATGTAAAAACTAACACAATATAATGATAAAACATCGTCAACCCGTATTAAAAAAAATTCACTAATTACACTAAAAGTTCAATATGGAATTAAAATAAAAAGTACTAAAAATTTAGTTCCAATTATACTATTAATAGTACAACATACAAAATTACACAAGTTAATGAAAATTACATTAAAAGCCCAACATGAAATATAGTACATTAATAGTACAACGTGAAATGCATTACATTAATAGTTCCAAATGAGTACATGTTTAAATAAAAATACTATTAGACACTCTCATCGTTGCTCATATCGTAAGTAACATCACCATCGGCATTTGCGGGCCCACGACCAACGTCACCATCACCATCAAGATCTACCGCATCGTCAACACTGTCAAAGAAAGCATCCTCTTCTGCACCACCGGCATCCACATGCTCATCCTCATCATCGTCGGAGTCGTAATCTAGGGCATATGCAGGCGATGTAGAAGAGTTGGGAACAAATCGATCATGCCTCTGACGTGGCGGTCGTGGCGACCTAGGAATCGTATAACAAGCTCCGGTTCTGCGTGCTAAGCCCATGAACGCTTCACTAGGAAACTATGGTGGTGCAATACCACTCGTCTAAGTAATGTGCTGGCTCAAGGACTGGATACGACCATAGGACGTCAACTCTCGGATCATTGGTCGTCCGCAACTCCTTGTTCTACATCTTCAAATCCTCGACATAGGACTGCAGGTGGTATGGCTACTTCCTGAACTTCATACCAAATGACTCTTGAGCTACCTCACTCGGTAAGCCCTTCGCCTTCCCCCTTCTTCACTCCTCCAGTCGCCTTCCCCCACAACTCAGGATCAAACTCCGGCCATTCTGCCGATGGTGGATACCTCTCTCTCAACAAGTCGATGTACTTCTTCTATTAATGTTTGTAAGAATGAGTGTTAACAGGTTTGGTATTTTAACCAGATTAACGGGATTATAAGAGTTAGAACGCCCTGTCCAAAGGTTCAGAAGCTTGCTTATGACGAAAACATCTCTCTTTTTATTCACTGATAACCATATGTCTTGCTTGTGTTGAGTTGAATTGATTATGATAATTTTGACAAGGGATACCCCTTATATAGAGGTATTTGGGGACATGTGTCACTGTGCATGTCTTTAGTAAAGTACAGGTGTCGAAACATACATGAGTAGGTAACATGTATCATATCTTTAAACTATTTATCTACTAGGCTCTGACTGGACAAAGTTTTATCCCTTCCGATGACTTGTATGTGGCCCCGATAAGCTGATTCTTGAGTCTTTTTCTCCGATCGGTTAGATTTCTTGGAAGAACTTTATACATGAGGTGGGGTATTCGTCCGATGTTGTTATAGCCCCAATAGGGGTCTATTCTCGTGTTTTAGTCTTCGTGATATATACTCCGATAGATGACTAACTCTAATAGGGCGTTGTTCTTGAGTTTTATCCTTCGTGATGTATGCTCTGATAGATGGTCTACTCCGATAGAGGGTTGGCTCCGATAGGGTTTCTGACCTCATTAGGGCTCAGTTATCATTTGTGGTATATTGTTCCCATGTCTCTTTTCCTTTGGTTTGTTCAATGAGGGGATGTTCTCGTATGTTTTGGGGGACTCGAGGTCCTCGTTTTGGTTCCTCTTGGCGCATTTGATGGATATCGGAGTCTCGCGGTTCCATCGGGGTTTACTCTTTTCTGATGCCGTGTGGATATCTTATCTTCATTTATCGTGACTTTCCAATGGGTGCTTAAGTGCCTCTTCGGGTGTCACTTCTTACCACTTTAGGTTTGCGACACTCGATGGGCCCCCTCGGTACATCGTGGCATCGGGAGTATATGTGACGATAGTATCGTCCTTGGATTAATCCCTATTTTTAGGGTTAACAATGAGTATTAAAATAATAATAAGGAAATTAATTGAATGTGCAGAATAATTAACAAGGATGTAACTGAAAACACTTTCAAAAAAAACTTTGTACGAGTCTTCAAGCCAAACGCGACTCGATCGCTGTCCAAAAGTTTGCCTCGTAGTCTTGGGCTTCTTCGTATGGCAGAAACGGTATGCCTTATCGTGTCGAATATGGGTGATCCGATTGGGCTTCACCATCGCCTACACATTTCAATAAAGAATACATTAGACTTAATTACACATATCGACACTCTTTAATTACGAGTATATTGTTAAATTTTATAAAGCACACTATTCGACGTTTAATCTCCTCGTAGTCGATGGATCCACCGGAAAAAGTGAGAGGTTCCTATCGCATCTGCTTTGGGGTCAGCCCTCCTCTAATGTTGATCTGCGTCCTCCACGAAACCGTCTGATGCACTTACAGACTCCCAATGCACTATCGCTTCCTTCTCCACCACATCGTTCATCGAGGTCTTCATCTTCGCCTCGTATGCATCATGTACCTTACACCTATCTTTATTACGAATTCCATATGTATGCTACAATTAACTTTTTAAGATTATTCTATTTATTTCGTTTTATGATATATAATACACTAAATTAAAGAAAATACTTATGTAAGAAATTATCACCGTAAATTTCATCCACATATCGTCTCTAGTCTTCTCGGGCATAGACAAGTAAGAGGGATAAAACTTACTCACAACTGTCTGATGTGATCTGTGATACCGAGGAGCTCTTCTGAAAGAGCTCCTCATGAGTCAATGTAATGATCTCTCGTGTCGACTCATCCTGGGGTACTGTAGCACCTCTAGAGGGTCCTCTACCCGGACGCTCCTGCGTGCCTGTGGATGCTCCTGCTACTGGAGTCTCGGTCTTGGTCGGCTTAACACTCAGTCTAGCTTCGGTGGACTCTATTGATGGTGGTCTTTGGTGACTAGACCTAGATCTAGAATGAGTATAGGGCGTCTGGCGCGACGATAGTGCAACATGCTGATCATCGCCTCCGAAAGAAAGGCGTCGCTGTAGAGGAGTAGACTTTGTAGATCCATCATGTGACCCACGATCCCGGGCCTAGACGGGTGGCTAGCCTGAAGCGCGATGCGCTGAGCATCGGCAGCGGGCTCGCTGGTGGCAGCGCCGACTGTAGTACCCCCATGGGTAAAACGTATCTGAAGTTTGAGACTACCTCTACCAGTCGAACGTAGACGGCGTGTAGGATCGTCCGACATGACGACTATACGTATACTACGAACTAAGTATAAATATCTAAGTTTGATCATTGATAGGCTATAGAAATTCCCTAAAATATAATCGTTTCTAAGTTATAGAGATTCCCTAAAAGCGAAATCAAGGTTTAACATCCAAAAATTATACTCGAGAGATTCCTAAAAATTAACATCATTTCTAAGTTATAGAAATTCCCTAAATGCATCGTCATTTCTAATTCTTAGAGATTCCTAAGGATCATTTGTTCTAAGTTATGTAAACATTAAAACAAGACATGTAAAAACTAACCTAACAATTTTTAATTCAATAAATTAATTAAACTAAGAAATTTAGCATTTAAAACATTAAATTTAACACATGCAAAGTTTAAACTAACAATTTTAAACTAAATGAGCTAAACTAACAATTTAACATATAAAAATAATCTTAAAACAATAAATAAAAAATATAAATCGAGAAAAAACAGAAAAACTTACAAATTTTCGGAGTCGCGACTGTCGGGAGGTAGCGGAAGGAGAAGGCGATCACAGCTTTGTGGGAGGAAGAGAGAAAGTGAGTGGTGTGAGAATGAGGAGAGGAGGGGGCATTTATAGATAATACCCTCCCCTGTCCCCTACCCTCCCCTCCCCCCCCCCCCCCCCCCTATCTGCGACCGCCTAGCGACACGGGGTATTAGAGCAACCTTGCGGCCGCAACAGGTGCCCTCATCCCGCCAAAGGATTGCGAATGCCAGTCTGGCGGTCGCAGGTTGCGACCGCCGGACGGTGGCGATAGTCCCTTTTTCTTGTAGTGAAAGGAATATGATACCTAAATTATTAAAAAAAAAATATAGAAAAAACTATGGGGCGGGAGGATAGTAAAACTGTTCCTCACGTGTAGCTGATATTGTTAAGATGACACTATGAATAATTGATTTTCGACCCAATAAGGTTTACAATATGGTCCAGGCCCATGAGTTTCATTACAGCATATAAGCCCAACGAACTGTTTCTAATTCATAGTCATAGATGCATGCACGATTTATTGCAACATCCAACGTGGGGAGCTCAAACTTGCATATATTGAATAACATTTCATTATGTCTTTAATTCTACCAACGTGGAGGCTACAACCTTTTACTTCCTCCAAATCCTAGAATTTTCCATCTGACCAATCAATTTTATTCCCTTCAATAATATGTATATATAGATCCAGATTACACATTACAAAATATTCATATTTAGCCACAAGTAATCCTCTCATCCCCCATTGACATAACCAAAACAAGAACAATAATGGTGAACTTAGCTCCATCATCATATGTCATATTGTCCTTGTTAGTTGGTCTAACTGTCTTGCAGTTGGCCGCCATCCAAGCTTTCGACTATAGTGATGCCCTTGACAAGAGTTTGCTGTTCTTCGAGGCACAACGTTCCGGTAAATTGCCTGAGAACCAACGCGTGAAATGGCGCGGTGACTCTGCTCTCCATGACGGTTTTGGTGAAGGGGTAAGATCAATATTGGTTATAGAGTTGACTACACATAACGACATCATTAGACCGTTGATTTACAAAGTCTTAACTTTATTTTTGCATTGCATGGACAGGTGAATTTGGTTGGAGGGTACTATGATGCAGGGGATCATGTGAAATTTGGGCTGCCAATGGCATTCAGTTTGACAATTCTGTCATGGGGTGCTATTGATTTCAGCAAAGAGTTGGTGAGTGTGAATCAAATGGGACACACTTTGGATGCCATCAAATGGGGAACTGATTACTTCATCAAGGCACATACTCAACCTAATTGTCTTTGGGGACAGGTACAACTTTTCTAACTAATTTGATCATCAATTAATGGATCATAAATGTCCTATGTAAGTTTCGTAACAATGAATATTGACGCCATATAATTAGGTTGGAGATGGAGTGTCGGACCATTTATGTTGGGAACGAGCAGAGGATATGAGCACGCCAAGAACGGCATACAAGCTTGACGCAGAGCATCCAGGGTCAGACCTTGCCGGAGAAGTTGCAGCAGCCCTTGCGGCCGCCTGTATCGCTTTCAAGCCTTATAATTCTGCCTACTCTAATCTTCTACTTGTGCATGCAAAACAAGTAAGGAATTTTGATACTTATGCACTGAATCAATTTATCAAATAATTATGCAAAAGTGGCAGTTTTTTAAACTTAGTACAATTTTTTTTCCAGCTTTTCTCATTTGCAGATAGATTCAGGGGCTTGTACACTGATTCTATTCCATCTGCCAAGCAGTTTTACACATCGTCTGGCTATGATGTATGCTTTTCTTTTAGTCCTACGATACATCAAATTCTGTGCTCAAATTTGACTAAATATTAAATTTTGTTCTGATTTTGTGTAACAGGATGAGCTCTTGTGGGCTGCTGCATGGCTCTACCGAGCAACGAACGATGTGACCTATTTGAAATACGTGGTCGATAACTGTGTAACACTGGGAGGAACTGGATGGGCTGTCAAAGAATTCTCATGGGACAACAAGTATGCTGGAGTCCAAGTTCTTCTCTCAAAGGTAATTAACATGCAATTCTTTTCAAATAAATTGTAGATGCTAATCCTATTTGATTAAAGCAAAAGTTCTTCAATATTAACTCACGAAGTTATGTTTTTTGAAGGTTTTGTTGGATGGAGCAGCAGGAGAATACACTTCCACACTACAACAATATCAAGCAAAGGCTGATTACTTCACTTGTTCTTGTCTGCAAAAGAATGATGGCTTTAATGTTGCCCTGACTGCTGGTTAGTATAAGAAGTTCAACTTTGTAACAAACATAGTTTCACAGCCGAAACAAACTATGTTTCTTTCATGTGACTGTCTGATTCTTACGTTATCATTCGTTCAATGCTCTTTAGGTGGCCTGCTTTATCTGCATGACTGGAACAATCTGCAGTATGCTGCATCTGCTTCATTTCTTCTTACTATCTACTCCGATTATCTTTCCAAGGCGAAAGGTGTCGTAAAGTGCCAAAATGCCCAACTCCAGCCTCTAGATCTCCTCATGTTTGCTAAATCACAGGTCTTTATACTAATATGTCTCCTTTTGTCTTTTTTGTCTTTTTCTTTTTTTTTTTCTTCTAAATATTACATATTTGGAGTAACATAATACGTTCTTACTATATCCAGGCTGATTACATTCTCGGCAAAAATCCCAAGTCCTTGAGTTATCTAGTTGGTTTTGGACAAAGCTACCCGTTGTACGTTCATCACAGAGGCGCATCAATTGCCCCAGTTTCTCTTCTCAAGTCTATAGTTGGGTGTGTCGAAGGATTCGACACGTGGTACAAAAGCACTCAGGCAAATCCAAATGTCTGTGTTGGAGGCCTTGTTGGAGGTCCAAATATGAAGGACGAATTCACAGACGATAGGTCTAATTACGAGCAAAGCGAACCATCATTGACTGCTACAGCCCCTCTTATAGGACTTTTCTGCAAATTGCACTCATTGCCTGGAAATTTTGCAGGTAAGATACATAAAACAGTCTGGCAGAAAACACTTGATCTATGTAATTTTATTACGAAGAGATTAATTTTAATAAAACAAATGTGAAGTCTTCATTGTACAATTGTCTTAATTTGCAGTTCCTTATCCTAAAGAGACACCAAATCCTCAACAAAAGCCACCACAAGGTTTGTTACAAACAATCAAGTACATTTAAATTCATTCATTTTTGTAAATCTTAATTCACCTTGCATGCTTCTCATAATTATTTGTAGCAAGCTATCTGACTAGAACTGGTTCTCTGTGGCAGGTTCATATCCCTCACATACACCAGCTTCTAACCCAAAATCAGGTACACTAAACAAGTAAAACAGAAAAACAGTTACAGTGTTGCAAGATACAAATCAAATGCAGTATACTAAGAATAATCACTCTGTTTCATGCAGCTTCCCCCATTAAATTTATTCACACGATAACCAACACATGGACACAAGGCACACAAACTTATTACCGTCACAAGGTGGTCGTTAAGAACATTTCTCAGAAGCCAATTTCAGGATTGAAGCTGTACTTTACAAACCTGACGGGATCCCTTTGGGGTCTAACTCCAACACAAGACAAGAACACTTATGAACTTCCTGAATATATAAAATTACTGGCACCTGGTTCAGAATGCATTTTTGTGTATGTTCAAGGTGGTGCACAAGCCCAGATTTCGGTTCAAGGCTATCACTAACCAAACAAGAGGCTATAAACCAACAAATGAAGATGATCAAACGAGATTTTCCAGTTCTATAATTATTATTTGTTAATTTAAGTTTATCTCCTTTTTCTTTTTCTTTTTTTGGAGAGAATTTGTATTGCTTAACCATTTACTATACTGAAACAAGACAACTATATTCTGCTTAAAGAATTTGATGTATGTACTGAGATTCTATAAAAGATGCAGAATTTATTTTGTTGTGGTTTCAACTGTGCCATCATTTATACTTTTATACGGCTATATTTTTCGCTTTCATGCTTACTATGTTGGAACTAGTTGTTGAGCTCTGCAATTAAAATTATTAAGAAACTAATAATATTGCGATAGAAGTAAATAAGTTAAGTAGTTTTTATTTTATTTTTCCAAATGGGCTGCACAAAGTCATAGCCATTAAGAACAAGATGTCGATAATTGAATAATTTTAAGTAAATGATTATATCACATGTGATGAGGGTGTTTTAGGTGACCAAGAAATGAATTGGGCCGACATGTCTCATTAAAAGCCCAAACAGGAAAGAATCAAAACAAGGTAGTTCGACTCTTTTGGGACAATCGAACGTCTCCATTCGATTGTTATTGCGCACTCGCAGAGCGGGTCCCGCAATACGGGATCTATAAATACCTTACTCCCCAAAATTCATGCATGTTCACCAACCCTACTTCGATCGAATCAGCCCGTTCGACTGTTATTGAGTTCGACTGTCCAACTCATTTGTTCGATTGTCAACAACCCGCCAGACCCGTTTGAGAGTTTTCAGCATCGAACCGTCCACAGTTCGATTATTACCAAGTTCGAGAGTTATTTCAGCATCGAACTGTCCCTCGTTCGATTGTTCCCATATTCGATCACTCGAGGTTACTTTTGTTATATTGGGCTCGTTACCGTGTAATAGGTGTGTAGACACATTAATTTTGTGTCTAATTAAATTAAATGATGGTAAGTCTGAAGATGCAAGAAATACAAAATATATTTTATTTAATCTTAATATTATGAGGAATTAAAATAAATATATTAATTAAATCTTAAGACAATGAAATAATTGTTCATCAAATCTCAAGACATGGAAAGTCTTCTCCTCCAAGTCTCAATCTTCAAGAGATGGAAAGAAGATTCTCTTAGATAAAGTCTTCCATATCAAAGAATTGTAGATGCGATCACAACCGTTCATTTCATCAAGAGATTCTAATTGAGATTCACTCCACAACTATAAATAGAGGTGGTCTTGAAGAAGAAAAAACATTCAAAATATTCACAAGTTGAAAAGGGAAAGTTTTTCGCTCCACCAAATTCATCCATCTTCAAGCGTTCTTCGCGGCATTGAAGGCATTTTTCAACAATCTTCAAGGCGTTATCCGCAAAGAACTCCTTTCAATCCGATGTCAAGTCTCAATTACATCCAAAAACAGTTTTTGAAGATTGCACTTCTGCCGAGGAAGATCAAACTCCAAGAAGTTCAACAAATTCAAAACCAAGCTCATACCGTTCTTCATTCGTCTTCAAGTCAAAAACCCGTTTAATCCAAGATCAAGTCCCAAGACCCTCGAAAAGCCGTTTTTGAAGATTGAAGTCCATTCAAGAAGATCAAAACCCAACAAATCGGAAGAATTGAAGACGAATATCGTATCGTTCTTCATCAACCTTCAATCAAATTCCAAATTAAATTTCCGTTCGATCCGAGATCAAGTAGTCAAGCCCTCGAATCAAGGTTTGTCAAATATCCAAGTATTTTGAAGATCAAGATTCCTCCAAAGAAGATTGACTTTCAACAAGTTTAAGAAGTCAAGACGAAGATCAAAGTGTTCGCCGTGAAGATCAAGTCAAGTAGATTGCTAATTCAAGATCAAGTTCAAAAGCCTTTGGATTAACGCTCAACTCAAATACACGTGGAAGAGATCAAAATCAAATCCACTCAAGTCAACCAAATTTCAAAATCATTTGTTTGAGAAAAAAAAATCAGAGGATCAAATAGACAGATTGCACCACAATTGTACTTCAAATTTATTCAAATTTATTTTGTAATCTTTTCTTGTTATTTAATTACAGAGTTCAAGAATTTGTCGTTACAAATTTGGCACGCCTAGTGGGACCATCTCTACCTCTCATCTCTTTTCCAACAAGTCTCAAATTTGAAGTCGCAAGAAGAAAGTGTTACTCAACAACGGACAAGTCAATAGGGGCAACAAGCGGAGGCTCTTCACAACCGATGATGAAAGATACACTCGAACCGGGGGCAAAACATGAAGCTAAAGAATACGATCAGGCATCCTCGTTAGAAGAGAAAGTTGTGGCGCTTGCAAGAGCTATTGAGAATCTTACAAATCAAACTCATAAACGTGATGAACAATTGAATCGCCTTATCCAAAAGCTAGAGGGCCAAGAAGGAATTGAAAATTCAAAGAAGTCACCAACAACATTGGAGTTGAAGGATGCATCAAGACTACAACCAAGGAAGTTGAAGTCTCTCTTCATCTCCAAAAGCAAGAGCTTGTGAAAAGTGGCGACCAAAGCATGTCACATGAAAATGCTATTCAAGGAGTTGAAGCTCAAGAGTTTGATGAAGTCCTAAGTGAAACAATCCAAGTCACTTCTGTTTTCCACAAGTCATGATTGTGTAGTTGACATATTCTGGTTATGTAATATTCAGCTGATTTTGTTTAGGAGCTATTGATTTTAATATTTAGTTAGGATTCTTATCTTTATTAGACTATGTAGATAGTATTTATGGGAGATGTTATAATTGAGTGATACATATCTCTATTGATAGAATAGTTTTCTAGTGATAGATAGTTTCCTTATCAGAGAAGATCTCTCATGTGTGTGTGTGTGTGTGTGTGTGTATATATATATATATATATATATATATATATATATGTGACACCATTCATTGAATAACACAAGGGAAATTGAAAGATCTTGGATCTATATTACTTGTAAACAGATACAGTTGAACTTGACAATAGTTGCAATTGTACCCGAGAATAATATAGACGTGAGTTCTTTAACCTTTAAAACCAGCTTTACTGTTGCAATTGTGATAAAAGACAGTTAAACATAAAACGATAAAGAACACAAGATTTTTACGTGGTTCGGTCCAATTGGTCCTAGTCCACAGGGCTTGCACCCCAATTGTTGACTCAAACAGTATCCTACTTAAAAATTACAGTGATAGGAATTACTCCAACGTAAATCTAGACTCCCTGTAATTTACCGTTGCAACACCTAACCCTTAACTATTTTCGGTATACTCTTCTGAGTCGAAGAACATCAAGATTACCCAAAGTTCCTTTGACTTAAAGTTCTTCACAAAAAGACTTTGACTCGATACAGAACTAAAATCACAAACTATCATTTTTCAAAACCTGTTCTCTAAAGTGTCGAGTCTTCTAGTTATATAGGTATAGGCAGAATCTTCATCATATCATCAGTTGCAATCCTTGCATATTTTATTTTCTTATCTGATAAGCTCGCCGATATCCCATTTGCAATCCGATCCGATCTTCTTGCCTTGTCCGATATATTCAGGATGATCACAGAAAAGTATCCAACGTATATGCCTAATAATATGTCTAGATACATAAATAAGAGATATAGTTAATATCCAGTAAAATAATCTTGAAGATAGGATACCTATCTTCTAAAGATAAGGTAAGTGAATTAAGATAACTACTATCTAAAAGATTAACTTAAACTAATGATTTACAAAACAATATCAATTTTAAACCCTAGTTGGGCCGATTCGAATTTAGCTTAATCTGGAGAAAATGGCTAACAGAAATTATTATCTTACATGGTATCAAGCCTTTCTTTCTTTTCTCTCTAAAAAGAAAATATGACAAACCCTAAAGATACCCCTTCCTCCTCCTCCCCCTCCCCCTTCACGCCGTCCACCCCCTTCGATGGCACCACCGACGCGCTGCCTCATACGGCCACTTCTAAATTCCACCTCGCCTCACCATCACCAAAGTCCACAACTTCATCCCACATAACCTTGGACATTGAGTCCGGTCAATATATCTCTTGGTCTGAATTATTCAAAATTCATGCCCGGACCTATCAAGTTCTTGATCGTATAATCCCTTCCTCTGACGATGTGGTCCCTTCAGATTCTAAACTTTGGGATCGTTTGGATGCCACTGTGTTGCAAGGGATTTATGGCACCATCTCCAACGTTGTCCTCCACACCATCATCGAACCTAACACCATAGCCATGGCTGCCTGAAAAAATCTCGCTGGTATTTTTCAAGATAACCAGCACTCTCTTGTTGTTCATTTGGAAATTCAATTCTCCTATACCCCTCTCTTTGATTTTGTCAACATTGGCGCCTATTGTCAGAAGTTGAAGATGCTTGTCGATCAACTCGCCAATGTTGGTGGACCCCAACCATCATTTGCTTCTTCACTCGTCACTAGTCTATTAGATGCCTATAGTGGTATCGCAACCCTAATTCAACAAAGCGGTCCTCTTCCTTTGTTCTCCAAAGTTTGATCTATGCTTAATTTGAGGAGACCAGTCTTGCCAAACGTGCGGCCAGCCAATCCGACTCAGTCATGGTTTTCCACTCTTCTAGAAGTCAACCTACACCGCCCCCTGCTCTCAATCCTCAACCAGGTGATCCTTGCAGACGCGGTCTAGGACGTAGATGCATACGCACTTTCAACGAGAGCAGTCATGTGGTTGCTTCCATAGCCGTGGGTGGCCACCACAGAGTAACACCTCATGATCCTAGCCCTATTTTACATGGCCCGGTATTCCTAGCAGTCTTTGGCTCTGCCGCCGTCACCATTTTCGATGGCCCGGTGGGCCGCTCGGCCACTGCTGCATCCATCTTGAGGCACGTGTCTTCTTGGACCACGCCCCACTCAGAGTTATTATGTCAAGGATCCTACTTACGCCCCCACTAACATTGACTTATTTATGCACACTCTCTCGCTCCACCAACTCAGATGACACTTGGTACATGGATACGGGTGCCACCTCTCATATGACCTCTAACCAAGGTAATCTCTCGTCTTACTTTAATTCTAGCACCAAACGTAATATTAATGTTGGGAATGGCCATTCAATTCCAATTCAGGGTTTAGGTCACTCCACTCTTTCACCTCCCTTGCCCCCGCTCCACTTAAATCATGTTATCACGCTCCTCACTTCATCAAGAACTTAATCTATGTACACAAATTCACTACGAAAACTCTGCTTCCATGGAATTTGATCCTTCTCTCTGAAGGATTTTCAAACGGCCACCCCTCTTATGAGATGCAATAGTACGGGAGATCTTTATCCTCTTCATCAACCCTCAAACTCCATCACCGCCAACTCGCCATATGCCCTCCTCTCTCTCTCTCTCTCTTCCGATCTATGGCATGCCCGTTTTGGTCATCTCGACGCTCCCGTTTTTTATTTTTCTTAGGTGTAGTTCTTTAATTAGTTCTAATAAACGTCTCCCTAGTTATTTCTGTCATTCTTGCCCTTTGGGTAAATATATTAAACTACCATTTGTTGACTCTACGTTTGTTACGCACTTTTCTTTTGATCTAGTTCATAGTGATATTTGGACATCTCTTATGTTAAGTTCATCGGGGCATCGTTAATATGTGTTCATCGGGGCATCGTTAATATGTATTCTTTTTTGATGAGTACTCGGGCTTCCTCTGGACATTTTCTATATCACAAAAACATGAAGTTTCCTCCACATTCTTGTCCTTTCGCGCTTTTGTCAACACACAGTTTGAAAAAGAAATAAAAATATTTCAATGTGATAATGGGAAAGAATATAATAACTCATATTTTCATCAATTTTGTGCCAAACATGTCATGTGTTTTCGCTTCTCTTTCCCATACACTTCTTCTCAAAATGGCAAATCTGAATGCACCATACACACCATAAACAACATAATGCGCACCTCTCTCGCTCATGCTTCCGTTTCTCCCTCTTTTTTGCCTCACGCCTTAAATATTACCACATATCTCTACAACATCATCCCCTCTAAACGCCTTCATTTCAAAACCTTTCTCCATCTTCTCTACAAGTAGGCTCCATCCTACTCTCATCTACGAGTTTTTAGGTGTTTGTGTTACCCTCTCTTTCCCTCCACTCAAATAAACAAACGTCAACCTCGATCCACCCCATGTGCTTTCCTTGGGTATCCTCCTAGTCATCGTGGGTACAAATTCTTTGACTTCGTTACTAACAAAATCATCATATGTCGTCATGTACTATTTGATGAGCACTTTTTTCCCTTCTCTACTCTACTTCTCTACTTTTTTCTGTCTGTGTTCGGTTTGTTTGTTGGTAGGAAGTAAATAATAGTGGGATTCATCAATTTGATCATGATGCATAATTACTCTATTTTTACCATCTGATAAGACTTCCTTCCAATCCTTTTGTTTACAACAGCAACATGCTTTTTGATTTGGTGATGTTGTGTTTTTTCTTCTTTCAACTTGGTGCATAACAATAGGTATTTGCATGCAATTACTTATTTACCAAACATTATCTCAGAACATATAATGGCAAACTATAATCGCTACAAATACAAAAATCATATCAAGAATTTGAATAAATATTATGATTATGTTTTGTGGGAAATGAATAAATTTGGGAGTAAATGCAACAGAAAAACCTATTAGTGTTATATTAATCAAATATATATAAGCAAATTATATTTCTATAATTTTTCGAGCTTCACTGTTACTATGAATTTATAAAACTATATCACAACCTATACTATGAATTGTTTATGACTGAAAAACAACTAAGAAACTAAAGAAAGCCAACTATGTCAATCTAGCGAACCTGACTCTAAACCAAATAAAGGAAAATCCTAAAAAACATTAGTAAAGAAAGTAAAGAAAGACTTAAACACTCGACACTAGTAGTATTTTCTCTCACGAATTAAGATCTAGTATTGTGTTTAATCTTAATGCTCTTGTGTCTATTTATAATGCTATGTTCTTTCATGTCCAAGACAAAAGTGTTCACATTTTGGGATTGCTTTCAATCTCGTTGTTGTTATCTTGTTCTTCTATCCAATTTTCAATTTTCTCTCAGATTCGTCCTTATCCAAGCTCATTTGATGGAGTCCTATTTGACTTCAATCTCTTGTCTTCTTGTTTGGATATGAGTTTTAATTCATTTAGAACTCTTATGTGTAAGCTCACACATGTTCATAACTCATTATTGAATAATACCTCATTTGTATCAGAGTTCTTGTTCCCTAAGGACTATCAATTCATGCATAGTTGAGCTCAAACTCTTTTGGCTGGTTTGTGCTCTTCTTGATATGATATTGATTGATCATTATTGCTTTAAAAACTTCAGATATCTTCCAACACGTTCATAGCCTTTAACACGTCTTTATCTATTCCGGCTGATATGTGCTCTTGATCCAGTCTTGATTGATCTTTATGATCTAAAGACTTCAGTTATCTTCCAACACGTTCACATCCTTTCGTCGACATTTAGCTCAAGGCTTGAAAGAGACCTTATTGGATTCAATCTGTTTCTCAATCACTTTTGGATAAGTCTCCTTTTTTAGCTAATCCTTATTCAACTTGAAGTCTTGTAAATCTGGAATACTTGCAAATACCCAAAAAAAAAAAAAAACTTGAAACTTAGTAAGTAGGTGAATAAAGACAAAACACATAAAAGTAATAGAAACCAGAATCTCACAAAGTGCGGTAATACAATGTTATCACAACACCTCCACTTACAACATAAATTCGTAAAATCTAGTAATTAGTGAATCCCATATACTTCTCTTAATCGACAGCATAATTTGAATAAACTTATTTTGTTTGTTTATTTTCTACGTCAATTATGGTTAACACATTTCAAATGATACATTTTTACACAAATATCAAAGAATAATTTAGATCATGTAAGATATTAATTCGTTTCGCTTATACTTTATGATGTGTGTAGTAACATACAGTTGTTGCAACAGTAAAGAAAGTAAAATGGGAATACCCAGATTTTTATAGTGATTCAATCAAACAGATCTATATCCACTTTGGTTGTCGCCTATACTCAACTCAAGTACTTTTCGTCTAGTACAGGGTTGACTCACTTAGGCTTGACATGAACTTGTAATCTAGACTTTCTCTAATTACTTTGTTACTACTTGACATAACACCTTACCATTGTTGTTTACTTGAGTTTAGAAACCTTTAAGATAGCTCGAAGTTCCTTCGACCTGCTTTGTAATAGTTTTATACAAAGAGATCTTACTCTTAAACAAAATACAAACAATCTTACATTTAATTATGATGAGTCTTCTTCTCCCTTGTCTTTCGAGTCATTTGCCTTTATAGAGTGCAAATCCTCCTAGAAGATAGTTGTTGCTTTAATCAGAACCATGATTGGCATGGCCAACTTGCAAACTTTCCATAAATATATGATTATCCTGCAATCAAATATTACAGAATATTCCTAATACACAAATATCACTTTCAAACCAACTGAAATATAATCTGATCATGCAAAGACAAAGAACAAGATTCAAGAATCAAAATAGTTATTCTTTCAAAGACGATATCATTTAAACATGGAAAGTCCTAAAATTTTATTCGAGGATCTCACCAACCATTTTTTCTTATATATCCTGATACAACAAGATCCAACAACAAATTGAGAAAGACTTCGAAAATAATAAACACTCAAAACAATAATCAATTCATAAATTACTTAGACCGATAATTGGTCCTACCAGATCCTTAATACCAAAAATATGGTACTTGTATATTTGTTATCAAGTTGATCTCAACGAGAATTTATATACACACCCCGACAAACATAATGTTGATCATTTTGTAATTTGTAGGATCAACAAGGATGATTCAGAAACAACTGCTGCTCAAACGAGTAGAAGAAGCCAGAGAGTCGTCGAGGTTTCTCACGATCACCACGACCAGGGGAAGAAGAAGGCGTGACATACTGTTATCGTCGTCACCAGGACCATTAACGGAGCTGACGTTGTCATTTCCGTGATTAATTAGTCCGTCGATCATTCTTCTGCTTAACCTGCAATGTACTTGATCATTGGATTGTTAGTGCTGAATTAGTGGTGGATTATATTGGTTACATCATTTTTCAGTGTATTGTATTCTGGTTGGTTTTAAGTCAGTGCGCCGTTGAAATTTTCTGTTTCTGTAAAATTGGCTGATATTGACTTTCGGAGCTGCTTATTTTAATAATTAGCACTCTTGATGTATTAATTAGATAGTTAGAGTTGGTTGTATCTCAATTACTTTTACTTTATGTTTGTAGAATGTGTCTAGTAATTGGTATTCAGTTGAAGTTTTTGTTACGGTTCTATTTCTTTGTTGAGGTAAGTAAATATTTTTGGGATGCATTATTCTGATCATACCTATCTAATTCTAGCCTATGGCTTGGGGGCTGTAGACCCCCAATTGTTTTTGAAAAAAATTAAGACCTATATATAAATAACATATTTATATTTAATTGAAAAATAACCTCATATACATTTTACTTCAAGCAAAAAGTAACTTGTAATGATAAAAAAATCAGCAAAGAGTCCCGTATTACTCTTAAACAACCCCACGTACTAAACATATCATGAAAAGCCTTTATTATTTTCGTTATTTAATATGTAATAATATAGCTCAAATTACTATCATTCTTTTTAGAAAATATTGGTTTCAAGATTTTTAAAAACACATTACAATGTCGGTTAGTTTTTTTGTTTTTTTACAAAATTCAAAAAAAAACCCTTTTTTTACATAGTTATAGTAATTATCTATAAAAATATGGTTGATAAAAAATCTTTAGTTATCAATATTGTCATCGTACATTTTTTATATGAGAAGGTTTTTTTGTTAAGAGCTAAAAGTTGAAACAACATACTAAGTCATGTGCGCGTTACTCTTATTCAATTGTTTAAAAAAAAACGATTAAAACAATGATTTCTTTCTTTAGACACCGTTTCGATTTTTTGTCCTCCCTTTTGTATGTTATTTTTTGTTGTTTCCAAATTATTTTAGCCCCCAAATGTCCAACTCTTGAATATGCTAACTATTCTATTTTTACCATTTGATGTGTTTCCTCTGTTTCAAGTTGAAGTTGAATTTGTGTCCAAGAACAGATATTTGCATCACATTTTTAGTGTTCAACTACACCAAATTATTTGACGGATACATGTAGGATACGTCCTCACACCGTGTCCGATACGTATTCGTTTTTTTATATAATTTTAATTAGAACACTCTACGTACGCGGCATATCGGATATGTATCCTATGTGCATCATAGATGTATCCTTGTCCGATACTAATAGTCGAATACTTGCGACTCTAAGTGTATCGGTGCATCACAACTTTTTCTATATTTGAAAAAAAAAATCACTAGAGCTTTAATAGTGAGTAACTCTTTTTTATTTAAGGAATATAATTAAAGACAAAATCTTTGAGGATCCGGTTTCCTAAAGACTTGGGAGAATCAGCAAGATATATCCCATAATAAACTATACGCGTTTTCTTTTCCTAGTTAGAGTCTTATTAGGATCTTTCAATTTCATGTTATAAATATATTCATAATATGCCCAATAGATACATACCAAGAAAACTTCATCCGATATAGTTATACTTGCAAGGTCTCAACAATGGCGAATAGTTCAGAATTTCCAGAATTCATGTTTCGCCCTACTGACGAACATATGATCCTATTACTCGAGAGAAGAGTAAAAGGGATGCCGATACCTCCAATTTATCCCATCCTCGAAAAGAACCTATACGACAAAGACGCCGCACCGTGGGACGTTCTCAAACGTGACGATCCGTGGGCAGCTTCCGAACTCCCGAACAAAAAAGTCATCATAGTTTTCAGCAAATTGACCTTCAAGAGCGAAAACACGAGGAACCGAGTTGTCAGAACGTCTGGTCGCGGCACGTGGGATGGCAAAGCAGTTGCTCATAAGATCAAGAACTCGAGAGGTCAAGTTATAGGCCAAAAGAGGTCGTTCACCTTCAAACCACAGAAGGGATTTGAATCAGAGATGGACGGAAAGGGGCGTTGGATCATGCACGAATACTCATTGGTGGCTCGAGGGAATCGGGAAAATAACAGCGATTATGTGATATGCAAAATCAGCAACGATCTTCCCAAAGGGGAATTGTTCGATAAAGATGAAACACAAGTAACACCCGATGATCAAGTCCTTAGTACGGATTCCACCGTGTCTAGTGCGACTACTAATAATACTGAAATGAGAAGAAAAAGAAAATCTTCAAGCGTCAATAGCGATCAGGATCATCAACAGCCGAAGAAGGCATGCAGCACTACTACCGAAGATCAAGAAAATCAACATACTGTGCCATATTTTCCAACGCCGGATCCAGCGAATGAAAATCCGCCAAATCCATCAACGTGGAGGCCTATTCCTTATTTAAGTGATTTGAGGAGGCAAGGATTTACCAATAATCGGGGAGACCAGTTGCCAGAAGGCGACACCGAGCAAGTTATTCCTTATTCATCGCAGCCATTCCAATGTTTGGCGTATATTCAACCGATCATCATACAACAGCCATTTTTTGCTACACCTCCTTGGCAGCAGATGGAAACGACCAGAGTCGATGACATTCAAAAGTATATGAGTAGGAGTTCGGGTGCAGGGACCTAATCAATTAGCATTTGATGATTCCAACCGCGTGTTAAGATGGGGGACTGCAAATCCATTTTCCTCGGTTCAAATCCGGGTGTCGCCTCATCAACCAAAAAAGAATAGTCGTTATTATTTTCTTCGTATTTCATTCATGTTCCCATTCCCTAGGGATGTTTCGTGTAGTTTATTTTTCTTTTCGATAGGTGGGTTAAAATTATGATTAATTTGTTCGTTTGGAGTTACAAATTGCAAGTTTTGGGAGAATCTGATCAGCATACATCTTTGTTTCACTATTCCTATAAAAACAGGCATTCTGATAAATTGGTTTTGCTCTTTTTTCAACTTGATTTACAAGTAGGCAACTAAAGGCTGAAGAAGCAACTTATAATTACAGTCATATCACAAATCGAACATGGGCTTTAGGAAAACGCTTGATTTACTTATTCCAAAATGATCAATAAGCTTAAATGTTACTATACTACTTGTTATGTTAATGTTTCACATGTTTCATTTTAACACAAGTCTGTTCGGAGTTTTTATATCAATACAAGTCTACTTCGAGTTGGACTAACCCATGTATGAATACTGTTCAATACCATTAGCGAAAGACTAATTAATTTCAAAGAAAATATTATAAAGAAAAGAAGAGATTTTATGTTCTCAAGCACCTAAAGTTTTTTTCCACGATAAATGACGTAATAGATAAGTTACACAACTAAAACAAATCTAGTTACCTCTTATATATCCTAGTACAACTTGGCTTGTCTTGTGATAAACGAAAGTACCATGATACTAACTTTCTTTTCAACTTACGTATGTCCCTCAACCTTCCGATTTTCCTTCAGCCACCAGTACAAAAGTTATATACTATGGCGATCTTTTATTTCACGAAACCTATAAAATATTAATTAATTGCGAAAACTGCCCTTTATTTCAAAGTAGAAAAATTTGTATTATTTTTATTGGCAAACACCTCCACGTTTAATTTTAATTAGCAACAAAATAAATCTATCATTATTATTCAAGTTGGCCGAAACAAAAGCTAATAACTTTTACGGATAATTTGTAACCTTAAACGGGGTCTTTTCCTAATAAGATAAAGTTAGGGAGATATTTGCCCACTACAAACGACACATGGGTTATGATTGGAATTGGATAGTCAATATTTGCACTCAGTTTTCTCCTTAGCCAACCAGTAAATAGTTTCTTGACAAGAAAAGAAAAAAGAACCAGTTGAATAACAATTTTAACACCTATGTACTGGCACTGTCAGTGTCACGAGACAGCATAGATCTAGAATAACTATCTATATTAATGAGGACACCTATGCGAATAGTCCAAGTGTCTAACTGCTACTTAGTCAACACAAGAGTCCAAAGTCAACGACCATTGTCCAATGAAAATAACTTCCAACAACCATTGCACCTTAAAGAAAAAAACACTCATAACCAAGTTGAACTCCATTTTCAACAAAAGCAGCCCCCCTGGCCTCATATATCCTCAGCCCTTCCACAATCACAAGAAACTCATCATAATCAATAGGGAGGGATCACCACCAGATTGTAAAAGCGAGCTAAAAAAAAAAAAACTATGGTGGGAGGAAGGATTGGTGACCACATAGGACTAAGAGAAGAAGTTATCCAAAAAGCTTGTAAATTGGCCATCAAAACTCACGAAAAGTCTCCCCCAAAGCCGTATCTATACGAGAAAAATCGAGGTTCGTCTGAGGTGTTTTTCGTTTTTTCTGGCTCTTGGTCTGTGGATTATTGGTACAGTACTACTAGTAGTAGTAGTGTTAGTAGCAAAAAGGGCTTTGGAGAGATTAAGGTTGATCATGTCTCCAAGTTTCCATCTTTGAAGAGTGTTGGAATTGAGGAAATAGCTTTGGTCAATGAAGCATTCAGCACCAGATTTGAGGAGATATTGAGCAAGTCACCACTTGTTACTGAGGTAATCAACAACCTTAACAATTTTTGGTTTTTCTACGGATTTATTTATCTGTAATATCGTCAGTTGAATGAACAACCTTAACTCTTTGAAATTTTGCATTCGGACTTCTTTCTTGACATTAATAAACTGGACTTTTCAGGTGGAGAAAGCTATGTCAGACAGAAAGCAAATAATATTTGCAGGACACTCCTCAGCTGGTCCACTGGCCATACTTGCAGCCATTTGGTTCTTCGAGAGATACATAAGACTCCACCACTATCATCCTCATCCTTTCTGTTTAACATTCGGATCCCCTCTTACGGGCAACAAGATTTTCTCTCATGCTCTCAGACGAGAGAACTGGGCCCGTTTCTTCATCCATTTTGTGATGAAACGCGACATTGTGCCTCGTGTAATGCTAGCCCCCATATCGCAAATCGAACATGGACTTCAGAAAATGCTCGATTTCCTTAATCCAAAATCGCCGTCTTATCAGCTTGAATCGTTTCTGAAATCCAACGACGCATTGAACTTATTGTCGTCGGTCATGAGGAACGCGCTATCTGTAACGAGCCATGCTGCGTGCTATCTGAAAGGGTGCACAAATTTGTTACTAGAAACTATTCCTACTATTGTTGAACTGAGCCCGTATCGGCCTTTTGGAACCTATATCTTCTGCACTGGGAACGGGAAGCTTGTCATTCTTGACAACCCAGACGCCGTCCTGCAAATGTTGTTCTTCTGTCTCCAGTTGAGTCCTGAAGAGCAAAATTCTGATTTTGTTAGTGGGATGTTTAAAGAACATTTGGCCTACGAAAACGAATTACGGGAGAGCCTAAATATGCAAGATGTTACTTACTTAGAAAAACTGGCAGAGGTCCCTTTGTCTTCTGATGCAATAACAAATGATGCAGCAGCTCTGAATGATCTTGGCTTGGTATTTGACTCTTCATTCATAAGACACACACACAAACACAAAGGGCTTGTGTTCATCAGATTTTTAAATACATTATATATGTGCATCCGCAGTAGCATAAATCTTTCATTTAATGTCTATTGGTTTGTTTTATCAAAATTGGTTCTTTCTTTTTTGCTGATTGAAGATTATGATTATCGTTTTTGTGAATCTTAGAGCACAAGAGCCAGATTATGTCTTCGTGCTGCTGGCGAGTTGGAGAATCAGAAACTAGCAAACCAGAAAAGGATAGAGTCCAACAAGGACATCATAAAGGACAAGTTAGACAAAATACAAGAATACAAAAGAAACTGTGAGATCCGCAAGGTTGGGTATTACGATGCCTTCAAAATCCAAAGAGATAAAATCGATTTCTATGCTAATATCACGAGGCTGGAGCTAGCAGGGATATGGGACGAGATAGTTGAAATGATCAAAAGATATGAACTCCCAGATGAATTTGAGGGCAGGAAAGATTGGATAGAATTAGGAACCGTGTTCAGGAGGCTTGTGGAGCCGTTGGACATTGCAAACTATTACAGACACTTAAAGAATGAGGACACGGGACCATACTTGTTGAAGGGTAGGCCAAAACGGTACAGGTTCACTCAGAAATGGCGGGAGCATGCAGAGAGGATGGAGATAGGGACGAGTGCTGAGACAACTTTCTGGGCAGAGGTTGAGGAGCTGAGACGGGAGCCATATGCTGAAGTAAAGAATAGAGTTCTAAGTCTAGAACAACAAGCATTGACATGGGTTCGTGGTGAATGCCTGGATAAAGATGTCTTCTTGGATGAATCTACTTTCACTAAGTGGTGGAAAACCCTCCCTTTCGAACATAGATTAGCATCTTCTGTTGCTCAGTATATAAGAACTTAGTTTTGTTTTAAAGTCATTCAGAATGTAAGTTCTACCAAGACTTCAAGTTGGGATTCTTCTATGTAATAGCCTAATTTACTATAATGCATTATATGAGCAGTATATGGTAAGTGTAATGTAATTGGAGATTGTGACTAATGAAATTATACAACAGGACTCTTCATAAGGAGGCACACCACATAGCCTAGCTAATCAAATCTGTGCACGCATTAGCTTATGTAGGAATCAAACTCTCTTTCATTGTTTCCCACAAACAAGAACACGTCATATTTGTTCCCAACAAAAATAGATTAAGTTTAACCAAATCCTTAGTTGAATAGCATTCTAAAACAACAGATTAATCAGCAAATGAGCAGAAACTGGAAGCACCCAATTCATGGCACTCTACAGAAATAAACTAAGACAAAATGTTTACATGTCAGCCAAATAAATAATATGGACTTCATTGCATATTGCTGCTAATGAAAGCCAGTAAATTCAAATGTCAACATCTGTATCATGTGTTCATCGGCTTCGAAAGCTGGCAATAAAAGGTTTAAGCAAACATTCAGAACAACCAAGCATTTACCACCTTCAGCCACTCAGAACAAAACAGGAAAAAAACCAAAAAGGTAAGGCGTCATTCATGGCTTCAAAAATATTTCATGCTTACCTTCACCCGCCAAGTGATCTATGCTTTCTCAACTATGCAGTACCTACTGGAATGATCCATATAGAAAGCAAGTTCCTTCAGGATGGATCTTGACCAAGCTTATAGTGCAAAATGTCCAGGTATCATTCATGCACTAGGCACTCCACTACCTTGTCAGTTGTAACTGTAATATTTACCAATACCTTCCAAAAATCCATACGAGTAATGGTGCATCATTCATCTAATTGTACTATAGTCGGGTTTTTGTCGATTAACAATCAGAGAGTATATTGATTTCAGGCTTGGGCCCAACCCTAAATCTTGAAAACTGAAAAGTGTTTAATGGAAATTTTGGTTTTCACTTAAAAAATTGATACACCAAAAGACACCCATGCTCATATTAAAAGTTAAACATAACGAGTCTAATGACTGTCAAACCTCACTCTTCTTTCCCTGATATGAACCTTCAGTCATCAAAGCATTTCTGACTCGGCCTGGCCCTAAAAAGCCGAAACTCCCGTCGTAAGGAAAAATGATGTTATGAAATTTATCGTAACACGAGATGAAGTATTTTGTACATGATTATGAAGTATTTCTCTGCATGTCCAATTTGTTTTGCATTTTTTACAGTCCACACAGATGCACCAAATGACACTATATATAAACAGCAAGGTAACACATATACTGAAGACAACCACAGCGATGAATCGAAATACACATGATATAAGAGACCGTGCATTTTACACAGTATCAAACGTCATCCACCAGCCACAAGAATCAAGGGTTCACACATCCTGAGCCTTCTAAATGTCCAAACATCTTATACCAAACAGAGCACAAATGAAAAGATTCATAGTGTCGTGCAGGGTGACAAGTAGCAGTAGCTGATACTGCAATATTTCATGTTGAGTAAAGTAATTCTCCTGCATTTATAGTCAGAACTGCTATATTCATAATACAAATGATGCGTTCATAGCATATATGATATATGACATGAATAAAAGAAACACACCTGTAGTTGCAACAAAGTAGCAGAGAAGATATTTTTGTTCCTTTGTCCTCGGAAAATTACTAATTTGCATATAGCACATTTATAAAGTTCAAAGTTAAACTCATTATTAAACACGACGGCTGGCTGATGAATACTTACATTTAATCATTAAAACAAATTCCCTTTTTTCTTTTTCTTTTTTTCATTTGCTGCTTTAATGTACACAATAAATCAAGGGGTCTTTCTGGCGAACAGCCCCCTTTTTTAAGGGTGTTTTGCCTCTTTCCCGTAGGACAAGCCACAGGCGATTCCTTGATATTATATCTGAATCAAAAAGTTCACAGAAAACCTACGAGACCAGACTACCAGAAACATGATCATGTTAAATATGAGGTTTCACTTTCACATCAAGCTTGTAACTGTATAATATTCTATTCGAGTTTCTTGGATAAAAATTTACTGACATACACAAGCTTTAATCATACCATATGCACCTCTAATTTGACTTGCTTAGTATTTTGACACTTGTACGTAATTATTTGTCTCATTGACTTGAGGTCAAGCCCTGTTTAGAACTATATAGAACAACAAACAGTGGTCAAGTTTTATGTATTATGTAAGAAATGCCCAGACTAACGTGCTATTATCGTTCAAACACAAACAGTTTCTCGATTGCTTGGTTTATTTTCAGCTCAACCAATGGTGTTCAATTATGTGCATTATGCTGGAAAACCAAGTTCAAACGAGCTATTATCACTCATACACAAACAGATTCTCTAATAATTGATTTTAGTTTCAGCCATAGCAAGGAAGTCAAGAAAATTGGGAAGATATCAAAACAAAACAAATTCGTAAGTTAGGCGTCAAAGAGGTTCTCCTTATCAGACCATGACGTAGAGACATCTTCAAACTGGAACAGAGTTTGAGCGTCTTCCTGTTTATATACTATGATATTGGTCAATGAGAGGTCAATGGCCAAGAGAATTTCTACAATTAAAATCTTCTTCAATAATTGACAGCATAAAAGACCATGATCTCAATTTTATTCCTCTTTGGGAGACGGTTCACCAGAAGAGAGATCAACCTAAAGATGTTAATGAGCACTCCAACCTCTTCTTCGACCCGTCAAGTTATTCTTAAGTAGCGCAAGGAAGGCTCTTCTCTGACTTATTTCTGGACTAACCATGTGGTACAATGGCAAGTTCCATTTTCTCAATTCCTTCAAATCAAGATATTAACTCAAACTAAAGAATTCATTCACTTGACATGTCTATCAAGAATATTAATGGAGCACAGAAAGCACCTAATTAAACTAGCAGAGCATGATATTTTATGAATGAGGCGAATCCTACTGGTTTCTAGAACAGTAAACATTAAGACTTGTTCAACCCCTTGTTTATGTATTACATGTTGTGGTTAGCATCACTCACGCAAACATGCTCAGCTTTGTCTGACTATTTTTTCTACTAATGGTTTGCACTAGGACAAGTAATCTTCATAAAGTGTACCATATGCTTCACACCGATGAAAGAACTAAATTCTTTTGTGTTGCATCTCACTGATGCCCATCTGTGAAACATCTCTGCCTTAATTTGTCTCACTAGAACAAATTCATACTATGAAAACCTAACTGTTCAATCAATCATTCCCATGGTTGTCTAAAGTGTTATCAAGTCATCCAAGTCAAAAGTTGAGCAAAGTGAAGCGTCAGTTAGTTACTAAAAATGTTCAAATAAATCAACTTAATTAAAAAGTTCAAAGAACATACATAACCCAAGAAACAGAATATTACACTCCAGAGTATAATTAGCTTGCGTGTGAACCAAATAACAAATTTAAGTCAAGTTTATAAATTTCTCTTATTATATCACATCTATGTATTCACAAACTTCTTCCACACCACCACAACCACCATAGAGAATATGTCAAACAAAGTCATACGAACCTACACTATTTTCCCCCTGCTTCAAACTCTTATTTCTATGCCAATACCTAAGGTTGCGGAAATCAGACTCACTGAAAGATGAGAGATCCTACATACAAGTTTCAGATGGACTCCCTAAGACCATGTTGTGAGGCTACAAGATGACCCAATCGAATGATGTAGCTGCCTCCTCATACGTTTCCTCCTCTCTCTTGATAGTTGATAGGGTCAGTGATACTGCTTCCTGCATCCAGGACAACGCCCATCTTCCTCTAGAATTCTATTGTGACAGAAAAGGCAGAGCCTGAATCCGCATAAACAAGGGAGAAAAGTACGGTCTGTGCAGTCTAAATCCTCACAGCATATTGGACAAGATGTGGAAACTGGCTCAATACTGTCAGAGCCCCAACAAGATCCTTTACAGCCAAGATTCCGCTCTGTACTTGGGGGGAAACTATCCTTGCTTGTCAAACTGGGTAAGCTCTTGGGGCGCAAAGCATCATTCAAACTCCAAGCCTTGCAAGATACACCAACAACCTGCATAGCTGTTCTTCTACTCTCTGAATTCCTGCACGTCCCTCGATGAGGTGAACCAAATTGTGGTTCAGGACCACAAACTTGCTGCTTCTTTTCACAGGTAGCTAGAGCGTCAAATGCAGCCTCCCAATCATCCAAACAGCCATTGTCAACGAAATCCCGTTCATCTCCCCTGCTCAGGGTTTCCGAACAGCTATCACTACTGCTACTGCTGCTGCTTCCGCTTCCGCTACTGACAGAGAATTCTACCCCAGAATCGTTTCGGCCTGATATAGTACTCGTAGGGCTGTTAGGGAGCAAAAATTCAGAATCACCGCAATTATTCATCAAAAATCTATCTCCAAGAATCTCCTCCTGACCACTCGATTTTATCTTCGGTTTCTCCGTCCGACTGTTGTTATCCGCATCACTATTTTTCACTGTAAGCATTAGGTTAACACGATTGATGAAAACATAACATTTGAACAAAATGATTCGATAAAGCTCAATTCAAGAAAACTATAAACAACAAGAAGCAATATATAATTCAGAAACCTTGCTCGCCGAGACGAGAATCCAGCTTGCCCTGCTTCGATTTTACAAACCTGGTTGCCTAAAAAGGGAATAAAAATGTAATCTTGAAAATTGGTAACGCTGAACAGTAATTGCAAGCATTACACAGGGAAAAAAAAATTAAAAAATATATTACCTTCTTTTTCTTGGCGAGATTTTTGGTGTTTGGTGAGGCCATGGCAATGGAAGTATTGAAAATCGAACTCGGTATTTCGCTGATTCGATTAGGAACAAGAATCGGAAAAACCCTAATTTTTTTTTTATTTGTAAGGCAGGGGAGATTCTGAGAGAGAGAAATCAATAAATGGAAGATAACTGAAAAATTCTTTCAATTTTATCAGACGTGGGCAATTAATTCATATATTTATATATATAGTCTTCTCAATGGCGATTTTACCCTTGCGGGTGGAGGGAATATTATTATTATTGGAGGAATTTGCGCGGTCTTTTGGGATGCTAAGCGACAACGTTTCGATCAAGGCCTGAAATTTGAAAATTAAGAATAAATTAATGCGAGACGATGCCAACCTTTTTGTTATTATTATCTTTTTTTCCCCTCTTAGTGCATGCATCATTTATGGGACAGAAGGGGATTTTTTATGTGAAACGGTGCAGTTTTGCTGGGAATGGAAGATACATTAAAGGTTAGATTTTGCTATTGATATGTGAATTGACTCTTTACTATTGTTGTTATTCTCTTTTAATATGCAATCACCGAAATAGTGACATGTGTAAATCTTGCCTTTATCTTTAACCAAGTTTAACTTTTGTTGTCAGAAAAATAAAATAAAATTATTAATTAGGATTTTACTTTTGTTCACACTAGCTACCAAGAATCCCGCTATTTTTTTCTCTCAAAATCTCCCACCTATTTTTCAAAAGTTTTTAACATTGCCGCCTTCACCTCGCCCCACCGTCCTCCGTTGTTGTCGCCGTCGTGGTGGTGGTAAATTTTCTGACTTCTATTCTTAAATAAATAGGATGTATAGTATAATATTGGGGCCGCTTTTGAATTGTTAAACAACAAAATTAATAACAAAATCTTTTAAAAGGAAACAGATTTTAGGTTACGTTATAACCGTTACTGTGATTATGTTCTCGTATTCTCACCATTTTGTCGGAGTTTTAAGGGCACCAAAAATATTTCTGCAAAAAGATTCATTACTGCAAATGTTGCTGATATTTTTTATGTGGGTTTATTAATCTCTCCATCAACAAGTTAAGATCAGTACTCATCATCAAGTGGTGATATTAATTATTGATTAATAGAGGTGAAGCTACTAACCAATGTTAAAGTTTAAAAGGAAGGATAGTTCTTAATTTTTAAACTTACTTTTTCTTTATTTATATATGTGTTACATTCTGTTCATGTGAAGAGTTGCTAAGTTGGTAAGGAAAATATTAAATTAACCCATTCAATAATTTGTTGTCTAAGTGTTGGTGCATAATGGAAAATCATCCATCATCCTCATCTTCTATGACTAATGAAGATGCAAAAGCCGTAAAAGAGGTAGCTTCTAATAATTGACCAATTGAGGAACTAGAAAGTCGATTAGAACCTGATCAATTTGTTAAGAATGAGCATGTGGCATATGCATTATATTGCGAATATGGTTTAGCTAAAGACTTTAGCATAAGAAGGGGCAAGAATGTGAAGTTTGAAGATGGTAGTGGTGAGATAAAAGCTAAGCTTTTTGTGTGCTCTTGTGAAGGTAAAAAAGATGAAAAGCGATCAAAAAATTGAGTATTTATTTATCAAAAAGCATCATCGAGATGTGGTTGTAAGCCACAGCTAAAAATTGCATGAATGAAAGGTGGTCCATGGAAGGTGGCTAAATTCAACAAAGAGCATACACACGACATGTATACCGTGGATCAAACATACTTGTTAAGATCAGATCAAGAAATTACGGATGAGCAACAATAGTTCTAATGGCAATGATTAAATTTGGAATATCAGTTGTTGATTCGATTTGTTTCTTCAAAAATACGGCACAAGGGCGAGAAAAAGTGGGGTACATACCAAGAGATGCGTATGATTTCATTCGGAAAACAAAAGTTGATAGGAAAGACTCTCTTGGCTGAGTTGAATATTTCAAGAATTAGTCGAATAAAGAGGTTGAGTTTTATTGGAACATGGAAGTTGATGATGATAATAGGCTTATGAATTATTTCTCCAGGGACTCTCATAGTTTGAATGATTATATGTGCTTTGGTGATGTACTTCATTCGACACTACATATCGTACTAATAAATATGAATGACGTGTGCTCCTTTTGTTGGAATTAACCATCATGATAATAATATCATGTTTGGGTTGGCATTTATGTCGGATGAAACAGAGAAATCGTTTGAGTGGTTGTTAAGAATATTTCTTGAATCATGCATGGTAAACAACCCTGAATGATCTTTACTAGATCAATGCCAAGCGATGAAGAATGCAATTGCAACTGACTTCCCTTCAGCTCACCACCGACTATTTCAGTGGCATATAACCCAAAAGACTACATCACATTTTTGTGATCTAAAAGATGAAAATGATCTGAAAAGATTATGGAATCATTTGATGAGGCAATGTGAAACTGAGGATAAGTTTGAGGCAATGTGGAGTAACATAGTGACTCATTATGATATTGGTGCCAAAAGAAAATGGTCTGAACACATGCACACTTTGAGGCACATGTGGGCTTCCGTTTTTAGTAGTCACATATTTAGTGTTGGGCTACTGGCTATTTCTTGAAGTGAGGGTACAAATGCAGTATTGAAAAACAAATATGGGAATAAGGCATCTACTTTTCTTGTGTGATGTGTTATGAAGATATTCAAAGTAAGTGGCGTTTGAATGAAAAGGAAAAAGACACATCTTGCCATCATAAAAAGACACATTGTTGAGTGTGAAAGTGAGAATGTAGAGATAAGATATAGTTGCCACAAACTTGAGAAATTTGGTATATTATGCTCTGATGCTTTGAAAGTGTTTGATGTTATGAATATGCGTTCTATACCGGAGAAATATATTAAGAAGCGGTGGAACAAAAATGCCAAAATGGATATGTGGCCATGTGAAAATATTAATGAAAGTCGGAAAAGAACTAATGTGGGGGATTGCAGCTATATATCCCAATTGGCATATCAAAATAATGCTTCAAGAGAATGGCAAGATCTTGTCGCCAAGAGTAAAGTATGCAAAGAGGCACAAGAAGTAGTACTAAAGTATGCTAAGAAAGAAGTGGATGTAAAATGGGAGAATGTGAATTCTAAAGATTCGGGTCCAAGTGTTTTTCCCTTAGGCGAAGATGGTAATGGTCTTGATGAAGCAATTGTGCTTGATCCACTTATTGCGAAGGCAGTGGGATCACAAATGTCTACAAATGCCATTGGGAGGTCAAAAAGAAGAAAGAAAAAAGCAAAGTCGAAAGTTCAAATAAGATTTGTTGCTATTAAATATTTTTATTTAATTAATTAAACTTTATTATATTAATATTAATCTTGTGTACACTTATAGGAAGGACAAAACAAAAAACTCAACGTTCACAACAAAATGAAGAAAATTGTCGATCACAATGGACTATTGCCCAACAAAAGCAACATTTTCAGCCAACGCTTCATTCTCCATTCCAAGAGTTTTTCCCAATGTATGTTGTTAGAAAACATAATTGTTTTTGGTTTTTATGTTCATGACGTGCATATTATATTTATTATTATTATTTTTATAGGGAATTACCAATCATGATTCTTCAAATGGTATGGGAGGTTTGATAAGACGAGAATTTGGTTCATTAAAGTTTACTTTTGGACTAGCACATTTTGGTTATTGTTCCTTGTTTTTGCTAGCTTAATTTTTGTTGGTTGACTATGTAAACCATTTAGCTAGTTCAATTTTTGTTGGTTGAGTATGTAAACCATTTAGCTCATTTAATTTTTTACTAGTATGTTTTGGTTACTGTTGCTTGTTTAGCAAACGATATTATGACTGACTATGTAGTCGTGCGGATGTGAAATCATTTAACTTGTTATAATTATTTCTTCAGTTCCCTTGTTTTGCCTTTATTATCATCAATTGAACATAACTACATAATGTTGTGTAGAATAAAAAAGAAAGAAAGAAGAAAAGTTGGTCATTTTTTGGCTCACTATTCTGTTACAGAACAGAAAGCAAAAATGCTTGCCTTTGTTTTGACACAAGCATAATATTTATCGTGTTTCGCAGTTTCAATAAAGCGGCCATAACTTTCTCTAAAAATTTCCAAAAATTAACAAGAAGACTCATAGAGATTTCCATCCATATAGGGTACTTCTTCTGAAAAAATCTCAATCGGAGCAGTTTTGCTAATGAGTGCAGAAGAACTAATTCTTGGCAGATTTCAAAGCAGTGTGTGCAGTCTCAATAAAACGGCCACAACTTCCTCTAAAATATTCCAAATGACCTCTAGTTTATATAATTAACAAGAAGACTCATAGAACTTTTCATCCATATATGGTACTTCTTCTGAAAAAATCTCAATCGGAGCAGTTTGCTAATGAGTGTGGAAGAACTAATCCTTAGCAGATTTCAAAGCAGTTTGCGCAGTCTCAATAAAGCATCCATATCTTCCTCTAAAACTTTCCAAATGACCTCTACTTTATTTCATTAACAAGAAGACTCATAGAGCTTTCCATCCATCTATCGAACTTCTTATGAAACATTCTCGATTAGAGCAGTTTTACGAGAGAATTCGAGTCTTATGTTGGTTGCATACTGAAACTTGAGTTTGAGGCTATTAACTTCTCTAAACCATTTCACATGATTCTTTCTACATCAATCGATCTTCCAAAACTGCAGCAATTTAATCTTGAGATCATTTCAGTTGTAATCGATTTAGAACCGTGCTGGTAGGACAAGTTTTGAGATGTGATAAGTATTCTAACTTTAACATGATTGTCATAAGCTACTTCAATTCAAAAGATACCCAAGTTGTAACCAATCAATTTCCTGGTATAGGCTATTACAAAACCACAAGGCCTATAGAAAAATCAGTTAAAATAGGGCATAAAAACATACATGCAATCTTTCATACACTATGAATCAGACTGCACCCATCAAAATACCCACGTCGTCATAATTATCATAAGAGGGAAATGATTGATTAAAGTTTTATACAAGCACTAGACCAACACCACCAAATCACTTAACAGATTTCTTTATTAAGATCACCATCAGATACTTGGTCTTGGAGACATCTGGCAGATCAAAGAATATATCAACATCCTCTTTAGAATGTGCCAGCTTGTGCAGCAACTGGATCCTTTCATCCTCGTTGAAGTTGGACAGTTTAAGTAGAGCAGCATAGAGTCCCTTCATCTGAGTAGTCGTTGCGTTCTCGGCCACCTTGAGCTCAACCACCAACGCTGCAATTAAGTAATATGCATTACATAATGAATAAACTACACATGTAATCTCTAGTATAGCAGAAAAATATTAAGTATACCTACCATTATAAACTATAGTAAACTAACACACTCATGAAATACAAACCTACTTAAAAATAAAAATGAATACAGAAAAACAACATCAAAATAATTTACACTTAAATTTAGATAAAGAAGGACAAACGCATGTACATCTAATCATTCGAAGAGTAGGAGAAAATAGACATACATATATTGAATCAAGAACAAAATAGACTCAACCAAAAGTTTTCAGAAAGCTAAGACTATAATGTCTGTATAATTAAGTACTTTTATTGAACTTATGGCCTTACTCAAACTGTCATATAGAAATTAAAGGTACCAACCTTTTGATGAGCTTCAACAATCTCAATATGCTTTGACTCTCTGTTTACAATTTTATAACAAGTAGAAAATCTATTAGAAATACAGTTGACAAAATAGTTCAAAGAAAGGTATTTACGAAATAATTGGTTAAATTAGAAACTAAAATTATTCTAGAAAATTAAGACAATGAAAGCGCATAACATAAGATAATAACATAGACATCCATAATTTACAAGGTAGATAAGTCAAATTTCAAGTTCCAGCCAATTGGCCCCTAAAAGATATACCTATCAAGAATGTGAATTTAATGATTCAAAGTAAATACAGATTATCAATACTTACCTGCAAGCCACACACAACAAATTGACCTGCTTCATGAAGTAAACCATTAACTAGTAGTAACGATAAATCGGGGATTCCTTCACCACTGTTACAGCAAACGACAACAACATTATAAGCTGGAATTTTATGGTTCTTAGAGTATAATATGCACAAACAAAGGGGTAAATATCATGATTTCAATAATACCCAAGCAATATAAAGCAAATATTCATCAACGGTTGAAATTTTAAAGAAATGTAACTCTCACAATGCAATAGAGATAAGATTGAGCACTGAATTCTTCTCAAACGCTGCATATACAGAAACCCTAGATCTGCCACCCACCGTCCGCCGTGGAGGAAGAAAGAGAGGAGCTACAACCATAGCTCTGCCGCTGCATCCTCCGTACGACGTCGAAATCAAGTGATTTGCCGACGACCGCCATGGATTCTCGAGAAAAATGAGGGAGGCGAGATGTTAGAGGGGAGAAAGAGAGATGGGGCGGAGAGATGAGTTGAAGGAAGGAAAGAGAAAAACGCGGGGTTGGTAAAATCTAAAAGAATTCAAAATTTAACCATGGTTTGGTTATAGATCAGAAGTTTTCACGTGTTTGTTTGTGAGTGGTTGATCATAAACTAGACCAAAAGAAAATAGAAAATTATTAATAATGAGTCACTTTTCACGTGTCGAAGTTTGTATGGCCGAGAGCAAAAGTCCTAGGTCTAGCATCTAATTTTCCGTGTTTTGGGCCGTTGAATATATCGAAATTTCATAGTGCTTTGAGATTTTATGACCTGTTTTAGAAAATTTGTGACGTGCATTGTACCGTTTTTGGAAAGAAGCATATTTGTGCTGAAACGCTGCCACTTGGCTAGGAATAGAAGGGGATTTTCTCTATCCAAATTTTTTTTTTAGAATCATAAACTTCATAAATCAACTACAAATAGTGGAAAAAGCAAATTGTTGCAAGTGCACATCATACAAATACCTAGCAATAAGCAGCACATAAGCATAAACATAAAGACAGAAACTAAAACAACAAGAAAACCAAGAAGTAACAATGATTAGTCCAACTCCTCTCCCCCTTGTGCAAACCATGAAAAATCAGCAGACGCGTCTCGAGCAAGATTATGAGCGGACGTATTTGCTTCACGCCTTATGCAATTAAAGAAAAATGATGGGGACGCCAAACACTTTTTTTGAATGTCTCTAATCACATTACTCCCCTCTTCGCCTCTCATATTCCCATGAACAACGGCATCTATTAATTCCAAATTATCGCCCTAAAAAATAACCTCTCGCCATCCCCGCTCCAAAGCCAGTTTTTAACACACCATAGCGTTGTCATGAACTCCGAATTATGAGCCCCATAGTTTCCCATAATACGTTTTTTACGCAAGCAATCACAGTCCCATCCCAGATGCAAGTTATAACCCTCAAACCAACAACATTGTCTGTTTCAAATGTAGCTCCATCAAAATTTATTTTCATCGACTGTTGCTGCGGTGGAATCCAAGTCGTCCCTTCCAAATTAAGCATCTCCTCTATCGTTATGTAGTTCGCATTTATCCAATTTTGGAGAAAATCATTAGCAAAATTTGACACATCAATAGGTGAACGACCTCTCTCTCCGACCGCTAGTTTATTTCTATTGTTCCAAATTGCCCAGCTAACCACCACAACTCGTGATGCCATGTCCCTATCCCATCTCGAACTCGCTCTCTACAACCATCTTTCCACCAGTTACCGATCACGTGCTTTTGTCCTCGACAGAATTACACGCAAGAGCCCATACTTGACGTGCAAAGTGACACGAGAATAGCTCATGAAAAATATCCTCATTCTCTGCACCACAAATACAACACTTCGCATTCGCTACAATATGTCCATGAACAAGGTTTGAATTTGGGGGCAGAATGTTCGAGCATAACCTCCACAAGAAGGTTTTAATTTTATTTGACACCTTGAAACTCCAAATACTCCGCCAATCCCTTTCTTCACTGATGGACGTTAGGTTCACATTATTATTCATTCATTGGCCATTAATCATGTGGTATGCGCTTCTAACCGAGAAGTCCCCACTCTTGCTATAGTGCCATATTTGTTCTTTCATGATTTAGAAGGTCTTCATTCATGATTTAAATGCTTTTACTACATATTATCATCATGGAGTATAATTTATTTTATTATTTATTAAATTCAATGTTTGAATAAGTGTATTTGGAAAATAAAAAAAAAAGTAATTCTTATGAATTTGGGTAAAGTTGTATTTTGTATAATTAAATTATCCGTGAAAATGCTGCAATTCAAAATATATATAATATTATGAATACGGATGTAATTCTTGTAAGCATATTCATGAAGGCATTTTGTTGTAACTTAGCAATTCATATTTTTTAATTAATAATATTTATAAATGTGCAGTACATTTCACGGTATAATAAAACATATTAGCAAATTATGTATAAGTGGAGTCATAAGGAAATCAACAAAATCACTTCTTTCTTTCCTGCAGATACTCTATCCATAGTAAAAAAAAATAGCTCTAGTTGGCTTTTTTGGTACACCTTTAGCTTTAATTTAAAGTAGTTTAAGGTGACAACTCTTAAAATAAAATTAAATCTGCTTTTAATCAGCTTTAGCTTGTTGAGTTAAAAAGTCAAATTCAAAAAAGGTACATTTTGAAGTTATAACTGTCACAATTTAGAAGTTGCAATATGTCAGGTTTGTTCTCCAAACATCATTATTCACTGTTGTGGTTAAATTCGCAAGTGTAGAAATCGTAACAAGTAATAAAGTGATAGATAGGGTTGTCGATCCCACGAGGAATAAACAATTAATTACCAAAATTGATTAACTCTTAATTTATTTGAGAAACCGAATTTTCAGATTGTTCTAGCGAAAAGATAAACAATTTATTAACTATAGGTAAAAAAAATTAACAGAATAGGGCGTTGAGACAATATTATAACATGGGTATATCAATAAATAAGAGTAGACAATGAGAGAAGAGATGTGAATCATAATTTCACCGTCATTAGTCTGATCTAACTTTAATTAAGCATATTGTTACGAGTTTCACGTTCAAAATTGTTGTTGGTTATCACCATTTATGCTTTATGTACTCTTTTTCAAGTTATACATAAATTTTAGGGATTTTCAACGTTTTGGTCCCTTAAGTTGGCTTAAGTGCGATTTTGGTCTCATAAGTTGGCATGCCTCGATTTTGGTCCCATAACTTGGCTTAAGGACTCGATTTTGGTCCCTTGGTCAAAACTTTTAAAATTCTAGCCTTTAAAACCTTACGTGGCATCGTTTGACCGACTGGGGGGCAATTTTGACCGGTTTTTAGGACCCACCTACACACATGTCACGTACGTGGCAAAAAAAGAGAACTAATTATATGTCCAAATCGGCGCCAAAATCTCACTCCCAGTCTTCAACTCGCGCCATTATACACTTTTCCCTAAATTTGCTCAAGCTCCTTTCCTTTCTTCACCGTCATCAACGTTAACCTGCGACGCCGTCGTCCCGCGGAGGTTAACACGGAAACACATGGCGCGTAGAGTGAGGAAGATGAAAATACGAAAATTTGAAAAAATCGATGATCCCATTCTGAATTATGGTAAGTATGTTGTTTAATTCTATGTTAAATTAATGTTATCACATAAGTAAAACGTTTTCCCCGATTGCATGCTTCAAATCAACCCTAATTTAAAAAATCCTCAATTGTCGAACCCTAATTTTGGAAAACCCCCAAATTGTTGAACCCTAATTTTGTAATTTATTAATTTTGTTAACCCTGAGTATGTGAACCTTACTTGTGTACTCTGCCTACTCTGCCTTACCCTAATTTTGTACTTTGTCTAATGAAATCTCATTATGAAATCAACAGATTGTGGCTCCTTGGATGTTACTTTAGAATTGCAGTATGGTGGAATTGTAAATGGTGAGGTCATACTGGAGAACTATGAAAATGCAAAGGTGGTTGTAGATTATGTGGGGCCTTCAACTATACGCTGCAGTGGTATTGAAGCTTTATGCTTAGGACTTGGCTTTTTGGTTGTGAAGGAAATATATATAAAGCAACAATGTGGTTATGTCCTCCTCCAGAAAGACCATGAAATCACAACATACTTCCTGTCTTGTCAACTGAGTAGATCAATGGTGCTCTTTTGGATTGTGAAGTGAGGATCAATACAGAACAGCAAGCAACGTTTGAGGGTGAAAACAATGAAGTAGTAGATGATAATGAACTTGGCGATGAAGGAGATGAGGCAGGAGAAGGAGATGATGAAGATGATCTGAAGTACTTCAGTGATGATGAATATGGTATGGAAGAAGACATGGATATGAGGCATGTTGTAAATGAGAGTGTTGTTGAGGCAATGTTGTTTGAAGCCCAATGCAGAGCTGGTGAAAAGAATGCAAGGACAATGAAGAGATCTTCAAGCAAAGGCAAAGGGAATGAAGGAGCTGATAATGTGGGGCCTTCAACTGCTGGTGGTGAACAAAATACCAATCAATTTCAAGTTAAGCAAGAAGAAATTGATGCTCCATATGAGACATTGTCTGATGAAGGTTCATATAATTTGCTATTGTCATCTAATGAGTTGGAAAGTGAGTGTGGGAGTGAGGAAGAAAGATTAGTAAAACCAGGAAAACTCTTTGATATCAAGGACATCTTCAACCCTCAGTTTGAACTTCAAATGAGGTTCACTAACAAGTCTATATTGAAGGATACTATTCATGCAGATGCCATCAACCAACAAAGATCAGTTCACATATTTAAGCATAACAGAAGTAGGATGTATGCAAAGTGTGATAACCCCAGGTGCAAGTGGAGGGTGAATGGAAGGAAGATCAAGGGTGAGGAATCAACCTTCAGAATCAGGCTCTACAGAGGGAAACATGGTTGTCCTGCAATAAAAAAAAATCAAGGAATATGAAATCAAGTTACCTTGCGAAGAAGTACATACATCTTTGGAAATTTGATCCAAACAGAAGTGTGAATGGGTTTAGTGTTGATGCTGAAGTAGATACTGGTATATAAGTTTCCATTCACCAGGCTTATAGAGCTAGGATGCTTTTCTTAGCAATGCTTAATGGCACATCTAGTGAGCAGTATGCTGCATTGTGGGACTTCAAGGGAGAGGTTGAGAGATCAAACCCTGGTTCAACTATTCTATTGTCAACAAACAATCAAACTGGAGAGAACAAGTTTGATAGGATATACATGTGTTTAGCTTCTTTGAGGCGGGGATTTCTTTATGGTTGTAGAAGAATTATTGAGGTAGATGGAGCACATCTTAAGGGTCCACATAATGGTATTCTGTTAACTGCTGTTGGCATTGATGCTAACAACAATATATATCCATTTGCATGGGTTGTGGTTGACAAAGAAGATGGGAGAAACTAGGAGTGGTTTTTCCATGTGATCAAGCTTGATCTTTATATCACCAAGAATGACAGATGGACATTCATGTCAGATAAACAGAAGGGGTTGTTGCAAGCTTTCAAGGCTGTATTCCTAGGTTCAATCCATAGATTCTATGTGAGGCATCTACATGGCAATTTCAAAAGAGCCAGCTTCACTGGAGATGCATTTAAGGATGCTCTATGGAAGGCAGCAAGAGCTAATACTCTGAATGAGTGGATTGCTAAAACGGATGCCCTGAAGGAAGTAAGTCCACAAGCCCATAAATGGTTAGAAGATAAACCACCAGAACATTGGAGCAGGTCATACTTTGATCCAAAACTTAAATATGATATGCTGTTGAACAATGGTTGTGAAGCTTTCAACTCGTGTATATTGGATGCAAGGAAGATGCCTATACTGTCAATACTTGAATGGATTACACATTATATGATGGCAAGGCATCAGAAGAATAGGGACAGAGCAAAGGCAAAATGGAAGGGTGCATGGTGTCCTAAGATAAGGAAAATTGTGTGGCACTTAGTGTTGTAAATTGGACCCTTCTCGATAGAGCGAAAAATACGGCAATAATTAAAAAGACGGAAAAATACGACACACAGATTTTACGTGGAAAACCCCAAATTAATTTAGGGTGAAAAACCACGGGCAAGGTAGAAGAACTTCACTATGAGTGTAAAATAGGAATTACAACTCTCCGACTTTTACCGTAGTAAAGTCGCACAAGCTCTCTATTTTTACCTCACACTTACAACACTTTTACTCCACTCTTTATATATTTAACTACACTTAATTATATAAGAGTTTTGTATTTGTTTTTATTGTATTTTGTTGGGATACTCTTGAATTGCCGGATGAAGCTCCTTTTATAGGAGAAGAGAAATGATGCACCATCATAAACAAATGCTCCACTAATTATTAGTGTTGCACTTGTTAATGCTCAACTAATTAGTGTTGCACTTGTTAATGCTCCACTAATTAGTGGAAGCACCGCCCCATCAATCTCCCACTTGAAGATTTGATTAGCGACTAATCAGATCTTCACACCATTCTTTCTACCTCGCCCTTCATGTTGCTTACGTTTTCACCAGACCACACGAGGACCGACACTGAACAAACTTGTCAGCGTTAACACTCTTCGTCATGAAATCAGCTATGTTATCTTTAGTGTGAATCTTCTGCACATCCACAGTACCCTCCTCGACTTTCTCACGAACAAAGTGATACTGGACCCGAATATGCTTTGTCTTGGAATGAAACGCTGGATTCCTTGCAAGATGCAACGCACTCTGACTGTCACAGAATAGAGAAATACTCTCTAGTTTGTGCCCGAGTTCCTCCAGAACCATTTTCAACCAAATCGCCTCTTTACTGGCTTGCGTAGCTGCCACGTATTCAACCTCCGTTGTTGATGTCGCAACAACTGACTGTAACTTCGAAACCCAACTTACTGCACCTCCAGCAAGAGTAAACACATATCCTGTCGTGGACTTGCTTTTGTCAAGATCACCTGCATAGTCAGAATCAACATAGCCCCTGACTGAAAAACCCGATCCTCCATAACATAATGCAACATCTGAGGTTCCCTGAATGTATCTCAGAACCCTCTTTACTGTATTCCAATGCTCTCTTCCCGGATCCGCCATGTATCGACTAACCACTCCCACTGCATGTGCAATGTCTGGTCTAGTACAGATCATAGCAAACATTAAGCTTCCCACTGCTGATGCATACGGTACTCGAGACATCTCCCTCCTCTCTTCTTCACTGCTAGGACACATACTTGAGGATAACTTGAAATTAACAGGAAGAGGGGTAGAGATTGGCTTACAATTCTGCATACTGAACCGCTGCAAAATCTTCAACAGATAGTTCCTCTGAGAAAGCCAAATCTTCCTGCAATTTCTGTCTCGGTGGATTTGCATCCCTAGAATCTTGTTTGCTGGTCCTAAGTCCTTCATTTCAAATTCCCTAGCCAGTTCAGCCTTCAGTTCTTCAATACGAGCTTTGTTGGGGCCTGAAACCAACATGTCATCAACATACAATAGCAAAATAACAAAGTCATCACCAGATCTCTTGAAATATGCACAAGGATCTGCATTCAGTCTGTTGTATCCAAGGCTCATTATGAATGAATCAAATCTTTTGTACCAACACCTCGGCGCCTGTTTGAGACCGTACAAAGATTTGGTCAACCTGCAAACCAAGTTCTCTTTTCCTTCTTCAATAAATCCTTCCGGTTGGAGCATATAAATCTCTTCTTCAAGATCACCATGAAGAAAAGCCGTCTTTACATCTAACTGTTCAAGATGTAAATCAAATGTAGCACACATCGCCAGAACCACCCGCACAGTTGTCATTCGGACCACCGGAGAAAATATTTCGTTGAAATCAATCCCCTCCTTCTGAGCATATCCTTTCACCACCAATCGTGCACGATACCTCTCCACTTGGTCATCACTGTTACGTTTGATTTTGTACACCCATTTGTTGCCAATGGGTTTCTTCCCTTGTGGTAAAGACACAAGTTCCCACGTTTTATTCTTATGGAGTGCTTCGATTTCCTCTTGCATTGCTGCCATCCACTGAGCTGCATCTGAACTGTTCATTGCATCCTGGAGAGTTGATGGCTCCCCATCCTCAGTTAAAAGACAGTATGCAACATTGTTCTCCATAGAATAGTCTGAGTGCCAGCCTGGTGGTCTCCTGACACGTGTCGATCGACGTATCCCCGAAACTCCAGACTCCGTTGTCTCCTCAGGTTCATGCTCTGGTTCAGCAGGACCCTCCTGCTCGGCATCTTTCTCGACTACTACTGTCGTAGTTCCTGGATCTTCCCCTGTGCTGCTATCATTTCCTTTCTTATCTTCCGTGAAGATAACATCCCTGCTTACAACAATCTTGTGGGCAGTGGGGTCCCACAAACGATACCCCTTCACTCCTTTAGCATACCCTAAGAACAAACACTTCCTGGATTTTGGGTCCAGCTTCGTTTTCTCTTGAGTATTAAACATAACATAAGTGGGACTCCCAAATACATGGAGATTAGAATAATCAACTGGTTTACCTGTCCACACCTCCATCGGTGTTTTCAGCCCCAGTCCTGTTGACGGAGATCGATTCACCACATAACAGGCGATATTGATTGCTTCTGCCCAGAACGGCTTTTCTAAGCCTGCAGCCTGCATCATGGCTCTTGTTTTATCCAACAAGGTCCTGTTCATCCGCTCTGCCACCCCATTCTGCTGCGGAGTGTATGCCGTAGTAAACTGCCTCTTAATCCCAGCATCTTTACAGAAGTCGTCAAACTCCTTACCAGTATAATCCCCTCCATTGTCAGATCTCAGGCACTTGATCTTTTTCCCAGATTCAAGTTCCACCAGCGCTTTGTACGTCTTGAACATCGAGAACACCTCGGCCTTACTCTTGATCATGTACACCCAACATCTCCTAGAATAATCATCTATAAAAGACACAAAATACTTTGCACCTCCCAGGGATAGTACTGGTGCTTGCCACACGTCAGAGTGAATCAATTCTAGAATGACTTTACTTCTAGAATCTGAACTACGAAACTTTATACGATGTTGCTTGCCAACAACACAATAATCACAAAAAGGTAAAGATACCTTTGTGAGGCCTGGAAGTAGTTTCTTCTCTGCAAGAACCTTCATGCCTTGTTCCGACATATGCCCGAGCCGCTGATGCCAAATCATTGATGATTTCTCAATCGACTCGGATGAAGCCACTGACGCTTCTCCCACTTGCAGAGCCCTCCCCTGTACCTTGTATAAGTTTCCGGCAATCTTGTCCGCCTTCATCAGTACAAGCGCACCCCTTTTAACTTTCATGATCTTGTTTTGCGAACCAATCTCACAACCAAGATCATCCAGTTGTCCATGAGACAACAAATTCTTGCATAGTCCCTCCACGTGTCAGACATCTCGAATGGTCCGAACAATCCCGTCATGCATCTCCAGCTTGATCGTACCAACAACAACAACTTTCAAAGGTTCATTTTTATAGCTATACACAGATCCTCCAGCGATCGGTGTATACTCATGAAACCACTCCCTCCGGGGAGTCATATGAAAACTGGCTCATGAATCAATAAGCCATACATCATCGAAGCCACGCATACCTCGAATAGCTGTTGCTGCTTCACAGCATAGTACATCACCATCATCTGAAGTGCTAGCAACGTTCCCCTGAGGATTAGAACTCTTCTGGTTTGAATCCTTAAGATTCCAACAGTCCTTCTTCAAGTGACCTTTCTTGCCACAGTGCCAACAACTACCCTTGGTCCTTGACTTGGATCTCCCCTGTTTCTTACTCCCACTTGCACTGCGCTCCGTCGTTCTCCCTCTTGTCACCGACAAGGCACCTGCTTGTTGCGAACTTGCCTCCCTGTCTTCTCTGTTTTTGCGCCGACTCTCTTCTTCCAGAATAGCGGCTGCAATTTCGTCGAAGACCAAATAATCCGTGAGGACATTATTTGTTAAGTTGATGACAAGCTGGTCATACGAATCAGGCAGACTTTGCAGCAGAATTTTAGCACGTTCAACCACTTCTATTTTATGACTCAACGACGTCAGTTGAGAAAATAGAGTATTTAGAACATTGAGGTGCTCAGTTACCGGGGTAGATTCCGCCATCCTCAGAGTGTACAATTTCCGTTTAAGGAAAATTTTGTTGTGTAGGGACTTTGCCTCATACAGCTTGTTGAGATGATCCCATATCTCCTTAGCTGCCCTCTTCTCCTCAACGCTCGACAACACACCATCACCTAACGCCAGGTGAATATTTGCGATAGCGTTGCCGTCCATTTCGTTCCATTTCGTATCATCTGTGATTTCCACCGGCCTGTCGTCGATCGCCGCGAGACACCCATCTTTCCGCAAGATGGCTTTGATCTTCAGCTTCCACAACGAGAAATTACTCCCGTTGAATTTCTCGATCTCGAATTTCGCCGTCATTGCTTCTATCACGTAACACCGTCACTGAAAAATAATTCCAGTACGACCCTCACAGATATCACCGAGACCCCGGATATGAACCGAGACTCTGATACCACTTGTTGTAAATTGGACCCTTCTCGATAGAGCGAAAAATACGGCAATAATTAAAAAGACGGAAAAATACGACACACAGATTTTACGTGGAAAACCCCAAATTAATTTAGGGTGAAAAACCACGGGCAAGGTAGAAGAACTTCACTATGAGTGTAAAATAGGAATTACAACTCTCCGACTTTTACCGTAGTAAAGTCGCACAAACTCTCTATTTTTACCTCACACTTACAACACTTTTACTCCACTCTTTATATATTTAACTACACTTAATTATATAAGAGTTTTGTATTTGTTTTTGTTGTATTTTGTTGGGATACTCTTGAATTGCCGGATGAAGCTCCTTTTATAGGAGAAGAGAAATGATGCACCATCATAAACAAATGCTCTACTAATTATTAGTGTTGCACTTGTTAATGCTCCACTAATTAGTGCTGCACTTGTTAATGCTCCACTAATTAGTGGAAGCACCGCCCCATCACTTAGCACAAATTCATGTTAAGTTATGTAGGCTAGTGAAGTCTAATGATGCTAATTACTCTGTGCAAAGTTACACTGGAGACGCATATGCAGTGAACTTGGATGAAAGGACATGTGGATGTAGGAAGTGGGATATCAGTGGGATACCCTGTGTACATGTTGTGAGTGCTATAGTTGCTCAAGGACTTGATCCACTTAGTTTCATTCATCATTCATACAGCACAAGTTGTTACTTGGAAGCATATAACAGACCAATTTACCCTATGAATGGAAGAAAAGAGTGGAATAAAATGAACTACTTGCCAATTAATCCACCTAATGATGGCAGATCAGTGGGTAGACCTGAAGGTATTAGAAGAGGAGAACCTGGTGAGATGCCTTTGAAAAAGAAAAGCAGATGCAGGGGGTAAACCTGTTGTGGTCTCTTCTTCTGATCCTAATAGGCTTACTAAGGACCAAAGAACTGTCAGATGTGGGCATTGCAAAGTATTAGGTCACAACAAGAAGGGTTGTGCTGTCAGGAAAGAGGAAGCATTGAAGGCAGCTGAAGAGGGAGAGGGTAGAAATGTTGCTGTAGAGGAGGAAGGAGAGGGTAGAAATGCTGCTGTAGAAGAGGAACATGATGATGTGGCTGTAGAAGAAGAAGTAGATGGAGATAAAAATCAACCTGAAGATCAGTATGTAGATGATTTAGATGATCTCATATTTGGTAACACCATGGATGTTGAAGAGGACAATGTGGTAAGGGAACATAACACAGATCATGTGGTTGTTGAAGATGTAGAAGAACAGGGCAATCATTTTATAAATAAGCCTTTGGTTGATGTAGCTGTAGAAGAAGAATTGAACAATGGTCATAATCCTATTCACTTTGATGTGGTAGTGGAGATGGTTAATGGAGCCAATACTGTCCATGATGAGATTCAGTTCAATAGTTCTCAACCTATAGTTGACTTGACTCAAGAAGAGAGAGTTAGTGAATGTGCAATTGTTCAACCAACTGATAGAAGAATGAGTAACAAGAGCAACAATGAGCATGCCGAAGTAATTTTTTATGGTTTCTAAATGGTTGTGTTTCATGAATCAATTTTTATACATTTTCATTAACTGGTGTTTTTTTCTTTGTTAGGGCACATCTGTTAGAGCTACTGGTGACAAGAAGCAAAAGAAGCAAACAAGGCATCATGTAGAAAGTCTGTTCACATACACACCAACACCACCAGTATCACCTACAATGGGGCATTCCTTGAATGAGCAACTTGAAACTGCTGGAATGATCACTGCTAACAGAGTTGTGAAACTCAACACTAAGGGTGGGATAGTGTTGTTGCAAAGGGCTAAGGGAACAGGAAGTTCATCAAAGAAGAAGTAGAGTTGTCTGTTAGGAAGTATAGTTGTTAATAGCAGTTTGTTTAGCAGTTTGCTAAGTTATTTTGATGACATGTAAGTGAATTAACTATGATTCAACTTTCACATGTAAGTTACTTGAATCTGATACATCTGGACAGTGTTGTGGCTATGATTGAAATCTGATACATCTGATAATGAAGTGGCTGAATATGATAAAATAGAGACACATCCACTTTATTCAAACCAGGAAACCATCCAAAACAGAAAATCAAATAGTCAACAACCAGTAACACTTAAAACACTTAAAACCATTGTTCATAAACCAAAAAACTTAAACACAACATCCACTTTATTCAGATCAGGAAACCATCCAAAACAGAACAACAAATAGTCAACAACCAGTAACACTTAAAACACTTAAAACCATTGTTCATAAACCAAAAAACTTAAACACAACATCCACTTTATTCAGACCAGGAAACCATCCAAAACAGAACAACAAATAGTCAACAACCAGTAACACTTAAAACACTTAAAACCATTGTTCACAAACCAAAAAACTTAAACACATTATCCATTCTTAATCAACATCACTGAGCCAGCTTAGAACATCACCAGATCCTTCAACTCCTCCATCTGCAGTGCCAGATCCTTCACCAACTTCAAAAGCCACCCCAGAGCCTTGACTTATCTTCAGCACCAGCACCAGCACCAGCACCAGCACCAGCACCAGAACTTTGTTGGACTTCATCAATCTCCATGGCTTCTGGAGCAGGCTGATCAGCACCAACTGGTTTTTCATCACTGTCAGCCAGCAGCATAGGCTCATATGGATTGTTGTTGAGTTCTGGAGGAAATGTAAAGACTCCAATCTCCTCAAACAACTTGAAGTACAATTGAGCATTTGCAAGGCCAAAGTGTCTGAAGTATAGTATTCATCAGGCTTCTACAACAAGAAAAAGTTAGTTCCTAAAATGAAATACATATGTATGGGTTAGGTTCTACTAGTCAAGGCTATTCTGAGTTACCTCATCACCTTCATCCTCATTATAATCCGCTGTGAGATAAACCTCCATATCAGGCCCTTCAATTCCAACTCCAGGAAGGGCTATGAAGTGCTGGAACCTCTGCAACTCCAGCCTCATCTTCTCAACAATCTTCTTCATGTGAGCAATGCTAAAGAACTTGCCAGTGATCCTCTCAAGCCTAGGGATGGAAAGCCTCAAGCCTCTCAACAATGGCTTCTCGTTCTGGATTCTATGACCCTTACCATATTTCACCAGATACTCAACCAAAAACTTCTCTCCCTCATCATTAAGCATGTTATCCCTCCAGGGAAGATTGAGGTTAACCATCATTGGATGTTGATTCATGATTATATGCTATAACATACACAAATAAAATAACACATTATAATTTAAATAAAGAGTAAACAATAACATTAAAGTAAAGAGTCTTACAATAGTAATGTAACATAGTCTTACATAAGATCAAAAGCTAGAACTTAGACTTAAACAACTACTAAATTAACCATATTACACCCTTGAATATAGAATGAGTAGCAGAGCAAGCAACAGTACAAATACAAACAAAAACATAAACCACCCTATTATACAACAAATCATAGCAGTCCTAGTGGCATTCATATTGGCTACACAGTCCATAAGTGGACTTGAATGCTCAAATCCATTCCTCTCAATAGTGGTTGCGGTTGAAAATCGACTAATCTGGGGTTCGCTTTCATTAACGCCAGAACCCTCCTCACTACGATACATTCTTCTCCTCATATTTTATCCCTCAATCATGTCATCCGCCCACAAAAACTAATTCGTGTGACGAACACGCATAGGGCATATGTAGTAAAAACTATTGGGGCGAGATGCGTTGCTACTAGCCTTACAATACATCATTATTCCTCGACCACAAACGCACTGGATTTGGCTAGGGTGAGCCATCTACAGATACCACAAACGACAAGGACATTTGAGCAACACTACAAACCCTAATTTTGCATGCGATTCATAATTTTAACAGGTAATTGTGACATATTAACACATAATCGGCAATCTCTAAACCCTAACTCTAAAACAGTAGTAGAAAAACACAAAATTGAATAGAATACATCTAGTAATTTAAACACGGAAATGCTTCATACAACACCAAAATTGGGGATTTACCTTCGAATTGCAGGACGAATTGTGTTATGCTATGAAAATATTTGGACAAGTGAATGATGAAGAGAAGCGGACAATTGGTTTGATGAAGAATGAATGAAGAGACGCGGGACTCTTGGTATTTCAACAGAAAATCGAACCGTTGTGTTTTAAAAAAAAATGGAGCCACGTACGATTTTACCGGTCAAAATTGCCACCCAGTCGGTCAAACGATGCCACGTAAGGTTTTAATGGCTAGAATTTTAAAAGTGTTGACCAAGGGACCAAAATCAAGTCCTTAAGCCAAGTTATAGGACCAAAATCGAGGCCTGCCAACTTAAGGGACAAAAACGTTGAAAATCCCTAAATTCTACACCTTTACAACTAGAAAATGAGTCTAGTTACGAAGATGTGCACATATATGTTCGGTGGTGATTTTATCAACCACGTGAAAACGATATATATATATATATACATATATATATATATATATATATTTCTATTCTATTGAGAATTCACGGTATTTACTTCAGAGCTATTTTACGAAAATCTCCTCTCGGTTTCAATTCGATCCTTCGTTCATCCAAAACTTGGCCAGCATGTTTGAAGCATTATATTCACAAATAAATACACCAACTATTTTGACAACATAATAATACGTTTAATTTAGATTAGATCATCGTAATTCACTATCCCAACAAAGTACATTTAGCACATAATGGAATATAGAACAAGACTATAGGATAAATATAACATCACAAAGTAAAGAGATAAAAGTAAAGAGAGTTTAGATCGTTACAGATTTTTACTTTCGTAAAGCCTCCGGTGGACTCCCCCGTACAAACTCTGAATTACTCCTCCAAAATTACAAACTACTAGCGAATACTACTACTATAGAAAGACTACTAAGTGAAGAGAGAATGAAGAAGATTGGTGTGTTCTAATATGGAAAATGTGACGTCTATTTATAGTTAAATCGAAAACATAAGACGACATCTCGACCGTTCATCTCGTTTTGATCCAATGGTCCAAAGTTGTCATATAATTGATGAATTATGAATCACATGATTTATGACACTCTAGAGTTTTCCATTTGAAAGCTTGCAAAACTGAATATAGACCATTGATTAGCCATTTTCATTCGACCATCATCGAGCGCGCGAGTTGCATATGTACGTTTCAGCTTTGCGCAGCTTCACTATTTTGGTTATAACTTCTGCACCAGATGTCAAAATCACAAACTGCTTGTTGCATTGAAAACTAGACACCCGTGGCTTTCCGGTGATATATAGAACCAAACATAAATCAATTTACACAAGTGTCGGTGAATTTTTGAAGTTTCGGTTCTTTATTGACAAATTATATTTCAACCTACTAAACATGAAAATAAACATAAAAATACCACAAAACTATCAAGAATAATCAAGTAAACAAGTGTAAAAGCATGATAATGATGAGTATTTCCCATGCTCATCACACCCCCAAACTTGTTCATTTGCTTGTCCTCTAGCAAATTGCGTAAAGCAAACAATGCAACATTCTAGACTAAAAAAACTAAAACAAAGACAGAATAAAAAATTATTTCACATTATCATTTAAATCATGGATCAATTCTGAGAGTTTCTTTACTGTTTGATGAGAATGCAAAGAATCAAGGCAATGACGCACTCGTTCACAACCTGGCGGTTAATCAAGTTTTCACAAACAAATCTCCATGTGCAACGTGTGTGAACAATAAATGCAATGATTATTGAGTTTACTTGGATAAGTTCATCAAAACAAGTTCATTAAAGTTAATCATCCTAACTCCATATGTATAACTTTCACATCATCACTCTGCTAATCTGAATAAGATTCAATAAAGATCAATATGACTTTTTCAGCTTGTAACATTAGGCTCGGGTATGGGCTCATTGAAGGACAAGTAAAAGCAGAGCTAGACGTAAGATATTACATTCAGAAATATTTTGCACTTCGATTCTTTCTCCTTTTCTTTCTTCACAATATTTCATATCCCTCATTTTTTTTCCTTTTCATTTCCTTCATATTTCCCCCAACTTATTCATTTTGATATGTACCAGAGGGGTGATCTTCATATTTCTCTTTGTATTATTTTTTTCTCAACACTTCTTTTTCCACATATTTCCTTCCATTTCAAGTCCTAAATGGAATTCAGTCTCTAGAAGGATAGGATAATTGTTTGTGGCTACATGGGGTAGGTAAATGTGCTCATTAAAAAAAGGCTTTAATGAAAGGCTCAGAGAGGTTCTGGCGATTATTTTGTTTGTGAATGGTATGGCTTGAAAGACTGAAACGTGTTAAAGAAAAGATGGCCTAAATCATTTCTATAGTGAATCATTATCAATAATTTTGCTTCAAGAGGTGATCAATTATTTATGAAGCTCGGGGTGTATCTCCCTTAGTTTACTTATCTCAATAACCGTTCTCCAAGTATGCTCAACCACCAATGCAAATCAATGTGTGAAAAGTGTATATCAAGATAGGCATGCTCAAACATAGATTAAACGACACGTTGTTCACATAGTATATCATGCTCATCATCATCACAAAAACCACCATAAGTACTGAATCTTCTCATCATTGATCCATAATCTGAACAATTATGTAAAGTAAAGATGCACCTTTTTTTTTGTTTATTTTTTTCCAACATATAAAAATAAAGACAATAGAAGCCATCACAATCAAAAAAGTCCCCCAAAATTAGATGGGACATTGCCCCTAATGTCTAAAACCAAATAAACAAATATAAACAATAATAAAAACGATGACACCTGATAGGAAAATAGTAGTTGTGATTGTGGCTCACATCTTCCTCTGGTTTTACGTCCAGATATGGCATAAACGCCTTCTATGAGTCGAGGATTGCCTTCCCATCCAATTTTCTTAAAAATTATCAAACAGGGTCTTTTAACGTCAGATTCCCAAGCCGACACTAGCTGCTTCCATGTTTACTGTAAAGAACATAAAACAAAAAAATAGCATATATACAATACAACTGAAAATAACAATAAAAAGAAAGAACTAATATGGGTTTCTTGCCTAACAGTGCTTGATTTATAGTCATCGGCTTGACTTTCGGTAATGACTCAAGTGGGATTATGTAGAGTCATTGATGTTTTCTGTCTCTCAAACTCGCCTCCAATGTAGTGCTTCAGTCTTTGCCCGTTAACTTTGAATGCTTCCTTGTCATTGTTTTGAATTTCAACAGCTCCATATGGAAAGACTTTCGTGATTGTAAATGGTCCAGAGCATCTAGATTTCAACTTTCCAGGAAAAAGTCGAAGACGTGAGTTATACAAAAGTACTTGTTGACCAGGCTCAAAATTACGTTGTAGAATGCATTTGTCATGCCATCGCTTTGTTCTTTCTTTGTAGATTTTGGCATTTTCGTAAGCTTCATTTATTAATTCTTCCAAAGCATTGAATTGTAGCATTCTCTTTTCTCTAGCCAGTTTCATATCCATGTTCAGGCTTTTCACAGCCTATACGCTTTGTGTTCAAATTCGACCGGCAAGTGACAAGCTTTTCCAAAACCCAAACGATATGGTGACATACCAATTGGAGTTTTCTAAGCGGTGCGATAAGCCTAAAGTGCTTCATCAAGCTTTTTGGCCCAATCTTTTCTTGAAGAATTCATTGTTTTCTCTAATATTCGCTTTATTTCCCTGTTTGAGATTTCCACTTGGCCACTGGTTTGCGGATGATAAGCAGTTGCAACTTTGTGGCGTACTCCATATTTAGCCAATAAAGATTCAAAGTAGCGGTTAAAGAAGTGTTTACCTCCATCACTGATGATGGTTCTGGGTGTGCCATACCGGGTGAATATGTATTTTCAAAGAAAATTGATCACCACCTTGGCATCGTTAGTTGGTAAAGCAATGGCTTCCACCCACTTTGAGACATACTCAACTACTACCAAAATGTATTTGTTGTTGTATGACGAAGGAAATGGTCCCATGAAGTCAATGCCCCAAACATCAAATAATTCAACTTCAAGAATATTATTCAAGGGCATTTCATTACGTCTTGAAATATTTCCAGTCCTCTGACATCGATCACACGAACTAACAAAAACATGAGAATCTTTAAACAAAATTGGCCAATAAAGTCCACACTGAAGTACCTTCGCTGCAGTTCTTGTCCCACCATAATGTCCTCCATATTCTGAAGAATGACAGTGTTGTAATACCTCAACAATTTCTTCTTCTGGAACACATCTTCTTAAAAGTTGATCACGATAGTTCTTGTAGAGGTATAGATCATCCCACAAAAAATGTTTGACTTCGGAAAAAAATTTCTTCTTCTGCTAGTAAGTTAATTCAGGTGGAATAATATTGCATGCAAGGTAATAGACAATATCAGCGTACCATGGAGCATTGGTTGTTTGCATAGCGTATAGCCTCTCATCAGGGAATTCTTCATTGATTGGTTGAAGTTCATGTTCTTCTTTAACTTTCAATCGTGATAGATGATCTGCGACAACATTTTCTGTGCCCTTTTTGTCACGGATTTCCAAGTCAAATTCTTGAACAAGCAGGATCCATTGAATCAACCTTGGTTTTGCATCTTTCTTTGAAAGCAGATACTTGATTGCTGAATGATCTGTGTACACAATTACTTCAGAACCAATCAAATATGAACGGAATTTATCAAATGCAAACTTCCATGTTGTTGCATAATTTATTTGAGCATCACTTAGAGTTCAATTGGCATCGTAGATCACATGTAAGACTTTGTTCTTTCTTTGGCCCATCACTACTTCAATAGCATAATCACTTGCATCACACATCAGTTCGAATGGAAGATTCCAATCGAGGGTGGAAATTACTGGTGCTTCTGTTAGCTTATTTTTCAGCAAGTTGAAGGCTTTGTGACATTCTTCATCAAATGTGAAAGTGGATTCCTTTGCCAACAAGTTGCACAAAGGTTTTGTGACTTGAGAAAAATCTTTGATGAAACGCCTGTAAGATCCTGCATGTCCAAGAAAACTACGAATACATTTTACTGATGTATGAGGTGGAAGTTTTTCGATTACCTCAATCTTGGCTCGATCAACTTGAATGCCTCTGGTAGATATATGGTCTCCTAGGACAATTCCTTCTTGTAACATGAAGTGACACTTTTCCGAGTTCAAGATCAAGTTTGTTTCTTCACATTTCTTCAATAGTAAAGATAAGTTAGTCAAATAGTCATCAAATGACATACCAAATACAGAAAAATCGTCCATGAAAACCTCAATGAATTTTTCCACCATGTCAGAAAAAATAGACATCATGCACATTTGAAAAGTAGTAGGGGCATTGCAAAGACCAAAAAGCATTCTTCTAAATGCAAATGTACCATATGAGCACGTGAAAGTTGTTTTCTCTTGATCCTTAGGTGCAATGGGTATATGATTATATCCAGAATAACCATCAAGAAAACGGTAATAAGGGTGACCTGCAAGTCGATCCAACATTTGATCAATGAAGGGTAAAGGAAAATGATCTTTGCGGGTTACCTTATTTAGTTTTTGATAGTCAATGCACACCATCCATTCAGTGATTGTTCTTGTGGGAATATCTTCATTGTGTTCGTTCTTCACTACAGTCATTCCTCCTTTCTTGGGCATAACATGTATTGGAATCACCCATGAGCTATCCGAAATTGGGTAAATAATTCCAGCATCTAGAAGCTTTAATACTTCAGCCTTTACCACTTTACCACTTCCTTCATATTGGGATTCGGACGGCGTTGATGTTTGACAGTTGGCTTGTAGTTCTCCTCCATTAGTATTTTGTGCATACAAGATGAAGGACTGATGCCTTTGATATCGGCAATGGACCATCCTAAGGCAGTTTTATGATCTCTTAGAACTCACAACAACTTATCTGTTTCAACATTAGTCAATGACGATGAGATGATAACAGGTAGAGTTGAAATATTTCCCAAAAATGCTTACTTTAAATGAGAAGGAATTGGTTTAAGATCTAGAGTTGGTGGCTTAATAATAGATGGGATTGTGACATTCATACCTTTCTCTAGCTCTTCAACATTTCCTTTGTAATCAATCGGTATTGCATCAAGGGCTAAAATACATCTTTCAATATCATCTTTTTCAAAATCTCTCTCTTTTTTTATAAGACATACCTCGAGTGAATCCTTCAAGTGGCTTTCGTCGAACACTTGTTCAACCATCTTGTCGAGAATGTCAATTTTGAAACAACTATCAGCTTTTGATGGGAATTTGATAGCCTTGAAGACATTGAACACGATTTGTTCATCTTGCACTCTCATTGTAAGTTCTCCTTTTTGCACGTCAATTAGAGTTCTACCAGTAGCAAGGAATGGGCGACCAAGAATGATTGGAATATCATGATCTTCTTCCATGTCCAGGACGATGAAATCTGCAGGGAAGATAAACTTATCAACTTTAACCAATACATCTTCAACTATACCTCTAGAATACTTGATTGATCTGTCTGCTAGTTGAAGGGACACAGTGGTTGGTTTGGCTTCTCCAAGTTCCAACTTCCTGTACACAGAAAGAAGCATCAGGTTAATGCTTGCACCTAAGCCACACAATGCTTTCTCAAAATGTGAATTTCAGATTACACAAGGAATTGTAAAACTCCCTAGATCTTTGAGCTTTGGTGGCAATTTCTTCTGTAGAATGGCACTACACTCCTCGGTTAGGCATACAGTTTCATGTTCTTCCAACTTTCTCTTATTTGATAAAATTTCTTTCATGAATTTGACATAGCTGGGCATCTGTTCAAGAGCATCTGCAAAAGGAATGTTAATGTGCAGTTTTTTAAAGATATCAAAAAATTTAGAAAATTGCTTATCCAATTTAGATTTCTTCAATCTTTGTGGAAATGGGATTTCTTGAACATTTGGTGGTCGCGCCTCGGTGAAAGTTTGCTTTAGCACAGCTTTACGTCCCTGTTCATGTGTATAAAACTTCTCAAGTTCTCGAGGGTTGGTTTCTGTGTTGCTTGGCAATTCACCTTGTGCTCTTTCGGCTAAAGTGGTGGCAAGTTGACCCATTTGTGCCTCTAATTTTCTGATGGATGCACATTGGTTTTGGAACTGTTGCTTGGTTTCATTGATGAATTGGTCAGTTTTTGAGGCTAATTGGTTTGTGGTAGTGGCTAATTGAATGACAATATCCTCCAGGGAAGGTTTCTTTTCTTAGTGTAGTGGAAATCCAGGAGGAGGTCAGATATTATTCTGATTGTTGCTCCAAGAGAAGTTATGGTGGTTCCTCCATCCAGGGTTATAGGTGTTGGAATATGGATTATTATGCGGCCTGTTAAAATTTGACACAAAATTTGCTTCTTCATTTTGAGCAGAATTTTCAGAATTGCTTACCAAATGGCAGTTGGCAATTGAATGTGAGTTTCCACAAAATTCACATGTTGCTGATGTGGACTGAATGGCATTTACCCTCATTGTTCCCAGCTGTTTGGCGAGAGTAGCGACTTGTGCTGTTAATGCTGTGATAACATCTATCTCGTGCTCACCAACCGGTCTTTTCTATCGTTTAAAAGGCCACTGGTAATTGTTCGACGCCATTTCCTCCAATAGTTGATAGGCATCCTCCGTGGTTTTCGCCATTAAAGCTCCTCCTGCAGCCACATCTACTAAGTTTCTAGTGTTTCCACTCAACCCATTATAGAATGTTTGAACTTGCAACCATTTGGGAAGTCCATGGTGACGGCACTTCCCAAGCATTTCCTTGTACCTTTCCCATGCTTCGTACATATTCTCCATGTCGTGTTGCACAAACTGAGTGATTTCATTCCTCATTTTTGCTGTTTTAGCTGGGGGAAAGAACTTAACTAGAAATGTTTGTGCTAATTCTTCCCAGGAAGTGATACTACCTTGAGGAAGTGAATTGAGCCAGTTCTTCGCCTTGTCCCGTAATGAGAATGGGAATAGTCTCAACTTGATAGCATCTTCTGAAACTCCATTGTGTTTAAAAGTATCACATATTTCTAAAAAAATTGGGATCTTCACCCGGGAGTCCACAAAATTGAACCGATATTATTTGCAGCAATTGACGGCTTTTGGATGCTTGTGTTGGCACCTAAGATTGTTGGGACAACGTAGTCCCACAAGGCTTTTGATTCATTTTCTATTAGTCCACTCATTTTGCTTTTACCCTTTTCTATCCTACGCAATATTTGTAAAGTTTTTTCAATTTCAGGATCAAAAGGTAAAAGTGTTGAGTTCTTGCTCCTTGTAACTCTTTTTTATTTTTTATTTTTCTCAATTTTGAAAGAAGACAGAAAAACAACAACAGTAAAAAAATAATTATTTACCGTCGCAAAAATAAAAAGCTTGCGAGCAACCAACCGTTTTTTTTACCAAGGTGACATTCTTTTACTACAGTAAAATATTAACACATATACGACATAATCTCAAATTAACATTAGGGTTAACTGGTATTGATATTAATTAATTTTATTCTCTGGCAACGGCGCCAAAAACTTGTTGTGGTTAAATTCGCAAGTGCACGAAATCGTAACAAGTAATAAAGTGATAGATAGGGTTGTCTATCACACGAGGACTAAATAATTAATTACCAAAATTGATTAACTCTTAATTTATTTGAGAAACCAAATTTTAGATTGTTCAAGAGAAAAGATAAACAATTTACTAACTATAGGTAAAAAGTTTTAACAAAGTAGGGCGTTGAGACAATAGTATAACATGGGTATATCAATAAATAAGTGTAGACAATGAGAGAAGAGCTGAGAATTATGATTTCACTGTCATTAGTCTGATCTAACTTTAATTAAGCATATTGTTACGAGTTTCACGTTCAAAATTGTTGTTGTTTATCACCATTTATGCTTTATGCACTCTTTCTCAAGTTATACATAAATTCTACAGCTTTACAACTAGAAAATGAGTCTAGTTACGAAGATGTGCACATGTATGTTCGGTGGTGATTTTATCAACCACATGAAAACGATAGATATATTTCTATTCTATTGAGAATTGACGGTATTTACTCTTGAGCTATTTCACGAAAATCTCCTCTCGGTTTCAATTCGATCCTTAGTTCATCCAAAAGTTGGCCAGAATTTTAGAAACATTATATTCACAAATAAATTCGCCAACTATTTTGACATCGTAACAATACGTTTAATTTAGATTAGATCATCGTAATTAGGCTACGTCACTATCTCAGCAAAGTAAATTTAGCACTTAATGGAATATAGAACAAGACTATAAGATAAATATAACATCATAAAGTAAAGAGAGTTTAAAAATCGTTACAGATTTTTACTTCCGTAAAGTCTCTGGTGAACTCCCCCGTACAAACTCCGAATTACTCCCCCAAAATTACAAACTACTAGCGAATACTACTATAGAAAAACTACTAAGTGAAGAGAGAATGAAGAAGATTGGTGTGTTCTAATATGGAAAATGTGACTTCTATTTATAGTTGAACCGAAAACATAAGACGACATCTCGACCGTTCATCTCGTTTTGATCCAATGGTCCAAAGTCGTCATATAATTGATTAATTATGAATCACATGAATCATGAAACTCTAGAGTTTTCCATTTGAAAGCTTGCAAGACTGAATATAGACCATTGATTAGCCATTTTCATCTGACGATCATCGAGCGTGCGAGTTGGATATGTACGTTTCAGATTTGCGCAGCTTCACCGTTTTGGTTATAACTTCTGCACCAGATGTCGGAATCACCAACCGCTTGTTGCGTTGGAAACTAGACACATGTGGCTTTCTAGTGATATATAGAACCAAACATAAATCAATCGATAGATGTATCGGTGAATTTTTGAAGTTTTAGTTCTTTATTGACAAATTATATTTGAACTTACTAAACATGAAAACAAACATAAAATACCACAAAACTATCAAGAGTAATCAAGTAAACAAGTGTAAAAGCATGATAATGATGTGTATTTTCCAAGCTCATCATTCAATACTTATGCAAACTCTTAGAGGTGTTGATGGGTTGTATTGCGTGCTTGTAATTACTACTATGCAATAATAAACAACTACACACGTTCGCAAGTGTACGAGTCAAGTAATAATAAAATGGTAAGTAAGGTTCACAGACCATGTATCGTTTCCCTCGAGAGTATGTATGTTGTATTACCAATCCAAATTGTTGAGAACCAATGAAACAATGCTTTGTATGGTTTTAAAATAGAAAGAAGTCAAGAACTAAATAAACTGCGACTATAGCTAAAAAAGTAAAGACGAAGACAAAATTGAATTGATTGATTGATTACAGATTAAGAAAAATGTATCCAGGAGTCGGATTTCGTTTATCTCGAATGCGGGTATTTCATAGACAAAATACCAATGATCCATATGTTAAGCCTTTTTCTATTAATTCATGTTTTGTTCTCAATTTGATGTGATAAGTAGGCGCACTCTCGCATCACCTAACGAACCACTTAACTCCTTAATCGATTTCAGACCGTTAGACACTTTTCCCTTTCTGGAAGTTCACATTGTCAAGGATCCATATAGAGTTTTAGAAGAGAATTAGAGTTGACAACTATAACCAAGATTCTTCGGTAGACGCTAGTGCCGAAGGTCTAGAGATTTATTTGTTTGATATACTATGCTAGTGTTGCGCTAACAATCTCTTACACATAATTCAACATAATGTTAGGTGTAGAAAAATAAATTTTGTCTCCTCCAATTAAATACTAACAAGTGTCAAAATATATATTAGAAATCAAATTAATAATTTCTATTTTTTATTTGGAATTTTACTAAATTAAATTCCAGTCGAAAATAGATAAATTAATTGATTTCGAATATATATATATATATATATATATATATATATTATTGACCAATCAAATATGGAGTATTATTGACCAATCAAATATATAAAGCCGCGTGGAAAAGATGGAGTATTTCAACCAATCATAATAAGCCATGTGGAATATATGATGTGCTCTAGAGATTTCTTGATAAACAAGTCAAGTTAAATCCATGTTTATCTTGAAGAGAAAATCGACCAATCACAAGCAAGGAGCTTTAGGTTTTACAACTATAAATAGAGGTCTTCCCTTAAAGAAATATAATACACAAATATTCACAAGTTTGAAGAAGGAAAAGCTCAAGGGTTTTCTCTCCATCAAGTCCACCAATCTTCAAGGCGTTCTTCGCGAGATTCAAGGTGTTCTTCGCAAAAACCTCTGTTTGATCCAGCGTCAAGTTTCAAGCCCATTAAATAACCATTTTTGAAGATTGCACTCCTACTGAAGAAGATCGAGCTTCAAAAAATTCAACAAATCCAAATCAAGTTCACACCGTTCTTCAACAATCTTCAAGCAAAAAGTCTATTTGATACGAGATCAAATTAGAAGACCCTCGAAAACCAATTTTTTGAAGATTCAAGTCCATTCAACAAGATCGAAGCCCGACATATCCAAAGAACTGAAGATGAAGATCATATAATCCTTCATCAATCTTCAAATCAAATTTCAAATCAAATTTTTGTTCTATCCAAGATCAAGCTGCCAAGCCCTCGCATCAACGTTCGTCAAGCATCCAAGCATTTTGAAGATTAAGATTCCTCCAAAGAAGATTGACATTCAACAAATTCAACAAGTTCAAGAAGTCAAGACGAAGATCAAATTGTTCTTTGCAAAGATCAAGTCAAATTGTTAATTCAAGATCAAGCTCAAAAGCCCTTGGATTAACGTTCAACCCAAATACACGTGGAAGTGATCAAAATCAAATCCACTCTCAAGTCAACAAAATTTCAAGACTATTTGTTGTAGAAAAGAACCAGAGGATTTCTTAGAGATTGTAACCCCAAGTTTGAAGAAATAAAGTTTATTTGTACTTAACTTTTCTTGTTTTTTATTTTAAAGACTTAGAAATTTTAACGCTACACTAGGTAATTCAACATCACTACTCTGAATCAAAGAAACACGTGTGCCAAATATATCAAGTAGCATAAGCAACAAATAACATCCAACAAAACAAAGTCTCAATAGAATTAATCAAAACATAGGTTCAAGGTGCATTCATTGAGATAACTACATCATATCCCAAACACTAGGAGATTGAGCTATTCATGGTCAATTCATCATAACAATAATTCATCATAAAGTTGTGCAATAAATGAAAGAAATGATTAAAATCTTGAACTCGGTGAGATTTTAACGTTTCTTCCCCTTTTGACTCTTTGTTGCCTTTCTTCAATTGATTATGTAGTTTCTTTATCACCTCTCTCCCTCAACAATGATTCCAGTGCTTCGAATGGTGGAATTTATGCGGATTAAATTGGATGATAGCTAAATAGTGTGATGAATGTGATGCCCTAGCTGCTAGACGTCTTTCTATATTCATAGTTTTAGGCCCGTAAGTTGCAGCTTGTAGGGTTTCGTGATATAATGGTCAAGATCTCTATGTTGTGCATCATGTCACGCGTCTGGATGTGCGAGTCGCGCAGGTCCCTGATCACTCGACGCGGTGGCGCATGATGTTACGTTGGCTGCGCGACATACGGTCTGATCCACGCGAGCCGCGCAGGTAGTTGCGTTGTCGCATGACTTTTGTTGTGGTCCCGTTGGCTGTCCAGTCATTTTTGCTCATGCGCTGCCTCATGTCATCAGTTGTCTCGGCTAGGTTATGGTCTTGAACCCGCTATTAACCGTGTCAAACGGCTTCTCATTCATCATTGCGTTATTCCATGCTCTTTTTCCTCTAGTATGTCTGGTTTTGCTCTAACTCGACTAAAAACTACATAATGACAAAACAAGACTAAAACCAGTAGAAATGCTACAGGGAACAATCAAAAGTACAAGAAATCAGGTATTCAAATCGCTATAAATAATCACTCACCAGGTGTGTTAGCGGGAAATTCTTATTATAGAGGTGTTTGCACGTATTGTAAAGGTAAGAAGAATATATATATATATATATATATATATATATATATATATATATATATATATATATATATATATATGGGCTTAAATTTCTCTTTTTATCTTAATTTATTATGAGTTTTTGTTCTTCCTCGAATAAGAAAAAACTTTTAGGATTTTTAATCCTAACACACTATAACTTAAATTATGAAATTATGTTTTAGAGAGGAAATTTAAGAAAACTCTATAAAGTGATCGAACAACTTTTAAATTTTAAATTGACCCATACCATTCTATTCCCGCAATTCTAATTCTTTCCTTGGATTTTTTTTTTTAGTTCTATTGATCTATAATTCCATCAATTATGGATATATTTTGTGCGCAAATAAATCCATATAAAATGGATGTTTTACTAGTTTTGCTTGCGCCCCAAACTATATCGTCTATGACATATGCGAGTTTTTGTTTTTTCCTTTTTTCAGCCAAATATACATTTCCATATTAGAACTTTTTCCCTTTTACACCCAAAACAACTCATTGATCTTTGAAAATATAGTGGAGCCGTTTGTCTGTTAAATATTTTTGTTTGGGGGGCTTTTATTTTTATTTATGTGGGTATGGACGTATGGTTCCAGTGGCCCATTTGTAAATGATTAATATTGGTCCGGCCAATTAAAACTTGTCACATGATTGTGTTGAAGTTGAACAGATATGAAAGTTGAAATCTACCAAGCCTTAATTGAGAACAAATGACCATTTACTGGTGGTAGAAAACTAAAAACAAAAATGATGAAACTTTGATTATAGCCATATCCTTGCAAGATTTTTTAAGATCTTATCTGGAAGTGCAAATGAAAGATCTAGTTATCCTTAACATTATACTAAAAACTGAAAGAATAAAAAAAAAAAGAGAATATCAACCAGATAAGACCGGTTGCTCCTTTTGTCAACATTTTCTCATTTGGGGAACATTCAGTAATGTAAAAGTCTCTTCTCCTTTTTGTCGAAATGACCACTAACTAAGCTGGACAGGTATAACCAACATATATAGTTCAATACGAGAGTTCCATTTGATTGTGTGACTTCCATTTGAGATGGAAGCACCTTATAAAACAGTCTCGTGTTGGGTTTGTTAAATATACATGTTATTTGACAAAACTTTAAGGGCTGTTGGTAAGGACCAAAATATGATTGTTCACTTGCGCGCATGTGGAATTATGAGGTCTCTTCATAATGATCGATCACATATAATCACTACCTACTCAATAGTTTACTACCTACTCAATAGTTTAAATACAATGATTCTTAAGCAGGTACACCAAATTGTAAACTATGTCCATTTATATATGTTTATATCATATGTGTAAAAGTTTTTGCTGAGATATATGTATGTATAATTGAAAACAAACCTAAAAGCTTCGAGTTTTATTCAACAATGCTGTAAAATTTGTTACAGGTTTGAGAGAGAAATGATTCATCTCTCTAACTTGCAAAACTGGAAAAAGAAAAGTGAGGAGATTGTGATCTATTTGTAAATGTATGATTGGGATTGGTACAACATTTGTAACTCAACACTGGTGTTGCCGTCCAGTGTTGAGTCAACACTGATTTTACTCAGTGTTGTCCTAATACCTACTGACAGAGTATATAGCACACACATGGTTGAGATGAATGTTACGCCAACATTGAAGTACTCAATGTTGGCTCAACATTCGTGATACGTTGATAGAGTAAATTGTGCACAGCGGAATTTAAAGAGCACAGTAGGTAACTTTTAGGCAGATTATATGATTATATGAATATAATCTGCCTCGCCCATAGGACAAAATAACCACTAATAAATTAATGGTTTTAACAAAAACAAAACAATTGAACAAGGAAACCAATCCTAACACTAACTCACTACAACCTTTTATAGCTTCGTTAGATAAAACTCAGTACAACAACACAAAGATACTCGACAATAACATTTTACTCTTCGGGATATTTTCGCTCTAGTCTTCGTGTATTTTTCTTGATGCCCAACATGCCTATTTATAGTATATTGTTCCTTGAGCTCCAAGGCATGTTGTGCACGTTTTTGATTGCTCTTAGATCTCCAAGATCATTTCCAATTTCGTTATTGAGCTTATCATCTTCTTAGGCTTATCTTTAATTAAGTTTAGAAGCTTCCTGCTTGATCCGGACTTCTCCAATAGAAGACTTAGATAGACTTCTAATCTTCTAAATTCTTTTATCTTTATCTTGAAATTCGTTCACTTTATCAACAAGAAATCTTCCATCCTTATCTTGCATATCCAACGCCTTTATCTTTCGGATATTCTTCGTTGATGAATAAACCACTTGGACTCTTGATTTATCATTATCCTGAAATATAAACAAGATAAACTACAACTGTGGAACTAGATTAGTTTGTGAATAAAAGCAAAATAAATAATATAATATAAAAACGATTGTGTAGTGTCTGATGTCGTTCTCAATGTTAGGTCAACATTATTTACCATAATGTTGGCTCAACATTTCACTCCAACACCTGCACTTACACTATTTATACAAGTACTAGTCCTTCTACTAATCAACTTGCAACGTTCACATTTAACAAATTAAATTAATTGTAGAACTAATTAAGAAAGTTTCATTAAGAGGAAACTGTTACGTTGCTATTTATAATAATTTTGAATTATTTCCATAAATAGAAATGTTAAGTTGGATTTTGATTTGAGCTGGTCAAGACCCCCCCGCAAGAGGGGCGTGGATGTTCAATAAGCCCATCTTGGACTTCATAATGTTGAAGGGATGGAGTGACAGATGTTTAGTCAATATACCTGCCACATGATGAGTGTTTTTGATGTGAGGAACTTTGAGGAGCCATTGTTGCACCTTTGCTCTTACATATAAATAATCTATTTGTATGTGCTTGGTTCTCTAATGTTGAAAATGACTGATGGCGATGCACATTGCACTTTTGTTGTCCGTAAACAAGAGAGAATTTTGGATTCAGCAATAGACAAATCAAAGAGCAATTGTTTGAGCCAAAGGACTTCACAAGTGGTGGCTGCTACTGTTTTATATTCTGCTTATGTGGAGGATCTACTAACAGTGGTTGCTTTTTGGCTTTCCAAGAGATCAATGATTCTTCTAAATATACTGCAAATCTAGTGACACTTCTTCTTGCAGTTGGGCAAGCTACCTAGTCACTGTCACATAATGCTTTTAGATGAGGCTCATTTGAAGATGGATAGAAGAGACCTTGTCCAGGATTTTTTTGAGATATCAAAGTACTCTGTGAGAAGCAGCTAAGTGAGACAATGTTGGTTGAGACATGAATTCAGTGAGTGATTGAATGTTGTAACCTAGGATGCACGGATACTCAAATAAAGTGCTCGGTCAGCTCCTGATACGTATCGGACATGGATACGCGTTGGATACGCGCGGGATACGTATCCGATACGCCAGCTGGAGTATCCTAAATTAAAATTAATTAAAAAACATGGATACGAGTATCGGATACTCTCTCGTATCAATGCCAATTTATAATTTTCTCAAATATATAGTTGTCTAACATAATAAACTTACAATTAAAATAATAAATTGTAATTTCCATCAAAATATACTTGGGAAGCCGTGTTACCTTCATCATTTTGACCCAAAAAAAAAGAAAAAAAGAATGAGGGGCTCAAAATTTGCGAATGGGTGGTCTACATGTCTAATTCATCTTTAAACTCTTTTAACTTTTGTTGTTGACCATGTTTAATGTATTTAACATTTGACCGTTAGTATTTTGAGTTTTTGAGCTTATATGAATTGCCTATGGCTATTAGAAATCTTTTATATATATGTTTATATTTTTTTTATTGTGTTTTACTTAATTTTGCAAGTGATTACATATGATATAATATATCATTTGACTTTTTTTAGTTATATATTTATATAATTATTATTTATTAATATTAAATATTCGAAGTATCCTACACATCGTATCTTGTAAATTTTAAAAAAATCGTATCCACGTATCTGTATTCTATGGATATGAATTCTCGTATCCGTATCCGTGCAACCTTGGCTGTAACTCAAGTCCGGTCTTGTGATGGTAAGGTAAAGAAGCCTTCCCACCAGTCTTTTGTATATGCTTGGATCATCTAGGAGTTGAGAATCTGTTGCTTGAAGTTTTGTAAAGGAGTCCAGATGAGTAGTTGTTGGCTTACATCCAAGATAACCAGCTTCTGTTAGCACATCCAGAGCATACTTCTTTTGACATATAGTAATGCCTTTCTGTGATCTGGCAATTTCAATTCCCGGTATGTACTTTAAGTTTCCCAAGTCCTTGATTGTGAATTAATTGTGAATTGTTCATCGAGATACCTCTTTAAATTGGTTATTTCTGATAAAGATCATTTCTTGTGAGAATCACATCGTGTCCATATATACACAAAGCAGTAAAGTTAGTGCCAGATCTTTTAATGAATAGCGAGCAATCTGATATGGATTGAGTGTATCCATAAGAGATTAAAGATGTGGTAAGTTTGTGGTACCACAGTTTTGAGGCTTGCTTAAGGCTATAAAGTCTCTTCTTAAGGAGACAAACTCTTTTGTCAAAAGGATAACAATATCCTGGAAGAGGTTTCATGTAGATTTGTTCATCCAAATCACCATATAATAAGGCATTGTTTACACCTAATTGATGTAAGTGCTAGTTTTTAGTAGCTGCAATAGCAAGTATAACTCTTACAGTGGTCAATTTAGCAACTGGAGAGAATGTATCAAAATAATAAAGGCCCTCTTCTTGTGTGTAGCCTTAGGCTACTAGCCCGACTTTGTGCCTCTCAATTATGCCATCTGACTTGTGTTTAATGTTAAAAACCCATTTACAACCATTACATTTTTGGTTAGAGGGTAGTTCAGTGAGACCCCAAGTGTTTGTTTGCTCAAGAGCATTGAGTTCAACTTTCATAACTTCTCTCCATTCAATGTGCTTGTTAGCTTGAGTGTATGTTTTTGGTTCCACGGTTTTTGAGATTGCAGTGGTGAAAGCATAATGAGTAGTATTCAATCTCTCAGTACTTGATTTTCAATAGGATATATCCCAAACAAAGATTGGTTGCTAGTGTGGGAGACATTAGGCAATTTGTAATCATAGACATTAAGATAAGCAAGAGTAGTAACAGTTCTAGAAGATCTTCTGAGATTAAGAGTGGAGGAAGGGAGTGATACATTATTACTTGGTTCTGCAACAGTTGTTGCAGATGGTTCTTCAAGATTGTTGAGATGAGGTGATTGATGAGCAATTGGAGTCTCGGTTGCTAGCTGTTGAGTTATTGGAGCATGTGAGTTTACTGGAATTTGATTTGAAAGAGTTGTAGAGTTGAGTTATGTCTCAGGAACATACAAGTTAGTTAAGATATTTGTGCAAATTGATGCACTTGTATTCTGCACCTGTTGATTCTCATGAGTATCTTTAAATGGAAAAATGTGTTCATAGAATTGAACATTCCTTGAAGTGAAGGTTTGCATAGTCTCAAGGTTAAGAAGAATATAACCTTTTGTCCCTCTCGGATATCCCAAGAAAATGCATTTTGATGCTCTTTTGTCAAATTTAGATCTATGTGCAGTTAAAGTGGAATCAAAACAACGACATCAAAACACCTTTAAAATTAATTCGCTTGTCTTCTAAAGAGCATTTCAAAGGGAGTTTTGTTGTTAATAGTAAGAGACGGTAATATGTTAATAATGAAAGTTGCAGTAGAAATGCAAGATGGCCATTAATCTAGTGGAATGTTTGATTGAAATCTCAAGGCTCTTGCTACTTGGAGGAGGTGCTGATGTTTCCTCTCTACCAGGCCATTTTGTTGTGGTGTCTCTACACAACTAGTTTGGTGAACAATGACAAGGGAATCATAGAAAGATTTCATTAAAAACTCAGTGACATTGTCTGATCTTAAAACTTTGATCTTTAAATTAAATTGAGTTTAATAAGTTTATAAAAATTAAGAAGATGTTGAGTTTCAGACTTTGCTTTTAAGAAGTAAATCCAAGTACATCTTGTGTAATCCTCCATAATGGTAAGAAAGAATCTATATCCATCAATAGAAGTTACATTGAAAGGCCCCCATAGATCACAGTGGATCAACTCAAATGCAACATTAGAAGTACAATTACCTACAAGGAAACTCAATCTTTTCTATTTAGCAAAATGACAAGTATCACAGGGGTTATGCAAGTCACACTTATTTATGAAAGAGATGGAATACAAGAGAGTTTATGTGTGGGTGTGTGACCAAGTCTGTGATGCCAGAGTGTTACAGTATCCATAGGTAAAGAACTCGCAGTAGCATTATTGCAAGACTTTGACAGTTGCTGTTTATATCAAAGAAATAAAGGCCATTGTGTTGCTTAACAGAACCAATCACCTTCCTCATTGTGAGGTCCTGCAAGAGACACATATGTCGAAAGAAAATAATACAAATGTTTGAAGATATGGTTAGCTTAGATACTGACACCAGATGATGAGTGAAGTCTTTAACATATAATGCATCTTTCAAAACTAAAAGTGCAAGTATTTTGTCAATGTTAGATCAACAATGTAACTGCAATGTTAGGATAACATTGAACACAGAAAAACTACACATTCGAGATTATTACTATAATTGTGTTTTGCCTTTATTCACTTATTAACTTAGTTCCACGAGTTGTAGTTGGTATTTGTATGTTCTTCAGGTCAAGAGACGTCAATGAAGGATCTATTTCCTTAAAGAAAAGTTGCCATTCAAAGAGAAGTTTCCAAAGAAGAACTTTCCATAATTAAATAAGAAAAGATGTGTGCGGTGCAATGGAAAGATCGAGGCGTGTGAATTGCAAGAAGGAAAGAAGATTACATGCCGTAAGATTCTTTCCATAGAAGACTACAAGATGAAGATTCTTTCTTTAGAAGACTTCAAGCTAAGGAAGGAAACATTTCCATTGAAGACTTCAAGTTGGACAAGGAAACCTTTCCCTATTGAAGGAGACCTGCCATGAACGAAATTAGAGTCATACAAGGAGATCTAATAGCAATCAAAACGTGCACAACATGTCTTGGCCATTAAGGAAGACTACACTATAAATAGGCATGTTGGGCATCAAGAAAAAGATACGAAGACAAGAGCGAAAATATCCAGTGAGGAAATTATTATAGTCGAGTGTCTGTCTTGCTTTTGCAAAGTTTGTGAGTTGTTAGATTAGTTCTAAGTTTAGAATTAAGGAAGCAATTATTGTCTGCTTTGTTGAGTTCGATCAATTCGAGAGTGAGGAGCTTGAGAGTTGAGAGAAACATCTTTGTTAAATCCTTGTGGTATTTCGCCTACAGCTCAGAAGATCATATTAACATATTATCTTCTTAAAATTACATCTACTTGTGTTCTTTACTTATCCGCTACGTTATATTCTCTTTTAAGTAGTTTTGTGCTAACGATCAACTGGTGTTAAACAGATCTTAAGATAACATCGAGAGTCCAACATCAGCTTAACATTGGAAGAGTTGATCAGTGTTAGACTAACATCAAAGATAACACTGTGCAACAAGTATTAAGTCCCAATCCAACAATTTCAATTGGTATCAGAGCCAAGCACCGATTTCACTGGTGTTTGGATTTTAAATTAAAAGATGGACAACAGGAATCCGAACAGCAACATACTGCTTATCTTGGATGGATCAAACTATTCTTACTGGAATATAAGAATCTGTGCGTTCATTAACTCATTCGTTTGGCGAGCTTGGAAGACGGTGATCGAAGGGTATGTAGCTCCTATGTGTGCTCCAGATGAAGATCATGACGTTCTTCCTAAGCAAAAATTAGAGTGGACTCAAACTGAGCTAAGTAACGCTTTCTTCAATTAAAAATACATAAATACCATATTTAGCTTGGTTGATTGTCACATGTTTAAGTTAATTAAGAATTCTTCAACTGCAAAGCATGCTTGGGATATCTTATAAAATCATTATGAAGGTGATGTATGCACTAAAAAGACTAAGCTACGCATAGTTTGAGAAACTTTGATAATTTAACAAAGGGGGGAGACGAAAGTATTACTGCTTATTTTGAGAAACTCATGGATCTTGCTAATGAAATTCAAGACTTAGGTGATTCACTGTCTAATAAGCAACTGACGTACAAAGCTGTGAGAACTCTTTCTAAACAATTTGAGGTGAATGCTATGCAAGAAGCTAGGAATATGGACACTTTAGACTTTTATACTCTACTTTGCACTCTAAAAGAATTTGAGATGAATCTTGAAAAAGTAGATGATGTAGAAGAAATTCAAGCTTATAATGAAACTGTATTTTGAAAAGTTTAATAAGCTTAGTCTAATTAATAAAAATATTTTTGCTGATTTAAAGAAAGATTTCCCTAAAAAGATGGTCAAAGTTTCTTGTAAACTTACACCTCATAATGATACACATCTCAAACAGACTCAATGCTATGAATGTAAGGGTTGAGGCCATTTTGCTTTTAAATGTGGTAACAACCTTAGATCGAAAGGGAATTCTAACTAGGTTTGTGTAGATGATAATGATGAGATAGGTTTTGAAGAATATGGTGATGAACAAGTGCTAAATATTGAAGAAACTCAAACAATAGTTTATGCAAAGGTGGACAGACCTGCTGGTGTCAAGGCTTGGTGTGTTGCCAACATCCAGACATCTCGATGTTATGATAACATCCAAAAGACAACACCAGTCCAGGAAATTTTTGTTGATAATTGGGATGAAACCATTTGTTTAGGCTACGTTGAATGTTTGATTTCTAATAATGATGAGTTTGATGATGATTTTGACTTTGAGTATTTGCATGATTTTATAGGTTTGGAAGATGATAATGTCCTTGAAGGTAAATTGATTCAAGAAGAGTTTCTTGATGAACTGAAGATCATCTACCAAGACCTGCTGAAGGAGAACAAGTTGAGTAGATTTGAGAAGGCTATGGAAGATAATTAAAGCTTGACGGCTACAATCACTCAACTTGAGGTTAGTTTGGGTGGAAAAGATGCTAAAATAGAAAAGGTATCTAAACTAGAAATTGTCAAACATACCATTGCCAAGAGGAAAACATGTACTAATAAACTTGATGAAGTTTTATGTCTAGGCAATGATGGTAACTCTGGTTTAGGATATCAAAGTCAAGTTACTCACTCTACTACTTCTGTTGAATCCACTATTCTTGGCGTTGTAAAAGGAAAGGTACTTTCTAGAGAATTTAAGAAAATGGCTTATATTTGTCAATATTGTTTTCAATTTGGACACCTTAAACCATATTGTGATAAATACATAAAGTCTCTTAAAATGAAAATGGTTGAACAGAATAGGGATTCATGCAGTGTTGATGTTGGTGTTAAGCCAACACTGGAATCTGAACATTCCAGTGTTGATACTAGTTATTCCAGTGTTACCTTAACATTCGGTTCCAACATTGCTGAACGGAATAGTGGGATGAGAAATACTAGACTTTGGGTGCCTAAAACTTATATTCTTTGCAATATTATCTCTCCCACTGTGCATACTAACCTTGCAAGACACATGACTAGATACAAAGTAAATCTGATTTGAAGGAGTGTGCGCCACTAACCACTGGAACTTTCACCTATGAAGATGGAAGTAAAGGAAGAATCATTGAAAAAGAAGTGTTGAATGTTGATGGATCCCCACCCTTGAAGGATGAGATGTTGTTGGATGGATTCTCTGAAAACCATATAAGCATCAGTCAATTGTGTATGATGACTTATTGGTAAGGTATAATAAAGATTCTTGTGATGTATCTGATTGTGCAAATGTGTGTGCTTTGACAGGTAAAAGGTTTGAAGACAACTACTTGGCGAGGGATCAAGTGACTTGCTTTCAAACAAAGGTAGACTATTCAATTGCTAAGAATAAGTGACTTGGACACATGCACAACAAGAATCTGGGCAAAGTGGTGAAACTTAAAACCGTGAGAGGCACTCCTTATCTCTTGGGTACTGGTAAGATGGTCTGTTATGATTGCTCAAAAGGTAATGTGACCAAAGCTTCTCATAATCCAATCCAAGTGGATGAACAGGTTACAAGTACCTCTAATTGTTTTCATCTACTTTATATGGATCTCTTAGGTCTTATTGAAGTAAATAGAGTTGGGGGTAAACAATATGATTGTGTGATTATGAATGATTTTTCTGGATATACTTTGATTAAATCTTTCAAAGAAAAATCAGAAGCTTTTAATACCTTTAGAACATTGCATACTAGTATTGATAACTTACATGGTGATTCTTTTGGTAATATTTGGTCAAACCATGATAGAGAATTTGAAAATATGCTAGTCTCTGACTTATGTGTGTTTAATGAAAAAATTCATAAATTCTCTATTCACATGACTCCTTATGAGATGATGAAAAAGAAGAAACATGATCTTGATCATTTTTATGAATTTGGATATGTTTGCTATACTTTAAATGGCAAAGATATTTTGAGTAAATATGATCCACATATTGAAGAATGTATCTTTGATGGCTATTCTTTGAACAATACTGTTATTAAAATGTTTGGTCCTAGATTAAATATTGTTCAAGAATCTATATATGTGGTTCGTGATGATTTGCCAAGTGTTGCAGGTGAGTAAGAGGCTGTTGTGCCAAGTCTACTAGATTTCGATGTTACTCCAACATTGACTCCAGACAATGTTATTCCAACATCACCTGCAGATCCATAACCTGAACATGAACATGAACCAGAAGCTAATGTTATGCCAACATCGAGCAGTCATGATGTTGACACAACATTCGAGCAGTCAAACTTATACAATGAAAAGGTTCAAGTTCAAGATGTTTGGAGGGATACACCTGATAGGATTCGGAGTAATCATCCTACATCTCAAGTTATGGTTCAAATCATTAATGACATCAAAACACACAACAAGAAAATGGTAAATTATAGAGATATGATAATGTTGAGTGTTTGCATGTCTGCCACATATTCTGATAAATGCTTAGCTCAAAGATTTGCTGATGACATTGTCATTGTTTATACTAACAAGTCTACTTTAGACAAGTTTGTTGAGGCTTTGATAGGTACATTAGTGATGAGCATGATTGGTGAACTGGATTTCTTATTGGGCTTGAAAGTGAAGCAAAATGAGGATGGGATGAGCATGATTGGGTTGGAGGAGTCAAAATTGAGTAAGACTCAAATGTCTTCAACTTTGGTAATTCAAAAAGGAGACACAAGCTTGATATATCTATCTATCAGTAGCCCATATATTATGAACTCGGTGTGTGCCTGACTTTGTGCCAGGTATAATGCTGAACCTAAAGCTTTTCACTTAATTGTTGTGAAGCGAATACTGAATTATATATTTGGTACTGTAGACTTGCGCATTTGATATACACATGATGCAAATACAAACCTTGTTGGTTTTGATTCTGACTAGGCTGGAGATTTAGCTGATAGAAAATCTACATGTGGGGGTTTTTTTTATTTGGGAAATAATTATTTTTCATGTTATATCAAGAAACATAATTGTGTGTCATTATCAACTGTTGAATTTGCAGCTTGCAGTTGTATTATCCGATTTATATGGCTTAAACACATGTTGCATGATTATGGGATAAAGAGTGACACATTGTTAATGTTTTGGATAATCGTAGTGCTATTAGCATATCAAGAAATCTGGTGCATCATTCTATAAAAAAGCATATAATTTTTATGCATCATTTCTTGAGAAAATTGGTAGATGACAAGGTTATAAACATTGATCACGTAGAGACCAACAATCAGTTATCTGATTTGTTTAATATGTCATTAGATAACGAGAGATTCTTCAATTTGAGGAAGACTCTCAGTCTGAATGCTTTGTGATTCATTGTTGCATTTCGGTGTTGCCATAACACCACTGGCTAACACCATAGTCTGTTTGTGGTGTATAGGATTGCATTAGATTTTTTTTGTTTGATTTTTGTTTACGTTTTGTTTGTCTTCATGAATGTTTTGTTAGTATTTGTTTGTGTGGATTACCTGTGAAATTAGCTAAGTTTACTGGTGGACAGGTTCATATCAAAAGTTTTGTAAAGAAAAACTCTATTGTTGGTCTGTGAATGTTAACCTAACATTACGAGAAGCTGGGGTGCACAGAGTTCACTACTTTGTTGTTATTCAGTTGTGACTTATCCATGTTTAGGTTTAGCAGTAAATGTAGAGAAGTTGGGGTACATGATGTTGACAGCTTCAGTGTTGTTCAGTTGTGCCTATGTTCATGTATCTGTTAAATTGGCCAAGGAAGTGCATTAGGGGTGAGCTTTTCTACTCGGATGTTTAGAGTTTCGACTGCCTCACATTCAGTAGCACTAATCACTTGGTATTTCTCTTGACATCAGAATAGTAAACAAGTATGTATGAGGAGTTGGGGTGTTGGGGTATATGATAAATGTATTGCCTTCATTCAAGTCTTTTGTGTTTGCCTAACCTGTTGCTGGTACTGCCATTGCTGGGGTGTGTGGAGTCTTGTGCTGCCCTCATTTAGTGATGTCATTATTATTTTAAACATTCTTCAGTTTTTGTCAAAAAGAGTTTATGATAATTGATAAAGATTTGAAGTGATATGATATGTTCCTGGTCTATAAAGCTGATATTACATTGTTACCATCTTTCAATGTTGACTTAGCATTCTGCATTCTGCATTTCATTTATGCCTGCATTCATTCTTTCTTTCTTGATTTGTTTGTGTCGGTTTGAGCTTAAGGGGGAGAAATGGTTATGTTCTCATGTGAAGACATATATTCTGGGTGATTCAGCTGCGATGACACACTAAGTTGTCTCTAGTTATGACTTGGAAGTATATTAACTCCTTTAATTTACTTCATACCCAAAATGTTGGATTTTCTGTTAACTGGCTCTCATTTCCATGTACATGTCTGATATATCAGTGGTACTAATTTGCTAATATGTCTTAAATTTTAGATATGTGTTTTCAGATCTAGTTTATGCTTTTAATTGAAAATATCTTGAGGGTAAGCTCAATATCTCCACATTCACAAGAACCAATGTTGATTCAGAACATGTGTCAATGTTGTGCCAACATCATTCTGTAAGCATGTTGTCTCAACATCCAGGTTTAACATTATGACTTATAAGTTTTTCATGAACTGCTCTGGTCATGTGTGAAGTAACTCGGTGTCACTTGTTGTCTGAACATGCGGTAATTATGCATGATTTATTCTAAGAAATCGCCAATTACCTCTTTTCACTTGTGATTCTGAATCTCTAATCTCTTTGTGCCCAATTCTCTGAAATACTATGAATTTTCACTTACAATTATTTTTGAAATCCTTGGCATGCATCTCTAATTTTGATTGTGGACATTGGTATGGAGAATCAAGGATATAACCCCACCCCTACTCCTATAGTTCTTTCTCGTAGGTACAACACTCGTTCCAGACATTATTGCTGAGACAAAATAAGTTAAAAATTGAGAAACATGGTGTTGATTTTGTTGGTACTTCAAACACAGTTGAGGAGACAATGCTTGAGGAACATTTTTCAGAGAAAGCTGATTTGATTTAGGGGGAGAACACATTATTTACTGGAGAGACTAATGTGGGTGATAATGGTGGTTTTGTCGTTGGTTTTTGTAAACTCCTGTGTAGGTACATTCTAGTTTCAATGTTGAGAGAACATTGATAAACGTCAATGTTAGCACAACATTGTGGATTCAATGTAAGTTAACATTGATATAGTCTAATGTTATGACAACATTGATAGATGTCAATGTTATGCCAACTTTGAGTTCGGCGGCTTGTATTGAGGGGGAGCAGTGTTTTGCCATTGGTACTTATCAAGAAAAAGAGATGTTGATGTTGCTATTTAATTGCAAGGTGATGAGGATAATGAGAAAGAGAAGGAGGACATAGAGGTTGAGAATGAAGATGAAGTGGTGAAGAAGAAAAAGATGGTTCTGAGGAAAATGATTAGGAAACTGAGTGGTGATGATGAAACCGTTGAGTTCAAGAGGATAAGTAAGAAGGTTCTGAGAAGTCTAATGACGCTGAGTCTGAGCTAGTTGTTACAACAACATCGCTGGAGAACAATAGTGACTCAACATAAGAGGTAACAATGAGGTAATATATACAATTGAGGCTAACTTTAATTTCATGTTGGGAGATAAGACTGTGGCTATGGAGGATTTTAAGAAACAGTGGATGATATAGTTCTTAAAGAGAGAAATGAAAATAGTTGCTAAAGAAAGAGCTATAGAACTTTATCTTATGAAGCGATTCGTCAAGATTTATCTTTCCTCACAAAAAGGGAGAGAAGTAAGTCATTTTATCTTCATGATTCTACTGGTTCTACAATTCTTATATAGCTAATGTTTTCAAAGTTATGCTGATAATTGTGATGTTTAACTCGTTGTGTATTCTTATTAGTATCTTAAAGCTACTTGGTTTATAGTGTCATATTAAGGGGGATTAGCTTAAGATATTAATGATGTTGTGTTGCTGGAGCACTGTGCATAATATGAATAATGAATAGGTTTGGTTTTGTGAAGAAAGGCAAAAAGGGGGAGAGTTGAAAGTGCAAGTATTTTGTCAATGTTAGATCAACATTGTAACTGCAATGTTAGGATAACATTGAACATAGAAAAAATGCACACTCGGGATTATTGCTATAATTGTGTTTTGCCTTTATTCACTTACTAACTTAGTTCCACGAGTTGTAGTTGGTATTTGTATGTGCTCCAGGTCAAGAGACTTCAAGGAAGGATCTATTTTCTTAAAGAGAAGTTGCCATTCAAAGAGAAGTTTTCAAAGAGGAACTTTCCATAATTAAATAAGGAAAGATGTGTGCGGTGCAATGGAAAGATCGAGACGTGTGAATTGCAAGAAGGAAATAAGATTACATGCAATAGGATTCTTTCCATAGAAGACTACAAGATGAAGATTCTTTTCTTAGAAGACTTCAAGTTAAAGAAGGAAACCATTTCATTGAAGACTTCTAGTCAAATAAGGAAACATTTCCATTGAAGACTTCAAGTTGGACAAGGAAACCTTTCCCTATTGAAGAAGACTTGCCATGAACGAAATTAGAGTCATACAAGGAGATCTAATAGCAATAAAAAAATATGCACAACATGTCTTGGCCATCAAGGAAGACTACACTATAAATAGGCATGTTGGGCATCAAGAAAAAGATACGAAGACAAGAGAGAAAATATCTCGTGAGGAAATTATTATAGTCGAGTGTATTTGTCTTGCTTTTGCAAAGTTTGTGAGTTGTTAGATTAGTTATAGGTTTATAATTAAGAAAGCAATTATTGTTTGCTTTGTTGAGTTCGATCAATTCGAGAGTGATGAGCTTGAGAGTTGAGAGAAACATCTTTGTTAAACCCTTGTGGTATTTCGCCTACGGCTCGGAAGATCATATTAATATATTATCTTTTTAAAATTACATGTACTTGTGTTCTTTATTTATCCGCTGCGTTATATTCCCTGTCAAGTAGATTTGTGCTAACGATTAACTGTTGTTAAACGGATATTAAGATAACATCGAGAGTACAACAAAAGCTTAACATTGGAAGAGCTGATCAGTATTAGACTAACATCAAAGATAACACTGTGCGACAAGTATCAAGTCCCTATCCAACAATTTCAAAAACTAATCTACTAGATAATGTTATATCAGACTGTAAACTTGCATTAGTGAACTGATTATTAGGTAACCCTAGAGGTATATTCACATGCTTAGCTGTAGAAGGGAACAAAGTAATGTCACACAACATATGATCAGTGGCACTAGTGTCAATAATCCAAGGTGTGTGTGAAATAGTGTTTCGAGCAGAGTAAGCATTATGAGGCAAAGTTAAGGGGATACCAGCTTTGTGAGTGGTGGCATAGTTTGCTGAAGGGTGAGGTTGAGAGTTAGAGGAAAAAGCTTGTTGACTCCTGGTGAAGGCCATGAATTGATCAAACAAGATTGCCATGTTTTGATCCATAGTTGGTTGTTAGGCTTCACCTTTAGTATGTGATACCTCTTCAGCAGCAATAGCCATATGCTGGAGCTCTCTTGCCTTATAGTCCACAACCAGGTGGATATCCAATGAGTTGGTAGCATCTATCCAATGAGTTGGTTGTGTGACCCTTGTGTAAGCAATGAGTACATTTCAACTCCTATTTGTCCTTGCTCTTATTGAACTTGTTCTTGATCTTGTTCTGATTGTAGACTATTGTTTGTATCATTTGATGGTCCTCTTGTAAACATTGCCAGAGGATCCTGAGAAGTGGAAGAGTGAGATTGAATTGATCTCTGATTCTCTTTTTGTAGCAATGGAGTGTAAGTTCTGGATAGATATGTCAAAGGTGACATGAGCAGAATTTGGCTCCTTAACATTATGAATGACTCATTCAATCCAACTAACAATGTCATCACACAATCAGGTTGATGTAGGTCCATCATGTGCTTGTTCACATTACAGACACAAATGCTACACGAGCATGCAACTATTGGTCTTTGGCTGACAAATTCATCCCACACAACTCTAAAGGCATTATAGTAAGAAGTAACACTCATGGAGCCTTGAGTGATTGTGGCTAAAGTCTTCTGCAATTGGAACACCCTTGAGCCATCAGCCCTATTATATCTCATCTTGAGTTCTTTCCACACATCAATAGTTGTCTTAAAGGAGTAAAGACTTGTTCGGATATCCTTAGACACGGAGTAAATAAGCCAAGAAAGTACTAAGCTGCTGGCTCTAATCCAACAAATTCTCAACACATGATCAGAATCATCAGGTATGGGGAGAGATCCATCAATAAGCCTGATTTTGTTCTTAATTGTCAAGGCCATTTCCTTGCCTTTGGTCCAAGAAGAGTAGTTATCACATGTCAACAAGTCACTGACAATAGATTGACCAGTAAAGTCATGAGATCCAAGGAAATATATTGTAGGACGAAATATTAAAACTGCCCTATAACGTTTTTTCAAAACTAAAAATGCCCGTTTTTTTCGGGCCTTGCAAAAATGCCCCGTAAGTCTTGAAAAATCTTGCAAAAATGCCCGATTGCCTTATTTGGGCCAAAATTGCCTACGTGGCGGTACAGTCAACGTGGCGTCGAGGGGGTGGGGGGCGGTAGGGGGGGGTCAGGGGGTGCGGAAGTTTTTTGTTTTTTTATTTTTTTTTTATTTTTTTGTGTTTTATTGTTATTTGTTTTATTTATATATATATATATATGTTTATTATTATTTATATATATATATCTTTATTATTTGTATATATATGTTTATTATTATTATTTATATATATGTTTATTACTATTTATATATATATATATATATCTTTATTATTTATATATATATATTTATTATTTATATATATGTTTATTATTATTATTTATATATATTTATTATTATTGGCTGAAAATATGACGTGGCAGAGCTATTTTATGACGTGGCGTTGACTGTACCGCCACGTAGGCAATTTTGGCCCAAATAAGGCAATCGAGCATTTTTGCAAGATTTTTCAAGACTTACGGGGCATTTTTGCAAGGCCCAAAAAAAACGGGCATTTTTAGTTTTGAAAAAAAATTATAGGGCAGTTTTAATATTTCGTCCTATATTGTAGTTGAATCATCAGAAGGATCCTTAGTATATTCACGTGCACTGGAATTCGCATTTGAATTCTGATTGCGCAAAGGTACATAAGTGTCTGCATCATTCAAATTACTCATAGTGCAAGATTGATAGAATGCACAATACGCAACAAATCAGTGTAATGATGAATATCAGTGAACAAATGCGCAAAACTAATCGAAGAACTAGGTTAAAATCGATCACAAAATTGAAATCCGATTCGAGAATTAGCGTGATTCTTCTCTAATCAACATGTGAGCGAGCAGAGTTCGAACAACGAGATGATCGTAATAGTGATGAATGATACCATGAAAGCAAATCTAAAAGCTTCGAATTTCATTCAACAATGGAGTAAAATTTGTTACAGATTTGAGAGAGAAGGGATTCATCTCTCTAACTTGCAAAACTAGAAAAAGAAAAGTGAGGAGCATGTGTGAGATTGTGATTTATTTATACAAGTACTAATCCTTCTACTAACCAACTTGCAACGGTCGCATTTAACAAACTAAACTAATTATATAATTAATTAAGAAAGTTTCCTTAAGAGGAAACTGTTAAGTTGCTATTTATAATAATTTTGAGTTATTTCCGTAAATGGAAATGTTGAGTTGGATGTTGATTTGAGCTGGTCAAGAATAATATCATTATGATAGTAAAGTTTATGCTATTAGCAACATGGTCTTCAAGAAAAGATTTATTTAGAATGTATTTTACAGACTGCGGTTTTGTTATTATTAGTGGGTTTTTTTATTGACAGTGTTATTACTATTATTTAATAATAATTTTGACAATTTCCCAACTGTGTAGACATATATCTGAGAACTATAAAAGAAGATCACTCTAAAAAACCTACATCTGATGTATGTACATAAAATGGTAGAGAAACCGGGGCATCATGAAACACATGCACTTGGACCTTTCAATTGATCTGGCACAAAATCTTTCCTCTTTTATTTAGTTAATAAAGCTTCTAAATCATATGCCATTTGTAATTGGACATTATTATCCTAGAGTATGTCTAATATATAAATAGCAATCTCACGGAACTATAATCTTACAACAACTATAATCTTACAACAAAAACATATAGTGAAAATCTTGACTCGGTAATGTCCTTAAAGATAGTCATAAATTAATTGAGTAAATAAATTCATGTGTCTTTTGCTTTTGTTGTTTATGATGTATGTTCTTCGTACTGCTGCACAACATATACTATGTACATAGTGAATTACTAATTATTAAACAAGTGAAGCGATTTAATTATCGCATGACAAATTATCTTCTCCCAACCAAAAGATTGTTATATTAATTATTTGCTATAAATATTATATGCTTCCGAAAATTGTACTCATCAACTAAATCTAGTTGTATTAAATCGATTGTTGATGGAATTGGCCGTGTTTTGACCAAAATTTTTCACAGATTCTAATGGTTGAATTATACCGGCGACAACGGTCATTGTTTATATATACAGTCAATAATAGGAAAGGCATAGTAACATTAATTTGTATTCACAATCTGACATTAATAAACTCCATTAACCTCAAATACTCCCAATTTTAGGACCACTTGTATCTACGCCGACTTTTAGAATGTCTGTATGTAGATGGAATTTCCAAAGTCTACAAAAGCCAAATGCAAAGATCTTTGTCCTCTTCACTCGCTGCATTTGCTTCTGGTCTACATTTCTTCTTCCTCCCATGTTCCATGCTTGTATTATGTATACATGCAATAAAATTACACATGGGTTGTGCACAATCCCGAAATAATGCCCACATGCGTGTCTTGCAATTATCTATGATACATGAATATCATCGATAAGTAAAATATGAATACAAATTGGGCAATTACATCTACACCCCTATTATCAATGGCTACTCTACTTGACCCAGTGACTACCTCACGAACCATATATTAGCCTTTTGAAATTTTATTTTTTCCTTCTTTTTTTAAAAAAAAAAAAAGCCTTCTGAGAATTTCGGCACTTAAAGCAACTTATTAGGCATATCGGGAAAAATCCGATAAAGAGTCATATATATATATATATATATATATATGTGTGTGTGTGTGTGTGTTAAAGCAACAGATGGGAGGGATTAATTTGGTAAATCAGAATAACAATAAATGACATACTTTTTTTCAACAATGAGAGGATATATTTTTTTCTGGAGTCAAGGCATGGTAGGAGCATCTTAGCTAACCACAAGGTTATCTTCCATAAGGTTTCTGCATTTGACATGTGGCGCAGGGTTCCCACAGTATGCTTTATTGCTTTACTAATAAAAAACACTTTGCTCCAATAAAACTTTATTTAAACAATTAATTAAACACTTTGTACAATCTTATATATAATATATGTAGGATAAAATTGCAACCAACCATTAAATTTTCCAAAACTCAAATTTCTCAACTCCTATACGTTGCTTATTTTCAAGAAATAAGAAAAAGCACTCTGCTCCAATAAAACATTGTTTAAAAAATTAATATCTTTGTTCCTTTGTGTTTCTTGAGATGCATAAATTATTTCTCCCCTCACATTGTGGCATGGATTGTTTGTGCAATGGGTAACTTATTCTAAGATAATATCTTTCTTGTATCCCTTGAAACATTTTTTTAATATTTTTATTTTTCATTTGTGCTCTTGCAATAATCAGGGGTCTCTATTGAGGTTAGCAACTATTTTTCTTTGTTTAAGTTCCTTTTTTTTGTTTGTTGATAAAAGCTTGTTTGAAAGTATTTACTGAGAAACTAGTGAATGTAGAGAACTGCTCATAAGGTTTATTATCCATCTAAAGCTTTGAAATAGAAGTTTTACCTGAGGAAGAGAAAGTTATTAAAAAAAAAGGCTCAGATATTGTACAGTGAGTGTTGGAGTTCTTTGGTATATTAGAGTACTTACGTAATACTGGAGAATGCATGAATAGTGTATTTGTTTAAGGTTTAGCTGAACAAATATTATTTATGCATGTCTATATTACATAAATTTTTGGTGTCATGGATTTAAGGTTTGAGTATGTGATTGTTAGAAACATGTGGTGTTCAATTTCTTATAAGTTAGTCAAAATCAAGAAGCAAAAAACGAGGAGACAGATTCTACCACAAAAAAAAAGGGGAGACAGAATGTAATCTCAAAATTAAGAAGCAACAATAGCAAAAAAAAGAAAAAAGAAAAAAAACGAAATATTTGCAATAACCAAATATCTTATTAGAGTTACAGCACTAACAAAAAAACGAAATATATGCACTCATCAAATATATGAATTTAATATCAAGATTAAGAAGCAATAAATTTGCACACACCATATATTTTATCAAAACAAAAAAAGAAAATTGGAAAATAGGTGTTATGAAGAAAGATTTAAAAAAAAATCTTAGTTGTCATTAATTACAGAATTTTTCGAAAAATAAGTGTTGGGTGTTCGTTCCTTTCTCGTTCTGGCTCAGAAACCCTCGACTCGGTTTCCCGCTCCTCTTAAGTGCACCACCAAGACCACAAAGTCTACACCAACTAAAGAGACCACACTAAGTAGCTCACTACACAAAGTAGATATCTCTCTCACACACAAAGTGTTTAGGTGAAGAGGGGGAAGAAGAAAATCCATAAAGATGAAGAGTACTCACAAAGACTCTCTTTTCTCTCTTCTCTCTCACTCCAATATTTCTCTCACTAAGATAGAAATAATGGTGGCTAACACAAAGAAGCTTGTCTTGGAAGATAAGGGTTCACAAGACTACATTAGAGCATAAAGGGAATTGGGCTTTAGTTTGACGCTTTTGGGCCAACACAAAATAAACCAACAATCTCCACCTTTGGCCCAAGATGGTGCACTAAGGACGCAGAACCGGAGGACTCATCATCGACGGGGCACCTGCAAGTTCACTAAGAAAATGCAAGTGACAATGGAGGATACCAAAGTAAACTCATGACCACACATGTCAAAATATGTAATCACCACCTAGGCAAGCACATAACAGGCAACTAACAGATATAGCACATAGCACACAAATCATCTTTCACAAAAGTTTAAAATCCTTAAACACGAAGTAACCTTCTCAACAGGCAAACACTTAGTTCCCATATTAGCAGGATTAAACTCAGAAGAAATTTTGTTCAACTTAACAAGCCGTTTCTCAACTATGTCTCGAATAAAGTGGAACCTAACATCAATATGTTTAGTTCTATCATGAAACATTGGATTCTTACACAGTTGAATAGCAGATTGACTATCAGAAATACAACCACATCTTGTTTTAAAAAACCAATTTCAGACACAAGACGCTTTAACCAAAGAGCTTCTTTGAAAGCTTCAGTAGCAACTACATACTCAGACTCAGTAGTAGACAAATCAACAATAGGTTGTAATTGAGATTTCCAACTTATGCAAGCACCACAAAAGGTAAACACATAGGAAGTAGTAGACTTTCTATTATCCCTGTCATTTACATAATTAGAATTCACATAGCCAACAAGCTTCACACCATCAGGGCACTTCGAAAAAGTCAAACCAAAATTCGCAGATGATTTCAAATATCTTAGAAGCCATTTTTCAAAGCATTCCAATGAGGCATACCAGGATTAGACATGTATCTACTCAAGCAACTCACATAATAAGCAATGTCAGGTCTAGAACTAACCATCAAGTACATGACAGAACCTATAGCACTAGCATATGGCACACTCTTCATTTTCTCAATTTCAGAATCAATCTTTGGAGATTGATCCTTACTTAACACAAAGTGAGAAGCAAGCGGCACATTCTCAGGCTTAGCAGAAGACATGTTAAATTTACTCAAAACCTTTTCAACATATGAAATCTGGTTTAACACAAGAGTAGATTTCTTCCTATCCCTCACAATATTGATGCCTAAAATTCTTTTAGCATCACCCAGGTCTTTCATAGCAAAATTTTCACAAAGACATTTTTGCACATGCACAATAGACTTAAGGCACGGACTGATAATCAGCATATCATCCATATAGATTAATAGAAACACAGGCACAGAAGAAGTATTCTTAAAATACAAGCAATGATCATAAGCACTTTTGACAAAACTCAAACACTGCATGCATTTGTCAAACTTAATGTTCCATTGCCTAGGTGATTGTTTAAGGCCATACAGAGACTTCTTTAACAAACAGACACAATCAGGATTCTTAGGATCCACAAATCCATCGGGCTGTTTCATATAAATCTTCTTGTCAAGATCACCATGCAAGAAAGCAGTAGTCACATCTATTTGTTTCATTTCCCAATCAAAATGAGCAACTAAAGCAAGCATAATTCTAACAATAGCGAATTTGACCACATGAGCAAATATTTCAGCATAATCGATTCCCTCCTTTTGAGTAAATCCTTTAGCAACAGGCGTAGCCTTAAATCTAACATTTTGAGATTTCTCCTTCACTTTAAATAACCATTTACATTCCACAACAGAGCACTTAGCAGGTTTGGGGAAAAGTATCCAAGTTTGGTTAACATGCAAGGATTCCATCTCACTTTTCATAGCACTAAGCCATTTATCACATTGTTTAGATTCTAAGGCTTCACGATAATTCTTCGGCTCATTGCAAGCAAGAGATTCAAACACATTAAAGGCAAATGCAGACATTTCAAACACATTGAAAGCAAAGTCAGACATTCTATCAGCCTTTTTCACAATGTTCCTTTTACCTCTATCCCTAATGAGTTGATACTCTTGAACACTAAGTTCATCATGCACAACATGCTCATCAACCTCATTATGCAATAAATTATCATCGTGTAACTCATGCTCATTATGCAACAAATGCATATCATAATGCAACACATGCTCCACCTCACTAGAGGTGGTCTCATCTTGATTGTCAACATGCAAATCACTCTGATTATCATGCATCTCTAGAGTATTATCACATTCAATAGGCTGAACAGGTTCACAAACACTAGGCACATGCTCCACCTCAAAAGGAGCAGTATCAGATTCATAATTAGCAACACCAGGCAAAGACACAGACAAGCATGGAAATTCACTCTCATTGAATATCACATCTCTACTTATCACAACTTTAAAACCAGGTCCACTTCTATTCCACAATCTATAGCCTTTAACCCCATCAGGATACCCTAAGAAAACACATTTCTTAGACCTAGGTTCAAGTTTATCACCACTTTGATGCACATAAGCACTACAGCCAAATACTCTCAAATTAGACAAATCAAGTGGTTTTCCCGGGAAAACCATTTCTGGGAATTTCCCTCCCAATGGGACAGATGGTGACCTATTAATCACATAGGTAGCAGCACACACGGCTTCACCCCAAAACTTCTTAGAGAGCCCACATGAGGACAACAAACTCCTCACTTTCTCTAGAAGTGTTCTGTTCATCCCCTCAGCAACACCATTTTGATGAGGAGTATAAGGAACAGTTTTATGACGCTTAATACCACATAAAGCACATAATTGATCAGGTTCCTTATTACAGAATTCAAGTCCATTATCAGTTCTAAGCATCTTTATTTTCTTTCCAGTTTGATTTTCCACCAAAGTTTTCCAATTTTTAAACTCATTAAAAACATCAGATTTTTGCTTCAACAAACAAACCCAAACTTTCCTAGAAAAATCATCAATCAAGGACAGAAAATACTTTTTACCACCATGAGTAGACACACTGGCAGGACCCCACACATCAGCATGAACATATTCAAGCACATCAGTACACTTAGACTGATTGGGGTAAGAGGAAACAGGGAGCAAAATCTTATGTTGTTTATCTAAAACACATGATTCACAGAAAGGCACAGATGACACATTATCATTACCAAAATTACCACCTCTTTGCAAAATGTTAAGGCCTTTATTACTCATATGCCCAAGCCTATTATGCCATAACATAGATTTATCATCTTTCACAGCATTCACAAAGTCAGAAACAGGCTTAGCACAACAAACATACAAGCTAATTCTCCTTTCGGCCTTAAACAAAACAAGTGAATTTTTTAAGATTTTCATAACCCCTTTTCCCCACCTTCCCTCCAAGCCATCATCCTCAAGAACAGAAGCAGATATCAGATTAAAGCATATATCAGGCACATGTCTCACATTTTTCAAGGTATACACAGACCCACAAGAAAATTTAAGACATATATCACCAATTCTAATACATTGCATGTCTTTTTATTTGCTAAGGACACAACGCCATGCTCAAACTTTTTATAACTAGAAAACAAATTTCTAAAAGGAGATATATGGAAGGAACATCCAGAGTCAATTAACCACTCATGTTCAGGCAAAGAACTAGACACATAATTCACATGATCACACATCATAAAAACATCACCCAAATCAATAGCCACATTAGCATGCTCATTCTTCTTGGGATTAGGGCAATCCTTGATAAAGTGTCCAGAATCACCATAGTTATAACAACTTCTATTCTTGGACTTAGACCTCTTCTTTCCTTGACCATTAGTTTTCTTACTATTGTTATCATGCTTTTGGTTTTGAAATCTATTCTGAGATCTCCCCCTCACATGCATAACCTCACCAGAATCTTTAGACTGACTATTCCCACCCCCAGAATGCTTCAAATCAAGTTCTTTACTTCTCAAACCATTCACAACAATGTCAAGAGTAATGTCATCTCTACCATACTTAATAGCAGATTTCACATCATTATAAGAATCGGGAATAACTGAATAAATCGCCGAAAAATTTTCTTGATCTTGTATAGATATTTGTTGTGCTTCCAAAAACCTTCACACCATTTGAAAATAATTCGACCATCTCGAATCGAGCCGTAGCCTTTTGAGTTGGGGCATGAAAGAAAAAGCCAGAGACCATGAGATTTCGGCCGACCTTGGTAGAATCCGATGGTGGTGGTGGATTTAGGTTCTAAAAATTACAAACATTTGGGGTGCAATGTACACACAAGAAATAACAAATTTAAGGTGTATTATTTTGGAGAAGATGGTATTTTTGTTTAACAAAATCAAAATATTTGGGGTGCAATGCGTAAATAAATAAACTTAGGGTGTATTATTTTGGAGAAGATGGTATATTTGTTAAAAAATAAAAACATTTGTGGTGCAATGAGTAAAAAAATAAACTTAGGGTGTATTATTTTGGAGAAGATGATATTTTTGTTAAAAAATCTTAATATTTGAGGTGCAATGTGTAAACAAATAAAAGTTAAGGTGTATTAATTTATTATACATTTTGCATTATACTCCCTAATCTATAAAATAACGAATGTGCCCCTTGATGATGCATGTTATATTATATTATTATTTCTCCTACGAGAGGACGGTCCGAGAATGACGACTGGTATTCCAAGGAAGGAGATATGGTGCTCGGAGCTCAATCAGCGATAACATTCAGCAGAGAGTGTTGGATCACGCCCCTCGCGCTCCCCCTGACCTCCTCCCAACAAGTGTGGCCGTCGGAGTCTATCTCGTGGCAACGCTCTACGACCCCACCCAAATGGGGGGATACACGAGCACGCCACTAGGACTTGATGAACCGAGCCTCTTTTTGCCTTTCGCAGATATCTCTTGTCATACCCACCCCTCCGTAGAAGCGCGATCCCAAAGAACCAGGCACACATAAATTACGCTAACGGTACCCCCTCTAAAACACTCGTACTCCGAGTCACACTTAAAACATCGTTGCCTCAATTTCATGATGTAACTTACCTAACGAGTCTCCTCGGGCCATGCCCTCGTCGGGCTCAGTAAAATAATCTATCCACTCGGACAGATCTCCCGGCAGAAGCTCCTTACGAGTAAGCCCACACTTAGAATATATTTCACTAACATTCTATCTTTCCTCCTGGCTAGAACGAAGGGAGCCACAATGCTAACTAACACGAGAACCAAGGAGAACTACGAGAGGCTACAAAGAGGGACTCTAGACAAATTTATTTCTTAACTCCCAACTACCTACCATAAATGAGAAGAAGTTCGAGCTTGATTAGTCACTTCCCACAGAACCCCAACAATTGGGCCAGTGGACCTCGATGCTTATTGGTTCAGAAAGCTAATCATCCCTGCTGGTAACAGAGACTGTCATTCCATTGGCCCCTCAAACCGACGACCCACACTCGTACAGAAGAAACCACACCATAGACTGCCCTCATCAAAAGGGTCTATTGGTGCAAAAGAACCATTTTGATTGGTAGAACACACCATGATAACTACCCCTACAGAGGAGACCTCCTTCCGTTGGCGTCTTTAGTCAAAACAGTTACTTCTGACAGATGACTCACGTCTATTGGTTGAAGACCACCATGAAATTCCTATAAATAGGGGCTTGTTAGCACTCCCACAACAACAAGAACTTGGCAAAAACAAATAGCACTATCACTCACTTCCATTCAACACTCTAGCCTCAATACTTTGTCACACACTCTCACGTACTAACTTGGGCACATCATTTGGCACTAAAAGATTGGCCATACTTGTAACACAAAATCTATCATTCGCGATAGCTCACCCCTCCCCGACTGAGTTCTCCTCGTGTAATCTCTATCTCTCCCCCCTTGTAATCATTAATAAAGGAACCATTGGCTCTTTTCAGGCTCGGGATCAGTGTTCTAAATAAAAATACGATCAATATCCCTGTGTGCATCACACTCGTGAGGCCGGGCGATATTGCATCCTCAAATGGTCGTCTGTGGGAATGCCATAGAATCTCTTAGACAGCCAAGAAACAACGTGTTAAGCCTAGATATTACGATTTTGACAGGGAAACAAAAGCAAGTCATTCAGAATTGAACATCGGCGAATGATGAAGAACCATGCTCCTCTCTCAGAAGCCCTCGATGCGCAGCCAGCTCCGTCTCATCAAACTACAGCCCCTCTGCCCCTCACTGCGGAGGAACCAGTAGTGTAGTATGTCCATATTCCAAGGGATGTATATGACAACTTGATCAATAGTGTCCTCAGCCGAGACGAGAGATATGCCCGAGAAGAAGGAGGATGTTATGCCTGGAATAGCTTTTGCCCGTCATCTCAAAATACTAGATTGACATGCTCGAACCTCAGCCGAGTCCAGAGGAATTGCCTTCCTCGCCGAATCGCCCAAGTATCACCAAAACACACGAAAGCCACTAAAAAGGTAGACTAAGAGCGTCGGCCCCAAATTGCCAAAAAAGAGCGAACGAGGAAAGACACTAAAAATCGACGGACGAGAGAGAACCTGAGATCCGATCGCATCGTATGAACTCCCCCGAGGAGGCCGTGGAACGGTTCATGGAAGAGATGCAAAAAGAGTTGCCTGAGCTCCAATGCAACCTGAACCCAGATGAAGAAGTTGCCTTTAAAGACTCCCCCTTCGCGCCACACGTAGTGTAAGCTCAGATTCTCCCTGGAATGAACACCACAGGATTACCCACTTACGCAGACGACAAAAATTATTGAGACCCTCACGACCATATTAGTTAGTACATGGCTTACATGGATCTGGTGTCTGCTCCCGGCTACCTGTGCCGGATCCTCCGCACCACCCTCACAGCCCTAGCGCACGCCTGGTTTTCTCGATTACCCATGAGTTCCATCTACACTTTTGAACAACTCACCCACGTATTCGCAAGGCAGTTTGCGTATAACCGCCGCTTCCCAAAGCCTGTTGGCTACTGGTTCAACATCAAACAAGCAAAAGATAAGTCTCTTCAAGATTTCATGAGAAGATTTACCGAAGAGGTTCTAGATGCTCCCCACGTCGACCCTCGGATGTTATTGGACATACTAGTGAACAGCCTCCGAACCGACAGTTTCTCAAGCTATTTGATGAGAACCCATATGAATGACCTCGAGGACCTAATGCAAAGGACCGAATCCTCAATGCAGATGGAAGAAACTCTCAAGGTCATGGAAGAGTTTGGCCCATCTGGAGGGAAAGGTAAAGATAAAAAGGATGACAAGGGGCGGGCAAGAAAGATGAAAATGTGAAAAGGCATCTTGAATCGACGTCCCTCCCTCCCATGATAGCTACCCCATCCGAGGTATTAAATATCATGGGGGGAGGAAGAGAGCTTCAATGTCCATGACCAATCAGAGAACCCCTAAAATATCAAAACTCGGGAAAGTATTGAGCTTACCATCGAACTTGGGGGCATCTCATCGACCAATGTTCCCACCTCAGGGACAAGATCCGACGACTCCTTAGCTTGGGGTTCCTAGCGGAATATCTGATGCCCGAAAACAAACCAAGATATACCGATTGATCCCTGAAAAAGAGGAGTCGAGAAGAAGAAGGAAGGAATACAATTTAGTGGCCTCGTTCTGGGACTACCGATGAGGGATGCTCCGATCTCTCTGACTATCATGATGAGGCAGGACCGCCTCCTCACAGGTACCCGCGATAACTCGCCCACTAGAAGAACGATAAACATGATAGAAGGCGGAGTCATGTCTGTCTATTCAGCATGACACAAGAGAAAATATATAAAGGAGGTGCGAAGAGCGGATTAAAGAACTGAGGTATACGCCACAGAAGTACAATATACTCCTACGATCACCTTCGGACCGGTGGACCTGATAGGAATCGTCTACCTCTACGAGGATTTGTTGGTAATCCAAGAAACAATGCTAGGAACATATATGAAGAGAATCCTAATAGAATTAGGGAGCTCGGTGGGCGTGCTCTTCTTCCCCGTCTATCTTGTCCATGGACTAACAGAAGACCAGATGGAACCCTTACAAGTTTTGCTCGTCGACTTCTCTGGAGAGCACTGCCAGACACTGTGAATGATCACTCTGCCCATGTCTTAGAGAGGAGGCTCTACGAGACGTATCAAAGCCATCAAGTTTTGGGAAGTAAATACCTCCACAAGGACCTACAACGTCATATGCGGTAGGCTATTCCTCCAAGCCTTCGAAGCCATCTCATGCACGATGCACTTCAAAGCACAATTCCTACCTCTTCGGGTATCGGAGAGGTCAGAGGCAATCAAGCCCAAGCTTAGGAGTGTCGTATGAACGATTTGCCTGTGGGCCCTAAGGATGCAACTTCTGAGTCTACAACCAAGAGACCTCGCACACAGAAAGCAAGGGTCCAGCTAGCCGAGGAACTCAAGATGATCGAACTCACCGAGGGCGATGAAGGAAATATCATAAAGATCGACAACAATATCAAAGAAAACATGGAAAATGCAATCGTCAACACTCTAAGTAGTTCCAACACGTCTTTCCATGGAAGGTGGTCCCTTTGGCCGGTTCAGCCAGAAGATATGAGAGCATGAGCTTAATGTCCACCCTACGACGAAGCACGTGCAATAGAAAAAGCGGCCAATGGGACCCGAGAGAAATAAGATAATACGATCTGAGGTGCAATAATTCCTAGACCTCCATTAGATCAGAGAAGTCCAATACCCTAAATGGCTCTCTAATGTTGTCTTCGTGCCTAAGACCGGGAGAGGTGGCGAATGTGTGTGGATTTCACCAATCTGAATGATGCTTGTTCTAAAGATTGTTACCCTCTACACAATATCGACTAGCTCATTGATTCTACTGCCGGGTGTGCTCTACTCTCAACTATGGATGGAGATCAAGGTTACAATCATGGAGTGGTTTAAAATGAAGATCAATCCGCGAAAGTGCTCCTTCGAGATTCGAGGCAGAAAATTCTTGGGTTACCTCGTGACTGCGAAGGGAATATAGATCAATCCTGAAAAAGGCACATGCCGTTATTAACATAGAAGCGCCTAAAACCATATGAGAGGTACATAAATTGACTGAAAGAATGGCCTCCCTGAACGGGTTCATTTCCCGATCCTCGGAGAGAGGTCTCCCGTTCTTCAAGATACTCTGGAATTTGAAAGACTTTTGATGGAACGACCAGTGTGAAAAGGCCTTCAAACAACTCAAGGAATATATCACGAGACCCCCGCTCCTAGTAAAACCAATACCTGGAGAAACATTGTTCCTTTATCTGGCCATTGGGTGAGAGTTCGTCAGTGTCGTGTTAATTCGAACAGAAAAAATGGAGCACTTCACTATTTGTTATATTAGTAATACGTTGCAAGACGCTGAGACCCGCTTTACGAGAATGAAAAAAAAATTGGCCCAACATTAATCACCGTCGCGCAAACTATGAGCATATCTCCTTGCACCTCCCATAACTGGGCTCACCCGACACCCTTTCTGGGCCAATCTCAATCACCCCGAGGCCTCTGGACGGATGGTAAAATGAGTCATGGAGCTAGGTGAGTTTGATATCACCTATGCCCGAGGCGCGCCTCACGGCCCAAGTCCTAGCAGAATTCATTGTTGAAATGTACGAAGGACCGGATGAAAAAAGCGAGGAGCCCCTTTGGCACATCTTTGTCGATGGATCCTCCACGGGCACCCATAGAGGAGCTAGTATAGTGTTCCAAAAATCAGACACCCCGGAACACAAGGAAGCACTACACTTCATGGTAGGATTAGATTAGCCCGTGTCCAACAACGAGACAGAGTACAGAGCGCTCATCATCGGGATGAGACTGGCCTGAAAAGCAGGTATGTGCAAAATTCTCGGGGTTCAACAGGGCCTACGAGGCTCAGGAAGGTAGGATGAAAGAATACATGGATGTCGTCTTGGCCGAAAGAACCACCTTCCTCGATTTTCAATTCAGCAAATTCCTCGTATTGAGAACCAAGATGCCGACGCATTATCTAGATTGGCTAGCCATGCACAGCCCGTGAACACCTAGAAAATCACCTTTCTCACCCTCTAGAAATCCGAGCCAAAATTAAAAAGTGCCTTCGCAATCACTCCAGCCAAACGGGGATGGATGACAGAAATTATCGAATTTCTTCCAACACCCAAAACGTTTACAAACGACAAGAAAAAATATTGTGCTTTGAGCAAATGAACGGCTCGGTATCTCCTATGGAACGGAAGGCTCTATTGGAGATCCTTCTCTTAGCCTAACCTATGGTGTGCAAACGATAGAGAAGCCCAACATGTCTTACAAGAAATTCACGAGGGATGTTGTGGTAACCACACCAGAGCAAGAGGAATTGCAGCCAAAATCCTCCGATAGGTACTACTGGCCAACTATGACGTTTGACTGCGAAGAATACACTCGGAAGTGTAAAAAATGCTAGATCCACCCCCCCCCCCCCAATAATACACAATTGGTGACCCTGTGGGAACTACACGCGGTCCCTTCTCATTTGATAAGTGGGAAATCGCTTTTGTTAGTGCCCTGGTCCCTGATAAAGGCAAACAAAGTACCTACTCGTTGCAGTTGACTATTTTACCAAATGGATCGAAGCCAAACCCTTGCCCAAAATCACGAGAAGTGCCGTCATCAACTTCGTATGGCGCAACATGTTATGCCGATTTGGAGTCCCCCAAAAGCTGGTTACTGATAACGGGTTACAGTTTTATCTCTCTTGAAAATCCTCAAATCTCGACTCGAGCAGTATCGATCGAAGTGGGTCGAAGAAAAGCCTGGCATCCTATGGGCCTAATGCACGACACCCTAATCAGCAACGGGGAAACCCCCCCTTCAACTTGGCGTACGGATCTGAGGCGATCATGCCATCTGAGATGGTAAAACAAAGCTGTAGAGTGCAAGAATATGATGACGTAAGGAATAGTGCTAACTCGGCCCTTGCCCTCGATCTCCTTGAAGAAAAAAGGAACAGAGTTGTGGTTCAGGCTGACTATACAAAACTTGTATTGCCCGATACGTTAATGCTCGAGTCCAACCCTGAGCCTTCCAAGTTGGGGACTTGATCCTAAGAAGGATCAAAGCTACAAAGAAAATTGGAAAGTTGGAGCCTAAATGGGAGGGACCCTACCAAATTTCAAAAATCCTCGGTGTCGCTACCTATCTACTAAAAGATATAGATGGACGGGAGTATCCCCGCACCTAGAATGCTCTCAACCTAAGAAGTTCTACTCGTAGAGACTTATCGAAACCAAGATAGACTTCCTAACACCCCCCCCCCCCCCCCGTCAGGGGTTTGTATTTTGCCTAAACAAATGATATTATCGCCGAAAAAGTAGGCACAATTTTCAATGTAATAAAAATCTATGTAAAAGTAAGGCAAGCGTAACTTAGAAAACTTTATTATTAAACGGCCGGCAGACAAAGCTTCTCAAAACAACTAGGGTGGACCAAGCCCTCACAAAAGATCCGACCGAAAAAAAAGGCAAAACATACGCCAGACCTTCGACAGAGATCACAAAAAATTGAGACACGAGCCTAGCTGGACAAAAACCCTAAAAATAGTCATCCCAGGAGTCTATAGGATGCTTTCCCTCACGAATAACCATCCGACGCTACTCTTTCAGCATGTCGGCCGGATCAAGCATTGTCACAACAGGCAGATCACCAACACAGGTCTCTCGAACTCGAAGTGGGTCTTGAGATAATCAATTGGGAACTGACAAGAACTCTAGTTTGGGAAGGACCAAGCCAGAAGGAAACACGGGCAGGGCCTTCACGGCTGCCATAGCTTGCTTATATCCCACTCTTACCATGTCGTGAAAGTCCTTGCGAAGAGCCTTGGTCTTCTCGAAAGAATTGTGCACGCTTTGAAGGACCTCGATGTGAGCTTAACTTCATGTTTCACCTCCATGTCTTTCATACGGTGATGCAACACCTCCGACTTCTCCATCATACAGAATGTCATGGCGATCTCTTGCCCCATGATCTATTTTAGTTCTTCTATCTCTTTGTGATGGTTCTCTTCCACCACTTGACGCACAAATCGGGCCTCCTCTATCTTCTCCTTGAGCCGAGCGGATTCGCTTCTATTGGTTATGAGTGACGCAATCAGAACATCATGCTCACGATTCAAGATGTCAATAATCGAGGGACTCACTCGATACGTCTGGGAGCATCCCCAAGGACCACTAGCTGCAATAACATTATTTGGAGGTTAGTAGAAAAGGACCGGCAAAAACCGACGTGCAAACTCAAAGAGAAGGCCACTAGATTACCTTGCACAGGTGCTTGCAAAACTTATCCTATAAACTTTCATCCAATATACCTTTCACTATATCACGATCAACCTCGTTCACCAGCCCGCCAATGAGGTTCCGATAGTAGACAGGGTCGACATCCTCCGCAGAAAAATGTGAGCGAGGGACGTGCCCCCTAGATCCACCCTGCGGACCCGATGGTCCTTCCTCTACGGCAGTCTTCCAGATCATAACAGGCGATCCACTCCACCAACCTCTTCTCGGGTAGCTTTAGATGTACCCTCCTCGCCAATACCATTCAAAGAGGTCTTCGGCTTTGGGAATGGATCGATAGGGCTCGGACCATGATCTGATTGAGCCTACATCACCCAGGCTAGAACCTCATCATCTATTGATGAATATAACATCTTAGTGGGGTGAGAGACGTCTTTAGAACCAGGAGGAGGGCCTACAACGTGTAAGTCCACGTCCATAGCATCTTCATCAGGGAGATCGACTAAATAGATCTCAAAAAAAGAGAGTTTGAGCATGCTTCTCCGTTTCTTCTCCCGCAATATGATAAAAGGTAAGGCACACTCGTATCGACATCCGACAAAAATAAAAATACACTAGGATAGAAGGCCTGATAAACTTACAGAAAGTTAGATTCAAATGAAGCAGATCCGAGGAAAGGTCCTCGATTTTCGTCCTCCTTTGTAGGTCCACCATCATCAAGGCTAATGGGTTGATTATCATTGACAATGCATCATTCAAATCGCTGAAAAATCCAGCATGACCCTACTCCGCCACTGCTTCCGTATGCGCCTTCCCATAGAAGACCACAAAATTAAGTCCCCACCATGTGGGAACACCCATTGAGATATCGGCAAAAGTACCTTTGATGCTAGTCACCATTATGCAAATCCGAGTCTTGCATCGTCACCAGAAAAGGACGTTTGTTGTCCCGATGAGACAAATTAAAGAAAGGGGACCCTGCAGAAGCAGCCTGAAGGACGAAAGCCCATGCTACAGCTTGAGAAATGCAAGGAACATTCAGAAGTGGCAGCACAATATGAACCCCACCAAGTATTGATACGAGGCACGAGTTAATTGGCTTGGACATGTCTGCCGCAGGTCGCTCACTATGAAATTGAAAAAGCACTGAAGGCCGCAGCGTACTTGTTATGAGTAAATGGTCATATACTCCTCCAGAGGATAGTCCACACATTGATCACTAGTCAAAATCAATACCCACATGTCAGACTCAGAGATATTGATGGACTTCAGAACAGCCCAAGTGCCTTTCAATATCTCCTGGCTGATAGTAGAGCCCACACGACCCTTCCGCACCAGGTTTGAAGGCTCTACAGTACCTTGACAATAAAGAGACTCATCCCTCGGACGAGCATAAGGGGTCGGTTCACAAACTTCACCTGGACCCAATCGGTCGGGGTTAAAGCCACCGCGTCGCCACTGGATAGAGCTATAGGAGCAGGTAACAGCATAGGAGACAACGTAACCTCCCAGACGAGTACGTTGAGAAACAGATGAGTTGCCCAAAATAGCAGACTAGCAATTCGACCACAGCGAAGGAGTTTTGCACGGGCTTTCGTCACTGTAATGATCTGATGTAGCTTGGGAAACCATGACAACGGCAACAGAAAATCTATAGCAAAAATAATAAGAGTTGTTGGAAGAGTGAAAGGAAAATGCAAGAAGGGAGATCGCATAAGTAGTTGTGTGATTGCAAGGAAGAAAGGCGTTGAACTCGTGCTATTTATAGAAGAGAAGAGACGGTTCAGACTCCCGCCAGAGATTTGAATAGTGGTGGGACCTTTCGACTGCCTACTCACGTCTCCCCATAACCGTCATTTCAAGTGAATCGGCAGCTAGCTGGAACGTTAGACGACGTGATAGGGAAAAGGAATTGGCATCATTAACTACTTCAACCACTCCCATTAGTGACATCGATTCCCAAGAAACATCAAAGAAAAGTGTTGACTAAACATTTGAAAAATACAACGATTCAAATCGTGGCTCGTAAAAGACAGTGAAACGCCACCATCTAAGAAGGGACGCTCGAGTCAAAACGATGTGGCAAGCAATTTTTTGCTAAGTATGGAAGCCCTTGTTGTCATAAGGATGCTTTGGGTAAATAATGTTTGGACTCGGAGAGTCTTAGAGAATTAGAAAAACAACGAAAAGTAAAAATAGATACAACAAGGTGTCAGAATAAAAATCGAGTTCTTATTTATTCATTAAATCAGGGGGAACTTCTGATACAACCCCTCTGATTATAAAATATTGGCACATCGGCCATAAAAACTCCACCCCTATCTACCTACAACTAAAGGGCGAGGGCCAAATGACCCGAATCAGATGAACGACCAGGCAAAGTCTTTGGGTTGGAATTTGAAGCATCAAAACGGACTAGGGAAAGAGCCACATCTCGGCTGGGGGGCCTCGCCATCTTCTTCAAAGCCAACCTTTGAAGGTCAACAGCTGGATCATACTCCCGATAGATCAATCCAGCTCCTTATAAGCCTGGAATCCCCACAAGAGGTATCCCGTACAGTACCACTTGAGCCGTAGATCAAAGTCCTCCTCTAGGGTGGCCTTTTGAGAAGATAACTTTTCAACCACTTTGAGCATAGTCGTGGACACATGCTCTCGTAGCAACTCGACCAATGTTTGGGGCTTTTCCAACTCTCGGACCAACTCAGCCTCCTTTGCACGAATAACCTCTCCTTCCCTTTTCAGCTCAACTACCCGAGCCTTCAGTGACTCCTCCTCAAGCTTTAGCTCCTCAATGCGCTGCCCTCGGTGCTACAATCCGCTCGCTAGATTTGTTCAACATTCAATTTGGGCTTGCCTGGCCTTCTCAGCCTCGTCTAACCACACTTAAAGGGAGTCCCTCTGACGACCTGCCTCCTCGTAAGAAGCCTTGAATGCATTTACTCTCATGGGCCCCTGAGCGGGCAAAGTAGAATTATTTAATATGACGAAAGAGAAACAATGCAAGAACAAAGAAGTAAAATGAGCTAGGATGATGTACCAGAGCATACGAAAGGCAGACCATGTCCCAAAGAACTTCCAGGTCGTAAGAAGATAGGGTCGCGAACACCGCTGGAGGCACTACGTGATCAAACAACAGGAAGGCCCTTGGATTAATCCCCAAAACAGAACCCAGGAGAAGACGCAAACACAAAAGCACTATCAAACCCTACCTGGTCGGAGTAGATGCCAGGGCTGATGGTCCCGCCTCCTACTCAGAAGGAAGAGTCAGAAGCTTAGCAGGAGAAAGTGCATGGATTACCTCTGACTCCCTGGGCAGAGGTACGTAGGTTCGGCCTGTCTCAAGTTCCTCCTCCTCAAAAGATATGAAATATCCCAACCAAGTCACATCTCCACCCACTTCTTGTGTCATCGGTAGTCTCTTGGAAGAAAGCGACTCGGTAGACACGTTGCCACGACTCTAGGGAGACAATCTCGGAGTCACACGACTCCTCACTCCCAACGTGAGAGACTCTCTTTCCTCCTTTGAATCAATATTCACCACGGCAGCTGCTCCCTTTGAGGATACTTTCGGTTCATCTCCAATCTCAAGACGAGTGAGAGAACTAGTTCCATTTCCCTTTGATCACCCAGTGTTGTCGGATGTTTTTCCACAAACTAGATTCTTAGCTCCGCCCTCGGAAGCAGTCGGTGCAGTTCCAGACGCCGTCTAATCCACTGGTCACCTGAGCTTTCTTGCCCTTCCTCTTACAAGCTCTACCCACATGGGCAAAGAGAGGAGTATACTTCAACCCGTCCATAGTCTCCTCTACAAAGGGGAAATTCAGAAAAATTACGAAGAAAACAAGGGATTAAACAAAACAAGAAAGATAAAAGCATACTCAAAAAAGTGTCTTCGGGATCATGAACAAAGGCATGTAGTGTCAATTCGTTCAACTTGCATGCTTTGTATAATGACAAGAATGTGTCCCCTTTCATCAGCCACGAGCAGTCAAACCCCTGATTGAAGAAACCCTTGTTGAAGAGCTCATTCATCTTCTTATCCACATCATACGTATCAGGGATGAATGGCTCCTCTTTCCACTCGAGGGGGACATCCCACTTGGCTTTCGCAAGGCGAGCAAAAACGAATGTGTCCTTTCAACTGCTGCAACCCGACAAGCTTGTGCATGACATGATTTGTCCCCTTCCACATAGTAAAGGTGTAAGAGATCGAGCTTCCTGACGCCTTGGATAAGTCAAAGGCCCCAAAAAACCGAGCCACAATGCATGGGTGAACATATGCTAGGCAAAGGAAGACAAAGGCTACTAGCATAGTGTACCTGTTAAGAACCAGCTGACTCGGGCACAAGCCACACGCCTTCAAAATTTGACAGAAAATAGGGCCAGTAACAACTGCAACCTAGCCTTCAGTTGCGGATATTATACAATGTGGTAATGGAGAGGTTCCTCTTTCATCCTCCCTCGGAATTTGAATGTCCACGTGGGAGGCGAAAACCTCATAGAGACTGAAATCAACGTTGACCTTCCCCGTGGAATGCACATTACTCGACACCACCTCTGCCAAAACCCTAAGTGGTGGAGCAACTGCCGCTTTCCTTAATCTTTTCCCTGTCGCATCAGAACAGTCGCCTTGAGCACGACGGCGGTAGAAAGAACCAGCCATTTTCGCCATCACCGTGGGAATCGCACCAGCCTAATTTTCCTCCCTGGCTAGAGGATTTCCTTGCTCCGTTGTTGGAGCACCCAAATTGCCGACGGAACTTTCGGATGCCACTATCGCACAGAGAAAGCTTTGAAAAATATGCTAACCAAGAAAATGAGGGAAAAAAGATCTGCTGAAAACTGAATGAGGACAAAAAGGCTGAGTCCTCTATTTATAGCCGAGGGAAGAGCAATCTTCACCTTCCAATGCGTGGACAACAAACAGCCATGTGGTCAACATGAAACCCTAACACCAGAAAACGTGTGATAGAGCACACTTTAGTTCTGATATTCTTCTACGAAGCACACTCAAAACTGGGGGACTCCGGATGATGCATATTATATTATATTATTATTATTCTTCTTAAAAGATGATGGTTTGTGAATGACGACTGGTATTCCAAGCAAGGAGATAAGGTGCTCGGAGCTCAACCAACGATTACATCTAGCGGAGAGTGTTGGATCCACCCTCGCACTCCCCCCGACCTCTTCCCAAAAAGTGTGGTTGTTGAAGTCCATCTCGTGGCAATCCTCTATGACTCCACTTGAACAGGGAAGGGGGGCATACACGAGCATGCCACTAGGACTTGATGAACTGAGCCCCTTTTTGCCTTCCACATATATCTCCCATCATACCCACCCCTCCGTAGGAGCACGATCCTAAAGAACCAGGCACACATAAATTACCCTAGCGGTACCCCCTCTAAAATACGTGTACTCCGAGTCACACTTAAAACATCGTTGCCTCAACTTCATGAGGTCACTTACCTACTAAGCCTCCTCTGGCCAGGCCTTAGTCGAGCTCACTAACATAATGTATCCACTCGGACAGATTTCCCGGCAGAAGCTCCTTACGGGTAAGCCCACACTCAGAATATATTTCACTAACATTCTATCTTTACTCTTGGCATAAACAAAGGGAGCCACGGTGCTAACTAACACGAGAACTAAGGAGAACTACGAGAGGCTACAAAGAGGGACTTAGTACAAATGTATTTCCTAACTCCCAACTACCTACCATAAATGAGAAGAAGTTTGAGCCTGATTAGTTACTTCCCGCACAACCCCAACGACTGGGCCAGAGCACCTCGATGCTTATTGGTTCAGAAAGCTAATCATCCCTGCTGGTAGCTGAACCTCTCATTCCATTAGCTCCTCAAATCGACGACACGCACTCGTACAGAAGAAACCACACCATGGGCTGCCATCGTCAAAAAGGTCTATTGGTGCAGAAGAACCCTTTCGATTGTCAAACCACACCTCGATAACTACCCATGCGGAGGAGACCTCCTCCCATCGGCGTCCTTAGTCAAAACAGTTACTACCGACAGAAAACTCACATTTATTGGTTGAAGACCCCCATGAAAGTCCTATAAATAGAGGCTTGTTAGCACTCCCGCAACAATAAGAACTTGGCAAAAAATAGCACTATCACTCACTTCCATTCAACACTCTAGCCTCAGTACTTTGTCACACACTCTTACGTACTGACTTGGGCACATCATTTGGCACTAAAAGATAGGCCATACTTGTAACACAAAAGTTATCATTCGCGATAGCTCACCCCTCCCCGACTAAGTTCCCCTCATGTAATCTCTTTCTCCCCTTGTAATCATTAATAAATGAACCATTCCCTTTTTTTAGGCTCGGGATCAGAGTTCTGAACAAAAATACGATCAATATCCCTGTGTGCATCTCACTCGTGAGGCCAGAAAATATTGCATCATCACCCTTGAAAGTGGTTGTGTGGTTAAAACGCGCTCAGTTTTGATCAAAAACATTAGTTGGAATTTTCAGATAGTTGGGTGCAAAAAATGAAAGTTTGGCCATGTAAGTGCCAAAAGCCAAACTTGGGATATGAATCTAGTATAATTAATTGTTCCAAACCAATCGGGGATGAATGAGAAATTAAATACTAAAATTAGCTAGTTAAAATAAGTTACTTATTAGAAGAAATGAAAGGAAATGGGTGAAAAGGCAAAAAGTCACCATCACACATGGAAAGTTTGAGCTAAAGTTGTACGCCTTATTTGTTGCTTGTTTTGGTAAAAGGATGAGCCCATTGGGGTACTACTAGTCTTTAAAGGGGGCAAGACCTGGATGCTATGGACCATGCTTCAAAGGCCACACGTGCGTCACCGCCGTCGTATGTCTAGCACGGCCTGGGTCGAGGTCGTGGGCCTGGTCTTGGGCATGAGTTTGGGCTTGGCTTGGGCTTGTGCTTTTCCTATCAAATACTATTCTTTTGGGACCTTAATTAAGTACTTAATTAATTTGCGCCAAATTAAATAATTAACTAAACATGATGAGGTGTACAAATCTGCAGAATCAGTATTTCTAGTAGGCTAAAAATCTAGCAAAAAAATCAAGTTAGCGAACAGTCACCTACACACCCCGTCAGCAAAAAATCAGCCACCTTTCACACGAATGGGTGAAAAAATTAGCCTGAAATGGTGTTAAATTTGGCAGGAAAGTTGAGGCGTGGAAATGATGTGTCCATCTAGTCACCCCCGAAGCCAATTTTTATAATCTATAAATAGGCCCCTCCTACTTCTTCCGAAACCACTCATTCATACATTCTCTTCTTATCTTTCTGTTTTGTTATAAGAGTTCAAAACATTCTTCTGATTCACTGTTCTTAATATTTGTAGTGCTACTATATTAATAAGTTAGTCGTTGAATCTTGGGAAATAATTACCGAATAAACCGTAAGCACCAAGTTGGACAAATATCTTTTTAAAGAGAAAGAGTACAACTCTTGCCTCGATTTTAAATAGTTTTTGTTTTTTTCTGAATTACACTCGTTATGCTCAATAATTTTAAAATGATATTTTGTTTGTTTATTTCAGAAAAGATGATGACTATCTTGTCAGTTTACAATAGGGAAGTTTTCGACATTGATTTCAAAAGGTGGCAACAGAAGATGCTATTTTACCTTACGATCTTAAACCTGTCAAGGATGTGGTTAGAGGATGTCCCTATGATGCTAGAAGATGAGTTTGATCCCCGTCAAGGGCTGCATTTGACGCCTAAAGTCAGAGTGACTATGTGCAAAAATTACATCTTGAATTGATTATACAATTCACTCTACCGCGTGAATTGTATCATCAAGAGATTAAATGAGTTTGGGATGTTTCTTGACAAGAAGCACAGAACCGAAGATATTGGGTTGAAAAAATTCATCGTCGATAAATTTTTAGACTTCAAGATGAATTACTCAAAGTCAATGACGAGTCAGGTTCAAGAGTTCCATTTGACCTTACATGACCTGGATGCAGAGTACGTGAAGCTCAGTGAATGCTTCCAAGTAGTCTCCATCGTGGAAGGACTTCAAGAACTATCTCAAGCACACGCATAAGGAGATGGGCCTTGAAGACTTAATAGCCAGACTTTGAATTGAGGATGATAATCGAACGTGTGAGGCTAAGCCAAAACAAATGCAAATGGAGGCTAGAGCTAAAGTAGTAGAGCACGAGCCCAACTCTAACAAAAAGAGGAAGAACCAGGGAAACATTGAAGGCCAACAAAAGAAGAAGGTTAAGAAGTTCAAGGGAAAGTGTCACAATCGTGGAGAGCCAAACCATATGGCCAAGGACTATCGACTCCCACAGATAGACAAATCAGAACCACTGGTTGTTGTAGCTCAGAATAAGAGTGTCCCGATCAACATAGGTGACCTAATGATCATTGCAATAGTTTTCAAAGCTAGTATGGTGGACAATTCATAGAAGTGGTTCGTCAACATCGATGCCACCTACCATGTCTAGGCTGATAGAGAGATGTTCTTAACATACTATTCATTCAACAACAAGAAGCTATACGAGGCGAACTCTACAAGATATAGGACTCGTTTGCTTGCAAAACTAATAGTCGCTTGACTATTAAAATACCCTTACTAATATACTTGTGTATAATTAGTAGGTTGCATAGTTTGCCAAATAAGTATCCTAAATAAGACTTAATAAAAAAATAGTATGTTTGCTTGGCCTAATTAACCCAAGTTTTTTTAATCTTCCAACTTATCTGTCCAAAATAATACTTTTACCCTTAGTGTATTTTTCACCAAACGCCCATTATTGTGTGGGAGACAATATAATATATGTGTGCTCGAATTTATATTTGTGTGGGTTTTGTACTATGTATTTATTACGACTTGATGTGTATGTATGATATTGTGTGCATATTGCAGGATGAGTCTTTCATCGTATCATATCGTAATGTTGTAAAATAAGGTTGTACGTCGTCTCATTGAATAAAGCTGTTATTTTGTTTGTAGTTTATTATTCTTTATTTAGAATAAATGGTTAATACCAATAAAACGTTATTGATTTGGAAGCAAACAAATATGCTCATCATTTTCAAAACTATGGAAGATTAGTGTAAATATAATTGCTTTGTCGTGTTTCCACCGACGACCATTGTTTTGGTCATAACTTATAATTTTCTTTGTCCAAATTGAAATGAGAATGGATCACGTGTCTTTATTAGTTGAAGGAAAAAAATAAAAAAAAACTATAGAAATAATTTATAGTATATTCTTAAATATCATTGATGCGTCAAAAATATAACTCAAGTACCGTAAGCAAAATTTTATCTTTTTTACTAAATTTATCAGCAATTTTCGATGTTTCAATCAAAAAGTCAAACTATAATAAATTAAACTAGTTGGTAAAATGAATATGTGGATGAACTAAGGTTAATTTAGTCACAAAGCATAAAAAGGAGGGGTATTATTATCTTTAGGTTTTATTCTAATTCGGGATATTATTAGTTGGGGCGGGGTCCAACTAATAATCTCAAGATTAACCCGCCACGTAAGACAAACTCGTCTATTAATCTTGCAAACTAAACAAACTTATATCTATGATTATTGATCTAATTGGGCTTTGTTGGGCAAAGTGAACGAGTCCTAAGACATCAAACGGGATCGTGCTATCACAATCTCATTATATTGAGACACTACTCAAGAAGTACAATGCATATAACAATCCTCCAACTAAGACGCCAGTAGACTTGACTGTACATCTGGGTAGAAATCATGGTGAACTTGTCTCTCAAATAGAATATGGCAGGATAATAGGTTGTCTGGTGTATATCATGAATTGCACTCGTCCGGATATTGCTTACTTAATTAAGAAACTGAGCAGATTTACGAGTAATCCAAACAAAGATCATTGGAACGCGTTACTTAAAATACTTAAGTATTTAAAGCACATCTTAGATTATGAATTATATAATATGAGATATCAAGATGTATTAGAATGATACGGTGATGCTAACTGGATATCAGACACTAAAGACACTTAATCAATTATTGGTTATGTCTTTATCATTAGAGGTGGAGTTGTGTCGTTGAAGTCTTAAAAACAAACATGTGTAACTCGTTCCACGTTGGAATCTGGGTTTATTGCTTTGGATAAAGATGGTGACAAAGCATAATTGCTTCGTCACTTTCTTGAGGACATTCCTTGTTGGAACAAACGAGTGCCTACAATTGTGATACATTCCGACAGCTAATCAGCTATTGGAAGGGCACAAAGTGGCATGTATATTGGTAATTCTAGACATATACGCCATATACATAATACAATAAGGCGGTTGATCTCTAATGGTGTTATTTTCATTGATTATGTAAAATCTTTGTGATGGAACCCAAGCATGTTGACTGAAGATCCCAAGATCTTGGTTCAATGGGACAAGTAAGTTGTAAGGATTCAGAATAACACCTTGGAGCTAACTCCGGCTCATTCCCGTGTACGATATGAACACTACTAGTAGAATGGGTAAGGTTAAGTTTAACTTTAAATGATCCTAAGCTTAATTAAACAGGGCATGACATGATTTTCTTTATAGGATATCACTTATATAAATGTGAAGTTTGACCGCTTCATAAGAAAACACTTATGAACCCCAAGAGTTGTCCAGTGCCAACATGCACACAACCATGAGAGTAAAAGTTGTTAAGGACACTTGTTTTGGTTTATACCAATAGCTAAATAGTTCAAGACATCACGTTCACTAATTGGCTAAGTAGATCTGATGTATTCCACTAAGGGAGGTTCAAATCCAAAAGCTACTTTTTCCGATGCAGTTACCTTTCTGCATGAACTCTCTCTGTATTGAATTTTCATTCGTGTGGGTGATTGTTAAAATATGTTGGGTTTTTAAGCCAATGTTTGCTAATTTATTTTGATAGGTTCCATTTTATGAAATTAGAATTTCTTCAGATTAATGAAATATACGTCTCGTGTAGATGAATCTAGTATATTTAATTCCTCAAAACTAATCGAGGATGAATGAAAAATTAAATACTAATGTTAGCTAGCCAAAATAAGTTACTTAGAAGACATGAAAGGAAATGAACGGGAAGGTGAAAAGTCATCATCCACATGGAAAGTTTAAGCAAAAGTTATACACCTTATTTGTTGCTTGGGGTACCACTAGTCTTTGAAGGGGGGATAAATGTTATGGGCCACGCCTCAAAGCCCACACGTGCCGCTGCTGCAGTCCATCCAGCCTGGCTTAGGCTGGAGTCGGGGTCGTGGGTCACGGTTCATGGGCCATGGGGTTGGGCTTGAGCATAGACTTGAGTTTGAGTTTGAGGTTGGCTTGGACTCGGGCTTTTCATATCAAATACTATTCTTTTTAGATAAAAAAATAATCAGATAATTAATTAATTGTTCAAATTAAAAGTAATTTTCAACAAATTAAATAATTAATTAAACATGGTGAGGTGTAAAAATATGCCGAATTAGCGTATCTAGCAGGCCTAAAATCTGGTGGGGGAATCCAGTCACTGAACAGTACTACACACCATGTCAGCAAAAAACACCCACCTTTCACACAAATGGATGCAAAGTCGGCCTGAAATGATGTGAATTTGACGGGAAAGTTGTGACATGGAAATGATGTGTCCGTCTTGTCACCCCCCATGCCAACTTTTATAATCTATAAATAGGCCCGTGCTACTTCTACCAAAATCCTTCATTCATACATTATTTTCCTGTCTTTCTGTTTTGTTCTGAGAGTTCAAACATTCTTTTGATTCGCCGTTCTTAATATTTGTAGTGCTACTATATGAAGAAGTTAGTTGCTTCAACTTGGAAAACGATTGCCGAATACACTGTAAACAGCAAGCGTAACAAATATCGTTTTAAAGAAAAATAGTCTAACTCTTGTCTCGACTTTATATATTATTTTATTTTTTTAATTACACCCGTTACACTCAAATATTACCCAACTTCCTTGTGCAGCGTTCTTTTAAAGGTTGAAATCTATAAGTATTTAAATAATAAAAAAGAGAGATTTTTTTATAATCAAACAAATCTCAATGAGTAATATAACTACATATGCACTGCCGTTTGTAGTGGAACTGCTCAATTATTTACTGAAAAAATTATGCTTTTGTGACAGACCAAATTATATCCATTGGCCATGCCTAGTATGTAGGGACAAACTCATGTTCATTTCTTTGTACATACGTCGTTATGGGAGTATATATGTAGTTAGACTATGTGAATGATTATATATGGTGAGGGGCAACATGCCCTGCACATGATACGTGATCGAGTAGAGATAATTCATAATGATTCAACAATTGCCAAATTCTTGAACTAGACTCCAAATGTAAGTTAGCTAAGGAGAGATAGTGAGTGGCTAAGTTTTTTCTTCTTTTTTCATCTTAGAAACAAACTAATGGAGTTCATAAAATCTGAAAATCTTATGCAATTTCCTTTCACAGTTGGGTACTTGGGCTTCCTTTACTTTACAAAATTTCATTTTACCTTTATAATCGGGTACTAAACATAATCACAACATTATCGTTGGTACATCGCAACACATATTTTGATCTCTATAAATTGATAAAATAACTGTATTATTTTATTTTATGGATCTATTGATGATCAAGATGTCTAAGCAATATTGAAAGGTTCAATGATTTGGCAAAAATCTACTTTTGCCATTAAATTGTTCTCATTTTCTTGCTACAGGACCCTCTCTAGGTCACATAATTCGCGCACCCCCCCCCCCCTTACGCACTAGCGCACGATTCGCGAACTCACGAATTGAGTGCGCGTGCGGCGCTTTAAGGTGAATTAGTATTGACTAATTCGCGCATTAAGATATACTAATTCGCAAACTAAGAAATACTAATTCGCGAACTAAGAAATGCTAATTCGCGATTTATACATTGATAGTGCTCGCATTGAACATTAATAAATCGCGAATTAAGTGTAAATGCGTAATTTGTGCACAAATTTCCTTTTTTTTCTTTTTTTTTTCCTTTTTTTTTACTTTTGAAATTCACATGAACAAAAATCATATATAGTTAAAATTTGGAGGAATTTTTAAATCTACCCATTAAGTTTGCCATTTTCTAAAACTACCCAAAAGAGTTTCGGGCTTCAAAAATATCTCGTAACTATAGGTATACCTTGTCAAAAATACTCAATCTCTCTTATTCGGGCTATTTGGTCCACGTGACTGCCACATCGCCGCCACGTAGAATTTTTAGGGCATTTTCATCAAAACGGTAAACAAAATGGGCATTTTTAATAATTCGTTCATAATAGAATAATTCTACCCACAAAAATTTAACATATACTTTCATAAAGCAAAATATTTTCAACAAACATAATTAGTTTAAAGCTATTTCGAATTAAAACATCAAGCTTAAAAAGTATTAATTAGATTTGTTGCAAAAATTTAATTTCTGAAAATTTATATCGTTTGATCAAGATGAAGTTTTTTCTTAATTATTAATTAAATAAATATCTAGTTTAATTAATGGAATTCTTATTTTTTGAATTTTCTTTTTTTATCACGTTTTTAAATAGTATAATATCAAAAAATCTAAGATATAAATATAAATACTAGTAGTTTAGTTTTTAAGATATAAATATAAAAAAGTAAGCAAAATAATAAATACTAGTAGTTTAGTTTTTAAGATATAATATATTTTGTTGATGCTTGCAAGTGAGTGAAATATAACATGTCACCACGTCACTCATTTTCTGAATGTAATAGCAAGTAATTTAGATGCAGTGATGAACAAACTGACATTTTAATGAATGAAAATACTTATCTTGTTTATGATTAGTATTGTTTTGGTTGAAATAATCATTTGTTACCTAATATTAAAAATTTCACTTAATATTATTAATATTTTAATATTTTTTTAATAGACGCACTAGAGGCGTATTAAGAAGTGAATTTTTGAAAATAGGCGAACTGGCGCACACGCACGCGCTCGCGTTTACGACTTATGTGACATAGGACCCTCTCATATCACCCAATGAAAGCATAATGCTAATGACTTTTTATTTGTCGTTAGTATGTACTTCTCAATAGAAAATGTTTTTTTAACGGATAAATCCAGTCAAAATTCTCAGGAAGTTTTGCAATCTGCTTTTAAACCTTTAAAAAAGTTAAACAATCACTTAACTTATTGATACATGTATCTCCCTCGATGACCGAATTTAACATATGAAAATGTAAACACATGTCCAAAACAAACAGTTAAGCAACGACTAAAAGAATTAGTTTCAATAGTCGTGAATTTTAAAAAAAAAAAAATCCATGGTTTGAAGGCGCTTTGTTAAATTCTTTATAGTTCAAGTGTTTCTTCGGATGTTTTCAGATATGAGATACGGTTTTGCATGTCACCTTAATCACTTAAACTGATTTTTTTGGATCGGATACATATAGAATTATTAACCGAGCGCAACAGCTGCTAGAAATTGTATATTAAAAGTATTAACCCTTACTTTTTACATGTGCTGAAATTATTTAATGTCAGACTTTATTACTAATCGAAAGTAATAATCTCTACATAGTCGTACAATATTAAAAGCCATATTACACGATTAAACTTATCTCATTCAGACACGACTCACGAGTCTAGCGAACATTGATATTGCTCCTTTTTTTTCACAAAAAATGCACAAACCGTTTGTCCTAATCAATATCTAAACAATAACATTTCATCCTACCTCTAAACAACTTTTCCCCCATCAAAATGGGTAAATGTTAATAGACACACAAAAATTGAGGTAGGGAAAAGATGAGTTAGATACCCCTTAATTATCAAGTTGTAACTATCAATTTAGATGGTCCAGCTATATTTAAGACTTGAAATTGAGTTAATCAACAGTAATAATCCTAGACTTAAGGAAAAGGCATAAATGCAGTTAATTGACACATGTTTGTTTATGCTTTATCCCAAAACAAGACCTTAATCACGGTGAAGGTAAATTATAACGTAGAAAGCAAAACAGCAGAACCATCATTACTGGCAATGCTTCTTGCGATAATACATAATTATATGCTTTGATTATTATTTAACTGCGGTAACAACGGCTCTATTAACTGCCTTTCGTAAGTATTAGTAATTATTAGGGCTGTCATCCTCACATTTAATTCGCGACCATAGGACCACGACCACCCGCGTTTAATATATAGGGTCGAGAAGAGAAAATCAACGTTGTTAAACTGAGTGTATTATATTAAAGACGGCGTTGTTATCAAATAAATGATATTTTCGTCATAAATATATCAAGAAAAATGTGTGCTTTAGATAGTATTTTGCAACTTTTCTTACCACATCAAATCTCAGTAAAACCGATCTTTTGGCCAGAGTGAGTTAGTTCACAAATTACAATAAGGGAGTGTGACACGCCACCTACTCTGAGTTATGAACTACATTGATGGGTGGGGATGTTCTAATATTGGCCCAACACTTGCATATTGGGCCGACCCATAAGCACATCGAACATGGCATGTTCGATATATTGATGTGCATCGACTAATTCACATTCGATGCACGCATCGAACCAATGTGATTCAATGCGCATTCTACAGCTGTCAATGGGATCCACGGGACGGTTGCTATATATAGCTCGTCCCCTTGTAGTCTGTGTACATTTTATTTGGAGAATCACTCTGACATAATCAGCATCGAACCATTGTTCATTCGAGACGTACTAGATCGAACATACTCTATTCGACACACATCTGGACCGAATTTGGTGCGTTCGATACGATACAAAGAAGAGCACATCGAATTCGATACGTAAAGCAACATTGAATTCGATACGTAAGGCAACGTCGAATCTCTTAGATTCGATATGCTTGAATTTGACACAGGACCCTTACTATGCATCTCGCATCGAACGCCTAGAATTCGATATGTTATATTTATCTTGTAATTTACCAGTTTAACCTAGTAAGCTTGTAATAGGTGTTCCGGACCAAGCTAGTCTGATATTAAAGTTGGATAGCATTATTTTGGTTATTTATATTTCAATTGTACTATTTTACGGTGTTCTGTTACCCTGACGAAATAAGACCAAAATATTGGCGCCGTCTGAGGGAACACCAAATTTTATTATTTTATTAGGTATAACTTCTAGAATTACCAAATCTCGCAGTAGAGCTGTAGAGGGAACCAATGAAAAGGCTTAACGAATAACTCCTGGACATATTATCCCGGACAATGAGGGACCGTCAGCAGTACCCGCGGGGGTACTAACACCCACAAAGCAAGAAATGCAGGGGCTTCAAGGTGCGGAGGCACCGAGAACTGAAGCAGGTGCCATTGGGGCAACGACGACGACTGCTTCAATTCCAAACACCATGAGGAATGAAATCATGGCAATGGTAAAGGCCGCATTGGCAGAAGTATTGACTCGCGCACCGCCCGTACTGACACCGCCGCCTATTGAACATCCAGAGGCAGTAAGAAAATAAGGTTTCGCGGCCAAAATAACGAGAGGAAAAGAGAAAGAGAAATCACGACAGGACGACGGAAGAAGTAAACATACGTCGGAAGAACCGTTAAGCAGAGAAAAATCGAACCGTGACGATGAGAGAATGAAGTTAAAATCAGTCGAGGTGCAATCAAAAAGGCACACCATGAGAGGAGAGAGAAAGAAAATGAGGAAGACCGAAGAGATGAACCAAGAAGAAGAGAATATAGGGACGACAGAAGACGTTCGGAGAGTCATGACTCCAGGAGGGAACATGATGAGGTAGGAAACCGAAGAGAAGAACCAAGAAGGAGAGAGGATAGAGACAGCAAGAGACATCTGAATAGTCATGACTCCAGGAGGGAACATGACAAAATGATAAGAAAAATAGAAAGGCTTGAGAGAGAGAAGGCAATAATCGAAGGACAGATGGCACCGCAGCCCATTTTCTGAAGCGATAGAGGCAGAAATCTTAGGACATGGGGAAAAGATCCCGGATCTAAAAACTTAAGATGGTAAGTCTGATCCCCATGATCACCTATTTCACTTGGACAGGAACCTCTCTTTGTACGGTTTCAAAGACAACATACAAGCCAGGATATTCGCAACAACTCTATCAGGGGTGGCCATGGATTGGTTTAATCGGATTACTCCAGGATTGATCAAAAGCTACAAGCAACTGAGGAAGATGTTTGAAGACCAGTTCTCGAGTCAAGCAAGATTGGTTTTGGATCACTCCCATCTCTATACCATGAAACAAGAAACCAATGAGAGTCTGAAGGACTTTATGAAACGTTTCAACACAGAGTTGCTAAGGATAGATAGCCCATCTGGAGAGATGATCGTGATCATACTTTTCCGAGCAACCACCAACACAATCTTTAGTGGGGACTTACTCAGACGCAAGCCTACCACTATTGAAGAAATTAATAAAATAGCACAGGAGGTGGTTCACTTCGAGGAGATGATGGCAACCAAGATACCCGTTGTTGCACCTTTAAAGGAGATGGAAAGAGGTAGAGAAGATCACAATCGTAACAACAACAACAACAACAACAACAACAACAACAACAACAACAACAACAACAACAACAACAACAACAACAACAACAACAACAACAACAACAACAACAACAGAAGTAAGAACTATAGATACAAGGAGAGTTCGCCCAGGCGGTATACGCCTCTAAATGCTCACATCATGACAGTATTCAGGGCAGCAAAGAGAAGAGGTTGGCTAAGAGATCCCAGACCAATGAAGGAATCCAAGGCTACATAATTTTCGTCCCAATTCTGCAAGTACCATAATCAGAAGGGACACGATACTGAAGATTGCATGAACCTGAAGGATGAAATTGAACGATTATTGAAGGATGGAAAACTCGTGGAGTTTGTAAAAAAGGTTCAAGAACCAGAAAACAATGCCAGCAGAAAGGGAACTCCATCTCCCAAGAGGGATAAACAAAGGATGGTCGATGAACCACATCTATTCGAGTATCCTCAGATTGTAGATGGAAATGCCAGGAAAGGTATGATCAATATGATATCAGGAGGACCAAGGGGAGTAGATTCCACGAACGGGCAAAGAAGGATCACGAGGCTCGTTGAATCAGATAATTTCGTCAACATGGCTAGTATACTTAGAATCGAGGAGATGTCGCATGAAGAGGTTACGTTCTCAACAGCAGACCTTCAAAAATTGAGCGCACAGGCTATTCAAATGTCAAAATTGAATTGCCCTTTGGTAATAACAGTGGACATAGCCAATTATGGAATCACCAAGATGTTGGTGGACCACGAAAGCTCAGTTAATGTGTTGTTCAACCCTACACTAGCCAGAATGGGACTAAATAACCAGATATTAGAACCGGTAAGAACGTCGCTTCAAGGATTCAGAGGTCCAGAGATAGTCCCGCTCGGAATGCTTACACTCCTTACCTCATTGGGTATAACGCCAAAGAAAAAACACTTCTAGAAAACTATGTGATCGTTGACATGCATTTTGCATACAACAGAATCATAGGAAGGCCGGCGCTAAATGCATTCCGTCAACTTATCATCAAATGGTGAAATTTCCAACTCTTGTTGGCACATGCAAAGTAATAACAGACCATATCGAAGATTGGAAATGTTACGTGACTTCGCTCCGGACGCGGTCGCAACAGGAAGAAGACGCAGCAAGGACACTGGCTCCTAGGCAAATGGAGCACATTGACTGAAAGATTATAGTTCAAGTTGAAAGAGTCCTTAGTATTTTGAATATTTTGAACAATATTTATTCGTCCCCTCTGCCATGACAAGCATGAGAGGCAAACATGTATCAACTTGAAACATGAACGCCAAGAACGTGAGTCCAGAAGGCAACATAGGAAAACAGGGTAAAATGAGCTATGAATCAAGCTCCGATCCATTCACATAATCTGATTTGATTTTCAAGAAGCATCCGTATGATTAATCGCTTATTATGAAATCCATCTAACTTGCATGATCAAACTGTATGCAGGACATAACATCCAGAGGCAACGAAAGGGACGGAAACTCTGTCCATCGTGGCACGAGATACCGCAAATCCTCAGAGGCATCTAAAGGGATGAAAACTTTGTCCATCGTGGCGCGAGACACCGAAAATCCCTAGAGGCAACGAGAGGGACGAAAACTCTGTCCATCTTGGCACAAGATACAAAAAATCCCTAGAGGCAACGAGAGGGACGAAAACTTTGTCCATCGTGGCACGAGATACGAAAATCCCTAGAGGCGACGAGAAGGACGAAAACTATGTCTATCATGGCACGAGACAAAGAATCCCACACAAACGATGAAAATGGACAGAACATCTTTCCAAAATGGCAAATATTCATGTGAATGCTTGGAAAGAAAGAAAGGGACAGACACTGCATACAAAACTGTAAATGCTGCTTAAAACTCCTGATACAGTTACGGACAAAAAGGCAAATAATAACGACTGAACGAAAGTACGAGAAAGAACAATAATTTTGTCCAAAAATGACAAGCAAACCTATCCCTACGAGGAATAACACTAAGCGGGACGATTATAACCCTATTAGAGAAAACACTATTCTGTGCTTTGTCACGAAATGAACTATTTTCCACAAACATAGAAGAATTCTCAGATTGTCAAAACAAAAAAAAAGAATCCATATGGGAAATTGAAAGAAAAGACAACGAATATTAGCTTTAAAATAAAGCAAATCAATACGAAAATTCATAAAACGCAATACTGCTAGTCATCGGATTGTTCAAACGAATAAAGGCGGCACAGCGCTACGAATAAAACTAAATTAGAAATTATTCATAAACATAAAAGAATAGAATGGCCCTCAAGCTGCAGCCTTAGTTTACTTCCTCGTCCTCAGAGGAGGGATACGGTTCAGGCATTGGAGGCGGTGGCGAGAGTCCCTGAGGGACAAGATTTTCATTCTCGAGCAGCACGGCAAACTCGTCAGGAGCTTCAGGCTGAGAAGTCGTTCGAGGCAGAAGAGTTTCTCAATTAGGCCCCAAAGAAAGGTCTAACCAGTCTGGCTTGAAACCACCACGGACGTACTGCGTCGTATAGAACTGGTAGACGGTCAAAACCTGAGCCTTGCGAGCCTCAAGATCGCATTGACGAGCACTAATCTCTCGGAAGGTGTTGCTCCAAAGGAACTCTTCGGCGATCTCCACCTTCTGTTGAGCAGAAACCTATATGGCCACCAAAAGAAATTAATAAAGAAGAATATGTAAAGAACGCAAAATGCTAAAGTTGTGATTCTTTACCTTGCTAAGGCCGCGCAAATATCTAGCGCCGTCGACGTGATAGGCTTTTTCCTTCTCCGCAGCCACCTCTAATTCGAGTTCGGTGACTCGTTTGGTCAGCTTTTCTTTGAGCTGATCAGCTGCCTCCTTATCAGCATGGGCCCTCGCACCATATTCTTTGACCTTTTGCAAGGCCTTGTATTTTGCGTCAAGGGCTACCTTTAAGGCTTCAGCATCTCCACCGCGGTGCTAGCCTCTGTTCTGTGGCTGACCGCCGATGGCCGCTTCATGGGCTTGCATTAGCGTCGCAAACATGGCGTTCACAACTCCGCCAGCCTAACAATTAATGAGAAAATAAATCAACATTTACAATTCAAGTTGAAAAACGATTAATTCAGGAAAAAAATATTATTACCGCCGTTAAAAAGTGAAGAGCGTTGCGCTCCACCATCCTCCTCTCTTCGGCAGAGACCGGAAGACGTACGGCAAGGTTAGGAAGAAGAGACTTCAGAGTATCAATAGCCGCAGCCTCTGGAATCTCGTATCCTCCAACCTGAGCACGTGGACCCTGGCTAGACCCAATTCCAGCGCTCGACCCAGTTGTGTGGGCAGGGGCACTCGTAGCACTCGGCCCACCGGCATGAGCAGCAGGTGGAATAGCCCCTCCGGTTTGAGATCGGATTTGGTGAACTTTTTTCTTTTTGGTCTGGACAACGCCTTCGGTATTGTCGCCTAGACCAGCCGCATGCTCTTAGAGGCCTCGGCCGCAGCTCGCGCAGCATCGCGATTTTTGCCCAAAATATCCTCAAAAGGATCAACTTTAGGATCGGCAGCGGCCGCAGTTGAAGGCTTAACAATGTTTTTCTTGCTCTTATTCTTCTTCTTTCTTGGGGGAGGACTCTCAAAAGCAGTATTGGTCTGCGAGCTAGCTTGATCGACAGCAATAGCTCGGTTCATCCAGGCGTGACGATCTATACTATAATCAACTGCAAGAATATCACATCATTAGAATAGTCATTTGATACAAGTCAAAAATATCAAAAAATATACGAAGTTATACCAAGGGTAAACCTCCCGTTATATTGAACTGGGGACAAACCAGCTAATGAAAGGACTCGACTTTCCACAAATTTCTTAACATCAAATTGTTGATGTCGAACTACGTTAGGGATGAACTCACAATCCCATGAAGTCGCAGAAATACCAGGGGGTATCGTCACCCTTGAACCAGTATACCAATCGCAGCGATATTGCCTAAACTCGCCTTCATATCTCTCCTCAATGTAAAAATAACTTCTTTTCCAATCTTTCACATACCCCGTCGCTCCGCCATTCAGGAACTTGCGGTGCTGTTGCGCTTTGATATGGTAGAACCCTTCTTCTCGCCTCACAATCTCGAACAGAGCGTAGAACTCATTGGGACTTTGAGGTTCGCGCAGCGCTTTCATGATAATAATGAAACCAATCAAGTTCCCATAAGAGTTTGGGGTAAGTTGTGCTGGCATGAGGTTGATCTTCTTCAGGAGCACTCTAAGTTCGAAAGAAATTGGGAAGCGAAGCCCATTCAGCAACTGGCCAACGAATACAGTCATATGCCAGGGCAGCATGGTAAGCATCCTGTCATTTGGCCCAGGAAGTATGATTTTATACCTATTAGGTATGTCAAATTTCTCGCGGAGTTCCTTACGACTATGTTGGAGGCGGGACACGTACATATCATACGCCATCCCTACAACCTAAACGTGATCATCAAACTCCCTGTTAATGTATTCTGCATCTTCGTCGGCCTCGCTAGGGGCACGATTATCCCAAGTTGATGACGCTTGAGAATTGTCGCTTTCAACCTGAGGCGCCGCTTGCTCAGTGTTTGCGTCAGGATTGTTACCCGAGAGTGAACCAAGGGTTTCTATATCGATTAGCTCGATTTCATTTAATGCAGCTGTATTCAAACCCGTGGGAGCATTGGGTGGACCAACCACATAGTTTATCGAACTAGAGCTTGAGCCGCTACTCGACTCACTCCCAGACCTTGATTTAGTATTCACCATCGTTGGCGAGAAAGAACTGACATAAATTAAAAAGAAACGAAAGCTGACTACGGGCGAACACGTCACTCTCGGCTCTCATAACACTCCCACAACATGCATAAAAAGCAACTTATTGAAAAGATAAAAAATCTCACAAACGAGAGCATGACATTTACCTTGAGTGAATTTTCAGAGGAAACAACGTTTATTTGATTGATTGATCTGCTAAACGGAAACAAAATGGAATATATTAAGAAAGCAACAATAAATAGTAGTGTATAAAGCTAAAACAGCTAAAAAAGTCTAAGGCACTGCATCGAGCACTCTCGGTTCGATGCCAAGAGCATCGAATCGATATTGTTCGATGTAGACCGCATCGAACAGGCCATGTTCGATGTGGTTTACCTGAGAGAAAAAATACGCAGGGAGCAGAATGAGCTTCCCGCAGCGCACCGGCCTTTATATAGGTAGCAGAAGACCCATCAGGCCTACATCAGACTGGGCATCGAATGAGTACATCGAACGCGTTCCGTTCGATACAGCATAACAAGAGCATCGAACACACCCTGTTCGATGCACTTCATTATTTTTCAAATAACGATTGCAAACTATTGCAACCCATTCCGAAGTAACATATGATTAGGAATATCTCAAACTAGTGAAAAAGCTTATCAAGGTGGTACAATACCGACCGCTCGCAAATCCAAAACTTCTTTTTTAAGTTTGGAAGCCGATTTCTACTCGACACCGTCTCCCAAACTGGGGGGACTATGTGATGGGGTGTTTTAAGATTGGCCCAACACTTGCATATTGGGCTGGCCCATAAGCACATCGAACGTGGCATGTTCGATATATTGATGTGCATCGAACAACTCACATTCGATGCGCGCATCAAACCAATGTGATTCGATGCGCATTCTACAGCTGTCAATGGGACCCACGAGACGGTTGCTATATATATGGCCCGTCCCCTTGTAGTCCGTGTACATTTTGTTTGGAGAATCACTCTGACATAATCAGCATCAAACCATTGTTCATTCGAGACGTACTAGATCGGAACATACTCTATTCGACACACATTTGGACCGAATTTGGTGCGTTCGATATGATACAAAGAAGAGCACATCGAATTCGATATGTAATGCAACATCGAATTTGATACGTAAGGCAACATCGAATTCGATACGTAAGGCAACGTCGAATCTCTTAGATTCGATATACTTGAATTCGACACATGACCCTTACTATGTATCTCGCATCGAACAACGGCTATTCGACACCTCAGCATCGAACGCCTAGAATTTTGATATGCTATATTTATCTTGTAATTTACTAGTTTAACCTAGTAAGTTTGTAATAGGTGTTACGGACCAAGCTAGTCTGATATTAAAGATAGATAGCATTATTTTGGTTATTTATATTTCAATTGTACTATTTTACGGTGTTCTGTTACCCTGACGAAATAAGACCAAAATATACATTATAATACTTTGTATAAGAAATGCTTATCATTAAAGTTTGTAGACTTTTTGAATAATTTCTATAAAGTTGAAGTCATTAATTGTGTATATTTTGAAAAGCTTCAAACTGCTACAAACAATTGGCATAAATTTAACGATTGTAATTATAACATCCAGCAATGTATGTAATACCCAATTTGAAGAAAAATGGTTAATCTGTTGATGCGATTATTAAACAGAAGATTCGCAGCCTATTTGTGTATTCCAGCATAGATTCACGGAGTAGAGATAATGAGATATAAATTAAATTTTATGTTACAACTTGATACAGATTAACCTTTTTACTGTTAAAAAGTGGGGAAGGTCACATGTTACTTAGTAAAGTTATTTTAGGTCATCAAAAAAGACAGCTCACTAAGAATCTCCAGCTAATTCTATTTTTTCTGACCTGCTAATTGTCGAGTAAAACAAAAAATATAGTTTAACCTTAATTATCATGTTAGGCACATGCAAATAATTAATTCAAACTAAAATTAGGTGGGGGAGTTGAACGAAAAGTAGAGTGCTTTGCCCAATTCTGTGACCATAATTTTGCCATCTCATTTAAAAAATTGTAATCGTAATTCATAACATAGTTGTGGTTATTTATTTTAATACGTGAACCTTATGCAAGGATAAATTCTGATGAGAAAAAACGATCCAAGTAAAGGAGAGCTCCCGGATCGTAGCGGTCAAATAACTCGTAGCCGTCACCACCATCGGAACCGTCTCATCGAGACGAAGGTTTTAGTCAAACTTTAAATAATTTTTTCAATGATTTTTTGTGGAAAAATTGCAAAAAACTGGAAAATGGAGAAATTCGCACAAACGACCAAAGTTTAGGGGGCACTGCCGCTAAAACTAAAGTTTTGACCCTGTGCGGTAAATGACCCCATAGTTTGGGGGGTTTGATAGAATTATCCCAAAAAATATTACAAACTAGATAAATTATTATTAGGGAAAAAAACGAACTATACCCATCGTTTAGCCTCTTTTACGAAACTATACCCAACGTTTGAACTTTTAAAATACTATACCCAACCTTTGTAAATCGTAACTATGCTATACCTAGACTAATTTTCCGGCAAAAAAAAGTCATATTCTGATTTTGTGACATCAGCAATCCGATTTGCACGAAGGCAAAATAGTCATTTCATTTATTTATAATAAAAATTTTAAAAAAAATTTAAAAAATAAGTAAAAACAACCCCCCCCCCCCTCCTTCCCCGTCGCCTCCCACCACCCCCCACCCCCCACCCCACCCCCACCCCGCCGATTTGCAGCAACACCGCTGCAAATCACGGTGAATCACCGCGATTCGCAGCGGTGTTGCTGCAAATCGGCGGGGGTGGGGGTGGGGTGGGAGGCGACGGGGAAGGAGGGGGGTTTGTTTTTTCTTATTTTTTCTTTTTTTTTTATTTTTGAGTGTAGTACCAGTTTTACCCCTGCAAATTCCCAATTTTGACCGGAAAATTAGTCTAGGTATAGCATAGTTACGATTTACAAAGGTTGGGTATAGTATTGCAAAAGTTCAAACGTTGGGTATAGTTTCGTAAAAGAGGCTAAACGATGGGTATAGTTAGTTTTTTTCCCTTATTATTAATTTCTACAATATTATTTTGGTCTTATTTCGTCACGGTAATAGAACACAGTAAAAGATTACAAAATGAGATCAAAACAATGATATCCAACTTTATTAACGGACTAGCTTGGTCCGGAACACTCTTTACAAGCTTATTAGATAGAATAAATGAATTACAAGATAAAAGTATCGTATCGAATCGTAGGTATTCGATGATGACGTGTCGAATGTCTTCGTTCGATGTGTATCAAGCACCACTAGTTCAATGTCGTTCTGGAGGGTATCGAATTCGATGCGTACAAAGGATATCGAATTCGATGCGTATCTTGCGTATCGAACAAAATATAATCTTTAACTGCGTGTCGAATTAGGGCTATTCGATCCGAGACGTGTCGAATGATAGATGGTTCGATGCTGACGTGTCGAGGAGGTTATCTTCCCAAAAAACTTGCACAGAGCTCAAGGGGACGGGCTATTTATAGAACCCGTCCCATGGGACCCACTAACCAATATAGAAAGGGGCATCGAATCGTGCATGTTTGATGCGCGCATCGAATAAGGGCAATTCGATGCGCTAATGGGCTGGCCCAACAACATACGTATCTTTTGTGGATTCGATGCGCGCATCGAATTCTCTCAATTCGATGCGCTTATGGGCCGGCCCAATACAGAATGTATTGGGCCAATCATAAATTACCCCCATCATATAGTCCCCCCAGTTTGGGAGACGATATTAACGTGGAGATCGTCTTCCAAACTTTAAAACTATATTTGGGATTGCTCTGAATGGTCTTCGTCGTACATATTCAAAATTTCGGTCATATTATCAATTATTTTACTGATTTGGGATATTCCTATTCGTAATATAGTTCGGAGATGTTCCCAGTGGTCTTATGAACATTAATCTGACGTCTCGAATATCTGCAATTCGATGCGTGAAATAGCGCGCATCGAATTATGCGTGTTCGATGCGGTTTATTCGATGCGGTCTCTCAACTGGGCCTGATGGGCCGGGCGCTATCTATATAAAGGGACCACTACCATGAGGAGCTCATTTCTCTGCCAACATATCGCGCTCTTCAGGTGAGACACATCGAATTTGCATCATTCGATGCGAACCGTATCGAACGTTCACCGATTCGATGCGATCAACATCGAATTGGGATGATTTGATGCGTTAAAATTGTGCCTTTTCTCTTGTTAAGTGTTTAGATGTGCATTTTTTACTTGTTTCTCTCTTGTTTAGGATATTTTTAATCAAGCAAAAGCTTTTTCTACCGAAAATTCGATCAAGGTAAAATTTTTGCTTTTTATTTGCTAAGTTATTTCTTTTATCAAGTTCATGTTATGTATGTTTGAGTGATGCGCTAGAGTGTTGAGCGACGTGTTCGTCCTTAGTCAGCCTCCGTTTTAATTTATTTCAGTTCATACTCGTCAAGGATGGTGAGCGGTGAATCCACTTCTGGGAGTGAGTCGAGTACTGGCTCTAGCTCTAGTTCTATTAATAAGGGGAACCCTTCGAGTGCTCCCGCAGACCCGAGCAGAGTCGAAGTAGACGTATATGAATTAATTGACACTGTAACGGTTGACTCTCCCGCGGGTAGTAGCCATGTTGCAAGTATTGACCCAACAGTGCCCGAAATGGAAAGTGATGATCCGTCCTCGTCATCCTATCAGGATAACCGCGCTCCAAGCGAAGGTGAAGAGGATGTAGATTATATTAGTAGGGAGTTCGACAATCATGTCGAGGTCCCCGGAATGGCCTACAATCAATATATATCTCGTCTTCAACATAGTCGTAGGGAGCTTCGTGTAAATTTCGATATACCGGATAAGTAAAGGATTGTCCTCCCCGGGCCGAATGATCGGATGCACACCCCACCGCCCGGGCATATGACTGTGTTTGTCGGTCAACTCCTGAATGGTCTTCGCTTTCCTATCCTTTATGAGATTAGATGGCTCCTTAGAAAAATAGGTGTCGTGCCCGCCCAACTCACACCGAACTCTTATGGAAATTTAATTGGTTTTATCATTGTCATGAAGGCGCTGCGCCAACCACAAAGTCCAAACGAGTTCTATGCGTTGTTTGAAATTGCGAGGCGTGACGAGGGATTTTATCATGTTAAAGCCCAAACACACCGCAAGTTTCTGAATGGTGGAGCAACTGGTTATGGGAAAGATTGGAAAAGACGATATTTTTATATCGCAGAAAGTTATAAAGGCGAGTTTAAGGGGTACCGCCGGGACTGGTATACCGGGTCAAGGGTAATGATTCCTGCCGGTGTTTCTATAACCTTATGGGACTGCGATTTTATTCCGAATTTAGTTCGAGAACATCAATTTGATGTTAAAAAACGAATCGAACATCGAGTCCTCTCACTAGCTGGTTTATCCCCAGTGAAATATACCGGAAGGATGACTCTCGGTATAATTGCATAACTCTTTTGGTATCTTTGACTTATGCATGTTATGATTCTAACGATTTATCTTTGTTGCAGCCAAGTACTTCATGAGTCGACACGCAAGAATGAATCGAGATGTTGCTGCTGATCTGGCGAGCTCCTAGACCAACATTGTGCCTGAAATTCCTCCTCCACGGAAGAAAAGAGTAAAGGGAAGAAAAACCTTGCTGGTGGTTCTTTTGCCACTGCTGCTGATCCAACAATTGATCCTTTTGAGGACATGTTGAAGGATAACCCAGAAAATGTGCAGGGTGGCGCTGAGGCATCAGAAAGCATGGCGGTTGGAACAGGCGACGATGCCCAAGTCGGCAACCAACGCAAGAAAAGGAAAATGCATCAGACCCGGTCACAGGCCGGAGGGGCTGCTCCACCAGTCGGCCAGTCAAGCAGGCCCAGTGCTTCTGATGCTCCGGGCAATGTAGCCGAGCCGAGTGCAGGAGTTGGGCCTAGGCAAGGTCCTCGAGCTTGGGCTGCTGGGTACGAGATCTCGGAGTCCGAAGCCATCGAGCATTTGAGGGCATTATTGCCTGGTCTCACAGTTCCTCTCCCAATCTCTGCCGAAGAAAGGAAAAAGGTGGAACGGAACACGCTGCATTTGCTAACAGCGGTAATGATTTCCTCATTTGAGTTTTATTTTCTCTGAATTGACTTTGTAAATTGTGATCTATCTGCTCATTAATTATTAGGCGGGAGGTTTCGTGGACACCATGTTCTCAGCCCTGATGGAATTTTGGGATACAGCCAGCGGTGGTGATAGCTCTGTTTTACAGACTGCCCTTGATGACAAGGAGAAAGCTCTGCAACTGGTCAAAGATTATGCTGCGCAGGCTCATGCTGACAGGGAGGCAGCTAAAAAGGCAAGGGAGGAGGCTGAGACGCTCAAGGAAGAGCTTAATAAGCAAATTACTGAGCTTAAACTGGAAGTGGGTGCAGCTAAAGAAGAAGCCCATAACGCCGATCTCAACGGTTATCTGCGCGGTCTGAAAGAGGTAATTTACATTCCTTTTCATGGCGTTTCACATCCCATATCTTTTTTCATATTAATATATATTTTTCTGATAGGTTACTCCCCAGCGGAAAATGGAGATAGCTGAAGAGTTTCTCCAAAGCAGCACCTTCCAAGAAATCTGCTTTCGTCGAGGTCAGCTCGAAGCTCGGAATGCTCAGGTTCTAACTGTGCATCAGTTTTATGCCAGTAAGTATGTTCGTGGCGGTTTCAAACCAGAATGGTTAGACCTTTCCCTAGGGCCAAATCGAGAAAAAATGCCACCTCGTCAAACTTCTGAGCCTGCAGAACCTGATGAGTTCGCCTCACTGCTAGAGAAGGAGGATCTCATTCTCGGAGGATTATCACCACCGCTGGATATGCCTGAACCATATCCCTCATCTGAGGATGAAGAAGATAACTGAATGCTGCTAAGGTTGTTCTATATTTCCTTGTTTATGAACAATTTTTATCCTTAATTCAATTCGCGCATGGCGATGCGTCGCTTTTATCAGCTCAAACATTTTATGCTTAGTGCAATCACATTTTCGAATGTCTGTCTTTAGTTGTTTAATTATTTATTATGCTCATACATGTTGCCTTTTATTTCAATTTCTCATTTACATTCTTTACTTTATTTTGGCAACTTGTTGGTTCACTATTGTTCAATGAAAATTGTTTGCCAATATTAGTCGTAGTGTCTGTCTCCTGTCGCGGTGATCTTTGCCATTCTGGACAGGATTGTTTGTTTCAATTCGTAGTTCTTGACATTTTGAGTGTCTTGTAGTATAGAATGTCCGTCCCTTCCTTGTATTCTTTGGGAATTACAGTATTTCATAACACATTGGGCAGAATCTCCTTTCTTTTGGTCACCCTAGTGATTGTCGGTATCTCATGCCACTCTGGGGCAGAGCTTCCGCCCTTCTTTTTGCTTTAGGGATTTTCGGTATCTCGTGCCACTTTGGGGCAGAGTTTCCGTCCCTTTTGTAACTTCTGACTTCTTTTGGTATCTCGTGCCACTTTGGGGCAGAGTCTCCGTTCTTCTAACTTCTTTATGGATTTTCGGTATCTCGTGCCACTTTGGGGCAGAGTTTCCGTCCCTTTTGTAACTTCTGACCTCTTCCGGTATCTCATGCCACTTTGAGGCAGAGTCTCCGTTCTTCTAACTTCTTTATGGATTTTCGGTATCTCGTGCCACTTTGGGGCAGAGTTTCCGTCCCTTTTGTCTTGAGCTTTAATCGGTATCTCGTGCCACTTTGGGGCAGAGTTTCCGCCCATTTTGTCTTGAGCTTTAATCGATATCTCGTGCCACTTTGGGGCAGAGTCTCCGTTCTTCTAATTCTTCAGTCCTGCATAGATTTTATTATGCATAGTAGATAAAATTCATGCAAACCAAATAATTAGACGTAATCTTCTTTGAATAATCCAAATTAGATTATATAAATAGAACTGAGCTTGGATCATTGCTCATTTGCCTGACTTCCAGTGCTGTCCTCCAGATCCATGGTTTGGGGTACCTGTTTTAAGTTCATACATTTTTGTCCCTCATGCGTGTCATAGCAGAGAGAACAAATAAAAACTTGTTCAAAATATTCAAAATGCTACAAATGCTTGTAAATTGAAACAGAATATTTAATCGATATGCTCTATATGCCTTAGAGCCAATGCTACTGCTGCGTTATCTTCTTGTTGCGGCCGCGTCCGGAGCGGATTTACATAACACTTCCAACCTTCGATATGATCTGCAATGACTTCTCCCGTGCCAGCGGTGGTGGGAAATTTTATCATTTGATGGTAGGTTGATGGTAGCGCTCGAAATGCATTCAACGCCGGTCTTCCTATGATTCCGTTGTAAGCAAAATGCATGTCAACGATTACATAGTTCTCCAGCATTGTCGTTCTTTTTGGCGCTGTCCCCAATGAGGTTGGGAGTTTGATCATTCCTAGCGGCACTATCGTTGGACCTCCAAAACCATGAAGTGACGTTCTCACCGGTTATAGTGCCTGATTGTTCAATCCCATTTTAGCCAATGTAGAGTTGAACAACACATTTACGGAACTTCCATGGTCCACAAGCATTTTTGTGACTCCAAAATTAGCTATATCAACAGTTATCACCAAAGGGCAATTTAGATTGGACATCTGTATAGCCTGTGCACCTAGTTTCCGTAGGTCTGCCGTGGAGAATGTGATCTCTTCATGTGGCATCTCTTCAATTCTCAGCATATTGACCATATGAACAAAGTTATCTGCTTCAACAAGTCTTGTGATCTTTCTTCGACCATTGGTAGAATCTGCTCCCCCTGGTCCTCCTGATATCATATTAATGATGCCTCTTCTAGCGTTTCCATCCTCAATCTGAGGGTATTGGAAAAGTTGCGGTTCATCAATTGCTCTCTGCTTATCTTTCCTAAGAGATGAAGTTCTCTTCCGGTTGAAATTGTTTTCTTGTTCTTGCACCTTCTTGACAAACTCCACCAATTTGTCATCCTTTTATTAGCCGTTCAATTTCATCCTTCAGATTTATACACTCCTCGGTATTATGCCCCTTCTGATTGTGGTATTGGCAGAATTGATTTGAGTACATCGTTGCCTTGGACTCTCTCATCGGTCTGGGATCCTTCAACCATCCTTTTCTCTTTGCTGCCCCAAACACTGCCATGATGTGAGCATTTAGTGGGGTGTACCTTCTAGGCGAACTGTCCATTTTGTAATTTTTATTCCTATTATTATAATTGTTACGATTGTGCTCTTCTCTACCTCTTTCCTTCTCTTTCACAGTTGTAACAACAGGTGCCTTAGTCGCCATCATTTTCTCGAAATGAACCACCTCTTGTGCTATTTTATTAATCTCTTCAATAGTGGTGGGCTTTCGTCTGAGTAGATCCCCCCCCCCCCCCCCGAACATTGTGTTGGTGGTTGCCCGGAAAAGTATGCTCGCAATCATTTCTCCTGACGGGCTATCAATCCTTAATAGCTCCGTATTAAAGCGTTTCATAAAGTCTTTTAGACTTTCATTAGTTTCTTGCTTCATTGTGTAGAGATGTGAATGATCCAGAACCAGTCTGGATTGACTAGAGAATTGGTCTTCAAACATTTTCCTGAGTTGGCTGTAGCTTTTGATCACTCCTGGTGGAATGCGATTAAACCAATCTACAGTTACTCCCAAAAGAGTTGTTGCAAATATCCTAGCTTGGATATTGTCTTTAAAACCGAAAAGGGACAATTTTCTATCTAGCTGAAAAAGATGATCTCGGAGATCAGTCTTCCCATCATACGTTTTCAATTCCGGGAGCTTATCTCCCTGTCCCAAGATTTCTGACTCTATCTCTTGACAGAATGGACTGCGGCTATAAGTATTATTCTCTAGTACCGCTTGAACCTCAACTGTAGCTTTTCCTTTCTCCATCCTTTCTTTATCCCTGGCCATTCTATCATGTTCACCCCGTGAGTCATGACCCTCTGAATGTCTTATGTCATCTCTATTTCTTCTTCTTCGCAGTTCTTCTCTTTGGTCCTCTTCCTCATTTCGTTCCCTTCTGGAACCATGACTTTCTGAACGTCTCCTTTCTTCTCTTCTTCTTCGTTCAGTAGCACGTTCTGCCTTCTTTTCCCTCTCTTTCTTTTCAAGATGTTTTCTTGATTGTACCTCAACTGACGCTAACTTCTTTCCTTGTTGATCTCGGGAGGATTTTCCCTTGCTTTTTGTTTCCTCCGAAACATGTCCGCTTCTTCTGTCATCTTGCTGGGATTTCTCCTTCTCCTTTCCCTTTTTCATCCGAACGACAGATCCTTGTTCTCCTAAGGCTTCCGGATGTTCAGCTGGGGATGGTATGAAAACTGGTAGCACTGGAGTCAGTACTTCAGCCACGGCGGCTTTCACCATTGCCATTAATTCATTTTTCAAATTGTCTGGAATTGAGGCACTCGTTGCTGTTGCTCCAGTTGCATCTGCTTCAACGGCAGGTACCTTCTCACCTTGAGGTACTTGATTCTCTTTCCTTGCTGGAGTTGGCACTGCTGCGGGTACTATTGATGGTCCCGCGATATCTTGCATGATTCGTTCAGGTGTATTATGTCCTGCTTCTGCGGTATTTCCTTCTAGAGCTTTACTCTAAGACCTGGTAATTCTAGACATACTGCCTAATAAACTAATAAATTTTGTGTTCCCACAGACGGCGCCAATATTTTGGTCTTATTTCGTCACGGTAATGGAACACAGTAAAAGATTACAAAATGAGATCAAAACAATGCTATCCAACTTTATTAACGGACTAGCTTGGTCCGGAACACTCTTTACAAGCTTATTAGATAGAATAAATGAATTACAAGATAAAAGTATCGTATCGAAACATAGGTATTCGATGCTGACGTGTCGAATGTCTTCGTTCGATGTGTATCAAGCACCACTGGTTCAATGTCGTTCTGGAGGGTATCGAATTCGATGCGTACAAAGGATATCGAATTCGATGCGTATCTTGCGTATCGAACGGAAATACAATCTTTAACTGCGTGTCGAATTAGGGCTATTCGATCCGAGACGTGTCGAATGATAGATGGTTCGATGCTGACGTGTCGAGGAGGTTATCTTCCCAAAAATACTTGCACAGAGCTCAAGGGGACGGGCTATTTATAGAACCCGTCCCATGGGGCCCACTAACCAATATAGAAATGGGCATCGAATCTTGCATGTTCGATGCGCGCATCGAATAAAGGCAATTCGATGCGCTAATGGGTTGGCCCAACAACATACATATCTTTTGTAGATTCGATGCGCGCATCGAATTCTCTCAATTCGATGCGCTTATGGGTCGGCCCAATACAGAATGTATTGGGCCAATCATAAATTACCCCCATCAAATATCGTAGTTCAATTATTGATATTGGGTCGTATGTGGAAAGCTCGTGTGTTATCAATAATTCAATATTTTGAACATGTTGAGTGCATCAAAGAAAATTACATGTATCAAATTACCAATACATGATAGGGATTCTAGCATGTTACTTACGTGTTATGCCAAATGACACATAATAAGTAGCTAGGTGTATAATTTCCTGTAATTTTCAAAAGTTGTACATTGCTCATGTTCAATTTTGTAATGTAGTTGTGATACTTATGGAGCAACTTAATTTTACTATTTTACTATTATATGATTTGTTATTTTAAATTCTACTATAACACTTCTTTCACTATTTTCAAAAGAGAAGAGATGTAATTTTAATGCAACTGTAATACTTCTTTAACTATTGTCAAAAGAAAAGAGAAGAGAAGAAGAAATCTTCTTGTTGTATCTTTGTTGTATCTTTGCTCTCGGCACACACATATATAAACTAGAATAAGTGCAAAATAAATAAGAAACAATAGAATACAAAGTAAAAAGAATATAGCTAATTACTAGGAAAGCCAGATGTGTATATATATATATATATATATATATATATATATATATATATATATATTGGAGTGTGTGGATCCCAAATGCCCATCTTCGATAGTAAGTAGGAAAATTGTTGAGCACCGAGAGACTATATGAAGATATCAACTAATTGTCAGCGGAAGTCTTGTAGTTGGCAGAAATTGTGCCAGCATGAACTTGATCTCGTATGGAATGACAATCAATTTCGATATGCTTAGCGCGCTCACGAAAAACGGGGTTTGAAGCAGTATGAAGAGTAGCCTGATTATCACAATAACGACGAATCGATGGAGGATGGTGGAGTGGAGGTGGACACCAAGAGAACTACGAAGTGCCTTGAGGCAAATTCATCGACAAGTTAAAGTTGCCATGAAACGATGCCAAGGAATGAGAAACTGTTGCATGTTTCATGGTACACTAAGAGATCAGAGAGTGACCGAGCATAAAAAAATAAATAGAGACAGATCTATGTGTTGTGGGACACCTTGCGCAGTTCAAAAAAAACCAATAAATGCAAGAGAGGGTTACGTCTGAGTAGTATTCTTTCACCAAGGTGTCTTTTTAGATAATGTAGTACACGAACAACAACCTCACAATGTGCTACCCACGGTTCTTGCATAAATTGTGCCAAGATATGAACTGAATAAGCAATCTCCGATCGAGTTAGTGTCAGATACATAGGTTTTTTGACAAGACGACGATATCGTTCAGGGTTTGAACATTATCCAAAAACAAGTGATGATTCTGGATCATGGGAAAAAGAACTGGCTTCCTACCACTAAGTAGTCTTCTGGAATCGAGCAATTTCAGTGCCGAAGAAATACTTTAGTCGCCCCCACAAGTCCTTCATTGGGAAAGACTTTCTAAGAAAATCTTAACATTCGAAATCCATATCGAATTATTTCTAGTAATGAGCAAATCATCAACATAGACCTAAATGCGGAGAAAATCATATCCTATGTGGAAGAAAATGTGAGTAATCAGCATAGAATCCTATGATGATTGTTGAAACCCGTAGGATTTGAGTGCCCCAATCAATTGGGAAAACCAACATTGTGGTGCTTGTCGAAGACCATATATAGAATGTAGTATACGACAAACATTTCCAGGTGAAGAGGGTGAGTAGCACAATAAATATTAGGTTTTTTAAATTATGTGACAATTCATTTAAATATGTACTATCTGAAAAATCAAAAAAAAAAAAAAAGAAACAATTGTATATCTTAATGGAATACTTTTTGTGCAGATGAGTCGAGTATATTTTAGGACTCAAAATCAATTTGGGTTGAATGGGAATAAATGCTAGAGTTAGCTAATTGGAATAAATTGTCTTGAAGAAAGAAAAGTCATCCCTTACGGAAAATTTTAGCTAAAATATTATACATTATTTGTTGCTTGTTTAGGACAAGAGTTTGGGCCCCATTGGGGTACCATGTGTCTTTGAAAAGGGAAGGACCTAGATGCTATGGGTCATGGTCCAAGTCAACACGCGCTCGACGTCGTGGGCTTGGGCTTGAGTTTAAGTTTGAGCTTAGACTTGAGCTTTTCCTATCAAATACTATTCTTTTTGGACCAAAATTAATTAATTATTCAAAATTAATTTGCAACAAATTAAATAATTAATAAGAAGTGATGAGGTGTAAGAATCTGTCGAATTAGTATGTCCAGTAGGCTGAGAATTTGGCTGGAAAATTCAGTCAGCGAACAGTCACCTACACACCCCGTCAGCAAAAAACAACCACCTTTCACACGCATGGGTGCACAGTCATCCTTAAATGGTATGAAATCTGACAGGAAATTCGCAACGTGAAAAGTACATGTCTGTCAGGTCACCCCCTATGCCAACTTTTGTAATCTATAAATAGACCCCCCCCCCCCCCTCTAATTCTTCATTTTTCATTCAGTCAATGCATTCTCATATTTCTTTTTGTTTTGTTCCGAGAGTTCCAAACTTTTTTCTAGTTCGTCGTTAGTAATATTTGTAGTGCTACTATATTCAGAAGTTGGTTGTTGCATATTGGGAAATGATTGTTGAATATACCGTAAGCACCAAGCTGGGCAAATATCGTTTTAAAGAGAAAGATTCCAACTCTCGCATCAACTTTAAATTCTATTTATTTTTTTTTGAATTACACCAGTTATTTCCATAGATTTTAAAATGATATTTTTTTTTTGTATTTCAGAAAAGATGGTGACCATATCGCATGTTCATAGCGAAAAATGCTGGAGAAGATTTTCGGCAATGATTTTAAAAGGTGGCAACAGAAGACGTTGTTCTACCTTACGACCTTGAACATGCCAAGGATGATGTCCGAGGATGCCTCTACAGTGCCAGAAGATGAACTTGATCCCCATCCAAGGGCTGCATTCAATGCCCGGAGTCAGAATGACTTTCTGTGCATAAACTATATCTTGAATGGACTAGACAACTCACTCTACAACGTGTATTGTACCATCAATACCCTTAACAAGAAGTAAAGGATCGAAGATGATGGGTTGAAGAAATTCATCATAGGCAATTTTTTGTACTTCAAAATGAGCGACTCAAATACTATGGCAATTCAGGTTTAAGAGTTGCAACTGATCTTGCATGAGTTGGATATAGAGTGCATGAAGCCTAGTGAGTTCTTCCATGTAGTTGCTATGATAGAGAAGTTGTCGTCGTCCTAGAAGAACTTCAAGAACTTCCTTAAGCACAAGTGCAAGGAGATGGGTCCTGAAGACTTGATATTCAGATTTTGGATTGAATAGGATAATCAAACATGTGAGGCTAAGCCAAAGCAAATGCAGATCGAGGCTAGAGCCAACGTAGTAGATCACAAGCCCAACTCTAACAAGAAGAGAAAGAATCAAAGAAATTGTACATACCAATAAAAGAAGAAGGCCCAGAAGTTCAAGGGGAGTTGCCACATTTGTGGAAAGCCATACCATATGGCCAAAGATTGTCGACTTTCAAAGAAAGACAATCATAACCAGTCCAACCATGTTGTTATAGTTCAGGACAAAAGTGTCCCTGCACACGGGTGAACTAATGCTCATTGCGGTGTCTTCGAAGCTAATATGGTGGAAATCCACAAGAGTGGTTCGTTAATACTCGTGCTACCCGCCATGTTTGTGCTAATAGAGAGATGTTATCCACATGATATTCATTCAACAACATGAAGCTCTACATTGGGAACTTTGCAACGTCGGATATTATCGAAAGTGGAAAAGTGGTGTTAAAAATGACTTCGGGGAGAGAGCTTACTCATATTGATGTACTGAATGTTCCATATATTCGAAAGAATTTGATATGTGGTTTTGCACTTATTCCAAGTGGGTTTAGACTAGTGCTTGAGTCTAACAATCGCTCACTAAGAATAGAAAATTTATTGGGAAAGATTATGTATTCAATAGCATGTTCAAGATGAATGTAATGACTGTAAAACGTGAACTCAAAAATAATAATAAAACTATTACTTCTACTTACTTGGTTGAGTGTTCATATTTATGGCATGTTAGATTAGGATATGTTAATTTTAATACTCTACGTAAACTATTATGCTTAAAGTTATTACCTTCATTCATATCGAATCTCAAAATAAAAATCAAATTTGTATAAATGCTAAATTAACCAAATTACCGTTTCTTTCTGTAGAGAGAAACATTGATCCTCTATACTTAATACAAACCGATAGTTGTGACTTAAAGTTTGTGCACACTAGAGGTGGCAAAAAGTATTGTATTACTTTTATTGATGACTGCACAAAATACTGCATAGTTTATCTACTAAGAAGTACGGATGAAGCTATATTAGCTTTTAAAGTCTACAAACTTGAGGTTGAAAATCAACGTGGCAAACAAATAAGAATTATTCCAAGTGATAGAGGTGGAGAATATGGAGCTCCATTTGACAAATTTTGTGCTTCTTCAGGAATCATTCATCAAACAACAACTCTTTATTCACCACAATCAAATGGAATTGTTGAACGCAAAAACCGTACTCTTAAGAAGATGATGAGTGTCATGTTGATTAGTTCCGATTTACCACGTAATTTATGGGGGGATGCATTCCTCTCAGCAAATCATATACTAAACAAGTTACCTCACAAAAGTAGAAATGAAACCCTTTTTGAGTTATGGAATGGTCGAAAGCCTTCCGATAAATATTTAAAAGTATGGGGCTGTTTAGCAAAGGTAGAAGTGCCTAAAAGGGCCAGTGAAAATATATTTCCTTGCAAAGAAATGAAAAAACTTGGTCTCTTAAAAGAGCCAGTGAAGCTGCAAGGGATAATCATAAAGAAGATGAAGAACCCTGACGCGGTAAAAGGGCTAAAATAGCTAAAATCTTGGGTCCTGATTTTCTAACATATATGTTGGAGAACGAGTCGATAACATTAAGTGAAGCCTTGTCCTCACCAGAAGCTCCCTTTTGGAGAATGGAAACAAGTTATCGCCTATCAATAATAAAATATAGTCCATTTTGCACACACACACGTGGGAGCTGGTTGATCTCCAAGCGGGTAGGAAACCTTTGGGCTACAAATAGATACAAAAATGAAAGTATAAAGCAAATGGATCTATTAATAAGTACAAGACCAGATTGGTAGCTAACGGGCTTCGACAGAAATAAGGTCTTGACTTTTTCCGGCACATATTCATCTATGACTAGGATCACATCTATTAGAGTGCTCATTGCTATTGCTGCATTGAAAGGTCTTGAAATACATCAAATGAATGTCAAGACAATATTTCTAAACGGTGAATTAGATGATGAAATCTCTATTGAACAACATGAAGGGTTTGTTGCTCATGGAAAGGAGAATAAGGTGCATATACTCATTAAGTCATTGTATGGGCTTAAGCAAGCACCGAAGCAGTGGCACAAAAAAATTGACAGAACAATGTTGTCAAACAGTTTTAGAATTAATGAGTGTGGCAAATGCGTATACGTGAAAGGCACACCTAGTGATTATTATGATAGCATATTTACTTGTTTTGGTATTATTTTGTATTTTCTTAGGATTTTATGGAGTCACATGAAACTAATCTAAAAGGACCAAAATGAATGCTTTTGGAATGCAAATGGTCAAGGTACTAATTTGAGATTCAATAAAGAAAGACATGAGCATAGAGTGATTGAGGAGCGGACAAAAGAAGATTGCACGGAAGAGGTAGAGATCGGCGCGATGAGAAGAGCGTTGGAAATGCAGATTGCGCAATAGCTACGGGATGTCCGATCGTGCATACCCCTAATCGCGCAACTATCGGAAGTTGGGCCAGAACGACATAAACCCTAGAATAAGCCCAAAATGTGAAGAAAACTATAAATAAGCAATTTAGAAGAAAAATAGATCATAAGGAGAGAAGAAGAAGAGTCAATCAACGAAGCTCCACCAGATCTAAGAAGCTTTCTTTATCCTTTTTATCTTGTTTATGTTGTTTACTTTTTGGTGATTGTTGAACTCATGATTGTGAGGAGCTAACCTACTTACTGTTTGGAGCACAGGAGTAACTTGGATTAATGAATATATTTTAGTTATTTTATGAGGTGTGTACTTGGTGTTCTTGCATGTCTAGATAGAATAACCATGATTATAATACCGAAGAATTACCATGATTATGATTTAATATGTGATAAATAATTAATGACTGAATATGATTTAACGATGAGTAAGAAAATTATTGTTATGAGATGAGATGCAAAAATAGAAATACGATGAATAATATATTGTTCGTGATTTAGTAACGGATTAATGTCTTTTCTGTCCAAGTTCCTCCGGCCGGATGCCAAACGGGACTAGAACAAAATCAGAAATCGAACCTCACCTTTATTTGTACAGAGAATCTTGCACATCATTGATTAATTTGTCAAATCTTTAATAACATTAAGATAATATCAGTTGATTGAATAATCATGAGGAGTATTCGTCTGCTGACCTTGATCAAAAAGGATTTTTCTACAATTAGTTATGGTTTTTTGAAGGTGTAGAGCCGAATGGATAATTATGCGCAATAAAAGTTTTGGGGTATTTTCCGTTAGAAAATGATGAAATAGAAGCTTGGGATGAATTTTTCCTGAAAGTAGACTCACTAACTTAGAGACTCATAGGAAGAAACAAGGAAAAACCGAAATGATTTTTGGGTGTGAAATTTGTTAGAAGAAATCCTACTATTTATAGTCAAAAAATCATGTTAAAATACTTTTAATTAAGGTCCCACTTTAATTTCTTTATCCTTGGCCACAAGACTCTAATCTGATAATAGGGAGATGTGGCTGATTTTTCCTCCATAACTTAAATATCATGTCTAATTCAAACAAAATACATATAGATTAATATATACATATTTTTTAATACATGTTAAAACAATTTAGGTTAATGTCCAACTTTAATTTTTTAACAACTAATCACCAAAATCTGATTCCAATTGTCACAAGAGTGATGTGGCTAATTTCAAAACTATTCACCGATGATGTGATATTATTCTTGTTTATAATAAAATAAAATATGAATAAATAGATATTTTTACACATAATTACTTATGTGAGTTTTTCTAGGTAAAAAAACTCCAAGATCAGTATGTACATATAAAATATATTTCTTAAAGATATTTAAAACATATAAGATAACAAAAAATGGTTAATTTTCGTTCAAGGACTAAAATGCAAATTTTCTCAAATATTTGGAGTCAAAATAATATATTCAAAAGTTTGAGGACTAAACTGTAAATTTGTATTTTTGTTCAAATTTCAGGGGCATTATAGGGACTTAGGCATGACAAGTTGTTGTTAGCTTGTGTTCTATTTTGTTATCACACCAAACGCCCCATCAGAACCCAACCATGTTGATTGGAGATCCCAAGATCTTGGTTCAATGTGATAACAAAATTGTAAGGGTTCAGAAATAACACTTTGAAGCTAACTCTAGTTCACTGTGTATGATAAATGTGCTACATGTAGAAAGGGTAAGGTTAAAGTTTACTTTTAATCATTCTTAAATTTAATTAAGTAGAGTAAGAAATGATACTCCTTATAGGAGATCGCCTATATAAGTCTGAAGTTTGACCGCTTTATAAGAGAACACATATGAAGCAAGAGTTGTCCAAGAGTTACTTTATGGATACAGTTGTCTTGGTTTACATCAACAACTGAACCGTTCAAGACATAACGTTCACTAATCAACTAAGTAAACCCGGTGTATTCCACGAAAGAAGGTTCAAAGCTACATTTCCCAATGCAGTAAGCTTTTCGCCTTAACTCTATCGACCATATGAATTGAATTTTCATTCATGTGGGGATTGTTAGAAAATATTGGTTTTTACAATTATTTGACAATTTATTTAAATATGTTCTATTAGATGAAATAGAAATTTCTTTAGGTTAATAGAATCTACGTTACATGTAGATGAATTTAGTATATTTAATTACACAAAATTAATTTGGGATTAATGAGAAATTAAATGCTAAAGTTAGCTAGTTGGAATAAGTTGTATTGAAGATAGAAAAAGAAATAGGTGGGAAGATGAAAAGTCACAGTCTCACGTGAAAAGTTTGAGTTAAAATAGTACACCTTAATTATTGCTTGTTTAGGGTAAGGGCTTGGGCCCATTGGGGTAAGACCTAGATGCTATACGCCAAAACCCACACACGAGCATACCGTCGCTGCCACCGTCTGTCTGCCCCGTCCTTGGCCAAAGTCGTGGATCATGGGTCATGGGTCACGGGCCATGGGCTTGAGTTTGAGTTTGAGCTTAGACTTAGGCTTTCCCTACCAAATACCATTATTGTTGGACCAAAATTAATTATTTGTCCAAATATAATATGCAACAAATTAAATAATTAATAAAATGTGATGAGGTGTAAAAATCAGTTGAATCCATGTGTTCAATAGGCTGAGAATCAGGCTGAAAATACAGTCAGCAAATAATCACCCACACCTAGTCAACAGAATACAATTAACACGAATGGGTGCACAGACATCACGAAATGGTATGAAATCTAGCGAGAAGCTTGTGACATGGAGAACATGTCTGTCTGGTCACCCCATATCCCAACTTTCATAATGTATAACTAGAACCCCACCCCCTCCCCCCTCTCCTACTTCTTCATTTTTCATTCATTCAATACATTCTCTTCTTTCTTTATGTCTTGTTCTAAGAGTTCAAAACTTTCTTTTGGTTCGTCGTTCTTAATATTTGTAGTGCTACTATATTAAGAAGTTAGTCGTTGCATCATGGGAAATGATTGTCGAATAAACCGTAAGCACCGAGTGAGGCAAATATCGTTTTAAAGAGGAAGTCCAACTCTTACGTCGACTTCAAATTCTATTTGTTTTTTCAAATACACCTTCCCCGGTCAATAATTTTAAAAAGATATTTTGTTGTTTATTTCAAATGAAATGATTACCATATTGCTTATTCACAATGGCGAAAAGCGAGAGAAGTTTTTCAAAGAGGTGGCAACAAAAGGTGTTGTTCTACCTTACGACCTTCAACCTGTCAATGATGTTGTCTGAGGATGCCCCTATATAGTGCCAAAAGATAAATTTGATCCCCGTCCAAGGGCTGTCCGTACGGGTGACTGGGCCAAAGGTGAATGTGTAGGGTTATTTTATCGATTGGCAAGTGAGCTTGGTAGATCACCCCTGTAAAAGTGCATGTTCGATGGTAATGAGATCTGGTACCATAGGCTTGATTGAAGGTTGCATAAAGGGTTCATTTATCAAGGTGGGTAGGCATTTGCGAGCTCTCCATTATCGATATTAGGATTTTGTCTGGTGGGAAAGTGGATTCATCAAAGCAGAATTCTCCTGAAACAAAGCGCCTTTTATTCCCAATGTTGTACACCTTCCACCTCTTTTGAGTATAAAAACAATCCCAAAAAAACAAATTTAATAGTTCCATGATCAAATTCATCTCGGTCGTTGTCCCTAAAATGAGCGTAACACAAGCACCTAAATGCACGGAGATTTTCATAGCACGGAGGTCTACCGATGGAACAAGATTTATCTTTCTTTTTTTTGAAGTTAAATCGATAATAATATGATTGAGAGATACAACAATTCTCCACCAAAAGTGGAAGTTACAAACCAATGCAGCAATTAAAAGAACACCAAAGAGAAATACAACAGCATGCAAAACAAAACTAGGAAAAGGTGTTGGGATTTGCAACTCTAGTCAATGTTGTGAAGAGCTTATCTTGCAATGGTATGAGCTTCAGAATTTCCTTCACGACATGTCCAGTTGAATTTTGACGAGTCAATGCAACCACTTGTTCGATAAATATCCTCAATGATATTTCCATGATCAGAATAAACTTTGTTGCCAAGTTTCAAAATATTAACCAAATTCTTGCAATCACCCTCCACCAATACATCTTTCCACCCGAACTCCACTGCCATTTCAATCGCTAACTTAGCTGATAATGCCTCGACCGCATTTTCTTGAAAGGTTCCCTTAAGTCTTCTTTTTTTTCAAGCCAACCATGTCCCGTTGTTGTCCCTAGCAAGTGCATTCAACCCAATATGAGAATCATGTGCAAAGATAGCACCATCATAATTTATTTTTATACATTCTAGAAGAGGTTCTTGCCACACTACCAGCTCATTTCTTCTCAAAACTTGACGTTTGACAGCTGCATTAAGGTACTCTTTATAATAGTTGTTAGTAAAAACAGAATGTATCATAAGGCGTGCCATGATCGTTGTTAAAAGCCTTGTTGTTTCTGTGATTCCAAATTGCCCAACAAATACACACAAATCTGCCAGCCTCATTAGTGCTTGAATTTTTAATAACAGAGCAAAACCATTCCTTGACATTACTTGTGTTCAAAGTAAGATTGGATTGCGGGAATAGAGAGAGTGCCCAGGTTTGTCGAGCAAAATGGCATGTTAGAAGAGCATGAATAGCAGTTTCATTGTCTTTGCCACATAATTCACATCTGTTATCAATAGGGATGCCCTTTTTTGATAGATTTTCTTTCGTCGGGACTAGATTGCGGCAGACGCTCCAAGCAAACATCTTAATTTTGTTTGGTATATTTAATCTCCACACGAAAGACCAATCGGACCCCTGGAAATTGCTGCTTTCGCCACGACTCTCTGTCCCGTCCAGATTCATCAAGTATCCGACTGTGAGTACACATTTTCCCTAGAATTCTAACGGTAGGTTGGTGTTGAAGCTAAGAGCTCGGGCAACATTTAGGATATGTCTATGCTTTTGCTCCATCCTTCCATTTTGCTATGGAGTATCACAAGACTGAAAAAGTATACTACAAGAGTACAATCCAAAAAATCATTTTCAAATATTTAAATTCAGTCTATTATCACTTATAACAAGTCGCACTTGTTTATTAAATTGAGTTTTTAGACATAAAATTATGGGTAATTTACCAAAACCTTACAAATCTGAGGAATTAAGGATTTAATTGAGCCGACTAACTAAAACAAAAAAAAATGTTTGGTATTTTGGAGTAAATAATATTATATTAGATATATAATAATAACCACATAAAATTAAATATGAGTCATTGTCGTTTTGTCCCCAACCAATCTCTTTATATACCATACGCTGCCAATGAGAGAGAAAATAAAACTCTTTTTTTTGCCTCGCCGTTCTTAATATTTGTAGAGCTACTATATAAGAAGTTAATAGTTGCATCTTGGAAAACGGTTGCGAATAAATCGTAAGCACCGAGATGGTCAAATATCGTTTTAAAGAGAAAGAGTCCAACTCTTGCGTCGACTTTAAATTCTATTTATTTTTTAAAATTACACCCGTCATGATCAACAATGGTAAAACAATATTTTGTTTGTTTATTTCAGAAAAAATGATTAACCATATCACTTGTTCACAACGGGAAAAACCAAAGAAGTTTTCCGGCGCTGCTTTTAAGAGGTGGCAACAAAAGAAATTGTTCTACCTAACGACCTTGAACCTGTCAATGACGTTGTCCGGGGATGGGCCTACAGTGCAAAAAGATGAATTTGATCCCGATCCAACTATTGTATGTGACGGGGTGACTGAGCCAAAAGTGGTTGTGTAGGGTTGTTTTATCGGTTGGCAAGTGAGCTTGGTTTTGACCAACCTGCAGAAGTGCATGTTCGATGGTAACGGGATATGGTACTGTAGGCCTGATTGAAGGTTGCATAGAGGGTTCATCATCTGGCAGGAAGGTGGATGAGCATTTGAGAGCTTTCCATTATCGATACTAAGACTTTGTCTAATGGAAAAGTGGATTCATCAAGGCGAAAATCTCGTGAAATCAAGTGCCTTTTATTAATCATTATTGAACACCTTCCACCTCAGTATACAAATAACCTCAAAACAAATTTAACACTTCCAGGAGCAAACTTTTTCCAACTATTGTCCGTAAAATGAGCGTAACACAAGCACCCAAATGCACGGCGATTTTCATAGCAAGGAGGTCTAATATATAATAGCTCATACGAACTCTTACCATCTGTAATTGGAGATGGAACAAGACTTATCAAGTACCGTGTCGTGAGTACACATTATCCTCAGAATTGTAACGGCGGGTTGGCGTTGAAGCTAAGAGCTTGGGCAACATTTATTAGGATACGTCTATATTTTTGCCCTTTCCTTCCATTTTGTTACGGATTATCAACACTAGTGAAAATGTATACTACAACCCAAAAAATAATTTTTCAAGTACGTGAATTCAATTCCATTATGACTTCTAAGTTGTAACAACTCGCACTTCTTTATTAATTAATTATGGGTAATTTACCAAAACCTCAAGAATATGAGGAATTAAGAATTTATTTGATCCCACCGACTAAAACAAGAAAAAGAAATGTTTGGTATTTTGGAGAATAATAATAATAACAATATAAAATTAAATACGAGGCATTGTCGTTTCGTCCCCAACCAATCTCTTTATATACCACAAGAGAAAATATAATAAAGCTTAAGGCCTCCTGCCATGGCGGCACCACCACCACCACCACTTTAACCATAAACCCAACCGTCACATTACGCACACAACCGACAACAATGTCGAGCAGCACAAAGCAAGCACAGGCCCAGTCACGTGACCTCAAGCAGCGCGTGCTCACCTGCCTCCACAAGCTCTCCGACCGCGACACCCAGAACGCCGCCGCATCGGAGCTCGAATCCATCGCCAAAACCCTAACCTCCGAAAACCTTCCCCCTTTCCTCTCCTCCATCTCCGCCACCGACTCCTCCGACAAATCCCCCGTCCGCCGCCACTGCGTCCGCCTCATCTCCGTCCTCTCCGAACACCACCACGCTAACCTCCTCTCTCCACACCTCTCCAAGCTCCTCACCTCCCTCACGCGCCGCCTCCGCGACCCAGACTCCTCCGTACGCGCCGCCTGCGTCGCCGCGTCCTTCGCGTTAACGTCGAATCTCGCCTCGACCCCTTTCTCGTCGATCTCCAAGCCTTTTATCGAGTCGCTGTTCACCGAGCAGGACGCCAATGCTCAGACTGGCGCCGCATTGTGTCTTGCGGCGGTGATCGAGGGATCGGAGAATCCGGACGTTGCTGTGTTGAAGAGAACTCTGCCGAGGCTGGAGAAATTGGTGAAATGCGAGGGGTTTAAGGCGAAGGCCGCGGTGTTGGCGTTGGTGGCCAGTGTGGTGGGAGTGAAGGGGGTGTTGAGTGGTAGGAGTAATGTGGTTAGGAATTTGGTGTTGTGTTTGGTGGAGTTGTTGGGTAGTGAGGATTGGGCGGTTAGGAAGGCGGCGGCAGAGGCGTTGGTGAAGATCGCGGTGGTGGAGAGAAACGCCTTGTCGGAGTTTAAGTGCTCTTGCTTGAAGACTTTTGAGTCAAAGAAATTTGACAAGGTTTGTTGGATTGGATTTTATTGGTTATTATCACTTGTTTTTAGATACTGATTTTGTCTAGTTTTGTGTTTTGTTGGTTTGTGCTGTATGTGTCTTAATGGGATGTCGGCTAATTTGATCAGGTGAAGGCTGTGAGGGAGACCATGATTCTGATGATTGATGCATGGAAAGAGATCCCAGATCAGCCTGATGAGGTTTCGGCGCCACCTGAATCACAGGCATCTTGTAAAGGTATCATTTATAATTTTCTTTTCAGTGTTTCGATCTGATTCATCGCCACGTTAAAACTGGTATTTTTGGTGATTGTTTTAGATCTATTATCCGGACCGTGATCTAAATATGATGACTCAGTAGTATGTCTCCAGGACTAGTCTTGTTTTTCTGTCTACTTAATCTACATTCGTATTTCTCTGCCAACTAAATTGTTCAAAGGATTTTCTACTCTCTGCTGTTCATATTTCCATTGTGATGTGGATTGAGATCTCCCGTTTTCATCTATTAATATCCATGTGTGCAATTGATACTTGATTTCAGATTCTTTAATGTATGGAAGAAGTTCATTTCTTACTTTTGCGTACAGATAATGCTAGTGATGGGCGTTATGCACCTGGCTCCAAAACTTCTATTGGCTCTAATGTGCCTCAAATGAAGAAAAGAAGTTCTCTTGACTACCCAGCTAGCCGGACGCCCTTAGCTGATGGCTCTCCTGCTTCCACTGCAAGGAAAAGAAGTCCTCTTGGTAGTAATGAAAACAAAAGAGGTACTGCATTGTTCCGGAAGTTGGACCGCAAGAGGCCTTCCGAATCGAAAGCAGAATTTCCTGCTGATCCTTCTGGAACAGTTACTTCAAAAGATGTTAATTTGGAAGGAGATGGCAGAGTTTTGAAAACCGGAGAGGTTGAGCAAATGCATTTAGCAAAGCCAGAGATCAAGCGAGCCCTTTTTGATGAAAATTATGAGAGTCCAGAACTTGGTGTCTCCAAAAATGGTTCTCGAATGGCTCACCGTATCGAGGATAGTGTTGTTGTCAGTAATGATACTAGAGATATGTGGCGGAACCAGCGGGATTGTGAAGAACTGTCTCTGATCCGAAAGCAACTTGTTCAGATTGAAAGTCATCAATCCAATTTGTTAGACCTTCTCCAGGTATTCAGCTTTTTTCCTAATGTACTAGATCATCCCATTGTTTATTAGTTGCCCCGAGATCAAGCTGATATTAATCTTTTTTTTTTTTTTTGTGATACAAAAGCTTGTTATGAATCATAAGAGCTTTATTATTTGACATTTATCATAAGAGCTTTCTTTGTATAGTGACTGCAATCTTTAAACTTATTATGATAATCATGCATGACCAATATACTGCTTTTACTCATCCAAAGAAAATAAAGACCTGCTTATACTGCTTTTTAACATAAGCAGCAAACTTACCTGCTAGCCTGAAGTTAATGCTTCCTGTACTGCAGTATGTATTTCTGACTTTACGTTACTGCCTTATCTAGAGGTTCATGGGGAGCTCAAACAACAATATTAATTCTCTGGAGACACGTGTTCATGGTTTAGAACTAGCACTGGATGAAATTTCATTTGATTTGGCTGTATCTACTGGAAGGGCGTCACAATATAAGGGAGCTTCATGTTGCAAGTTACCTGGCTCTGATTTCTTGAGTTCAAAGCTTTGGAGAAAAACAGAAGGCCGGTCCTCCACTTCTTCGGTTCCTGCCTCTTATGGAACAACATCAATGTCTGCACCTCGCACATTTCCCACCAAGAGTGGAGGTGTTGAAGGTTTTCCCTTGGAAAATCGCAGATATCGATTCCAAGGTGGTCGTGGGCTCATACAGAACCCATTGGCTGACCTCCCTCGAGGGTCCAGAGATGTTTAGATGCTTACTCTAATGGAATTGTGGAGAACATCCCCTGTTTAGTATACTTACATTGATGACTCCAGTAAATAATCTGCAGATGGAGGTTGATCATCAAAGGGGTTCTTGAGCTCTTTGTTTATTTTCCAACTAGTATCGATATCGCAAAGACACATCATATCTGTTGAATGAGCCCAATATCGCAGAAGAATATCCTTAATGTAAAGTTCTCGCCTTTTGTGCTTGTTTGATTCCATGATCGTATAAAAGGGCTTTTATATCGCGAGAAGTAGCCATGGTTGGAGAAAGTTGGCTGTTCTCTTGCTTGAAACCTGCAAGGGTTGATGCATATGTATGATCTTAGAGTTAATTTCTTTTATTGCGTTACATTGATGTACTGAGAATTTGTTTCAATATATCATCTGTTTTTGGATAAGTATGTACCTATGTATTTTTTTATTTTTTTTATGAATAATATGTACCTATGTTCAGATGAGTTCATATTCAATCGGGTAGACATTTTGTATTAGTAGCAGTTTGTGGCAAAAGAATGAAAAGATTTGATGAAAAATCTATTAGCAGTTGGTAAAATCCTGTATCTCGTCTCTTGAAATCGGAAAATTTGATAGTACAAAGGAGAATGGTGTTGTACAATCGAACTGTTGAGAAAAAACCATGTCCTAATCTATACATGCAATGTTGTAACTACATTAAAATTGCGGGATTGGGATTGATACTACTTTTAGTACGATGCTATCTTAATATCAATTAACAATAATTAACATTTAACACACCAATCTTCTTGATGCAGCGGAAATTAAAGAACAAATGAATATTTTTTTTAGTAGTTTGGCCGTAGGCAAAATAACCAACTAAGGTTTTATCAAAAAATATTCTCACAACAAAATCACTCACGCTCTTTTGTAGCTCGGATTCAACAATTGCGGCCTATGAACTAGATTTAACTCGACTATCCACAAACTTTGCAAAGGAAGACAAAACAATCCAACTCTAATGATCTAATCACTCCAATTATTTAGCACTATTGTATTGTATTTGTCTTTGTGTACTTCACACCTTTATATAGATTTCTTGAAACTTGAACTTCAAGGTATGTTGTATACAATTAGATAACTCTTGTAGCTTCCTTGTTGAACTCTACTTCCTTCTTAAGCTCGGTCTCCTTCTTGAACAATTGTTTCCTTTATTAGAGTTCTAATAAGGAAAGACATCTTCTTCCATTCAGCGATCATCCTGGAAAGATTCTTAGTTGCACTTCAAAACTTTCCTTCCTTGAAACCGTGTTGTGTTGACTGTTCTTCTCAGCTTGAATTATCAAAACTTAAGGAAACTTGTAATGCTCTTCCATACAATTAAGGTACGTTCCTGGACATAAGCAAAAACAACTAAAATCGTGGAACTTGATTAATAGGTGAATAAAGGCAAAACTCAAATATCAGCAAATTAAACTCAGGATGTTAGAAAGTTTCTGGTTTGAATGTTATCCCAACATTCCAATCACAATGTTGATCTAACATTACCCAAACAGCTTGCACTTTCAATCTCCCACTTTTTGCATTTTTTTCATAAAACCAATAACATGTTCTAATCAAGTAACATATTCAGAAGTAATCATGCGCACAACAATCAAAACTACAATAACTGCTCCCCCTAAATGCAAACTATCAAACTTCAATTTGACATAACAAAAATATTTATCAAAGTTATCTTCCCAAAAGAACAGTGAGTTGTTCAACCTTTAACATTTATCAATGTTGTCTCAACATTGAAAACAGAAAGTTCATGCACAAAACTTCACCAGAATACCAAAAGTTCTAAAATATCTTCATAAGCAAAAACACTAAGAGCGGTTAGAAGTAGCATACTTATTTCAGACCCAAATAGATAACATGTCATATCAAAAACAAGGAACAATTCAAAGATCATAAATATTATTTAAAATGCATGGAAATCAGAACCAGAGAAAAGAACCGGGTCTTAAATTTTTGATCTACTCTCACTCTTTTTGTGAAGACGATAAATCTTCCAGATGTTTGATCAAGGCATCCAGCTTTGTTACACACTTCACTCCCTCCGTCTTCTAGCAATTCAAATACCCTATGCTCTTTGAGACTAGCAAATCCATTATGATGATGCATAATCCTACCCGCCCTCAAGAATAGGCAAAACGGATAGCCCACAAAAATGACCAAGGGCCGAGAAAAAGGCACCCCCGGGTTATGACCAACTAACAACCTGCTCAGGGTATACAATCTGGACAAAAAGACTCGGGTACGCCTCACCTAACCGCCCAGAGCCACTCGCATTCCGGGGTACCCCAAAAGAAGCCACAAGAGCCCCCCACCTCGAGCCAATAAACGACCCACAAACAATCTAACTTTGCTACCTAGATCTCACGATACCCGTAATAAGGGACCCCCGGGTGTTAGCGCGCAACACTTAACCAAAGGACTTTTTGAGAAAGGAAAGTAATACAAAACAATAAGGAACGAGTGAATACAAGAAAATGTCTTAAGAAGAAGACCTTTCACCCACGACCCAGCGTAATAAACACGGAAGATCTCATAGCTGCTTGGAAGGAGTATGACTCGAAGGGCCCCTCTTAGACCACACAAATATAAACGCAACTCGGGGGATTTTATCGCCTTAAGATCGAAAACAAGCACGACTATGGCACAACCCGACTCAAGGAAAGTGTCAAATACCCACGTTAAAGGCAGCTCCCAACCACCCGCCATTATGACGAACGACCTCTTCTCATTGGTTCAAGACTGCCATTGGGGCAGTAGGCATCAAACCTTACCGGGCCCCTCCTACCTAGAACGGCTATTGGAGCAGACAGCTCGCCCTCATTGGCTCAGAAAGCCCCTCAAGACGATTGAAGCAGAAATAATCATTATCCGGTCATAAGGACTTAGTCAAGCTCACCTTATTGGGCATCTCGTACAGACCAACCCTCATTGGCGTAGAGGACCTTCTACTACATTGATCGTCGCCACCACCCAAAATTATGAGGGAAGACCAACCGTCATTGGAAAGAAGACCTTCGGATCAGCACTATAAATAGCACCCCATTTAGCATCAAAAAGATAAGTGCACTCTTGCCAAATTCACTATACGTGTTTTTGTACTTAGAAAACACTTAAAAAGCATTCTATGTAGTGGATCCCATACACGACCCCCCTTGTAATTCACTCTAATCCAAATAAAATTATATTGTTTCCTTTCTCAAACTCGGGATAGGCGTTTCGAACAATATCAGTGATAATATCCTCGAATCCCCTCGTTTTATCGGACCTCGGACAATATTGCATCACGACATTGCTTTCTTCTCATAGATCACCTCGTCTTGGCAAGTATCCCACCTGTTTCTCCTTTGACAAATAGAAATCTGAATAAGGACTTTCCTTGGGACACTCTCCCTTAACTAGGTCTAAGTATTCCTCTTCATCACTAGACTCTTCTTCCTTATCATCTTCAACCTTCTCCTCCCATTTATCCTTCTCCCCCTCTTTCTCAGCTTCTACCTCAGTTTCCTCTCTCTCCTCAGATTCCTCAACTACAACCTCTTTCCCCTTTATTTCTAGCCAAAAATATATTACCACGTGTCAGTGTTAGAATAACACGTGACCAGAGCAGTTTTCAAATTTGAGATCTTATAAGTCATAGTGTTTCAATGTTGGACTAACATTGGCAATGTTATGTTAGGGTAACATCCAGATCAGAAAGTTGGAGGTGTAGGGCTTCATCAAAGTAAATTTATGTGAGAGCGTGAGATAACTCCAAAACATGTATCTGAAACTTAATTAATAACATGTGAGCACCACATACAATGTTTTAAATCAAAATCATGAATAAGTAACATGGGTAATAGAAAACACACAGAGATAAGCAGTTATGAATTAAAAAAATAATCCACTTCCACATCATAGAAAGTCACAAAGAGTATGTCACCTACAGTATGTCACCCAAAGAGTATGCATCAACACATGAATTAGGAACTATCTACTCCCCTAAGCCCAAACAGACACAACACAAATAAAAAGAGGTGCAGTTCTAGTATGTATGCAGCAATGTTAAGTCAACATTGGAAGATGGTAAACACTTGTAAAAAATTCTACAAACACATCACATCAAATCTTCATTATTTTTACTAACTCTTATGAAACAAAACTGTGATGACCGCACCCCACGAGCCATGCTCCAATTCGAGTTGGTTCAGTGGTGGCCAGCCACTTTACCCAATTCAGACTAAAGCGCAACTCATAGGAAGTGGTCTCACTTGTTCATGATCAAAACCATACACATTTTATAAATTATATTTTGATATATACAGCGAAAGTCTTAGTATTACAAATCATGTGACTATTTTAATGGTTATGCACTAGTGACAAAACACGAATATTCCAAAATGCACACTTGAACAATTATTCACTTTGTCCATGCTGCCATGTTGATTTTATCCTGAGCAATGGACAGAAGAAATGAGGAATAAGTCTTTAATGACTTACTGATATTCATATAAAAGAACTGGTAATCCAAGAATTAACTGTGACCTACTGAATACATTTCGGGAGTGATCTTATCGGTAGAAACAGTTCAACTAGACAATTTGATGTAGCAATGGTACTGGAGTTTTCATAAAATAGTTAATGAACTTGTGCTTAACAATAAATAAATCCAGCCTTATGACTTCTACTATTCTATCTTATACCTCCCGACAAAGAGCAACCTCGCAAACAATCAAGAGGCATGCTCGAGTACATGTCGATCCAGCACGCGGGTTACAACCAACTCCTGACTGCAAGCGGCGCCAAGATAGATGGGTATCAAGCAAAATTACTTAAACCGACAGTCATTACTGCCCGCCAGTAACTCGACTCAATCATTGGGCCCAACTTCCCAAAGGCGTCCCAATGGGTATAACAACTAAACAAACAAGCTAGTCAACCGGATAATATTCGTTGCTCCTTAAGCTACATGTCCCGGACATAGTTCGTTGCTCTTTGCACAATTCAAGAACCAGCAGATGAGATTATAATATTGGAGAATTATCATGATTATGAATCGATATGATAAATAATAAATGATTGGATATGATTTAACGATGATTAAGAAAATCATGTTATGAGATGAGATGCCAAACAGGATTATGATGAAATATTGGTTGTTCGAAGTTTGGTAATGGAGTAGTGACTTTTCTGTCCAAGTTCCTCAGGGCCGGATGCCAAACGGGGCTAGAACAAATCTGAAATGAAACCTCACCTTAACTCGTACGCGGAACCTTGACGGCATTGATTTTGTTAAACCTTTAACAAATTTAAATAATATTAATCAACTGAATTTATAATTCACCACAACAAATATTAGTAATTTTTCTTCAATTCTCATGTTGGTGAAATTGAGAACATTCTTGTTAAGAATGTTAGTTACAATGTAAATCTTAGTGAATAACACATAAGCGTAATTTATGTCATTACACTAAACATGAAAATCTCAGATGTTGAATTTAAAGAAAAACATACTACTTAACTAACTCAAGGAAAACTCATCTTTTTAGTCTTTAATCAATTCCAAACTTTTAATAATACACATCAAATAAGTATCATGCGAAATAACACCTTAAAAGGTATAACTTAGTCATTTATTACTTTATTTTACATAGTAAGTTTAAAATTGCATATACTTGTTTTATAACTTAAATATAAAGATATAAACATGAGAGGTTTATCAAACATGTGATAAGGGATGATAAATAATCTTATTTTATGGTTAGGTCATAAAGTGGCAAGAATAATCTTGTAAGACTTATGAAAATAGTATGTTAAACATGATAAATCTACCATTTAAATGCTATAAATAAGATCAATGTCAATTCATGATTATAAATCATAATAATCTAATTATAACTAATACTATATCATGTTAAATTTATGTGTGTGTTAAAAACATTGAATTATGATGGCGATTAAACTTATATATTAAGAAAACAAAGATTGTGCCAAATAAACTGAAAAATCACTAAGTTTTGGTTTTACCTTTGATCGGACATCCAAATGAACTTGGTTTTCAAATCTTTTTATGCTTTATGATTTCTAGCATCATGAGAGATGTGGGAATCCAAGATTTTGTGAAAACACAAAGGTTTGCTATGCTAAATAATTCTTGCAACATAAGAGTTGCTATCGGATTTCCTGGCAGTAATTTACGATTTATGGATTATGCTCTCCTAGATCATATTATTTGAAAAAATATATCTGCATAAAAAAGATATAAGACACCAAGGAGAGTATTCAGCCATTGGCCTTGATCAAAAAGGATTTTTCTACAATTAGTTATGATTTTTCTAAGGTGCAGAATCGGCATTTCCTGCGCAGTAAAAGTTTTGGCGTCCTTTTGGGTAGAAAATGATAAGATAAAAATCTGGAAAATTTATTTTCCGAACGAAAACACAAAAAGTAACAACTTTTATATCTTCTTGCTTTTGCAGAATCGAATTATTTTGGGCTGTAAAAAATAGTGAAAAAGGGTGAGTATTTATAGGCGAAAATAGTAGTTTAATCATACTTATTTAGGTCCCACCTTAATTATTTTATAATAAATCACAAAAATATTTTAATCATGCTCTTAAGGATGTCATGGCTTACCTCATCAAAATAATGTCATGGCTTACTTCATTAATTGGTTAATTGTATATCAAGTCCCTCAATTATTTATTATTAAAATTCGAATAGGTATATTTAGATTTCTTTGTTACATACATATTTATTTATGTAATGTTTCTAGATAATTAGATCATCTTGGTTAAGATTTGAAATTGAAATATATGTTTTAGGATTAGAGACCTATAAAAATAATAAAAGATTAATTTTTAAGTTTAGGGACTAAAATACAAGTTTTTCTAAACATTTAGGGTCAAGATATAAATTTTCAAAAGTTCAAGGACTAAAGTATAAATTTATTGTCTTCCTAATTTTTTGGGCGCAATCCCCCCTACTTTAAGGAATTTGTTCCCTAGATTCTTACCTGAATTATTTTGAAGATTAAGTATTTCTAACCGCTATTTCGATTAACTTTATCCTTAAGGACTAACACTTAACACCATAGGAAGTTGTAAACCCATTTTATCGGAAGAATAAAATTAAACTCTTATGATTTTTGTCTAATAATATGCGAGAGTTTATTAGTTTTTTTATTAGCTTAATATAATTATGCAATTCAAGTTTTTTTTACGTTTCACACATTATAACAACTATATAGGTAAAAGATGACTACTCAAATAAATAACAACTATATAGGTAAAAGATGACTACTCAAATAAATGTCTTATTATCCAAGATGCAATATTTCAATTAAACTTACATAATAGTAGTAAACTCATACCAAGAGCAAGAAATAGAAAGGTATTGCAAATCCTAAAAATACAATAGCAAATTCAAATGATGTTTCTTCATCATTTAGAAGAAAAATAAAAATAAAAATAACAAAGATTACAACAAGAATTACTTGAACCAAATCATCCATTTTTGGTAGAGAGAAGTTAGATGAAGATGAGTGTGTGTTTTGTAGTATAAAAATGATGTATTTATAGAAGGAGATATGGCCATTATAGCAGTTGGGATGATTTTTTTTTTTTTTTGAATGGTATGATGATTGGAATGAAAATTAAGGTTTAGAAGTATGTGACTTGTTTGTGTAAAATATGTTTGTGTTTTCGAAATCTTAAAATAAAGGTTTAAACTAACGAGCATAATCTAGAGAAATTAGAAAAATCTTTAATTTTCTTAAAATTTTGAGTACTAAAATTTTTATTTCGATAAATCATGCTAATTTAAAAAATAACTATCACAAAGAACACGAGTAATTTCAATTGTAACATAACATAGAAGTTTTTATGATTTATTATTACTATTGATATTATCATTATTTTAAAAATTATGTATTCAAATGAATAAATTTGGATACTTAGACAAAACACAGGAGGAAAATAAGGTGAAATAATTTTTCCTTATAAGTGCATGCACGTATTTTAAGAATTATGCATATATTTAGTTTTTTAGTAGAAATAAAACTTAGACGGCTTTATCTATATACACACACACACGCACATATTTATATATATTATTTTTAATATGCACAAATAATAGATGATGGGCTACAACGATATGAATGCGTTTTCTTAGATTGGTAAATGTCATATCATCAATGATGGATTATAGGGGAAATTATTCATAAAAGATGAATTGTTGGGGACGCTATTTAATTAATTATTATTTTTGAAGGTGTTGTATTATTATTGTTTTAAAAGCTTCCTCGGTACGCCTACTATATCTTCTTATAAATAGCGGTTTTATGATATCAAAGATCACACATTGACACATACCATATTATCATGAAAAAAAATTGAGATGGAAAAATCTTCAACTAGACAAATAAAATTCATTTGTTTCTTTTGTGGGTCTAGTATAGAAAAATATCAAGAATTTCTTGAGGTAGCAAGTAGTTTCGGAAACATATTGGCTGCGAGAAAGATTAAGTTGGTGTATGGTAGAGGAGGTTTAGGGTTAATGGGGTGTGTTGCGACTAGTGTATTTTTAAATAAATGTAGTGTGTCAGGGATCATACCAAAAGCCTTAGCTGACATGAATTTCGATGGTCCAATCTTATGGGAGGATGTTATAGTACCTAGCATGCATGAAAGAATAGCTAAAATGTTGTATAATTCTGATGCTTTTATTGCATTACCTTGGGGGTTAGGAACAGTAGAAGAAATTTTCTGCATTGCTTCATGGGCACAGTTAAACATGCACCAAAAACCTATAGAGTTCTACAATGTCAATGGTTTATATGATGGATTGTTGTCTTTTCTAGACATTGCGTGGAGCATGAGTTTATGAAGCCGGCGGCTCGTGAAATTTTCATCTTTGCACATACTGAAAATGAATTGATTGACAAACTTAAAGCATATGTACCAAAAGTATATCTTATTTTGTCACAAATTCAATGGCAGACAAGTAGTGACAATAGTCATGGTAAGAAACGTGCTTTAGATGTAGATACGACACTCCGATTGTAACTCTTTTATGTTGATCAGTGTTTGATGTAAGAATATATATTTTAATCTATATGAATATTTTAGTGAAAAATCTTTGAGTGATTAATGTTTGTCCAAATATTTTAACCAATGGTTATGATACCATACTGTGACGACCGCGCCCCACGAGCCATGCTCTGATCTGAGTTGGTTCAGTGGTGGCCAGCCACTTTACTCAATCCGAACTAAAGCGCAACTCATAAGAAGGGGTCTCACTTGTTCAGGATCGAAACCATACACGTTTTATAAATTATATTTTGATATATACATCGGAAGTCTTGGTATTACAAATAATGTGACTATTTTAATGGTTATGCACTAGTGACAAAACATGAATATTCCAAAATGCACGCTTGAACAATTATTCACTATTTACATGTTGTCATGTTGATTTTATCCTGAGGAATGGACATAAGAAACGAGGAATAAGTCTTTAATGACTTACTGAGATTCATATAAAAGAACTGGTAATGCAAAAATTAACTGTGACCTACTGGATACATTTCAGGAGTGATCTTATCGATAGAAACAGCTCAATTAGACAATTTGATGTAGCAATGGTACTGGAGTTTTCATAGAATAGTTAATGAACTTGTGCTTAACAATAAACAAATTCATCCTTATGACTTCTACTATTCTACCTTATACCTCCCGACGAGGAGCGACCTCGCAAACAATCAAGAGACATCCTCGAGTACATGTCGATCCAACACACGGGTTACAGCCAACTCCTGACTGCAAGCGGCGCCAAGATAGATGGGTATCAAGCAAAATTACTTAAACCGACAGTCATTACTGCCCGCCAGTAACTCGACTCAATCATTGGGCCCAACTTCCCAAAGGCGTCCCAATGGGTATAACAACTAAACAAACAAGCTAGTCAACCGGATAATATTCGTTGCTCCTTAAGCTACATGTCCCGGACATAGTTCATTGCTCTTTGCAGATGAGATTATAATATTGGAGAATTATCATGATTATGAATAGATATGATAAATAATAAATGATTGGATATGATTTAAGGATGAGTAAGAAAATCATGTTATGAGATGAGATGCCAAACAGGATTATGATGAAATATTGGTTGTTCGAGGTTTGGTAATGGAGTAGTGACTTTTCTGTCCAAGTTCCTTAGGGTCGGATGCCAAATGGGGCTAGAACAAATCAAAAATGAAACCTCACCTTAACTCGTATGGGGAACCTTGATGGCGTTGATTAGTTCGTCAAACCTTTAACAAATTTAAATAATATTAATCAACTGAATTTATAATTCACCACAACAAATATTAGTACTTTTTCTTCAATTCTCATGTTGGTGAAATTTAAAACGTTCTTGTTAAGAATGCTGGTTACAATGTAAATCTTAGTAAATAACGCATAAGCTTAATTTATGTCATTACACAAAACATGAAATACTTAGATGGTGAATTTAAAGAAAAATATATTACTTAACTAACTCTATAAAAACTCATCTTTTTAGTCTTTAATCAATTCCAAACTTTTAATAATACACACCAAATAAGTATCATACGAAATAACACCTTAAAAGGTATAACTTAGTCATTTATTACTTTATTTTACATAGTAAGTTTAAAATTGCATATACTTGTTTTATAACTTAAATATAAAGATATAAACATGAGAGGTTTATCAAACATGTTATAAGGGATGATAAATAATCTTATTTGATGGTTAGGTCATAAAGTGGCAAGAATAATCTTGTAAGACTTATGAAAATAATATGTTAAACATGATAAATCTACCATTTAAATGCTATAAATAAGATCAATGTCAATTCATGAATCATGATTATAAATCATAATAATCTAATTATAACTAATACTATATCATGTTAAATTTATGTGTGTGATAAATACATTGAATTATGATGGCGATTAAACTTATATATTAAAAAAACAAAGATTGTGCCAACTAAACTGAAAAATCACTCAGTTTTGGTTTTACCTTTGATCGGACATCCAAATGAACTTGGTTTTCAAATCTTTTTATGCTTTATGGTTTCTAGCATCATTAGAGATGTGGGAATCCAAGATTTTGTAAAAACACAAAGGTTTGTTATGCTAAATAATTCTTGCAACATAAGAGTTGCTATCGGATTTCCTGGCAGCAATTTACGAATTATGGATTATGCCCTCCTAGATCATATTATTTGAGAAAGATGTCTTCATACAAAAGATAGAAGACACCAATGAGAGTATTCAGCCATTGGTCTTAATCAAAAATGATTTTTCTACAATTAGTTACGATTTTCTAAGGTGTAGAATATGTATTTCCTGCGCAGTAGTTTTGGCGTCTTTTTGGGTAGAAATTGACAAGATAAAAATCTGGAAAAATTATTTTCCGAACGAAAACACAAAAAATGAACAACTTTTATTTCTTCTTACGTTTGCAGAATCGGATTATTTTGGGCTGCAAAAAATGGTGAAGAATGGTGAGTACTTATAGGCGAAAATAGTAGTTTAATCATATTTATTTAGGTCCTACCTTGATTATTTTATAATAAATCACAAAAATCTTTTAATCATGCTCTTAAGGATGTCATGGATTAGCTCATCAAAAAAATGTCATGGCTTACTTCATCAATTGGTTAATTGCATATCAAGTCCCTCAATTATTTATAATTAAAATTCAAATAGGTATAATTATATTTCTTTGTTACATACATATTTATTTATATAATTTTTCTAGATAATTCGATCATCTTGGTTAAGATTTGAAATTGAAATATATGTTTTAGGATTAGAGACCTATAAAAATAATAAAAGACTAACTTTTAAGTTTAGGGACTAAAATGCAAATTTTTCTAAATATTTAGGATCAAAAATAGAAATTTTCAAAAGTTCAAGAACTAAAGTATAAATTTATTTTCTTCCTAATTTTTGGGGCGTTACAAAAACTGAATGTTGTAAAAAAAATGATAACTCTTATGTAACAAAAACTGAAGGTTGTAAAAAAAATGATAACGACGGCACTGAATGTGGCAGCACAAGACTCCACACACCACAGTAACACCATTATCAGCAGCAGATTAGGCAAGTACAAAGGACTTGAATGTTGGCAATACATTCATCATATACTCCAACACCCCAATTCTTTAAGCATACTTGTTTACCAACCTGCATTCAAGGGATAACACCAAGTGATCAGTGCTACTGAATGTAAGGCAATCGAAACCCCAAACACCCAGTAGAAAGGACCACTATCATGTGCCCATTAGCCAAAAAACAACAAAAACGTGTAAATAGGCACAACTAAATATCACTGAAGCTATCAACATCATGAACTTCATCTTCTCCACATGCCCAGTAAAAACTTTAACATGGATAAGTCACAACTGAATAAACATCAAAGCAGTGAACTCGGTGTACCCTAGCTTCTCCTGATGTTAGGTTAATAAGTTCAGACCAATATTAGAGTTTTATTATACTTTTCAAACAAATATGTGAATCTGCTAACTCGAATGATTTGTAAATCACAGAATTAAACCTCACAACCAAATATGCTAAATAAATATGAATGAGACTCAAAAAAGAAGAAAACAAAAAGGAAACAAAAAAAATTGCAGACACACCACAAACAGTAAAGAATGCTAGACAATGGTGTTATGTCAACATTGGTGATCCAACATTCTCACATAACGCACATGCCGAGATACTTCCTCAAACTGAAGAATCACTTACTATCCAAGGGCTTAGTAAACATATCAGCAAGTTGATTGTTTGTCTCAATATGCTCAATGTCAATCAATTTATCCTCAATCATGTCTCTCAAGTAATGATGTCTTATATATATATATATATATATATATATATATATATATATATATATATATATATATATATATATATATATATGTGTGTGTGTGTGTGCTTTGTGCTAGAATGTTGAACATGATTTCTTGAGATACTAATGGCACTAAGATTGTCACAAAACATAAGGAGAGTATCATTATCTAGCTCATAGTCCAGCAGCATGTGTTTAAGCCATACCAGCTGGGTCAGCAGCTATATATTCAGATCCAGTTGTAGGTAGTGACACACAATTCTGTTTCCTGCTGTACCATGAAACCATATTATTTTCCAAATAGAAACAGCCCCCACTTGTGAATTCCTGTCATCTACATCACCTGCCTAATCAGAATCACTAAAACCAACAAGATTAGTATTTATGTCATATGAGTACCAAATGCCTAGAGATAAAGTTCTAGATATATATCTCAGTATTCTCTTCACAGCAATCAGGTGAGATTGCTTTGAATCAGCATGATACCTAGTACAAACACACATAGAATACACATTATATGGTATAGTGACAGAAAGATACAACAAGTTACCAATCATAGATCTGTACAGTGTGGGTTCAACATTGTTTCTGGTGCCATCTCTAGTAATCTTCACAGAAGAAGACATGGGAGTTATATAAGGCTTTGACTCATGTAAATCAAACCTCTTAACGAGGTTCACAACATAATTCTCCTGGTTCAGGAACATGCCATTCTCCATTTTCTTCACTTGCAGTCCAAGAAAGAAATTCATCTCTCCAATCATGCTCATCTCAAAAGTACATGTCTTGGACTCAATAAAATTGTCTAAAGCAGACTTGTTAGTAGATCCAAAACTATCTTTAAGAGCCTAATTCACGTTCTTAGGTTCTATGGAAGATACAAAACGTGAAGCATTCCCAATAGTATATGTGGTAGCCATACAAATACACAACCTTATTGTATCCCTGTAATTTAACCTATCTTTGTTGTGTGTTCTGATGGTACCACTACTTTGACCAATTACTTGAGTAGCTGGATGGTTCTTCTGAATCCAAGCCGGGGGATCTCTTCTAGATTCAAGAGCAGTTTCTTCAACAGAATCAGAATGTGCAGATGTTGGCATGTCATTCTCTGTTTCCAATGTTGGGGTAACATCAAAAATGTGAAGCTCCTCCAGCTCAACATTTGGCTCAATCACAAGTTTAGTTTCTCTAACTCTAGTATTTGATGTAGAGGTAACACTGTATGTGTCTAATGTTGGAATAACACTATCTGTTTCCAATGTTGGGATAACATCAGAAACAAAAAGGTCTTCAGTACCTCATCACTAGTCAAATCATCAAATACCACATTAACAGTTTCCTGGATTGTATGCAATCTAGGATTGTAAACCCTGAAAGCAGAACTGTTTGGAGGATAGCCAACAAGAATACACTTTTCACTTTTTGGACCAAACTTGCTCAAATAATCTCTATCATTTAAAATATAGCAGTCGCATCCAAACTCATAAAAGTGTGAAACATCATGTTTACTACCCTTCAAGATTTCATATGGACTCATAGTAGTTCCATGTTTAAGATAAACTTTATTAATAATATGACATGCAGTGTTCAAAGCTTCCGCCCAGAGTCACTTAGATATGCTCCTAGCATTTAAAATTGCTTTAGCCATCTCTTTAAGAGTACTCTTCGTCCTCTCAGCAATGTCATCCTGCTGAGGTGTCTTAGGTGCAGAAAATTCATAGAAGATGCCATTTAAATAAAAAAAAAATTGCATTCTCAAATTCTTTTCCATGGTCTCACCTAATTCTTTCTAAAGAAGTGTCATGCAAGTGTTTAATGTAAAGCTTTGAATGTGTGGAATGCTTCATATTTTTCTTTCAAGAATTTAACCCATGTATATCTTGAATAATCATCAATAGTGACAAAAGCATACTTCTTACCACCTAGACTACTGACCTCCATATGACCCATTAGATCCATATGCAACAGTTCAAAACACTTGTTGGTTCTAGGTATAGAACTTTGTACATGTACATGTGTATGAACAGAATTGGTTTTTTTACCTTTTAGGCAACCTCCACACACAATTTTACCCGGACTAGACAGCTTTGGAAGTCCTCTTACAGCATCTAGCTTCTATAGTTTCTCGAGATTTCTATAGTGCTCATGTCCAAGCTTCTTGTGCCAGATTACGGATTCATCAATGTTAGCATGAAAGCATTCTACTTCATCTTGAGCAAGATATTAGTTGTCTCTTGATCTTGCACCTGTCATAACGTGGACATTGTCACAATCAAACACATCGCATGAATATATATCAAAAGTAACTAGCAAATTATCATCACAAAGTTGACTAATGTTAATTAAATTTGCTTTCAACCCATCAACCAATATGACATCCTTAAGCGGTAGAAATCCTTCAATGTTTAAAACTTCTTTTTCAATTATGTTTCCTTTGGTGCCTCCTCCATAGGAGATAGTCCCAGTGGTTAAGAGAATCACATCTTTCAGATTTTCCTTATTTCGAGTCATGTGTCTTGAGCGTCCATTGTCAAAATACCACTTACCTGCAAGGTTAGAGTACACAGCAGAGAAGACAACATTGCAAATAATTTTTATCTTAGGAGTTTTCAGTTTATCTAACCAAGTTCTACTTCTCTGTCGTTGGTCTAATTTTGGGACAACACTGGAAACAGATGATGTCTTAACATCAATATTGCTATTATTAACTATTTTCTTTTCCAGCACCTTCTTATATTTTTTACAATAAAGCTTAGTGTTAAATTGAAAACATTATTACAGATATCAGTAGTTCTTTTTTCCACGTTAGAAGAATTTTCACAAACTTGATTACTACATTCCTTAACAAAACTCGCATTAAAAAACACAGAGGAAACAACCTTGGGGGTATGTTTTTCATCATGCCACATACCACTTGTACCTTGATTTCTCATGCTGAGTACCTCATCAAGTTTAGAAGTACCTGAGTTCCAATTGGTTGGGGTCTGTTTAGCCTTTTAAAGCTTGATTTTTACCTTTTCCAGTTCAGATTCCTTTTTGTTAAGATCAATTTCATACAATACCAACTGCTCCTTTATCCATTCATGTAACGATAGGTGATCTTCAGCTCTTCAATGATTTCATCTTGGGATATTTTTTCTTCATCTAGATCTATAGTGCCATAAAAATAATCAAAGTTAGATTCATCGATATCAGACAAGAAATAATACAAGAGCTGTATTTATTCCAATTTCCAAAGAAAATCTCTTGTTCTGTTGTTGGATCCTGAATGTTAGAGTAACATTGAGATCTGTGGCAGTTCTAGGAGTCTTCTTTTGTCCTGTAAATATGAGCGAGCAGCGTAGCTGTATGAATCTCATCTGATTGTCCTTCAGCTTCAATATGTGATCCGGAGCTGAAATCGTCGTCATCATCACCATCGTTATTCTGAGAATTTGAGACTAATAACGCAAGACCTTCCTATTTACATGGTTGTGATGTGTGTTCCATCTCGTAGTATCTAATCCAAACACCAGTGACATTGGTGCTTGGCTCTGACGCCAATTGAAATTGTGGGATCGGGATTGATACTAATTTTAGCACAATGTCGTCTTAACATCTGTTAACAGTAGTTAACGTTTAACACCAATCTTCTTGATAGAGGAATATACAGCGGAAATTAAAGGACACAAGAAGATATTTTTCAGTAGTTTATAAGTAATTATAAACCACCTAGCCGTACTCGAAATAACCAATAAAGGTTTTATCAAAAACGTTCCTCACAACAAAATCACTCACGCTCTTTTGTAGCTCGGACAACAAAGCAGACAATGATTTTCTCCTTAAACCTATGAACTAGATTTAACTCGACTATCTACAAACTTTGCAAAGCAAGACAAAACAATCCAACTCTAATGATCTAATCACTATGATTATTTAGCACAATTGTCTTGTGTTTGTCTTGATGTACTCCACAACTTTATATAGGTTTCTTGAACTCCAAGGTATGTTGTACACAATTAGGTCACTCTCAGTGTTCTGAAACTCGGCTCGGTGAGCGACCCGGTGAGGCTACCGGGTAGAGGGTCAACAGGTCGGACCGGTCGGACCACTGGGTGGACCGGTTTGTTGACTAAAGTCAACATTCAATAAAATATATAATAATAAAAATTAATTGTATAAAAAATTATAAGATTATGAGAAATATTTGAAGTCACTAATATTTTGTTATATTATAAGAAATATAAGAATATGGTTATCACAAAACTGGGACTTGAACACGTGACCTCTAACAAAAGAAGTTCTTGGAAAGTAGTGGAAACCATTGAGCTATCCAACAATATAATAAATAATTCAACAAACTATGCATTTAATACAAACTAAAAGAATGTTTTGGATTTTTAAATGTTGGCCAAACGTATCACAAAATTTAATACAAGAACAACAATATGTGACACTAAAATCTAGAAATGGAATTTAGCATCGGACGAAATACTATGCAAGAAATTCTCGAATGCATGCTCGTTTTGTTTCAAACTCAAATTAAGTAAGGAAAACAGCGTTTTTTTTGAAAATTTGTTGGCCCAAACCGCCGTAGGCAGTTTGCGGTGGATAGATCTCGTCGAGATACCCCAAATCAAAAAAAAAATGCGTCCAAAATGGACGCTCCTACGCAAAGTTATGGCCTTTCAAAGTTTAGTATTTTTTTCCTTCATTTTTTTCAATATTTTCGAGGCAAGTTTGTAATTCTCAAAAAATTATGGACTGTCTCGTAATTTTCAGAACAAAAAAAGTAAAAAAAAAAGTAAAAAAAAAGGGGGGGGGGGGGGGGGGCTGCCCGGTTCGAACCGGGCAACCGGGTTACCGGGCGAACTGGCCGAATTCGCCGGTTCGCCCGAGGCTCCTTGCAACCCGCTACATGAGAGGAATCGGCCCGGCCAGGCTACCGGTTCCCGGTTGAACCGGTCCGACCGGCCGGTCCGGGACGGTTTTCAAAACAGTGGTCACTCTTGTAGCTTCCTTGTTGAACTCTACTTCCTTCTTAAGCTCGTTCTCCTTTTTGAATAATTGTTTCCTTTATTAGAGTTCTAATAAGAAAATGCCTCTTCTTCAATTCAACGATCATCATGGAAAGATTCCTAGTTGCACTCCAAAACTTTCCTTCCTTGAAACCGTGTTGTGTATACTGTTCTTCTCAGCTTGAATTATGGAAACTTCAACTAAGAAAACTTGTAATGCTTTTCCTTACGATTAAGATACGTTTCTGGACATAATCAAAGACAACTAAAATCATGAAATTTGATTAATAGGTGAATAAAAGCAAAACTTAAATATCTGCAAATTAAACTTAGGATGTTAGAAAATTTCTCGTTTGAATGTTATCCCAACATTACAATTACAATGTTTATCTAACATTAGCCAAACAACTTGCACTTCCATACATTAATTGAACCATGTTATTGGAAAGTAGTTTTGTACGATATAGTTTCTCTTTGATGTAGAAATTAATTAACACGTTGAAGATAGTTCAGTTTTATATTGTTAATTATGGTAATAATTATCAAAAAGGAAACAAGAAAGTTTCAGGGCTAGCAGCCTACAAATTAATTAACACGTTGAAGATAGTTAAGTTTTATATTGTTAATTATGGTAATAATTATCAAAAAGGAGTTCACTATAATTCAGAAAATGTATCATTTTATCACCAGAAAACACTCGAAAGTCCTGCATAAATAATTTTTTGTAACGTATCCTTGTTTATCAAAGGGATATTTTTTGTGATCATAGTATAACCGAACAAATGAAGATATTATCTCTTATTATAAGAAAACTTCATTATCTAGCCTCCAATTGGAAGCAGTAACCAAATTATCTTTGATCAATTTTTTGGTGGCATCTTATGCCACAATACGATACCGCATTTGTTTCAATGAACCAACATGTAGAACTGAGAGATGTTTTCTCTCCTAATTTTATTTTTTGTCATTCCGACCCAAAAACTATATTTTGTAATTTAGAAAAACTGAAATGAAATTAGAACATCATTAACCAAATTAACGAGAGAATTAAATTACGGTTAAGTCAAAAATAAAATACATTCTATATTTAATTTTCAAGAAAATAAGCATGGCCAACGTAATATTAACCAGTGGGGTTACTCTTTACAAAGTTATATAACTTACGTAAAAGGATTAGCAATAACCTGAGAATGGTTACAAATGTTTCACCGTTTTGTCATTCATATGTATTCTCAACTTGACCAATCGACAGGTGTTTTGGCAAGTCACCAAAAGCCAAATGGACCACCATGAAAGACAACAAGACAAATCTAACAAAATTCGTGCAGGAAAATACGGGTGATAATTTTCCTTAAAAGTAAGCAATTATCTAGAATATGTAAACACAGATAACGAGTATTATATTACAGGTTTAAAAACTCTCACAACGACTATATTCAAGAGTTTGATCCTCATAGATACTTCTCTTCACAGATGATGCTCAGTGCCAATTTCTCACTGCCACCATTTCTTCTCTGACAAAGATATAAGCTGCACATTTTTGCAAACAATAAAGATCAGTTGTAGGGGTACCAAATGCTACACAGAGACAACATAGTATTTGGGGATATTTATCTTTACACCCTTAGAGAGAGATTAATTGGTTTCTCTTACAGAAACATATGCTACTACTTATTTAAGTACACGGACGTCAGTCGATAAATAGGGAAAAATAAATATATTACGGATAGGACGGACCTCTTGAAGCTTGAACAAACACACCCCTTCAAATCTAAAAATACATATTTATGCATGCTTTTAGGAGGTGGCTCTACGATTTGTTCAAGCAGTTGCAGATGTCTAATTATCCCAAATGTTTTTAGTACAATATATCGTATACACAAACTCCAATGACACCATTGAAAGAGACATTATTATTTCACAAGAACCTTAAATTTGTGGAGAATGTTTCTCCTTCTTGGGAAACCGTGAACCTAATCATTGGCGATTAACAAATTTGTTTCTATCTATGGTGAAGGATCAACAAGTGACAAATTTGTTAAGCCGTTAGTTGGTTAACCTTAAAAACATAGGAAATTAATTGCGTTTATTAAATATAATAGAATAAAAGCCAAATAAGTTGCAGCAAAAATGAAATCACAGGACTTGCGTTCAGTTCAGTTTGTGTTCATCACGAAAGAGGCAGAAAGAAGTTTGAATGCTACAAAGTCAAAGAAGCTGAAAGAAGTTTGAAAGCTACAAAGACATCACTTTTAGAGAACATAAACAGCCACTACATCAATGAAAAGTCAAAATTCATTCCAGAAAATAAACTATGGCCAACAACTACAACTAATGCTTAAGAATCAAGGAGGGCACGCACTAAAGACAAGCAAATGACGTATAGTGATTCTAAACAAATGAACATTGTACCGGTCTGAGAAAAGATAAAGAATATTTATCAGAGAAACATGCGATGAAAATTGAGTATCTGAAACAATGAAGCATAATATAAGGCAATGCATTCTGGTACAACAAATTTTGGATTAATCTAGATGAAAACAAGGAACTTTTTTCCAGGAAAACATATGAGGCATATTGGTTTAGCTTTGAGTGTCAAGTGTCGTAAACATCCAGCACAAAACACGTCACACAATATTAAAGAAACTCTGTGTTAATGCTTCACTGGATTGCTTCGATAATTCAGATGCTTAAACTCAGAACATGTGCTAACAGGTCATCATGGATTTGTTAGCTACTTCAGGTACCACATTTCAGATGAAAATGTCCCAAGAGTCTACTATCTTGAAAGTGTAAAGATCACGCGCTAATTCGTTCCCCCCAAACTGACATAGCTACTAGCTTCAGCTCCTACCAATATTGAAGAAAAACTCGATTTGAAAAATGAAGAACATACCAACGAAGCACGTAATTCAGTGCACCTAATTATTCCATATAGTGCTGATATTATATTTGCAGAAACACAAAGTCTTTTTTGCACAAACTATGCATTCTTGGCAAAAACAAATGAAATGAATTAAGGAGAGTTATTTTTATAACCAACCTGACGAGCGACTTGTGCCAATCGTCTACTCTCTCTCGACGACTCTGTTAACAAGCTAGATATTGGTCGCTCCTCTTGATCGCTATTTGGGTTATCTCCTGTTTCCTTTTCTATCTCAAGAGACCCATTCACATCAGAATTGCTTAAAGTGTGTCTCTTTCGCTTCCTTTGAAATGTGTATTTGATAATTCTTTCCTTAGTTGATGTGCTAGCAAGCCCCTGAGCTGTATCGGATGAAGTCTTCTCTACCTTGCTCAATGGAATTTTCATCGTTTCACTTTCACCTATTATTTCATATTTAGGGGTCAATGAACTCTCTGGAAATCCCGTTTCCTCTGTTACAGGAACCATATCTTCAATTGTTTCTTCATGCTTTTTCATACTTTTCACACCAAAAACTTCCACAAATCCAGTTTCTCTCTCACATGATTCGTCATGCTCTGGTTGTTTTTGTGGTTCACCTGTATATGCTGAGATGCTTTGAGTTGCACTCGGAGAATTTTCACGAAAAAGAGAACTGTCTTCCACTGAAATAGGACAAGTTCTCATAGAAAGTTCAGGTGATAGAAGAGGATGTTTCGTAGTCAGAGGAGCTATAACTTTTCTTTGTCTAGAAGTTCTCTTCTTTTTCTGAATAACAGATTTAAAGCCACTAGTCTTGGTACCTGTCACTAGCTTCTTCTGAGGTTTTCCTAAAGATTTTGCCCCAGAATCCGGTACTTTGCGGCAGCAGGTACCTTTACCTTCTCCCAGTTTCATCACAGTTTTCTTGTCCTTCATTCTATCAGTTCTTGAAGAGTTACATACTTCCCTGTCTGACAGTTTCCTCTCACAAGCCCGAATTCTTTGTGTGCGTCCGTTTCTGTACAACCCAGGCTCTTTACCTCTCAATATTATAGACGGCAACTCTCGATTCCGAGTATACACTCCACAAGTGCAAACTCCAGTTTTGTAGCATTTGTGACATTCATTTCTTAGACTCCGATATGGAAAAGTTACTTCAGAAGCTACAGAAAATACATCTCCTGATTTTGGAGGAAGGAATGAACTAAGTTGATACGAAAGAGTATCATTCTCTACTTGTAAATCTTTAGGATAAAACTTTTCAGGTTCATTTTCTTGCTGAAAATTGTCATTCTTCACTCTATCCAGTTCAGCCTGCACTTCTCTTAATTCTCCTCTGAGATCCCTTACAATATCCTCAGCTTCATTAAGTTGAGCTTCGAGTTCTTCAGCCTTCTTCTGTTGATTCAATGATGCTGCTTCTGCTTCACTAATCTGTAAAGTATGCCAAATATGTCAGTCAAATAAAAGTGACAGCAAGACTTCGTGTGTGAAAATAAGTAGAGGGTGAATTACATAGGAGGCAGTTTAAACTCTGATTTTGTGCATTTGTATGATAGAAGTAACTCTGACATTCCACAGGGATGAAAAGTTCAAACTCAAAAAGGAAAGAAATGCTATCTCCTCCAAATGTTACAAGATACTCAAAAACTGAAATTTGAAATGTGAAATATGAAACAGCATGATAACCAGTTACATATCATGTGATTGATCGAGTGAAAGGTAATAGTGGCAAGTAAATAAATCCATATGCAACTTCATTCCTTAAAGTTTGTCATGTTGATAAAATAGGTAAACAACATAGTGACCGAGAAGGGGTAGGTCTAAATTCTACATAATTCAGACCGAAGGGGGCCTTACAGCTGCTTGTACACGAATTAAAATTTCCTCTCATTCTTATAAGAGTCTATAATTACACAGCATGCTCCAAACCAAGATTCTTAGGAATCATTGACCTATTTCACATCAATAAGTGAAGAAGCTAGACCAAACCATCCCTTAGAATCAGGTATTATGTGCAAGGTTTTAGAGTATACTTTTGTGGGTTTTAAAGCACTTGGAACAAATCTTTGACGACAAGAAAGTATACATAATGTTTTCAGGCGTTGGCATCTCTTGAAAGTACCAATGATGGGATATAAATTATTTTCTTCTGCAACTTGATGATCTACTTTAACAGTAGATGAAGGAAATTGACTGATATTAGTCCTGCACTAAACATGAAAATACGGAAAAACAAAGTGGACCAAAATCTATGAAGTATGTACCAGTCAAACAACAAAATATGTTATTTTATGCTAGATACAGCAAAAGTAGTTTATTTCAGAATCCTTCATTAATAAATAAATAAATAAATAGAGGTGTTAGCTGGCTAATGTTCTCATATATCTTCTGCATGTGCGATGAACCTTAGATTAAGTACCAGAATTCCAAGACCTGAGTCATTCCAATATCATGCCTAAGCTGGTGGCGGTGGAAAGTTACTGTGGACATTGGGCAAGCTTTCTAGATGTTCCATTGTGAATTGTGTTTAACTTAGGTAGCACCTTATCAAAAGTACAACATAAAATATAAGAGAGAATGGAAGAAACAGAAAAATCAGGGACCCGTAAGGGTAAGGAGGAATTACTTTTAGTTCTGTTGCAGCAAATGAGGTGTGGCAAAAAGGAGTTTTCCATGCTTTGAGTTTAGTCAAAAATGAGGAAATGGAGTAGAAAAAAGGCGACAAAGAACAAAAAGATGACAGAAACATTTCATTTATCGTCATGTCAAGCCACTAAATGCGGTTCCCAGGAAGACACGCCAGCTAGCATCGCTTCACCTCACTGACAAAGAAAATGAGATGACTGACAAATCTAGTGCAGCGTGACATTTGGAAGCCTTTGGCATATCGAGCAACTATGGAATTTGAAACGTGTCATTGCAGTTGGCTGTCACTCAACAGACAAAGAGTTTGTGTCAACAAAAGAACTATTTCAAACAATATGATCATTTCTGCATATACATACAGAATTTATGGATGAAAGGGTCTCAAAACAATGCATGCATATCCAACTTTCACATGCAAAGTAACTATGCCAATTAGGATACAAAGTACAAGAATGAGTCCTCTAGAACCGGCCATTCATTTCAAGAAAAACTATACAAATCCAAATCAATCTCAGTAAGTTGCAGAAATCATGAGCGATCAAGCTCCAAACATACACTGCACATATGCATGAGGAAGGTGCCTTCCTCTTCACGGGGATACTCTTTCATCGATAAACACTTTTGCCCCAACGTCTGGTGCCCTTACATCCGCGAACCGGAATGCCTTAACTCCAGAGTTCCCGTCATTTTGTTTCAAATGAAGCTAGATTGCTACCCCCGAGAAAGGGAGCAAGAGCAGAGCAAGCACATTTCATTAGAGATGATCCGCCTGTCCAATAACATTTATACTAGCAAGCTAACAGCTGAGTCAAAACCAGCAGGTCTACTTCCGCGAGGAATCAACATTCAAGTCAATCTACCGAGTGTACTTTCACAAATCAGAAATCAACAACCAAACTACCCAAAAAACAAAGTAGAGCATATAAATTTATAGCAACGAATACAGTCTTCCACAGAAATCAATCCCGCTCAAAGCAAAAGAAACCAACAACCCTTTCATCAACATGTTTCATCTGAAAAATCAATGTAAAGAACTCCCAACTCCTAAAAGAACATGGTTCACATCAAGAAACAAGAAATGTGAGTTAGCAATTCACCTTAAATTCCATTATTTTCTTGAGGCGTAGCAGCATCCTCACTCCCTCTTCTTTTGAAACCTTTAGCTCGTGCTGGTACAGCGCTGCTTTCTTCTCCGATGACATAACCCTGGCCGCTGCCTCCTTGGATATATTGAAGATTATATCGGCATACGCCTTCTTCAAGGCCATCAATTTCTACACTCAAAAAAAAAAAAAACCCCATTTAAGTACTTACCCAACAATCAAGAAACCACAAACAATCAGGCCATACATTTCAAAGAGTTACAAAAGATCACAACTTTATCTCCCCATTTCAAAACTTAAACTGAAATAAGTGAAGATAAAGACACACAAATATATATATATATATAATCAAAAACGGAGAGGATCGGATTCCCAAGTAATCAACAAACAAATGCAGGAAAAGAAAAAGAAGAAAAAAACGGTTAAGAGAATGGGTTTAGGTAGTTGGTGGGGCCGTTGTGACGAGTTAAACAAAAAGAGAGTAAAAGGGGTTGCGCCGCCGTGAAAAGGGTGGCGTAATTTTACCTCATCGGCGTCCATAGAATCAAAAGCGACTTCACTTCGGGTCTTTTGAGGTTTTTGTTTTTCGTACGAGTGAGTTTGTGTTGGTTGTGAATTTATTAACTTTGGTTTGCAGCATAGTGTATAGCTGTCTGTCTGTTATGAACTGAAAACTCTCAAACTCTTGTTTTACTAATTTGCCCCTGAACGAACAAGGGAAAATAATCTCGATTTGCTATACTTTGAATTTGAATTTTTTTATTATCTCATTTAGTAGAAGGTATTATCGTTGGATCTCTTGAAATTGTAAGTAAGAATTTTTGTTTTAGGTTTTATAACTTATATTGTAGTATATTTCAATACTATTGAACTTGTAAAGTAGATTGTTGCTTGTTCATATCAATTTTTTTAATTCAATGTTGTACTAAGTGTATTAGACGAGTCTGATAATAGTTTTATCACAAGATTCGGTTCTACACGTCGCAAACAACCTTTAAGATCGAACTAAAAAAGCACCATGTGATTAGCAGTTTAAACAACTTGTCAATATTTATATGTTTGATGGACGTTTTAATGAGAAAATTGAACGAATCTATTTTGTTTCATGTGGAAAAAAGAGCGGGTTAAGAAAGAATATAATGATGATTAAATTATATATTTTTAAGAGTTGAAATATATATGTATATATATACATATATAATATAATAATATAGTATTAATGAGATATTTAGTGCTTATACTTTCTTATTGTTGTTTTTGAGAAAAAATGAATGTATTAATTATAAGTATATATCATCGTTAGAAAACGACTAAACTAGTTTTATATGAACATTGAACATTTATCAATTTTCATGGATCAAAGTTTCGGTTTCGTACTACGTTTCAGTCTATCAAATATTAGAAACGTTTCAAAAAGTTTCGGAAACGTTTCAAAAAGTTTCGAAAACGTTTCGAAAAGTTTCGCATACATTTCGAAAACAATATAAAGCATAAAAAACAAGAATATGTGAATTGATATTTGTTAAAATATCCAATAGAAAACATCTAACAACGTCTAACATACCAAGATATTTGATAAAATTTATTAATATTTAATAAATCTAATAGCGCATACATTGGGTTATGATAGCTTATTAAACCACTTAATTTCCTATGATAGCTTATTAAACCACTTAATCTCCTTCTTGATTAAGAGATTAGAATATATGTCTTCAATAATTCACATTGAGCTAATTCTTACAATGTTCCACACATGACACTAATATAAGACATTTTGATTTTATATTTGATCGTTCTAATATATTGCCATATCAAAGCATTAAATAAGCACCATAAGAACAAACAAATGTCAAATCACTTGCCACTCATAAACAAAACAACTGTAAGAAACTTTAAGAATGGTCAATTGTTGTAGCGGCAAAACTGCATGACCGAAATAGTTCGGTGGCTGAAAATTCTGAAAATATTCGATCGTTTCGTACGAAACGGCTCGAATTTTTAAACCATGGTTGTTTTGTTTTTAGTATGCATCAATTCAAATACGGTGTTCTTTTGTAGTACACTGATTTTTTTGGTGTTTATTATTATTATTATTATTATTATTATTATATATATATATATATATATATAAACGAAGAATCAAATTAATATAATACCTAGAATGGTAGGAGGGCAATTATGGAAATACAGGTTTAGTGCACAAAGCGGGGCAGTTTTGTGGGTTTTCCTTTTTGGTTCTCGGTGCGCGCCGTTGAGGTGGGCCAGGAGCAGTATAAGACCTTCTGACGTGGAAGAGTTGCAAACGTGGCGTGATGCATGCAAATGATCTATTTGGAGAGGAAAACATTTACAATATTCTTTTTTATAAAATAAATATTTATCTCAATTTTACCTCAGGCATTTTATTTTATTTTCTATTTTGCTATCAAAACTGTAGATCTATACCCTAAAAATATCAAATTATCATAAACAAATAGCCTAAAAATATCATAACATAAATATAATGAAAACTTTTGAATCTATCATTTTTTTGAGAGACAATCTGATTAAGTGACTACTTACTAGTTATCTTAAATCATCAACATTATTATCAAAAAATTAAAAGAATTATTTCAAAGAAAAATTAGTTGAATTAAATACCACATGCTCGAAATAACATAAAGAAAGATAGTTAGATAGATGATTAGAAACATAGGTAATATGCATGTCGTCTTTTCAATATATAAAATGTGGTAAATAATTTTAAAGAAAAAGAAGAGGAACATCCCTATATTTGTTCATATATCTCGTCTTGTGTCTGTAATAAAACAATTGATGGAGTTGCTATACATGGTGTTAACAGGTTGGATATTATTCCCTATTTAACAGATTTATTTTTGGGTCAGAACGCCCTGCCCGTGATTCAAAAACGATGGTTTTGTGGAAGGAACAAGAGGTGCGAGAATATTTCTTCCTTTATTCACTGAACTTTTCCTCCTCAATCTCTGTGTGTGTATCTTTTTACGTGTATGGCCGAAGTTATCTTTCTTCAATCGCTCACCTCCCTTTATATAGACTTTTTTAGGTACATGTGTCGTTGTGCATGCGTTTTAGTAAGTACAGGTGTCGTAATGTTAGTACAGGTGTAGAAAATTAAGATAAGGCATATCTTTAATCTATTAGATGCTCACTAGGCCGATCTTTGTGTCTTCTGATGACTCTGAGGGCCTTTGAGGGACTGTTTTTCATGATGCCAGTTTTTCGAGGAGCTCTGCTTTTGGTGAGGGACTGTGAGAACATTTAGGATGTTCCTCTGGTGGTGCTACTGCTTTGGCAAGGGTTTATTCGGGATAAGGACTGCGGTACGGGTTCTCCGAGGGGGTTTGCTTTATCTTTAAGGTTTGGATTCGATCTCCGAGGGTTTAACTTGGTTTCCGAGGACTTGACGTAATCTCCGAGTGCTTGACTTGGTTCCCGAGGACTTGACGTAATCTCGGAGGGCTTGACTTGGTTCCCGAGGACTTGACGTAATCTCCGAGGGCTTGACTTGGCTTTCGTGAAGTAGTATTTTAGTGTCTAAGTCCTCGGAGAATATCTTCCAGGGCTCTAGTATTTAGTTCTGACTTTGTTCTGAGAATTGTTCATCAAGTGATGGTCCGAGGGCAGTTTATGTTGAGGAGTGTTCAGCAAGGAAGTATTCTCGTAAGCTTATAGGACTCGGGGTCCGTTGTGGTCCCTCTTGGCGCATTGATGGATATCGGAGTTGCGCGAATCCATCGGGGTTTGCTCTCTTTTCGATGCCGCGTTGATATATGTTTTTTATTCACCGTTGACTTTCCAAGGGACACTTAGATGTCTTCTCGGATGTTCCTCTGTGCCTTTCTAGGTCAGTGACCGAGGGGTAGGGTAACATCCGAGAGGCCTCCTTATTAGGAGTGGGTACATCTCATCGGAAGTACTCGTGTCAATAGTATTGTCCATTTATTAATTCCCGTAATTAGGATTAATATTCTTTTTAACCTCCTATTTATTTTTATGGTTAACACTAACCCCCCCCCCCCCCCCCCCCCAAATTTCAATCGCCTTCGTAGAGGCGAGGGAATTTTTATTTTATGTCCTCAGTGAGGCGAGGGGTTAGTCCAAGCTCTTCCTTCCGAGATACCAGTCTTTTGGCATTTTTTTGAGGGAATATGCATATAATCATAATTATTTAAAAATGGATCGAAGGGGATTTTACCGGATTGCCCTTGAGGGTTCTGCCCCAACACATGCGGTGGATGCGGAGCGTCCGTTGCAGGTAACCGTTGACCATTTAAAACTTCAAAATATCTGACCGTTTGTAACGGTCAGACTATTGATGGCGTGGCGCGTGGATACGTGGAGCTTTAAATATGCTCCACGTTTTGAGGGTTTGTGACCGTTGTCACTTTTACTCCTATAAATAGGAGAACTATTCCCCTTCCCTTCTCACTTTCACAATTTTCTCTCGCGGTGAACTTCTTCCAGAGCAAAAAATCTTTCCTTCTCTTCTTCTTCTTCTCTTTTCGCACTTTAACCTTGTAGCAATTCTACGCGCATTTTCTCTTTTTTCCTTTTCGGATAAACACTCCTTGAATTACTACACAAATGGCTTATTCTGCTAACGTTGATCCCATCGCTGCTTCTACCACCGTCGTAGTTACAACTCCGGTTGATTCTTCGGCGATTTTGGGGGGTGTTTCCACAGGGGTAGTTACTCGTAAGCGTAAGGGATACACTTCTGCTGCTGCCGAGGGCGGCGCCGCCTCTTCTAAAAAGGCTAGGGTTCCCAAAGCGAAGAAGGCGGCCACTCGGGATTTTGCTAAAATTGAGAGGGTCCCCAGCATTGCTACTCGTGAATAGGTATTGGAGCTATTCAACTCCACTGGGGCTTTTCAAAAGAATATGGTTTTCCAAATTCCGAAGAAGGATGAGAGGGCTTGTTATCCTCCTCGGGGGATGGTGACTGTCTATTTTGCCCAGGTGAGATATGGGTGGCGTTCATTCATGCCACCCTTCTTCTACGAAGTATTCAAGGCCTGAAATATCAGTCCGAGTCAAATGGTTCCTAATGGGTTCGCCGCTCTTTGCATTTATGTCTTCTGGTGCCAGGTAAACGGGTTGGAGTGTGGGGTGGACCATTTCTTTTCTATTTTTGATGTGGTAGTCTCACCCGGAGGGTATCCGTTTTATCACGTTCGTCATCGGGACAATTCCCGAAATTCCACGAAGAAGATATTGGACGCGTCAATCACCTCGCACAACGTTTGGAAGAACAAATATTTTTTCGTGCAACCCGCTCAAGGCAAATGGGATATGCCTTTCGACTGGAGAGAGGGTGCAGCTCCCGTGCACACCCTGGACTCGGAGATGGTTTTGTCTCCCGTGATTTCTCAGCAAATGTTGATGGAGTTGGAGGATTTTATGATGTTGTTCGAGACATCCGGGCTTCATCACGTGGTATTCACCGATGACGCTGTGAAGAAGCCCTTGTCCTTATCTCCCGAGGCGATGAATCTTTTCAGTAAGTACCTTATTTTCACTCTTCGTTTTTCCTTTTGGTATAGTAATGAATTATACTTATGTCTGGTGGTTTTTGGGTGGTGTAGAGGAGGTTTTAGCGAAATATTATTCGCAGTCGGGCCCCATGGAAACTACTCCGAGTGGTATTTCCGACGCGTCGGATGAGGGTGAACATGATGAGGAGGAGGTTAATGCTCATGGGGCGAACATATGGGTCCGGAGATAGGAGAAACTCACGAGGATCATTCTCCTATGTATATAGATGTTACGGGGGTGATCAAAAATGTTGTTCCATTACGCCAGGTTGGTCCTTACTCAACTTGGGCTCTGGTGCCGGTCTCTAGATCTACCACGGGAAGCTCTCCGAGGGTTTCAGAAGAAGAGATGTCTCCGAGGGCTGGTGTAGAAGAAATGGTATCTCCGAGGGCGAGTGAGGAAGATTCTGTTCAGAAGGCTCCGGAGGTAGTGGTTTTGTCTTCTAGGGATCCGTCTCCTGACTCTCCTTGTGGAGTTGAGTCCGTGCCTACAACAGTTCCTGAGCTCTCGGAGAGAGTAGTGCCCGAACCTGTTCCCCTCGGTAAGTTTTTGTTGATCTTTAATAAGATTTTTCAAACCTTTTAAAGAGTTTATTCATGTACTGACGTCCTTCTTTGTTGTGTAGGTGTCGTGGATAAGGGTAAGGCTCCGATGGTAGAAGAGCCTTCTCTATATGGTAAGTGTTCTTCATCTATCTTTTTTATTCTTTGAGTGATAATTTTTTCTAGTTTCATTCTCTTTCTTACATACGTATGTTATCTCTTGTAGAAGAGGACTTCTTGCCACAATTCGGTGCTCTCGGGCAGGAGGCATCATTGGGGGACTCCGAGGATACTCAAGGGGAGTTTGACCCCTCGTCCGATGACAGAGACGTGAAGGTGGGGATTATGAACTCGTTGCTGGGGGAGGCGGGTCCGTCTGTAGCTGTTGGGAGTCCTCGTGCTGTGTTTACTAACTCGGAGGTGGTGACACCAATACCGGGGACTACTCCTTTGAGGGGTCACGTTCCGGTGACTCTATCTCCGAAGGGGCATACTTTTCAAATGCCCATACCTCCTAGTGGACTGGAGGAACAGTTCCCACCTCGTACTGTGGGGGAGGCTTATCAGGAGATCCTCCAGTTCTTTGCTTTCTCCAATTCTATACCTGCCGAGGGGTACCAGTTCCTGTATACCAGTCTTAACTGGATGGGACTTATGGTAAGTTTCCAGTTTCTCTTCTTTTTTGTTTTCTCGGGTTATATGCTTTATTTATAATAATTCGTTTTCTTGTTTTTCTTTCTGTAGATAGGAAAGACTCGGGAGGCGGTTGCTGCTGTCGAGAAGCGCGATCTAAAAGACGTGGAAGAAGTGGAAGCTCTCCGAGCGCAATTGGTGCCTCTTCTGTCCAAGGATAAAGATAGAAAATGACGGAGGAGGTGCTCCATACGAAGATTTCGGATATCAACTTCCTCTGGGAGAAGGCTCAGGAGGAGAATGAGGGTCTGCGCAACCAATTGGAGCGGGAAAAGGCCGTTTACGAACGTATGGACGCATCCGAGAAGGCTGCTAGAGCTAGAGTTACCCTTCTGGAGAAGGAGAAGAAAAAATCTGAGGAGACTCTCGCGGCCCGGATTGACGCTCTTGAAAATGAGAAGGACGAGGGTCTGGCCAGGGAGAATGGACTTCAGGAGTTATTGGGCCAGCTTACTGATAGGGCTGAGTTGGCCGAGGGGAAGTTGGCGGAAATTCCTTTCTCCCGAGGAGGTGCAGGCCAAAGTTGACGCGGTGGTCCAATTTGCTCAACAAGAGATCTCTAGGCAGCACTCGGGAGCTTCCGATACGCCGCCCCAGGAGCTTTTAACAAGCCATCTTTTGTGGGGGCTATCTAGAGTGTGCTAGGTTGGCGAAGTCCCTATTGCGGCCGGACGTGGACTTTTCTAAGTCCTTTGATCTTCGTAAGTTAAAGAGGCCATCTCCCGAGGACTGTCATTTCTTCGTGGGGAGATTTGGTGGTTTATTATCCCCTAGGGATTCCCCGGCACCCTCCCCGATGCGTTCAGCCAATAGTCTGGGTCCGAGGACTAGTGGCTCCGGGGGGTATTTTCACCAATCTCTCGCCTTGCTCCCTTGGGTACTTCTGCTGAAGCGACGAATCCTTCGCACCCTTCTACTACGGGGGTATAGTCTATTTGTTGTAGCTTTTATTTCCGCACTTTTAATAAGTTTCCTTTGTAAATGCAATATTTTCTGAGGGCTTCTCGGTTTTCGAATGAATAAATAGTTTATCTATTACTATAATTAAATTTAATTTGAAGGAGATAAGGATAAAACACTTAATCTTGCTGACTAGGTTTATTTCCTAAGTAGGAGGTGTCATTTTGCATGGCAACATTAAGTATGTGTCATTCTTGAGTAAGGGGATTTTCTTGACACGTGCCCCTTTCTTTATGTGACGGGGGATTAATCTTAATTCTTTAGTCAAAGTGTGAAGAATATATAAGTATTTAGGCCATTTAGCAGTTATGTTTACTAACTCTTTCGCCACTCTAGCTAGTTCTTGACTTCCGATCCTCTTACTTTTTCAATTTACCAATAATTGTAAGCACGAAGATAATACTTACTTGAGGAGATGATGCCCCCCTATTACAGGCGAGGAGGATCAGTTTCATCATGTAGTTCTTCTCGGAGCTCTACTCGGAGTCCTTCTGGATCGTCAAGGGCTCATCCTATCCCTTCGGAGGGCTCTTCTCACGGGGCGAGGAATATTTTGTCTGGAAATCAAGCGACACTTAGCGCAAGTTCTCCCTTGGGAGTAGCCCATAGGCTTTCATCTACGAATTCTCGCCGAGTGATTCTCTGGCCGACGAGTCTTCGGAATTTGATTTGATTCCTCTTAATCCGGTAAGATTGATAGGTCGAGGGCGTGTGGGATCCATTGTAAGTACGGAATGTGAGGACTCCGTAAGGACCCTTTTTGCTGGATATAATTTGGATTTTGAAGAGTACGATGTGATCGTGCCTTCCATGGACCAGAGGGCTTACGCTCCTCCCTCGGGTTATTTGACTGTCTATAGCGAGCAGATGCATTGTGGGTTGCGGATGTTTTTTCACCCTTTTTTTCAAATACTCTTTCGGTACTGGCAGATATGTCCGAGTCAGCTAGCGCCAAGCTCATATAGTCATTTGGTGGGATATGTTCTGTGTTGTGAGCTTTTAAACCTTCATATGTCCCCTTATCGGATGGGGGCGATATTTTTCCTTCGGCCCTGTTCGGAGGGGACTCCTTTTTTTAGCCTGACCTATCGGGACAATGAAGATGCCTTCACCCGTGTATCCAATCTCCACCCTTGTAGAGGGGACTGGAGGCGAAGGTTTTTCTTTGTCCGTCCGAGAGGTCAATCATCTAGGTCATGGGGGGTACCCATCCGATGGGGTCTAGGATATATCGCTCTCAATCCCGAGACACGGGGTTACGAGAGGGAGGTATTGCTTCGTTCGTGATTTTTTTCCAGTTCTTATGACATAACCGGGCTATTGGATTTTCCTGAGACCCTCATCTTGGCGGGTTTGCAAGAGGGGGCGGAGGGGCGTACTCTTCCCTCTCATCCTCTTCATAGTAACTTCCACTTCCGTAAGTGTTACCTATTACCTTTTTCTTTTGTTTGACTTATAAGTCATCTGGGTGCCCTCGGACTTTTGGTACGTTGATGTTTCTTTTTTTTTTTTTACTTGCAGGCGCCGAGATGGGAGCATTTTCCCTCGAGTCTTCTAATGGTGTTTTTCTAGGGCGGGCGTTGTACGGTAGGCCGAGGACGTCGGAAGTTAGAGGTTCCAATCAATTGGTGAATGAGGCGATGATTGACGTTTCCTCGGAGGAACAGGAACATGAGGCGTCACCTGTAGTAGCCCCCCTGTGAGCTTTGTAATTCCCCTCGGGATGTCGGATCCGATAGTGGCTTCTTTCCGGATGAACTTTCTTATGACTCCATTGGTGTCACAGCCTTTTCCTCGTGATTCCGTTGTAGTGAATGTGTTGGAGGAGTATCTTCTCTCTCCTGATGCAGTAGGGTTACAGCCCCTCGGAGGTATCCTTGATCGTGTCTCCGCATCGCCGCCCGAGGGGAACCCTTCCTCAGTGGTCTATTAAACATGACGGATTGTGGGCTAATGAGGACCCTCCCGGTATCCGTTCTTCAGGACTTAGCTTGTAAGGACCTGTGTGAGGTATTTCATCACATTATCTATTTTATTTAATACTAACTTGTTGTCTTAGCTTGATGTACTCTGTTTGTCTTCGGGCAGATTTATATGGTGCTGGATGCCCTCGGATCTTACGGGAGTTCTTCTTCCGATCCTGGCTTAGTGTATCGCCGCCGGGATGAGTTAGAACAGGGTATGCTGGAAGCCCAAATGGAGATAACTCAGCTGAAGGGGGATCACGAATCTACTCGGGAGATCCACCACAGTGCGTTGCAAGTTGAGAAGGACAAATCATGGGAATTAGAGCGCCAATTGGTGCTTGAAAGAGCTCGCGTATTGAACTTGGAGTGGAGAATGGAAGAGTTAACGGACCAGATGCGGTTCTCGGAGGAGCAGTTGATACGGGCTACAAAGGAAAGGGATGCCTTGAACCAACAGGTGTTAGAGATAACTCGCACTCATGCGGTGGCACTGGTGGTGGCCTGGGTTCAAGCAGTGTTGGAAGTGGTGGGTCCATCTAGCCCCCGTGAGTCTCTCCAGGGTGAGATGCGTGACTTGGTTCATATAGGCTACCGAACGTGCCGAGACGCGGTTCAGGCTTTGCCCGGATCTCCTTCGGGCTTGGTCATTCCTGAACTTAGTATTCGCCAGGTTTTTGAGGAATTTTCTCCCTCAGCCACAGGGGCTCCTGCTGCTCCAACTGTGTTCGTTGATGATCCTGTCTCTCTTTCCGAGGAGCAGCGTCAGTGACTTATTTGGGAAGGGAAGCGTCCAATAGGGGACACTTAGCTTGTAGGAGGGTTCTATATAGTTTATTATTGTTCGCAGTGTGGGGGGGGGGGGGGGGGCTCTTGTTGTTTGTTCTGGATGGTCCTTTGAGTTGGGTTGCTAAGATGGCTTATGTGTAGAGTCATCATTTTGTCGGGCAACCCTATTTTCCTTTGTATCGGAACCATCCATATATAAACAACTTTTTTTTTATTTATGTATAACTGTTACATCAAGCATAGTATTTCCTAAGATTGATTGAGTTCCGGGTATTGCGAAGCACTGCGCCCTCGGAATTGGCGAGAAGATAGGTCGCGGGTCCTACAATTCCCGCTATCTTATAGGGTCCTTCCCATCGTGGATCCAGTTTACCTACGTTCTTGGAAGCTCCGACTCGTTTCATCACTAAATCTCCAACTTGAAAAGTTCTCGGTTTTACCTTAGCATTGTAGTATCGTGACATCCGACTCTTGTATTCTTCCATTCGGAGGGCTACTCGTGTCCTCTTTTCTTCAAGTAGATCAAGGGCGAGGGCTAAGTTTGAGCCGTTGGTTACTTCTTCGTATTCTCTGACTCGCCAGCTCTCTATGGAGACCTCCGAGGGCAAGACTGCTTCGCACCCGTAGGATAGGCTGAAAGGAGTTTCGCCCGTAGTGGTGCTTTGCGTGGTCCGATAAGCCTATAGTATACCGGGTATTTCTTCAACCCACTTGTCTTTGTGCCAATCGAGTCGGGCCTTCATGTTCTTCAAGAGGGTTCGGTTGGTCCTTTCTACTTGTCCATTTGCTTGTGGATACCCCACCGAAGTGAAGCGGTGTTTAATTTCCCAGTGGTCACACCACTTTTCTAACTCTTGATTTGTGAACTGTAGGCCATTATCACTTATCAAATTCCGAGGAATGCCAAAGCGGCACATAATGCTTCTTCATAGGAAATTGATGACGGCCCCCGCGGTGATCCGAGCTAAGGGTTCCACTTCTACCCATTTAGTCAAGTAGTCAACTGCCACGAGTATGAATTTCTTTTGGCCGGCGTCAGGGATAAGGGGTCCTACTATATCAATGCCTCATTTGGAGAACGGACAAGGGGTCAGATGGGGTTCCCTCGGGGCTGCGGGTTGATGGATCCGAGGGGCGTAAGCTTGGCACGGTTTACACCTTTCGGCGTGGCTTTTATTGTCTTTAGCCATCGTGGGCCAGTAATAGCCTTGTCGGATCAGGCGTCCGACCATGCTTTCGCCGCTGGTATGGCTCCCGCAGGTCCCCTCGTGAGTTTCCGCTAAAGCTAATTGGGCTTCTTCTTCATTGAGGCATCGGGCATGGGGGCACGAGTATGTCCTTCGGAAAAGTATTCCATCCTTGAGAAAGTATCGAATGGTTTTTCTGGACATCATTCGTTGTGCGGTTTTGTCCGAGGAGTATCTCTCGGGATCCCGTAAGTAGGCTTTGATAGGAGTTACCCAACTAGACAGGGGATCCGTAATGGCATTTACTTCTTTGCCTTCGTTTTTTTTTATTCGTTGACATGGAGTAGAGTGATCTTCCGAGTGTGGATGGCGGCCGTCTGAGTGGCCATTTTAGACAAGGCGTCTGCTTCTTGGTTTTCTTTTCGAGGGATTTGAACTATATCATATTCCTCGAACCACTCTTGTCTTTGGCGGACAACCTGGAGGTATTCTTGCATTCTTTCTTCCTTTGCTTCGTAAGAGCCTTTAACTTGTTGAACAATCAATTGAGAGTCACTGTGGAGGAGTATCCTCCTCACTCCTCCTTCCTTTGCTAGTCTCATGCCAATAAGGAGGGCTTCATATTCAGCTTCGTTGTTGGAGAGGGGGTAATCAACTCGGACTGCGAAATGAAGCCTCTCGTCCTCTACTTCTTGATTCACAAGAACTATTCCTGCTCCCCCGTGCATGCTCACTGAGGAGCCATCTACATAGGCGTGCCACAATGGTTCTTTCTCCTTGGACCCGATGCCCGTGAGTTCCGTTATGAAGTCCGCCAGGACTTGTGCTTTGATGGAGGGTCTCGGAGCGTAGGAAATGTCGTACTCGGTGAGTTTTACAACCCATTTTATCAAGCTTCCCGATGACTCGGGTTTATTAAGAATCGCCCTTAGGGGATGCTTTGTTAGCACAGTAATCGGGTGGGAGAGAAAGTAGGGGCGTAGCTTGCGTGCTGTAGTAACCAAAGTTAAGACAAGTTTTTCGGTCAGGGTATACCTGGTTTCCGCTCCGAGTAGGGTTTTACTGACGTAGTATACCGGACGATGCTCCCGGTCCTGTTCTTTGACCAAGACAGCACTAATGGCCTCTTCTCCGACCGACAGATAGAGGAAAAGTTCTTCTTGAGGTAAAGGTTTTACCAGCAAGGGTGGTTTTAACATGTAACTTTTCAATTCTCCGAGGGCTTCCTCGCACTGTGGGGTCCACTGGAATTCCTTTACATTTTGGAGTATCTTGAAAAGGGGAAGTCATTTTTCTGCCGACTTGGAGACGAGTCGGCTCAAAGAGGCCATTCTACCGGTCAACTTTTGAACATCCTTTACTGTCTTCGGTGTAGGTAACCCCATAATAGCCTCTGCTTTCTCGGGGTTTACTTCTATTCCCTTCTCCGTAACCATGAATCCTAAGAACTTTCCTCCTCGAATGCCAAATGAGCATTTTCTGGGATTTACTTTCATGCCAAAATTATCCATGATAACTAATGCCTTTCGTAGGTCCTCCGGGTGCTCCTTGGCAGTGTTACTTTTAACCACCGTATCGTCCACGTAGACTTCTACCGACTTTCCGATAAGTCCTGCGAACATAAGGCTTATCAACCTTTGGTAAGTGGCACCGGCATTTTTAAGCCCGAAGGGCATGACTAAATAACAGAATGTGCATGCGTCCGTAATGAAGCTAGTTTTATCCTGGTCAACTGTCGCCATCGGGATTTGGTTGTATCCCTGGTCCCCGTCTAGAGTTAACAATAGTGCACATCCAGCGATTGAGTCGACTAGTTGATCTATGTTGGGTATGGGATAGCAATCTTTTGGACAAGCTTCGTTGAGGTTGGTAAAGTCAACACACATCCGCCATCTCCCTCCGTGTTTGGGAACTAGCACAACATTAGCTAACCACTCGGGATAGATAACCTCTCGAATTTGCTCTAGATTGAGAAGGCGTTGTATTTCCGAGCGAATGATTTTATTACGCTCGGGTCCCATCTTTCTCTTTTCTTGTTGGACAGGCCTAACCCCGGGTTTCACATTAAGAAAGTGCTGACATACCTTGTCACTGATTCGCCCGAGTGGTCCTCCTTCCCATGCAAAGAGGTGATGGAATTGTTTGAGGATGGAAGTCAGTTGAGCCTCTACTGCTGGTTCCATATGGGTACCCATCTTAATCACCTTTTCGGGACTTCCTTCTACCAACTCTACCATCTTTAATTCTTCCACGGGTTGGACTCGTGCCTCTTCGGTTTTGTGCTTTCTATTATTTCCGAGGGGAAGTTCGTCCTCTTCCGAGGGGATGGCATTCATGCGGCATTCTCTGGCCTTAGATTGATTTCCTCGGACTTCTCCGATACCTGAGGAGGTGGGGAATTTTACCTTGAGATGTAAGGTAGAGGGGATAGCTTCGAAGGCTCGGATAGATGGCCTTCCGCAGATAGCGTTGTACGTTCGCGAAGAGGCTTCCACTACCCAAAACTTGGTGGGTTCCGTTCTTCGAAGGGCTCCCTTTCCCCATGACATCGGAAGGGTAATAGTTCCGAGGGTCTGGCAGGCTTCTCCAGAGAAACCTACTAGAGGAACTTCAGCCATCTCCAACCTTTCTTTTTTCAGCCCCATAGCAAGATAGGTAGGCAAGAAGAGCACGTCTACGGAGCTACCCGTGTCTATGAGGATCCGCTGGATTTCACATCCGTATATAACGTCTGAAATAACCAAAGGGTCTTCGTGAGGGTATATTATGCCTGTGAGGTCTTCGGATCCGAAGGTAATGCTAGACAGCTTTGACCCTTGGATAGAGCATACATGGAGTCCTTGTTCTGCTCGTCTGGCTTCTTTCAGATATTTCTTCTTCTTACCTTAGGGCGCTATTGAGATTTCTCCTCCCTCAATCATGTTGATTGTTCATCCCGAGGGGGGATTGTCTTTATAAGAATCTGGGGGAGGAGGCAAATTTCGATGCTCCGCCGTCATCTCTCGTGAATTTCGTCGACATTCCTCGGTTCTCTCTCAGGGTCGTCGACACTCCACGGTTCTCTATTGTGTAGGGTGGCGTTCTACGGTCCGCCCTCGTGACCAGCGACTAAGGGTCATTTCTTCCTCTTCTTCATCTTCTTCCCTTCGTAATCTCTTCCATACATTTGTCTTGGGCTCCCCGAGATTATTTTCTTTAAGGTAATTCTTCAAGTACCCTACTTCTATGAGACGCAGCACTTTTCTACGAAGGGTAGTGCATTCTTCGGTGGTGTGCCCGTAGGTTTTGTGGTATTTACAATACTTGCCGGTGTTCTTATCTCGGTTAGGAAATGGCCGGTATGGGCAAGCACAACTCGTTGTTGCCTCTTATTACATTAAGTACCTCCGGGGGAGTAATAGTCATCGGGGGCAAAGGCACGGGTCGGAGGAATTTCTTGACCACACCGCCCTCATCTTTGCGTTGAGGGGGTTTTCCTTCCTTATTCTTCTCTTTAGCCCTTGCCTCCCTTTCGGCGCGCTCTAGGTGTTCATTATCATTTTGTTCCATGCGTTTTTTCGTCCCTTCCGCTTCTTCCATCAGGATGTGGACTTCTGCTTTTTGCATAAGTTCATTCATGTCTGTGACACGATTTCCCATGAGGTATCGAAAGAAATCCCCCGTTCGGAGTCCCTGAGTTAATATGTCCACCAGGATGGTTGGGCTGACGTTTGGAACATCTAGCGCCTCGTCCGTGAAGCGCTTTATATATCCTCGTTGGGGTTCATCCTTCCATTGCTTAACCATGAAGAGATGCATGGCGGACTTGGGATATCTTCAGTTGCAAGAAAATTATCGTACAAACAGGTGAGCTAGTCGGTCAAAGCTCGTGATGGAACCAGGTAGAAGGTGAGTGAACCAAGCCTGAGCTCGCCCTCCGAGGGTGATGGGAAACACGCGGCACAAAACATGATCGGGGGCGGAAGACAGATCCATTTCGACCAAGTATTGGTGGATATGATCATGAGGGCCTCTGAGGGACTATTTTTCATGATGCCAGTTTTCCGAGGAGCTCTACTTTTGGTGAGGGACTGTGAGAACATTTAGGATGTTCCTCTCGTGGTGCTACTGCCTTGGCAAGGGTTTATTCGGGATAAGGACTGCGGTACAGGTTCTCCGAGGGGGTTTGCTTTATCTTTAAGGTCTGGATTTGATCTCTGAGGGTTTAACTTGGTTTCTGAGGACTTGACGTAATCTCGGAGTGCTTGACTTGGTTCCCGAGGACTTGACGTAATCTCCGAGGGCTTGACTTGGTTCCCAAGGACTTGACGTAATCTCCGAGGGCTTGACTTGGCTTTCGTGAAGTAGTATTTTAGTGTGTAAGTCCTCGGAGAATATCTTCCAGGGCTCTAGTATACAGTTCTGACTTTGTTCTGAGAATTGTTCATCGAGTGATGGTCCGAGGGCAGTTTATGTTGAGGAGTGTTCATCAAGGAAGTATTCTCGTAAGTTTATGGGACTCGGGGTCCATTGTGGTCCCTCTTGGCGCATTGATGGATATCGGAGTCGCGCGGATCCATCGGGGTTTGCTCTCTTTTCGATGCCGCGTTGATATCTGTTTTTTATTCACCGTTGACTTTCCAAGGGACGCTTAGATGTCTTCTCGGATGTTCCTCCGTGCCTTTTTAGGTCAGTGACCGAGGGGTAGGGTAACATCTGAGAGGCCTCCTTATTAGGAGTGGGTACATCTCATCGAAAGTACTCGTGACAATAGTATTGTCCATTTATTAATTCCCGTAATTAAGATTAATATTCTTTTTAACCTCCTATTTATTTTTATGGTTAACATGTGGTATCATTCACTTCTATGGAGTTTGCATATTTCATCTATAAGTATGCAACCCAATTATATAAATTTGCCATAAGTTGTTAGAGCGTAACTGTAATTTTCAAATTCAAAATTAGTTTCACTCACGAGGACAATAGAGGCATAAATGTTTTTTGAAAGTATGAATATGATTTTTGTGTGTTTTATTTTAGTTCTTAAATAAGAATAATACACTATCACACACAAGCTACTGATTATACCTAATATATACAATAGAACAATGTTCAAATTTGGGTAAAACCGACTTTCAAACATTCGTGTTGAATGTAAAAGTATGACGTATTTTATGAGTGGATCTTAGTAACAAGTACAACTTGACCGAGCTTCTATTTATACAACAAAAGATCAACCAACAACTTACTAACTAAGAGATTCATTGTGCTAACTAATTTTAACAGATAAAACTGGATCAATTGAGCCTTGGAGTTAAGCGAACCAACTTCCAACAATTCTCCACCTTCGTCTAATAGCGTAACCAACAAAGTAAACTCATCTAGCATCCAGAATTACCTTCTTTTTAGGTGAATGGATTCAAGTAGTACTTGAGCTTTCTACTTTGTAAAACCTTAATTATCATATTATGGGTGTGGCTGCTCATATCTTATTTGCCTGCATAAATTATTTTCCAGCAACCTCTCTACAAAATATACCTTTATGTTTACATGATTTTGTTCTCTCATGACACATTTGATTTCGGACAAGTGCCTTACACCTTGGTTATCACAAGTAATTATAATAACACAATCTTGAAGCTTTAACTTCCCATCTATTCCCTCCAAGCGCATATATATATATATATATATATATATATATATATATATATATAGCTCCAAATGTAACTCTCACTCTCAAATCCACCATAAATTAGGACTTTGTTACGAATACATTTTATTTATATAAGAATTCATTTAAGAGCCCATCAATGTATCTTGCCTGAATTTGATATTAATATGTTGGTTATACTTACTAAATCAATTCGATTAGATAAAGTAGAATCCATGTCGAACATCACAGATGCCTCTGCATTTGCTTGAAAAGTTGAACATAAATCTCTTTCGTTCTTAAGGCTTAGGTGGTTGATCATTACTAAGATAGAACATGTGACTTCCGGGGCATATATATATATATATATATATATATATATATATATATATATATATATATATATATATATATATATATATATGCAAAAATACATTTACATCTGACACTAGTTTGTTAAGTTTGATCAACTAAAATAGCAATTACACTTGTAGTCTTTAAGATTGAACAATTTAATGAATTAATTATGTCGAATACCAATCACGTGCAAGAAAATGAAAACAACAACAACAAAGTTTACTTGGTTCAGATCAAAACCAATGTGTTATTGACATCTACCAAGTTAATCGACGATTTTATTAAGTGTTTGAATATGAGAGTATGGAGTACTCTAAGATTTGATCCTAATGACACCACTTGCCTTATCGAGCTTATGTCATATACATAAAATCAGCGAATGATTTACTAACTAAAAGAGATCAAAGCTCACTAACTAACTTGGATCCTTGTTTCAACTCATGTTCTGTTACGTAGAGCGATTGCCTTACCTCATTCTCATATTTTATTTCCATTCTTTATTTCTAGTTTTGAACAACATGGTTATGTTACCTTCTTTTGAATATTTCTGTTCTTTTTCCTTATTTAAGTTTTGGGCAACAATATAAGTAGGGTGTTAATCATGTATTTCATTAAGCTTATTTTGGAGTAGTTCATCAATGGAGTTTTACACTTGACTCGAAGAAGTGTGAATCTTTTGTTAAGAGTTTGGGCACGACTCCAATGTGCTATGTATCTTTTCTATAATTCATATCAATTTATATTACGTTCGTAATAACCGGTGCTTTCATTGAAAGCTCATTATGAGGAACAATGATATTACCGCTTTGTTTACCTCGATGGAGTCCAAGATGATTGCTAAGCCGACAACATTAACGAAGGCAATGGCTCTCTCTCAATTATTCAAAGAGCGTTTTGTTCATGGCATTCCCGACCTTGAGGACAAGGTCATTTTGAAGGGGAAGGGAGTGTTACGTAGAGCGATTGCCTAGAATATTATGTTACCTCATTATCATATTCTATTTCCTTTCTTTATTTCTCGTTTTGAGCAGCATGATTATGTTACCTTCTTTTGAATATTTTTATTCTTTTCCCTTATCTAAGTTTTGAGCAACAATATAAGTAGGATCATTAAGCTTATTTTGGAGTACTTCATCAATGGAGGTTTACACTTGACTCGAAGAAGTGTATATCTTTTGTTAAGAGTTTGGGCACGACTCCAAGGTGCTCTGTATCTTTTCTATAATTCGTATCAATTTATATTACATTCGTAATATGTTCATTGATTAAACTGAATTAGTTGAGTTCTAACAAGTTTCCTCTGGATTATTTATTACACACACTGGCACACACACACACACACACACATATATATATATATATATATGTATAAAATAAAAGTTGAAAGGTGGTTCGTGCCATATTTTATATTTTTTTGAGTAATTTTATGTATGAATATTTATAACAAAGACTATGTTGTCCCAACAGTCTGTACGTAGTTCAACCAAGATGACCATAATATCTCTTGAACAATTGTACAAAATGCTACCACAATAAATGTATCATATAACAATGTGGTACTCACTTTATATGGTTTTGGACAAAGTTATGTGAATTTAAAATTGTTTTTCTTTAATTAATGACAATGAGTTTTGCATGTTGTCGTTCGGGGAGGGGGGGGGGGGGGGGGGGGTAAGCACTCCGCGTCAGACTAATTTGGCTTCTCGTCCAGATTAGCTTTGTTTCAACCACAATTCCACAAAAGAAAACGTGAATTAGGTCGGGAGAACGAAGGCGCTATGAGGATGAAGCCAGTAGGTGAAAGTTGTATGTAGTATGCAAGTTGTAGAGTTTAATCTTAAAGATAGCTTATTGTAAAGTATCTCAAAATTTGGTGACCTAAAAGTGTCTCGAATTTCGGGTTATATCTAAGATTATCTCGAAATCCATGTGACCTTAAAGTTTCTCGAAGTTTGTGATCTCAGAGTGTCTCAAAATTCAGGTGACCTCAAAGTGTCTCGAATTTCAAGTGATAAGTCGTTTGTCAAAAGTGCTTGACCCGAAGCTTATCTATGGCAAAAATAAAAGTTGTCTTGAAATAGCCATCTCTCTCAAAATTTCCCTTAGGCGCAAAAGCCAAGATTCAGTTAAGTCGAATCTCAAAATCGGCGAGAGGTTACATGTGAGAGATTTGGTATAGCACAAGTGAAAATGATCTACCTTTGAGGTGAGGGATTTTTATAGTAGATGAAACCCATAAATTAAGTAACCAGATCAACCCTGATTCCACCAATCACGCTTGTTCTGAAATTGCTTATGTCAAAGTTACACTGTCTCGTAATTTAGTACTCCCGAAACTTATCTCTAACTCGAAATATGTCTATTCTCTTGTCCCAAAACTAGCATTAAAGACATATTTTGACATAAATTTCGAGTAAGATTTTAAGGGCAATTTCAACATAAATTTCGAGTGAATCTTGCTTAGTTTTTTTAGTGCTTTTTCTTCCGTGTCTTTTTTTTTATTTAATGTCGTTGTTTAATTGGTGTCATGTGGCATGCTCAAATTTTGGCCGTACACACGTGTTGATCATGTTAGTCCATGTCCACCTCGCCCGAAAGAGAAGAAAAAGATTGCGTCCAATGTATTATATGACCTTGGGTAACTGCTATCTATCTGAAAAATCGTTCTGAAAACTAAGAGGCTAAAAGAAGTTGTTAAATTCTTACGTTGTTTTCCCGGAGCAACAAACTCTTAACAAGGCATCGAAAAGCAATAAGGTGATCACTATTAGTCTTTGTTGTTGCGAGTTCTTCTCGCTCAACCCACATGGGCCTCTTTTATTTGTTTTGTTCATTCACCACCCAAAATCATAGATTGACTATCACTAAAATGATTTGGAGAAGGCTTGGAGAAGAGTCAAACATTCCACAATTTCGGATAAAAAAAGAAAGAAAAATCTGTCACAATAATTAATTTGTCGAGAATCATGTATAAACCTTAAACTGTTTAACTTTGAAACAACAACATAGCATTTGTAATACATTTACAAGGGTAAAAGGAATGAATGCATACTTCATTTTAAAAACATTTGACAAATCTCAAGGAACTTTCGACGGACCTCCCTGCATTAACTATCTGGATAACCTACTAGTTTAGCCTTTGAAAATAGTTATACAACCTCTTTTTGTTGATTACACAAATACAATATTTTAATTTATCATGATATTCAAAATTTTATGTTAAATTTTAAAAAAGTTGTGTCTTTTGCTAGGGTGAGTAATTTTACACTTTTACAAGCGGGTCTTAGAACTTACAAGAACTTGTCATTTCAAAATGCTGTTCATATTAGATTACCTTTTAGTTATCAATGGACAATGTCGAACTAAACTAAATCTAGTGATATCTATTTGAAGGAAGAGAAGAAAAGATGACAGAATTTTTTTTTTTGGAGTTTTCATATGGTATGAACAAATGTAAAGACTGTTACTATGATATTTTTTTAAATGTACTTTGTCACAAGATTTATTTTGTGTCATTTTGTCCCAAAAAGAAAATTATAGATGTCGGTTGTGTTTGCTTAATCACCCTTTTAAACAGAATTACGAAAATGATAATTAACCTAATGAAAGTTCCAATTCTGTGGACTTTCATTAATGAAGGAGCGTATTTTTTTATTATACTAAAAGATTATGTCCTCGCAAAAATACATGAATGTTTGTTTTCCTTGCTTCGTAAAGTCCATAGGCACTTAGAATATTTCTTAAGTTGAACCACAATATTTGTTGTGAATGACTTATTATTATTGAAAATGGAACTACATAAATCTTTACAGAAAATTATCTCATTTGAAAATGATGATGGGCGAAATTAAATTATGATCACAGAAAATAGAAGCATAGTTTATTATACATTTATTCAAAGTGTTGTATGAAATAAGAAATATAATAATTTAATAAGAATCTACTATTATTTATATAGTTAATTCGCATCGACTTTTAATATAGGCATTTATTTTTTATTGAAAATGGATGGGGGGTTATGTTATGCACTTATTATTATTATGCTAAAGTCCATTTGTCCATATCAATTTATCAAAAAAAATTTGTCCATATCAATCAATGCATGTTATGTATAATAAATATGTTGCCTCCCAAATATTATTCTTCTTCTTAAAACTCTCTCTCTCTCTCTCTCTCTCCCGCCGATTATTCTTCTCCACGCGCCGCCGCCACCACAACCACCACCGTCAAGATCAAACAATTTTCTCCCATTGACCTTCAGTGTTGCCGATTCGACTTCAATTTATTTTGCAGGTTTTTACAGCTGCTTTATTATTATTATTATTATTATTATTATTTATTAAACCCTCCAATTCCAAATTTAGATCACTCAATCTCAATTCAATGCATTTACATATCCAAATGTAGCTAACTGCCCCAAGTTCAGATTTTGTGCCTGTATTGTATTCCACCAATTTTGAAACATGTTTGGTTCGGGTTATTAGATTTCCACATTTTCAAGCTGTACATGGAGTTTTGATATTTCGCACTTTAAATAGTATTTTAGCTTGTAAAATTTCTGTTTAACTCCTCCTTATTGTTAATTTCTCTTTGGCCATGGTTCCAAGATTTTGGAGCCTTAAATGTATATATGTACTTTATATATTAACTGGTTGTGGTTTACGTCCTATTCGAGCCTGCAAGTTCCGTATTAGCTTGATCCGACCGTACATTCTGCTCATTTTACTATTTGATGAAAACGGAGGACATACATTTTATTTGCTACGCGTTTACTTAAGAAGACCAATCGATTATTTCATCAATTTATATTATTGCTACTATGCGTTCATGAAGAGTTTCAGAGTAGCTTAGTGCAATGATCGATTGATTGAGTATATCACACAAACTTTACTTTACCGAAGGCTGTAATTGATTGTGGTATACTTTCACCTATTTTAATTTTCAGAAACTTCGTCAATAAGTAGTCTCAAGGAGATCTAAGTTTTAAGAAGTACGTACCAATATCTTGTTAGGGAAATACCTAGATCATAATGACTGTGTACCCTTAGGTCTTTGGTCTATACCACTTATATTAGTTTTTGAATATAATTTCTGTTAAATCTCAATGTTAATTTTTGAATTTTCATATGGTAACCCCTTGTAGATTAACTTGGTAATAAGAGCACTGGTCTGCTGAATAGCTCTCTGCACTCGTCTGACTACGTGTTGACATAATACTCAGATCTATCTCATTCGTATTCCAGTTTTTCAGCTTCGTCGTGGTGTTCAAGCCTTTTAAATGACATATGCTAGTTTTACCTGAATTTTTTTTTATCATTATATAGTTTGTCACTATGTTCTTTGTTCCAATATTCAGATGTTTGATATACATATCGATTTTCTGATTACCAGTTACACCTGCCAACTTTAATCTGTCCTTCATAAAGAGAAAATCATACAATGTTTTTAGCTAATGGTTCATTCTAAGTTAATCAATGGGTGTTGATGACACTTCAACTAGTGCATTAAAACGTGGAAGAATTACTTAAATTGACGTCACGTCTGTTTTACTGTACTATATATTTTAATTGAATATGATGTTTTCTCAAAGAATTGTTGATGGATGAGTTTCCCATGATCTTTTCACATGCGCTGCAATGCCTGGAAATGTAATTCAATTCATGAAAGTCATAATTGCCAATCAAATTATATAGCTGTTGATTTTGAGTTTGTACTCCTTTTTCTCATTATTATTTTAGCATGACGCACACATATGATATAGCAACTCTATTTGCTTCTCCCACACTCTTTTTAGTACTTTGATTTGGTAAAGCTTTTTCACATCATGGTGCAGAAGTTCTCCGGGAAAAGTACTCTTTCTTGCGCTGGTGTACTCCTACCAGCAAGTATTTCTTACATTTACCCAAATCAGCACAAAGCTGCTCTGTTATTGAGATGCTGCGGGCTCTTTTCCTCGAAAACCGAACCTGAGTGCATAAACCATTAGGGTTTGGGTCCGAGGAATTGGAGGGATGCAAATTTTCACTTTGAATGTTAAATGTCAGTTTTACTCCAGCGTCTCAAATGGTTAATCACTGGTCTTAATAGATCATCATCACTGAACTCTAAGAGGTCGGGCAGTGCTGATGCTAAGCCTTTGCCTCTCCTAAGCTTTGCTGAGAAGCAGAAGCAGCAATCTGTTCAGCACAACAATATCAATCCGACGTTTGAAACTTTTGAAATGCCACTAATGGAGGCTGTTCATGAGATTGGCATTTACATCCACCGGTTCCACAACCTTGACTTGTTTCAGCAAGGGTAAAGTGTAAAATTGGTGTAACTTTACCTTCTTTTATTACGTTTCTGGTGTATAGTGATATGCTGGTCAACCATCTGTCTCCCTTCTTATTTTTTTAATTTATGTCTCTTTTTAGATGGTATCAGATTAAGATTAAGATGAGATGGGAGGATGGTGACCATGGCTCTTCGGCTACTCCAGCTAGAGTTGTTCAATATGAAGGTGATTATCCTAGGTCTTTTTCTGCTGCTTGATATTCCCCTTGTTATATGGATCGATTATAACGAAATATTCTTATTTCCCAATGTCTTATGGTTTGTCCACTATTAGGAAAAGAATGAAACAACATTTTTAATTCCATCAACTACAGAATTAAATAAAAAGCTCAGCATTCTCACTGATCTTACTTTATGTTTACTCATTTTTTCTTTATAAGTCTCTCCAGCTAGATTTACAGTGCTAAACTGATAGCCTTATATAAGATCCAGGTAAACTGATAGGCTTTATTATTTGAACAGCTCCTGATTTGGGTTCTGATGATGTATATGGAATCTGGAGAATTGATGACACAGACCACAGCTTTTCAACACAGCCTTTTCGAATTAGATATGCGAGACAGGACATTCTTTTGTCAATGATGGTCTCGTTCAACTTATCTCTCAGTAAAGTTGAGGTAGTTCTCTCATATTTTGTTGGAATGCGCATCAAACATTTACTCTATCACGTACTTACACTTACTTAATTTCAGAAATATGCTCTTTACTATAAACAAGATATGATAGAAGAAACACGTGCCTTGAACCCGGAAACATATCCAGAATTGCTTATCTAAAAAAGATTCCAGTAGGAGATACATCAGTCACATCCCTTTCTAACTTGATTGAAGGATACTTGTGAAAACTGCATCACATATGTATTTTCCCCATGTTTGAAAGCATAGATGTGTTTAAAGTGTTGTTTTGTTTATGCAATAATGGAAACTGAACTAGTGTTTCACTCAGCAGGGTCCATCCACATCCGCCGTTATTCTGAAATTTGAGCTGTTCTACACTCCTGTGTTGGAGAATAGGTTTGTGAGGGGAAGAATATATTTATCACACACACACACATATATATATATATATATATTGTTGTGAAATTTTGCAACTCATGCACTCTAATTATCTTTCTACTGCTTTACTGATTGAACTGAATCACATACATATAAATAATTCTCTTGACGCTTTGAAGATTAACAATTTTACCCTAATATCCGTAGGTTAAATATCCAGGAGTGCTTCGGTACAAGCCCTGCAGCAGTCCATGAATTTCGCCTCCCCCCTAAAGCACTAATAGGGTTGCATGCATATTGCCCTGTTCATTTTGATGCCTTTCATGCAGTTTTAGTTGATGTAAGTGTACATGCCAGCCTGCTGAAAGGTGGGCTTCAGACTTCCTCGTCGAAGGTACCCAGGTTTGTTGCAACGTCCGTTTTCTGCAAGTATGATGTAACTTTTCGGTGATGGTTTTTAGATATCTTCTTGAACTGGTGCTGATACCACGGTGTATCGAGAACCCTTGTGAATGCCTTTCCCCAACACCATCGGGAACTTTTTCTTCTGGACACCATGTTCTTCATATACCTACTCGAAAGAGACAAATATATATTTTGAACACATGCGTAAAGAGTATGTTTACATAAGTCTGCACTTTCTTGAGTTGCTATATGGATCTTGTTATGCATTTATTGTTTCTGAGTAGCAGGTAGCTCCGTGAATATCTTAGGCCCAAAACCGTCGGGACATTCCTTCGAGTCGACATCTTTTATGTACATATCTTCTAAAACTATGGAAAGAAAACACATTAATTTTAAGTTTCTCACTTTTTTTTTTGATTTTTAAGTTTCTCACTTTATTGAGCTGCTGTATTGCTGTTTTAGGGCTTGTAAGTTTCTGGGATTCTTTTTTTACTACAAAGATGGATTCTGCCTTTGAATTGGTTGCAACTATACACTGTTAAATAAGGAAAGGGACTAAATTTACAATGGTGATCATAATAACAAACGACAAGTTAATTCTATGTTTTTCTTTACTTGCATATAATGTGCTATCATATTAACGTGGCCCCTTCCATAATTTGTATCTTTGCTTTGATTAACTGAGACGGTTTCCTTTTTTTCAGGGCACACGGACAAGACTTTGCTGGGGATTCTGATAACTCAAAGCAAGTATGTATTTTACAATCTTTGCTCGTTGAATATTAACCTATTAGATAGTCATTGTTGCTTCTATTCTGTAATCTCTATTATGTTTATATATCTTCTTTTTGGATGTCATTTTCCACACTTTTGTGAGCCTTATAGCAGTTACTTTCACTTGTATATGAGTGTGCTGTCTTTTGTTTGGTGCAGTTTTCAACATCATGTCGTGAGCATTAATAAATATATTGTGACCTTAGTACTTCAGGTCTCTGCACAGATTATTAAATTTATAAAATATATATAAGTGCACAGTCGATATGCTATCAATAGATGGTGATCAATGCGAGAGTGCTTCATTAACTACTTTACAATTTACTACTATTGTATTCTCATCGACATTTAAATTTATTCATACGTTTGGATGCTTATGGTTGTATGGACTAATATCATCCCCTAGATATAGTTTTCTGGGAAAGTTCTAATGTTTATCTTTTATGGAACAGGTTATGCTTGTAAAAGCATTATCAAATGCTCGTGACTTACTCATGGAAGAGCTTCAAAGTCTGAGCAAGGCTATCAATCATCCAATCAATGTAAATGATATTACATCCGACGAATTGTTTGGTTTTACTCCAAATTCAAATCCAAAAAAAGCCAATGCTGAAGTTTTGAGACAAGTTTCAAGAGAGCATCTGCATGTTTCTGAGGTCCTTTCATGAACCGAGGCTAAGATATTGTTTTTTGATTCTGATCATTTTCCCTCCGAAAACAATTGGTCATTTGTTTTTTATTTTTGCAACCTTAATGATCCTTGACTTTTATTCGTCAAACAGAAAACAAATGGTGAAGTTGATTTTCAGAATGATGTTTTCCTCCGTTCCTTATCTGAAGATAAACTACTGAGGTCATTTGAATTGATTGGCAATCAAGTGTATTACCTATGGAGTATATTTTTGAACTTTCACAGGTTTGTTTTATTCCTTTATACACTATTCTGTTTAACATACATTTTTTTGAGTTTATTTGTTGCAATGAAACCTATAATTTTTTTAATGGTATCTTCATTTTATGTTGATGAGTACAAACAATTAGACCTCCTCATGGGACGTGATGTTCTTATATTTTGTTGGTGCAATTTTTATAGAAACTGAACTTAGTATGTAGCGAGTTTGTGTCAGAACATGTTTCTTTTCTCATATGGGGAGATAAATACAGGCATTTTATATTCGGAGCTAAACTAACGAAATAAGACCATTTTCTGCTAATGTTCATTCCTTTACTTTCAAAATGCTCACGTGTTCTTAATTTGTGTAATAAGAGGTTTGATGGTGACACGAACCTTAAGACATTAATTTTGAGTTCTTGATCATTGAACTATGGACTAGGAGGCACGTTACATGGAAGGGTGTCATTTAGCTGTCCTTTACCCATGGCGAATCAGCTAGGAATAGGATGATTCACACGGATATCTTTACATTATGTTTTTTATAATTACTTGGGCGTCAGAACTTGTAAAAGGATGAAAGGTTGCGTTTTTCTTGCGTCTCACAGCGTGATTTCAGTAGAGGGTGGATCTCTGTCTACTGTCCTACACATCTTAGAGAGAGTTTTTGTAATTACTCTAACTAGCACTTTTCTTTAAACAATTGTAAATTACTTCTTCAACGCTGGCCTGGGTGTGTAAAATTGGTGTTGACACCTGTAAATTTTATTTTGTAAAACAATAATCAAAGAAAAAAGGTAAGAAAGATTAGTGAATATCGTTTGATTGTTGCATTCAATTTTTTAGTTCACACCTAGGTGCTTGCAGATATTATGTGGCATGCTATGTTAAATTTGAGGATCATTTAGGGACTCCTTGGTTGGCAAATGCAGAATGACTGATCACGAGTTAACCAAGATGCAGGAGATGGTGTTGTTTTAGAGCTAAGAATTGTTAGAATTGTTTGACGGTGGTGCTTTGCAGTTTCGATGGGACAACTCAATTTGATTTAAGCACTAATCGCCTTTACAACTTGTAATAGTTGTAAAGTAAGTATGATGCGCTGAGTCGAGTCAATTTTTTGGTTTCTGTAACATTCAACTCTATAACTAACTTGTTGAGGTTGTATTAATATGTAGGTCGCATAGAAAAGAATATAATCCTAATGTACTAGGTTAGAGTTTACAAAGACATGTTAATTTAAGTTAATGTCAGTATGCTCCTTGTGTTTTTTTTTTTTTTTTTTCTGGCTAGAATTAGGATGCAATATTCTCAATTTAGTGCTTGTCCACGTCCAGACACTTGATTGGAGTGGTTGTCATTTAGGAATATTTTGAAGGATCTGTTAATTAGAGCATGCATTTTCTTCGTGAAGGGGTTTTGCAGACCTTGATCTTCTCGTGGTAGCATTATAAATAAGTGTTAGACCAGTGCTCAAACTGTATTTGTTAAGTTCAGAAGCTAATTGCGTTTCCCTCTGCAGGGCTAACACAAAGAAGATTCTGGAATTTCTTTGCGACCAATGGGCTGTTGATCGGAAAGCTGAATGGTCAATATGGATGGTTTATACTAAGATTGAAATGCCTCACCAGTATATAAGCAGTGTGGTGGATGACCGCAGTGGTGCGCCTGTTCTGCGGAAGTTAACTGGCGATGTAATTGTGCCAACACCTTTTCATAGGATTTTCTATATCAACCTTTTCCTTCAGTAGCTACAGAAACCTTGCTAATGTATTTTTGCTTCTGATTATTGCAGCCTGCACAGACTGCAGCTACACGAGCAGAACTTCATAGGCGAAGTATTGCACAAATGAGGGTAAGTTCTCTCATTTAATGCTACAGTAGTGTCACGTCCAATTAGTTGGAGAGTGAGAAGGCATTGCTTCATTGCAGATTAACAGTCGATCTATTCAAGACATGCATATATTTGGAGATCCGTCACGCATCCCCATTGTAATCGTAGAAAGAGTTGTTAATGCGCCTGTACGCTCAACCAGCGGAAATTCTTACTTCAGAGATGTGGATCGGAAAGATACAAGTAGCTTGATTGCTGGCGTTGGCTCTAACACTTCGAACAAGTTAGCTGGTACTGGCACTCGCCAGAACGGTCGTGTCCTGAAGATTGTAGTTTTTGTCCATGGATTCCAGGCATGTCTTACTGGTCCCTGTCTATGCCTTAGAAAATTGTCAAACTTATCTTACTGTCTACTATTGGTTTTCATACATTGCTTTTTGCAATTTGAAGTTAATAGAGTTAACTATTTAGACTGGTATATTGAGTGGTTCAGATATATAATTACATAGATGGCCTGTATATGGAGGATACTAGTTGTCAACATCTAAATCACCATTGCTTCTGATAACATGGCCTAGATAACAATGAACTCCCTTTTCTTGTTTCCTTGGAGTATCTTTGCCCCGCCTTTTCAGCAATCCTGTTACTTGGCAACACTTGGTTGTTAGTTTTTTTTTTTTTTTTTTTTTTTTTTTACAAAAGGTTCTTAAAAGTAGGGGCCTCATATTCGCAATTTGGAAATCGATCATATTCCCCTTGTAAAATTCAGATTTTCCTTTAGATATTTACACTTTAATGCGTAATGCGTGTGTTTGTGCCTAGATATTCAGATGTGTGGCAGCTACACGCTTGGCTAGATCCAAGGATAAACAATAATCAAGTAATTAGTATCATTATTTGATTCCTGGCCCTTTTGCTTGTGCAGCTGAGCTTCTTTACAAAAATCATTTTGTGGTCTTTTGGAACTTACTATATGCTGTAAGTATTTTAATGGGCTGTATTTTTTACAGATTTTCTTGTCCAACTTGTTAAACCTGCTAAAACAAAACCCGTCTAAAGAAATTTGCTCATGAAGCAAAAAAATTAGCTGCTGGTTGCATAAGACTTAGTTGGTTAACATATACAAAATTATAATATTCTTGCCGAAAATCTTGGATGAACAAGGACTTGTGAGAATGAAAACTCAGTGGTGCTTGTATTGGTCACCATCTTTGAAAAATGAGCCTGCCTGGTACCCCAAGTAAAATTTTAAATTCCAAACCAAGAGGTGAGAAGACAGAGGAATATACATCAACCAATTGTATAAAACCCACAATGGCAACAGAACTGGAGAGAGTGCAGAGTAAAAGACAATTCTGTGTTTATTATATGTTTGATTAGTATTTTTAGTAATATAGGTTAGTTAGTGATTCTAGCTTACTGAGTGTTTCTACCTGTGATGACCTATCCTCTCTCTCTTCATCATTTTATGTCATTTTTCATATTTTTTCAATAATTGATGATGATTTTCTAGCGATAAAATGTTCCCTAGACCTATCAAGTACTTTTTATAAATTTATGGTGGCATCAAGTCACACTGTTAAAAGTTTTGCTGTCCTAGATGAAAACACACTATAATGTAATCGTGGATCACCTAATGGTATTATAAGCGAAATATATGTTTATCTACTAGAGTCTTTCTCTGTCACTTACCAGTGTACTTTTTTTTTTTTTTTAAATGGGGGATTAGAAGCTCAAGTTGTTTGGCTTCTTTGATGAAGTGGGTTTGGTTGTTACATCCGCAGAGGCAAATATGCTCATGGAACTCAGTAGATATTGAGTGTAGGGTGGTACCGTACTTTTGTAGATTTCAATCATTGTTAGGCATGCATTCTGTAATATTCATTTTTTATAATGCTGATTTGGATTGTCAATTTATTGCATTGTCAATATATTGCGTGCCTCGACCTCTCAAAGAATGATGAGTTAATAGCTGTTATTTCATAAGTTGTTCGATGTGTTTAAGTGATAGTCTTGAAATTACAAATTATTGATGCAGGGCCATCATCTGGATTTACGACTTGTACGAAATCAATGGCTTTTAATAGACCCGAAGGCGGAGTTTCTTATGTCAGAGGTTAATGAAGAGAAAACATCTGGAGATTTCAGAGAAATGGGACAAAGGCTTGCACAAGAAGTTGTATCTTTTGTGAAAAAGAAAATGGATAAGGTTTCAAGATCTGGAGTTTTGAGGACAATTAAGCTTAGCTTTGTTGGACATTCCATTGGAAACGTCATATTGAGAACCGCACTAACAGGTTTAGATTCTCAAGCTTATATAACACATTCAGATAACTTGTTCTTCGCTAAATTGTCAGTCTACTCTTGCAGATAGCATTATGGAACCATATCTGAGATACCTGCATACGTATCTCTCAGTCTCTGGTCCACATCTGGGTTATCTTTATAGTTCTAACTCTTTATTTAATGGGGGGTTGTGGCTCTTAAAGAAGCTGAAGGGCACCCAGTGTATTCATCAGCTGACTTTCACTGATGATCCTGATATCCAAAATACCTTTTTATACAAATTATGCAAGGTACTAAGTGAACTCTTTCTTCGTTCTCCCTGGACATTTATTTGTTGCTTTTTTGTTGGAGAGTGGCCTGGTTATTGATTAGTATGCCAGTAGTGGGTTATGTACTGCGCTTGGGTATGAATTTAGATGTGTTACTTGAGTTATGATACCTGTAGTAGAATAAGAATTTTTTAGTTAAGTTGCAATACCTGTAGCGTAATAAGAATTTGAAAGGGCAAACAAGTTTTGGCTATCTAGAATTTTTTTCCTTGGGCGTGAATTTATACTATCTCTAATGTTATGGATGATTTGTAATTTACTGGTATGGAAAACTTGGAGCGCTATATGGAAACATGACAGCTATAAGCTATTCATGTCATGACATTTTTATTCATTGTTTCAAGTGGGTTCTGTTTGTTTGGCAGTAACAGAAGAGACAAATATATAATATACTTTTTTAATATGGTTTTACATACTTATGCATTGATGCTTTCTGTTCTCCTCTTCTTGTTCTTCAGGAAAAGACATTGGAGCATTTCAAGAACATTATTCTGTTGTCTTCACCCCAGGTAATAAACCTCTAATTACAGGTTCATCATGTGGAATATGTGCCTGTTTTTCCCTTCAATGTATTGTGAACTGTTAGATGCTTTGTCTATTTCTCTTGTAAAAATCTTGGGTTTTGTTTGATGTTTCATGATGTGGGCGTGTTTCTGTCCCCTTTTTTATATTTGGTTATGTCCTCTTCCTGTGTATCTAATCTACGGAAAGCACACACTAGCAGATCGTATAGCATGCTAGCGATGACCTATTGACTGTATGGTGGTTGTGGATATTAGCAAAATGCCAGTCTAATGTAATTGATCCAATCAATATAATGAGAGGGAAATGGAAATAATGTTAGACCTAGAAACATAAATAAAGTGAGCTAGCTGGCTTATATCTGCCTGTATACTGGCATGGCAAGTCTTCTTATTCATGTAATGCACATGCATGTATGTTCATGCCACAAGTGGGCTGAGGGAGTGGAGAAGGTCAGACTTAAGTTACCAAGCCTGTGTGCTGGATTGCAAGTCTTTTGTTCTATGTAAATGCACTTGCATGTACATTCATGCCTCAAGTGGGCTGAGGGAGGTTGAGCCAGATGTAGGGAGTTGAAAATTTTAAGTGACCCTAAAGTTCGCTGAATATTATGAGCTGCTGTAAGGTTTTGTGGCCACGTAAGGAAGAAGTTAACAAAAGTAAATATATATATATATATATATATATATATATATATATATGTATGTTAATTAGATAGCTTAGTTTTAGGATAAATATTAATTAGTAATATAGAAACAAAGTCTACAACAACAACAACCAAGCCTGTAATCCCAATTAAATTGGGGTAGGCTATATGAACCAATAATGAATCACGTCGAGTCGTGAACATGAATCTTCTGTCTCCATAGGTTTCGGTTTGCGAGCATGTCTTCATTTAGATCTTTTAGCTTCATAGAAACAAAGTCTAGTTTTCCGTAATTATTTCTGATGCTAATTAAGTGCTATTATATATATATATATATATATGTATATATATATATATATATATATATATATATACATATATATATATATGTATGTATATAAATCAACCGGTCGTGGGCAAATTCCCAGGCCTTTTTTTTGGGTGGTAAGTATCCATCTCGAGTAGTTGAGTATGCACATTTTCTTTGTTTTATTTGCCAATATATATGTACCTAAATTTCTCATGTGCTTACGTTCATCTCATTTTATTGTTTGTCATTATTAGGATGGATATGTTCCTTACCATTCTGCTAGAATTGAAATGTGCCCAGCATCTTCAGGCGATTACTCTAAAAAGGGCAAAGCTTTTCTGGAGATGCTTAACAATTGCTTTGACCAAATACGAGCACCATGTACCGAGCCTCGAGTGTTCATGCGCTGTGATGTCAATTTTGACCCCACCTTGCAGGGAAGAAACCTTAATACCATGATTGGACGGGCTGCTCATATTGAGTTTCTTGAATCCGACATTTTTGCGAGATTTATTATGTGGTCTTTCTCAGATTTGTTTCGTTAATAATTCTTGCCAGACGAAATGCTTCCTACTCAAATATTGGTGCGCCATCAAACCTCCAATTTTTTTATGCGAGGAGACCAAGTATCATCGGAACTTGGCGTGAGAAACCCGCATCGTGATCTCATCGCTATTCGCCGACAACAAGCGCAGGTGCATTGGAGAAGTCTGGCATGTAAATTATTAGCTGTAAGCTGATTCTTAGACACTCTTTATCTATTCTCACCTATAGTTCCCTGTATAACTCGAGAATATGTATTTTTATAAGTTAAGTCTCCTTTAGATTTATCTTGGAAAGAAATGTATCATACACCATAAGACTGGAGGATGATATTTGGGGGGTACTTTGATGTAAAGCTCCAGTAGGATCATTGCGTAGGTTCTAGTGAATGGTCTGTATTATTCTACCGATGGTACTATATTGTGCAGGAATAGTGTAATTTTCGTGGCATTGGGTAATTTTCAGTTAGCTCTTTTTTTTAGAACTATTTATGCTCTTTGTGCTGTATTGCCCTCACAGTCTGCCGTGGCCCTTACATTGTTGACCCTGTTTGTCAGTCAAGGTTTCAGATGAGTTTTCATAGACTTATAGGAGTTCGGATGAGTCAACAGTCCTGATTTTATATGGATCTCTTATTTTGCCTGTGCTACTGCTATTGTCGATTTTTGAATAGAGCAAGTATCTTTTTTTCTTCTTTGTCATATGTTCTTATAGGGGAGCATATGCAATAGTGTCAAAGCTTATAAGAAAGATCTGAGATGATTTGCAGTTCAGATTCCAAGAGCTGAATTTCTTTGTTGCTGTTGTATTATCAGTGAATGGCTTGAAATTGTAATAAGTACTACCTCCGCCACCGCTAACCCTAACCTCTTTATCATTTTCAACTTCTTGCAATATATATATATATATATATATATATGTACATATAAAATCTATATTTATATGTTATGTTTCCAGACATGGACAAAGTTCTTTTCACAATACCAAAATGGTTATCTTACTGCACATGATATTTTTCTTTACCTAGATTCCAGGTCATTTGGTTACACCAAATTCTCAAAACATAACTAAGCTTCCTTACAATGTGGAACTGAAGCTTGAGCTAAATGCATGTATGCAGCAACCACCCATGTTACGTTGAATTGGGAAAAAAATCTCAGTGTTATGTTTAATATGCAAAGAATATCTGTGTATTTTCTGTTTCATTGGCAAAAAGGTCCGTGTGTTACTTTTGTTAGCATATAGTAATATACCCTTTCTGTTTCTGTTAATAATAAATCGGCAAAAAATTGCTAGAGCTGCTTTGTCTAAAGAAAAATAGAAAATCACTCCACGTTATTACAAGTTTGCGTAAAAAGCAAAAAGGACCCCTATATTATGGCGAAATAAACACAATTTACATAAAACGAAACAAAAGAACAATGAAAATAAACCAGACGTCAATTTACATGAAGAGATTTGCTAATAAAATGACATGTGCATTCACTTATTTTATTCTTTTTGAATCATCTTATTATTAGAAATATGTGTTTTTTGGTCTATAACTCAAGATTGCGATAAAGCAGAGGGTACCTTGGTCTTTTCACACTAAAAAAATAACTTTTTGACAAGCTATAACATCATAGTTGGTAGATATTTGACTTGAATTCTATATCGATATTAAGAAAAAAATGTGCAAAGTTGTATCACGTTGGGCTTGGCCACCTAAACAACTAATTTTTAAAATTTAGTTCTCTCAAAATTAAATTAATTAGTATTAGAGTCGTTCATTAGTCTACCTCAGTCACAATTGTGCGACGCAGGTGGTGACATCAGAATTGCAATGATCATTCGAGTCTAGGTTATGTTACGTATTCAAACTTTCAACTGTCAACCAAGATTTGGTGTTTCACGACCTCGACAAAGCTAATTGCTGGATGATGATGGATGGTGATGGTTGACTCAAACGTTTCACTCTACTCTTCACACCTCCTATAAACAACTTGGAAAACTGAAGAACATAGTATCTGAAAAAACACAAATACACCGAGAAAAGCAAAAATGTTGTAGAGCTTCAATAGTGAGGCTTTGAGGGTTAATGTTTTGTAATAATCAAGTGTGAGTGATGCTCCTTCTATTGTAGTTCGTTAGTATTATTGAATGAAGAATTTTCATACCCTAACAAAATGGTATCAAAAACTCCGATTTTTGTTTTCTAATTCTCAGTAAATTTCGTTTGAAATTTGTCGTACCCTAATTGTGTTTTTGTTATCACTATTATGAATATCTTGTTGCGTAGATTTTGGATATATAGTTTTCGAAATATACCGGTCGCTGAAAAGCGTCGTTCTACACCAACCTGATTTGACGTCGATTTTTTTGTTTTGTGTTCCAAAATCGTATTTTGTTACTACCGCTACAAATTTCCGAATGTATATTTTTTTTTGTATTTTTGGGTCATCGAAAATCACCGTTTCATGGCGACCGAGTTAACTCGGCCCAACTCACGCAGCGGAGGAAGAAGACGAGCTCCATAGCCCTATCCAACCCGGATCTTACTTGACCTATTTTCTAATCAGGTCAATAGCTGGTCCGACCGGTGAACTTTGGTCAAATCGTACATGGCCTAATTTAATTTCGTCCCACTTGTTTAGGCCCGATTCAACTCATTTTTTATTGGTTTTCAACAAAATCAGACTAGTCTCAAATGTTTTTGACCGTTCCGGATCCATCTATGTCCTCCAATTGCCCAAATTTAGCCTCTAAATTGAGTACAAGAAAACTTATTGATAAAATTCAACGTCGGACATTATCATGCGACTTACGCCAACAAATTACAGCATGTGAAAGCCTCACGTGGAAGATTTGCTGGATTTGAAGGATTTATTAGACCCAATCGAGAGTAAAGGCCTTAGACCAAAGAAGAAAACATATGTTGAATGGACAAAAATGAATAAGAAGACAATGGCTCTAATTCGTTAGTGGATTGACCATGCTGTGTTCCATTACATTGCACAAGAAAACAATGCGTTTGATCTTTAGAAAAAACTTGAAAACACGTATCACGCAAAGACAACTCCCAGCAAAACTCTGTCGATGATGTAACGCCCTTGAAATTTGGAAGAAAACTATAAATTTATACGTTGGTCCTCAAACTTTTAAAAATATTATTTTTGGTCCCCAAACGTTTAAAAATTTGCATTTTTATCCTTGAATTGAGCATTTTTTATACTATTTTTATATGATTCAATTATTCTTAAGACATGTATTTTAATAAACATATTAACATTGGTGCATTAAAATACTTAGAAATTCTTACATAAGTAAATATTTATATAAATATCTATTAATGTATATTTGATTTTAATTATAAACAATAAAAAAAATACAACATCGTCATTTAATAGTTCAGAGTCAACCACATCACTCTTTTAATAATTGAAATCAGATTATGTGGCTATTTAAAAAAAAAAAGATAGAGTGGGACCTTAATCAAAATTGTTTCAACATGTATAAATAAGTAAATATGTATAGAAATATAATTTGTATTTAATTTTAATTCGAAATATCACATCATAAGTAAATGAACAAGAACCAGACACATCATTACTTACAAGATTGAAATCTGAATTAGGAGGCTAATTTTAAGAAAATTAGGGTGGAACCTTAATCAAAATAATTTTTATAGCATACCGTCTTCTCCATTTTTGTTCACCCATTTCCACTCCGGTTTAGCTAAAAATTCATGAATATGAGTTTTTCTTTTTGATGTTCTAGTTAAGAAAAAAATTATTTCTAATTTTTATTTAATATTTTCCTCCCGAGAAATACCTCAATATGTTTACCGCGCAGAAAATCTGCTTTCTGCTCCGTGTACAAATAAATTCATAGAAAATCGAAAACAACTTCAATTGCTGTGAAATTTTATAACTAAATTCTCCTTAGAATCAGGCAACTTTCTTATTCAGAAGTTATTTCCAACCGAGAAGGTCTTAGAGGCCTAAATCAGGTAATTATCAACCTCTGTCTAGAAATCCGAAAACAACTTATATATTTACAAACATTATTTAGCATAGTAGACCTTCGTAAATTTTAGCCAATTCTCGATACACATGTTTCTCATAATGTTATTAGTCATAAACCGTAAAAATACTTGGGAATTAAGTTTATTTGGATGCCCAATCAAAAAGTAAACCCGAAACTGCAATGATTTTCAGCTCATTTGGCATAACATTATGTTCTTAGAAGTCGTTTAGTTCTATAGATAAAGTGAGATATCTTAGCTTATCTCACTTTATCTCTCGTATTTTTTTATAAATTGATTTTTCGGGCAAAAGTGAGATATGCCCGATTTTTTTTGATTTTACCTCAGAATTTGAGACAAATAATCTACCCCTAAGGTAATTAATATTGTTTTTGTTTTATTTTTACTTTTCATTGAAATCCTCCATTGAACCTTCTATAAATTTATAAATTACTTCACTTCTCCGTTACATAATTAGATATAATATTTATTAAAGCTTCAAATTTAAATTTTGAATTTTTTATATATTATATATATAAGATACCCATGGAAGCTTCAAATTTAAATTTTGAATTTTTTATATATTATATTTATAAGATACCCATGGACAATAACTTTATAGATTATTGATCAAATTTACATAAAAAATGCTCTTTTGATAGTTTTTCAGTTTTTTAGTATTTAATCACATCGCTTAAATATTAAGTTTTAATTTGCAGCATGAAACAAAAATTCCAATTTAATCTCGTTTACATTTTTTTTCTTCTTTAAATGTGATTAAATTATGATAAAAATAAGTCAAAACTTTACGAAACTATTTAATTTATTTTCATAATTATAAAAAATCTTATTGATTCGTAACATCAAAATAGAAAAGAAAAAAGATTCTAACTTCTTTTCTTCTCTTACTCGATCCTCTCACCCCTAATCTATAAATACGTTTAGGTCATAACTTATATTATGTTTTTTTTGGTAATATATAATAGTGAAAAAAATATGCAATATGTCATTGAGTTGAAAACAACAATATGTTTCCACTTAAAAAAAAGTTTAAAAAATAATTAGTTGAACGTTAATGACCAAAATAAAAATAAAATATTGTTGATGTAACTATTTATCTTGACACTTAATCTTATCAACCCAACAAGTGGCACATATTAGATAGATATCACAGAAATCCGAACTTTTTTTTATCTCATTTCTAATCTCTATCATATTTTTGAGATAAAATTCATTTTTGAAACCAAACGGTTTCTTAGTTTATGATTGAAAGTAACCATCAGGATTCAATAATTGATCACTTTATTATAATTTGTAATCATGAATTAATACTTTTATAATTTTTTAATAGCGTTTAAATAGTATATTTATCATGTTTAACATATATTCAAATTTTACATGATTGAATCATCTAATATAATTATTTATCATAACATAAACCTTTATTGAGATTTATTTTGAGTAGCTTTGTATTTATAATTTTATAAGTTATAAAAATAGTGTTATGTATTTTAAAGTAATAATCTTAAAACAAAATATTAATTAACTAAGTTATACATTTAAGCCGTTACTTCATAATTATTTATTGGATGTTGTGATTAAAGAGATATTTGCATTAATTATAGGCTTAAAGAAGAATTTTTAATAAAGGTAGTCAAGTAATATATTTTAAGGATTTATTATGAATCAAATTAGATAATTTATCAAATTCTACTTGATATTATTACTTGTCATTTGAAATGCTTTTTACAACTATAAGTTTGTATATATGTTTGCTTAAGATAAATTTTGAGATATCAATTTAATACACAAAAGATATTTATTTATTTAACTTCATCTTACAACATTAAAATTTGTTGTCTAAGATTTGCACATTTAGCGCAATGACATAAAACTAAGCTTATGTATTAGTCACTTAAATTAACGTCAACTAGCATTCTCTTAATTATCTTAATTAATTAAAGGTTTGACAAAATGGCCGATGACTGACATCATTCTCTGTACGAATAAAGGTGAAGTTTGATTTCTAATTTTGTTCTAATCTCGTTTGGCATCCGGCATGAGGAATTTGACCAAACCACGAACAACCTATTATTCGTCGTATTCCTGTTTTTGCATATCATATCATAATATTATTTTCTTACTCATCGTTAAATCATATCCAATCATTAATTATTTATCACATATTGATTGTAGATTTACAATCATGGTAATTCTCCAATATTATGGCTTTCTTCTACTCCGCGATTACATGGCAAACCCTCATCAGAGGAAAGAAGAGGATGAGCCGCCAATCTTCACCAATAAAAGGTTCCTCCCAGAATCCAAGAAAGGAAGAACCTCCTCGAAGACCTAAAGAGAGAGGACCCTCGTAACCCCTAATAAAGCACAACCACCCCCTTTTTTGGTCTATTCCTAATAGCTATTTTCTTCCTAATTATTTTTAGGAGCAGTGTTCTTACCCTTACATAAAATTATCCCTTCTCTCTATACGACAAAGCGCACAAAGAAAATACTATCATCAATATTCAAATATGTTCCCATTTTATAATTTCAAAGCATAAATTTATTTTGCACAAACAAAAAAGTATACTCATCCAACCTTAACTATTTCCAATCATCATATCATTTCAATCCAAAACTCATTTTTTTTCAAATGGTATAAATGGCTACATTGCCAGATCTTTCCTATAAATACATCAATTGTATACAAAAAAATATGTTGGGTAGGTGCTGCACATAAACATGTGAATTCATAAACATAAACATAAACATAAACATTATTATATATCCAAAATCATACAACATAAAATTAAACATTTAACATATATGGAATTAAACAAAGAATGTAACAATAAATATAAATGGACCTCTCAGCAACTGTATGAAAATCCTTGGAGTGGATTAGACGAGTCAGAAAATTCCGTTGAAACATAGGATGAGTCGAAGGCTTAGCCCTCTCCCCTTAAGATCAATTTTCCCGGCTACCCTTCAAACCCTCGTGGGAAACGACCTCCCAAGGTACAACATCCTCACACAATAAGGTAGTAAGTGAAGGACAATACTACATTCTCAATTCGAACTCGAATAGTATTTGCAGAACTCAAAAAAAATATGTATGCTATGTATGAAAAAAGATTTTTTCTTTTAGATGCTTATTCGATTATTTTTCACAAGAGTGGAGGCCTCCTTTTATAGGTGAGAAAAAGATGTAACAACCACAAAACATTAAAGGGAGTGTATTAAACTTGTCATTCAAAACATTTGAATGTCATCAAATTATTTTGACCTCATTCAAGCACAATAATAAGTGTGTCTTCAAAATTCAAGATATTCTCAAATATTTTATTCACAAATATTTAATCTTGAATTTTTATTTCACAAATAAAATGCTTCTCAATAAGCAATTACAATTCACACACTTTGCACTTATTATTTGGACTCAATTCCAAATATTCTCCAACAATCCCCCACATGAATGTAATTGGTTGAAATGCACGTGAGCCTAGCAATGCTAAATGCAATTTCTGAGTTCTGCTGGAACTTGTTGCATCAGGATAGGTGGTTTTAGGCCTTGAACCTTCCTTAGTGAAATACCATCGGATATACTTGCCAACCAGTGGACGTGATGCCTTGAACTGTTCGGCATTTTGTGTATACCAAGACAATGGTACTCACACAACTCCTTCCAATACCATATTGGTCCTCGTTGTTGTTCGTTTCGGCCCTGGACTGCCTTGGCGATTTTCATCGAATGCTCTAGAGATTTAGCCCTTTAACTCATCTCAACGAAGCGGCCCCTTCACATTCGACATAGGTGATCTCTCATTAAGGGTATCCTGCAATACCCCGCTTGTGTTCACAAGACATAAGGATCATTAGAACCTCAAGTTCTCCTTAACCTGTACAAGTCCATCACTCTTTCATCCTAGAAATGGGTTGGGAACTCAATTTCCCGAGTGCTTTGTTCGACTCGCCCCCACAATTCGGTTGTCCCTTTGAACCTGCAAATTGGGGTTTACAATTCAGGTAGGGTTGCCATCATGGGGTGATGTCTTTAGGTGGGCTCAAATTTCCCATTTCCCTCGATGAATTTGCTACTTAGTCTCTCGCTAGACCTTTCGTCAATCGCCTCCAATATTTTCTTTAACCTCTTAAAGTATTCGGAAAATATTATGATTATTATTCAACTTAAAAGTTTAGAATAATCTTAACCAACACTTTCTTCTTCAAGCCCCCACATTTCTTTTCTTTTCCTCAAGAAAAAAAATGTCTCTAGCCTTAAAGAAATTACTTATTTCAGAATTTATTTTTGTTTGCTTACTTCGCGTCTTACATCAAATAAATCTGAATATTTAATCTATTTAGTAAATAAATAGTATTAAATCTTAATTGCTTCTCACTAAGCAGTTTAATTTACACACTTATATTTGGACTCAATTCCAAATATTTCAAACAAATATATATATATATATATATATATAATAAAATACAAGTCTCGCACTTGTTTTTATTTTCTACATATATATATAACATACAAGTCTCACACTTGTGTTATTCTCAACCAATATTTATGTATATATATATGTAATAACATACAAGTCTCACACTTATGTTATTTCCTTCAAATATATATATATATATATAAATATATATATATATATTATACAAGTCTCACACTTGTATTTCCGCACAATATACAAGTCTCGCACTTGTATTATTCTTCCATGCCATAAAGACGTCACAAGTAATCGAAATAACTTATATGTAAAATTTGCCTCACATGCAACTTCGATTACATTTATTCGTAAAAGTAGTTTCCTCACACGAGACTTTTTACTACATCAAACTTGAACACTAGCCTCAGTACTAGCCTCATCCTTAGGTGACTTAGTCATAACAGACATCTTAAAAGATTCTTAGACCCATATCCCTTTCCTACAAAGGTTCCACCCTTAGATAGGATATTCTTGTCTCACTCAAAGACAAGTGTGAACCATTTCTAGTTCAACATTGTACCACATATTAGATTTGTGTGAATCTTTGGAACATGAAGCACCTCGTTCAGGGTCAACTCTTTCCCCCGAGGTCCTCTTTAGCACAACTGTTCCCCTGCCTTCAACTTTTGAGATTGTAGAGTTTCCCTAGAAACACTACTTGTTCTCCACAAGTTGATAGGTCGTGAACATCCACTTGTTCGTGCAGATGTGGTCGAGTAGCTCCAATGTCTACTTACCATTCGTTCGAGTTGTTGTTTGAATTTTCAGCCGCCATAACTAATTAAATAATCTACACAATTATTTTTATTAGTATCGCTGAAAATTCTCAACCAAACTATTTATACAGATATTCCCAGGCCAGTGGAGGGACAAAACCTCTTTAAAGTCCACCTTTCTGCGACAGAATATTAGGTTCCCAGGCCAGTGGAGGGACAAGTCCGCTTACACTCCACCTTTCTGCGACAGAACCGTCTGTATAAATATTCTCACTTAGAATATCTTCGAATAATTCACAAGTCTCAATACTTAGAATTATTTTCATTTTGAATTTCTTTTCGAATAGATCACAAGTCTCAATACTTAGAATTATTCTAATTATGAATTTTCTTCAAATAATTCACAAGTCTCAATACTTAGAAATTATTTTTATTTTGAATTTCTTTTCGAATAATTCACAAGTCTCAATACTTAGAATTATTCTAATTATGAATTTTTTTCAAATAATTCACAAGTCTCAATACTTAGAATTATTCTCAATTTTAATTTCCTTCGAATAATTCACAAGTCTCAGTACTTAGAATTATTTTGAAATTCTTTTCTGGTTTCTCTAGTTGAGAACATGACATCGTGGTTCTCAAAATCGGTACTAAGTTCTCAATATCGTTAGCTCTTTGACTTAGCGTAACGACCTCAACGTCGCCCGTCATTGGTGAATTCTCGATGCTCGCGACATTGTTGTTAGAGCTCTCATCACCACCCATATCTCTAAATAATTCACAAGTCTCGCACTTAGAATTATTTAAAGTCTTCATTGGGCACACTTGCAATTTTATATATTTTTTTCATATCTCAATTGCAATTATTTTCACTAATCACATAACCATGCTCAACATATATCACATATTTAAATTGTATCTACTCAAAATATTTAATATAAATATATTTATAGCATGGATATATTAAGTATATTATTCAAATAATAAACTATCGCACGTTAAGTCAAGTATAAAATAACGCATAAATTTATTATCAATTAATGTCTGGCCCAGCGGATAAAGCTCAGAACTGTTAAGGCAGAGGTCGCAGGTTCGAATTCCACTTGTAATTTTGATAATTAACATGCTCAATAATAAATCAACAGCGGAATTTTAGCATGTATTAAAATACTTAACCGTCCAAATAATTAACAAGACTCATAACGGCTTAGCGGTGAAGACACCGCTCATCACAGAGAAGGTCTCGGGTTCGAATATCAGCAGTTACTTTTTAAATTTTTTTTCAATTAATTCTCAGAGTTAAAACATGCAATAAATACGTAACTGATCAATTAAATCACCAAGAAATAACACAGCCTAACGGTTAAGCAAGCAGGCAAAGACTTGGGCGGAGCAGTGTTCGATTCCTAGGTGTATCAATTATTAAATTTGTTTTGTGAAAACCTGGAGATAATTTTTTTGACAAACAGACCAAAGAAAACAATTTTGAAAATTGAAAACAAAACCAAAGAAACCTGCTCCAGTTGAAAAATATTAAAACAGAACATATAACCTCTGCAGATTAAACTGAAAATTTAAAACACATAATTAAGATTTCTGGAAACAAATCCTTTTAAATTTCTGGGAAAACATAGCAACCAAATTAGTAGATTAATAACAGAAAACGCATGAATTGTAAAACATATTCTGGACATTAAAACATCTTTACGTGCAACACATAATACGTAGATAAAGAAAATTGATCTTAAGATTGTTGGGTAGGTGGTGCACATAAACATGTGAATTCATAAACATAAACATAAACATAAACATTATTATATATCCAAAATCATACAACATAAAATTAAACATTTAACATATATGGAATTAAACAAAGAATGTAACAATAAATATAAATGGACCTCTCAGCAACTGTATGAAAATCCTTGGAGTGGATTAGACGAGTCAGAAAATTCCGTTGAAGCATAGGATGAGTCGAAGGCTTAGCCCTCCACTCCAAGGATTTTTATACAATTGCTGAGAGGTCCATTTATATTTATTGTTACATTCTTTGTTTAATTCCATATATGTTAAATGTTTAATTTTATGTTGTATGATTTTGGATATATAATAATGTTTATGTTTATGATTATGTTTATGAATTCACATGTTTATGTGCAGCACCTACCCAACAAAATACACACCCATCTTCATCTTATTTTTACATACCAAAAATGGATTTCATGGGTTACACTTTTTCTACTTTTTTCTTTTGAAACGAGTTTACTGTATATGTAAGTTAAATTAGATTTTGGCATCTTAAATAATACCATATCTTTTGAGTAGGGTTTTTTTTCTATAGCTATTATAATCAGTGTTTTCAAAATCGGACCGAACATTCAACCGGCGAACTCATTGGTTACAGGTTCGATCGGTTGAACCGGTCAAATCACTGGTTAAACCGTTACATAGTGTATTTTTAAAATATATTTATCAAAAGTACTATGATGTAAATATTAGACAACTATATAATTAATCGTGATATTATTACATTAATTATTGTTCACATTCAAAATGTCAATCTATCTTTCAATTTATGTTATATATTAATATATATATATATATATATATAATGATATAACATATGAATATGTATATGACCGTCTATACACACATATATATATATATATATATATATATATAGTTTAATACTTTTTTTTTATTTATATCGGATTGGTCCAATTTTAAAAGTATAGATTCATGTGGCTAGCCCAATTACTATCTTGAAGGCCCAATGGTGTTTGTTAACTCCTGGGTGTGATTTTTATACTTTTCAATTTGAGGAACGCCTTGCCCAAATAGCCAGCAAAAGAATCTTATCAAAAATAAGAAAAGATAGTATTGTATTAAGCTCCTGGATTTACAGAATGATTTTCCACTTATCCTTTTTTTTTTTTCTCCTTTTCCATCTGCCTTCTTCTTCCCTCTATGTGAGTATTTATAGTCATCTTTGGACTGCATGCCCCTTACTGGGTGGCAGATACACCAACGTCTATATGCTAACTCAGCTGCTAACGAAGTGAATACTCATCTCTTCTGGTGCTGAAGCATCACATGCAAGAGTGACACCTGGTTAACTTGGGATTGACTCATGATATGGATGACGATACCCAGTCTTTGCCTGACAGGTGTATTTTGCAGAATGACACTTGGCTTCCGTTCTAGAAGCATTTCTCTTGTTTGCCCTCGAAGAACCTTTGTGCCATCAGACTGCTTGGCATAGTTTCTTGTTTGCTCTCGAATAACCTTTTTGCCATCGGACGACTTGGCATAATTTCTTGTTTGCCCTCGAAGAACCTTTTTGCCATCGGACTATCCTCCATGAGGATATCATCGAATAATTTGGTTATTGTTACCCTAGGTATGTTCTTTTCTCGAGTACGTAAGACATATTTTTACATGTATCACCATAAAGGGTATCTCTAGGAGAGAACATATTTAGAAATTCCATTTTATAAGATTGTTCACTGGCTAAAACATCGGCGATTATTAGGCATCGTAGAGTCATCCAAGACTGGTAGTGCCTTTAGCATCGGATGCTATGTGAGTGTAGTAATACGTGAGTCCTCGTAGATAAAGCTTGCTGAGAAGCAATTTCATCCTTCAATAGCAAACGCTCTACCTTTCCTCCGATGGCAAACGCTTTACTCGTCTTTCGATAATGAACGTTCTACTGGTCCCTCGATGGCTCATGGTTCCGATGGTCACTATTTTTTCTCCATAGGTTTACACCAGTCCCCCCAGTTCCTGATGTATTATAGGTAATCAACAGGAACTTTTAGTGAAATGGTCTTCGGAAACATTGCCATCGGAGAACGTGGGGAACGGATAACTTCCGCATTAATGGGAGAATCCCAAGAGTTTGTAACAGCTCTTATTTATGGAGAGTCGTGCTCTTTAATACAGGCGTGCATTAACTTCCCTCTTTTTTCAGACGAAAAATCCTTATAAACACCCTTCCTCCCTCATTCTTCTTCACTCTTCTTCTTTCCTTCAAGCTTTTATCCCTTTTTAAGCAGAAAATCTTAAGTTTCTCTTCTCTTTATCTCTGCACAATGGCCAATGAAACCTCCTCTGTCACTCATCCCCTAGCAAACGCCTTGGCGGACGCTCTTGCTGCTCCACTTGCACTCCCAACGGAGTCCACCGCCGTTCCGACCGCCTCTTTGACTACTGCAGAGGATGCCACCACCGTCACGGTGGCTCAGCTACCGGAGGTTAATCTTTCTGGTATTGAAACGTACCGCCACAAAAGGAAGGGTAAAGCTCCAGCTACAAAGGAAGATGAACCGGTACGGGTTTCTAAGCGGTCAAGAAAGTCGGCCGCCGCTAATAACGCTTCTGCTGCCCTAATAAAGACGAAGGGTAATCGTCGTTATAAAGAGGTGGAACACGTTGCCAGCACCGTTACCAAGGAAGAAGTTGACCACCTCTTCCGTGACTTGGGGGTATCGTCCCTGAACATCCGTCGGGAATTTCCTTCTTAGGACGATAGGGGAAATGCTCCCCCCGAGGGCTACGTTACCCTTTATCTGGTTCAGGTACATGCATGTCTTCGATCTTTCTACCCTCCCTTCTATTGTGAGGTGTTCAAAGCTTGCGATGTGTGTTCTAGCCAATTAACCCCTAACAGTTTTACGATTCTGGCCTCTTTTGTCTTTTGGTGTCTATCGAGGGGGATAGAATGTACTGTGAGGAGGTTTTTTTCTATTTTCACGGTTAATGTTTCTTCTACTAGTCATCCGTCGTACTTCTTCTCGCATCGAGACCCCGAGAAGAAGGTAGTCATAGGAACTACCTTATCCTATAGTAGTTGGAAGGATAAGTTTATTTTCATTAAGCCTATCGACGGTAAGTGGGATTTTCCCCACTCGTGGCGACATCCCGAAGCCCCCTCTTACAAAGCAGATCCATCTCTTTCTTTCTCCCTGGCCCTTGATGCTTCTGCTCTGCTGAAGTCAGCCCATTACTTGCCATTGTACGATACTGCGGGGTTAAATACTCCAGCTCCATTGGATACCTCCTTTGTGGGGAAAACCCTCATATATCTTTCCGACGAGGCGCGACCTACATTTGGTGAGTTGTACAACAATCTTCTTGTTCATATTTTTTCCTTCGATACTTGGCATTTTCTCACATACCTTTCTCCTGTGCAGTTTCTTACTTGGAGGAGCATGAGAAGGATGTGAACGATGTTCCCCGTCCCGTTGCTCCACGAACGAAGAGTAAAGGATCCAAGAAGGTCGTGCTGCCTTCTGACAACGATTCTCGAGCATCTGACGCGGGTTCTGACTCCGAGGGCTCATACGTGGCCAAATATCCAAAATCTACAGAACCAGCCATCGAGGAGGAGACCTTCCAAGAGGATATTCCTGATACCGACGCTGCTCAAGGAGTACACCAGGCTCCAAAAAATTTCGATACCTTGCCTGGCACCGAGGATGAGAGCCTCCCAAAGGATGTTCCTACTCCTACTGCTATTCAGGAGGTGCACGAGGCTCCAACTGACTTTGTCACCTTAGTCTCCTCGACCTCACCTTCTGTTCATCCTGAGCAAGCTATGGAAGTTCCTCTCATGCCTCCATAGTCACCTCTCGGTGCCACTGACACTCAAGAGAAACCCAATTCCCCTGCGGTTTCTCCTCCTTTAGGTATTTGCCAAAATATTTCATAGTTTGCTTGTTATTTTGAGAAGTGTGATTTATTTCCCTTACTATTCCGCAGCCAACAAAGAGAAGGTTATTCTGATCGAGAGTGGGGACGAGGACATTCGATCAGGTTAATCCCTCTTACTGTTACCTTCGTGTTAGTTTTATTTTCCGCGCTTTAGTTTTTGTGCTTACTATTCTTATCCATCTCTGAGCAGGCAATTCACCCTCGGATGCTCAGAAGCATCCGTCTTTGGTCCACCATGATCTATCCATTGACGACCTTTTTTTCTCCGAGGGTCGAGTTTTTCAAAGCGAAGCTCACGACCCTCCTTCTTCTGCTCTTCTTCGTCCAGTTAACTAAGAGCTTTTGGATGAACTGCTGCCTTCGCTGGTGAAGAAACATGTGTGGAATGCGCCTTCGGAGGCTCCTGCTGGGACTTCTGCGAGGCCTCACTTTGAGGGAATGCCTTTCTCTAGTCGCTTTACCCCGACTGGCTCCCCTTTTTTCATTCATACCACTGGGGCCAACGCTGAGTCTAGTGTGAAGCCAAGTAGCTCGGATCTAAGCTCAGCACTTGAGGTTATTACCCATTATCTGAACACGACCTCAGCGGCCACTCCCCACGATGAACACACTGCCAGATTTTTCTCCGAGTTGATGGTCGCTATGGTAAGACCCCCTTTTTTTTTTTTTACTTATCCCTCTTTGTTATGATTACTAGATTTCATAGTTATGAATCTATTTTCCATATCTTCCTAGGTTCCCAAGATCATCCCTTCTATCTGGCGAGAGGTAGATGCCGCTCAAGCTATCGGGCAAACATCTATGGAAGAGCTATCTATGCAGAACGTTGCACTAAAGAAGGCTGAGGATGAGCTGAAGAGCCTTCGGGAGGCATTTGCTCAGAGTCTGGTGAGGGAGCAACTGTTGACATCTAAGCTGGATGAAACAACCAATGTTTTATCCGAGCGTACCTCTGAGTGCAAGAAGCTTAAGGACGAACTTGCTGTGCTATCGCAAGAGAAGAGTTCATGGGGAGAGCTAGAGCATATTCTGAAGAAGGAGGTTTCTACCCTTCGAACTCAGTATAATCAGCTTAAGGAAGAACTGAAGAAGCCACCACCTCCCCCTTCGGGTTTCATTACTCAAGAGGTACTGGAAGATAAACTATCCGGGGCAATTCTTCTTACTAAGGATGAAGTTCAGAAGCACTGTGAGGAGAAGTACCAGCAGAGGCATAAGAGTCATCTATTAGGTAACTTCATACTCGGGTACCTGTATCAATCAATGCCGTGAAGACCAACTGTTTTCTCATCCTGAGAATTGGAGGCGTCTAAATCTTTAGGCTTTGATGATGCGACCCCCTTCCTCACAAGAAGCTCATGATGCCTACCAGAAGATATTGGGTCGGGCTCCTTCTCCTGCTTCTTCTTCTGGCTTTCCATCCTCCCTATCTCATCCATCGGAACGCCGTTCTTAGTCTATCTTTCTAGCTTGTTATGTTTTTATCTTCTAACTTGTAATAGTATTTTGAACAAGCTATCGGCTTACTGTATGACTATTTATTACCTTATGAATTGTTGAACAAGTTTTACTGTCCCCTCTCTTTTTTTATTCCGCTGTTTTGTCTTTTCTTGTCACTTTCTGCACTACTTTTTATGTCTGATGTCTGCCATTACTACCAACATTCTTCTCACATGTCTTCATCCTTATTTACCCATACCTTGAGAGTTCCAGATGTCAATTTTACTTTGACACGTACCCCCTTGTTGTCTTCAGGTGCTTCTATAAATTGCTTCATCATTTCATCCATCAACAACATTCTCTGCAGAATCTTGCTCTTGTCCTTTTATTGTCTTTGGTTCTCTTGTGCACTTTTATTACGATGGATATAACTTCTTTATTACTTTCCATATTTTTGCCCTAATGCCTTCCTTCATCCGTAGATCATCATCATCTTCTGAGGAATCTTCTCCCCTTTATGCTCGGGGTGAATCCTCCAATGGGCATGCAAGGGATAGGCCTGCCGTGGATGGTTTGTCTTTGAGTTTTAGAGGTTCTCCTGCTGGGCATGGAACATCGGCCTCTCGTTCTAGCTCGAGCATGGCAGATTCCCTACGTCTTACATTCCTTCGGAGAGAACCCTATCTCCCTCCTGATAGTCTTTATATTTTTAACACTTCTGATCTAAATGTTAATGCTATGATCGGAGGAAATAGAGTAGGTTCTTGCCAAAGCGTCGAATCGTCCGAGTCCATTTTTCGTATGTTGCGTGAATATGGTTTGAATCCCGATGACTACAGTATCATCGTTCCTCGTCCTTTCCATAGGGCCTTTGAACCCCCTTTGGGTTATCTGACTTTATATTCTGAACAAATTCGTTGTGGCTTGCGTATGCTCTTTCACCCTTTCATGCACTCACTATTTCAATATTGGCAGGTTTGTCCTAGCCAACTGACCCCTAACTCATTTCGCTATCTGGTGGGCTTCGTTCTTTGCTGTAATCTTTTGAACGTACCCCTAACTCCGTATCGGGTGTGCGCTGCTTTCATTCTGCGTCCGTGTCCCAATGGTCTTCTCTATTTTAGCCTAGTTTATCGAGATCAGCAGAGAAGTTTCCATGTCCCTCGCCGTTTGGCATTTGTAGTAGATTGGAAGAAAAGGTATTTTTTTATTAAACCAAGGGATTCTTCTGGAGATTCATGGGGTATACCTTTACGATGGGGCTTGGGATACGTGATCCCTCGTCCTGAGACCGCTGTTCGAGAAATGGAGTATTTAACTTCCACTGTCCTGTTTTTAGGTAGTTACGATATATGCTCTATTCTGGCGAACTCCTCAGCTCTAACCACGGCTGGTCTACAACATGGTGCAGAACAGCTGAATATTCCTCCGATGCCCTTGCACTCAAACCCTGCTTTTCGTAAGTTAATCTATTTTCTTACCTCAATGACATCATATTTTTGTTCTGATGATTAACCTTTGATTATTTCTTATAGGATATGAGATGGAGCGATTTGTTATCAAGCGTTATCCTGAGAACGTGCTGGTCCCTCTGGTTTCCTTTCCTATGTATTCGAATACTTCGGGTTCATCCATCGAGCGTGATCTTTCCGACCCTTATCCTGGCTCCGATGACCTCTTGATGTTCTCGCAGTCCAATTTTTTATGGGACTCTGCCGTTCCTTCTATCGACACACTCTTTGGGAATCCTTCCCCTCAGGACTTAAATGTGGATCCTGACTTTCCGTCTCCTCTCACACTGACCTTAGCTGTCCGATCCCCCCACGATCCTTCAGTCAACGTTATAGATGGTGAGAATATAACCGTGCCACCTATAAGCCCTACTGATGTGATTCCTTCTCCTCCTAGGATGGTTCCACCTTATGGGGAGGGAACGAGCGGTATAGCTACAGGAGATTTTCGTGATACTTTTCCTGTACTAACTTCAGATGTTTCTTACCATCGGCACTTCTTAAGTGGTTTGCTGAGTCAAGTTAACTGCGAAGCTCTTGGCTCTGTTTCTATGAACCTTCTTCAGGATCGATTATGCCGTAACTTATGTGAGGTACGTTATGCTCCTGTTTCTCTTTCGTGACGCCTTTCTTATAATCCCTCAATTTTCCTCTTATTTCATGCAGGTGTTTTTGATCGCGGATGCCCTTGGTGCACATCCTTCCAATAATGCCGGTTTCTTGTATCGACACCTCACCGATCTGGAGAAGAATTTAGCCGATGCTCGTAATCAAATTGCCAATCTGCACGCTCACTATGATTCCGACCAAGAAATCTTGGAAGCTCTACTAAAGGATGCCCAAGATACCATCTTGGATATGAGACAACTGGTAACTTTGGAGCGGGATCATGCCAGAGAATTGGAGGCTCGTATAGACAACTTACTAAGTCAAAGCCATACTTCCGATGCTTTGATATCTTCTCTGTTGGCCGAAAGGGATTTGCTAGCTACGAAGTTGTCGGATCTAGAGAGATCTCGTGCAGTGGACGCTTTGATCACTCGTGCTGAGGCTACCATGGCGGTCCCAAGTTTGGAACAAATAAGGGCAACCTTGCGTATGGAAATGCGGGAGATGGTTGTGATGGGTTTTCAGATCTGTCGGGAGGCTGTGAGAACGCTCCCAAATTTTCCTCCACACCTGGATCTTCCCGACCTTGAGATCATTACCTCCTCCAATACTACAACTCCTTCTGTCTCTTCTCAAAGGTCTACAGTTCCAGTAGTAACTATTATGGATCCTGCTGATCTTTCAGAAGAACAACGGCGTTGCCTAATTCGAGAAGGCAAGCGTCCTATGCAGAATTAGTATTTTCTTTCGTATGTTAGGTCTGTAATTGCATATGTAAATTGAACTACGAGTGGCTTGATTCCCTTGTACCGGGACACGTAGGCATCTCGGAATCTTATTCGAGTTCAGCCATATTAATATGTGTGTATGCAAGTTAGTCGGGTTAGATGGCTGTATCGGAATGAATTGAGTTTTGTGATTATGTACAAATTCCATATAAATAAATGCCATCTTTATTCCACCACGACTTTATTTACATGTACACTGGTGTAATGTCCTTATTTACATTGTTACTATCAGACACTAAGCATAATACTTTCTAAGATTCAATGCATTCCAAGTTCGGGTAAGTACCATACCTTCGAGGGTACTTAACTGGTAAGTAGCAGGTCCGATGATTTTGCTCACCTTGTATGGCCCTTCCCACTTGGGCTGCAGTTTAGCAACATTCTTGGACGCTCCTACTCGTTTGAGAACCAGATCTCCGACTTGGAATGTTCTAACCTTAACATTTTTGTTGTAGTGTTTGGCCATTCGAGCTTTATACCCTTCCATGCGTACTGATGCTCGATGCCTCTTTTCTTCCAACAAGTCCAAGGCTAGAGCTAGATTAGAGCTATTACTAACTTCTTCATACTCTCGGATCCTCCAACTTTCGGTTACGATCTCGGGTGGGATTACAGCCTCACAACCATAAGCCATGTTGTATGGTGTCTCTCCCGTGGCAGAGCTAGGAGTCGTGCGATATGCCCACAAAACACCTGGAATTTCTTCTATCCATCGTTCTTTGTGATGGTCCAATCTAGCCTTAATGCTCTTTAACAGGGTTCGATTGGTTCTCTCAACTTGACCGTTACCTTGGGGATATCCGACGGAAGCAAAGCGATGCTTAATCTCCCAATGCTTACACCAGTCTTCCACATTTTGGTCTTCAAACTGTAACCCATTATCGCTCACGAGGTACCGAGGAATTCCGAATCGGCATAGTATGCTTCGCCATAGGAAATTGATGACAGCGCTTGCTGTGATTCTGGCCATCGACTCTGCTTCTACCCACTTTGTGAAATAATCTACTGCTACCAACAGATATTTCTTTTGCCTCGGATTAGGCATCAAGGGTCCTACTAAATCTATTCCCCATTTCGCGAAGGGGCATGCTAGCAAATTTGGCTCCCACGGTGCTGCTGGTTGGTGAATCTGTGAAGCATGGGCTTGGCACGCTGGACATCTGCGCGCGTATTCTTGGCAATCTTGAATCATCGTAGGCCAATAATACCCTTGCCTTATGATACGATTGGCCATGCTCGCACCTTGCGAGTGATTTCCACATGTCTCTTCGTGCATTTCTTTTATCACTCCCAACGCTTCCTGTCCATCCAGGCATCGAGTGTGAGGATTAGAGTAGCAACGTCGAAACAACACCCCTTTATGCAAGAAATATCTTGTTGCTTTCCTTTCTAATCTCTTTCTCTCAATGTCATCATCGTAGTATTGTGTAGGGTCCTCTAAATAAGCAACTATATCTGACATCCATCCTGATGTTACTGGGGCTACGATGACGTGGACGTCCTCCTGAGGCTCTTGCTGTTCTGATCCCACAACTTGTAGCAAAGTAATTCGTCGTGTTCCGACCACGAATTGAGTTGCTATTTTTGACAACGCATCTACTTCTTGGTTCTCCGACCTAGGAATTTGTCTCAATTGGAATTCTTCGAACATCTTTTGCCTATTCCGAACTGTTTGAGCATATGCTTTCAATCGCTCTTCTTTTATTTCAAACTTTCCTATTGCTTGCTGCACTTCAGTTGTGAATCAATGTGAATTACCACTCGACTGATGTTTCCTTCCATGGCTAACCTCATCCCAATTAGGAGGGCTTCGTATTCGACTTCATTGTTAGACAAGGGGCAATTTATCCTGATGGCAAAGCATAGATTTTCTTCTTCCTCATAATTCTTCAGAACTACTCCTGCCCCACCGTGTGTTCCAACGGATGATCCGTCTACATACACATGCCATAATACATGTGGCTTCTCATCTTGCATTTCTTTCATTTCTACCATGAAGTCAGATAGAACCTGTGCTTTGATGGCTAGGCGTGGAGCGTATGACAAGCTATACTCACTTAACTCTATTGCCCACTTTACCATTCGACCTGATGTTTCTGGGTGATTGAGTATGACCCTTAACGGATATTTGGTGAGTATCGTCACATGATACGTTAGGAAGTATGACCTTAACTTTCTAGCTGCTACTACAAGTGCTAATATCAACTTTTCTGTCTTCACATAATTCTTTTCCGCGTTTTGCAGGGTTTTACTGACATAGTACACAGGACGATGATCACCCCCTTCATTCTTTACTAATACTGCACTTACAGCCTCATCGCCAGCCGACAAATATACAAACAACTTATCTCCAGGTTCAGGCTTGACTAGCAATGGAGGACTAACCAGGTAATTCTTCAGGCTATCGAAGGCTGCTTCACAATCGGGAGTCCATTGAAACTCCTTCACATTCCTTAATATTTTAAAGAATGGCAAGCCTTTCTCCGCTGATCGCGATATGAATCGGCTGAGTGATGCCATCTTCCCTGTTAGTCTTTGCACTTCTTTTATTGTTCTAGGTGATTTCATCTCCACGATGGCTTTGGCTTTTTCTGGATTAATTTCTATTCCCTTCTCTGTTACCATATACCCTAGGAATTTTCCTCCCCTGATCCCGAAAGAGCATTTCTTGGGATTTATTTTCATGCCAAATTTGTCCATGATGACCAGAGCTTGCCGTAAATCCCTCGGATGATCTTCTGCCCTCTTGCTTTTTACAATCATATCATCTACATAAACTTCCATCGTATTTCCAATGACCTCGGAGAACATCAGATTCACTAACCTTTGATAAGTGGCCCCAGCGTTCTTAAGTCCAAAAGGCATGACCATATAGCAATACGTACCCACATCTGTAATGAAACTGGTTTTCTTTTGATCCTCCTCCGCCATTGGGATCTGATTGTATCCTTGATCACCGTCCATCGTGGATAATAGTGCGCATCCCGCCGTTGAGTCCACCAACTGGTCGATGCTGGGTAAGGGGTAACAATCCTTTGGGCAGGCATCATTCAGATTAGTAAAATCCACACACATTCGCCATCGTCCACCTGACTTGGGTACTAACACAACATTGGACAGCCATTCAGGGTATATAACTTCCCTGATTTGCTGTAATCCTAGAAGGCGTAGTATCTCTGACTTGATAATCCCATTTCTTTCTGGGCCCATGTTTCTTTTCTTTTGCCAGATGGGTTTGATGAAGGGATTGATATTGAGACGATGTTGACATATCCCGGGGTCGATTCTTCCAGGTGGGCCTCCTTCCCATGCAAAGAGGTGTCTGTATTCCTTTAAGATGGAAATGACCTCTTTTTCAATTGCTAGTCCCATTCCTGTTCCTATTTTTACTTTCTGATTTTCCTCTTCTAGTTCTACCAATTTTAATTCTTCCACTGGCTGAACTCGGACTTCCTCCATTTTCTGCTTTTTTCCCGGGTGATTAAGTTCTTATTCCACACTCGTTGGTATGACATTCATACGACATTCCCTAGCCTTGACTTGATTGCCTTGGATTTCTCCAATACCCGACACCGTGGGGAACTTTACCTTGAGATGAAGACTAGAGGGTACAGCCTCGAAGGCGTGAATAGAAGGCCTTCCACATATTGCATTATACGTTCGTGAGGATGCTTCTACTACCCAAAACTTCACATGCTCGGTATGGCGCACTGCTCCTTCCCCCAGGACATCGGAAGTATGACAGTTCCCAAAGTCCGACTGGTTTCTCCTGAGAAGCCTACCAAAGGTATCTCCGTAGGATCGAGATGTATTTTTTTAACCCCATCGCTCCAAAAGTTGGGGTAAATAATACATCTACTGAGCTTCCAGTATCTACGAGGACTCGTTGTATCTCGATACCCATTATGGTTGCCTTAATTACCAATGGATCTTCATGAGGATACACAATTCCTTGAAGATCTTCGGGTCCGAAAGATATTGTTGGTAGCTTCATTCCTTGCACTGTGAAAACCGATAGTCCTTGTCCCACCTTTCTGGCCTCTTTGAGATATTTCTTCTTTCTGCCAGCTGGAGACGAGGATATATCTCCTCTTTCAATCATGTTGATGGTTCTCCCCGATGGAGGGTTATCTCGATATGTACCTGGTGGTGGTGGTAACTGCTGATTAAATTCCTCCTGTTCATCATTCCCCGAGAGGGGTTCAACAACCTCCTCCCCTTCTTCATTCCGGGCTTTCTTCCGTTCCATCGAACGATCTTCTTTGTTACTGCTTAAGTAGTCTCTTAGATAACCCAAGTCTAGCAACCTATGAATTTCATTTCGCAGATTCTTACAACCATCGGTTGTGTGTCCATACGCCTTATGATATTTGCAGAACTTTCCTGAATCCTTTTTCTTGTACGGTTGTCTTACTGGCATATGCCAAGAGAAATATCTTGTTTCCCCTCATTACATTTAGCACTTCTGACTGAGTGATGGTTAGAGTTGGTAATGGTATAGGCTGAAGATGCCTTTTCACCACTCTCCGAGGCGGGTGATTCTTAGATTCCTCCTTTTCTTTTGGCCCTGCATGGGCATCGGCGGTTTCTGCCTTCAACTTGGACTTTTCTGCTTCTTCCATCAGGATGTACGTCTCTGCTTTCTGCATTAACTCATTCATGTCCTTTACTCGATTTCCTACCAGGTATCGGAAGAAATTCCCCGATCGCAATCCTTGACCAAGAATGTCTGCTAACATGGTCGGATCTATGTTGGGGACGTCCAATACTTCATCGGAAAAGCGTTTCATGAAATCTCTTAAAGATTCATCCTTTTGTTGCTTTATGGTAAACAGATGACATGCTGATTTGGGATATCGTCTGTTACAGGCAAACTGTCTTACAAACAAACTGGCCAACTGGGAGAAGTTAGATATTGTGCCTGGGGGTATCTGGGTAAACCAAGATTGTGCCCTTCCTGTCAGTGTAGCTCGAAAGATTCGGCACGACGCGAAATCCGGGGCTGATTGCAAATCCATCGTTGCGATATACTGGTTGATGTGATCCTGCGGGTCTTTTCCATCTTTTTCTCCTGAATACATGGGTAGGTTAACTGCTCTTATGTAGGCTGGAATTGTAGCTTGTGCAACATCCGGTATAAACGGTGATCCATGATATACTGGCTCATCTTCCGGTGTGATGGCCCTTTTCATGCTAAGCATCTCTCGTCGGAGGTGATTCAACATTTCCCAAAGAGCTGGCTCATTGCTCGAATGAGGGAACATGTTGGGGCGATAAAGAGGTACTCTATCCTCGAAAACATTGCCAGGTGGAGGTATCACACCGGGATACCTTTCTTGTCGACACCCTGGTTGTGGTGGTGGTATTCGCTGTGGAGTTGACGTCATTCTTGAGCCTTGCTCTTCCACCCTATACCTTTCTCTGTACGGTTGTATAGGTTGTGGTTCTGGGGATCTTTCGTTAGCTTGAGCCCTTCTTAAAGTTGCTTCCACTAGATCTTCAAACACTGTTCTGGGGATGTTGATATAGTCGACATTAGGTGGTGGAGTGTTTCTAGGGGAACTCTCTGCAGATTCTTGATATATACTCTCACTGTGGTTTTCTGTCCGATGCTCAGAACGAGCTGATCCGTCCATTGCACGATTGGCTGTGAATATTGTAAGTACCGAGACTCTTTTACTGGCGTAACTCGAAGGCAATAATTTACGGCGTTCCCACAGACGGCGCCATTTGTTAACTCCTGGGTGTGATTTTTATACTTTTCAATTTGAGGAACGCCTTGCCCAAATAGCCAGCAAAAGAATCTTATCAAAAATAAGAAAAGATAGTATTGTATTAAGCTCCTGGATTTACAGAATGATTTTCCACTTATCCTTTTTTTTTCCTCCTTTTCCATCTGCCTTCTTCTTCCCTCTATGTGAGTATTTATAGTCATCTTTGGACTGCATGCCCCTTACTGGGTGGCAGATACACCAACGTCTATATGCTAACTCAGCTGCTAACGAAGTGAATACTCATCTCTTCTGGTGCTGAAGCATCACAGGCAAGAGTGACACCTGGTTAACTTGGGATTGACTCATGATATGGATGACGATACCCAGTCTTTGCCTGGCAGGTGTATCTTGCAGAATGACACTTGGCTTCCATTCTAGAAGCATTTCTCTTGTTTGCCCTCGAAGAACCTTTGTGCCATCGGACTGCTTGGCATAGTTTCTTGTTTGCTCTCGAATAACCTTTTTGCCATCGGACGACTTGGCATAATTTCTTGTTTGCCCTCGAAGAACCTTTTTGCCATCGGACTATCCTCCATGAGGATATCATCGAATAATTTGGTTATTGTTACCCTAGGTATGTTCTTTTCTCGAGTACGTAAGACATATTTTTACATGTATCACCATAAAGGGTATCTCTAGGAGAGAACATATTTAGAAATTCCATTTTATAAGATTGTTCACTGGCTAAAACATCAGCGATTATTAGGCATCGTAGAGTCATCCAAGACTGGTAGTGCCTTTAGCATCGGATGCTCTGTGAGTGTAGTAATCCGTGAGTCCTCGTAGATAAAGCTTGCTGAGAAGCAATTTCATCCTTCAATAGCAAACGCTCTACCTTTTCTCCGATGGCAAACCCTTTACTCGTCTTTCGATAATGAACGTTCTACTGGTCCCTCGATGGCTCATGGTTCCGATGGTCACTATTTTTTCTCCATAGGTTTACAGTGTTATTAAGAATAAGAAGGAAAATGCCTCCAAATTCTCTAACCATACTTTCACTTTGAGAGACTTCAGCCGCTGAGATTGCTTTCTTTTCTATCTCTTTTTTTTTTCTTCCTCCTTTCAACTCTTATTGCAAAAGTGGAGGCGCGAGGAGCATTACAGGGCTTGGTGATTTGTAGGATGGCTCCCCGGATCTCACATTTCTTGTTTGCTGATGACACATTGCTCTTTTGCGAGGCGAATAGGGAATCGACGGAAGAAATCGAGCATATTCTTGCTAAGTTTGAGGCGACATCGGAGCAGCAAATAAACCTCGATAAATCAGTTGTGGTTTTTAGTAGAATCACGAGTGGGGAGTGGGCGCATGAGATTGGGGAAATTTTGGGCGTTATGATTGCAGAGAGGCACGAAAAATACCTTGGTCTTCCGTCGGTTGTTGGAAAATCAAAGCGAGAGTTGTTTGATTTTATTCGGGAAAGGGTATGGAAACGTGCGACGGGGTATAAAGGAAAAATGCATCCGGGGGCGGGAAAAGAGGTGTTAATTAAGACGGTTTTGCAGTCCATCCCAACGTTTTTCATGAGTTGTTTTCGCTTGTTGGATATTTTAATTAAGGAGATTGGGGCGATCATCAGTAACTTTTGGCGGGGAAGTGGTACAAGGAATAAAATACACTGAATTGCATGGGATAAATTATGATGGAAAAAAGAAGACGGTGGTTTGGGATTTCGGGACCTCAAGGCATTTAATTTGGCTTTGCTCGCGAAGCAAGCTTGGCGTATTTTTCATAACTCGGAGAGTTTGGTGAGCCGATTGTACAAAGCCAAATATTTTCCCAACTCTTCTTTTCTGGATTCAAGAACTGGAAATAATCCATCTTTCTCGTGGCGATGTATTTGGGAAGTGAGAGTGGTGATTTAGAGAGGGGTTCGGTGGAGCGTGGGGAATGGCAACACAATCGCAATTTGGGATGACGCGTGGCTTCCTCGACCCATTACTTTTCGGCCTATAACATCGCGACCTGCCCAGCCAACTGTGGAGCGAGTCTGTGACTTGATTGATGATGCAACATGCTGGTGGGACGTCGACTTGGTTCGACAAAATTTCTGGGAAGTGGACGCGAATATTATTTTCGCTATACCGTTGGGATTTTTGGACCAAGAGGATCAACAGTTATGGCATTATGAGAAGCACAGTCGTTTCTCGGTACGTAGCTCCTATCACATGATCCGTTCACAAGGCCTAACAATGCGCGAGAATTGGGACATCACGACGTCGAATGAGCAAGCGGGTTGGAAAAAGCTGTGGCGGCTGGGGTGCGCAAACAAAATAAAATTATTTTGGTAGAGGCCCTACTCGAATATCTTGCCAACTCGGTCTAATTTGGCGAGACAACGCCTGGGTGATTCTTCTTTATGTGTAGCGTGTGGGGAGCTGGAAGAAACTACGATTCATGTTCTGTTTGATTCTCATATTGCGCGTCAAGTTTGGGCGATTGCAAATTTTGCCACGTACTCTATGCGACGGGAAATGGAGGGACTGATCGGGTGGTTTCATCGATTGCTGAAGGAATTAGGCAAGGAGAGAATGGAGATGCGGTTACATTATGTAGGATGATGTGGTTTAATCGGAATCAAATTCTCGCGGGGGAGGGCCAATATAATTCAGTGGAGATTGTTGATGTGACGTTGTCGTATGTGGCGACATGAAACAATATTGGGCAGAACTTAACGCATCTTACGCATGTTGGTAGTAATGAATGGGAAGCTCCACGAGAAGGTACTCTCAAAATAAATTTCGATGGCGCGCGATTTGAAGAAGAGATGGCGGTAGGAATTGGCGTGGTGGCTTGTGATCATGAGGGTAACATGATCGCTCGCGCCCAAAAAAGATTTGTGGCGACTCTTACTCCGGTGTGTATCGAGGCCGTGGCAGCCTTTTGGGCAATTAAACTTGCCGTGGGAATGGTTTAGCACGACATTATCTTTGAGGGCAATTGCTTGAACATTATTCATGATATTATTCATCGGGCTCCAAGTGATGTTAGCTATGGGAATATAGTGGCAGACTGCCTCCGTTTATTCACACCAAGGGATGACTTTACAATCCGGTGGGTTGGGCGAGACACAAATTATATGGTGCATTCTCTAGCACGGATGACAGTGGGCGAGACTTTTGATCCTTCCGATCTCATTATTGTAGCTTAGGAGTTTAATTTTGATGAGTTTTGTGTTTCATGGTCTGCATTGTAATCAAACGGTCTGCACCTTCTGGTTTCTTAAATAAGATCAGCTATTTACCTTCAAAAAATAATGTGGTAAACATCAAGATTTTGTTTTTTATTTATTTATTCAGTTCTCGTTGCTGAAGATAATAATAAAAAAAAGAGATGAAAAAAAGGAGATCCGAGTCAAACCCCTGGGCCGAGTCATCGGTTCTCCTCGGTTTTGGCCGATTTACAGCAGTTTAGACTGCTTTTTGGCGACCGCGGGTTTTAGGTGCTTTTCGGACTGGACGAGGCACCAGTCGAACCGGCCGGTCCAGTTCGAATTTCAAAACATGGATTATAATCCTTAAAACGTCAAAGTTTGGTTTTCACATTATTAAAACCCATTCAGATATGAAATTGAAATAATTCTCTTTGAGATACATAAGTCTTGTTTGGGTCTAAGTGTTATTACAAGAATATGTCCATTTTGGAATAAGCTAAACTACCCAATTTATTTTATGAATATAAAAGTATATCAGATTTAAGAAGTGGATCTTAAATGAGGTTATAAACATTGATATTCTCATTTAGATCCACCAATTGATCTTGGAGATATTTCAAAAATAACTTTGAAATTTAGAAATAGTGGTAATGAATTCATGGATCAAAATTTTCGTCCGTTTCCTCGAAAAGTACCGAAAAGTTTTCGCTTTTGACTTTACTGATACGAAGTATACATGTAGTTTCCATGATAGTTATAACTATAATTTTATGAATTCTTCGGAACATGCCGAAAATTTCTTGAAATATTACGAAACGTTTCTAATTTTTTGCCAACCGAAACGTACTCCCGGACCGAAATTTTCATCCATGAATGGATTGAAATTTTATGAGATACAAATCTTTGGAATAAATTACTTTTGAGGTTATAGACATTGATATTCTCATTTAGAGATCAACCAATTTCCTAATTATGTGACATTAGATATTTGAGATTTTGCACTTGCAATTTTTTGTTGTGATATTATATATGAGATGTATCTTTCAAGTCAAATTGTGGATATATTGACAAAGTATCAATTTGAACAATGATATGAGGATTTCTTGAAATGATGGTCTGAGGAAACTGATGATAGTTTGAGATGAAATTAGTAATAAGTTTAGAAAGATTGAAGAAACAACCGATATAAGGATTTGGGGACCTGATTTCCTTAAGGAGGGGGGGGGGGGGGGGGGTGGTAACGTCCCCGAAATTTGGAAGAAAAATATAAGTTTATGCTTTAATCTATAGATTTTTAAAAATACCATTTTAACCCCCAAATATTTAAGAAAGTGCATTTTAGTCATTGCATTGAACATGTGTTATTTTACTACTTTTATATGCTTCATTGATTCTTAAAATATGTATTTTAATGAACATATTAACGGTGCTTTAAATTATTTAGAAAATCTTACATAAGTAAATATTTATATAAATATATATTTATGTATATGTGATTTTAATTATAAACAATAAGAAAAATACCACACCATCCTTTTATGGATTAGAGTCAGTCACTCTATTGATAACTAGAATGAGATTTATGTGGCTAATTATAAAAAAAGGGTCGGACCATAATCTAAATTATTTTAACATGTATAAATAAGTAAATATGTATATATATTATTTGTATTTGATTTTATTTAGAAATATCACATCATAAGTAAATGAACAAGAATTAGCCACATCATTACTTATATGATTGAAATCTAAATTAGGTGGCTAATTATAAGAAATTTAGGGTGGGACCTCAATTAAAATTATTTTTAACAAGATTTTTTCGCTATAAATAGCATGCCTTCTTTTTCATTTTTTTTGATAAGCAAAAGATTTTATTGGTGAAAGTTGAGAGTATAAGGCATACTCACAAAAACGATGGTACAAGAACAAAGATCAAAAGAAAGTTCAAATCGACCTCAACCCAAACAGTTTTTTGGAGGGTTTTTGGCAGTTTTGGTCCTTTATGTATACCACTCTGCAGTTTTAGTCCTTTATATATACACTGCTCAATTTTAGTCCTTTATGTATACAATGCGCTCAATTTTGGTCCTCTAGCCAAATTAATTTTAAAATTTGTCAATAGACGTCGCATGCGAGTCACGTGACGTCTAAAATCGGTCCCATTATTATTTTTATTTATGTTTTTAACTTAGAATTTAAAAAAAAAAATAGTTTCGTTAACAAAAACTATTATCCCTAAGTGTCATCACTCTCGTTTTTGTTAACGAAACTATAAATTTTCTTAAATTCTAAGTTAAAAACATAAATAAAAATAATAATGGGACCTGTTTCAGGCGTCACGTGACTCGCATGCGACGTCTATTGACAAATTTTAAAATTAATTTGGCTGGAGGACCAAAATTGAGCGCATTGTATACATAAAGGACTAAAATTGAGCAGTGTATATATAAAGGACTAAAACTGCAGAGTAGTATACATAAAGGACCAAAACTGCCAAAAACCCGTTTTTTGGATGAAAAAAGCAATCCGAGAATGAGTAATTGAACTCCTTCATTGTCGCTTTGATCCAACACCAAGATTTGACCTTGATGATCTCTACAACCTTTTAAATTGCCATCCTTCCTTTGCCGAAAATAATATTATTTCTCAATTTACAAATCGACCACATCGTGAAAAACCATAACACTTTCCATTATTTTTTGCCTTCTTTTCCACAGGTATGCATCTCGAAATTGCCAATAATTATTCTCCACCCCTTCATTGAGCACCGAACAAATATCAAACCATTTGAATACTCTATGATACGCCGCATCGGAAAAATAAATGTTTAACTTCTTCAGTGTCTCCATTACAAAAAGCACAACCTAAGTTCGAATTGTCATCCAAGACCCCTCTACGAAATAAGTTGAATTTTGAAGGAAAGTTTTCCAAGGTAAATTTTCAACAAAGTAACTTGAGTTTGAGAGGACAACTCTCTTTCCACATACCTTTAAAAAAATTTGACGCCTCCACCGTCTCCTTCTCCACGACCAATTCCATCTCCACTCTCCACCTTGCCATTCTCCGACTTTATTAACTGTTACATTTTTATCTTGATAAAGAAAAAACAACCGACTAAATCTCGCACTAAAAAGCACATCCCTCATCCACGTATCGTGCTAAAAACTAGTACTACATCCATCTCCCACAATACGTCTCACTTTATTAGCAAACCAATCCCCCCACTTTGGAGTCGAAAAAATCTTATTTAAATCTTTCCACCAAGTTGATTCAAGGTTTCTAGATTGGTGGTTATTTTCTTGATGCGCATTCTCTCCAAAACCACCGTACTTATACTTGATAATATTCCTCCATAACATATCCTCTTCCGTAAGGTATCTCCATCGCCATTTTTCAAGCAGCGCCATGTTAAAATGCTTCTCCATTTTTGTTCACTCATTTCCACTCCGATTTAGCTACATATTCCTAAATAAGAGTTCTTCCTTTTTATGTTCTAGTTAAGATAATAATTATTTCTAATTTTTATTTAACATTTTCCTCCCCAAAAATACCTCAGTATGTTTATTGCCCAAAAAAGCTGCTTTCTGCCCCGTGTACAAATAAGTTCATAGAAAATCGGAAAAAAACTCCAATTGCAATGAAATTTTAGAACTAAATTCCTCTTATAGCGAGACAACTTTGTTATTCAGACACTATTTCCAATAAGATTTTGGAGGCCTAAATAAGCTAATTATCAACCTCTGTTTAGAAATTCAAAAACAACTTCTATATTAACAAAAATTATTTAGCATATCAAACCTTTGTATTTTTTTTAGCCAATTTTGGATACACACATTTCTCATAATGTTATTAGTCAAAAACCATAAAAACACTTGGGAATTAAGTTTATGTATGTCCAATCAAAGGTAAATCTAAAACTGCGGTGATTTTCAGCTTTTTTTGGCATAACCTTACGTTCTTAGTTTATATTGAAAGTAACCACCATGATTCAATAATTGATCACTTCAAAAATGAACTTTAGGTGATTTAACAGTGGTTAAAATCACTTTGTTATAATTTGTAATATGAATTATTATTTTTATGATTTTTTAATGGCGTCTAAATAGTATATTTATCATGTTTAACATGTATATACTTAAGTTTTATAAAATTATCATAGCTACTTTCATGATTGAAATATTTAATATAATCATTTATCAAAACATAAACTTTTATTGAGCGTTTAATTTGATTAGGTTTGTATTTATATTTATTAAGTTAAAAAAAATAATGTTATGTACTTTAAAGTAATAATTTTGAAACAAAATACTAATTAATTTAAGTTATACATTTAAGGCGTTACCTCCTAGAATATTTGTTTGATGTTGTGATTAAATAGAAGTTTGGAAATAGTTATAGGCTTAGAGAAGATTTTTTCGTAAGTTAGTTGAGTAATATATTTTAAGGATTCATTATGAATCAAATCAAAAATAGTTTATCAATTTTTACTTGATATTATTACTTGTCATTTGGAATGCTTTTTACAACTATAAGTTTTTATATGTTTAAGATAAATTTTGAGATATCAATTCAGCACACAAAATATATTTAAGATTTAACTTAACCTTACGACATCAAAATTTATCGCCGAAGATTTGCATATTTAGCGCAATAACTTAAAACTAAGCTTATGTACTATTCACGTAAATTAACATTATTTAGCATTATTAACAAGAACTTTCCCAATCTCACCAACATTAAAATATGAAAAGTGCATATATTTATTAGGTAAAAAGCATCAAGCCCTCAACCTATTGACAAGTTTGGGACTTGCCCCCTAATCCAATCTTATAAGCACTTTGCCCCCTAATCTTTGCACGCGTGTGTTTTAGTTTGTTCAATAAAAAAACTAAGCTACATCAGTAGACGTAGACTCATAATTATTTTTTCACAATAAAGCTTGCACATTTTATTCTTGCACCAATTGCAATTTTATATCATAAAGATTTAAGAGATAATATAACGTATTATATAGTTTTTGTTAATCACAATTTTTTTACTTTTTAAAGATAAGTAATAATATTAATTATATAATTGGTAAAATATATTTTAGTGTTAGTTTTAATACTTTTTAAATTTATCAATTACTTTCAAAATGAAAATATTCTAAATCCCTAAAATTAACTGATAAGGGTAAAATTAAAAGCCCACTTATCTTTTTGAGTTAGAGGGGAGTGATTGTAATTTTCCAAATTTGAGGGGAGGTATTTGTAATTACACCAAACATAAGGGAAATTAACTATAATTATCCCTTATATAATTTTTTTTTTTTTTTTTTTTTTTGATGACGTGGGAACCCTCAGCCACTACCCTTCGGGTGCGCACCGGGTAAACCCACGGGTCGACGAAATAGCCTGCAAACCTCGCCAACCAGTTGGGGATCAACACTAGGCTAACCATGTGTGACAGGCCCAGACCCAGAAGGCTGGACTCAATTCGCTCCCAATGGGAATCGAACCTGAGACCTAGGAGAGGCATCCCCTCCTTCTTAACCAAATGAGCCACCCACAAGGGGTATCCCTTATATAAATTGGTGATTATAGGATAAAGAGTACTACCGACATTTTATTTGGTTATTAAGATTGTTCGTCAAACAATCATGTGGTTTTGCCAGCTAGTGTCTCGAACTTTCGGCTGTAAGTAAATACGACCTCAATGAAAAATGTATTTTGAGTGTAATTTGATGATTCCTATATAACGTGTGAAGTTCACAAAAACAATAGTTGAAATATCAGTTCTTAATGATTCTTATTTCTTACCGTGTGAAAATTACCGAACGACAGATAATATAATAGCCCCGTCAATATGTATATATTATCCTATACTGTTTTTCAAGCTGGAATTCAAAGGAGATATGTTATTGGTCTAAAACAAAAGTTTCTAAACATATGCACGCTGCACCAAAACATATATAACATGGCCGACAAAAATGAAGTAAAATTTGGTAGAATCTTGGGATTGCATCTTCAAATTAATTAAACTATTTTATGTATAACATAAATTAAACTATTCTTTATATTTTTTCTGATACAAATAACTCCCCATTTGTTGATGGGGTAGGGGGATCTTGCAACTTTTTATAGTTTTGAGGTTCTAAATAAATCCCTTTACCCCTACAGTACTATGAGATTTGGAGAGAAGAAGATCATAGACTTTTTTGATAATATTTATCCAACCCCCTTTATATTACTCAAATTATCACTTTATACCTCTATGGATCAAAAAGTCAAAAAGGGACTTCTCATCAAGTGGAAAGTGATGGTGGGCTAACTTTGGATCTTATAAAGTGCTTAAAAGTTAATTATAACCAAAGGTAAAAGCATATATCTATTAATGGCCATAGTGCTCCAGATGCTGAAAATGATTTTAATACGTTATATATTTATTTCATATTCTGACAAGTTTTTACATTACCATTCATGGGTTATGGAAAATAAACATATTTGCTCCCTTTGAAAAAATAGTTAGGCAAATTAGCCACGTGTTATGTAATATTTTTTTTTTGATTTTACACTGGTGTCCGCTTATGCGACTAATCCAGCCGAGCACTGTCAGCCCCTTTTTGAGGGGGCGACTCTCCCAGCGGTGTTTTTTACATCCACAAGACTCGAACCCGATACCTTGCTTAAGTGAACTCAAGTCCCTTACCACTTGAGCCAACAACCGTTGGTCACGTGTTATGTAATATATATATATGTTGTGTGTGAAAAATAAATAAGTAAATAATCCCATTTTGTTATTAATGATCCATCATCATCCCAGGTTCAATTAAGAGTTTTGAAGAAATTCGTACATTCTTCCCGTAGTCCTAAGAGAAATAGCCATATATTTACGAGGGGGAAGAAATTTTCTTTGTAGGACTATGCCCTCACAGGCGGGGGCGGAGCCATAATTTGGGAATGGGGGGGGGGGGGGGGGGGGGCACGAGATTGTACTTGTCAAAAAAAAATTATTGTTTCGCATAAAAAAAAATATTATTGTTTGCCTGATTAATAGTTCACATGACTACGACGATATGATTATAGAAAAGAGCAATTAACTGTAAAAATGCATACAGTAAATAAACAAGTCCAATATACTTAAAAGAAACCTATTGGTCAAATAAATGAAGATCACATAGACATAGTGTTAATTAGTTAAATACTTTTTTTTCTACCTCAATAAGTTGTCTTGTGCATAAAATAGATGATATTAAGCATAATTTTTCTGTTACATATTTTAGATTGTGGTATATATTTACAACGTTTAAAAGGAGCAATAGGAATCTCTAGTTTCTCAGAACCAACATTTCTATTATTTTTTTTTTTTGAAAAATAGCTTAGTTCTTGTTTAACTCATTGATTCATTAAGTCCCGTCAAAAAGACCAGTTGATATATGTATAGAGTGCAACATAATTTAAAACTGAACTTTTAAAAGTGTGGAGTTTCTTTATAGTATCAGACTTATTCATATGCATTAACACTAACTTATTCAATTCTACAAATTTGTAACACCGATACAAAAAGTAAAATAAAAAATGCCCCCTTTTGAACATATGCATAAAAAATAACAGTACACATTTCTTTTACGTATTTGTAATATTATAATACAATTCAATAGGAGGAATCTTTACTCACATAATAATAGAAAGACTCGATCTCCGATTTTTTTTTTATGTATGCGTGCACTGCTGCAATTCCGATGCAACAGTAAAAATTGATTGAGCTTTTAGTTTTTTCATTTCTTATATAATTTCTTCCCATCTGAAATTCAGTTCAATATTTCCGTGTTCAGGTTCTAAAGTAAGATAGATATTAATATAATGATCTATCGGGAGAATTGGTAGGCCATCTTCAGAGTAGTGGATAATAAAATTAGTTCAAATTAAATTTTAATAAAGAAAGCGGTGGGCAACCAATTAAAGGGGTGCAAGTCAGGCCAATGTTTAACAATATTTCTTAATCCATATATGGTATTCTGCAATTCGGAAGAGGTGGGGGGTGCAAATGCCCCCACATGCACCCCATGGCTCCGCCACTGCTCACATAGTATTCATATCAGTGTTGTTAAAGGCGTGTTGTTAAAGGTGTGTGGTGTAAGCAAGACTTTTTTTTTATAGCTGAGGCTTAAGCCTCGAGGCGTGGGGCGTAAGCCCAATAAATATTGGCATTTTATTTATCTTAAGCATAATATTAGCAAAAGAGTATATAATAATACAGAGAAAATGGAATAAAACCAGAAATAAATTTATAGCCTTGAGAATATTCAAAATATATATGAGTTAAAACTTAAAACCAAATTGCTCATACGCAAAAATTCAAAAATATTAGCGAACGCCTCACAAGTAACAACGAGTACCTATAAATGCTTTCACAAAAGAACCATACGAGAAGAAATACTATAGTTGGTAAGCTCCTTAGAAATTAAGCAAAAGAAGTGATCATATTCATATCATATTTGATATGATCACGTCTGAAAGAAACTTTTAAATTATGGAAGGGAAAAAAATTGAAGAATAAAAGTAGAAAACTCAAGTCGCATTATAACTTATCATATTCTTTCACAAATCACAATTGCAAACCCTTGTTTATTTCTTTCTTTACTTCTCTTTTGAGTCTAGAAATTTTCGAGTGGGGCAATTCTATATTTTTTATTCACTTATGGGTTGGATAATTAAGAAAAGAGAAAAAAATTCAGCCAAATTTGTGGGGCGTTTGCAATCATTTGGGGTGCTCGCCCAAGCGCCTTTTGGACTTTAGATGCACACCCCAACATTTGGGGCGTGTGCCCTACAAAGGTGGTGCCCCAATACAGTGTCCTGGGGCGTTTTAAGGTCAAATTCTCCCCGGGCAAGAGGCGCGCCTTTCACAACAGAGATTCATATATATATGATGTGAAGTGTACAAGAGGTTTTTAGCTCTAAACATTGTATTGCTGATATTAACTTGTCTCTACTAGTGAGCTTTCTACTTCTATTTATAGGATCAAGTTTCATTTAACGGGCCATCTACAACACAATCAATAAGTGTGTGACCAACCTTTAATGCTATACACGGGTAAATAGACCTACCAACTTATTTTTAATGTTGTGTGTTCGTGGCTTTTAATGTTCTCCACTTGTTCTATAAGGCAGTATGAGTGCTTTGCCAAGTGGTCTAATGATGTAGTCAGATTTGCTCGAAGCATATTTATCACATATACGAGGGAGTTTCGTATATGGGCCTTTGCCTTGAGCTCATCATATGGTGGTGGGGAAATTCATGAAGGCTCCCTCCTTGTTTCTCCTACGAAGCCTTTTCTCCAGGTCTTCATGTCTCTAGGTGGTCCCACTTGCTCCATTTTCGGAGTTGAGGGTCCTTATTGGGCCATGGTATTTTTAGGTGTTATCGCTTATTATGTTTTATAATTTCAAACTTTAATATTTGATAATTAACCTTCAAATCCAAATGTTTGGAATTGAGATGAAATTGAAGGGAAAAGATGTTGGATCATAGAGCTTGGATCTACTATAAAAATCATAGTAAAGGCAATGCAACTACACGGTTTGGTCAAAATTAAGGGTACTATGTAGATTTTACGTAAAATAATTAATTAAGCTTATCAGAATAGCGTTTTTATCTGTAAATGTAAGATCGACTCATTGAAATATAGTAAAATTTTAAAATACTTGGCTGCCTTCCTCTCAATGGATGTAGTCATTTACGAGATAGTATTGTTTTCTTGCTTTTTATTTGTGTAACCGTATTACTTTGTAGTGTATTCAGACTAATACGTTCAACGCTTGCGCTTGGTATTCAACATAAAAAGAAGTTTTTCTTCGGAAACTTGACCATGAACACTTTGTTCTACATAGATTAAGATGAAAGCTGTTTATTTTTAATGGTTTGAGAATATTTTGCAAAAAGGATTGTACTACAATGCTTTTCACCCTTTTATATACCCAAAAATTACTACTCTAACATAGATGATACAAAAGACCAAGCAACTGCGTATGCAAACCATTGGAAAGAGAAAATGCTTATTGAAAAGTTATTTATAAATAGTGGTATTCATGTAGCTGATAAGAGTTCTTGCATTGAGCATTGTCGTTTTCGTGTCTACAACCATGATAGGTTTAGAGAGCATGAACATTACGCCAGTCGAGATAAGTCTAATCAAGCTAAGTCCCATCTAGATAGACATATGCATCACGCTCCAAGACATTACTATGAATATCCTAAGTACTTATCTTTTGATGACATCCCTAAGTTTGATGGAGAGAATAAGAGTATTTTAATTGATGATTGGTTATTTTACTTGGGAGACAACTTTGAATATTATGGTTTAATCGACATTGATAAAATTCGATTTACTCCATTGAAACTAGAAGGGCGTGCTAGGACATATTGGTAAGGAATACGAGATGAGCGTAATTACTACCATGAACCACACGTAACTAGTTGGAAAGAAATGAAGTACATTCTTAGAGAGAGATTTCGTAAGCCACAATTACTGTTTAGGTGGTTCGAGTTGAGACAGTGGACATCAAGTGTGACATAATATTTTACTACATAGAATGACTTGAAGAAAAAATTGCACATTACGGAAGCAGAGTGTATCACAATGGATAGATTCATTGAGGGGTTAAGGCACGACCTTCAAAAAGAAGTCATTTTGTCAAATCCTAGTACTTTGTTTGATGCCTACCAAAGCGCCTTAGATTCTGAGGAGTACCTTCACTCTTCTCATTTACATAGTTCGACTTTTCAAGTCGAGGAGTCTAGGCAAAGTCTAACTATTTTTCAAGTGTCTTCTCCTTTACATAGTTCGGCTTTTCAAGTTGAAGAGTCTAAGCAAGTTGAGACTGATGTTCAAGATTCCGACAATTCGTTGGAATCATCACAAGACAATGAGCAGTCTAGTCGAATAAGTGAATCTAATTCATATAATGTTGTCACTCTACCTAGTGTTACCTATAATTATCCTTGTGATTCAGTTGTGTGTGCACCATGTCAAGAAGTAGGTCATGTGTCCTCAAGTTGTCTGCATCTCGAGTTTAAAGAGAATAACCAGGTTTCATATGATGAGACGTCTAGTGTACAATTGCATTCCAATTCTGAAATTCTTATTATAAAGGAAGTTGGGTCTAGTGTGTCACCGTATATCACTCATGACGTGCATGTCGTACATCAGCTAATAACTGCACTAAGTAATGAAGATTATAAACAGGTTATTGACATGCATTGTGACAATTTAGAGCTACATAAAATGGATTATTTGATTATGCCAACTTGTCCTGATAATTTTGTTGCATATGCTTTTGAAAAATTTTTCTCTAAAATTTCAAGACCTTTTCGTGGCTTAAAATATTTTGGCTCTCATGCATATTTGCGAGACTTGCCTCCTACTTTATCGATTAGTCCAATTTTCAATAGTAAGGACTTAACTCACTCTCGAAGAATTCTTGAGCCTCCCAAATTTTCTGCTAGTGCTATAGGTAGTTTTGTGACTTATTCGATTTTGGTGCCTAAGCTACTTCCTATACTACTCATGATCATGAAGGAAGTATATTTGGTCAACAACACTAGAGATGGACATTTCTTGTACCTAGTTCGATGGAAAGTGAAGAATATATTGTCAACAACATTGGAAATGGACATTTCTTGTATCTTGTTCGATGGAAAGGTCGTCCTAATGCGGATGTCACACGTTTGGACCGAGATTCCATGCTCATTTTCTCAGTTTTTTGGAGCGTCACCTCAAGCAAACTCTCGGGACGCGAGTTTTTTAAGTCGAGGAGAATGATAGGGATCAAGGATAGTATATTAATGATATCTCATATTAGGAGTATTTCCATATTAATTAGGATTCTAGTAGTATTATTAAATTAGGTTTCTTAATATTGAGTAATTAGAATTTTATTATGTTGGTAAGTTGATTTTATTAAGAGTTTTAGTTATAGTAGGTTTTTGTAACTTAGCCTATAAATATGAGTCTAATGTTTATTATTGAACACGTTTATGATTATTGATATTGAATTGCCGATTGGAATTGTTTCTTCCTCTTGTTTTAAAGTCTCTCCTTGTTCTTCTTATTCTTTCACTCACCCCTCTAAAATCTAAAATTTGGGAATTAATTTCTCAATCTCTATCAATTCACTATTTGAAGACTTTCTTTTTAGGCAGAAATGTCAAAAATGCCCGTTATCTTTTGCCAACTTTAGTTTTTGCCCTTTATCTTTTTAAGCCGTCGTTTATGCCCTCTAACTTTGCCAAAAATGCCCGATTCACTGTTCATTGCCATTTGTCCGCCAAATCATCCAATCGCGTCATACGTGGCTACCATGTCATCTTTCTTTTTATTTTTATATTTTTATATAATTAACTATATTATAAAAATAAAAAAGCATATATTAAAAAATATTATAATTTTGATTTAAAAATCTAGGTGAGGCTAGATTTGGGGGGTGGGGGTGCGCCGGCTGACTGTGGGGGTGGAGGTGCGGCGGGATTTGAAGGGGGGTGCGCCGACGACTGTGGGGGGTGGGGTGGAGGTGCGTCGGCAAAATTTAGGGGGATGGGGGGTGGGTGGGTGGAAGAGACCACCTTTTTTTCAAGTTTTTTTTTTTAAAGTTATTTAATTGTTAAAAAATTAAGTATGAAGTTTTTATAATTTAAATGAATAAAGTTTTTCATTTTTCTATTTTTTAAACATTTTAATTGTTAAAAAATTATATATGAAGTTTTAATAATTTAAATGAATAAAGTTTTTCATTTTTCTATTTTTTTTAAAGTTTTTTAATTGTTAAAAAATTATATATGAAGTTTTTATAATTTAAATGAATAAAGTTTATTATATTAAAATAATATATTATAGAGCAAGTTTTTAAAATTTAAATAATCAAAATAATTATAAAGATTTATTTTTTTATTTTTCTATTTTCTTTTAAAAAAACTAGTTATTAAAACATTTAAATTTTAAAATCGAATTATAAATGAGTTTTATTAATTTATATAATAAAGATAATTAATAATTATACATTTTATCACATGGCAGCCACATTTTGGCCACATAAACCAACATTTTATGACATGGCTGCCACTAGGCGCCAAACAATGAATCAGACATTTTTGGCAAAGTTAGAGGGCATAAACGACGGCTTAAAAAGATAAAAGGTAAAAACTAAAGTTGGCAAAAGATAACGGGCATTTTTGACATTTCTATCTTCTTTTTATATAACACGTTTATGATGTATGGAGGGTTATGGTAAAGTCGCAACTTTTGTAAATTAAGACAACTACGGACGGCAAAGAGTTATATTGCGTGCGAGATGAATTTTGTTTAGAAATCGAAAGCAGCAGCACTAAGCAATGTAAAAGGTAAATAATATAATATAAAAACCGAATGTAAATATGTCATGCCATGACTTTTTTTTTTTTTTTTTGAAAGAAAGGCTCAATCAGAGACCATTACAGAGGCCAAAAAACAGAGTCCAAAACCAGAGGCCAAAAAAACCAGCCGAAAGAAACACCAAAACAACAAGAGTTCCAAGCTGCTACTCAAAACAGATGAAAGAAAAACATGACAAAAAGGAAAAAAACAAAAAAGACAGAAACGACATTTCAATCTGGCGCAAGCTCTGTAGGACGAATCCAAGTGTTATCTCCAACCGCTGAACGTGCGAGGTCGTGAGCTGTAGTATTTCCCTCTCTACGGATCCATCGGAATAGAAAGGACGCGAAATCCTTCTTAAAACATTTAATTTCACGGATCAGGTTGCCTCCTTCATTACCAAACAGATTCCTGTGAACAATAGAATCAATAGCTTCAAGATTATCTCCCTCAAAGATCGTATGCCTCCATCCTTGCGCAACAACAAAATTAACTGCACAATGCGCAGCTAAGATCTTTGAGTTGAGTGCTCCCAAGTTCCCCGGGAAACGTTTCTGAATCCTCGCAACACAATCGCCATCCGAGTCTTGAAAAATGATGCCAATGCCTGCGCACCCTTCCCGCTCGAAAACTGCTCCATCGAAGTTGCACTTTATCCACGGCTTACACGGCGAGCTCCAACTTAGCTGATCCTCATGACAATACGGTGAGGGGGCTGAATGTGAGGCTTCCCACAACGACTGGAAACTAACACAAAATTCAGCAATTTCCTTTGGGTTCGATGTCCTCTCTCCCGCTAAGTGTCTATTCCTGTTCGTCCAGATAGCCCAACAAAGTGTAACAGCTTTTATCACCAGAACCTCATCTTTCAGTTCAACAATTCGAAAGAACCATTCAAGTAGAGCCTCCTCATCCTTCGGATAAAATGCGCATGGTAATTGGGAGAAAGCCCATGCTTGTCGAGCCGCATGGCAGGAGAAAAGAGCATGGCGCACATCCTCGAACTCCCCACCGCACACACCACATTTCGTTTCCGTACAAACATGACGATGTGCAAGCGAGATTCTGGTCAGGAGTATGTTGCGGCATGCCCTCCAAAGAAAATGCTTGATTTTATTTCGGCACTTTAAATTCCAAATTTTACTCCAGTTCCACACCGAGCTACACGATGCCATCTCAATGCCGGAAATCAGTCCTTGGTCCAGAATAATATGGTATGCGCTCTTCACTGAAAAAATGCCTGATTTTGAATAGTGCCATATCTGTTCGTCCGGAAACTCCAGCGACCCCAAAGGTATAGACAAAATCAATGACGCATCAGATTCCCAAAATAGCTCGCGAACTCTTAGTCGATCCCACCATCCAGTGTCTTCATCGATTAAATCTCGTACCCTAAGATCTGTACAACCATCTCTCCACGGACTAACAGGCTTAAAAGACACCGATTGAGGCAGCCATGCATCACGCCATACCCTAACAGAATACCCATCTCCAATCCACCACCTAATTCCCTTAGCCAAGACCTGAATCAAATCTCTAATGCTGCGCCAAGAGAACGAGTGACCACTTTCACTTTTTGCCTCAAAAATAGAACAGTTCGGAAAATATTTTTCCTTAAAGATTTGCCCCACGAGACTATCTGGGAACTTCCAAATTCTCCATGCTTGTTTTACAAGTAATGCCAAATTAAACGCACGGAGATCTCGGAACCCCATCCCTCATTTCCCTTTGCTACGACATATCTTTTCCCAAGCTAACCAGTGTATTTTCCTCTGCGTACCGCTACCCCACCAAAAATTATTCGCCATAGACTCAAGTTCTTTTATCAAAAAGTCCGGTAGTCGGAAGCAACTCATCACAAAAGAAGGCATGGCTTGTGCGACAACTTTGATTAAAATTTCCTTTCCCGCACCAGAGAGCGTCACTTCCTTCCAACCCTGAAACTTTTTCCCCGCTCTATCTCTGAGATAATTAAAGAGTTCTCTTTTCGATCTTCCCACCACAGCTGGCATACCAAGATAAAGATCATATTTTTCTGCAACTCGAACCCCAAGGATTTGTTCCACTTCTCATCGACACGCCTCCGTAGTATTCTTGCTAAACACCACCACAGATTTATCCATATTAATCACCTGCCCCGAAGCCCGTGCATACCTATCCAGAATAGACACAATCTCCCTAGCCGAGCCCTCCCCCGCCTCAGAAAAAACCAAAGTATCATCGGCAAAAAGTAGGTGTGACACCCAAGGGGCATGTCTGCTAATGGCCACTCCCTTCAGAGAGTTTCTTCTCTCCGCATCTCGAATTAGACCTGAGAAAACTTCAGTAACAAAAAGGAAAAGATATGGCGACAATGGATCACCCTGACGCAACCCTCTCTTTGGCACAATATGACCAATCTCACAACCATTAATAAGAAGAGAATAAGACACAGATTTAACACAAAGCATGATAAGATTGATAAAATGACTCTCAAAACCTAATCTAGTGAGTACCTTTTCAAGAAAGGCCCACTCGACCCGATCATATGCTTTGCTCATGTCCAGTTTAAGTGACATATGTCCCACCTTACCTGTTCGTCTATTCTTCAAAAAATGGTTAACCTCAAAAGCCACAAGGATATTGTCAGTAATCAGCCGTCCCGGGACAAAAGCAGATTGCGCATATGAAATAATATCGGGAAGGAACGACTTAATCTTATTTGTTATTGCTTTAGACGCAATTTTGTAACTGACATTACACAGGGAGATAGGCCGAAACTGGGTCATAAGTTCTGGGTCAGTGCATTTAGGGATTAAGACAATATGAGTAAAGTTCATAGAGGGCAGGAAAACCCGATCATTAAGAAATCTCAAGACAAAACAGATAACGTCAGAACTCAAAATATCCCAGAACTTATGATAAAAGACAGGGAAAAAACCATCCAGGCTTGGGGATTTAAGGGGATACATGTCAAAAAGAGCTTTTGTTACCTCATCCAGTGTAAAAGGTTGGCGCAGCTCCTGATTCACGTCCGGGCTCACTTTGGCATGGATAACTCGTAAGATATCATCAATCTCATCACTCGTGGGATTATTGGAGCTGAAAATAGAACGAAAGTAGTCGACTGCGACCTCCTCAACCCCTGCCTCGTATCATGCCAAATACCGAACGAGTCTCGGATCCCCCAAATATTATTCTTTTTCCTCCTCTCACTAACCCTCCTATGAAAATATCTCGTGTTCCTATCTCCCTCCTTTAACCACTGAACTTTACCCCTCTGTTTCCAAAACAACTCCTCTTTATCCAACATATGATTTCGGTTTTTTAACAATTTTGGGAAGAGAAACGGAATTTCCTTTCGGTCCACCTAAAAAACGACCTTCCTTTTTTAAACCCATTTTTAAGAAACTCAAAAAAAAAAAATTGGAAAATTAAGAAAGAATTATTTTCGAGTTCAAATAGGTTTGAAAGAAAATAAAAAATCAACTTCAAGATCTCTCGTAAGCTCTACCTCCATCTGTTTGGATTCAGTTGTAATTTCCCCCTCTCTGATATCTTTTATTTTCTTCGTCAACTCTTCAATGCATTTTTTAATCTCTGAGCCTGATAGGTCACTCCACCTAATTAGCCCCACACGACAGCGGTCCAACTTCTGTGATAGATCATGCGCATGTTCCCCACTGGTCCCCGCCTTCCAGAACTGTTCAATAAGCCCTTTGCATTCTGCCTCCTTTGCCCAGGTAGCTTCAAACCTAAAAGATTTGACTCTTCTCCACTCACTTCTTGACGACAGATTCGGCTCCAAGGAAATAAAAATGGCTGCATGGTCAGAGTGTCTCATAGGTAAATTCTCTACCTTAGCCGCAGGAAAGAGCTCTATCCATGAATTAGATGCGCATGCCCTATCCAGCCTCACCCATATAGTGTCCTCCCCTTCCCTACGATTACACCAAGTAAAACAACGACCCTCAAAACCCAAATCGGTTAGCCCAGCATTAAAGAGAGCCTCCCTAAAATTTCTAATACACCATGTAGGTTTCGGTAACCCTCCTTTTTTCTCACTCTGATTCGTGATCTCGTTGAAGTCCCCACCTCGAACGCACCTTTAATTTGCACTTTTTGTTGGTGCAATTAAGCACCACTTGATAAAATGTTGCATTGATTTGAGAGCCACCGAATTTGAACTTTACTGAATGCATGCATGTATGTGCGCAAAATATAAATATGACAAAAAATTAGAAGCCCTCAATGGTCTCAAAAGCCGAAAAATCGATGCTGGTGGCACCACCAGTGGTGGTGCCACTCACATACATATGTATGTATATATATACATACATATGTATGTGTGTGGTACCACCACTGGTGGTACCACCAGCATCGAATGCATCCTCAAAAGCTTTGGAAATTTATTTTACGTGAATCCCAACTTGTACGTGCCTCTCATCAATTTTTGCTAAAGAAGCTTGAATTGAGGTGCAATATATAATGACAAATTTTCAAAATTTGAATATATCCTCGGCCTATATATACAAAATAATTTAAATTTAAATTAATTACATTTATATGTCAATGTAATCCCCATTTAATTTCGTTTGACTATGAAAATATATATTTATAAGTTTATGGTCTAAAAGTTATTTTGCTTTCAGATACTCTTCACAATAATCTACTGTTTTTCCAATTTTATATTAATGAGTTGCGTTGCATGATGAAGAGATGTTTGGTCGTTTTGTACATTTCCTTTCTAGAAGACAAAATTACCCATTAGAATTAGAACTACAGCTACAAGACCTCACTGTAGCTCTCGTTATTCGTAAAAATCTGGACAAAATCTTAATGACATAATTTGACGGAGGAAAGAGTATCTGAAATTGTTACATTAAAGTTCAACAAATATGTGGTGCACTATGATGCATTGATTCATGGAAACATCACATGTATCCTTGTCTCAAACATTTCGGGACGTTGATGCATATCGTTCACGTAAAGGAGAAATTATTATATACATACGCTGTATGTACAATCGATGATTGAGATTAAAATAAGATCTCTAAATTGTAGGAATAACCACTCAACACCCCACCCCCACCGTGTATAACACCACACCCCTACTGTGTATTGGTAGTGGATGCACGTACAACAGTTGCACCTAATAATCTCTCCACGACAGGGGTTGCTGTTATTACAACTAAATCCGTTTTTTTGTTTTAAAATTAAAGTTTTTACGCCTATCATATAATTTCCATTGCTTTGTAAGTATCTTCTTTTTCTAATATTGGTTCGAAGGCATTATGCATAAGTTTTCCTAATAATGAAACTATATATTTTGCATGCATGAGTAATATAGCAAATTATTTGTAGCGTTGTTAACAATACGATAAATATTTAATATAGTTTCGCCGTTGGAGAATTTACTTCGTATTAATATACGCAAGTCACAATTGATTATATACAGATTTCATATGTCACAGTTCCCAATTACCTAGTTAACTTGCTACACATGTTTGATCTTGCTTTTCCTCGTATCATCGTGCTTCATGCTGTTTTAGACTTTTAGTTGCATATTACTTCAACACGAAGGAAGAGATTTTCTTAAGATAAATCCGTTTGCTACTCAAGAGTCAAGAGCGGAAAAGTAAAAGATGCATGCTTAATTAATTTGTGCGATACACAAAGTACGAAAAATACGGATTAGAAAAAGTTTCAACGACAGAAAAGGGAAGGCGCAAAAGTTAGTTAGTTAATTGGGCGTCCACAATGCAGGTCTGTTATTACTATTTAGTTACCGTGACATAAATTATGTTTAAATTTTTAAACCACTATTTAGTTATCGTGACATAAATTATGTTTAAATTTTTAAACCATCATATGATAGTATTACATTTCTATTATATAATTGAAGGTCAACTTGTTATAGACACTTAAGTCTTAATAGTATTCTCCGTGAAAGAGTGAGAAAACGACAATCACAAAAGAAACAATTTTGTGCATCTAAGCTTTACTTTTAAATCAAAACCCAAGGCAACAACTGAGTAACTTAATGAAAGTTACGTATATAGCTGAAGTGTTTTTTTTCCCGCTCTTTGGGAATTCATTACTTGATGCGTTTTTTTTTAAATACTTGAAGAAATTAAGTTGAGATATATGACAAATATATAAGAGTTTTACTTGTTTTAACAATCTTTCGATGTAGTCTAAATTTAATGTTTTAGAAATTGAGGCTAAATCTTTAAACTTTAAGATAAGCCCCTTTGTAATATATTTTCAAATTTGAAGTTTCGACTTTGTCCATTAGTAAATATGTAAAATAATGAATATTAGGTGAATTAATGAATATTAAACACTTATAAAATTCAAAAAATAATTAACACTTAGCCATATACAAAGATCCACCATTTCACAAACTCAAATATTAATTGATAAACATGTTCAACACGAATATTACAAAGTTTCATAATATAACAAACAAGATTAATATTACAATAGCTTATTTATTGTTAAACGACATCATCAACAAATAAAACCGACTCAAAGTCGGGTTCATCAAGAGAAATATTTGCAATTTCATGAGTGAAAACTATTATATGAGTTAAATCATATTAATAAATTTGAAAATTGTCTTTTGGTGGTTGTAGTATAAACAAATTACTTTCCGCCCCTAAAGTTTTCAAAACCAATAAAATGGCCTATTTTAGCAAAGACACGTATGTGATACACCTTCGAATAGTATCCGATACGTATCTTATTTATTAAAAATAAATTTATAAATAGGTTACGCTACGTGGCATATCCGACATGTATCCGAGGCGTATTCTGGGTGTATTCTTATCCGTTTGATATCCGGTATGGGATACAGAGCCATTTTCGGACTATCTGAGCAACATAGTTAGGGATCAAAGGGTCTAACAATGTACAAACTCTGACTTAGTCACGTACGTGTTAGCTTGATATGAGTAATTCCCGTATTTGGTCGGCCCATGAGCCAAGTCCATGGTCATCGATATCGGGGATGTCACCCGATATGAGTGGTGATATCAAATATCACCTTCGATATAGTACAACTCACGTGGATGTCACGTGTGAGGTCCCCGCATCCTGAGATCTATATATATCTGAGCTCCACTAATCAAGGTAATCTTTAATTACTACGTACACTGTGCACTCGATATCGAGCATACCCGATATAATACCCAATATCATATCCGACATACAACCCGATATATATCACCAACATCCATTCCGATATCATCCACGACATCACCCCCGACATGCATACATCCCCGGCATAGAAGAGATTCGACGCCATCCCTGATATCATCTTCGACGTCACATTCAACATAGCCTTCGACATCAAACAGTGCATCCAAGCATCAATTTGAGGTGTTTCGGACCAAGTCCACCTAGAACTAGTGATAGTGATAAGAGACCTAGTTTGTAATAGATTTGTAGCCTTACACTTGTAACCTCACACTTCGTACTTAATATTCGATCTATTGTCAAATTAGTGGCGCCGTATGTGGGAACACCACGTTCCCAGACGAAGATGCTAGGACGCAGCATAGGGTGACCCGATTGCGATCCACAAGACTAGTTGTTGATAACTTAGTAGCAGAGGCCCCATCGTAGATTTAAGTACCAAAATCCTGCGAAAGAACAACATGACCCGATTCCCCCTCAACCTCCGGTGGCGCCCGAGCTCGTGCCCGTGAACCCCAAATGTTCTTGCACCAAAGATTATGTCGCATATCAACGCCACGGTTCAAGCAACTTTGAATGCCACACTAGAGACTTTGCTAGCCCGTCTGATCAACCATGGTGCCGACAACGCACCCCCGCAACCTCAAGAGTCCAGGACAAGAGGCCCCAAAGCTGGATCCATGGTTCATGAGCGTGAAGATATGGCGAAGTCCAAGATGGAGCGAACACATTCGAGAGCTCCCATTGAGGAGGGACTCGACCTCATGGTCGAACTGAGGAACATAGCAAGAAGGATGGAGTAGTTGAACTGCGAGAGAGAAGAGGTCGGTTGCAAGCTAGCATTGGCTTAGGGTCACCGAAGGTTGACCCCGTTCAGCGAGGAGATCAAATTCGAGGTACTGGAAAAGTGAGATAAAATTCCTCAGCTCAAGACATACGATGGGAAGAGTGACCCCCATGAGCACTTATACTACATGCATAGTATCCTGAACTTGCACCGGTTCACCGACAACGTACAGGCAAAGATTCTGGCGTTGACTTTGACTGGGGCAACCCTGGACTGGTTTACAAGGATAGAGGTTGGTTCTATAGTCAGCTACGAGCAAATGAGACAGAGGCTCAAGAGCCAGTTCTCCAGTCAGAAGAGGATGCGCACGAGCATGAATCACCTAAATTTGATGCAGCAGAAGGAGAAGGAGAGCCTAGAGGACAAGTTACTCAAGGTGGACGAGCCGAATGGCAAACATGTGGTCCTCATTCTATTCAATGCGACCTCCCATAAAAGGTTCGCAGCCGAGTTGATCAAACTGAAATCCCCTACCATCGATCAGATCAACACCCTGGCTTACGAGACTATTTACCAAGATAACATGATGACCACCAAACAGCCACCCTACGAGGCCCAGAACCTATCTAGAGGGAAGGAAGGTTGTAATAGAGACAAGAATGGCCGAGATAGATCCCCAAAAAGGGACACTCCATTGAACCAAGACATTCTCACAGTGTTCGCGGTAGCACAAAGGAAGAAATGAATGAATTAGCCAAGGAAGTTGAAGGAGACCCCGGGAACCAAGCACTCAAATAGATATTACGAATATCATCATCAGAGGGGGGGGGGGGGGACACGAGACAAAAGAGTGCATAGACTTGAAGGACGAGATTGAACGGCTCATCCACAAAGGAAAGTTGGTCGAATATGTTAGAAACGCCAAGGATTCAGGAGACCATGAGGAAAGATCCCACTCCCTCAAAGGGATAAGTAGAAGGTCATTGAGGCCCCGGAGGGACGTGGAAGCGAGATAGTCAACGCACTATCTAGAGGAGTAATCAACATGATCAGTGGTGGGACAACAAGGGCAGATTCCACCAATGGGGGGAAGAGGATTACTAGAGGACTGTAAGAGGACTGGTACATTGGTTTCACATCGCTTCTGGACGAACTGACCGACGAAGTCATTACTTTCTCAAGAAGGGACTTGATGGATCTATCGCCAAAGGCTATCCAGGCAGGTAAGTTAAACTTCTCACTTGTTGTTAAGCTTGATGTTGCCAATTATGGTGTTCGTAAGGTTTTGATAGACAACATAAGTTCCACCAATATCATATTTTCACATGCATTGGAGAAGATGGCCTTGGGCCACAATATAATAGAACAGATCCGCACCCCCTTGGTCGGCTTTGGCGGAGCCGAGGTGATTCCGTTGGGACAAGTGAATCTACCAACCTCCTTTGGAGAAAAGCCATACAAAAGAATTGTTAACGTCCAATACACTATTGTGGATCACCCCTTTGCCTAAAACATCCTTATAGGAAGGCCAACATTGAATGCGATCCGAGCGGTGGTATCCACGTACCACCAGAAAATGAAGTTCCCTACACCCAGAGGCGTTGGAGAGGCCAGTGCCAACCATGAAGAATGATGGCTTTGCTACATAACCTCCCTTATGCTTCATAGGATAAGGGAAGTTGGAGCACATATGGCTATTAGGAACGACAATCAACTAATGGCGAAGTAGCGTTGTTCTATCATTTTTTAAGGACTTTTGAACTCTCATTATGTTTGAACAATTTATGTTTTACCTAAATTACCCCCGCGGGCTGGTCTGTAGCTAAAACAGGGGGAACTACGCCGGTCTGATCCCCATACCACGAGATACATAAGCGGGTTGGGATTTATCTAGCCCTCGACCGTTATCTATCGTTAATTTTTATTTTTAAAGCACTATATATCTTGATATATCTGGAGTTTAGTATTGACAAATTGACTGCAGGAACGAACATAACCTACATGATATAACATAGGAATCCCTTAAAAGGGGTTCAAAAATCTCATGCACAAAGTGCACACAAATCAAGGGATGTCCATCGCAGGGATATTCTCTAGCTTGCAATTACATGTTGATATATATTCTTGCATATATTATTGTTATCTGTGTGAATGACAGGGACAATGGCATCTCCTGTCAATAAAGGCAAAGTGGGAGTACATCCTCTATCCATCTAGATAAAAAGGAGATGAAGACAGAGTGACTTCGATTTCCTAACGGATACGTGGAAGAGTACCTAAAATGGTCAAATATCTTATATCCTACGGGGTACGGTATAAATATACAAAAGCGGGTAAAAGAACCCCCATCCATCGAGATAAGGAGGACAAAAGAAAAGAAAAAGACCCCCTATCCATCTAGATAAGGAGGACAAAAGAAAAGAAAAAGACTCCCTATCCATATTCATGAGGGCCAGATTCATCACCGTCGTCATCGTCGAACTCGGAATCTTTGGGAATTTGTCCATCCAGACCCAAGAATGGATCAAGCGAGTTAGTATCAAACTCGCCTCTAAAACCATTTTGCAACCTGGTCTGACCAATGATGGCATCTTTGACCTCCTCTCGATCTTGCACACCCCGCTCTGCACATATCTCCTTATAAGTCTTGCTTAGGAGGAAACCCTTCGCGACGTTCACCTTCTGCTCTCGTGTTGGCGCCTGAGGAGACAATACAAAGCATCATTAGCAAAATACTCAAGAAAGCAAAGAATGCTAATACGGGTGAAAGAAACATTACCTGGTAACGTATACCTCTCTCAGCTTATGCAAGATCTGCTTGAACACGACGAAGTTCCACCTCCACAGTTTCTCTTTTCTCTCTCTCAACCAGAACAACAATATTGGCTTCATCCAGGGCGGCAGTTAACTTCTCATTATCTTTAAGAAGAGTTTGGACGTTAGCCTCACATTCGGCAAGTACGCCCATGGTGCCATCACGCTTGGCCGCCACCTTAGCCACCGCAACATGGTCATAATTACCTATCGCCTCTAGATCAGCAACCATTCGTGCAACGAACTCTGCCTTGTTGGGATCGTTGTCGCTAGCCACCCTCAGGATATTAGATAGGAACTTCCTGACCTATGTAGAGTAATGTTGTTAAAAACCACACCCCTTACCGCTGAGGTATAGAGGCAAGCTAGAAACTTACCGCTTAGAAAATGGCACTCCCTCCCGTTGAGATGAATGTCCCAGCCAGATCAGAAACTACATGAGAAGGCTCAACCCGCCTCCTCTTGGCTTGTGTAGAGGTCCTAGCTGGGTCTTTTGGGGCTAGATTCCTACTTTAGCTCGCCCCAACTCCACCCTGTGAGGGTACGTAATCCCCAGAGACACCACCGACCCCGTCTTCGGTGTTCGCTTTACCTTGAGATGCACCAGTCGTACTCAACCTCGCGCGATAACCCTCTCACAATGGGCAACGACGCTTCAACATTGTGACTCACCCCAACATCGACATGCTGCAAAGTAATAACATCTAACCTACGGCTCATCACGAGTTGACATGTATACAGCAAAAATCTAAAACGATTACCAATGAAAAAATGCACTAAGCATACAACTCAAGAAGTAAAAACAACGTACTAAGGCTATATGGGCCTTGATATGACCTCGGTGACAGACCGCCAGTGCGAAGAACTTCTTCTTGAAGGAGCGTGGGATGATCATATTTGTGTACCATCAAGCACTCGAGAAAGCCAGCAGTCCACTTAGGCGTGCCCACAACATAACGTTGTTGGTACTTCTCCATTTTCGACCACTTTTCTGGGAGACCTTTAAATTCTCCGGCTGTCTTCTCTTGAATGTAAAAATACTCGCTCTTGTTCCCAAAGCTATAGCTGCTCTGGCTATTGTGCAAAAACTTCCGCCAAGCTTGAGCCCTCAAAAAGAAAAAAACCCGTCCCCAACCTTTTTGTTGGTGATAATGGAGAACATGACCCAGGACTCGTTAACACCATGGGGTGCACCTACGACTTTCATCACAAGCACAAATTCTACAATTGCACCAAAGGAATTTGGGGAGAGTTGCCCCAGACAAACCCCAATGCTCTTCAAAATAGTGAAAATCGACTGATCGATGGGAAAACGTAGCCCATTGATGAAATGCTTCGCATGGACAGTAATCCAGCCCTGAGGGGGCGTATGCATCCACTCATTAGAATTGGGGAATCTGATCTTGTACTCATCGATATGGTACTCAGCTTTATAGTAATCAGGATAGTGGGGAAGACGAGGCACCATATCCTTATACTTGATGGCAGTTTTGTATTTTTTCACTTCTGGTGAGTCGACCAAACCAAACTCGTTTAGTCTCACACCTTCATTCTCGTTGTCCGCCTCGTCTGCATCACCTTCACCACCGGAGGCATCACTTGTATAATCATCAACCAACTCTTGCACATCGAACATCTCAGAAGAGATGAAACCAGATTGGGATGGTAAGACCTCCTCATTACCAGGCTCCAATCCAGATACGTTCATGTCTCTCGCACCAGACATCATTCTTGCGCAAATGTATTAGCACGACAGAGACTCAAGAATTCTCAATGCACCACGAACGCAAGTCACTGAAATCTGAAAGATCAAATTCAAAAAGGGGTTAAATTTATATATAATTAGGTCGAATAAACAAGCATGAGAACATAAGACAAATTAGATAAATATCATAAGGAAAGCTACATCGAAGACTACATCGAAAGGCATATCAAAGTCTATATCAAAAGGCTACATTGAAAGGCATATCGAAGTCTATATCGAAAGGCTACATCGAAGGCTACATCGAAAGGCATATCGAAGTATATATCGAAAAGCTATATAGAAAGTTACATCGAAAACTATATCGGGGATCCCCGACATACCTTTGCCGAAAGGAGTGCGAGTTCGCTAAAAGACAAAATGATTTTCCTCTCTCCTCTCAACTGCTATTTATAGACATGAGGCTCTTTGATTACGCATTTATGACAGCGCATATCAAAACCGAAATTCGACATCCAGTTATCGATATCGAAAATATTCGATGTAGCAGCACCATTCTAACACTTTTAAAGAAATAACAACGCAGTTACCCCGCAAGAGACACATGTTCATGATAATTCAAACGCGGTCCTTTATGATACGTAAATTATATTGCGGGTCCACCATCGTCTTTAATTAAATTCCCATATTCGAGCTTCGTCATTTGAACTGGCGGGACAAGATGTACTGGTAATTCAAACTTAATTTTAGTTTTAGTTTACGAATTATTATTTACAACAATAACTCCCAAACTAGGGGACTATATGATATGGGTAATTCCCGTATTGGGTTGGCCCATGGGACAAACCCATGTTCATCGATATCGGGGATGGGACTCGATATGAGCGGTGATGTGGAATATCACCTTTGATATAGTACAACTCACGTGGAGGTGACGTGTGCGGTCTTCGCATTCCGATATCTATATATATCTCGGCTCCGCTAAAGGTAAGCTTTAATTACTACGTACACTGTTCACTTGATATCGAGTATACCCGATATCATACCCGATATAGTACCCGATATCATATTCGACATTCAACCTGATATATATCCTCGATATATATCACCAATATCCATTTCGATATCATCCCCGACATCACCCCCGACATGGATACATCTCCGACATAAAAGAGATTTGATGTCATCTTCGATATCAATTTCGACGTCCATTTGACATAGGTGTTCCGAACTAAGTCTACCTAGAATTAGTGATAGTGATAGGAGACCTAGTTTATAATAGATTTGTAGCCCTATACTTGTAACCTCACATTTCGTACTTAATATACGATCTTTTGTTAAATTATATTCCATTTATCCCTAGTTATTTTATCCTTCGCCATTTCATGGTCTAAGATTTAAATGGTAAATCAAAATAAGTCCCTAAATTAATTGCAAAGTTTAGCGTGCTCATATCCTTAAATAAGTTTGGAACCAAGTATTGCACAACGGAACGACCCTATTTTGAGAAATAAAGAAAAAAAAATCTCTAGTAAGAATGTGAGATGCAAATCAAACATATGGTCACATGAGAGAGATGGAGAGCTCTATCCACGTCGGAGAGTATAAATTATTTCTTATACCTTATATTGAGCTTCTCCCTTAGTTATATGCAAATGCAACCCCGCCTTATCAATTCGTACGGTCAAATTTAAAAGTAACAATGTAAATGTAGAACGTCCTTTTATTTGCTTCTGACGATGATAAATATGTTCAATTGATCTCAAGGGATCAAGATTCATATCTGCTATTGATTGTTATAATATTCAAATAATAATTGTTCTCATTATATTGTTAGAATATAGGAAATTCATGTGAGACCCACATTATATATATGTATACTTGTAAATAAGTCCGTGCGTACAAATTTTCATTAATATTTTAATTAGTATTATTCGATTGCTAATTAATAAGATTAAACTCAAATTTTTTTCTATGTATTATTTTTATATAAAGTAATAATAAATTATAAATTAATCTACTATGGTTGACTACCGTATTTATGTGAATAATCATAAATTATTAAAGCTCACCACGCACGACACCGCCTCTTTTCATGGTTCTGATTCTACCGCTGCACCCCGACCCTGGCCGCCCCACCACCTATTTGTGCGCTAAAATCAAACTCCGACGCCCAGCTTCCTCTGTCCCAGCGGTCGAATCAATTTTCTTTCGGCACGTTGCCACCAAGCTCCCACCACCACATCATACGCCCCTGGCGACGCGCACAACCGCCAATACATTTGGCCCATCCGATTGCGCATATCATCACCACCACATCACACGCCTCCGACGAGACCCGCCAGCACATTCTACGCCACAATGTCTACAATTGCAGCCACTCCTTTTCTTGGTGTTTGAGCTTCAGTATATTGGAAAGTAATTACATGAAATAACATGGAAAAAATAGGGGCATACCAAATTACATGGCTATAGTACATATAGATAGACATAATATAACATAACATAGTAATTAGTTGAACTTACAAGGGTTAAATTGAAACAAAGAAAGATGGACGACGAAATGAGCTAAATAACAAAATTTTTTGGTGCAAAAATAAAAAAATTTAAAACTTGAAGGACTGGATTACAATTTACTGTGGAACCCAATAGCAAATAATAAGAAACATTAGGGGCAAAAGTAAAAGAGGTAAAAACCATAATGATTGTTTTATAATTTACCATGGAATCGGAAAGTAAATAATAAGAAACTTTAGGGGCAAAAGTAAAAGAATTCAAAGACTCAAGGGTTGTTCTGAAACTTACAAGTCAATAACAAAAACCTTTGGGGGGCAAAAATAAGAAAATATAAAATTTGAAAGGAAACTTTAGGGACGAAAGTAAAAGAGGTAAAAACCATAATGATTGTTCTGCAATTTACCATGGAGCCCAAAAACAAATAATAGAAAACTTTAGGGGCGAAAGTGAAAGAGTTCAAAGGCGCAAAGGTTGTTCTGCAATTTATAAGTCAAATAACAAAAGTCTTTGGGGGCAAAAATAAGAAAATCTAAAATTTGAAGGATTGTGTTACAATTTACCATGGAGGCCCAAAAGTAATTAATAAAAAACTTTAGGGGCAAAAATAAAAGAATTTAAAACTACAAGGACTATTTTTCAATTTATCTTAACAACACTATAAAACCTTTGGAGGTAAAGTAATAAAATTTAAAATTTGAAGGATTGCGTTACAATTTACTATGGGGCCCAAAAATAATTAATAAAATTTTTTAGGGGCAAAAATGAAAAATAAAAACTTCAAGGACTATTTTGCAATTTACATTGACAACACTATTCCTATATAGTAGAAGATCTTATATATCGGTTTATATATAGTAGAAGATAGAAGAAAGAAAGAAGATAATATATATATATACACACACTGTGTATATATATATATATATGTATGTGTGTGTGTGTGTGTGTGTGTGTGTGTGTGTGTGTGTATAAGTGATGCTAAGGGTCAGAGGGCTTTTATTACTCAAGAGAATTAAGGTCTCTTTGTAGATTTCACATGCGTTCAATCCATCAATATATATACGATTTATTCTCTCGATAGTTTTTCTTTCTTTTACGAGTTGTCCCATAATTTACTTGGACACAATACCCAACATATTTATGGCCTCATTAAGTTTTGTATTTATTATTAAAATAATATTTGGTGATTTTTTTTTTCCTGTGAATATATTATTGGGATAATATTTGAAGAAACAAAAGGAACATAACTCGATCATATGTACAATACATTTCCTTTTTGTTATGTACAAATTCATGTGTGTTAATGAACACACATGCATTTACACGTACACACAAACACACACACACATATGGCCTAGATGCCATGCTATTGCTAACAAATACCTATCACCTGACACGGTGCCCAGAAGAGTAGGTATGAGCATCACGATGTCACCTCAAGAGGCACAGATCTAGGATGAGTCAGTGATGTCCAAAGGACATCGTCATTTTACATAGTACAAAAAGTCTGCGCGTGGCACTAAGGATCTTGGATGATCCGCAACTTGATTGACTGCTTAGCTTCGCTTTCCTAAATATTAGATCTCAGCTTGCTTGAAAGCCCAATAAGATCAGGAAGAAGCGGCAATACCCCATAAGATCTACAATACCCCCACAAGCTGCGCATCAAGATACTACGAGCACGACACCCCAAAGACCAGCTTCCCACACCAATAGCTTCGTAATGACTCATATGATCACACGAAGCTAGGGGCGTTGTCCTACAAAAGGCTATCGGATACGATGGTCAACACCAGACCACGTGACTAAATGTTATATCATGACACGTGCACTCCAAAAAAGGACCAACTGTCAGAAGAATAAGAAGGCTAATCAGCCAATAGTTGCATGAATAACCACCTGTCAAAACATTCTACATGCATAGGGACATCTGTTTCCAAAATACACCCTGTAAATAGGGAGTGTGTCCCAGTTGAAGGACAAGTTAAATAAAAGAATCAACTTGTTCTCTTTTCTCCTTCTTTCCATGACATACTGTGATCAATCTTTATTTTTCCAAAAATCAGATAGGGCATTTCGAATAAAATATATACGTTAATTGCTCAAATGTCTAATTAATATAAAATGAGTGTTAACAAAATGCGCTGTATTGGGAACGCCATTAAATCTATCTTTGAGTGTTATCAGAAACTGCGACAAGGATAGCCAGAAATAAGTGTGTGCAGCTTAATGGAAGGTTCTCCCAGTGGTGAGACGAGCCGTCATCAAGAGACTGAAGAATAAGTGCCTTCACCGATACCATCACCCACGCCGCCAACATCACAACCACAAGTCAACAATGGGGACTTTATTAACATACCAGGATCGGTGTTCGAAAACTTATTAGATGCCACTCTAAGAAGAGCCCAACATGCAGTGGAAATGTCTATGGAGACTCAGCCAATACTACCGTATAGCGGGAGATATCACCCGAAAGAACAGGGACCATGTATGACACATACTCCATATCAAACTCCTCGTTACTACGCGCCGATGCGTAGGGCAGAAGGAAGAGAATATGGGCATCGGACTATGAACAAGGAAGGATGGATGAGGTCAGAGGAGGGACCCTATATCCGGAAGTTGGAACAAATCCCCCATACCCACTTGGAGGAGACCAATCCTTGTAGAACATGATAGATAGCCTAAGAAGGGAAATGCAAGCCATGAAGATGACGATTAGTCCCGGGGAAGAACCCATCTACCACGGTTCTCCTTTATCCCAAAAATAGCATAAGCCATAATTCCAATATGCATGCGACCCACCAACCTACCTCTGTATTCGGGCGACAAGGATGGAAGGGATCCTCAAGATTATATTTACCAATATCTAGCCAGCATAGATCTAGTGTTAGCACCATATTTTGTCCCGTGCCGCGTATTTTAGACCATATTGATGGGGTGAGCTCAGGCTTGGTTTTTGCAGATTCCACCATGTATGATATTTAACTTTGACCAATTATCTTGTTTATTAGTACGACAATTTGCATGCAACAGAAGCTATCCTAAATACGCATGCAACTTATTCACTATTAAATAAAGAAGAGATGAGTCTGTAAGGGATTATATGAACGTTTCTCTGATGAAGCACTAGATGTCCCAAACGTGGATCCCTCCATGATAACCGATATACTGGCTCAAGGACTTAGGTTCGGAAACTTCTCCCGTTGCTTCATTGGTAACCGAATACGGGACATGAATGAGCTCATGCAAAAAACCGAGATATACATTATCATGGAGGAAACGGATAGGTAAAAAATCCAGTCATAAAACAACGCTAGTGAGTAGGAAGCTAAGGTGAAGCCTCAAGAGAAGGGTAGAGAAAAAAACACCCGTCTCATCGAAAAGATGAAAGAAGCACCGTAAAGAAGCATCTTCAACCCGTGCCATTGCCAGTGTTAAATATCACCCTAACAAAAGTGTTGAACGTGATAAGGGGAATCAATGACCTACAATGGCCTCACCTGTTAAGCAACCTTATAAGAGAGAGACTTGGGAAAATTCTGCTAGTATCACAAAGCCTATGGGCACACCACTGACAATTGTTCCACGCTAAAGAAAGAGATACACTGACTATTGGAACTAGGATACCTGAAGAATTACTTGGAGGATGGCATTCGGAAGACCAGAGAATCTGATACTCAAAAAAGAAGCCGAACGGAGGAGGCCGACATCGAGGACAACCACCCCAAATTGAAACCCGTAGAAGAAGATTTTAGACAACAAGTCCCCCTACCACTCGAGTCTTACGAGGATAATCCTCCATTGGAAAGGACGGTTAACATGATTGAAGGAGGGGACATCACGGTAATACCTGTCAGGAAGAAAAAGATATATCTGAAAGAAGCAAGAAGGATGGAATAGGAATTACAAGCCTGCTTCGTATGCAATGCCCAACTTCCCATCATCACATTCGAACTTGAAGATCAGAACGAAGTTATATACCCCCCACGATGATCCATTAGTCATAAAGGCAACTGTTTGTGGAGTTGAAATCCATATGATTCTAATTGACACCAGCAGCTCCCTGGACGTCCTGTTTATGCCATCTATCTAGCCATGGGAAGTCCCGCTAGTAGGTTTCTCCGGGGAATCTTGTTGAACCTTGGGAGCGGTAATCCTTCCGATGTCATGGGGAGATGGGGCTTTGAGACGGACATAGAATATCAAATTTTAGGTGGTAGAAGCCTCATCCAGAACATACAAGGCCATATGCGGGAGGCCCTCCAATCGAGCATTCGAAGTAGTGCCCTCTACATTGCACCTCAAAATTAAGTTTCCCACCCATTGGGGATCGAAGAAGTCAAGGGAAATAAGGCTAAAGGCAGGGAATGTTGCATGAATGTGACCCCCATTAAGAAAACAAAATGGAAGAAATAAAGGTACAACCAGTGGATGGTAGAAATTATGGAGGGAGATAAAGGAAAAGTCATCAAATTTGTAACAAAGATGGAGCCAGCAATAGAAAGTCAGATGACGGTAATCTTGGGAGAATACAATCAAATATTCGCATGGGAAGGAGGATCACCAGGAAGAATCAGCCCTCAGGCTTGCCAATAATTTTTGAATGTTAGAACCAACAAAAAGACCATACAACAGAAAAAGAGAAGCATGGGACCTAAAAGAGATAAAATTATACGATCAAAAGTGCAACGATTGCTAGGCCTACGACAGATTAGGGAAGTTAGTTACCTCGGATGGCTATCAAACGTGGTGCTCGTCCCAAAAACCGGGGACATATGGCAAATGTGTGTCGACTTTATGCATCTGAATGATGCATGCCCAAATGATTGTTACCCGCTACCCAATATAGATCAATTAGTAGACTCTACATCAGGATGTGCACTGCTATCTATTATGGATGTGGATCAAGGGTAAAACCAGATACTAATGAAGATCAAGACAAGACTAGCTTTATCACTGATGTGGGCACCTTGTGTTACCTGGTGACATAAAAGGGAATAGAGGTGAACATGTTAAGGCAAAATCCATCGTAGAAATGCCATCACCAAAAACTGTCAAAGATGTCCAAAAACTAACAGGACGGATGCTTCGCTGAGTAGATTCATCTTACGATCAGCTGAGAATGGGTTACCCTTCTTCAAAATATTGAGAAAAATTAAAGACTTCCAATGGAATGAGCAATGCAAGAAAGCCTTCGAAGAATTGAAGGACTATCTGCTAAGCCCCTTGTTGCTGGTAAAGCCAATGCCAGAAGATGAGTTATTTGCCTACTTGGCGGTAGGAGAAGATGCAGTAAGTGTTGTGCTAGTAAAAGAACAAGAGAAAGAACATCTTCCCATATACTATGTTAGTAAGACACTACAAGGACCGGATGTCTGATACACCCAAATGGAGAAATTAGTAATAGCTCTTTTCATATCCCATCGGGTAACCATCCTGATCATTTACCCTCTGCGTACTATCCTCAACATGCTAAAAGTATCGGGACGATTGGTAAAATGGGTAGTGGAATTTGGAGAATATGAGATCTCTTATGCTCCTCGCCCATCCATCAGAGCTCATGTGCTAGCAGGTTTTTCCATGGAGATGACTGAGCTAGAACCCGCTGAGAACCCACCAATATGGCATGCCATCATCGATGGATTGTCAAAAGGAACACATGGCGGAGCAGGAATAATCCTGAGAAATACTGAAGTCGAAGACGAAGTCTTGAATTTCGATGTAAAAATAGATTACCCCCTCTCTAACAATGAAGTGTTGTACGAAGCCCTCTTGATAGGGATGCGGCTAGCTCAAAAGGGATATCAATAGGGTCGTGATCCACAGTGACTGGCAACTGATTGTTCAACAAATTAATGCGGCTTACGAAGCCAAAGAAGAAGAATAAAGGAGTGTGTGCGCATAGTGCACCAAAGACAAGGATTGTTTGAAGAGTTTAAACTGATTCATATCCCTCGTTCTAAAAATCAAGAAGCAGATACTTTGTCTAATATAGCTAGTCAAACTGTCGCCATCCACACTAGGCGCATCACTCTTCTACAGGCTGCAGAGTCAGAAAAAGCAGAATACGAAGTGATGAGCACCATCGTAGCACCAGTGGAAGGATGATGGATGGTGGATATAAGGGCGTACCTAAAAAGTCCCGAAGGATACTCCGGTGACATGTCAATTCAGCGAGTGATGGATCGTAAACTGCTTGATATTTCATACACAATGGTGCATTATATCGCATGTCCTACTCGCATCCATGCACCCGGTGCCTCGATTAAAACGAAGCCCAACAAGTGATCAGAGAAATTCACAAAGGCACCTATGGAAGTCACACAAGTGGGAGAAACATGGCACTCTGTATCATACATTAAGGCTACTATTGGCCCACGTTGGTTAGTGATTGCGAGGACTTCTCAAAAAGATGCAAAGAATGCCATGTACATGCATCAAGAACTCATCAACCAACCGCATAGTGGGAGCCGAACCTCATCCCATACCCCTTTGCCAAATAGGGAATCGACATAGTAAGACCGTTGGTCCCCAATGCAGGACAAAAGAAGTTCCTACTGGTAACGGTGGACTACTTCACCAAATGGGTAGAAGTGGATCTTCTAGAAAAAATAACATTAGGAGTTGTTATCAATTTCATTTGGAGATCTATAATATGCCTCTTTGGCATTCCTCGATATCTAGTCAGTGATAACGAGCTTCAATTCACAAGCCAACAATTAGAGAAATGGTGTGACCATTGGGAAATTAGACACCTCCCCGCCTCAGTGGGATACCCTCAAGCGAATGGGCAGGTGGAAAGGACCTATCAAACTCTATTAAAAAACTTGAAGGCCCAACTTGACTGGTACAAGGGAAAATGGGTAGAAGATGTCTCTTGCATCTTATGGGCCTATCAGACCACTGAAAAAACAGCCACGGAAGAAATCCCGTATAGCCTAACCTACGAGAGTAAAGCTGTGATACCCCCAAAAATAATTGCAGAAAGTTGGCGAGTTAGAGAGTACGAAGAAGTGAACAATAACTCCAACCTCGCATTAGCATTGGACTTATTAGAAGAAAGGAGAGCTCGAGCTGCTATCAAGTTCGAATACTACAAAGCGCGAATGGCCCAATACAATAATGCCAAGGTAAAAGTAAGGGCATTTCAAGTAGGAGACTAGTACTCAAAAGGGCACAAGCATCCAAGAATGTAGGAAAACTCCCACCTAAATGGGAAGGACCTTTCAAGATATCAAATATCATCGAAGCAACATCTTATCAGCTAGAAGATCTTGAGGGGAGAGTATATCCCAACACTTGGAATGCAGTCAATTTGAGAAAATACTACGCTTATTGTAAGTGTGAGCACTGTAAATAAATAAAGTTGTGATGCTTGGATAATGGTCTTTTTATAAAGAAAGGGATGTTAAAATGATACAACAAGGTGGCCCCAAGAAAGGTCCTATTACACTATGAGTCTTGCTACCTAACTAGACCACAAAATAAGGAACTATAATACCGAAAGGCAAGGTGAACCCGATGGTTGGTGCCCTTCACAAATTACCTACCCTTTATTCTAGCCCCAATGATTACTATCTCTTATGTAGCCCCTATTTACATAATAGTAACAAAGAAACAAGGTAAGACACGCGATGCACTCTAGATACTTCAGGGACTTGTGGTCCATGTACAAATTATCTAGATAAGTACACTGTTTTCAAGAATCGTCAGGTGGGCGTTTTCCCTCCCGAATTAAGCGACGATGCTGCTTAGAAGACAAGTCCACGGGGTCAACCACGATGACCGAACGGACAAAAGAGTCCTTGGATGGCCGAGCGGACCCAATTGGAGGGGAGGGGAGGGGCGGGGTGAAGGACGTAACATCTTAGAGCTAGCATGCCAGATATCCAAAGGAGGAAGATCCAAACCACTGGGAAACCCCGAGAGAGATCGAACTGCCTCTTGACACAACCTATATCCCATACGCACTATATCCCTAAACTCATATCGCAGTGGTTCCCAGATTTGCGAAGGATGCTGTAGGTCCATGACTGCTTGAGCACGGGCCATAACTAGAGCCATGTCGTGTTCTTTAGCCATATCTGCCACCCTGCATCTTATCGTATCTCTATTTGCAGACAATAGGGAAATTACCCAAATCCCGTTGCAGAAATAGGGAATGGTACATATACCCTATGAGGAATCATAACAACAATAGAGGGATATGACATGATAGCTACCAGTGTTGCCCCAGGATGATCGACCCACAGTATGTCGTTCGAGGGCTCAAAAGATAACAGCCCGTACAGAAAAGATGCACTATCATGAAGGGCCAAAGAATGAGACACATCACCCCCACCAGATTGAGAAGGCATTCATCTTAAAAACCCACGATCAGAGAAGGCTCACATTTGGAACTCCTCCTAGAAACCGCAGTAACTCGCTTTCTGCCATGATAAAATAATATGTTGCACGATAGAATTGAACAACCAATTAACAAATTGGAAAAAGGGAAGAGCAAAAGGTTTACCTAAATCAAAAGGCATATCATCGAACAAGAGATAGGACTTTCCCTTATTTGCTAAAGAAAAGACACACTAGTCATGGTGCGCGAAAAATTAAACACAAAGCAAACATGTGGAGGATCTACCATGAGAGCTTACCAAGAGCCTGAGAAACATGGGCGAATAACTCCATTTGAAGAGAGGCACTCATCGCAGCAGAAGAAGTGAGCGTTGTTGGAGTAGGCTCAAATGAGCCCATCAGAAGAGTAACCATCGCAGAAGGCATAGGAGAGTGATCACCCGACGATCTGGACGGGGAGGAGAAGATATTAACTACATCATGTGAAGACAACGTAGCCATCTGCGCATCCAAAACCGAAGCAGGTATCAATCCCGTGTTAACCTCGGAAGTAACGATGGTCATCGGTGGTAAAGTAGATCTAGCCCAAGCTCGTCGAAATCATCAACTATTGTAAAAGAAGTAGACTGCTTACCAACTTGGACCCCACCTATTGTATCATCCTCAAGCGTATCAGAAGCACCATTAGATGACCTTGATAGTGCAGCAGTGACATAAACATCCGCCTCTGATATCGATCGTGTTTGGACAATGCCTTGAGCCGAATCAGTAGTAGATGGAGGGGCGATGATAAACCCCTTCAAGAAACTTTCGACACGATAACAAAGAATCTATAAAAGTATCAAAATAAGCACAACACCTCACTATACAAGATACAGTAAAAGCCAGTAGTGAACAATTTTTTTCTTGGACGGGCATTAGAGAGACCATTCTGATCTTGGTGCGGGAACTTAGATGGCAAATTTGAGATGGAGATTTGGTCTTGATTTGAACTGATGCATGGTTGTCGCGGCCAAGTACCTTTTGGCCATTTACACCATTGGGGGAGGAGTTCAGGGGTTGAAGGTGGGAGATCTTATTGACGACATTACGGGGTGGTGGAACCAAACGGTTATCCAGGACATATTTTGGGAAGAGGATGTGGTACTTATTATTTCATACCGCTAGGTAGTAGAGAGAATAGAGACGAGCAAATTTGGCATTATAGCAAATCTAGATGCTTCTCGGTGAAGAGCGCTTATCATATGATTTTGAAGCAAGGTTTAATTGTTAAATTACCTACGTCGTCTAGTAGCTTCAGTTTTGACTGAATTTGGTGGGGAAAGTTCAAAATTTGAATAAGATCAAACACTTCGTGTGGCCTGTGGTGTGCCATAATTATGACACCTTAAAAATACAAAGTTACATTTGATAATACACAGAATTAAGAGAACAAGAAGGAAATTCTCACTCAATCCGTAAAGCCTAAGAATATGTCGAGACGATGTCTGAATGACACGATCCTCGATAAGACATAAAGAATGGGTTCGATGACTCGACATATCCAAAAATGAGACAATGTCGACCAAAATGACGTGCCACATCATTTCTAATCGACATGTCACATTGGGCCACATAGGCCCCAAATAAGGGGCACATCGGATGGTCTTCCAGTGTGCTACATCAGATCAAAGATCGACGTGCCACATCAGACTACCACATGCCTTGTTAAGAGGCACATTAGTTCTAAAACCAAAGTGCCACATCGGGGCACCCAACATGACACGTCGGGATCTTGACCACCACATCGTTCACGTGACTGATGTGGCACATAGATTAGGCGTTGATCAGGCTAGTCAATGACCAGTATAGCCAACATTGGGGGTGGTCCCCACAGCCCAAGGCCTTCTCCTAATCAATAAATACCACCTCATTTCTCCATTTGAGGGATTGAATTTTTGGGAGCTCAAGGGTGTATGTTTCCTCTCTCTAGAAAAGCATGTCAAATGTCAATGTTAACTCATAAGTTGGCACATCAAACCTCATAAGGTTTACGAATTTGCCTCTTATAGCACGTCAATTTGTGACATGTCAACTTGTGGCACGTCAAATTGTGGCATGTCAATTTGTGGCACGTCAAACAAAAACACGTCAAAATAAAATACTTCGACCATTTCCCTCTACTTTCTTGTAGACATCTATATGTCAAAAGTTTGATTAAGTACAAGATGTATTTGACTCTCGATCAATGAGATGAACTTCGACTCATCATTTGACCACTCCGTAGAGAAAAGCACTTAATGTCTGAATACCGAGCCTCTAAGCAAGCTCGATGAATATACACATCGTTAGGTAGCCTAAATGATCTCTAAATGAGACTAACGCCCTCTGGGGTTAATTCTAAAGTTGACAGGGCCTCATCTACAAGACGTGCACCGTATGGGGTCGTCCAATTGAGCCTAAAGGGCCACATAAATGCATACAACTTCTAAACTAAGTGTGATATCTGCTAATACCAAATGCGAGCACAATTGAATAATGAACTACGTTCGACTTGATTCTTTCTGCTCAGAGAGATACGTAGACAGCTTGACCTCGTGTTGAGTTCACTCGCAAACACGATAAACTCGTATCCACCCCTAGATTAGGTTTAATTTCTTATTAACTGTTATTTCTAACAATGTCTTCTTAAGTGCAGGTTTCCATCGAATCTAAAGCTTTTCTTGTATTACCTATAAGGTGAGACATTGCCTGGTAAGGGAGTAATCTCGAGACTAGTGAAAACACTCCACGCCAAAGGCGCTGTCTGTGGGAAACCACTATACGCACTATTTGGGTGACGATATAGCGGGTAAGAATATAACACATGCGTGCTCCACTCAGTTTGCTATTTCGGAAGACAATCAACAACGCAATGTTCCCACTAATGAGAAGGGCAAAACATCTAACTTATATGATTGTGGAGCCTGATCAATGAAGGCGGTGTATTGAAATGGAAGACTTGAATTCTAGCAATAGTGAGAACGAAGAGCAGATTAAACCTGCAACCAGGGAGTGGCGCTACTGCAGTGATCGCACCCGTAGGGCGCATTCGGAGTCTTATTGCGCCTAGGTGGCGCTACGTAATCGGTCTTCGTCCAAAAACTGGCACTACATGAGCCGTACTGCGGTGTTGACTGTGGGCCTAGGGCGCTATGGCGCATTGCACGCCACAGTTTTGGCCCATCTCTATTTTGATGCCCTAACAGCTATAAATATGTAATCTGGACGTCTTTGTAGTGTGCAACAGATATATAGAGAGATAAAAATAAGAGAAGAAGACACTTGTGAGATTGATAGATATTGTGAGAGATTGTTCTTAATCTGTGAGGCACAATTGTATCTTATTTGTAATCGTAAATTGCTCATCATCATTGATCGGGGTGTTTATTAGGCGTAATATAGAGTATATCTCAACACAAAATTGTTAGACCTAAGTCCCACTATATCACAAGTGTACGAATCAAGTAATAATAAAATAGAAAGTAAGATTACTGCCCAACTATCGAATTCCAAGAGAGTAGATATTTGTAATTTAGCGATTATATTGTTGAATACTCAGTGAATTGGTTTTTTTTCTTTGGTTTTATCGTTGAAGAGTTAAACTAAGACGAAAAACTATTAATTTACTAACTAACGATTAGAGATCTAAACTAGAGTGCTTAGGTTGAACTAACTAGAGATTATAGTTGGAAATATTTCTAAAGAACTAAGACTAAGCTATCTAACTAACTTGAACATAATTTAATTGATTGATTGATTGTCATCTAAGGTTTTGAATAAATTTTCTAAAAGGTGTCTAAGAGATGGATTTCATTGATCTCGGATGCATGTACCTCATAGACAAAATACCAATGACTCCTATGCACGACACCATTTATTGATGGTTATTTTGTTTCCGTATTGATGTAGCAAATTAGTCATCTTTTGATGTACTAAAGAGCCCTTTAATCCCTATTATGCCAGGCCGTTAAGCACTTTCCCCTCACTAGAAGTTCACCATGTCATATGATCCATACAATGTTTTAGAAGTGAATTAGAGTTACCAACTACGATCTAAATTCCACGGGCACGTTAACGATCGAATGCCTAAGGATTTATCTGCCTGTTCTACTATGCTAGTGGTCCGTTAACAATCTCCTATGCATAATTGAAAAAAATACAAGGTTATTCAATGTCACTACTTTGTTGTGAATGAAACACGTGTTGCAAATAAACCAAGTAGCATAAGTAACAAATAATATCTAACAAAATAAATTCATCAATAAACATAATCAAAACATAGGTTCAAGGTGCTCCCATATGAGATCAACTACATCCTCCCTTAGTTACTGGGAGAATTAGCTACTCATAGTCATATTCAAATCACAACAATTCATCATATATTATTCAAGTATGGACAAGAAAATATTAAACTCCTGATCTCCTTGCTGCTTTCCTCTACTCTGATTGTTGACTCATTTGATCACCTTTCTTCTTCAACTATGACTGCAATGTTATGAATGGTGGGATTTCTGCTATTGTCTAACCCTAGAATGCTCTCTAACTCTTTTTAGAGGTGATCTGTGCTATGAGAATCGGTACCCTAGCGGTTGAACGTAGCCTCTTTTTAGTGTGATTTGTGCTCTGAAAACCCGTACCCTAGATGTTGAACGCAGCCTTCTTTTATTGTTTTTCTTCATCCCGGGATTCATTTTAGAGTTTCTGGCATTTTCGTTTATGGCATTGGCCCAGATTTTTGTCTAATAGCGTGCGTTGTGCAGCTGATCGTGCGATGTGCAGCTGATCGCGCGAATCCCTATTTCTTCAGCTTCCTTGCTCAATCGTCCTTTTGCTCACCCTACATTCTGTTTTGTGGTTCCTTTAGTAGCGTGGTTGGCAGAACCGTAGCTTCATTCCCCTTTGTTACTAAAAAGTGCTAAAATCCTCCATAAAAGCATTGTTTTGCTCCGACTCGACTCAAACTACAAAAACAATGGAATGACACTAAAACAAGTAACATGGCCGCAAAGATTGTACAAAAGTCTAAAAAATCATGCACTTAATTCACTATAATTCTCCTCTTCACTTATCAAATACCCCTAAACTTAAACATTTGCTCGTCTCGAGCAAGACTCTAAACAAAAGAACTCAAATTCTAATAATATTAGGATTTCATCTCGAAATGCCACCTACAATTGTAAATTGAAATAATAAGAATCATGGATGTCAAGTCATTGCACACCAAGGTTAATCAAGTTATTGTTACAAATATTCTATTGTGCATAGTGGTGTGCTCATGTATCACATGTGTAAAATACAAGACTTTCATATAAAACTCACAAGGTCAAGAAATTTCACATATAATTACTCCTCTCTCGCTTTCTACTTTTCTCATTGTTTTTCATGCGTGAAAATTCTCCATATTGAGGACCTTTAGGACTTTGTTAGCTTATAATGATAGGCTCGGGTATGGGCTATGAATAGAAAAGATATTTATAAGCTCTAGAGATGTCCACGGTGGATTTACTCATTAATGTTTCATTTTCTCACTTGTTTGTGCCTTCTTCTTTTGGCCATACATTTGATGCTCATTTTGGCATATTTTCATTTGCATTTTCATTTGCACCAGAATTCAATCCACCCTATACTTTATAGATAGCGCTTTCGCAAAGGGCTGTTTGTGCTCTCTATTATACTCATCCTCATTTTCTGTTAATATATCTTTTTAGCTCATGCTTTTGTTTTGAGTTCCTACCTTATTATTCCTTTAATCCACTACTTCCATCTCTAGAAATTGATAGGATAAATATCTTTTTTTTTGCTCATGGTAGGTGAGTAGGTTTCATAAACAAGGCTTCATAGAAAAGTCTTTAGTGGGGTTCGATGGATATTTCTTCATAAAGGGTTTTGGGCTTGAAAAAGGCTAAAACTCAAATATAGAAAAGATAGCCTATTTCATTTCCCCAACACTTCTAATTCACAGTTATTACAAACATTAATAGAGTAAATCACTTGATTCATAGTTTTTATGTAACATCCCATTTTCTCATAAATCTCATATCTAGTATTTTCTACTCATGCTCATCATGAATGGTGTATATGGAATCATGCCTTCAACCAAATTAATCAAAGTATACTTATATCATCCATACATAATTCCTTTCTTCCTAGATCCTCCTATATTAGGTATATATCATCATAGATCCTAACATTTGCAAGCTTTTATTACTTAAAATTTGCATTCTAACAGACAGACTCGAAAAATAACCTACAAGCAAAATAATTGGAGTACAACTAACTTAAATAGCGAAGCTATACACACACCCTTCAAACTTAACTAGTTTAATGTCCCCATTGAACTTCTCTTAAAAAAGAAAAAGAAAAAGAATTAGAACAGAGGAATCTCCTAGAAATTATATTCTTCCTGAATGTTGTCTGGTGCTGTGTCGAATTCTTTTCTGTTCATCTTGTTCAACCTGGCCATCACGTCCTCCCATAAATATCCTCCCCAACCTTTTTGATTTCAGTTCAATTGAATTCCTTTAATTTCTTTGTCTGCTCTTCCATTGCTTTCTTCACCAACTCTTCCAAACTCGGTGGCTTTATCGGCATCACTTTATATTTTCCATATTCGTCAATTTATTTATTTGTAATAACATATTCAATATAGCCCTTCTTGCAGATTGTTTAACCGGAACTTCCGCTGCTTTAAAAATTATTGTGATCAGCCCTCCATGTGGGATAGCTCAAGATGTTCTTCATGTAGCAAAAGTGTTAATTGAATTCTAAATTTATTACCCCACATCTATATGGATCCCATTGCGTATCCACGTCAAATATTTTACTCTGTCACAGTATGCATCTATCATGTGGTTAGTAGGTAATTCGTGAAATAATGAAATTATACCAAGCCTTATATTCTCGCACCAGTTTATTATAAAGGATAAAAGGATTAGCGGAGTTTGGCTCTCGAACAATGGTGTCTGGGATAACCACGTCCCGCAATGCTGTTTCAGACATAGACGAATCTCATTTCTGATGCTTCCCCTTTACAATTTTCTCTAGATCGAGCTTGTAATATTCATTGATATTCTATGCGGAGATAAGTACCTTTTTCCCTCTCAATGAAATAGGTCTCGTTATTGGTGCTGTTGCGTTTGTAAAGAATTCAATCACCATAGTTCGGTTGACTCTCCTGGTTGTTTAGCAAACATCAATCACCCCATGTCTTGGATTTTGTTGTGGAAAACAACAAAATCCCTCTCCGTGTTGAATGATTTCTTCATGAGTTTTTCTTATTTGTGAGTGCATCATCCTTCGTCTTTTTCTTGCATGGTTGGGCGCGTGGAGATGATGGTGGTGATTCCTCCTCGTCGGAACTTGAATATTTCCTAATGCATTTGTTGGTGTTTTTCTGCAATGTCATGGTGTTTGAATAAGTAGAATAATTTTGGAAGAGAAAAGAAAATAATAATGAAGAAGAACAACTTGAGATTTTAACTTGTGCGGGAGTATAATGACCTAAACCTTGAAAATACCTATACCAACAGTATAGTAATACATATAGGTATAGATGGACTAGGATTCCAGCATATAGGTGACTTCAAAGAAAAAGGAACATTCTCTCACAAAACAAATATATCTAGATAGCATGCTAATATATAAAATCCCAAATACTAGATAAAAGGAAATAAAAAAGTAAAGAAAATTATTCTCGTGGTAGGAGTGTACAGAAAACGATTTGAGAGTGGCGCGCGATCAGCGCATCTCGCCTCTAGATTGCGCGTGAGGCACGTGATCAAACCGCGATCAAAATTCATTCGCTATCTTTTACCAGTGAGTTCCGCGATGACAGTGCAGAATTTCTGCATTGCCCAAAATTTCTAGGGGTATGCGCAATATACATGTGCTATGAGTCGCATCGCACCCCCTTCTTCTTGAAAAACTGTTGTCGGGTTTTCGTCAAAAATCCGGCTCCTCTTTTTTTATTCCTCAGACAAAATAGTTAAAGTTGCAAAATTAAATAACAATAAAAATAAATGACTCGTAAAATATCAACATTTGGGTTGCCTCCCAAACAACGCTTAGTTTTTACGTCGTCTAGCCCGACACTACTAATTCTAAGGTGTCTCAGTCGCTCCATCATAGTTAAGTGGATGCATTTATTTTGGGTACACCATTTTTCAGCCTTAAAACTAACAGGCTTCTTGTTAACTTTTGAAGTGACAACTCCTTCTCCCATATCAAGTAAAGCATTAGCAGTTGCTAAGAATGGTCTTCCCAAAATCAAAGTAAATTTATATTTTTCACTCATATCAATAACCCCAAAATCCGTCGGAAAAGTAAATTTACCAATCTTAGCAATAATATCTTTTATTACCACCTTAGGATAATTAATACTCCTATCAGCAAGTTGAATTGTTAGATCAGTTACTTGCAAAGTCGGTAATTTTAGACGTTCATATATAGTATATGGCATGAGATTTATATTAGCACCTAAATCACATAAAGAATGTTCAAGTTAATTATCACTAATAGTGCATGGTATAGTAAAACTTCCTAGATCCTTAAGCTTTGTTGGCAGTCCTTCAAGTACTTAAAGTGCAAAGATCTTATGAATCCCGCTCTCATCCATCTTCCACTTAGGTATTTTTGTATCTCTCAAACATTTATCATATTCTGGTACTTGTCTCACTGCTTCATCAAGTGTCATTGTTCCGTGTAGATTATAACAAAAAATTGTTCCACGTGATGAATTCTCGAAGAATATGGAATTGGTGGATAGTTCTCCTTCACCACTGGCTCTGAGGCTTTGCTCAAAATATCTTCTTCAGTTGAAACCATGTTGACTTGTTCCCTTAGAGTTGTCTGTGTGTTTCTAGGAAAAGTCCCATTAGGTCGAGTACTTAACTGATTTGCAGTTAGGCCAAGTTGTTTCTCAATGTTCCTCAATAAGTTGTCGGTGTTCTGACATCTCGCCTCTATTTGGCCCAAACCTTGCATCAGTCTTTGTAATATAGTTATAGAACGTTTCTTCAAGATTTACCTTTTTCTCTACTGGTTGAAATACCGTTGGTTTCTGATAATCTCCTTGTTGTTGCTGAGTTTGCTGACCTTCCCAAGAAAAACTGGGGTGGTTTCTTGTCCCTAGATTGTAACGGTTCGAGTACGGATTGTTTTGCCTCGATTAGTTACCAGCATAGTTAACTTCTTTATGCATGGCTATATACTCATATTCATTCATTAGTTGGGTGTTGCATACCATGATTGGTGAATTCATAATCATATGCTTCAATTTGGTGTTAATGGAGTCCACTTGTGCAGATAGTTGAGTGATAGCGTTGACCTCATGAAACCCCACTGTTCTCTTCCTTGGACCTTGGTCTATATTCCACTTTGAGATGGTCAATACAATTGTCTCTAGTAGACTAAACGCATCCTCGTCGGTCCTTTGCATGAATCCCCCTCTGGAGCTAACATCTAGTGTGTTTTTCCACACGGTGTTCAGCCCGCAGTAAAATTGTTGGAGTAGTACTTCATTTGTGAAGCTATGTTGTGGACATCGCTTCGTTATGCCTTTGAATCGTTCCTATGATTCAGATAATGATTCGACGTCCATTTAGTGAAAATTAAATATCTCACTTCTCATCTTTATTGTCTTTGTCGGTGGGCAAAATTGTTGTAAGAATAGTTGTGCCATTTGTTCAAATGGTGTGATGTTATTGTTAGGTAGTTCATTCAACCACCTCTTAGCTACTTCATTCAAAGAAAATGGAAATAACTTTAATTTTGCTGAATTAGATCTGAGTTGAAATACTTTACACGTCCCAATAAAGTCTTTGAGATGTGTCATTGGATCTTTAGTAAGTTCTCCCCCGAATTGATCTGGCCGATCATAAAGAATATAGCTGACTTGATTGGTTCATGAGAGTTGTAACAATACATGATCCAGCGCCTTCAAGTGTTGGTAAGAGTTCTTGTCTTGTAGGTCAATGAATTATCCTCCTCCCAAGGGTTGATCCTTGTTTCTTTCAGTATGCTGCCTTGTGGTGTTCCTATTGGAGGAGTTCCTCCCTCTTTAGAGTTCAACATACTTAACGTTTCTTTTCAATTACGTCTGAAGGTTCCTTCTATCTCATGATTAAATAGTAGCGGTGTCACGGTGTCTCTTTGTGTCATGCACTGCTGGCACCTGAAATAATAATGCAAAAGTAAGTGTTTCTCAGAGAACAACAATATTATTAATCGCTAACAAATATACCGTTACTCCCCGGCTATGCCAAAAACTTAATGGGGCATTTATTAGGTGCAATACAATAGAATATATCTCAACACATAATTGTTACACTTAAGTCCCACTATATCGTAAGTGCACGAATCAAGTAATAATAAAATATAAAGTAAGATTACTGCTTATGTATCGTATTCTAAGAGAGTAAATATTTGTAATTTAGCAATTATATTGTTGAACGCTCAATGAATTGGTTTTCTTTTCTTTTTGGTTTTATTGTTGAAGAATTAAACTATGACTAAGAACTATTGATTGACTAACTAACTAATGACTAGAGATTTAACTAGAATACTTAGGTGAAACTAACTAGAGATTGTAGTTTGAAATATTTCTAAAGAACTAAGACTAAGCTATCTAACTAACTATAACATAATTTAATTGATTGGTTGCTATCTAAGGTTGTGAATTAGATTTGTTCAAAGGTATCTAAGAGATGGATTTCATTGATCTCGAATGCATGTACTTCATAGACAAAATACCAATGACTACTATGCAAGACGCTATTTATTGATTGTTGTTTTGTTTCCGCATTGATGTAGCACATTAGCCACCTTTCGATGTACTAAAGAACCCTTTAATCCCTAATGATGTCAGGACGTTAAGCACTTTCCCCTCACTAGAAGTTCACCATGTCATAGGATCCAGTGTTTTAAAAGTGAATTAGAGTTACCGACTATGATCTAGATTCCACGAGCACGTAAATTATCTAATGTCTAAAAATTTATATGCCTGGTCTACTATGCTAGTGTTGCATTAACAATCTTTATGTATAATTCAACATAATACAAGGTTATTCAATTCAATGTCACTATTTTGATGTCTGAGAAACATGTGCATCAAATAAACCAAGTAGCATAAGCAACAAATAACATCCAACAAAACAAATTCATCAATAAATATAATCAAAACATAGGTTCAAGGTGCATGATCAACTACATCCCCCCTCAGATACTGGGAGGATTAGCTACTTATAGGCATATTCAAATCACAACAATTCATTATAGATTATTAAAGTACAGAAAAGAAAAGATTAAACTCTTGATCTCCTTGCTGCTTTTCTATACTCTGATTGCTGACTCCTTTGCTCCATCTTTCTCCTTCAACTATGACGGCAGTGTTACGAACGATGGAATTTCTGCTATTCTCTAACCCTAGAATGCTCTCTAACTCTTTTTAGTGGTGTTTTATACTCTAAAAATCGGTACCCTAGTTGCTGAACATAGCCTCTTTTTTTATAGTTTTTCTTCATCCTGGACTTCGTTTTAGGGTTTCGGGCGCCGGCCCAGATTTTTGTCTAGCACGCAATCCGCAGCTGATCGCATGACTCCCTTTTTCTTCGGCTTCCTTGCGCGATTGTCTTTTCGCTCGCCCAGCATTCTGTTTTGGGGTTCATTTAGTAGCGCGGTAGGTAGCACCATAGCTCTATTCCCCTTTATTACTATGAAGTGCTGAAATCCTCCATAAAAGCATCGTTTTGCTCCGACTCGATTCAAATTACAAAAACAATGAAATGACGCTAAAACAAGTAACATTGCCACAAAGATTGTACGAAATTCTAAAAAGCAAGCACTTAATTCACTATAATTCTCCTCTTATCAATCATCATCGTGGAAATCCTAGCTTTGATCGCTCCAAGAGGTAGACATAGTCGAACTGGGTAAATGAATTTTGTCTTGTGTGCTGATTATTATTGATGTCGATTGTGCGTGTTTCTTTGTTCTTGTTGTGTTTTTGTATTTTTCCACTACACAACACTAACATCGTAAGGAATAGCATGCGGTGGAAAACACAAGGACTCATAATCCCACATGTGTAACACTGCAACAATTTGAATAACTGATGAAGATCGTGAGAGAGCATATGGTGAACAACCTAGTGCCACCACAACCAATCCTAGTTACGAACCTAGGCCGAACAGGGGATCACTCCCAGGATTCGAGCCCCAGAGGTCGTTCTCAGAGAAGAAGAACCAATACAACAGCTAGTACCTCCGAGAATTATCGACAACCTTGTGGTAGGAGATTTTGACCGTCACCATCACCATCAGTTTTAGCTACCTCATCGGTACTGGACCACGTGAAAATCCTAAGACCAAAAAAGAAAGGCCACGGTACACCTGCTAGGCTGGAGACTTTAATACAAGAAATAATGCTCCATCTAACCTCAAGGCAACGAGGACTCTACCGTCCGAGGATGAATTGATTGATGTGGAATCACCCTTCTCAACAAGATTATAGCATGTCAAGCTCGGGCATGGACGTGAAATCCCTGAAATGCCTACTTATGATGGCACGAGAGACCCTAATACTCACTTACATCTCCTTGATGGAATGCTAAACTTGGGAGGATATAGCAGATCTATTCAAGCTCGTCTGTTCGCTATAACTTTGGTTAAAGCAGCTCAAGACTGGTTTTCGAGGATTCTGCCTCTCACAATTCACACTTATGATTAGTTAAGGACTATGTTCAAATCTCAGTTAACATAAGCGTACCTCAAAACTATCATTCAAGGCACTGATGAATTGACCACATACTATATCAAATGGTTTAATATCGAGATGCTAAAGGTTGAAATGCCCTCCTCTCAAGTCGTTGCCAATATTCTCTTCAATACCTTGAGAAATTGCTTACTTTCTAACGAGCTATTAAGTCAGAAACCACAAACCATTGGGCAGATCAACTTGATCGCGCAATGTGATGCAGAGATTGAGGAGCAAAATAATATTTGAAATGGATGAAGTGACAACATTCAATCTAAGTGCAATGACCTACGCCGTAATGGCAGAAATGATAAGAGTAGTAACTAGCGAGAAAGATCACTCGTGAGACTAACTGCCGCTTACTACAAGCATGCGAAACATATACGTTGTGGAAAAAAAGCAAAACCTCCTCAATACTTTGAAAAAGATATGTGAAATGGATGAGACACGCAGATCCAAGTTCTATTGCAAATATCATGAGCAGTATGGTCATGATACTTCCAAATGTTATGCAGTGTATGATGACATAGAAGAGTTGAAAAAAGAAGGTCACCTTGCAGAATATGTGAAGGGAAATAAGCGGCCTGACAACAGGAGCAAGAGATCCAACTCCAAATCAGACTTTCCTCTCCAACTGAGAGAGGAAACCAAAAATAAAATACCCCTGAAAGAGAAGATACTGATAATATGCTTGTAAAAGGAATAATAAATATGATAGTAGGAATTCCCATCAAAGAATGGTCGAGACTGAACTTGCATAAACAAATGGCTATGCCATAGCCACATGCCTTAACAGCACGAGGCAAACTCTATGAGTTGTGTTTTATCAAACACTGGAAATACCATGTCTTTGAATGCTACAAGGAAGATGGAGTGAGTTACCTCCGCGAGTTCACTTTCAAATTGAAACTCCGCATCAATGAGGTTGATCCACAAGAACATGAATTTTAAGGTTCTATGATCTTTACTACAAAATGTCGCAGTGCATGCCACCTTATGGTCAGGAAGGTTACATGATTGCCAGAATTTGAAGTCAATCGACATTGCTATGATCTTCAAAGGCCCAATGGGCGAAGATTCCAATAAAGCACGTAAAAGAGTATTGCCCGAATTGGCACAGGATACTTTTAACATGTGACCCATGTAGTCAAAAAGATTGAAACTATTAAGGATGTCGTCAGCTTTGATAAGACAAACGAGGAAAAACTTGATCTACAAGCAATGAAAGCAGCAAGACTAAATTCTCCTCATGTGGTGAGTCTTGATATCGCCAATTACAACACCAAGAAAATCTTGATTTACAACGAAAGCTAGGTAAATGTCATCTCTTTAGATACAGTAGAATAAATGGAACTCAACATACTCATATGAAAAGAGTGGCTATGTCACTCTTCGGTTTTGGAGGATCTAGAGTCAATGTTGTTGGTTGTACTACCTACCTCATTTGGCACCTCTCCTAAAAGAAGGACTCGTAACCTGGAGACCTTGTGGCGATACCCCATTCGCATATAACATCCTCAATAATTCCAAAGCAGCGGTGTCGATATACCACCAAAATCTCAAGTTCCCCACCAAGAGCATAATGAAGTCCATGGGTGAAGTCCATGGAGACTATAATGAAGCATGGGCATGCGACATTGCTTCGCTACATAAGGATCCGACTTTAGAGGTCAATGAGATCAACAATCTTCATGATAAGAGAAAAATGCTAGCCCCGCAAGGGTTTAATGGCAAAAATCATGGTATCCATTCCGACAATGGAGGAAAATGCTAGCCCCGCAAGGGTTGACAGATGGCAATATTTTTGATGAAATTGTCGAGATAGAAATAACACCAGAGTTTGATAAAGACTCCATAGAATCAGACAACAACTAGCTAATACAACTAGAGTCGAACCTTTGGGTATATCAAAGGAAGTATGCTTATGTCCTAATGACGATAGGAAAATTATACGCATCGGCACTAGAATGTCAAAAGATGTGGAGCAGAAGCTTATCCAATGTCTTCGCAACAACATAGATATCTTCTCTTGGACGGATCAAAGATCCTAAAAGGCATCGATCCATGAATTGTTGTACATAGGTTGAATGTCGATCCGAGGCAAAACATGTCACACAAAAGAAATGTAACTCCAATAAAGGGAAGAATGCAGCAGCAAAATCTAAAAGAAAGTAGGATTCTCGAAATGGCTAAGAAACATAGTTCTCGTAACAAAGCCCAACTTTGATTGGCACATATGCATAGACTACACCGATCTCAACAAGCATTATGACAGGTATGCATTCCATCTGCCAAGGATAGACTTGTTGGTCGACTCAACAACAGGATGTGTTCTTCCAAGCATGATGGATGCTCGGAGTGGAATTGTTCAAATAATAATGGTGGTCTACGACACAAGAAAAATTGCATTTATAACAGACATAGGCGTATTCTGATACAACGTTATGCCCTTTGGACTAAAGAATGTTGGCACCACCTTTCAAAGGCTGGTGGCCAGATGTTTTACGACCACATCGGTAAAACTATGGAGGTCTATATTGACGACATGTTTGTTAAAAGCATCAAAGTAGTGAAACTAAACCCAATAAAATGAAACAATACGACATGAAACTAAACCCAGTAAAAAGCACATTCAGGGTCAATAGAGGTAAACTTCTCGATTACATGGTGAATCAAAGGAGAATTAAAGTAAATCCTGACAGGATGAAAGCCTTTATCGAACTCCCTTCCCCAAAGAGCGTGCACTATGTACAATGCTTGGTCGGACGCATGACAGCATTGCGGAGATTTATCTCCACCACATATGAGAAAAGCTTACCTTTCTTCAAAGTACTCAAGAAAAATTATCTTTAAATTGACCGGCGAATGCGCGCAAGCTTTCTTAGAGCTCAAGAAATATCTTAGCTCCCCGCCAGTGCTGGCTAAACCGGTTGATGGAGAAACATTATATCTCTACCTAGCGGTATCTAAGTATGCTCTGAGCACTATTTTGATACGAACAGAAGGTGTTATCCACCAACCAATCTACTACGTCTCATGGTATTCCAAGAAACATAATTCAATTACCTTGAGATTGAGAAAATTGAACCCTTACCTTCAATCACACCCCATTGTGGTGTTTATAGACAAAGCATTCAAATAAGTGATGTTCGAGCTCGAGACCTCCGGCAGGCTCGTTAAATGGTTATCAAGCTCCCCAAATATGGTATTGAATACTGATCAAGGACCGTTACCAATGCACAAGTCCTAGCAGAATTTATGGCAAAAACCATAGGAAACACACAAATTCCAAGGGCAAGAGTTGCCACTGTCGACACTGAGGAAGCCACATGGACCTTGCACGTTGATGGCTTGACTAAAAGTACTGGCGGAGGCGTAGGTGTTTACCTAAGATCTTTAGACGCTAGAGAGTTTGTGTACGCAATAAATCTTAACTTTATCGTGACCAACAACAAGGCAGAATACAAAGCTATTCTCGTCGGTACCTCAATAGAAAGCTCATCAGGAGTAAAACGCCTGGCAGTCTTTGCAAACTCGCAACTTGTGGCTCATCATTTCAACGGCTCTTACAAAGCCAAGAAGGATACTATGATCATCTACCTTAATAAACTCAAAGAAGTTGTGAAAGCATTCACATTATTCACTTTGTGTCAGGTATCGAGGAATAAAAACATTAAAGCCGATGCACTTTCAGAATTTGCCACTTCGACTCAGAGAGAGAACAATCATCTTACTAACTGTTGAGGAATCGACCATAGGCAATACTCGTTATCTCAAAAATCTGAAGAAAGTCGAGCACGAAATGCCTATAGTTTTAGATACTTCATGGAAGGATGAAATCTACTTATACCTCAAAGAAGGTAAGCTTATGAGAGACTATGTCGCGGTATGAAGACTCTAATACAATATCCATCGCTTTACCATCTTAAATGATGAGCTATATAGAAGGTCATTTAAAGAACCACTCGTAAGGTGTTTATCACCTCAACAAGCTGAAATGGTATTGAAAGAAATCCATAACGAAGCTTATGACAATCACTCATAAGGACGCTTTTTGGCATAAATGGTCCTACGCCAAGGTTACTACTCGCCAACCATGCCCAATGATGCACTTAACCTCGTCAAAAGATGCAAAACCTGTAGCGACCCTCACCAAGCACCATGCTCGGCACGAAGCACTATCATTACACAATTCATTAGAGAGCACCTTGCTTCTCATCTGAAAGATGCATCTAATCCAAAATAACAAAGAGCGGAAGCTAATATTTAAAAGCTGCATTTAGTATCTTTGACTGTCAAATACCTCTCAATCAGATACAGCTACGCTTGTCCGAGGCAATGAACTCTAAGCTTTTCCCATCTCAATCTAGAATGGAAACATGAAAATATCTTTATGAGTCAAAATGACTCAGTGAGATTTAATGTATAAGGATTTTTCATAAAATATATTTTTGTAAAGCATGATTGCACCAAAATGCTTTTTAAAATAAGTTTATATTTTCATGTCAAATCATAACACTTATTAGATCAATCATGTCATAACAATCCAGCCTTGTATCTTCTTTCCTTGTACCCCTTATCCAGGAGCGACCTGGAAAATGATGAGGACGTGCCCATGTACATGCCTCAACTCTGATTCACCCCACTGAGACGTCCCGTCTCAGATGTAGAATAGAGTTTGCTCAAAGCGGCACTAGACTGCGAAAGCTACACTGATAGCCCGATGCTATCCAGGAGAATTTCACAAATTCATGCCAGGGCCCAAATAGCCATCAAGTGGCAATAATTTTGCCATCAAAGTGGCTTCAATAATTGATCAATCATGAAACTAATTCATGTACAATATTGGCATGCTTTAAAACAGGAAGCTCAATACATAGATCAAGATTCCTCAAGGTACATAGATCAAGATTCCTCAAGGGATAATTCAGTAATATGATCGCCATAATATTAACGGCTAATTCACAATTTGTAAACAAGTACTTGAACAATCCTTGAATTGATCACATTTGTAAACAGTTATTCTATGAAATAACATAATTCGCAAGATAAAATACTTTTATATATAATACGTATAATTTTCATTTCAGCGAGAAAATATATAATTTTAATCTCACCTCATTCGAGCCAGTCTCGAGTCTTGACCTTACCGTCTATCCCAGTGTCCAAAATACTTGCTCAAGCGTTAATCACCTACGATCAATGACAAATTTAAGTCAAAATAATACCTTAATCATTTATTTCTTGTCTTTTTCTAATTTTTCCTCCCCTCAATTCCCTTATACTACAAGAAACGCCCCATTTCCGACGGCTTTTTCGATGGCTACTACCCGTCGGAAAAGAAGGGGAAAAATTTGATGAAAAGACCGGCGGTCCGTCGGCCAAGTGCCAACGAAAAAGTGGTGGGAGAAAGGCACCGGTCAAGTTAAATTATCATCAAAATAAATTCTATAAATACCAAGTTTTTTTTTTCATCATCACCAATCTCATTCATCATTATATAATATAATCATCTCTTTTCTCAAATATATATATATATATATATATATATATTTATATATTCCGAAAATCGTTATTTTTATAAATGGCCGATAAAAATAATCGCAATATTGTTACCGATAAACGTAAAGGAAAAGCAAAACAGAAAAAACACCACAATATATTTCCAATACAAGGTTACCAAAACCCTGGGGATGTTCCATTTTGCTAGTATGTTTAAATCTCGCGTGGTGACAACGTTGAAACCTCCGCCACAAACTCAACATACTTCAGTTGCTTCTTAACAGCGAACCCAGGCTCCAGCTCCTGCGCATACACAACCACAACACCCCACTCCAATTCGGACCGAGGCTCCTACTCCGACTACACAACAAACAAGACACACTTCAACCCAGACCCAAGCCGCTGCTCCCCGCCTGAGGGACCTAGATGCGGTCTTTCCTCCTGATATTACTCTTGTACGCTCAATCTTTTCACACAGCTTGGTGGGCGAAGTTTCACAAGGAAATAACGAAGGAGCTTCGTCGCCACCGGCATCAGTTGCTTCTGAATCTGCTTCTACTAGCCTTAGGCCACCTAGGGGACGGGGGAAGGGTCGAGGTACTACAAACGACCCAGAACTGAAGCCCAAACTTGTGGTTACAACAATTTCACTTTTAATCCAGTTTTAAGTAAGGAGCCTACGTTAACCATAACGTGATCAATTGGCTTTACGATAAGGTCATTGGCGGAGAACCAGTGACATATTACTCTCAATTATCCCAGGCACAAAGAAGCAAATATATCACCTACTTTAGGGTATCTTTTTTTAACTTATTTTAACACATTTCGCATTATTTTTGTATATTATAATTTTGTCCTTATACTTATATGTTATTATATTTTGAAGGAGATGTACCGATGGGAGGAAGGGGAAACGCCTAGAGTTACAAAGGCATTCAATCGGGTGGCACAGTCCTCATGAAAGAAAAGTGTATATGAGTGCAAAGAGTTGTAGAAGAATCGAGCTAAAGATCCCGAATGGTACCAAAAGACTTGGCTACCTCGAGGCTTCGAGTCGACGTACTGTGATCATTTGGGCAAAGGAAAGGACGATTGAACTCGCAGAAAACCAAAGAGAAATCGAGAGTCCAATAGGACAAAGAGCGCTAATGGCAAGGGTTCCTTAGCTACGTACCATGGTGGATCTATGAGCGCACATGGGAGGAGCTATGAAACAGTACGATACGTTAGGATTTTCTTGTTTGCAAAATATATTTTGTGATATTTAATTACTCTTTACAATTAATATTATTTTAAAAAAAATTATAGCATGATGGTCCACGTGTGATACGCTTCGACGAGCAATACGTGATGGACCATGCGCAAGCGGATCCGAATGGACGAATAATCTGTTGGCACCCCCCCCCCCCCCAAATTGCACAAGAATATTATGTAAGTTAAACATGTATATGATTGTTTTGTGTCTATACATTTTTTGTTTATTTACTTTGAACATTGTAGGAACATTATGTTGAAGCAGTCAAGGATAATTATGGTCCCGTAGATAAATGGCCTCTTGAGTATGACATAGATATCGGAGCCGTTGCAGATCATAATGGCACACATGAGAGGATCCAAGGAAAAAATAGGCACAATACCCTCGCCGATTATGGTAAGTTGCAAGGCAGTGGGGATCGTCCAGGTTCCTCCAGAAGGTCTCTAGTGTATAATGTTGTGCTTCATGTTACTCAAGACGACAATACTATAGCCAACCTATTGAATTTGCCTATCAATGAGTGTGACTTTTCTGGCAGTGGATGGTTGGATGCCTTAAACGGAAATGAAGAATTTCAGTCAACTGGGGAAAGAAGGCGACAAACCAGAAACAGAGGTAAAGGCCCAGCCAATCAGGAATGAAGATGTTATTTGTGTTAGTGTGAGTTTGTGTGTTTCAGTTACCATTTTAAGTGTTGTATGTTTTAATTAAGAGTTTGTAAGGGGTGTTTTTAATTACCAGTTATATTGTGTGTAATCAGTGTATGCATTTTTAGTAATGTTCTACTCAAGACATTATAAATCGATTTTTTGTTACCGTATTTGATGCGAATTAACTATTACTAGGCTTAACCAATACTAAGACATGAAATCTAAATATTTGAAGAAACGATTAAAAAGGTGCAACAAATACAATATTAAACTTAAGTACATTGGTATTAAGTATTATCGTCTGAAACGACGTCTGAAACCTCAGCTTCAACCAGCTCGTATGATTGTTCAAATCTGCGCCAAAGTTAAGTCTGGGCGACTCATCATCTTGAAAGAGTTCTGGGGGTTGAGCGGTATCTGCGACGTCTTCTTCCTCTTGCATTGACGACATGTCGATTATTTTCCTTGCACGAATAGGGCATACTGCCCACCATCCTTTCCTCAGTGATGCATGTTGTCCTGGATATGGAGTGTAGTACACTTGGAGATCCTCATTTGCAAATATGAACGGTTCATTGGTAGTGAGAGCACGCGTAGGATTGATATCAACCATTCCGTACACGGGGTGTATTTTTGTACCACGACGGGTAATATCGTACCACACACATCTGAAAAATACAACTGATTGGACCCTATCATTGCTACCACATCAGATAACCTCAATGATGTTATTTAGCATCCCGTAAAAATTTGTGCCCTCAACCCCATCGCTGCTGCCCTTCACATAAACCCGGCTACAATTTGTTTCTTTGCCCTCATTGAACGAGTCCGTACGGAATCTAAAACAGTTCACATTGTAACCTCCATACCCTTTTATTAGTGTGCTTGCCCCTAAGGCGAGGGCGAACAGACGTTGATCTACTTCGTACTTTCCAGAGCAAATCGTTTCTTTAAACCATGGCACGAACTCAGCAATCCGCTTTCTTTGAATTTGTTGTTGAGTAAGACCGCCACAAAACAAGTCCTCAAACAACCTATCAAACGGGTGAAACGTAAATCTCATCAACGTATTAAATAGATGTACGAGATATGTAAAAATACTAATTGTTATATACATACGTGAACCAGCCGTCGACTTATGGACAATTCATTAGCGTGTAAAGCTCAATTAGCCTCAGCTCCCCGGAAGTAAGATACCGTTGTTTTTTATCTGGATTTAGATCTTTCCCTCTTTGATGGAAAATAGGAAGCTGCCCTGTGCAAATGGATGCTCTCGGACAATATATAAGAATTTACAATTGAACCTTCAACGCGAGCTTTGTTCAACACAGACTTCTTCAACCCAAGCATTCTCCTACAAACAAACCAGTTATTCAATATAAGTATGACATAAATATATGACAAATAATTTTGGGAATATAAAACGATTTACCTCTCAAATGGGTACATCCATCGATATTGAAGCGATCCACCAACTTTGGCTTCGTAGGGATGATGTATCGCCAAGTGTTCCATAGAATCAAAAAATCCTAGGAGAAATATCTTTTCTAATTTGCAAATTGTTATCACGATAGATTCCTCCAATAATGCCATGTCCGAGGCTTTAATCTATGTGGCGCACAATGCTCGAAAGAAGATACTAATCTCTACGAGGGTCCCTTATATCGGACCAGGCAGCAAATCACGAAATGCAATAGGTATTAACCTTTGCATAAATACGTGACAATCGCGACTCTTCATCCCAATCAACCTCAATTGTTGTCGTTGCACACAACACTGAATATTTGAAGCATACCCATCCGAAAATCGCAAGCCAATGAACCACTTACACACTAGTTTCTTTTGAGCCATATCAAGACAATACTTGGCTTTTGGCTTTACGGTTCTACCATCAGTGAGATCGGTGAGAAAAAGCTCTTCCAGAGTGGTCAACTCCGCTAAATCTCTTCTAGCTTTTAAGTTGTCTTTTGACTCACCCGGTTTGTCCATCAATGTGTTCTTGATGTTCTCGAAGAAATTCTTCTCGCAGTGCATCTCGTCCAGATTGTGATGGATCAGGTTCGTACTCCAATAAGGTAATTCCAAAAAAAATCTTCTTGTACGACCAATTGTGCTCTACCCCCATATCCTACTATTTTTGGTGCGTCTGGATTCGTTGACCTTGGTGGTAGTTGTTCAACAATTGCTGACATTTGAACACTGCTCCTCCACTGTGCAGGCCCATCGTATTCTGTGTTTCCATTGAATCCCATCACATCATGGCGGAATTCATGGTCCTCCGGCAAGAAACGACGACCCCACCATGTAAGTTTGTTACCGTGGGGTAACGGGAACGACTGTGTTCTCCATGCAATAAGGGCACGATAACTTTCCATGTGTGCTCCATTGTGACAACATCTCGTACGCTGGAAAATCACTAATAGTCCACATTAATGCAACCCTCAACTAGAAATTAATACTCCTGAATCTTTTGTAAGCACGAACACGATCGTGCCACAAAACCTTCAACTCGTCGATTAGGGGAAAAACCAAAACGTTAATGTTTTGTCCTGGGCTACGCGGACCCGATATGATTCAACTCAAGAAAATAAACTCCTCTCGCATGCAAAGATCTGGAGGAAGGTTATAAGGAGTCACGAACACGGGCCAACATGAGTATTCGGATCCGAAGTTTCCAAACGGAGTGAAACCATCTGTGCAAAGACCTAGACAAACGTTTCGTAGCTTGACAACGAATTTAGGGTGTGTCCTGTCGAAATGTTGCCACGCTTCCCCTGATGCTGGGTGAATCATAACATCGTTCGACAACCTAAACTTTAAGTGCCACCTCATGTGCTCAGCAATTGTTGGAGTCATGAAAAGTCGTTTTAGCCGTTGGGCCAACGGGAAGTACCATAATTTTTTCTTTCTTATATTTTCTTTATATTTTTCATCCTATCATATATATTCTGTTTTCTTACATTATTATTATTTTTAATTTCATATATATATTAATACTTTCATAATAACCCATTTTTATATATCTACATATTAAAAATTAGTTTATATTTATGTTTTTTTCGTAATAAATAATTCCTTTTTTATTTTTATTAACTATATATGCAAAAAAATTATTTTTATATACTTGTCCGAAATTTCGGACAAAATTGAGATGTTTTTTTCGGGAAAAAACAAAAAATTGTGCCAATGTTTTTATGAATACTATTTTCAACAGCATTATGTCGGAAATAATATTTAAATATTATTTCCGATGGTTTTAACCAGTCAAAAATGATATTTAAATACATTTAAAAAAAATTTTAATCAAATTTTTAATACGTATTGATATTATTTAATACGTAATCCTTTTTTTAAATATACATATATCAAATAATATTACTATTATTTAATACGTATTATTTTTTAAAATACGCATATACCAAATAAATTTATTTTATTTTATTTTTTACGGTCATTTTCGACGGTATAATACCGTCGAAAAAATATCTTTTTCGACGGTAGTATATCGTCGGAAATGACCTTAGGTATTTTTGACAATACTATACCGTCAGAAAAGATCTTTTCCGATGGTATATTGCCGTCGAAAATACCCTTTTCCGTCAAAGCATTTTTCGACGGAAAATGGGCTTCTTTCGACAGATTTTTTGCCGTCGGAAAAGACCATTTTTCTTGTAGTGTTACTATATCACTAATCAAATATGTGATTGGGTCATCTATTCGGATTGGTCCAATTATACTCTCACAAACCTTATATATATATATATATATATATATATATATATATATATATATATATATATATTAATTTAGGAAACTAATGGTTAGTGTTGTCTAGAAATGATGGCTTATAGTTTTCAAAAAAAAACTGAACTTCAATCATTCTTACTCTATGTATTACCGTATCCTATTATAAAATAACATATGCAGTATTAATTCACAAATATCATGGGTAGTTAAGTAAACATGCGATGGTTATTTTAAAGGCCAGTATCAATACATGTTTATTGCATAAATGATCCGAGCCTCGCATATTAAGAGTTACCACCCATGGGAAATTTATATAGCTCTGAACAAACAACGTAGAACTAAGTATTTATTGAATCTTTGTATACATTTCAATACTATCATTACCACCAAAATAATTTGTCAAGTGTGAAAGATATTTCTAATTAATATGTTGCTGCCAATAAATCTCATTTCGGACCCATGTTCCTATAGCTCACTGTCTTACTCAATGTTTTGGTCTTATTTCGTCACGGTAATAGAACACAATAAATAATACAAAATGAGATCAAACAATGCTATCCAATATTATTAACGGACTAGCTTGGTCCGGAACACTTAATACAAGCTTTCTAGATAGAATAACTGAATTACAATTGTTAACGGGTTTGGAATTATTCCCTATTTAACGGAAGATATTTATTTTGGGTTCGAACGCCCTGTCCGTGATTCAGAGATAATGATAGGTGGAAATGATAACAATATTTGCAAGAATATTCTCTTCCTTTATTCACTGAACTTTTCCTCCTCTTTTTCGGTGTACATGAGTACCAGTGGTATTTAGTAAGCTAAGTTAAGTTATCTTAGGTTGTTCTCGTCCCTTTTCTTCTACTGATCAACTCCCTTTATATAGACTCTGGTAGGGGCAGGTGTCATTGTGCATGTGCTTTGGTAAGGACAGGTGTTGTCGTTACTTTGATACAGGTGTTTAAAATAAGGATAAGGTTTATCTTTTATCGACTAAGCGCTGGCTAGATTTAATCTTCATCTCTTCTGATAGCTCTGAGGGCCTTTGATGTAGATTGTTTTGATAGAGCTATTCTTCCGAGGGATTTTATTTCTCTTTCTTGATTCGGGTCTTTTCTTCAACAATCAGGAGTGATCTCTGTGGGTGTAAATGCGATCTCCGAGGACCTAGTGTGATCTCCGAGGACATGGTGTGATCTCCGAGGGCTGTATTTGCTTTATTTGAAGTGAGATTTTTTCATCGGAGTTCTCGGAATATGTTATCTGGGCACTCTGTTATTCACTTCTAGTTTTTCTCCGAAAATGGGTCCTTGGGTGATGGTCCGAGTGTCGTCTTTTCCGAGGAGTGTTCAGCAAGGAAGCTTTCTTGTAAGGTCATAGGACTCGGGGTCCATTGTGGTCCCTCTTGGCGTATTGGTGGATATCGGAGTCGTACGGATCCATCGGGGTTTGCTCTTTTTCCGATGCCATGTTGATATCTGTTTTTCATTCACCGTTTGACTTTCCAAGGGACGCTTATGTTTCTCCTCGTGTGCTTTTGTAAACCTTTTCGGGTCAGTGACCGAAAGGTAGGGCAATCCTCCGAGGGGTTTTCTTTATAGGTACATCTCATCGGAAGTACTCGTGACAATAGTATTGTCCATATATTGTTTTTTCCTAGTAAGAGTAATCTTCTTTATTTTATTTTTAGGGTTAACACTAGCCCCCCCAAATTTCGATTGTCCTCGTAGAGACATACAAAATTTTAATCATCGTCCTCAGTGAGGCGAGGGGTTAGTTCTTGTTTTGGTCTTCTTTATATATATTTTTCCGAGGGAATATGCATTAATTTCAAAAACGGATTATACAGAAATTACCTTCTTGCCCCTGGGGGTACTGCCCTCACACGTGGAGGTTTCGGAGCAGGGGTTGCAAATAGCCGTTGATTGGCTTCAAACTTCAAAATATCTGACCGTTGGCAACGGTCAGATATGTAACGGCGTGGCGGACGCGGAGCATACGTGGAGCTTTAAATATGCTCCACGTGTGGGAATTTTGTGACCGTTTGGTCTTTATACTCCTATAAATAGGAGAACTATTCATTCCTTTCTCCATTCTCTCACGACATCTTTCTCTTACGGCAATAATCTCCTTCTCTAATCTCCGTTTTTCATCTTTCGCACTTCAAATTCTCAGCAACTATACTCTTTCTTTTTCTGTTCTTCAAAAACACTCTTCTTTTACCACTGTATTGATGGCTTCTTCCGCCAACACTGATCCCGTTGTCGCTGCTACCTCTTCGGAAGTTACTGCTCCGATCGATTCTTCCGCGAATGTGAGGAGTATTCCGGTGGGAGTTGTTACTCGTAAACGCAAGGGAGAAATTGCTGCCGCTGGCGAGGGCGGCGCCACTTCCTCGAAAAAAGCTAGGGTTCCCAAATCGAAGGAGCCGCCTCTTCGGACTTTCGCTAAGGTGGAAAAGATGCGGAATATTGCTACTCGTAAGCAGGTAGCGGATCTGTTTACCTCAACCGGGGTCCTTCAGAAGAATATGGTATTCCGAATCCCGACGAAGGATGAGAGGGCATGTTATCCTCCTCCGGGTATGTTGACAGTGTTTTTTGCCCAGGTGAAGTACGAGTGGCGTTCATTCCTGTCACCTTTTTTCTGTGAGCTTTTCAAGACTTGTAATATCTGCCCGAGTCAAATGGTGCCGAACGGGTTTGCCGCTATTTGCATTTATGTCTTTTGGTGTCAAGTAAATGGACTAGAGTGCAAGGTGGACCATTTTCTTTCGATTTTTGACGTGGCGGTGTCACCCGGGGGGTATCCTTTTTATAATGTTCATCACCGGGACAACACGGGGGATTCCATGAAGAGGATCTTGGGTGCTGCTATTACCTCACATAGCGTCTGGAAGAATAGATACTTCTTCGTGGGACCTGTTAATGGTGAGTGGGATGTGCCCTTCGATTGGCGAGAGGGTACTACTCCCGTGCATGCTCTGGACCAGGAGGTGGTGTTATCTCCTATAATTTCCCAGCACAAATTGATGGAATCAGAGGACTTCACAATGTTGTACGAGACCTCCGGTCTTCACTACGTAGTTTTTACCGACGACGCCGTGGAGAGGCCTTTGTCTTTGTCTCCCGATGCGAGGAGTCTCTTTCGTAAGTCCCTTTATTTATTCTTTTATTCTTTTATTCTTTTATTCTTTCTCCGAGTACAGTAGTAAATTATGCTTATACACGTTATTGGTGGGGTTGATGCAGGGGAGGTCATGGCGAACTACTACCTGCAGTCGAGTCCAAGGGAGCCTACTCCTAGTGGTGTCTCAGAGATACCAGAGGAGGGTGATCACGAGGAGGATGAGGTTAATGCTCCCGAGAGTAGGCAGATGGGTTCAGAGAAGGGTGGAGTTTACGAGGACCACTCTCTTCTATGTATGGATATGATGGGGGTCATCAAGAGCGCTGTTCCCTTGCGCCAAGTAGCTCCTGCTTCTTGGGATTTGGCCTTGGTGCCCGTTTCCAAATCCGAGTCGGGGAATTTACCTGCTTCTGAATCTAATATAGGAACTTCTTCGAGCGTTTCCGAGGAGGGGATCTTTCCGAGTGTTACCGAGGAAGAATCTGCTCAGAAGGTTACGGAAGTAATAGACTTGTCTTCCGAGGGTCCTTCTCCTCAGCCTCCGACAGTTTCCAAATCGGCTCCTCGTGGTAAGTTTCTATGAGGTTTTAATGAGATTTTCATATCTTACTCGTAACACTTGCTGATGTGTTAACGCTTTTTCTTTTGATGTAGCGGCTATGGATAAAGGAAAAGCTCCGATGGTAGAAGAGCCTTCATTATACGGTGAGTATCCGTTATTCGCCCTCTTTCCATAATTTTTTCTAGTTTCATTCTCTTTCTCACTGACAGTGAGCATCTTTTGTAGAGGAGGAGTTTCTGGCCCAGTTCAACATTCCCGAGCAGGAAGCTTTACGAGGGGATTCCGAGGATACTCAAGGGGAGTTCGATCCTTCTTCCGAAGACAGAGATGTGAAGGAGGGGATTCTGAATTCACTGTTGGGAAAGACTAGCCCACCCACAACAGTTGGTGGTTCTCGGGCCGTGTTTACGAATTCAGAAGTGATGACTCCCGTAAAGGATGCGACTCCTCCGAGGGGGCATGTTCCGGTGACTTTGTCTCCGAGGGGTCATACATTCCAGGAGCCCGCTCCTCCCAGTGGATCCGGGGGGCAATTCTCGTCTCGGACGGTGGGGGAAGCTTACCAGGATATTCTCCGATTCTTCGCTTCCTCTAGTTCAACACCCGCCGAGGGGTACCAATTTTTGTACACCAGTCTTAACTAGTTGGGGCTCATGGTAAGCTTCTCTAAATTAATCCTCTGAAATTACACAATATATCTCTGTTAAATTCTTTATTGTTGACTTCTCCGCATATTGGAAAGACTCGGGGGGCCGTTACTGCCGTAGAAGAACGTGGTCGGAAGGATATAAAGGAGGTGGAAGCTCTCTGAGCGCAACTAGCACCTCTCTTGTTTCGGGACAAAGAAAGTCAGTCGAATGAGGAGGTTCTCCTTACTAAAATCTCTGATTACGAGTTTGCTCTTCAAGAATCAGAGAAGGCGAGGGAGGATTTGCAAAGTAACTTAAGCGCTGCCGAGTCCGCTTATAAAAAGATGGAGGCGTCCGAGAAGGCTGCAGCAGCTAAGATAGCTCTTCTGGAGAAGGAAAGGAAATAGTCCGAGGGGGTCTTTACTGCTCGTATTGCGGCTCTCGAGAAGGCGGTGGCGGATGGGAATGAGAGAGAGAGGGTTCTCCAGGAGACATTGGGCCAAGTTACTGATAGGGCTAAGTCAGCCGAAGGAAAGTTGGTAAACTTTCTTTCTCCCGAGGACGTGCAGGCTAAGGTGGATGCAGTCGTTCAATTCGCTCAGCGGGAGATTTCACGACAGCAATCAGGAGTATCCGAGATGCCTTCTCACGAGCTCTTGACAGGCCACCTTTTATGGGGTTATTTGGAGTGTGCTAGATTGGCTAAGTCTTTGGTAAGGTCGGATGTTGACTTCTCCAAGTCTTTCGATCTTCGCAAGTTAAAGAAGCCAACTCCCGACGACTGCCATTACTTTGTGGGGAGGTTTGGGGGTTTGCTATCTTCTCGGGATTCTCCGACACCGTCCCCGATGCGCTCTGCCACCAGTCCGAGTCCGAGAGCTAGTGGTTCTGGGGGAGTATTTTCTCCAATTTCTCGTCTTGCTCCACTGGGTACCTCCGCCGAGGAGACAACTTCTTCTCTCCCTCCTTCCACGGGGGTTTAGTTTTATTCTTTATTTTTTTGGTTTTTAAATAAATGTTCTTTGTATCTATTACCCCTTCCGAGGGCTCTTCGACTTAAATAAATATTTTTGTTCAATTTCCTTTTTCTATTTTTTGTTTTTATAATTAAAATTCAACTAAATCAGATAATGATAATTCTTATAAGGTTGATGACTAAGTAAGCTTCCTAAGTATGAGGTGTTGCTTTGCATGGTTAAGTAGGGTACGTGTCATTCTTAATCAAAAAGTTTTTCAACACGTGTCCCTTAGTTAACATAATAAGAGTCTAAACTTCTTCTTTTAACCAAGAGTTAGAGAGTATATATGCACTTAGGCTCTTTACCAATTATGCACCTATCTCTAATCTTATAATCATAGCTAGTCTTTAATCTTCTTCCAAATTTGTCCATAGTTGCAAGTACGAGAATAATACTTACCCGACAAGATGATGCCTCCTTACTATAGAATAAGTGGTTCAGTTTCGTCTTGCGGTTCTTCTCGGGATACCGCTCGGAGTCCTTCTGGATCATCAAGGGTTCCTCCGAGGGACAATCTATCCGAAAATCAGGCGACACTTGGTGCTAGTTCCTCTCTTGGGGTAGCTCGTAGGATTCCATCTACAAATTCACGTAGAGTCAATCATATCAGGGAGATATTCATGGGTAGGGAGCCATACCCTTTGGCGGATGAGTCTTCGGAGTTCGATTTGATTCCTCTTAACCCGTCTAGATTGATAGGTAGAGGACGTGTAGGATCCACTATGAGTACAGAATGTGAAAACTCGGTAAGATCTCTTTTCACTGGTTATAACTTGGATTTCGAAGATTATGACATAATAGTGCCTTCCTCGGGCCAAAGGGCTTACGCACCCCCCTCGGGTTACATGACCGTTTATACCGAACAGATGCGTTGCGGGTTGCGGATGTTTTTTCACCCCTTTTTCCAAATACTTTTTCGGTATTGGCAGGTGTGTCCGAGTCAGTTAACACCAAGTTCCTATAGCCATTTGGTGGGGTACGTCCTTCGTAGTGAGCTTTTAAACCTTTCAATGTCCCCTTATCGGGTGGGAACAATATTTACCCTTCGACCTTGCTCAGAGGGGACTCCCTTTTTTAGCTTGACCTATAGGGACAAGGAAAATACCTTCACTCGTGTATCCAGTTCCCACTCTTGTAGAGGGGATTGGAGGCGGAGATTTTTCTTCGTCCATCCGAGAGGTCAGTCAGCCAGATCATGGGGGGTACCCCTCCGATGGGGTCTGGAATATATTGCTCCCAACCTTGAAACACAAGGGCAAGTGAGGGAGATATTGCTTCACTCGGGACTTTTTTCTAGTTCTTATGACATATCCGGGCTACTGGATTTCCCCGAGGCCCTGATTTTGGCAGGTTTACAAGAGGGGGTGGAGGGATGTGCCCCTACTTCTCGTCCTCTTCACAGTAACTTTCATTTTCGTAAGTTTTACTAACCTTTTTTTAACTTGTAAACTTTATGGGTGCCCTCGGACCGTTTTTCTACTGATATCTTTTTGCAGGAGCGGAGATGAGAGCCTTTTCCCTCGGATCTTCTACTGACGTTTTCCTTGGTAGAGCATTGCATGGTAGTCCCGGGATGGCGGAGGTTGGTAATTCCGTTCCTCTCGGGAATGAGGGCATGGTTGAGATTTCCTCGGAGGAGGAGGAACCTGTAGCAGCCCCCCCAGTCAGTTATATAATTCCTCCGGGGCCGTCAGATACGATAGCCGCACTTTCCCAAGCAGACTTTCACGGGAATCCTATAGTGTCACAGCCTATTCCTCGTAGCTCTGCCGTGGTGAATGTGTTAGAGGAGTATCTTCTCTCCCCTGGCACAGAGGTCTTGCAGCCCCGGGAAGATATCCCTGATCGTATTCCTGTACCACCGCCCGAGGAGCACCCTTCCCTCGGGAGAACTCTTCCCCCCGGGGATAGTCAGGATGTTTCTCTTCTTAGATCAGAGGTGGGATTTTGCCGAAACTTTCTCAGCGGTTTATTGAACGTAAACAGATTGCGAGCTGATAAAAACCCTTTCGGTACCCGTTCTCCAAGATTTAGCTTGTAAAGACCTGTGTGAGGTATTTATTCATTTTATTTAATACTAACCTGTCGCCCGGTCTGATGCCATTCGCTTTGTTTTTCGAGCAGATTTATATGGTGCTAGATGCTCTCGGTTCTTACGGAAGTTCTTCTTCAGATCCAGGCTTAGTATATCGTCGTCGAGACGAGTTAGAGCGAGGTCTCTTGGAGGCTCAAGTGGAGATAACTCATTTGAAGGAAGTTCACGAGTCCGCTCAGGAGACTCATATCCATGCGTTACAATCCGAGAAGGATAAGGCGTGGGAATTGGAACGCCAATTAGTGCTTGAAAGAGCCCGTGTATTGAATTTAGGGAGGAGAATTGAGGAGTTACATGGCCAAATGCGGTCCTCGGAGGAGCAACTAACGCAGGCTACGATGGAAAGAGATGCCTTGAGTCAGCAGTTGCTAGGGATAACTCGTTCTCATGCGGTAGAGGTGGTTATGGCTCGAGTCCAAGCTGTGTTGGAGGTGGTGGGTCCATCCAATCTTCGTGAGTCTCTTCGGGGTGAGATGCGTGACTTAGTGCATATAGGCTATAAATTTTGCCAAGATGCCGTACAAGCTTCGCCAGAGTTCCCCTCGGGCTTGCTCCTTCCTGAGCTCAACATTCGTCAGGTCTCCGAGGAGTTTCTTCCTTCACCTATTAGAGATTTTGCGGTCAGAACTGTGTTCTTTGATGACCCAGTCTCTCTTTCCGAGGAGCAGCGCCAAAGACTTATCCGAGAGGGGAAACGTCCCATGGGAGGGTCTTAGCTTGTCGACGAATAGTATACAATTTAGTTCATAATACAGAGGGTTTTTAGTGTTATTGGGTTGTCTCGATGTCTCATATGTATAGCCATCATTTTGTCAGACAACTCTAATTTCTTTTGTACTATATCCCCTCGTATATGAACACTCTTTTTATTCATGTATGACTATTACATTAAGCATAATACTTTCTAAGGTTGCTTGCGTTCCACGTGTTGCGAAGTATTGCCTCCTCGGAGTTGGCAAGCCGATAAGTCGCCGGTCCCACAATTTCCACTATCTTGTAGGGTCCTTCCCATCGTGGATCTAGTTTACCCACATTCTTAGAGGCCCCTACTCGTTTCATCACTAAATCTCCAACTTGAAAGGTTCGGGGTTTTACCTTGGTATTATAATATCGTGACATCCGAGCCTTGTACTCTTCCATTCGGAGGGCTACTCGGGTTCTTTTTTCTTCGAGAAGGTCAAGGGCAAGGGCTAAATTTGAGCCATTGGCCACTTCCTCGTATTCCTTGACTCGCCAGCTTTCTATAGAGACCTCCGAGGGCAAAACAGCTTCACACCCGTAGGATAGACTAAAAGAGGTTTCGCCCGTAGCAACACTTTGCGTGGTCCGATAGGCCCACAATATCCTGGGTATCTCCTCAACCCACTTAGCTTTATGCCAATCAAGCCGGGCCTTCATGTTTTTCAAGAGGGTTCTGTTGGTTCTTTCTACTTGGCCATTTGCTTGAGGGTATCCCAAGGAGGCAAAGCGATGTTTTATCTCCCAATGATCGCACCATTTTTGTAATCCTTGATCAGTAAACTGCAAACCGTTGTCACTTACCAGGCTCCGAGGGACACCAAAGCGACAAATAATACTCCTCCAGAGAAAATTGATAACGGCCCCCGCGGTTACCCTAGCTAGGGGTTCCGCTTCCACCCATTTGGTAAAGTAGTCAACGGCTACTAGCAGAAATTTCTTTTGACCGGCATCAGGGATGAGGGGTCCAAGTATATCAATACCCCACTTAGAGAAGGGGCAGAGGTTCAGAAGGGGTTCCCAAGGAGCTGCGGGTGGATGGGTCCGAGGGGCGTAAGCTTGGCATGGTTTACATCTTTCGGCATGGCTTTTGCTATCTTTGGCCATCGTGGGCCAATAGTAGCCTTGTCGAATCAAGCGTCCGACCATGCTTTCGCTACTAGTATGGCTTCCACATACCCCCTCGTGAGTTTCTGCTAAGGCTAGTTGGGCCTCTTCTTCATTAAGGCATCGAGCATGGGGGCATGAGTATGTTCTTCGGAAGAGTATTCAGTCTTTAAGGAAGTATCAGAGTGTTTTTCTGAACATCATTCGCTGAATATTCTTGTCCGAGGAGTATCCCTCGGGATTCTGTAAGTAGGCCTTGATAGAAGTTACCCAGCTAGATAAGGGATCTGAAATGGTATTTACCTTTTGGCCTTCGCTCTTTTCAGATTCATTGACATGAAGTAGAGTAATCTTCCGAGTATGTATTGCGGCTGTTTGTGTAGCCATTTTGGACAAAGCGTCCGCCTCTTGGTTTTCTTTTCGGGGAATTTGAACTATATCATATTCTTCAAACCATTCGGACTTTTGACGAACAACTCGGAGGTACTCTTGCATTCTTTCTTCTTTTGCCTCATATGACCCCTTAACTTGCTGAACAATCAGTTGGGAGTCACTATGGAGGAGTACTCTCTTCATTCCCCCTTCCCTTGCTAGTCTCATACCAATAAGGAGAGCTTCATACTCGGCTTCATTGTGAGAGAGGGGGTAATCTATTCTAACCGCAAAATGAAGTCTTTCCTCCTCCCCTTCTTGATTTACCAAAACTATTCCAGCCCCCCCATGTGTACTTACCGAGGATCCGTCTACATATACATGCCATCGTGGCTCCTTTTCCTCGGATCCAATGCCCGTAAGTTCTGTTACAAAGTCCGCCAGAATTTGCGCTTTGATTGATGGTCTCGGAGCATAGGAAATATCGTACTCAGTAAGCTCTACGGCCCATTTTATCAGTCTCCCTGATGATTCAGGCTTGTTAAGAATTGCCCTCAGGGGGTGCTTAGTTAGCACGGTAATTGGATGGGATAGAAAGTAGAGACGTAGCTTACGAGCCGTAGTAACCAATGCTAGAACGAGTTTCTCAGTTAGGGTATATCGGGTTTCGGCTCCGAGGAGGGTTTTGCTGACGTAATATACCGGGTGATGTTCTCCATCTTGTTCTTTGACTAAGACAACGCTAATAGCCTCTTCTCCGACTGATAAATACAGAAACAACTCTTCTTGGGGTATAGGTTTTACCAGCAAAGGTGGTTTCAACATGTACCTTTTTAATTCTTCGAGAGCTTCCTCGCATTGAGGGGTCCACTAAAATTCCTTGACATTCCGAAGTATCTTGAAGAAGGGAAGCCCTTTTTTCTGCGGACTTGGAGACAAATCGACTCAACGAAGCCATTCTTCCAGTTAACTTTTGGACATCTTTTACCGTCCTCGGGGTAGGTAACCCCATGATAGCTTCTACTTTTTCGGGGTTTACTTCGATTCCCTTCTCCGTAACCATGAATCCCAATAATTTTCCTCCTCGGATACCAAAAGAGCACTTCCGAGGGTTAACTTTCATGCCAAAGTTGTTCATGATGACCAACGCTTTCCGTAGGTCCTCGGGATGTTCTTCAGAAGTATTACTTTTAACTACAGTATCATCCACGTAAACCTCTACTGACTTCCCAATAAGTCCTGTAAACATAAGACTTACTAACCGTTGATAGGTAGCTCCAGCATTCTTTAGTCTGAAGGGCATGACTAGATAACAAAATGTGCCTGCATCCGTGATGAAGCTGGTCTTATCTTGGTCAATAGTCGCCATCGGGATTTGGTTGTACCCTTGGTCTCCATCTAAAGTTGATAGTAGCGCACATCCTGCAGTAGAATCAACTAGCTGATCTATGCTCGGTAAGGGGTAACAATCCTTTGGGCATGCTTCATTGAGGTTAGTAAAGTCAACACACATTCGCCATCTTCCTCCTTGCTTAGGAACTAGCACGACATTAGCTAACCACTCAGGGTAGATAACTTCTCGTATTTGTTTTAAATTGAGAAGGCGTTGTATTTCCGAGCGGATGATCTTGTTACGCTCGGGGCCCATTTTCCTCTTCTTCTGTTGGACAGGTTTAGCTCCGGGTTTTACATTAAGGAAATGTTGATATACCTTGTTGCTGATTCGTCCGGGCGGCCCCCCTTCCCACGCAAAGAGGTGATGGAATTGTTTGAGAAGAGAAATCAGTTGACCTTCTATGATTGGAGCCATATGGGTGCCCATTTTGATTACTTTCTCGGGGCTTCCTTCTACTAATTCCACCATTTTTAACTCTTCCACAGGTTGGACTCGTGTTTCCTCGGTTTTACACTTTTTGTTATTTCCGAGTGAGGGTCCGTCCTCTTCTGAGGGAATGGCATTCATGCAGCATTCTCTGGCTTTTGACTCACTTCCTCGGACTTCTCCGATTCCCGAAGAAGTGGGGAATTTCACTTTAAGATGCAGAGTAGAGGGGATAGCCTCAAAGGCCCGAATAGATGGTCTTCCGCAGATGACATTATACGTTCGTGAGGAGGCTTCCACTACCCAAAACTTAATAGATTCCGTTCTTCGAAGGGCTCCTTTCCCCCATGACATTGGAAGAGTAACAGTTCTGAGGGTTTGACTGGCTTCTCCTGAGAATCCTACTAACGGGACCTCAACGGTTTCCAATGTTTCTTGTTTCAACCTCATAGCAAGATAGGTAGGTAAGAAGAGTACATCCACGGAGCTGCCCGTATCTATAAGGATCCGTTGGATTTCATACCCGTAGATGACAGCAGAAATAACCAATGGATCTTCGTGAGGGTATATTACGTCTGTAAGGTCCTCGGGCCCGAAAGTGATACTAGGCAGTTTTGACCCTTGAATGGAGCAGACAGATAATCCTTGCTCTGCTCGTCGGGCTTCTTTCAGATATTTCTTCTTTTTACCCTGAGGTGCCATGGAGATTTCACCCCCTTCTATCATATTGATGGTTCTCCCTGTCGGGGGATTGCTCTTATACGAGTCAGGTGGAGGAGGTAGACTCTGATACCCTGTCGTTTTCTCTCGTGAATTTTGCCGGCGGTCTTTAATTCTCTCTTGGGGTCGGAGACGTCTAGTTGTCCCCTCTCGTGACTTCCGACTAGGCGTCCTTTCTTCCCTTTCTTGCTCCTCCTCTTCCCTTCGTGATCTCTTCCAAACATTTGCCTTGGGCTCCTCGAGGTTATTTTCCTTGAGGTAGTTCTTCAAATACCCTATCTCTAATAGGCGGAGCACTTCTAAACGAAGGGTAGTACATTCTTCCGTAGTGTGCCCATAAGTTTTATGGTATTTACAATATTTCCCAGTGTCCTTGTCTCGGTTAGGAAATTTAGTCGGCCTGGGCCAGTGTAACTCGTTGCTACCCCTCATTATATTGAGCACTTCTGGTGGAGTAACAGTCATCGGAGGTAGGTGCACGGGTCGGAGGAATTTCTTAACCACTCCTCCTTCATCTTTGCGCTGAGGAGGTTTTCCCTCCTTATTCTTTTCTTTGATCTTTGCTTCTTTCTCCGCACGCTCTAAGTGTTCATTATCCTCCTGCTCCATTTGTTTCTTTGTTCCCTCGGCCTCTTCCATCAAAATGTGTACTTTCGCCTTTTGCATTAGCTCATTCATATCCGTGATACGATTTCTCATAAGGTATCTAAAGAAGTCTCCCGTTCGGAGTCCCTGAGTTAGTATGTCCGCCATGATGGTCGGGCTAACGTTGGGTACATCTAGTGCTTCATCCGTGAAGCGCTTTATATAATCTCGTAAAGATTCATCCTTTTTCTGTTTAATAGTGAAAAGGTGTGTAGCAGATTTAGGGTACCTTCGGTTGCAGGCGAATTGTCGTACGAACAAATGAGCTAATCGGTCAAAACTCGAGATGGAACAAGGTGGAAGGTGAGTAAACCAGGCTTGGGCCCGCCCTCCGAGGGTAACAGGAAATACGCGGCATAACACGTGGTCAGGGGCGGAAGAGAGGTCCATTCCGGCCAGGTATTGATGGATGTGATCCTGCGGGTCCCTTCCATCAGCTTCTCCGGTATATAACGGGATATTAACAGGTCGCATCCCCGAGGGGATAGAAGCTGAAGCAATTTCGGGAATGAAATGAGAGGTCTTGAATGTAGGATCTTCCTCAGGAGCCATGGTCTTCTTGAGGTCACCTAATTCTTTTCGTAAATCATCCATCATTCCCCATAAGGAATGTTCAACCTCTCCTCGATACTCCGAGGGGCGAGAAATTTCTTCCCGACCCCTCTCTGGAATTCTTTCATGACACACATACCTTCGAGGCGTCTGTCGGGATTCTCGTTGCCAAGGATTTGAATTTGGGTTCCACGCCATCGGAGGTGCATCTCCCTCCGAGGGGAAATCCCCGTTCTCGAAGAGCACAGAGGACGTGCGTCCGATAGGTTCATTCCTCTGGGGTGTTCGTGCAGCATCTATAAGTCTTTCATAAACAGATCGGGGAATATTAATAAAATCTCTTGTACCTGGTTCATAATTGGACAAAGTTTCTTCTGAGTCGTTGTTCGGGAAAGGAAAGTTGTCACTTTCGAAAAGATCATCCATCCTAGCTGACATCTGCTTGAATTCTCTCGAGGACAGATATTATGGCGTTCCCACAGACGGCGCCACTTTGTTAACGGGTTTGGAATTATTCCCTATTTAACGGAAGATATTTATTTTGGGTTCGAACGCCCTGTCCGTGATTCAGAGATAATGATAGGTGGAAATGATAACAATATTTGCAAGAATATTCTCTTCCTTTATTCACTGAACTTTTCCTCCTCTTTTTCGGTGTACATGAGTACCAGTGGTATTTAGTAAGCCAAGTTAAGTTATCTTAGGTTGTTCTCGTCCCTTTTCTTCTACTGATCACCTCCATTTATATAGACTCTGGTAGGGGCAGGTGTCATTGTGCATGTGCTTTGGTAAGGACAGGTGTTGTCGTTACCTTGATACAGGTGTTTAAAATAAGGATAAGGTTTATCTTTTATCGACTAAGCGCTGACTAGATTTAATCTTCATCTCTTCTGATAGCTCCGAGGGCCTTTGATGTAGATTGTTTTGATAGAGCTATTCTTCCGAGGGATTTTATTTCTCTTTCTTGATTCGGGTCTTTTCTTCAACAATCAGGAGTGATCTCTGTGGGTGTAAATGCAATCTCCGAGGACCTAGTGTGATCTCCGAGGACATGGTGTGATCTCCGAGGGCTGTATTTGCTTTATTTGAAGTGAGATTTTTTCATCGGAGTTCTCGGAATATGTTATCTGGGCACTCTGTTATTCACTTCTGGTTTTCTCCGAAAATGGGTCCTCGGGTGATGGTCCGAGTGTCGTCTTTTCCGAGGAGTGTTCAGCAAGGAAGCTTTCTTGTAAGGTCATGGGACTCGGGGTCCATTGTGGTCCCCCTTGGCGTATTGGTGGATATCGGAGTCGTACGGATCCATCGGGGTTTGCTCTTTTTCCGATGCCGTGTTGATATCTGTTTTTCATTCACCGTTTGACTTTCCAAGGGACGCTTATGTTTCTCCTCGTGTGCTCTTGTAAACCTTTTCGGGTCAGTGACCGAAAGGTAGGGCAATCCTCCGAGGGGTTTTCTTTATAGGTACATCTCATCGGAAGTACTCGTGACAATAGTATTGTCCATATATTGTTTTTTCCTAGTAAGAGTAATCTTCGTTATTTTATTTTTAGGGTTAACAACAATGTTAATAGAAACGTGTCGAATTTCAAGTATTCGATGCTGGCGTGTCGAACGAGGGTCTGTTCGATGCGGAATAGTTATCACTGGGTAAAAATCAGTCTGGAAGGTATCGAATTCGATACGTGCTGTAGATGTCGAATTCGATGCGTATCTACGTATCGAATGGAGATACGGTATTTTGTGCGTGTCGAATTGGAGTTGATTCGATATGGGTCGTGTCGAATGGAGGTATGTTCGATGCTGACTGTACTGAGCTGGTTCAATTCTCGAAAAGTCCCCGCAGAATACAAGGGGACGGGCTATTTATAGAACCCGTCCCGTGGAGCCCACATTCCAATATAGAAAGGCGCATTGAATCACCATTGTTCGATGCGCGCATCGAATCAGGTGTATTCGATGCGCTAATGGGCTGGCCCAATAAAGAAATGTTATACTGTTGATTCGATGCGGGCATCGAATTCTCTGTATTCGATGCGCTTATGGGCCGGCCCAATAACGTTATATTGGGCCAATCCTAAATCACACCCATCATATAGTCCCCCCAGTATGGGAGACGATATCGATTTAGAGATTGTATTCCAAACTTTAAAAAATATATTTGTACTGATTTGGGATATTCCTATTCATAGTAAAATCGGTGCAGTTCATATTACGTTCATTAGAAAGATAATTTTTGACGCATCGAATTGTGCACATTCGATGCGTGAAATATTATGCATCGAATTGGAGCTGTTCGATGCGGGTATTCGATGCGACACCGTAGATGGGCCTGATGGGCCTCGCGTCCCCTATATAAGGGGGGCACTGCGACGAGGAAATCATTCTTCTGCCAACCGACTTTGCGCTTCAGGTGAGACGCATCGAATTTGCGTCATTCGATGCGAAGCGCATCGAACGCCCAGAGATTCGATGTGATCAGCATCGAATCTTCTGAATTCGATGCGTTAAAATTTTTGTTTTTCTTCGTTTCATCCGTTTCATTGCGTATTTCTAATTTTGCTGTTATTTTTTGTAGGATATAAACAACCAAGCAAGAACTTTTGTTATCAAAAATTTAATTAAGGAAAAAAAATTATTTTTATTTTTATTTTGCTGTGTTATCTATTTTTAACATGTTCAATGTTACGTATATTTGAGTGACATACGAGAGTGTGGAGTGACGTATGCGTCCTTAGTTAGTCTCCATTTTTAATTTATTTCAGTTTATTATCATCAAAGATGGTGAGCGGTGGATCCACTCATGGGAGTGAGTTGAGCACTGGTTCTAGCTCGAGTTCCATTAACAAAGTGAACCCTCCGATTTCACCCACGGCCTCGAATACTGGCGACGGAGATTTATTTGATTTAATCGATATAACAACAGTTGAGTTACCCGCGGTTGACGCCCCCGCGGCAAACACTGATCCTACAATGGTCGAGGAAGACAGTGATGACTCGTATACGTCATCTTATAAAGATAACAGCGGTCCAAGCGAGGGTGAAGAAGACGTAGATTATATCAATAGGGAATTTGACGATCATATCGAGGTCCCAGGAATGACATATGATCAATATATCTCTCGTCTTCAACATAGTCGTAAGGGACTTTGTAAAAAGTTTGATATACCTGATAAGTACAAAATTGTCCTCCCGGGCCCAAATGATCGGATGCATACCCCGCCACCTGGTCATATGACTGTGTTTGTTGGACAGCTCTTAAACGGTTTACGTTTTCTGATGCCTTACGAGCTAAGATGGATTTTACGGAAAATAAGCGTCGTACCTGCACAACTTACGCCAAACTCTTACAGGAATATTATTGGTTTTATCATAGTTATGAAGGCTTTGCGCCAACCACAAAGTCCCAACGAGTTTTACGGGTTATTCGAGATTGCGAGGCGCGAAGAAGGATTTTATCATATCAAAGCTCAAACGAATCGGAAATTCTTGAATGGCGGGGCGACCGGGTATGGAAAGGATTGGAAAAGAAGATATTTCTACATTAAGGAGAGCTACGACAGCGAGTTCGAGCAATTTCGCCAGGAATGGTACACCGGGGCAAGGGTGATGATTCCCAGCGGAGTTAACATAACCCTATGGGATTGCGAATTTGTTCCCAATTTAGTTAGAGAACATCAATTTGATGTCAAAAAACTTGTTGAGAGTCGAGTTCTTTCACTAGCTGGATTGTCTCCAGTGAAATATGAAGGGAGAATGACCCTTGGTATAACTGCGCAACTATTTAATTGTTTTGAGTTATGCTTATCATGGATTATAATTATTTATTCTTCTTGCAGCCAAATATTTCATGAGTCGCCACGCCAGAATGAATCGGGTAGTTGCTGCTGACTTAGCCAGCTCCCAAACTGACATCGTGCCCATAATTCCTCCCCCTAGAAAGAGAAAGAACAAGGGCAAAAAGAAAGTTGCTGGTCCGTCTACTGCCATGGCCGCTGATCCACCAGTTGATCCTTTCGAGGAATTATTGGGGGATAAATCTGAGGGAGTTCCAGGTGGTGCTGAAGCATCTGAAGGCAGGACGGATGAAATCGGTGAAGATACTGAGAACCTTGTTCATCGCAAGAGGCAAAGGATGCCTCAAAATTGGTCGCAAACCGAAGGAGTTGCTCCATTGGTTGGCCAAACAAGCAGGCCGAGTACCTCCAATCCTCCTGCCAGTGCAGCTAGACCAAACACTGGAGCTGGGCCTAGCCAAGGCCCTCGGGCTCGAGCCGCTGGGTACCAGCTCACAGAGGCCGAAGCCATCGAGCATTTACGGGCATTGTTGCCTGGTCTGTCCGTCCCTCTTCCAATCTCTGATGAAGAAAGGAAAAGGCTGGAGCGAAATACGCTGGATCTACTGTCAGCGGTAATGATTTCCTTATTTGACTTACATTTCCTTTGAATTTGCTTTGCAAATTTTGGTCTAACCGTTCATTTGTTGTCAGGCGGGAGGTTTTGTGGATGTCATGGCCTCAGCCTTAATGGATTTTAAAGAAACTGCCAGTAATGCTGATAACTCTGCGCTTCAAGCTGCCCTTGACGCCAAGAAAAAAGCTTTGCAAATAGCCAAGGAGGCTCGAGAGGAAGCTGAAAAACTCAAAGAAGATCTTAATCAGCAAATTATTGCGTTGAAGAAAGAGGTTGGTGCAGCCAAAGAGGAAGCCCACAATGCTGACTTGAACGGTTACATTCGAGGCCTTAAAGAGGTAAAAATATTATTTTTATAACTTTGCGACCATTCTCTTATTATGACTTTTATTAATATCTTTTCCCTTTTTGAAGGTTTCTCCTCAGCAATCATTGGAAATTGCTGAAAAGTTTCTCCAAGGCAACACGTTTCAAGAAATGCGCACTCAACGAGATGATCACGTGGCTCGAAATGCTCAAGCTCTGACGGTGCATCAGTTCTATGCTACGACGTATGTTCGTGGCAATTTCAAACCAGAATGGTTAGACCTGTCCCTGGGGCCAAATCTGGAGAAACGGCCACCTCGTCAAACTTCTAAAGCTACAGAACCTGATAAGTTTGCCTCACTGCCGGAGAAGGAGGATCTCATTCTCGGAGGATTATCACCGCCGCGAGAAATGCCTTAACCATATCCCTCATCTGAGGATGAAGAAGAAGACTGAATGTCGCTAAGGCTGTTTACTATATTCCTGTTTATGAACAATTTTTATTCTTAATTCAATTTGTGCATGGCGCTCAGTTCAAACCTTTTGTGCCTAGTACAATCATATTTTTGACTGTTTGTCTTAAGTTGTTTAATTATTTATTATATTCGTATACGTTGCCTTTTATTTCAATTTCTTACTTATATTCTTTACTTTATTTTGACAACCTGCTGTTTCATTGTTGTTCATTGAAAATTGTTTATCAATGTTCTTCGTAGTATCTATCTCCTACCTCGGTGATCTTAGCCATTCTGGACCAAATTGTTTGTTTCAATTCGTTGTTCGTGACCTTCTGAGTGTCTTACAGTATAGAGTGTCCCTCCCTTCTTTTTGTTTTAGGGGTTTACGGTACCTCATGCCACTTTGGGGCAGAGTTCCCATCTTTCTTGTCTTGAGCTTTTATCGGTATATCGTGCCACTTTGGGGCAGAGTCTCCGTTCTTCTGATTCCTCTAGGGATTTTCGGTATCTCGTGTCACTTTGGGACAGAGTTTCCGCTCTTCTGATTTCTTTAGGGATTTTCGGTATCTCGTGTCACTTTGGGACAGAGTTTCCGTTCTTCTGATTTCTTTAGGGATTTTCGGTATCTCGTGTCACTTTGGGACAGAGTTTTCATTCTTCTGATTTCTTTAGGGATTTTCGGTATCTCGTGTCACTTTGGGACAGAGTTTCCGTCCCTTTATCGCCTTTGGCTTCTTCCGGTGTCTCGTGCCACTTTGGGGCAGAGTTTCCGTTCTTCTACTTCGCTTTGAAGAGATTCGTTGTCCTGCATTCGTTCGTATTATACATATTATATAAAATTCATGTAATTTCATTAATTAAACATAGATTTCTTGAATAAACCCCAATCGGATTATGTGAATAGACCAGAGCTTGGGACATTGCTCATTCGCCTGACTTCCAGCGCTGTCCTCCATATTCATGTTTTGAGGTGCCTGTTTTAAGTTCATACATATATGTCCCTCAAGCATGTTATAGCTGAGGGAACGAATAAAACTTATTCAAGATATTCAAAATGCTAAAAACATTGGTAAACTGAAACAGAATCTTTAATCGATACGCTCCATATGCCTTGGAGCCAATGCCCTTGGCGCTGCTTCTTCTTGTTGTGGCCCATTCCTTAGTGAAGTTATGTAGCATTTCCATCCTTCGATATGGTCTGCTATGACCTCTCATGTGCCACTAGAAGTTGGAAACTTCACCATTTGATGATAAGTTGAGGGTAATGCTCGGAAATTGTTGAGTGCAGGTCTTCCTATGATACCGTTGTATGCAAAATGCATATCAACAATCACGTAATCTTCCATAAGCGTCTTCCTCTGTGGTGCTGTTCCCAATGATGTTGGTAGCTTGAGCATTCCGAGTGGTATTATTTCTGGACCTCCAAAACCATGAAGAGATGTCCTCACTGGTTCTAGCGTCTGATTATTCAAGCCCATCTTGATCAGCGTAGAATTAAACAGTACATTTACTGAACTCCCATGATCAACTAACATCTTAGTGACTCCAAAATTAGCTATATCCACTGTGATCACCAAAGGGCAATTCAAATTTGACATTTGTATAGCTTATGGACTCAGCTTTCTCAAATCTGTTGTAGAAAAAGTGATTTCTTCGTGCGGTATCTGCTCGATTCTCAGTATATTGGCCATGTCCACAAAATTATCTGATTCAACCATGCTTGTGATCTTCCTTCGGCCATTGGTAGAATCCGCACCCCCTGGACCTCCTGATATCATATTTATCATCCCTTTCCTAGCGTTCCCATCTTCGATTTGAGGGTATTGGAAAAGTTGCGGTTCATCAATCACCCTCTGCTTATCCTTCCTGGGAGATGGAGTTCTCTTCCGATTGAAATGGTTCTCCTGTTCTTGTACCTTTTTAACAAACTCCACGAGTTTGCCATCCTTTATTAGCCGTTCTATTTCATCTTTCAAATTTATACAATCCTCTGTTTCATGTCCTTTCTGATTATGATATTTGCAGAATTGACTTGAAAACATCGTTGCTTTGGATTCCCTCATTGGCTTGGGATCTTTCAGCCATCCTTTTCTCTTAGCTGCCCCAAAGACTGCCATGATGTTAGCATTCAACGGCGTGTACCTTCTAGGTGAACTATCCCTTCTGTAATTTATGTTCCTGTTGTTGTTGTTATTGCGATTATGATCTTCTCTGCCTCTCTCTCTATCTTTCACAGCCACACTATTAGAAACTTTGGTCGCCATCATTTCCTCGAAATGAACCACATCTTGCGCTATCTTGTTGATTTCTTCAACTGTGGTGGGTTTTCGTTTCAGTAAGTCTCCACCAAACATGGTGTTGGTAGTTGCTCGAAAGAGTATACTTGCAACCATCTCTCCCGTCGGGCTATCAATCCTTAATAGCTCTGTATTGAAACGTTTCATGAAGTCCTTTAGACTTTCATTAACTTCCTGTTTCATCGTGTATAGATGGGAGTGATCCAAAACCAGTCTAGACTGACTAGAAAATTGATCCTCGAACATTTTTCTCAATTGGGCGTAACTTTTAATATGTCCAGGAGGAATTCGATTAAACCAATCAACAGCCACTTCTGATAGAGTCGTTGCAAATATCCTGGCTTGCATATTGTCCCTGAAACCATAAAGGGACAATTTTCTATCTAATTGGAACAGGTGATCTCGGGGGTCAGATTTCCCATTGTATGTTTTCAGTTCTGGGATTTTATCTCCTTGCCCCAGAATCTCCGACTCTATCTCTCGGCAAAAAGGACTGTGATTTACAGAATTGTCCTCCCTTGCTGTTTGAGTCTCGGCTGTTGCTTTCCCCTTTTCCAATCTTCCAACATTTATGCTCACTGTTTTATGCTTGCCACGCAAATCATGACCTCCTGACTGTCTTCTGTCATCTCTATGTTTTCTTCTTCACGATTCCTCTCTTTGATTCTCTTCCTCATCCCGTTCCTTTCTGGAATCACGGCTCTCTGAACGTCTTCTGTCTTCTCTTCTTGTTCGCTCAGCAACACATTCTGCATCTTTTTCCTTTTGTCTCTTCTCATGATGCCTTTTTGATTGTATCTCAACAGATACTAGCTTCTTTCCCCGTTCTTCATGAATGGATTTCCCTTTGCTCTTTATTCCCTCCGAAGTATGTCTACTTCTTCGGTCGTCTTGCTGAGACTTTTCCTTTTCTTTTCCCTTTTGCTTTCGGATGGCTGAACCTTGTTCTCTCAAGTTCTCAGAATATTCAACAGGAGATGGTATCATAGCGGAAGGTGCTGGAGTGAGTGCTTCAGTCACTACGGCTTTTATCATTGCTATTAATTCCTTCTTCAATCTATCTGGAATTGCGGCACTCGTCGTTGAAGCTCCCGTTACATCGGCTTCGTTATTGGGTATCTCCTCAGCTTGAGGTCCTTGGTTCTCTTTCCTGGCCGGAGTTGGTACTGCTGGGGGTACTATAGACGGTCCAGCAATATCTTGCATGTTCCGTTCAGGTGTATCCGATCGATCTTCTCCCGTATTTCCTTCTAGAGCTTTACTCTGGGATTTGGTCATTCTAGTCATACTGCCTATCAAGCTAATATAATTTGTGTTCCCACAGACGGCGCCAATGTTTTGGTCTTATTTCGTCACGGTAATAGAACACAATAAATAATACAAAATGAGATCAAACAATGTTATCCAATATTATTAACGAACTAGCTTGGTCCGGAACATTTAATACAAGCTTTCTAGATAGAATAACTGAATTACAATGTTAATAGAAACATATCGAATTTCAAGTATTAGATGCTGACGTGTCGAACGAGGGTCTGTTCGATGCGAGATAGTTATCACTGGGTGAAAATCAGTCTGGAAGGTATCGAATTCGATACGTGCTGTAGATGTCGAATTCGATGCGTATCTACGTATCGAATGGAGATACGGTATTTTGTGCGTGTCGAATTGGAGTTGATTCGATATGGGTCGTGTCGAATGGAGGTATGTTCGATGCTGACTGTTCTGAGCTGGTTTAATTCTCGAAAAGTCCCCGCAGAATACAAGGGGACGGGCTATTTATAGAACCCGTCCCGTGGAGCCCACATTCCAATATAGACAAGCGCATCGAATCACCATTGTTCGATGCGCGCATCGAATCAGGTGTATTCGATGCGCTAATGGGCTGGCCCAATAAAGAAAGGTTATACTGTTGATTCGATGCGCGCATCGAATTCTCTGTATTCGATACGCTTATGGGCCGGCCCAATAACGTTATATTGGGTCAATCCTAAATCACACCCATCACTCAAATTAAAAAAGATTAATTAGAAATCAATAGCAAATTAAAGAATAAGGAAACTTGGAGTTCAGTACGACCATAATTCTCGATAAGCCCGCTTTGACAACGGTTATTGCTGCACCGCAATGTTTAAATGATCATCTCACGGAATTTATCCACCTACTATATTTTTACTCCATTTATTCGTATTCCCATTCTTCTTGTTGTTCTCCACCCTTCAACTATAGTTTTGTGTGTGCTTGACCATGAGAGATGTTAGTTGATGTATACTCAAATTTGAGTTATGGTGATAAGCTTGAGTCATATTTTCTTTTACGGCCGATTCTTAGTTAGCATGTGTAACTCTAGTGTATAGATTATGGTGAAACTTGATGGTGACAGATGGAGTGATGGAAAGGGTGTTGGTGGCACTTCTCAATATTCCAAACCAAATCTTTCTACGAATTTTGGCATTGGGCAATAGGTGTAAAAGATAAAATTGGCATAGCCACTATTTGGTGCACCACATGACATAACGTTAGAACAACATGGTGCACCTCATCTCAGACAATGAAACTTAGTTTGTAGGTCAAAACGTCAGAACTTGGTGCCAAGATATAAACACATCACACAACGCTTTACAACGGTTTACCACCCACAAGCTAAGGGTCAAGTTAAGAACACGAAGAAAACTCTTTTTGAGTATCCCAAAAACTAATGCATAAGTTAAAAGAGTCATAAATAGATGTGCTTCCCTGAATTCTATAGGCTTATCGTACCACACCACGCACTTCCACGGGCCAAACACCATTTTTGTTGGTATATGGTTTCGAAACAGTAATTTCGGCTGAAATATACATACCAACTCAACGCATCTTAACCTACAATCAAGAAGAAGTTGCTAGATTGTGCTTCGAGGTCTTAAAGTTCATCGTCTTAACACGCAACAAGGCATATGATAAAACAAAAGCCTACAAGACCATGATGACTAAGTCTTACGATACAAAAGTTTGATTTAGATAGTTCCAAGTGCGAGACTTAGTCTTAAGAAAAATTGAGACACACAAGCGAGTTGCGAAAATCCAACCCTCATGGGAAGGACCATACAAGGTCACTAAGGCAAGCTCCAAAGGCCACTACTATCTGCAGGAAATGGATAGTCCCAATCTAGCACGTCCATGGAATGTTCAAAACCTGAGGAAATTATATCCCTAATATGGCATGCAGAATCTCCATAGTTCATTTCCCTTTTTGCACTCTCACAAATAAGTGATGTAATAAAAACAATGAACTACAGAGACTTGATTCCCATGCAAACTTGGGATACGTAGGATGTAATAAAATAGAGTATAAGTCAACACAAGAATGTTACACCTAAATCTCACTTTGTCGCAAGTGCACGAATCAAGTAATAATAAAATGGTAAATATAGTTACGAACCAATTATCGTATCCCAATGGAGTGATGGTTGTATATATGAATCACTTAAATGCAAAACACTAACTACTGTCACTTATCTTTTCTCTTGTGCTTGCAGGATGAATGCTTATGTATTATTTGAATACTTTCTAAACTAAAGATACTTTGAATGCTTTTTATGCTAAGAATGCTTAAACTAGAATGCATTGGAAATTAATCTACGAATGCAAGAGTAGTAATTAAATATCTTATTGAGTTTTGGATTTTAAATGCAAGAAAATAATTAAAGCAATTAAGACAATTAAACTAAAGAAAATAATTAAACTAAGAATGCTTGGAAGAGATTGATTAACTAACTAAACTAGACTAGAGAACATAATTTAATGATTGATAGATTGATCGTGGTTGTAAACAATAATTGAAAATATTGTTTAGAGGTCGGGTTTCACATGATTTCACCATAATAGTTCATAGACAAACTACCTATATCTACTTACAGTACTTGATAGATATTTGATGTTTGCTATCCCAACCGTACACCTATGAGTCTCTAATAACCTACCGTGTTAACGAATCAGCTCAGTTGTCAGTTGTTTTAGAAGAGATATTAAATATGCAATCCAATTAACTCATCTGAATCGTGTTAACAAAACGTTCGTAGTCAAGATTGATCTAGTGTGATCTAAAGGTTTCATTAGTTGCTTTCGCAAATCCAAAGTCACAAATCGCATATATATATATATATATATATATATATATATATATATATATATATATATAACTAACATTTGCACTCCGGGCGCCCCCACACGGGTGCTTTCGTTTTATCCCAGAGAAAGTAAGGTTAGTCACACAGCATAAGTAACTATTCAATCTAGGCATTCAAGATCATCAAACACACATCAAATAAAAGCAAACAAACATATTCATAAATCATAGTTACTACCCGGCTCTAAACAACGAGTAGGTTAGCTCCTCGTAGTCATGACTTCAATAAAGAAGTAAATATCATAGACAAAGTAAAAGGATAAAGAAAAGCTTCTCGGATCTGGTGGAACTTCGTTGCTTGACCCTCTTCGTACTCTATTTCGCTATGTTCTTCTTCACAAACTATTCTCTCTAACAATGACTCAACTAAACTAGAACAAGACTCTTGATAGTGCTTTCTCTCTGGTGACAACTCTCAAGGTTTCTCTGTCGGAAAATTGGTGGAAAATGGTGTTGAGAGCTGGTGATCGTGTTGCCCTTCTACTGAACGTAACCTCCTATTTACAGTTTTTCTCCGCTCTGGGTTGCGTTTTAGGGTTTCTGACTTGCAGCCCATTTTTTATCGAATCGCGCAACCCCCGCATGATGTAATCTTCTCATCGTGTGCCACCCGCACGATGCGGGCTAATCGCACTACCTTCTGATTTCTTCCATACGGTCTCCTTGTGTCTTCTCTTGAATTGCGCTATGTTCTGGATTTCACCTTTTTGTAGTGTCATAGCACTTGAATATCCCAAAATAGTGCTTTTGACCAATTTTTGGCCTTATTTAACCTCGTTTCGTCTCGACTCCCTAAATACCTAAGAAAACATAAAACAATACCAAAACAAGTAAATGTGCTATCATAAGTATTTAAAAGCATAAGTAAACATATACTTAAATCACGCTAATGAGACGGTTATCAAATACCCCAAACGTAAACATTTTCTTGTCCTCAAGAAAACTTACTTAACAAACTCGATCTAAATTTGAATGTAATCATTGACATGCCAACATGCATAACCATGAATTCTCAAAATGCAACATATGGTCAGAACAAGAGATGAGATAGGATAAATGAACACCATCCCATCAGGTTTAATACAGTCATCTTCACATCCGTTTCATATGCTCTAATAGTGTGTGATACTATTGTTGATGCATAAGAGTTATTTTCATGTTGCAAACTTATAAAACCATAACTCTTAACATATAATCACTTCACTTTTCACTCGTCTTATATTCCCATTGACTCAAGTTGATTTCATATGTTGAGGATCATTTAGGACTTTGTAAGATTGTAATGTAGGCTCGGGTATGGGCTATAATAGAAAAAGCCACATATGAGTTCTAGAGATGTATGTAGTAAACCACTCATATATTATTCTTTCCTCCCTTATTTGTGCCTTCTTCATTAGGCCATACATTTTAGGCTTATCCTGTCATCTTTTCATTTGCGTTTTTATTTTCACGAGTATCAAACCATCCTATACTTCATGATTTTTCAAGAAATGCCCCAAAACTTAAAGTTTTTGCATGGGTTATTTGTGTTCTCTATTATGTTCATCCTCTTATTCTATTTAGATTTTTCTTTTTAGCTCATGCTTTTGTTTTGAGCTCCTACCTTATTCCTCCTTCGATCTACTACATCCATCTCTAGAAATGTGTAGGATATATAAATTTTTTTCTTTTTTTTTTGCTCATGGTAGGAAAGTATGCATCATAAACAAAGGCTCAGAGAAAAGGTTTCGGTGGGGTTCAGTGGATATTCTTCTGTTCATAAAAGGTTCTTGGCTAGAAAGGCTAAAACTTAAATTTTGAAACAATGGTCTATTTCGTTGCCTCAATACATTTACATCTACCATTATCTGAAGTAATAGTCAAGCAATTTGTTCAAGTGTCATAATCACATGCTTCATTACTATAATCTCATAAATAAGCAACATTCTATTCACAATTATACACAACAGCAAATTAAAAGGTGTATATGAAACTAAAACATGCTTTTGACCATATTACACCTGATGTACCAAATGTAATCATGTATTCCTTCATCTCAAATTCATACAATGTTATGCATATACTATCATAGATTCCTACTTATTCATGCTTTCATGCTTCCAATTCCATTCTAATGACTTTTTTGGAGGGAAAAAAAACTCGACTCTAAAACAGACTCTAAAGATAAATATATAGAAAATAACTAAAACAAACCAGTGTAGCTACCATCCCCAAACTTAAAAACATGCAATTGCATAAAATAGAAAGAATTAAAGTTAAGATAAGAGGACTCCCATGATCGAGTTCAAAGGACACTCGTCGGACTGGTGTTGGTGTTGCTATCTCCATTCGTGAAACTCTCCTTGATTTCTCTCAACTCTCTCCAATGGAGGGTGTTGTTGTTCTGGAAGTGCTCCTTGATTTCTTCCAACCATGGTTCAAAGTTTCGGTTTTGGATTATATTTTGGTAGATAAAATATTAGAAACGTTTCAAAAAAATTCGAAAACATTTCAAATTATTTCGAAACTATTTCGTAAATTGTACGCACTAAAAGAAACAAGATATTCTATGGAAGGCATCATGAATATATTTAGAATGAATAAAATGTATTTGCATCTACGAAGCATTTTACACTATATATAAAATATAAATAACACATAAGAACATGAACATGCATGTCATATTTAATACATACAATGCAGTTTTATTTGTACTAGACGAGAAGGCTTAAAAAAACAACGGAGAAACTTGAATCAAATAAAAAGTTTGACCATAACTTATTAGAGGATTAAAAGCACACACAAATTTAATATCAATAGCTAATGGCATCTCATTTCATTTACAAGGAAAGTTAATCAGTAATCATGATAAATGAATTTCGAAACATTTTGTGAATTTTGTTTCAACACATTCAAAAAATGAATTTTTCGGTGGTTTCGACCGTTTCGTACCGAATTTTAGAATCATGCTTCCAACTGACTCACTAACTCAGCATTCTCCATTTCCAATCGTTCTTTCACCTCTTGTAATTGCTCGCACACCGTCTTTCATCTCTTCAGTAAAGGTGATAGAGTTTCTTCAATTGTCTCCATTGCTGATCTTTCGTTGGTGTGGAATGTAGTTTCTATCACTTGCCTTGCCTCGTAATGTGATTGACGGGATATGTATCTCGGTGATGGATGTCTGTATCAAGCTCTGGACAACCTTCTTTGAAATAGTGTGCGGTTATGAGTGCTCCAAAATACATAACCATTTCTGCTCAGTCGTCGCATTGCTCCTAGCAGCACGGTCACGACTAGCAGCATGAGCCTGAGAAGTAAAGATTCGTTTATATTTCAGTATCTTCTATATGACTCAACCGTTTCTGCTCAAGGTTGTCGATCTGGTTTAGTAGCACACGATGGGTCATCATAGCCTATGCAGAACGAACCAAAATCTCAACATGCAATATTGCATGCAGCTTGACACAAAACTCACAAGAAGTGAAAAATAAAGGCTTATTGTGCTACCACACTAGCTGGATAGATGCCTAACTCCCTCGGGACCTCCCTCTACAGTCAAAAACTCGGTGTCTCTAAGAAATGGAAGCATACCCTTCACTCTCCTTAAAGAGTAAAAACCAGGGATCTCATTGGTAAAACCAACCCTGGTCTCCATATATGACTCATCGTCTGGACATCATTCGAGGTCTGCCTCACAATAATGTGAAATACGCTGATATGGATCTATGTTCTTCCTTTTATGAGACTTTGTAGAGGCACCATCAGAACCTTGCCTCACGTGCTTAGCTCGAGCACCCTTAGCTGCCCACTCAAACAATTTCCCAAGACTAAACCATGGAGCATACGACTAAATAGGATGTCGAACAGAAGTGCCAGTATTAGTTCCTTCACCAGCATTATAATAGGCAGCTCAGCCTCTATCTCACACGGCTTAAGGACATCTCCAACATGATCAACGCCCACGGGCGGATCTACGACAACAAATGGAACATCCTCCTCAATTACAACTCTCACAGAGCTAACACCCCGAGAACCACCCTCTCCATAAGGTGAACCCATCCTCTTAGTAGGAACATTAGATGCTTGAGAACCATCAACCATCTCATCATCAGTAACCACATCACTACCATGGCCTCTACCTCGGCCACCCTTGCCTCTTCCACAAGAATAGCGTCCACCTCAAGCAGCCTTAGCCCGAGCGGTAGTATGCCTCAGCTCTTGGGATTTTCCCTCACCGTGCTAACTGGGTGTGACAAAATAAAGGTTAACGGCTCACACATATTTACTAAAACGCAAGTATAATGTGCAAAGGTAAAGAACATATAAGCATGTTAAAATGCATAAAAATTATACCCCACGGGTTTTGTCCCTAGGTGCCTGGCAAATGAGACCTCGTTCGCTCTTAAGATCTCGTTGAAGCACAAGGTTGGATGATAGAACTGCTCCCACAGCAAAGCAAAGAATCTATCTTTTGGCCCTCCCCATCGCCGGGTCTATTTGGCCAACCATCCACTTCACTAATCCATTCACGAATATAGTAGACAAATTCCCAGGGACACTCTCCTTGATGAATAAAAATACTTGATTCCATTTTCTGCAAAACTGTTGCGAGCTCCATTATTGAACGCACAATTATCTCTCGTATTAGTATAATAGAATCTGGAGTTAATCACGCCCTTCTGTTTGTAGTTCATCTGATACAAATGCCAGAACTCCTTGACACTACAAGGAAAGCCAAGAGCCCTCGTGTTCACAACAAATGCGACTATGGTAACATAGACATTTGGAGTAAAATGAACAAGATTCGGACCAATATCAGGCAGAATACCCCGAATCTCCAGAAAATGGCAAACCTCAGCCCGCTCAACAGGTACGAGGTAAAAATAGTAATACCCCCAATCGGTGGAAGATGCATGCGGTCATATGGACCCGGTATGATAATTTCATACCCATGTGGTATATCATACTCACGCGTCCTATACACCAGATGCAAATAATGTATCTTATCAAAAGCCATCAAAGTCTAATAAATATGAGAAGAACGCTCAGTCGTCTCATCATATGAATTATCTGCATCATCCCCCTCGTCACACAACAAACTAGGATTGTTGGGCTCTCAACATGCTCCTCAAACTCGGCATCAATGCCTAATCCACCAGAATCACCCTCATAATCAATGTCGATATCCTCTCTACATGAGGTCCACTCTACATTATCTACATCCACTGACACCTCGTCACCCATACTAACAGATTCAGATCCAGGTCTATCATAGACTCAGAGGCAATATAAACACGTGTATATACGCTAACCGTAAATGTTCTCCGATTCACATAACTCTTAGCTAAAGAAGTGGGCAGAGGTAGTCATTTACCAGAAGTGAGAAGGTGATAAAAAAACTCTTGTGGACCCGAATGTCTCGAACGCTTCATGGGTGAAGGCCTCGGTCGATAATACTTTTCTCCTCTTGGTGGAGAAAAGTAACGCCGTCTCTCGTAAAACCTCAAGTTTGGAGAGGAGTAAGAGCATTAAACACGTGAATATCCAATTTCGACTTTAACATGCAATCAAACGTGCATAAATAATCAAAAACTAGGTATTAAATCACATAAACACATTGGAATGCGAAATGTTATACAAAAAAAGGAATATTAGAAACACCAAAATTCCCCACGACTTCTCAAAAGACCACGTCAAGTAGAGTGCCGACATGGCTAGTCAGATAAGACCACGTCGAACTCGGTTTGACGTGGCACCTCGCGAAAATAGACCAACATGAGCCACGTCGGATTAGATCTAACGAGGCCCACATCGACTCATGAACCAACATGATGTGCATCAGTTTTCAAAAACCGATGTGCAACGTGGCCATGTCGTTCCAATCGATGTACCATATGGCACGATGCCACGCACCCAAAAGTGGTAAAAAAAAATGGGAGAAAAGGTGAAATGGATTCTTACTTTTTCAAATTTGTGGAGAAAATTGCACTCAAAAACTCAATTTCTCTATACCTAAGCTCTCTCCACTCTATACTTTTTGTGCATTTTTTCTCTCTAGAAGGAGGCTAATGAAGTGGGGAGTTGAAACCTTAGTTTTAAATAGTATAGCTTTACTGGGCATAAAATACACTTAAAGGCCCATTGTGTATTCCTCATTATCTAGCCCACATTCTAGTGGCCCAATAAATCATCCAAACTCGTTGGATCGATAAACAAACGTTAGACTCAGATTTTCGCAAATAAATATTTGCATTTTGGCCCCGAAAGTTTTCGTAATCTGTAGAAAATTGAAAATTTCTTGTAAAAATGCTTGATAATTAACAAGTGGGTAGGCTTTTTAGTCATAACACTTGCGTATGCGTAACGTAAATATGCCTAGCCTCTAATTAGTTTGAAATACACTCAATGAGTCGAGCCCATCTCAAACTGGGGGACTTATGGTGTGCCATAATTACGACACCTAAAATATATGAAGTTACATTAGGCAATACATGGAATTGAAAGGACGAAAAGGTAATTTTGACTCTATCCATAAAGCCCAAGAATATGTCGAGACAATCTTCGAACAACAAGGATCCTCAAAAAGACATAAAGACTAGGTTGGATGGCCAAACACATCTCGAGATGAGACAACATCGACCCAAAACAATGTGCCACGCCTCGAAAGGGGCACGTCAATTGGTGAATCGACGTGCCACGTCGGATGGGCTTTGGATATGGTACGTCGGACCCCATTCGACGTGGCTCGTTAGACTACCATGTGCCCCATTGAAGGGCACATCGGTTCTAAAACCAACGTGCCACATTGGGGCACCCGATGTGGCACGTTGGGATGTTGACTGCCACATCGGGATGTTGAATGCCACGTCGGTCACGTGACCGACGTGAGGCATTGATCGGGCTGGTCAATGTTTGACCATTTGGTCAACGGCTCATATAGCCCACGATGAGGTGATCCCTTCACCCCCAAGGCCTTCTCCTCATCTATAAATACCCTCTCATTTCTCTATTTAAGGGGATAGATTTTTGGGAGCTCAAGGTTGTGTTTTCTCTCTCTATAAAAGCACGTTAAACATCCACGTCAACTCATAAGTTGGCACGTTAAACCTTCTATGGTTGACAAATTTACCTCTTGTGGTATGTCAATTTGTGACACATCAAATAAGCACGTCAAAAAAAGGCACGTCAAACAAAGGCACGTTAAACAAGAGCACGTCAAACAAAAGTACGTTAAAACAAAGTACTTCAACCATTTCTCTCTACTTTTCAGTCCATTGACGTCGATATGTCAACAACTAGATTAAGTACGAGATGTATTTGACTTCCGAGTCAACGATATGAATTTTGACTCGTGATTTGACCACTCCGTAGAGTAAATCACTCGATGCCCAAATACCGAGCCTCTGAGCGAGCACAATAAATATAAGTGTCGTTAGGCCGCCCAAATGATCTCTAAATGAGACTAGCACCCTCCAGGGTTAATTTTGCAGTCGAGAAGATCTCATCTACGAGACGTAAACCCTATGGGGTTGTCCAACCGGGCCTAAAGGTCCAAATAAATGTACACAGCTTTTAAGCTAACCGTGATATCTTTTAAGACCCCACTCAGTCACAGTTCAATAGAACTACGTCTGGCTTGATTCTTTCTTCTCAGAGAGATACGTAGGCAGCTTGACCTCGTGTTGAGTTCAGTCACAAGCACAATAAACGCGTATCCACCCCTAGATTAGGTTTACTTTCTCATTTACTATTTATTTCTAACATTGTCCTCTTAAGTGCGGGTCTCCATCGAACCAAAAGCTCTTCTCGTATTGCCTATAAGGTGCAAAAGAGTCTGGTGAGGGAGTAATCTCGAGAATAGCAAAAACACCCTGCACCAGCATGCATGTTCCAATATTCTACCTATTCGGTGGAATTAGGCATATTGGTTGGGATACAAATTGCGTGGTGTGTGGAGGCAAAGATGAGGATACTCGTCACGTGTTTTTCTCGTGCCATGTGGCACGATAATTTGGGCTCTTTCTTTTTCTGGTGTCGTCTTTGCTTAAAGATGAAAAGAGAATTCTTGATTGGCTTTCTTGAGTTGTTGAGCGACTTGATATGAAGATGTTGGCGAGGGTTGTGATCAGTTATTGAGCTCTTTGGAACAATAGAAACTAATTTACTGCAGGGGAGCAAGTGTTGACTCTGGCTAAGACTACAGATTTTAGGAGGACCTACCACAACTTATGGATCGAGACGACTGGATTAGTTACTCGGCTAGAAGATGAGACGATGGTTGTATGGCCGTCTCCATGTAAGACATGGCTCAAATGCGATTTTGATGAGGCTACATTTTCTGAAGAGGGTGTTGCGGTATCACCATTATCTTTCGAGACTATGAGATGGGTTGTGTTGCGCGCATTCAGAAAGGGTTCTAGGGGTGCCTTGGACACCTTAATTCGGAGATTTTGGTGGCATTTACATCGGTAAGTTTTGCCATTGAGCGTGGGTGGAAGACTGTTGTTTTTCAGGGAGATGATTTAGAGTTGATTAATTCCATTGTTCATGAGAACCGATTAGGTTCGAAAGATGGCAATCTAATCACTAACATTAGGGACCGATGTCGAGTGCATAGCTCCTTCATATTTTGATGGATTTGACAGGATGGAAAGGGTGATGCACACTGTCTTGCTTGTCTTGCTCGTTCGTCCTGATGACGGTACGTGGATTGCAAACCTGGAGGAAGAATCGAACTAAAGCGTTGTGCTTGTTTGCTTTTTTGTCTTTGTTTTGTTTGTTCTTCTGTTCTCGATCACATTGTGTATTATGGTTTTCATGGAAGGCATTTGGCCTTTTGATATGATATTTTCATTCTAAAAAAGAAGTTTGGAAATATTTAAACATCAGTTCTGTTTAAATCTTACATAAACTATAACAAAATCTACCTCAATACTAATTTTCGTTACAGTGTTTCATTTTGCGTATATCTTCTTAATGTTGTTGAGTTACCCTCATTTACTACGGTCATTTTATAGTGTTACACGAATGAGATCCTTTATTAATTTAAAAAAACGAAAAATATCATTATAAAAATTAGGAGTCTGTGGCAATATACGTTTTAACTTTATTATTGGTCGTTTTATTATCGAGATTTTATAAACAGCTTGGATGGGAAGCTTTTCATCAATTGAAACCTAATTAAGCTGTTCGGTCAAATTATTAAGTTAAATGATAAAAAGGAACCATACCTAAGTACCTAACCATGTCCTAAACTTTAAATTAAATTAGACGCTCCGTATGTTATCTAAAACTTCTTTGCCAGTTAATTAATCACATGATCATTTCCTTTTCAAGTGATGATAATATTTTTTATTTGTACCAGTTTGCAACTTCTAAGCTTAATTATTTAATTAGGATCATCGCACCGCATTGGCTGTGATGCCCGGAATTGATTCGATCTGTAGCTTGCATAGGCCCTAATGATAAATTAAAATCAATTAATCTTGTTGTGAGAATGCAAAATATGCACCGCATATAAACAAGTTCACATGATTAGGCTCTTTGATCTATCATATATTAGTCTTGCTGAGGCATAAAATTAAATAATTCAATTATCAAATTTAGTGGAAAAGTAGAAGTTAATAAGCCAAAAAGCACCCCACATGTGGGGATTTTTTAGCTTAAAAAAATTGTGTAACCGAAAAATCTAAATTTGCAAACACCCAAAATCACTAATTCAAATAAAAAATTAATTATGACGCCACCAAAGTCATACCATCTAATTCCCTGCGATCAAGAAGCAACTGAAATAACTAAAACTAATAATTTGATGATATGCATAATTGTAATCGCTTATGACCAAAGTTTCATTGTTTTTCAGCAATATTTCTTAAATATTTCCATCACTAATTGCTTTATTTTTTACTTATTCAAAATATATAAGAAAAATAAGAAAAACATAAAAGTCCAAAAATGTCATGTTTTCTCAATTTAATTGTTTCAAATCAGAATAGTTGTGGCAAAAAGAACAACTTTTAAGAGATGTATTCTCTCGTGCTCATCACAATTTATTGTTTTCGTAATTACTTCAATAATTTTATTAAACACTCTCAACTTTAAGCAAAGATAAAAAGATATTCCTTTAAATTATTATAATAATGAATATCTTACGAGAAGATTTACAAATAAAAAGGGAAAGAAAGAACGTCACTTCGGCAATGAATTATCGAGTCTTATATTATGAAAGTTTGATATGAGTATAATATATATATATATATATATATATTATGAAAGTTAAAATGCCGGATGTTTCCTTCAAAAGTTTGAGATATATAGTATATATATACTATGACAGTTACTAATTTTTATTATATCCAAAAAACCATGTCTTTGAAGTTATCAAAACAATATTTTTCCTGTCATATCAAGCATGTGATCTATTTTCATAACTAAAACATTCTTGACTTTAAGATACTATCGCGTCTAAAAATAGCTTCAACTCTAATTAAAAATGTTTTCATTGTAATTTGTTTTTTTTGTTTCCTTCAAATTATACAACTATGCAGTAATCGGTGGCGGGGGAGGGGGGGGGGGGGGGGGGGATGGGTTGTCGATGATTAAAGCCCAATAACAAATTTAGGAAATTAATTAAGAATATACCATAATTATTCTAGCATTTTGCAATGGAAAATATACAATGAATAATTCTGCCGGCAGCAGGGCTTAGAATTTTACAACTATGCAGATTATTTTAGTTCCACTTTGTACAAATATCTTATCCTACCATTATTGAGTAGTATAAAAGAGTACAACTATACAAGAACACTATGTCAAATTAAAATAGATTATTTGATATCCAATTTATTGTACTATTCTTGAACCTATAAAAACATAAATTGAAGAACCTTAAAACTTAGTGTTTGTTCGGCATGTTTAGCATTATAGTGCTCATGAGTCACTGCCTTATCATCTTGTCGATGTTGAAACTATTGACAGCTTTTTTAAAATACCTTCAAATCTTTATCGATCAATTCATAGATGTGGAAAGTATGCTTGTAAAACTAGGAAAGCCACTTTGACTAAATTCGTTACAATAAAAAACCGAAAAATGGATGCTAGTACGGGTGGTACCACTCACATACATGTGTATGTATACATACACATGTATGTGAGTGGTACCACCAGTGGTGGTACCGCTAGCATCGAATTGGCCATAAAAAACTGTGCATATGTACGTACGAAATAATTTTCAAGTGATTCTCGCGACACATATGGTATATTAAAAATAATGATCAGTGCTTTGATAAGAATCATGTACGAGAATAATTCATCGATATACACCATCATAATCCTTTATCTTAGAACGAGATGGATACTAGGTTACAATGAATTTTATTGGTATTACCATTTGCATTTTTTCAAGACTCGAGTTATAATTAATTAATTATGCTATAAGGACATGTTTGGTTTGCCCAATAAACCCTCATAAAATTACTTACCTAGTGGGGTGTTTATTTGGTAAGTTTATTAGCACTAATACCCCAAGATTAATCATATGTGGCACACTTATCCTCCACTAATTAGACCCCTGATTTGGTGCGTTATAGTCTATTGACTTGGCAGACTGACGAAACACTCCACATCATGCTGATTCTAGGTTGCGTTGGAATCAGCTTTATCTTCAGCACACATGTACTCCAAGTGACGCGGTGAGTGGACGGATAGATCTTTCATGATTTTGGACTAGACTCGGGTTATCCCAAGCTGCCTACGTATCCCCTTGAGAAAATCAAGTCAAACGTAGTTTATTAGTCGTAGGTTAGTTGTATAATCAACTATAATGATATGTCGGGTATCTTGTGGATATCGAATGTGATGTCGAAGAGAACATCGGGGATGATATTGAAGACCTTCTACGTCGAGGACGGTGTCCTGATGGATGTCGAATATGATATCGGGTATGATTTCGGATATAATATCCACTGGTACGTCGAAGAATATATATCGAGTGTTATGTCGAATCTGATATCGGGGATGCTCGATATCAGGTGTACAGTGTCTGAGGATAATTAAAGCTCTCTTTGATTAACAGAATTCGAGTATTTATAGACCTCGGGATACAGGAACTCCACACGTGACATACATGTGAGTTGTACTATATCGAATATTACATTCGATATGTACATAGGGGGCCATCCCCGACATAGACCAAATATAGGCATGGCCCATGGCGGCCGACCCACTACGGGAAATATCCATATCATGTAGTCCCCCAATTTGGGAATTATTATTGTAAATAATAATTCGTAAACTAAAATTAAGTTTGAATTATCATTACCTCTTCTCCCGTCAGTTCAAATGACGGAGCGCGGATACTGGAATTTATTCAAATATGTTGGTGGATCCCCAATGTAATGTACGTAGCATAGAGGTCCGCGCTTGAATTATCACAGAAAAGTGCTATTTGTTAGGTAACTTGTCTTTATTGGGAATTTCCTCCTCTTAGCGTGAACGCCCGATGGGGGTTATCGATTCGTAGTTGCAGTCTTTCTTCTGTTTTCATAATAAACGGTCGATCCCTTGCTGCGGGGCCTTACCTTTCTATTTTTTGGGTGATCGGTGCACAATATCCCATAGGATTCGTAGATTTTCACCCACTTCGGGTTCTGTCCTTCGTATGTCGGTGGACAGGCAATTCAGTATCCCGTAGGATTGTAGATTTTTGCCCCTTTCGGGTTCTTTCCTCCGTATCTCGGTGGATAGGTGAGTCAGTATCCCGTAGGATTGTAGATTTTTGCCCTTTTTGGGACCTCGATATCTTTAGGATTTGTACATCTTCACCCCTTTCTTCGGCGTATGGTCGCTAATTTCCTGTCATTTATCAAGGATAGCACAACATACAAGGAAAGGATATTCAAATAAATGTCTCAATAAGTTAGAAACTGGTAGGCGGATAGTCTTTGGTCAACTCCTTTTCATCTTGATGGGTAGGGAATGTGTTCCCTCCTCGCCTTTATTGGTAGGAGAGGTCGTTGTCGAGACTCTAAAGAAAAAGAGCCTCGTGCTGATTGACGTGAAGTGTGTGTTGCAATGTCAAAACTAAAAGTGTGAGTGGCGATATGCCGCATCTGCTATGGTTGTCTAATAACCTTTAGATAATTGTAATCTTTGTTTTGCTATTTATTTATTTTTTGAATATTTGATTCTTGTTTGAATTCTAGCATTTGCCTTGGGTAGACATCTGTTCTCGTACGTTGTAGGATAAATATGTCGGTTAAGGTGTTTGTTGGCATATCATCATAGGATAGAAGATAACTCGACCTGTTAAGGTATTCCCCAAATTTTCACGTAGGATAAGATATATTTTTACCCATTAGGGTATTCTCTGCCATATCCCCTAGGATACAGGATTTGTTTACATGTTAGGGTGTTCTCCGCCATTTTCGGTAGGATAGGAGGTATCATTTGCCGTTTGAGATATTTTCTACCTTTTTTGGTAGGCGGATCAAGTTATAGTAAAATGTTTGAAGTCTAGCAAGGTTGCAGCTAGAGCAAAAATCATATGAAACATCATTTGGAAATGTTAAAGCCCGTCATGGAGGACTGGAGGTTCCCCAGGCCAATGTTTGTAAATGATGGTTATGTCCATCATTTATAGATCCAATGAGAGATATCAACATTCTCTCCAATGTAACTTAAACATGCGCTTTGTCAATTTTCAAAGAGGATAAGATAGGTAATGAGCGAGAAGTCACAGTAAGGAAGTCTTTCAGCTATAGTAATTGTGAAAATGATGAATGCGACGATGGACGCAGAGAATTTTCTTGACATTCTTAGGTATGCGCCTAGTGCGTATTAGATCACTTGCTTCCGCTACTAAGGGGTGTAGGTTGGTCACCCTTTGAAAGAGTTGTGTAGTTTACGCTGATGTATAGCATATTATGCTGCTTGGAATGATCTTTTGGCTAACATTTCTTGTGCTTTTAAGTGATTAGTTTAATCAATAAATCCTCATTTATTTGAATAGGAGTTGTTTATTTTGAACCTTGCATTATATCTTTCTGTCGCAGTGGTATTATTGGAAATCTCATTGCACCTTGATTTTCTCATCTATTAGCGACGAGGCTTTATCGCCTGATCTGGCTTCATTGATGAGTCAACGACATCATAAATGGTAAAGCTATATTGTACCACATAGAGTGGATTGACTTTGAATGGAGTAACCAGTGTGGGGAAGATATTATCCTTCATAGTCGATATACATGTTGTAATTGTTGCAGCGATAACGAACCTGTCTTAGGTTGTGAGATTAGTCATAGTACGGTGACAAATGTAAAGTCATTATCAAAATTATGTCATGAGCAATTTATTTATTTAATCGTATTTGTGTTGCTTTTGAGCATCTAGCAGTATTCTGCCATTATATAAGTGTTATCTTCGCTTTATTGTAAATATGCAGAGTAAACGTGTAGCTAATGGCTTGACCTTTGTGTCCTCGGGCCAAATTTAGAGGAGGCATTTAGCGACGATTATGCGCCCTTGAGAGTCGGGGTCTCATTTAGGTGTTTTTCCTGCGCCTTAAGAGGCGGGGTACCACATAGGTACTAGTCGTTGTGCCTTAGTAGGCGGGTTACCGCGTGGGTACTTAATGTTGTAACCTGGTTCATCTTTGTTCATATTCGCCCGGATTAATACAAGTGTGTCATCTCATATTTGTGCGCAATGTTTTCGATTTGCGTTGTGTCTCAAAGTAACTTACTTATTTGTAATATTTATAGAAATACTATGTAAGGAATCATGTATTTGATTTTTTGTCATTTCAGTTAGGGTACCTCGTAGGTGCATGTTTTGTCGCCGTTTTAGGCAGGTACCACGTAGGTACATGTTGCTCTGTCATTTCTAGCATGTTATCGTGTAGGTAGACGTGACTCTTACCATTTTTAACATATTTTCGAAAAGGTACATGTAACTCTTGTCATTTCGATCACATTACAGTATAGGTAGCTGTTACTCTGCCATTTCTGGCATTTTACCGTATAGGTAGAAGTGATGCTGCCATTTCTAGCATTTTACCTTATAGGTAGATGTGGCTCTGCCATTGCTATCATTTTACCGTTTTGGTAGAAATGACGCTGTCATTTATAGCATGTCTCATTTGTGTTGTCGACATTGTTCGTTTCCTCGTTTGAGTTTGTGAATAAAGGAGGGCTTCAGAATCTAGATAAATATTTTCTGTCATATCCTATAGGATAGTAAATAAACATATTACATGTCAAGGTATTTTCTGGCTTTTTTCCATAGGATATGAGATAACTCTACCATTTTAAGGCATTTGCTATATTGTCCCGTAGGACAAAAATAAATCTACTTTTTAAGGTAATCTCTGACATATCATGTAGTATAGGGGGTATGTTGACCTTTATAAGTAACCTCTTTTGTTGTATCACCGTATCCACCACGAGGGTATATGGATATTCGTCGTTGTAAGCGATATGTCCCGAAGGCGAGACCTCTGTGCTGTTTTACCAGCATCTTGGCCGTGGAGGCATATGTACAGTCGCATTTTCCAGCGATATGTCCTAAGGGCGATACCTATGAGGGCAATACCTCTCTATTATTTTACGAGCATCTTTATCGTGGAAGCATATGGACAGTCGTATTTTCAAGCGATATGTCCTGAGGGCGATACCTCTCTGCTGTTTTAGGAGCATATTTGTCGTAGAGGCATATGGACAGTTGCCTTTTCAAGCGATATGTCCTAAGGGCGATACCTCTCTACTATTTTACCAGCATTTTTCTTTTTATCCTCCTTTTCTCGATGGATAGGGGATCCTCTCTTCTTTTTCTTTTTTTTCTGCTCCTTATCTCGATGGATAGGGGATCTCGTCTTCTCCTTATTTTGTGGACAGAGTATGTCTATGTTCCTGACATTTAAACAGATAACAATATATGTCCATATAAAACTTCAAAATAGATAACAGGCAAGAATCAGATAGCCTCCGATTTGCCTATCCTTTAGGATACGAGATACTTTTATCCTTTACGGTATATTTCACCCTTATCATGTAGGATATGTTTGTTCTTTCAGTCAGGCTATTAATATGAGAGAGAGAGAGGGGGGGGGGGGGGAGAGAGAGAGAGAGATAACATTCTTCAGATACTAATTTGACAATATGTAGTATATATAGAATAAGGTCGGTTACAAGTGTGGTACAACGAATCTATCTCAAACTATGTCTCCTATCACTAGCTATAGGACGACTTTAGTCCGGAACACCAGGTACTCGAGGTAGAGGTTCGATTGGATATCTTTGTTGATGTTGAAGATGATGTCAAGGGTACATCGAAGGTTAGATTGGGATTATGTTGGAGGACTACATGATATGAGTATTTCTCGTTGTGGGTCTGCCATGGGCCATGCCCATATTTGGTCTATGTCGGGGATGGCCCCTGATGTACATAGCGAATGTAATATACGATATAGTACAGTTCATGTGTATGTCATGTGTGCAGTTCCCGCATCTTGAGGTCTATAAATACCTAGATTCTGTTAATCAATGAGAGCTTTAATTATCCTCAGACACTGTACACCTGATATTGAGCATCACTGATATCAAATTCGACATAACACTCGATATATACCTTCGACGTGCCAGTGACATCATATCCGATATCATACCCGATATCATATCCGACATCCATCAGGACACCATCCTCGATGTAAAAGGTCTCTGATATTATCCCCGATATCCTCTTCGACATCACATTCGATATCCACAAGATACCCGACATATCACTATACTTGATTATACAACTAACCTACCACTAATGAACTACGTTCGGCTTGATTTTTCAAGGGGATACGTAAGTAGCTTGGGATAACCCGAGTCCATTGTGGAATCATGAAAGATCTATTTGTCCCCTCACCGCGTAGCTTGGAGTACATGTGTGCTAAGGACAAAGCTGGTTCTAGCGCAGCCTAGAATCAACATGATGTGGAGTGTTTCGTCAGCCTGCCAAGTCATCAGAGGATAACTCACCAAATCAACCCCCTTCCATCTCCTATAAATAAACCTCCCACTAATTCACAACTCAAATGTCTATTTTTATCCCTTATTTTTATGAATTTGTGATTAAATTCCTTATATCTTACACTGATTCACAACTTAAAACATATTACACTTTGCTTTAATTTATCTTCACTCCTTCCAAATTATACCATACATTTTCGACATTTAATGAATTTTCGAACTTGAAGTTTGTGGTAATGTAATATTTTGTGGTACCCTATGTGCAAAAATATGTATTGTTGTAGTTCATTTTGGTCTTTGTTTTTATGATGGATGCTTAATGGTGAATGCTCCCTAAAATACAATGCTCGTTGGAAATGGCCTAGGTTTTTTTCAAGAAGAAAATAACTACGTTTCTCATGAATGTGAAAGTGATAAACAGACTAAGAAAAAGAGCTAGCACTCTACGATGACTAGTTTATATGTGTAAAAATAACCCAAACATACAATAATAATGCAAATACCCTATTGATTATGTTATGGTTAACCACATGATTATTCAGGTGAGATCTTGGCCTATAAACAACAAATAATTTGTAAAAGATTTTAATAGTATTTTGGTACAAGATCGTCTCAATTATACGAATACACGAAATTAAAGAAATTGCTCTTGACCTAGTAAAAAATATGCTAATCTATTACACAATTTTGATTAACTTTCTCCAAAACACCGAGACGACGCTTGGGTGCCTCTGATTGTTGTCGAATGCTATGGGGATGTTGAAACCCTGTTGATGTCGAGGATGATGATGTCGAAACCTGGTTGATATCGAAAGCACATGTGTATGTCGAATGTAGCTAAGATGTCAAAACTAGACGATATCAGAGTGGGACTCCATATCGAATGCACGTGTATGTCGAATATAGTGATATGTCAAGGAAGGGCAATAAATATCAAATAACCGAATTCGATATGCCATGTGAACAGTAAATATAATACTAATTAAGTTGAGTTAGCTTGGGCCAACAATTGAGTTGGACTGGCCCACACGATATTTGTCCATATCGTGTTCGTGTAGTCCCTAAACTGAGTTATCGTTGTAAACGATAATTCTTAAACTTAAATAAATAACTAATGTTGAAGCCATGGTGTCGGTACCTCTCGTCCCTTCAGTTTATATGTGGGGACCATAATATCCTATCAGTTTTACATTTAAATCGTGGATCTCGCAATATAAAATTGGCGGACGTAGGAAACTGCATTTAAACTATGTGTTTCTTCGAGACCATCAACCGTGGCACATACGTGAATTTGCAACAAGGTGATTTCGTTGAGTCTGTTAATTTTGCAAGAAATAATTTTTTGTAATTTGTGGCGTCGATATCGAATGTGACGTCGATATCGAATAGGGGATATCAATGTCGAAAAATGACAACGACATCGAATTGCAGATATCGATATCAAATATGATGTTGATATCGAATTGAGAGTCTTTTCACATGGCATGCGAGCTCAAGCCCTCCTCCACTATAAATAGGATGAGGGAAGAGAGAGAAATCATTTAGATTCTAGCAAGAGCATTCTACTTTTGGCAAAGGTATGTCGAAATCCTCTACAATGTCGAATGTTTCTTTTCGACATAAGACTTCCGATATAGACATTTATATCGAACATTTAAGGATTCAATATGTAATCCCCGATATCCATTTTCGATATGGATTATTGTAGGTCTTTAGTGAAAATTAGCCTTCTAATTCTTTGAAGTGATTACGTATCAGGTTACTTTCTTCTTTGCAGGTTTTTTTAGCAAAGATTCAATATCATACGTGCAATAAAAGGTGGGTTTTACGACTTAACTTGGAGTTCATAAATTTGTAGGCTTTTTTTTCTTAAGTGTGTAATCGCATAGGCATCTTTTGTGGTTGCTAGAATATGTCTGAGCAACAAGATCTCGGGTCGACTTCTGAGAGGGTTGTCGATGTTCATGAAGGGCAACGGGAGGGCGCTAGTGCTAGTTCGCTGCATCTGTTAGGGTATGTGCCACCATACCAAAGTGATACTGAAATGTGAAACCCCAAAGATCTAGTAGGTGACTCGTTCGAGCGTGACAATGAGGGTGACGACTTAGAAGAGTGGTCTGACGACAAGAACACATATTGCTTAGGCGGGGTAGGTGAGGTAAAGCGGTATAGGACGCGAGAGATATACCAAAATATGGTATATAGGGTACCGCATAAACCAAAATGCCATTACGATAATTATGACTTGGGAGATTATGAGATTAGGTTCCCTAAGGAGGATGAAAGGATGCATACCCCTCTGACGGATCATATCACCGTGAAAGCCAAGTATTTTATCAATGGATTGAGGTTCCCAATCCATCCTCTGATTAGTACCATGTTAAGTTGTATATGCGTCTATCTAGTGCAGCTGTCGCGCAACTCTTTTGGGGTCTTGATAGCATTCATCATGGTGATGAAAACTTTTAACGCTCCATGTGGGGTTAATGAGTTATGGAAATTGTTTTTCGTGATAAGCAATAGGAAGGGGGAAAGGGTTTTTCTTTGTGAGGGCAAATGTTGGCCATAAGTTCTTGATTGCCACCCAAACAAGCTACAGTACCGGGGTAAATAAGCATTTCTTCTATGTTAAAGAGAGAACCCCGAGAGAGTTTAATTGTCTGCCCAAAGTTTGGTCAAGGTCTAAGAGGCGTGGAATCCCCTCAGGTGTTGGGGCTCCGACATGGGAGAAGATTTTTTTGAGGACTTCAGTCAAGTACAACTTTGACCACACACTGTTGGTTAACGATGAAGTATTGAGAGCTGGTGGCTTCCCGCTCAAGACTTATAGAGGGCCCCATGACTTGGGTATATTCTTAATATGTGTATTTTGTAGTTTATCTTTAAATATATAGTTGGATCGCTCAGCCACTCTCGTGATGGGCCACCAAGCGAGCAACAGTATGTTGCTGCAAAGCGAGCAGCTGGCGTTGCGGCTGGTACCAGTGCTAACAGCTCAGATCCTATCGTTCTTAAGACTCGAGGGCGGACTGGTTACCGAACTCAGGTCAGAGAGGCTGGTGACTCTCAAGGCAATTGGGCCTCCACTCCATGAGACCAAGGTGAGGATCTCGGGGAAGTTCCCCATGGCGAAATGGGAGGAAGTTCCAGCCAACCTCAGACCACACCTGCGTGTCACAACGCGGTTTCAAGTTTAACGGGGCATAAGAGATCGTTCCCCGCAAGACCCCCCTCCCCACGTAGCCTGGTCACGCTACTATGGGCCCCCAACATCAACGCTGGTTCTGAGGAGTTTGGTGAAGGCGAAGTTGTTCGTGCAATGGGCACTCTTCCCTGTTGTTGTGAGTACTCATTTGCTAAGGGAGCACGATCATGGACGCGTTGTGCACCAAGGAATTCATGTCTTCCAAGCCGTGATTGATCATTGCTTTGATTGGTTTTCATATTCTTTGAATATAGTCATACACGAATATTTCCCCAATTAAACGTGCTACATGTGTGTTCTATTTTAGGTTACCAAATTTTTTAAGAAGAGCATAATTGTTTAAAATAATGCCGAGGTTGATAAGGCAGAGGCCATAGCACAATTATCGATCGACATAGATTCGATGGTGAAGTTTGAGCCTACGACTGCGGATAGGTCGATTATAGAAAATAATCATGCTCTGAGCCTGCTCAAATCTACCAATCAAACTCTGACCTCTTCTCGAATGGAAAATTCCAAATTGAAAATCGACCTCGACCAAGTTAAAATTAATGTCTTGGCTGAGAAGAAGAGCAAGGAAGTTGCCAAGCTATATGTGGAGGAATTGAAAGCTGAGAAATCTCGCATGCAATCAGAGCTTGTCGAGGCCTTCAAGGCCCTTCAATTCGCGGTAATTATCTCTGCTCTAAGTCTCCATTCGAGTAACGACCATTTCCTACTCTTAGTGTTTTTCTTTGTTTGTCGCATAAGACCCATTGCCCGAGATCAAGGTGGGAATTGCGAAACAGTCCATATTGAGCAATATGTACAAAGAGATCTTCGGAAGGCGCGGGTACCAAGATCACGAAGAATGTAGGGATGCGATCGTGGGGCAGGCCGAGAGATTGGGAGGATTCCGCGAGGGGTTCGACACATCCCAATTGGATGCCATTCTTGGCTCTGATGGGGAGGCTCTTAACGACTCAGACTCGGATGAGGATTATGAGCCTGACATGTTCGCTGAGATCCTTCAAAATGAGAGCCTAGTCTTGATTGAAATGAAGGGTGCGCTTCTATATCCCAATTAGACGGTCTTCGTGGTGTTGCGCGCCCCCTTTTTATGTTTTTCGGAGTCACTGAACAATAGTTTTATTTACTATGGTTGACCCTGATTATGGGGTACTATTTGTTATGGGGACTTATGTCGTCGTTATTTCGAATATTTTCTTGACTAAATTGTTTGTTGCCTTGTCATTGTTGTTCTAAAGGACTATCTGTCCTTTTTGATTTCATCGCTTTTCTCTTTACTTGGTAAGATTGTAGATAAGCTTTACATGTTGAGGCATACTTCTACCTTACCCCGTAGGATAGGAGACCTTTACCTGTTGGGGTATCTTTCGGTGGCATCCGTAGGGTAAGAGATCACTTCACCCATTAATGCATATTGTTCCTTTCGTGCCCCGTAGGATATGAGCTCCTAGGAGATACTCTACACATTAAGGTATATTTATATCGTACCCCGTAGGATAGGAGACACTCTACCTGTCGTTAATGTATATTTCTTCCATACCCCATATGATAGGAGATACTTTACCCGTTAAGGTATATTTATGTTGTACCCCGTAGAATAGGAGATTCTTTACCCGTCAAGGCATATTTGTACCATACCCTGTAGGATAGATTGGTCCCTGCAATCACATTGATAATATTCAAGAGAGAGATATATGACATTCTCAAGATAAAGATAAATAACAGCTAATGGCTGAGAACCGGGTAAGTCCCGATTTGCCTACGTATCCCGTGATTAGGGAATCAGAATGGCGTAGTTCCCCCCTGATTTAGTTACATTCCAGTCTATATAGGGTAATTTAGGGTAATTGAAATTGTTCGACATAATTGATAATGCATAAATTTAAAACAATTGCGACTCACGGCCGACTACTCTAACATTTCCTGAGCTTCATGTGCAACAGCCCCTGGTTTGGTTCTCCTCCCCCGTTGATTTTAAGAAGCCTGAAGATGCAATGTAGCATAACCATGCTTCTTTATGATTGTGCCCATGATTTAACCAACTCCTCTAGGGGTGGGAAACTTCATTTTCTGGTGGTATGTCGATACCACTTGTTGTATTGCATTTAAAGTTAGGCGCCGTATGATCTCTTTATAGGCGAATGACTGGTCCACGGTCACATACTCAACATTCAACATCCTCATGCATGGTTCCTCACCAAACGATGTCGGTAGTGTGACCTGCCCTAATGGAACTACTTCTTCTCCTCCAAAGCCCGTGAGCGGGGTGTTAACATTTTCTATCACATTATGGCCTAACGCCATTTTCTCCAATGCATGGGCAAAGATTATGTTTATTGAGCTTCCATTATCAATCAAAATTCTCCATACTCCATAACTGGCAATATCAAATCTGAAAACTAGTGGGCAATTGAGTTTACTTGCGTGTATGGCATTTGGGGTGAGCTGCATCAGGTCCCTCTTTGTAAACGTGATCTCCTCCTCAAATAGGTCATCTAGCTCAAATAGGATCGTAAATCCCACGTACCTATAGTCCTGCATCACCCGTATGATTTTTTTGCGTCCGTTGGAAGAATATGCTCCCGTTGGACCTCCATTGATCATTGTGATCATCCCTCGTGTTGGGGCATTAACTACTACGTGCTCGTGGCAGCTTGGAGCTTCGATAGCCTTGTGCGTCCTTCAAATAACAGACATTCTATCAATTCTCCTTCACAGATGATTCTCTCGATCTCATCCTTCAAATCCTTGCGATCTTCGGTGTTACGCCCTACCTAGCGATGGCACAATACTTCCTTGAATATTTAGTCCTTGGGTCTCCCTTAGATTCTTCGCCTCATTGAGCCAACATTTTCTTTGAGCCACGCTGAAAATCGTCAAAATATCTCTATTTAAAGGAGTATATCTCGTCAGATATTTGTCTCTATCGCGATCATTCATGTCCCTGTTCCATCCTTCCTTCCCCTTTTGGCGGTTCTGCGTCTTATTCGGACTTTCTGTGCCCATCATCTTACATTGGAAAACAGTTTGATATGCTAAAGCATTGATCTGATCTATGGTAGTAGGGTTCTCCTTAAGAAGTTCGGCCGCGAACCTTATATGCTTCGTCGCGTTGAATAGGATGAGAGTCACATGGTCCCCTTTAGGCTCATCCACCTTCAGTAACTCCTCGTTGAACCTCTTCATAAAGTCCTTGGGACTCTCTTTCTCATCTTTTTTGATTGAATTCAAGTGGTTTAAGTCGGTGTGCATTCACTTTTGGCTTGAAAATTGGCTCTCAAATCTTTTCCTCAGTTGCTCATAGCATGTTATCGAGTTAACAGGGATCCTCGTGAACCAATCCAACATCGTGCCACACAAGGTTTTAGCAAAGAAAGGTGCCTACCCATCTACATAGAAAAGGTGTTCGTGCATATCGTTTTTCCCATCATAGGTCTTAAGCTGTGAAATCTTTTCGCCCATGTCTAGTGCCTCAGCCTCGATCTCATTACAGAAAAGTTGTAAGTCTTTTATGACCTGAGACTTGGACCAGTCTACGATGCACTTCCTCCTTTTTCGGGTTTAACTTCTCCATCTTTCTAGCTATCTCTCTCATCTCTTATCTCGTGTTAGCGACCCTCTCGCCTGAGACTCACTTGTGAGATGGGTCGATCCCTAATCTCTCTATGTTGACCCCTAATCCTCTAAGTCAGGCCTCTTATCCTGGATTCTTGCGGGCGAGGCGGCAAAGTGCCAATGTCAGGCAGTTGTTGATGTGGCAGGGTGGTGCGAGGGTCGTAGTCACTGTAGCCTGTACGGTTGTGTTGATCTGAGCGATCACTTTCGGAGGCAGTACGACAAGCATCAAAGGTGTGGGCGTATGTGTTAGTGCCTGAGGGGGTGGTGGGACATGTGTTCATTGTTCCACTGTCGAGTCCGGTAGTGATCCTCCCCTTGGAGCGTTTTCAGTGGTGGAGTTTTCCATCATCGCCCTTTGAGATTGCGACCTAGTTCTTTGTTGCATCCTTTCGTTCTTATCTGGGAACGACACAAATATTTTGGTACAAGATCGTTACAATTATACGAATACACGGAACTAAAGAAATAGCTCTTGACCTTGTAAAAGATATGCTTATCTATTACACGGTTAGATTAACTTTGTCCGGAACACCTAGACGATGCTTGGTTGCCTCTGATTGTTGTCGAATACTCTGGTGATGTCGAAACCCTGCTGATGTCGAAGATGATGATGTCGAAACTTGGTTGATATCGAAAGCACGCGTGTATGTCGAATGTAGCTAAGATGTCGAAACTAGGTGATATCGGAGTGGGACTCCATAGCGAAGGTGAACCCGCCTTTATATAGATATCTAAGGTGGGGTCTGCTTTCTGGAATGGCGATAAAGTTTGTACCATATTCGATATGTGTTAGGCGTGGGCCAACAATTGGGTTGGGCTGACCCACACGGTATTATATCAAATAGCGTTGCTCTCTATATAGCTATGTGTTTAGCCATGGGGTCTAAAAACTAAAGAGGTAAAAGGGACGGCAAAGTAGTAATGATTCAATTTTTGTGGTGTAGTTGATTAAAATGGAATAGTTTGTCCAAGCAACTAAAGGATTTATTGGTTTAATCCAACGTTATTTGGGTATGCAACAAAAAAAATCTTAAAAGAGTATATGAGTAAGTAGATTTTAATAGTAACAAGACTAATTGTTTCACAGTTAATGAATTCTAACATACATAATATTAAGGTGATGTTTGCAAATTCTTAAAAAAGATTGAATCTACTTTTAATCTTATTAAAGTATTTTTATGGTGTTTGATTGAGATGCTAAAATTAAAGGAGAAAAGTTCTTTATAAAGCCAATAACCATCACAATTTAGAAGTTCTTACATCATGCTTTTAGCTTGTGGTGTTTCAGTGTTATTTTATACAGCTTCTTAAACTTTTAGATTGTTTTCTTCAAATACCACCAACTTATAAAATATAACTTGAAATATTATTAAATTAATTATAACTTGTAAAATATTATTAAATTATGAGAACACACCACCTAAATAGGTAGTTAACCCTTTGCGCAAAAATCATAAAAGTAGAATCAAAAACCTAATACACGAAATATCTTAAAGGCAAAAAACTGGTGACCGACAGGAATAAGCCTATGTCACTTCAAAAGCTCTGGCGCAATTGTTCAGTGAAAACCAAAAAGGAAGAAACAGCATTTGTGGGTAAACCACCGTCGACGCCACGTGTCCCCTTCAATCCTTGATATTAATTCCTTTAATTTTTACATCATGGTTGGTGCATTGATTTGTTGTCAAATTTATGCTTAATTATACGTCAATTTTTTAAAATTATATATCACACTTATGTTAGTTAAAATTTTGACTATAAACTAACAATAATACTATAACAAGAGATTTTAATATAAAAATTATAATCAAAACTAGGGGTGGCTTCGGATAGGGTAAAAAACCCTACCCGATACCCTATCAATGTTTGGGGTACCTAACCTTCGGGTACCCCAAACTTCTGGTTTGGGGTACCCGAAGTTCATCCAGTGGCCAAGAAATGGCCACTGGGTGGTCGGGTAACCGATACCCGACCGGGTCGGGTACCCAAACTTTGGGTTTGGGGTACCCGAAAACTGTCCAGGAGCCAAAAATTGGCTTCTAGACAGTGCCCAGGCACTATGAGTCCCCTATTTTTGAATTGAAAACAGGGGATGTTTTTAAAAATCCCATGTTTTCAATTCATTTTTGCCCCGTTCCTATTTTACTAACATCAACAATCATCAATAATTCGCGAAAAAAAAAAGCATTCAATCTAATCCAAAACAAAACGCATTCAATCTAAAACAACGAGCAATCAATCCAAAATAACGAACAATCAATCCAAAACAACGAGCAATCAATCCAAAACAACGAACAATCCAAAAATATGCAATCTTACAAATTCAAACAACATCATCAACAAATTATAAAAATTGTTCATTCGGCATCGACACGACGACATCTAACTCCCCCAACAAGTCTTCACTCTTCATCATTCAAGGATAAAGAATCGAAGCATCTTTACCCAAATCGTTAAATTCTACAATAACAATTAAAGAAAATCATTAGTATTACCAAATAAGTCAAATCAAGAGTATATATATACTAATATACATATCAAATTTACAAATTGAATTAAAGAACAATAAGAAAATGATATTACCTTCATCCCATTTCTCCACATCGTACAAATTCTCTTCCACATTCAAAGACACATAATCTTCGGGAAGCCAATATTGGGCACAAATGAGTGCTTGTACCATCTTGGTAGATAATAAACTCCTAAATGCATCTAGCACACGCCCTTCCGTGCTAAATGCCGCCTCAGAAGCTACCGTCGAGACCGGAACCGCTAGAATGTCACGAGCCATCTTGGAAAGGATTTGATATCGATGGCTTTCTCCACCATACCAAGATATCAAAATGTTCAGATGTACTCGTGACCTCTTCGGCCATATACCTCTCAAGCTCAGACTTCTCTTGTGTGTTTATTTGTGCCAACATTGCCTCAAAACCGAGTTGCATCGAATAATAAGCTTGTTGGCCATCCTCGGGTAAAGAAAAGTCATCCATACTTGTGCTAGATATGCCATGGCTTTGACCTTGAGTGGAAGGAGTAGAACTCTCATAAACTCGTTTGTACTCATTGAATAAAGATTCGAAGCCAACACGAATTGAACTCGTAAGATCAGTTAATTTTTGTGGAGGTGGCTTTGAAAGATCCGCAGAATATATTTTCTCCAAAGCATAATTCAAGTACACTCATTTGGAGCGTGGATCATGAAGCACGGCATAATAAAGGGTCTTGTTCATCTTCAATGTATCCTCCCAATATTTGTCAAATTTTTCTCTCATTGCATGTGCCATTAGAGTCAATTGCTTCCCAACGTCCCCTTTTGCGTACATGTTAATAAGAGTATGGCTTGCACAAATCTCCTTGAAGACGGTGTTGGATGTCACATACAAACTTCCCGACACACGGTTGGTCAAGATGTAGAATGGCTTCAAAAATAGCATGAAGTTAGTTGCCCGTTCCCAATCCAATGCAACTGGAACTCCACCATCAATCAACAAATAATCGGTTTCAATCAACTCGTAAGCACTAAATGCCTCCTTAAGAGATATTGTCGTATCCAACATTTGGTAAGATGAATTCCACCTAGTAGGGACATCCAAGCATACCAACCTCTTACTTTGAAGCCTTTTGTCGATCAACCGCATTTTTAAACTTCTTAAACCTACTCGGTGAACTGCTCACGAATCTTATGGCATTTCTTATTCGTGAAATACAACTCATCTCTTCGGTGCTCTTCAGGCCATCTTGCACAATAAGATTGATGATATGTGCCACACACTGAACATGGACATTCACCCCCTCAAGCATGGTTCCATTTTTTCTCCCCGTATATCTCTCCCTCAAGTAATTCACCGCCCCATCGTTTGACGATGTATTTTCGACTGTGATCGTATTCAACTTGTCAATGCCCCAATCCACCAAGCATTTCTCAACATCAACCCCAATAGCCTCACCTTTGTGACTAGAAATTGTAACAAAGTTGATGATTCTTTTGTTCAAAGTCCAAGCATCATCGATGAAATGCACGGTAATCACCATGTAGTTGACTCTTTGAATTGAAGTCCAAGTATCCGTAGTAATGCTAACCCTTTGAGCATTCGCCTTTATAAAAGACATTAGCTTAGTCCTCTCTTTCAAATACATCGCCAAAATATTTTTCGACAACGTCTTCCTTGTAAGGATTTGCCACATAGGACATGCAGCTGCCATGAAAATCCAACCCCCTCTTTCTACGGTCTTAAATGGCATCTCATCAATCATAACCATCTTGCAAAAGCTTTCCGTGGCCATCTCCTTCTCAAAACGCTAATTCAATAAGCCACCCTTACAACTCCCTCTTGGTGGCTGAAAGATTAGACGTTGTTGATTACTTTCAACTTCGTCTGGCTTCAATTTGCAATTCTTGTGGTGAGTTATCAAACTAGATATACCATGTGTTGCAGAATCGGCAGCCAAAGTTCTTTTACAATATCCAAAGGTCGCCTTATTTTCTTGCTCTTTTGTGTAGTACCACGGTTTAAAATAGTCCCAAACTTCGGCCCTTTTCCCAATAGCCTTCCTCCTCACAAGTCTCATCTCTTCCGTGACTTTACTCCAATCATGACAACTATCACTAGTGTCACTCCACCATTTTCCTTCATCATCAACCTCAATGTTTACCGGATTTCCCAACCTCTCGGCAACATCGCTATCGGAAGAATCATCATAATCTTGATTGAAAATAGAATGTGAAGATCGCACCTCTTCATCATTGATAGATATTGACGAGTTTGGATTCTTTTTAGGATTTTTCCTTGCACTCTCGTCCATTACTTGCTTCCCCTTGGATTTGGCACTCAAGCGTTTTGTTTTTGGACTTGGACGTGTAACTTCTTTTCCCTTCCTTTTTGAAGATGTGACTTGTTTTCCCTTCGAATTTGACGGAGCCATCACCTATATAAATTAAGAAAATGACTTAATTACAAGTTACAAGTTACAAGTTACAACATTCATAGGAAATTAATTTCAAGTTTCAACATTCATATAACACAATAACAATTCATATCAAATTATCATTTAAACTATATCAATTTATCAAATGACAAACTTCATTAACAAAATACCCAAATAATTAGTCATAAACTCATAGTTTCATATAACACACTTCATTAATTAACAAGTCACATTTCAATACTTTTTCTAACAAAATGCTCAAAACCTTCAATTTCATACTTCAATTTCAATACTTCGTTACCAAATGCCCAAATTCTTCTAATCTAACAAAATGCTCAAATTCATTAACCCTAACTAATCTAATTAAATCTAATTGAGTTACCATATACTCATAGTCTCATATAACACACTTCATTAATTAAAAAATTACATTTCAATACTTTTTCTAATAAAATGCTCAAAACCTTCAATTTCATGCTTCAATTTCTATACTTCGTTACCTTCTAATCTAAAAAAATGCCCAAATTTATTAACCCTAACTAATCTAATTAAGTCTAATTGAGTTACCACACAACTCCATTTGAGTCTAATTGAGTCACCATACATACCATATAACACAATACATACAAATTAAAAGATCAATTTTGAGTTTAGAGTTTACCACTTTTTCGATTTTGAGAGGGAGAGAGAGCGTGCGTTGGTAGAAGAGAGAGAGAGAGTGTGTGCGTTGCTTGAGTCGGAGATGGTCGACGGAGTCGGAGATGGTCGCCGGTAGGCGATTTGTCCCCGAGTGTGTGTGTGTTTGAGTGCGTGTGTTTGAAAGAAAAAAAGAAAGAGAGACAGTGAACGTTTCAGCATTTGAAAGAAAGATAAAGAAAGACTTAAAGAGAAAGAAAATAGAAAAGGAAAAAAAAAGAAAAGAAAGGAAAAGAAATAGTATTATATTCGGGTACCGGGTACCCGAATTGTTTAAAAAATCCTACCCGGATACGTACCCAAATTACCCTAAACGGATAGGGTACCCGAAAATTTGGGTATGGTTCGGGTAGTGAAACCCGGAATGATCGGGTCGGGTAGGGTACCCGAATTTCAGGTATGATTACCCACCCCTATTCAAAACCAATGACTTAGTCAACCACGTTATCAACAAGGACATGTAGTCTGCCAAATGTACACGTATATAACATATTACACCATCTCATCTCTAGGTTATGAAATGACTCTGAAATTACTTATGATCGACAAGCACAACCCCATTTACAACTGATACGCGTTTTGATAAACCTCACTGTAAGATTTTTAAAAACCCCTCTAGAAAACCTCAAGACATGAACGTTGTCGATTTGTTGCGTCAAAAAAGTCAATTTGTCGACGTAACATTGTGTATTTCTGATGGAGATCAGAAATATGGGTATCTCTTGATCGAAAGTAATCAACCTGAGGTTCAAGCGAGCCGATGTTTGACCAGAAAGTCAACGGAATCTGTTTGTTACAAAAGATACCACTTTTCCAAGGTTTAGGGACAAATCCAAAGGTTTAGAGCGTCAAATATACAGTTTATTATTTCTAGCGGGATTTTGATGTTTTATTTAGTTATTTTAAGAGTTTTTTGTAATTATGTTATTTTTCTTAGTTAAGGTTTTCACTTTATAAGTTAGTCGTCTTTGAGTCATGGTAGTGAGTTGTTGAATGAATAAAAAAGACTAAACTTGAGAGTATTCTCAGTTTTTTTAATTTTTTGATATCTTGCGGAATCAACGAGACTTTGATTGTTGTGTTTTTCATCTTCCCTTATGATTTTCGCGGGATTTTTAACGTTTTGGTCCCGTAAGTTGGCGTTTCCGCGATTTTGGTCCCATAACTTGGAGGACCGCGATTTTGGTCCCGTATGTTGGCTTTCGAACTCAATTTTGGTCCCTCGGTCAACGTTTTTGAAAATATAGCCGTTATGTACCGACGTGGACTGCGACGTGGCAATTTCGGTGACATCTGGCCCCAAAAATTTAATTAAAAAAAAAAAAAAAAAAGGAGAAACGAAAATCTGCAAACAAAAGGCGCCATTTCTCTCTCTTTCTCTACAAAGACGCGCCAAAATTGCAGCCCTATCTCTCTCACATACCAACTCGCGCCACTTCGCTATCGTCACCGTCGTCAAAGATCTCCGGCGACGTCGTCATCCCGCCCTACTTAACACTTAAAGCCATGGCTCGTACAGTGAGGAAGTTGAAAGTGCGAAAATCTGACAAAATCGATGATCCCATTCCGAATTATGGTAAGTTTGTTGTTTAATCATATGTTAAATTAATGTTTTCACCTTAGTAAAACGTTTTTCCCGATTGCATGCGTCAAATCAACCCTAATTTTGGAAAACCCCAAATTGTCGAACCCTAATTTTGGAAAACCCCAAATTGTCGAACCCTAATTTTCCAATTTTCTAATTTTCTCATTATGAAATCAACAGATTGTGGCTCCTTGGAGGTTACTTTAGAATTGCAGTATGGTGGGATTGTTACTGGTGAGGGCCAATTGGAGCACTATGAAAATGCAAAGGTTGTTGTAGACTTTGTGGGGCCTTCAACTATAAGCTGCAGTGCTATTGAATCTTTATGTTCAGGACTTGGCTTCTTGGTTGTGAAGGGAATATATATTAAGCAACATGAAGGTTATGTCCTGATCCAGAATGACCAAGAAATCACCACATACTTCCTATCTTGTCAATTGAGTAGAGTAATGGTGCTCTTTGTGGATTGTGAAGTGAGGATCAATATACAACAGCAAGCAATGTTTGAGGGTACAGTAACTGAAGAAGCAGATGATATTGAACTTGATGATGAAGCAGGAGAAGTAGAGGTTGAAGATGAGCTGGAGTACTTCAGTGATGATGAATATGGTATGGAAGAAGACCTGGAAATGATGCATGGTGTAAATGAGAGTGTTCTTGAGTCAATGTTGTTTGAAGCCCAGTGTAGAGCAGGGGAAAAGAATGCAAGGAGAAGGAAGAGATATTCTGGCAAAGGTGCTGATAATGTTGGGAGTTCAACAACTGGTGGTGTACAAAATATCAATACAATTGTGGTTGTACCACAAGAAGTGGATGCTCCATATGAGACATTGTCTGATGAAGGTTCAGATAATTTGCTACTATCATCTAATGAGCTGGAAAGTGAGGGTGGTAGTGACCAAGAAAAGTTAGCAAAACCAGGGAAGTTATTTGATATCAAGGACATATTCAACCCTCAGTTTGAACTTCAAATGAGGTTCACTAACAAGTCAATATTGAAGGATGCCATTCATGCAGATGCCATCCAAGGGTACAGGAACAGAACACTGGTGAAATTCAAGAGAGTAACCCAAGGGATATTCCAATAGATGAGCCTATTGATGGTGATGTGGTATTGAACAATACTGTCCAAGATGAACTTCAGATTAATGGTTCTCAACCTACAGTTGACTTGACTCAGGAAGAAAGAGTTAGTCAAGTTTATCAACCAACTGATACAAGCATGAGTAACAATAGCAACACAGAGATTGCCAAAGTAAGTTCTTATGGTTCATGTTCTATTGTGTTACATATATCAGTTGAGATTAGAAGATTCTTTAACTGGTGTTTTTTCAATATTAGGGAAAAACTTCTGATGACAGGAAGCAAAAGAACCAAGCAAGCCAACTTTTCACATACACTCCAACACCTCCACTGCCACCAACAATGGGGCCTTCTTTGAATGACCAATTCGAAGCTGCTGGCATGATCAATGTTAACAGAGTGGTGAAACTCAATACTAGGGGTGGGACAATGTTGCTGCAATGGGCAAATGGAACAGGAAGTTCTTCATCAAAGAAGCAATAACAAGTCTTTTAGGAAGTGTAGTTGTTATTGGCATTTTGTAAAAGAAGTTTGGCAAGTTATTTTGATGACATGTGCTTGAATATAGGTATTGGCATTTTGTATGATTCAACATTATCAGGAAACTAAAATTCTGCTGCTGGTATTCAGCATTTTGTATAATTTTGGGTGTGCCAGTTGTGGCTACGATGAAATATAAAAGATCTGATTCTATATTGACTCCCATTTAAAACCATTATTCAACAAAAAACCAGTATTCAACAAAAAAAAAACTAACTCATTAAACAAGAAACTTGTTGATTAACCATGAAACAGAAGTCATCATTGAGCACCATTGTTCACAAGCCACTTAAAAACATATAACACAAACTACTAAAACACATATTTCATAAAGTTCACAACCCACTAAAACTTCCCAAACAAACAAAACACTCAAAACCAATGTTCAAAAACCACTCAAACTTAATCAACATCATTCAGCCAGCTCAGAACAGCACCAGACCCTTCAACTTCTCCTGGTGCAGCACCAGATCCTTCACCAACTTCAAAATTCACCCCAGTTCCTTGAACACCTGGTGGAGTAGCAGCAACTCCAGCAACAGAACTTTGTTGGTCACCATCAATCTCCATGGCTTCTGGAGCAGGCTGATCAGCAGCAATTGGTTCTTCATCACTGTCAGAGAGCAGCACAGGCTCATTTGGACTGTTGTTGAGTTCTGGAGGAAATGTGAAAACTCCAATCTCCTCAAACAGCTGGTAGTACAATGGAGCATATGCAAGGCCAAAGTGTCTGAAGTAATAGTATTCAGCAGGCTCCTATAACAAGAAAAAGTTAGTTAAGGCTACTATGATTTAGACTACATATGAAGAGGTCATGTTACAGTAGTATCATCTAATTGAAGTTACCTGATCACCTGCATCCTCAATATAATCCATTGTAAGATAAACATCCATATCAGGCTCTACAACTCCAACTCCAGGTAGGGATATGAAGTGTTTGAACCTATGCAGCTTAAGCCTCATCTTCTCAACAATATTCTTCATGTGAGCAATGCTATGGAAATTGCCAGTGATCCTCTCAAGCCTTGGGATGGCAAGCTTCAATCCTCTCAACAGTGGCTTCTCATTCTGGATTCTATGGGCCTTACCATATTTCACCATATATTCAAGCAAAAACTTATCTCCCTCATCATTAAGCAAGTTATCCCTCCAGGCAAGATTGAGGTTAACCATCAATGGATGTTGATTCATGATTATATACTATAACATACATAAATAAAACAACACATTATAATTTAAATAAAGAGTAACCAATAACATTAAAGGAGAGTGCATTACAGTAGCAATGTTACATAGTCTTACATAAGATCAAAAGCTAGAACTTAGTCTTGAATAACAAATGCAATTAGCCATATTACTTCCTTGAATATAGAATAACTAACAGAGCAAGCAACAGAACAAATACCAAAAAAAACAGAAACCACCCTATTACACAACAAATCATAGCAGCCCTAATGGCATTCATATTGGATACACAGTCCTTAAGAGGACTAGACTGCTCAATTCCACTCCTGTCAACATTGGAAGCTTGTGAGAATCGACTAATCTGGGGTTCGCTTTCATTAACGCCAGAACCCTCCTCACTACGATACATTCTCCTCCTCAGATTCGATCCATCAGTCATGTCATCAGCCCACAAAAAATAATTCGTGTGACGTACACGCATAGGGCATATGTAGTAAAAACAACCGGGGCGAGATGCGTTGCTACTAGCCTTACAATACATCATTATTCCTCGACCACAAACGCACTGGATTTGGCGAGGGTGAGCCATCTACAGATACCACAAACGACGAGGACATTTGAGCAACACAACAAACCCTAATTTCGCATGCGATTAACGATTTTAACAGGTAATTGTGAAATCTTAACACAAAATTAGAAAAATCTAAACCCTAACTCTAAAACAGTAGTACCATAAACACAAAAGCCCTAAAATTTAATAGCAATTTTAACACGGTTTGTGTTTTGCTATGAACACAAAAGCCCAAAATTGGGGGTTTACCTTCGGCTTGCAGCTAGGAATTGGGGTTTTGCTCTGAAAATGTTTCGGCAAATGAAACGCAGAAGAGAATCGGACGTTTGGTTTGAGGAAAAGGAGAAAATCGTTCAGTTGCCTTTGTGTGTTATGAACCGACGCGACAAACGGTTGGTATTTGAATTCGATTCGTTTCTCCTTTTTTTTTTATTTTTTAATTAAATTTTTGGGGCCAGATGTCACCGAAATTGCCACGTCGCAGTCCACGTCGGTACATAACGGCTATATTTTCAAAAACGTTGACCGAGGGACCAAAATTGAGTTCGAAAGCCAACATACGGGACCAAAATCGCGGTCCTCCAAGTTATGGGACCAAAATCGCGGAAACGCCAACTTACGGGACCAAAACGTTAAAAATCCCTGATTTTCGCTCGTGATATTAATATGAAAAAGTGGTTAAGTTGACTCCACACCTTCAACTCGAGACCTTATCCCAGTTTGCGATCTCTATTGTATGCCGCGTCTCGATTAAGCAATTGACCACATGAGATGAGATGAGATGATTAAGGTTAAAGTCAAATTTCCAAAGTATTATTTATAACCCACTTAATTACCAAGTTACTTAACTTTCATTATTATGGAAATAAAATAATAGTAATAATAAGTAATAATATCCAACACACACATTGTACGGCCATCACGTTTCTATCATCCCATAAAAGCACTCCCTTTATTGATTTTCCCCTTTATTATTATTATTGTTATTGAATCAATCCACAACTCATAATCCAAATCTGAATCGGAAGAGAAAAATGTCGGCCCCCGCCCCCGCCGGAGAGATTATGCTGTTCGGAGTGAGAGTGCAAGTAATTGATCCTATGAGGAAAAGCGTCAGTATGAATAATCTCTCCGAATACCAGCCCCTCCTCCTTAACAACAACAATCCGGATACTATTACTACGAAGGCGGAGGATTGCGTCGGCGCCGGTGGTTACGCCTCCTCCGACGACGCCATGCCTCTGCCGTCCACCGGAAGTCGCGAGCGCAAGCGAGGTCAAGTCTCCGATCATCTCATCTCATCTCATCTATTTGTTTTGTTATATATCGTGCAATTTATTATATGAAAACAGATCTCGCTGAAATTGTTAGATTGTGTGTTTGTTTTGTGAATTGAAATATTGAATTGAATGGTGAGAGATGGCGATTGGCGATTATTATTATTATTAGTTTGTTTTGATTTGATTTTGGGATTTTGCAGGAGTTCCTTGGACAGAGGATGAACACAAGCAATTCCTAATTGGATTGCACAAAGTTGGTAAAGGAGACTGGAGAGGCATTTCTCGTAATTATGTCAAAACTCGAACCCCGACGCAAGTTGCTAGCCATGCTCAAAAGTACTTCCTCCGCCGCACTAATTTCAATCGCAGGAGGCGCCGTTCCAGCCTCTTTGACATCACTACCCACTCCGTCCGTAATCTCATTATATTTATATATTCCTTCCTTCCTTCCTTCCTTTTTTGCTTGTTTGTTAAAAAAAAACTAAATAATGCATTAATTACTTTTCTTAGTGCTGCCTGCTATCTATCATTGTGGGATTAATTAATTATTACTTTCAAATTTTGTTCAATAAACACTGTTGCATTGTGTTTTGAACCTTACGGTGGTTTTCTTTCTTATCTTGTTGTTGTATTATTGATTATTATTAGGTCACTGCAATGCCAACTGAAGAAGAGTGCAGAGAGCACGCGGTTAAGCCACCAACCATGCCGTCGTCACAGGGTCCCAACATTAATAATGGCTTCTCCGTGGTGATGCCTTTTCCTGTTTTATTATCGTCCATGCAAGGTGGAAATCCAATGGGAAATTCAGTTGTTGGTCCAAGTGACCATGTGAGGGGTTCTTCGCCAATGCTTCCTGTAACTACATCCTCCTCCTCAACCATGATGATGGATTTTAACTTGAATCCACAAATTCCAACCCAACACTTCCCCTTGTCATTGAGTCTCTCGCTTTCCTCAACACCTTTGATGCCAAGCTTCAAAAATGAAGACACTCTCTTAATGGTTGTTTGAGTACTATAATTAAAACGATAAAAGAAAATTAAAAAAAAAGGAACTTGGAGAGATAATAATAATTATTGGTAATTATAGAAAATTAGAAGACTAGTCAAATCGTTTCTGCTAGAAATCCATCGTTGTATTGTATACATGCCGCATAATTATCGTGTTGAGGTGTACTTGGTTTATGCTAGCTAGTATCATTAGATTGCTGATTATTGTTGTATTTTCTCTTTTGTTGGTTGGCAATAAAATAGATAAATTATTCACACCATTTTGGCATTTAGTTTTAATACGTATATTGTTGTCAATTGAAGCAACAGAATTTTGATGGGATTTTCTTCTGAATGATGTTGTAGTAGTAGTATAGGCTACTTGCCACTTGCCAATATTTCGTTTTTTGTACAAGTCACTTGCCACTTGTTTGAGCTTTTTGATTCTTCTAATAAATTTGGATGGAATTAGGTCACAATCTCCCTCAGTTTAAAGAGTAATTTGTGGTAGGACCTACACTGTCTACATACGCTTTGGATGGACGTAATATTTTATGATTATCCAAGTATGTAATTGGCACAGCAGATAATGGTTCTATATAAAAATTTGCATTTATGAATTGTGAGTGTCATCATTGCTGGGTAATTTCATTATTCGAGATATGACGAGGTAGTTACAAAGTTGAAGGGTATTATAGTATTTGCAATAAAGCTAAACCTATAGTGGAAATACTAGCCAAAATGATTTTGCACATTTTGCTGGATTATGAAATTTGCATAAATTTTAGAAAATATTTTCTTGAAATTAAGTCTTCTACGAATTTATTGGATCAATTAGTGGACTATTTAAGCATTAATGAGAGATTCAGGTCCTATTGTTCCCTCTATTAAGAGAATAATTTGCATGACTTTACTCCTTTGTCTCACTCACGCATGCAGAAACTGGAGAGACATGAATGGATGTCCCCCATGTTGGAGTTCAGTCGCACATGACAGCCAATCATGACCACGACACCACGCACATAAAATTTCTACTAAATGATAATTATCTCAGATAATGCAAAGAACTCTTAAATCACAATTGTGATCAAGATTACAAAATAAATAAATTAGCGAGACCTCAATTTCATATGGAGAAATAATTTCACCTTAAATACTCTAACCTTATAATGAAATATGATTATGCATACGGTCGACAGAAGAAAAAAAGTAATGGGTGAGATACTTACTTACTATTCGAGATGGAGAGAAAACGAAAAATAAAGAAGGAAAATTAGATCCGAAATGTAATCCATAAGCTCCCCAAATTGATAGTAATGTGTACCACCTCAACTCAAGATATATAATAGCACGGTTCATTCAGGGCTCTCCCAACTCTCAAGGCAGCATGGGCCATGGTGGACTTTTTCTATAAGCCTAGTTTTCTGGCCCATTACCATGAAAGACTAGGCTATGGGTGGGCACATAAAACCGAAACAGTTTGAATCGATTGGGTATTAGACTGTTGGTTTGGTGAAAAAATCGAATCGAAATAACAAGTGGTGATGGGTTAGGATAGAAAAATCGATATTTAGATATGGTGTGGTTTCGGTTTATTGTTTCGATTAACCGCACCATACCGCAACGGAATCATTGATTTTTTTCTTTGTCTCCTAGACATTTTATTTTTAAAAAAATCATAGAAGTCTTTATTTTGCAGCTTGTGATACACATGTCACATTGAATATGCTTATAAATGGTTGTTGTGCATAATTGGTGAATCATGATAGTTAAAATTTTATATTTTAATTATTTATGGTTGATGATGGTTCACGACTAATGAACGACCTAGTAACGACAAATTCTTGAAATTCTGAAATTAAAAACAAGAAAAGGATTACAAAATAATTTTTGATTAAATTTAAAGTATAATTTATGATACAATCTCTATCTAATCCTCTGATTCAATTCTACAAGAACAATATCAAAATTTGTAATGAAAATCTTCAATTTGATCTTCGCTGAAATGGTTTGAACTTGGAGAAACGTTAATTCGAGGGTCCTTGGACTTGATCTCAAATTAAACGGTGATTTGATTTGAGGATTTGATGAACACCGATTTGACTTAGGATTGATGAACACCAATTTGACTTAGAGATTTGATGAACACCAATTTGACTTGGGGATTTGATGGACTCCGATTTGACTTGAGAATTTGATGAACACCAATTTGAGTTGGGGATTTGATGGACACCGATTTGATTTGGAGATTTGATGAACACCAATTTGACTTGGAGATTTGATGAACACCGATTTGACTTGGGGATTTGATGAACACCAATTTGACTTGGGATTTGATGGACACCGATTTGACTTGAGGATTGATGAAGGATGATATGATCTTCGTCCTCAGTTCTTTGGATTTTTTGGGTTTTGATCTTCCTAGTATGAATTTTGATCTTCAAAAACGGTTTTTCGAGGGTCTTGTGACTTGATATCGGATCAAAATAGATTTTTGGTTTGAATATTGCTGAAGAACGGTATGAATTTGATTTGGATTTCTTGAGTTTGTTGAAAATTTGATCTTCTTGGCAGAGACATGATCGTCAAAAAAACAGTTTTTGGATGAACTTGGGGCTTGATGGCGGATTGAAAGATGTTCTTAACGAAGAACATCTTGAAGATGGTTGAAGGATACCTTTGAAGATTGTTGAACTTGTTGGAGAGGATTTGAACTTCCTTGCTCTGAATTCTTCAAGCTTCAATTGTTATTTTTGTTCTTCAAGAGCACCGCTATTTATAGTTGTAAAGTGAATCTCAATCAGAATCTCCTGATGAGATGAACGGTTGTGATCGCGTCTACAATTTCTTGATTTGGAAGACTTGATCTAAATGAATCTTCTTGATATCTCTTGAATATTGAGTCTTGAAGGAGAAGACCTCTCTTGTCTTGATATTTGATGAATATATTTATTTAACCCTTTAAAATATTAGGATTAAATAATATATATTTATTTTTTCTTTTCTTGCTCTACAAGACTTGTCATTATTTAATTTAATTGGATAATGTAACTCCAATTAATAAATAATACACTATTCAATTTATCCATCATATATATTAAAAATCAATAAATTTAACTACTTTACTTTGAAAATAAATTTATTATAAATCTAAAATAAAATAGAAAAATAAATTAAAAATTAATATATATTCTCCACGTGTTGAGATTTAATTAGACACAAATTTTAAGTGTCTACAGACCTTTACAGATTAAGTAATTAGTTATTTACTAAATAATATTATTTTATTCAATGGGTTGTGTATCAAGCTCTTTTAATGGTTTACTTTTATGCAATTTTACTGTTAGTTATCTTAACTTTTTGTGATAAAAAGAAGAATAGAAAGTAAAAATCAAAACCGCCTGAATTAAACCAAATCGGTGACGATTTAAACCAGCTCAAACATTCTCAAAAAGTTTGGTCCATGGTTGCCCTTGAGAAGAACCGAAATTGCATCCTCCATTGATAAGTTGCACCAACAGTTCCATTTAATCGAACCGTCCTCCCCTAGACCAGGCTCGGCAAAACAAACTAATGCACTGGATTTTTCGGGTATGGTCATATCCAGCCCAATATGGTGTTGCAATCACAATTTTAAAGATAAAGGTTTTGATAGTTACTAAATGTTGGTTTGCGGCATGATATGTCATTTAGGTCTTTGTGTTGTGCTTTAGCTATTAAAATATTTTGTGCAAATTTCTCGTATGTTTTTTATGGTACATGTATTCTTTTTTTTCTTTTTTCCATTGTGATGTTACAATTATAAGCTCTAAGATAAAAGTTAGAATAGTTACTAAATATTGATACGCGGCATGATTAGATTATTTAGGGCAACATGGTATTTTAGCTTTAAGAAAATTCGGTGCAAAAATTCCATATTAATGTTTTTGGTTGTCCTAAATTTGATATTTCAAATATTATCATCTTGAGAATTTGTGTAACTATGATTTGCGGAAAACCTTGATTTTGTAGGATGTATTACACAAAAGTTCAATTGGGAACTCATCCAATTTCATGAGTTTAACGTATAGAATATAGATTGACACCAGAAGCGATGTGCTTTGGGTTAGTTGCAATTCGTGCAATGGTTGCCTAACGTCCACCACTTTACCAATAAATCCATTTGTGTTAATATCATGTTCGTCAGTGATTATTTCTCTATCGTTATAAGATTTTGTTGGTTTGTAACAGATAAAGATCAATTCATTTGATCCTACGATTTCATCAACGGGATCGCTGGTTTCATGCTCAGACTAATAATGTTCTAGTTGTGTGAATTAGGACTCTTGTGGATACACATTTCAATACGGTGACAAGAGTGAAACGTTTGGATATTATGTGTAAGAGAATTTGTCTTGGAACACAGTAGCAAGAATTTCACAAGCATGAAGTCATTCAACCAATGTGTTTTTCGTGTGTGTATTGTTCTTGAGCTAAATCATATCGTTTCTCGTGATAATTAATTTTATTTTGTTTATGGTTTATTAGCATTATTTAGCTTTTTCAGATATTATTGTAGATCAAAATCAACGATTTTCTATAATAAGTTACTTTTTTAGTTTTTTTTTTTAATTCAGAATGATTAACATTGTTCTATGTTGTTTGTTTTGTGACCGTTATAGCAAATTGGAAAACGGATTTCTTACAAGAATAGATAAGGTAGTTGACAGTATATTTGGCTTGCACTACAAAATTTTCGGGTCATTCCCGACCGCAATGCCGGTCGGGAATGACAATTTGCAGTCGGGAATTGTCTACTTCGGTCGGTAAAAGTTTCCCGACCGACAACCCCGACCGAATCCCGGTCGGGAAATTCTCCACCGCATATCCCGACCGAAAATCGGTCGGGAAAAGTCCGGACCGGTAAACGGTCGGAACAGTATGTCCCAACCGCTTTTCGGTCGGGAAGTTTTTTTCAAACATTCCGGACGATTTTCGGTCGGGAATGCTTCAAATTTTTTCCCAACCGAAAATCGGTCGGAAAGTTTTCAATTTTTTTCCCGACCGTAATCCGGTCGGGAATTATATTTATATTATTCCCGACCGATATGCGGTCGGCAATAATATTCATACTATTACCGACCGCTTTCCGGTCGGGGATAATATTTATATTATACTCGACCGATTTTCGGTCGGGAATAAAACTCATCAGAATAAAAAAAAAATATTTCGGTAATAATTACTGGAATATTATTTTTTTTTTTACTATTTTGAAATATTTTAAAACATTATTTAGCTTTTTTGTGTTTTAGATGAGGAATTAAATTTTTGATTCATTCCTCAATCTAAAACACAAAAAAATTAAATAAGTGTTTGATTATTGAAATGATGAATAAATAAGTGAAAAGAAAGAAAAAAGTGTTTGAAAAGAGTGTTTGAAAAAGTGTTTAAAGATGAAAAGAATGTTGAAGAAGTATTTGGAGATGAAAAAAATGTTTGGAGATGAAAAAATGAGGAGAATAATGAAGTGTATTTATAGAAAAAGTTAAAAAAAAATTGAATTTTCGTCAAATTTGAATTTCCCACCGAGTCCCGCCAACTTTTTCGATTATTCCCGACCGATTTCCGGTCGGAAATGTTGAAAATTTTCAAAAACAGCCAAATTTTCAAAAATTGTCGACCGAATTTCGGTCGGCAATACTATGCTGCCCAGAAACGCGGGAAATGCCGATCGCGCTCCGGTCGAAAAATGTTTAAACATTATTCCCGACCGCAAATCGGTCGGGAATAACGTTGAATATTATTCCCGACCGATATGCGGTCGGCAATAATTGTCAATGCCGACCGAGTCTCAATCGGGAATAAGTTTAAATGTTATTCCCGACCGATATGCGGTCGGGAAAAATAGTAAATTTGACTTTTTTTCGATCTTTTGGAAAATCTTGATGTGTTTGTTAAGTATAACTATAGAATCTCACTAAATTCATGAATTGCACTATTAGTTACTTAGATTAATGTACTTTGAATTATTAAATTAGTATAGTTTACCGGAGTATAAGTTAAGTTAGTTTGGAGTTTTACATATAATAATCATACGTAGTATAGAGGAGTATTCACAATTGGCGATTAACGTTTGTTATGAACGTTAGTATAGAGAGGCTAATTGTGATATATATATTAACATATGTTTAACATAATCGTAAGTAGTTACATTATTAGCAACTACATATACTAATCTATTTATAAGTGACAATATGAATCGACGCTTCAAACTATTCAACAACGTGCAACTAAATTTAATTTTTTTTTGAGATTTTTAGTAATATATAACTAATATTGATTTACTTGATCATTAAATCAACGATTTATCTAAATTTGAGAGCGAAATTGTGAAATTAAGAATATGAATATTATTCCCTACCGAAAGTCGGTCCCCTAAACCCTAAACCCTAAACCCTATACCCTAATATTCCCGACCGCACTGCGGTCGGGAATAACAACGGTAATTCTTATTCCCGACCGAAATTCGGTCGGGAATAACAACGGGCAAGATTATTCCCGACCGCAGTGCGGTCGAGAATAACTGATACTGTTGTTATTCCCGACCGAATGTCGATCGGGAATAATTGTTACCATTGTTATTCCCGACCGAAATGCGGTCGGGAATAACTGTCAGTCCCCCTATAAATACCCTTCCTATTCCACTTGAGAAATCATTCCAACATTCATCCCTTGTTAAGGTATATACGATTTCCTCTTGTTATAACTGTTTTTGTTAGTTTTTCTCAATTAAGATCGTTTTTATTAACTTTTTTTTAATGTTTCTTTGTTTTAGATATTGCGGTAAATGCAACGAGGGGCGTGTGTTTGCAAAGAATACTTGATCTAAGTATTTTCTACGCTACAACAAGTAAGTATTAATTGCCTTGGCTTCGTCGTACTTGAGTTTTAAAATTTGTATATAAATGATAAATATATTGATTGGTGAAATTAATAGTAACAATTTCTTTTTAATTTTCTTAGATTAGAAATGGATTATCGTCCTGATAGATCTTGGATGTACGATAGGATAGATAGTAACACTGGTTATTTGAATCAACATTACGTGGTTGGGGTTCGTGAATTCATACAATATGCATCACATCAGACAGATTACGTAGATCTAAGAAATCGTATTAGGTGCCCGTGCCAGAGATGCATTAATTTAAAGTTTTTTAATCGAAACGTAGTACGGGATCATCTTCATAAGTGGGGGTTTGTGTATCAATATTGGATATGGGTGTTGCATGGAGAGATGGCGAGCGAGGCATCTACATCATATGTACATGAATCACCGTCTGCTAGTATTCACGTTGATAGTCCGGTTCATACCGATACTTTGTTTAGAGAATTGGTTGTGGATGCATATGGGGGTCGATTTGTTGAAGGAGAGGTGCGCAACGAAGATCTAAGTCCCGAGGCAAGGGAGTTCTACAAATTGATGCAGATGGGAGACATAAAAATGAACAGTAAGAAGTCGAAGACTGTGCTCCAGTGGTTTGTCGAGTTCTTAACTACCAAGACGATGCACAAAGTAGTTAATGTCGCTTGCGAAAAGTACTTAGGTTTGTCTAAAGATATTATGGACCCAGAGATTGAGGAAATGCTACCGAATACGGTTCCATGCATGAATAAGATGCTCGCGGGTTTGGGTTTAGGGTTCGAAAAGATCGACGTATGTTGGAATTTTTGTTTCTTGTACTACGGCGATAATGCCAACAAGGATCTCACATCGTGTCCGATATTCAAGACCGATAGGTACGAGGCTGGTAGAAAGTCCAGGGTCGCAAGGAAGAAATTGTGGTACTTCCCCCTAGGCCCTCGATTACAGAGGTTGTTTTATACTGTAGGAACTTCGAGACATATGACTTGGCATTTGAAGTGTCGAGAGTCAACAGATAGAATGATTCACCCAGCTGCAGGCGAGGCGTGGAGAGATTTTGATCGTACGTATCCGGACTTCGCAGCAGAGCCTAGAAATGTCCGACTCGGCCTATGTATTGATGGGTTCACACCGTTTGGGCCATCTGGAAAGAACTACTCTTGTTGGCCCGTGTTTGTTACCCCTTATAACCTTCCGCCGGATTTATGCATGCGACCGGAGTTCATTTTTCTGAGCCTTATTATACCCGATCTAAAGAGTCCTAGAAAGAACTTGGATCTTTTGCTGAGACCGTTGATTGATGAGTTGAATGATTTGTGGAGTAATGGTTTGTGGACATATGACAGCTCACGAAAGGAAAACTTCCAAATGCGAGCGACCCTAATGTGGACTATTAGCGATTTTCCTGCTTACGGAATGTTGTCCCAGTGGAGCACGCACGGTAAGCTGGCGTGCCCTTATTGCATGGGTGAGACAGATTCTTTTACACTTAAGCATGGTGGAAAAGCCTCGTGGTTCGATTATCATCGTCAGTTTCTACCAGAGGGTCATAAATGGAGGTACAACAAGAAGGATTTCTACAAGGGTATGGAGGTACTTGAAGCGCCCATTCCAAGGAAGACAAGAGCGCATATGAGGGCACTTGTGGATAGGCTACGATCGGTTAGATTTGGGGCAAACTCCACAAAGCTTCCGGGCTTTAACACAACTCATAACTGGTGTCGTCGAAGCATCTTTTGGGAACTACCTTATTGGTCCACGAACTTGATTCGCCACAATCTAGATGTGATGCATTGTGAGAAGAACTTTTTTGAGAACATCATCAACATGGTGTTGGACGATGCTAAGTCGAAGGACAACATTAAGTCGAGGCACGATCTTAAGCTGTTGACCAACTGTAAAGAATTGTTCTTGAAACCCAGTGGTAGAGGAAGTTGGTTGACATCAACCCGAGGCGTACCCTCAACACCAATGAGTCGTTTGTATTCGCTAACCAAGCAAAACAGGCGTACTATGTGCCCTATCCAAAAAAGACGACAGGGCGACCGGGACAGAGATGATGGTTGGCCGTATCCACTATTCCTGCCAGACACATAATCGATATGTCATCAGTTGCAGGATCAAAAGATGTCAACGCAGGGATGCCGAACCAAGTGCTACAAGAGAATGCATCTAAAGGGTTTAACTTATGCGTGGACCTTTCCTCGTTCAATATGAATATCCAATTGGCCAACGAGGGATTTGATGTGGTTGTTGAGAAGGCAGCAACAGAGGGCAACGAGGAAGAGGAGGGCTACGAGGACGACGAGGGCAATGAGGAAGAGGAAGAGGAAGAGATAATGAGTGACTCAGATTCTGAGGATAGTATGTATGACTAGCATCGATTATGGTTTAGTAGGTCGAATTTTATATTATAAAAAAAATTGATTCACGTTGTTTAATTTCATATTATAGGCATAATTACCAATAAACAAACAACTAACACAATTTTCAATACTAAGATTAAACGAACAAATAATACTACTACTCCGCATCAAACGAACAAATAATTAACAACATAATTACATAATAAATACGAAACTAGTTTAACATTGCATAATTGGTCCAAGCATCAAACAAATTACATAAATACAAACAACTACCACAATTTTCAATACTAAAATATCCCTAAAATAAATAAAACTACTACTACTCATAGTCATTGTCATGAAATCCAAATGTATGAGGAGCTGTGGAGGGTCCAGCACCATCATCACCATCACCGGCAAGATCGGCTGCATCACCCCTGAGAGTGTCATCCTCGGGGTCCTCATCGGGGTCATCCTCGTACTCATCATCATACAGCATGCAATCTGGAGCACCATGCGCAAAAGGACCAGGAGGGGGTGGCGAGGAACGCTGGCCGGCTCGACGAGCATCACGCATGAGTCCCCCTGTAGGCATGGGTCGAGATGGAGGAGTACCTGTAGTCTGGGTGATGTGCTGGGTCAAGAACTCTACGTGAGTAATAAGCTCGTCAACCCTCGCATCAGTAACAGTCCTAAGACGACGGTTCTCCCTCTCCAACGCCCTCGCATAATCATGTGTCGTGTCTGGGTTCTTCTTCGTCGAGAAACCAAACTGATCGTGACGTGCATCCGTAGGGAGACCCGCAGCCTTCCCCTTCTTCAATCCTCCTATCGCCTGACTCCACAGCTCCTAATCTAGTGGTGTCCACGTAGAACGATTCGCCTCATACCTCTCGGTCATAAGGCGCATGTACTCCTCATGTTCATTTTGTCATAATTGTTAGTATGTAATTAACGAAGACATATATTAATACAGTAATCAAAGAATGCTATACAAGTTAAATACTTACGTAGATAGCCCTATACTTGGGGTGAACCCAAATGCGACGACGTGGAGCTCCCTCTGGCAGACCACTGGGCACATGTGTGTGCTGATAACGATATGCCTCATCGTGCCGAGTTGGAGGGGCCCCTGGAGGTCTAGAAGCAGCATGCATATTGATATACATTTGTTATTTTAGCTATTTAAATTTAAGTCAATAATAATATTCGTATAGAAACTCAATTTAATAAGACATACCATCCTACGTCGAATCTCAGTGTAGCTCCGGGACCCACTAGCATGAGTAGCTCGTGCAGGACGATCAGGGTCTGGTGCCTCTCCCGGTCGCTTGTTCTTCTGGCCTGCCGCGGATTTCTTCGCATGGTCCTCCGACTCTCAATGCGTCATGAACATCCTCTCTAACTTGTCGCTCATCCAACTGTTCTTCGGACGCGACGCCCACTTCGGATCATCGAGCCTGTCGTAATAGTTCTTCTTGGCATTGTACACGATATCCTTGTAACAGTTCTTAGCCTTCGTCTCGTATGCGAAATGTGCACGAAGCATGTCATCCGGATGAATGTAGTATATGCTCTACAATTAAATAAGCTTTTTAATTAAGGTTTCGTTAAATAAAAATCTTACTATTTATATATATATTTAGTAAACTTTCTTAATCTCACCTTAAACTTAGCACACATCTGTCCCTGGACATTTGGATCTACCTCGGTGTATGAAGGAACACACGTCTTCATAAACTCCCTAATGATCGAGGTAATCGCCGTCGATATCTGTCTCCCATCCATAAATACGACGTGCTCATCCAGTTGTGCCTACGACGGGCTCTACGGTCAGGCGGAACCTGCGGCCCTCTCGATATGCATCGGCCCGGTCTCTGCTGCGTCGCTGAAGATGGTCCTGCACCAGCAACGTCTGCAGGGGAAGAAGTACTAGGAGCCGCCGGTGTAGACTATGTAGAGCGTGGCCTAGGTGTCGTAGGCCTCGATGATGACGGTGGCCTAGATGATGTCGATGGCCTAGATGATGACGATGGCGTCGATGCTACGTGATCATCATCTAGTCGAAATGGTACTACTAGATCTGGTGGAGTACCGCCGCTCGATCTGATACGCCTATGTGGATGTGAAGAAGTAGGGGACTCGCCAAGATCGGTATCAGGTGCATCGACATGAGCGGGTGGTGCAGCGCCAGAATGAATAATCTGTAAACGAGGACCTATCCTCGGTAGACCAGTAGGTGGAATACTCGATGGAGGGCTCGATGGACCACTACGCCCTCTCTTCGAGGGCTGACCACGATCGCTATCACGGGACGACATGTCGTCGAAGAGGAGTGCTACGAACTAAGTAAAATCATCTAAGTTAGAATTTTTCTAATTGTAGAGATGACCTAAGTTTAATCAATACTAAGTTATATAGTTTTTTCCTAGAGGTATAAATATTTCCCAAAGCCTAACAATTCCTAAAGGAATTTACAAATTAAATCCTAACAATTTCTACAATATCTAACAATTAATATTAAAACATTAAATATAACATTAATAGTTAATATTAAAACATTAAATATAACATAAATAACTCCATAATTAACGTCCAAATAAATAAATTAGTTTTCCTAAAGTCATAAATAATTACTAAACTATAACATTTCCTAAAGCCTAACAATTCCTAAAGGCATAAAAATCTAACATTTTCCCAAAGCCTAACAATTTCTAAAGGCATAAATAATAATTATTATAAAATCATAAAACTATAATATTTCCTAAAACCTAACAATTCCTAAAGGCATAAAAATCTAATATTTTCCCAAAGTCTAACAATTCCTAAAGGCATTTTTAATTAAATTCTAACAACTTATACAATATCTAACAATTAATATTAAAACATTAAAGATAACATAAATAAATAATATTAAAACATTAAATAAAATATAAAATACGAGAAAAAACAAAAAAACTTACCGGATCGGGAGTCCCGACGGATTTCCGATCGCGAAAGGCAGCTGCGCGGTCGGCAATTTTTTTGAGAGAGAAGAGAGTGTGAAAATGAAGAGGAGGAGGGAGGTATTTATAGAAATACCTCCCTCTTTCCCGACCGCAATTCGATCGGGAATAACTCATTCCCGACCGAAATGCGGTCGAGAACGCTCGGCCCAGCTGCGCGGCCTAGCTGGGCCGAGATTAGGGTTACATCCTAGGCGGAAAATTTCCAGTGACATTTCTTTATCAAATCATACTCCAAGTGCATTTAGACTTAAATATTCTGTAAGTGGATTAGAAGTGCCTCCAATATCAATGTTTGATATGTTCTTAGTGTGTACAAATACCCAGGCAACATTACAACGTTTAACTAGAAAATGTTGTTGTCAAAGGGCATATGGTATTCGTTAGCTCATCAGCATATGCCACGACAGACAACATTGGAACAATAGTCGGTTTATGAACAACATCCGATACATTGTTGAAGACGCTTATTGTTATTTTCTTGATGCAGTGAGTTGTTGAACCCAATTTACTAGAGTTCCTTAATCACTCTCAAGAAAAATTATGCATCTTAAACCAATGAATGTGACAAATTCATCTTCTATGTAAGACAATGTCGTTTTGTTTTTTCTAGCAGATCACACAGGTTGTATCAAAATCACTGTGCTATAGTGCTTTGGATGAGTTTACATGCTATCTAACTTCATCAAGGTTTTTGCTTTCTATAAGTTTCATGTTTGCTGGTGGCGCAATGATGACGTTGACACTGACGCCCCAGGATTACCTATTTTTGCATCTAAGTTTTGTTGTAAGTCGATATTTTATACCTTTTAAAATTATTTTTCCATATCATGATCTACGTTTTTCATCAAATAGTTCTTTTTCTTCACTTTATATTCTTGCAATCTGATCCTCAAAAGTTTGAGAATATTTGCTAAATGTTGGTTTTGTGTCATGACATGCTTAGTTGGGGCATGAGGCGCTGCCATGGATTTTAAAAGATGGAGGGATCGGGAATTACAATTTTAGGAGGTATATTATTCTTTAAATTTACGTAAAGTACGCAATTCTAGTAAATATAGTTATCTCCTCTAAACTCTAAAATGAAGTCTAAAGTCAATTTGATTGATGATATTATCTAGTTTAACTTACCTTGATCGATAAATATTTTAATATGCTTGGATCATTAACTTATGTACTTGGTGAGGTTGGCAAGTATTTTATCTTAGTGTTTGTTCATCGCAGTGAAAGATTTTTGTTGTTTTCTTGAATGCTTTAATTTGAACATTTGTCGCCTCATATTAATTTTTAATACTTGAAATCTGCATATTGTTTGTGGAAAGCAAGATTGTTGTATAGATTTAGCTCGTTAAAGAATTGGATGGACCAAATCTGATTATAAATTCCATTGCATCCAGTTTCACATATATCGCTTACATACAATGTTCTGTTATGTAAATCTGATTTTTTTTAAAATGTTGTTGCTGCAAATCTTTTACATTTCTTATAAAATATATATCAAATTGATGCGTCCTACGCAAATAGGACCGATACTCTCTAATCCTTGTGATGGTAACTTAACCAAATTGATGTATCTTTCTGTGCAAAATTCTCATGTTAATATTTTCCATTGTAAATGTGAATTTTCTCGCATTATGGTGTTGCAGTTATAAGATCCAAGATAAAAGTTATGATAGTTACTAAATGTTGCAATTATAAACTAAAATTACACACAACTTTACATATATAAAAGATCCAGAGCTCCAACGAGGATAATCAAATATTTCTCTTGAGGAAGAGTAAAAGATTATTGGAACACAAGACTGAGTGACTGAGTGAGTGTTTGCAAGAGCTTATAGAAGCTCCTTCTTCCAAGCTAAGTCACTAAAAGCTCCTTTTGACTTAAAACAATGAGTGTTTGCAATATTTCTTAAAAAAATAACTTAAAGCCGTTTAAATTAATTTTATAGTGTTTGCAATAATAAGTAAGAAGCAGCTTTTATAATGCAATATGACTTAATTATCCTTATTTATCGAGCATATAAATAATTAACATACACTTACATTAGACAAGTATACATTTTGTTAAATAAAATAAAAAATATAATTTGGGAATGACGTTGAATATGGAAGAGAAAAGATTAAAAATATTTTTTATTGTTGAAAATGGATGAAAACGATTATAGAATATTTCTTTTCCTTAATTGTAGGGGTATAGGCGGCACTTTGAGGGGAATTAGGAGAGGAAAATATTTTTATAATGCTAATAATTAAAAGAAGCTTTTAAAAGAACCTTCTACCCAGTTTGTGGGTTTGTGCTTTGTTTTGGCTTATTTTAAGACAGGGAGAAGCAAAAGCCCTGTAATCAAACACTAATTTATGGCTTCTCTATAGATAAAAGCCCACAAGCTCCTTTTAAAAGCATTTGCAAACACTCTCTGAAGTGTGAACGTCTAATGGCGTAGAGAATTGTAATTATTTTTTATTAAACTTGGCTCATTTTACAATGACTGTAGTATCACTAAGGCAATTTTGGACCGAAGTAACGTGAACCTAGCTTGAGAAAGAGCTTTGGTGACTGTAGAATTTATAAGAGGAAGAGTATAGTATTTATATTCACATATGAACTTTGTAACTTTGCATCATACTTATACAACACATAAAAATCTAAAGATATCAGAATTCAAAATCTAGAATGTTGGCTTCAAAAAAAAATCTAGAATGCTGATCTCAGAGGATTTCTTGATGAGTTATCCAATAGCTTGACTAATGATTTATCTTTATCTGAATTTGGAGGATCTTCAACACACCCCCTCAATCGCAAGGGAAGGCCACAGACATTGACATTGTAGCATAACGAGTGAAAACGCACTGCTCCAAGTGGCATGGTTAATACATCAATAAGTTGATCATTAGAAGAAATGAACTGAAATTGTATCTTGTCTGTTCGCACTTGATCTCGAACAAAATAAAAATCAATTTCAATATGTTTTGTCTGAGCATGAAATAACGGATTCGAGGATTAGTACGTGGCACCAATATTATCACACCAAAGAAAAGGTGGTGATGTGGTGTGGACGTGTCGAGTTCTTGAAGATACTTTGAAGCCATTGAACTTCAACAGTTGTATTCGCTAACGATTTATATTATGCATCAGTTTTCCTGCGTGCGATAGTCGGTTGTTGTTTGCAGATCCAAGAGATAGGATTTGCACCAATAAAAACACAATAAGACCCTACCGACCGTCTGTCATCGCAATCGTCAGTCCAATCAGCATATGTGAAAGTGTTAACTTGCATTTATGATTCATTTGAGAGAATCGGGTTGAAGAAGATAATGTGCTTGAGGTATCATAGGATTCTCTTAACAGCCTTCCAATGGCTCTCATATGGATCTTGCATGAACTTGCTTACACGGTGAATGGTGTAGGCGATGTCTAGCCTTGTGAGGGTGAGATAATGTAAGCTCCCAACTATGTGCGATAAAGATGTGGATCTGGCACAGAGAGAGTGTCATGCTTTGAGAGTTTTAAGGAAGTTCCCATGGGAGTATTTCATGGTCTAGCAAAACTCATGTTGCTTGTATGTACCACATGTACCACATCAGTAATATATCCACGTTGAGTTAGAAAATACCATCTCTATAGGTAATAGCCTCAACACCAAGGAAAAAACTAAGGTGGCCAAAATCCTTGATTGCAAACTCCAGTTTCAACTAGGCAATGGCATTTTGAACAACAATGGTATTAGAACCAGTGATAAGAATGGCATCCACGTAAATAAGGATAAAAATGGATACCATGTTGTCATGATAAATGAGCAGGCTACTGTCAGCTTTGCTACTACAAAAACCAAGTGCAAGAAGATGATCCGTCAATAAGGAAAACCATGCACGAGGTGCTTAGTGAAGATCATATAATGATTTTCGAAGAAGACATACGCGACTCAAAAATTGAGGGTGATGAAAGCATGGTGGTTGCACCATATGAACATCTTCATTCAGTTGCTCGTGCAAGAAGGCATTTTGCACGTCAAGTTGTCGGATACACCAACCCTAGGGGTTGCCAATGATAAGACAATTATGATGGTTGCAGGCTTAATGGTTGGACCAAAAATCTCGGTAAAGTCAAGCCTATGTTGTTGACAAAATACTTGGCGACAAGACGCGCCTTACAGCTCTCGATAGAGCCGTCAGCTTTTCTCTTAATGCGATACACCCATTTGCAGCCAATAATGTTGGAATTTGGAGGTGGAGGAAAAAGTGTCCATGTTCCATTTTGTAAAAGAGCAACAAATTCTTGTTTCATAACATGTCTTAATTGGTGTTATTTATAGGCTTCAGTATAATAAGTAGGTTTAATAATATCTTGCTAAAGAATTGCAACTAAGGCGCGGGGTAATGGGTGCCGAGAACAACCACCAATTGAAGCTTAAGCATATTAATGATATTCTTGTTGCGTGTAATCATGGGGTGTCGATTGAATGCATCACATACTTGAGAAGAATGTGATTCAAGTGCAGAATCACCATGAGGAGATTGCTTCGAGTTTGGTGCAACAAGATTAGTAGATCCCTCTAACAACTCAAAATTCTTTATTGCAGCAACTTAATCAGAACTTGCAACATGGGAAAGCAGTAGAGGCAAAATAGATAATTCGTTGTGAGATGACCCTCGGATTGAATTAGGGGTTCATTGGGAGGTACTAGATCAAATATGGAAAAGGGTATTGTTTGGGAATGGTGGGAAGGCCTATCAGTAGTGGTAGTAGGGTCTTGATACGGAAAGAGATTCTCATAAAAAACGACATGTCTCTAGACATATATTTTTGTAGTTGAAAGATCTAAGCACTTGTATCCATTGTAGTTCGGGTCATAACCAATAAATATACAAGTTTTTGATCGAAAATCAATTTTATGTTTATTAAAAAGGAGTAAATTAGGCCAACATGCACAACCAAAAACTTTTAGAAAATTATAATCAAGCTTTTGTTTGTAGACAAATTCAAATGGAGACTTATTCTGTAAAATTGGAGTTGGAAGCCGATTAATAATATAAGTTGTTGTAACGAATGCATCTTCCCAAAATAATTGTGCTAAATTAGAGTGAGACTTATTTCAACTATTTTTCAATGACGACATTCAATAGCCCCCATTTGTTGATGAGTGTGAGGACAAGTCATCCTATGGTGAATTCCTACAGATGAAAAATAATTGGACAAACAATGATATTTACCACCCCTATCTAACTGAATGGCTTTAATTTTTGTATCAAAATATCGTTCAACCACTGTTTTCAGAACCAGATTTGTCGGGCTGATCAAAGCGTGACCCGGTGCCTCGTCCGACCCCATTCATGATGTTGAGCAGTCAGCAAAGCTTCGTCGATTTGACCAGTCAAAAGAGCGGTTCGCCCGGTGCGCTCGGTGAACCGAACTCGTAGCGAACTGGTTTTGCTCCTCTCTTTTTTTCCATGTTTCAATTAAGGAGGGCGGTTGCTGGGTTTTTTATTTTTTATTTCCTACCAATAAAAATGATGTGATATCCTCAATTTCATATAATAGAAAGAATAGAAAAAAAAATACAAACATGAGAGAGAGAGAGACGTGAAAAAGAAAGAAGACAATAGGTTATTAGATTAGTAAGTTGTGTGAGAAGTAGCAAAAAATAAGGCGTAAAATTAGAAAATGATATTTAAAACAAAAAGAGATTCATATATTTGATTTGATTTGTTCATTTGACCAAAAATAAACATAAATTATTGAAAGAAGAAGGACAAAAAAAAAGAGGTGTGAACAAAGAAAATAAAAAAAATCTAAATTATTTGATTGGTAGGTTGTTGAGGAGGTTGCTAGAAGTAAAGCATAAAATTACGAAATGATTTTTAAAAGAAAACTAGAAGAAAGAAAAAGAAAAGAGGCATACATGAAAAAAGAAAAGAAAAAAAAGGAAAGAACATCTAAATTATTGGATCGGTAGGTTGTTGGGGAAAGATTATTATGTACAATCGATGCATGAATGACGTGGTACAACCGATGGTTGAGATTAAAAAGAGTTTATGTTGTTTGGAAAGTTTCTAAAAGTAAGGCATGAGATTAGGAAAGAATTTTTAAGAGAAAAAAACAATTCATACTATTGATTTTTTTCAATTTATTTAGGAAACTTATGAACTGATGATTGTATTTGATTAGATCTTTATTATGAAAATTTTATTGTTTTGAATTTTGATACGTATAATGTTATCTTAGTTATTTGAAAAAGATAAATTACGTTTTTAGGAGCAAACTATCTATTTTAACTTCTTATATCATAAAATCTTACATGACACATTGATAAAGGATTTTAGACTCTCACTTAATTTTTTTAGTAACCGTTACATGTTACCTATATAGAATAATTGAGGATTTTAGTTTATTAAATTTATTATTTTAATATAATTTAATTAATCTAAGAAAGTATATATAGTTATGGATTATTCCTATAAGAATTTTGATATTATTATTGTAAACCCATGGGTTTAATTTACAACCATAATTTACAGCCATCGGAATATATGATCATCGAGGGGCAAGGAGATTTTTACCCTCGGAAGATAAATTGTTTATCTGTATAAGATAAACTCCGATGAAGCACGGATTACTACACTCACAGAGCATCCGATGCTAAAGGCACTACCAGTCTTGGATGACTCTACGATGCCTAATAATCGCCGATGCTTTAGTCAGTGAACAATCCTAAGGAACAGTAGCGCACGATAAGGATGTTCCCTCCACGATGGGTACCCACTTCAGTGATATATCCGGGTATATATCACAATGACTCGATGGCATAGGAATACTCCCGAAAAGGAGAATATGCTCTCTCCGATGGGTATTTACCTCGATGGTACATCTGCAAATAAAACTTAGTTGTTCGATGGCATAGCTACAATAGGCATGAAGAATTCATAACTCCGATGGCAAATCATCCAAGGGCTCCCAGAAGAAGAGCTTCTAGAACAAGGGGACAGGTGTTGACATACAAGACATGCCAGCCTAGCATGGACCAGGTGTCGTCATCGGAACAACTCAACAAATAACAGGCTAACCAGATGTCAGTATAGGTTGCAACGCATCAGCATAAAATGAGTTGGAAGACAACTGTGTAACAGATGAGTTAGCACTAAAACAATCTCCATTTGCCACCCAATGTGTAGCATGCGATGGAAAGAGGGCTATAAATACCTTCACTTTGTAAAACAAAAGGGGACAGACACTTTTCACTCTAGATATTATCTAAAAAATAGATTTCTAGATTAAGTATTCATAGAAAAGAATCATAGATAAAACTTTATCTCCCTTGGCTTCTTGTATGATCTTAATTAGCGACTATCCGGGCAAGGCGTTACTCGAATAAAAACTACAAAATTACTCCAATGAGTTAACAAATGGCGCCGTCTGTGGGAACGCCGTGAATTGTTGCATTTGAGTCCCGTCGGTAAAATTCGCATTTAGCATAGCCAAAATCAAGATGGAGAGTTCATCTCCGTCCGAACACCGATCAATAAGTCACGGTGAGAGTATACATCAAGAATCTACAAATGGTTCCCCCGAGAATCCTCCACCACCAAATGCCGATTATATCAATATTCCGTGAGCAGTGTTTGAAGATCTGGTGGAAGCAGCTTTAAGAAGAGTTTGAGCTAATGAACAACTCCCGGAACCGCAACCCATACTGCCCTACGGAGAAAGATATAGGGTGGAAGAGCAAGGATCAAGAATGATGCCGACTCCTCAACAAATACCACCACCACAACCTGGGCATCGCCAAGAAGGATATCCGGGAGGAATACATCCACCAGGGAACGGTTTCAAAGATAGAATACCTCTCTATCGTCCCAACATGTTTCCTCACTCGAGCAATGAACCGGCTCTTTGGGAAATGATGAACCATCTCTGGCGAGAGATGCTCAACATGAAAAGGGCCATCACACCAGAAGATGAACCAGTATACCATGGATCTCCATTTATACCGGATATTGCACAGGCTACAATTCCAATCCACGTAAGAGCAGTTAACCTGCCCCTGGAGAGATGCTCTGCCAACCACAAAACTCACCTCCCTGAGTGCTGTCTTACACAAGATAGCTTGTTTCAACTGGCTCCCAAGAAAGAATGTGATTGTACTTACCAAGGAATCAGCAATCTTGGTGTACAAAATCAAGAATGGGCTAGCTGTAAATATGGGGGAGAGGATTTTGAAGTCTATGTCTGAAGTTGCTGGAAGGAAGAATGGGATGCTACCATATCCCTCACTCATCTGCAAAATCCTTGGCAGTCAAGGATTGAAGACAAGTGTAACTGTGGGCTGGAGGAAGAATGATACTGAACTAACAATTCTCCTAAGCTACTTGTCTGGATCAAGGGTGAGAGACCTTCCATGGAATCCACAAGGAGTGGTGAGACCAAGAACTGAGCAGAAAAGGGCTAAGGAGTTTGCTGGAACTTCAGTGCCAATGTCCAAAGAAGAGGATTGCTTGATTATCACTTCTGCTTTTGTGGATCATATACTGAATTGGTATAGGGGGCAGATTGCTGACACTCAGAGGGAGATCGAGGAGAGGAAGGAACACCTCAAAGAACTGGAGGACATTGTGAAAAATTTGGAGGAACTCCCTTCTTCACAAAAAGGGGGAGAGTAGTTCCAATTTTAATTTTAGTCTTCTAGTTTTTGTTTTGTTTCTTAAGAACTGCTAATATCTTTGAACTACTGGTACATTAATCTCTATTTGGTTTTATTTGATCAAGGGGCTTGTCCTTGATATCTAGCTATGGCATGTAACTCTAAGTACTACTGGTGAACTGCTCTAATTGTTCTTAACTGCTATTCCTTGTGAAGGAACTTTTTGAACTGTTTTTCTTGTTAACCTTTATGCAGGAAACTTACTAGTTTCAATGTTGAGGCAACATTGATGAATGTTGAGGTCTGAACATATGTACATATGTGATTGTAGTGATGACCTTTATTCATGTCTTTGTTAATTTAACTTTGATTATGATATCTTGTATTAAGGGGGAGCAGTTTGGTAGTTTAATTTGTTTCTTGTTGATTATAACTTTCTGGATATAAGACTTGATTGGAACAGGTATTGGTTTTGTGAAGAAAGGCAAAAAGAGGGAGATTGAAAGTGCAGGTTTTCTGGAATCAATGTTAGACGGTACAATGTTAGACGATGTTGGGTTAACATTGGATAACATTGAAAGCCAAGAGCTTTTGCGAAAACTGTTCTTTAGTTGCCAAAATTAAGTTTTGCCTTTATTCACTCATTAATCAAGTTCCACGGTTTTGGTTGTTTATGTTTATGTCCAGGAAAGTATCTTAAACATAAGGAAGAGCTTTGGAAGATTCCTTACTTGAAGTTTCCATAATTCAAGCTAAGTTGAATAGTCAACTCACACGGTTTCAAAAGAAGGAAACAATATTGGATTCTCTGCAACTGTGATTCTTTCCAAGATTCTGCGAATTGAAGAAGATGTGTTGCCTTGTTAAATCAGTAACAATGGAAACACGTTCTCAGGAAAGATTTGAAGTTCACAAAGAAGGCAATATTCAACAAGGAAACAACAAGAGTTACCAAAACTGTGAACAACACATCTTGGCGTTCAAGACTCAAGAAATCTATAAAGATGTGGAGTTCATCAAGATGAAGACGAGACAATCGTGCCAATAATCCAAGAGATTAATTCTTCTTTGTATTGTCTTCATTTTGTTTTGCGAAGTTTTTGTATCAACTGCTTAAGTCTAGTTCATAGAAGTTAAGTAGTTCTTACTTGTCTGCTTCGTTGAGTCCGATCAACAAAGAGCGTGAGTGAATTGTTGTGAGGAACGTTTTTGATAAAACCTTTATGGTTATTTCGCCTAAGGCTCGGAAGTTTTTAATAATATTGAAAACTTCTTAAAATTATATCTTCTTGCGTTCTTACTTCCGCTGCACATTAATATTATCAAGAAGATCAAAATAGAGTTAAGGCAATTCCAGCTTAACTCTCAAAAAGTGTTGTGTCAATCCACGGTCCTACAATTTCAATTGGCGTCATAGCCAAACACCGACTACACTGGTGGTTTGGAGGTGATACAACACCATGGACAGTGTCAATCCTAATACCAACAGGATTCCAGTTTTGGATGGCTCCAATTATGCATATTGGAAGATCAGGATGAGGTCTCACATCAAAGCTATTGATATTCGAGCCTGGCAATCTGTGATCAATGGATACTCTCTTCCAACATTACCAAGAGATGGTGAAGGTGATCTAGTACCAAAACCAGAAGCAGATTGGACAGCAGCAGAGGTAAGTCTCTATAACTCTAATGAAAAAGCTCTTAATGCTATCTTTAGTTGGGTTAATCATCACATGTTCAAGTTAATCCAGAATTGTACAAAAGCCAAACATGCTTGGGATATACTTGAATTACATTGTGAAGGAGATTATGCTGTTAAAGATTCTAAATATAGACAACTGCTTCTGCAATTTGAAAAACTTGAGATGGGAGAAGATGAAAGTGTTGACAGTTATTTTGAGAAAATTCTTGATATTGCTAACCAATGTGAAAATCTAGGTTTTGCTATGACTAATCAAGAAATGGTTTATAAAGCTATGAGAACACTGTCATCAAAATTTGCTCTCAAGAAAATTGTAATGAGTGAATCTAGAAACCTTGCTAATCTACAGTTTCAAGTCTTGATGAATACTCTTAGAGAATTTGAGATGGAGCTTGCCTCACAACCTAGCAAACATAAGGTTGTTGCTTTAAGAGGGTCTAATCTTGACAATGAAAGTGATGATGATTTTGAAATAATTTCTTCAAACTATGAGAAAATTACTAAGAAGTTCAATAAGTTGAATCTTAAAGGAAAAGGTAAAGAGAAGAACTTTAGTAATAGTTCCACAGGTTACAAGAAATTACCTCCTAAGTTTGTGAAGTACATGGCATCAAAACCTACTCCTTTAGAAGCTGATAAGTTAAAAGATATTCAATGTTTTGAATGTAAAGGATATGGTCATATGGCTAATGAATGTTCTAACACTCTTAGAAAAAAAGGAAATTCTCATTGGGTTTGTGTAGATGATTTCAATGAAGATGACTTTAGTTCTGGAGAAGCTGAAGAACAATCAGAAGAGGTTCAAACTGCTGCGCTACTCACTCAGATTGACTGGACACCAGAAGAATCCCTGAACTGCTTCGGATCTCAATGTTACCCCAACATTCAGGATCCAACATCAGAACAGGAGACCTTCTTTGCAGATTGGGATGAATTTGATTCTGAACCTTATCTTGCGTCCTACTTTGATGAAGCTAACTTTGATTATTTTCATGGCACATTGGATCTAGATGAAGAATACTTCTTTGAAGGTGAAATGTCCCAGGAGAACATCATTGAAGACCTGAAGTCTATCTATCACAAACTGCTGCTTGAGAATCACAAACTCATCAAGAGCAACAAAAGCTTGAAGGAAAAGATTGAATGCATGAAGGAAATGCTGAAACTGTATGAGAAAGACCTTGACAAAACTGAGGCTGAGCTGAAAGAGGTAAAGGTAAAATTTGAAAAAGCTGAACAAACCATTAACAAATGGAACTCTTCTACATCTCTGTTGGATGAAGTGCTGAGTATGGGAAATCAAGGTAAAAATAGTTTGGGCTATGTTGAGAAACCTCCCTCTGAAGATGTTAATTCTGCCTACTTGAAAGCTGGTTTTATCAAGGATAGCAATAACTTGAGTTGTGAAATCTCTTCCAACACTGTGAAAAGGCCTACTTTTATCTGTCAATATTGTTTTCAACCTGGTCACATTAAGCCTTATTGTAAAAAATATAAAATTGTGATTGAGAAGAAAGCAGTAATTAATAGTTGTACCAATGTTAGGAAAACCTCTGATCTGAATGTTATCCCAACATTAGGTAACAAATCTGAAGGACATAAAAGTAGAACCTGGACTGAGAAGATAAAAACTCCTAAGGTTAAAATTGTTTGCAATGTTGTCTTTTCTGTTGTTTACTCTAACCTTGCAGGTAAGTGGTATTTTGACAGTGGATGCTCAAGGCACATGACTGGAAACATTGACAACCTGAAAAATGTAATCCCTTTGACTGTTGGAACAGTTACCTATGGAGGAGGCACTAAAGGGAAAATCATTGGAAAAGGAGTACTGGATGTTGAAGGATTTCCACCACTCAAGGATGTGTTGTTGGTTGAAGGATTGAAAGCAAATTTAATTAGCATAAGTCAACTTTGTGATGACAATCTGCTAGTTACTTTTGATAAAAGTTCATGTGATGTGTTTAATAGTGACAATGTCCGTGTCATGACAGGTACAAGATCAAAGGATAACTGCTATCTTGCTCAAGATGAAGCAGAATGCTACCATGCCAAGGTAGATGAATCTGTCATGTGGCACAAGAAGTTAGGACATGTGCACTATAGGAATCTGGAGAAACTACAGAAGTTAGAGGCTCTAAGAGGACTGCCTAAGTTGACTAGCCCAGGTAAAATTGTTTGTGAAGATTGCCTGAAAGGTAAACAAACAAAAGTTGTTTATCCACCACTACAGGTACAAAGTACTAACCCTAGAACTAATAAGTGCTTTGAATTGCTACATATGGATCTCATGGGTCCTATTGAGGTTAGTAGCCTGAATGGTAAGAAGTATGCTTTTGTTATTGATTTTTCAAGATATACATGGATTAAATTTTTGAAAGAAAAATCAGAGGCATTCAACACATTCAAGATTTTGCATGCTAGTATTAAGAATCTTTATGGCACTTCTGTAGGAAGAATTAGGTCTGACCATGGAAAAGAGTTTGAAAATGTAAGTTTTGCTAATTTCTGTGAATCTAAAGGCATTTTCCATGAGTTCTCTGCACCTAAGACACCTCAGCAAAATGGTATTGCTGAGAGGAAGAATAGAACACTTCAAGAGATGGCTAGAGTTATGTTGAATTCTAAAAACCTATCTAAGAAACTCTGGGCTGAAGCTTTGAATACTGCATGTCATATTAGTAATAGAGTTTATCTTAGACCTGGTACTACTATGACACCTTATGAAATCTTGAAGGGTTTAAAACCAACAGTATCACACTTTCATGAATTTGGTATTAACTGCTATTTGCTAAAAGATAGAGATTATTTGAGCAAAATTGATCCCAAAAGTGAAAAGTGTATATTTGTTGGATATTCTCCTAATAGTGCTGCTTTCAGGGTCTACAATCCAAGATTGCATACTGTTCAAGAATCAGTGAATGTCATATTTGATGATTTAACTGTTTCTGCAGGTACTGAAGAAGTCACTGGTTCAGATGTTACTCCAACATTGGACTCAACATTGAACACAGACGCTGGAGATGCTGAACTGGAAACTGGAATCAATGTTGACTTAACACCAGAAACCCCCAATGTTAGGCCAACATCTGTGCTGTCAGATTCTGAAGATGAAGTGGTTCATGTATCCAGAAGAGATCCCCCTCTTAGAATACAAAGAGATCATCCAGCCTCTCAAGTAATTGGTCAAATTACTGAAAGAATAAGAACACGCAACAAAGAAAGGGTAAATTACAAGGATATGGCTAAGTTGTGTGTTTGTTTGTCTTCTTCATGTACTATTGAAAATGCTTCTTGTTTTGTGTCCTCCATTGAACCTAAGAATGTAACTGAAGCTCTTAAGGATAGTTACTGGATTAATGCCATGCAAGATGAACTCTTACAATTCACCAAAAACAGAGTTTGGAATCTAGTACCTAGGCCATCACATGTGAATGTAATAGGTACAAAATGGATTTTCAAAAATAAAACTGATGAGAATGGTGTAATTATGAGGAACAAAGCTAGGTTGGTTGCACAAGGTTATACTCAGGTAGAAGGTATAGATTTTGATGAGACTTTTGCTCCAGTAGCTAGGATAGAATCAATTAGATTACTTTCTATTGCTTGCTGTCTTAGAATTAAACTTTACCAAATGGATGTTAAAGGTGCCTTTCTGAATGGTTTAATTGACAAAGAGGTTTATGTAGAACAACCTAAAGGTTTTGCTGACCCTAAACATCCTGACCATGTGTACAAACTTGAAAAGGCTTTGTATGGTTTAAAACAGGCCCCTAGAGCTTGGTATGAGAGGCTAACTGATTTTCTGTTAGGCCTAGGTTTCAATAGAGGAGATGGAGATAGAACATTGTTTGTCCTTAGAAAAAGCTCTGATATATGCATTGCTCAAATATATATGGATGATATAGTATTTGGCTCTACTAACAAGTCTACTTTAGACAAATTTGTTGAGTCTATGACAGGAACATTTGAGATGAGCATGATTGGTGAGCTTAACTACTTTCTGGGACTACAAGTCAAGCAGCTGGAGAATTGTATCTTCCTGAACCAGGAGAAGTATGCAAGGAATCTGGTGAAGAGATTTGAGCTACAAGAATCAAAACCTTGCAAAACTCCTATGTCCTCTTCAGTGAAGATAACAAAAGATGGCACTGGTAGCAATGTTGACCCAACATTGTACAGATCCATGATTGGTAGTTTGCTATATCTCTCTGCCTCTAGACCTGACATCATGTTTTCAGTATATGTTTGTGCTAGGTACCAAGATGATCCAAAGCAGTCTCACTTGATTGCTGTGAAGAGGATTCTTAGATATATCTCTGGAACTTCACCTTTAGGCATTTGGTACTCTTATGACACTAACACTAACTTGGTTGGTTTCAGTGACTCTGACTGGGCAGGTGATGTGGATGATAGGAAATCCACAAGTGGGGGCTGTTTTTATTTGGGGAATAATTTGGTCTCCTGGTATAGCAAGAAGCAGAACTGTGTTTCATTATCAACTGCTAAATCAGAATATGTAGCAGCTGGCAGCTGTGTTACCCAACTTGTGTGGCTCAAACACATGCTTTCAGATTATGAGCTAGATAGTGATACACTTCTCATGTTCTGTGACAATCTAAGTGCCATAAGTATCTCTAGGAATCCTGTCCAACATTCTAGAACTAAGCATATAGACATAAGGCATCATTTCCTAGGAGATATGGTAGAGGACAAAATAATCAACATTGAACATATTGAGACAACAAATCAGCTAGCTGATATGTTTACAAAACCTTTAGATAGTGAGAGATTCTTCAGCCTGAGGAAATCTCTTGGCATGTGTGATATGTGAAAATGTTGAGAAAACCAGTGTTGTCATAACACCACTGACTAGCACTGGTATATTGGTTGTGGTGTAGTAGGTATTCTGTTGTTATTCCTTTGTTGAGTTGCATTTCTTTTTGAGTCTCATTTTATCATTGTTTTGTCATATTTGGTTTGTGTGGTTGAACTCTTTGATTAACAACTCTCTCTAGTTATCAGTTTCACATCTTTGGTTTTGAAAAGGCTAATAAAACTCTTATGTTTGTCTGAGGTTGTGATTGCCTAACATATGGAGAAGTTGGGGTACACAAAGTTCACTACTTTGATGTCTATTCAGTTGTGTCTTATTCATATGGAAGGTGTACAGGACATGTGGAGAAGTTGGGGTGCATGATGTTGACAACTTCACTGTTACTCAGTTGTGCTTATTTACATGTTTCTGTTTGTTTGGCCAAGGAACACATGAGGGTGATCCTTTCTACTAGGGTGTTTGAGGTTTTGATTTCTTACATTTAGTAGCACTGATCACTTGGTGATTCTCTTGAATGCAGGTATGCATAAGGAATTGGAGTGTTGGGGTGCATGATAAATGAATTGCCAACATTCAAGGCCTTTGTACTTGCCTAACTTGTTGCTGTTAATGTTGTTACTGGGGTGTGTGGAGTTCAGGCTGCCCTCATTCAGTTGTGACATTAACTTTGTGTTTAGCAACCTTCAGTTTTTGTTCAGATGAGTTATGAAAATAATAAAGATTTTAAAGAGATGTGACTGTGCTGGTTTGAGGAGTTTTTCATTTGTGTTTACCATCTGCCTATTTGACATTACATTGTTGCATTCACATAGAACTGCATTGTTTTCCTTTTTGTTTGTGAGTTGTGTCGGTTTAAGCTTAGGGGGAGTATAATTCATGTGTTGAGGCATACAATTGGGTGACATACTGCAGGTGACACACTGTTCTGTGACTTTCTATGATGTGGAAGTGAATTGTTCCTTGAATTCATAACTGCTTATCTTTGTGTGTTTCTTGTTATCTATGTTGCTTACTCATGATTTTGATCTGAACAATATGTCTGAGGTACTCACTTGCTATATTGGTTAAGTTTCAGATGTATTTTTGGATGTATCTCAAGCTCTCACATGAATTTGCCTTGGTAAAGCATGTACCTCCACCTTCGGTTTTGAATGTTATCAAATGTTATCCCAACATTGTGCACAGTCGCAGGTCAACATTGAAAACAGGAACTTATAAGTTTTCAGTTTTTTTCTGAAAACCGCTCTGGTTAACTGTTAATTAAATATCAAAGCTTGTGCGCGGGAAAACATAGTGGGAAAGTTTTTCATGGTTCAAATTTGGTAACTGCCCACTAACATTCATTCTCTTTCCTTAATTCACTATTAATTCAAAAATCAAAACCCTATTTTTCCTTATTTGTGCTTGCAAGGTTATTATTTGTGCTTAACTGCAAAATTACTCTCTGCTCTCAAATTCTCTCGTTTTTTCTCTCTGCAAATTCTCTCAAAACCTCTCTACTAACAATGGCAAGCAAGTCTCCCATGCAAACTCTTGCAGATGTTGCCATAGGAAGCGAACCCACTGCTGCATGCACTCGCTCACACACTAGAAGTGATGTTGCAAAAACAGTTGAGGCCCATGTTGCTGCCAAGAGGAAGGCGATTCCCTATGTGCGACGAGGAAAGAAGACCAAACAGGGAGAATCAACCTCCAATGTTGAGCCAACAGTGGAACCCACCACTCCCATCACCAATGAGCCTGAAACTGAGGTAAACACTGCTGAACCCATCCCTGAATTTGATGATGATATACCTGTTGAGGGGGAGGGTAGTGGCTCTGTTGAAAAATCTGTGGAGATATCCGCGGATGTGTCTGTTGACAAGATGGTGAGGAAGTGGATTAGGGCTCAAAAGAAAAAGAGAAAGGGCAATGGGGAGAAACTGAAAAATATGTCTGAGTCTGCTAAGGCTAGGGCTGAGGCCAGGAAAAGACAGGTTGAGAGATCAGCTAGGAAGAGGGCTGCTGATGATGAGAAGAAAGCTGAGGAAGAGAAGAAGGCTGATGCTGCTGCTGAGAGAAAGAGGAAAGGAAAGCAAGTGATGGAAGAGGAAGTAGAGGTGTTGGATGTTGAGGATGAGGAAGAAGAAGAGGAGAAGGAAGAGGAAACTGAGGAGGAGCACGATGTTGCTGCTGATGTTGGGGCAACATCAGGAACAGATGAGTACACTGATGGGCTATATGTGGTCTACCCTGAGGAGGAGGAGAACTGCTATTCTCCCTACTATCTCTCTCAAGAGTTGGAGAATAAGTGGGATGCCTTCAAAAGAAAGGAGATTCACACTGAAAGGGCTATAGAGATGGCCAGTTTCAAAGAGAACAAAGTGATGGACTTGCTTGAGGCAAGAGGACTGCAACAGTCAGTGATGGAGCTGAGTGACTATGCTCCTAAGATTGTTATGGAGTTCTACCTTAATCTCTCCAAATGGATCAGGGACTACAGATCACCAAAATTTGGAAAGGCTTGGGTGAGGGGGAGAGTCTTCAACATTGACCCCTACACCATCAACAAGATCTGTGGCTTCCCTACTACTGATGAATCTAAGGACCCTTATTATGATGATGTGATGGAAGACTTGACTGCAGGGTTGGTCAAAATCTGGAGAGATGCTCTGCCAACCACAAAACTCACCTCCCTGAGTGTTGTCTTACACAAGATAGCTTGTTTCAACTGGCTCCCAAGAAAGAATGTGACTGTACTTACCAAGGAATCAGCAATCTTGGTGTACAAAATCAAGAATGGGCTAGCTCTAAATATGGGGGAGAGGATTTTGAAGTCTATGTCTGAAGTTGCTGGAAGGAAGAATAGGATGCTACCCTATCCCTCACTCATCTGCAAAATCCTTGGCAGTCAAGGATTGAAGACAAGTGTAACTGTGGGCTGGAGGAAGAATGATACTGAACTAACAATTCTCCTAAGCTACTTGTCTGGATCAAGGGTGAGAGACCTTCCATGGAATCCACAAGGAGTGGTGAGACCAAGAACTGAGCAGAATAGGGCTAAGGAGTTTGCTGGAACTTCAGTGCCAATGTCCAAAGAAGAGGATTGCTTGATTATCACTTCTGCTTTTGTGGATCATATACTGAATTGGTATAGGGGGCAGATTGCTGACACTCAGAGGAAGATCGAGGAGAGGAAGGAACACCTCAAAGAACTGGAGGACATTGTGAAAAATTTGGAGGAACTCCCTTCTTCACAAAAAGGGGGAGAGTAGTTCCAATTTTAATTTTAGTCTTCTAGTTTTTGTTTTGTTTCTTAAGAACTGCTAATATCTTTGAACTGATGGTACATTAATCTCTATTTGGTTTTATTTGATCAAGGGGCTTGTCCTTGATATCTAGCTATGGCATGTAACTCTAAGTACTACTGGTGAACTGCTCTAATTGTTCTTAACTGCTATTCCTTGTGAAGGAACTTTTTGAACTGTTTTTCTTGTTAACCTTTATGCAGGAAACTTACTAGTTTCAATGTTGAGGCAACATTGATGAATGTTGAGGTCTGAACATATGTACATATGTGATTGTAGTGATGACCTTTATTCATGTCTTTGTTAATTTAACTTTGATTATGATATCTTGTATTAAGGGGGAGCAGTTTGGTAGTTTAATTTGTTTCTTGTTGATTATAACTTTCTGGATATAAGACTTGATTGGAACAGGTATTGGTTTTGTGAAGAAAGGCAAAAAGAGGGAGATTGAAAGTGCAGGTTTTCTGGAATCAATGTTAGACGGTACAATGTTAGACGATGTTGGGTTAACATTGGATAACATTGAAAGCCAAGAGCTTTTGCGAAAACTGTTCTTTAGTTGCCAAAATTAAGTTTTGCCTTTATTCACTCATTAATCAAGTTCCACGGTTTTGGTTGTTTATGTTTATGTCCAGAAAAGTATCTTAAACATAAGGAAGAGCGTTGGAAGATTCCTTACTTGAAGTTTCCATAATTCAAGCTAAGTTGAATAGTCAACTCACACGGTTTCAAAAGAAGGAAACAATATTGGATTCTCTGCAACTGTGATTCTTTCCAAGATTCTGCGAATTGAAGAAGATGTGTTGCCTTGTTAAATCAGTAACAATGGAAACACGTTCTCAGGAAAGATTTGAAGTTCACAAAGAAGGCAATATTCAACAAGGAAACAACAAGAGTTACCAAAACTGTGAACAACACATCTTGGCGTTCAAGACTCAAGAAATCTATAAAGATGTGGAGTTCATCAAGATGAAGACGAGACAACCGTGCCAATAATCCAAGAGATTAATTCTTCTTTGTATTGTCTTCATTTTGTTTTGCGAAGTTTTTGTATCAACTGCTTAAGTCTAGTTCATAGAAGTTAAGTAGTTCTTACTTGTCTGCTTCGTTGAGTCCGATCAACAAAGAGCGTGAGTGAATTGTTGTGAGGAACGTTTTTGATAAAACCTTTATGGTTATTTCGCCTAAGGCTCGGAAGTTTTTAATAATATTGAAAACTTCTTAAAATTATATCTTCTTGCGTTCTTACTTCCGCTGCACATTAATATTATCAAGAAGATCAAAATAGAGTTAAGGCAATTCCAGCTTAACTCTCAAAAAGTGTTGTGTCAATCCACGGTCCTACAATTTCAAAAAAGAAAAAGTGTCTCAAAGAGGCTAGAAAGGTAAGACAAGGGCTATCGGTTTGCACGATGCAAGGAGTAAGGTTGCCAACGCTATCCTTCGGACCTGAAGATCTTCAGGGAATAGTATATCCCCATGAAGACCCGCTGGTAATTACAGCAACGATAATGGGTGTTGAAATACAACGAATCCTTGTGGATACGGGAAGCTCGGTGGATGTGTTGTTTATCCCAACCTTCGGAGCTATGGGGCTAAAAAGGGTACACCTCGATCCCACAGAAATACCTTTGATAGGCTTCTCAGGAGAAACCAGCCGAACTATGGGTACCGTTATACTTCCGATGTCTTGGGGTGAAGGAGCAATGAGGCGTACTGAGCATGTGAAGTTCTGGGTCGTAGAAGCATCCTCGCGAACATATAATGCTATATGTGGAAGGCCATCTATTCACGCCTTCGAGGCCATACCATCTACCCTTCACCTCAAAGTGAAGTTCCCCACGGTGTCAGGTATTGGAGAAATCCGAGGCAACCAAATCAAGGCTAGGGAATGTCGTATGAATGCCCTACCGACAAGTGTGGAAGAAGAGCTTAGCCACCCAGGAAAGAAGCAGAAAATGGAGGAAATACGAGTTCAGCCGGTGGAAGAACTAAAACTGGTAGAACTAGAGGAAGAAAATAAGAAGGTGAAGATAGGAACAGGAATGGATCCGACAATAGAAGGGAAAGTCGTTTCCATCCTAAGGGAATACATGCACCTCTTCGCATGGGAGGGAGGCCCACCTGGAAGAATCAGCCCGAGGATATGCCAACATCACCTCAATGTCAATCCCGTCTTCAAACCTATCAGGCAAAAGAAGAGAAACATGGGCCCAGAAAGGAATAGAATTATCAAATCGGAAATACAGCGGCTTCTCGGATTACAACAAATAAGGGAAGTTATATACCCTGAATGGCTGTCCAATGTCATGTCATCGGAAGTACGATGGGAGTCTACGTGGATGACATGATCGTAAAAAGCAAGAAAGCAGAAAGTCACCCGAAGGATTTACAGCAAGCTCTAGCTATCATGGATAAGTTTGGCATGAAAATAAATCCCAAGAAGTGCTCTTTCGGGATCAAATGAGGGAAATTTTTGGGATATATGGTGACAGAGAAAGGAATAGAAGTCAACTCGGAAAAAGCCAAAGCCATCGTAGAAATAAAATCCCCCAGTACGATAAAAGAAGTGCAAAGGTTAACAGGAAAAATGGCGTCACTCAGTCGATTCATATCACGGTCAGCAGAGAGGGGTCTGCCATTCTTTAAGATATTAAGGAATGTGAAAGATTTTCGATGGAATCCAGATTGTGAAGAAGCATTCAACAATCTGAAAGATTATCTGGTGAGTCCTCCGTTACTAGTCAAACCTGAAACAGGAGATAAGTAATTCGTATATTTATCGGCTGGGGAAGAAGCCGTAAGTGCAGTGTTGGTGAAGGATAAAGGTGGTGATCATCGTCCTGTATATTATGTCAGCAAGACCTTACAAAGCGCAGAAAAGAATTATGTGCAAACAGAGAAGCTAATATTAGCCCTCGTAACAGCGGCTAGAAAGCTAAGGGCATACTTCCTAACATATCATGTGACGATACTCACCAAATATCCGTTAAGAGCCATACTCAATCATCTAGAAACATCAGGACGAATGGTAAAGTGGGCAATAGAATTAAGCGAGTATAGTTTGTCATACGCCCCACGACCAGCCATCAAAGCACAGGTTTTGACTGACTTTGTAGTAGAAATGAAAGAAATGAAAGATGAGAAGATACCCACATTATGGCATGTGTATGTAGACGGATCATCTGTCGAAACGCATGGGGGAGCGGGAATAGTCCTGAAGAATTATGAGGAGGAAGAAACTCTATGTTTTGTTGTCAGAATTAGTTACCCCTTGTCTAATAATGAAGCAGAGTACGAAGCCCTCTTGATCGGGATGAGGCTAGCCCTGGAAGGAAACATCAGTCGAATGGTGATCCACAGTGATTCACACCTAATAGTGCAACAAGTCATAGGAGAATTCGAAGTGAAAGAAGAACGATTGAAAGCCTATGCCCAAACAGTTCGAAATAGGCAAAAGCTATTTGAAGAATTCCAGTTAAGGCAAATTCCTCGTCTGGAAAACCAAAAAGCAGATGCGTTATCCAAGATAGCAACTCAATCTGTGGTCGGAACACGACGAATTACTTTACTACAAGTTGTGGCCTCAGAAAAGCAAGAGCCTCAGGAGGACACCAACACCATCGTGGCCCCAGTAACAACAGGATGGATGTCAGATATTGTCGCCTACTTAGAAGATCCCACACAATATTACGATGACGACAAGGAGAGACAAAGGATAGAAAGGAAAGCGGCGCGTTACTTCCTGCATAGAGGAGTGTTGTTTTGACGATGCTACTCTAATCCTCATACTCGATGCCTAAACAAGCAGGAGGCGTTGGGAGTAATAAAAGAAATGCACGAAGGAACATGTGGGAATCACTCGCAAGGTGCTAGCATGGCCAATCGTATCTTAAGACAAGGATATTATTGGCCCACGATGGTTCAAGATTGCCAAGAATACGCGCGCAAATGCCCAGCATGCCAAGCCCACGCTTCGCAGATCCATCAACCGGCGGCCCCGTGGGAACCAAATCTACTAGCATGCCCCTTCGCCAAGTGGGGGATAGACTTGGTCGGGCCCTTGATGCCTAATCCAAGGCAGAAGCGATATCTGATAGTAGCAGTAGATTATTTCACAAAGTGGGTAGAAGCAGAGCCGATGGCCAGAATTACAGCTGGTGCGGTTATCAATTTCCTATGGTGAAATATACTATGCTGGTTCGGAATTCCTCGATACCTTGTAAGCGACAATGGGCTCCAGTTTGAAGATAAGCAGGTAGAAGATTGGTGCAAACACTGGGAAATTAAGCATCATTTTGCTTCCGTCGGATATCCCCAAGGTAACGGGCAGGTTGAAAGAACTAATCGAACCCTGCTGAAGAGCATTAAGGCTAGGTTGGACAACCATAAGGAACGATGGGTGGAAGACATTACGGGTGTGCTGTGGGCATATCGCACGACCCCTAGTTCAGCCACTGGAGAAACGCCGTACAGCATGGCCTACGGTTGTGAAGCTGTAATCCCGCCAGAAATTGTAACGGAAAGTTGGAGAATCCGAGAATATGAGGAGGTTAGTAACAGCTCTAATCTGGCCTTAGCTCTGGACTTGTTGGAAGAAATGAGGCATCGGGCCTCAATACGAATGGAAGGGTACAAAGCTCGAATGGTCAAACACTACAACAAAAATGTCAAGTTTAGGACATTCCAAGTTGGAGATCTAGTTCTTAAGTGGGTAGGAGCATCAAAGAATGTTGCTAAGTTGCAGCCCAAATGGGAAGGACCATACAGGGTAAGCAAAATCATTGGACCCGCCACTTATCAGCTAAGTACTCTTGAAGGTATCGTATTTACCAGAACTTGGAATGCATTGAATCTGAGAAAATATTATGCCTAATATCTTGTAACTATGGAACTAATGTAAATATAGAAGTCACACCAGTGTACATGTAAATAAGGTCGTCATAGGAATAAAGATGGCTTTTATTTATATACCCGGAATTCGTACACAGATACAAACACAATTCATTCCGATCTCACCATCCAACACGACTAACTTACATACACACATTAAATGTGGCTGGACTTGAATAGATCACGAGATGCCTACGTATCCTCGGGTAAAGGAATCAAGCCACTCGTAGTTCGATCCGCATGCACACTCGCATACATAATATACATAGGAAAAGATTAGTTTTACATAGGACGCTTTCCCTCTCGGATGAGGCGACGGCGCTGTTCTTCTGAAAAGTCAATAGGATCCATGATAGTTACTGATGGAACTATGGACCTTTGGAGAGGTACAGAATGACCTGTAATACTAGAGGAGGTGTTGATCTCGAGATCCGGAAGATCCAAATGGGAAGGAAAGTTTGGGAGTGCCCTCACTGACTCTTGACAGATTCGAAAACCCATCAAAACCATCTCCCGCATCTCTACGCGCAAAGTTGCCCTTATTTATTCTAGACTCGGAGCTGCTAAAGTGGCTTCTGCACGAGCAATCATCACAGCCACCTCATGAGAATTTTCTAAATTCGACAACTTGGTTGCCAACGAATCTCTCTCAGCTATCAGTGAAGAAATCAAGGCATCGGAAGTGCGACTTTGATTTAACAAGTTAGTTACCCGATCCTCCAACTCTTTGGTACGCTCGCGTTCCAAAATAACCAGTTGGTTCATATCCAAGGCAGCATCCTGAGAGTCCTTCAGTAAGGCTTCCAAAATCCCTTGATCAGAGTCATACTGAGCTTGCAGACTAACAATTCGATTACGTGCGCTAGTTAAATCCTTCTCCAAATCGGCTAGATATCGGAACAAGAAACCGACATTGTTGGATGAATATTCATGCTGCGAACCAAGGGTATCCGCAATTAAAAACACCTGTAAAGGGTAAAAAGAAATTAAGTAACTATAAAAAACTCATAATGAAAGAAACGTGAACATAATATACCTCACATAAATTGCGGCATAATCTGTCCCGAATAAGATCCATCGGAACAGAACCCAGAGCTTCGCAATCGGCCTGATTCAACAAGCCACCTAAGAAACGCCGATAGTAAGAAGCATCAGAAGTCAGCATAGGAAAGTCATTACGGAAGTCTTCTGTAGCCACACCACTCGGATCCTCACCCAATGGTGGAAGCATTCTAGGAGGAGAAGGAATCACACCACCAGGACTTATGGACGGAACGATCGGAGTATCACCATCCATTACATTGACCGAAGGGTCGTGAAACGATCGGACGGCCAGGGTCAAAGCGAGAGGAGATGGAGCATCAGAATTCACATCTAGATCGGGCAAAACAGGATCCTTAAAAAGTGCATCAATAGAAGGAACATCAGAATTCCACAAGGAATCGGGTCGCGAAGCCATCAAAAGGTCATCAGAATCAAGATGGCGATCGGTGGAGTCATGCTCGGCGGATGAGCTAGAACTGTCAGAATATTCCGGGAAGAAAGCCAGGGGCCCAAGAATTTCCTCAGGATAACGCCTGATGACGAATCGTTCCATTTCAGATCCTAGAAAGAGGACCAAAAGGTTAACTATCAAAACATGACAATAATACTCCTGAAATAAGTAACTAGACTTACGAAAAGCAGGGTTTGAGTGCAAAGGCATCGGAGGAATATTCATTTTCTCCACTCCGTGTTGTAAACCAGCCATAGCTAAAGCAGACGAGTTCGCTAAAATAGAGCACACGTCATAACTACCCGAAAACAAACCAGTGGAAATTAGATACGTCATCTCTCGTACCGCAACCTTAGGACGAGGGAGCACGTATCCCAAACCCCATCGTAAAGGTACACCCCACACCTCCCCAGAGGAACTCCTTGGCTTAATAAAAAAATATCTCTTCTTCCAGTCCGCCACAAACGCCAGGCGTCGGGGTACATTGAAGCCTCTCCGCTGATCACAATGGACTAAACTAAAAAAGGGAAGACCGTTGGGACAAGGGCGTAGAATGAAAGCAGCACCTACCCGATAGGGAGTTAGGGGTACATTCAAGAGATTGCAACAGAGAATGAAACCCACCAAATGACGAAATGAGTTAGGAGTCAGTTGACTAGGGCAAATCTGCCAATAGTGAAATAGCAATTGTATGAAAGGATGGAAAAGAATGCGCAAACCACATCGAATTTGCTCAGAATATAGAGTTAGGTAACCTAAGGGAGGCTCGAAAGCCCAATGAAAAGAACGAGGAACAATGATATTTTATTCATCCGGATTCAAACCATATTCCCGCAACATGTGAAAGATGGACTCTTGTGATTCAACGCTTCGGCAAGAACCTACTCTACTCCCCTCGATCATAGCGTTAACGTTCAGGGTAGAAGTGTTAAAAATAGAAAGACTATCGAGAGGAAGATATGGTTCCCGACGGAGGAATGTGAGACGCTGCACTTGAGTCAGATCGAGATAAAGGTGCTCGACGCACAGCAGGAGAACTCCGAAAAATCAGGGACAAACCGCCCACTGTAGGCCTAGCCCTCGCATTCCCATTTGAAAATTCATCTCGAGCATGCTGGGGGGAAGATCTATCAGAGGATGATGATGACCCATAGGTGAAGGGAGGCATTGTGACAAAGTGTGGAAAATAGTGAAGAAATTACGCTTACTATGATAAAATGTGAAACCAACTAAGAACAGCAAAGTGATGAAAGCAAGATTCTTCAATAAGAAGACAAAGAAGAACTTTTGGCTGAGAAAGATGAAGATTGGAAGGTTATTTATAGGAACATTTGGAAGATAATCGTATGATACGTGTTAAAAGAAAGAAAACACCTGGACCTATCGGAATTCATGCAAATGGTGATAAAGACACGTAAGAGAATGTCAATGATAATGGCAGACATTCTCTGAAACTCAGCAGAAGAGGCAAAGCAGGAAAAAACAAACTTGCAGAACAAATAAAGAGAATACGGACAAAAAAGATGCTTAATAATTCATATGGTGAGAAATATTCATACATTCATCCGATGAAAAGAAAAAACTTGCCCAAAGTGCATTACAAGTTAAAAGACAAAAATTAAATAAATCAGTTACAAAAGAAACTAAGGGGAGAGCCTAAAAGCAGCGATTCGAGGGTTGAGATGAAGAAGGCGGAAGACCAGCAGAAGGAGCAGGAGAAGGAGCGCGGCCGAGTAACTTTTGGTAAGCCTCGTGAGCTTCTTGGGACGAGGGCGGGCGCATCATCAAGGCCTGAGGGTTTAGTCTTCTCCAGTTCTCAGGATGGGAGAACAGTCTATCCTCACGGCATTGGTTGATGCAACCAAGATACCCGAGTAAAAAGTTACCCAGTAGATGACTCTAATGCCTCTGTTGATACTTTTCCTCGCAATGCTTCTGAACTTCATCCTTTGTAAGAAGGATAGCCCCAGATAGCTTCTCTTCCCATATCTCAGGGGAAAGAAATCCCGAGGGAGGAGAGAGTTTCTTCAACTCTTCTTTCAGCCGATTATATTGACTGTGGAGAGTAGAAACTTCCTTCTTTAGGCTGTTCTCCAATTCCCCCCATGAACTCTTCTCAGCTGAAAGCATAGAAAGCTCATCCTTCAACTTCTTACACTCGGAGGTGCGCGCGGTTAGGGTATTTTTTGTCTCGTCCAACTTGGACTCCAACAGTTGCTCCCTCACAAGACTTTGGGCATAGATCTCCCGAAGGCTCTTCACTTCATCTTCAGCTTTTTTCAAAGCTTTGTTTTGAGCAGCTAGCTTCTCCATAGACGACTGCCCGATCGCTTGAGCAGCATCCACCTCTCGCCAGATGGAGGGAATAATCTTGGGAACCTAAAAGGACATAAGGGATAAGTTTAGAAATATGAAATTAAAAGCCACGACGAAGAAAGGTAACAGAAAAGTTTACCATTGCAACCATCCATTCAGAGAAGAATCGAGCAGTGTGTTCGTCATGGTGGGTCGCCGCCGAGGTGGCATTCAAATACCGAGTAACGATATCGAAAGCCGTACTCAAATCTGAATCGCTAGGTCTTGCGCTAGACTCTGCTTCAACCCCTGTGGTGTGGATGAAGAAAGGAGAGCCAGTCGGAGTAAAGCGACTAGAGAAGGGCATCCCCTCGAAGTAAGGGAGGGTCGTCGCAGAGGTCCCGGCAGGAGTCTCCAAAGGCGCATTCCATACGTGCTTCTTCACCAAAGAGGGCAACAGTTCGTCTAATAACTCCACATTGATTGAGTGAGGAGGAGCTGGAAGAGAAGGTTCGGAAACGTTGCCCTCGGGAGCGAGACCTTCAAAGGAAAAGAAGTCATCAATGGATAAGTCCTGATGACCCAAGGGCTGGTGCTGAGTATCCGAGGGCAAAGTGCCTGCTCAAAAGTAAACAAAAGTAAACACACAAGCCAAGCATAAAAAGTAGAAGCTAATAAAAAGTGAGAAAAGTTAACCTGCTCGAGCGTCTTCGTTCTCACTGTCGATTAGAATGGCCTTCTCTTTGTCAGCTGCGAAATAATACAGAAAATGAATTACATGTAACGAAGATAAAGGAAAAATGTAAAATCCTTGCTATATACCTGAAGGAGAAGGAACAGTGGTGGAATCAGGTTCTTCTTGAGCAATACTTGCTTCTTGAGAAGGTTGTGAGGGTAAGGAGGAGTCTCCCACAGGCTGCGAAGGAAGAATAGGGACATCTTCCATAGCTCTATCAGGTTGAGTAGGAGACGAGGGCAAGGAAGATGAGGCATCACAAGTGATAGGAGCCTCGAACATCTCCTGAACAACTGTGGTGTCAACAGCGTCCTTTTGAAGGCCATCGTCACCGATGCCGGGCTCTGCAGATTTCTGAGAGGTAACCCCATGAGACTCATCGGGGTCAGAATCCTCGTTCGACAATTGAGAATCGTCGTCCGAGGGCAGCACAACCTTCTTGGATCCCTTACCCTTCGCACGAGAAGTAGCAATGCGAGGAATATCAGTAAGTGAGAAAATGTCGAGTATAAATGATAAGTGCATGAATAAAAAAGGTAATCATTTAACTCACCAAAAGTGGACCGAGTGTCATCGGAGAGACAAATTAGCGCTTTCCCCACGAGAGAAGCCTCTAGGGGAGCCGTCGTATTTAGCCTTGTCGTATCGTACAAGGGCAAAAAATGTGCAGACTTCACCATGGCGGAGGCATCGAGAGCCGAGGTGAAGGAAGTGGAAGGATCCACTTTGTATGAAGTGGCCTCGGGTTGACGCCAAGAATATGGAAAATCCCACTTGCTCACAACAGGTTTGATAAAGATAAATTTATCTTTCCAACTGCTGTAGGATAAAGTAGTCCCTACGACTACTTTCTTCTCTTGGTCTCGATGAGCAAAGAAGTACGAAGGATGACCAGTAGAGGAAACGCTAACAGTAAAAATTGAAAAAAATCTCCTCACGGTACACTCAACCCCCATCGATAGGCACCAAAATACAAAGGAGGCAAGAATGGTAAAGCTATTGAGTGTTAATTGGCTAGGGCAGACGTCACAATCTTTAAACACCTCGCAATAGAAAGGAGGGTAAAAGGATCGAAGACCCGCGCGTACCTGAACTAGGTAAAGTGTAACGTAGCCATCGGGAGGAGCATTCCCCATATCGTCCTTCGAAGGAATTTCCCGAAGGATGTTCAGAGATGAAACTCCGAAATCACGAAAGAAGTTATCGACTTCTCCCTCAGTAATTGTGCTCGCAATGTTCTCTACCTCCTTGTAACGGCGGTTACCCTTTGGTTTCATTAGGGCATCAGAAGCATCAATGGCGGCGGAAGATTTCCTTGATCGTTTGGAAATCCGCACCGGTTCACCTTCTTTAGCAGCGAAAACCTTGCCCTTCCTCTTACGGCGATAAGTCTCAATTCTGGAGGGATTACTCTCCGGTGGCACCGCCACCGTGACGGCGGTAGCATCCTCTGTAACAATCAGTAGAGCAGTCGGGGCGGAGACAGATTCCAATGGAGGCGCAAGTAGAGCATCATTGACATTAGTGGTAGCAATAGACAAAGGGAGGGTGGTTTGAGTTTCGGCCGCCATGGTACAGAGAATTGGAGAACAAGAAGAAAGGAATGCTTTTCTGCTCAAAATAGTTTAAGAAGAAAGGGGTGGCGAAGATAAGTGAGGAGAGAACAAAACGAAGTAGCTTATATAAGAAGCTAGGCGGTGTAAGTGGGAAGTTAATACACACCCGCATTAAAAGGCGCGACTTCCCAAAAATAAAATAGCTGTTACAAACCTTTGGGCTTCTCTCTCATTAATGCAAAATTAATCGTGTCCAACTCCCCACGTTCACCGAGGGCTAAATTAATCTCTGATGGCCATCTTATTCTAAGTTCCTGTTGATTACCTATAACACACCAGGAACTGGGGGGACTGGTGTAAACCCATGGGTTTAATTTACAGCCATCGGAATATATGATCATCGAGGGGCAAGGAGATTTTTACCCTCGGAAGATAAATTGTTTATCTGTATAAGATAAACTCCGATGAAGCACGGATTACTACACTCACAGAGCATCTGATGCTAAAGGCACTACCAGTCTTGGATGACTCTATGATGCCTAATAATCGTCGATGCTTTAGTCAGTGAACAATCCTAAGGAACAGTAGCGCACGATAAGGATGTTCCCTCCACGATGGCTACCCACTTCAGTGATATATCCGGGTATATATCCCAATGACTCGATGGCATAGGAATACTCCCGAAAAGGAGAATATGCTCTCTCCGATGGGTATTTACCTCGATGGTACATCTGCAAATAAAACTTAGTTGTTCGATGGCATAGCTACAACAGGCCTGAAGAATTCATAACTCCGATGGCAAATCATCCGAGGGCTCCCAGAAGAAGAGCTTCTAGAACAAGAGGACAGGTGTCGACATACAAGACATGCCAGCCTAGCATGGACCAGGTGTCGTCATCGGAACAACTCCACAAATAAAAGGCTAACCAGATGTCAGTATAGGTTGCAACGCATCAGCATAAAATGAGTTGGAAGACAACTGTGTAACTGATGAGTTAGCACTAAAACAATCTCCATTTGCCACCCAATGTGTAGCATGCGATGGAAAGAGGGCTATAAATACCTTCACTTTGTAAAACAAAAGGGGACAGACACTTTTCACTCTAGATATTATCTAAAAAACAGATTTCTAGATTAAGTATTCATAGAAAAAAAAATCATAGATAAAACTTTATCTCCCTTGGCTTCTTGTATGATCTTAATTACCGACTATCCGGGCAAGGCGTTCCTCGAATAAAAAATACAAAATTACTCCGATGAGTTAACAATTATGATTTAAATTATTATTGATTGGACTCGTGATTTAATTGTAAAAATAAAATTATTAACTAATAATCCTATTGTTACATAATTAATCAATTTGAAAATTACCTTGTTATTGATTACATTGCATAAAACAAATTTTGAAAACTTTAAACTTCAGTTGCAAAAACATAGTGTAAATTTTGTTAAAACATATATGATCGGTTCAACTACTGGTTGGACCGGTCCGACTAACTGAACCACTAACCAGTAGCCTCATCGGCTCAGTGACTGGTCCAGTTCTAAAACACTACGTTCAACATAAGCTTGAAATTGCATAAAAGTTGTCTCAACATCAGATTTTAGTTTTAAGGGAAACAGTCAAATTAAATGTGTGCAATCATCAAAAAATGTAAGATAGTAACGAGCGACAGTAGTTGAAGCAACAGAGCCAGGTCCCAAGCATCACTATAGACTAAATCTAAAGGATGTTGAGAATGTGAATGCATATGTTTAAATTGTAAACGACAACTTTTAGCCTATTGACAATTTGGACCAAAAAGTGTGTGTTTTATTTTCTGCAACTGGAATATTTAAATTAGAAAGAACTCGAGACACGACATGTAAGGACACGTGACCAAGACGTTTGTGCCAGTCTTGGAAAGAAACTCGAACAGCGGAATAGGCAGAGGGCGGCATGGAATGGTGAGGAGAGAATGAGTATAATAAGCCATCCTTAAGTTGCCCTCTATGAAGGATGCTTCCCGAGTAGTCCTTAACAAGAAAAAAAAAGAATTGTGAAATTCAAAGTAAACAACATTGTCACGACAAAATTGATGAATAGAAAGTAAATTCTTTTTGATATCAGGGATAAGTAAGACTCGATTGAGAACAAAAGACTGAGACGGAGAAGAGATAATAGAAGAACCAATCTTGGTGATTTTCAAACCTTTGCCATTACCAACTTGTATCTGACCGGATCCATTGTATTCTTTGTTGTGAAGGTTAAGATTATCCATCTCAATGGCTAGGTGGTGAGTAGCTTCAGTATCGGGATGCAGTTGTAGTCGGAGGCAGACTGAGAGGTGGCGACCATAGCTTGCGGTGATCTGGTTACGGCATTTTCCTTGTAGGAAATATCAAACATGTGATAACATTTTTTGGAAGTATGTCCAGGACATATATCTCCACGACTACTATTACCCTGATAGTTTTTGGTAAAGGAGGATTGGTACGAATTCTTACCACCACGAGAAGTACGCCCCCTGTTGCGATAGGCTCGACGACCTGAGAAAGATTGAGTGTTGTTACTGCGAGTAGCCACATTGGTCGAGGGGTGGGGAATCAGAAAATATGCATTGTGAGCATAAATTTGAGACTCAGTGGTCAAGAGTAATGCATAAACCTCCTACAAGTTCAATGTGTCTTTGCGGAACGCAATTATTAAAACTAGTGAGTCATATTCATGACCAAGTCCTGCCATGAGATATGCAAAAATCTCATCATGGAGAAGAGGATGGCCTACAATAGCCAATTCATCAAATATCTTTTTAATATGAAAGAGAAAAAAAATAGTGGCAGAGAAAGCGCTCTAGTTATGTGCGAAGATGCATGACACGAGCTTTGGACTGAGATGCACAGCTTTTTTGAAGAGCACACAACACTTCTCGGGAGGTTTGACAATTGGTGATTTGGGCAATTATGGGTGTGGTTAAAATGAAATTGATACTGAGAATCAAAGCATCTTAGGGTACCCAATGTGCGTACGCGGGATTGGGGCTAGCAGTGGATGAACCACCGATTTCAATTATTTTTGGAGGTGTTGTTATGGTGTCATCAATGTAACCAAATAGGTCTAGGCCTTTAAAATAGGGAAGTAATTGAGCTCTCCATGTGAGGAATTTATCATAAGACAATTTTTCTAAGTTGAAAGGTGATGGAGCTATTAGAGGAGGAATATTTGAGTTTGAACTCATGACGTTGGTTTACTGGCTCAATATGATACCATGTAGAATTTATACAAGGAAGAGTATTGTATTTATTTTCACATCTGAACTATGTAACTTTACATCATATTTATACAACTCATAAAATCCGATCTATAAGATATTATACTTAAAATCTAGAATGTTGATCACGGAGGATCTCTTGATGAGTTATCCAAAGGTTTGACTAATGACTTATCTTTATCCAAGGATCTTCAACAGTGAGGACATCCACAAGTTGATCCTTTGTGTTGATATGAGACACCATGATGAGACCCTTAGCTACATATCACGTACAAAATGTACATCTAACGCAATATCTTTCATGTGGGAATGAAGAATGGGATGTAGAGAAAGATGTGTGGCACCGATACTGTCACAAAATACTGTAGGCTTGGCACTAAGAGGAACATGAAGTTCTGAAATAAGATGTTGAATCCATTGAACCTGCAAAGAAGTGGTGGCAAAGGCATGATAGTCGACCTTCATGGATGAACGAGCGACTACACGTTGCTTGTGTGAGGCCCATGAGATAGGGTTAGAGCCAAGGAAGATGAAAAATATGGATGAGGACATATGATCATTTGGATCACCCGCCCAATCAGCGTTAGAGTAAGCATGAACCGAGTGGTGATGAAACAACTTGAGCAATATGGTTGACAGGGAAGTCAATGTCTAGACAATTGAGTGATACGTATTGGAGTTCACCGATTTCTTGACAGTAAAGGTGCGCATCACATGGCGATGAGGAGAGTGGAGGATTCGTGGTGGACATGGGCGTAGAGATAGTTTTTGCGACATCCCTCTTGTGTCAAGTAAGAAGGTCTTGAACGTATTTGTGTTGGGAGAGAAGGACGTCAGTCGAACACGAAATAGCTTCAACTCCCAAGAAAAATGAGAGAGAACCAAGATCCTTGAGAGCAAAAGTTGCAATAAGTTAAACAATAAACTTGTTGATGAGCAATGTATTGTTGTTGCCCGTTAAGATAATATCATCCACATAGACGAGGAAAAAAACATCGTTGGAGCTTGGTGAAAAATAAATAAGGAACAATCGAATTTGGACTGAAAAAAGTCGAGAGCCAAGATAGACGTGCAAAGAGCACAAAACCATTCGTGGAGAGCTTACTTGAGGTCATAAATGGACTTACGAAGACGACAAACATGGCTCGGTTGAGATGGATCAAGAATCCATGAGGTTGTTGCATGTAGACAACTTCACTAAAAGTGCCATGAAGAAAGGCGTTACTTACATTGAGTTGTCAACTATTCCAGGAATTGGAGACTGCGATGGAAAGTCCAATGAGAACCATAACGGGCTTGACGACTGGACGAAAGATTTCAATATAATCATGCCTAGTCGTTGATGAAAGCCTTTTGCAACAAGGCGAGCCTTGTATTTGTCAATGGTGTCTTCGGGATGCGTTTAATGCGGAAAACCCATTTTCTGCGAACAAGAGACAATGTGACAAGGCACGAGATCCCACCTGATGTAAGATATTCGAGCATTGTACTCTTGTGACATGGCGAGATGTCATTTGGGATCTTACATGGCATTTGAGACACACAGATGGGCACTTGTGGTCGTTAGAGCCTTAGGTTTAAAGATGTTTTTTTAGCTCGAGTGATCATAGGGTGAGTGTTCAAAGTCGGGGCCAATGCAGATGGAGGAGAGGTAGACTGAGGCGGAGTAGGATCACGACGCAGTGGTTGTGGGGGTGGCGGTGGCCATGAGGAATCCTAAGAAGGATGAGAACCTGTGGAGCCAGGGGTGATGATGGCGGCAATAATTTGAAGACCAGCTGCGAACAAGTCGGAGAATAAGGCAAGGACGCCGAGATGGAGGAGAACGAATGTATATGTTCACAAAAACAAACATGTTGAGAGATGAATAGAAGGTTCGTGGAAGTGTTAAAACACTTGTATGCACTTTGAAAAGTGGAGTAACCGAGAAATAAGCACGACCGAGAAGGATAAGCAAGCTTCCATTCACATAAGGCTCGAGCCACGGATAACATACGCACCCATAAACCCAAAGTTTGAGATAGTTAGGAGCCTTGTTGGAGAGAATGGAGTATGGAATAGTGGACTTTAAGACAGAGGATGGCATGCGGTTAATAAGATAATCCATCATTTGGAAAACAAATGACCAATAGGAGCTCAGAAGATGAGCACAGTGAAGAAGCACACGGTCAGTTTCTACAATGTGACGATGGCGGCGTTCAGGTAATCCATTTTGTTGGGGCATATGAGGGCCCGTTGTGAGCCAACTTATATCGTTAGATAAAAAGTACTTTTTAAGAGTTATGAATTCTCCTCCATTATTACTATAAAAGTTGACTATGTTGTGTCGAAATTGTTTTTCCGCGAATGCCTTAAATTGGTAAAATATAGTGTGCACCTGAGATATTGTAGTCATAGGAAATAGCCAATAATAACGACTAAATATGTCAACAATGAGAAAATAGTAGTGAAAACCATGAATAGAAAGCTCAGTAGGACCCCAAACGTCAACAAAAATGTAATGTAATGGATGAAAGCAACAAATGAAGTATCCAAAAATGGAAAATGATGCGATTTGCTGACCGAACAATCGTTACAAAAATGACCCTTCGCAGAGGCTTTGTTACTAAAGGGTAAATTAAAACTAGAAATTAAAAGAGAAGTCATCTTGGGAGTTGGATGCCCTAGCGAGAGTGTGAAACAGTTGTCATAGTCCTAACACCAAGCAAAGAAAACTTATCTGAACTTCGAAGATAATGAGAAGGTGGTCGGATGTGATACGTTCCATTAGTCGGTTGCCAGAGTGTCCCCCGAAGTTCGGTCCTTAACACAAAAGTAATTAGGAAATAATTTCAAGGAAATGTTGTATTCACTAGTGAATTAATGAACATATAATAAATTGCGCAATGTAGAAGGAACGCATAGGACATTATTCAGACAAAAATTACAAGATAGAAATTGAATAAACGAAGTACCAGTGTGGGAGATAGGCATGCACGTATCATCAACAAGTTGGACTTCATCAGTGTTGTCGTATTCCGAATAATAAGAAATAGTGTTCAAATCCCATGTGGGATTGTGGGACGCGACGGAGTTGACCATCCATGAGTTGAAGGGAGAACGGTTAGGGGCAGTGAGCGACGTATGAGAAACATTGGCAGTCAAGTTAAGCGAATTTTGAAGTTTATGGCATCGGGATGCGACGTGGTCAGACCAGAACTGACAAATCACATGTTTGCTAGTGGGCTGATAATTATTACAATAATTAGAAGTGACATAACCAGACGACTTTCCACGACCACGAAAAAGGACCATGGCCGCCACGATGATTGTCGCGCCCATAGAGGGTGCGTTGCGATGAGGAGTCACAGCCGGATGAGAGGATGGTCGTGTTGGCAGTTCCAACCAGTGTAGAAAAATCAGTTTTAAAACACCAAAGATTGGATTCATGAGTAACAAGAGCGTTTTGAAGTTTGGCAAACGTGAAGGGATGTTCACAAAGACGGATGGATGTGGCGATCTCGCGGTAGCTGATGTCAAGTCCATTGAGGACGTAAAAAATGACATCATTGGGATTGAGAGGTTGATCAAGCATGGTGTTTTCATCAACATTTGCTTTAATGTCGGTGAGATACTATGTGACCAAACGAGAGCCGAGGGAGGCATTGTTCAAAGATTTTTTTTTAGCGCTATATTTCAGGTGTGATCTAGACGTGCGAACACCATAATCAGGTAAACCCATGCTTTCGAAGAAGTCTTGGTAGAGCGAGTCAATGGGGATAGTGTCAAGCGGTATGGAACCGATGAGGGTTGTAAGAATGAGTTGATCTTGCTGAAACCATATCAAATAGCCCGCAGTTTCAGACGGATTGGGGCAAGGATGCCTGCCTTGAAGGTAACCAAGTAGGTTGAGGATGTTGAGTTGGACAACAACTTGATGGCGCCAAGATAGGTAATTGGTGGTGGTGAGACGAAGAGTGGGGTGGTGATGTGATGTGACCGGCACAATGGTGGTAGATGGGCTACGTGTGTGAGCCGCGGGACAAAGAAGGCAGAAGAACTTGAGTCGGAGTGTTGAGAGACGGCCGACATGATTTAAAGTTAAAAGGGATGGTGACGGATAGGATGGAAGAAAAAAAATTGTTGGATTATGACTGACAGTATGATACCATGTAGACAATTAAAATTGTGTTTATTAAACTTGGCTTATTTTACAATGACTATAGTATCACCTAATATATACAAGACTTAACTAGTTAACTTGTGAAGCAAGAAAGGAATAAGTTACAATCTTACATTTACAAGAAACTGATCAAATAAAGGAATAATTACAGTTGCACCCCCTCAGGTTTAGTGTAATTACAAGTACCTCTCCTCATGTTTGGAAAATTACAATCACCTCCCCTCCAACACAAAAGTATAAGTAGACTTATTAGTTAATTTAAGGGATTTAGAATATTTTCATTTTGAAAGTAATTGTTAAATATCAAAATTTATTAAAATTAACACTAAAATATATTTTATCCAATTATATAATTAATATTATTACTTATCTTTTAAAAGAAATTTAAAAAATATATATATGATACGTTACATTATCTTTTAAATCTTTATGTGTCTAAAACTACTATTTGTGCAAGAATAAAATGTGCATTCCTTAATGGTGGACAAAATAATTATGTGTTTTATGTGCCTTAATATTTTCCATGTTGTATATATACTTTTACACAAATATTGTATTAAATATTTAGATAATTTGTGTTATTAGTCTTATTATGACGAGCGTTTAAGATCTGTTTCCTAAAATACTGAAAGGACAAAAAATAATATACTAAAATTTGCAATGTTACGTTTGTGAAAATTGTCTACTGGAACTTGTGAAAGCAACTATAAATCTATAGTACAGTTATAGTCAAAGTTATTAGAATACATGCACATGTTCTTTTTTTTTTTCGTAAACAAAGAAACTAAACAAACGTAATAATAATAAACTAAATAAACAAAACTACATCAGTATGAAGCAGACTCACAATTAATTTTCCACCATTAAAACATGCACATTTTATTCTTGCACCAATAGTAATTTAGGTCATAAAAATTTAAGAAATAATGTAACGTATCTTATAGTTTTTGTTAATCGCGTATTTTTACAAAAAAAATTGAAAGATAATAATATTAATTATATAATTGGACAAAAGATATTAGTGTTAGTTTTAATACTTTTTAAAATTTATCAATTACTTTTATAACGAAAATATTCTAAATCTTTTAAATTAATTAATAAGGGTAAATTGAAACTCCACTTATACTTTTGAGTTAGAGGAAGGTGAATGTGATTTCCCAAACTTGAGGAGAGATACTTGTAATTACACCCAACCTGGTGTAACTGTAATTATCCCTAATATCAATTTTATATAATTTGATAAAATATATCTTAGTGTAAGTTTTAATACTTTCTATAAAATTTATCAATTACTTTTAAAACGAAAAATATTCTATCCTTTAAATTAATTGATAAGGATAAAATTGAAATTTCACTTATACTTTTGAGTTGGAAGGGGAAGTGATTGTGATTTTCTAAACATGAGGATAGGTACTTGTAAGTACACCAAACCTCAGGGAGTGCAACTATAATTATCTCTAAAATAAAATTCTCTCTTTGAAAGACGGAATCGGATCAAAAGATTCCTTTGGAAGACGGAATCGGATCAAAAGATTCCGGTGAATCTTTAGTATCTCTTACAAATGATTCATCACCAGTCACAACACTTCCTAAACTTTAAATGTTAATGGTATCAAATAAAATCTCTAATCAAACTTTGAAGTCAAACCCGACCCCATGTTGGTTCACAAAGGAAAATCTCAACATTGATAGGAATGATATCAATTTGAGTTGTTCAATAGCAAGAAATCGGGGTTGCAAGAAACAAATCGCGAGTTCTAAGAGTATTCGAGTAATTAACTGAGATTGGTCACATATAGTTCCTCCGATACTTTTGATGAAACCTGTAGTCTGTTATTGACATGGTATGTATGCCTCTGTTGTCCATACGAAAGGAATACTGAGATACAAAATTAAAACAAATATTCAAAACTTCTCAAAAAACTGCAAGTATTATCACCGCAACCCAACCTATGACAAATTATTTATGCCCCTAACAATATACCAAGCCAAGAAAATTGCTATCATCTAATACATTCTTACGTAGTCCTTTATATTGGGAAAAAATGAATATATAGCAACAATACACAACACAAAGCCCTCTCCTCCCACCCAATATACACCAAACAAAGAAAAATGGAACTGCCTCAACTGAAGAAGATAAGGGCGGCAAAAAAAATAAGCCCTTCTCCATCACTCAAACATTATGATACAGTAGAGATCATGTTCACTTCAAGTGGCCTCAAAGCTCCTTGAACTATCTCTTGTACTGATCTATTGCGTCGACAAACCTCTGACAGTTCTTCAATTGGGATCACCACTCCGTTTGTAGTGGCCGCACCAGATGCTGCCTCTGACAAAGCTTGCAGAAATCTCGACCTTTCCACCTCTGTAACAGCATTTGATGGGATTAAGGAAACGCTATCCGCAGCCCATTGTACTGTTTTTACACCATAAGCCCGAGTAAGAGCCAACAGCGCATAGGTCACCTGCGGAAAAACGGGTGTGAAGTTTCAGAATAACAGTAAATTTTCATTATACTAATATATTGTTTTGGCTTGTATTTGACAGGGGCTTTGAAGTTCGATTCACCGTTTCAATTCGTGAGCTTGGCAGGGCTCCTGTCAAGGCAGCTACAAGAATTCTAGTGAGGACAGCACCTCTGGGGATAATTACGTTGTCCCGAATAGATACATAAGGTTTTCCCTGACTGGAGTTTGCAAGGTCAAAGACATCTGATAAAAAATTCAATATAGAATTGGAGGCTTCCCTGCAACGAAACAGCGGCAAACCTCGTTACCTTGTTGATTCTTGTCTAGAAAACGTAGTGTTTATGTATGACGTAACTGTTTTAAGTAACAGAAAAAAAGAAGCCTATCTCAGAGGAAGTAGGATTACATCGCCAATCTTAACTAAATTTTATCAAAACCTACTATTTGCATGCTTCTACATGCAAATTGAAAGGCCAAAGGGTGGCAGGATGAATTTTAAGGAACTTGTTGGAAAAAGAAAAAAGAAAAAAAAGTGAACCCATCTACACATAGCCCAAGGTGAATATTGACTTCGTGACAATTAGGAATTGGGTAGTTGTCTGAATCAGAGGAAAAGCATAAAAGAAAATCACATGATTAGGTTAATAATACTTACAGTCTTCATCACTTTGCCAAATAGTATGAGTAAGTGAACAGAGAATTCATCGGGCCTCTTAACATTTTGGGCAAGGAGTCTAATCTTATGTATCACCTAACCAGCAACATTTATCAATCTTTATAATTGCTAATACAGATGCTTCTTTGAAAATAAAAATACATTTTCTCCAGAACTTTAGGGCCAGAAAATGACATGATTATTGCCGGCAGTACATTGTATGTCAAATGTGTTCGGAGAAATTCCCGACATGAAATATTCTGGAAAAGGATGTGACTAATCACCTACCCCCCAACAAACATGTTTCTATCTTTATCATGCCAATACAGGTCTTCTTAAGAAAATGAAGATTAATTTGCATCAAAAAATTTAGAATGAAATGAACATCGCTGTTCATCCATTGAATGTCAAATATGTTCTCTAGTCTCTACATGTAAATCAAGCGTATACATTTGCATGTCAATCCTACCACTGATATACACACAAACACACACACACACACACACACACACACACAGACAGAGAGAAGAGAACCTGTGCTGCACTGTGATGCCAATCATTGAAGAATCCACTAAACATGGAAATACAGGAGAAGGGAAAAATAATTGAGGGCAATAACGTATACACCTCGATGCCAACAAGAAACAATCATCTACCAGGTCAGGTCGGGAAGTAAAATCCTGCGTAGAGAGAACTAGTATCATTCAACCAAACTTCAAGAAATAAAGTTGCTATTAGTAACTGAAACCATACCTGAATTTTTCTAAGCATTAATACTGTGTCGCTGAAGAGGGATTCAATCAAGATTTTTAAAAAGTTTGCACAAGATGGATCTGAACCAAATATCTACATAAAAGAAAGAAGTTACTATTATACCTCAAGCTAAAATAACAATTAAGTGCACTCTTAAAATTGCACCTTAATAACTTCACTAGAAAGATAAAGGAAACATGGCTGCTGATGCTGTTTATACAATGCTTGTATCTCCTCAAGAATGACACCAACTGTAACTCCCATAAGTGTCTTAGAGGTCCTCACCTAAAAAGGTGACACTAGTCATCAGGAAGCTACCAAGTGAATAAGAAGACTAACAAAGAGTAACAACATTGGATGACAGCCTGGTGTTTTCAATGGTGTGCCGGCTGCAGAGCACACTATCTTAACAAATATTAGTGCACAAGGTTACAAAATGAAATAAAACATGACAGAAAGGTATTGTAGAACATCTAGATTCCTACTACATTTTCCTAAATTTTGTTATTGCAGGCATGGAGTAAATGGTTTTTGCTGGCTTACATTGGGTACATTTTCATCTCCCACATGTCGGGATCTGATTGCTGACCTATGTTTCTGCTCTTTTTTTCTTTTTCACCAGATAGACTTGTTAGGTCTTACTCCCTTCCCATACCAACTTGTTTGCCAGATACTTGTGAATGTACGTTAAGTTTTTTCTATTCAATTATTTATCAAATGACGCTGAAGTTTTAAATCATATTGCTATGCCAAAGACTGAGCTAAGCATATGACTAATGTACGTAACTTTGGCTGAATTTTGTTGAGTGACCGTTTCCCTTGGTCATTTCTAGTCACTTGACTTACTTTTTCCATCAGCAACAAATCCCCTGTTTTTGTTTTCACTTTCTTGAGCAACAAATCCCCTGTTTTCACTTTCTTGAGGAACATGTACTGATGAGTGTGCCATTTCCTTGCACCCATTCTAGTGTTCCTCACATAAACAAGGTTTAATTTCAAGTTTTTATTGGAGCAGCTAAGAAAGAACTGGTTTTTTGTTAAAACTAGTAATATATCTTTGATAATCAGTTTAGGGAGTAGTGAACCATCGGGCTACATGTCTTTCTGATAATCAGTTCAGGCACCTGCAGGATAACTGCTTTTCCTTTCCTCTTTGTTCTTCTTTTCTAACAATAGTGATATCATTGTAAGCAAAACCTAACATGTTCCAGTACATTTTACATGTTGTGAATACAGAAACAATAGGTTTTCAGTATTGTATTTGCACATTCTTTTTTGGATATTCTCTGGAAGAATAGTTAACATGCTAAAAAATCACCGGAAAGGAAAAAAACATTCTCGACATGTAATGTGATATCACAAGAACCCATACAAGTAAGCTGGCAGACAAAAGTGATGGTTCTTACAGCATTTTTGCATGCTCGGCAAAGAGATTCCATGGTCCGCATGTCCCAAGAACGACTGCAGTACAAGTATTTGAGACTCAATTTATCTGGTTGACGCATTAAATTGACATGAAATATATATATATATATGTGTGTGTGTGTGTGTGTGTGTGTGTGTGTGTGCGTAATTCAAAGAAATAGTTAATGGTACTGACATATCAAAGATTGCTTTAAAGATGGGCCAAATTCTTTGAACTGCATCTGCCACGGCTTCTGGTTGATTCACATGTCTGAAATAATTTCAGTTGCATGATTATTGGCTATAAGAAAAGGAATGAAGAAAGGAAAACAGACAGATAAGAGTTGTTACCTAAATATATTTGCCAGTCGGTCTATATGAACAGTTAGTTCACGAGCAGGTTTCTGCCCCAGAGCTAAAGGACCTTGACTAATGACATCCTGTTTGTTGACCACAAAATACTTAACTTCATTCCCCAAGTATTGGTTGAAAGTTCATAAAAAGGAATACTGACCTGCAAAGGTGCGACAGTAGGCAAGCATAATGCCTCCAGGGCTTTCTTAGCATGTTCAGAGGGAAGCTCTGTGATAACCATACTGCAGAGAAACATCAATAATTCAATAAGCAAATCAACTTCAGAACTCTTTCCCATCTTCTAAAAATCGATTCTACCTTAGAGCTTCAACTAGGTGTAAGGAGTCCTCTGCAGAAATTTTGAATGGTCCTTCTCCAACCACTGCCCTTTGATATATTTGAAACAGGCCATCTAAGGATCCACAGAGCTTTTTCTTGCAGTCTATATATAACAACATAAATTTTACGAACCATAATTTTAAGACACTTTTTTCTTATCAAATCAAAATGCATATAAATGCAGCAGAAGAATAACTACCTAACAAAGTCGCAAGAAAAATCTATAAACAATTTTCTGACTGTGAGTATCAACAAATAATATTTTAGTAACTAGATTGATACAGCAGTACCAAAAAAATAACTTACTCGACTTTTCACACCAATCGAAAGTACCAAGATCTTTCCTACTTACCAACTCACATAATATATATTATCAAGTAAATCTAGCGCAGGTAATCATGAGAACATTTGTTTCAAAAATCATTGGATCCTTCCCCACACTTTATCTGGTCAGGGGTCTAATAATAGTCAACAGGTCTAACTTTGGCAATAGAATTTAGTGAGAAAAGGGAATTCAGAACATGAAATGATGTGTTCAGTCAACGTAAAATTGCAACATATGCGTCAAATATGCAAGAAATAAGCTAGAAACCACGCTCACCATCACATATATGACGAAATGCCACAGCTGCGGCTGCTGCAGTGTCTTCTGAAATACTCATACCACTGACAAGAATATCTATGAGGGGCGGCAAGAAAGAAAGTCCATTTGGTGATGCGTCAAGCCATTTTGAATAAGCTCCAATTATTAAGCATACTAGAAAAAGAGATAAAAGTCAGATGGAATTGCGAAAAAGCTCAAGGAGAATAAAGCCAGACTGCCTACTCTTTTAGGGGAAAAAACGATTCTCTTGAAAAAATGGAACACGAAAAAGGCCATCATGAATTTCAGAACATAGAATATACCTGTGAGCAGCAGTTGTGGTTGATGAGGAAGTTTTGGAAGTAAAGACATGACCTGACCAAATCAAATTTGTCTGAGGTTATGTTATGTTCGTAGTGCATTTTTGAAACAAAGAATGTAACCCCTCAGTTTACTGCCAGAAACCAAAGGAGGAATACAGTGGGTTTTAAAGACCAGTGATGAAAACTATTTGAAGGGCAACTCTTAACAAATATAAGTAAACAAAAATGGGACAAAGCAGAGGAGGGTGGGGGAGGACTACATAGTACATTTAATAAAAGAATTTAGAGAACAAAAGAGAAAGCTATGTGCAACAGATTGAAGGATGTACGGACCTGAGGCATTACTTCTCCCTCAATAACAGGCACATAATCTGAAATTGCTCGAATGCTATACAATGCAGCTTCAGCGGGACGCCAATCAGTGTTCTCGTTGTTCCCGAAATTACGAACAACCTATGACACCATGCAGAAGCAGAAAATAGAGACATGATTTATATTCACAAGAGATGACACTCTGGCAGAGAAAAACCTTAGGTTACTGATATGATACGTTATGCTCCACTGAGAAGAGTAAAATAAAATACGACCACAAAAAAGTGATAGATAGAGGATGCAATATCTTTGATAACTTTACAGTTTCATTTTTTTTAATTTATAAACATGAATTATTTATAAAAAAACTCTAAAATGATAAGACAATACATAAATTTGTGCGAGAATGAAGATTAAAACTACACAAACAATACAAATAATATGATAAAATATGGAGATATTGCATATACACCATTAGAAGCTTTTCTATTATTTATTTTCACTTCGACGTCTCTCCTTGAAGTGGATACGTTGTAAAGATACTAAATTAATATTAATTTATGAATAATTTATTTCTTAATGTGCTTTGCTAATGCAAACATAAGATATCATCTTCGCCTGTAACCTATAACTTTGTCTCCCCCAATTAACTAATCCAAAAATCCATCTTTGAATAGTATATAGATATTTTCGAACGGAAAAAATCATCCTATAATGATGGATCTTAAATATAGTTGTAAATGATACTTTTTTGTTTTTGGGCATGACAAGAGTAGGAAAAGATAAAGATTAAATTTATAAGATTGGACAACAGGTTGCGGATGGGTTATTATGATACAAAATGTAATGCTTTAAAAAACAAAATAGAACAAAATTTCCTAGTATAACTAATTATAGATTGTTTAAACATACATACATGTTTGTTTGTAAGTATTACTAAGTCGAGTTTGCTGTTTCATGTTCGCTCATTTAAATCTAATTAACAATATAATCCAATGTATTTGGTACAAGAGAAAACCCAAAAGCAAAATTTTCACACAAGGATGGGGCACCGCATCCGTGACGCCCTTACCTGAAACCACCGTAGTTCAGCAAGCCTCATTCCCCCATTTTAAATTTCTTTCCTATTCTACTCGCCTACCTCTCTCCATATCTCTCTGGTCTTTGCGGTCTCTAACTTTTTCTTTGTTTGATACTAACTGCGTATTGCTATCTTTTCAAGCTCAACTTTATCTTTGCTTGATTCTACTGTGTATTATGTATATTATACACACACAGAAAGATATATATTTACAGCACGGATGTATGTATAACCACACACACATGTAGCAGGTCATGGAGTTGGGGGCCGACAACTCCCATATGCCATGCCCCCCTCCTCCACCACTGACCATATCTGTCTGTCTAACATTATCTTCTCATGCTGACTTCATGTGACTAAGTCCAGTAGTAATGGAGTAGCTTTGAGCACCAAAAAAGAGCGGACGAGCTCTAATCAAAGAAGAGAGCAACTACAAGTAAGGTTGCAATTTCATAAAAGTGGCCATTAATAATATCAATTTGATCTTCAATGGGGCTACTTTTACTAGCTACTATCTCTTGGGAGTTTTTCATAATTAATGTGAAAAATATTGAAATACTATACTGTTGTACCAGCACTCACCAACAGGCCAACATCGTAATCCATATCAGTTTATGGGACGTGAACACAACTGCCATGTCTTACTGCCTTATATAAATGAAAATCCTACATCTCACTACCGCCTGTTACCTTACTTTTACCTCTGTCTTACAGCTGGAAATTATGAAGCTTTAGGAATTTCAGTTTCAGTATCATAAGTTTAACTGGTTATTAATTTGCTTGAAGTTTAGGAAAGGCAAATTCCATATGGGGATACTGAAGACTTTTTACAGATCCAAAGAGAAATACACACCTCAATCAGCTTCATATAAAGAATTCTTAACGTAGCATCACCCCCCAAAACTAGAGCTGCATCAATAAGCACATCTGCAACAGCTGCCAAAACGGAACATTTCCATCAGAAATCAAAATCTTAAACCAATTCAAGACCAATCACAGATGAAAAATTGACATCTCAAATTTATGAGAAGCCGATATATGATTGACTAGGAGAAAAAAAATAATGTAAATTTTATAGAAAATGTAATAAAAAAATAAAAAAGACGAAATGAAGAAACGAAGAAGAAAGCAAAACAACAATTAATCATGTAACCCATTCAATTGGGACTGACTATTAGAACCAGTTGATAGCCATGTCAACTAGAACACGTGAACTCTCTTTCTCCTCACATTTCAGTCGAATAAAGCGAATCCATTCAGTCCTTTGACACTCATATCGCTCGATATAGCCTCCATCCAAGTTATTTCCATTGGTCCTCACACTCAAAGTGTTTGCTCCTAACCAAGAGTTCCAAAACTCGTAGTTGTGTATCCATGGGCCTCGTCTTACATGACCAAATCATCGTAACCAATTCTCTTGCATCATCGCTTCATGTTGTGCTACACGAATCCTGGTGAGAATATCTTTATTTATTACCTATCTTTTCTGGTTCCTTTGCACGCGGAACGCGAGATGGGCAATTCAACTACAATCAACTCTTGAGAATGAGGCTATTTCAGAGAACAGTAAAATCATATAGTAAAGCAGGTGTGATAGAAACCCTAAAAACTTACCTCTTTAGTTCTATTGGTAAGTTATGATCACATGAAATCTTTGTTGTGTGCTTCCATTTCATGAGGCTAAGTATAAAATCTTGGAGTTCATTGGCACCTCTCAGGAACTCAGGATTACAACGTCATTATGACTCACTTCTTTATTTATTTATTTTGTTAATTTGCACCTAAATATACTCTTGTCTTTTGGAAAACCCTTAATTTCAACTTTAGTCTCCATAACTTAATGTGTTACTTATATCTCCCGACTCGTCTTATCAATCAAAACAATGCCGTTCAAAAAGAAGAGAAAAAGAAGGAGACAAAGAATCTAACACGTCTACATGAAATAAATAGTGAATAATTGTCCTTCTATGCGAAGGAGCCAACAGTGCTGGTTCTGGAGAACCCTGAAATGTGGAAAGGAAAATGTCTTTGACCAAAACAGGGAATCAAGGAATGAAAGTATGAGATATCAGATCCAGCTTGCCATCATGGTAGTGCAAAGATACCAGGACAGCTTCCTAAAATGCAAACGAGAGAATGTTCAGCTATTTGTACTCATCTAGATAACACGAAATAACATAGTCTCAAGGAATTCAATTTTACGGTTCTGCATTACTTACTATGTTGCCTTTCTAAGCGCTCACACAATCATTACACCCTCCATTGACTAAATCATGGAAATTAAGAAGTCCAATTGAAAACCAAGAAAAAAGCAAGTATTCCATTCACAAGTTGTCAGTTTAATGGATTACCAAGTTGTCAGTTTAATGGATTACCAAGTTGTCAGTTGGTTGGATGCTAAATATGAGCTCAAACATCTATGTATCCCTTTTGGAGTTCAAAGCACGGAAAACGCATGGATAAGTAGCTAAAGAACCTCGTTGGCTAATTCATCAATCGCCGTGGGCATATTACACATTTCATTTTTTTCAGTGCCGAGTGAAATGAACCCCGATTATGATGAAAATAAAACACCCAACAAAGCTACTGAAGGAACTGTTTAAGCACCCAGTCATACAATAAGATATGTAACTGAAAATGATACCATATCTAGTCTGCTTGAAATCTTTCTGGTCCTCCCTCGAAAGATCAGAATAATCCTGGGGATATTCAATTTTGGCACTAACCTGAGCGATAGAAAAATAAAGGATTATCTCATCAATAAAATCTCAGACAGAAAGGTAAATAACTATATTTAGATTCCCTTTTGGAAATACATTGCATGTCTACAAGCATTACTAGATGCTTTACACTAAAACATTATAATGAGAGTCGTTAACTTAGGCAACAATCTATTTGAAGCCCCATCTATTATTTATGTGAGTACAGATCATCCAGAGACTAATTATCCCATTTTGAATGCATGTATTAATGTTCCATGGACTTTACGAAAACCAACGAGTCTCCGGACTTTCTTTCTTTTGTTTGCCCCACGTTAAGCCTTGAAACTTGGCACGCCCCCTACACAATCAGTACTATATAAAAGAAAAAGAAAAATAACATTTCTCCTTTTATATTTTGAAATATCTACATCTGACTTCATCTATTTAACACCTGTGATGTTATAGAGAGAACTCCCCCGTCCATGCCCTAATTTTTTTAAAAGTATACCTTCCCTAGGTAAAGAGGACAGCACCAAAGCAGTTTCGATGGAACATTTCGACAACCACGACATTCTGCTCTTAATTCATGTTTTCAATGACTTGGATTACTACCAAACGATCTTCCAAAACAAAGCACCAGGAAGACTGGAAATTTCACTTTGTATAACGACAACTAAATCTTGTATCAGTAATTCACAATAAGTAACCGTCAATAGAGCCTCACCAAGGAAACAAGTGATTCGTATGATGTTCGGAAAACCTGCAACCGGCGGTTTCTTTCAGCATCAACAGATACTTCGCTACCATATGCTACATAAGAATTCCTGATGCATTAGAAATTTAAAAGTCAAAAGTCAATTTAAAGAACACATAATCAAATTATAAATAATTTCACCTCTCTGTTAATATCATTTGAAGATTATGCCAGAAGTTAAAGGTCATGGAGGCTATATCAAATTCTGGATGTGAAGCGACTTCGAGTAATGCTTGGACAATCAACATTGATTCATCGGAACCTGAGAATATATGTCATTTTCATCTAATAGAAGTGTGCTTAAAGATATACATGCACATGCATTTATAAATGTACAGACATGAATTCACATGTATAGAAACAAATGATTATTCTTGAACCAGCTTCAGAAAACTTTTCTGCAATATTCTAATAATATAAAGGCAACAATATGAAGCGAAAGTTACAGTTCATGAGCAATCATATACCAGTTGCAATCAGTTCAACATATGCATCCCCCATGTCAGCCAACAAGCGGGCAACCGCCTTCACATCCTCCTCGTCCTGAAAGCAGAAGTACGAGAATGTCACATAACAAGGGAAAAAGAATCCTGAACAACAGTTTAAGAATACCTGAAAGCCTAAAAGGTGATCTTGTTATGCAGACAACAATGTGTCTCACAGATCTCCGGTAGATAGAATCAAAATTGCAGAAAATAAACGTTTAATTAGATGAGATAAAATTAGTCAATTTAACACTCCCCTATAAACCCAATCACGACTAAATTATTATAAGCACGAAACTCTTAACAAATTAACGGTGTTAAGCAGCCTATGACTTGCAAATACTTAAATTTCATGAACGAATCCACTATTCAAAACACGGGATGCAGATGTTTTGGTCATAATACTTCAATCCAGATTATGATACACATTTTATAACAGTCAGAGGTAAGGTGCTACCTCACTCCACACCACGTAGTCAAACTAAATTAAAGAGACTTTTGGCACAAATCTTCTCACAGTAACCATATATTCTGCCGTGGCTACATACTGAAACACTGCTTAGCATTGCTGATTCAGTCTAACCTAGGCTTAATTAGTCAATAATTGCTATTCAAATCCTAACCTACCTTCTTCAAAAGATGTCCTGTAGAACCTTATTCAAAACCCATTTCCTTTTTCAATCACGATTAAAGTGGTGTTTCTTCACCCCTTTAAGAAGAAAAAGGTTTTCTAGCCTCCTTCATACATGCATAGTACTGCTAAGAGTCTCTTCCATGTTGCATATGCGGCTGATGATGGAATCTGGATCTTTCTAAATATAATATATATATATATATATTGCACTATCAAAGAGATCATTTACGATGCGGAACAGCCTCCCTCCCCATAAGAGCATAGATATATAGTTACTTGTCTCTTCATCTCTCTGGTAACAGAGGGTTGATTTTTACAGACATAAGGTACAGGCAGTTCATTTGTAATGGTATAAGGCTCACTGGCTGCAACAGCGACAACAATATAAGTCGATTCTCCTGCCAGCAATTCCAGCTGATGTACAAACAGATCTCATCGAACTAAGAAACCAGTTTTCTGTTGGGATGCCATGTTTGTGGGAGAAAATGTTTAGTCTCAACTTGGCTTCATAACCTCCATTTTGTAGCAATGCACTTCACTGCTACCTTTATAATTGCCGAAAAATAAATGCCAGTTCTGTGGTGAATCTAACTAGAAGAAAACACTAATTATACCAGCGTCTCTAATTTGCAGAGCAATAGTCAATAAATTTCTTCCAAGTTCACTAAGAATTAGTGCAAGGCGAGAAATTAAACTGGGAACAATAGAAAGTTCATGATTCAATTGCTATCATAGTCAATGTTCCTCTGTCCAAAATTACTGTATCGGTTCCAACTCATATACATAAGCAATCCTCATTAGCATCTCATTAAAACGTAATCCTAATGGACAAGAATCCTGTATGATAAGTAGCACCAACCAAATTAAATGATATGTTATGCATATATATAATATATATGGACGCTTAAGTAAGCAAATAGCAGCATAAACGATGAAAACCCACAAATATAGAGCAACATTACTTACCAAAGAAAATGGCAAGTAAAAACGTAGAAAGTCCGATGTTTAACAATATGAAAAATGTGCGGAACGAACGATAACCTCAAACAAAAACCATAAGCACTTATTAGGCTAAAAACAAGGGAACAGTTTAGAACCCCAGTAAGAATTCACCTTCGACGGATCTCTAAGCTGTGGTTTCAGGCTCATAACACGGGGGACAATAACTTGAATTAAGGGCATCTGAGAGGCAACTGCGTCAGGGTTTCTCACTGATGTATAATGTATTAATTCAGATATTACTGCACAAAACAGAGGTAAGAGTAAGAATCCTGATGATTTAAAGAATGAATCTTATTCCAAATGGAATAAGCAAATGCAACCAAAAAATAATGTGAGAGTATAAGTTTAATAATCAGAGAGAGGGCACCTATCCCCCATATAGACAAAAACATCACACTACATCACAGTGAAGCAACAAGGAAGAAGAATTACATAAAAGTGTGTAGTCTGCAGTAAAATGTTAATTGACTCTCTCCATTACATTATTACGTATATTTGCACCCATGGGAGCGCATAGTGAAAGAACGGAAACCAACTTAACATAAATCAGTGAAAGAAAGTTGAAAAATAGTATTTACATCTTAGGTAGGCATGTTCAGCATACCATTAACAGATGCCTCAGACAGTATGTCACTGTTTAAGCTTGAGAGAGCTGTAAGCACTAGCGGATGTGAAGCAAGTGCTGAGGCTGGAATCCTGAAATCAACAGTTCAATAAGCTCGCAAACAATCTACATGAGATGAGGCAGGATTTAAAATTGAAACAAACAAGCCCTTAATCCCAATTGGAGTAGGCTATATGAACCAAACAAGATTCACTTTGAATAGAACGCATGAAATCTCTATCTACAATCACTTGGGTTGTGTAAAGCATCTTCATCCTTTCATGACCAATGACATAAAATTAAAAGAAGGTTCATAAGAATCGAGTATAACTTCATTTAATCTAATTTGCATGTAACAGATCAAACCAGCAACCATGTTAAAGACCTGGATCTGTAACAACAAAATAAAGTGGCTCAAGATTAAATTATGCGGGACATATAGAAGGAGCATAATGAGAGGATTTTGAGGGGACCTCAAACCATTTAAAGAACTAAGATTATAAGTTTTTTTTCCAGGTAACAAAGAAAAATATATTATACCCTTAGTTCTTCACATGGTTCGAGGGTAAAATGACTTCTTATTCTTTTGTAAAGTTTTCGTCTGTTTGTGCCGTTACGAATAAATAGAGGTCTTTCATGAGTGATGGAACCCAAGAACAGAGTGATGAAGAACGAAGAACCAGTGTAGTCACGATGCGAGCAACTGGAAAGACAGAAGCAAAAGGATGACAGGAAACAGGTGCATGACTCATCTTCAACCTGATCTCTTCAAAGACTTGACATAGCTTGCCGATGATACGCCCTTGTTTCATGCAGTGAAGCAAGTAGCTGAGCAACTACACTAAGGGCTTTCGAAACACATCCATTTTTGGTTGGGTCACATGCTCTTAAATACAATATTATCCTCTTTATTATAATGGGATACCAAAGCACCTACGGGTACAGACTCTGCATTTTCAATGAGCTACTAGGTACTGTTGTCGAGGCTACTGAGCAGTATGATCTGTCTTTCCCAGTTAAGATGAAGCTAACGCATGAATTTCTTTAACACTTTGATTCTACAACAACATTAAGTTTGAACAACATGGAATCATACATGTCGACATGTCTTTTACAGTATTCCTCCATGAACATAATGATAAGTTAAAGAGTAGAAAACTTGATTGACAGAATAAATGAACTATGCAAAGAAAGAAATACCTATGCCTGAGCCGTAGCCAAGAAGCAAAAGCTTCAAGAACCTGCTCAGTTGTGAAAAAATTAGAGAGGTAACACTTGAATCATGATAGCAAAAGAATGAAAAACAGAAACAAAATCAGTTAAATTACAATAGCAAACAATATAGAAGAAAATTACCTCTAAAAAAACAAAGAACCAGTATAAATGAAAAAGTGCAAGAAACATGCAGTTCGCACACAAACAAGTAGATACTTGAATACCAAAAGGATGGCAAAGACAATGGCCAAGCATACCTAGAATGTCAGTGAGACCCTTAATCTCTTCAGCAGAAACATATAATGTACAAGGCTGTATAGCTTCCTAACATACTAAGTTCAGCATGCCAACATATGATGATGAACTTAGATTTTAAACATCAAATCTAGAGGCAGATTCAGCAAGTCAAATGCAGTCAGAACTCCGCAAGTAAAGAGAATAAATTATTTTTTTCTTTGTTTAAGCAAGTGCGTGGGAGTTTATTATGTACAGTCGAATAGCTTCTGATCCAAAAACTAAAAAAACAATACAGAACAACACCAGCTTACCTGTGACGTGTTTTTAGAAATGAAATTACCAAGGCTCATGAAAGAATTGTACAAAATCCGGAGAACAAAATTGAGAATGCAATTTTTTTAGAGAACGAAGAACTGCAATTAGTAACTATCACTGAGTTCAATATATCTTAGACTGAGAAAAATCACGTGGACACAATTAATAAAGACGCAGGACTGTAACAGACAGATACAGATTGCAGCACATACCTGCTCCATCATATCATTAATATTTAAACAAGCAGTTAACAAATTAAGAGCAATCTCCATCCCCGAAGCCAATTCAGTTTCAAAAGTGCGTCGTCTATCAGGCCGAACAGCTATTTTGTAGTTGAATACTTCCTGATTGAAAAGACAAATAGTAGTTATCTCCTATAACAGAGCAAGTCAACAAACAAGCAATTAGATGAACTATGAATATATTACGTCAAATCCCCCCCAAGAAAGAACTTGGATAACAATAAAACTCTAATATTTACACATGCAATACCACAAGAACTAGGATCAAGAAAATACTAAGCATGGAATAAAATCTGGAACTGCCTTCCCTGGAAATCGTATTTACAAGTATCAACGGCAAAGACATATTACATGCAATAATTAGCAAACAATATATAAGAGCGAAAGAAAGTAGGACAAATTACACCACAACGTAGGAGATTTTTTGCCAAAAACACTTGTTATAATAAATCACATAACATACTAAATCTCTTGACACAAGCAAGAGTGAATCAGGATTCACCCCGACAGTTATCTACTATTTAGTGAACAGAGGTACTAAATTTCTAATGGTACAATACCATCAACGTTTTTAAGCTAAACCGTATTTGTCTAGCCTGAGCATCAAGTTTCTTATTAAATCAAGAGAAATGTGTAAGAATAGGATCAAGCTGCATAGCTCTGGTCAGATTTTGAATAATAGCAACCAATTCAAGTCTTACTCTTAATACAATAATAAACTACAGCAACTCGATGGTCCAAAATCATATCAAGCCACACGGAGCCCCTTAACAACAAGTATCCTGCAAAAGTATAAAAACTTCCTAGAGAAATTCTTATTGTTCTCAAGTAGCTGTAAGAACATATGTATGGCAATGTGCAACTCTTATGTCAACTCTGTAGAACGTGGTTATAACGTCCTTATAAGGATCCTTTTCTACAACAAAATGGCTTGTGTATTTTGTAAGTATGCATGCATGTATTAGAGTCTATGATTTACGAGAGAGGATGGATTATGTACCCGACATAGAAACATCTAGGAAAGAACAGAAATGGAACAGATACACGAAAAATTGGGCTTCTATATACCTCAGGCAAGACTCTAAGAAGTTCCAGGAAACTTGGTATACATTCAGGATGAGAATTCATCTCATCTCTTATCCAATTTACAAGGCCACTATCTCCCCAGTCCTCTGCTGGTACATGAACAGCCAAAGCAGCTACTGCAAGGCTAATCTATAAACCATGACAGTTAGCACAATAACCTAGTTGCCCAAACACATAAAACAGTATCAGAAAAAAAAAATCTCTAGCTTACCTGAGTTCGAACTTTAGGGGGGCCCTTGTGGAATGATTTCAGCAAGGTCTGAATTTAAGAATAAACAACTAAGTTTCCACGAAAGAAGAAATATATACATTTTATGATAGAATATAATGTTTGTTCTCATGCTCAAGTAAATGTCATCCAGGAGATGCATACAAATATAATTATGACAAGAAAACGTGAAATTATTTTTTCCTATCTCGAGGACCCGAGAATACCAAGCCACCAAATAAGCACTTGAAGTGATAAAAGTCTGAGCAGCCGTATCTTTAGATAAAACACAGATCTGCGTAGCCTACCAACGAATCTACCAGACCATCACCTTTACGTCTCAAGTTTTCACATATGCCACAGGCTTGTGAAAATCAGAAAATTAATCCTTTGTTTTCGCAGAAAATAATTATTTGAATAGGAAGGCAAACCGCTCAACTTTAAGAAATACATTCTATTAAACAGAAACCGCAAACATATTTGTCTACAGTATTACGCCATAAATATACCTGAATTACATGAATACCCTTTCTTAAGACATCATGTGCGACAAGCCGACAACCACTTGGCATATGAACCAACATAGATTCGCGTACAGTTGCATAATGCATAAACAATACTGTACATGTAAATTACGAGTTTACAACTCTTTCAACATTGGCCTCTCAAAGGAGTATTTATTTCTTAAGAACGCGGAGGAATATCTAGAAGGTTTACAAAAGCACTCCTACATCAAAAACATCATTAAGAAATCAAACGACCAATATCTGGCCTAGTTATCATTGATGCGGTTTAACAAGGGGATTTTTTTGAATGGATAGGAAAGCATACACACAATAAAATTAGTTGAATGCGGAAAGCCGAAAACGTGAAGGAAAAGAAAAGGAAAAGGAACCATATTGAAGATATTTGACTCTGTCAATTATTTGGATGAAGTGTGATTCACTAACTGAAAATGCAGCTGGCCATCAGTAACTCGCAACAAAACGGAATCACAATGGTGTACAATGTGTTTGATTCTCCACAAGATAATACTTCCTTACATTTAGAGAAACACGTAGAGGTCGAAACGCTTCAGAAGGTAGTTCTTCAAAATCACGTTGGACCTGTTTCCAACATGAAAAAACAAATGCTCAAGAACTTGTCTTCTCACATCATCATTTGAATCCAGATACATGAACATGGGATAAAAGATCGCGCCAATGCAGTCTTGAAACCAAATAAACTTGAAATCTAGCTAATAGCAAATAGAAACATCCATCTCGTAAAGAATCACCTTGCTTCTAAGAGTCTGAGAGCAGAATATCAAAGTTTCTTGATTGCTGGTAGGATCATGAAGCAAATTATCTGCCACCTAACAACAATAAACATGTATTTCAAAATCAGAATGATAAAATTAGAATGACGATGAAGTTGAAGAGACCTGCATTTAAGTATAAGGAAATAAACTCAAAGCAGAACGATGGATAAAACTGCCCTTCTCGACGAAGTCCAAGTCAAGCCACACGAAAGTACCTTACAAGAGAACTGGCGACAAAAAAGAACCACGAGTGTTTTTTTTTCACTCAATTTAGGTTTCTTGTGATATTTAACACAATTCTACAAATAGACAGAGTAGGTTCATCCACTAGTGAAAAGAACTTGGTTTGACTGCTGATACAACAAAAAAAGTGAAAAATATGAAGGTAAAATGAGGAAACTGAAGGATCCTTAAGCATCTTTTATTTTTCTGGTGAAGAAAAAGACAGAAAACAACATTATGCATCAACATTGACAACGGAAGTCAATAATTCAGTCTACAGATTCCTCCAAAACTCTATTGCACAACAAGGGCCGCACATCAATGACAATGACTACTGTCGAGCAAACACCAGAGCATTATTAGACATAATGACTCTCAACCAATTAGACGGAGCAAAACCAAAAAAATGGTAAAATAGGCAGGGCATGGTTATAAATTAACAGGAAAGAACAAATTATCATCAAATAAACAGCCAATCAGGTCCTTACTTATAAGGTTCAACATTCATAATATGTGGTATGACAAGACTTGCTCACATTCTCATAGTCATTGCAAACATTTGGAACAGCTATAACTTGAATCATTCTTCGAGCTTATGAACCATTGTTCCAAGGTGATTAAAACAACATAACTATTTGAAGAAAATGAAACCCTCTATATTTCATTCCGTTTTTCTTCGTCCTTGGCACCTCTTATTTAAAAACATGAGTTGTACGTATTTGTTTTTCCATAATATCAAACTTGAAAAAACGGTAAGGTAGAACATATGTTACACACGAAAACTTCTAAAAATCACATGATACAGTTCCCAGCCAACTTGCACTCCACACTCTGCAGTGTGCGCGGGACATGCCGGACATGCCACGTGCAATATCTAATCATTCAAAAATAATAATAATAATAATAGCGTATCGGACACACACGGATTGAAAACGTGTCCGACGTGTCGAACACCTAGTAAACTATCTAATATGTTCAAAATCTCAATGGCTTCAAAAAACAAAAATAATGTATCAAGAGATGCTTTAAAAAAATTATGGACAATTCTTCTCTTATGAATGTTTTTTTATTATTAATTGTGTCATTAAACAATATGCTAATATCACTCATTATTTAAATTGAAACAAGCTTCTTCACATAAAGTAAATCTATTAAACTTTCTCTCATTGGATATACTTTCATACCAGGTGGACGCAAGATAGAAGACTCTTATGACAGTGTTTGAGATACACTGTAAATTGAAAATTTTCTCACTTCTAGTTATATCGATATATGGTATACTTAATTATTTATTTTCTAACTTATAGAGGATATATCACATAAATATATATGGGTATCCTAGTTGTCTCTTATCTAGTACCCTTTTTTAAACCTATGTCGTGTGTTTGTACTTTCATCCATGAACATGTATCCATATCCGTTATATCACAGGATAAAATAAACAGCAACCATTATTAAGAGAGCCAGCTGAGAAATAAACATCAGCAGCTTTCAAAAGTAAAACTGACAAGGAGAATATTAATGTAAGTAACTGAACTGACAAGGAGCTTTAAAGAGAGCAAACAAGAGGAAGAAAATATAGAAAAAGGCAATCAGCAAGCACAAGCCCACATCCATACAACTCAACCGGTAAGATGTTTCGTACATACCGCTAATTAGAATGACAAAATCACCACTGCTCAACCACAAAGGGTTTCTATTATAATGATTCTGAAAATTGCTGTATTCGGAAACATGCATCAAAAAACTTTAATAAAAATGGTAAACTAAGGTATAGCACAAGAAACTGCTGAATCTGTTCTAAAATTAGTTCATTAGTTCTCTTCCTGTCGGCTTAAGAAACCATAAGAAACCAGGGGGGATGTCACGTGTATGAGGATGGTCTCGCGAATTTCTCCCAAAGGATAGAGTTTTAAGCAGAGAAGAACTCCAGATATCATTTCCTCATTCTTGGTGGTTTTGATTTTAAAAGTTCATAACACTAGTTATAACTTATAAGTTGAGTAAACTGAAGTAGTAGTTCTCTTCAACTAATGACAAGTTGAACCGAGTAGTAAGGTTCTAGTATTTCTGTTCAACTCATGATAACTTGATCAACACGATTCATGAACATCTGAATAGCACAACAGAGCCCAAATCCACGAAGCTCGTGAGACATAGCAGGGCGGATGCAGATACTTTAGCTGAAAACTATATAGTACAAAACAAGCTTATATAGATAGAAGATCGCGTGAGAGCATTTTTCCGCACTACAAAAACACTTGTGACGGTAAAGCGGTATTCACTGATTCAAACAAGTCTTCAGTCAACCCGACTATCTTATATCCTACAAAATTATTTCTCAGGAGCAGCTCAGCAATGCTTAATTGGCTCTGTACCTTAGAGTAAATTCAAAGTCGAAATCCAACTCACATACCCATTCAAACATTTCAAATTCAAACACCAAATAATTATCTCAATCAGCACCTCAAAATCCCCATCCAATACACTTAAAAATCGCTGAAATTGGGGAGATTATTATAAAGGCCCAATTTTTTTTCAATGGAAAGTAAAATAACCTGCCAGGCATCAATGGTGCGCTGGAAATCTTGTAGCCATCGATCGGCCTGCATGCGAACGGCGTCGTCTGGGTGATGGTACAGTGCGTTTAGGGCTTCTTTTACGGTGTTCTGCAGCTCCATCTCTTCGATTGATCCTTTGATAGATACCAAAATCTGTATGTCCTGTCCCTATCTGTATAAGTACGGAAGAGAGAGAGAGAAAGAGAGAGTTCCGTAGTGTACTGCGAATGTGCGTATCTCTTGTCTGAGCTCTTGGGCGAAAACAATTGACGAGGTTTTTGGGTGGTGGTGGTACTCTCTCTTTCTACAGTTGTACTTACAAAATGAAATGAAATTTTTTGCCCTTTTGTCATACAAGATTTTGAAATTTTTTTAAAATTAATTATGTAAGACTCAAAACTCAAAATAAATCAAAAATGGGTCTTAGTTTTCAAAGTTCCATCGATTTTTATCGGAAAGCCGTCATAAATATGATAAACACAATATACGTGTTAACGAGATATACCATACTTTTATCTACTAATGATGGGAGATAAGTAGTAGCTCACAATAAGCAAAACGTAGTGTTCTTAAACTCGGATTGGTTGGTCAAACCGATGATCGGTGCCTTGACCCATCTCGTTGAAATCTGAAACTAATTATTTTAAGAACTAGTCACACTTGATTACAACTAGTCAAGAATCGATTTGGTAGTGGGTGAACCGATTTTGTGAATTTAGGTTTAAAATTTTGGTAATTTGATATGAGTTAGAATTTTTTTTTTTTTTTTTGTAGAAAAGAGTAAACACAAAAGCCCTTAGGCCAAGTCTCTAGCTAAAAAACTAGTAATGCTAGGAGGAGGACTATTCCAAACTATATTTCTTCCTTGTTCATGCGCGCCCTCTTTTGTTAGACGATCGGCCACCCCATTCGCTTCTCTTGGTATCCATCTCAACTTGTATGTCCACGGCTTGTGTAGGAGTAACCTACACTCTTGCACTAGATTTGCTAGACCCGTTGGCGGCTCAAGTTCATCGTTTAACAGTTTATATGCTGAAAGAGAATCCGTTTCGACCTCAATGCGCGGCTCTCTTCTCTCCCAAGCTAGTTCAATACCATGTTTCAGCGCTTCAAGCTCCGCTCCATCCACCGTCGGTGTTGAGATATGACGTGCGAACCCCCAAATCCAGTTCCCATCTTCGTCCCTCAGCACTCCCGCAACCGTCCCCTCGTTGCGCTGCGCACTAACCCCGCCATCGACATTCAGTTTCTTCCACCCCGCCGTCGGCTTCCTCCACTTCTTACCTTTCTCAATCGGTCTCTTACGCCTCCCTTCAAACAAATCTCGGCTTAGTCCCTTAATTTGTAGAACACGCCCTACCACGTTATTTTCCTTTCCGTGAAAGACCCTCGCGTTTCGGTGCTTCCATATTATCCACAAACTTGCCGTGAAGACCCAAGGCCACGCCAAATTTAGATTGACAGTGTTACGTATCTCCAAACCATCCAAATTGCGTCTCAACCAGTTCTCATCATCAAGAGTCTCAAACTTGGCTAAGTCAGTTTTATCGATAATCCTCGCCCAAATCTTCTTCGCGGCATGGTAGTGACGGAACAGGTGCAGTTCGGTTTCATCCGTGCATGGGCATAGACTGCAGTTTGCCGTTTCCGTAAGCTTCCGAACTTTCCTAAGGTGATTCGTCGCGAGCCGTTTCCGCGTAATTAGCCACAGAAAGTGCTGCAACTTGTTGTTCACATCCACCCTCCAAATCCAGTCGAAGTTCGCTCTCGGCCTTTGATCCTGGGCGTAGTGTTTGACGAACATTTTATACGCGGACTGACACGTAAACCTCCCACTTGAGTTCCCATCCCAGAGCAACCGATCTTCCTCATTCGTAAGCACCACCGTTCTACTCCGGATATCGTCCACAAGGTCACCCGGAATCGGGGAGTTAATAACCTCCAAAATCCACTCGCCATCTTCATTCAGCACGTCTTTAATCTTGAGGTTTTTTTCCGCCGGCAAAATAACGAAGTTTTCTTTGTAAAGACAGCCCGAACCCCTCCAATTATCGTACCAAAAAGATATTCTATCCCCCATCCCGATCTTCCAACGTAAGAAAGGCTCCATGAGACTAACACAGCGAACAATTCCCTTCCACGTGCTACTATCTGAAGGTCGCAGGTTCACATGCCGAATCTCCTTTCCCCTAAGATATTTCGCGCTAATAAACTTGCTCCACAAATTCTCTTCTCCCGCGAGAATTTTCCATGCGAGTTTCGCTAAAAGGGATTCATTACTCGTTCTTGCCTTTCGGATGCCCAAGCCACCATCCTTCTTTGCTTTCGCCACATCATCCCAAGCCACGAGATGTAACTTCTTTTTGCCAATATCCGTGGACCATAAAAAGTCGCGGTTCAATCTATCTAGCTTCTCGCAAACATGCTCAGGAAGCCACGCCGATTGCATGACATAAACCGGCATTGCCGAAGACACGGAGTTAATGAGTGTCGCCCGCCCCGCGATGGAAAGCAACTTATTTTTCCAAGATGCAAAGCGTAATAATATCCTATCAAACGTTTCCGCGCAGAACTCACGATCCATCCGCCCGTGCATCAATTTCACTCCAAGATATTTCCCTAAATTCAGCGTTTGCCCAAAACCCAATAATTCACTAATCGTACGTTTCAAACCGGAACCTTCGGATTTGGAGAAGAAAATTTTTGATTTTTGTGGACTCAACCGAAGGCCCGAAGCATCACAAAACTGGTCCAGAACCTTCTTGATCACCTCGCCGTTCACATCGTCGCTTTCCCCATCAAAACAAGATCGTCGGCAAAAAATAAGTGCGATACCTTCGGGCCCCCTTACATGGAACTACGGCCTGCCACTTCCCACTCTCGACCTCTTCGTTTATGAGGTACGACAACCGCTCAACGCACAGCACAAATAAATAAGGAGACAGAGGATCCCCTTGCCTCAAACCATACGTATGCTTGAAGGAGTCGATAGGCGTGTCGTTCCAAAGTATGCGAGTAGAAGCATTACGAACACAAAACATAATCACGTCCACAACCTCCCCTGGAAATGCGAACACCCTCAATGTCTCCTCTAAAAAATTCCAATTCACTTTGTCGTAGGCTTTCTCAAGATCCAGTTTCATCACCATTGCGCCTACTTTATTTTTCTTCTTTGCTCTCAACGAATGCAGGATTTCCTAAAGTAGAAAAATATTATCCTGTGTACTCCTCCCCTTTATGAAACTCGACTGTGTTGGAGCAATGATATGTGGCATAAGACCCCGTAGACGTGATGTGATATTCTTGGTGATGATCTTGTAGAGTACATTGCAGAGGGAAATCGGTCTAAACTGGTTAATACTCTCTGGATCCTTCGTTTTCGACAATAGGCAAAGAAAAGCTTCGCAAAGCTTTGGCTCAAAACGTCGACTGCGAAACACCTCAATCACGAACTCTGTAACTGACGGCCCCACCCAATTCCGCCTGAAGCTCGTCCGGACCGGGGGCCTTTAACGGATGCATATCATGAATTGTTTGCTTCAGTTCGGTTGCGTCTATTACCCTCGCCAACTCTGCTCTTTCCTCCTCGCTAAAAGACGCCTGGAATTGCGAAGGCATGAGAGCCCCCGCTCGCACTACTGAGTCCACCTCACTATTACTCGAAAAAAGCTTCATGAAATAATCGCGCACATGTACCTGGAGCAGTTTATCGTCATTCACCCAGCCACCATCTATTTTTAGCGCACGAATCCTGTTCCGACTTCTCCGAACCAATGTTGATTTATGGAAAAATTTGGTGTTCCGTTCCCCGTCGCTTATCCATTTCAGCCTCGATTTTTTATACCAAAAGAGCCCCTCTTTCTTTAGGATCTCATTGAACTCCGCTAATAACTGATCTTCCAACTCCTTCAGGGCTGCATTTGGCTTTGCACACAGCAATTTTTGGAGGCCCCCAAGTCGTGCCAACAGCTCTCTCTTTTTAGCGAATATATTCCCGAATCTCTCGCGGTTCCATGGCCCTAAGATTCTCGGAATCTCCTCAATTGCTGCTAGGACATCCTTCTTTTCATCCCATATCTTCCTCAACAGAAATTCGCACTCCTCATGTCGAAACCACATAGCCTCGAACCTAAAAGGCCGCGCGCATCGCTGTTTTTCTCGTCCGAGGCAGAAGGTTTCCACCGGGTGATGATCCGAGTGCGTACGGGGTAGATGCACCACCTCGTGGTCCGGAAACATGCTCATCCAGTCCTGACTTGCCAAAACCCTGCCCAATCTTGCTTTGTTATGTCCCCCACTCTCTCGCTTATTGTCCCACGTAAACTTCGGTCCAGCAAACCCCAAATCCACCAAATTGCATCTATCTATGAAGTTGCGAAAAAACATCAATCGGCTTGGAGTCCTCGCGCGCCCACCACTTTTCTCATGATTGTAACTTATTTCATTAAAATCCCTGGTGACTAGCCATGGCGTGATCAGAGCATTCGCCATATTTGCCAAATCCTCGAAGACCTTTATTTTCGCCGCTTTGCGGGGTTGCGCATAGACGCCGCTTACTCGTCAACGGTCTTGAGAGCTTGGCCGAACAATAGCATGGATCGCTTGCATGTCTACCCCCGTAATCTATACCTCGACCTCGTGCTCGTTCCACAACATCCACACTCCCCCGATCATACCAGCCGTTGGAGCGATCACGTAGTTCGAGTACCCCAAATAAGGCGCGATGTTGCGAGCCATATCCTCGCCCACCCTGGTCTCCAGAATATACACAATCGTTGGTTGATGAATGCGAACCAACTCTCGGAAGTTTCTACGAAACTCCTCGTCTCCCGCTCCCTGGCAATTCCAACTGATGATCTTCATATTATGATTGCACAAGTGAGTCGGGTGCACGGCTCTCTCAGGCCGTGTCCCGTTCCATATCGCATATAGTTGACTCAGGGTTTCCCTCAACAAAACTCGTTGTCTGTTCGACTCCCATTGGCTCAGATCGAATCGTTGCCACCACGTGTGGATGTTGTCCCACCGTTCGATCCTATATACCGACACTTCTAACTCCCAAACTGTCGACGAAATTTCGAAGATCTGGACCAATCTCTCCCATGTCTCTGTTTGATAAATCTTGGTCGGCCCTGTGAAGATATCGGATACCGTTTCGAACCCCCAATCTGGTGGAAAGTCCGCTATCATCACATCGTGAATCCAGTTGACTTCCATCTGAAATTTCTTGCAGCGACACGTTTTCGTGAGTGGCGACCCCTGAGTTGCCTCATGTTTTATCTCCCAGGATATCGAATGGGTTGGCATCCTTTAAATACATCCGTTCTTTCCTATTCGTATTTGAGTTGTTTCCAATTCTGCTTGGGCCTTTCTGACCTTTCCCACTCGACACCGACTTTCTAGTCCTACGCAACTTCGGATTTAATGTGGCTGGGAGAATACGCTTCCCCTGAGCACTGGATGCTTGCACATTGAACACCTGGATCTCAGACTCTACTGCCCTTGTCGTGCTAGTTTTCCCTGGCAGTGGTTTTGCTTTCTCACTGCCATCCGACGGCGCATTCGTTTTGGCCCTAGGTTGCTTCTTCCTTCGCATTAACATCCAGTCCCCATACTCCTTACTTCTTGCCCTCTCCGTGAGCCATTCCTCATCAATCCTTTCCTCCTTATCACGAGCCGAAGGCTCCTGCCTTTGTTCTGGATTAGTTTCGCCACGCGACTTGTACTTCATCACCTCACAGTCCGCACCCTTGTGCCCAACCCGACCGCACACGTGACATAGACTTTGTATGTTCTCGTAGATATTTTGGTGAACCTTGCCATCAACCCAAATTCCCCGTTCAAGCGGCTTGTCCGTTTTAATTTGTACGCAAAATCGTGCAAAGTTACCGCGCGACGCGTTATAAGTGTTCCCATCAATTTTAATGGGTTCGCCAATACTCTCCACCAACGCTTGGATCATCGCTTCTTCCAAGTATTCCAAAGGTAGGTGGAGAACGCGCACCCACGTTATTGTGCTATCGACAATATCCATGTCCACCCGAAAATTTGGTGACCAAGTTCGGACTGAGATGAATTGTCCCGCAAGTTGCCATGGCCCCTCAGTTAGTATCAACTCTCATTTTTCTAGGGTGAGTCATTTCATGCAATAACAACCATTGCTGAGGTCTACGAGTTCGAATTCGCCATGCATCTTCCACATTAAGTCCAAACGGGTTTGAAGAGCAGTGAAGTACCACGGTCTCCCTAGAATCCGTAATATAATAGTATCCTTCCACTTTAATCGCATTCTATCGCGCAATTCTTGCGACGTGCGAATTTGCTTAAACGGGATAACGTCATCGGCCTCCCTGATTTCTATGTGTTTTCTGTCTTCCGCTGTTTTATCCGTATTCACGCGCACATCTTTCCGCTTGTTTCGTTGTGATACCATGTCCGCGTAGGAGTTTACCTTGCCGTTGTTAAAATTCCTAGCATTGTCGTTCGTCGTCTCTATATCCTTCGAGATATTTTCAGACTGTCTCAATCTTTTTTGGATTCGCATATCCGTCGTAATCCTAGGTACCGGTTGAGATTCCGGCGAGATTGGTGATAAGTCCGGTGGTTTGGGAGGTTCAGCCGCCAGTCTTAGGGTTTCGGTATTAAACTCGCTCATTCTAATAATGATATGAGTTAGAATTGAAACCTAGATATATAAGTAAAATTATAATGTTTTAACTAGTTGAGCCACGATAGAATTGGTACTCTCTATACACATATCAATATATAAAATAGATCACTAAAATACATTTTTCTCATGTAAACGAGATGTAATATACTATTATTTTTATAGCTAATATTATATTATAAAGTGTGTTTGTTTGGTATTAAATTCTTATTTTTCAAAATAGTAAAGTTATGAATTCTATGATTAGAAACATATCAATTAAGAGAAGCAACTAATTTATAATTTCTCATCTCCTTAAACTTATGCGAACAAATTATGTAGCAAGAATATATTTTATATATGTTTCTAATTCTTATAATATATTGTGTCCTAATGGTCGAACTAGTGGTTCGACCGATTCGAACCAGTAAAATCAGTAACAAGTAAGGGTACCTCGTCGATGTTCGGTTCGGTTCTAAAAACACTGAAAAAGGCAGAACATTGTATTTTCTAACATTTTGTGAAGTTGCGCAATTTAAATATAAGTTCAAAAACTTATGTAAATTTAAAGACATTGATGAATTACCGTTATGCTAGTTAAATGGACAAACTACTCTTACAGTGATTGGGAATCTTAAGAGAATTTAAAACTAGTCATTTGTTGTTGGCTCTTCCAAATTTCGTCTTATCAGTGGTTAATTTTTTTTGAGTCCTGAGTTGTACTAAAAGACCAATTTTTTTTCTTCTAACAACTCCAATTTCTGGCCTATTTTGATCATATTTCACCCCCAATAATTTCAAAGTTTCAAAGGGATATTTGGATCTACTTTCATATTTTCAACATTAAAAATTAGTTTGGCCTAGCTTTTTGACTTTATCCACCACTCGGATATAATATCTAGGAATAATTATGAATACCTCCATGAGGTTTGGTGTAATTACAAACACCTCCCCTGAGGTTTGGATAATTACAATCACCTCTCCTCCAACGAAAAAGTAGAAATGAACTACCAACTTTACCCTTGGTCAACTTATGTGTTAAGAGACTTAGATTGAATATTAAATAAAAGATTATTCAAATAACTTGCACACGTTTTATTTAAAAACTATCGATAAATTTAGAATAATAGTTAAATAATTTTATTTATTTATTTAACATACGTTATTGCGATTCATAATTTTAGAAATCATTCAACAAATCCCCACTTTAAATAAATGTATAATATATTTATTTAAATTAGGGATTAGTTAAATGATTTTTCAAATTAATGAATCGCAATATCGTACGTTAAATAAATAAATAAAATTATTTAACTATTATTGTAAATTTATCAATATAGTTTTCAAATAAAACTTGTGCAAGTTAATTAAATAGTCTTTTATTTAACAGTAAATCTAAATCTCTTAACACATAAGTTGACCAAGGGCAAAGTTGGTAGTTCATTTTTAGTTTTTGGTTGGAGGGGAGTGGTTGTAATTACCCAAACCTCATGGGAGGTGTTTGTAATTACACCAAACCTCATGGGAGGTATCTGTAATTATCTCTAATATCTATCTAGCAGGAAGCTCGAGAAGGCTAGTGTTGTTTATTTTTAATTATTCTATTTTAGGCTTTTTTATCCTTTTGGCAATTCTTTTTTTTTAATCAACTGGCATCACTTTATGATAAAAGAATGAGAGTTTACGAATTGAGCTCAAAATGAACTCAATACAATACAAACAGAAAGCTACTTAATGAAAGTAAAATAAAAAACTATTTAGAAAAATGAATGAAAGGAACTCCTCTATAATCTAATAACGTTAAACCATGAGCATGCAGACTACACTGATTTTCTTCAAGAACACTCAAGTGGTCTTTGCTAAAAAGTCCACTACAACATTACCTTCAAGATAGATGTGACGAATATTTACCTGCATATGTGAGCATAACTCACAAATTCGATGCATACTCTGAAAGATCTTCTAATTTTTGGGTTTAACCGAACCAATTAATTGAATAACGACTCTAGCATCCAACTCCACCTCCAAATTATGAATCCCACGATCCCAACGTAAATCAAGTCCTCTCTCCAATCCACAAACTCCAGCCTCCATATTAGTAGCCAAACCAATATATGACCAAAAGGCAAAAATCATGCGGCCCAAATCATCCCAAAGAACACCTTGACCGCGACATCACCCGGATTACCTCTAAAACAGTATTTCGTATTAAGTTAAAAAACATCCTTTGAAGGACATATCCAAACAACAATCCTCACATCCTTACCCGAAGGTCCAAGTTTCTTAAAATTACACATTTTTTCAACATCCCAATTCCCATGCCATTTAATAGGAATTCTAGAAAGACTAAGAGTTTTACTGTCAACATACCTTGAAGTTTTAAAGATAATTTTATCCGTGTGCATCTTAATTCCACGGTGTTTTGAGTCGTTTATTACAGCCCAAAGGAACCAACTAATTAAGATTGGAATTATCCCATGGATGTGGCCGGGTATGATGCCCTCCATCCAATTTCTCCTAGCAGCCCCAAAGGTTCCATTGGAGCCGAAAGGGACCCCAGATGAAGCATAAAATAGCCCCCAAACTTGTTTTGCAATTTGCCCGACCATAAGATTGATCAATAGACTCCACTTCCCTACAACATTGACACTTCGATGCCAACTCAACCTTATTTTTCTACATCAACAAATCTGATGGAATCCATCCATGCACAAGCTTCCACCAAAAGAATCCAATGTGCGGCGTGATAGCACGGTTCCAATACCATTGTGATCCAGAGACTGGTTCATGGTTGATCCCAGCTAAATTCCAAGTTAATTTAGTAGAAAACATTCCCATCCGAGGTTTACTTCCAAACAACCCTACCACCCAAATCTTCATAGATAAAGACACTTCGTATAATTTCAACCCATTCATCTGGAACTCTTTCTCGTAATTTGTCCTCATCCCAATTTCGATCCAGCCAAAACTCAATAACCTTAGCATCAACCGAACCCAATATGTGCAACAAATCAGCAAACAGACCATCCTCTCGCCATTGCTCATGCCAAAAGGAAATATTTCCCGACCCAAGCATCCAAAGATATGTTGTCCCACCTCACGAATATTAACTAACCTTCTCCAAATAGTAGAGTTGTGAGAATAACCCCTAACAGTAATTGGGAAAGCTCGTTTACAGTAATGGCCCTTAAAAGCATTTGTCCAAAGACTATTTTCACATCTAAATTTCCACTAAAGCATCAGCGAGTATGCTTTCACCACGTCTCTAAGATCACAAATCTCCCGACCTCTTCATCATTTGGCTTGCACATCTTTTTCTACAAAGACCAATGCATCCTCTTACGGGTATCATAAGCACCCAAAGAAAACGAGTCACAATTCCATGAATTTTCTTGATAACATGATTCGTAGGACTCATAACTTGAAAAAGGGAAAAAAATACACTGGAACCAAAGAAATAGTGGATTTCAACAAAGTAATCCTCCCACAGGTGAAAGTCGTTTACTATCCCAACTCAATCAATGACCTGGAATAATATCAATAATGCGCTCAAAATGCAGCCCATTCACACGCCCAACATGTAAAGAAACCCCAAGGTAAAGAATAAGTTTGTGCAAACCCACTTACCCACTGAATCATAGCACGCATAATCGATGAAGCACTCTCACTTAAAATAAATGAGCTCTTACCTTTATTTATTCGCTGCCCAGAGACTTCACAATAAAGGTCAAGGATTTTTCATTTCTAGATACCACTCTTAGCTCCTCTTGCAAAGATAATGCAATCATTGGCATATGAGACACATAGAGACGTTTTTTCGTGTCATAAAACAACTTCAGATGCCTCGTGTATAACTCCTCCAAACCTCTCGAGAGAAATTCCACCGCAATAACAAATAACGCCGGAGAGATGAGATCCCCTTGGTGCAAACCTTATTTAGATGGAAAATACCTCATTGCCTCCTCATTAACACTAACCGATAACTGACATGGGGTAATGCATTTTTCAATAAGTCTTCTCCATCTAACATCAAACCCATACTTCTCCATAACCAAGAAAAGTAAACTCCATTGAACCTTATCATAAGCCTTCTCCATATCAATCTTCACGATTAGGTTATGGCCTATCATTTTCTTATTTTGAGAATGCAACATCTCTTGAGACAAGAAGATATTTTCAGCAATAGCCATATTGATGCGTGCGTTAGTTATTTTTGTGTTCTCAATTGGATTAATGCACGCAATCGCAAGTATACGAGTCAAGTAATAATAAAATGGTAAGTAGGTATAACTGACCAAGTATCGAATCCCATGAGAGTCGATATTTGTAATTTAGCAATTATATTGTTGAACACTGAATGATTTCTACTTTGCTTTTCTTTTGTTTATGAATAAAGACATAGAACTATAAATTAACTAAAGATCTAAATTATAGTGCATAACTAAGATTAACTATTGATTAACTAAAGATGGAAAATGTGAATATCAATTAACTAAGACTAAACTAACTAAAACAAAATTCAAGGGGCATTTGATTAGCCATGAGAGATTAGCACTAAATTAAATCCGAGATGGATTATAATTGGTCAACTTAAAGATTACAAAGATATTTGGTAAGACAAATTATGTATGGATATAATATGGTCTCATATATGATTGTTCATTTGATACATCTTAACTAAACTTGAATATGACACATTACCTTTTTGAAATACCAATATGCCCCTGATCTCCCTTAATCTCCGTTAATGAGTAATTAAAAAATGTTTTGGGGGTATTTTAAGAATTTCACGCAACCTTTATATAATCCATGTGTTGGCTAATTAACTAATATGCCATGGAGTGGTTCATTATAATCTGCCAATATATAAGGGCCTCCAATATTCAACCCATAGGGCCCGTATTTACACAAAGCCAACCAAATGATGTACTAGTGGTTGATTATGGATATAATATGCATTATTAAGTCCATATTCCACTTTATCAAACAACCTCTTAATTGATTGATTGGTTGTTATCTAAGATTGTAAAACAAGTTAAGTAAAAGGTACCTAAGAGATGGATTTCATTAATATCGGATGCGTGTATTTCATAGACAAAATATGAATGACTCATATGCAAGCCTCTTTCTATTGATGATTGTTTTATTTACACGTTGACGCCATAAATTAGTCACCTTTTGCATGTACTAAACAATCCCCCTAATCCTTAATGATGTCAGGCCGTTAAGCATGTTCCCCTCACTAGAAGTTCACTATGTCATAGGATCCATATAGTATTTTAGAAGTGAACTAGAGTTACCAACTACGATCTAGATTCCACAAAACACATTAATGTCGAAGGTCTAGAGATTTATCTGCATGATCTACTATGCTAGTGTTGCGTTAACAATCTCTTATGCATAATTCAACATCATGCTAGGTTGTTCAACATCACTACTCTGATTCGTAAAAATGCGTGTGCTAAACATACCAAGTAACATGAGCAATAAATAATATCCAACAAAATAAATTCATCAATAAACTTAATTAAAGCACAAGTTCAAGGTGGATTTATATGAGATTAACTACATCTTCTCTCAAATATTGAGAGGATTAGTTACTCATAGTCATAGTCATATTCAAATTACAATAATTCATCATAAAAGTATTCAATAAAGAAACAAAATCAAACAATTTATCTCCTTGTTGATTCCCTCTACCCTAATTGCTAACTCCCATGTTGACCTTTCTTCTTCAACAATGATTGTAGTGCCACGAACGGTAGAATTTCTGCCCCTTCAACCATAGAATGCTTTTGTAAGGTATGTAGGCTTTTTGTAAGTTGTGTTGTGTGTTGTGGCCATCCCCTTATATTTATAGGAGATATCTAATGCCCTAATTTTATAAGCAGTCGTAACCTAATTTGACAGAATGACCGTCCAATTTCTGTCAGGCGCGATCATGCCACATCACGCCCCAATCATGCGCCACAGGTGCAATCACGATCCATCGAGCCTCATCTATTTTCTCCAGCTTTCTCCAGCGATTTTACTCTTGCTCGCGCTGCATTCAGTTTTTCTTGTGATAGAGGCGCTATTGGTAGGGCCGTAGAGCTACTGCCTTATTATCACTAAATAATGCTGAAATTCTCCAAATAAGCATTGTTTTGCTCCGACTCGACTCAAACTACAAAAACAATGAAAAAAAATACTAAAACAAGTAAAATTGCCACACAGATTATACAAAAGTATAAGAATTCAAGTATTCAAATTGCTATAATAATTCACTCATCAAATACCCCCAAATATAAACTGTTGCTCGTCCTCGAGCAAGACTCTAAACAAAAGGGTTCAAATTATAATAATAACAACATGTTCCTATCAGGATCTCGTCTCACAATGCCACCTATGCTTGAAAATTAAAAAAGAATCATGATGTCAAGTCATTGCACACCAAGGTTAATCAGGTTGCCATCATAAAATATTTCATCGGTGTCGGACAAGCCCACAGCTTCACAATCTACCACCATTCGGATAAAGAGCAAACCCTTGGGGGATACAAGTGGTTTATTTTACGATACTCTGCAGGTTTCCAGCGAAGATGACGATCACATGGACTCTAAAGAGGGAGACCTGACTAATCCCTCAGACATAGACACAATTGGTTTTGTCATCAAGGTTGGATCTGATGCTCCAGGCTTAATGTCTCTGCCCACCGGAATTATCAAAGAGTCACATGTTCAATCTGAAGCCCCTACCAAACATCCAGTTCATGAAGTATCGTCTGAAACCTTCGAGTCTGATCACGTTGGTATGTTAGTTCTTTCTGCTTTATGCGGTTCTTCCTTTGGCGTCGAAGGTACTTTTTGCGTGTTGCCTTCAATTGATCTTCCGCCCACTGTTCCTTCCTCCGCGGCAAAGGCTCCTTCTTCCGGTGATTGCAATGGAGGACGATGCTTTTTTCAAAGTAGGTTGGCTCTTATTGTTTACACTTTCTCCTTTTATCTTTACTATATCTCGCATTCTTACTTTTCGTGACTCTTTCATGCGTAGATGAAACTTTTCCAAGTAACTCGGGGTTTCCTTTGAGTCATACCATGTTGTCCATTGATGATCCTCTATCGGGAGAAGATCCTCATTCTGGAGAGCCAACATCTGACTCTACATTTCGTACAATAGATCTTTATCTTTTAGACGAAATGCTTCTTCTGTTAGTGGCGAAGAGTGTGTGGGTGCCTACTCCAGGAATTTCTGCAGCCATCACAACCGATTCCCATCCTATGGCTACTACGGCACCTTCGGAGCTAGAAGTAATGTCTTTTTCCAGCCGCTTTACTCCTACGAGTTCCCCTTGTTTCATTCATACTACGAGTGAAAAGGCGGAATCGAGTACTCAACCCGATAAATCTGAGCTGGCGAATGCTTTGGAAGTGATGACTCAATACTTGAATGCCACTTCCTCTCTGACACAACAGAGCGAAGGGATATCACGTTTTTGTTCTGAATGGATGGTACAGATGGTGAGTGTCGTTTTGCTGTATCTTCTTAACTATTTCTACCATCTGATATCCCTATCTTACTACTCCTCAGGCACCCAAGATCATCCATTCTATCTGGCGAGAGGTTGATGCTGCGCAATCTATCACCATGTTCGCCATGGATGACTTGAAAAAGAGAAACCAATCCCTCATCGATGCTAAGAAAGAAATAGGCCAACTCCGAACCTGTTGTGTTCAAAGCCTGGCTAGAGAGAAGATACTAGATAGCAAACTCCAGGAAATGACTAAATCCCTATCCAAGCACAAGGCTGACGTTGATGCTTTGGAAGATGAACTCTTCTCCCTGAGAGATGAGAAATCATCGTGGGACGCTAAAGAGAAGTCATTGAAGGCGGAGTTATCAGAAGTGTACGAGAGAGTCGAGATGTTGAAGGAGGAGTTGAAGAAACCTCATGCTCTTCTTGTTGGATATATTTCCCCCGAGGATGTGCAAACGAAGTTGTCCAGTGCAGTGCAGCTAGTGAAAGAGGAGACTTTCAAATTTTGTGAGGGAGAATTTCAAACTCGCCAACAAGGGTATCTGATGGGATATCTATTGCTCCGCTTCTTAGGTTGTGTGAACAAGTGTCGCGAAGACAAACTATTTCACCATGAAGATAGCTGGAGAGCCCTCAATCCTCGCACTCTACTATCAAGGCCTCCTACGATGAGTGAAGCATATACAATACTTATCGTCAGTCAATGGCCCGATCTCCTGCTCCGTCCCTACCTCCTGCACCTGTACCTTTTTCGACGCCAAGAATTTCTCTCGCTCCTTCCACTCGTAACGATGATGCTGCTAGTGAGATGAATCAAGACTCAATGGATGTTGAGGCTACCGATGCCAACCTCTCTTGATGCTGTTTTTAAACTTAACCAATTTGTAACCTTTCAATAATATTTCCTTTTGTAAGCATGTTTTATCCGATGAACGATTTGCTTATTTGAATATATTCATTTTTATTTTAATGGATGATAGCTTTCCTGTTTCAATTAATTCTTCTAAGAATTCTGCACATCTGACTTATCTGACAAGTCTCTTAATTACTGTTCATGCTTGGGTGCAGAGAATGTCACCCACTATTGGGAACATTCTCCCTTACGTGTCAACCCTAACATCTGCATGACTATATATTTAGCACAAGTGTTGGTTCAGTTTGGACACATTTATTACTTGATGCCTTTCGATGACTCTATAAATAGACTTTTCAATCATTGTCTATTTCATCCTCAAAAAGGACCCCCTTGTCCTTTAGCATCATTGGTTACCTTTAACACCCTTGTCATTTTCCTTTGCTTTTTCACAATTTTATATAGGTTACTTATGACGCCTCCACCTTCTCATTCTCCTTCTTCCGATCATCTTTTCTCTAACAATGATGATACCCATCATGATAATCATGAGTCTTCTCCTAGTGTTGCCCGAGTTAGGAGGATTATGGGGGGCTTGTCCTCGTTATACCAGGATACTGCTGTTCTGAGTCGTGTCCCCACTTCCCGCACCCATTCCTCCATCGTTGACTCTCTGCGCTTAACTTTTCTGCATAGGGAACCATACAATCCGACAGATAGCTCGTCAATTTTCAATACTTCTTCTTTAAACGTTAATGTCATGATAGGGGGTAGTAGGGTGGATTCCTGTCGGAGCGTAGAATCTTAGGAGTTTGTGTTTCAACTAATGCAAGAGTATAATTTGAATCCCAATGATTTTAACATTATTATCCCTCATACTCATCATAGAGCATTTGAACCCCCTCTAGGGTATCTAACGGTTTACTCTGAACAAATTCACTGTGGTTTACGTCTGTTTTTTCATCCCTTTATGCAATCGTTGTTCAAATATTGGCAAATCTGTCCCAGCCAATGGACTCCCAATTTCCTACGTTACTTAATTGGTTTTATACTATGTTGTCTTTTCTTAAATATTCCGATGACCCCATATCGGGTAGGTGCTGCTTTTATTCTCCGTCCTTGCCTAACGGCCTTCCTTTCTTTAGTCTGATACACCGAGATCAGTGTAAGAGTTTTAACTCTATTCCCTAGGCGACTCTCATTCACAGTAGATTGGAAGAAGAGATACTTTCTTATCCAGCCGAAGAATTCGTCTGCTGAAATATGGGATGTACCTCTACGATGGGGCTTAGGGTATGTTCTTCCTTGCCCCGATGTTTCTGTCCGTGAGATGTCTTATTTGTCCTCCAAATGATTATTTTCTGGGTATTACGATATTTGTTCTTTGTTAACGAATTCTTCTGCCTTGATCATGACTGGCCTGCAAAATGGGGTGCAGCAGATAGATTTTCCTCCAATGCCTCTACATTCTAATCCCATTTTTTGTAAGCATCAAAAAATTCCTTTTACCAATTTGTTTATTGTTTAAATACTAATGCTTTTAGTTGCCTTAACAAGTGCTGAGATGGAACAATTCTCCATAAGGCCTTTTTTGGCCGACTCTCTGGGTCCTCTAGATATCCTTTCTCAGTATCCCGATAGTTCATCTTCCTTAGGGCATGAGTTTAACGGCACTCGACTGGGTCCCGAGGATTACGTGGTGACGTCGGGCCTGGAATCCCTATGGTCATCCGATGTTCCTGCCATGGATGGTGTGTTCTGCAATACTACTCTGATGATTACAACTGATAACCTTACATCTTCCCCATTTTTGGGTCTAACATTATTCCTTGGAACATTGCCAATTCCAGCTTCCGTTAATGTAGTGGACGGTGATCGGGATCCTTATCCCTCTCCTCGCGCAACCTTTCGTGTCGAAGAAATCTTTCCTACAATTTCTCCTCCTCTTAAGATTCCTCCCTCGGGTGAGGGCACCAGTCATACACAAGGGAACACCAGTAATGCTCCTTCCGACTTTCTGCTAGTTAACCCCAATGCAAGCTTTTATCGCAACTTCATGAGAGACTTACTGAATCAGGCTGACTGTGAATCTTTGAACTCTGCCTCTACATCCATCCTTCGTGACAGGCTTTGCCGTGATTTATGTGAGGTAATAGAGGTATCCTTATTGTGTATGTATTTCTTTCTTTATTTTTCTCTTTTCTTAAGAGTGAATCTTTTTCAGGTTTTCATGATTGCTGATGCACTCGGATCACAGAAAGACTATACCACCGACAATGTGGGTTTCCTATTTCGTTACCTTGAGGATTTGGAGAGAGATCTTGCCAGTACCCGCCAAAGAAAGGAGAACTTGCTTACGCACTTTGAATCTGAACAGGGGATGCTAGAATTTTTGCTGAAAGAGGCCCGAGATACTTTCCGAGATCTCGTCTCATTGGAAAGAGATCACTCCCAAGAGTTGGAAAGACGAATTAATAACCTTTAGTCCCAGATTCAGGCTTGTGATACCCTGATTTCATCGTTAACTATCGAGAGAGATGCATTAGCTCTCAAACTGAATAACATGGAGAAATCTCATGAAGTAGCCGTTATGATTGCTCGGGCTGAGGCTACGATGGCCACTCCTATCTTTCCCATATGCGAGAGATTCTTAGAGGAGATATGCGGGAGATGGTTTTGATAGGCTATCGTATATTCCAGGATGATGTTCGGTCTCTCATAGGTTTTCCTTCGGATTTGATACTTCCTGATCTAGTACTTCAGCGATGAGTGGTGCAACTCCTTCATCCTTCCGACGGACCGTGATTCCCACCATGATTATTAGGGATCCTATAAATCTATCACCCGAACAACGTCGTCGTATTATTCGGGAAGGGAAGTGCCCCTTATCGGATTAGTTTTTTACTCAATGTATCTATGTATCTATGTTTTATGCTTACCTTTCTTGGTGTGATGTAAATAAGTCCTAGTTTTAGATGGCGATTTATGGAGAAACTTGAGCGATTTTCTTTTTCTTATCATCCGATAGGACTCGTTAGTCACCACACAATGTACTAGCTCCTTTGTATGAAAAATAAAAAGGCCATCTTTATTACTCACGACTTATTTACATGCACACTCGTGATGCATAAAACATAGTTTGCATAAATCCCTCATGCATAGTATTTTCTTAAGTTAAGGACATTCCAAGTTTTTGTGAGAATTATTCCTTCTTCATTGCTTAACTGATACGTACATGGTCCAACTATTCCACTTACCTTGTATGGGCCTTCCCATTTGGATTGCAATTTGGCCACGTTCTTTGAAGCTCCTATTCTTTTAAGTACCAAATCTCCTAATTGGAAAGTTTGAATTTTGACATTTTTGTTGTAATGCTTTGCCATGCGAGCTTTATATCCCTCCATCTTTATCAATGCTCGATGCCTTCTTTCTTCGAGTAAGTCCAAAGATAATGCTAGGTTAGAGTTGTTTCCAACTTCTTCATATTATTTAATCCTCCAACTCTCGGCTATTATCTCAGAAGGAATTACAGCTTCGCAACCATATGATATGCTATAAGGTGTTTCTCCTGTAGCGGAACTTGGTGTTGTGCGATAAGCCCATAAGACGTCAGGAACTTCCTCCACCCATCGGGCTTTGTGCCAATCTAAGTGTGCCTTCAAACTTTTCAACAAGGTCCGATTGGTTCTTTCTACTTGTTCGTTCCCCTGCGGATATCCCAATGAGGCAAATCGATGCTTGATTCCCCAGTGCTCGCACCATTTCTCCAACTAGTCATTATCGAACTGAAGACCATTGTGACTAACCAAATTTATGGGGATCCCAAATCGACATAATATGTTTCTCCATAAGAAATTGATGACTGCATTTGACGTTATTTTTGCTATTGGTTCTACTTCCACCCACTTCGTAAAATAGTCAACTACGACCAAGAGAAATCGCTTTTGTCTTGTGTTGGGGACCAAAGGTCCTACTAGATCAATTCCCCATTTTGCAAAGGGGCACGCTAATAGGTTAGGTTCCTAGAGAGCAGTTGGTTGATGAATTTGGGAGGCATGTGCTTGACAAGCCTGACATTTCATTGCGTATTCTTTACAATCATGTACCATTGTAGGCCAATAATATCCTTGTCGAATGATGCGATTAGCCATACTTTCCCCTTGGGAGTGGTTTCCGCAAGTTCCTTCGTGCATTTCCTTTATCACATTATGTGCTTCCTACTCATTGAGACACCTGGTGTGTGAATTAGAATAACATCTTCGGAATAAAGTACCTTCATGTAGAAAGTAACGAGTTGCCTTTCTTTCTATTCTTTGCTTCTCTTTTTCGTCACCCAAGAATTGTTCCGGATTTTCCAAAAATGCGATAATCTCCGTCATCCATCCAATCGCAACAGGAGCCACAATAGCACTAGTAACTTCTTTTTCTTGCTTTTCAGATACTTCCGATCGGAGCATCGTGATTTGCTTGGTCCCTACTGTTGATTGCACAACCACTTTAGATAGGGCATCGGCTTCCTAATTTTCCGAGCCAAGTATTTGGAGTATTTGGAATTCTTCAAACAACTTTTTCTTATTTTGGATTGTTTGCACGTAAGCTTTCAATCGTTCCTCCTTTACTTCAAAGTTTCCCAATATCTGTTGTATAATCAGCTGAGAGACGCTATGAACGACTATTCGTTTGATGTCTCCTTCCTGAGCTAACCTCATTCTGATTAACAAAGCTTCATACTCGGCTTCATTATTGGATAAGGGATAATCTATCCTCACAGCAAAGTGTAGGATTTCTTCTTCTTCAGTATTTATGAGCATGATTCCTGCTACTCCATGCGTTCCTACCGAGGATCCATCCACATAGATGTTCCATGTTGGGCTTCTTTCTTCGGTCTGCAATTCTTTCATCTCTACCAAGAAATCTGCTAGGACTTGCGCTTTGATGGCTGGTCGAGGCGCATATAATAGGTTATACTCGCTTAATTCTATTACCCATTTTACCACCCTGCCAGAAGTCTCTTGACGATTAAGAATGCTCCTTAAAGGATACCGAGTGAGAACTGTTATCCTATATGAGAGGAAGTAAGATCTCAGTTTACGGGCTGCTGTTACTAATGCGAGTATTAACTTCTCTATTTGTGCATATTTCTTTTCAGCCCCTTGCAATGTTTTGCTGACGTAGTAAACGGACGATGCTCTCTAACCTGCTCTTTCACGAGTACTGCACTTACCGCTTCTTCTCCTGCTGCTAGATATACAAACAAATTATCTCCTACCACATGCTTTACCAACAGGGGCGGGCCTACCAAATAGTTCTTCAAATCTTCAAAGACTTTATCACACTCTGAACTCCATTGAAAACTTCTCGTATTCCTCAAGATTTTGAAGAGGGGCAATCCTCTTTCTATTGATCGAGAGATAAAACGGCTAAGCGATGCCATTCTTCATGTGAGCTTTTGAACTTCCCTAATAGTTTCAGGAGGTTTCATTTCTATGATGGCATTGGATTTTTCAGGATCACTTCTATTCCCTTTTATGTCACCATATATCCCAAAAACTTTCCACCCCTAATTCTGAAAGAGCATTTTTTTAGGATTAATCTTCATTCCAAATGAATCCATGATGGTTAATGCTTGTTTTAAATCGTTCGAATGATCTTCTTCCCTTTTACTTTTCACTATCATATCATCTACATAAACCTCCATAGTTTCTTCTATTAACTCCGAAAACATCAGGTTTACGAGCCTTTGGTATGTGGCCCCCGCATTTTTTAACCCGAAGGGCATTACCATGTAGCAAAAGGTACCTGCATCTGTGATGAAACTTGTTTTTTCCTGATCAACTTCTGCCATCGGAATTTGATTATATCCCTGGTCTCTATCCATTGTGGACAATAATGCGCATCCAGCCGTAGAATCCACTAGCTGGTCGATGCTGGACAGAGGATAACAATCCTTGGGACAAGCATCATTTAAGTTAGTGAAAGCTATGCACATTCGCCATCGTCCACCTGTTTTTGGTACTAACACCACATTGGACAGCCATTCAGGATAAATTGATTCCCTTATCTGCTGCAATTCTAGCAACCTCTGTACTGACTTGATTATCTTGTTTCTTTCTGGTCCCATGTTCCTTTTTTCTGCCGGATAGGCTTGGTATTTTTTACATTAAGATAATGCTGGCAGATATCTGAACTGATCTTACCTGGAGGGCCTCATTCCCATGCGAATAGATGGAGATAATCCTTCAGGATGTTTACTATTTCTCCTTCTATAGCCAGACTCATTTATGTTCCTATTTTGACCATTTTATTATCCTTTCCAAGATCCACAAGTTTCAATTCTTCCACTGGTTGTACTCGAATTTCTTCCATCTTTTGCTTTTTCCCTAGACTGCTTTCTTCTTCTAGTTTTAGCGGGATGACATTCATACGACATTCCCTAGCTTTGACTTGATTACCTCGAACTTCCTCTATACCTACTAGGGTTGGAAATTTGATCTTGAGATGCAAAGTAGATGGCACTGCCTCAAAGGCATGTATCGAAGGTCTTCCGCATATAGCGTTATAAGTTCTAGAAGGAGCTTCTACTACCCAGAATTTTATGTGTTTCGTACGTCGCAACGCTCCCTCTCCCCATGACATATGTAATACTATTGTTCCTAATGTGCGACTGGACTCACCCAAGAAGCCTACCAATGGAACTTTTGTGGGCTCAAGATGCATTCTTTTTAACCTCATTGCTCCAAGAGTTGGAGTAAATAAAACATCCACTAAGCTTCCTGTATCTATGAGGATTCTTTGTACTTCGATCCCCATAATGGTAGCGGTAATTACTAGTGGATCCTCGTGAGGGTAAATGATTCCTTTAAGGTCTTCCGATCCGAATGATAATATGTGCAACCTTATCCCTTGTAAGGTACACATTAGTAATCCTTGTTCCATTTTCCGAGCTTCCTTGAGGTACTTTTTTTCTTTTCCCCGAGGGAGTGACGGATATTTCTCCTCCTTCAATCATATTGACAATTCTTCCCGAAGGGGGATTATCTTCATAAGCCTCAAGAGGAGGGGGTAAGCGGTGCACATATTCTTCTTGTTCTGTTTTCGCTTGTGAAGGTTCTATGGCAGCTTCATCTTCATCACTTCTGGCCTTCTTTCTTACCTCTGTCGGCCGACTACTATTCTCGCTCAGGTAATCACGCAAGTATCCCAAATCTAACAATCGGTGTATTTCATTTTTCAGAGTTTTACAACCATCGGTGGTGTGTCCATATGCTTTATGATACTTGCAAAATTTTCCTGTTTCTTTCCTTTTGTATGGTTGCCGAACAGGCAGTGGCCAGGAAAAATCCTTATGTCCCTTCATTACATTAAGTACTTCCGTCGAAGTAATGGTTAAAGTGGGTATCGGTATAGGTTGCAAGTTTCGTTTCACTATTCCTGAATTGTCTCTGCGTGGTGGAATTCCTTTATTATCTTCCCTCTCTTTACCTTTACCTGCATCTGCATTTTCAACCTTTAACTTCGAGTTTTCTGCTTCTTCCATGAGAATGTATGTTTCTGCTTTTTGCATGAGTTCATTCATGTCTTTTACTCCCTTTCCTATCAGGTATCAGAAGAAATTGCCTGCTCTCAAACTCTGTGCTAGAATGTCTGCTATCATGGATGGCTCCACATTATGTACATCCAACATTTCATCAGAAAAACGTTTCATCAAGTCTCTGAGGGATTCATCCCTATGCTGATAGTAAACAAATGACATGTCGATTTTGGGTATCGTCTATTACAGGTTTTTTAAATTGTCGCACGAATAGGCAAGCTAATTGAGAAAAATTGGATATGGTGCCTGGAGCTATCTATGTGAACCATGACTCGGCTCTTCCGGTTAATGTTGTACGAAATACCCTACAAAGAGCATAATTAGGGGCAGAGGCTAAATCCATCGTAGCTAAATATTGATTAATGTGGTCTTGTGGATCTTTTCCATCTTTCTCTCCTGAATAGGTAGGCAAATTGATTGGCCTGGCGTTAACTGGTATCACTGCTTGAGCAATCTCTGGGATGAAGGGGGACTCGTTATACATAGGCTCATCTACTGGGGTAATTGTTCTCTTCATGTTATGCATTTCTTGCCTGGAGTGATTAATTATGTCCCACAGAGCTGGGTTGTTGTTCGGGTAATTGAACAAGTTCTGAGCTTGTCTTGGTGGCATTCCCATAACGTATCCACTCATCGTGCCTAGGTTATTGCGGTGGCATTTCAGGGAGAGTTTAAGTCATCCTTGACCCTTGTTCTTCTACACGATACCTTTCCCCGTATGGCTGTATGGGTTGTGGAATTGGGGGCTTTACATCGCCTTGCGATGCTCTTCTTAGAGCTGCCTCCATCAGGTCTTCAAACACCGACCTGGGAACGTTAATATAATCTGTGTTTGGGGCTAAAGGAAGATTTCCCGTAGAGTTTTCAGTAGATTCCCGACGTATACTCTCACTCTCGTGATTCTCTGTTTGCCGATCTCTATTGGCCGAATTTTCTATTCTTTGCGATATTAGAATAGCTCATTTTGATTCCTTTGTTGGTGTAATTCGAAGGCAATTATTAAATGGCGTTCCCACAGATGGCGCCAATTGTTAACTCAAGCATGGGAAATTATATCTAAGTATTGTGGAACGTCTTGCCTGAACGCTAACTTTGAATCTATTTTATTAATATTGGAATTTATTGCATAAAATGTTTTTGTTCTCCTTTTTCAACATGTCCTTCTTCCTTCCCAGAGTAGAGGTATTTATAGCCATTTAAGCATAAAATGTATATGTTTGATACAAAGACACCCGATATCTATCGTACTGACAAATCTTGAACTGTGATGACACCTGGTATCCATCGTGTTGATACATATTGGACTATGATGACACCTGGTATCCATCGTGCTGATACATCTTGGACTGTGATGACACCTGGTATCTATTGTGCTGATACATCTTGGACTGTGATGACACCTGGTATCTATTGTGCTGATACATCTTGGACTGTGATGACACCTGGTTTCGGACATATGTAGGAACCTCGTGGGAATCTTATAAAACATCTTTTGAATAATTCTTCTATCGGAGCTACGATACTTTATTCTTTATGGGAACTCTATTTTTTCACCGGGCACCCTTTGAGCAATTCTCCTGTCGGAGTTATAATACTAGTTACGATACTAGTTAATCTACGATACTTTGTCAACTTGCTAAAGCATCGGCGATCATTACTTTAGGCATCGTATAGTCATCTAAAACTAGTAGTGTCTTGTATATCGGATGCTCTGGGAGTTTCATATTTGTATCGTTTTATTTTTCGAGTCATTTAAGTCCCGAGGGATTAGTTATCCGATAGTTCCTTATTTCTAGAGGGTTAACACTTTTGTTTTGAGCTTCTACCGTATTCCTCATTCAATCCACTACATCCATCTCTAGAAATGGGTAGGATAAAAAATTCTTTCGTCTCATGGTAGGTAAGTAGGCTGCATAAACAAATGCTCATAGAAAAGGCTCCAATGAGGTTCAGTGGATATTTCTCATAAAGGGTTTTGGGCTTGAAAGACTAAAACTCAAATATAAAAATGGCCTATTTAATTTCCTCAAAAATTTAAATTCACATTTAGTTAAATAGTAATAGAGTAAATTACTTGAAACCCATAATTTCTATTTAACACCCAATTTTCTCATAAATTTCGTACAATCATCTCAATATTTTCTGCTCATGTTCATCGTGAATGGTGTATATGAAGTAAACATGCTTTCAACATAATTAAACTATCATCTACACATAATTTCTTTCTTCCCAAGTCCTCCTATAATAGGCATATAGCATCATAGATCCTAACTTTTTTATGCTTTTATTACTTCAAATTTAACTCTAACATACATACTCAATAAAATCAAATAAAATCTGACTCTAAAAATGAAAAACAATGAGTAAAACTAACTTAAATATCACCCTCCCCCTCCCCACTTAAATTGTTCAATGTCCCCATTGAACGATGCAAAAAAGAAAAAGAATTAAAAACAGAAGACTCCCCTGGAAATTCTATTCTCCTTGCGTGTCGGTCGGTACTGTGTCGAATACTTTCCCGTTCATCTTTTCCAACTTGTCCATCACCGTATCCCATGAATTATAGATATCTTCTCAAACCTTCTTGATCTCTAAATTGATAAAATCCTTGATTTGCGTCGTCTGCTCTTCTATTACCTTCTTTACCAACCCCTCATGAATCATCGGCCTATTTGGTGTAACAACTTTTGCTTTTGCATATCCGACAACTTGCTTCTATGTGATGGCATCTTCAATAAACTTCCTATTGTTGGATTGCTTTGTTGGAACTCTCGATGCTTTACAAATTTTTGTTATCAACCCTCCATCTGGGATAGCTCCTCATACTTTTCTTGTAGCAAAAGTGTTAATAGATTTCTTAATTTCTTGCCCTGCGTCTATATGGATTCCATCTCGGATCCATGTCAAATAACCAATGGGCATCTATCATATGGTTAGTGGGTGCAATATGAGAAATAATGAAATTATACCAAGCCTTATATTCTGGCACAATTTGATTATGAAGGATAAAATGATTAGCTATATTTGGCTCATGGACAATGGTCTCTGGAAGAACCATGTTCCGCAATGCTTATTGTGATATGAAAGTTTCTCTTTTCTGAAGCCCCCTTCTAGAATCTTCTTCAGGTCTAACTTGTAGATTTTGTGAATAAGCTCTACGGAAATCTGCACCTTTTTCCTCGTAGTAAAATTGGTTTTGTCACAGGCGCAGTTGCGTTCGCAAAAATTATATCAACATAGTCTTGTTGACTTCTCCAAGTTGTTTGACAAAAGCCGTCCATCACATGGCATTGATTTTATCATGAAAAACGTCAAGAACTCGTTCAAGGATGACATATTTTTTCATGAGTTTTTGTTTTTTATAGGTGAATCATCCTTGGTCTTTTTCTTGGATGCTTAAGTAAGCAAATAACAACATAAACGACGAAAACCAACAAATATAGAGCAACATTACTAACCAACGAAAATGGCTAGTAAAAATGTAGAAGTCCGGTGTCTAACGATATGAAAAATGTGCGAAACAAACGATATCTTCAAACAAAATCGTAAGCACTTATTAGGCTAAAAACATGGGAACAGTTTAGAACACTGTGAGAAATCACCTTTAAGGGATCTCTAAGTTGTGGTTTCAAGCTTATAACACGCGGGACACTAACTTGAATTAAGGCATCTAAGAGACAATTGTGTCACAGTTTCTCACTGATGTATAATGTATTAATTGAGATTTACAGCACAAAATAGAGGTAAGAGTAAGGATCCTGAAGATTTAGAGAATGAATCTTAGTCCAAATAGAACAAGCAAATGCAACCTAAAAAATAATGTGCGAGTATAAGATAATAATCAGAGAGAGTGCACCTATCCCCCATATAGACAAAAACATCACACTACAGTATCACAGTGAAGCAACACGGAAGAAGAATTACTTTAAAGTATGTTGTCTACGGTAAAATGTTAATTGACTCTTTCCATTACGTTATTACGTATATTTGCACCCATGGAAGCGCATAGTGAAAGAACGGAAATCAACTTAACATAAATCAGTGAAAGAAAGTTGGAAAATAGTGTTTACATCTTAAGTAGGCATGTTCAGATGCCTCAGACAGTATGTCATTGTTCAAGCTTGAGAGCAGTTGTAAGCACTAGCGAATGTGAAGCAAGTGTTGAGGCTGGAATCCTGAAATCAACCGTGCAATAAGCTCACAAACAATCTACATGAGATGAGGCATAATTTTAAATTGAAACAAACAAGCCTTTAATCCAAAAAATGTTGCTTACGCATTGTCGAACAAGCATCTCAACTTGAGCAGGCATTGTGACGATATTTGCGCCTTGGTCGTATCGAACAAAAAGGAATCCTAAAACATACCCAAACAATTCATATCTACCCAAAGATATTATCTAATAAATCTTTAAATTATATATTACTCGTTGGTTACAAAGATATTTTTTCGATCCATGATTAATGAGGTTTTCTTTAATGAAGCAAATATTTTAACTATTGTATTGTCAAGTTTAATTTATTTTATGATTCATCAAATTAAATTTTTTTATGGGTACCTTTGGAAAATCATGTATATCCTTACAAACTTGAATCATGTAAAATTGAACTATCACGTCATAATGCTTCAGAATAATAATTACGAGACCAATAATACTATGGATATGAGCATATTTTTTTTTTGTTGTTTATAACTTAGCAATTAGTTTGTAACTTTTAAAAATTATAACAGTGTATCATAAAAACTATATTAGTTAATAATACGTAAGTGGGAACATTAGAGTCAACTCAAAAGAAAATCAACAAAATGATTTTTTTTTTTAGTTTTTTTGCAAACACTCTACCACGAAAGATTCTGATATCTACTATTATTTCAAAATGGATTTTATCTCACAGAGATGGTGTGGATTAGAAATGAGATAAAAAGTCTGAATTTTATGTGATATCTAATATGCACCACTTGTTTGGTTGAACTTTAAGTGCCAAGATAAATAGTCACCTCAATAATTCTTTCCAAGGTTTGTGCTATTAACGTTCAATTAACCACAAAAAAAAACTTTTTTGCATTTTATTGGAATTTCTTTTTCAACTCAATGACCTTGGATGAATCCTGCAGAAGTGTCATTCAAACATCTTGGTCGAGTCTGTTAGGGCGTCCTCGCAATTCAAAGTTATTTCTAAATTTCGTACTACACATAAAGCTCTTTGCGAATAGAGTTAAAAATCTTTTGGTGATTGTACTAACTAACATGTCTAATGATATCTTGAAAATAGTTGAAGTTTTGCAGGGCATGTTTCGTAGTGTTGAGGTGTGCAAGGAGGAAGAGCTTCTTCATCTAGAATTGGATGGTCTCAGAGAGACTAAATGGAGGCAAAAGGCTAAGGAAAATTGGCTAAAAGATGGCGATGATAATACATGGTTCTTTCACCTTTCCACAGTTATTCGGGCAAAGGTAAACCACATTCACTTCATTAAATTTGAGGCGGGGACTAAATCAGTGATTCGGAGAATATGAGTAAGGAGTTCCTTAACTTCTTTGAAGATTTATTTAAATCTGACTTTGATAATTATTTTTTTCCATTCCACGAGGACCTTGAAGCCCTTTTTGTACGTACTGTGTGTTTCTAATGATTTAAATGCTAATATGTGTATTGCTCCATCTCCTTTGGATATTAACAAATTCTTCTTTGGCATGAATGATAATAAGAGTCATGGACCCGACGGATTCTCCCTTTTGTTTTTAAGCATTTTTTGGATATTGTTGGCAAAGATGTGTATGGCTGTGCAAACTTTTTTTCTTCTGAACATGCATTACCAAATGAATTTAATAAGACTTTTATTGCTCTTATCCCGAAAGATACAAATGCATGTACGGTGGAAAAGTTTCGTCCTATTAGCTTATGTAACATTGTTTATAAGGTGATTACCAAAATCTTGGCTAACCGCATTAAGCCTCTTCTTGACAAGATTATTAACCCCTTACAGTTTGCTTTCGTGGAGGGACGACACATACATGATAATAATATCATTACTCACGAAATCATGTATTATTTGAATTGTAAAAAAGCGAAGAAATGTTTTATGGCCCTTAAGGTTGATTTAGCTAAAGCGTATGATTGGGTTGAGTGGCCGTTGTTACACCGTACTCTGTGCAACCTTGGTTTATGTAATAAATTCGTTGACTGGATTAAGTTTTGTGTTACAGGTGGCTCATTCTCTACTATTGTTAATGGTCAACTGGGTAAATAGTTCAAACCTTCCCGCGGTATTCGTCAGGGAGATCCCTTGTCACTGTACATTTTCATATTGTACTATGAGATGCTCTCTCGCCTTATCTCTAAAAAGGAATCAACTATCAAGTTTAAAGGGATCAAAATCTCTACGAATAGTCCTGTTATTTACCATGTTCTCTATGCTGGTGACTAAACTTTTTCTTGCAGGTCCGAGGTGGAGGACGTTAATGCCATCAATAGATGTCTAGATAAGTTTCAAAATTGGGGCAACCCGGTTATTAGAAAGAATAAGTCATTCGTGCACTTCAGCAAAAATACTCCTCCATCCTCCAAGCTGAATATTCTTAATTTACTCGATGTGCATGAGTATCGCCATCAGGAAAAACACTTGAGGATCCCATTTTGCAAGCCAAAATAAGAAAGGAAGTTTGTGATTTGATTCTGGATAAGCTCAATTCTTATCTTAGCAGATGGAAAGGAAGTACATTGTCGCAAGCTGGTAGAATGACTCTTATCAGATCAGTTATGCAATCGGCACCTACATATTATATGGCTAACTTCCTTCTCCCAAATACCATATGTGAGAAAATTGATAGTGCAACGCTGTATTTTTTTTTTGTGGAGAAAACAAGAACAATAATATCTTGACTCTTAAGAATTGGGATTCTATTTGTAAGCCTAAGAAACTGGTGGCCTTGGGTTTCGTAGAGCAACAGACCACAATAGAGCACTAGTTGCGAAATTGGAGTGGAATGTGGCTGCAAAAGACAATAAAATATGGGTGGGTCTTATTCGTTCCAAGTATGTGGGGAATCGGACTTTCCTTTCGATGGATATACCAAAGTGTAATATGTCTTGGGTGGCTAGGGACATCTTCAAAAGCAGGGATATTATCAAGAAAAGTGCATGTTTCAAGATCACATCAGAGTCCAATATTAACATTTAGACAGATCCGTGGATCCCCACGGTAGAAGGATTCTCTCCTGCAACAGACTTGCCATCTATTGATTTGTCTTCTTCGGTGAATAAAGTTTAGGAATTGATTTGTCCTTTACAAACACTTGGAAGTTTGATATTATCGAACTTTATTTTGGCTCGGATTTAGCTAAGGAGATCATAAAGGTCCTTATTTTTAATTCTCCGGAGGTTAACAATCTTTTGTGGATTCCCTATCCGTCGGGAAAATTCTCTACAAAAAAACGCTTACCTTGAGATCATTAGACCGCACATTGGTGGGGTGACGATGCGATCTGGAAGATTATATGGGCTGCGAATATACACTTTCATCTCAATTTTTTCCTTTGGAAATGTCTTGCTAATTCTCTTCCATCTCGGGACGTGCTCAACTCAAGATTCTGTATCGAGGATAAATCGTGCCCAAAATTCAATAATGGAGATGAATCCCTTCAACACCTGTTCATATTTTACAATTTTTCATCTATGATTTGATTTTGTTCTAAATGGAATTTGAGATTGGAGCCGTAGCTCATTTTTCGTTAGCTGATTGCTTTCATTTGAATGTAGGAAAGAACAAGTCCCATAGTATGTGGACATGGCTGAGTTTCTCACTTTCGCATCCGTTACCATGGAGTCCATTTGGTACCAAAGAAATCAGGCGATCCATCAATTTGACCACATTGATCCTCAATAAACGCTGTTGGTTATTTGTAAGAAAGTTGCTGATTTCAAAAATGAAAACTTTGACCGTGGAAACAAGAAGAACTTTTGGAACCAAATCTGTTGGAAGAAGCCCCCACGTCGCTGGATAAAATTTAATTCGGATGCTACTTTAAGGAGGAAGGCCCGACAATTGGGGTGGTTGTTGGAAATGATCGTGGATCGTTAATGCTTTGCTTTTCAAAATATGTGGAATGCCTTAATCCCACAATGACAAAAGGCGCGATACTTTTGGAAGCTGTTATTATAGCTAATGATCGAAGAATTGAAGAAGCTATTTTTTAAACGGACTCTCAAGTGGTTATTAGAATGATACACGAAGTTGATTTTCAACTTGCTTGGAGTGTTGAGCCATTTGTTTCTAGGATTATGAAATTTTGGAACCGGTGGCCAAATGACGATTTCGTCGTGTCCCTCATCATTGTAATTTTGCAGCTCACCACCTCGCTGGGTGGGTGTGGGAACAATCTTGGCGGGGGACTGTTCCTTATTTTGTAATTCATGTACACGTTTTGTTGTGATGGAGGTTTCCTTTTAGTGGATCCTTCATATCGCTAATATAGCATTTTTCGTATTAAAAAAAATGACATTATAGGTTTTTCTTACTATTATGTTGAATTTAGAAAATTGATTTCATGAACTATGTGTAGCATCGCCATATATACATTTTATCTTTTATATGACTACAACTTATTCAACAAATATAAACTAAACAAAAAAACCAAAAAATATAAAAATAAATGAGTTATTACAACAAATATAAAGTACGCATTTTTAGAAGAGGTTGGTAGGGTCGAATAAGAGAGGACAAAGAAGCTAAGAATCTTTTTCTTTTTCTATTTTAATTTTACGAATTAATAGAATTTAAAAAAAAAAATAATTTCGTATGGTTTTGGCTTATCTTAATTATAAATGTAACAGATAATATTTTTGTCATATATTTTTTTTAAAATTTAGAGCTCTAATAAATATTATTTTATGAAAAAGTAAAGTTATACAAGGTTGTCATAGACAATGCAATGAACAGTCACAATATGGCAAAATGAAAATTATTTATTTTAGGGAGAAATGTGAGATTATTTATTCCATATTTTGAGATAAAATAAAAAAATTTCGACATATCTCACTTATATCCGAAAAATTAGTATATTGAACCAAACTAAGAGATAGAGTGCTGATTTTTTCAAAACTAGTCTAACTTTAATTTAAATTATTGATTATTGATGTGTGGGAAAGAATAGTTGACCCAAATCATTTGAAAATCAAATGAAAATTTCATTTTCCCGCTCTTAACCATTTTCACAATTCAATAACATTAACTAACACCTCGAGATTTCTGTCAGTTGGAGCAGAAATGGAATCGACAAGCGGTGAATCTGTTGGAGGTCGGGCGAGGCTATTTATTAAGGAGATGGTGATGAGGAATTTCAAATCCTATGCGGGCGAACAGCGCGTTGGCCCTTTCCACAAGGTTAGGGTTTCGGTCTCTTTTTTCTTTTCTTTTTCTTCGAAGCTACAAAACAAACACCAATAAGTCAGTTGTATTGTACTGATGGAAGAAGGTTATCATCTTTGTTTAGAGTTTCTCTGCTGTGGTCGGTCCTAATGGAAGCGGGAAGAGCAACGTTATCGATGCGATGTTGTTCGTCTTTGGAAAGCGTGCCAAGCAGATGCGGCTCAATAAAGTTTCTGAGCTAATTCACAACTCCACTAATCATCAGAATTTGGATAGTGCCGGTGTGTCCGTGCACTTTCAAGAGATCATTGATTTGGTATACAACATTTCTTCTGCCTTTCACTATTATTATTATTATTATTATTATTATTATTATTATGTTAGCCGGACAAAACATCTTAAGGATCTTCTCTCTCTCTTCTCTCTTTTTATAGGATGGTGGGGATTACAAGGCTGTTCCCGGAACTGATTTTGTAATTACACGCGTTGCGTTTCGGGACAACTCCTCTAAGTACTATATTAATGACCGGGCAAGTAATTTTACCGAAGTAACAAAGCTGTTGAGAGGGAAAGGTGTTGACTTGGTTAACAACCGCTTCTTGATTCTTCAGGTTTCACTCATATAATCTTGTATATATATATATATATATATATATATGGTTTTGTTTTGTGGTTTGGTAACCAATTTGTTGGCTTTCAACAGGGTGAAGTAGAACAGATATCTCTGATGAAGCCAAAGGCACAGGGACCTCATGATGAAGGCTTTCTCGAGTATCTTGAGGACATTATAGGAACTAATAAATATGTAGAGAAGATTGACGAGTCGTTTAAACAGTAAGTTTTCAGCTGAACTGCTTGTTACTTCTCTCACAAGGCACTGTAGTTTTCCAGTTGTTGATTAATTGGATTTAGTGCTCCAAGTTGAAATAAAACTGCAAATAAATCTGATGCTCTGTTGTTAGTATATGATTTCAGTTGAATATGGTGGACAAGTTTAATAGAAGATATAGATCTTGTGCCAACATTACCATAGTTCTGAATATTTGAATATCTAGAGGGTATGAATGGGATAAAACTCCCATAGAGAAGACAGAAGAACTGTAGGAGCATCCAAGTTCAATGATGCAATTCAAAAAGCCTCACACCATCTTTTATCTGTAGAACATTTATTCATAATTCCTTTGCTATTTAACCCCTCTGTCAATCTGATATAAGTAGAAGAGATTGTTTATCCACTTCAACAGCTTGTCCTAGCACGTGGATATCTGCATCATTAGATGAAAGTTGCCCAGTTGCCAGAGCATCTCTCTCTCGTATTTTTTTTCTCCGGAACCTAGTGAATCTTTTACCTGTATGCCAACTTTTTTCATTTGATATGAAGACACTATATTTGCAACTCTACCATTTTTTGATTCTTTTTTATTATGTAGATTGGAAGAATTGAATGAAAAGAGATCCGGTGTAGTTCAGATGGTAAAGTTAGCGGAGAAAGAAAGAGAGAGCCTTGAGGTGAAACTTTGCATAGATCACATGTATTTACAACTGTTATTAATGTGTGGTTAACACATTTCATATTAATATTGCTCATATACCAGGGTGTCAAGAATGAAGCAGAGGCTTACATGCTTAAAGAATTGTCACTTCTAAAATGGAAAGAGAAAGCAACAAAACTAGCTTCTGAAAAGAATGACACTGAATTAGCAGAACTTCAGGCAACAATCTCTAGTTTGGAAGAGAATGTAAAGATCGAAAGGTTGTCCTATTAAGCTAGTTTTTGATATCTTTTATAACCAATTATACCACTGACTGGAACCCTGGCTTTCTTTTACAGGGAGAAAATTCGAGAAAATACTGAGAATTTGAAAGAACTTGAAGCATTGCATGTGAATTATATGAAAAAACAAGAGGTTTGCACTTTGTTGTTATACACAAGTTTTCGGTTGCCTCTTTATTGTTCAATCATTCCCGGATCTTATTGATAACTTGACAGCCTACCAACTTGTGTAATGATTTTACATGATACTATTATGTTTTGGAAATATAGGAACTAGATGGGGCCGTGCGACGTTGCAAGGATGAGTTTAAGGAATTTGAAAGGCAGGATTTAAAACACAGGGAAGACTTTAAGCATTTGAAGCGAAAGATAAAAAAGATTGAGGATAAAATTGAAAAGGTACTCCAGAATATCCTCTACTAACTGACAGTTTATTTTTTTTAGAGTTTTCTTGTAATTCTTGTTTTTTGCTTGTTGTAGGATTCAGCCAAAATCACTGATCTCACCAGAGAGTGTGAGGAATCTACGAATTTGATTCCTCAGCTTGAGGAAGACATCCCTAAACTACAAAAACAATTAGCAAATGAGGAGAAAATCTTGGAAGAAATTATAGAAAAATCTAAAGGTTTGGCCATTACTGTAGATTTATTTTTAATGTATTCTATACCATCCCCTAGACCTTCATTTCAATTTTAAATGTAAATCTTATGGAATTCTTCTTGATTTTGTTTCTTTTCTCATTTTCCTACTTCGCCTTATAAGAGATTCTTAATTTAAAAATATTATCTTATCGCTTTGTACTTGGAACTTTAAGGTAATTATGTTATATCTTTTGGTTTTTATGGTATAGTATTTGTGACACCTATATTGGTGGATGAATTACTAAAGCTTCAACTTTTGAGTAGATATGTTGGGTAAGCCAGGATATATGCTCACATTAACATTGTCATTCAAGTTTTTGTTGAGGCTTCAGTGTTTAACTGAAAACAATTTCACAATGTAGAGCACTCATTAATGTCCCATTCTATTTCTTGCTGATATCATGTAGTTTTTCAATTTTTCTAATAATGGAAACATGATTAACTCTTTCTTGCTCCTATTTTGCTGAGAACAGTTGAAACAGAAGTTTTCCGTACTGAGCTTGCTGATGTTCGGGCTGAACTAGAACCTTGGGATAAGCAGTTGATTGAGCATGGAGGTAAACTTGAAGTTGCAATAACTGAGAAGAATCTTCTTAATGAAAAGGTGAGATTGTTAATATGATGAATCTCTGTGGCTAACATGTAGTATGATTCAGCTATTTTGATTTATTTGAATGTCTCTTTAAAGTTATTTGAAGATGTTTCAGACAAGAAAGTTCATTGATTGAGCTCTGCACTATCAAATTTCTTGACATTTTATGTAACTATGGTAATTAGTGGTAGTATATTTTCTTACGTCACTTTAAAGCTGGCTGATAGCGGCTCTAATTTCCATGCAACCACCTTTCTAATCCCAAAGCAGCCCACCAATGAACATCATACACCTTTTCTGTCTGTATGAGGTCCTGAGCTTTGAGAAATGCCATCAGTTTGACCTTTCCTTTGCAACAAACACCTACTTCCTGTTTTTTGTTTGCCTTCTGTCTGTTTATTTCTGGGTGAAGCTTTGAAAGTTTATTCATGTTCAGTGGCCCTATTCCTGGCGTATGGCTTATTTGCAGCTTAAAATCCTCTTAACCTTAAGCATGCAGGTGAACTAAAAGCATGAATATCTTGACTACATGTATATGGAAGACAAGATTAGTGAACTTGTTCTGCTCCATTGTGGCATAGCCAATCTGCTCATCTATGTCAAAGAAATCTGAAATGATAGAAAGAATCCGTTTACAGATTTATTAGATGCACTACAGCTCTTGTCGGGAGTTGGTAAAGACAATAATATTCAGGGTTAATGTTTGCTGCAGTGACAATATGGCAATGTGTCAAATATTATTTGCAAAACAACTGAGCCAAAAAGATTATGGTGTTAAGGTTATATTTAAGAACAGATTATATATGTAATCCACCCACATAATAATACACATCATAAACAGAAGAAGTTGAATTACTGTTATAGAATGTCCCTTTTCATATGGCAAGGATTCTTTGTCCCACCCTGTGTCCCATATGCGTCCTACTCTGTTGTGATTAATATGTGTCCTTGATCTCAATACATTGATGGTGGGTGGTTAAGTGGAAACATGATGAGTCACAAATGCGATACTAAATCCTTTGGCCTTTTTATGCAATTCTTACAACGTTGCTACACCATTTCACTTTTACATACAGCAAGTAGGCAGTTGTTTTGCCCTACTTCATTTTTTCTCTCTTCTGTTAATACTCTATATCGTTTCCTATAGTTACTATAACGACCAGTTATTCCTTTGTTTTGGTTGAAAAAAAAAAGATTACCACTTTTCATTCCCTTTTGTCAACATGTTGGTTATTATTTAAGATTCAATTATGTGATCACACTTTGCTTGATGCATATGTGGTTCCTTAAAGTTGCTCTGACTCAATGTAGTTATTGCCTTTTGCTGATCTTTCTTGCATCTATGCTTGTCTTTTTAGCTGGCACTTTTGAAGGAAGGTTGAAAAACATGATAATTTTGGTAGTCAGCCATGGTCGTAGTTTGATTCAGATTTCTAGGCTAGTTATCCTTTGTCAGTGTTCTATTTGGAAAGAAAACTTCCAAGATTTCTGTCTATCTCTGTATTGGAGTTGTTAGAAAACTATTCTAAGTCTTAAAACTCACTTTACAGCATGAACGTAGTCGTGCTGACTATGAAGGAGCCAACAGGCAGATTAATGAGATACAGGGGAAAATTGAGACTAGGACCTCAAGTGTAAAGGATATTCAGAGTCAGGTGGACCGGCATAAACGTGAAGCATCTGAAGCTCGTAAACTGGAGCAAGTAAGCTGTTTTGATATAGTTTTGTTATTAATATTTCTTGGATTTTAGAATATTCCTCATGTGGGCGTCGGGGCACTTGCAGGCATTACTTAAAGAGCAGGAAGAGTTGATTCCGCATGAACAGGTTGCAAGGCAAAAGGTGATGGAGCTTTCATCAACTTTAGAATCTGAAAAGAGCCAAGGATCTGTTTTAAAAGCAATACTTCACGCTAAGGAAACAAACCATATATCAGGCATTTATGGTCGAATGGGAGACTTAGGAGCAATTGATGGTGAGCACCTTTGCATGTGCACGTATACTTCTGTTGTAAATAGATTAGCTATAAACATGAATATAATTGTTCTTACTGAAAAAATGCAACTGTCTCTGGAGGCAAAAATCACCCTCCAAACATGAATATGAGGTATAAAGTGGGCAACTTTGTAGAGTCTCTCTACGCAGCACTCTACCTTTTGTTTTGATTATTGTGTAATTTGTGTCATCCCCATTTACCTCTATCTTGACTCTCATCGTCACTAAATTTCACCCTGTAATGTGGCATTATCTACTCCCTTAATCCTGGCATACATATTGTGAAAAAATGGTAGCCATCTCTGACCTTTTAATGAATCTTCTTGTGGCTTTAAAAGGCTCTCAAGATTGTAATATGCATGTATTACACGTGACGTGCATCCAGATATTTCTTCTTACAAGGGATGAGATTATGAGTATCGAATGTTCTATAATTTAGAGAATTCTACATTTCGTTGAAGCGGTGGATGAATTTTTTTTTATTTTGATTAAACACTTAGAATGGTGTATTGCAGTGAAAAGATATGCTGCTACTGCATAAAATAGATCTTACCTAGAAATCATGTCTCTTGACTTGTTGTATGGTGTTCGGCTTCAAAAGGAATCACAGGAAAATCTTAGTAGAATGGAGTTTTGCTTCTTAATTTGGATTTTCTTTCAATCTACTTCCATTTGAAACCAAGTCCACATGTCCTCATATGTTGAAATGCCACAACCATGTTGAAGGCACTAGTAATTGTAGAAATTGTTTTCAACCGATTTTGAGTTTCCTTTATAATGTTGAACTTTCTTGCAGCAAAATATGATATTGCCATATCAACGGCATGTCCTGGACTTGATTATATTGTTGTTGAAACAACAACAATATAATCATAGTAGAATGCAGTTTTGCTTCTTAATTTGGATTTTCTTTCAATCTACTTCCATTTGGAACCAAGTCCACATGTCCTCATATGTTGAAATTTCTCAACCATGTTGAAGGCACTAGTAATTGTAGAGATTTTTTTCAAACAATTTTGAGTTTCCTTTATAATGCTGAACTTTCTTGCAGCAAAATATGATATTGCCATATCAACAGCATGTCCTGGACTTGATTATATTGTTGTTGAAACAACAACCGCTGCTCAAGCATGCGTCGAGCTACTACGCAGCCAAAACCTAGGCATTGCTACTTTTATGATTCTGGTAAGACGATTAAAGTTTTAATTGTTCATAGCAAAATATAACACGATGGTAAATCTATCGATCCACAACAATTTGGTATGGTATCTGCTGTCAATACGATTTCTCAGTTGCCACTCTACTGATAAAAGGGATTTCAGATTCTATTGACGCCTTCTCTCAGATGTAGTTTGCCAGAATTCATAAAAAGTACTGTATTAGTATCAGAAGTTATCGACACTGTTATCTTCAATTAAAGTTTTTGCACATGTGTACCTTCCGGCATAATAATCATTTTCTCTTTTTTTTTGTACCTGTCTATGATAGTATCTAGCATATGTTTTGTATGCATTGGGCCAGTTTGGTTCCAAATATTAGGTGAGATAAGTCGCCTAATCTATAGCTATAAACAGTTTGACTTCAATGACGTTTTTGTTCGGGCCTGAATCTTAGCCCACGGAAGTCTGGTACGAAGGGACTGATCCACCGCTTTTCAATCTCAAGGGAACCCCTGCGACAACTAATCTCGGTCTCCAAGAGATTCAATCCCCTTATCTGAAAAGGCAATATCACTTACCAAACACCGTACTAAAAACAATCAAGATAAGGCATTCGGGTGTTCTCTAGAATCAAACACGCCCATAAAGTTTATCTCTTAGAAAGAAAACTTCCTCATCATTTTCTTAGGGTCATCTAAATGGATTAGCTGGTTGTCAGTTTCTTGTGGAGTTAATAAATGAGTTTTCAATCATATGTTTTTTATTAGATAATATCAATAAGACACATAATTTTCAGTCTAGTAGTGATAATTGAGTTCTCAGTTGGGGGTGTATGATGATGAAATACTATTTTTTTTTTGCCTACTAAGTTCTATCTGTTTATTGTCAGGAAAAACAAGGCAATCATGCATCTAGATTAAAAGAGAAAATAGTTACACCAGAAGGAGTTCCACGCCTGTTTGATATGATCCAGGTTGAAGATGAGAGGATGAAACTTGCTTTTTTTGCAGCAATTGGGAACACAATTGTAGCAAAAGATATTGATCAGGTAGATTATCATAGTACCAGTTGTATTTGGAGTTCTCTATTGTTTAAGCTGGAACCTTAGCTACGAGTTCAACTAATAGTATTTAAGATCAAATCATTTTCATGGGATATCTTTTCTTCTTTTGCTATCATTTTCTGTGAGAAATATCTTACATAGATATCATGAGAACTTAGAGATCCACATGGAATCCCATATTTGGTGGGTGAATTACATTCATCTCTCATGCAGAATTTCTTGAAGAACACCTGTTTATCAAGTTTTACAGTGCACCGTTGGGATTTATCACTGTTTTTCTTTTATATTCATCACGCTACCCTAGGCAACCCGCATTGCTTATGCTGGAAAGGAGTTTTGGCGGGTCGTGACCCTTGATGGTGCTCTTTTCGAAAAATCTGGTACTATGACTGGCGGGGGAGGTAGACCCCGTGGAGGTAAAATGGGGACTTCCGTTCGTGCTGCCAGTGTCTCTAGAGAAGCTGTGGCAAATGCTGAAAAGGAGCTGTCTTCTTTGGTTGAAAACCTGAACAACATCAGAAACAGATTGGCTGATGCAGTGAAACGTTACCAGACTTCAGAAAACGCAATTTTAAACCTGGAAATGGATTTAGCAAAAGGGCAAAAGGAGGTGGTTCTGCCGTCTAAGAGTGTAACTTCTGCTGCTCATATTCTGTTTTTGATCATCTATGATATCAATCTCTTTTCATGACAGATTGACAGTCTAAAGTTGCAAAATGGGGATTTAGAAAAACAGTTAGACTCTCTCAAGAGAGCATCTGAACCAAATAAGGATGAGATGGATAGGCTGAAGAAGCTGGGGGACATTATTTCTGTTGAAGAGAAAGAAATTGACAGGCTTAGGCATGGTTCAAAACGGCTGAAGGATAAGGTTATATTTGCTTTGGCATCTTTGAACTTGCTAGGTGACAAGTCTTTGCAAAAACTGAAAATAAATATGTTTCAACTTTTTTGGTTGGAATGAAACCTTTGTGCTTTTTGTATATTTGCTTCTCCTCTTGATTCCTCCTTTAAGTTAAAAGTTATAAGTAACAAGCAGGTTGAAATGTGCTTCTTTTCAGCCTAGGCTGTTATCAGTTCAAAGGTTCTCTTGACAAGTTGTCATGCACAGCCCTATTAGTTCTATAATATTCCCAACTTAATAAAACATGTGTGTTTCTGTGTGTGCTAATTTGCATCATATTACACTTTGCACATCTCTATATGTTTATGCATGTACCTAAGTGAGATATACACATACATGCACTTATATATGTATGTACGTATATATCATATATTTTAAACTATGTCATTTGCACCTCAACTTACTATGAAGGTAATGACATATTGTAAGTAATATATGCATATTGTTATCACATAGATCAACACAACAACATATGCTTATAGATATTGTACTTATATCATAGTATGGTAAAAACATAATTTGCGTGTTTATACTCCATTTAATACTTATCATTGTGTTACTTAGAGATTATTAACGTTTATTCAACATGTACACATATTACTGTATATATGTATTGACATACAGCACACATACTAGTAAAAATAAATATATAAATGTGTTCAAAATGCATTATGCAAATCTTCTCATTGCATGTTTCCATGATATCTTTACACATTCAGTTGTACATAGCTTTGCGAAATATATAAAAATTGTTATGCATGTAATTATAAGTCTTTATAGCTCTGGGAGTTGAAAAATGTTCATAGGGAAGTCTTCTGAGGTGTATATTATTGTTGTCAGATTTTACACATAAAGTGGTTCAAATAAAAAATAGCTGCTCTTAGTTGATGTATCAGAAAATGTACTTGAATTGTATCCCGTTGCTTGATAGTCTCTGTGCTACTTGTTTCCGTAAATGCACACCTGCAAAATACAAACTTCTCAATTGCACTCAAAAACTCTGAAGTGTAAACTTCTCAGCAGTAACTTTGTTGCTTTGTAGGCGTTGGAGCTTCAGAATAAAATTGAAAATGCTGGCGGAGAAAGATTGAAAAGCCAGAAATCCAAAGTTAACAAAATTCAATCTGTACGTATAAAGCTGTTTTTTTTAGTGAGTGTCAGATTTCCCTGTATGAATGCTTATAAAACATTAACATCGTTGTAGGATATCGACAAAAATAGCACTGAAATCAACCGTCGCAAAGTTCTAGTTGAAACAAGCCAGAAAACAATTAAGAAATTGACAAAGATGATTGAAGATTCAAGACACGAGGAAGAGCGACTTGAGGAGGAGAAGAAGATTTTGCAGGAAACTTTTAAAGATATTGAAAAGAAAGCTTTTACTGTACAGGAGAACTATAAGAATGCTCAACAGGTTTATTTTAAATTTGTCCTGCAGTTGCTTCAATATAAACCATATGCTTGCATACATTGTTCTGCTAGAGTTAACGTTTGGTATTTCTAGTCGATTGATCAACACAAAGAAGTCCTGGATCAAGCAAAGTCGGACTATGAGAAACGGAAGAAAATTGTGGATGAGTTGCGGACATCTGAGGTCTGTTCATTAGTATAGTTTTTCATTTCGTTTTTGCTTAGTTTCTCTTTTTTTTATATTATATATTATTCATGGCAGGTTGATGCTGAGTACAAATTACAAGATAAGAAGAAATCATGTAAAGAGTTGGAAATTAATGGGAAAGGTTACAAGAAAAAGCTTGATGATCTACAAGTTGCTCTTTCAAAGCACATGGAACAGTAAGCATTTTCTGTGGAAAATAGCAACCAGTTCCTGAGGATGCTCCAGTCTTTTTTGTACTCTGTCATGCCTGATTTTTTCTTCTCTCCAATTGCATGATCCGTGCTTGTTTATCTTTTCTGGAACAGGATTCAGAAGGATATGGTGGATCCTGAAAAGCTTCAAACAACACTAGGAGATGGAGCTTTAGGTGAACCATGTGATCTTAAGAGGGGTCTTGAGATGATAGCACTTCTTGAAGCTCAGTTGAAAGAAATGAACCCAAACCTCGACTCAATATCAGAGTATGCCAAGTCTAATATCATTTATGAATTATAACGTATCAGAACGCACACTTCTCTTTTATCGCACCTAATCTTGATTATTTCATCAGGTTCCGGAAAAAAGTATCCCTGTATAATGAGCGAGTCGAAGATCTTAATTTGGTTACTCAGCAGCGTGATGATTTAAAAAAGCAATATGATGAATGGAGAAAAAAAAGGTAATGGTTTGGTGTTTTATCTTTTAATAGTTATTTTTCTCTTTTGTTATTTTCTTAGAAGTTCTATTCTTCATAAATTCAGGTTAGATGAATTCATGGCTGGTTTCAACACGATATCATTGAAACTGAAAGAAATGTACCAGGTCAAAGCAACACTATTCTTGTTATTTCTTGGCCGAATTTTTTTAAACCTCATTCTGTATCTACCAAACTTCTTGTTAACTTTAATTTTATTAAGTAGAAAATTATGTTAGATGGTAAATGCTTTAGGTATGATAGTATGAGGTTATGATTCTTATTTGTTACATATGCCATGTTTACTGTCATTTTGCAGATGATTACACTGGGAGGTGACGCAGAACTTGAGCTAGTGGACTCATTGGATCCCTTTTCTGAAGGAGTTGTCTTCAGTGTCAGACCGCCCAAAAAGAGCTGGAAGAATATTGCTAACTTGTCGGGTGGAGAAAAGGTATTTACCAATCCATTTTTGCAGAAAAGTGCAAATTTTCATAAAGAATTTATCATATAGAACCTAAGAGCAAGCAATTTGGTTCTCACTAAATTTTTCTCTTGATATATCAGACACTCAGCTCGTTAGCTCTCGTGTTTGCACTTCACCACTACAAGCCTACTCCACTTTATGTGATGGATGAGATCGATGCAGCTCTAGGTAAAATTATTATATTCGTGACTAAACACTGTTTGATTTGATTAAACTTTCTGTCCCGTTATGACTGTAATTTAAATTCTACATTCTCATGCATTTCTGACTTGTTTGACAGATTTCAAGAATGTTTCAATTGTGGGGCACTATGTGAAAGACCGGACCAAGGATGCACAATTCATTATCATAAGGTGGACTTAAGCAATCATTATTTCCTGGAGATTTGCCTTCATATATAACATGCACTATAATTTATTTGTCTTTGTTTTTGTACGAAATGCAGCCTCCGGAATAACATGTTTGAGTTGGCTGATCGGCTCGTTGGGATATATAAAACTGACAATTGCACTAAGAGTATTACTATCAACCCAGGAAGCTTTGCAGTGTGTGAGCAGCCTTCTTGAGCCTTCCCCCAAACCATTCGTGGATTGTTTCATAAAAGTGTCGCCTGACCAAAGATGCCCGCTCAGCATGATATAGGTCCTGGTCTTACTATATAACTTATGTTGTAAGTATTGCTAATTATGCAAAAACATAAGTATGGCTAGTTTTGAAACATATTTATTCTTCAGACGTATGTATCTGTGGTGTTTATTCAATTCTGGTAATGAATGTGAAACTGTTTACTTAAAACGTGACATCACGAATCCACATGTACAGTATCAAACTTTATTTATCTGGTTTCATTCAGCTAGAGGCCCACCGGACTATTGACCAACAGTGTGGCTCTCGGTTTGTAGTGGTGAATAATTGTGCTTCTTATTTGTTTTTCAACTGAAAAATCACTAACATTGAGAAGCACTCAATGAAGACTTCTACATCAAAGAAATGTTGCATTTTGATAATAAAAGTGTCACGTGGACGTGTGTTGAATTATCATTTATCAGTCACGAGAAGTCCAAAATATAATTTAACAAAATATTACTGATGAAGTGAAATGAAGAACAACATTGTATTTTAAGACATTAACAGGTTCAGAAATGAACAAATTAATGATCTCCAAACAAACTATGTCGCCATGACAGTTAAAAAAGCCCCCAAATTTTTCATTGTTTTTAATATATTGTTGTATACCGAACCAGTTAAATATGTTTAGAAACAAAACTCGACCGTTTGTTTATACCAATAAGTGAATAAACCATCCAACAAACTAACAAACTTCAAATTCCTAACCTCCACCTTCTTTACTTTCAGAAAATAAAATAAAAACAAACAACAAAAATCTACCTTACTCCACATATAAACCCAACCTAATCTATCCCTCTCAATAATTTTCTCTTCACTGTACTCCCTTCATTGTTTGTCTGATTCGAGGGGAAAGGACCCGTTGGGTTCTTAGGAATGGGATTTTTTTGAAACATCAGAAAAAAAAATCCACTTTGTCATTTAGACAAAAAAAACCCCATTCTCTTTTTTCTGATGATGTTTTTAAAAAAAGAACTTCATTAATCCAAAACTATTCCCAATCCTTGAATAGACAGATCCATCAAACAAAAAAGATGTACATTTTTTTTTTTAAAATCTCAGCAGTGCAAATGCTTCATAACAATAGAGACAATCTAGCTATTGAATTTACAAGCAATTATGTCTACCCTATTACACCGCTCCTGATAATCTCAACTAATAACAGATTTACGGTTAAATTGATCAAACTTTGCAGAAGACACCCTACAATTGCCATGCCATCTTAGAAGACATGTACAATGCTTACAAAATAATATCGAAATACAAGAATCTAATTCCACGGGCTTGGAAGCCTAGCATCTCTAAAGACTGAAGTGCCACCGGATGCAGCAGGAGAAGGAGAAGAAGCTATATAACTTGTTCCTGAGCCAGAGACAGAGGAATGACCTTGCCCTGCTGGTGCAAAACGTGAAGGACTACCAGCAACCCCGACCGTGGTCCGATAACTGTGAGGTACCTGACACAAGGAAAGAAATTTACTGCTAACCCATGTTTAAAAATCCAAAATGAGGGGAAAATACGAAATGATCAATACCTATCTTTGAGTTTAATAATAAATATATGTGCCTGTCTAATAAAGTTTTAAAATTGTGGAAGAATAAAATGAATTCAGAATAATTGCCGAAACCGGGGCCTTGGATGTAAACAGGAAAAGACATTTTTTTTTTTGCAAACAAAGAAAGAAAAAGAGGTAGCCTTAAAGCCAACAGAATGCATGGATAACCTAGAAATATGGAGAAAAAATGAAACAATCTATGACGTACCATGTTTGAGGCAGGCCTTCGCAGTTGAGACTCAGAAGACGGCGACATACTGGTCATGCGAAGCAACTGACGGGATTGATTCTGATTTGAACCATCATCAGCCTCTCCTCCATCCGTGTCACCACAAGGGTTCCCATCTGACCCAACTCTAGGAGTGTTGACCCTCGTCATAGACCCAGAATCAGTAGTGGTGTCCACTTGTAGTGGAAGAGGTGGGCGAACTTGCGTACTATTTGGTCTCTTTAACTGTTCTTCTGCATTCAAAATCTGTAAACAACGACCTAAGGCATCACTTCCAAATAGCTATAAGTAGATATTTCTGGAGTACTTCAAGTGGAAAAAGTAGTATCTACTAGCTTACTAGATCAAATAAGAAAAGATACGGTTACCTGTTTCAGCACTTGAACTAGACCATGTTTTCTCTCATTCAAAATTTCCAGCTTCTCCTTAACCTCTTTTATTCTTTTCTCTTGATCACTTGTACCATTTTCTGTCCTCTCTCTCTGCGAAGAAATAGAGAGTGTAAAACAAAATGGGCTATATTTATTCACAGAACTTATTAGTTTTTCACACTTAATCAATTGGCAAAAATCTTAGCGCATGCATCGGATGTGCGCATCCAACTTTAAGGTAAAAATGACTATGCTGGGCTGCTGGCTAGTCTGATGATCCAAGTGGACATAAAACTCTTCTAAAGTACAACACTATAACTAATAGAGTCTAGTATACAACATCTCAAGCCTCAAATAACTCTTTTAATAAAATTTCTCAACTCATATATTCCAACTTTTCACCAAGTCTTTTTACTATTGTTCATTACAAATCCTAACGAAAAAACGAAAACTCAATGCGAAAACGTTAACCCAATTAGGAATGACCAAACAAGTCAATAAATGCTAAATCCAATATAACATAGAGGCAAGAGACTGGAGAGAATATTGACGTCTTAAGAGATAAATATAGTTTTCAAAATGTCACAAGCTAAGAAGACAACATGCGCTAGTAGATTGGGATTAACCACATAAAACTTGCACGTCAAGAAACAAAAGCGAACATTTAGACAATGTATACAAGCTTGCATAGAGTTAGCTCAACTCCAATATTCGTCCCAGAAAGTCGAATATACAACCTGTAGAATAGAGAGTAAACTACGTATTCCGAAAACAAGAAAACCCACCAAGTGCTTTTATGTTCCACATATGATTCTTTGGGATTCTCCATCCATTCATAGTGAACTCATCTGCTCACACCAAAACGGATTTAGATGCAAAAACCATTTAAAGTTTACAGATGGATGTGTGAAGGGAAAACGATGATAATATCAAATTCAAAGAGTAGTACTTATTGGTACCAAATTGAGAACGGTAATAACTCAACCCCCCACCGAGCACAAATAGTCAGCAAACATATGGGCCAAACATCGTGTTCATACCAGATAGATTTTCCAGGATTAGGCGCATCCTCTAATTTTTAGCATAACATGAAAATGAAACAGAATTTTAATGCACCTTCAAAAACACATTGGATTAAATGGAATTACTTGTTCATTGCTGCGGGTTGCACAACAACTCTACGTATAATAAGCACATAATATATCATAGTGAACGGAGATCAAGACAACTATTATGCGCATTCATTCGAAAACGAACACAAACATTAGAGAGTACCTCTACCTCAGCCTCAGCCTCAACCTCCGGTTTGGGAAACTCCGTGCCATTAACGACATTCTCCTCTTTCTTCACCTCAACCGGTAATGTATCAGCTTTCTCCACCAATTTCTCCCCAGCATCATCATCACCTTCCTCTTTCACCTTCAAATATTCCCCCAATTTATTGTTAATAGTAGGAGGAATTGTATTAGGAATTTCATGATTGTTGGGGTTAGGGTTTGCAGGGGTGGCGGTGGGGGAGGAGGAGGAGGAGCGGAGGCGAGCGAGGGCTTTGGATCGACGTTCGATTAGGATTTTGAAGCGCTTGAGTGATATTTTGGGACCCGGACACGGCCATCGACGGGGGACCTCAGGTGGTACCCTGTGCATGTTTCCTTTGTACAGTGATATCGCCACCATTTTTCTTCTCTCTCCTAATTTCGGTTTCTCTCTCTCACCCTCGTGATTTTTATTTAGAAAAGGGAAAACGCCATCCGAGAGGGGTAAAATGATATTTTAGATGTGGAGTATAGTGCAAAATGTATAACTAATTTAAACACTCTAAAGTTTATATTATTATACAATGCACCTCAAATATTTTAATTTTTTAACAAAAATCTCATCTTCTCCAAATATTTTTTCTTAAACTTAAAATATTTATGAATATAAGGATATAATATATTAATTAAATTGTAAAAACATATATTACATGTAATAACTAACTCATATAAATATAAAGTAATTTTTTTTGTTTACAAGTTTAATAGTATATATTATCAATTTCTTTTTTAAGAAAATGTGTTTTCAAGTTAATTATATTTTTAAAAATTAAAACTTTTCAACAAACATAATTAGTAATTTTTTTAAACTTGATTCTTTTTAAGTTTGATTTTAAAATTAGTTAATAATTTAAAACTGAAAAAAAAACATCTTCTCCAACCCCCGCCCCACAACAACCCCCATCTTCTCCGACTTCATCTTCTTCATACGAAAAGTTTGAATATTATTTGAATGGCGGAACAATACACATAAGTATATAGGTGCTTTGCTGCAAAAAATTATTTGTGGAGGTGTTGTGAAATCATACTTTATTTTATGGTGATTAAATTATTGATTGAAAATGAATTTGGTCTTCATAATACTAAAAATAAGGGTAAAAATGCAGTAAAAACCCTTTTGTATATCCGGTTTTCAATTTTCTCAACTTGTCTCTTGACATAAGAAACTACCGACTTACACTAACATATTTCAGATGTGTAGATAGTTCCTAGTTATTTCTTTGGAAAAAAAACAGTTTACTATACAATCTTTGGCCCGTTTTGCACTTACCTATCCAATCTTTTTTTTTTTACACTTTGCTGTCCAACTTTTCATTTTTTTACACCCGACTGTCCGATCTTTGTTTTCCGGTCAGTCTCCGTCAAAACTAAGGGTATTTTCGGTACTTCATATTAAAATCTTAAAAAATTAAATAAATAAAAGGAAATAACATTCAAATGGATTATAACATTTAACATTAATAGTATAAAATACTAACTTTTAATAACTAATAAAATTTATAAAAACTGTAAAAAAAAAAAAAAAAATCCCCTCCTCTATATTTTTGTGTTATAAAATAATTATAAATTAAGAAAACTTATTTTTTAATAACTAATATATTAAAAACAGAAAATTAAAAAATATTTTTAAAAATAGAAAAAAAAATTAAAAAAAAAAAATAAAAAAACTTCATCTTCTCCAACACACCCACCCCCACCCCACCCACCCCCACCCCATCAAATCCACCCCCACTATACCCGAAATCCACCTCAAATCGACCTAACTCCATCACCCTCACACTTCCATGAAGTCGATTTTCTATTTTATGGAAATTTTAGGTGACGATTTTTGAACGAGGGTTTGGTGGTGGTGGATTTTAAAACTCCAAAACCGAAAATCGACTTCATGGAAGTGTGAGGGTGATGGAGTTAGGTCGATTTGAGGTGGATTTCGGGTATAGTGGGGGAGGATTTGATGGGTGTGGAGAGGGGCGGGGGGGGGGGGGGGGGGTCGTGGGTGGGGGGTGGGGTGGGGGTGGGTGTGTTGGAGAAGATGAAGTTTTTTATTTTAATTTTTAATTTTTTTTTCAATTTTTAAAAAAGTTTTTAAATTTTCTATTTTTTAATATATTAGTTATTCAAAAATAAGTTTTCTTAATTTATAATTATTTTATAATACAAAAATATAGAGGAGGGGGATATTTTTATTTTTTTTATTTTTCAGTTTTTATAAATTTTATTAGTTATGAAAAGTTAGTATTTTATACTATTAATGTTAAATGTTATAATCCATTTAAATGTTATTTCCTTTTTTTTCTTTTTTATTTAAGATTTTAATATGAAGTACCAAAAATACCCTTAGTAAATGATGTCATTTGGTCGAATAATGACGTTTTTTGACGGAGACTGACCGGAAAACAAAGATCGGACAGTCGGGTGTAAAAAAATGAAAAGTTGGACAGCAAAGTGTAAAAAAAAAAAGATTGGATAGGTAAGTGCAAAACGGGCCAAAGATTGTATAGTAAACTGCATTTTTCCCTATTTCTTTTGGTGGGCATCTTTTCATTGATATATCAAAATTTACAATTTGTAACTAAGTAAAACTATATTTTTTTAAAGGGAAGTGATTTTTATTTTATTTATTTATCCAAATTGAGGTTAGGTTGAGATGAACCTCTTTTATGATTCAAACTTCGGTGAACGCATACATTCAAGGCGAAACTTCCAAGTTGAAATGTTGACTAAGGGCAGTATACACATTTTTGAGTAAGCCGAGGTGCAAATTGTCACTTTATTTCTACGTTAAGTGACAAGTGCAAAACGAAACATAAGTGAAGAGTTTGTCGCCTTTTGCTTTATAAATAATATATAGATGTGAAGGAAATCTTTTTGAGAGATGAGAAATGATATTACAATTACCAACTGAAAGGCGACCAAAGTTGAAAATTTAAGCTTAAACTGCAAAAAGGTTTCGCTTAAACTAACCACAACGAGAAAGAAAAAAATGCAAGGTTGATATTTCACAAAAGTAAACCCTCTAAGTAACTTGTAAATGTTAGTGATGTGATATATTTTGGTATTTCATTAGACAAGCTTGATTAAATAAAACTCAAAAGAGGGCAAATTTCACAAGGGAGTAGAGCCCGTGATCCAAAATTAAGCTTATATAGCACCGTCTAACATGCCCGCATATAAAACTTAACTTCACAATTCAATGAAATAATTAAAGAAACCAAGCATATATAAATTATGAACACCACCCAAAGAAATAAATAAGTAGGTCATTTGTTTTTGGAGCTTTTTGAAGTCTCACAACACGTTTTTTCTTGACGTCTTGTGTGTGTCTAACGCATCGTCTTAGTTTTTCACTCTCTTGACTTAAGTACCAAATTATCATAAATAAAAAAATCGATCCATCCCGGCTAAAAATATTTTGAAATAGAAAGAATTGAATTTGAGCGAGTGAATCAATCACCCGTAAAATGATATAAGTTGAAGACAAGTGACATGCTAATCTACACATTGTGCAATATTTTTGCAATAATAATTAATCCATAATCTACAATACATAGAGTAAAAAGTAAATATTTATTTTTTTGGGGGGTAAATGAGTATAGAGTAATTAAAAGCACTTGTTAAATAACAGGATTAATTAAAAATGTGCCAAATATCCGCAAAAACTTATATTAGTATTAGTTAGTAATAATAAAATGTGTCTTCATCGAATCCACACAGGTGAGGGAACAACATCTCTTGTTCATCTTTGTGATCCAATTCCAGTAGCATCGCTTCCACAAATGTCGAAGTAGACGACGTCGCTTCATCAAACCCATTCTTCTTCTTCTCTTCACCACTCTGTGAAACCCTAATTCCATCATTATTACCATCCTGCCCCTCCTCGTTATTATTAGGTAAAAAAGCAGCGTCCTCAAGCAGAAAATCACTCCAACTGAAACTCGACACCTCTTTACAATCCGAATCCGATGATGGAGATATAATTTCACCCGTATTGTAACAATTGGGTACCAAATTGATGGCCTGAAGTTGCGAGTACAGACCCGCACCTACACCTACACCTACTGCTGCTGTATTGTTGTTGTTGTAATTTTGAGGAGATTGTTGGAGATTGTTGTTGTTGTTGTTGTTGTTGTTGAGAACGACGACGTTTTTGAGATCCCTGCTGGAATTGAAGCGTGATGATGATTTGGGGAAGGTGCCAATGTTGCCGTAATCGGCGAGGATTTGGGAGAAAGGGCGATGGGTCACGGGATCGATTCCCATGGCCGACAGTTTCTTCCTCAGTTTGCTGTTCCATAGAGTCTTCACGTCGTGCTCGCTTCTTCCGGGAATTTGCTGAGCTATTATTGCCCACCTGCAAATTCATTTGTCGTGAGTGAGGTTAATTGTCAATTTATCATAACTACAAGGACGAATTGTGCAAAAAACCTTATTCTTTTTTTTGTCCATAAATACCTTGTTTGTTAATAACAAAATCCGTTTTTAACATTTGGATGATATATATGAATGAATGAATGTTTCTTATGGGTCAAGGACTTGGTGGTTATAGGATGTTCTCAAGTATGATAAACCTAATATATTACAACTGCTAGCTAGTAATCTTAGTAAATTAATTAGCAGTACTCAGTAAATTAGGTTAGAAAATCAACTCAATTACATCATTAAGAGAAGAGTAATATAAACACACCAAAAAGAGAGGAAATATAGAAGAACTTGGGTTGGACAATAGATAGAGGAGGATGTTAGCATTTTCTTTCTTAGGTTTGGGGGAGTTTGCAAAACATCATGAAGTTTGATACCATTTACTAATTAATGAAATACTTTAAGGACATCATAATTCATAATAATAAATTGGGAAAAAGGCGATACTAGACCCAATCTATTAGCGTTTTTACGATGTTGTACCCAACCTTTCATTTTTTACAACGCTGTACCCAACCTTTCATTTTTAAAACATGTTGTACCCAAACTAACTTTCCGGCCAAAAAACGTCATATTCTGATCTTGTGACATCGGCAATCCGATTTGCACGAGGGCAAAATAGTCATTTTATTTATTTATAATAAAAATTAAAAAAAATTAATAAAAAATAAGAAAAAGCAAAAAACCCCCCCACCCACCCCCCTTCCCCGTCGCCCCCCCACCCCACCCCACCCCACCCCACCCCACCTCCCCCACCCCGATTTTGCAGCAAAACCGCTGCAAATCGCGGTGAATCACCGCGATTCGCAGCGGTGTTGCTGCAAATCGCGGTGACGACCGCGATTTGCAGCCGTGGTGGCTGCAAATCGCGCCACCACCGCTGCAAATCGCGGTGGTGACCGCGATTTGCAGCCACCACGGCTGCAAATCGCGGTCATCACCGCGATTTGCAGCAACACCGCTGCGAATCGCGGTGATTCACCGCGATTTGCAGCGGTTTTGCTGCAAAATCGGGGTGGGGGAGGTGGGGTGGGGTGGGGGGGGGGGGCGACGGGGAAGGGGGGTGGGTGGGGGGGTTTTTGCTTTTTCTTATTTTTTCGTAATTTTTTTTAATTTTTGAGTGTAGTACCGATTTTACCCCTGCAAATTCCCAATTTTGGCCGGAAAATTAGTTTGGGTACAACATGTTTTAAAAATGAAAGGTTGGGTACAGCGCGGTAAAAAATGAAAGGTTGGGTACAACATCGCAAAAACGCGATAGTTTGGGTCTAGTATCCCCGTTTCCCCTAATAAATTTTGGATTTTGATTTTTTTTTAAAAAAAAGGAGAAATAGCTAGGTCCAAACCTGCTTCCAATAGCTGAATGTAGCTTGATAACCAATTCCTCCTCCTGCGGAGTGAAGCTTTTGTGCCTTGGATCCGCTTTCTTCTCATTATTACTATTTATATTCCATCTTGTTCTGCTACTTTTCCCACTACTTCTTCTTATCCCTGCTTGAAAACGTTACCAAATATTTTTAGTCTTTTAATGTAATGTATAATGTATTAAAAATTAGTTCGCTGCAAATCAAGAATTAATTAAAGATAGTAAATATGTACTGGATTACCTTTTCCTTGTTTTGAAGCAAAAGTGGTGACATTTGCATCCTCCTCTTGATCATTCCAGATGTCCTTTTGCATTGGTAGCTTGTGAGAGCAAGGACTAGTTTTTACCATCTTATAATAAATAATATATATATTTAGTGTATAAAGAATATTACACAAAGAAATGCAAAAGGAAATGATGGGAAGAAGTATAACAAATTTTAAACCTCTTTAATGGAGTTGAAAATAACAGTGAACGAGACTAGTGAGGTGAGGAAAGCATGAAGATTCAAGCTGTATTTGCATGATCACACACCTCTTCTCTTCATGCTTTTTTATGATGAGAATTAAATAATAATCGAGCAAATTTGTATTGTAACCTCCACTTTGTGTAATTAATAAGGTTTAAAGAGCATTTTTATTCAGGTGCAGATTGGGTGAACTATTTGGTTAAAAATAGATTCAAGGTGTATAAATAACCAATTGTCACAAGGTATTTGTTACTCGTCACAAAGGATTAAATATCACTTATATTTTTGTTGTGGTTTAATTTATTCGATATATTTTTGTATATTAATTTATGATAACTATGAAGTATTGCTAGTTTTGAAATTATAAACATGTCAATGGTTTTTCAACTAGTCAAAAGTACTAATGTGGACTTTGGAAGTTTTCTGTTCATGCAAGACATGTTGGATGATAGTCATTCGTGTGTCGTTTCGTTTACTCTTCCTCTTAAAAAAATGAGAGTATTCAATTATCATTCACTTTTAGGCAAACTTATGATTATATTACAGAAAGGTGACAATGAGAAATCAATAAGGAAATAATACGCTCAGCTTGTCCCTATAAGTTAAAACGTATTTTATATCCATAACCACCCCAAAAAGAAAAATAATAATAAAATACACATTTGTAACATTAAGCAGTAATAAAAGAGTTTTTCAAAATTGGTATTTTTTCGTGGCCTATGTATGAAAATAGTCCTTTAAAGAGGTTTAGTCTAATTTTGGTAACTTCGACCAAAATTTCTGTCGGATTTGGGAATTTTAACCGATTTTGACAATTTTTAGGCAATTTTAACCAATTTCGCCCTTTTTTTTGGTATTTGCACCCTAAAATAAATTGCACTTTGCACCTCAAAAAATACACACATATATATATATATATACATATATATATAGAGAGAGAGAGCCATAAAATCCGAGAAGTGTGTAATAAAAATAACAAATATAAATTTCCTACAACTAAAGGACTTCGACACGTTGTAACAGGCTCTTTGAGTTTCTTAGCCTGAATTTCTGTTGTCTGATCCAAGTTGTAAGATAATTAGAAGTTATAATTCTGAACACGATTTTTGGAAATATGGCCTCTTCCACCACATCATCAGAGTCCAGCGAAAATTGTAATGTTATTTCTAGAACTGAAAACACATGAGAAGACAAAGATCTATTTAATTGAAAACCTCCAAATATCGATAAAAGTACTATTTATAGAAAGTCTTTATTAGATTTTAGATCTACTTATACTATTAAGACTGAAGAACATGTTCTACTTCTTATAAGTGATCAACAAACTCCACATTTTTTTTCTAAAAAATCTGTCAATAGACACCTCAACAATAATTACAAATTTTTACATACTGGTCTTGTTCAGGTTGCTATCAAACCTCTCACTAGAGATGGTTTAGATACCAGCATATTCGTCGCCTTAAGGGACGAAAGACATCTTAATTTCCATGATTTCTTACTTGGCTTAGTTGAAACTAGTCTTTGTAATTGACCAATTTACTTTAACTGTTATCCTAACTTTACCATTTCTCTAAATGACCCTCACATCATGGATATCTTAACACTCAATGTTAAGACTCATAATTACAAAATGAAGCACGAGTCTCATATTTATGAAATATTCTATAGAATGCATTACAAAGTTATGAATACAAGATTAAACGTAAGAGCTATTTACAATGAAAAACCTTCTGATCAAACTATTTTTTGGGAAATAAATAAATTGAAATCCAATATGATAGTCCATAAGACTATAGAATGGAAAAATATTAATCTCCATGAATCTTGGCTTTTACCATTTGGATCTATCCCTAGAACTCATCCTATAGAAAACAATGATATTGAACAAATTATTCAATACACTGGCGGTGTTGTTGATATTAAATTCAATAGGCAACAATCTGCAAGATTCCATGATTACGAATCTTTTGAATCTTCCTCTCGCACTAGCCCGCGGAGAAAATCTTGTAGTATCCCTGAAAGATCAAGACAAAGTTTTCAAGGAGTTAGAGTTGAGAACAATTATGCCCAACCAACTTATGAACAATTTGACCATGATGATTTGAGAAAACCATCTTCCCCTGATCCTTCACAAATCTTTGTTTTAACTAGAGATTTCAACATTAATAAGGATGATTTAAAAACTGATTTTCATTGTAAAAATAATAAAACCAATAGAAAATAGTTTATTAATTTTTTTTCCACTGACCAAAGAAATAACATTCGTACCGAATGGTATAACTACATGGAACAAAGTAATTAGAATATTCCATTTTTTTACTTATTTCTTCGAGAAATATGGTAACGACAAATTGATGGTTATCCAAAAGATAAGTCGTAAATGGACAAAATCTGATGGTTCACAAATTTTCCTTGAATATCCTCCTCTCGAGGAGTCTGGGGTTATGGTCAAAGATCATATAACATGTCGTCGTGTTTTTACTGCTCCGAGTGATGCCAAAGAACCAGGTTATCATCTCATCCGCCAAAATAATTTAATAATACGTCCTTACGTATTGTCGAGAAACAATTACAACGGATAGAAAACAAAATTGATAGTAGACAAGAAGAGCTACCTTCAAATATTAAACCCCTTCAGGAGTCTACATCTTCCAAAACCAAAACTGATATTTTAAAATTTTCTTAAAAAATTAATGAACATAAACCAAAACTTCAGAATAGTGAACTTCTTGAAAGAATTCATACTAGACTTGAGGACTTAAGTATTAATAAAATTAATAACTTAAGTCATTCGAGTTATTATTTTGAAAGTGTGTATGAGACACCCGATGTTAATGTTTTAAATTCTATCACAAAAGTGGAAGGTGTCTCAGAAAATTTATATCCAAGACCTACGCCACCTGATGTGCAATTTGAAGAAACTCACCAACAAAAAATCTTTAATGGTTCCGCTATTTATGAATGGAACATTGATGGAATAACAGAATACCAAATCCTTAATTCATGCGTGTGTCGTTTCGTTTACTCTTCCTCTTAAAAAAATGAGAGTATTCAATTATCATTCACTTTTAGGCAAACTTATGATTACATTACAGAAAGGTGACAATGAGAAATCAATAAGGAAATAATACGCTCAACTTGTCCCTATAAGTTAAAACGTATTTTATATCCATAACCACCCTAAAAAGAAAAATAATAATAAAATACACATTTGTAACATTAAGTAGTAATAAAAGAGTTTTTCAAAATTGGTATTTTTTCGTGGCCTAGGTATGAAAATAGTCCTTTAAAGAGGTTTAGTCTAATTTTGGTCAACTCCGACCAAAATTTCTGTCGGATTTGAGAATTTTAACCGATTTTGACAATTTTTAGACAATTTTAACCAATTTTGACATTTTTTTTGTATTTGCACCCCAAAATAAATTGCACTTTGCACCTTAAAACGCGCGCGCACACACACACACACACACACACATATATATATATATATATATATATATATATATATATATATATATATCAGAGCCATAAAACTCGGGACTTCGACACGTTGTAACAGGCTCTTTGAGTTTTTTAGCCTGAATTTCCGTTGTCTCGTCAAAGTTGTAAGATAATTAGAAGTTATAATTATGAACACGATTTTTAGAAATATGGCCTCTTCCTCCACATCATCAGAGTCCAGTGAAAATTGTAATGTTATTTCTAGAACTGCCCAAATATCGATAAAAGTATTATTTATAGAAAGTCTTTATTAGATTTTAGATCTCCTTATACTATTAAGACTGAAGAACATGTTCTACCTCTTATAAGTGATCAACAAACTCTTCATCTTTTTTCTAAAAAATCTGTCAATAGACACCTCAACAATAATTACAAATTTTTACATACTGGTCTTGTTCATGTTGCTATCAAACCTCTCACTAGAGATGGTTTAGATACCAGCATATTCGTCGCCTTAAGGGACGAAAGACATCTTAATTTCCATGATTTCTTACTTGGCTTAGTTGAAACTAGTCTTTGTAATGGACCAATTTACTTTAATTGTTATCCTAACTTTACCATTTCTCTAAATGACCCTCACATCATGGATATCTTAACACTCAATGTTAAGACACATAATTATATAATGAAGCACTGGTCTCACATTTATGAAATATTCTATAGAATGCATTAAAAAGTTATGAATATAGGATTAAACGCAAGAGCTATTTACAATGAATAACCTTCTGGTCAAACTATTTTTTGGGCAATAAATAAATCGAAATCCAATCTGATAGTCCCTAAGACTATAGAATGGAAAAGTATTAATCTCCTAAAATGTTGGCTTTTACCATTTGGATCTATCCCCAGAACTCATCCTATAGAAAACACTGATATTGAACAAATTATTCAGCACACTGACGGTGCTGTTGATATTAAATTCAATAGGCAACAATCTGCAAGATTCCATGATTACAAATCTTTTGAATCTTCCCCTCGCACTAGCTTGCGGAGAAAATCTTGTAGTATCCCTGAAAGATCAAGACAAAGTTTTCAAGGAGTTAGAGTTGAGAACAATTATGTCCAACCAATTTATGAACAATTTGACCATGATGATTTGAAAAAACCATCTTCCCATGATCCTTCACAAATCTTTGTTTTGGTTAGAGATTTCAACATTAATAAGGATTATTTAAAAACTGATTTTCATTGGAAAAATAATAAAACCAATAGAAAATAGTTTATTAAAACTTTTTCCACTGACCAAAGAAATAACATTCGTACAGAATGGTATAACAAATGGAACAAAGTAATCAGAATATTTTATTTTTTACTTATTTTTTCAAGAAATATGTTAACAAAAAATTGATGGTTATCCAAAAGTTAAGTCGTAAATGGACAAAATCTGATGGTTTACAAATTTTCCTTGAATATCCTCCTCTCGAGGAATATGGGGTTATGGTCAAGGATAATATTATAACATGTTGTCCTGTTTTTACTGGTCCGAGTGATGCCAAAAGACCAGGTTCTCATCTCATCCGCCAAAATAATTTTACTAATATGTCCTTACATATTGTCGGGAAACAATTAGAACGGATAGAAAACAAAATTGATAGTAGGCAAGAAGAGCTACCTTCAAATATTAAACCTCTTTAGGAGTCTACATATGCCACAACCAAAACTGATATTTTAAAATTTCCTTTTAAAATTAATAAACATAAACCAAAACTTTAGAATAATGAACTTCTTGAAAGAATTCATACTAGACTTGAGGACTTAAGTATTAATAAAATTAATACCTTAAGTCATTCGAGTTATTATTCTAAAAGTGAGTATGACACACCCGATGTTAATGTTTTAAATCCTATCACAAAAGTGGAAGGCGTCTCAAAAAATTTCTATCCAAGACCTACGCCACCTGATGTGCAATTTGAAGAAACTCACCAACAAAAAACCTTTAATGGTTCCGCTATTTGTGAATGGAACATTGATGTATATATATATATATAATTTTTTTTTTGCTTTTTTTTTTAAAATGTATCACTTTGGGTCCTAAACTATGACACAATTATCACTTACCTCTCAGACTATTTAACGACCATTAAGGAGCTTAATTACGTCGGAGGGGGCAAAATAATTTGATTAAGATAGTTGGAGGAGATAAGTGATAAAATTAGAAGTTTATGGGGGTAAGTGAAAAATGGGTTAGAGTTCAGGGGGAAAAGTGATTTTTTCCACACACACACACACACACACACACACACATATATATATATATATATATATATATATATATATATGTGTGTGTGTGTGTGTGTGTGTGTGTGTGTGTGTGTGTGTGTGTGCGCGCGCGTATAAATATATATATATATATATATATTTAACAATTTATGAAAGTTATAAAATTATAAAAAACAAAAAAAATACATTTTAAAAAAATTAATTCATCATCTTCATATATATACAATTTTTGTTATATCTTTAACAATTTTAAAAAGAAATTACTAAAAAACAAAAAATACATTGAAAAAAAAAATTAATCTTCATCACCCCTTCCCATACCCCCCCCCCCCACCCCCAAACACCACCACTCACGAAGATGATTATTTTATTTTTATTTTTTTCAATATTTTTTTTTGTTTTTTATAATTTTAATAACTTTTATAATTGTTAAATTTATACAAAAATATTATATATATATATACACATATGAAAGAAGATGCTGAACCATTGTTTTTTGAATGATTCTTTTTTGTTTTTTATTATAATTTTTATAACTTTTATAAATTATTAAAGATATAAAAAAATGTGTATATGTATATATATATATATATATATATATATATATATATATATATATATATATATGAAGATGATGATCTTTTTTTCAAATATATATTTTTGCTTGTTATAATTTTTATAACTTTTATAGTTTTTTAAAGATATAAAAATAATTATATATATATGAAGATGATGAATTAATTTATATATATATATATATATATATTTGTTTTTTATAACTTTTATAAATTCTTCAAGATATTTTTTTATATATATATGTTTTGTGGGTGCAAATACAAATAAAAGGGTCAAAATTGCCTAAAATGGTCAAAGACGATCAAAATCCCCATATCCAGCAGATATTTTGGTCGGAGACCAAAATTGAACCAAAAAACACAATAAAAGACCAAAATTGGACTAAACTTCGATACATGACTATTTTCATACCGAGGCCACGATAAATGACCAATTTTGAAAAGAAAAAAACCGTAATAAAATGTCAGTTTATCGCTATTCAATTTCTTTTGACAATTTTTAAGATAAATTGCGGCAATGAGTGTTTGAAAAAAATGTACATATCCCTTTTAGGCTTCGTTTGTTTCCCCGGAAAATAGGGGAAAAAGAAAAATATTTTTTCCTACTGTTTGGCAATTTTAGATTTTCTCCAAAAACAAAGGAAATCTTTAGAAAAGATAGAAAAATATTTTCAATTTTTTCCTATAAGTAAACCGTGTGAATTATAAATTTAATCCTAAAAGATTTGATTTTAATCTTTCTTCCTACAAAAAATGTGGGAAATAACTTTGTTAATATATTCTCGATCTTTCAAAATTTTTGAAACTTTATGTTTTTCCCACCAACATGAAAATTCTAATTTCCTTTTAGCTCTATATAAAGTTATAAACACATCCAAGAAACTTTTGAATCTTTATTATTTATAGTTTTTTTTTGCATGATTATCATTTATGCTCATTGATTTATGAGTTAATTGGAAATAATTAAGATATTAAAATATATAAAAGCAAAGGTAATTATCATAGTATTTATAAAATAAAGTTATGCAAGCTATTGGTTTATGTACATTGATAATTTACATAAAGTAGTTTTTAAGGAGAACTTCAAAAATAAAAAACATTAACTAATTTTATAGATTTTTTTGGTCTATTACTTTTAATACATATTACAAAGCATTAAATATTATCATGGTTTTTAAACATTTAGATCAACAATAAATACAAAAAGCATTTACACATAATAGTATTTTTCCTTGGAAAATCATTATGAGCCAAACGCTGGAAAATAAGGGAAAATCTTTTATTTTCCCTAAGAAATTTCCTGGAAAATCTTGTTTTCCCTCATTTTCCCTATTTTTTTTTCTTTTCCCCTATTTTTCGGGGGAACAAACGGAGCCTTAATAAAAAATTAAGCATCAATCCTCCCAAGGTTAAAAACCAAAACTTTTATATTACATTGAAGCGGGTTATTTTGGTTCACTACCTTAATACTCTAGCTACCTCGAATCGGTTTTAATTTAGTACAACATCGTAAGTTACAAACAAGTACTATAGATTACAAAAATAACATTCGACCTAATACAAACTATGCTAATCTATTACACGGATAAGATTAGCTTTGTTTGGAACACCTCTACTCGTGACGGGGATAAACCTAGGCACTGTAACGTATACTCTGGACTCTAACTGATGTCGAATGTTTCATATGTTGAGTACCAATGGATGTCGGGTACCACGATGTCGGAGATTCTGTTGATGGAGTCCTAACGTCAAAATCTAGACGATGTCTAATACAGAAAGTATATCGAAACGTATGTATATCGGGCATTAGTGTGTCGAATATTGTAGGTAAGTCGAAATATGTCTATATCGGGTATTAAGATGTCGAATATAGGGATATCGAATTGCCCGGTTTGATATCCGGGAGTGGGACCGGCTCTGCGAACCCCATAGTGACTGTACTATATCGAATATCAATATTTGATATCCAGCTGGATATCGTGTATAAATCTCCAATATAGGATAAATCCCGGATATCCAGCAGATTGCTGGCTTATTGAGTTGGGCTTGGCTCTTCTGTTGGGTCAGCCCGCACTTCTGTAAATCCCCATACCATGTTGTTCCCAGTTTGGGAGATGTCGTTTGCAGCCGACATCTCGTAAAACTCATTGTTTTCGTGAGCTATTGTTTTTTATAAATTTTACCCAAATATTGATCCATTTATTGAGCAATGGTTATTACAATGATACAAAAGATGACCTTAGAAAGGTCCTAATACACTGTTTACTCCATTACCTAACAAGACCACAAAACAGGAAACCACATACAGTTCCGATAGCTAGCCCCCATCACAAGATGACCACCTTTTACTCTAGACCGAGTGACTACTGTGTCATGCAGAGCTCATATGTACATAACAAATATACAAAATCAAACACGACATGTGATACGCTCCAGATAGTTTAGGGGCATGCGGTTCACGTACAAATTATCTGGAGAAAGTACACCACTTTCGAGAATTATTAGTTGAGCGCTTCCCCTCTCGGATTAAGCGACATCATTGCTTAGGAGTCAAATCCACTGGGCCAACCATAATGACTGAAGGAGTAGGAGAGTCATCGGAGGGCTGAAGGGGCCCAACCAGAATGGAAGGGCATAAGACCTCCAGAGTAGTATGCCGAATATCCAAAGGAGGAAGAGTTAAACCCCTTGGAAATCCTGGAAGGGATCTCACGGCTTCTTGACACATCTTATACCCACATGCACCATTTATCTGAATTCATTACAAAACGATTCTCGGATCTGCAAAGGATTCTTCAAGTCCATCACTACTTGAGCACGGGCCATTACCAATGCCACATCGTGCTCCTTAACCATTTCAGTCACTTTGCGTCTAGCAACATCTCTATCTTCAGATAGCAAATAAACCAGCTCATATGATGTCTTGACTTGGTCATATAAGTTATTGATTCTTTTCACCAAAGTCACCATTCTGGTCCTCTCCAAGACAATACGACGCTCTAATACCATTATTTCTCGCGTTCATCCTTCAACAACCCCATCAATACCTTGCATGGCTTCCATATTGACCTCAAGATGAGTACTTTTCTTCCGAGCTTCAATGAGATCTCTCCCCAAGTCATCACGATGAAGATAAATAAATCTCAACTCGGAAGACGTTTGATCCCTCTTTGATCCGATGGCTTCAAGGGGCATAAAAAGCTGAAATCAGACAAATGAAGACATAAAAAAAGCTAGACACCCTGTGGGAAAATACAATATAATTTTTTTTGAGGGATCATTGATCATACCTCATAGACATCCTTGAATACTAAATCCTGGAGCGATGATAAGGGAAAGGTTTGCAAGAGCTCACAATCTGCCCTGTTCAATAGACTACTTAAAAAGTTGCAACAAAAATTCATGTCAGTAGGGTCGCTAGGGGAAGCATTTGAGCTATCGATGGTGGATGCAGGGGGAGCACGGCTAGGACATTCTCTTCCAAGGGGAGGAGTCGTACAAGTGGAAGGTTCCAAACATTCGTCTACCATGTTTACAAAGGCATGAGTATGGGTAAAATTTATAGTTGCCCTAAGATTGACAACTGAGGCACGAGAATCACAACCCATCGTTGGAGCAGGAGAAGAAACAAGCATACCAATCTGTGAGGATGTGTTCGGGAAAGGAACATCCGAGGGCATTGAACTTGGCTCACCTAGGGAAGAAGACCCCATCACCCATGCAAAGATACCACTATCCACAACTACCGTACATGATAACGTATCCGGTGTATGGGTAAGTTCAAAATCTAAAGGAGAAGAAGGATTCATATCCTCGACGTCTGAGCTCTTATCGGGCATGAGAGTTAGATAAATCCGGGCAAAGCACTGATTAACGTAAGTATCCATCTCCGACTCTGCAAGGAAGGAATGGTGATCAAAAAGAAATAAATAGAAGTCGTGATAAGAGAGACAAATATGAGAAAAGCATAAATTAAAAGCCTTACGAAATAAAGGATGCATATGCAATGGCTGGGGAGGAAACTCCAAAAGTTTGGGAGCCTCCTGCAAAATCTCAATCATTAAAGTCTTTGACTCCTCCAACAAGGCACACACATCGTATGTACCAGTATAAAGGCATGTGTTCATCAGGAAGGCCATCTCATGAATGACAATGTCAGGATTAAGAGCTACATACACCACGCCCCATTAGACATGAACTCCCCATGAGGAAGCTAATCTACATTTGGGCTTCATAAAGAAGAACATGCGTTTTGAGTCACCCAGTCGGGGACGACACATGGTAAAAAGGGATGCACCCAGTTGAAAAAGGGATGATCGTTGGGACAGTAGCATAGGAGCACCAACCTTATAGGGATCCATCTTGAGGTTGAGTAGCTTACAACACAAGATAAAGACAATAAGGTGACGAAAGGAATTGAGAGTAAGTTGGCCAGGGTATACTTGCCAGTATCGGAAGAGAGATTGAAGAAAGGGATGGAAGAACAGGGAAACAAGGATTACTTTATAATATTCATCAGGGTTTAAGTGATACCCATCAAATAATAAAAGTATAGATTCCAAAGAATCTATACTCACTGAGGATCCTACGCGTCCTCCCCTACTATGGACCTAGCATTTAATGGAGTCGTGCTGAATACAGAGAATTGGTCAACGGTCTAGTAAGCCTCTCGGCGCAAGAAAACCACCCTTATGGCGTCTACAAGGGAAGTATCAATACACAAAGGTACGGGAGGAGGATTCATCGTACGTTCTTGAAACATGGCGGATAAACTGCCTTCATTCCTTACCCTTAAACAGAAGGGATCGCTTGAACCATAAGAGGACGCATGCTTAACTCCATGTAGAAAGGAAAGATTTTTGGGACCAGAAGATCTGCTTTTGGAATGAGAAGAAGAGTTTGAATCTCGTGAGGACGTCATGTGTTGAGTTATTCAAATATGGCGAAAAGAAGAAATGGCGAAAAGAGCTAAAGTATGGAAATAGAGATAGAATTGACAACAAGTTAGATGATGAAAAGATATTTCTCTAGAAAAGTAAAGAGAACATTCGCAAAAGCTGCAAGTACAAAAGAAGTGGAAGTGCTAAAAGTGAGAAGAATGTTTATTTTGAACAAGGTATTTATAGGGAAAAAATCATTTTCCCAACTCCCAACATTAATGGGATATTAAGAGAACCTCAAGGATGGGCGGAGCCCTCAAACAATCGCGGTTGCATGCACCTGACACCTTTTAACACGTTTGGAATGATCCTAGATATTTGGAGACATGTACTAACATCAGGTGTAAACTCCTGAATTAATAGGGATCCGGCTTCGAAGGCATGTCAAAATATCATTTAAAAATAGATAAAGTGTGGTACAACTAGGAAAGCGAACACCCATGATGCAAAAAAGGATCAAATGACAAAAACTCCCTTTTCATTCAACTGAGAATTCATCAAGGGAATGCCAACAAATCAACACAAAATAAAATTTTCAAAATGCACTAAGAAGAAGAACGAGGGAACACCATGTCCGCGGATACCACTTCCGCAGAAGTGGAAGGCCTCAGGAGAAATGTGGAAATAGGCACCATCGGACTAGCCCTTGAACCACCAATCTGAGTGGGAGAAGGAGAAACGCTGGTTGGACCCCTATTTTGACCTGATGAAGCAATGGCATTGGAACTCGCACGACGAAAGAGACATAGTGTGTCATCAATATCAACATGTTTCTTGATACGACTGACATCTAAAAGACATACGTCTGCATCGGGTTTAAAAAATTCCTTATCCTAGACTATTTGGCACATTCCACGAAACCCCAATTAACATGACCCGCTAGATACCCATGGTAATTCCTAGTGAAGTGGGTCATGCAATATTGAAATGTCTCCCACTGGACAAGAGTGACGACCTCATCCAATTTGTCTTGCAATGCTTCCGGCGTAATAAGGCCAGAGGAAGGAAGGGGAACCACATGAGCTTTTGCTAACTCCTCGACGACAATCCTCTCGCGCAGTTGCGCCAACTCCAAATCCTTCTATAACTTCGCCTTCTCTTGGGTCCACACACACTTTTCTTCTTCCAAAGACTCAATCTTACCCTTCATCTCCAGATCCGAGGCCTTAAGCTCATTGATGGTCGTTTGTGATTGCATAGTGTTGGAGAGCAACTTGTTGATATGCTTAACGCATTTAGCCACCGCCATCCTATAGGCTTCATACTCAGTCTTAACATCCTCGAGTCTCTTAGAGTTATGATCATGTTGAGACAACAAAGCATCAAATTCCTCCTGCCTCTTATATAGTCTTTCTTCGGCTAGGGAAATGACTCCTCGGGCCTTGTCCACTTTATGCCACATGGCAGGAATCACTTTGGGAACCTACGATGGTAAACAAAGAAAAGTTAAATCAAATAAAAGAAAATTCGGATACAAAGGCAAGTGAAGACGAAACTTACCATGGTAGCAAGTAAATCAACGCTTCATCGGAGGAAAGGCTCCTCATGAGGGGACATGTATTGGGTTGATGTGAAAAAGTGGAAAACTATGCTCAATGCCCCATCCACCGCCACCAGAATCGAAGAGGGACCAACGCTTGGACCAGTTTGATTTGAGTTACCGATTTCCATAAAAGAAGTGACATGCATCGTGATACGAGAGGAGGTAGTGGATACGACGGGTGACTCAGACATGACGGCAGAGGCAATAGTCCCTGAATTGTTAGTCTGTATCGTGTCTCCCAGTAGCTCGGCCACAAGTGAGGGCATGTCATAATGACTAGGTGGGCAAAGCAAATTCTCATCAATCTTGAAGGAGGAGACTCCATCAGATAAACCAATGAAGGAAAGAGTCCCACCATCAGAGACACCCTCAAGAGGAAGTAATAACTCATGCGCTACACAATAAGAAAGAGCAGTTGAAGGCTAAGTTAAGCAATAAAAGAAAGACAGATAAAAGGAAAGGAAGTGTTACCAATGTTGAAAGGGAGGTCAACGGAAGGAGTCATGGGAGCCTTACCCTTGCCTAAAAAAGTGAAGGAGAGCGTAAGTAACAGAATAACAAGTCAAGGTAAGGTCCCAAGTTTACAAAGAATTACCTAAACTTTTAGGCGGAGACATGGAAAGTTCTCTCGGGGATGACCTAGTAAGAGTGAACGACAGCGGGGAAACGTCACCAGACGATCTGGAAGGAGAAGAAGGGATATTAACAACCTCGGAGGGCACATAAATGACCGTAAACACAGTAGATGCCGTGACAGGAACCGGATCAAAAGATACGCCAACATGAGCAACAAACTAAGTATCTATGGAGGAAGCGACAGTTTACTCGACATCCTCTAACTCATCGTCTATCGCAAATATTAATGTTCTCGTGGTATCGACAACCTCATTGTCAGGAATTATAGAAGCTTTGCTAGAAGTCCGCGATAAAGGAACTGGTATTGAAGCCACAATCGTCGATATCGAACGAGTCTGAACCCCAGAGGTATGCACACCGGGAACGATGGTAAGCTCCCCCATCGTGGAAGTAGCTGACACCAAAGGGACATAAGCCATGTTGGCTAAGAGACCCCCTAGGAAAAAAAACGGGTTAAAAAAGTAAGTAAATAACTCGAGTGATGAGAAAGAGATGGTGTTAACTTAAAAAGTGTGATGAAAGCATTGGGGGCCAACGAAGAAGGATCTTTACTGAGCGGAGACACTCATGATTAACCAGCCAATTTGTAAAGGGACAAATAGTGAGAGGAGTTCAAAAGCTTCTTTGCATCGTACAATGTGAAAAAGTCATCCCATCATTCAATACATACTTGAGGGCTTTGGGAATTCCCAAAGTCGTATCCCAAGCCCCGTCTTTAGGCATGATGAAGAACAACTTGCTCTTATAGCTGCTATGGGAACTAATGTTGGTCTCCAGAATATTCTTGTTATTGGAATCATGATAGGTAAAGAAGTAATTTTCCTCTCGACGAAACCGCGACATAAAAAATGGAGAAAAATCTCTCCACCTTGCACGACAAACCCTTTGACAAGCACCGAAACACAAAACACAAAAAAATGAGGAAGCCATTGGGGGTAAGTTGACTAGGGCACAACCTACAGGACTTAAAAACTTCGCAATAAAAGGGGGAAAAAAATAACCTAAGTCCTGCTTTCATCTATGCTAGGTAAATCGTAATGTGACCCGCATGCGGTGTATCACTTCGGTGGTGGTTCACTGGCATTCTAATGGTGAGATTAGTCCCAACTGCGCCAAAGCATTTGCGACTGAAGAGAAGATGACAACTCCGAAGGCAGAAGCAGCCTATAAGGGGGTCAACGTCAATAGAGAAGGAAGCCATAATCAAGAATAAAAAAGCATAAAAGTGTGGAGGAGAAAGAAAAACTTGTAAGAGAGAACAAAAGCAATACGACAAAAGATTGGCCAAGCGAGAAAGGATGATAGCGGAAAAGGGGTTCTTATAACCCTAGAAATAAGAGAGAGAAGCGGGGGAGTAAATTGTGGAGTAAATGACCCATAATCCCTGCACTTAATGGGCACGATTTCCAGAAAAAGTAGAACCATTACATGTCTTTCTCCCCAATCAACACGTGGATTTGAAATTGCCATGTGGTCCCCTATGATGCTAGTAATTCCTCTCGATTCTCACGAATACAAAATGAACTGGGGAGTGAGGGAGGAAGGGGGGATGTTAACCCCTATAATTTAGTCTTCGTACCACAATGGCTATTCCTCCTATGGTACGATGGCTATATCTCTTATGGCGTCCTATGAGAACCCAAAAATGCCTAACACTGAGCCAATGAGTCATCCAGAGCTTAATGATATCCAGTCTAGTATCGAAGGTCTTAAATAACCCTACAAATCCTGAAAGATTCCACTACGACCCAAGGGATCAACGATGCCTTACGACGGGAAACTCTTAAGTCCAAAATATGGCACGATGAGGTAAAACCCTGGCATAGTACATGCATAACGATGACTTACATATTTAAGAGGCTTAAATGCCTCTACGATATCCAAGTTAACATCGTAACAAGGGGGCTATCGAACGCGATGAATATATGAAAAAGACCATGTGATGAAATACTACGGTTGGACACGTGCATGCAATACCAGGGTACATTTGTCGGTAAATAAAACAGGCTAGTCAACCAATAGATGTATGAGAAAAACACATGTCATTGTATCTAACAAGCAAATCGACACCTCTATGAGAAACATTCCCCTCTAAATAGAGATACCATCTCAATCATAAAGGTCAAGTTGAATAAACTAATCAACTTACTCTCTCTCTTTCTATGCCTTCTATCACATTCTTCATTTGGTTTTTATATTTCCGAAATTCAGGCACAACGTTTCGAATTGAAAATACACGTTAATTACTCAAATATCCGAGTGGTATAAAATGAGTGTTAACATATAGTTTAGCTATTACAGCCCAATTGTATTGCATTTTTATTTCCGTGTAACTCAAACGAAATAATACCAAATTAGGAGAGAATTGATTTCGACCTTGATCAACAAAATTAATGGACATATTGATGGGCCAATGCTTATAAGAAAATGGTGTGTTCCTTAATCATAATAACTTTGACCAGCTTAGACTTGAAAAACGAAAAAGAAAAAGAAAAGAAGAGATTGAATTGAATCAAATGCAACAAGCTCCCCACTTTCCCGAGTCAACAGCATCAGATTACTGAAACCCACCAAACCACTTTTGTTAAGTAACCGAACGAACAGTCACTTTCTTTCAAATTCCTCATCAGTAATAATAATAATAATAATATCCCTTCAAAAAAATAATAATAATAATAATAATATCAGTAAGTATGTAGTGTGTAACGAGTAGCGACTAAATAATTATTTTGCCTAAAAATCCCAAATTAATAATCATCACAAAATAATCACCATGATAAAATATAATAAATGAAAATTACTGAATTCATTCGAGTCTTTAGTAAAAGTGGGCAAACCGACTAAGAAAAGAAAAGAAAAGAAAAGAAAGAAAACTCTCTCTCTCTCTCTCTCTCTGCATATACATACATACAGTAAAATATATATGTATCACCGCCACCCAACCCATCTTTCTTTCTCTCTGTGTGTGTGTGTGTGTGTGTGTGTGTGTGTTGCTGACCTAACCATTCACCTTTACCTTGTGTTGTTGGTTTTTTCCTAACCGTTGAAGAAAAGAAAATAATAAATAATCACTCGAGTTGGTTAGAATGCCAATCACAAGCTTTTATTTGCAGGGGGTTTAATTATTTTAGTGTTTAAAGAATAGTTATTGTCATGAAAAGGCGAAATTCGGAGTCTTTATTTGCAGTGAACCGTCAGAGATCAATCCGTGTGTTGATGGTGGTGGGGTTTCTGTACTTAGTCTTTGTCAGTTTGGAAGTTCCATTTGTGTTCCAAAATGGGTTCAGGTTAGTTTCTCAAGAGGATTTGTTCTTCAATTCCAATTCCAATCCCAATCCCATTAAAAAGGAACAGTTTCTGCTCGAGAATCTCGACGAGAAAGAAGCTCCCCTTCGCCCCGACAGGGATATAAATGGTGGGAAGGGGAAGACGCTTTCTGGATTGAATTTTACTGCTGGCATTGCTAATTTCAGCTTGGATTCTGGGATTTTTAAGACCGCCAAAGACGCCCTTGAGCTGGGCCGAAAGGTCTGGGGAGAGATCGCTGGTAATAATGGTAGTGCCGCTTTTGCTTTTCCCCACCCTAACAAAAACAAAACGAATGAGTGTCCTCATTCCATATCCGTGACAGGGGATGAGTTTTTGAGGAATAAGAGAGTGATAGTGTTGCCTTGTGGCTTGACGTTGGGATCGCATATTACTGTCGTCGCGAAACCCAGGCCGGCCCACGCAGAGACCGATCCAAAGATCTCCTTGTTGAAGAAAGGCCAGTATTTAATGGTTTCACAGTTTATGATGGAGTTGCAGGGTTTAAAGACTGTCGAAGGGGAGGATCCGCCAAGGATCCTGCATTTTAATCCGCGCTTGAAGGGGGATTGGAGTGGGAACCCTGTCATTGAGCATAATACTTGTTACAGAATGCAATGGGGGACCTCGCAACGTTGCCAAGGTTGGAAGTCCGGTGCTGATGAAGAGACAGGTGAGAGTCAGTCAGTCAGTCAGAGGTTCTGCCTTTTCAGTTATATATATATATATATTCTTTATTAGTTTTCATATTTAAAACATGTGGCTATTTGTTTCCTAATTTAGACACCTTGTTGTTCTGCAGTTGATGGAATGGTAAAATGTGAAAAGTGGATTCGGGGTGACGACAATGGGTCAGAAGAATCAAAAGCTACATGGTGGCTTAACCGGTTAATAGGGCGGACCAAAAAGGTGTCTGTTGATTGGCCATTCCCTTTCGTGGAAAACAAACTATTTGTGCTTACTCTTAGTGCCGGCCTGGAGGGTTATCATGTTACTGTTGATGGAAGGCATGTCACATCGTTTCCGTATCACATTGTGAGTGTCTTGCCGCATTCTTTAGTCTTGTAAACTACTATGCACTGCCTAAGATTTGTGACCAATGTTTATAGGGATTTACACTCGAAGATGCCACTGGATTGTCTTTAAATGGGGACATTGATGTCCATTCTGTTTATGCCGCTTCATTGCCCACGTCGCATCCTAGTTCAACTCAGAAGCATCTCGATATGTCTGATAGATGGAAGGCTCCACGTGTTACCCGTGCATCTACTGAACTGTTCATTGGTGTCCTTTCGGCAGGTAATCATTTTGCTGAAAGGATGGCCTTGAGAAAAACTTGGATGCAGCATAACTTAATCAAATCTTCAAATATCGTGGCTCGTTTCTTTGTAGCACTGGTATGTGGAAATGCTTGGTTTCTTGTTGATTTGCAATTATGTTTCTTTGGAAATCCTTATAATGAAGACGGTTCGGGATTAATTTTGGAAGTGACTTTTGGACAGCATGCAAGAAAGGAAGTTAACATAGAAGTGAAGAAAGAAGCTGAGTTTTTTGGAGACATTGTTATAGTACCATATATGGACAACTATGACCTTGTGGTTCTGAAAACAGTTGCTATCTGTGAATATGGGGTGAGTACCATATCGCTTCAGAATATGGAGTGATGATTCTTGGGGGTCAATATCATCTGAATATGTTGTTCTTGCAGGTGAGGACTATGTCTGCAAATTATATTATGAAGTGTGATGATGACACATTTGTGAGAGTAGATGCCATTGTCAAAGAAGCGAAGAAAATACCAGAGAACAGGAGCCTGTATATTGGAAATATAAATTATTTTCATAAGCCTCTTCGTAGTGGTAAATGGGCTGTTACATATGAGGTACTTTTAGAGCTTTAACTCTTCCATTTTTTTTATTCTCATAATTGATTTCCTTATTTGTTTCTTCTAATCCTTCACTACTATGGCTTCTTTAAGTTTTCATGGTGTTGGTTCTAAGTCTAGTTTCAACATAAAGTTGCAAAGGGTCAGTGCCAAAATTGACTATAGTCGGAAGTCAGTTACCAAGTTACGGAGATTATTTGGATAGAGTTTGACTTCAGGTGCATAACATGAGAGAATCATGATAAAGAGTCGCCAATAAATGTCTTTTATCTACCTCGTTTTTTACGTGCATCGTGGTGCTTTAATTGGCATTGGTTTTGTTTAAAGACAATATGGGAAGTCTGAAACCGGTTCTTGTACCATAAAAAAGAGTCTATTTATGAAATGTTCCTAGCTTTATATGTTTTTAAGTTTTTTTGATTAATTGAGAGATTATCAGGGACCATTTTTTCTTAAAATGTAGGTTAAAAATCACTTCCCACCCTCAAATTAGCCATTTTTATCACTTTGCACCCTCAAAAAGAATTAAATACAGTTTGCACCCTCAAATTACAGTTATATTATCACTTTGCACCCCCAATTATATTTTCAGCCTTTGACCCATTTTAAGAGGGGGTAAAATCATCATTTAACATATACACAATATTTATATTTTTTTTTCAAGATCTATATTAATATAAACACATCAACTTCACAACATTATATATTATATATATATATATCTTTTATTATATATTTAATAATATATAAAATTATAAAAACAAAAAAATACTTTAGAAATTCTTTCATCTTCACACACACACACAAATATATAAATATATATAACCATTTTTTATAGCTTTTACAATTCTTTTTTATATTTTTAACAATTTATAAGAATTATTTAAATATTAAAAAACAAAAAAAATACATTTTAAAAAAATTACTATTCATCATCTTCCACCTACTTCCCGTCACCCCCCCCCCCCCCCCCCCCCCAAATTCGTGTTGATCATAAACGCCGGCACCACCCTTGATTTTTGCGAAGATGATGAATAGTATTTTTTTAAATGTATTTGTGTGTGTGTGAAGATGAAAGAATTTCTAATTTTTTTTTGTTTTTTATAATTTTATATATTATTAAATATATAATAAAAGATATATATATATATATATATATATAATGTTGTGAAGTTGATGTGTTTATATTAATAAGGATCTTGAAAAAAAAATATAAATGTTGTGTATATGTTAAATGACGATTTTGCCCCCTCTTAAAATGGGTTAAAAATCACTTCGCACCAAATAGGTTAAAAATCACTTCGCACGGGAAGTGGGTGAAAGATGATGAATAGTATTTTTTTTAAAAAATGTATTTTTTTTTTTTGTTTTTTAATATTTAAATAATTCTTATAAATTGTTAAAAACATAAGAAAGAATTGTAAAAGCTATAAAAAAATGGTTATATATATTTATATATTTGTGTGTGTGTGTGTGAAGATGAAATAATTTCTAAAGTATTTTTTTGTTTTTTATAATTTTATATATTATTAAATATATAATAAAAAAAATATATATATATATATATATATATATATGTATATATATATAATATATAATGTTGTGAAGTTGATGTGTTTATATTAATTTAGATCTTGAAAAAAAAATATAAATGTTGTGTATATGTTAAATGACGATTTTACCCCCTCTTGAAATGGGTCAAAGGCTGAAAATATAATTGGGGGTGCAAAGTGATAATATAACTGTAATTTGAGGGTGCAAACTGTATTTAATTCTTTTTGGGGGTGCAAAGTGATAAACGTGGCTAATTTGAGGGTGCGAAATGATTTTTAACCTAAAATGTAAGTGCTTTTTTTTTTTTAATATGTTGAATGAGTATATTTACATTCAGACGCGGTAATGAAGTTCAACATTACTCTTATTTACTTGTGTGGTTATTATTCAGGAGTGGCCAGGGGAAAACTACCCGCCCTATGCAAACGGGCCAGGGTATATTATCTCGTCTGACATTGCAAACTTCATTCTCTCTGACTTTGAAAAACAGAAACTGAGTGTAAGTGCGACTTCCATTTGCCATCCTTCTATGCTGTCTCATTTCCGCGACATATACTCAGAGATACAAATTCCTTTTGCATGCAGTTATTTAAAATGGAAGACGTTAGCATGGGAATGTGGGTGGAGAAATTCAACAGCTCACGACCAGTGGAGTACGTTCACAGCTCGAAATACTGCCAGTTTGGGTGCATAGAAAATTATATTACAGCTCACTATCAATCCCCAAGGCAGATGATGTGCCTGTGGAACAAGCTGAGACAGGAAGGTAGGCCTATATGTTGCAACATGTGATGAAGAAGTAGTCACAGAGAAGGTTAATGATCATAGAGAGAATATAATATATATAGTAGAGACTATCCTGAAAATCTAACCCAAAATTTTGCTGTGAATAGTTTGAAATGTTGTAAATCCTTTGGCATATAGATGTAATCATGTAATCGGAGCCATTTTGAGGTCTCCCAAATTTACTAATCTTATTCTGTTTTTGGATTTTTATTTTTCCTTCTAGTTTTGTGATTTTTTTTTATGTTTATTACTTTGAGCAGAATCATTAGTAGACAAATCTGAGATTTATTTTATAGATTTCTCAATTGTCGAATTCATAGATATGTCTGAAGAATTTGGGAACAGAGTTGCCGATCTGAAACGAAAAGGGGAGCTCGGCCATGTTCCCACAGTGGACATATGGATTTATTAATTTGTTTTTATTATATTGTTTTAGGTAGGAAGGATTTATTAAATTATTTTCTTAGCTTCACCTTGAAATGAATGCGTATGGTTCTGTTTTTCTTGTTCATTTTAGTAGGTAGGATTATATTTACTACAACATTTTCTTAACTTTCCTTGAATTCAGTGTTTTTTGCTTCTGTCTCTCTTCAAGAATTGTCGTGACAAGTATTACCAGATTGATATGCAAAAACAGAATCCAGCCAATTAAAAGTAAAAACCATCTACCACAAACAATTACCTCTAAAACACAATTAAATAAAAGTTCCTGCTAGCACATACAACGTGTGTAGCCCCAACCCAGAAACTGATTTAGCTTTTATCCACAGAAAAAAAATAAGTACAATTCTGTCAAAAAGAACTACTACAAACATTATGCGGCAACTTGATCGGGAGTTTCCGCCTCAACAGAGAACAAGCAGTGTGCACTTTATCCACCTAGTTGTCCAGCCGGTCACGCAACTACTTGATCTGAGCTATTCCTAAAAACCTTGGTTGTACCCACGAAACATAAACAGTTTCCCTCTACTTCAAAATAATCGCAAATCCTATCCTCTCAGAAGTTCTAATAAAAAGAAAATGATGCTTCAGTGACGTGACGTATTCTCAACAATAAAAGCATTAACTAGTCTGTAACAAATGACTTCATGGAAAATGGTATCATGCGGATTGTGAGGAACAATGAAAATGAAACATAGGGGATTGGGAGGAGAAACAAGGTACAATAAACTTTTACATCATCGCTGAAAATATCCGCAGCTAAATTAGCGTCGTTAAGTATGAGACTCACGGTGAAATCTCAGATATAGAAGTCGAGCTATAGTAGGTGTTGTTGGATGGGTCCAAATAGAACGTTATTTTTTACCAACATACAGAAGTCATAAAATTTACCACTAAATACAAGCAAATAAGTACAGAGGCTTATTTCTAATTAGTGAAGTTACAGGATACAATTCTAATCAAAACACACATTAAAAGGTAAAGTTTTAATACTTTATGCACCCAGTTTTGTCCTCATGTTCTCGCGAGAGCATACAGAGAAGCACATTTATGTTCTCGCGATTTCACTCATACTGGAAAAATAGCCAGATGCTCAAGAACACAAGTAAGAAATGCTCAATTTTTTCCAAGCCAAAACCTTCCACAGAGCAAACCATGACTATGACTATGCTTCGGACACGTCAAATGCCCCCAAAGCCAGATGCTTCATAACCAAACACCTACTTTTACGTAATTTTTGGCTACATCGTAAACGCCACCTCAGAGAGTTTAAGATCTACAGCTCAAATGTCTCCAACCCGTTCCATACATGCATCCACAAAATCGCATAGAGAAGATACCAAAGCGCTGTACGTGCAGGACTTGTTAAGTACCAAAGCTGATTGTTAATTCCCTTTCTATCAGATAAAGGTTGTTTTCTCATATTCCTCAAATTCTGCAATCCACTTCATTGACAATGCTCAATTCAAAAAGTGAAACGGCTTTGCTTATGAACTGCTCGTGAATGCTCAAACGACCATTCCTTTAACACCATTAGGTTTGTTCCAAGGCTTATTAACCCTCTGGAAATTCCCTGCAGCAGCAACAACATGAGGTGAAAACTGAGGAGTTGAGTGTGTTTGCACACTCATGGCTGCTGATTCAACATGACTTTGTACCATTGGACATTTCTCTATTAGCTTCCTCCTGAAGCCCCAAACTAAACACATCATAGGCACAAGGAGAGGGTCCCTCAACAAGATCTGGTTCCTAATGTGTCCATCTGACTCATCCAAGCCCATCAAGAACTGCATAACCCTTCTCCTTTCATTTTTCTTGTGCAACACTGTAATGACACCACAGTTCAAGTTTTCATATGTATACACCTCTTCATATTGAGCTTCCTCATCCCAAATAGATCTCAACTTAGAGAAATACAAAACCACTGCAATACCATCTTGTTTAGTGTTGATTAATTGTTGTTCCAACATGAAAATGCGATTATTACTCGATTTAGCAAATCTGCATTTGATTTCATTCCAAACTTTGAAAGTATTATCAGAAAACAAGGTGTAATCTCCAAGCTCATCAGACAAGCTTGCTGAGATCCAACCCAACACCATATAATTGCACCGCATCCATTTCCCATATGATGGATCTGTAAGAGCTGGTTCAAGATAGGTTCCATTCACAAAACCGATTTTATTTTTAGCCAACAGAGCAACGTACATGGCACGACTCCATTTGTGATAATTTTGGGTGATTAATTTTTGTCCAACCAGTGTTGTGTTTGGATTTTCACCATGATGTAAGTAGAACGGATCTAAGAGATCATCGTTCACGGTCTGATTCTGCGCAGGTGGCGCGGTGCGTCTTGTACTGTCAACAAAACCAGAACCAGGGGTGGCGGAATCTTCGGGATTCGCCATGGAAATGTAAGAATCAGAAATAGCGAAAACGAGATTATGCGGAAGCTAAGATACCTCATTCAATGATCTGATACCATATTGTTAGCATATTATATTATATTTGTATATTAATTGTCTTAAGGGTAGTTTAGTCTTTTAGTTGTCTTGTATATATATGTAAATCTTGTAAACCCTAGATCTAATTTTAACATTCATTGTTTGTAAGATAATGGCTTTGTTCATGAAGGTTATCATGACATCAGAGCCAAATCTCTGACCCAACCGGTAGGCAAACACGACACCACGCCGATCGATTGCTACTGGTTTCTGGTAATCCGCTGCACTCTCTGAACTTGTTGGTGTGTTAATTTTGATTTTGATTTGGTGCAATTTTTGTTCGATTTGTTGCTCCAATTCTGTTTCTGGGTTAGTCTTGCTTTGTGTATTGCTGCAATTCTCGATTTCTATTATCATGACGGGAGGGGATGATTCGTTGCAGTCGATTCGTGTTCGTTTTGATGGAAAAAACTATGGGTATTAGAGTTATGTTATGAAAAACTTTCTAAAAGGGAAGATGATGTGGAATTATATTTCTGGTGTTTTGGTTGCTCCTAAGTCATATGATGCTAATTGTTTTGAGTTATTGGATGTGTGGGATACCAATAAATCTAAAATTATTACCTGGATTAACAATTCTGTTGAGCATAAGATTGGTGTTTAGTTAGCTAAGTTTGATACTGCGAAAGAAGTTTGGACCATTTGGAGAGGTTGTATGTGAGGTCCAACTTTACTGTTCAATATCAACTTGAAGGAGAAATTCGTGCTCTTACACAGGGCGATCGAAGTATTCAAGAGTTTTATTCTGAGATGACAAACTTTTGGGATCAGTTGGCTATGACAGAATGCGCTGAATTGAAAGCATTCGGTCCGTATATTGAAAGGCGGGAACAACAACGTTTGGTTTAACTGTTGTACAATCTCCGCTCTGAGTATGAAGGCATCCGTGGATCAATTCTGCACCATACTCCTTTGCCTTCAGTTGATTCAGTTGTGCATGAATTGTTGGCTGAAGAAACCCGCCTCAAGACTCAAATTGAGAAGTCCACTCATGTTGGTTCTATTTTGGTTACTCAACCTAGTCATATCAGATCTAAACAAAAGAGTTATGATAAGGATGAGTGTCTCTACTGTCATGAAAAGGGTCATTGGAAGAACCAGTGTCCTTTATTGCACCAGAAAGGCAAACCACAACATGAATATGGAAAGAGGCCAAGTGACAAACCTTCATATTCACAGAATCTTCGTTTTGGAGGGCAGCCTAATATAGCTGCTGTAATGCCTACATTGGATCCATCTTCTGTCGAGTCATTGTCAGACAATGCATCTTTGGTTAATCTATTGCAGAACCTTCTTCAGGCAAACAAAAACCAGTCTCCACCATATGCTATGCCTGCTCCATCCACATCAGGTAGAAACTCGTCCTTATGGGTGTTGGATTCTGGAGCATTTCATCACATGTCTCCTGATCGAAACTCATTTGTATATATGTCTCATGTGTTACCATCTACATATGTTATGACTACTGATAGCACTCCTATGCCAATAGTATGTGTTGGTACAATTCAAACAAACAATCTCTCACTACCTGATGTTTATTGTATTCCTAAATTGGCTATAAATCTTATTTCTGTTGGTTAATTGTGTGATCGTGGTCTTGATGTTCACTTTTCCTCTACTTCTTGTCATGTGCAGGATCTGAAATCAAAGAGAATACTTGGGACTTGAAGTAGAGAGAGGGGACTTTATGTTTTGTATGGCATGAATGTTGATGGTCAGTTTGCAGCTACGAGTATTGATCTATCTACATTTCATTTGAATTCTTCTTCTTCGAAGTTTTACGTATGGTACTCTAGACTAGGTCATGTATTTGGATCTTGTCTGAGGTTTTTATGTAATAGTGGTGTTTTGGGAGACTTGCAGTCTCAGGATATTTCTGATTGTAGTGGATGTAAACTTGGAAAGTTTTCTGCAAAACCTTTTAATCACAGTACATCCACTTCTTTTGCACCATTTGATTTGATTCATTCTGATGTTTGGGGACCTGCCCCTATTCCTACAAAGAGGGGGGGGGGGGGTCACGATATTATGTTTCTTTCATTGATGACTATACTTGTTATTGTTGGGTTTACTTGATGAAAAACCGTTCTGAATTCATTAACGTTTATGCTCACTTTGTTGCATATGTGAAAACTCAACACTCTAAAGTCATAAAATGTTTTAGATCTGATTTGGGTGGGGAATATACAAGTAAGGCACTCTCTCACACTCTTCTTAGTAATGGTATTGTGCACCAATCCTCTTGTACAGACACACCTCAGCAAAATGGTGTGGCTGAAAGAAAACATAGGCATATTGTTGAAACGACACGTTCTATGCTTTTGTCTGCTAGTGTACCTAGTGACTATTGGGGAAAAGCAGTTCTTACTGCTGTTTATATCATAAATAGAGTTCCAACTCCTAAGAACGCAGGTATCTCTCCATATGCTAAGTTATTTGGTCAAACTCATGATTATTCTCATTTGCGGGTTTTTGGGTCCACATGTTTTGTTCTTCGTCCACATGTAGAGTGAACTAAGTTGTCTTCACGTGTTGCAATATGTGTCTTTTTGGGAAATGGAAATGGTCAGAACGGTTATCGGTGTTATGATCCAGTTGCTAGAAAATGTTATGTTTCTGCTCATGTTCACTTTATTGAGCATATTCCATATTTTACATTCCGAGAAGCTCTCATAATGTAACACGGTCTGATATTATTCACATTAACCCATTTACTCTTGATGGTTCTGATATTGGAACTAATGATCCAACTGGTGAGAATATTGGTATTGGTGATGTAGTTGGGGATGACAATATTGGTGTTGGTGATGGAGATGACTTGGGTATTGCTGAAGAGTTACCCCCTCATGTCCATTCTTTTACAATTTCGGATCCAGCTCAGGAGCGGTATCCCAGGCGTACTCGTAAGTCTACTCAACTGCCTGATTTCATTTACTCTTGTTATTCTCAGCCTTTTGTTTCCTTTTTGGCATCTGTTTGGCCTCTTTGTGAGCCTATGTCTTATTTAGAGGCGGCACAAGATATTGTTTGGCAAGAGGCTATGGCTGAGAAACTATCATCTTTGAACAAAAATCACACTTGGGACTTGGTTCCTCTTCCAGTAGGGAAAAAGTCAATTGGTTCTCGATGGGTCTATAAAATTAAAACCAAAGCTGATGGTTCAGTTGAGCGATATAAGGCTCGTCTAGTGGCAAAAGGATTTACTCAACAATATAGCATGGATTATGAGGAGACCTTTACTCCTGTTGCTAAAATGACACCTGTCAGAGTTCTTATTGCAGTTGCATCAGTACGACAATGGTATATTTCACAGATAGATGTGAAAAATGCATTATTGAATGGTGATTTACATGAGAAAATGTATATGGCACCTCCTCCGGGTGTTCCTCATGACAAAGGGCAGGTGTGTAGACTTAAAAAAGCATTATATGGGCTTAAGCAAGCTCCAAGAGCTTGGTTTGAGAAGTTTTCTACAGCTGTTTGTTCTCTTGGCTTCTCCTCTAGTCCTAATGATTCAACCTTATTTGTTAAATGCAGTTCTGCTAGTCGCATAATGCTTTTACTGTATGTTGATGATATGATTATTACAGGTGACGATGTTGAGGGTATCAAGGTGTTGAAACACACCTTATCTCGTTTGTTTGATATGAAGGATTTGGGCCATCTTCGTTACTTTTTAGGTATTGAAGTCGCCTCATCTCCAAAGGGCTATCTTTTGTCTCAGTCGAAGTATATTTCAGATATTTTAGAGCGAGCTCGTCTTACAGACACTCGTGTTGCTGCTACTCCTATAGAGGTAAATGTTCGTTATACTCCTACTGGCGGCACATTTCTTCCGGATCCCACTTTGTACAGGTCTATTGTTGGTAGTTTGGTATACTTGACTATTACCCGACCGGATATTGCTTATGCGGTCCATGTTCTTAGCCAGTTTGTTGCTGCACCTACCTCTGATCATTGGGCTGCTGCTACTCGCATTCTTCGTTATTTTCGTGGTACTATTTATTAGAGTCTGTTGTTTCCTTCGAGTTCTTCCTTAGAACTTCGAGCATATACGGATGCAGATTGGGCTAGTGATCCATCCGATCGAAAATCTACCACTGGATACTGTATTTTTCTAGGTGATTCTCTCATCTCTTGGAAAAGCAAGAAACAAGATGTTGTTTCTCGCTCTTCTACCGAGGTAGAGTATTGTGCTATGGCTTCCACCACAACTGAACTTGTTTGGTTACGACGGTTGTTAGGTGATATGGGGGTGTTGTTGTCATCCCCCACACCCATGTATTGTGATAACAAAAGTGCTGTTCAGATTGCTCATAACTCTGTTTTTTATGAGCGTACCAAACATATTGAGATCGATTGTCATGTGACTCGACATCATTTTCAGCATGGTGTTATCTCTCTACCGTTCATTTCGTCTTCGATGCAGTTGGCTGACTTCTTTACGAAGGCACATACGATTCAGCGACACAACTTCTTTGTTGGCAAACTCTCGTTACTTATTGCAGTACCTTCTCGAATTTGAGGGGAGGGGGGTGTTAGCATATTATATTATATTTGTATATTAATTGTCTTAAGGGTAGTTTAGTCTTTTAGTTGTCTTGTATATATATGTAAATCTTGTAAACCCTAGATCTAATTTTCACATTCATTGTTTGTAAGATAATGGCTTTGTTCATGAATGTTATCACATATCAGAAAACATTGTGTGTGCACTGTGTGTGAGCTGAAAGAGAAAGAGCGTGAAGAAAGAGAGAGAAAAACTGTTGTATTCAAAGTATCGAATCAATTGTGATCTTTACAATGATGAGCCCCTATTTATACACAAATGAAAAGTACAAAAGTACAAAAAAGAATCATTAAAAATTCTAACTAACTAATATTCCTTTTCTCCAAAATATCTGCATTATACACATCAGCAGTTCTTGAAAAATCAGATGCCATGTGTCTGTCCAACTCAGCGCAGTGTTGCTTTTGATAATTGTGAAAGTAAAAGCTAAAGACAACGCAATGCCGCTAACTAAATCTTTCCTCTCATCGAAGATCACATACGTACATACATCTATTTCGTATAAAACATAACGATAAAAAAATCGTTACTTCGACTAGCTGGATAGAAAAAATGATGCCGACAGCAACTCTAGAAGAATCAAATAATACCTTCAGCTAATTTACTCGATCTTTTCTGTTTATCAATTACGATTTACGACCAATTACATTGCAGCAGTAACGTGCAAGAAATGAAAACAGACTGCAGAGTCCTCCAATGTCTTCTTAGTTGCAATATTAGTAAGAGAAAAAAAAGAATAATTATTAACGCTTGACATCCAAATTCCTTATTACTGGTTGCTCAACGGACACCAAGTCTTTAATCAATTTGTATATTGTCACTTGAAATAAAAGATGAAGCTTGGCTTAATCAGCATTGTTATTAGCTTGAAAGATTCTTGGCTTATATATAGTGATTACTCTGATTAATAAATCATTTTTGGAAGTTGACAAATTAAAGAATGAGTCTAAGTAAAACCAGGAGATGTCAACCAAAATCATTTTTTCTTATTAATGAAAATAAAAAAATAGCTCCCCTCTTACACTAACTGATTATAAAACCAAGAGATATCAACCAAAACTATGCACACACAAACATTTTACGCGATACAGAGTAACTTAAAGGTAAGTGATCACACATTAATCTGCTTGGTTTTCGTATTTAGTTTATTTATATTTGTTTCTTGCATATGTATGATTTTTATAATTTTTGTGTATTAAATTATGTGTTACTTGACAATATTTCCATTCTTTATGTCTTCTTATTGAAAGAGGTGACAGCTGATTTTTTGCATTGATACGTAATTGATAAAAAAAAAATTGCTTTCTATTACGGAAGAAATAATTTTTTCTTGCAATGTATTTGAGGAAAAAACATTTAGTTTCCTAATACAGATAATTAACTGAATTGACTTTTAGGAACTAGTTTGGGGTTAATTATGTGGGTCTTCAAATGCCACATGTTATTATTTGATTGATGGAATAGAGAAAGAATAGAGGGAGAGAATAGAAAAATCTCGCTCATTAGTAGTGTGATAACTTTGAGGATCGCTTCAGTAATTAGTAATTAGTAAACTTGCTGATATGAGGGAAAATTCACTAGTTAGTAGTTGGTTCATTCCTTTTTGGTGCAAAAACTATGTTATAGTAAACACTAAAGAACCGGGTTTTTGGCAATTTTGGTCATTTATGTATACCACTCTGCAGTTTTAGTCCTTTATATATACCATGTTCAATTTTAGTCCTTTATGTATACATTGCGCTCAACTTTGGTCCTCTACCCAAACTAATTTTAAATTTTGTCAAAAGACGTCACGTGCGAGTCATGTGACACTTGAAACCGGTCCCATTATTATTTTTATTTATGTTTATCTTAAAATTTAAGAAAAATGACAGGTTCGTTAACAACCCGCCTCCCTCCCTCTCCGCGTCATAAATTATGGATTGAGATTTTGCATTATAAAGAGTTACATATATCTTGTATTCATGATTTCAACTTGGGATAGAGAAAAAAAAATATATACATGCTTGTTTCGTTTATTTAAATTTCTGAAGTGATTAATTAATGCATAGCCTCACACACGATGACTATCATACTTTTTTATTTTTATCTTTCAAGATTGATACACACAATCAATACATTAGGGCATTTGGTCATTTGTAGCTATAGTAACCTCAAAAAAGAAATCATATTTACTTTTTATTTTATTTTTTATGTTAGTATAAAATGAGCTCGTACGTCTTATTTTACTGGGTCATCATTCTCGTTTTTGTTAACGAACCTATCATTTGTCTTAAATTTTAAGTTAAACATAAATAAAAATAATATTGAGACCGATTTCAGGTGTCACACGACTCGCACGTGACGTCTTTTGACAAAATTTAAAATTAATTTAGCTGGAGGACCAAAATTGAGCGCAATGTATACATGAAAGGACTAAAATTGAGCAATGTATATATAAAGGACCAAAACTGCAGAGTGGTATACATTAAGGACCAAAACTACCAAAAACCCCTAAAGAACCCATCTAACTTTTTTGTGTGAAAAATAAAAGGGTAAATCTCTTAACCTCTCTAACGTATAGTGTGTTCTCACTTTGTCCCCAAACGTTCTAAAATTAGCGATGTGTCCCCTAACGTTTGTTGAATACCCCTGAACTAAATCTGACGAACAAGAAATATGTACACGTGTGTAAAATTAACGGTTGATCAACGATCAGATGGGGTATTATCTATACCTTCGGGGGGGGGGGGGGGGGGGAGGGGGGGTACTATTGAATTACCATATCATCTAAAAGCTTAAGCTGTAAGAGAGGGTATGTATTTAATATTTATATATTATCTACAACACGCCCCCTCACGTGCAGGCTGTAAATCTTTTGTTATGCCTGTCACGTGTCACTTTTTTGATTATCGGGGTGGCAGTGGATTTGAACTCAGGACCTCCTCCTTGCCATGAGCCGTGATACCATATTGAATTGCCATCTCACCTAAAATCTTAAGTTGTTAGATATAGTAGACATTTAATATTTATATATTATTTTCAACAGGTACAACGCTAATTTTGAAACGTTGTGGGGCAAAGTGAGAAACCCACTATACTTTAGGGGGCTTGATGGGATTTATCCAAAAGAAAAAAAAAACTCGAATGATATCCACTTTTCTATGCTCCATTATTCTTATTGGAAAAGTAGCAAAGTAATAGGTGAGCTTTAGTGGATAGGAGTTAATCGAGACTACTTGCAAATCTATTTATGTTTGAATCTCTTTAACAAATTAGTGGATAAGAGGTTAACGTCTTTTTTTTGAATTGAATTTTATTTGGCTTAGGCATTTCATGTTTTGTTTGAAGAAAAAATTGGAAAATTATAGAATGACTGAGTTATTTGTGGTATATTGCATAATTAACCCCTTATACAGTTATACTTCAAATAATTAAGTGAACATAAAAACAGCACAAAAAATTTGATATCAATTTCTGAAACGTAAGTCAGTTACATAGCATAGGGTATCATGCTTGGACTATCCTTCTTCAAAGTGACATTATATCACCCTTCAAAAACTCCAAAAGCAATACATTATTGGCTCCTCAGTGGAAAAAAATATGAAAAAAATATCTCATACATTGATGTGAATTGAGCGTAGCATTTGACACTTTGTATTCCTTATACATACTAAATATTTTACACCTTTAGTAAATGGATATGTGTCCAAATTCTTGGCATTCTCTGCATTGAATACCTTTTTCAGACCTTTTGTTGTCAAGGCTAATAGTAGCGAAAGGCTTTTTAAAGGTATCAGAGTTACTTGCAACATGACATGAAGAGTTACCTTTACTCGAGTGTTTGTTCATTTTATTGAACCTTTTTGTGAGGAGGGCTAATGATTGCACCAAATCTGTGTTGGGACTGCTCTAAAGGATATTTGCCTGTAATGCCACTACTTTGGCAATTGTATCTCCTTCTCTTTTGAGCTTCATTTATCATGCGGTGAGGGAACCTATGAGGTCAGCAAGGGGTAGAGTATTAATGTCCTTTGCTTCTTCAATTGTTGAGACCTTCATTGCAAATCTTCCCGGGAGAGACCCTAGAAGTTTTAGCACAATTCTGGATTCTGGAAAGTCAGCCCCAACCCCCAAGAATGGTCGCTTCACTTGCCAGGTGTCTGAGCTTGGAGTGAAACCGCACAATTGTATCGGTTTATTCCATGCGGACAAAATTAAACTGGTCGTTCAACAGTTGCAACTGGACGCCCGGACTTTTGCATTTCCTTGGTGAGCATTCCAATAAACAAAACAAAGATCTTTTAAACCAAAATCTACACTATAAAATATAGTGACCCACTCTTGATGCCAATTGAAAGATCTTGGATCTATATTACTTGTTACCGAATACAGTTGCACTTGACAATAGTTGCAATTGTACTCGTAAGTAAGACACATGATAGTTCTTTAACGTTTAAAACCTGTTTTACTGTTGCAATTTTTGAAAGACAGTTAAACATAAAGCGATAAAGATCACGAAAGGTTTTTACGTGGTTCGGTCCAAATAGTCCTAGTCCACCCAAATGTTGATTCAAACAATACCCTACTTAAGAATTACAATGAAATGGTTTATATCAACTCAAATCTAGACTCCCTCTAATTTGTAGTTGCAATACCTAACCCTTAACTATTTTTGGTGTAGTCGATTGAGTCGAAGAACACATAAAGTATGCCCAAAGTTCCTTTGACTTGATGTTCTTCGCTAAAAGACTTTGACTCGATATAGGACTGAAATCACAAATTATCTTTTTCAAAGCTTGTTATTCAATTATGTAGAGTTCTCCTTATATAGGCATGAGCAGAATCTTCAACAGATTTCTAGTTGCAATCCTCGAAATATCTTATTTCCTTATCTGATAAGCACGCCGATAATCCTATTGCAATTCGATTCGATCTTCTTACCATATCCGATAGTTTCTGCATGATCATTAAAGATATCCAACGAACATGCCTAATATTATGTCTAAGTATAGGAGATATAGTTAATATCAAGCAAGTTAATCTTTGAGATAGAGTAAAATTTACAAAAGAAAAGGTAATAACATTAAGATAATTACCATCTAAAAGATTGACTTATCCTAATGATTTAAACAAAATAATATCAATTAAACCCTAGTTGGGTCGATCGGAGCCAAGCCCAAACCGTAGGGGAAAACAGACCCTAACACAAACAATCAAGTCAAGAGTGAAAAATGCTTCCGAGAGTTATCAAAGATACAAGGACATGTATCCCAAGTGCTGCAACTCTGTGAGTGTATGTGTGCGTGAATTTGTAATTTGTAATTTCTTTTTGGAGAAGAAAAGACTCGTGTGAAGCACTATTGTATGAGTAAATCACAATGGTGGTCCTTCATGTTTTAACTTGATGAGTTTTTTCGTGATTTACTTTTACCAGCAACTCGATTGGGATTACAGTTTGGTTGTTGTTATTGCGCATTCAATTTTGGTCTTTCGTAGTGCAATAGTCCAATTGAAGTTTCGTAAGTAGCGGTTAATCTTCATTACAATTGTCCTTCAATTTTTAGTTAATTTTATTGGGGGGGGGGGGGAGTAAGTTGAAAATAATTTGCTTCTTTTATAAAATAACGTGTTATGAATATTAACACGAGGGTCTAAGATGTTAAAAAGAGAGAAAATGCTTTATGTCCCCGCTTTACAATATCTAAAATTTAAGGGGGCTTGTGAATAATATTTTTGAATTTTCGAACTCGATGCAAAACACATGAGTTAAGTTACGGTAAATGCGACAAAGTAGCCTTTTGATGTTCGGTCGACCTTGATTCGCGTGATGAAGGGTCGAACCTTGAAGGTCAAAAGATTTTGAGTTGAAATAGGCCGAATTGTTGAAGTTATAACTAGAGCCCCTTTACTCACACTTTGTTAGAGTCCTAAATCGAGAAAGGATAAGTCTCCTAAAAAATAAAGGCTAGAAGAGATTTGATGAAACAAAAAAATATTATTTTTCATTCTTAATTGCAAAATTACAATGAAATACAATAATAAATAGGATCAGATAATGATAATAACTAATTCCTAAAATAAGGACACTATCTAACCACTAACTTTAATTAACTACCCAATACCCACACTAATCTAAACCCTACTCCACGCTTATTTCTACAAATAATAACAATAACAATAATAATAATAATAATAATAATAATAATAATAATAATAATAATAATAATAATAATAATAATATTTAACATTAACTACAAATGTAATCCACTTTATATCTAGCTAACTAAGTCCCGTAACATTCCTCCCTTCTCATGTCCATCTTTCAAACCCTGGCCCATGTCAAAGCTCTCCATCTCGAACCTCTTCAAATGTTTGCAAAGATAACGCCCATAATTGAAGAGTTAAATCTTGGATTACAAAAGAATACCAAATAGTTTCCGCTTGTGCCTTGTTATATACATATCTTCTCGAATCTGGAGTTTTCTCTCTGTCTTTCGGAAAATAGGTATATTTTGTACTCATGTTGTTGAACTCAGTAGAAGATGAATTAGATGGGATATCATGTGTCGGGAGAGAGAAGTTGTGTGTGTATGTAAATGTTTCTGGAATTCTCGACATTATAGGCTTTGGTGGAGTTCGTTTCTTACGTTTGTGAATGGAAGTCTGAGTTTGTGCAATTGGGATTTTTTTGTGTTTCTAAACGTTAGTTCCTCATTGGGCTTTGGGCTTGTTGTTGCAGTTTTTGTTGTTTGGGATGATAGGAGTTTTTGGAATTTGTTTTTGTTGAATGTGTATAGGGGTGTGTGGCGTTGACAATGGTAATTCTGATGGCGGCGAACACGGTGTAAAAGAGGGTTGTAGCTGGATTGCTGGCAGTGAATCCTTGCAAAAACGAGTTTCCAACATGATTCACGATTCTTCATAAAACGTAGCCATCCGTGCTTCATGTCGTGCGAAAATTTTAAGCATTTTATACAACAAATTTTGTTTTGCTTGGAAATCCATTACGAGAGGCTAATTCGAGAAAGAACGGGTCTCTTGATTAGAAGAGATTTGATAAAACTAAAAATATTCTTTTTCATTCTTAATTGCAAATTACAATGAAATGCACTAATAAATAGAAACAAATAATAACTAATTCCTAAAATAAGGACACTATTTAACCACTAACTTTAATCAACAACAACAACAACAACAACAACAACAACAACAACAACAACAACAACAATAATAATAATAATAATAATAATAATAATGTTTAACATTAAATACAAATGTAATCCACTTTATATCTAGCTAATTAAGTCCCGTAACATACTTGAGGTAGTCATAGGTTGATTTTGATATTTGGTTCTTGAGCTCATAAAGGATTGAATTTGATCTCTAGCTACGAGTTAACTCAATAAAATAACAGAAATATATGATACTTCAATAGAGTTTGGGTATATGGTAAACCTCGAGTGTTGCATTTTAATTCTCGAAATCAGTTGTTAGTTTCTCTTACAAATTTAAAATTCGAACTATTGAAGATTAATAGCGTCTCGAAAATCGAAGTGAACCTCGAAACTTAGCAAGGATTGAGACAACTAAGAGGTTGTGTTCCACCTCCATGTCATTTCGATTCACGTTTTTGAATTTGTTGTTATTTTGTGCACTTACTGAAACGTGTTATAGTTAATATAAGACACATCAAATTTGAATAATTTTTAGAAAAATACTTTTAGTTTCATTAGTAACACAAATTCATTATGCTTTAGCTTCTCATTCAACCATTTATTTATCTTTCTCACTTTTCTTGCGTCTCCATTTCCAATTTCTCCTCTTAATTTTGTGTTTCCTTCATTTTCTTTTATTTTCTTTTAATTTTCCTTCTCCACTTTTTTCATTTTTCTTATTTTCCCTCCTTCACTTGAACACTTTTCCTTTTTTGCCCTCGACTAAATCCCACCAGCGACATCTCCACCAATCCCGCTGCAGCACCCCCGTCATTATCCTTCGGCGCATGGCTCCCGAGATCTTAGCTCCCTTCTCCAGTCTGAATCAACTACGCTCCTCGTACACAACATCAACCTCAATTTAGTCGATAACACACATTTTCACCAAATTTGCCCTAATTACCATCCGTACATCCTTCGCCTCTACTACGGCGTCGTATTCTGGATCCAGTGCACTCTCTTTAAACACCTCGAATCACCGATTTCTGATTACCTTTTCAGATCGAGAGCCTATTTATCGTAGCCGGAGATTCCTACTTTTGGGAAGGTTTGCCCTATTTTACCTACCTGCATTGGTCTTGATCGATTTTATTAGGTCGGACGTGGTGGATGCGTTCTTTTTACCTAATGTGCCTGGTATTATAGCGTTGCTCGAGGATTTGAACTCGTTTATTAATAATCGTTGTTGTCCGGTTTATCCGGAAAGGGGTGAGCATGTTACGGTTGGTGCTGGAGCGAAGGTGTTTGGTCATCACGCGTTTCCTGTTGAGGATGAACGTAGCGAGCTTGAGAAATAAATGGTCATTATGTTCGTCTGGCCTGCAGTATCCGTGTGAAGCTGATACGAAACTAAACAAGGCGTTTTCTGAGAGGTACGACGATTTGAGACGGGGGCTAACGATTGTTTGAGGGAATTGAATGCTTTTATGTCCATGGATTCCTCGATGGCTTGGTTTGCTCAAGTTAAGAGCGTTGCGGCTGAAGTTGCGGTTTGGTTTGAGGGTTCCGGTACTTTGGCTGATTGCAAACCTCGTGGGGTTACCGCTAATCAGTTTGTCGTGGAGTACGGCTCTCCAGTTAGGCTGCCTACCGTGCCTACGTGCGTTGCAGATCGAGCGGCTTTGTTTTCGTTTGCGTTTAAGTTATCGAGTAGTGTGCGGTCCCCGCTTGCTCTAGCAGAAGCAATGGCTGCCATGGCGCAGACTAATGTAAAGATGTTTGGCGATCATCCTTAATTTAGCCAATTTTGGAAGGGAGATTTAGTCAACCGGCGAGTTTTGGGAGGTTCGCTCCCTTGAGACCTCGGGTAGCGATGACTCGAGTTACCTTGCTCTCAACAACGTTATTAGACGTATGATGAAGAGTAAGTCGATACTTCAAGGGAACAAATTGTAGACCAAAACTATTCTATTTCATAACCTCTAACTATTGGAACTCGATTGATAGTAATGAGAAAGCCAAAGTGTTGGTCACTTAGTTCAAATTTAACAAATCCTTAGTATGTAACTTAGTGTTGAGTCATTTTATCAGTTTCTTGTATATTGGAGTTTGATCTAGTGTTATAATATATTGCGACCGAGTACCCGAATTCTAGACTTCTAGTTAATCAGAAACTAAAGATTATAACTGTTACGCAAAATTTGGTGAATAGTTGACAGTGCCGTATCCAGAAATTTTGTAAGGGGGCCTAAAAAGGTTTTTGAAAAGAGGAGAGGAAGAACTAAAATAATAAGTGAAATAAGATTATTATTTGAATTGTTCTTTTGGGATTTTAAAAAAGATGAATGCTTACAATAGTTTTTAGTTAGCTTTTAATTCTAAAAGGAAAAATTTCCCTAGTTTTGTGTGACATTATGAATATATTGCAAAAGATATACATCCAATTTTCTAATCAATAATAACCTATATTTATCAAATACAAATATATATATATATATATATATATTTATCAAAGTAATTATTGTTCTTTACGTACTATGCCCCTCTTCGTCTAATGTAAAATCTTTTTGGAGAAACGAAACGATAGACAATCTGTTGTTCCTTTATTCAATAATTCATTATAATTACAAGATTACATAGAAAAAACAAATAAATAAAGTAATATCACATCGTATTTTATAAATTGTCTTAAAGAGAGATGACGTAATCCGCGCTTCACCCTTGCGATTTATATTTCATCTTAACATGAACTTTTGACGTTAAGGTGAAATCGTCATTTACATTTTATTGGTAATTTGTTATCATCACTCGATGTTCGATTCAATCCTTCGCAAAGACAGTGTAATATTACTTTCATTATATGTTTTTCAACTTAATTATTGTTAATTATTATATAAGGAACAACAATTTTAAGAAGGTCAAATATATCATGAAAGATCTAGGTTCATGTTTATACATACTCTTGTGCAGGAAGAATCTGAAAACATGGATTTATCTATCATACGATACGTTGTTATGCTAAACTATGACTAAGATAATCTCCAACTGCTGCTTTAGTTTAGCTTCAATTCTTCATTTGTAGTATTACTTTCCTACAAACCATATAGTTATCGAGCCAAGGTGGATACAACTAGCAATCCTAATTGCAATAATGTGTCAACCTCGGCTATGGAGCGAGCCGAAGAACTTCAAGAAAATTGGTACTAGAGTTTCCAAACTTTTCAAACCTCATGTTAAAATCGCACGTCTTTGGTGGATTCTGGTTGGTGAGTTGAACAAATGCCTTTCATCTAGAAATGCTTGATCTTTCCCGTGAATGAACGATAATTGCATAGATTATTATTATTCGCAGGCCTTGCCAAGCAAATTTTGAAAGTTACATTTGCCGAAGCACTATGAAATCATGGTTTTGGTGGATGAGCATGAACAAGAATATGAAGCAATCTATTTGGTGAATAAGACTGGACTGAGTGGTGGATGGCAAGGTTTCTCCATTGAGCACGACTTGTTGGAGGGAGATGCTTTAGTTTTTCAACTTATTGAGCCTCATACCTTCAAGGTTATTCTTCGAATTTTTTACGCTTCATGCTTGCTTTTTTTCTTTGCCTATCTGGTAATGGTAATCGTTAGTGTGCATAGAAGTTTCTAATTTTTTTGAAGTCCGTATGTGTACGATTGAGATTATTCATTATGGCTCAACTATTGTATCTCATTATACATCAAGAAATAAGTAGACCTTCTAACTTAAGTTGAGTATTTGTGATCATATTATCGACCAATTGTCTGAAGTAAGACCTCTAATGTAATGGTTGTTGATATCCAAATTCACTTAATTTCCTGTATGTTTACCTCGAACGTCTTATTTTACGTGTTAAAGGTCAAGCATGGTGATCATCTGTACGTGGTTAGAACTTCGAAAGTTTTCACTTTGAATACATGTCATTTGGTTTTCTTAGATGTACATTGTGCGGGCAAGCGGATTATCGGGAATGGATGGGGCAATTGGCCTTCTAAATCTGGGTAAGCCTATGATGTAGGTATATTATGCCACACCACCTCCTGATGTTTTTCTCGTTGAATTGGAAATGTTTTTTTTATTAATCATGTTGGTAGCGAAAACTAAAGATCAATCTGGAGAAGGTGGCCGAATTAGTACTGAAACGAAGTAGGACTCCCTTGCATCAGCTATTCACAAAGGCAAGAGCATGAATATATTGGTTCCCGAAAACGAGCCCCCAGTGGATCAATGTGATGATGATAGTTACAGTTCTAATTCGGAAGTTGAGGAAGTCATCAGATTCTCGTAATCTGTTGTAAGTTTCAAAGATTGAAAGATTTTAAAGATTTCACGATATTCGTTAATGGCCTAATCCTCGACAAGGAGCTATCGAAGCACCTCAGAAAGAAATATTACGAGCTATGCTGCAGTCAAGGAAAATTTCTGCACGAAAATTTAACTAATGGCCTCAATGTGAAGTTGGCAACCGGGATAATTTCCGAGACTTTGAACATTGCTGATACAACTACCATGTCTCTCAACGATATGGAGACTTGGGATAAGACTTTGAAAGCGTTTGAGGATTTAGGCATGTCAGTGGGATTTTTACGAGAACGTTTAGGTGCGATAATAGGATTTTATAGCAAATTCGAAGAAATTGTGGAGCCGAAGAGAAAAGAGAAGGTTTGAGCAAAAGATAAGATCAAATGTCTCAAGGAAGAAATCCTTGAAGTTGAAGTGTGGTGAAAAGACTAGACGAGGAGATTGATACCAGTAAGGTGATGAAACGTGATGGGGATGATTTAAGTTTGTCCCGAATCCAAGATTGGGCCGGCCCAGCAGCAAAAGCCCATTGATAGAAGAGCATCGAATAGAGGAGGTTCGATGCGAATTCAGCATCGAACTGCGTCTACTCGATGCTATATCTCCAGCGTTAGGAGGGTCCCACGGGACATACCTACAAATACACTTTTTTTTCCTTCTTAGGAGAGAGAGAGAACGCATAACACATACCACTACCACATCGAACGCCTTGATTCGAGTTACTTTATTGTTCGATACTACTCAGTGTTTGACTTTGACCTTACTAATATGTACTAAAATCGAACCAGTCCCTATTCGAGGATCAGCAATGTCGAATTATCACAATTCGACACAACCACATTGAACCAGAACGATTTGACACTTCTTCAGTTCGACCAACAACACTCTCGAATCAATCAAGTTCAATTTATAACAGCCTCGAACCAGCCACGTTCGATGCGTACATCGAACGTCCTCGATTCGATCTATACGTTTATTTGTCTTATTAGGATATCTAGAACAATTCAATACTTGTAATAGACAGTAAGTGTTCTGGACCAAGTTAGTCCGTTTGTTATATTGGATTAGTATTATTTTGGCATTGTCAGGCCTGTTTGTAATTATCTTTGGTGTATTGCAACTCGGACGAAATAAGACCAAAATATTGGCGCCATATGTGGGAACATCGTTTTCATTGTATTTAGATATAAGTAGCTAGGATGTCAAAGAAACGTCATACGCTTTTAGATGAGAAAAAGAAAGCAAGAAAGAAGATCAAGGCGGCAACATACGAAAATGGAAAGCAAACACGAGCCTAAGGAGCAAGGGCGGGAGAAAGTAGAGAGTCAGTTATTGAAACAATGGCAAGAATGTAAAATGGAACCTTTAGGGGAATTCAAAATTGTGCAGCTATTTAGGGAGAGCACCGAAAAAATAATAAAATTGGGGCAGGAATGGACCGAATAATAGAGGCAGCTTTGGTGGACTGTCTCAGGCGTAATTCAGATATATTTGCATGGTTTAATTCTGACTTGCTCGGAATAGACTTTTGAATCATAGTACATCAGTTGAATGTAGACAAGAGCGCAAAGCCGATACGACAAAATAAGCAGAATTTTAGCAAGGAGAAGAATGAAGCCGCTAAAAAAAAGTACAAGAACTCTTAGCGGCACGACACATTTATGCAATAAGGTTCTCAGAATGGTTAAGCAATATCGTTTTAGTTATGAAAAAAAGATGCAACATGGAGAATGTTCTTGGATTATACAGACTTGAATAAGCACTGTCCTAGGGATCCTTTTCCATTGCCTCAGATAGACCTACTAGTTAATTCGACTACAGGGTGTGCGCTACTAAGCATGATGGATGCGACAAGTGGATTTCACCAGATATTCATGGCAGTGCAAGATCAGAGCAAAACAACTTTTGTCACGGATACATGATTGTACTGTTAATGCCGTTCGGATTGAAGAACGCATGAGCGACATTTCAAAGATTGGTGGCCAAAATGTTTTACCATCAAATTGGAAAGTCAATGGAAGTGTATATCGACGACATGCTCGTGAAAAGTCTCAAGGCTGGGGAGCATGTGTGTCATTTGGATGAGGCTTTCGCCATCATGAGAACCTACAAAATGAAATTGAACCCCAAGAAATGCACTTTTGGGGTGACGACGGGGAAGTTCCTAGGCTATGTGGTGAATGAAAGAGGAATCGAAGCCAATCCAGATAAAATAAAGGCGGCGTTGGATCTACCATCACCAAGAATAGTGAGGGATGTCCAGTGTCTGGTGGGCCGATTGACAGCCTTGGGAAGGTTCATATCGACATCTGCAAAAAAGAACCTTCCGTTCTTTAAAGTCATGAGGCAAAGCAAGGATTTCATTTGGACGCCGGAATGTGAGGAGGCTTTTAGGCAAATGAAAAATTATTTGGTGAGCCCCGCCTTTATTAGCCAAACCGGAGGAAAATGAAATGTTGTATCTATACCTAGCGGTATCCTCACACGCCATTAGTACGGTAATAGTTAAGCAAAAAGGGAACTCAGCAATTACCCATTCACTATGTGAGTAGAGTTCTACAGGGGGCAGAGAGGAATTACTTGGAAATAAAGTTGTTCGCATTAGCAATCGTTGCTACCGCACGAAAACTGAGACCATATTTTCAATCTCACCCAATCACGGTGGTGACAGACAAACCTTTGAAACAAGTGATGGCGAGGCCCAAAACTTCTGGCAGGTTAGTTAAATGGGCAATTGAGCTCAGTGAATTCGGATTGGAGTTTAAGCCGTGAACTACAATCAAAGCACAAGCCTTAGCGAATTTCATGGCTGAGACTCTGGGAAACAGTGTATCCGAAACCGCAAACTGTATCTTTTCTATATCAGACCAAGCTAGAACCAGCACGACAACCACAATATGGATATTACACACGGACGAATCTGCAACCACTCACGGAGGAGGGACTGGAATCCATTTTTTGTCCCCGGAGCGAAGAGAATTTGAATTTGCTATCAGTCTAAACTACATGGTAACAAATAACGAAGCCGAGTACGAAGCAGTTATTGCCGGTGTCAAAATGGCTCTCGGACTTAACATTGAACATTTGGATATTTTCACCGACTCGCTCCTAGTGGCAAATCATTTTTCGAGAAAATATGAGACGCTAGAGGAGACAATGAAATTATATGCCGCGAAGGTAAAAGAATTGGCAAAGAATTTTAAATTCTTTGATATTACTCAAATTCCAAGGGATGACAATGAGAAAGCAGACGCCCTTTCCAAATTCGCGAGTTCTTTGGAAATTCTGATAAAGAAGAGTCACACTTATGGCTGCTGACAAGCTCTCGATCAGAATAGCAAAATATAATGCCACGGAGTCGCGAGTGGAATTTATATTAGCAATACAAGAAGACCCATCTTGGAAGGATGAGATTATGATTTATCTTTAGGAGGGTATTCTCCCGACAGATTCGAATGCACAGCGCAGAATGCGATATAAGGCCTACAGATTTACTATCAGCAATGGAGAGCTATACAAAAGATCTTTCGAAAAACCACTACTGAGATGTTTGACTCCAACCCAAGCTGAATATGTCATGAAAGAAATTCATACAGGGTGCTATGGAAATAATTCCGGGGGACGAGCTTTGGCTCAACGAATATTGCGCCAGGGATATTATTGGCCAACTCTATTAAAAGATGCAACAACGTTTTCAAGGAAATGTGACAGCTGTCAGTACCACGCTCGTCTCATTCATAGACCTGCATAACCGCTACAACCCATGGACGTGGCATGTCCATTTGACCAATGAAGAATCGATATCGTTGGACCTTTTCCCCGTCCAAAGGTCAAAAAAGATATTTGGTAGTGGCAGTTGAGTACTATACCAAATGGGTCGAAGCGGAGGCTATGTCGTCGATCACAAAGAAGAATATGATTGAGTTTATCTGGAAATACATCATATGTCATTTTGGAATTCCTAGGTCTATTATATGTGACAATGGCACGCAATTCAGCGGAAAGGAGATTAAATCATGGTTCGCGGAATTAAAGATATCTCACAATCTGACCCCAGTTTATCATCCTTAGTCAAATGGTCAAACGGAATCCACAAACAAAACATTGAAGGATTATCTTGAAAGTAGGGTGAGAAGCACATGAAAAACATGGCCAGAAGAGCTTCAAGGAATATTATGGGCATATAGAACAACTCCAAGAACATCGACAGGGGAGCCGTTTGTTCTTGTCTATGGTATCGTGGCTGTTCTGCAGAAATAGATATGCCGACGCGCAGGATTAACGATTACGACCCAGAATAATCGGCCCGATTAAGACAAATGGACCTCGATATGATAGGCTCAGCAAGGGACGATGCGTATCAACGCACAGTGGCTTTCAAGGCAGCAATGGCCAAAAAGCTACGATAAAAGGGTACAGTTCCGAAACTTTGAAGTAGGCGATTTGGTCCTAAGAAGCATTGCGGCAAAACAACATATCGGAAAGCTCGAACCAAAATGGGAGGGACCTTTCAGAGTCATACGAGCAAGTTCGCGAGGATACTATTACTTGGAAACTATACAGGGCGTTCAACAGAAGCATCCGTGGAATGTGCAACATCTTAGACGTTACTATGCATAGAAATTGAAGCAATTTCATCTGGTGTTCAAATAATTGTATGAACTACGAAGGCCTGAGTCCCCTGCAAAATGGGAAACGTAGGCACCTCGGTAAATATCAATCTCAGTTCTTTTTGACTTATTTAATTATTATTTCTATCCGTCAAATGACGCATGTGGAAATGACGGCGAAATAAAAGGCCCAAAGAGGTCCAACCCCTCATGCACGACACGATCATCATGATGGCAGAATAAGAGGCCCAAAGTGGTCCAACCCCTCATGCACGAAACGAGCGTCATGACGGTGAAATAAGAGGCCCAAAGTGGTCCAACCCCTCATGCACAACACGAGCATCATGCCGGCGAAATAAAAGGCCCAAAGTGGTCCAACTCCTCATGCACAACAAGAGCATCATGGCAGCGAAATAAAAGGCCCAAAGTGGTCCAACCCCTCATGCACGACACGAGCTTCATGATAAGAGGCCCAAAGTGGTCCAACCCCTCATGCACGACACGAGCGTCATGACGGCGGAATAAGAGGCCCAAAGAGGTCCTATCCCTTATGCACAACACGAGCATCATGACGGTGGAATAAAAGGCCCAAAGTGGTCCAACCCCTCATGCACGACACGAGCATCACGATGATGGAATAAGAGGCCCAAAGTGGTCCAACCCCCAATGCACGACACGAGCACCATAACGGCAGTATGAGGTGCCCAAAGTGCTCAAACTTCTCATACACAACGCAACCATCATGACGAAAATGCAAAGTGAACTCGAAAACGATTGTAAGACATAACATAACTATGAAATCGACAACAGACAAAGAGCAATCAAACGTGCATTGAACTGGATTAAAGAAAAAAAGTTGTACGAATAAAATATAAATAAAAAATTATGATATCAAGCTGCAGAATCGATTTCTATCAAGAACCGCTGCAAGAGAGATACAAATATTGTTTACACAACAAAAAAGCCTAATATCATCAAAATGGTGTAACCTAAGTACTGCTACTCAGTTGAAGACTGGGGGGGGGGGGGGGGGGGGGGGACTCAGGACAAAGGATCACACCCAAGCAACGTGCATAATTGACACAATTTCCTTGAATTTGATCCTCTGTGAGCACCAAGTCATCTGCTTGTGCCCAACCTTCGGGCAAAATAACTTCATCCCCTTTAGAGGCATCGTCAAGTTGATATCTGCTCGGAGAAATCAAGTTCTGATCATTGAGCGATCGATCGGGCACAACAACTTTTGTCATGGAAGCTCCAAGATCTCAAGGAGGGTACATTCCGGTTGGCAGAATCATTGTCGGACCAGGAATTTCGAACACGGGCATAACCTTATTTCCCTTATTCACAACCACAGCAGGCATGTGTTCAAAATCTGACGTCCTGGGAGTACTTAACAGAAAAATTGTAGACCTGGATGTTTTTGAAGGCAGTCCAGCTTCATCATCACTCTGACCGAAAGCGGCGTGAAGGGCTTTATTGACCAACTCCAGTTCGCTCAAAGAACCATTATGAGCATCTATATCTATTCCCTCCTGCCTTAGACACGGATTTGAATTCAAAGAACTGGAACTAGTCGCACTTTTGCTCTTGCGATCACGCCATACGACATAAAACAAATCATCGGGTCTAGGGGCCTATAAGTCATCGTCATCATCACTGCTAGCCTCCGATATCTCCATCCTTGGACCACCGCTCGCGTCCAACATATCTTTTCGGAAACCCTCTCCGATGTATCCAAGATAACCAGCCTGATCGACGCCAAGTTCCATACCATATTTCATGCCCGCAGCACCACGGAGTAACTCAAAAAAATTATAAAATTAATCTGCATGAAAGATTTGGCAATTGAGCACTTGTAATCCTCCGATTCAAAATTTTGGATTCGGTGACCCAAATCGGCTATAGTACTATCTGCGGCAGCATTTGACGCTTTAAGAGTAGAATTCTCACGCTTCAAAGAGTCATTCTCTCTCTTCTACTCAGCTATTTCAGCACGCAATGCGACAACACTTTCCTCGATTTTCTTGGCCATTACTCCAGCATCATGGGCCTCACGTATAGCCTTAGCCGCCATTTTTTCAGATTCTTTGGCGCGTTTCAGCACGTTGAGTCGACTATTATCACCACTACGAATACTTGTGCGCAGCCTATCAACGACGGAGTTATGTTGACCCTGCACCTCAATCAAACTACTGTAATCCAGGCACAGTCAATAAACTCATGTAGTAATAGCAGCAAAAAACAAACGACCGAAGCGTGCCAGATCACGGTATCCTAACTTTTCAATTACAGCTTGACGATCCAGTTGAGGACATAGGCCTCGTATAATCTTCGCCGCTTGTTCTTCTCACAATCTATATCCGCCCCAAGTAGCGCTCAACGATTATGAGTTCTCATTATTAAGAAAATCGTAATGAACGAGACTTCCAGGAGGGGCTGGTCTCGAATTACCTGAAAGTCGAGGTCGCCTACATGGGGGCGGAGAAATATCCTGAGCTTCTTGAGCAGATTCTTCCTTAGCTAATTTTCTCTTAGCAGCGGCGTACCAATGCTCATCTCCTGAACGAGAGGAACTCCCTTCACCTGTACTTCGTACCCTCCTGAACAGCAGAGTGGTTGCATTAAAACTAGCCAAATTAGCAGCAATCCTCTCATCTTCTGCATCAATTTCTTCCATAGCTTAGATTTGAGAATTAGTCCCAACCTTGACGCGCCCACCAGTGGCAGTTGGCGTCATCACCAATCTCCACAGGACAAAATCCTCATGATATTCGAAATTGCTCACAACAGGCAACTGAGTGCCCGCACTGACGCCACCGAGCCTCATGGTAGAACAGTCAACTGGGGGAGCAGTGGAATGACCTACACTCAATTGTCGAATAAAGCTCCAGGGGCCCTAATTGCAGGTTCAGTTCTTACGGCCTCTTTTGGGGATCCTTCCGAAGAAACACTAGCAAATGATGGGCCCACATCCGGAGCTTCTTTTTCCTCACTCCTTTTCGAACATCATATATATATTCTCGAGTGACACTACATGTTTACTTCGGGTCTTAGATTTTTTCTTCGCCATTTTAGGTCAATTATGGAATGATATATGGATCACTGAAGCAAAGCAAAACTTACATGAGCATCGAATTGCTAGAATTCGACACAACTGGGAAGATTGAACACTGACGATTCGATGTTAACTGTGTCGAACCCTCTCTGTTCGATGCGGTCTACAAAAGCAGTTACAAATATCTCCCCAAGAAGAAAATGAAAATGAGGTGGAAATTAGCCCCTTATATAGAGCCACACACCGCATTTCTCCGCGTCCGATGCGCCAACATCGAACAGATTTTGTTCGATGCGCTCACATCGAATGCACTTAATTCGATGTTCGCACTTGCAAACATCAAATTTCACGCATTCGATGCTCTTACGTTCGACACTCTTACCTAATGCATTGAACGGCCAGAATTTGCAACGCTGTAATTTTGCCACTAAACTATTGCATCTGCAACCTCCGGCATTGGACCCCGACCTTCTGTCAAGATCGTCTCTCAATCGGGATCATAGTTTTTGGAGAATACAATGAAAAGCATGTAGATTTATAAGTTTGGAAACTGCTCTCTCATCAACACCGTCTCTCAAACTGGGGGGACTAGGTGATGGGGATGATTTAAGTTAGGCCCGAATCCAAGATTAGGCCGGCCCAGCAGCAAAAGCCCATTGATAGAAGAGCATCTAACAGAGGAGGTTCGATGCGAATTCAGCATCAAACCGCACCTATTCGATGATATATCTCCAGCGTTAGGAGGGTCCCACGGAACGGGCCTATAAATACACTGCCTTTTCCTTCTTAGGAGAGAGAGAACGCATAACACATACCACTACCGCATTGAACGCCTTGATTCGACTTACTTTACTGTTCGATACTACTCAGTGTTCGACATTGACGTTACTAATCTTGACTAAAATCAAACCAGTCCCCATTCGAGGATCAGCAGTGCCGAATTATCACAATTCGACACAACCACATCGAACCAAAACGGTTCAACACTTCTTTTGTTCGACCGACAACACTCTCGAATCAATTTCGATTTATAACAGCATCGAACCAGCCACGTTCGATGCGTACATCGAACGTCCTTGATTCGATTTATATGTTTATTTGTCTTATTAGGATATCTAGAACAATTCAATACTTGTAATAGACTGTAGGTGTTCCAGACCAAGTTAGTCCGTTTGTTATATTGGATTAGAATTATTTTTGCATTGTCAGGTCCGTTTGTAATTATCTTTGGTGTATTTTAACTCGAACGAAATAAGACCAAAATAAAATGGGAGCTCGATTTTATAGTGAGGGACAAAGCTAATAAGCCATGATCGGGTCGAGTTCCCTAGCTGATATATGGTTTTTGTAGGTACATACATCATTGAGTTCAGTTACAACATATGAACTCTGTTTCTTGCTTAAGCTTTTGATTTGAGTTTCGTTGTGGCAGCCAATGTTTGAGCCATGTTGTCTGTTATATGTACATTAGAGTTTAATTTAGTGTTGTAATTGGGACATAGTACTTTAATTCCAGCAGATTTTTACAGTTTATAGAGTGTGTTTCTCATGGGCTAAGTTATATGGTTATGAATGAAATGATCTATATCTATACTATTATTTAGAGGTGTTCGTCAAAAAAATTACACACCAAATTACAAAAACATAAATTCGTCAATGTTTTAAGTTGTTACACAAAAAAAAAATTGATTAGCGGGAAATTGCTGGCTACCTCCTTGAGGACTATTCATCAGTCTGAGGGCGATAAAGATACTATTATCGTTGAGCTCGAGGTCGGCATAAAAAAGATGGCTGATTTCAACCCCATGGCCATAGAGAAACTGCAGGCTGAAAAAGAGGAGGCCCTACGTAAGTATCAGATGCTTAAGGATGTGTATGAGGACCTTCGTGCCGATGCTGAAACACTCACTAGTAAGGGTCTCTGTTTGAAGGAATAGGTTGTTAGGGAGCGAGATCAACGTCGAGCGGCTGAACATGAGCTCCAAAAGGTGCAGGCAAAAAATATGCATCTGCAAGCCTATCTAACGAAAGCTCTGCTCAATCTGAAGAATGCGGTAAGGGTGCGCTTGTTCATAACACATTTTTTTCACATAATTCGTCTTTAGTGATATTTCACAGGTGTAGGATGAATCTCCCAAAATCCTGATGCGTGTTGCCAATAATTTTCTTGCAAGTGAGACCTATCAGAAGCTCGTGGCGGAGCGTGCAGTTACCTAACCTATCAGGAGCTCGTGGCGGAGCGTGCTGTCATGGAGCACGAAAGAGCCTTCCGATCATTGATATGGCAGATAACTTCAAAAAATGATTCAAAGAAGGGTTTAAGTTCATGGAACTCAATGCCATGTGTGGTAAGGATGGGCTACCCCTTGAAGACCATGAGTCTATGGATGCCGTTTCCGAGCAGCCTGATCCATTTTCATCATGTTGAAGGAGAAAGGTCCTGCCTAAGCCGAGCTGCTTGTTTTTTTTCCATTGGCATTGCATCGTCGTGTCATTCATTTGGTTATGTAATAAATGTTCGGATAATGCTACTCTAACCTTTATCTCGGTTTGTTTTACGTTCGAATGACCTCTAATATCATTTTTCTCCATGTTTCCATGAGTAGAGGATTACGATCCTCTGAGATTCGTAGATCTTGGCTCCCTTCTGTTAGTTGATATCATGTAAAATTTGTAGGTTGTTACTATCTGCTGGAATCTCTCCCCCTATCGCGATAGATAAAGGGGTTTCCCTGCAGGAATTGTAGATATTTGCTCCTGCCTATCGCGGTGGATAGGGGCGTTATGAACCCGTAGGATTTGTAGATTTGTTTTTCTCTGTCGGGTTCTCTCTTGCCTATCACGGTTGATAGGGGGTTATCCTGTAGGAATTGTAGATATTTTCTCATGTCGGGTGCTCTCCTGCCTATCACGGTGGATAGGAGAGCTATGATCTCGTAGGATTTGTAGATTTGTTTTTCTCTGTCGGGTTCTCTCCTGCCTATCGCGGTGGATTGGGGAGTTATCCTGCAGGAATTGTAGATATTTGGCACCTTTGAGGTGCTCTCCTGCCTATCGCGATAAATAGGGGAGTTATGATCCCGTAGGATTTGTAGATCTTCATCCCTCTTTGGGTAGTTGATATCCGTTAGGATTTGTAGATCTTCATCCCTCTTAGGGTAGTTGATATCCGTTAGGATTCGTAGATCTTCATCCCTCTTTTGGGCAGTCGATATCCGTTAGGATTTGTAGATCTTCATTTCATGTTGTTTAAACAAAGTAACATAATGTATATTGATGAACATTTGATAATATAAGATCGAAGGGTGAGTTTCAATCTGTATATGTTATCCCGTTGTGTGGGAGATGTGTCCTTCCCTGCGTGTAAGCGGGGAGTATCATTGTAACTATTTTAGACAGTTGAAATGAACCTATTTAGCAAAAGTGATAAGAATATTGTATCGCGTTCGTGGGATAACCATGATAAATATCATAAAATACGTGTTCCTTTTGGGCATATTTCGTTTGGTCCTCATGATGAAGGACATCGTTGTCATACCCCGTATGGTATGTATCTGCAGAAGTTCATAAATATTGTAGTGTAGGCATATATATATATATATATATATATATATATCAGTTTAAACGATAGGAGTTAAGGATGGATAACGGTCGAGGGCTTGGTAAATCCCAACTCGCCTACGTATCCCGTAGTATGGGAATGAAACCGACGTAATTCCCTATGTTTTAGTTACAGACTTGCCCAACGATGTGGCAATTTACAAAAATAAAATTGTTCAAAAAAACATAAAATAAATGTTTCAGAAATAGTAAAAATAGGAATCAAACTGAAGACGGGAGCTCCCAGTCGCCGCGAAGGATCTACTTCGTATCTTGTCTGTATTCTTATTCGGGGTGCACATACCTCCTGTATCTCTCTGATCCCGGAAATCCTAAGTGAAGCCACATAGCACATCCAGTCCTCCTTCTGGTCACCTATGATCTCTCATATTCCCCTTTTTGCTGGAAATTTCATTTTCTGGTGGTAAGTCGATACCACTGCTCTCATTTCTTTGAGTGTTGGGTCCAAAGATGACATTATAGGGGGAATGGTGGTCGACCACGGCGTATTTGACGTAGACCAATGCTGGGTAGTATGATCTGTTCTGCTGGGATCACTTCGCCGCCACCAAAGCCAGTTAGTGGGGGTGGAAACCATCTCCATCATGTTCTAGACCAATGCCATTTTCTCAAGGGCGTGCGCAAAAATAACATTGGAGGAGCTTCCATTGTCTATGAGCACCTTCCATACCTAATATTCAACTATATCAATCTTAACAACAAGTGGACAGTCGAGTTTACCTGCCTCTAGTGCCTGCGCTGTGAGCTGCTCCAGGTCCTTCTTAGTGAATGAAATCTCTTGGTCCATGAAACCCTCCTCCTTGGCCAAGGTCGTGTAGCCTATGTAAGTCTCTACCTGCATTTCGCGGGTTATCTTCTCGCGGCCTTTGGCTGAATCAGCACCTACAGGTCCTTCATTGATCATATTGATCATTCCTCTAGTTGGGGCATTGACAACTGCTCTTCCACACTTGGTCGGAGCTTCGATGGCATTCTGTTTATCCCTCCTAGGGGATTAGGAATGATCCCTGCGAGGAGAGCGGGACATGTCATTCTTGTTGTGTTCATTCTTTGAGTTTCTCACAAACTCCACTAGCTTGCCCTCCTTGATCATTCTATCGATCTCATTCTTGAGGTCCTTACACTCCTCCGTTTCATGTCCCATCCGTCGGTGATATTCACAGTACTTTCTGGAGTATTTCATCCCCTTGTTTTCCCTCAGTTCCTCGGCTCATTGAGCCACCTATTCTTCTGTGCTACAGTGAACACCTCCAAAATCTATTTGTTCACCGTGGTGTATCTTCTTGGGGACCTATCCTTGTATCGCTCCTTCCCTGAGGCCCTGTTCTATGGCTGATTGGGCTCTGCTTGGTTGCCTTCACGTTGTCCTCGTAGGCGATGTTGTACGCGAGAACATAGATCTGATCTATCGTCGACGATCTAACCTTGATCAACTGGGCTGCGAACCTCATATTCGATGTAGCATTAAATAACATATGGACAACCTGGCCCCCCTTCGGCTCGTCAACTTTGAGCAGCTCATCATAAACCTCTTGATGAAATCCTTCAGACTCTCTTTGTCCCTTTGCTTCATAGCATTCAGATGGTGCATGCTAGTCCACATCCTCTTATGGCTGGAAAATTGGCTCTCAAATCTCTACATCATCTGCTTGTATCTTGTTATAGACCCAGCCTCTAACTTGGTAAATCAGTCCAACGATGCCCCGATTAGAGTTGTAGATAAAATCTTCGCCTTGATATTGTGTGAAAACCTATGCAGGTTAAAGACACTATCGACACAGTGAAGATGATCGGTCGGGTCACTCTTTCCGTCATACGCTTTGATGGTAGGAATCTTGTCACCTTTCTCTAACACCTCTGATTCGATATCCTCTGAGAACAAGGTCAAGCTCTTGTGGCCTTCTGCCAATGCTAGTCTTCGTCCAACCTCTGCCTTCTCGCGATTTAATTGCTCCACCCTTCTAGCTATGTTCCTTCTGTCCACCATTGGGTCGGGACCTCCACCCCTGGGAACTCTTGATTGTGGCTGGTCCCTTCTGGAATCTCCTGTATCCTCACGCTCATTAGCTCTATGCCCGGATCCGAGGCCTCTAGTTATGGACTCATGGGGTTGCGGTGGCGCGTTGCCTGCTCTACTGTTGTTCAAGCGCGGCAATAAGGTTTCTATGGTCGCATTCAGCGTTATCTATACGGTGGCGTTGATCTGCGCCATGATCTCGGGTGCCAAAAGGGAAGGCGCTGCGGGCGCGGGCGTTGGTTCTTTTGGCGGTTGAGGCTGCACGGGTTCATTCTGACCCACTATCGATTTAGGAACCCGAACACGCGGAGGGGGCACACTCTCAGTTACTGAGTTGTCAACCACAGGTCTATTAGATTGCGAGCGGGTCATCCTACGGTGCATCTTGACGTCTTCGTCCAAGAACTTGGCGTTCCCACAGATGGCGCCACTAGTTTAACAATAGATCGTATTTATATAATAAGGTCGGTTACATGTGTAGTACAACGAGTCTATCACTAAATTAGGCCTACTTAGACTAATGCTACTGCTGAGTAGGCTTGATCCGGAACACCTCGAACTGACGTTAGATGCACTGTCGGATGTCGGAAGTATATCGGGTCTGATGTCGAAGGTGATATCGGGGATGATATCGAAAACCTTCCACGTCGAGGATGATGTTCTGCTGACGGCGAGGGTGACGTCGGATATGATATCGAGTGATGTGTCGGTGATATATATCGGAGATATATATCGAGTATTATGCCGAGCACTATATCGGATATGTTCGATATAGGTGTACAATAATTGCTGCTAATTAAAGCTTACCTTGATTACCGAAATGTGGGTATTTATAGGCATCGGGATGCGGGAACCACTCACGTGATAAACACGTGAGTTGTACCATATCGAAATTACATTCGATATGTATGTCGGGGACGATCCCTGACATAGGTAAAATATGGGTAAAATATGGGCCTGGCCCACGGTTCGGCCCAATACAGAAAATTTCCATATCAATTATAATTATATCTTATACTTAAATTATGTATATATTATAATTATATATATTATAATTATATATATTATAAATGATGGACATGCATCTTGTAATTATATACGTGATCTTCAACTTGTGGAATTCCAAGCTATGTGTGAAGAATTTGGGAACAGAGTTGCCGATCAGAAACAAAAATGAATGGAGTGGGAGCTCAGCCATGTCCCCCAAGTGTACATATACGATTTTGTGGGTGGTGAATAGATAAAGTGGTAGATGGTTGTCGAAATCACTCATTACCCAACAAGTCTAAATAAGTTAGCAGCGTAGTAATGTTTTTTTTTTATATAGGTACGATTTATTAAATCATTTTCTTAGCTTTTCCTTGAAATGAATGCGCGTATGGTTCTGTTTATCTTTTTCTATTTTTTTGTCAATTTCATTTTGATAGGTAGGATTATTTACTACAACATTTTCTTAACTTCCCATGAATTCAGAGTTTTTTGCTTTTGTTTCTCTTGAGAAATTGTCTTGACCAGTATTATCAGGATTGTCGTGAACATATACATGTAGAAATCACATCATTACTGCATATTTTCTTTGACCTATTGTGATGCCTTTAGAACTTCTAGCAATCTGAATACCTAGAATGTACTTTAGATCACCTAGGTCCTTATGAATTGTCATGTAAATGTTGTTTGGTTTTCTCTGTTTCAGAAAAGTTGTTGCCACTTAGGATAATATCATCAACATACACATAGGGCAATGATATGATTCTTAGTTTGCATTATGAAAAGAGAGCAATCAGAGACAACTCGTTTAAAACCATAAGACAGTAAACAAGATGTGAGTAGTGTACCCTTGTGGGGATGGGAATGACCTTTTCTCCTCCATTTCCAAGCTAAATGATTTACAAGTTCAGAACCTTACTTCAAGGGTGGGGGAGGTGATTGACCCTAGGTCACGTAAGTCTCCTGCTACCCCTGCCGCACTAGCGCATTAGTCGCGAATTGACAAATTCAGTGCTTGTCGCGATTTAAAGACGAACTAAGAATCCTTAATTCTCGACCTAAGAATCGTTACTAGGTTTGTGTATTTTTTCCGACATCTATTATGATTTAGGTCTAGTTCTTGAATTTTTCTCTTTTTCGATAGGAAGGATAGCAATATATAAATAGAGTACATTGTGTGATCATGACAAATAAGAAAGAACATAATAATTAATAATGACTAAATACATTAAAATTCTTATCTTGATTAACAAATAAACCAAAGATTAAATTTAGCACATGTTTTAATAAAAGTAATCAACATTTATTTCTTTATCACATCAATATAGATGACTTTACTTAATATTTTCAAGAATTTTATATTTTTCTAATAGACGCACTAAAGTCGCATTAACAATTCGATTTTTTAAAATATGCGCATTGGCGCACGCGCATCCGCCACGCCTACGCTGCGCATCCGCCTTCTGTAACCTAGGATTGACCTAGAACACCCTAAAATGTCTACCTCCTACTTTCCTTTTCTTCGAACTATCATTCTGTACGTGTACATAGAGAAGGTAGCAAGTTGGGTACACGCTCTTGTGGGCTGACTGAGTTGTCCCTGATAGAGGGCAGGTTAAGTGTGGATTAAGATCTACTAGAGTGCATTCAAAATTCGCCCAATCTCTAGTTTCTGGATATGCACTCGGCTTATGAAGGGGAGGGGTTAATATTTAGAACCGAAGTATTTCAAAGACTCAAGCAATTAGGTGTGAATAGTTTCAAAAAGTCGAGATGGGTAAAAGTGGATGAGGTTTGTATGCCCCATCTCGAAAAGCTGGTTTTGTGTTGTTGCAGATCGATGGCCGAGGAGCCAGAGGTCCTCTGGCATCTTCTGCATCTTCAAAATGTGCATTACAATGTTATGTCTGAAGCATTTGTTAAGAGAGTTTCTGACAAGAGACGAAGAGGAAAGGAGGAGTGCGAGCTCGGTCTTGTTCCCAAAGTGAACATATACTTGTACAAATCACATTATTACTACTCTATTTGTTAAATGGCAAGAATGAATACCCAACAAGTATAAGTAAGCATCTTATTACTAGTTTTTATTTTACTTTTAAGGGCAGCTTATTACCACATTTTCTTAAACTTTTCCTTGAAATGAAGGACGTTTATGGTTCTTGTAAGATAGTATTTTGCTGAATAAATATTCTCATTAGTCTTATGTCAATAAATAGATACAGTACAAGGCTAATTAAGGTAAATTGCCTAATCTAAGATATACACAAATTAATCAAAGAATATACAACATATATATCTAATACACTCCCGTAGTCGAATCGAGAGGTTCACGAACAGTGAGACTAGAACGGGAGTCATCAAAGAGAACATGAGGTAATCCGTTAGTGAAGATGTCAGCAATTTGCAACCGAGATGGAACATGGAGAACCCGAACTTGACCCCGAGACACTTTTTCACGAACAAAATGAATGTCAAGTTCAATGTGTTTAGTATGGTGATGTTGCACCGGATTTTTGTGAGATATATGGCACTCACATTATCACAATAAACCAAGGTGGCCTTCTAGAGAGAATGCGAAGCTCCAATAATAAGTTACAAATCCAACAAGACTCCGAAAAAACATTAGCAAATGCACCGTACTCAGCCTCGACACTGGAACAAGAGAGAGTGGGTTGTCGTTTAGATGACCAAGAAATAAGATTAACCCCAAGAAACATGCAATACCTTGAATGAAAGTGGCAACACCGTCGTAGTTCTCATTGAGTCCGACAATGAGTTGGAGAACTAGACGTTGATTGGGTATGGGTGTGCCCACGTTCGAGAGTTGATCTGCAAGCATTTTTATTTCTTGATAGTAAGAAGATATATTCGGAAAATTGTCCAATTGTACCTGAGAGAATTGGTTCTCCAAATAAACTGACCGTGGGTTCTTATTATCTTGGAAGATGTTTTCAAGGCGGACCTAGGCTTGATGAGCGGTGGAATCCTTCTCAAGAATAGTGTGCATCAAGTCGTTGGATATTGTTCCATATATCCACTGGAGTATCGAGGTGGGTCCAGAGAGCGGGGTCATCACCCGTCGGTTTAGACGGAGCGTCAGCAGAAGACGAAGGGTCGGCCTCCTTCGCTGCGTCCGTGGTGGTGGGTGGTGTTTTGGATTTTGCGGAAGGTGTGGGTGATAGGATGTCATCGATTACTTGGTATGCATGGCAGTGAATGCGAAAAAGTTTCGCCCAAGAAGAGTATTGACCTTTCTCAACTTCTAGGGTGATCAGAATAAAGTTACGAATATTTGAGACTGCGATAGCGGGGTGAAATTTGGATTTAGCCATTGAAGAGAGAAAGGGAGAGATAGAGAGGAGGGGGCAGATGGCTATTGGGGGGAGAAGGGTTTCACGGATAGGGTTAGACTCGTGATACCATGTAAGATAGTGTTTTGCTGAATGAATATTCTCATTAATCTTCTGTCAATAAATAGATACAATACAAGGCTAATTAAGGTAAATTGCCTAATCTAAGATATACACAAATCAATTAATGAATATACAACATATATATCTAATAGTTCTTTTTTTTTCATTTTCTTAACTTTTCCTTGAAAGGAGTGTTTTACACAATTATATTCAAGCAGGTAAAAACGATTACCTCTAACAAAGCCAATATATTAGCCACATTCAATTACTCGTAAATTATTTACACACAATTCTTAAGCTCAACCTAGTATGAAGAGAACTTGATATGCTCCTACTTACCGAAATGAAACTCAATTAAATGAAAGCTACGACTTTGATAAGGACTGTTGCAAATGACAAGAAAGGCAAATAAAAACGACCAACAATATATATGTGACAACTAGATAAGGACTATCATGCCACAAAGAACAAGAGTCAAGCATATAAGCAGAATAATATACTTTATTAATAGCATTCTCAATTCAATTGTGTTTGAACATTTCACACATGTATCCTTTGCCTACAACGGATCCGCCCTTAGTCAGAATAAATTTATCCGACTCAAATACAAGTTTGAAGCCAAATTTGTTAATAAAGCTTCCACATACAAGATTTTTCTTAATTTCTGGAACATGGTAAATAGTAGTGAGTTCCAGTTCATGCCCCGAAGTAAACTCCACCAGCCCTTTTCCCTTTCCCTTGGCAGCAACGCTTGCTCCATTTCCCATGTAAACAGAGCTATCATTTTCTGGTGTATACTCCACAAACATGGACATGTCTTTGCACACGTACCTTGTTGCTCCAGAGTCGATCCACCATGATCGGTCATTCCCAACAAGATTGATCTCAAAAATCAATGCCACAAACTTCAGCTTGTTTGTATTGTTTTCTGTTTTCTGTTTCTTAGATTTGTCACGGCAATGTTTCTTGAGATGACCCTCTTTTCCACACTGTCAGCAAGCGTTATTGGTCTTCGTTTTTCTCATTTTGGGATTCTGATTGGAGTTCTACTTATCATTTCCTTTCCCCGGATTATTGTTCTGTCTGCTACTACTTCCTCCCTCAAGCACCATGACCTTCAAACCATCTCCACCATTTCGGGTTTTGTCTTCTTTTTTGATTTTAAGATGGCTCTCAAGACCTGCAAGAGAAATATCCTCTTTTCTGTACTTAAGTTCCATCCTAAAGTTTTTCTAGGAAGGAGGAAGTTTGTCTATAACAGTAGATACAATTATAGGTTCATCCATATGCAAAACATGTTGTTTAAACTGATTAACTATCTTTTTTAACTCGTAAAACTGCTCAAGTACTTTTCTGCAATCCACCATGAAATAACTAAAAAATTATTTGTGATGAATTTCTTACTAGTAGCGTCCTTCACCTGATTGGTTTTTTCCAGATTGTCCCAGACTTCTCGAGCGGTTGGTTTCTCATGGTACATGTCGAACAGCGTGTCTGACAGCGAGTTGCAAATGTGTCCCTTGCAATAGTAGTCATCTTGTTCCCATTTCAGCCTGCTTCTGGTTTCAGCAACGATCTCATCGTCCTTCACTTCTGGTTTTGGAGTTGTCAGCACGTACACCACCAAAGTTGCGCCAAAAGGAAGTGTAAATTTTTCTGCCAGCGTGTTGTCTCCATCGAACTTCTCCAATTTCACAATGTTGGTAGCGAACTGCTTCAACGATCCTCCTCAAGACATTTTTGAAAACGCATAATTACGCTTTAAGTTTGTTGATGAGTTTATCAAAAATGCCGCAATCTGGAACTTGAAAGTCATGAACTAAAGACGTTTTTTCTTAAAGCGTAATTCGCCCCCACCTCGTGTGCCAAAATGGTTACAGCGAATTGCCTCCCAGGATACAATTTGAGCCCATAAAATAAAAGAACTATTGATTGCGTTTCGGACTTATGAAATCAATAAACAGAAATAAGAACAAGAATGCAATGAATACATAAATAATTTCTGCACCAATTATTTTTGTATGTGAGAGATAACGAAATTTGATGATCATTTGGCTCTGATAATCCCACGAATTTAAAGACGTTGAAAAGCTGTATGGAAAAGTTACAACTTTTCCATTGGTATTCTTTCACTGAACGACACAAGTCTCCTTCTCCATATTATGTGACTGTTGATATTTAAAATCTGAGTTTTAAATATTTCCTCCATATTTTCCCGGATTAATCCAAGCTGTGGGATTTAAATCTTAAGTAAGATTAATTCCACACCATCAAATTTAATCTATATTAATTAAATATTCAGATTAAATCCTAGATGTCCATTTTATTTAATTAATTAAATAATATCACAGTCTAGATCGATGTGCGATGCAAGCGTGCTAAGTGCTTCTTAAGTGAGCTAAATAAAAGTGTCACGTAAGCGTCACGAGCCCACGTACCGCGCACGTGGGCGCGGCGCGGCTCGGCTCAGTGCACGTGTGTGCTTTTGCACCTCATATGTATTGTATACTTAATTACCCAAGTAAAGAAGTGTAAACATAGATATACCCACAAATAGTAGAATTGGCCTATAAGAGATAAATGTCACGACCGGCTTGTTTCAAGGATGCAAATGCCGGACGGGGCCGGCACACTTGTGCACAAGGATGTTCGACCACGGGCGCAGTAGTTGGCTAACGAGCGAAGGGGACGCGGCGTTAGGGACGGGCGTGCGACGTGGACACAAGGACGTGGGGCGTCCATGTTGATCGATGCGACTAAGGGCCATGTCGCGGGGCGAGCACGATGGTCCGAGAAGTTTGACAAAGGTTCGAGAGAACTCGAGACGCAACACGAAGGAGCGCGGACGTCGCCTTAAAAGAAGGACCGAGAGGCTTCTAGAAACTGAAGATGGCGGTGCGTGGAACCGACTTATTGGAGCTTGCGAGAAGACACGTGAGTTCTCTCAAAGGATCCAGAAGGCGGTCACGTGCGTGACGGTCGCACGTGCCGGGCAAATTGGGCAGGCCGCGGGTAGGTAACGGGTAGGACGAACTTGCAATGTAAATACAAAGTTCTGAGGTCACTTTGTAATTACCGATAGTATAGGGACGTGTTGTAATTAGTTCGAATCTATAAGCGTCTAAAGTTAACCGGACAGGACTAGAGTCAGCACCGCCTTACTATTAATACAAAGGATTCGGCAATCCTATCAGCAGTAAGGTTAGTAATACTGCTAATTGTTTGTGTGGGGCCCATCCCACACTTTATATATAGGAAGGCACACTTGGGGTCATTTGTAAGAAGCAACCTTGACAACAAACACTTGTAATCGGTTGGAGTGTTGAATTAAAGAGTTATAACATTATTTCAAAACACTTGTGTTCATTAAAACTCTTTTCTTCCATTCCATCCCATTCTCCCGAGTTTTGCAGCCTCCTTGGGAAAATTAGGCTTACTAGTGAGCTGACGGGACCGCGCTTGCTAGGCCCCACGGACTCATCGTCGACTCGAAGGGACGGTAGTCGATAGAAAAGGGTTAAGTCTGTGACATAAAGCTCTTCAAGCCCATAAAAGTCTTTATAGATAACATGAGTTAGAGCTCAACATACTTTACCAATGTGGGACAAAACTCAAAAAGTCTTTTATTGTACCTTGCTTACACATCCCATCAACAAATAACCAATATGTGATATCTCTCACAAGAATTATTATTTGGAAACTAAATCTAACAATCTCCACCATTTTCGAATGATAAATCTTAGTTTGCACCTCAAAAAGTTATGTAAATAAAAGAAGGTGTCTTTCGACTTGAACCATCACTTAGTGGATACTTATCAGAGTTAATCGGAAAAGCATACTAGACAAGTCTTTAAACTAGCAATTCTATATCGACCAACCGGATAAGTACCACACACAATTCCTCTACTTGTTCTTTATTCTAACAAGCCGACACGTTAATAGCCATGTGTCTATATCCTAGTTTCACGAGTAGTTTTTAGAGTTAAGTCCTAAAATCTAATGAAGCGGCCTCACTTCTACTACTCACTTAGGTACACTTGTCAAGGATGTCCCTGTAACTATGACATCCCAACATTTACTGTTATAAGTCTATTAAGAGTATTAAACCCAACCTCTTCCTATAACATTACAGGTACTAAGCACTATACTTAGATGAAACTAATTAATAATTGAATTATTAAATTAAAATACTAAGTGCTTGACAATAAAAATAAATAAAGTACTTTACTCATTGAACCCAAGTTTGATATTTCAAGTGTTGAGTTGAGTTTCCCTCTTGTGTGATCACTATGTATGGGCTTTCAGTCCCATCGCTCTAGAAGTTCTATGCACCATATCTCTGGCAAGACCTTTAGTCAGAGGATCAACAAAGTTACTTGCTGACCTCACATAGTTAATTGTGACAATACCATCACTAATTAACTGTCTCACATAGCTATGCAACAAACCAATATGTCTAGATTTTCCGTTATAGACATGACTATAAGCTCTAGACAAAGTCGACTAACTGTCACAATGTATTAACATGGGAGGAATTAGTTTATGCCATATTGGTATTTCCAATAACAAGTTTCTCAACAATTTTGCTTCTTTGCTTGCGAAGTTTAATGCTATAAACTCGGATGCCAAGGTTGAATCAGCTATGCATGTTTGTTTCTTAGAACCCCATGATATTGCGGCTCCACCAAGAGTGAGTATCCAACCACTAGTTGATGCGTGGTCATCACTCTCAGTAATCCAACTAGCATGAGTATAACCTTCCAAAAAATTTGGATAGCCATAATAGCATAATTCATAGTCAATAGTCTTCTTAAGATACTTGAAGACTCTAAATATTGCTTTTCAATGTTCTCTACTAGGATTATTTGTATACCGACTCAGTTTACCAACTGCAAATGCAATATCAGGCCTAGTACAAGTCATGCAATACATTAAGCTTCCTATTGCACTAGCATATTGGTTTTGGGAAAAGGCTCTTCCATCATTTGGTATTAATTTAGTACTAGAGTCGAATGGAGTACTAACTAGTGTGCAATCAAAATGATTAAATTTTCTCAATACTTTTTCAATGTAATGAGACTGTGATAACATGATACCTTTATTACTTCTAATTATTTTAATCCCTAAAATAACATCAGCAACTCCTTGATCTTCCATATCAAATGTTCCACATAGAAACTTCTTAGTACTATTGATTTGATCTAGCTCATAACCAACGATAAGCATATCATCAACATATAAACAAATAATAACATCTTTATTATTTTTAAATTTACTATAAACACAATTATTAGATTCATGGATTTTGAATCTGTTTGATAAAAAAGCCATGTCAAATTTTTCATGCCATTGTTTTGGTGCTTGTTTAAGTCCGTACAAGGATTTAACAAGTTTACACACTTTATGATTGTGTCCTTTCACAACAAAGCCTTCAGGTTGTTGCATATAAATTTCTTCTTTTAATTTACCATTAAAGAATGAAGTTTTGACATCCATTTAGTAAATTTTGAATTTATAATTGGAGGCCAAGGATATTAAAATCCTAATTGTAGCAATTCTAGTCACTCGAGCATAAGTGTCAAAATAATCAAGTCTTTCTTTTTGAGTGAAGCCTTTTGCAACTAATCTTGCTTTAAACTTCTCAACTTTTATTTACTTTTTGAAAATCCACTTACATCCAAATGTATATATGGAACAAGAGTAAATGATACTTTCCTAATTGATCCTCGGCAAAATTCTCACCAACATTTTGTCCAGGAGCCAAACGACTTACATGATGAATTTGCATTTTTCATATGCGTGAGACGTCCCAGGATCTGAGGGACAAAAAACAAGATGATCCCTGTAAAATGAGATCAGTAGAAATTGCTACCACGACATGGTTGATCACACTTTCAGTGAATAAACTTAAGAGTCGGAACTATTGGAACGATCAAGCTCAGCATCTTTTGGATGTATAACTTTTAGCTCCTCCTACTTCTTGCCCATTTCCTTTCTAAGCTCTAAGCACTCCTCCTGCAGTTAGAAAAGCTCCATGCTCAAAATACACACACACTTCAAGCATAAACTCTTTCCACCGACATTGGATAAAACCGCAATGAATCAATTTCAACAATAAGCTATTCAGCTTCCCATTCTTACATAGCAACAAAGTAACACATCGAACCAACAAAACGCGACACTACTTCGACTCATCCACCAACACACACACACACACACACACACACACACATTAACAAAAAGAATACGAATACTCATGAAACAGAACAACGATTGCATACCAGAAGATTAAGTTGCTACGATACGCGACCGAGCTCATTCTGCAAAAACAACAACAACACGAAAAACACGCTAATCAGAACCTCATAAACAAACCTAATTACACACAAACACTCATTCACATGACCTCTACCTTTTAATCTATCGATTTCCACCTCTTTACCACACGAGTTCGCAACACGGTTAAAATGCTCGACAACAGCGCTAATCTTTGAAGCTTCTCTCGGCCGTTGCAACAACTCGCGAGGCGGATAATAGTTGATGTTAATCGGCGCCGGTGTCGGAGGAGGAGGAGTGTGGTAGACACAGTGTTGCTCCTCTGCTTGAGCGACCAGTTGGAGTATCGCCTCGTCCCATTCGTCCTCTTCCAAACCCTCGCTCGCCATTTTCATATGGAATTTGGTGGAGAGTGAGAAAGTAAGTGCACGTAATAACAAAATTGGCGCTCGTCGAGTTTTTATAATAACGTTTGCGGTACTATTTTTGTTGTTTATTGCGTTTGGCGCACTGAAGTTTGAGTAATTGAAATACTGTGTTGAGGTCTACACCCGCCCGCCTGTCCGCCTACCCGCATATGAAAGCTCAATATGTAAAAATCTTACTTCATTTCACCAAACATACAAAGAAACTAAAAAAAAAGTAGTATTGCACTAGAAAATACTAGGGATAGGTACATAACATTATATAGTTAATTTCATTTATAACGTGACAAATACAAATTTGACATGCAGAGGCTATGAAGTCTCAAGATGCTAGTTTTTGGAAAGAGTCTATACAAGATGAGATGAATTCCATCATGGGAAATGACACCTGGAAATTGGTGGACTTACCTCCAGGTTTTAGAATCATGGATCAAAATTTTCGTGCGTTTCCTCGAAAAGTACCGAAAAGTTTCCGTTTGACTTCACCGATACGAAACATACATGTAGTTTCCATGATAGTTATAACTACAATTTTACGAATTCTTCGAAATATGCCGAAAAGTTCTCGAAATATTAAGAAACATTTCTAATTTTTAGCTAACCGAAACGTACTCCCAAACAGAAATTTTCATCCATGTTTAGAATTATATCTTTAGCTAATTAACTCAATCGTAGATTTCTCTTTATTTATAACAACAATTGACTTCTTGTTATAAATATGGTTCGTAGAATATGCCTTGTGGCCATTGTTGAAAATTATGTACAAATATTGTTTTATAATAATAGTAGTTGTTGTAAATAATGTAAGATATTGAAAAATTTTGCCTATATAAGGAGCCATCAAGATGAAGAGAGAAACACTCATTCACTAGTAATATACTCCTTATTTGCTCTTCTTTTCCTATGTTCTTTTAATATATTGTTATACTTCTCAAATAATTTTAGTTATTCTATAACACGTTGTCAGTACGATAGTGCTCAATCTGGAAGAATTTAGTTCCTTCATTAGAGAAAACGTTCAACATTAAAAGGTACGAAAGTTTTATATTTACTTGTTCATCTATCTACATTATTATAGACAAGGCGGATTACCGCCAATCTATAATTTCATGATTAGATGAATTTGTGTTTATAATTTTGTTGGTAAAATTTAATATTTACGTGTTCATCTATCTACATTATAATAGACAAGGCGGACTACCGCCTATCTATAATTTTATGATTAAATTTTCTCTGTCATCTAACTCTAACACTAAAGCTGATTTTAACTTTCGTAGATGCTTGAGTTAACCCCAAGCTAGAAACGACTACTGATAATTTATTATTGCTTATTTTATTCCATAAGCCCATGAAAGTTTTTACATAGTAATGTGGCGGGAATTATTTACGCACTTAATTCATTGCAATTATTTTACTTGTTTACATTATTTCATAAGCCCATGAAAGTTTTTACATAGTAATGTGGTGGAAATTATTTATGCACTTAATTCATTGCAATTATTTTACTTGTTTACATTATTCCATAAGCCCATGAAAGTTTTTACATAGTAATGTGGCAGAAATTATTTATGCACTTAATTCATTGCAATTATTTTACTTGTTTACATTATTCCTTAAGCCAATGAAAGTTTTTACATAGTAATGTGGCAGAAAAAATATATGTATTTACTTATTATAATATTATTCCATATGCCTGTTAAAATATCATTAATGCGGCAGAAATTATTTTACATGTTATTACAATTAATTTTTGTTGCTAAATTATTAAAGACATTACCGTTCATAAAATATGCCAAAATAAAAAAAATGATTGTTTTTCTAACGGCTATAAACGGCTACTTACGGATATTTTTCCTCTATAAATACACAAATTTCATAACACAAACTCCACACAAATCTTCACCTTATTTCTCTCATCTTGCAAAATGATCTCTACGACAACAACGATCTTGATCCTCATTTACCTTTCAATTTTTATTTTTATGCTAGTAGATGAAGACACTCCTATATTTCTCCCTATGATATTTTTCTCTTTTATCATAATAATGTTCGAGTTCAAGATTTGGCTAGAGATGAGATAATTGCATTGTATTATTGTAATAATTATGCTTCTATGATTATGTGTTAAATAAATTGTCTCGATCCTAATTATGTTTTTCTTGGTTATGTATTTAGCTAGCAAAATGTCTAACCTCACGAGTACCGTTAGTTGTATACTCAATATCACTAGCAAGAATTATGGACAATGGAAATCGGACACTAAATTGTACCTCAGATCAAAGAGTATCGTTGAAACTCTTGCCGCAGTAAATACAAATACGGATCCAAAAAATGTGAGGTTGTGATCTACATGAGAAAACATCTAGATGAAACCTTAAAGAGAGAATATCTCGATGTTACCGATCCTCATGAATTATTGACAAATCTACACGAAAGATATGGCCATCAAAAGGAAACCATGTTGCCAAAAGCCACCGATGATTGGAACAATTTAAGGTTCCAAGATTTTGAAATTGTAAGCGCATACAACTCCGCGCTTATGGAGATTCGTTCATATTTAATTTATTGTGGAAGAAAGCTTGCTTATAGAGAAATGATAGAGAAAACACTTTCTACTTTCCATGTGTCCATGATAAATGTTCAACAGCAATACCGATTGCTGAATATTTCAAAATATCACGACTTGTAACAAAAGTTGTTAATGGCAGAAATTTACAATAACTTATCAATCTCGTCCTCTTGGAGCACATGCATTACCTGAGGCAAATGCCATTAACTTTTAAAACTCCTATGGACGAGGTAACAATGAGAATGCCAATCAAGGTCGTGGTCGTGGTCGTGGTCGTGGTCATAGTCAAGGTAGAGGTGGTCATAGAGGAGGATATGGTTATAGAGGTGGATGCGATAAAAGAGGTGGTCGTGACCGTGGTCGTGGTCGAGGGGGTTTTCACAACCCCTCGCATATCAACATTGTCTTTAAGAATAACCACCAGAACAAAGAAAAACATAATAAAAACCCTCAAAGTTATTGTTTTAGATGTGAAATGAAAGGGCATTGGGCCAACACATGTCCTACACCAAAACATCTCTGTAAGATGTACCAAGAAAGTTTGAAGGGTAAAGAAAATGAAGTTAACCTTGTCAAACAAAATCCAAATGGTGATTCCACCTTTATGGAGGCGATAGACTTGACTGATGACTATGATGTTCATTTGGCTTAATATGTATTATGTGATCTTCTGGCTGAATATGCTTATTGTGATTTATGTTTTAAGTTGTATTATCTACTTCCTGCATTTCTATTGTGTGCTTTCAATAAAATAATCTCTTTTCAGATATATGCCCTGTTTATTGCAATATTTGTTTTAATATTATTTATTTGAACGGAAGCGTGATATGGAGCATACTGGTGATCTTGCTTACTTGACTGTTGTACAACTCATATAATTCTCACAAGTAAGAAATATTTTACATATTTATAACCCTCAAAATTTCAAGTCGGTACAATAGGAGGTCCTATTAAATTGATTGAAGGATCTGATACAACTACTTTTACTTTACCAAATGGAACAAAGTTTATCATCGATGAAGCCTTATTTGCCCCGAAATCCAGAAGAAATTTATTGAGTTCTAAAGATATATATCGTCATGGATATGATACTGAGTCAATGACTGTGAATAAGGCTAAATATGTTTTCATTACTAAGAATATACCAGGAAAGAAATATTTTCTTGAAAAGTTACCATATATCTCATCAGGATTGCATTATACATATATTAATGAAATCAAATCTAATATGGTAGTCAATGAAAATCCATAATTATTGACTCTATGACATGATTGACTAGGTCATCCTGGTTCAACAATGATGCGAAGGATAATTGAAACTACACATGGACATTCATTAAAAGGATCCAAACTCAATCTGAGCAACAATAGTCCATGTGAAGCATGTTCTCTTGAAAAGCTAATTATAAAGCATTCACCAGTTAAAATTAAGACATAATTACCCACATTTTTTGATAGAATTCAAGGTGATATATGTGGATTTGTTCATCCATCATGTGGACCATTTCAATATTTTATGGTATTAATTGATGTCTCAAGTCGATGGTCACATGTCTGTCTATTGTCTACTCGCAATATGGCATTTGCCAGATTTTTGGCTCAAATAATTAAAATAAGAGTTAATTTCCTGACTATACGATCAAGAAAGTCAGACTTGACAATGCTGGTGAATTCACATCTCAAGCTTTCAATGATTATTGTATGTCAACTGGAATTACGGTTGAACATAGTGTTGCACATGTACATACTCAAAATGGTTTAGCTGAATCATTAATTAAACGTCTTCAGTTAATTGCTAGACCATTATTGATGAAAGCTAAATTGCCAAGTTCTCTATGGGGTCATGCGATTTTACATGCTGCATCACTAATTCGCATTAGACCAAGCTCGTATCATGAATACTCCACATTACAACTTGCTTTTGGTCATGAACCTAATATTTCCCATATAAAGATTTTTGGTTGTGCGATTTATGTTCCAATTGCACTACCAAATCGAACAAAAATGGGACCACAAAGAAGGTTGGGAATATATGTTGGATTTGACTCACCATCAATAATTAGATATCTTGAGCCTCTAACAGGTGATGTCTTTACGGCACGTTTTGCCGATTGCCATTTTAATGAGGAAAATTTTCCAACCTTAGGGGGAGAAAAGAAGCAGTTGGAAAAGGATATATCATGGTATAATCCATCTTTGACAAGCGTTGATATGCTAACAAAGCAATGTGATTTGGAAGTAAAGAAAATTTTGCATTTACAAGCTATTACAAATCGATTACCCGATGCATTTACTGACATAATCAGGGTAACAAAATCACATATATCAGCTGCAAATGCTCATGCTCATATTGTAATTCCAAAAGAAACATCAAAGGATGATATCTTTGATATAACTAAGAAACGTGAGCGTTCTACTGGCTCAAAGGACAAAAATCCTCGAAAAAGAAAAGGAGCATCAAAACCTAATGATCCTATTATTGAGGAATCTATGCCTGATGAGTCGCAAAATGTGACATGTGAGATATCTCAAGAAGTTATCCAATCAGATCCTATAAATAAAAAGAACGTTGAAATCTCTATAAATTATATCAATACAGGAATGGTATTGGATCGAAATGAGATGGAAAATATGGATGAAATATTTTCATATTTAGTCGCTTATGAAATTGTGAATGAAAATGATGATCCTGAACCCAAATCTGTAATTGAATGCCAAAATAGGAATGATTGGGATAACTGGAAAGATGATATGGAAGCTGAATTAAATTCGCTTGATAAGCGAAAGGTATTTGGACCCATTGTTCTCACACCGAAAAGTGTGAAACCCGTAGGATTCAAATGAGTCTTCGTTTGCAAACGAAATGAGAAAAGTGAAATTATAAGGTACAAAGCTCGCCTTGTCGCATAAGGTTTTTCTCAAAGACCTGGAATCGATTATGAAGAAACGTATTCTCCTGTAATGGATACGATTACATTTCGATTCTTGATCAGTCTAGCGGTCTATGAAAATCTAAACATACATCTCATGGATGTTGTCACTGCTTATCTCTATGGATCACTTGATAATGATATTTACATGAAGGTCCCTGATGGACTTAAATTCATGGTGAATATTTACTAAAGAAGGATATATAAATAACTCTTTGTGTCCATGTGTTTTTATTAAGAAAACATTATCTGGTTTTACAATTATTGCAGTTTATGTAGATGATTTAAATATTATTGGCACTGACAAAGAAATTCATTCAACAATGAATTATTTAAAGGATGAATTTGAAATGAAAGATCTTGGAAAGACTAAATATTGTCTTGGTTTGCAAATTGAGTATGTTAAAAATGGAATACTTGTGCATCAATCTAACTATACTAAAAAGATATTGAAACATTTTAACATGGATAAAACAACACCTTTGAACCATCCTATGGTTACAAGATCATTAACTATAGATAAAGATCCATTTCGTCTTTGTGAAGAAAATGAAGAAATTCTTAGTTCTGAAGTTCCATATTTAAGTGACATTGGAGCTTTAATGTATCTAACTAATTGTACTAGACCTGATATATCATTTACTGTGAATTTATTAGCCAGATTTAGCTCATCACCCACAAAAAGGCACTAGAAAGGAATTAAACATTTATTCCGTTATCTTCAAGTAACTGTGGATCTTGGTCTATTTTATCCTAACAATGCGGTACAAGAATTGATTGGTTATGCAGATGCAGGTTTTCTATCAGACCCACATAAATCCAGATCTCAAACATGATATGTATTCACATATGGAGGCACTGCTATTTCATGGCGTTCTCAGAAACAGACACTTGTTGCAACATCATCGAATCATGCTGAGATTATTGCACTACATGAAGCAAGTAGAGAATGTGTATGGCTACGATCAATAACACATCATATAAGGAAGTACATCTGGCTTACCTATTAGAGAGGGTCCTACAACATTATACGAAGACAATTCTGCATGTATTACACAGCTGAAAGAAGGCTATATCAAGAGTGATCGAACCAAACACATACCCCCAGGATATTTTGCCTACACTCAGGAACTCGAGAAGACAAAGAAATTAATATCCAATATGTTCAATCATGTGACAATATGGTAGATCTTTTTACAAAGGCACTTCCTACTGTAACTTTTAAGAAACATGTTCAAAGTATTGGGATGCGTCACCTACGAGACTTATGAAGAATTGGAGATGCCAACTTGAGGGGGAGTTTACACGGCTGCACTCTTTTTCCCTTATTAAGGGTTTTTATCCCACTGGGTTTTTCCTTATAAGGTTTTTAACGAGGCAGCATAAGACGTGTGCAGAAGACGGATTATGTACATAACAAAATCTTCAAATGGCCAAGGGGAGTGTTATAAATATGGTTGGTAGAATATGTCTTGTGGCCATTGTTGAAAATTATGTACAAATACTATTTTATAATAATAGCAGTTGTTGTAAATAATGTAAGATATTGGAAATTCTTGCCTATATAAAGAGCCATCAAGATGAAGAGAAAAACACTCATTCACAAGTAATATACTCCTTATTTACTCTTATTTTCCTATGTTCTTTTAATATATTGTTATAATTCCCAAATAATTTTAGTTATTCTATAACACTTCTAAATCTCTTTATTTATAACGATAATTGACTTCTAAATCTCTGTGTTGACAGGTTGTCAAAATGACACCAAGTCTTTAATCAATTTGTATACTGTCACTTGAAATATAACTAAAGATGACACATGGCTTAGTCAGCATTCGTATTATAGCTTCGATGGTGATTACTTTGATTTTTAATACATCATTTTTTGGTAGTTGACTAACAAAAACAGATCCTCTTAACACGAAAAGCTTTCAATACAAAAAAATTGGACGATATAGAGAGTAACTTTAAAAGTAAGTGATTACTCATTAATCCGCTTAATTTTCGTGTTTAATATATTGGCATATATATATATACCTTTTAATATGTGCAGAGTCATGTGCATCTACAAGAACCTTTCCATTTAATTTGTTTGTAGAGACTAGAGAGCATATTAATTTACATTCTTTGTGTCTTCTTATATTTAGAAAGCCAATGTTGATTTTCCGCTAGATACGCCGCAGCCAACAAGGTTAGATATCTATTTACATGAAAGGAGAATTTGTTGTCTAGTTAGTAGTTGCCTGCTCTTTTTTCATAGTAGAGGATTTAAAGGAAATTGAGTTTTTTGGCACAAGAACTCTGTTAAGGTAATAAATCAGACACATTATTCTTTGTGAAAAATAAATTTGCTCTGACCCTATCATTTGACACTTTTTTATATTGTTATACAAATATTTACATGTTGATTAAACAGCAGGTATGGCAGAGATCGCAGTATCATTTCTAGTCGACGACTTCTCAACCTTGCTCAGAAGTGAGCTAAACCTGCTGGGAGGACTTGGATCAGAAGTCATAAACATTATTGACGAATTAGAGCACATGAGAGCGTTCCTCAGAGTTGCTGATTCCAAAGAACAGGATGTTCCCCACCTCGAAGTATGGACGAGGCAAGTGCGTGAAATAGCTTATGACGTCGAAGATGTTCTTGATGAATATAAGCTCATATTTCCAAATCATGTTACAAATGGATTCAGTGCGTGGATCCAAAAGATATACCGTCCGATGAAGGAATTAATATCCCTGCACGAAATTGCTTCACAGATTCAGACTATCAAGTCGAGACTAGAAAATGCTTCTCGGATTTACCAAAGATACAAGGACATGTATCCCGTTATGGATCAAGGAGAGACATGCTACGATGGTCGAGGTGACGCACTTTTACTGGAAGATAAGGACGTCGTGGGCATTGAAAATCCAAAGGGACGACTTCTTCAATGGCTTAAATCTAATGATGATGGGCTCAAAGTCATTTCAGTAGTAGGCATGGCTGGGATGGGTAAGACAACCCTTGTTAAAAAGGTATACGATGATAAATCATTGAAGGATAATTTTGATCACCACGTATGGATTACTGTTTCAGAGTCATATAAGATCGAGGATATCTTGGCAATGATGATAAAGTTACTCGTTGATGAGGTAAAGCAGCCAATGGCTCAATGTTTGGAGTCTAAGTACGCTGATGAAATGAGAGATTTCATCTATAAATTTCTCCTAGATAAGACTTATTTAGTTGTGCTAGATGATGTTTGGAAATTAGATGTCTGGGCTGCTATCAGATATGTATTTCCAAGAAGCACAGCCAAAAGTCAAGGCTGCATCATCATCACAACGCGTTTTAACAGCATTGCAAACTCTGCTAGTTCTGATACAAGAAGCCATGTTTACAGATTAGCGCCTTTAACTACTGAAGATTCAAAATTGTTGTTTTACAAAAAGGCATTTCCTAGGAACTCATGCCCTCTTAATTTGAAAGAAATCTCTGAAATAATCTTAAAGAGATGCGGAGGATTGCCGCTTGCCATTGTTGTAATTGGCAGCCTTTTAGCTACTAAGAACAACAATATTCAACAATGGGAAATGTTCAACCGTAGCATTGGTGAGGAATTAGATGGAGATAACTTAAAGAGATTAAAGAAATTAATCTCTCTTAGCTTTTATGACTTGCCATACTATCTGAAGTCATGTTTCTTGTATCTGAGTATCTTCCCAGAAGATAAGAAGTTCGAAAGATTGCTATTGATCCGATTGTGGACTGCAGAAGGATTTGTGCAAGCAAAACAAGGAAAAACAGTGGAGGAAGTGGCAGATGGCTATATCAATGAGCTTGTGAACCGAAGTCTAATTCAAGTAGTGGAGGTAGATATGTATAGAAGGCCAGCATCATTTCGTATCCATGACCTTCTACGAGAGTATACTATTTCAAAATCAAGGCATGAAGGTTTTGTGGCAAGTGGTGGAGAAGATGTCAGGTGTAGTGATAAGATTCGACGAATTGTTCTTGATGCTTCATCCATCGTGCAGGAATCTTACACTTTTGATCATCTTCATTCTCTGTTCTGGTTTGGCTATGAAGACTCCTCTTGTGATGTAACTAAAGTAAAGTTACACAAGGTATTGGAAAGAAGATGCAGGCTGCTAAAAGTGTTTTTCTTAAGAAGAGCTCCAATTGAATCCATCCCAGATGAAGTTTTCAAACTATATCATCTCAAATATTTGAATTTAGAAGGAACACCGGTAAAAGTCATTCCGAAATCCATTAAAAATCTTGTCAATCTGGAGATGTTAAATCTTTGGAATACCAGAGTGACACAATTGCCTACTGAAGTTGTGAAGCTCAAAAATCTTCGGCATCTATTAGCATACAGTTTTGTAAGCTTACGGTGTCCATATGGTATAGGGAACCTAGCATCCTTACAAACGCTGAGGGACTTGGTTGTGGATGAGTTTATAGAAATAGGGAAGCTTACTCAACTGTGGGACTTGGGCTTGTCAGATCTAAAAAGAAACGATGGAAAAGATCTTTGCTCCTCCCTCTCCAAGTTGAATAATTTACGACTTCTATCTCTTCGTTCAACCGGGGAGGAGGTGATTGAATTAGATTTACACCCTATAATGTCTGCTACTTTCAGCTTCCCATTTCTTCAGAAACTCACTCTGCAGGTGTGCTTAGAGAAGATGCCACGGTGGACAACTTCGCTGCTTGGGCTGACCGAGTTACACCTAATAGAGAGTAGATTAAGGGGGGATCAGGACCCTCTCGAGCAGATTCAAGGTTTGCCCAATCTCCAGTTCCTGAGGATGAAGTCAGCTTATGAAGGCGAGGGATTGATATTTAGAACCGAAGGATTTCAGAGACTCGAGCGATTGCATTTTATGAAGTTAGAAAATTTGAGATGGGTGAAAGTGGAAGAGCGTTGTATGCCCAATCTCGAAAAGCTGACCATGGGGTACTGCAAATTGATGGCGGACGTGCCGGAAGGCCTCCAACATTTGTTCCGTCTTCAAGTTGTGGAATTCACAGGAATGTCCGAAGATTTTGGGAACGGAGTTGCTGATCAGAAACGAAAAGGAAAGGAGTGGGAGCTCGAACATGTTCCCAAAGTGGACATATGGAATATGATGGGTGGTAAATGGATAAAACGGTAGATGGTTACTTGTAGAAATCGCATATTGCTGCTCAAATAATTGCTTGTTCAGAGTGCACAGTGAAGTCTTTGTTATTTCAGTTTGCAAGTGCCTAACTATAAAAGAAACTTTAATGTGCCAAACACAATCGAGCCAGTACAACCATTACCTCGAACAAAGCACAATCGCTGAATTCAATTGAACGTAAATTATTTAACCAGGCATTACACAATCGAGCCAGTACAAACCATTACCTCAAACAAAGTACAATCACTGAATTCAATTGAGCGTAAATTATTTAAGCTGAGTGTAGTACGAAGAGAACAATGTCGCTATTTATGAGACGAAACACAAGTGAATAAAATGTTACTGCAAGCACGTGCAACTCTGAAAAGGTGAAGAAAGGTGACCAGCAATATGCGACAACTAGATCAGGTGTTTCCCCGTCAAAGGGTAACAAAGCAGTATGAACTTTATTTATGAAGTCTTTCTCTGTTGATCGAGGACATTTATCTCAGTCAAAATCCTTGAAGATCACTGGCAGGAAGCTTATTGAGTAGCATTAAATCAAAAGAGGTATTAAAGAGATCAAAAACTTTCTTTTTGTGAAAACTTTTTGCTGAACAAAGAGTCACACTACAAGAAAAAAGAGTATTAGCAACGGCCATTGGCAACGGGTGTGGTTGCCAATGACTTTTTTCCATTGGCTACGGATTCTTCCGTAGCCAATGGCTTTATTTTTACTAAAAAAAAATGCATTTTACAAGGGCAACGGACACTGTCCGTTGCCAATAGCCAAGGGCAACGGCCCTTGGCCGTTGCCAATAGCCAAGCCATAGCACTTGGTTTAGGCGCCTGAATTTGGCGCCTAAACCAAGGGCTACGGCCAAGCCGTAGCACTTGGCCGTTGCCAATAGCCGAGGGCTACGGCTTGGCCGTTGCCCTTGATTTAGGCTATTGGCAACGGAAGATGCCGTTACCCTTGGCTATTGGCAACGGACAATGTCCGTTGCCCTTATCCAAGGGCAACGGCATCTTCCGTTGCCATTGCGATTAAAAAAAAAAGTGAAAAATAACTCTATAAATATAAATATATATATGGTTATATTATAAATGTGAAAAATAACTCCATTAATGGATATTTAATATTATATTAAATAATATTTACTATTGGGTTTAGTTTGGGTTCTATGAACTTTCCTTGTCATTTAAGAACTTATATTTGGTTGTTTTGCTTATTATTAATATTAATATTCGTGTTTTTATTTTTATTTATTAGTTTACTTTTAAAAATCAAGTTATATTATATATATATATATAAATATATGTGTCTTTCATTACTCCGCTTTTGACGAGATCTGAAAGAATACTCCTAAATTATGGTTTAGAAAATGTTGGTGAAAGAAAAAGTAAATTTTGAGTTGTTTTGCAACTTTTGAAACATTACATTTGCACCCCAAAAGGTTTCTTTGTGCCTTTCATTACTCCGTTTTTGACGAGATTTGAAAGAACACTCCTAAACTATGGTTTAGAAAATGTTTGTGAAAGAAAAAGTAAATTTCGAGTTGTTTTGCAAATTTTGAATAATTCTATTTTCACCTCCAAAAGGTTTATATGCGTCTTTCGTTACTCCGTTTTTTACGAGATTTGAAAAAACACTCCTAAATTATTTAAGTTCAATATTTGTTATAAGTGATACTTGAGATGCAGATAAATCATATCTTGTAAATGATTTCATTTTTGTCAATCGACCTTTTTATCCGTTCTTTTGTGTTCCTTACTAACCAACTCTTAATAATGATAACATGTCCATTTCTGTCTTGTTTTGCTGCTCATTTTTTTGAAAGATCTTTGATCTATATTACTTGTAATCGAATACAGTTGCACTTGGCAGTAGTTGCAACTGCACTCGTAAGTAAGACAGATGACAGTTCTTTAACGTTTAAAAACAGTTTTACTGTTGCAACTAAGAGAAGACAGTTAACCATAAAACAGTAAAGAACACAAAGAGTTTTAACGTGGTTCGGTCCAAATGGTCCTAGTCCACGGGGTTTGCACCCAAATGTTGACTCAAACAATATACCTACTTAAGAATTACAATGATAGGAATTACTCCAACGTAAATCTGGACTCCCTCTAATTTACCGTTGCAACACCTAACCCTTAACTATTTTTGGTATACTCTTTTGAGTCGGAGAACTTCAAGATTAACTCAAAGCTCCTTTGACAAGAAGTTCTCACAAGAAGACTTTGACTCGATACAGGACTGAAATCACAAACTATCCTTTTCAAAGCTTGTCCTCTAATTGTGTCGAGTCCTCCTTATATAGGCGTGGGCAGAATCTCTGCAGATCTCTAGTTGCAATCAACGCGGATCTTCTTTCCTTAACAGATAAGATCTACATATCTCCAGTTGCACTCAACGCGGATCTTCTTTCCTTATAGATAAGCGCGTCTGATTATCTAGTTGCAACCCAATTGTATTTTCTTGCCTTATCTGAAAGATTCCTACAATATCATACAAGATATCCAACGTACATGCCTAATATTATGTCTAGATACATAGATAAGAGATATGGTTAATATCTAGTAGGATAATCTTAAAGATAGAATGATATCTTATAAAGATAAGGAAATAATATTAAGATAATTACCATCTAAAAGATTAACTTATCCTAATGATTTAACAAAATAATATCAATTTAAATCCTAGTTGGGCCGATCCGAATTGAGCCCAAATCGAATAGAAAAACGGCCCAAACATTTTTGATCATCACAATATCTTTCTCTCAATTATTCTTTTCTTGGCTATCGAAAAGGAGTACTTTTCGTCTCAAAATTGGAATCATTTTCATTCCTTAAAATTACTCTTTCGGTCATTCATCGAAAGAAGACACTTGTTTGGAATTTGATGGATTGAGATATATGCAAAGATTTTTTTTCATTATTTCTTCATTCAAATTAGAAGTGGAGTCTTAGTCTAGTTCTGTATTCTTTCTAGATATTCAAACAAAATCACTAATAAAATAGATTCATAGGTTTCTTGTTTAGAACTTATATGGGAAAGAAATATTCGATCACATAGAGCCGACGAATGAAGTGGGTTAATTAACAGATGAAAAATGGCAAAAAAAGAAAACATTCACTCATCTTTTCTATCTTGCATCTATAGTATTTTTGCCCTAGTGGATTTCACTTTCATTTACTAAAAGTATAGAATCTTGGGTTATTATTTGGTTGAATACTGGTCAATCCGAAATTATGTGGAATGATAAAGAAAAAAGCATTCTAGAAAAGTTTATAGAATTAGAAGAAATTCTCTTCTTGGACGATATGATCAAGGAATACTCGGAGACACATTTACAAAGGATTCCTTTAAGAATCCACAAAGAAACGATCCAATTTATCAAGATACACAACGAAGATCGTATCCATATAACTTTGCACTTATCGACAAATATAATCGATTTTGTTCGAAAATGATGGTGAAAGAAAAAGTAAATTTCGAGTTGGTTTGCAACTTTTGAATAATTCTATTTTCACCCCCAAAAAGTTTCTTTGCGTCTTTCGTTACTCTATTTTTTACGAGACTTTAAAGAACACTTCTACTTATTGTTTAGAAAATGATGGTGAAATAAAAAGTAAATTTTGAGTTGTTTTACAACTTTTGAATAATTACATTTTCACCCCGAAATGTTTGTTTGCGTCTTTCGTTACGATTAATATTCTTAGTTGTCAATTCGTGTTTCTATTCGTGTTTCTATTATTAGTTGTCAATGCATGATACCATTACTATAAGATAAATGTAAAAGTTGCATCATAATTGAAGAAAAAGACTACTTGAACTTTTTCAGTATTTTGTATGATTTTATCCAACTTTTGTATTTTAACCAAAGAATCTTAATCTGTCTTTTAGCTTCTATTACGACTGAGATTTGTATGGGTTCAAGACTCATATATTGTCTGGTCTAATCGTTTTCTTTTTATATTGTCATTTTTTTATTATTCTAACTACCGCATGTTATTCTTTTTAATAAGTATCTAAGGTTTGAAATAAAAATCAAAAGCCATTCAAAATACAATGTAGTCCGAATAATACCTAAACATAGTCCGTATTGGCCTAGCCTAAATATCTTGATCAAAGGCACATCTTTAGTCTGAAAGGTTTGTTTTGCAACTTTCGTTACTTCGTTTTGATGAGATTTGAAAGAACACTCCTAAATTATGGTTTGATGACATTTTCACCAACCTTTTTCGAGGAAACACGAATATTAAAATTAAACTTCGTTTAATACTTGCCGAAGAGAATTCATAGAAGTTCTTACATGCTAAGGAAAATTTATAAAACCTAAATATGAATATTTGAATATTTGAATATGTGCATCCACTTGATTTGCAAAAGAAAATGAGAAATGGTTAGCAAAAAAATATTAACAAACTATTATGTAAATAAGATTTTATTGGCTACGGAAGATTCCGTAGCCAATAGTTATTGGCTACGGGTGTCTTCCGTAGCCAATACATTGGCTACGGAAACTTCCGTAGCCAAAAATACTATCCTATTCTATAAATACCCCAACCATTACAATCATATATTCATCCCCAACCATTACAATCATATATTCATTCTCATCATCCAATTCATTCTCCAACAACTCTTCCTCAATTCATCAATTCTAATTTTAAATAATGATAATTTATAGAATTATAATAATAATCTAATTAATTTGTTTAGTAATTACTTCTACAATTAAAAAAGATCATAATGAAGATTTTTTGTTAATTGCAATAAATTAAATTTATTTAATTAATAGAAATAAAATACATTAATTTAATTAATTGAAATAAAATACAGTAATTTATTTAATTGAAATAAAAAAACATTTATTTAATTTGGATATGATTGTAATTTTTTATTTAATTAAAGTATTCGAAATTTGGATTTTTTTTTATAATTTTAAATATTATTGGCAACGGGTTAAATTCCGTTGCCAATAATATTCATTGGCAACGGAATTTAACCCGTTGCCAATAATATTTAAACAGCCACATTAAAAAAAAATCTGCTATTGGCTACGGAAATATTTCGTTGCCAATAGCCATTGGCAACGGAATCATCCGTAGCCAATAATTATTGGCAACGGAATAATCCGTTGCCAATGGCTATTGGCTACGGATTATTTCCGTTGCCAATGGCTATTGGCAACGGAAACATCCGTAGCCAATAACAAAAGGGTATTTTGGTCTTCTATTATTGGCTACGGAAGATTCCGTAGCCAATAGCCATTGGCAACGGCCACCCGTTGCCAAAAGTCATTAGCAACGAGGGTATCGGCAACGGCTATTGGCAACGGCCTTCCGTTGCCAATAGCTATTGGCAACGGAAAAATGGGTTATTGGCTACGAAATCTTCCGTAGCCAATAACCCATTTTCTTGTAGTGTCAAACCTCTCTTGTAACGACTAACAATTTCGGCTTAGATTTTATGAACAGGAGAGCATGCTACGAGAAATTCCTCCAATTATTATGTTAAATCAAATCCAGGACAAAAGTTTCAATATCTTGAAACAGTGTTTCTTCATTTTAAGTCTGAAACAACTTGAGACTAATGCCAGCAATCAATTTCTTGCTTTCATTAGGATTCGCCGTTCTATTTGGCTTGTTATATAGCAATGAAACGGATTCTGGGCTCGGCTACCAGTTGCGATAAGTACATACATGATGAAAATTATTCTTCCATATGTATTCTTTGCATAAGTACATACGTGAGAAGTATAGTAGATCGTAATTGAATTTGATAATCTGCAACAATCTCTTCCTAAGGAAGGGATTCTTATCCTATTCTTTTGAATACTCTTTCAACTCTGCCCTTTATCTAACCAAGAGTCCTCTATTTTAAACGTGGACTAAAGTAACATGAAACAAACATGCATACAAAAGGGATTGACAAGCAACGTATGCTTCTTAGAATGCCAAGGGAGGAATCTGCGTTTACAAACGTCACAAGTAATGCATATATGCCTTATTAAGGCTGCAAGTGATGAATATGCTTTCTTTGAAATTTTAAAGGGAGACCTCAAAAATACAATAAATACCATACTTCCAGCTAACAAAAAATCCGAAGTTGCTTAATAACCGCATGTACATAATTCATTGCAAAACATTCCAGTCTGTCCTTTCTTTATGCCTTATCATTGTAAGCGATAAAGTTGATTTTCATCTGATACGCCACATCCCACAAGGTTAGATCTACTTACACGATCTTGGTCGTATGATCTTTGTTATCAGTGCAATACCCTGTTTTTAGTTTTCTACATTAGTGGATTTGAAAGAAACTTTCCCATTCCTTTCAAACCGCTACTGTTAAAAGAGGGTAGAACCAAAATTACATTATATATGTCTTCTAGTAGCTACCGAGTACATTGCATAAGCCCTCCTGTGTTAATTTTAACTGCCCCCTGTGAACCCCAGTATATTTTTTAAGGATTTATTATTTATTTTCATTTGATTCATGTATAAGGTATGGCGGGGATCGCAGTGACGCAGTATCATTTCTCCTCAACAACTTCTCAACCTGGCTGCAACATGAGGTAACCCTGCTGGGAGGACTTGGACCAGAAGTTGTGCATATCGTTGATGAGCTTCGGCAATTGAGAGCATTCCTTAGAGCTGCTGATTCTAAAGAACATGATGATCCCCAGCTCAATGAATGGATGAGTCAAGTACGCGAAATAGCTTATGACGTCAAAGATGTTCTTGACCAACATAAGCTCTTGTTTATAAATCGTGGTACAAATGGATTCAGAGCGCGAATCAAGAAGATATGCGGTTTGATAAACAGTTTAAAGTCTCGTCACCAAATTGCTTCACAAATACAAACAATTAAGTCAAGAGTCGGAAATGCTTCCCAGAGTTATCAAAGATACAGGGACATGTATCCCATCATGGATCAAGGGGAGACGTGCTACGATGGTCGAGGGGATGCACTTTATTAGAAGACGCAGTTGTCTTTGGCATAGAAAAAACAATGAAACAACTTATTGAGTGGCTAAAATCTACTGAAGTTGGACACAAAGTCATTTCGGTAGTAGGCATGAGAGGGATGGGTAACACCACCTTCGTTAAAAAGATTTACGATGATAAATCATTGAAGGTTGATTATGATCACCACGCATGGATTACTGTTTCAGAGTCATACAAGATTCAAGATCTCTTGGCAAGGATGATAAAGTTACTCCTTGATGAAGTAAAGCAACCAATGCCTCAGCGACTGGAGTCTATAAATGCCGATGAAATGAGAGAGTTTATCTGGAGAATAGATGCCTGGGAAGCAATCAAATATGCATTTCCAAGCAGCACGATCAAAAGTCAAGGCTGCATTATCATCACCACACGCTTTATTAGCATTGCAAACTCTATCGGTTATGATGCCAAAAGCCATGTTTACAATATAGCACCTTTAACTGCTGAAGATTCAAAACTCTTGTTCTACAAAAAGGCATTTCCCAAGAACTCATGCCCTCTGTTACCATAGAGAAGGAGATAGCTCCTCAAAATCTCACTGGCTAATATGTATCGAAAGCGATTCTAGATTTACTTACTGAAAGGCTCTTCATCACGAGATGTTCAACGTCTTATTCGGTGATTTTTTTTTGTTCCACAATCACACGTAAAGGAATAGTTCTATCATCCGTTGACCGACTGCGAGTAAAAATGTGTATCTGAATTTAGTGGAAGTCAAACCATACAGTGTTAGCCCAATAAAATAGAACAGTTTTCCAGCTTCACATGAAGATGATCTCCATCAAGCAAAGAATGTAAATCTTTTCCACAAGCTTTCTTTCATTCTGGACTAACGCGGGTTGGGTATTCAGAGCAGCTCTGTCCACATGGCATAGTTCTTGGTAACGAACTAAATCCACAGAGTTCATGAATGCTTCAAGAATATAATAGAGCCACTCAACTTAAGTCCGTAGAAGACTTTTTATCTGTTGGAATTATAAAGAAGAAATATGACAAAATGACATCCGATCCAATGCTCATCCATCAAATATTTGGAAGAAAACATCATAATCAGCATAATCAAAAAAACCTTAGACTCAACCAATTAAGATAGAAGCACATAGACTCGTAGCCAACTCGGTGCCACGTGGAACATGCAGAACCACAATTTCAGAAAAAGCTCGACAACACATACACTCATTTAATGAGTTCCAAGTGATTCTACAAAATACAGTCGGAACGGGGGGACTCCTGATGATGCATAATCGGCCCCACCCTCGGAGAGGGGCAGAAAAATGGATACCCTATAAAAATTATCTACTGTCTTGCGGGAAAATACGTAAAAGTTGCGACCACCTTCGCCCGGATAGAGACCGACGGTTTGGACCCTGGAGTAGGTACCCCCAAGTTACGACTAGAAAACACCCACCAGGCGCTGGTAATGCTCTACTAAGATTATTTGTATATCGGCTCAGTTACCAACTGCAAATGCAATATCAGGCCTAGTACAAGTCATGCAATACATTAAGCTTCCTATTGCACTAGCATATTGGTTTTGGAATAAGGCTCTCCCATCATTTGGTATTAATTTAGTACTAGAGTCGAATGGAGTACTAGCTAGTGTACAATCAAAATGATTAAATTTTCTCAATACTTTTTCAATGTAATGAGACTATGATAACATGATACCTTCATTACTTCTAATTTTTTTAATCCCTAAAATAACATCACCAATTCCTTGATCTTTCATATCAAATGTTTCACATAGAAACTTTTTAGTATTATTGATTTGATCGAGCTCAGAACCAAGATAAGCATATCATCAACATATAAACAAATAATAACACATTTATTATTTTTAAATTTACTATAAACACAATTATTAGATTCATGGATTTTGAATCTATTTGACAAAACAGCCATGTCAAATCTTTCATGCCATTGTTTTGGTGCTTGTTTAAGTCCGTACAAGGATTTAACAAGTTTACACACTTTATGATTGTATCCTTTCACAACAAAGCCTTCAGGTTGTTGCATATAAATTTATTCTTTTAACTCACCATTAAATAATGCAGTTTTGACATCCATTTAATAAATTTCGAATTTAAATATGGAGGTCAGGGATATTAAAATCCTAATTGTAGCAATTCTAGTCACTGGATCATAAGTTTCGAAATAATCAAGTCCTTCTTTTTGAGTGAAGCCTTTTGCAACTAATCTTGCTTTAAACTTCTCAACGTTTCCATCAACTTTTATTTACTTTTTGAAAATCCACTTACATCGTAATGGATATATGGAACAAGAGTAAAGGATACTTTCCTAATTGATCCTTGGCAAAATTCTCACCAACATTTTGTCCAGAAGCCAAACGACTTACATGATGAATTTGCATTTTTCATATGCGTGAGACGTCCCAGGATCGATCCCTGTAAAATGAGCTCAGTAGAAATTGCTATCACGACATGGTTGATCACACTTTCAATGAATAAACTTAAGAGTCAGAAATATTGGAACGATCAAGCTCAGCATCTTTTGGATGTATAACTTTCAGCTCCTCCTCCTTCTTGCATTTTTCATATGCGTGAGACGTCCCAGGATCGATCCCTGTAAAATGAGCTCAGTAGAAATTGCTACCACGACATGGTTGATCACACTTTCAATGAATAAACTTAAGAGTCAGAACTATTGGAACGATCAAGCTCAGCATCTTTTGGATGTATAACTTTCAGCTCCTCCTCCTTCTTGCCCATTTCCTTTCTAAGCTCTAAGCGCTCCTTCTCATGTAGTTAGAAAAGCTCCATGCTCAAAATACACACACATTTCAAGCATAAACTCTTTCCACCGACATTGGATAAAACCGCAACGAATCAATTTCAACAATAAGCAATTCAGCTTCCCGTTCTTACATAGCAACAAAGTAACACATCGAACCAACAAAACGCGACACTACTTCGACTCATCCACCAACACACACACACATTAACAAAAAGAATACGAAAACTCATGAAACAGAACAACGATTGCATACCAGAAGATTAAGCTGCTTCGATACGCGATCGAGCTCATTCTGCAAAAACAACAACAACAACACGAAAAAACACACTAATCAGAACCTCATAAACAAACTTAATTACACACAAACAATCATTCACATTACCTCTAACTTTTAATCTATCGATTTCCACCTCTAACTTATTCACAAAATTTTGTTGTGAATAGTTTGAAATGTTGTAAATCCTTTGGACATATAGATGTAATCGGAGCCATTTTGAGGTCTCCCAAATTTACTAATCTTATTCTGTTTTTGGATTTTTATTTTTCCTTCTAGTTTTGTGGTTTTTTTATGTTTATTACTTTGAGTAGAATCATTAGTAGACAAATCTGAGATTTATTCAACAATTCGACAATTTTAACTTCTTCATGCATGACGACATTTACTCATTTGCATTTATTAGTTGGGCGATTTCCTCCACAATTGTTACATGCCATGATTGGTGAATTCACATTCATATGCTTCAATTTAGTGCTTATGGCGTCCACTTGTGCAGATAGTTGAGTGATAGTGTCGATCTCGTGAACCCCCAGTGTTCTCTTGCTTGGACCTTGGTCTATATTCCACTTTGAGATGGTCGATGCAATTTTCTCTAGTAAAGCAAACGCATCTTCGTTGGTCCTTTGCATGAATCCTCCCCCTGAGCTAACATCTAATGTATTTTTGCACACAGTGTTCAGCTGGCAGTAAAATTATTGGAGTAGTACCTCGTTCGCGAAGCTGTGTTGTGGACACCACTTCTTCATGCCTTTGAATCGTTCCCATGCTTCAGATAATGACTATGCATCCTTTTGTCGGAAATTAACTATCTCATTTCTCATCTTTGCTCTCTTTGCTGGTGGAAAAAATTGTTGTAAGAATAGTTGTGTCATATGTTCCCATGTTGTGATACTGTTATTTGGTAGTTCATCAGCCACCTTTTAGCTACTCCATTAAGGGAAAATAGAAATAACTTCAATTTCGCTGAATTAGATCTGATTTGAAATACTTTACATGTCCCAATAAAATCTTTGAGATGTCTCATTGGATCTTCAGTAATTCGTTCCTACCCCAAATTGATTACGGGCGATCATAGAGAATATAGCTGACTTGATTGGTTCATGATCTTCTGTAGTAACAATACATGATCAAGTGCCTTCAAATGTTGGGAAAACTTCTTGTCTTGTAGGTCGAATGAAATATCCTCCTTCCAAGGGTTGAACATTATTTCTTTCAGATTGTTGCCCTTGTGGTGTTTCTATTAGTGGATTCCTCTGTCTTCAGTATTTGACATACTTCTTGTTTCTTTCTGGTTATGTTTGCAGATTCTCTCTATCTCAGGATCAAATAGTAGTGGTGTCACGCTGTCTCTTTGTGTCATGCACTACTGCACCTGAAATAATAATGCAAAAGTAGGTGTTTCTCACAGAACAACAATGTTTGTGATCGCTAAAAAAATATATTGTTACTTCCCGGCAACGGCGCCAAAAACTTGATGGGTGTGTTTTGGTGTAAATAGAATAGAATATATTTCAGCACTGAATTGTTACACCTAAATCCCACTATGTTGCAAGTGCACGAATTAAGTAATAATAAAATAGAACGTAAGATTACTTCTTAAGTATCGAATCCCAAGAGAGTAGATATTTGTAATTTAGCGATTATATGTTGAACACTCAATGAATCCGTTTTGTTGGCTTTTTTTGGTTTTATCATTGAAAAATTAAACTAAGACTAAGAACTATGAATTACCTAACTAACTAATAACTATAAATCAAAACTGAATGCTTAAATATATTTAACTAACTAGAGATTGCAGTTGGAGATATTTCTAAAGAACTAAGATTAAGCTATCTAACTAACTAGAACATAATTTATTTGATTGATTGGTTGATTGGTTGCTATGCAAGATGATATTTATTGAAGGTTGTTTTGTTTTCGCATTGATGTGGCAAATTAGCCACATTTCGATGGAGTAAAGAATCCTCTAATCCATAACGATGTCAAGCCGTTAAGCATTTTCCCCTCGCTAGAAGTTTACCATGTCATAGGATCCATACAGTATTTTGGAAGTAAATTAGAGTTACCAACTACGATCTAGACTCCACGAACATGTTAATAATCGAAGGTCTAAAGATTTATCTGCCTGATCTACTATGCTTGTGTTGCATTAACAATCTCTTATGCATAATTCAACATAATACGAGGTTATTCAATGTCACTACTTTTCTGTCAGAGAAACACGTGCATCAGTTAAACCTAGTAGCATAAGCAACAAATAATATCCAACAAAATAAAATCATCAATAAACATAATTAAAACATAGGTTCAAGGTGCCTCCATATGAGATCAACTACATCCTCCCTCAGATACTGAGAGGATTAGCTACTCATAGTCATATTCAAATCACAACAATTCATCATAGACTATTCAAGTAAGGAAAAGAAAAGATTAAACTCCCGATCTCCCTGCTGCTTTCCTCTACTCTGATTGTTGACTTCTTTAGTTCACCTTCCTCCTTCAACTATGACTGTGGTGCTACGAACAGTAGGATTTATGCTCTTCTATAACCCTAGGATGCTCTCTAACTCTTTTTAGTGGTGTTTTGTGCTCTGAAAATGGATACCCTAGCTGCAGAATGTAGCCTCATTTTTATAGTTTTTCTTGGTCATGGGCTTCGTTTTAGGATTTCTGGCATCGGTCCAATTTTTTGTCTGATCGAGTGTCAGGCGCGCGATGCATTGCTGATCGCGCGACTCCCTGTTTCTTCATCTTTCTTGTGCGATCGCCTTCTGCTTGCCATGCATTCTATTTCGTAGTTCCTTTAGTAGCGCAGTTGGCAGTGTCGTAACTTTATTCCCCTTTGTTACTAAAAAGTGTCAAAATCCTCCATAAAAGCATCGTTTTGATCCGACTCAACGCAAACTACAAAAATAATGAAATGACACTAAAACAAGTAATATTGCCACAAAGATTGTACAAAAGACTAAGAAATCAGGTGGTGCTTAATTCACTATAATTTTCCTCCTATCAAATACCCCAAAACTTAAACCTTTGCTCGTCCCAAGCAAGACTCTAAACAAAAGAATTCAAATTCTAATAATAACAACATGCTCAAATCAGGATTTCGTCTCAGAATGTCACCTTCAATTGTAAATCAAAATAATATGAATCATGGCTATCAAGTCATCGCACACCAAGGTTAATCAAGTTATCACAAATATTTCATCATGCAAAGTGGTGTGCTCATGTATCACAAGAATAGAATACATGACTTTCATATAAATCTCATAAGATCAAGAAATTTCACATATAGTTATTCCTCTCTAATGCTGAAATCGAGCGTACTATATATGTGTTCTAAATTTATCTCAATACACACTCTATCGCAAATACGAGCTCAAGTAATATAAAATGGAAATTAAAGATTACTGCTCAAGTATCGAATCCCACGAGGACTACGATTCAATAACACACTTGATTGTTTTGCCAATTCTATCACTAATACTGTCACGTTTGAATATTTTTATCTGAATTAAACTAAGGATTATTAAACTAAAGTACTAAACTAACTACTTTACCTACTTCTAACTACTAAACTTAATTGAATTGTTTTCATTGGATTGGTTTAGGACTTTGATGAATAGATAGCTTAGAGATTCAGGTTCATTTGATATCTACTATGCTCTTACAGATGTGTTGACTTCCTTAACTGATATTTATGTTAACAACTTCTTTTGATGTCGCAAGGGGACATGGGATGACGTTAGTAGCCCACACACTCATAGTTTTATTTATCCACAAAATATGCTATGTAGTTACGCTAGTTACCTCCCACAACTTAGGATCAGTATTATGTTGATCATGCATAATAAGGTATTGAGCACAAGATAAACAAATAAATAAACATAAAACAATCAACCAATAGAAATCAATTCATAAGAATTCACATAGTTTCGTATCCAATTACTTTCTAACTCTAGCATAAAGGACTTAGCCACTTATCATTTCAAATAGCAGATTTCACAGCATAATTAACAGGTGGAAATAAATAAAGATTGAAGAAGAAATGTCTTGTTGAATAATTCTATAGTCATAAAGGTAAGGCTATTTAGGTTGACGTTGAGAAGTGCTTGATAGATTGGGGCATTGATAATTGAATACGAATACAGTAGACACTGCTTCATCGAATGATGGGGGTGTGGCTTACTTGAGGGAGAGATATACGGCTAGAAGACATGGAACCATGCTTGAGGAAGAGTACGTGCACGTCCGGTGTGTGGCATATATCATCAATCTTGTTGTGCAAGATGAGATGAAGAGCAATGAAGCGATGTCATGTATCTCACGTATCAGAGGTGCCATAAAACACGTTAGGAGTTCATCGGGTACGCGGTTGAGAGACAAGGGGTTCAAAGTAAGAGGTTGGTATGCTTGGATGTCCCAACTAGGTGGAATTCAACTTACTTGATGTTGGATACGACAATAGCTCTTAAGCTTACATTTGATGCCTACGAGTATCTTGACTCCGAGTATTTCTTGATTGAAGGTGGTGTTCCATGCAATCTAGATTGGGAACAGGCCACGACCTTCATGAAATTTCTAGAACCATTCTACATCTTGACCAACCGTGTCTCGCAGTCTCGGGATATTTATATGTTACATCCAACACTGTCTTCAAGGAAATATGTCCAATCCATACTCCTATTAACAAGTACGCGAAAGGGGAACCGAGGGGTCGATTGACTATCATGGCACATGCAATGAGAGAGAAATTTGATAAATATTGGGGGATAAATTGAATATGAACAAGACTTTGTATTATGACTTTCTTCTTCATCCACGTCCTAAATAGGTGTAGTTGGATTACCATTGGAGGTGATGTATTTTGCAGATCTTGAGAAGCCGCCTCCAAAAAAGCCACAGGTTTGACAAATGCAATTTGTGTTGGCTTCGATGCTTTATTCAATGAGTACTAGTGATTTTACAGTGGTTCTTCTCCTTCCGCTCAAGGTGTTGGCATATCTAGCACACGTGTGGATGGCTCTTCTACATTGGCATATCTGACTTTGTGACTAGAAAGTTGCTCTGAATTAAACTTGATAGTTTGTATACGGATACTTCTTTGCCTAAATACTTGTTCTTACTTGAAAATTTCTCATCTCAAATTGGATTTGAACAAAGATATTGATGAGAATCTTGATGTGTTTAATATGCTTATTCAAATGTTAAGCAACTCAGTGATAAACATATAGATGATTATACTTCTATTATGTTGTTGAAGGCCATTATTGATTCTTACAATGATGTGAAATCTGCTATTAAGTATGGTAGATATGACATTACTCTTGACATTGTTGTGAATGGTTTGAGAAGTAAAGAACTTTCTTTAAAGCATCTAGGGGTGAGAATAATTAGTCTAAAGATTTTGGTGAGGTTATGCATGTGAGTGTGACATATATGAATAGATTACGAAAGGCATGATAATAATAGTAAGAAAACTAATGGTCAAGGAAAGAAGAGGTTCCAAGAATAGAAGTTGTTATAACTATGGTAATCCTAGATGTTTTATCAAGGATTGCAATGATCCCAAGAAAAATGAGCATGCTAATGTAGCTATTAATTTAGGTGATGTTTATATGATGTGTGATCATGTGAATTTGTGTCTAGTTCTATGTTTGAACATAAGTGGTTAGTTGACTCTGGTTGCTCCTACCATATGTCTCCTTTTAGAAATTTTTTTCTAGTTATGACTTTGTGCCATTAGCAAATCATAAGAAGTTCAATGTGTTAGGGATTGGTGATATGTCTTAAACTTTCATGTGGCTTTGTGTTTACCTTGAAAAACGTGAGACATGTGCTTGATCTTTGCCATAATATGCTATCTATTGTTGCTCTTGAGGATGAAGGTTTGGAGGAATGTGGAGAAAAGGGGTTTTAGAGATCTTGAAAAAATCACTTGTTTTGTTTAAGGTTGAAAATGAAATGACTTGTATGTTTGTTGTGCTATACATGTTTTTGACTGTGAATGCTGCAAAAGATGATAAATCTGTTTTATGGCATAACAGGCTTGGGCAAATGAGTAATAAAGGGACCTTAACATTTTGCATAGAGTGGTCATTTTGGTAATGATAATGTGTTCTCTATGCCTTTTTGAGAATCATGTGTTTTAGGTGAACAACATAAGGTTTCATTTTCGCTTTCTGTCTTACCCCAATCAGTGTAAGTGTACTGATGTGCTTGAATATATTCATGTTGATGTGTGGGGTCCTGCTAGTGTATCTACTCATGGTGGTATTTTATGTCCTTAATTGATTATTTTTCTTGAAAGGTCTGGGTTTTTTTGTTGAAGCAAAAGTTTAGGGTTTAGGTTTAGGGTTTAGTGTATCTACTCATAAGGTTTAGGGTTTACACTCATATTTGTTCCTAAACCTGCTAAGTGCTCTGTTGTGGAATGTAAATGGTTATTTCAAGTGAAAGAGGAATCTAAAAATGTTAGATTTAAGGCTACGCTTATTGCTAAATGATTTAATTAAATGAAGGGAATTGAATATGCTCAAATCTTTGCTTATGTGGACAAATTCACTATTGTTAGAATTATGCTTACTTTAGTTACACATTTCAACTGGAAAATGAAACAAATGGATGTGACTACTGCTTTCTGGCATGGTGATCTTAACAAGAAGAGTTATATGAAATAGTCTAATGGATTTATAGATCCTAAGAAGCCTGATCGTGTATATTTGTTGAAGAAGGCTATGTATGGCCTTGAACAGCCACCGAGGTAATGGAACATTAAGTTTGACAAATGCATGCAGTCTTTGAATTTTGTCGAAAGTACTTATGATCATTGCTTGTATTTTAAGAATACTGCTTATGTGCTTATGTCTCTATTGATCATTGATATGTTGATTATCAATTTTTCCCTTAAGTCTATTGTGCATGTGCAAAAATATCTTCGTGAAAATTTTGCAATGAAAGACTTAGGTGGTGCTAAAAGGATTTTAGGCATCAATATTGTGAGGGATATGAATAAATGCACTCTTGTGTTAAACTAGATTTCATATGTTGAAAAAGTTTTGAGTAAATTTAACATGTCTTCTACTAAGACTGAGAATGTGTCGCTTGATTCTCACTTTTTTATTAAGTAAGGATCAATCTTCCAAGATTAAAACTGAAATTGAGAAAATGAAGAGTGTGCCATATGTTAGCGCTATACACTATGTCATGTACTTAGTTTCTGTGAGTTGCTTGAGTAGATACATGTCTAATCTTGGTATGCCTCATGGAATACTTTGAAATGGCTTGTAAGTTATTTGAAATCATCTACGGTTTTTGGTTTGACTTTTTCTAAGTGTCTGATGGTGTGAAGCTTGTTGGCTATGTTGCTTATAATTATGCAAATGATAGGGATAATAGAAAGCCAACTAGCACCCATGTGTTTACCTTTTGTAGTGCTTGCATAATTTGAAAGCCTCAATTACAACGTATTGTTGCTTTGTCTACTACTGAGTCTGAGTAGGTAGCTGCTAATGAAGCTTTCAAGGAAGCTCTTTGGTTAAAGCGTCTTGTGTTTGAAATTGATTTTTAAAACAAGATGTGGTTGTATTTTCTGACAGTCAATTCAGCTGTGAAAGAATCATGTGTCTCATGATAGAACTACACATATTGATGTTAGGTTCCACTTTGTTCGTGACATAGTTGAAAATGGGTTTATTAAGTTAAACAAGATTCCTTCAGAGTTTAATCCTGCTGATATGGTGGGTACTAAGTTTTTGCCTGTTGAAAAGCTTACTTCGTGTTTAAAGATTTTAAACTTTAGCGTAGGATGATCTGTGTGCTATGTGTTTTATTTGTTAGTTACTTGTTTATGTGTTTGCCTATGTGGTGATTACATATTTTGATTTGTGTGGTGAGAAGTTTACTTTAGGTATCCTCCACTATCACTTGCATTTTCTACGTGAACTTGCAAGGGCCTCGACGATGATGAGTCATTCGGTTCCATGTCGTTAGTGCACCATCTTGGACAAAGGTGGAGATTGTTGGTTTATTTGGTTGGTCCAAAAGTCCAATAAAGGCCAACTTCTTGTATTCCCTAATATAGTCTTGTGAACACTGGCTTCCAAGACAAGCTTCTTTGTGTAAGCCACCATATTTTCTATCTTAGTGAGAGAGATGTTGGGAGATAGAGAGAAGAGAGAAAATCGAGTTTTTGTGGGTACTCTTCACCTTTGTGGGTTTTCTTCTTCCCCCTCTTCGCCTAAACACTTAGTTTCTATGTGTCTGTGAGTGAGAGATCTACTTTGTATAGAATGTAAACTACTTAGTGTGGTTTTATTAGTTGGTGCAGTCCTTGAGGTCTTGTTGGTGTACTTGTGAAGAGCGAGAAACCGAGTAGAGGGTTCATGAGCCTAAACGAGCAAGAGAACATACACCCAACGCATATATTTCATTTTCAAATATTAACCTCGATGATTGAATTACCTAGAAAATTTACGTAAGTAAATATGTATATAAATATCTATTTTATATTTAATTATAAATAAATGAGGAAATTGTTACATAATTAATCAATTAGTGAAGTCATGACATCATCATTAGCATGATTAAGATCAGATATTTTGAGGCTAATTAAAAAATTTATGGTGGGACGTGTATGTCAATAATAAATCTCTGATTTCCGCATATAAATAGGTACGCCGCTTACATTCTGCATGCATGTTAATTCTTAGACGTGTACGCGTTCGTTGGTTTTAGTCAATATATAAAAGAGCTACTGTTAGTTGCTGATGTTGTAGCACTTGCGAATTCTTAATTATTTGTTGCTTCTACTAGGTTGCATGAGTTCTGTAATGGTAGTAGTCAATCATGTTACAATAAAGTTGAAGACTGGTGGTTTGGAATACTTTGGATCATTTGGATCATCCTATTTTCTTACACTATTATTCATCTTGATTAGCTAGCTGGCTTCATTATTTTGTATTTTTGTTCATGTAATTTCTTTGTTATCATTTCTATCTAGAAAGCAAGCAAATCCATTTCTGTTAAAACTATATGAAGATGATAGAATGATGAAAAAGACACTAAATATCTGTAAGTAGAAGAAATTGCAAATGTTATAATGTAATGTTGTATAAGAAGACTAAGAAGACATTGGAGTAGCACCATAGTCAGTAACTCTTATCTTGCAAGCCAAAGGATCCACAGCAACAGAAAGATAAACCTTTTGTTACAGAAATTATCATCTAAAAGGCTAATTTACAATGACTGGATTTAAAGAGCAACAGCTCTCAACAAATCTCCCATCCATGCCCCATTTTTTTTCTCCTTTCACCATGTTTTTTTTCTAAAACAATGGAAAGGTAATGCTCCAATTTTGCTATATGAAGAACTCTCTAATAGTCACTTCATTCATGGACGTTTTCGACAAAACATAGAAGTCACTGATCGTACAAGTCTCATCTAAATGGGCCCATCATCAAATCCAGAACCTGGTGCAAGCTCGTTTAGATCAAGAAATCGTCGCTTTTTAACATCATTGACTTCTTGATCTTCACTATCTGCTCGTTTCGGGGATTCCACTTGCTTCTCATTCACCATTCCAGAATTCTCTTCATCAGCCTGACTACTAACGTGCATTTCCTGTTTATCATCATTTTCAGAATCTTCACTGTCCATCAAGAACTCTTCATTATCACTACTAGCATTGTCCAGTTTGGCTACTCCATTGGACTTCTCAGCTCCCATTGGCTCGGTCTCCGAGTCGAACATCTCGTACGTTGCATAATCAATACGATTTCTTGTTGACCTTTTACTTCGCCTTAGACCCGAGTATTCATCAACAGACCCCAATTTCGGTCCCCTCCTGGTGCGACGCGGTATAGATTTGATTTTACGAGGTGCATCACTATCCTCACTTGTATTTAAGCTATCGTCTTCTTCCTCCTCTTCTTCAGGATTTTCTTCATCCCAATTATATTCTTCATCGCCTTCACCTTCCCCTTCTGAGCTACTCGACATTCTTGCTCTCTGTTTCCGTTTTCTCAAGTATTCATCGTCGTAAACAACCTCACCAACTATATCATCATCGCTATTAGAAGCTGCTTCGTTATCTGAGACGGCTTCAACAAATTCTTTCCCTAAATAGCGCTGAGGCCTTTGCCTTCGGCGATTGCTACAGATCAATAGATTAATGAGTTACTTCATAAATTTTATGAGGATACTTGAACAGATGCATTGAAAAAAAAAAGAGAACAAATAAACATTAATACCTGCGATCCAGAGTTTCAGTTTTGTGGTCGGCGTATTCATCATCATCTGACAATTCTGGGGACAATGCACTAAATGAGGCATGTGGAGAATATTGTGAATATTCATGCCATGTTCCATTTGTAGGAACTTCGTCATTCACACGAGGGTCTCTTCTTTCAAAATGTTCTGGTGATGGCATTTTATTCCTACATGAAAGGAAATATAAAAATAGATTTCAGGAAGAAAAAAAATGAACTTCTGAACAAACCCTTATAAGAAAATATAGTTCACAAAGCTTCAGGTTGCTAGTTTCATACTTGTTGACCTTTAATGCATCGTTAATGGAACGATCATAATCATCTGCAGAAAAAAAGGAGCATAATACCATCGTTAGAACTTACCGAATCAGCATCATCAAAATGCAAGTTTGACAATTTAAAAGAGCACAATATTCCTAGGATGCTAAATACCAAGGAGAACCGCATCACTATAATATTAAATAGTATGATCCTACGACTAGAGGGTTTACTCCTCACATTTCAACTTTAAATTATTTCCTTCCATGTTTCTGGTTAAAACACGTTAACCTTTTCTTTATACTGTAATTCAGCTTGTGCCACGATATACAGGGTTTACTATCTCTTTCATTTGATCAAGTAAAAGTTCCAACCATCGAACCAACCATTATTGTCCCATAAATAGAATTAGCAATATTTTTGGTAAAGATACAAATTAACAGAAGATCTCCAGTAAATAGAAGCCAAAATAATCCATCCTGAAAGACATTGTTCTTTGTAATTCAAAAACATTTTTGTTATTTAAAAATTGCAAACTGTGTTGTTGTCTCAAGAAACACAACCGATCCATCCTCGTTAGTCATCGATTAACCAAACGCCTTTGCATATATTATCAAGTGACGTCGTTACAAAGTCTAACCAGGTATGGGTTTTCAATAATCATAATAGCAACAATAGTAATTTTGGTATCCATTTTGAAATACAAATTACCTAATTTAATTTTATATAAGGGCACAATTCATCTCTCAACTGAGAAGTATCACAATGTTAGAAGCCATATTAGGATAAATTTCCAAAAAGAACTAAAATCAGTAGTGGGTGGATTTGAGGCGGATGGAGCATGAATGGAATATGAGACTTTCTAACATTTTTAATTCTGAGGCAATTTGTCGGAAGAACAACTAATGAACTCAAACAAATTACTAAAATCCAAAAAAAGATTTTAACATTGCGTAATCAAAAAGAACTGCCCTGTGCGTACCGAAAGTATAAGTGATACGCTTTCTACGACGGACAGAGCGTCCAGCTGCAAGACCATCCATATCCATCATGCTATTGAGCATAAGTGCTTCCCTATGTTGCTTCTTCAACAGTTTCTCCTTCCTCTGTACAGAACAGGTCTTAGTGAAAACAAGACAAAACTAATAGAGACCGTCTTCTTAAGAGACTGTGACTTGGTTCAAGAAAAAGATTGACAAGGTGCATGGAAGCCAACATCTCCACGTAGAAGACTGAAGTGTAAATTTATTTTATTCCAGGAACAGTAGACCACCTTATGCACCTTCTCAATTTCCGGAAGCATGTCATTTTTCAGTTTCTTCCCAACAGAAACCTCTGTTCTATTTGTACTTGAAATGAGCTTCTCCTGCAAGTAACAAGTTCAAAATTTGTCAACATGACATGAAACTCTGAAAAACAAAAACATTGAGTGAACGATAACTAGTTATCTTCCACTTAAAATATAAAAGTGTTTGGTATAAAGTGATACATCAAGTGTTTTACGATTCACCAATAATCTATAGAGCATTAAAAAAAATCTCGATTAAAATTTTCAGAGGCCTAGTATATCCAATAAAATAAAGCCAGAATGGTTTCCTTTTTCTTTTCTTAGCAGAAGCAGCAGAGATGCACTGAATCTCATTCAAATTTCATTTCTATGCTCAACTCTCGCCGGTCTAGGCTATCTCTAAATTATCACCTAAGTTTACTAATGCACGTAATTCACATGAGGGCAGCCATGGAAAGGATGAAATCTCACGCAAATTTCAATACATTACTATCATACTCAACTCTAATAGATCTAGGCTGTTATTAAATTTTTCCCTAAGTATACAAATCCATGTACTTTGCCAAAGACAATTGCAGATACTAAATTAGCAATATCTCCTATGGGGATGTGTCCCACAAGGACATGATAAATTAACCTTCTGACAAGATAACCTCACAGCAATACATCCTTGCCCTTATGAATAACCTGGTAACACAATCCAAATATACTACGTAGTTGCCTTAAAACCTGCATTGTTATAATATACACCACTTGTATAGCTGCAGCTCTACCTTGAATTGTAAGGGACTCCAGGCTAAGTGGTTAGATTTGAATGAACTAACAATTTGCTAGAGTCAAACCCAAAAATCTTTATAAATTTAGGTGATATTGCTTGGGTATAATACAACAAAAAATTTGTGACTGCTCAAATTCATAAGGTAATCATATGCCTTTATTTCAAGTCTGAAGTCGTCGAGAGCCTCGTTAAATCGCATAATTGCCATTTATCTTATTTGCAGATTAGCAAGGAGGGCGTAATAAGGTTGCGCTAAGTTAGATCTAAAACACACATGGTTGCTACCGTGTTTAAAATTCCTCCACTTACTCTTGTATGTTAAGATTTTCTTAATTCTGATAGTTATTATAATTTTTTGTCCGAATTATGTTACGGAAGTAACCAGACAAAAATCTAGCATTTAATCAAGAAATATCAAATTGTAGTATCAAGAACTGACCAAAGACTTACAGAAACATTCTGAAATTCATCTAAATTGGTTGCAACTGCTTCCCATTGATATGAAGAATAAGGAATTGGTGGGACACTCTTTCCTTTTCCTTTTTTCACCTCATTTTTTCTGATTTCTCGGTACAGTCGATGACCAATGATTGGATCTTCTTCATACCTACAGATAATTAACATGATACTTTCTGAGCTGAGTAGAAAATTACTAGGTAATATATGCATCAAACAAAAATAAACAAGTATCTAGCGCAATTTTATTGGACCTCATTAATCCTTGAGGGCCAAAAATGCCACGAGGGTGAAAAACAAAAGTTGATCTATCACTGCAAAGGAACCGGGGACATATATATTACCAATATGAGATTCCATGAGAATCACCACCACTTCGTACTTTGCGAAATAATGAGAGCTGAACACCTTGTTTTATCGAGTAATCGATATAATTCCTTATGTCTTCTTGCTGCAAAAATGAGACAATGATGCCCAATCTTTCCTTTATTAGCATTGAAGCAAACTCGACATAATTAAAAATCTATAATTGCTAAATCTTATAAAAAAAGGGAAGAAAAGTGGAGTTGACGTAAACAAAACAATGAACAGCCTCTTTAAATCAAAAGAACAATTAATGGCAATTGAGCTGCATCTCCGATAACTTAAAACTTGATTTTTGTTTTAAAATGGGCAAAAAGAAAGGACCCCGGCGTGGCAAGAAAACATTTAGAAAATTTATACCTCAACGCGAATATCACACAATGCCTTCAGAATCACAACTCTAACAGCAGGATCAAGCGCACTGTATGCTTCAATTTCAGCCCTAAACAAAAATATACAAGTTCAAGAAAATGCAAAAATGTGTGCCTCACAAATTCAACAAATTAGCAAAACATATCTCCACTCACCCTTGTGACGCAACAATAGGTAAATCTCCTTCGCCAACCTGCAAATTAAGCACCCAAAAAAATGAATCTACAGATATCTGAAAAGATTGGCCTGCAATGTTTTCAAGCATTCATCATAGACGTTTTTAGGCTGAATAATCAGATTACCCTGTACCACCAATGTCTCAGTTTTCTGCAAAGAACAGTGACCCATGTACTGTGTCCGAGTGCCATTCTGGCTACAGGAGGAATTGCCTATAGAAAAAGCAAAGATAATAAGTAAGCAGGGTGGTGTCACATGTGATGCATAACAGAATATTAGTTTATGTTTCAGAAATATTATAGAAAAATACAAATAAACAAGAACAAGACAAGGCATGCATAAAGAACACAAGGGGGCAGTTACTATGGCCTCAACACTATGAGTTGCTAATGAAGTTCTGATATTGTCAGTTACAGAGACTAGATGTAGTTATGCACGGCAATTGTAGCTGCTTCTTTTGAAAGTGATATTAAAAAAAAAAAAAAAAAACTGCCAAATCTTGCAGACAAGAAATGTTCATCTAGTCACCCAGTCTCAACTGGACCATGCATTAAATGCCAACTTATTTGTAGATATTATTTCCTAGCAAGAATGCTTCATGATACTTCTCCTTCTATAAAGCGATTTTCTTATACATCTTTGGAGTAATTCAAGACCTTAATCAACTTTTTTCTACTTAATAGACATTTTACAATAATGCTTTGAATTTTGAAATAACTGATAATTGCATCTATGAGTGAGTCGTTTGACATCCACCCATCAATGTGCTAACCGTATAACTGGGAAGCATATATAAGACGAAATATCAAACCATTTTAAGAAGCAATTCTTGCTCTACTTGTGCATCAAAACAAAAAACTGTTTGTGCTCCATATTTTGCTTTCTTTTTCGCAAGAGAAGGGATATAATGGCAACTTAATGGAAATTACAAACATCAAGGAAGAATTTAGGAAGGAAAAAAAAGGAACTACTAAAAAGCTGAGAAATAAAATACACTATCACGATAGCACGCTAAAGAGGTCGTGATTGGTATTTGAGGATGACTTTTTTCAAAGGGTATCACTTGCAATTAAATATAATTATATGAACCTCAGTCAATACTCCAAACTCTAACAGAGAGGTAACTGGTGTTCAAATTTATAAATAAATAACTTCACACTGACACACTCCTTGTGCATTATCCAGCAAGGCCCTAAGGAACACTTAAAGTTCCAGACTTTTTTGCAAGTATAACATATCCTCCACCAAAATCCCATTAACTTCACAAAACTGTAAATATTTCCAAAATATAGACGCTGCTTAACCCCAAACATCGAGAAAATACACCAGGAGAAACTGAAAGGAAGAAACCACTTTACTATTCCTAAAGATCGTAAGAATTGGTTTATCAGTGACTAAAGGAATCTCCTAACTTAATCAAAGAAATACAGACCACGTTGACCAAAAACAGCATACCAAAAGAATTGCTCAAATTACTGACACAGTAGCTATTCAAATATACCATGACAAACCATATTTCTCCTAACTTAATCAAAGAAATACAGACCACGTTGACCAAAAACAGCATGCCAAAAGAATTGCTCAAATTACTGACACAGTAGCTATTCAAATATACCATGACAAACCATATTTCTCCTTGAAGTGCCTCAAAGGAGAAATTTCAAATTTAGCAGCCTTGGTGACTTCCACAGAACCCATAAACACGTGCAGAATACACAGTACATTACACATTTTCATTAAAGAGAGAAGCATAAAAGTACTTTCACAAATCGAAATAAATAGCTTCAAAGTTTGAGCACATTTCACAAAAAAGTCGTTCTGCATGTAGGTTCGCTGTACAAAATAGCATAAATGCAAGATAGCTTGCAGTTCAGAAACCGTCTTTTCTAAAATCCGCTAAGCAAGGTATTATGTATAATGTTCGAAGCAGAACAAACTCTAAAAACAATTTGTAAAATTCTGGAAGCCGGCCAGATCAAAATCAAGCAATTCTACCCCCAGAACAAGAAGTCAGGGACAACTCAGCTCACAAAGGAGCAAATGCAACCAACCTTCAAAATCGGCATATGTATATCTGCCAACATACTATTCGGTGTAAGCAAAGCCGTCTCAAACTCCTCTGCCGAAAATTCCACTTTAACATTCAATAAAGGCCTAAAAACCTACAAGTCAACAACAATTAGCCACAAAAAAAAAAAACATATTATTACATAAAGTTAAAATCTTTTTTTTTCGTTTCTAGACCCATTTTGACATACATTGAAGAAATTGAGAATGGAAGCCAACTGCCACATGGACCGTATATTCCAGCGTGGCAACTGCAAAGGCTCCGGCTCTCCGACCAGCTGCGTAACAATCTTACTCGACTGCAACTTCGACTCCATCTCCCCATTCTCCTCCACTTCCTCTTCATAAGAGCCTCCATTCTCCTCATCAGACTCCTCCTTCAACAACCTTGCCGCCAACCTTTCCCTCCTCCCAGCCTTCTTCTTCCTCTTCTTCTTCTCAGCCTCCATCATCTCGGCCTCGGCTTCAGCCGCAGCACGTAACCTCGACACCGCCCTTTGTCGACATGCCCTAGAAGGCCTCTCACTCCTCACCACTTCACTAGTACTATCAACACCACCATTATCCTCCTTAATACTCCCACTCATACCGTGAATCGGGGAAGAGTGATGATCAGACATGGTGGAGGGATCTAGGGTTTAGTTACGTCATGAGATTGCATTGAAGAAACCCATATATACATACATATATATATATATGTTTTCAAAATTGAGAGGGAAAAAAAAGCTGGAATCTTTAGCAAACCAACAACAGAAGTAAAAGAAAGCTGCAACAAGTGAGAATCGGAGAAGAGAATTTTGCTAGTGAAAAATATAACAATAAAGGATGAAAATTAAAAATTGGTAATCAGACATTTTGTGAGTTAATTCGAGTTTTCACTGTGTGTGTTTGTCTGCGAGAGAGAGAGAGAGAGAGAGGGAAGAAATGGAGAAGAGAGGGAAAGTGAAAGGAGAAATTGGGTTTTGTGAATTGTGAGTGAGTGTGATGTGAAAGGTACATACAATTTTGAGGGTTTAGTTTTTAAATATGAAACTGCCTTCTAATTTCTATATGGTATTTAATTTATTAGGAAAAACAAAATTCTGAAATTGGGTTTTACTTTTATTGAAAATTCTAGAGGTGTTTACAATAAATATATGTTTATGAAAACGAATAATTATTGGCCCAAACGAGTTGCAGTCAGCCAAATTGTTATGACTTTTTGAATAGTTTATACAAAGTATAACGAGGTCGGTATACGTAATTATATTAAAGTACTATGGTGTAAATGTAATTATTGTAAAAGTTGTAGTTTTTTTTTTAAATAGTAAAAGTAGTAGTTAAGAGTGTGGTTTTTGGCAGTTTTGGTCCTTTATGTATACTACTCTGCAGTTTTAGTCCTTTATATATACACTGCTCAATTTTAGTCCTTTATGTATACAATGCGCTCAATTTTGGTCCTCCAACCAAATTAATTTTAAAATTTGTTAATAGACGTCGCATGCGAGTCACGTGACGCCTGAAACATGTCCCATTATTATTTTTATTTATGTTTTTAACTTAGAATTTAAGAAAATTTATAGTTTTGTTAACAAAAACGAGAGTGATGACACTTAGGGATAATAGTTTTTGTTAACGAAACTAATTTTTTTTTTAAATTCTAAGTTAAAAACATAAATAAAAATAATAATGGGACCGATTTCAGACGTCACGTGACTCGCATGCGACGTCTATTGACAAATTTTAAAATTAATTTGGCTGGAGGACCAAAATTGAGCGCATTGTATACATAAAGGACTAAAATTGAGCAGTGTATATATAAAGGACTAAAACTGCAGAGTGGTATACATAAAGGACCAAAACTACCAAAAGGCATTAAACGTTCACAGTGTTGTTCAGAATATATTTGAGAGAGAAAAATAGAATATCCAAAAATAACTGAAATCCGGCAAACCAAAAAATAAATAAAAAGAATAAAAATTGGTCCTTGCTGATTTAAGAACCTAAATTATATCCACGTAACGCCGCAAAAGTTAGGTGAAAAAATTTATACTTAAGTTCTTAAACTTTTAAAAAAAAAATATTTTTGACCCTAAATATTTAAAAAAAATTATCTTTTAGTCCCTAAACTTAAAAGTTAGTCTTTTATTATTTTTTAAGTTCTCTAGTCCTAAAATATATATTTCAGTTTCAAGTATTAACCAAAATGATCGAATTACCTAGAAAATTACAAAAGTAAATATGTATATAAAAAAAGATCTAATTGTACCTAATTGAATTTTAATTATAAATTGAATGACAATTTTAACTAATTGATGAGGTAATCCATGACATTCTTAAGAGCATGATTGAAATCAGATTTTTTCTTATTTATTATAAAAAAAATCATGGTGGGACATGAATATTAATTATTGAGGATGGACTGGCTAAGAGATGGGGACTCATGTACTAGATTGTTTTTCAATAAGTATCAAAACTAGGAGGAAAAACAACAGCATTCTGGCAATTCAAGACAATAATGGGAAGCTCATGACTGAGAGAAAGGAAATTGTGGATCACATCTTGGGGTTTTATAAAGATCTCCTACGGAGAGAGCATAAGATCAAAGAGCTAGATAAAACAGTCACAGGACATGAATGACAAAATCAGTAGCAAATGGACCAAGGAAGAAATCAAAAAGGCAGTTTTCCAAATGAATGACAACAAGAGTCCAGGACCTGATGGCATGAATTCCTGTTTCTTCAAAACAAGTTGGAGAATTATAGGGGGGTTGGTGTGTGAAGCTATCATTGAGGTCTACACAACAGGGAAGTTACTTAAACAAATTAATACTACTACACTGTGTTTAATTTCTAAAGTTAACCACCCCACTAAGATTATTGAATTTAAACGTGTAGCTTGTTGCAATGTGATTTACAAAACTATAACTAAAGTTAGTGCTAATAGATTGAAGGGAATGATGCATGACCTTATTTTGCCTAGCCAATCAGCTTTTGTACATGGGAGGGACATCTACCAAAATATTTTTGTGAGGTCCCAAACTCTAAAGTCTCATTTAAGCCCAAATAGGATTTGTGAATTTCTAATTCGAACTTCAATGCTACTTCAGAGAGGCTCACTTAATGGAATCATAATAAAGCTAAACATAAAATTTATTTATTACAGCGGAAGCTTTCAAGTTTATAGGGATTATATTACAATTTCACACCGCACTCAAAACAAAAGCAAGAGACTTAATAATTCATATGATGACACACGATAGTTAGAAGAATTTATTTAACACACTTTCAACTTTTATTTAAAATTCCACACGTCCACGGTAGTTTCTGATCCAGCTGCGTTGTAACACACGCTTACTCTGAGGAATGGCCAGAGAAAACAAAGGGAGAGGTAAATCTTTGGTGACTTAGTGAGATTTTCAGCAACAATAAAATATATAAGGCGTAGATAGAAATATTATATGATATGAAATGTCTGCAAGAGATTAAAATGAACAAGACCAAGAAAAGCAAAAAGTGGAACAAGATAATGAACGTGTGCTTTACATATATCAGGTCCGACCTTATTTCATCCAATATACTACCTTGTACCTCCCTACGAGGAGCGACCTCGCAAATAAATCAAGAGACATGCTCGAGTACATGTCTATCTAGCACGCGGGTTACAGTCAACTCCTAATCGTAAGCGGCGCCTAGATAAATGGGTATCGAGCGAATTTACTTAAACTGGCAACCCTTTGTTGCCCAGCAGTAACTCGACTCAATCCCTGGACCCAACTTCCCAAAGGCGTCCCAATGGGTAAAACAGGTAAACATATAAGCTAGTTAACCGCATAATATCCGTTGCTTTTGAGCTAAATATCCGAACATAGTCCGTTGCTCTTTGCACAGTTCATGAATCAGCAAAAATATATCATATCGAGAAATTGTCCCAACGAGGAATCGGTAAGTGGTTAAAATCAATATGCGAATCCAATAACAAGATACTTGATTTTATGTGATGAAATATTATTGCAAGAAAACCGTTAGATTAAGGTAGTTTGTGATTCGAAAAGAAAGAACCAAAACAATTATGTCCAAGTTCCCCAGGTCGGATGCCAAATGGCTCGAATAAATATTATAACCTCACCTTGTATAATAACTTCTTGCTCGGGATAGTCGACATCGTTTCCTATATAAATTAGATATGTTAATTGATTATATAATTATCTTTTGTTATGGTTTCACATATGTGTTCAATATCATCATCAACATTTAAGTATTATTGGGTCACAGTAATAATAACACAAGAAAATAATATTAACTTCAACTTTATTCTATGTAGTTTAATCGTAGAGTTATTAATTTCCTTAGAAGTATGTGTATGAAACTATTCATAACAACTAGATTTTTATTTAGAGCTATGTAATTAAGTTATAACAATAATAGGTATTTCATCTATAGATAAGATTTATATAACTTATAAAGCTCTTGATATTACTTAATATTACACATATTACGTATCAAGATTCATAAAATTACAAGTACATGAAACTCATGAGATTAGTATAAGATAAAACATAACTACTGAGTTGGTCATTTAAGTTATATGATTAGATCATAATATAGTTGCAACACTTTGAGAGAAATTAAAGAAAAGAGAATTTAAGCATGAGGCATATTTCCTAATCTATGTAAATGAAATAAAATTCACAAATGATGCATATACATGTTAAAACTTATAACTTACATTTGTTCAATTATCTTTAGGGTGCTATTAAGTTATACTGAAGATCAAGATTATTTTTTGAGTGATTATAAATAGGTTAAAATGAAGTAACAAATAGGGTATGTAGATTAAAGTCAAAATCTGCGGCACCTCAAACGAACTTTGTACTTTATCCGAGCTCAGAAATCAATGACTAAATTTGGTTCTATACACAATCAGGAGTATGTGGTTAAAAGGGTTCGAAACAATAATGAGATTTACTATGTTTCTCGGATCTTACAAAAAATTGCACGAAAGTTGTTTTTCAAGAGCAGTTTCGGGAATTTTGCCTTTTCTCAAAAGTTTTGAGTTGAGCAACCCCTCGAATAATTTTTTTATGAATTAGGACTTAAAAGTAAAGAAGTTTTCTGAAGGAACTAAGGAAAGATTCAAAGTGGATTGAGGATTGAAAAATGAACAAGAAAAGCCTACTATTTATAGAAATTTTTTGCACAATTGGGGTGATTAAAATACATAATCAACTTTGTTATTTTATGACATTATGCATGAATGATTCAGCATTTTCAGATGGAGTGAGGTGTCTCAATTTTTTGCCAAACGTATTTATGGTTAGGTTTAGCAAAACTATAAATTTTCCAAAATAAATATTAAACACATTGGTCCCACTTTGGACTTTCTAGCCTACCAATTGGATGTTTTTGTTCTAATAGCTACTATTTAAATACAATCTGATTTGATAAGATAACTAATGATTTTTTTATTGATTAACAAATTGGAAGGACTAAAATGATATTTTTCAAAGCTTTTTTGGGGGGGGGGGGGAAATGAATTTTCCAAAATTTGGAGGGCTAAAATGTAAATGATTTTTTTTTTTTTGAATATTTAGGGGTGTTACAATCCCCCTTCCTTAAAGGAATCTGGCCCCAGATTTCTAACCTAAATTTTCAAAGAGGTATGGATAGTGCTTCATCATATCCTGCTCAGGCTCCCAAGTAGCTTCTTCGATGTGATGGTTCCTCCATAGAACTTTTATGATTGAGATCTTTCGATTCCTGAACTCCTGAAATTTCCTATCGAGAATCTGAATTGGCTACTCCTCGTATGACAGATCACTCTCGAGTTGGATAGTATCAGTTCATCAGGATAATATTTCTTCAACTGAGACACGTGGAACACGTCGTGAATTTTAGTTATATTTGGAGGTAGTATCAATCTATAAGTTAAATTCCCAATTCTTAATGAGACTTCAAAAGGTCCCACATAGCGCGGACTTAGCTTTCCCCCTTTCCCAATTCTCTTAAATCCTTTACGAGATGATAGCTTGAGAAAGACATGATCTCCAACTTTAAATTGTAGGTCCTTCCTTCGTCTATCAGCATAACTCTTTTGTCGATCTGGGGATGCCTTGATGCGCTGCTTAATTAGTTGGACTTTATTAATGGCATCTTGAATAATCTCATGCCTCATAACCCGATGAATTCCATCAGAAAGAGTGCGACGTTCCTCCAAATCCCAATGAATAAGTGATCTGCACTTTCTTCCGTAAAGAGCTTCATATGGAGCCATTTGAATAGAAGCCTGATAACTGTTATTGTAAGCAAACTCTACCAAAGGTAAATGCTTGTCCCAAGCTCCCCCAAAATTGAGTACACATGCTCGCAACATATCTTCCAGAAAACAAATAGTACGTTCAGATTGCCCATCGGTTTGGGGATGGGATGCGGTGCTAAACTTGAGTTTGGTGCTAAACTTAAGTTTGGTGCTAAACTTGAGTTTAGTATCAAGACTTTCTTGTAATTGTTTCCACAGTCTTGACGTAAACTGGGATCCCTATTTGACACAATGCTTACTAGAATCTCATGTAGTCTAATTATCTCTTTTTTTGTAGAGATCAGCCAAAGCCTCCACTTTGTACTGTGTTCCAACTGGTAGGAAATGGGCTGACTTAGTTAGTCTATCTACAATAAACACAAATGCTATCATAGCCTCCTCTAAGAGTTGGAAGACCAGTTACAAAGTCCATGGTGATTTGCTCCCACTTCCACTTAGGTATAGGAAGCGGTTGTAGTTTTCCGGCTCGGTGTTGATGCTCGGCTTTTATCAACTGGCAAGTCATGCATTTCTTTACAAAATCTTCTACATCCTTCTTAAGTCCATTCCACCAATAATGTCTTTTTAGATCTTGATACATTTTAGTACTTGGACCTATGAGCTTCTTCTAATAATAGAGCTCGTAGCTTGTAGGGTATGCATATACGATTTTGATGCATCAACAATTCGAAAGGACCAGTGTGAAAATTGGATTTTTTCTTCGACTCCATCAAAATTCTTTTGTTTCTTAATTTCTTCATCCTCTTCTTGAGCTTTTAGAATTTCGGATTGAAATTCTGGTTGAATAACCAACCCTACTATGCTTGATCGTGATTGATTCACAACACTTTCTCTTGTTACCCATAAGTGGTCTAGCTTAGCTTTTCCACTTAAAGCATCTGCTACCACGTTGGCTTTTCCAGGATGATAGAGAATAGAGCAATCATAATCTTCAAGAAACGCCATCCACCGTCGTTGTCACATATTCAAATCCTTTTGAGTGAATATGTATTTCAAACTTTTATGATTTGTGTATACCTTAAAAGTTGCCCCATACAAGTAGTGTCTCCATTTTGCTAAAGCAAATACAGTTGCTCCCAATTTCAAATCATGAGTGGGGTAGTTTTGCTCACTTTGCTTCAACTTTCTTGAAGCATAAGCAATGACTTTCCCATTTTGCATTAGCACACATATTAAACCATCTTTAGATGCGTTTGTGTAAATTACAAATCCTTTAGAACCTTTAGGAAGAGCTAAGACTGGCACAGAGGTTAATCTTCTTTTTAGTTCTTGAAAGCTCGCCTCACACTTTTCATCCCATTGAAAAGGTTGGTTCTTTTGGGTTAGTCGAGTGAGTGGTGCAGCTAACTTGGAAAAATCCTTAACAAATCTTCGATAATATCCTGCCAAACCCAGAAAGCTACGAATTTCTGTGACATTCTCAGGTTGTTTCCAACTTATTATCGATTCAATTTTTTAAGGATCGACTTCGATTCCTTTTTTGGAGATTACATGCCCCAAGAATGTTACTTCTTCCAACCAAAACTCACATTTACTGAATTTGACATAAAGTTTATTATCTTTTAAAACTTGTAGCACAATTCTTAAATGTTGTGAGTGGTCTTCTTTATTCTTTGAGAATACCAAAATATCATCGATGAAGATAACCACAAACTTATCCAAGTATGGTCGAAAAATTCGATGCATCATATCCATAAAAGCTGCAGGGGCATTCGTAAGTCCAAATGGCATTACCACAAACTCGAAGTGTCCATATCTGGTATTGAACGCAGTCTTGGGGATATCCTCATCTCGGATCTTCAGTTGATAATAACCTTGCCTTAGGTCTAACTTAGAATAAACTTGTGATCCTTGTAACAAATCAAACAACTCATCGATGTGAGGCAGAGGATACTTATTTTTTTATGGTAACACTATTAAGATCGCGATAATCAATGCACTGTCTTAATGATCCATCTTTCTTCTTGATAAACAAGACTGGTGCACCCCATGGAGATGTGCTTGGTCGTCGTATGAATCCTCGTTCCATTAATTCTTGTAACTGTACTTTCAATTCTTTTAGTTCTGCAGGAGCCATACGATACGGAGTTCTTGAAATATGAGTAGTATTTTGGAACAACTCAATTACAAAATCTATCTCTCGATTGGGGGAAAGAGATTGTAATTCTTCAGGAAATACCTCCTGGCATTCCTTGACTATTGTTACATCATGTAGCTTATCTGTATCTTTTGGTTTATTAATTAGATAAGCTATAAACCCATGAGCCCCATCTCGAATGTATCTTTTGGCTTCAACAAACGAGCTGCTACAAATTGTAATGGGCTCAAGAGGATGTTCTTTAGCAATAGTTTTACCAAGCTTTATTTATTTAGTAAAACAATTTACCTCAGCTTGGTACTTGTACAACCAATCCATTCTTAGGATTAAGTCATACCCGTACATTGGGAATTGTATAAGATCAATAGGATATTCAATCCTATCTATCTTGATCGGGCAATTTTTGTACACAATGTCAGTTACTAAACTAGCACCCACTGGGGTTCTTATCTCAATTACGTATGACATGAGTTCATTTTGAATAGATAAGCTCTTAGCAAAAGATAAAGCAATAAAAGAGTGGGTGGCTTCAGGATCGTATAAAACTTTTCCTATTTGGTCAAGTATTAGAATGTTACCTTCAACTAGAGCATTTGGGGCAACCTCTCATTCTCTTGCCTCTAGGGCATATGCCCGAGCTTGGATTTTAGGTTTTCCGGCTTGCCCTGGAGTGACTGGAGCCATACTCGTCCTTTTGAGACAATCCTTGATAAGGTGTTGATCACTGCCACATGCAATGCATTTTTCATGCTTCTTCCAGCATGCTGTTTCGCTATGGTATTGGTTTCCACATAGTGCACAAGGCCTTGTTGAAGATGCATTTGCCTGAGATAAGGGAGCCTGTTGGACTGAATTGGCCGTTTTGGTTGGGGTAATTCGGGGATACTTATTCCCATGAGTAAATTTCCCTCCACTGTGGGATTTTCCATCATTTGCTCGGTTTCTTTTCACCTTATTTTCAATTTTCAAAAGTTCTTTTGTCTCTGCTTCCATACAAAGTGCTTTATCCACCGCTGCCTCATAGGTGGTTAAATCGACTGAAATCACTGCCCAACGAATTTCTAATTTCAATCCTTCGACAAATTTTCTTACCCTTCGTTCTCCATCTCCCAAATAATGCGGCGCGTATTGAATTAATCGAGTAAATTTTGCCTCATATTGAGAGACTTTCATTTGTCCTTGGATTAACTCCAAGAATTCTTTTTCTCAACGAGTTCGCACCACTTGAGGAATATACCTATTATATAATTCTTTGACGAAGCTACCCCAAGTGCGTGGAGTTCCAGCATTCTTCCATCATTGATCCAATATGCGCCACCAGTGACGTTCGACATCCTCAAGGCGAAACGCAACAAAGTTGACTTTCTTTTCTTCAGAGTAATTGGTTACACTAAAGATCTTCTCCATCTCTTCAATCTAAGATTCAGCAATGCTGTCGTCAGGTTCTCCTAAGAACCTAGGAGGTTTAAGGCGAAGGAACCTCTCAAAGAGTTGATCCTTCGAGGGTGAAGCCCTATCGGCAGTAGCTTGCGAAAATTGCATAAGTTGATTTTGCATTAATGCATACATCGGTGGAATAGTTTGGCCATGATCTCGTCACACATGCCATGTTATAGAACAAAAAAAAATCCCTCAATCGTCGACACACAATTATTTAAGAGAAAATTCAAAACTTGCAATCTATCTATACCCCAAAATTATTTTATTATTTAATGAACGACTTTTCAATCTTGGTCATCCGCTCGGTTTTTCACTATGATTTGCACATGACGCGAATGCGTCCAAAAACAAATTCTTTTTTGTTTTTTTCGTAGAATAGTTGTGATTGAAATACATAAATCATTCAAAACCATTATTCTTGTTGTTCAAAAACTCGCAAACAAGTCTATGTACATGGATACTTAGAACCCTAAATTGAGAAGCCTTAAATCATAAAATCAGAACCCTAAATTGAGAAGCCCCAAATTCTAAAGTCGGAACACACATTATCGTCGTTGAAGCACACGTGTGAAACGTGTTTTTAGCCTTCTACCGAGAAGTTGATCAATTGTTTGTTGGTTTCTCGCGTTACTGTAGCTTGCGATTTGGCGCTACATCAAGCTATTAGGCAAACTTTATACCATAAATTATGTAGCCTATGTTTACGAGAGTGCGATTGATTGAAGAAATGATATAGGCATTACTTTAAGGTGAATTCTCGTTGTACTGTAGGTTATAGGATGATATGGAATGATAGAAAAATTGAGTAACATTTTATTTGTATAACAAAGATGCGTGACCATAAATAATTAAATATTAAATATGATCTAAGTTGAAGTGTGATAGTTTAGTTGGCGAAGTGAGTGAGAGTTTGTGGCAGCATGATAGTGTATGGGAAAATCAGTACGATGTAGAAAAATATTATTTAGAGCTTTTTTCTTATTTAGACTATGAAATGGATACCGGATAATGATGTGAATATTCAAGTTGATGATGGAGAAGGGAGAGATGATGATGGGATGGTTGATGCAAATGTAGATTATTTAGAATAAAATAGAGAAAACCTAATGTGGATGGTATATGAGGGAACGGTCTAATATACATTGGGGCACAACTCCCTATGTGTGTGGGGCCCACTTCTCTAGGGGGGGGGAGGGTTGTGCCTTCTTATGTGCACCACAAGTTCCTGTATATGAGGGGTTGATGTCAAAACCGAGTGAAAAAAAATAAAAAAAAATTCGAGTTACGTGTTCCAGCACAAAGCTTTTAAACTTATCTTTTTGTTGATCAATGAACCATCTAATTTTTCATTTTCTTTCTTCAAATTTTATTTATTTTACCAAGTTTCTCTCATGAACTTTCTGCATTCTGTTTCATATGTTTTGTTACGCGGTGAATGCATAAAATAGCATTTCACATGGAAATAATAATCTTACCACTCTCAAACAGAAAAAAGAACTGGTAAGCTCCTCCACCTTACGGTTTTTACAAAATAAGTTACAAGCATGAACCTTTCCTGTCAATTAATTAAAAGGAAAACGTCGCGCTGGATCTGCACAAGGACAGAGTCTCCTGCTTTCAGATTGACCTGTATTCACAGTTGGTCGCCATTTCACTTTGTCCAATAATTATTTTGTTCAAAGTTCAAACGATGAACACGAAATGTCAATTGGTCGAACCATAATTTAGGCTAGAAAGAAACATCCACTTCAACCTGTTTATAACTTTAAACATGATGACACACCACATGCAAGAGTACACTAACAAATACAACCACTTTCTACTGTAAAAACATAAATAAATAAAAAATTAGCTTCTATCTATTGTTGAGAAGAAAGAAAAGGATACTTCACAATCTCCGGTTTTTCTCATAAGCAAAATCAGATGTTGCAAAACTTCAGGTGGCTTACTCAACCCTCAGGTAGAGTTCTAATTATTCAATAAAGTTTTGCACACCTACGTCCTTGCAGTTCATGGAGAAACTATACAATCAGAACACTTGAAAAGCAAAGAACAACACCAAGATTATGACAACGAAAACAAGCTTTCACTTGTAGCTCTAATTAAGTGGAGTAGAATATTTGAACCAAAATCTATAAAGCATGTTAAATTGAGGACATGTTTTTTCCTCACAACCATATAAAAAATAATGCAAGATATAGATAAAATGAAGCTAGAATTCCTGAGCACTATTACAGATCCAGGTAGTCTGTAAGAAAATCCTAAGTGAACAAACTCCTCCCCCTCCCCCCCCCCCCCAACACACACACACACAACCAAAATGGAAAAATTCTACTGCAGCCTTGAAAACCAAAGCATGAAAGTCCAAAAAGAATCATATAACGACCAAGATAAGTGAGACTGTTCTTGTTTATTTCGCCATCATCATACAAGAGCAAAACTTTCTTCTCTGAGGAAAACTGCAAAATGGGAAACTAATGTACCTCTCATATAGTGGTTCCAAAATGCCAATATCTGATCTATACATGACTTCTGTGTATTGGATAGCAATTTGAGAATTGACGGTATTCACTGGTGGATATTGATAACTACCATTGTGATCAACCATGACCTTGATTACAATAGTTTAGAACAGGTGGTTCTTAGTGCTTAACCTTCAACCAGAACCACATGCAACATACCAGAATCAGAAGAATACAGCCTTAGTTCGAAATAGTGTCCTCCATCGGCATTTGGTACGAAGAGCATCAAAATCTAGTTAGAGGTTTCCCTGATTTTTACCCAGAGAGATTTGAGACTTTCCTTCGCAATTAGCACATGTGGACCCCATCTCTTCACCATATATCAGAACTCTTTACAGTATAATTCTGTTCTTTGTATCACAACGTAATTTTTTTTCACAAGTCCAGATTTCATAACTTAGCTCGAAGTCCTGGCAGCAGACAGTGTAGTGCGATTGTGGATCCAAAACTGGACCAGGGTCAACCCTTACCTTGCAGTATATCTAGAAATTGAAATTCCACGTTGAACTAGTTTACAGCTTCATAGAAGAGTACTTGGGGTTGTAGGTGTCCTCTTTCACACATTGTAAGAACGTCAGCCCAATCACCAATCACCTGGTCAAAAAATATAGATTTAGTACATAACAAAAGCAGGGTAGAGGCCACGAGTTCCCACGTCATTTAAAAAAAGATTTAGTACATAACAAAAAACAGGGCAGCGGCTATGGGTTTCCACATCATTAAAAATAAAAGGTACATGACAAAAACAGAGATTTACTCTAACCAAGCAGACAAGTAGGTACATTTACCTTCACAGTTTTGTCATCATACATAATCCACTGTTCATTATCGCGACTATAGGCAAAACAGTGATAGTGCTGTCCATAATAGCAAACCTGAAATTGACGCAGGTAGTAAAGTATATTAGATATGTCTCTTTAAGATTCTGAAAACTTATTTTCACCCGAGTCATCAGTTTTAGAGAATGATACTTCTTATCTATCAGCCGGATGAATATGTATATTTACATCAATCAAGTTACGCATCCAATGCTCACATGACTTGCCCTAAGGTTAATGCAGTATATTGCTATTAAGGAAAATGAACTGTCAGCTGAGAACGTGAAAATAATCCATGGACAATACGCTTTGACTGCTGATTTTGGTTACATATTAAGGTGCTAGATAAAAGAATGAGACTGAAATTGTAGGCACATGCTCAGACTCAAAGTAGCTTGAAGCGATACTGATAAGTATATATACACGTCAAAGAAAACAAAACTGCTATCCACTAAAAGCAAAGCTCTGGGTCCGGACAGAAAAAAAGTAAAAGGTCACACAAAGACCACGTAGGAGAATCACAACTGACTCGAAGTGTGTAATAATTATTAAGAAGACTCGGGTGCTAACTCGCTGAGTACAAACCTCGATAGAAAGACAGGTTTGGCACTGAGCGTGGGAAGAATATCAGGTAGCATAATTTATCAAAGAGAATCACTTCCATAGTGGAAGTGGCAGCAATTACGTTATTAACTTATATCTAGTCAAAAGCACCTATATGAATAATCTCTAAGCCACATTCTTTTTCATTTACTTCTAACAACAAAGCCTGGGATATATTAGATAAAGCAAAATTTCACTTTGTTGACAAGAAAAAATATGGTTTGATATATGGCAAGGAGCATAACGGAATACACAACAAGCAACTAAATTTAGTTTTATTAAATAAAATTGAACATTATAGTAGTCCAATTATCAATTTCAAAGAAAAGTAAAGAAATCAAGGGTGGCTATTAGTTTTAGCAGTTAAAAACTCAGCTAATACCAATTTAATATCCCATGAAACACAGTAATTCATGTCCTTTGTATTTTGTTTTGATATAAAGTAGAGAGTATCGTTCTCTTTTCGGTGGTTTTTGATCCATTTTAAGAAAGAGTTCTGTAAGCGTTTCGTATGATTTCAAGATTCAACATTTAAAGTCTCCTCCCCTTTCTTGCAAGTTTTAGCAGATGACATAAGCAACAAAGATGAATATCGCTAAGAGATGCATACCACTGAAACCAAGCGATGTCTATTTTGTGGATCAAGACCACGGTACAGGACACTGATATCGACATCAGTGGATAAAGCCTCTAATGTAGCTTTTATATCTTGAACACTCTCACAGGTGTTCTGCCATCCCAAGACTAGAATGCAAAGAAGAAAAAGAGAATTAGCATTTAAAGAAAATAGCAGGTTAAACTTTTCAGAATGCACAGAATACATAAACTTGCAAAAGAAGCAAAAAGAAAGAGATGGTAAGAAGATTCCAATTGAATTAGAATACCACCTGTCGTGAAAACGTGTGGTACATTGGAGAGAATGTGGTGAATATAATTAAGCTTCCCACAGCCATTAGTCTCTGGATCACAAGCCAACTGATGATTCATCTCAACCAGGTTCAAGAGCTCGTCGAAGGAGTTCTCTGGGCACATAACCTAAAAGTTAAAAGGTAAATAATCTTGTTAGCAGCATGAATGAATAGACATATACAAACATTCTTCTTAATTTAAAGTGACCTAACCTCTAGCGACAAGACATTATTATAAACACTCTGATCTAGAGACTTACCTTCATTGTTCTGAGAGCACTGGCATTTATGTTATGAAAGAAAGACGTGTACTTAAGATATCTGGACTCCAAGCCACAGTTGTAACAGTTCATTCTCTCAAATATATCCATCCCAAAAATTGAATGTGCAACGCAAGAACCATTGGTACAGTCCCAGGAGCCCGTGCAGTTGTTATCTACAGAATCCGCAACAGACATAACAGGGGTGGGGGTGAAGGACCGATGTAGACAATTAAAGATCACCCCCAGCACTTCAGAAGCATCATTCATCTGACCCTGCAATTGGAAATAGCTTCAGATCTCTTCATGTTGAGAAGATACACACACACACACACACACATATATATATATAAAATATGAGATATATATAGGGAGAGAGCGAGAGACAGCAGATATACATATCCCCACACACACACACGCGCGTATATATATATATATAATGGGGCAGGGAGGGGGGGGGTGTTAAAACCAAGACCACAAAGGGGTAAAGGCATCGCCACATTAGCCGTTGTCGGATTTACCTCCTGGAAGAAATTACTATCAGGGTACAAGTTGCTAAGAGCAACTCTCAGAGAAGTAGGGGCAACAGCTTTTCTTCGGTAATCTGTAGATGATGTGCTCAGAGCAATGAAGATTTCGTATAAAGCACATACAACACAAGGATCACCAACATGAATATGTTCTGATGAAGACCTCTGCAAAAATTGATCTCGGAACCGTCTTAAGTGCCACAATGACTGAGGACAGGAATGAATAGGTCAGGCACACAAAAGATAGTCATCTGAAATAATAACAAATAGGCTCCAGAGCAATTTTGAAGCAATAAAGAACAATATACTTCTAGACACCAACCTGTATTATGACGTTGAGAAAGCAATTATATTCGCCAACTTCATTTTTTAGCCCTGTTCCATACGTATCCACTTCATTAACATCACTTATCTCTCCGTCAAATAGAACACGTGAATCACTGGTTTCTTGCAGCTCCTTATGTACCATTGTTGAAGTCAACAGCAGAGGAGGTTTTTGACGTGCATGGAAGGTGTCTAACAACAAAGCAGTGGACGTATGAGTAACAGTATAAGCATTAAAAAAGATAACAGGACATATAAAGTACATGAATAAGCATGCGTGAAATGAGTAGAATAACTCATCTGCCTGATATGGTCAAAATAATGAGGAAAACTCAGTGGAGAGCAAAAAAGTTTAGTTAATGCGAAGACAAAAAGAAAGTTTCTTTAATCCATCTGCCTTACATCCAGAGTCAGTTTCGGGTCACATCATCAGAGTGAACAGGATTGGGTCAGATTTGTGAAACAGTGACCTTAGGGAATGGATCGAAATGAGTAGAGCATAAAGAAAGTGAACTAGGAAGTTAGTTCTTCAATATGCATGCTACACGAGGATTTATCTCAGCCAGATTTTCTTCACCCAAACTCCAAATGACTTAAAAAAAGGTTAAAAATCTAAAATCCTGTCACCACCCACCTTGAATGTAAAATCACAAATAATATCACAAAAAAATGATACAACAATCACACACCAAGGCTTTGGAGTTTGGCTTTCTCAAGGTCAGCTTGGAACCTTTCTTCGTCGTCCTCCTCGGCCTGAAGCTGCCTAAACGTCTTTGCTCCATTATCTACAATATGCGATCATAAGAATTTCAACCATAACGAGAACTAATCAGGTCCGTATTTGCCATAAAAAGCACAAGCTAAAGTAATCCAAATAACATTAATAATTATAAAAAGGCCTTGAATCTATAATTGATCTATGCATGAATAGCGAACAGAAACTTGCCAAAGCATCCTATATTCTTGGTATCCTAACATCCAACAAAGTAGGGTTGTTGAAGATCAAACACGCTAGGCAATTATATGCAAAACGAGAGCATTATAGAACATACAGGTAGCTATTCAAGAGGAATACAAAGGAAGCACAGCAATCTAGCAGACGGAAAAAGAAAATTAGTGTATACCATCTAAACTCCAATGAAGTACAGTTCACATTAAAAATGATTACTTCACAGCCCATATTGGGCAGTGTAACCATTTGATATTTGTTTGCCATTACTAGCAGTTACATGTATCTGCTAATATTTGTCCAAGGCCAATATCCACTCTCCGGAATGTATCTTACCTAATCACTATATACTGAAAATTTTACAACTTAAAGTACAAAAAGGACCTTCGCCTATCAGATATGAAAGCTTCAATTTGCCAAAATGAAATCTCTCCAAAACCCATTCCGGACCATGGGAAACCCCATTCTGGACCAGAGTAGTTCCTAACCATAACTGAACTATTCACATTCGATTTGCTATGAGGCAGAACAAGGTCCTCTCAAGATGAAGATGTCACACAGATTATCAGCTTATGTATATTGCACATAAAGATACAACTCAATGTGCAGTGTAGCATAATACATTTAACAAAAACAGTTTTTTCATTGTTCAGAAGACTTCTGAAGTGTATGTACCTACCTACGTAGAAGACATGCCGTCAAATAAACATATGTGGAAGTGAAAGTTACCAATAATTGCATAAGTTAAACCATAACTCTTAAATAAGAATAAGCCCTACAATTCGAACTCCACCTTATCAAAATGTTACTGATAATAAACCAACAGCAGGAGGAAGAAAAATAAGTCAGCACACATGCTATCCATTGATCAAATGTACATACCACCATCAACAAGGGGAGTTTGTCCAAGTCTATGCTGACCAGCATCACCATCTTCCTTCTCAGGTGCAAATTGTTGATATGTTCCATCATTCAACTTTGCAGGGCCCTTATTCCGTCTACTCCTCCTTCCTGAACGTCTCTCAGAAAACAAACCATCCTGAGGAACAGCTCCATTTGATAAGCCTGCAAAAATAATTTTGGAGATGTTCACATGTGAGGCAGCACAATTGAAAATGATCGGGTGAATTAGACTTTCAGAGATTGTTACCAGTTCCCACAATAGCCCCATTTGCACTATTCTCTGCCACACCTTCTGTAATGCTATCAAATACATCCTTCTGCACCTATGGTTCCAGAGAGAGGTCATTTTAGGGATCTACTAAAATAGAAAGTACGACTTCTTTTTTCTTGAAAAAGAAAAGATTCATTTGAAAGTTTAACCATGACGTAATGCCATATTCTTACAGTGATACGACAAGATATAAATAGAGAGGAATCTGTAATGGGCAACCTCACCTTCCTATCTGTCCACTGCTCAATGGCATCTTTATCATCATCTTTTTTCCGCAAATAAATATCAGAAATTGCAACTGTTTCTGTCTTCTCTACACTTGTTTTTGAAATTCTTTTAGGTTGGCCAGCAAGATGCTTCTGCTTTGCCTCATTTTCAATTCGTCTTTGGTATTCCAAAGCTTCTTCTAGCTTCCTTTCATCCGCTTCGAGTTCCATTTTGCGCTTGTACTCCTCTTCCTGAAACTGTAAGGTATCTTCATCAACAGTGGGAGCATCATTTTCAGAACCGAGTCCCTCCTCCTCATGTGCACTTGGCAGCAATCTGAAGTAAGATGAACATCAGCCACAATATAGTATCAAAAAGTATGTATAGAGTATGCTTAGGAACCAGAGATATACAAGTCTTCGGTAGTCTGATCATGTGACTCAACACCAACCGCAAACTGCAGAAGCAATACCAGACAAAACAACGATTAAACATTAATTTAAATCTTGAAGTTCATATTTGAGAAAATATAGACTAGTCATTCATACGGCTCAGACCTTTGAATCCTTGTTTTTCCGATTCTCCCTACTCTTTTTCTTATCCTTTGTCCTCTCATGCGCATGTTTTGAATTGTCAACTCCACCACCGACACCCTTTTTGGAATCCAGAGCAAGTTCAGCTAAAAATGCCTCCCTGGCCGCATCAGATTTTTCAGTGGCGTCTTTCTCTGCCAGATCCTCCAAGCTTGCCTGTAAAGGAATAATAACCCATCTGTATCACACATAAGCCAATTGAGGGGTATTTCATGGAAAAGTGTTCCACAAGAAACTAACCCGCAATAATGATTTCACTAAAGGAATTAAAATTGTACGAAAATCGTGGGACGATGCAGGCTCAAGCTTAACCTCCAACTGCCGCATCCCACTAACTATTCTCATGATCCTTGCATCTATTTTGCTGATCTGAATACATGAGATGTGAGATAAGCTGCCAAAAATATACGTACGTAATCTATTAAAAAAAATAAGAAAGTAGAACTTAAGGAGCCAAACCTCAACCGAAACTTGCTCTTTCTGTCTCTGTATTGCAACTTCGATGCAAGAGTCCACCTGATGCAGATAGTCTTTTGTTCTCCAATCATTATCTTCACCTGATTCTAGGTCGCAAAGATGAGATGACACGCCACTATAAGTTTCTTCAAAACCAAATTGGTTGACATTTAGGGACTCTGCATCTTTTAAAACATTTGTTATGGCATCCAACTCAAATCTGTTGCTGATAATGTTAAGTTCATTGTCATTTTCTATGAGTTCTTCTCGCCTTTTTCTGAGGACAGTCTCATAACTTCGACGGACAAAATCAATGGCATGTTCTCTTTTCTTTCCCTCTTCCAAACAGAGATCCTCCACGGCCTGCAATGCCTCCTCATAGCTTAAATGCTCACATTTTCTCTCACACAAACCCTGCAAATGATAAGATTCCTTCTCAAGCAACTGGAGAATCTCTAGACCTTGCTGAGCTTTCTCCTCTCTTACACGCGCCCAGCAGGCCAACTGTTCACCACTGGAGGGGCCAGTAAAAATCCAGGATAATAATGCATCAGCATCAAGAACAACGCCATTATCGTAATTGACATGGGGTGATGTTGATGCACTGGAATCGCAATTGCTAGCATCATCGCATGAGAAGCGAGTGATCTTGCAGGGGAAAAAATGCTCATCAAGAACCAAGGCGGAAGCATCTTCACTAAAATATATCTTCTCCATGACATCAACACCTTTCACCCTAGTGTTTGAATCATCTATAGCGTTACTTTTATCAGAATATCTACTTAATCCGCATGATTGAGATATTTCCTGCAAAAACTTAAGGATTTTCTTAAGCTCTGAAGCACCCAAAAAACAAATGCACAAAGGTGTTTGGTCCAGGTTAGAGTTAAGAAAATGAGATCCACAAGTAAGACCCTGCAACTCCTCAACTGCAAAGTGTATAACTTTGCTAAGGTGACCCGATGCCAGATACTTGTGTTTAATAAGGGCCTGAAAAACAGCACTGATCCTTTCAAGAAGCTTTGCACGCTCAGGGTCATCGGACAAAGGCCAGTTTCCATTAAGTAGACTGTCTCTACCACCTTGATCTCCATCACAGTCCATCCATTCAGCGTCTTCAAACTCCCTACTGTCCTGAATACTTCCATTGCAATTATTACCCATTTTTTTTTGACCAGGTGAAGAATGCCAGTCAAAATCATTGCAGTAGGTGTCAACAAACGACTCTTTTGAATCATCTGTGTCCTGCCTGGGGTATGAATCATCGAGGAAATCAGGAGCTTCAGATTTTGACTGTTTTTCGAGTATCCTAATTGCAGCAGTTAAATCCAAAGGCTTCCAAGAGCAGTTTAAAATCATTTCAGCCCATTCATTCTCCACATTTTGGGGCAGAACTGACTGCATTTTGGGCAATAAACTCCCCATGTGCTCATGAACAACATGTTGCATAAATGAACCAGCCTCGGCAAACTTCTCATTGCAGCGACAGCACATCCAAAATTTCCACACTTTATTTGCTTCGCCAAAAGATAAAGCTTCACTGAGCACCTCACTTGGCGACCCATCTTTCGTTGAACTCAAATGTGCCTTCAGATCTGATATGCTAATTCTTAGAAATTCTTTTTTCCTATCCAAACTCACTGAGCTCCAATATGACTTAACCCAATCCCTCCTCTCATCAGAAGATGCATTTTTCCTCATGCTTCCACTTTTCCTTCTTTCACCTCCTCTCTGGCCAGATCCCAGGCCAGTATCTAACCCCTTACCATCATTATTACCATCCATGTCATTCTCCAAAAGACGGGACTCGGATTTCTGCTGCAAAAGCCGAGCAGCAGCCACCCTCACCTCAATTTCCTTCCTTCGCTCCTCGGGAGTCTTAGTCGCTTTCTTAATTTCGTTTGGCCTCCTTGCCTGAACCAATCTGAGCTCCATGGGATCTTCAGGTACCCTCCTGATTGGAATGAGCCTGAACTTCTCGTCCCCAGTACCGAGATTCTTCATCCAGTTAGAAATAGATGCAATATTAGACTTCTGAATCAAAGAGCGAAGCTCATTTTGAACATGGGCTATTCGAGCATCAGCTGTAGTAATTTTCTGCTGATTCTCTTCCTGCAAGCTCTCCTTGGCAGGGTCGACAGGGTTTTCTATTGCCAAAGCCCTCTCACACTCTAGCACCACCTCCTCATACTCCTTCCCCTCATTGGCCGCCTCAAACATCAAATTAGCGTAAAAATGTCCAAACTCGACTGAATCAGGTGACAAAGCTGCAGCCCTCCTGGCACTCTCGATCGCATTCTTCATATGCCTCTGTTTGGCATTGGGGTCATCAATAATTGTGGCGACCTTGACACATACAGTCCCCTGAACCCGATGAATCAAGGCGGAGTGTGGGGAATTATCGTGTTTGGAGCACAAGTCCTTCATGAGCCTAAGGGCTTTGGTATGATTACCGCGCCGCAGCGAAGTAAGGGCCTTCTCACATTCGTTTTTAATGGAAGAATAAGGAGAAGAGGGTTTCCCAATGATTTCCAAATCAGCAGTAGCACCATCCCATTTCTCCAGTTGTAATTTCGAAGGGGAATCGGGGTTTGAAACACCACCACCACCACCACCACCATCGGCGGCATCAGGCGGCGGAGGCGAGGGTTTGGAGCGAGGAGCGATGTTTCGCTTCTTGTGCCCCATATCAGATTTTAGAACAATTACTTATTGCATGCATAAATCAAGTATAGATAGATACACACAACTCAAGTATAACGATAAATCTATAGATAGATACACGTATAGGCCCTAATATCTATTTTTTTCGCAGAAAATGCAATAAGAGCGAGACTTACTCTGAGTAAAACGATCTGATAAATGAGACCAAGTGTATCTATAGGTGTAAGTATCGATGAACAGTGTGTTTGTGTTTGTCTGTTTGTGTGTGTGTGTGTGTGAGAGAGAGAGAGAGAGAGAGAGAGAGAGAGAGAGAGATAACACACCTAACCAGTCGCGAGTGAGAGAGAAGGGGAAGGAAGATGAATAGAATGAAATAAAAGGGGACTGGTGGGGGTACAATTGGAAATTCACAAACATTTGAGGGTGTTTTGGGTAATTTCCTTTTAATATATTTTTACTTTACTTATCCCAAGGTTAAATTATTTTGGTTTTAGGAATATTCCTTCGAGATTCATTAATTAAGGTATATATATTATATATATGTACCAACAAAAAAATGTGTATCTTCTTTTTGTACGAGGAATTAACAAAATTATACAACTTTTCAGAAAAAAAATGACTGATGATTTTATCGAAACATAATTTCTATAACTATTATTAACCATTATATATGGCATACAACCTCAATATTCGGTTGTCCTATACGAGAATCTCCAAATCTATGCTTATTTTCAACTCATCGATGCATTTCGTCGATTTAGGTCAGGTCTCCTCATTGTTATGGCATGGCTTCTCTTGAAAAGTATTCATACAATTATTACAATAGTATAATTGGAGTCTTGATTTGTAATTAACATCACGAATATTAAAGCTAGTTTAAACAAATGACAATATTTTATTATGGAGGTAAAATAGCATAAAATACTTATGTGTTACTTTTAACAAGTAGAAACATCTATTTCTAATTATCAAAAAAAAAATCCTATTTCGTTTAGTTGGCAAAAACCACCATTTCGTAATTCTATCAATGACAAGATTTATTGCAGCTTCAAGTTTAAGTACACACACAATTTTAATGTGAATCTCTCATGATTTGCACGAATAGAATAGTACCTTACGTTACTTTTGTCTTAATACTACATACTATATAAGTTAGACAAAAGAAACTCTATGTATTTTATAAAATTGACGATAACCAGAATTCACAAAAGCCATTTTTTTTTATTTTCTTCAATCTAACGTTTTAATCACCGTGGGATAAAGAAAAAAATAACATAACGATCTCTTTACATTTGGTAAAGCTCAATACCAAAATATATGTCGAGTGCTAATTATCAAATAACACACAAACTTTTTAATAATTAAAATGACACATGTCTTTCTTCACCTTAGTCCTTAGCGATGACACAATGTAAAAAATAATAGTTCTTTTCTTCTCTAAAGAGAAAAGGAACAAGTCTTAGCGATGACTTGTGAGTGGTCCTTATTTATGATCAAAATAAAGAAAAACTAATATGCATCATCTTGAGAGTCTTTTCTCTTGGGTCCTTTGGAAGTAAATAGAAAGTTGGTTTGGTGTCTGAATAGTACAGCATCATTTCTATAATTTATTACGGTAATTTAACAAATTTAGGTATATGTTGAATCGACCTTACATGGAGAAATGACGTCAAAACTCGCATGCTTACCAAACAAATTAACCCAACTCCAAAGTATTAAATAAATAAAGTCACATGTCAAAGTCTAGCCAATTTCATATATTTAACATTAAAATTGATATATTTTACAAGAGGCAATAACACAAACTATTCATGTGTTATTCTCGATATATATTATGTATTATTTTGATTGGTTATACTAATTGGCAAAAAAATTATGTATTGTTTAGTAAATGGCAAAAAAGGTAATGGCCTCGAGTTTTAAGATGTAAGCACTCAAGATGCGACTTTGGCCTGACTTGCGGTCATTTTGAAAACTTTATCACATGTTCTTCCTTAATGATTCGTAGTTCATACAATCTGAAATTGAAAAAAAAAATGATTATTTTTTTCATATATAATTAACAATAATCACCTCTTTTTTTATATCCTTCAATTTGGCGACTCAATCAGTCCTTGTAACTTGGGAGTTGGGAACATCTAAGGTATAACACATGTATGTCCAACATATGTAACCATATATGACCAACATGTTTCAAAGAGAAGAGTGTAGTGCATTCGGCATGTCTTAAATATTTCCTTATACAACATAATGGTTCATCCATCTACAATCAACGCACGCAATTAAAATTCCAACAACTTGCTAATTATCAGATAACACGGTTTTGCCTAATATCTCTGTTTTACGATTAAAGAGAAAAAGAAAAAAAAATACCAATTTTAAAGAATAGAAATTGATAACACATATTTACAACTTACGAACAATAAACATTTAAACACATATCAATATAGTGATTGCTTGCAGCACGTCATTGCTTTGTGTGAAAAAACTGCATCATGTAATAGTCCGTAGGTAACATAAGTTACATAACTTCGTAGCTATGATACGCCGACACGGATACAACGGCACAGACACGACAACACAAATTCTTAAAAAATCTGACACGACTGCATTTTTTTATATTAAAATAGATTACATATTAACTAAATAGTAGTAAAAGAAATATAAAAGTTACAAGAAACTAACGTGAGATATTTGAAAACTAATTAATATTATTATATTATGACTTAGATTTGATAACTAACCCTGTAAAGAATTGATTTAGAAGGGTATTTGCACTTGCAGTTTGAATTTCCGAAGAAGCACGAACGGCATGGTGGTGGCTCTTTAATTCCTTCTTTTATTTTTTTGAAGTGGTGTGAACGAACAGAAGCACGACCTAAGGTTTTTATCTTTTAATTGATTATTTATTAGGTGTTTAGATTTTAGGATCTCGTTTTTTCACTGTTGTTTTTTAGTTTTGAATTCGTAATTTTGTTTTTACACCAAGAAACTTTAAAAACATTCAATCTAGTCCAAAAGTGTTTGTGGACACTTCCCTCCGCCGTGTTGGATACATGTCGAAATTTAATTTTATTCCGACAATCCATGTTGCGTGTCGAACACATGCCGGGGCCATGTCGGAAGCATGTCGATGTCTAATACGTGTCATGCTGGTGCATGAGTACTATTTTAGAGTGTCGGTGCATCATAACTTCGTAATATTTGCATGTTACCCGTTACATGTGAAGACGGAAGAGAGATTAACTGTTATTCATTTCCCAATTTTCGAACTACGCATATATTTTAAAATTTTCCCAATTCCCACTTATTTTAAGTCATTTCCACTCAACCTTGTCAAAGAAATGAGCTACTCAAATCTTATGCTTTACTCTTTTTTCTAAGAGAACTATTGAATTAATTTAGTAGACGTAGTTTAGAATCTATCCAATTCCAATATACTAATTCCGGGTGTAAAATGACTCCTTCACGACTCCTTTCCTTTATTTTTTAAAATTAAAAATCATTCATTGTTCAATCTATATCAATAGCTACCTCTAAGGTAAGGGAATTTTTCCTAAAAGTTACTTCTCTTAACCGAACAACCAAAATATATAATTCTCACCGATTACAACTGCCTCCCATATCATAGCAATTTTTACTTTACGACAATGGTTTTTAATTCTTGTAATCTCGACTCTCGTTTATCTTTTCCGAAACTGTTAATCCACATCTCGTCGGTAATTTATCTTTTGTTATCATATATTACCGTATTAAAAGATCTCAAATGTGAATGTTACTATCAGAATCATATATCACAAGTAATAATATTCCAATATCACCTTCTTTTTCGTCGACTGGTGTTTTTCTAACCCATGCAAAACTTCGATCCCTATCAAACTCTAAAACCTATTCGCACTTTTTAGCGCAAAACCAATCTTATTATCTTCCCCAAAATAGTCAGGAAAAATTCCTATCATCCTGATTGCAGCAAGGCTTTCAGTATTAACTTGCAGATTAGTTTCCATTTATATTCGCCGCCCATTTCAAAATTTATAATTGTTATACATCTACAAATCATATAATTAAACTTTATTTAACAGGATAAATAACATAACTGAACCCCTCCCCCGCTCTACCTTTGGAGTAGAAACTTTTTGTAACACCTTCCCTGTTTGTACACAAGCAGAAGATAATCATCCCCCAACCCCACAAAACCCCCATAGCAAGAACTTCTGACTTTTCCTTATTCGGCAAACTGAGCCTTTTGTTAAGCATTTGCACACAGACAAAAGTATCCACTATAAAAAAATAAAGACTAACTATAAAGTTCAGATTTATGATGTGGGACACAGTGCCCATCTCAGAGGAAACAACCGTGAATAATATACGAGTCTGTTCTATCAAAAACTACGCTAATTCGATTCATCAAGAAAATGCAAAACAAGCAAAAAATATTTCCCTCTCTTCTTCTTTCCTCCTCTTCCCAACACAGACCAAGTCTAGCCAAATAATGTTAAATATATAATCTAACGAATAGCTGCTAGCTCAAGAAATAACTATACTGGGTTTGATATCTTCTATAGGGTATCAGAATAATGAATAATTATCCAACAAATTAATTTTTATAGAAAGATCACGAGTACCACTTATTCAGTAGTTCCAGGAGGAGAACCGCAGCAGAATCCTTAGCTTTTTTTACGCTTGGCATTGGCTCGCCAATACATTCATCAGTCCAACCTCTATCAGATGTATTAACGCGCACTGCAAATGTAAATCTTTTTGCATGTGCAGGACCACCTTCTTGCACACATCTGCAACAAAAGAAGAGTATATCAATATACAGTATAACAAACAACAACATGAACTTCACTGTGTAATCAAATTTTATAACTTAGCAGGACTCCTTACTGGTATAAAGGCATTGGCCAATTTCTACGCAAGCAGATATCATTCAGGGTTTGCCTGGTAAAAGTTTGACTACCATTCTTTTTCTCTTTGCCATCATCCTTTTCATTTTCAATGGCTTCAGCCATTTCCTTGTCTTTCAAAGCAGCAAGAGCATTTCGGGCAGCCAATTTTTGTGCCATCTTCTTTTGTGGATTGTGGGCAATTCCGACCTGAATGCCATCAACATATACCTCCACAGTAGCCAAATTACCACTTCGAGTGGCTTTGTACTCCAGCCCTTCAGCATGCTGCTGGCATCGTTCTTGTAGCTCTCGGACAGGATGCATTGGTAGTGTTTCTGGGGTAACCATTGGGTTCAATAAGGGTTGGAAGACCTGGGAATGAACACCAACACGAAAACTTAAGACTTGGGAATAACGCTAACATAAAAACTTACAGCTCAAACTTCCCCATTCATCCATCACTGACAGAGGAAGAAATATGTCAAAATATGTAAATTACTATTCATAATGGGCCACATGCATGAATCCAAATTGAACACTAATAAGCTAAATTAATGAATCTTACCTTCCATACAGCTGAAGTATTACATCCATTATCAAGGAAAAGAGCCCCAGCAATTGATTCAACAATATCTCCAAGAACTTTGGGAGCTTTGCAATCACCTAAACCGAAGGAGTTGAACCCTGGTTTAAGAAGCTCATTCTGAACCTCCTTCACAAAATCCCGAATCTGGAAACAGAAGTACAACGTCAAAAGTTATAGAATTCAATCAATAGGTAAACAGACAGAAATGGCAAAGTACCTGTTTCTCAAGGGCACTTGATCCATGACGAAGATGCGTATGAAGGTTATGTTTAACAGCTACACGTGCAAAGTTCTCATTATTCACAGCAGCAGCTCGCAAGTCAGTCAACCTTCCTGGGGGTAAATCTGTATATGTAAAGAATAAGTGCTTTGTAATGAGATGGTCCAGAACAGCATCACCAACAAATTCTAATCGTTGATAACAAGACACTCCAGTAGATGGACGTGATGCATGAGTTATGGCTTCCACCAACAAACCCCGATCACTGAATTTGAAATTCAAGGAACCTTCCAATCCATCAAAATCGATGGTTCTGAGTATATTGTCTGCAACGGTACTCGGCTTAACTGTATAGTTTATCTCCTTCAAATCAAAATCAATAACAATCCCAAACCATCTCATAAGGTGGTTGGCAGCATTCTTTCCACCTTCAACATAATACACTCCTATCAAGGCTTCCACAACATCTGCCAATGTTTTTCCAGAGAGCACACGGTATGAACTTGAGTCACTCTCAAGTTCCCCATCTTCCATCTCATATTCTTCATATTCGTTACTAGAACTCTTTATACTTCCCACGTTGGCATCTGAAGCTACTTCCTGATCGAACAATGATGAGTCAGCATCCTTCGTGTCCTCATCAAAGACAGGAAGTACACCAGGCGCAGCCCATCTAGATGGAGCAAATCGATCGGCCTGGATGAAAGACTGGAGCCCTTTGCTCAGTGCATACTGATATAATACCATGTTGCTTACCATTTGCTGTCTCATCCTAGTGAGTTGACCTTCATGTTTCTGGGGGTACTTTAGAAACAGAAATCTACTTACAACCCACTTGAGATATGCATCTCCTAGGAGCTCAGCCCTTTCATAACAGAAAGTCTCCTGGCAAGAGGCTGCAGTCAAGGCTTCCAAGATCTGCACATTGAAGAAGCAAACATCAGGTACTATTGGATATTATCTTTTCAAAATTAGTACAAGGAATTTCAAACACCTTGGACGGAGGCACAGGATAATTAATAGCATCTTTCAGCTGTACTGCTAGCAGCATGCTTTCGATTCTCCTCATTATCGATGGCAATCTCTGAGCACCCCTAACCAGAGATCCAGGTAGTGGGTGTATGAAACAGAGCTCAGGAGGGAGAAACACATAATATATTTTCTCAGGCGTCTCTTCTGATTCAGCATTATGACCTGTGACAGATTTTCCCAGTCAATGCAATCAAATACGAAATTGACCTAGCCCTTAAAGAATTTAAGAATGAGTTGATTTGTAAAGAGCATACCCTCTGAATGTTCAAATCGTGGAGATAAAAGATTCTTGCAATAGGAAACACCACGGGCTCTAATCAGAGGTTGTTGTTTATACAACAAATTTACCCCATACCTACAATTAAAGAGGAAAATACAGTAACACAAACTTGGTTACAATTTGAGACCAATTTGTATAACGATTGAGGATTTGTAGAAACAGAGCGCAGAATAGTCAAAAGTATCACAAGTGTAAAATAAACTTTTTCTCCAACATCCACAAACTTTTTTTCATCAGTTCACCCCATTTGCATGCTCCATCCCAGACTTTTTCAATATAGCTACCCAAGGAACTCTACCATCATAACAGAAAACCAAATGCACGGACTCCTTGTGAACGCTAAAGGGGGACGAAGATGCAAAAACATATAACAGCAAATTACTAAAAGAAAAAAAAGAAAAACATACTTCTGTTTGTAATAATCGGCATAAGAACTATACTCCAAAGGACCAAGGTAGCCTTCTTTCCTGGGGAATGAATTTTCTGCGGTCATCTCAAAACACACAGAATCAACATAAAACCTCTTTCCAGAATGAGCTGCGGTTACAATACTTCCTACCAGATCTTCTGTTCCAATACAAGAATCAGCCATTACTAATTTCCCATTCTTTATATCAACTTGGTGAGGCCCTTTGCCAGCATCTCGATTAGGTGCTACACCAGATGCTTTTATTACATCAAATTGTGCAACAGCTCCTCTAATTCCATAGGTAGGGTGGCTTTTCTGCTCAAAGGCCATTCCGTGTCTAAGTTTTCCAAATCCGTATTCTCTTCTGTCTCCGCCTAAAGTCCTCTCATTAGTACCAAGGTACACATCTGGTCGAGCTCTCTGAAGAGGATTGCTCCATGCATCAGTCTTTGTAACATTTTCAACTAGAGCCCAGCCTATATCATTTATTGGATCTGCAGTTGTGTTTCCAGACAAAGGAGCAAACAAGTATGCTTTGCTAGGGTCCCACGGAGTGTTGGATGGATCAACATCTACATCCAATACAATGCTCATCAATCGTACATGAAAGCTCTTCAGCAACGTCAACTGTATGAAAACCAGTGTCCCCTCAAGCATCCATATTATCTCAAAAGTTAAAAAGACGATTCATATAACTGATGAAAAAGCGGCTCACCTGAACTTCACTAATTTCAATTGACCCTTTGAAAATAAGTGATGCCTTTGTTATGACTGCTCGAGCAATGAATAAATCCATTGACATTGCCAATACCTGAGCAAGGACAGGATGCACATCAAGAACCCAACTTAGCAATAATGCAAGGCAAAAAGAAAAAAGAGATACCTCGTCATCCAACGGATTGCCAAACAATACTGCAAATTCTGAAACTTGAGTTAAAAGGGGATCTTTTGAGAAGCCACCATTTTCACATCTGACGGAATACATGTATAGAGGAGACAACTTGGAACCTTCACTCCCTTCACCAGACAATATCCATTCTCCCTGCAGAGTAAAGTGTAGATAAGTAACCCTGAGATCTAGACAGCCAATCGATTAAAATTGAACCACAAAAACACCTAAATATCAGCAAATAATAAAGCAACTACAACAGCATAAACAAAATAATCATCTCATCTATTTCACAGCTCATAAGAGAAGCTTAAACGTAAATAGTGATATGCCGTCCCACTTGAAATCTCATCCCTACTTCAAGAGAGTTATTCCCCATTGTGTGTTATTTGGCTTGGGAGATCCTATAACAAGTTAAAAGATTAAGAGCTAAATGTTGCTAAATATGACCAAAAATGTAATCATAACAACTGTGTCTTATGCTACTTTTCAAAATGATGTAACTTGGACGAAAAAGGGTTTTTGATATGCATTGGAGATCTTATGCTAGATTATAAAATTTTGCAATCTTTCTTTCCATTCTATTGGGCAAATATATTAACCTAACTTCTAAACTAACTTACAGCATATGCACAAGTACATGAATACCCTAAATATTTCCTGACCTAGATAGACTAACTAAAGTAGGATTTAAAATTTTCAGACTTGGAGGGACCAAATCAAACACCCAGTTAAGTAATAATTTAGGCACATTTAACACAAAATTACTGTATAAGGAAAATTAAGGAAAATGAAAAGGAGAATTCCCATCTTTGGAACAATAACAACATTGCAAAATCACATGATAGGATCAAAAGTTAGAATTGTAGCCAGGATGTAGCCCATTTCCAGATATCGACTCAACTGCATCAGATTAATTTTCCAAGTGTCATTCCTTGAACAGTATGGAACCTTTGTTTAGTGAGAAAGACAATACCAGTTATTGGAGAATAGCATCTGACCACCATATTTACGTTAATTTAAGAACTTGACTAATGCATTCAAACCTGATAGTGCCACAGATGTATAATATTCACATATCTCAATCACTGTAAGTTACTGTAAGTAAACAATTGTCAGTGGTCACAGGTTCCCTACAAAGTTCATTGAGCGTATCTCCACCATCATCATATATAAATCAACTTCTTTTGGCAAAATATCATGAATCAACGGGAGCGAAAGAGAAATCAATAACAAAATAGTTTACGTGTGGATCTGAAAGAAGAAAGACAAGATTATAAAGTTTAAGTATCATAGTCTAAACCAGATGAAACTAAAAGCCTCGGAGAGGAAGGCATAATACGGACTCCCTATATCGTCTTTATCAACATGAATATATTGCATGCAATGGGACTAAGTAGAGAAGCAATACCAGGTACAAATATAAGCACGCTTAACTAACACTGAGATTTAAATAGTAAGATTTGTATTTGCATGTGTGCTCCCTAACCAACATTGCCCCCCAGATGTGCGAGCTGAATCTAAAACAAATTCATAACTTTCCATCACATGTACTTTGTCTGCAGACCATTTTATGTCGTGTGGGCTACACAGATCATAGGATTCTATTAAGGTACATATATTCTATCCAGCTAGTGAACCCAAAAAGGAACTTGGATGTGCATACTCATTGTGAGGCACTCATGCATGGATGCACATGCACTTCTATATCTTCTTTTACATAAGAACTGTAGCTGAAAAGAATCTTATGGCTAGGCCGGGTGGATAACATTTTCAAAATACAAATACCATGCTGGATCTTTAATTAATAGATCGTAACTTACACTTTCAATCTTGAAGCCACACAAAGTGTTCTATTCTCATCATAAATCAACTAAACCGAAAACAAAAAGAGATGGAGGAACCAACCTGGAGAATGTCTGCAACCCCTTCAGGGTAAAATTCTCTGTGCCTTGCAGTTCCTGGGAGAGGATCACCATCTTCATTTTGTTCAACTTTGTCACCTTCTCCTTCACTTCCCTTGTCTGGTAACAACATGTCAGTAAATGCTCCCATCTCATGCAGCTTTTTGCAGGCAGCCAAACAAACGGCCTGTGAACAACTACTTATCAAATAGATACTCTTGCATAAACTTAGCATATAACTGAAGAGGTGATGCGTGTCATGCCTGTTGTGCAAGACGCATTGACTTGCACCGAGGACCCTCAAGTCTTTCAAATGGAGCATTACAGGGTAGTTGAAGCTTGCACGAATACTCGGTAGTCTTTCCTGGCTCATCATGAGGCTCCATGATAAATTCTGGATGCAGAATAGAGTATCTGCATACAAAATTAATGTTTAAATGGGTGAAGATTACATTGCTTAAACACGTCTTAAAGGAAGTTGAAGGTGAGCATGCACGAGAAGAAAGACTACCTATCACTGGGCAGTTGAGAGCAGTAGAAGTGGATAAGCCCAACAGCAGAATTTAAGCTCACGACAGCACCTGTTGACTCAACCTGATAAACTGAACCAGCTATAGCATCCGCAGAATTTCTGTTGAAGGTATCCTTGAGATGACTAATATCAGTCCTCTCAATCGCTTCTTTCCGCAAAGTCTCTTCGCTGTTCCTAGCATTCCTTAGAAAGGCCACATGGGACAAATTTCCTCTACACATGAATCATTAATCAATAAGTGAGCTGCATAAAGTATCGCTTCGTATAAATAGAAAACTAAGATATGTATTGTCAAAGGTTACCTCTCAACCATTAAGATGTAATCTGATCCAGGCTTTCTGGCTCGACCTCTAGATTGGATGTATGCCAATACAGTTTTTGCCAGATCAAATCGAATGACGACATTACATTGCCGAATATCAAGTCCCTCTTCAGCAACGCTAGTTGCAACTAAAACGGTCACCTGCAAGACAAATAAAATAATGACAATAGCACAACTTTAGGATATATGAAGCAATTACGTGACAATCTTAACATACACGCCCATCTCGGAATCTGGCAATTGTGTCTTGCATTTGAGAAGTTCGCATTTCCTGACTATTATTATGCCCAATCAGACTTGCGGACTTCACAAAACCTAGAGATGGAAGCTCGGCAAATACCTGCAGGTACCACGCCTCAATTGTTGCATAAGGACAATAAGGACCTAAAATTTACCAATAATGTGTTAACTGCACTTTACCTTAGGAAGAACCAAGGCAGCCACAACACGTTCAACAAAGACGATTGCACGAAAATCCTCTGTATACTGATATTTCAGAAGTATTTTAATTAATGATTGCACCTTTGGTGTAACTTTTCCATCGGCAACAGCAGCCCCAGAGATCACATCAATATGTTCCCCACCAGAGACAACTACCAAACACGGACCAGCACACAATACATTCAATTATAATTCAGGGAGTAGCGATATAAAAAATAAAAAGATGCTAATCAATACACAACAATAATGATCTGTGGAATAAGCTATGCTTCATCAAAAACTAAGAAAATGTGCAGGCTGAGCAGCAAAACTCTCCAAGGAGATCCTCTATAAGGGGAAAAGGTATATAAACTCGTAAAGAAAAGGTAAAACAAACATTGAAAACGTTAACAGTTCCGTTCCGCTGGAGTCACTAATTTAAGATAAACTAATTGAACTCTGTACTGGATCAAAAGAAAGCCTGCCAAATCTTCTGCTATGGAAATAGGAATTATCGTTGGTAGCTAGGATATGTAATTACGTCTTTACGTCATCAATCACCAACCCAGGGTCGACAATAATGCACATCAAGTATAATGCCAGAAAAAAAAGAGCATCTGAGCAAGGATCTCCCCATCAAGTCTAAGTGCTAGACAGGGCCAATTAATCAACCAGTCAGAGCAGTTTAATCACTATCCTCTCAATCAGCTATGGTTTGGTCTCATCATTAACAGCTAAAAGAGGCAACCTTCTACTTCTTATGAGATAAAGATTGATCAGATAGACTTATCATGAATATACACACCATGACTGTTGGAAAGTTCCCCCTCCTCTAGCTCGTCAGGCTCATTCCCATCTGCAGCAGCACTGTCCATGTCGGTATCTACCGTATCATTCTCTGAAATGGCACCTTCTGACAGCTGACATTGTAAAAGAGAGACAACTTTGTGCAAGTATGATTCTTGAAACTTAACATCAAGTTGATAGTTTGCCCTTTCATCGTTTTGCAAAGCCGTCAGAAACCCTAGTGCAACCTTAAAAATGTCAAAGAGAACGTGTGAGATATGTGATATCCTGCATTATTAACTTGCTAACATTGCATAGAGTTTCAGGGATTAGGTACTAATTAAACTTGGGAGGAAACAAAATTTGCAGGAGCAATTCTCAAGTGTCAGCAGTACCACAACCGCCGCTAAAAGGAAGAGATGGTTTATGTATTCAATTAGAAGAGCATAACATAGAAGCACATTCATACAAAAGGTTTCTCCACGACATCCGGACATTCAAACCAAGACATATTGAAGCTAGGAGTAAAAAATAACTGATAAAGAAGATGATATGCCACCTTGTAAGCGCACCACTGTCCTAGTTCACCAAGTGCGTAGTTGATGGCTCTTAATTTTTGGATTAAATTAGCAGCACCATCACTTTCTGTGCGTTCAGACACACCATAGACTTGGCGCAACTCTTCTTTAGCTCCAGCATCTCTTGCTCCCATAAATTGCCACTTACTTCTTCTGGAGCTTGACCGAGCTGCATCTTCAACAGTCTGCTCCATCTGTTTTATTTGTTCATGCAGGGAAAATAAGCTAGCAGCTTTATCATACTCCACAACTACTTCTGAAGGCATTGGTACATGTTTTTCCAGTTCTGCACGATCCTTTATAGTACAAACTACTGAATCTAGTTTACTTTCCAGATTACGAATCTTTAAAGCACAATCCACTTGACTTGAAACACCTGTTTTAAGCATGGAGAAAAGACTTTTACTATTTTAACAATTGGTCAATAGGAGAAATTAAAATAGAGGACCCATGCAATGTGCAGAGGCCCAACAGTAAAGATCGCACCAATGAATTTATCTGTAAAATCAGTTGTGAGGCACCCTACAAATAGATTTTTACTACAGTAAAAAGATAGCTAAGCACACAGAGGCATATCAGAAAATACCCTTCAAGTTCACAGGAGATGCAGTCATTCCAAAAACTGATGGCCGCTTCTCCTTCGGTGTTGTGTGGTAGAATTCAGACATTACTAAAGAATAGGGATGCTTCTTCACAGCATGATGACACTCGTCCAGGATAAGGAGGCTTATTGCTTCCATTTTAACTATACTGTGTCTAAGTATGTTGAGAAGAATTTGAGCCGTCATCACTAAGACCTGAGTCAAGCAGCAAAAGATGGGAGGAAACTTGAGCATTCAAGATAACATTTGAATTCCCAAAGTTGATTGGGATAACGTTCAAATGCTAATCAACTTAGTAATTTTATGGGTGAACTGATATTATACTAATGAAAAAATCAAAAAAAAAAAAAAATTCATATACAAGAAACTGTATTAGCTGTGCTTCCTCCAATTTTTATATCTCGCTTTAAAATGAAATTTTCTTTCAAGCAGTCCATTACTAGGACAATGCAAGTCAAATGAATTTTGACAGCCATATTGATTATTATAAACAAACTAGGAGTCGATATATTGATTCTCTAGCAAGCAAACTCTGCAAACAGATTGTAGAAAGAGGTACCGCATTGCTTCCGATATGAGGTACTGATACAGAGTGTGCTTGAATATGATAAGTATCCAGCAATAGGATATAGACATGAAAACTTGCGAGTTTTTATTTCACTACGGTTGTGTTGGCTAATTATCGAAATTTACTCAGTACAACCATCTAGATGTATGCGCTTTCACCCAGAACAACAAAACATATCAAACATGTTACTTTAAAACCGGAGTTGGGGTGGTGTTTCTGATGAAATTCAGTATACAAATTTAAGAGAAGGGAACTAGTGTAAGAACATGGCAGTGCTTTCTCATTTATCATCTTTGACACACTAAATGGGTATGAGATCCTCCATATAAAGATTTATAGCTCCTCTAATCAGAGACGTTTATTTGGTCAAATATTTCTTTCAACAAGAAATAGCAAAAGGCACAAAATCAACAAATTTTGGATCCTGGGAGAGGTTGCTTCAATGCTCCGAATCCTTCACAAAGAAATTAACTATATGGTTGCAACAGCCTCCTGTTGCAAATCAAAAAACTTCCATACATCACTATATAAAAGTTCATATATTCACTTTACTTTTGGACTTCTAATCAAACATCACAATAAGCTATTAATGATTCCTACAAGTATTCGTCAAAAGGCTATGCATTTTGCTTCTTCTACTTTATCATTAGTTTTTGAGGCAAGGCCAACTTATGCCTCAAACCCATTGATTTGATTCTCGACTAGTGAGACTGGCCTTTCCATTCCCAAACCCTTCAGCCTCAAAAAAACAGGGACAAACACAAATCAAGTCTGAAAATTAAAACACATCAACAAGTTGATTCACAATACCATATAGACAATGAATCAAATTGAGCCTTTATATTGAATTTACTTCAACAGTGAAGGTACGAGATTCACGCAATTCTTACTCCAAAGAAGCAAAATATCCTTTCCACGTTAGTTTCCAGAATTTATCTAATGGTACAACCAAGAAATTAAAAAGACTTCCTGGATGACAAAGGTTTGTCATAAGCATAATCATAACGTATAATTAAAGGTTAACAGGTTTGACATCCAAATACCTGCTTACTTTCAAACTCACGCTGCCACCTACGTGCATCCCAAAAATCTTGACCCATTTCACCACAGTAATGCCCAACCTCATAACCTGTTTGTTCACGGATTACTTCCGCTTGCTGCGTTTCATACAGGAAAGTGATTTAGATGAAAATTTGAAAACTGAGGTGTTAAAACTTGACCGATTAACAAGCAAAAAAATACCTGGTAAACAAGCGGAACTTTAGGTACCAAAAAGACAGCCAGCATTTTCCTTTTTTGTTCTTGCAATTGAACGCTGATACTTTTTATAAGGAGAACAGCAATTAATGTTTTTCCAGCCCCTGTTTCAAGAAAAGCAATAGTGTTTCTCTTCTTTGCCTGTTCAAGAACATCTAACTGATACCGTCGAGCTTGCTCCTCCGGATGCTTCTCTTTTGGCTCATCAGCCTTCTTGTCTTCTACGCTTCCATTAGGTTTATTGCTTTTCTGAGTGTAAACCTTTTCGTCTCTATTTCGAGAAGATCCCCAAGAACCCGAGCGGAAGACCAGCTCACTTGTTTCCTTGTCTTTCTCCCAAAACCCCCTTGCTTCTTTAATATCCCTGTCCTTCCGACTACCTGAGTTACATCGTTCTCGTCTTCTAACTTGGTCCCTTGCATGCCCATCCCTCTCCAAGTTATCCCAGCCACGATTTCTTTTCCTGCCAGCAGCCCTATCCCAAGTCCCACCCTCTCTTTTCGGCTCAATTCCTCGAGCTTTCTTGTCGTGCCGCTGATCCGCATCATTGAATCCTCGATTCCTTTTCCCAATGCCATTTTCACCATTCTTGAATCCATTTCCAGAGCCAGGCGTACACTTGCCGTTGTAACTATCATTTGCCAGCCTAGAAACTGAATGTTGATCGTCGACACCGGCTGGCTGAGCTGAGCAGGAATTATCAAATGTGTTGTTGCCGCAGGGAATAACTTTTGGACCAAGCAAACCATTGCTCCCATTCTCCAAGCTATTGAAAACCTGATCAACTCCACCAAAGAAACAAGCATCATCCCGTGGCGGAAGTTTGTTTTCATCAGGAATAGAAGCGGTGGCAGCTAGATCAGCAAAATAGTCATCGCAAGACACGTCCTCGCAGGCATCTAGCCAGTACGAGGCTCTGCCATCGGCAGCAAGAGGAAAAGCATTAGCTGAATCCCCACTCTCTCCATTATTCATTTTGTTTCCCTCCTTTTAAGTACAGTGCTTTTTCTTTTTTCTATTTAAAAGAATCAACAATCAACTAAACAGTAAACAACAACTACAATGAAAACCCTTGGCAGCCAGTTAAGAAGTAAGCGAGATTGCAACTTATTTCTTTCATTTCAACTTCCATTATCAAAAATAAGCATTAAATAATAACTTTCAACACCGTAAATTCCGATTGTGTACTTATAATTACTAATGCAATAACGAAACAAAAAAATGGAAAATTTAAATAAATTGAGAGTGCGAATGCGAATCTAACTGAAAGGGAGTTGGAGTAGGGGAAGAGATAGAAAGAGAGTTAGCAGAAAAGCGTGAAATAGACCGTAGGGAGTACGCTGAGTTGTTTACAGTGTGTGAAATTGTGAATGAATAATGGATCCTTCGAAGATTCTCCACTCCACCGGTCTATCTAACGCCACTCTGCTATCTCTTCTCTTTCTCTTTCTACAAACCCTAATTTCACACCAATCCTCCTCGTCAATTACGTTAAACCGATTTGCAGGAAAAAAAAAATACTGATTTCAGGATTTTGTAACTGATGATTTCAAAAATTAGGGTTTTTGCTAAAATTAAATTTCCCTTATTGAAAAAGTAGGCCAAACTAAAACCCCTTATAATTTGGAAAAGTTGCAAAAAGGTCCTTTCAATAGAAGAAAATCCATGCTACAACAAAAGGGAATCATCTTTTGTGTCATTTGTTACAATGGTAGGGTCCTTTATTTTTGTAAAAAATGAAATGAGAATTTGGTTAACTTTGCTCTCCAAGGCGACTTTAGGCTTGTCATCTTATCAGTTTGAGCATAAACTCAATGTTGGATGAAAAATTCATCGATTTCACCAATATTTGACTTTGTTTAGTTAAAATATGAGTTAGAATTGTGAGAGATTATTTCCTTAAAAGTACAAAGTATATGCATGCAATTCTCAACAATGAGAGTTAATTCTTTTCACAAGAAGAATCAATGTAAAAATAATAGGTAAACACTCTTACATTTTAAATAAGTTGCTTAATGTGATTTACATAATTCATTGTGCATAAAACATATGCACATTGATATCGCATGTGTTTGGTTGCACATACCCATATTCATTCGGCAACTTATTAAATTACAAATTAGGTTGGATTATTTTTGCTTTGAATGCAAATACTCTACCACATAATATGGTATGGGCCCACAAATACTATGATTTGGTTACAAAGCTAGTTACCCACCACGTTAACCGTAAGTTTTCTACTTTACCCTCATATTTACACTCCTTAAATCAGCTCCACAAATTCTAGAACACAAAAGCAAAACAAAGATTTCTACGCTCCTCTCCTAAATCGCCGGTAGCCGCAAAATCTAATTGACGATTAAAATTTTGACTAAATTTTAACCCACAAATCATTGAATTATGTGGCTTCTTACAATTTATGGTAAGTAATTGCAAATCCAATGGTTCATAACTTGTAAGCACTACTCATAGGGTTTACTGTATTTTAAAATGCTTAACTTATATGGGTTCTCTAGTTGTATGCTTAGATTAATGTTATTATATGTGTTGCATTACATAATAGATTTGGAATCATACATTATGAAGTGATTAATTTGGTTCATAAATGATATGTTTGAACATTGGTTTTGGGAATCTGCCATTACTTTGTCACTCTGAACATTGATAGGAATTGAAATTTCAGTTTGCTTGTGTCAAGTTAGTTCTCTTATGTTCGTTGTTGTTATGCACCCATTACATTCTCGGTCTCATTGGAAGTATCGCCCTTGTCGAAATTGTTTGATGAAATGAATTAAGTTTTTTCACGTGCGTTATGAGATCTTTTGTTTCAATTTTGGCAAATCTTGTTATGATTCGTCTACACTTGGCGACATTCACCATCAAGATCTCGAGTTTGATTGCAAACTCCATCAATTATTTTAATCAGATGTCAACTAATAAGGTTACCTATCACGGTTCTATTTTATAATTCCTAATAATTGACTCTACTCTTCTATTACATCTTAAATTACATAGTTTGGTTTATTACCAATTATTGAATTTTAGTTTGTTCTTTGTCCCACAAATAAATAATTTCTTAACCTTTGTAAATGAAGGATGAAGTTTGATGATTACATCAATAAAATAACATAAAAGTGTAGTCATGTTTTGTTGATAACTATCTCATTTGCATGTAATGATATTGTGCTCATTTAAATGTAGCACAAAATGCTACACAATGGTCGACACTACCGGGTGCTTGTTTCCGTCAACTGTGGTCCACATAAGAGGAAATAACTTTATTAAAGCGCTAATAAGGCGTTAATAGCTGGTGGGTGGAAATCGATCAATTCATGAAAGTCTGGTTTTAACAAAGAATTTCAGTATATGCTTAACACGGAGTTTTCCAGAAGTTACTTCAACCCAAATGCACACATTGCATTTAAACTCGCTGCATGAAAATGCGCATTTAAAATCTTATACGACTATTGCATCTTTCACAACTTTTCCCATGTGGACCACTTCACACATACGATCAAAGTTATTGATAAAGATGCATGGCAAAGCTACATTATCGTATGAAATTTTTCCGTCAACTTTGAATTAAATGTTAATTTATTTTGAAACCTTTCACTTTACTAAATATACATTGTTTTAATGCTGATGGTGTTAGTGATTAGTACGTGGATCACGCCCTAACCTTTCTACACGGAGTGAACTGATTATTTTTTTTGATAGTTTACGATGCGGAGAAACCAATATTAATGGGTACGTAACAATATCTCGTGTTAAATCAACGATGATTGTGAAGTTTAATCTTACATGCTTTCTATCAATGAATTCTTTTTTATTCTCTTTATTTATGTAATATCTATATCCATGTTTGGTGCGGGCAGTAAACTATGTGGCCACTAATGCAAATCTTATGTAAATTTGTCTTTATTTATCATTTTTTTTTATTGTGTATAGTTTACCTATTATTTACTGTCATCTGGATATGTGAGTTTATTGAAGGCATTTTACAACTATACCGTTAATTTATTCATATTTTTTACCTGCCAAAAAAGTGGGAGCATCTACATTGCAATTCACCACTATTTCTGCCTCATGATTATAGTAATCCTCATGAGTTTCTTCTTCACTTTCATAAGCTGGCTAAGACTTTTTCGCAAGGCTAAAATCCATATTTATTGACGGGGTTGGCAGAATAATACATCTTTCCAACTATTAAATCCTTTATGAACGTTAGTCAAGATTGTGGAATTGGGGATTTTTGTATCAACAGTTATTGATATCAATTGGAGTTGGTAGTTTAAAGAATCATCCTTTTTCATTAGGGTTTGCATGATAATTTTGGGGAAGTACATTTTTCCTTCAATGCGCACTTGAACTTGTTTGTTGGGTCAATTAATATGAATTATAACATAATTTTCCTGAATTATTGCAAGAGATTACTGTCAATATCTATTTATTAGTTGACCATGCATATTCATTTTGGGCAGGAATAGATGGTAAACTGAGTTTCTTAAGTAATACATACCATATTCATTTTCTTGTGACACAATGGTAAACTGCATTTCTTAAGTATTACATATCATATTCTATAAAGTTTTATTTATCCTTGCATGATAAATAGTTGTTTGTTTTTATTAATTTTTTCACTAGCATGTGCATATGTTATTGCTAATATATCAAACAGTTCAGAAGCACAGTGTCACCCAATACAAAATACCATAATACTTCTTCACCTAAACATGCTAGTTCATAGTGCAATTCCTGGTTGAACCCCCAACATTACTTGATAGATATTGGGTTAACGTTTACAAAGAAACATGAACATAGTGACAACCACGAGCTAATAAGAACTACTCACAAGATGCGTATTTTCCCACGTTATACTTTAAAGTCTATCTTCAACTCTTTGTTATGGATTTCTTGATCTTTAGTACTTTCGTTCACTTGCGATGACGACTCGGCTTCCATGTTCTCTTGAGAATGCTTGATTGATTTATCACTTTCGTACTTGTGTAACCTTGTAGTAGTAGAGGAATTATTATTTTTTGTTTTTGCTCTTGAGCACATTGGAGGGTCGTACCATTCTTTCGCACCGCATCCATTGATCTATTGTAGCAAAATATTATTTACGTTACCATGGTAAAAAATGAAAGCAATAAATTTTCTGCTCTGACTTTTATACAACTAGATCTTTAATTATCATGATTTTCACCTTCATAATATAATGCGGGAGTAAGTGAACTATAACATACCAGGGTCCATATGCACATTATTCTTGTGTTTCGCCTTAGCTCTTTTTATTTTATAATTTTCCTTCAAGAATGGAAATTTTATAGGGAACACTATTTCTTTCTCTTAACCTTTATATCTTGGTGTGTCAAAATCAATGAGAAACCTTGACTATATATAGGTAGAGAGAGGACAGTTTTTTCCGAGGTGAAGTAATTTTACTCTCCATTAGAGTAGGAAAACATTCCCCTTTACCACAATTAAGATAATATATAATCCCTTTAGGAGCTAATTTATTACCTCATAATAGTATATTCACGTATTATCTAAAGTCATATTATTTGTAGAGTCATATTTCATTTATACATATATGGTACATGTACTTAAAAGACTTAAATTCAAGAATCATCTTTTCTAGTCATGATACATGAACTATTGAATCAAAATCCAAGAGTCATAAACTCATAATTCATCTGTTTCATGCACTTTAATTCATGTACTCAATTTAATACACAAGATTCATGAAATTCAAAATGTACCATGTACTTAAGAACTAAAAACTCAAAAGTCACATGGGACAAAATTCTTACGTTCTCCCACTTGATCCTACTTGCGTTGATGAGATAACTTTGATATGCGCATAACATTAGCTTCATTTCTATATAAGTGTGATTACTTTACTATCATAATTCAATAACTTACTAATATGAGTCATGGCGGTAAATATCATTAAAGCGACATCTTCCCTTCCATGTACTACAATACTAGTAAATTACTTAATCATAATCTGTTATGGGAATTTTTGTAACTTCCCTTTAATGTCTTTGCCCTAGACTATTCCTGTTGTCAATAATTCAATTTCTTTCTCACTGGTGTCCGCTTATGCGGCTAATCCAGTCGAGCATCGTCGGACCTTTTTGAAGGGGGGAGGTAGGGCTCTCCCAGCGGTGTTTCTTACATCCACAAGACTCGAACCCGAGACCTTGCTTAAGTGAACTCAAGTCATTTACCACTTGAGCCAACAACATTCGATCTTCATTTCTATTAGTACTTCATGGACTTCATGGTCAACAGGAAATATTAGAAACAAGATTGAGCGCTCATAAATGTCAAAAAGAACAAATACATATAGATCCATAAATATATTAGGATTGCCTACAAGACCCATTCAATATGCATGCTCTTTAAATGCCTTTGGCGTTAACACTTTAGTTAAAAATCTACTATCATAAGCTCAGTCCTAATATGTTCTATAGACGCCGTTTGTTTCTGAACCTCATTTTTCGCGGTCAAATATTTGAGCTGCATATGCTTAGCGTCATTACTATATTTGTCGTGTTTAGAGAACATGATTGATTGATTGTTGCGAAACTATCACAATACAATCTCAACGGCCTCGCTATACTGTCGATAATTCCAAGTCCTCAGATAAAGTTCCGCTACCACAAAGCTTGATTTGTATCCTCAAAGCATGCTACAAATTCTGCTTCTATAGTGGATGTTGCTATAACTCTGTTTGGCACTTTTCCATGATATTGCTCCTCTAGCTAATAGGAACAAGTAACCAAGAGTTGATTTTCGATTGTCAACACATCCAACAAAATCTGAATCAGAATAGCCAATAACCTCCAATTAATCGGACTTTCGATACATTAAAATATAATGTCTCATTCCCATAAGGTATCTTAACACCTTCTTTGCAGCTTTTCAATGCTCCATTCCGGGATTACTTTAATATCTCCCAAGCATACCAACAACAAAGCTAATGTTGTGCATACATCAAACTTCCAACAACAGATGCATATAGAATATTTTCCATTTTATTCTTTTCAAAAGCATTTTTGGACAATCTTTCAGACTTAATTTGTCCCATTTATATATATGAGCTGGTGTAGCTGCACAATTGGACATATTAAATATTTCAAGAACTTTATCGATATAACCTTTTTGAGAGAGCCCTAATATTCCACGTGATCTATCACGACAAATTTCAATTTCAATCACGTAAGATGCTTCTCCTAAATCTTTCATTTCAAAGTTCTTTGAAAGAAATCTTTTAGTTTCATGCATCAAATCGAGATCGCTACTAGCAAGCAAAATATCATCAACATACAAAATTAGGAAAATAAACCTGCTCTCACTGACCTTTAGGTATATGCATCGATCAACGGTGTTTTCTGTAAACCCAAAATTAGTAATGGTATTATGAAACTTGAGATACCATTGTCTTGAAGCCCGTTTCAGTCCATAAATTGATTTTTTTTTAATTTGCAACATATGCTATTTTCCTTCAAGAAAGAAACCCTCAGGTAGATCCATGTAGACCTCTTCATCTAAATTCTCACATCCATTTGGTGTAACTCTAAATCAAAATGGCTACAAGTGTCATTATGATCCGTAAAGAGCCCTTTTTTCGATACAGAAGGGAAGGTCTCATTATAGTCAATGCCTCGTACTTGAGTGAAACCTTTGGCAAGGAGTCTAGCTTTATGACGCGCTCAATGTTGCCATCCATAATGAAATAGGCACAAAAGAATTACTTAACATACTCCTAACCATTTCTATTAGAGTACGATTACGCCTTTCAGCGACACCATTATGTTGAGGCGTTCTAGGCATTGTATACTGAGCACAAATACCACTCTCTTCTAGGAATATAGCAAATGGCCCAGGACATTGTCGCATTCCATCATACATGGGAGAATGGCCAGTGTTTCACATTCTCGATGGGAAATGATGGACTGTTTCACATTCCAAGTTTGTTTCTAATTTGTGACGTTCCAATGATTGTCCGAATTCGCGAGAGGGAATACAAAAAGATTTTTAATGCTTGGTTGGTAAAGAGGACCGGGTAGCTTGTTATGTGTACTAGAATGCTGATAAATCTCGCATCTATATTAGCGAGTTGTTTTTCCTATAATGCACCTTAGGTTACTAATACAACTAATTATGCATTAGTTTTCGCATCAATCGTTTGTAGGTTTCTACGTGTGGTGAGATGATTTTTTAAGATATTGTCTCACCATTTTATTAGGTATCTATTTTAGTTTAATAGTACGTAGAACGTTTTGCTCTTGTTAGATGGAAATCATTGTCGATGGTTAATGACTTGTAAGACGGATTTACGTGATTGTTTTTAAATTTTGTAGTACTAATTTAAGTGTGTTATGTTTATTGGTTGCTAGAAACCTGTTGTAGAAATGAGAATATCACAATGCATTTAGGTGGTAATTATTTCAAAGGCATTTATCAAACAAAATTTTATTCGTTGTCTCAACCAATATTTTTGTTATGAAATTTGGATTAAGTTAAATCTGCTATAAATATTAGCCCGGAAAAGTAGAATATTGACTGACTTGATAAGATGTCCAGATGAGATATATTTTGGAGATTCATAACTTGATGTCCCTCAAATATTTTGCAAGGTTGGACATGCAGAAGGTGCTTGTACCCATTTTAGGTGTTGCAGAAATAAAGTCACAAGTCCATAAATTTTCGAACTATTTGATAATCCTCAAGTCCTGAATTATTATAGAAACGAAAACAGAGAAGAAAGAACTCATTATTATGTAGGCTAGGATTAATCTAGTGCAAGAGAACTCAATATAGTACAACTCCAAGTACGACAATACGTCTCCCATTTTTGCGAAAAACAACTACAAAATACCCCAATCTCTAGGCTACAATACTAAGTTTTTGACACACAAATAAACGATAACAAACATGCAATTTCGTAAGTACTAATTGCTGATTGATCGTAACCTCTAGCGTATGAGGTCAGGGGCGAAGCCAGAATAATATTTAGGGAGTGCAAAATTGTGTTGATTTTTTTTTTTGTAAAATGTATGATAAATAATTAAATATACTAATAATGTTTAATTCACCGAAAAAATTACAACTTCAGTACAAAAACACGTCTTTTGAAAAATAGCAAAACTTGCCTTTTATTTTTAGTACTTGGAATAATTTTTTTTTTCTTCATTCAGATGATTTATGTGCCTAATATACATGATTTTGTCGATTTTTCTTAACCAAAGCATAATTTTCCCTATTATATATAATATTTAATGCATCCCATAAAGTTTTGTTTGTAGCCTCTTCTAGTTAGATATTTTTAATAAGTTATGTTTTTTGGTTACTTGATTTTTGATATTGTTAATGCAGCATTCAACAAATTATCCGTTGCTTTAGTTACAATATCTTGCTCACGAATTTCACTCGTTCAATACATACACTTTTGTGAAAAAATAAAGCATATCTAAATGAACTACATGTACAAATAATATATTTATAAATTAATTTTAACTTTGCTATCAAAATGTTATACAATATAATTAAGAAATATAGAAGCTTCATTTATTATTACAATACCACAACACAACTCACGATAGAGGAAAATTATATTGGATCATATTTTCCTACTTATTTTCTTTTTGTTTAATGATTTGTATGATCTAAGAGTACCACAAGTACTTACTACACTTACAAATTGTGGTAGTAAAATGTGGGCCAACAACAACTAAACAACTAAGTGGTGGACCAAAACCCAAAGGGTGTAAAACCTAATAGAACTTCCCTTCTAGCGAAAATATAACCCCAAAACCATCTACTGCCTTAAAAAAGATTGGGAGGTTGGGGTGCAAAGGCACCCACATGCACCCCCCCCCCCATTCACCCTTGTAAGAGGTGTATATAATTGTAAATGAATTAATCACGTACCTTGAGAATGCTGGACAAATTCTCCCTCCCCCCTCCCCCCTCGTTCATGCTGAAAAAGAGTGTTATGTGTGTCTGAAAAGAAACAATTTTCTTTGCAGCAACGACACGAGCATTCATGATAAATTCAAGCAGTTCTTGTATAACCGCAAAAATCAAATTGACTGATGGATCTACTTCTTTAAGAGACCGTATAGCACTAGAAAGCTCACACGTTTTCATCTTAGTCTCATCGAGCTCTAAACTCATGATCCTAACCATTTGTTCCTCCATACAGGTGGAACGACTCTTGCATTTCTTAATACCAGAAGGCTTCCAAGCAGCGGTTCCTTGCGAATCATGCACAACGAATGTTGCATCGCATGTTACAACTGTGAGATCTTTATCTCCGGTAGGAGGCTCACTTAGTTTGTGGGATGAACATATAGACATGGATGTTTTAAACTCGTTGTCGGGTGGAACCAAAGTCCACGACATCGTCACCAGTCCCATGCTCCTTACCAAAGATGTGTTCCCACTCTTCACAATATGGGAAAGATTTTTTCTTTAATTTCTCCAAGTCTAGGTTAACCTATAGGGATACACGTGGCATAAATATGTACAAATATCCATATCTGAAAACAATCACTAAGAAGCACGAGGGAAGGATGCCGTAGTAATTACCCGCACACTTGATTTCCAAACTTTTGTCCCTACAACGGAGATTGTTAGTCGATTGGCTCTAAAGCGAAAGTATTGTTTCCACTGCGTCCAAATAATTTTGCAAGTGCACCATAGTCTCTTCTCCAGGTTGCTACTTTTAAAATTACATTGGGTCGCCACGGACATCACTTGTGGTTGTCTGTTCTCTAATTCTTTTTGCAACTTGGTAGTTAAAACTCGACCGCCAAACGTTCCCAAATTGCCAGACATCGATGATTAGCTCCTTAACACAATGTACCAATGCTTCTTCCTCGGGACGAGTCCAATATTTGCGTTGTTTTCAAGGATTTGGGGCTGTTTCGTTGGTAAGAATGCTGCTACCCGAAGCTTCAATAGTACAATCTGCAAATTTGTAATTCATATCATGTGAATCAAAAGTTATGAATAATAAAACAAAAAAAAATGCAATTCTGAATTATCCTTTAATCTTAGACAAATCAACACATATGAACAAATGAAAAACACAAGTAACAAATCAGTATTTCAATGTGAAACATATCAACAAATTTGCATCAAGAATTTCTTGGACGGTCGGGGAACGTAGAAATGTCATACCCTCATAGTTCTACCGCCCATTTCACTAATCACCCCGATACCTCTGGCCTATTGAGGATAGCACGCAAGAGGTATCGGGTTAGGATTCGTGATGTGGTGTGAGAGAAAATAAGATCGCAACTTCCTAGCCATCGTCAGAAGGGCTAGCACTAGCTTTTCCACTTGTGTGTATCTAACTTCAGCCCCTTGCAGCGTCTTGCTGACGTAGTATATATGGAGATGTTCTTCCACAGGTTTTCCTTTGAGATCTTCCTCTTCGATTTCTTCTTCTTGGGCTCGGGTCCTTTTCCTGGTATCAGATTTTTGCTTCCTTGGCTATTTTCCTCCAGGAAGTTCTTTAGATAACCAAGGTCAAGTAGTCGGTGTATCTCATTTTTCAAGGTGGTGCAGTTGTCGGTGGTATGCCTGTAGGCTTTGTGATACCTACAAAACTTCCCCGAATCCTTTTTTCTTATGTGGTTGTTTGACATGGGGAGGCCATAGCAGGTCTTTGCTTCCCCTCGTCACATTTAACACTTCGACCAGAGTGATGGTTAGGGCCGGTAGCGGTATTGGTTGAAGATGTTTCTTCACAGTATTCCTGTCGTCCTTCCGATGGGAGGAAGCTTTCTCCTCCCTTCATTTGGCATTTGCATCGTGTTCATCATTTTATGTATTAATTTTTGAAATTTCTGCCTCTTCCATGATGATGTAGGTTTTGGCTTTCTGCATAAGCTCATCCATGTCCCGTATTTGTTTTCCAATAAGATATCAGAAGAAATCGCCCGACCTTAGACCTTGGGCTAATATATCATCGTTCATAGATTGTTCCACGTTGGGAACATCTAAAGCTTCATAGGAGAAGCGCTTCATATAATCACGTAGGGACTCGTCTTTGCTGTGTTTGATGGTGAATAGATTGCATGCAGACTTGGGGTATTTCCTATTGCATGCAAATTGTCGGACAGACAAACAAGCTAGCTGATCAAAGTTGGTTATCGTATATGGGGGGGGGGGGATTTTAGAAAACCATGCATGTGCACGTCCTGTCAAGGTGGTTCTGAATACTCAACCAAGCACAAAATCTGGTGCTGACACTAGATCCATGATAGCCAAGTATTGATGGATGCGATCATGAGGATCTCGTCCATATTTTTTATTTTTCTCCGGAATAAAGTGGTAAGTTGGCGGGTCGCATGCCCATCGGGACTAGTGCGTGTGTTATATTGGGGACGAAGGGAGAACCGTGATAAGCATGTTCTTCTCCTGGAGTAATTTTCTTTTTCATATCTTGCATTTCTCTTCTCAGGTGGTCAATAAAACTCCACACGGATGGCTCTCCTCCTGGGCGATAGAGGAGATTTTGCCCATAACCTGGTGGCATGATCCTTCCCCGGATCCTATTTCCCTGATTGAATTCTTAGATTGGATTTTTGTAACCTCCATCTCGGCCACGTATTAGGGTCCGATGTGGGGGTATGATGCGGGGTTCGCGTCATACGTGATCCTTGCTCCTCCACATGATACCTCTCACGATATGGTTGTATCAATTGAGGCTCAACGGACCTTTCCATTGCATGTTGTGTCCTTCTAAGGGCAACATCCATTAGGTCTTCAAAAACCGTTACAGGGATGTTGGTGAAATCTCCGTGGTTGGTCGGTGGGGGAGTTGGAGGTGGATTTTTCGATGGTTCCAGTGAGAGCATTATGCCTTCTATTTCGTCGTGACTATCTGACTCTGGACTGATGGATCCTTCCATTATATGGGCCTTTGTAGTGACTGTAGCTATCTTACATTGCTTTCGATATGGTTCGAAGGCAGTTTTTACGGCGATCCCACAGACGACGCCATTTTGTTAACACTTGTCTTATTTTAGTAGGATAATTGATTATTAACGTGTATTTTTATTTAGACGCTACCCAAATCTCGGAAGCGTATAAGTATCGTAAGATTTGCGATAGGATGTGGGGATATAACAGTAGAAAGAAAATATAGAAGTAATATTTGTTTCCTTTTTTTGACCAGTCCGTGAAATGTGATGGAATCCTTTTATTTATAAGAGGTGCACAGGGTGCATGTGTCATTTTGCATGAGAATACATTGACAAGTGGTAAGATGGGATATCTAGTAGCTGACTAGACGATTTTGGTATTGGCAGTTGGTCTCCGGGTAACCACGTGTCCGACCGTTATATTTGTCACATGGAGTATTTTCTGGCCCTATCGTGTCACGGTGGTGTTGATGACTTCTTTGGTATCGTGGGGGGCATCGTGGTTTGCATTATGTCTATGTAGTATCTTTGAATGATAACTGCGAGAATATCGTTGGTCACTATGGGGTATCGTGGGACTATCTAAGGTCTGTAGTACCTCGCGTGGACCTTGTATGCCGTGAGTTCCATCGTGATACTAAGATGGTTACATGATGTATCTCTGACACCCTCTCGAGATATTTAAGCTCTCGGGAGTCAAAGATTGCTATGGGCGTGAAGTGCGATACCTTTGGCCACGATGCCCAAGTTAAGATGAGTTTAACAATATATAATTTAAATACGAATAATTAAATATTCATGTATTTTAATTAAGGTTTAAAAGTTGTTTTTATCTAGTTATCGCAAACACCACAAAACTAACTTTATCTGCCTTAAGTTACTTTCAAAGAAGGATTTGCAAACTCTCATAGCTTTAAGTCTAACATAACTTTAAGTAGAAGCTAAGAATAATGAGCTTTCATAAGCTCTTGCAAACCCCCCTAAAAGTCTTTGGAAGGTTCAAGTTGCAAAATTTAAAGTATTTTGTTTTCATAAGTTTTTTAAAGTTCTTTTTTTCTTTTTGTAAATAAAATTTATTTCTGTAATTGTCAGAATATGTACCGATGAGGATGTATGTAAATTGATACTTATAATACTTGAATGGGACTCAAAACTATAATTTGAAATGAAAGTTCTGACATTTTCAAGCATTTGTAATCATATTCGCAAATAATTGTTCTTCGAGTTGAAAAGAATCTAAAGATTTATGATATATATTATTTGTGGTATACAAAACTTAAGATCGAATTGTTAAGTAGTAATTGTTCAAGACTAATTATGTTAGTTAATTACAAAACTTTGATATCTTTATTGGTTACTGTAATTAAGAGGGAAAATTAAGGTAAACGAGATATTATGCAAATTTTAGAAAGCTGTTTCTCACAGAGTTTTACTAGTAAGGGTACATAGGAATTTAATAAAATTTGCTTTGGCAGTAAGTTTCGACAATATCGCTAGCCTTTTTTAAATTATGCATGCAGTCAAAAAGTCAAAACAAAATTAAAGGCTTTTATTCTATTATTTTTTGATAATAAAGCTTTTATTCTTTATTCGTAGTAAAAGCCACGGATCACTTGAGTGGTTGGCATCGAATGTCATACCGAACATATATAATATATTTTATCTTATACCATCAAATAAATTTATTCTATTCCATTTTATTGGCATAAACCACTCACTCTCTTTTGAAAAAACCAAGAGAATATACTACTCACTGAATTATGTGGGTATTCCATCCAAATGCACTACTAATATGACTTCTTCCCAAATAGACTTTACTTTGACTGTTCACCATTTCTCTGAATCTAATATATTCTTGCGCAGTTGTGCTTATGCCATAAGTCGACTATTTATTCGGTCAAAACTAGAAAATGGATTTTCTTTTTCTAATAGTTGTGCTTGAACAAGAAAAAATATTTATTCCCGGAAAACAAACATGAAACCTTTTATCCAAATCTCGTTTTACAAAGTACCATATCCTTCAAACGAAAATAAATTTGTCCCCAATCTATCATAAAGTATGTCAACTTTTTGGAGGAATAATTTTGGATAGAAATGACGTATGAATAATAAAGAATCTCAATAGATTTTGTTGAATATTTTAATTGTGAATAATGTCATATCTCTCATTGATAGAAAATAAAATAGTGTTTTGAACTACTTTATTTAGCTTTGGACTCAAAAGTTGACTATAGAAATGGCCCTCGTACAGTTCTACTGAGTTAGTTATATTTTGGCTTGATATATATATATATATATATATATATATATATAAACATATTATAAAGTCTATGAAAAAAAGTTGGGGCACCTTGGCTTTGTGCGTTTGTAAAGTTCAAGAACTAGATAGTAAAGTTAATTTATTTTTTTGAATTTTATTGTGTGTAAAATCAAAATAAATTAATGAAGAGTTGAAATAGTAATATTTTAACTTGAAAATTTGTTATATTTAAAATTTTAAATTGTTACTGAAAAGATGCAAATATATCCTAAGGGATACAACTATTGTATATAAACATGTTTGTTTAATGTAACTTTTCACTTAGATCTTTTTCCGCATTTTATAGAATTTTTTAAATTTCTTGTAGTATCATGAGAAGTAAATTTTCTTAAAACATAATGAAAATATCACGCCCTCAAGGAACATTCACATATATTCACATATATTCTGTTTCATATACTTTTCTGTAATCTCATTTCTAACAGATTTGACCCTTTTTTTTAGTAAAAAATATTCTTTTACATTATGTTTGTTTTCTACTCTCATTTTGATTCTTAACTTTCAAAATCTAATTCCAGGAGCAGCGATGAAATCAAACAAAACTGTTTTCCTTAATGAAATTAGAGTTACATTGAACGAGGCAACGAGCCTTCATGTTCATGCTTATGTTTTGCAAAATATTATAACAAAGAGAATCTCTCTCTATCACTACAAGAAAAAAGGGTCATTCGCGACCGCCCGGGCGGTCGCGAATGACCCTTTTCCGGTCGCGGATGGTCATCCGCGACCGGCCGGCGGTCGCGGATGACCGGTGGCGGAAGACCTCGGTCGTGGAGGTCATTCGTGACCGTTGGGCGGTCACGACAGTCATCCGCGACTGCCCAGCGGTCACGGCAGTCATCCGCGACCGCCCAGCGGTCACGGATGCCCCCGGGGTCATCCGCGACCGCCGAGCGGTCACGACAGCCATTCGCGACCGTTCAGCGGTCACGGATGACCCCGGGGTCATCCGTGACCGCTCGGCGGTCGCGAGCAACACCGCGACCGCTCAGCGGTCACGGATGACGTGACCGTCGGGCGGTCACGGATAATATTCAAGCCATCCGTGACCGCCCGACAGTCACAGATGATAATATTCAACGAAATAAAAAAATATTCCGGCAAAATACCGGAATATATATTTGTGTTTTGCGAATAGAATTTATGGTTGGACGATTTTTTTATATAAACATCATTTAAGAGAATGATTTGTGTTATAAGTAAAGAAAAAAAGAAAAAAAGAAATTTGGTGTTTTGTTTTTTGGAGATATAAGGAAAGATGATAAGAAAAATAGTTGGTGTTTTGTTTTTTGGAGATATAAGGAAAGAGGAGAAGAAAAATTGTTGGTGTTTATATTTTGGATTGGGAAATGAGGAAATGAGGAAAAGTGTTGGGTTTTTTTAGAGAAGATAATTTGAGTGTAGTGAAAATTAATGGGAGGAATGGTGGTTATATATAGAATTTGGGTGAAAATTTTGAATTTTCAAAAAATTTGAATTTCCCCCCAATTCCAAGGTCTTTCGCGACCGCTCGGCGGTCACGAGGCGTCTTTCGTGACCGTCTGGCGGTCGCCCCAATTTCTTCGCGACCGCCCAGCGGTCCCGAAAGACCCTTATTGGGCGGTCACAAATAATTTTCATTCGAAATTTTTGATTTTCGTTTGTTTAATTAATGTGCGATGTTTGTTAAATTTATAAAATAGTTACTACTAAGTAAATTAAAAGGGATTTTATCACAAAATCACATATTACATCTAAAACAACATGATGTATATGATAATTAGTTGTAGAACATAAAATAAGTTATTCGTTCATAACTCGCCTAATCACATCGAATTCGCTATTTTAATATGTTAATTACTAATGTTGTACTAATTTATTACTTCAATTCACATGTAGTAATGAGACTTATTGTTAAAAATCATAAACACATCAAGATGAATCCATAAAATTAAATTTTTTTTTATGAATATTATTCGTGACCGCCGGGCGGTCAAGAATGACCCCTCTTTCGTGACCGCCCAGCGGTCACGAAGCATGTCGCGACCGCTCGGCGGTCACGAAAGACCCCTCTTTTGTGACCGCCCAACAGTCACGAATGAGGGGTCTTTCGTGACCGCCGAACGGTCACGCATAACCTTCATTCGACGTTTTTTAATTTTTGTTTGTTTATTTAAGGTGCGTTGTTTGTTAAATTGATAACATAGTTACTACTAAGTAAATTAAAGGGATTTTATCACAAAATCACACATTACATCTAAAACAACATGGTGTATATGATAATTAGTTGTAGAACATAAAATAAGTTATTCGTTCATAACTCGCCTAATCACATCTAATTCGCTATTTTAATATGTTAATTACAAATGTTGTACTAATTTATTACTTCAATTCACATGTAGTAATGAGACTTATTGTTAAAAATCATAAACACATCAAGATGAATCCATAAAATCAATTTTTTTTATGAATATTATTCGTGACTGCCGGGCGGTCACGAATGACCCCTCTTTCGTGACCGCCCAGCGGTCACGAAGCATGTCGCGACCGCTCGACGGTCACGAATAACCTTCATTCAACGTTTTTTTTTATTTTCGTTTGTTTAATTAAGGTGCGATATTTGTTAAATTGATAAAATAGTTATTACTAAGTAAATTAAAAGAGATTTTATCACAAAATGACACATTACATCTAAAACAATATGGTGTATATGATAATTAGTTGTAGAACATAAAATAGGTTATTCGTTCATAACTCGCCTAATCACATCGAATTCCCTATTTTAATATGTTAATTACTAATGTTGTACTAATTTATTAATTCAATTCAAATGTAGTAATGAGACTTATTGTCAAAAATCATAAACACATCAAGATGAATCCATAAAATCAATTTTTTTTTATGAATATTATTCGTGACCGCTCGGCGGTCACGAAAGACCCCTCTTTCGTGACCGCCCAGCGGTCACGAAGCATGTCGCGACCGCTGGACGGTCACGAAAGAGTTCGCAACCGCTGGGCGGTCAGGAACTTGTTTCGTGACCGCTGTAATGAGGGGTCTTTTGTGACCGCCGAGCGGTCACGAATAACCTTCATTCAACGTTTTTTGATTTTCGTTTGTTTAATTAAGGTGCGATGTTTGTTAAATTGATAAAATAGTTACTATTAAGTAAATTAAAAGAGATTATTTCACAAAATGACACATTACATCTAAAACAATATGGTGTATATGATAATTAGTTGTAGAACATAAAATAGGTTATTCGTTCATAACTCGCCTAATCACATCGAATTCCTTATTTTAATATGTTAATTACTAATATTGTACTAATTTATTAATTCAATTCAAATGTAGTAATGAGACTTATTGTTAAAAATCATAAACACATCAAGATGGATCCATAAAAGCATTTTTTTTTATGAATGTCATTCGTGACCGCCGGGCGGTCACGAATGACCCCTATTTCGTGACCGCCCAGCGGTCCCGAATGCCACTAGGGCAGCCATAGGCGGGAAGTCTCCCGCCTATGGCATCGCGTGGCTGCGCAGCGGTCACGTGGTTGTTTCCCGTGACCGCTGGGCGGTCACGACATTGTTGGCCGTGACCGCTGGGCGGTCACGACATTGTTTACCGTGACCGCTGGGCGGTCACGGTAGCATCCGCGACCGCCCAACGGTCACGACAGTCATTCGCGACCGCCGAGCGGTCACGGATGCTCGTGACCGCCTGGCGGTCACGAGCCGGCGGTCACGGATGACCCCAAATTCTTGTAGTGTATGTTCATTGAAATACTTCACAACATTAAATAAATATGAGAGCGCAATTATCTTATTGTAAATATAAAGGCATTTTGCAAAACAAGTTGCATCATATGAGATGTTTTTATTCGTCTCTTCATCATCTCACAATTATATCTTTTGGCCACATCCATCTTGTCCTTGCATATTTTACGTTGGTATTAATTCAACGATTGAAATTTGAAACACATATTATCCATGTGCAAGTAAATAAAAGGTGTAAATTGGGCCGGGCCAACTCGACCCAGACCAGATCGGGTGCAACCCGGACCAGCCAGGACCCAAGGACCATATTTTGAAACAGAACCCGGCCCATAATGTGGTCCTGTGCTGGACTGGGCCAGTTTAGGGCCTGCTTATTTATTTTCTGAATCTGGGCCGAAAATATAAATCTGGGCCAAAATACCTTAATGATGCCTATCTAATTTGGCCTGAGGGCCAAATTTTGGCCCTTTAAGCCCAATTGAAATAAACACAATTAATGGTGCTTATTGGATAAAAAATTAGATAGGCAAATGAACTACATATATTTGAATGGTGCAAAGTGCAACTTTTGGATTTGTATTTTAGGGTATAATTTTTTATCCCCATTTTTTTTTATTTTCCATTGTTTTGCATCTTTTTTTTTTTTGTGTCTATAAACTATAAATATCTCTTCTATTTTTTACACACATTTTCTATATTTAACACTTATTATAGTTAAAATATAATATCATCATTAAAAGTTTTTCTTAAGTTTAACTTTTTGGGTTTTTGTTTCTAAAAAATGTTATTTTTGTTTTAAGTTTGAGTTTTATGTTAGACCTATTTCATATTAGTTACATAAGTCTTACATTTAGTTTTATATACAAATTTCATAATGTATATTCTAGTTTTCAAAAAGGAAAAAAAAACAGCCCGGGTCGACCCATATTTGAAATGGGTCAGGCCGACTCGGCCCGGGCTCAGCCCGAATCGAGTCCACTTTTATCTGGGTTTGGGCGGGCCTGGGTCGGGTTGGCCCAACCCGATCCACTTTCCATTTTTGAAGTAAATACATCAGATAACCAAAATGTTGTAACATTCCATTGCTCACATTTCAATACTATTATATTTTCATTTACTACCGCTTATCCAACATATTTTGGTCTTATTTTGTTCGAGGTACAAAACACCGTAAATTGTTATAATGGACTTGATAAATGCCAGAATAATGCTAATCAAATATAGATCGGACTGGCTTGGTCCGGAATACCTATTACTAGGGGTGGAAACGGGACGGGATCCCGTCCCACGGGATCATATTCCACGGGATCCCATGTGCACGGGAATGAGAAACCCACTCCCATTCCCGTCCCGTTGTGGACGGGATCCTGCCTATGCGGGATCCCGTTGTTTGCGTGATTAACGGGACGGGATCCCGTATACGCGGGAATCCCATCGTTGGCGGGATTTTCGCGGGAATCCCGCAATTTTTCAGAACACAAATGGGAAAAGATGGGGAAAAATATTTCTCTACTTTTTTCCCTTCGACAATCGGTATTTCCGAATACTTCGTATTAGAAAAATGTCTTCTTTTCGACATTAACAAGTAACAACTTGTTAACATTAATCACAATTCAATACGAATCACATTCACAATGAATCACAATCGCTATTCGCTATCACAAATCACCCAAAAAAAAAACTGCGACTCAAAAGGCAAAAATTGTCTAACGATTATACTCTAATATTTTATTTATCTCCTTATACTCCCCTCTTTTTAATTTATTTTAGCAACTAACTCCCAAACTCCCTCTAAATTGCATAGGCACTAGAAAATTGGCGGGATTCTCGCCTCCCGCGGGAACCCAAAAATGATTCCCGTTCCCGTCCCGCGGCTGGCGGGAATCCCGTCCCATTGGCTGTGACGGGACGGGAAAGGAAATTTCCCGCGAAGGAAATTTCCCACGGGATGGGACGGGAACGAAAATTTTCCCGTCCTGTTCCCACCCTTACCTATTACAAGCTGACTAGGCAATACAAGTAAAATTACAATATCTTTAAAGTATGTCGAATTACAGAGATTCGATCTAAGGAATATCGAATTGGGTTACTCCGATATAGGGTATGTTGAATTGGCCTATATCGAATCTGGAATGCTTTCATATATGAATGATTGAGGTTGCTGAGTATCGAATTAGGTCGCTTCGATTGAATGCTATGTATCGAATCCGGGAGCTTCGATCGAATGCAGTGTATCGAATCTGAGGGCTTCGATATTGAGTAGGTAAGAGCATGTCTTGAATATGTCTCGAGAATGTCAGAGGACGGGGTATTTATAGGCCCCGTCCTGCGGGCTCCAATGGTAGTTGGTAAATGAGTATCGAATCAGGTTAGTTCGATCTATCCCCTAACATCGAATTCTGCGCATTCGATACTCACTTAACATCAAATTCATCCTGTTTGATATACAACTTTATGGGTATTTCTTCGTGGGCTGACTCAATATTTATATTGAGCATTTCCTAAAATACCCCCATCACAATATAACGACACATCCAAATATTTTGAGCGAGATCTGATTTAAAAGCATAGCATTTTGAATCACATAGTTACTTTCAACTAACAATCCCACAAATTTTCTATTTCTCTAAATTTATGTGATCATTCATTTCCTCCAATAAGTTCAAATTTACCTAATTTGCCGTATAAACATATAAGTCAAAACTCTATAACTTATTTCGAGTCAGGAGTCTCTATCACGAAGTTAGTATTTCCACCGAGGTTGCTGCGTCATATGGAAACTTGAGATTTTCTGGAATTGAATCTCTCAAATTATCTCAAATTATATATGAACACAGTTTATAGTAGCTTAAGCAAAGTCTGGTAAATGCATTAAAACTTAAATAAATTAGCAATAGAAGAGAAACTATCTCTAACTCGGAAGATTCAACTCTTTTCTCAAAATGTTTATTCTAATTTCAAGTTAATTCTTTTCATCATGACATACAACTAGCTAAAACGAAACAACTCATATTTTTTTTTGATTGTTAAAACAACTCAATTTGCAGGAGCTTAGAAACACATTTATATAAAAGGAAGAGATGGAGATGGTTGTGTGCTTGTGTAATAAATTAGAAGGATAACCTAGAAAAACATTCATAGAAAAAGTTTCTCCACAACATTCGGATATTCAAACCAGGTCGCATATGACCTGGAGTAAAAGATAACCGATAACGAAGACTATATGTTGTTGCCTTGTATGCGCCATTGTCCTAGTTCACCAAGTGCATAGTCGACGTCTCTTAAAATTTGGACTAAATTAGCAGCACCATCACTTTGTGTGCGTTTAGACACACCATAGACTTCGTGCAACTCTACTTTAGCTCCAGTATCTCTTGCTCCCAAGAATTTCCACTTCTTCTCAACCCAGCTGCATCTACCTACAACAGTCTGCTCCATCTGTTTCATTTGTTCATGCAGGGAAAATAAGCTAGCAGCTTTACCATACTCCTTTACTACTTCTGAAGGCACTGGTACATGTTTTTCCAGCTCCGCACGATCCTTTATAATACAAACTTCTACATCTAGTTTGTTTTCCAGATTACAAATCTTTAGAGCACAATCCAGGATGTTTCTTCGCAGCATGATGAAACTAGTCCAGGATAAGGAGACTTTTTGCTTCCGTTTTAAGTACACTGTGTCTAAGTATGTTCAGAAGAATTTGAGCCGTCATCACTAAGACCTGAGTCAAGCAGTAAAAGATAGGAGAAAAGTTAATAGTGTCTGCTCGATTACATTTGAATTCCCAAAGTTGATTGGAGTAACTTTCAACTGCTAATCAACTGTGTAATTTCATTGGATAACTGAAATTATTCTAATGAAAAACTCCAAATTTTGATATTCAAAAGATCGTATTAGCAGCTGAAGTTTTATTTCAAGTAGTCCATTACTGTGACCACGCTAGCAAACCATATTAATTGTTATAAACAAACTAGGAGTCAATACATTTATTTTCTAACAAACGCAACATGCAAAAACTTAAAGGGAATTGGGAGTTACTCCTGGAGCAGGTGCAGCATCAGATTCAAGCTCCCCAATGGAATCACGTACTGACCAGCTTTGAAAAACTGCTAACACAAATATAAACGATTTTTGAGATATTGCCAGTCTTTCTCATGAGGAGATGCATAGTTTTCCTAGAGGATATCTTAATATCAATAATTATTACCACTACTATATCAGTGCATATCAGATACCGATGCCATCACTTTTCAAATGTCATTTGCATATAGCATGATATATAAATTAACTAGAGAGCAGAACCAAAATAACATAATTTTAAATGAAATTATCCAAGAATCAATCTTCAATCCGTTTGTTTAACAAGACGAGAGGTCATAGCTTCTCACTAGTTACGAGAACTTTTAACAGGTCATAGGAGACATCTAATTTTAACATGTCATTTCCAAAAACTACAGTTAAGAGCAAGGACATAATCTCAAACCTGAAACCCCGTCAGTCACGATCTATTTAAGCCAACACCTTCGGTGTAAAGGCTGATACCAACGAGGAGATCAAGCTTTTGGCAAAAGAAATCGACATTCACCAATAATCGCCACAAGAGCATTGATAATTTATGAAACGGTGAAACCGATTGTTGTCTCGAACAATAATTTCCCGGCCAACAATGCCAGATATAAACTTTATTGCACTATGGCAGTCCACGCAAACTCTAAGATTTTTTGTTATCCTGATGGGGACTCCAGGAGGGAGAGCAATAAGACCAAATGCAAGAGCAATTTTTTCACTGTGATACCAAACTTCTGATTCTTTCTCTTCATCTTCCAAATCATACAGAGCCAAGTTGGTATCAAGAACATATCCAGCAGCCTTCATATCTTTTTTTAATTTAGCTAGCATTGCCTGAATCTCAGTGTTTCTACCATGTGAAGTATCTTTTGCTTGAAAAACATGAACTGAATTCTTAACAGATATCCAACTGTATCCCGTTCCCTTCTTTATTCCCACATCCTTCATCTCCTTCCTCACAAGGCTGGCTTCGTCCCATTGACCTGCAGCAGCAAACATATTTGATAGCAGTACATGATTGCCAGAATCTTGGGGATCAAGTTCAAATAAATTGTCCGCAGCAATCTTCCCCAGTTCTGGCTTACCATGCATTTTACATGCACCTAAAAGAGCACCCCACATTGAGATTGTAGGGGGGATAGGCATTTTTCTTATAACCTGATATGCACGTTCTACCTGCCCTGCTCGCCCTAACATGTCCACTATACAGGCATAATGTTCGGATCCAGGACTTATTCCGTATTTATCCTTCATTGATACAAAAATATCCATCCCCGTGTTCACCATGCCACCCCTACTACAAGCAGTCAATATGCTCACAAATGTTACATAATTGGGCACCAATGACTCAACTTTGCGGGGGTCAGTCATCTCCTTGAACAACTCCAGCGCCATATCAGCGCGCCCCTGATGAGCAAATCCACCAATCAATGCATTCCAACAAATCAAATTTCTCCTGGGCATCTCAAAGAAAGCTCTTTCACAATCATCTATACTCCCACATTTCCCATACATATCAACAAGTGCGCTCCCCACGAATATATTATTCTCAACACAAGCCTTCACTGCCAGACCATGAACAACTCTCCCTGCCTCAAGTGTCGCTAGTCCAGCACAAGCGCTGAGCATGCTGGAAAGCATAAAGTCAGTCGGCTCAACCCCAGCCCTCCTCGCCTCTAAAAAAATCCAGCAAGACTTCTCTCCCATATCATTCTGTTCAAACACCGACACCATCGAACACCACGAAACACCATTACGCTCTCGCATGCTGGCAAACACTCTCTCCGAAAAGTTAACCTTGCGGCATTTTCCGTAAAAATCAATCAATCCATTCAAAACTGACACATCGGCCTCGTGTCCTTGTTTGATCAAATACCCATGCAACTGCTGCCCTTGCGTCAAGAATCCACCATCCGAACAGGCATTCAAGAAAACACAAAAAGTAATTGAATTGGGAGGACCTGTTCCTGTTGCGTCACCATCACGCAAAAGCTGAACAAACTTGTGAATCCCCTCATCAGGCTTTCCATTGAAAACTGCGTTAGAAATACACGCATTCCACGTGGCAATATTTCTATAAGGCATTTCATCAAACAGCTTGTTTGCGTCACTCAAACAACCCATCTTGGAGTACATGTCAAAGGCGCTGCAGGCAACGAACACATCACGGATCAACATAAGCTTAACCGCAAGGGCATGAAACTGCTGGCCAAGAATGGGGGAGTGAAGCGAAGCTGATGTTTTGAAAAGACCAGGGAAAGTGAAGTCGTTGGGGTGAAGGGAGTCGAGTCGGTGCATATCCAAGAAATGGGAGAGTGCGGAGGTGAAATGACCATTTTGGACGTGGCCGGAGATGAGAGAAGTCCAGGTGACGATGGAGCGAAGTGGGGCTGGGGTGAGATAGAGGAGGGTGGAGGCCTGAGTGGGGCAATCGAGTTTGGAGTACATGTTGATGAGGTGATTGGCCAGAACAGCGTCGTATAAGGGTAGGCCCAAGACCTTGATAATATGGGCATGAGAGGCGCGGCCAATAAGCGGCGAACGGGTTGAGACCGCAGACTCCACTAGCGAGCCAAGCGTTTTCGGGGTGAGGAATGGCGGCATTCAGCAGATACAAATATATTTAAACTGAGATGAATAAAAAGAATGAAAATATTTTGAGCTTCAAGGCGATGGCAAAAAAAAAAAAAAGAAGAAGCCAAAGACTCAATCTTTATGCTAAAAAACACAGCAAGCAAACAAGTAAGAAATATCTCAACAAACAAAAAGGTCATGACATTATTATTAACTACTTAATTCGACTGTACAAGTCATTAAATAAGTGGAAAATCTCAAACAAAAAAGAACTTGACAAGTTTTTCTAGTACCAACAGCATCCTTCTCTACTCATGTTATACGGGGACCACTAACGTGATGAAGACGTGAGTTGTACTATATCGGGGACAATATTCAACATAGGGATGATACCCGACATAAGTAAAATATGGGCCTAGCCCATGGCAGGCCCAATACGGAAAATATCTATATTAAACGTAAAACAAAGAAATAGGAAATAAAAACAAAAATATAAACTATGTACTTTTAATCTTATTATAAAGATAAACTTAATTTCTCAATAAAAATCTAAAACAAGAAAATAGAAAAAAAATAGTACCTTGTTACTTTTAATCTTTTTATAAAGATAAACTTAATTTCTCAATAAAAAATTTAAACCAAAAAAATAAAACAAAGAAAAAGAAAATAGTAACTTATTACTTTAATCTTTTTATAAAGATAAACTTAATTTCTTAACAATAACTTTTAAAAGAAAAGACAAAAAAAAAAACAGTTCATCTCCTTCGCCCACCATATCATCATCATCGTCGAGATCACGTCCATCGTCGTTGTTCGATGACAAGTTTTTGGTACGGGGCTACGAGCTCAATGGCGGGATTTCGGCGGGTCGAATCGGAGCTTGATTCATCATAATTGGAGGGAGGTGGAGTCTGATGGGGAGCCATTTGAGATTTGTTATCCTTAAAGGTGGTGGTGGTGGTGTGGCTATGGTGGTGAAGTCGGGGAAGAAGAAGAATGGAGCAATATTTGTTAATTTTTTTAATTTTTTTTACCTTTTTAATTATAATATCATTAACTTTTTTCTCTTTTACTTGTTTGACATTGTTTATGTCAGATTTAGTGGAGATAAATATGACCATTTAACATAATTAGAATATGTTTAAATATAGCCATTTAACATAATTCAAAAATATTTCCTTTTTTTGTTATTTGATTAATTAGTAAAAACATTAATTGAAAATATTAATTCAATGTTGAAAATATTAATTCAATATTTATTTTAATTGGGATTGAGTGTAATTATGTGAAATATTTGAAACACAATGTAAAAAAGTAACTTAAATTAGGAGGAAAATGTTATTATTTAGAAAATATTAGAGGGGTGAGTGTAGTTATATAAAGTTTTTAGATAGAAATTGTAAAAAAAACCTTAGATTTGAAGTCACGTGCATGTCACATTCATGATTCATGATTCCGAGAAATAGTGGAATATTTTGTCACCGGGGATCAAAAATAGAACTTAGTTACTTTAGAGGATCAAAAAAGACCGATATACTTTAAAAGACTAATTTTGAAACGTGATAAGTCAGCCGCAGGACACCCTGAAGTCTCCGGAGCGCTACTAGACCGCAGGCGGAGCGAGGTTTTTGGAGAATTGTGTGGCTTAGTAACGTGTACCACTTACTTATGTATGCCCATTACCTGTTTGTTGAAGTGTCTCGGCTTTTTGTTTGTTGTTTTTCGATTATTCTTTCCATTTTTGGGTTCTACTGTGCCCTGGAATTCAGTTGTTGACCGATAAATACCCGCATTCCAGTAATCAAAGTAAGTTTTAGTTGCCCGCAATTACTGTAGATCTATATCGAGCCACACCCGATATAGAATTCGACATAATACCAGATATTACCTTCGATACATACACCACATGCGCCCCTTTGATATATCTAGTAGGTCATTCTTGACATGGAGGACCCTACATATCCCCGACGTCATATTCGACATATTCCCGACATCTTACCTTGCAACCGACGTCAGTCCGATGTGTTCCGTACCAAGCCTATTCGAGACTAGCATAGTTAGAATAGACATAGTTAACAGTGTACTCGTTGTAATACCCTTGTAACCGACCCATATATATATATATATATATATATATATATATATATATATATATATACGAGACATTGTTAAACTAGGGGCGCCGTCTGTAGGAACACCAAGTTCCCGGACGAGGACGTCGAGATGCAAAGAAGGATAACCCGCTCGCAGTCCAATAGACTAGTGGTCGACAACTCAATGACAGAGAGTGCACCCCCGTCGCCCATTCTGGCCCCAAAATCGAGGAGGGGACATAATGAACTCGTTCTGCCTCAAGCACCGAGAGAAGTAGGACATGAGGCTGCGGTACCTGCCGCGTTAGCTCCGGAGGTAGTGGCGCAGATCAACGCCACAGTTCAGGCCACACTGAGGACAACCTTAGAAACTTTGATACCACGCCTGAATACTCGGGGAGTAGGCGACCCGCCACCACAACCCCAGGAATCTAGGGCCAGAGGAGGACATGGATCCGAAATTAGAGGTGAAGAGCATGGAGATGCGAGTGACGCACAAGGGACCGTTCTAGGTCAAGAGTTCAAGAGGAGGAAAGGCTCGACCCGATAAGAGAAATAAGAAACATCGCTAGAAGAATGGAGCAGTTAGATCGTGAAAGGATGGAAGTTAGTGGGAAACTGGCATTGGCAGAGGGCCACAAGACTTTGACCCCATTTTATGTGGAGATCGAGGCAGGAGTATTGGACAAGGGTGATAAGGTCCCCACCATCAAGGCTTACGATGGAAGAGTGATCCGAGGGATCATCTCCACAGTGTTGATAGTGTATTGAACTTGCATAGGTTCTCGCACAGCATCAAGGCAAAAATATTGGCCACAACCCTAACCGGAGCAGCTCTGGATTGGTTCAACATGATCGAGATATGATCTATCACCTGTTATGAACAGATGCGGAAAAAGTTGGAAAGTCAATTTTCTAGTCAAAAAAGGATGAAGACTAGCAAGCACCATCTGAACGCAATGAAGCAGAAGGAGAAAGAGAGCATGGAAGAGTTTATAAAGAGATTCAACGATGAACTGATGAAGTTGGATGAACCGCAGGGTGACCAAGTGGTACTCATTTTATTCAACGCGATGGCGCACAAGAGATTTGCACAAGAGTTAATCAAGCTCAGGTCTCCAACTATCAACCAAATAAATGAGCTTGCCCACAATATCATATACCAGGATATTATGATGGCAACAAAGCAAACCTCACACCAATCCGGTTGTAACCGAGGCAGAGAAGGTTGGAACAGAGACAGAGGCGGACGTGATAGGTCACCAAGAATATACACTCCCCTGAATCACGATATTTTGACAGTATTTTTGGTGGCTCAAAGGAACATGCGGTTGAATCGAACATGCGGTTGAATCAACCAAGGAAGGTGAGAGAAACGAAGGGCACCAAATGATCAAGGAAGTACTGTGAGTACCACTTCCAGAAAGCACACGAGACTAAAGATTGTATAGATCTCAAGGATGAGATTGAGCGCCTCATTAAGGAAGGCAAGCTGATTGAGTATGTGCGGAACAACAAATACTCTGATGATCAGAAGGACCAATCCCACTCCCCTAGAAGAAACAATACGAAGGCCATAGAGGGCCCCAATGGGCGCGGTAACACAGTGGTCAATGCACCCACTAGAGCTATGATCAACATGATCAGTGGTGGGCCAGCCGAAGCAGACTCCACCAATCAAAGGAAAAAGATTATGAGGACTAAAAGAGGACCGCTATATCGAATTTATGTCCCTAATGGATGAGGTGCTGGAGAAGAGCACCACCTTCTTGAATAGGGACCTTATGGATCTGACTCCCGATGCAATACAAGCAGGTAAACTTGATTTCTCCATGGTTGTTAAACTTGATGTTGCCAATTATGGTGTTCACAAGGTGCTAATAAACAACAGAAGCTCCACAAATGTCATATTTGCACATGCTTTGGAGAAGATGACACTAGGCCACCACGTGGTGGAACAAGTCCACACCCTTCTAGTTGGCTTTGGAGGAGCCGAGGTGATACCACTGGGATAGGTGAATCTACCAACGTCATTCGGTGAAGAGCCGCACAGAAGGACCATCAACATTCAATATACAATCGTGGATCACCCTTTCAACTACAACATCATTATAGGCATGCCAACTCTCAACGCCATCTAAGCAGTGGTATCCACATACCACCAAAAGATGAAGTTTCCAGTAGCAGGAGGCATAGGGAAAGTCATCGCCAACCATGATGTGGGATGGCTGTGCTACATAACTTCTCTCACTCTCCCAAGGACCAGGGACTCTGCTGGAGGAGCCGCGAACTTAAATGACAACCACCAAGCTGCAGAGTAATCAACATAGGAGAACCATTCAGAACACTCTTCACTTTCAGTAATGTTGAATATTTTTAAATTTGCCTAAATTGTGGGTTGGACTGTAATTAAAATAGGGAGAACTACGCCGGTCTGATTCCCAAACAACGGGATACGTAGACGGGTTGGGATTTACCTAGCTTTCGATCGCTATCCTTTATAACTTTTTTTTGCTCCAATCGACATAATCGATCAAGATATATATGCATCCTCTACTGCAGGTACATACCCTTATAAGGGAAGGACTCAGATATGGAGACACGCACACCCAAATTCAAAAACATTTTATCATATCATTTGTCTCTCTTACAGATATACACGTATCTCTTATACATCACAGGTACAAACAAATCCTTGTCAGTAACAGGGATGATATCCCCCATTCAGGGGAACAACACACATACAGTGGATCTCACCCACTCATTTTCTTTAATATGAAATAATTGTTTCTCTGACTAACAACATGATTAAAATATTGGACAATCCAAAATGACCAGGCAGAATTCGCTATCAAGAAAGCATAAAGACTCTACTAATGCCCTGGCATAACTCCACTATCCACCGAGATAGGCTGGAGACAAGTCGACATAAGAAAAAATAAAATGCCCTGGCAGAACTCCGCTATCCATCGAGATAGGCTGGAGACAAGTCGGCATAAGAAAAAATAAAATGCCCTGGCATAACTCCGCTATCCACCGAGATAGGCTGGAGACAAGTCGGCATAAGAAAAAATAAAATGCCCTGGCATAACTCTGCTATCCACCGAGACAGGCTGGAGACAAGTCGGCATAAGAAATAATAAAAGGCCCTGGCATAACTACGCTATCCACCGAGGTAGGCTGGAGACAAGTCGGCATAAGAAAAAAGAAAATGCCCCGGCATAACTCCGCTATCCCTAAGATAGGCAGGAGACAAGCCAGCATAAGAAAAAATAAAATAACAAAGGACTTCACTCCACGACAGCCAACCAAAGGCGACATTGCTAAGATCAAGCAAACTTAAAAGAAGGATCGTTCGATTACAAAGAACAAGAATGCACATGACACATGCCAAAGGGCACTATACACAATCCGTTAAAGATAAGGACAACATTACAAAATAGCATAACCCCTTAGCTGGGATATCTTGGGGCACCCTTGGTATGGATCAAAACCATACTCTTCTGGTCGATAATCTCCTCGTAGACATCTTCCACCAAATCGTCGTTAACTTCCACATCAGAATCCTCGACAGGTTTCCCATCTGGGCCTAACAAAGGATCCACGAGACTAGGATCGAAGTCATCTATGAATCCATCAAGAAGCCGTATCCGACCTATGATGGAATGCTTAGCTTCCACCACCCCCTCTTGCACCCTGCGTTCATCACAAATTACCTTATAAGTCTGACTCAAGAGGAAGGCCTTCGCTGTACGAATATGCTGCTCTCGAGTGAGCGTCCTACATCGGTTGGCTCTCTCGACAAAGGCCAATTGTTCCTGCACCAAAGCAAGTTATGCTTCTACATTCTCACGCTTTTCCCTCTCAATAGCAACGAACTCGTTGGCTTCATTGAGAGAGGCTATCAGTTGCTTGTTTTCAGCGAGGAGGTTATTTACATTCACTTCGGTGGCGCTAAGAATGCTCAAGGCATCGTCTCGCTCCTACGCCAACCTGCAACAGCAACAGGGTCATAGTCGGCTAGGCTTTCAAGAAGGACAATAACCTTCGAGATAGATTCCACATGGGCGACGTTATTTTGACTCGCCGTTTTCAAAAAGCTGGCAAGAAATTTCCCAACCTGGAAAACAAGCACATATCAAAACCGTAAGACCAACAAAGGGGGATCTAGCAACAAATGGATCTATAAAAGCACTCAACAACGAGAGATTAAAAAATTACAGATTGAAACAGGGCTCTATGACCGACCGTAGAACTTCCCCCCTCAGTCCTCCTCTTCTTCTGAGCTAAAGCATCGACGATAGAAATCCCCGGAGCTTGACTCCCACTACGACCCGCTTCAGTTCTGCTCTGCGAGGTACATTATTACTTGGGACCGCGCCTGATGCGGCCTCCCCACCCTGCGTAGACCGATTTAGCTTTTCTTTGAGGCAAAGACCTTCGCGCCCATGCTTCTTAATAATGACAGGAAGCGTATCATCACTTTCAGATGTCATCCTAGGGTCGGCGTTGCATTGGGCAATCACGTCTAACCTCCGATGCTCCACGAGAGTGGCTACAGAAAAATAAAAGACATGAAAATTATACACAAAAACTTGGAATACACTACAAGGATAACGATAGGACAAGAGCCTTACCAAGGTCATGTAGGCCTCTATAAGGCCTCAGATAAAGACCGCTCGCACCAACCACGTCCTCATCACAAAGCGTGGTAAGATCGTAGGAACGATCCAACAACTTCAATAAGAATTCATACGTAAATTGAGGGCGGCCAAGGTCAGTAGGCCTCACATATTTATCCAACTTAGACCACTCTTGCGGGAGCCCGTCGAATTCCCCAACCACTTTCTTCTTTATATAGAAATATTCATTCTTGTTCCTAAAGCTATAACTAGACTGGCCACCGAACAAGAATTTCATCCCGTTTTGCGGGCGAACGAAAAAGAAACCTTATCACCACCCTTCTTGTTGAGGATGACGGTGAAGAGATTCCAGAATTCATTCACGCCATGCGGCACCCCAAGGGCCTTCATAACACAAATAAAGCCCACAATGTACCCAATAGAATTGGGCGACAGTTGCCCAAGGCAAACACCGATACTTGCCAGAATAACGCTAACCGCAGGGTCAATAGGGAACCGCGGCCCATTGGAAAGATGCTTTGCATGTACTGTGATACAACCTTTGGGCGGCGTATGCATCCTTTCATGCTTTTCAGGAAATATGACCTTATATCCCGCATCAATGTGATATGTTGAAGAATAAAAGTTAGGGTGATGAGGAACGTGGGACACCATGTCTTCATAACTCTCAATAGTTTTAAATTTTTTCACCTCAGAAGGTATGAGTAAACCCCACTCGTCAAACTCCACATTTTGAGCTCCTGAGGGCACACTGTAATCCTCCTCCACGCCATCACCAACATCATCCCGAAATAACTCATCCGTTCCGAAAATATCATTCTCAGAAAAAGCAGTTTCGGAGCCTCCAACCTCCGTATTTTCAGAATCCAAACCCATATAGCCGAAATCATTCTCGTTCGCTATGAGGATGTCGAATATTAAGAAGTGTAAATAACTCTGAAAGCGATAAAGCGCAGCAACTCGAAGATTACAACCCGGGAGGTCAGAAAAATCAAGGAGAGACGTGAATATCGAAAAACATATCGAAAAATACATCGAAAATCCTCGACATACCGCAACATAAGGATAACAAATTTCACTAAGAGACAAAATGATCTTCTCTCTCCTCCCAAGCCGCTATTTATAGATATCGAGCATCAGCCAAGCATTTATGACAAATGCATGTCGAATATAAATTCGACATCCATATCGAAAGAAATTCGATATAAAATATGAATTTTCTTAAAAGAACATGAATTCAAATGAGAACCTCTAAATATGCGCCATTTGCATTTGGAGGTCCACCAATATCAATTCAAAACGTCAAAATGCAACTCCCGCATCAACTCTTCATCATTTGAACTGGCAAGACGAGAGGTACTGGTAATCTAAAAATTCAGATTTAATTTGCAAATTATTATTTGGGATAATAGTTCCCAACTTGGGGCATTACATAATATGGATATTTCCCGTATTGGACCTGCCATGGGCTAGGCCTATATTTTACTTATGTCGGGTATCATCCCTGATATATATGCTGAATATTATCCCTGATATAGTACAACTCATGTGTTCATCATGTGAGTGGTCTCCGTATCCCGAGGCCTATAAATACCTGCATTCCGGTAATCAAAGTAAGTTTTAGTTACCCGCAATTACTGTAGATCTATATCGAGCCACACCCGATATAAAATTCGACATAATACCCGATATATACCTTTGATATATGCACCACGTGCGCCCATTCAATATATCTAGTAGGTCATTCTCGACATGGAGGACCCGACATAATCCCCGATGTCATATCCGACATATTCCCGACATCTTACCTTGCATCCGACGTTAGTACGAGGTATTCCGGACCAAGCCTATTCGAGACTAGCATGGCTAGAATAGACCTAGTTAACAATATACTTGTAACGCCCCAAAAAGTAGGAAGAAAATAAATTTACTTTAGTTTTTGAACCTTTGAAAATCTCTATTTTTAACCCTAAATGTTTAAATTTTTTTTGCATTTTAATCCCTAAACTTAAAAGATAGTCTTTAATTATTTTTATAGGTTTCTAATTCTAAAACATATATTTCAATTTCAAATCTTAACCAAGATGATCAAATTATCTATAAAATTACATAAATAAATATGTATGTAACAAAGAAATCTAATTATACCTATTTGAATTTAATTATAAATAATTGAGAGACTTGATATGCAATTAACCAATTGATGAAGTAAGCAAGGACATATTCTTGATGAGGCAAGCCATGACATCCTTAAGAGCATGGTTAAAAGTTTTTTTTTTTTATGATTTATTATAAAATAATCAAAGTGGGACCTTAATTAAAAGTATTTTAACATGATTTTTGCCTATAAATACTAAGCTTTCTTCCAACAATTTTCACACCCAAAATCATTTCGATTTTCCTTATTTCTTCCTATGAATCTCTAAGTTAGTGAGTCTACTTTCAGGTAAATTCATCCCAAGTTCTTATTTCATCATTTTTCTACCCGACAATACCCCAAAACGTTTATTGCGCAGAAATTATCTATTCATCCCTTCACCTTAGAAAAATCATAACTAATTGTAGAAAGATCCTTTTTGATCAAGGCCAATGGCCAAATACTCCTCATGATATCCTTTAACTTTTATATGAAGAAATAATTTTCAAGTAATGTGATTTAGATGGTCGAAATTCCTAAATCGTAGACTGCTATATGAAAATCCGAAAATAGGTTCTATGTTTTCAAGAATTATTTAGCATAGCAAACGTTTGGATTTTCCTTCCCATTCATGTACACATGTTCCTAGTAATGTTAGGGATTAGTTGCCATAAAAATATTTTGAAACAAAGTTTATTTGGATATCCGATCAAAGGTAAACTCGAAACTATGACGATTTTCAGCTTATATTACGTACTTTTAAGTTCTTTGTTCATGATTGAAAATAATCACCATAATTCCATGATTGATCACTCAGACATGAATCTTACAAGATATAACAATCATTAGAATCACTTTAATATGATTTGTATTCATGAATTGATATTTTTTGCGATTTTTCAATAAAATATAAATAGTATATTTATTATGTTTAACATATCCTTACATAAGTTTAATAAGATTATCATATATAATTTTGAGGTCTAATCCTATTATATGATTATGTATCGAAACTTAAACATTCTTTGATAATTTACCTTAATTTGGTTACGTATTAATATTTTTATAAGTTATGAATACAATGTTACGTAATTTAAGATAATCTTGGAACAAAATTAACTAAGTTATACAATTTAATGGATTGCTTCATAAGGTAATCGTTTGATGTCGTGATTCCTAGAATTTTTGGATGTACTAGAGACTTAAAGAACTTCCTCAAATTTCATCAAAACGAAAGTTGAATAGTACATATGTTTATAGTGCTGAGTTATGATTATTCAGTTAACTGATATTATTTTAATGTTATTAAAGGTTTGACAAATTAATCAACAACACGCAAGATTCTCCATACAGATAAATGTGAGGTTCCATTTCTGATTTGTTCTAGCCGCGTTTGGCATCCGGCCCTGAGGAACTTGGACAGAAAAGCCACTACTCCATTACCAAACCTCGAACAACCTATATTTCATCATAATCATGTTTGGCATCTCATCTCATAACATGATTTTCTTACTCATCGTTAAATATATCCAGTCATTTATTATTTATCATATCTATTTATAATCATGATAATTCTCCAATATTATAATCTCATCTCCTAGTTCTTGAATTGTGCAAAGAGCAACGAACTATGTTTGGGACATGTAGCTCAAGGAGCAACATATATTATCCGGTTTACTAGCTTGATTGTTTATTTGTTATACCCATTGGGATGCCTTTGGGAAGTTGGGCCCAAAGATTGAGTCGAGTTACTGCCGGGCAGTAAGAACTGTCGGTTTAAGTAATTTTGCTTGATACCCATCTATCTAGGCACCGCTTGCAGTCAGGAGTTGGCTGTAACCCGCGTCGAGCATGCCTCTTGATTGTTTGCGAGGTCGCTCCTCGTCGGGAGGTGTTAGGTAGAATAGTAGAAGTTATAAGGCTAGATTTGTTTATTGTTAAGCACAAGTTCATTAACTATTCTATGAAAATTCCAGTACCATTGCTACATCAAATTATCTAGTTGAACTGTTTCTACCGGTAAGATCACTCCTCGAAATGTATCCAGTAGGTCACAGTTAATTCTTGCATTACCAGTTCTTTTATATGAATCTCACTAAGTCATTAAAGACTTATTCCTCGTTTCTTCTGTCCATTCTTAAGGATAAAAATCAACATGACAACATGGATCAAGTGAATAATTGTTCAAGCGTGCATTTTGGAATATTCGTGCTTTGTCACTAGTGCATAATCATTAAAGAGTCACATTGTTTGTAATATAAGACTTCCGTTGTATATATCAAAATATATTTTATAAAACGTGTATGGTTTTGATCCTGAATAAGTGAGATCCCTTCCTATGAGTTACGCTTTAGTCTGAGTTGGGTAAAGTCACTGATCACCACCGAACCAACTCGGATCGGAGCATGGCTTGTAGGGCGCGGTCGTCACAGTATGGTATCAGAGCCATTTGTTAAAAAAAAAAAATTTGACAAACATTAATCACTCAAAGATGTTTTCACTAAAATATTCATATAGATTAAACATATATTCTTACATCAAACACATAAAAGAGTTACAATTGGAGTGTCGTATCTACATCTAAAGCACGTTTCTTACCACGACTATTGTCACTACTTGTCTGCCCTTGAATTTGTGACTATATGGGATATACTTTTGGTACATATGCTTTAAGTTTGTCAATCAATTCATTTGCAGTATATGCAGAGATGAAAATTTCACGAGCCGACGGCTTCATAAACTCCTGCTCCACACAATGATCTAGAAAAGACAACAACCTGTCGTAGAAACCATTAACATTATATAACCCTATAGGTTTCTGATGCATGTTTAATTGAGCCCATGAAGCTATGCAAGAAATCTTTTCTAGTGTTCCTAAGCCCCCAGGTAATGCTATAAGTGCATCAGAATTATACAACATAGTCGCTATTCTTTCGTGCATGCTAGGTACAATTAGCTCTTCACCTATGATTGGACCACTGGGATTCATGTCCGCTAAGGCGCTTGGTATGATTCCTAACACTTTATCACCTATAGAAAATGCGCTTTTTGCTAGACACTCCATTAGCCCTAAACTTCCTCCTCCGTAGACTAGCTTTATGTTTCTATTTGCCAATGTGTTCCCCAGACTACTTGCTACCTCTAGAAACTCAGAATCTTTTCCAAAACTAGACCCACAAAATACACAAATAGATTTTATTTCTCGAATTGAAGATTTTTCCATCTCAGATTTTTTTTTCTTCCTGATAATGTGGTATGCGTTAATGTGTGATCTTCGACATCATAAAACCGCTATTTATAAGAAAACATAGTAGGCCAACCGATGAAGCTTTTGAAACAATAATAATACATCTTCAAAAATAATAATTAATTAAATAGCGTCTCCAACAATCCATCTTTTATGAGCAACTTCCCCTACAATCCATTTTTGATGATATGACATTTACCAATCTAAGAAAACACATTCATATCGTTGTACCCCATCATCTATTATTTGTGCCTATAAAAAATAATATATATGTATATATATATGTGTGTGTGTGTGTGACCATCAAAGTTTTATTTAAAAACTAAATATATGCATAATTCTTAAAATACGTGCATGCACTTATAAGGAAAATTCTTTCACCTTATTTTCCTCCTGTGTTTTGTCTAAGTATCCAAATTTATTTATTTGAATACAAAATTTCCAAAATAACGATAATATCAATAGTAATAATAAATCACAAATCTTCAAAAATGTTACAATTAAAATTACTCGTGTTCTTTGTGATAGTTATTTTTTTAATTAGCATGATTTATCAAAAAACAATTTATTTTAAATTTAAAAAATTTAGTACTCAAAAATTTTAAGAATATTAAAGATTTTTCTAATTTCTCTATATTATGATCGTTAGTTAAAACTTTTATTTTAAGATTTCGAAAACACAAACATATTTTACACAAACAAGTCACATACTTCTAAACCTTAATTTTCGTCCCAATCATCATACCATTAAAAAAAAAACCTCCCAACAGTTATAAACGGCTATAATAGCCATATCTCCTTATATAAATACATCATCTTTATACTACAAAACACACACTCATCTTCATCTAGCTTCTCTCTCCCAAAAAATGGATCATTTGGTTCAAGTAATTTTTGTTACTTTTATTTTTGTTTTTTTTTCTAAATGATGAAGAAACATCATTTGAATTTGCTATTGTACTTTTAGGATTCGCAATACCTTTCCTATTTCTTGCTTTTGGTATGAGTTTACTACTATTGTGTAAGTTCAATTGAATATTGCATCTTGAATAATAAGACATTTATTTGAATAGTCTTCTTCTACTTATATAGTTGTTATAATGTGTGATACGTCAAAACTTGATTAACATAATTATATTAAGCTAATAATAATAAAAAAAGTTTTACTAAACTCTCGCATATTATAAAAAAATATCATAAGAGTTTAATTTTCTTCTCCCGAGAAAATGGTTTTACGACTTCCTATGGTGTTAAGTATTAGTCCTTAAGGATAATTAATCGAGATAATGGTTGAAAATACTTATCTTTTGGGATACGTTAGTCTTGTTCGAAAAAGAAAAAGAAAAGGAATGGACTTTTAGGTATCAATTACAAAGAGATATTCACTTTGGAATATAGATTGACTATCCGATCTTGTTAATGGATATAAGTTTGTTAAATTTAAGTAGTGGACACAAGACTAACAATTTGAAGGTGAAATCGTAATCCTTTATCTTCACAACAATTCCGGTAAGAATCTGGGACCAGATTCCTTGAAGGAGGGGGAATTGTAACTCCCCAAAAACTAGGAAGAAAATAAATTTATACTTTAGTCTTTGAACTTTTGAAAATTTCTATTTTTGACCCTAAATGTTTAAAAAAGATTTGCACTTTAGTCCATAAACTTAAAAGATAGTCTTTAATTATTTTTATAGGTCTATAATCCTAAAATATATATTTCAATTTCAAATCTTAACCAAGATGATCAAATTATCTAGAAAATTACATAAATAAATATGTATGTAACAAAGAAATCTAATTATACCTATTTGAATTTTAATTATAAATAATTGAGGGACTTGATATGCAATTAACCAATTGATGAAGTAAGCCATGGCATATTTTTGATGAGGTAAGCCATGACATCCTTAAGAGCATTATTAAAAGATTTTTTGTGATTTATTATAAAATAATCAAAGCGGGACCTTAATTAAAAGTATTTTAAAATGATTTTTGCCTATAAATACTAAGCTTTCTTCCAACAATTTTCACGCCCAAAATTATTTTGATTTTTCCTTCTTTCTTCCTATTAATCTCTAAGTTAGTGAGTCTACTTTCAGGTAAAATTTATCCCAAGTTCTTATTTCATTATTTTCTACCCGACGATACCCAAAACTTTTATTGCGCAGAAATTATCTATTCGGCCCTGCACCTTAGAAAAATCATAACTAATTGTAGAAAAATTCTTTTTGATCAAGGCCAATCGATGAATATTCTTTATGATGTCCTCTAACTTTCATATGAAGAGATATTTTTCAAATACTGTGATTTAGAAGGTCAAAATTCCTAAATCGTAGACTGCTGTCTGAAAATCCAAAAATAGGTTCTATGTTGTCAAGAATTATGTAGCATAATTCCCATTTGGGTACACATGTTCCTAGTAATGTTAGGGATCAGTTGCCATAAAAATATTTTGAAACAAGGTTCATTTGGATACCCGATCAAAGGTAAACTCGAAACTATGACGATTTTCAGCTTATATTACGTACTTTAAGTTCTTTGTTCATGATTGAAAATAATCATCATAATTCCATGATTGATCACTCACACATGAATCTTACAAGATATAACAATCATTAGAATCACTTTAATATGATTTGTATTCATGAATTGATATTTTTTGAGATTTTTCAATAAAATATAAATAGTATATTTATCATGATATTCTTACATAAGTTTAATAAGATTATCATATATACTTTTGAGGTCTAATACTATTATATGATTATGTATCGAAACTTAAGCATTCTTTGATCATTTACCTTAATTTGGTTTACGTATTAATATTTTTATAAGTTATGAATACAATATTACGTAATTTAAGATAATCTTGGAACAAAATTAACTAAGTTATACAATTTAATGGATTGCTTAATAAGGTAATTGTTTGATGTCGTGATTCCTAGAATTTTTGGATGTACTAGAGACTTAAAGAACTTTCTCAAATTTCATCAAAACGAAAGTTGAATAGTACATATGTTTATAGTGGTGAATTATGATTATTCTAATGTTATTAAAGGTTTGACAAATTAATCAACAACGCGCAAGATTCTCCGTACAAATAAAAGTGAGGTTCCATTTTTGATTTGTTCTAGCCCCGTTTGGCATCCGACCCTGAGGAACTTGGACAGAAAAGCCACTACTCCGTTACCAAACCTCGAACAACCTATATTTCATCATAATCATATTTGGCATCTCATCTCATAACATGATTTTCTTACTCATCGTTAAATATATCCAATCATTTATTATTTATCATATCTATTCATAATCATGATAATTCTCCAATATTATAATCTCATCTCCTGGTTCTTGAATTGTGCAAAGAGCAACGAACTATGTTCGGGACATGTAGCTCAAGGAGCAACGGATATTATCCGATTTACTAGCTTGATTGTTTATTTGTTATACCCATTGGGACGCCTTTGGGATGTTGTGCCCCAGAGATTGAGTCGAGTTACTGTCGGGCAGTAAGGACTGTCGGTTTAAGTAATTTTGCTTGATACCCATCTATCTAGGCGCCCCTTGCAGTCAGGAGTTGGCTGTAACCCGCGTGCTGGATTGACATGTAGTCGAGCATGTCTCTTGATTGTTTGCGAGGTCGCTCATCGCCGGGAGGTATAAGGTAGAACAATAGAAGTTATAAGGCTAGATTTGGTTATTGTTAAGCACAAGTTCATTAACTATTCTATGAAAATTCCAATACCATTGCTACATCAAATTATCTAGTTGAACTGTTTCTACCGGTAAGATCACTCCTCGAAATGTATCCAGTAGGTCACAGTTAATTCTTGCATTACCAGTTCTTTTATATGAATCTCACTAAGTCATTAAAGACTTATTCCTCGTTTCTTCTGTCCATTCCTCAGGATAAAAATCAACATGGCAGCATGGATCAAGTGAATAATTGTTCAAGCGTGCATTTTGGAATATTCGTGTTTTGTCACTAGTGCATAATCATTAAAGAGTCACATTGTTTGTAATACAAGACTTCTGTTGTATATATCAAAATATATTTTATACAACGTGTATGGTTTTGATCCTGAATAAGTGAGATCTCCTCCTATGAGTTTTGTTTTAATCTGAGTTGGGTAAAGTGACTGATCACCACCTAACCAACTCGGATCGGAGCATGGCTCGTACGGCGCGGTCGTCATAGTACTCATTGTAATACCCTTGTAACCGACCCATTTATATATGTACGAGATATTGTCAAACTAACGTTATATTGAAAAATTAAGTTTATCTTTATAAAAAGTCTAAAAGTAAGAGGTTGATCTCAAATATAAATAAATTGGAAAATAATAATAGGATTTTTAAAACATGTTAAATATAGTTATTATTAATTATGGGGTGCAAATATAATAACTAAAAATATTTGAGGTCAAATGTTAACTAACATTATTGGTATTATAAATGAAAAAAATTATTATATGTCATTTTTATTTTTAATTGGGGTGTGAGTGTAGTTATATAAAGTTTTTGGATGAAAAAAAAAACTGAGATTCGAAGTCATGTGCATGGCACATGCATAATTTCGGGGGGAAATGGAATATTCCAAAAAATAATGGAATATACTGATGCTGGAGGACAAAAAACGCAACTCTGTTTACTTTAGAGGATCAAAAACGAAACTTTGGTTACTTTAGATGACCAAAAAGGGACCGAGATACTATATAGAACTAATTTTGAAACGTGGTTACTATAAAGACTACAAAGTCAAAAATCCCATGTTTGTTTCGTCAAGTAAATGTGCTTTATAATATTCTTTTTTCATTATTTTTACTTTGAGCATAAGATATATATCTTAAATTGGAAAGTGATAACACACAATTCTTGAGGTTGGGTGATTTCTTAATTATCTTGAATATAAGTGTTTCCAAATGCGATTCTGTGATTTATGAAGAGAAAGTGGTTAGTAATAGTGTTTATACGAGAGGATTTCAAAATACGAAGACCCAAGATGGAAATATGTACACCTAAAGAGATATATTGTTTTAACTGAAATTAGAATACAGTGTAAGGTGTGAATTTGAGTTGGTTACGATGGTGGAAATCCTTCTCTATTTATAGGATCTCGTGTGCAGTTAGTTATGAGTGTGTCAACTTGGTTGTCTTTAATACTAGGGATGGGCATCCATTACAGCTGCCTCGTGGGAAATGGATCTGCTAACAATGTTTAATGCGTCGCCTGTGATTTAAAGGTAGTTGTACTAATAATGACTGGCATTCTTTTATTGCACGCGTGACGCTTCTAAGTGGGCTTTTAATACACCTAGCTGTGTCGAAGACATCCTTCGTACATCTTGGGTGGTTTTACGAACCCTTCTCGGTCCTTCGTACGAAGGGATATTTGTGAGCTCTGTGTACGGGGGCCCTTTTTCGGGGTGTCTTCTTAGGGTATTATGGTATTTTCCATGTTAGGTGTATTTATACATTATTAGATGTCCCCTAGGTTTGTTGGTTTGTGGTATACGAGGCAGGGGACTTATGAATTTTTCGTGATCCCAATTTATCTTCGATGAAGGTTCCAAAGGGGAGGAGAAGTTTGCTATTTTTGTCATTTTCTGGTAAGGTAAAAATTATCGTCGTTTTGAATTTGTTCGTTATGCCATGATGACGGCCAAGGGAACGTGCCCCCGTCTCTTCAACATCAAATGCCTTTGTCAACGTAGTGCACGAGTGGGCCGCCCTGTGACTTCTCGCCTTTTGACTCGTAGTTCTTGTTTGACCATGTGCGACACGTGTTTCAATCTGATAGATTTATTTGGAATGTTTGGGAAGTCGTGTGCCATAGTTTCTCACTTTTCCTTAGTATAAATATGGGTTTCTCGATTCTTTTCCATCTTAACGCTATCATTCACATCTTCAAGAATTCCCTTTGAGCTTGCATTCTCTATTTGACGTGGATCTTCCTTTGTCTTATCTCCTTCTCCACTTCTTTCTTGAAAAGATGGCCGCTTTCGCTAGCTCTCCCTTCTTCATCGTTTCTAACACTGTCATAGAGGCGCAACCAATCCTGCTCCCACCTTGGGTGCTCCTCTCCATCTTAGAGGTGGAGTGCGTCAAAAGGCGATATCGTGTCGGTAATCGTCAAAAAGAGGTAAGGCAACTGTCTCGATTGTTGAGTTTGATGAGGAGGAAACTCTTGCGAGGAGGTCTCACCCAATTTCGAAGATGACCAACACCTTGTCCATCGTTGAAGTGAATAATCTCCTACTCTGGTATCATATTGATCTTGGTACTTTGGATGTGGAATTCCTACTGCGGAACACCCCTCCTACTAATTATCTAACAGTCTACAAAGAGCAGGTCATCTTGGCCTTCGTCACTTTTTCCCTCATTGGTATGTGGATGTGTTTGAACACATCGGGGCCTTCCCAAGTCAGTTAAATAGGAACTCCTACGGAGTGTTGGCAGATTTTTGGTTATGCTACCATCTACTTGGGTTGACGTGTTCAGCTCAAGTATTTCTTGTTGCGTATCATGTTGGTACCAGCAAGACTACCACCCATATCTACCATTTCTTCCCCCGTAAAAATCTTCCAATCCTCGTGGGGAATCATACTTTCGGAGGTGCCTGGAAGAGCGCTTTTTCTTCGTGAAACCCAAATGTGGTAATGTGTCCAAGGAATGGGGTGCGAGGATGCAATGGAAGGTAGGAGACAAGGGACCTCAGGATCCAAATTACTAGGGTTCCAAGTTATGCTTCAAGGAGCTTTGTGATGGCCCCTTATTCGAGGGTCTCTTTGACTTATCCTATTTAAAGGGGAACATGTTTTGTTTATAAGAGGTGGCTTTCAGCGGCCTTCTAACGTTCATGTCCCATTGCCTGAGGATCTTCGTTACGACTAGTACTTCTGTAAGTCCTCTTTTTTATCGTCTTCTAGTCTTTGGCAGTATCTTTCCTTTTTCTTATTTTGTTTTGACTTTCTTCCGCAGGGCAACATATGCGGCTCTTTGCGGTCTCCAAAGAGCATTTTTAAGAACTTTCTCCTTCTCTCGAGGGGGTTAGCTTCGATTCAAGGGAGCCATTCCCATGGACGGCCCCAAAGGCCTGATGATGGTTTCCCCCGAGCTGGTCTTGGCTAATTCGAATGCCGCAATGGAGTTTGCTGCTAAGAAGAAGAGTGGGGGTGGGGGCACCCAACCCTCCTAGCCTTGAAATCCTGGGGGATGTGCTCCGTGCGATTGTAGATGCTCCCCTGAAGAAGAAAAAGAAGAAGACGGGGCATCGAGTTAATATTTCCAAGGTGGTTGCCCGAGCCGCTGCTGCATCTGCTTCTTCGTCCAAGAAGAGCCCTTCTTCGGATGTTTTCGTTGGCCCCTTGGGTGAGTACTCTTCTTATGTGATTTTCTTCTTTTTTGCTCTTTCAGTGATATTTAGTTGATTCTTTTGTCGTTAACTATTTTAGACAAGAAGTCTCGCTTTGATGTCGGGGTAACCCTTGATGCTCCCTTAAGTGTCGATATGGAGGAAGTCCCATTTAGATGAGGTGGGATCAGTCTGAGGGGTCTTCGGTGAAGTTCGGTATAGAAGATTCTCCCTTTACTATCAAGTAAGAGGTGTCTCCGCCTCCTGAATCTTCTGTTGAGTTGCCTTCATTGGTTCCTCCATCCGTCCCTCGAAAGAATAATAAAGTCTCCTCTTGAGACGAAGTCCTAGAGGTACCTCCCTCCGTTGGTTGTGATTTCATCTTCTTTGAGGAGGCAGACTTGGAGGGGTGTTGTGTGGAGTGTTAGGATTGTGAAGCCTTAAATGTGAAGACGGACTACTTAAATTAAAGACTAGGGATTCTGACAGTAGAGCAGAATGTAAAAACGGGAAGAGAAGGCAAATAGCCAGCCCGAGCCTTGGGCCCCTGGCGCGGTTGCGCAGCCCTGTCATGGGGCATAATAGTTTAGGAGGTGGAGTTTACTCGTCTAAATTCAACTACATGATAAGTTGTCTGTAATGGCCCGATGTTTTCGAGACAAATCCGAATAATATCAGAGCAACTATTACATGTCAAACTTATAAATATCCGAATCAAATATACCGAAAGTACTAATCTAATTAAAAGAAACAAAAAGTCAACTAACTCAATACCCAACAAAATTTAAACGCTCCCCAATGCCAAATGCTCCTAGGTCTTGACATGGTAGTAACCTAGTTCGTCTTAATCTGGAAGGAAGGAAAGGAAAAACAAATTTTACGTGAGATAAAAATCTCAGTGAGTGTTCATGCGTGTGTGCAAGTGTAGCATTTTCTTTTCATAACTTTCTTTGAAAACATTTTAATAAAGGATCTTTAATGCATACAAATGCCATGCAATAGAATCTTAAATCAAAAGTATTCATGATTTAACAAAAAACCCTTTTTACATATAAACAGAACCATATTCTGATGATCGGTGTCCACGTTTTTGTCGATGCCAGTCAACCTTATATCACCACACATACAGTCCTTATCTCCCAGTCCAAGGAGCGACCTTGGAATCAGGAACGTATGCCATGGTTCATACGGAATAGTGTACCCAACAAAGACACAACAACCTCCTGCCATGCCTGAGAGGGAATGGGCCAATGGGAACAACGACCCATACCGGCAAGCCCATTGCCGCCCGGCGGTACCCCTGCACTCCCACGCCAAGTTGGATCCAACTATATATCCGATCGGGACCGAGTAAACCAACGGGACACCATTCATCATAACAATTTCAATCATTTACGGCAATTAACCAATGTGCGGTTAACTTGCTTTCATAAAACTGAACAGTTCAAATACCCAATTTACAGAAAACTTCTTTTCAAGAAATAAGCATTTCCAGAAACAACTTTCTTTAAAAAAGTGACAAATCAATATGCAGAGTTCAACATGCAGAGAGTCATGAATACATACATATATATATATATATATATATATATATATATATATATATATAGATATACATGCACGCATTCATTCCAGTTTTGAAAATAATAGGATTTAGGAACACTCACCTGAAATATGACTACAAAGAGAAACAGAGCAATCACGCGACGACGCCTAGTTGTCATCACCTAAGAGGCCAAAGAATTATCAATGAATGCTTCTCAATTTTATTTCCTAATTCTTGATTCTAATTTTAAAGCAAGTTCAATTATACACAATTTTAATCGAGTAATGATATAATTGTTTACAGTTTTCATTAACTCTAGTTAATATATTAGACTACACTAAGATATCCGTTATCATTCCTAATCACGTAGTAGGCCATAGACTTCACTATTTCTTTGTTCAATATGGTCTAGAACTCATCATTATGTTTGAAGAAGTTTCTGTGATTAGTCAACTAATATACTAAGTACAATTGGTATAGTTAATATATACATATATCTACATATGTATATATATTAGTTGATATTAATAATACTACTTATTGAATTCAGAATAAAAGTGATTGATGTAGTACAACTTTTGACCAAGCCTTGGACGGAATAAAAATTAAATTACTATTGATCAAATTCTGACCTCAATATTTAATTGGCAAATCATGTGCGCTAATCCGAACTCCAGTAAGGGAAGTGTATCAATCAAAGCTTAAATATTAAGTTATGATTTCCTTTCCAATCCAATATTTCAATTCGTAACTCTATATTAGTTAATTGTAAATTTGTAACTAATCTCCTTTTGGATTTTCTAAGCCTTAAAAGATCAACTAACAAGATTAAAATTTATATTTGTTATTAAAGAGGGATAATTCAGTAATCAAATCTTATCTGTGCACCACCAGCTCTAGACTTTTGCATCCTTTCACCACGGCACCACCTTAGATAACCAGCGTCACCTTTTTATTTCATCTTATCAATATCACTCCATCTCGGTGGTTTGCAAGTGTAGGGTAATGAAAACTAGAATAAAGGTTTGTCCAACCTTTCATCATATAATAGCAGGGGTAATTGGTAATTCAAGCGGGGTGTTGAAGATGGTAAATGATGATTTATGGCATATGAGGCGTGTGAGTGTGATTATTCCATAAGGGTGCATGCGTGGGATTCAATTCCCTTGACAAGTTTTGTCCACGTAGTATAGAGATGGTACTCTGAGATAGGTGTGAAGCATTATCCTGTTTAAACATCTAAATTGCAAAAGAATCCTCCACTTAACTATTTCTTCCTTAAACTACATGGTACCTTGTTATTTTAATTTGTATAGTCCAAAAGTAATGAGTAAGATTTTAACTCCCAAATGGAGAAAGCCAAATATTCATTCTATCAAAACCATTTTTGTTTTCTTTTGTGTACAGGACTTCTAAAATGAAGATCTAAATAAGGAACATAACTTATTTGGAATTGAATTTTATCTTCTTGGTTTTAAACATTAACTTGTAAAACTATATGTTCGTTATAAGTCGGGGCGGGGCGCCACATTGTCACACCACAAAAACATAAGTACCTTTTTCTTTTTTGGAAAAGCATACTATTGTTTTTGCTTTTACAATTTAAATTACAAACATATAGCTACAAATTTAAAACAAGGATGTATATCGTAATTCTGTTTTTATAGTTTAAACTATATGCAATTAAAATTTGTAGCATTAAATCTTGAGAAATTGCTGAACAAGAAAATATTAGAAACATAGAGTTATTTGGGTGATCAAACGTAAACAATCCCTAATAAAATTAAATATTAGGTTAATATGCTGGTTTATGAGATCATTTAAATATTAAGTATATTTTTCTGAATTGTGTACACCAAATTAATATAAGAACACCAATTACTCATAGTTTCATGGATGTAATTAGTGAGATAGTATGCCCCTTACAACATCAATTTTACTGGCAAATCTAAAGAGTCACGCACTCCATCAAAATGAGAGCGTGACGTTAAATTATGCAATGTAAATGTTCAAAAGAATTGCTCCGGATAAATTAAGTTTTAATGCAACACAATATCTATGTAGTATTTAGTAAATTAAATGATTATTGTTTATGACATGTAAAAATTCCTTAAACACGATGAGTATTATTTATTGTAAACTTTCCACATATGAGGAAAGAATAACATATTGCTCCAATCCCATGATGAGTGCCCTCAATCACTGACTATCATTAAAAGGAATGCTAAAGAACTAGAGGATGCAAAAACTTCAGTTGCGTTGACACCACAAAACGCCAATGCCACCAAAAAGATCCACATCCATTCGAACCCGTGTATGTAGGTCAACAAACATAGACAACCAAATCCACAACGACCTGATTTTTGGGATCACAGTGCCAAGTTAGGAGGCCCTTTCCAAAAACAATCTAATCAGACTCCTTCAAGAGGAAAATTGGTTCACAAAATCTTCATTTTTGGTGTTGGAGGATTTGGAGGAAGATTTTCAAGGCAATACCAAATTCCTCGTTAACGACAATCGCATGGTTGTTGATACTACTTTCGAGCCTCGGTCTTCTACTCGCGCGAGTACAAACCCAACTGACCAACCTCCAATAAGTCGCTGCAAAATACATTCCAAGTCCAAGCAATCTAGTTTCAACAGAAAAATAATCGAAAATACCGAGTCTACATCGCCCTCTGCCCAACCTCAAATCTGGAGAGCCGAACGCATCCCACTCTGTGACTTGAGTGAAAACTAGGCAATAGGCCTGAAGGATCTCCCATTCGACTCGCACAACTGCTCTACTCTTGCTCATGTAAATAACTCAATTGAAGGTTTGACAACCATAGTCAAATATATTATTCGTCGAATTGTTGGCGAACCATTGAAAAATAATGAAAGAGGTCGACCATACGATATAGGGCGAGCGAGCACCCATCGTAGGGATTAACACTTGCACTTCTACCTCTTCATTGTTGTTTGCTATTTTTATGGATAGGAAGCTCAAAATTATTCTTAGAACGTGCATGACATTGGAAATTATGCCTTCCTTCAGAATTCAGAATTTAATTAAGTGTTAGGCACCCTTTCTCCTCATCTTAGTCAAAACAAAAACTAGCAACACCAAGAGCCGAAGGTTTAATTTAAAAAATTAGCCTTCTTGGTAATGCTTGAGTTGAATCTCGAGGTTTTGCTAGCATAATTTGGTTAATTTGGTATCCCGATAGAGCTATTGTCACTGTCTTTGGTGCATCTAATCAAATTATCCATACCACCACCGACATTCCAGGCTGCAGATCCTTTCTTTTCACAGCCATGTATCCCTCGCCCTTGGCCTCTTTTCACAATCACCCTTACCACATGTTCAACCATATGAGGAAACAGTTCCACAACCAGTGAACGTTCAACAAGAAGTTGAAGAATTGAAAGATGATTTGGAAGAGATACCGACATCTATACAAAAGAGAATACCAAAACGTCCAGCAACAATAGCATATCCACATAGATTGCACAAACAACAAACAAGACATCAGATATTCTTGAAGATATTAGAAGGGACTTCAATCTAAATACCCTTGATAAATGCCATCAACTATGTGTCAAAATATGGGAAGCTTGTGAAGGACTTAATCGCTAAAAAACAGACCAAGAAGGTGAATTTGATAACCTTATCAGAGATGTCTTCAGTATCCATAGACAATACTAAAGGAGATCCTGGGAGTTTTTTTGTTCCTTGTTTAATACATGATGTTTTTCATACTTATGCATTAATTGAATTGGGTGATAGTGTAAATGTTATGCCATAAGAACCTATAAAAAGTTAGGACTTAATCATTTGTAGTCTACGAATGTGTTATTACAACTAGCTTATTGATCAACCAGAGTACCAAATAGTATAGTAGAAGACGCCTTGATTAAATTTTTCAAGGGAATTATACCTGTTGATTTTGTTATTCTTGATAATGGAGATGAGGAAGGACCAACCATATTGGGAAGACCATTTTTAGCCACTAGAAATGTTATTATTTAATTGTACTGAAAATAAAATGCCAATGAGAGTTAAGGATAAAGTTAGTGAGTTTGACATGGAACATGTATTTCAACACCCAATCGAGCAAGCGTAATGTTATGTGGTTGACGTTGTCAATGAAGCTGTGGAAATCCATATAGACGACATTATTATTTATGATCCTTTAAATGCATACCCAGTAAAATCTATACATTAGGCACACTACAATGCAAAATACCGAGAGGAAGTTAATAATCTGGAGAAGATACCACAGTCATTCACTCGGTTTTAAAGAAAAGAACCCATAGAGAGAGAAACAACCATCACTCATAAAACCAACAAAACTAGATTTAAAACCTTTGTCGTCACATTTGAAGTATGCATTTTTAAGAGGAGAAGGAGAATTGCCAGTTATCATCATTGCAACACTTAAACCAGACAAAGAGGAAAGGTCAGTGGATCTACTCAAACGAAGAGCAGAAGCCATGGGTGGATGATCGCTAACATAAAAGAAATCAATGCAACAATCTGTATGCACAAGATCCTGATGAAAGATGACTACAAACCAATTGCCCAACCTCAGAGGAGACTAAATCCAACAATGAAGGGAGTAGTAAAAAAAAGAGCTAATTAAATTATTAGAATATCGTATGCTTTATCCTATTTCTGATAGTGCATGGGTGAGTCTAGTTCAGGTGGCTCCAAAGAAAGAAAGCATGACTGTTGTGAAGAATGAGAACAATGATTTGATTCCTACTAGACAAGTCAAGGGGTGGCGAGTCTGCATGGATTATAGAGCTTTGAACAAAGAAACAAATAAAGATCACTATCAACTTCCTTTCATCGACCAACGGTTGGAAAGGTTAGCAGGTCATTCATTTTATTATTTTCTTGACGGTTATTCTGGATATAATCAGATTATGATAGGCCTGGAGCATCAAGAGAAAACAAGATTCACTTATCCATATGGGACATTTGCATTTAGACGAATGCCATTTGGATTATGCAACACCCCAACTACGTTCCAGCGTTGCATGACATCCATATTCTCTGATATGATTGAGAACACGATCGAGGTATTTATGAATGATTTTCTATTTTTGGATATATTTTTGATAATTGTCTTGCTAATTTAGATAATGTGTTAACTAGATGCATAGAGAAAACCCTTTGATTAAATTGGGAAAATGTCACTTCATGGTAAAAGAAGGAATTGTGCTTGGTCATCGAATTTCTAAAGAGGGGATTGAGGTAGATAAGGCAAAGATAGGTGTAATCCAAGATTTACCACCCCCTATTAATGTGCGTGAGATTAGAAGTTTTCTAGGCCATGCAGGTTTTTATAGAATGTTTATCAAAGACTTTGCAAAAACGAGTAAACCATTATGTAATCTTCTCATAAACGATACCATGTTTGTTTTTTTTTTTTATGTGGATTGTTTGACAACTTTTATTGAAATTATGGAGAAATTAATAACTGCACCAGTAATGACAACACCCGATTGAACAATACCTTTCGAGATAATGTGTGATGCAAACGATTATGTCGTGAGAGCTGTTTTAGGACAAAAACATGGGAAGATCATGAAAGTCATTCATTACACTAGCAATGCCTTAACTGATGCAGAATTCAGTTATGCTACTATAAATAAGGAGTTGTTAGTTGTTGTGTATGCGTTTTACAAGTTCATACCATACTTAATGGAGAACAGTATACACTGATCATGCAGCGTTGGAGTACTTGTTTGCCAAGAAGGATGCAAAACCGCGGATAATACGATGGATTCTTCTACTACAAGAATTTGATGTATAAATAAGAGATAAGAAAGGGACAGAGATGTCATAGCCGATCACTTGTATAGATTAGAATTGGGAAATCAACATCAAGTTGAAGATGATGCGATAAAAGACACATTTCCCGATGAACAACTCTTGGCCATTTAGACAATGAGAGCACCATGGTTTGTTGACTTTGCAAACTACAAGGTATGTAAAGTTTTACCACCTAATATGTTTTATCAAGCTAATAATAAATTCTTTCATGATTTGAAATATTATTATTGGGACGATCCATGTTTGTATCGTCATTGCTCTGATGGAATTATAAGAAGATGTGTTCCAGAAGAAGAAATGCATGATATTTTAGAAAAAAATTTGTCATGGAAGTGAAGTTGGAGGACACTTTGGAGGTCAAAGAACTGCCGCTAAGGTATTGCAGTGTGTTACAACGAGCCTTGGCCAGGCGACACCGTTTGCACGTGAAAACTATATTTCATTTGATTTTCTTTTATTTTTTAATATTTTGCATTTAGATTTAATTTTAATTGTTGTTGGAGCAGACAATATAAAAGGGTCACGCATTGTACGTTTCTGATTATGAATGAAAATTTTACAAAACTATTATTTCTAAATTCTCTCTCCCTCTTCAAGCTGAATCTCTCCCCCTCATCAGCTTTTCTCTTTCTCTTATCAAATCAAATCTGAAAAATACCAAAAATAGAAACACGATGTCGTTTGATTGGCGACCTCCAGCACCGTTCGTAACAATGGAATCAGAGCCATTCTCCTGGCGCAACACTCTGATCGAATCAGTGGGAATCGACAACAACACAGTGCAAACTGAGTCAGGATCGTTGAATCATCTTCTTCAAGCACTTTCCTTAAATCTTGACAAGATGGTGGAGTCGTGTGATCGATATGGAAAAACTCTCAAAAAGTATGGACAAAACCTCAAATCATATGTCAAATCCTTGAGAGCTTTTAGAGAAGCTACGGATGAAGTGAATCTGATCCAACACGAATCAGTGGGGGTGAGGAGCTGGAAGATGGCTTTTACATCGGCCAAATATTCGATGAAACGCCGAATCTCGAAGGTAATGTACTTAACGTATACAACCTGTTTGATGAAGTGTCTGACATGGATGGTGACTCATTAAATGTGTATGGCTTGTTTGGCGAGTTGACACTGAACCAAAGTGAAGATTATCGTAAGGTTTATGTCATTCTAGATGAACTGATGGCTGATTCATTTGACATTTATAAACTGTTTGATGAAATTCCTGAAAGAAAATTTAAGGAAAAACCAAGTGACTACGACATGCTCGATGAAACTTTGGTGAACGAAGTGTTTGCTGGGAATTCCCTCATCAATCATATGATCGATGGATTTAATTACCAGAAGATGCAACATGGTGAAAAAGTGTAAATTGAGGCACAATTGTTTGATGTTATTTCGTACAGAATCAAGAGGATGAGTTTGAGGAATGATGAAAGGTAAATTGTCTTTAACCTATACACATCTCTTTAACCCGGGGGGATGTATTGGTAATGGATGGATAATGGCTAAATTCATCGCCATTAACTCTGAAAATTTTATTAAGGTACTGCATTGTCCTATTATTAGAGATACATGGGAAAATGGTTTCATGCTCAATTCTAGTTGGATGCTCAATTCTAGTTGGGCCACGGAAGAATACGTTTCTTGTTTGACGATAGAGGATGCTAGCACAATTTTGAACTTATTCTCTTTATCTTTCGATAAGAACACTAGTAAATCAATTAATGGATTAGTCAAGTTGTTCGATCTAATTTCCAGCACATGGCTTTTAAAGAATGGCCACTGGAATCGAGGATCTTATTGGAGAGCTTGCATAGGCTGGTTTATTGCTAAACCATGTGAGTTTGATGTGATAAACTCTTTGTTTTCGGATGATATGTTGTATGGGTGGAGTTACTTTGAAAGGGGCAAGAATATAATTGTTATTTGCGGCAAAATCATGGTTGTTAATAGTCAACAACAAACAAAAAGAGATCCAAAGAAGAAGCATATGAAGCTTGAAATTGAAAAACAAATGTGTTGGGTTGTGTATCAAGAAGGGTTGGAGCAGATGTATGGAGGGTTAGTTCTGTTCCTTGTCAACATTGCTGCATCCCACGGTGTTCGAGGTTATTTTAATCAAACACTTGGGAACAAAGTTAAAGCTATTACCGGGATAAATAGTGTCAATGATGGTTTAGTTGGTATACTCTTGTTACCATTGGTTTCTACAGTATTTCGAGCTTACAAGCACACTCTCGGGCCTTTCGAATTAAATGATAGAAAGTTTAACATGTGGGTTGTTGCAGGAAGAAGAACAAACATAATTTTTGTATATGTGAGGTGGGTTGAGGGTGTTTGTAGCCCCATGATAAACAGTCTATTTTTGGCTAATGCATATTTGAAGCGCTATGTTATTGTCACATTTGTTCAACCAAATAGAAAAAATGAGTTTGCTAACAAAAATCTCAGAAATTCATTTATGATGTCGGAGTGCGAGGGGGTAGATGATTCTGAAGCTCGTCGGTTGATTGAGGAGTGTCGCTTCTTAAAGGAAATGCATGAAAACCATTATAGTGCTGAAAGTGAGGGACTACTGATTAGTCCTACTTATGAGTCGGTAAGTGTTGTAGCCAAGAGGGAAGCTCCTAAGTGGTTTCCTTATATGGAGAAATATGAACATAAAGGCATTAGTTTGGAGTTCCATGTCTCTGACTTAAGCATTAATGCACATAATGAAAGAATGTTAAAAGGAGGAATGGTAGCTAATATTCCTCTTAGTTTTCAGAATCGACAAACCCATGCTAGCATTGAGCAGAGTCAGAGTTTCTCAATGTTACTCGTTGGCGCTTTCTTTGTGATGGGTGATGGTAGGGAGGTTGCAACCTCAGCAGGCTCAAAAGCTTTGAAAGATGCAGCAAATACTATTAATCACAGTGTTGGGCACACTAGAATTTTATGCAATCCAGTGGCTACCCTCGAGAGAAATGGACGAGTAAAAAACATATGTAATGTTGGTAACTGTCAAGATCTTTGTTGCAACTCCAACACTCATTTTGCAGATGCACTTTCTATTGCTAAACAAGGTAAATATGTGATTGTTGCGGTTTGGTGGGACTTTCTCGGGAAATTGGGGCCCTTGGTAGATTTATCCTTCTCTTATCAAGATACAAGATATGTTACGACACTTGTTTAGTTCGTATAGAAGGTGGACCTTATGTTGTATCATTTGCTAATTGCTACTGTGATAACATCAGTTCTTAAATTAGAGGCTTGAGGACAAGCCCGATTGAAGAAGGAAGTAATGGTACAACGAGCCTTGGCCAGGCGGCACCGTTTGCACGTGACAACTGGATTTCATTTGCTTTTCTTTTATTTTTTATATTTTTCATTTAGATTTAATTTTAATTGTTGTTGGAGCAGACAATATAAAAGGGTCACGCATTGTACGTTTCTGATTATGAATGAAAATGTTACAAAACTATTATTTCTAAATTCTCTCTCCCTCTTCAAGCTGAATCTCTCCCCCTCCTCAGCTTTTCTCTCTCTTATCAAATCAAATCCGAAAAATACCAAAAATAGAAACACGATGTCGTTTGATCGGCGACCTCCGGTGCCGTTCGTAACACAATGTGGTTTTTATTGGCCTACTATCTATAAATATGTCCACCTATTTGTTGTTCATTGTTATAGATGTCAAAGAATTGGTAATATTTCACGTAGACATGAGATGCCTTTAAGAAGTATCTTAAATATTAAATTATTTGATGTTTGGGGTATTGATTTTGTGGGTCATTTTCCTATGTCACATGAGAATCAGCATGTACTTGTCACTGTAGAATATGTGTCGAAGTGGGTAGAAGCAAAAACACTTCCAACAAATGATAAGAAAGTAGTTATTGAATTTTTGAAATCTAGATTTTTTTCAAGATTCGGCACATCGAGAGCTTTAATAAGTGATGGAGGTAAACATTTCAGAAATAAATACCTTGAAGCATTACTAAAAAAATCTGGTGGTGCTCATAAAATAGCTATTGCATATCATCCAAAAACAAGTGGACATGTTGAACTATCAAACAAGGAAATAAAAAGAATTTTAAATAAGACGGTACCACATTCACGTAGTGATTGGATAAAGAAGTTTGATGGTGCTCTATCAGCATATAGAACTGCATTTAAAACACCAATAGGGATGTTACCATATCGTCTTGTTTTTTTGAAAAGCTTGTCATTTACCTGTTCAGTTAGAACATAAAGCTTTTGGGCAACAAGATTTTAAAATTTTGATGTTAAAGCCGCCGATGGAAAAATAAAATTTCAATTGAATGAACTCGATGAATGGCAAAATGAAGCTTATGAAAACTCTAAGATCTATAAAGATAAAACCAGACTTTGGCACGATAAAAGAATCTTACATAGGGGATTTTTACCAGGACAATAAGTGATATTATTTAACTCTAGACTGAGATTGTTCCAAGGTAAATTACGTTCAAGATGGACATGACCTTATTGTGTTGTGAATGCCATACCACATGGAGTTGTAGAAGTGGAAACAGGTGATGGACAAAACTTTATGGTTAATAGACAGAGATTGAAGCATTATTTTGCTACTAATAAATAGAATATCTTAAACGTTTTTCTGGATAATGTCCAATAAGCAAACATGTGTAGGGCTGATGACATTGAAATAAGCGTTGTATGGGAGGCAACCCATTATTTTTTTCTCTGATTCTTATTTCGTATGGTTTTTAATAAGTTAACGATCTATTTGTCTGTAATTGAAGTTGGATAAGTTTGTATCTGTTTTGCAGTTGTTATTTTGATTTACACCAAGTGCAAGCATGTTTGACATGAATAAGGAATTTTTTTACCTAACTCGTGTAATTTTTGTTTAATTATTTAATTTTAATCTTTTTATTTTATTAGAGAGACAGACGGGCAACACGCCGTGTTGCCCGTCCCCCTTTGGCATCTTATATATAAGCGTATTGTGTTGTGTTTTTAAACACTTGTCTCATTTTCTTGAATTGAAACTTCTCTAAAGTCTTTCTAACCTCTCACCTCAAAGCACGATTCTCCTACTTTTTGCAACCCTACTTAATTACTTAATTTGGTATTGTAATTTCACAGCTCTCTCGATTTAATTACTTAATTTGGTATTGTAAATACTTAATAATTATGATATTGTTGGTAAAGTTAGTTATTTACAATTATAGCTTTAAATTGAGTTTGCGTATTTTAGCAATTGTGAAGTGTGTAGTCCTTGCCATTGCCATTGCAGAGAATATATGTGACCAGGGGCGAAGCCACGGGGGGTGCATGTGGGTGCCCCTGCACCCCCCAAGCTCACTGGAATTTAGTATAACTGCAGTATAATTTTTGAAGAAGTTTTTAATAGTTTTTAATTTGCAGATCACACATAAGTCCTTTTATTAATGTAGAAACTTGCTATCATCCACTATTACACATTAAATAATGATAGGCTTATTGAATTTTACAGATGTACCTTTTGGTTCCGTCTTCATTTATGACTTAGCATACTATTATTTCTTGTATAGTCTTATTTAACAAATAAACCAAAACGTGGCCATAAACAAAGTTTTTCTGTACGTTAACTTGACAGAGTACCTTCGTATTTAAATAACAAAAACACATATACTATTCAAATGTAATTTTTTTGCTAAAATTAAATGGTGTAAGAAATCTTACAAAATGATGCCAAAATGTTGACAGATATTGCAAAAAAAATGTTATAAACTATAGCCAAATATAAATTGTTACATGTTTCATTAGTGATGTTAATGAAAAATTAATTACTCCAAAAGACACATGCTTTAAGCATGTAGCATACCAAAGATACATAAGTAAAAATAAGCAGATACTAGCAAAACGAACAACATGTGATATATGTAATAGGATAAAACCCCCTCGTGAAGTTCGTAGCAGAAAAAACAGAAAACATCCCTCGTTAAGATCCGACCAGAAACCTTCCATGTAGAAAGAAAAATAAAAGAGAAATTGCTTCTTCTTTTTTCTTTTTCGTTAAAACCGCATGACGATTTTTTTCTTTTATTGTTTTATTATATTTTTATCCTGAGTTTAAATTTTACTATAGTTTGTATCGTTCGCATGTATTGAGAAAAAAAATTCGCCCCCCTCGACTTATATTTCTGGCTTCGCCCCTGTATGTGACTATATAATTATGGTTATATGACACTCTTTGGTATTGAAAATTTTGGAGATTATCCTATTTATAGAGGTTACGCTGCCAATTTTTCTTTTGTGATTTTTCAAGTTATATCTTGCCATCAGCCGTGACACACACACTTCAAGGACAGTCGTGAGACACACACACTTCAAGGGCATCCATATCTCGATCCAGCAGTACACCACATGTCATCCCTGAAGAGGAGGCACACATCGAACGTTTTCAGATCCTGGAGGCACATGACTTCTACTACCGCATCTGGAACACGAAGACACACGTGGAGAGACATATACTACTTTTCTAAGAGCAACTTGCAAGGATGGGACTGCTCTCATTTTCCACATTTGACCTTTAACACGTCCGCAGTGATTGGGTACGTGATAAGGCGTGGTACAAGTTCGCGTGTAGCCGTCTATGGCCTAACTCGAACTTCGATTGGATCACTGAGAGCAGGAAGAGACTCGTTTATGGTGTAGTTAGGGGACAAACGTGCAACTCTGGCGAGGTTCAACGGAGCAACATGGATTATTGCGTGGGTGAAGGGAACATAGCGGGACGATCACCAAATTGTGCGAGAGGGCTGGTGTTCCAAAGCTATCACAGGATAAAATACTGAAAGATCGGAGCCCTATCAACTTGACCATGTATCGTCTATTGGATGACGACGGGGGTAATGATGACCCCAATGTTGATACATGAGTTACCCCACCTAAGGTAGAAGATCATGAGCCCCCCAGACGATGCAAGAGGAGCGACTCTCGCCAGTCGAGAGCACCACGCGATGAGGACCAGAGGCTAGAGTATCAGGAGATGAGGGATGAGATCCGTGAGATACAAGAGCAGCATGAGAGGATGGCAACCGCAGTGGAGGCGCTGGAGACAGATGTACGCCACATAGGTTGTTGATGCCCAGGGGCGAAGCCAGGATTTTTGTTTAGGGGGGGCGAAATAGCATTGAAAATTTTCTTTTCATTCATTAACATGAATGAGTCGTATGATTAACTAATTTTGGTATATTTCAAGAGAATAACAAATCCTCGTTAAAAGGAATGAATATAAATACAATGATTAGCAAAATCAAGGAATGAATCTAATTCCTCTGATTAAGCTAACAGTATATAATTATATCTAAGATTAAGCTAACAGTATATATATCTAAGGCAATTAATATAACACTATAACAGTGACAATATATGTACGAAAAGAAATTCCAGAGCTCATTTGTTAATCAAATCTAGTATATGTCGTGTATGTTATTTAAATGTTTAAATATTGTAACATTCCTAACTATATATATACATTATACATATACTACTACATATATATATATATATATTATGTATATATACAATGAGGATTGGGGTTGGGCTGGGGGGGGCGGCCGCCCCTACATGCCCCCCCTGTAGCTTCGCCCATGTTGATGCCCGACATGCATACGCACTTTTATGGAGGGAGCTCCAATGGTGTCGGTGTGAGTCATCGTAAGGATCAGAGGAGTGTTTGTCTCTTTTTCTTTTTCCTTTTAAGTTCTTATTTTTTATTTTTATTTTATTATTATTATTATTATTAGTTTTTTCTTAAGTCGTACTACCCCTACAATGAGAACATTGGAAAACTTAAGGGGGGGGGGGGGGTTAGTTAATTTAAGTCTTAGGATTTGAGTCTTTTCTTTAAATTTTATGTTTTATTTGAGTCAGTCCTAAGTAGAGTCAGTATTGAGTCTTTTATTTTTAAGTTCATGTTTTCTTTTGAGTCACTTTGAACAATTTCTATTAATTATGCTGGGAATATGAGCAAAATAATAATAATAAATTCCCTTGAAGAAAGATCAATATTACGCTCAAGATACGGATACGATCGCGCCATTTACGACGCTGACTCTGTCCCTTAAAGAATCTATCCAGTGCCTAAAGATAAGGATTATCGGAAGCCTGGCAAAGCCTAAACCGCCATAAAATCCTATAATCTCATATGACCCCCTTGTACATTTATAATATCCCTGGTAGGAGCTATTAAATTCTGAGCTACTTCACTCGCCTATAAAAAGGGAAGCGCATTGCCTTACAAAACTCAAGAAATAAAAATTCCTAAAAGCCTATTAATAAACCTCTAAATGCATTCCTACCTCTCATTCCCTTCTTAAATATCCTATTTATTTTCTTGGATTTTCTGGAATAAGGGTAAGTGTTTTGACTCTAGATACTTTCTCTAGGCACACAAGAGGGTACGTATCATTAAATGGCGCCGTATGTGGGAACACTACGGTGCCCTTAAGAAAAACATTCTAAAAAATTAGCCAGAAAAGAAGAATCATACGGGAGTAGGCACAAAAAGGGAACTCTTACAAAGCTCTAGAGCCCAGCACACGAATGGCCAACCCCAATGAGCAATTCCGAGAAGGATCTACCGATCCACTGAGTGGGGAACCCAAATACAGTCCCACACCCAGGGACCAAACTCTCGAAGCCCCTGATACCTTATATATCCTCTGAAACGTCTTCGAAGACATCATGGAAACCATGCTACAAACTCATGTAGAGACCCCCAACATCATGGCAACGACGTATCATTTCAAGAACCCCTGATACTGAGGGGGACTCGAACCAACCCCCGATTTTTAACCTCGAAGGGTACCCGTCATCAGTCGACGGAGGAAGGCCCACATTTTTTACATACTCGTTAAACCTAGCCAATCAAGTGGGGCGACCATCGACAACCCGCTTCCCTACTTTTCCTACTCGACAAGCGGCACCGTGGGCAAGGCCCCAGGAAGCCCCCCTTTGTGGATGCTCCAAAAGCCCAAAATTAAGACGCCCGCAGTAAGACCAGCCAGACTGCAATATTAGGGAATGAGTGGGCCCCCTATGGGAATTGGTGGATAATCTAAAGAGGGAAGTCCAATCGCTGAGAAAAGATGTGAACCCATTGGAGGAAGAAATCTGTCAAGGAACCCCTTTTGCCCCTCACGTGGCTCAAATTCACATCCCGCCAAACATGAACCCACCAAGTTGCCTATCTATGGTGGTGATAAGAACGGCCGATATCCACAGGACCACGTCAACCAATACGTGGCCAGCATGGATTCAGTCTCCGCATCAGACTCAATGTTCTGTCGAGTGTTCCAATCCACTCTTACGGGGAGAGCGCTGACATAGTTCTCCCAACTTTCGGGCGGGATAATCCACAATTTTGACCAGCTCCCACAAATGTTTATAATAGGCGATACCACAGCCATCTTTTGCGGTTAAACAAATGAAAGACGAGATACTCCAGGACTACATGCGTCCCTTTGCATACAAAGGGCTGGACGTATCGCACGTTGATCCGTCCATGCTCTACGAAATCCTCATCTCGTGCCTCCATTCGGAAGACTTCGTCGGCTTTCTGGTCGAAACCCGGGTTAAAAGTTTAGATGACCTTATGCAGAGATCCCAAATGTTCATCCTACGAGAAGCACGAAAAGCCAAACAACAACTAGAAGGCGATGAGGCTCCTAACCCCGCAGTTCTCAAGTCGCAAGGGGAAACCCTAAAAGACAAGGCCAGAGAGCACGAGAAGATAAGACCGGACGAAGGAGGAATTTGAGCCCTGTCCCCCTACCCCTCATTACCATCAAACCCTCAGAGGTCCTAGCAATCATGGAGCACGACCGCGCTATGCTTTGGCCACAAGAGCCCAAAGAACCCAACAGGCTGAAGCATGCTCAGAAATACTGCATGTACCATCGTACCTACGGGCATCAAACCCACAACTGAGTCTGGATACAAAACGAAATACGCCAACTACTTAGCTTGGGATACATGGAAAAATATGTCATCCGTGATAATCGAGAAGTGTCAATTGTACCAGTAGCTGACCCACCCCCATCAGCCAAACAAGGACTGCTGAATGGAGGAGATAACTTGCACCTCCATGCCGTGATAAAAAGTGTGGATGAAGGAATGAGATTCATAACTTCTTCCCAACATTCCTACTAGGACAATCTGCCCACATGACGAACAGTCGATATGATAGAAGGAGGTACTCTGGCCCTCTCGACCCATGCGCAAAAATGTAATTACGTAAAGAAAGCGAGGTGAGGGTATGCCGCCCTTGAAGTGCTATCAATGGAGGTCACACCCATAACCCAAATTACCTTTGGCCTGGAATACATTAAGAGGATCGTATACCCCCACGAAGACCCCATTGTCATCCCGACCACCATATTTGGATCTGAGGTCTAATGTATCTTGATCGACACTGAAAGCTCCGTGGACGTCCTGTTCCTCTCCACCTTTCGCGCACTGGGACTCAAAGACAGTCAAATGGATGCAATAGCAGTTCCCCTAGTGGGGTTCTCAGGATAATGTTGTCAAACGGTAGGAACTATAGTCCTCATGTATCATGGGACCAAGGAAAGCTTCACTAAACTGAAGCAATCAACTTATGGGTAGTGAACGCTCCAACACGGACGTACAATACGATATGCGGGTGACCCTCGTTACGACTCTTCAAAGTCGTAACCTGCGGGTATCGGAGAGGTCAGAGGTAGTCAAGATCGAGCTAGAGAGTGCCAAATGAAACCCCTACTTCTCCCCGTTTGACCCAATTCAATGACATAAGACACTGTACAACCCTGAGATCTGCTCCATAGGAGGACTAAGCCATAGATAGCCAAGATGCAGCAGCAGATGATTAAAAATGATGGATATCTCAGAAGGGAAAACCCCCAAGCTATTTAAAATAGGTGCTAGCCTCGACCGTACAAATGAGCAAGAAATACTTAAAGTTCTCATCATATATCGGCATGTGTTCGCTTAGGAAGGAGAACCGCCTAGACGAATACCCTTCAAACATTGTCAACATTTCCTCAACGTCAAACTAGACACTCGGCCCATCCGGTAGAAGAAGAGAGCAATGGGGGTCGAAAGGAACAAAATCATCAAGTCAGAAGTGCAGCAATTTATAGGACTTCCCCATATACGAGGAGTCATGTACTCTCAGTAGTTGGCCAACAGAGTGCTCATCCCAAAAACGGGAGGGAGGTGGCGCATGTGTGTACATTTCACCAATCTGAACGAGGCTTGCCTTAAAGATTGTTACCCACTGCCTAGTATCGACCAGTTGGTCGACTCCACATCAGGATGTGCCCTCCTATCCGAGATCAAGGCTACAACCAAATCGTTATGGCAGAACAGGACCAAGATAAAACCACATTTATTATTAGCGCAGGGAACTTTTGCTACCTAGTTATTATATTCGGCCTAAAACACGTCGATGCTACATACCAGCGATTAGTAAACATGATGTTTGAGAGACTGGTTGGAAGCACTATGAAGGCATACGTGGACGATATGATTGTCAAAAGGCTCTGGGCAGACGACCATGTGCACGACATGGGCAAAGCCTTTGACATCATGGATGGCTTCGACATGAAGATAAACTCGCGTAAATGCTCTTTTGGAATAAAAGGGAGGGAAGTTTATGAGCTACATGGTTACGCAGAGGGGAATTGAAATCAACTCAGAAAAGGCCAACGCCATCTTGGAGATACCACAACCAACGACAATAAAGGATGTACAAAAGCTCACCGGGCATATGGCCTCCCTAAACAGGTTCATCTCGGGATCCTTAGAGAAAGGACTCCCCTTTTTCAAATATCTTCGAAAGATTAAAGACTTTAGTTGGACGAAAGAGTATGCAGTAGCCTTTGAGCAGCTGAAAGTCTACCTGACCAGCCCTCCACTATTAGTCAAGCCCATCCGAGGAGAAGGACTATATTTGTACATTTCCCTAGGACCAGAGTCGGTTAGTGTTATCCTCATGCGAGCCCATGAAAAAGAACACTACCCCGTCTATAACGTCAACAAGACTCTCATGACAACCGAAGGACGATACTACTTGGTAGAAAAGGTCGGCCTGACCCTTGTCACAGCAGCCCAACAGCTAAGAACATACTTCTTGATGCACCTGGTTACTGTCTTCACTAAATACCCTTTATGCACCATCATAAACCAACCCAAAATATCAAGAAGAATGGTAAAGTGGGCCATCAAACTCGACGAATTCGATATACAGTACGCCCCGCACCCCGCCATTAAGGCCCAAGTCCTAGTCGACTTCATGGTAGAAATGTGTGGGGCACTCAATCCCAAACCCACCACCCCGTTGTGGACCGCATGGGTAGACAGATCTTCTGCCGGAACCCACAGGGGAGCAAAAGTCGTGTTAGACAAACTGTCCCTGAAGGTACGGAAGAGGTCTTGAATTTTTCCGTCCACTTGAAATTCCATGTGTGTAATAATGACGTCCAATATGAAGCCCTGCTCATAGCTCTCTGATTGGCCCAGGAAGCGGGAACGAAATGATTTTTGGTCTTCAGCGATTCACAGCTAGTGGTGCAACAAATTAATAGAACCTACGAGGCTTGTGAAGAACGAATGAAGGAATACCTCCAAGTAATTTCTCAAGCCCAGAATCGGTTCGAAGACTTAAAGGTTCAGTAGATCCCCCGCACGGAGAACTGCAAAGCCGACGCCCTGTCCAAAATAGCTAACCAGGTACTACCCGTGGTGACCCAAAAAGTCACATTTCTCACCAGCCCCCGCCCAGAGGGAACCCCTGACACTGTCCATATCATCGCTTCAGCCGAGGAAGGACGAACCTGGATTTCTGACATCCAGAAGTACATACTAAATTCGGAGAAAGCTATCCTTGAAGGAAATCTATCTAAAGAACTCGGTCAGCGAGCGGCCCGCTTCTTCCTCCGCGAAGGAAATCTTTATCACAATTTAACGTAGCAGAAGATTATAGGAAAGATTGGAACAACACACGATAATCAAAGACTTGTTGATTCCGTATAGAATACCAATAAATTAATGCAAAAGAGAGAAACTCTCGAAATTTTATTCAATAAACTAAATTGTCTTCTTAGGGTTTACATAGAATATATACCCTAATATTAAAGAACCTTTTTTTTCAAAAATGGAAAAAATCAAAATAAAAGAATAAAATAAAAGTGCTACTCATGTGGAATATGCTCCAACAAGCGAAATGCAATTTCGAGTTCTAGAGAAAAAGATATAATTAAAACAAAAATTACGAAAAACGGTAAAAAACGACATTTTCGGCGCCTAAATGGTGGAATTTGGCTAAAATACGATCCAAAGATCATTACAACTGTTTGTCGGCCCATTTTGGAAGCAATTAGACTAATCACATGCCAAAAATAAACCGAGTAAAATTAGCCTCTAACCTTGGAATGATCTAGTTTCTTCATAAACTCCAATGCCTTCTCGACTGCATCATGTCGAAGCCCACCACGTCATGGAAGAGATTCACTGAGGGAGCTGTCGAAATCACTAGGAGGAGCCAGCGTGGCACTTAAAGTCTTGAGGCAAGGTTTCTTCTGGCCCACTATGACCTCTAATTGCGCGGATCATGTGAAGAAGTGCCCCCAATGCCAACGACACGCTACGTTAATCCATCAGTCTGCCGCTCCATGGGAACCCAATATCATGCCTTGCCCTTTCGATAAGTGGGGAATAGATCTTGTGGGGCCTATGCTTCATAACACCAGACAGAAGCAGTATCTTCTGGTAGAGGTGGACTACTTCACCAAGTGGGTCGAAGCGGAACCTGTTGCCCAAAATTACGACCGGAGCCGTGATTAATTTCTTGTGGCGGAACATCTTATGTCGCTTTGGAGCCGCGGAACATTTGGTCAATGACAACGGGCTGCAAGTCACCAACAAATTGCTGGAAGACTGGTGCGACCGCTGGAAGATACGACACCATTTCTTATCAGTATTATATCCTCAGGCAAACGGCCAAGTTGAAGCTACCAACCTCTCTCTATTGAAAATCCTTAAATCCTGATTAGACCGCTATCGCTCACAATGGGTCAAAGAAATACTAGGAGTATTATGGGCTTATGGGCCTATAGGACGACCCAACGAGCCACTACGGGGGAAACTCCATTCAGCCTCGCCTACGGCAGCGAAGTCGTACAGCCTTTAGAAACGGTGTCTCAAACCTGGAGAACCCAAGAATACGAGGAGGCCCTCGAAGAACGAAGACATATAGCGGCAGCCCGCATCAAATATTATAAAGCCCAAATGGCTTAGTACTACAATTGTCACGTCTGTGAATGCAACTTCCAGTTGCGGGATCTAGTGCTAAAAAAGATAGAAGCCACCAAGGTCGGTAAGCTGGACCACAAATGAGAAGAACCATATTAGATCGCCAAAATCCTGGGACCAGCCACTTATATCCTTAGGGACATGTTGGGAAGAGAATATCCCGGACCTGGAACACGATCAACATGTGTCCCTACTACGTATAAGCAGCGAGAAGAGCGACATGTATAAAGGTTGTAAATACAAATAAAATAGTCGTTCGAAAAAATAAATTTCCTTTCCTTTATAATTGAAGTGTTGCGAGTGCATGTAGCAAACCATACGAACAAGGGATAACCCCAAAAGCAAATGGCTACGACAGAAGTTAAAGTAACAAAACTCAATCATACAAAAAATATACATGAATTTGTTGGGGCCTATGTTGCACGTACATGGATACGGAGATACAATTTTTTTCAAAATCATATATCGAGGATACGTTGAATATTTAATTTTAAATAATTATATATATATATATATATATATAATTTAAGTAATATGTCAAATAATAAATATTTAAATCACTTGTAAATTAAAAAAGTGTAAGCATACAGATAAAAAGATTAACAATCACATAAACTCAATTACTAATTGATCAACATGTTCAACTGTAATTGACATTTGAGAATAATATGTACGTGAGGTTCCATCTCTTTTCCAGATTGTATTTTAACTATTGTAGTGTGAACCGATGATCAGCATATAATTATTTAACAAATAGTCTTTTTAATGTTCAAATAGAAAAATTACTTTTAGCTCCTTAGAGTTTAAAAAACTATCAAAGGCCATACTTTGTTAAGGATATGTGTCGAATACACCCTAAAAGTGTATCTGATACGTATCTTATTTATTTTTGAATTACTTTTTTTTTATTATGATACGCTATGTGGCATATCCGACATGTATCATGATTGTATCTTGATGTGTTCGTATCCGTGTGGTATCCGGCATGGATACGAGCCCTTTTTATCGTGTTCGTGCAACATATTTGCGCCTTTTCTACTTCGGTGAGTCACACCACCCTGATTTGGACAAACTACGTGATGGTCTATCTAATCCTAACTCAATCTAAATAAATTTTTGCTCTCATGGTTGCTACATATTCCCTTGCCTTTCTAGACCCCAGAAAACACTAACTCACTTTATTAGACTTATGATGTAGATTCTGACAAGATTTTCGACATTCACCAGTAAATCAATTAGGTGCGAACAACCTAACTGAACATAGGGCATCTAGCGCCAAGGGTGAGAGGGTCGGGTCAGATTCCCGCGATCCTACCCGACCCGATCAGATTTTTCCCGGGCGGGAAACATTCGATCGTCTTCCCGACCCGTAGCTGCAAAATTTGCTCCCGTAGCTGCTCCCGTGGGTCGGGGTCGGGAGTTGGGTTAGAATCCGATTCGACCCGCAACTCCTGAGAATTCCAGTGAGCGGCGGCAGGATCGAGGGACTCCCTTTTTTTTTCTTTATACAAAAAAAGACACTCACTCCTTGGCTAAAAAAAAATATACACTCACTTCTCTCTCCTCTCAAATGCGCGCGTGGCTAAAACACACACTCGGAATTCGACAGTCCGCCACCGCCGCACCACTCATCATCTCTGACATCGACAGTTCGACGCTCCTCCGCCTCTTCGCTGCCGCTCCGCCGCGCCAAATTGATAAAACCCTAGGTATCTATTTTTCTCCAAAATTTAAAATTGGATCAAAATTTCTTGTTATTTTGTTAAATTGATTAACCAATTGGTCTTAGAACACTTGTTATTGTTAGAAATCATAGAAATTATGAAACACTAGGGGCCTGTTTTGATGGCTGTTCGCAGTTTCAGCGTTTCAATTTCTTGAAATATCATTTGGATCTCATTTCGAATTTTGGTTCAGATAAAATTAATGAAACGACCGAAACTAGTTTTCAAAAGTTTGTAAAAGGGTGTGAAGTAGTTATGTTTTCATGGGCCCACAGCAGCTACAATGCACGGTTCCCTAGTAGAAGACCAATGATACAAGTATCACTTAACCATATAATTATTATGGTAAATAACCATTTTTCTCCCTCTAAAAAAAATATGAGTTATTAAATGACATTTATTTTTTGTTTACTCGATTATGTTTTTTTTTTAAAGATTAAATGATAATCTTTTTTTTGTGGGACAAAATAATTACACGCATCACCCAATTTCTTTTATGGTGTTTTTATATTCTAAAATTAAATGCTTTATAAGTTCTTGTTTAATTACTTTGAAACAAAACTAAGAATTTCTTTCATCATTTTATTACCATTTAGTTTTAGTTTTTATTTATTTTACAGAGAGATCAAATTCCATGATAATATATTAATAAAATGAAAAAAACAAATTTATTAGCAAATTTAGACAACTAAAGTAGAATTCAATTTGATAACACGAAACATTTTTTAGAATGTAGATCTTTATGCATTAACGTATACCTTTAATTATTGAGGCTAATTTGAGAATAAGTAATTTATTATTCTATGACAAGGAGAAAAATGGAATATTACTGAATTCTACTATGTGGTTAAGAAATTTCCTCGCGTGCATATATATGAACAATCCTAATTAAGATGCTTAACTTATTAATAGATCATTATTTACTTAACCTGAGCCTGCACAAAATATATTTATTAAATACATATAATATCAAAGTTAAAGAGGTGCAGAATATATATTATAGTTGTCTTTTTTTAAGACTATATATCGTTATTATGGGATAGATTGTATACGCGTTTATGATATATAAATTAGTGCTAGTCTTTTGGTTTGTATCGTTGTTAATATATATATATATATATATAGCTTTTGCTTATCTATTTAGTCATTTGTAACAAGGATTAAGAATTAAAAGATTCAGCTTTATAATTGTATGGCGCATATACTATTATAATAAGTATGAGGGCTATGCATGCGATTCGGAGTATTGTACCAATTATTCGGTATATTAAAATCGAGGTTTGGTTCGGTAATTTTAAAATCAAGATTGTTTTGTAAATCAAATTCCTTTGGTACGATTCGGTAAATACCGTGCTCGATTCGGTAATTATCAAAGGATTCGGTATTTTTACCTAAATTTATTTGAGTTTTTTTTCTAACGATAAATAAAAATTTGATTACATAATTCCTTTACAATTAAGAATTATAGCAAACAAAACATGAAATAAATAAATAAATAAGCTTACACAATCAACGTTCACAAATATAATACCAAAGTTAATCTCAACGCAAATAAAAATATAAAAATCAATAAAACTAATGAAAGTTAATATCCAACACAAATAAAAATATAAAATCAATAATAACTAATGATCAATAATCAATTGTAAATTTATAGTTTTACATCATAATAATATCAAGTGAAATTGTATGAAATAAATAATAATCACAAACCATTAATCATAATTCATCAATAAAATAATATTATTATTCAAAGTCACATCTCTAGACCCTAGCATTGTTTATGTGATGGCTCATTCGTGATTATGTTTGTTTAATTATTCTATTTTTAATTAGGTGGTATTGATATAGTAATTTAATGAAGTGTTAAAATTTATTTAATGAGTATTCGACAAACTAGTCTTTTTTTTTATAAAGAAGATACGTTTTAAAAAAAACTGTTATATATATTTTATGTTAGTGTTATTATCATCATCATCATCATCATTATTATTATTATTATTATTATTATTATTATTATTATTATTATTATTATTATTATTATTATTATTATTATTATTATTATTATTATTATTATAAGTATTGAAACGTTTGGAAAGTGACAATCCAATTTAACAAACTCTTAAGTATATCATGCTAATAAGTAATGATATAATTATACTAACCTTGTTGATAATCTATGCATTTTTTTTGTGATGTATTAATTTCATAATGAATTATTGGTGATATTAACGCTACAAGAAAACTTCACAATTGGAACCATTAATTAGGTTCCAATTGCCATTTTTTAGGTTCCCGTAGACCAAATGGGAACCAGGCATGGGCACTAGAGGCTTCGTTTCTGTTACCCCCGTAGCGATTGCCTTGGGAACGAAATAAATGGTTCCCCTTGCTAATAGAAACGAACGCCATTGGTTTCCGTTTGGTTCCCATTGCTTTAGGACTGGGACCCCCAATTCTGACATGAGAAACACATTATTCTGACATCGGGAACTAACTTGTCCAAATTACGGGAACGAAAACTTCGTTCCTATTGCTTAATTCAAAATTTTAAAAAAAAATGGCGGAAATTTTGAATTTTGTTAAAAAATAAGGGGGAAAATTTGAAATGTTTTCAAAACAGTACCATTTTCGAATTTTTCATATTGGCGCCATTTTGATTTTGAAAATTTTCAAAAATTTCATTTTTGATTATTGTTGTTGTTGTATAATCTGAAATTATCATTTTCATGGTAATATGCTTAATTTCGTTTTATGTTATAACATTGTTGTATAATATTTAAATTATTGTATTTTTTGAATATCACTTATATTGTAATAGGTAAAATATGTAATATTATAAATTAAACAATACTTAGGATACAACTATACAACACAAATTTTAATAAATAATAACAAAATAAATAGATTTAAGCAACATAATTAAAATTAATTATTTTGTTTCTTCTTCTTCTTCTTCTTCTTCTTCTTCTTCTTCTTCTTCTTCTTCTAAAATTGCAGAGCTTCTTCCGCAATGGGAACGAAATTTCGGTTCCCATTGCTTGCTAAAATGGTTCCTGTTAGTGGCCAGCTATTTTTATACGACTTCCTCAATTATTGGTGCCAATGGGAACTAAATATTTAGTTCTCATTAATTGGTTTCCATTAGAACCCATACTTATAAAAAAAATTAATTACATTTTTGACCACAAATATATTTTAAACGTGTTTCGTTTCTCCATTTGTCGATAAAATTTGAATTTACATGCCTCATTAGTGTTGGGAAAATAGTTGTTCAAGAAAAAACTGAATTTGAAGTTGTTTTGCATCTTTTGTATAATTGCGCTTTCTTCCCCAAAATATTTTTAAACATCTTCTGACATTCCGTTTTGTACAAAATTTGGAGGAACACTCCTATTTTACATATCTTAGTGTATGGTTAAAAAAAATTAAGGATTGAAGGTGTTTTACAACCTTTATGTATGAAAATACAAGTTAGAACTATGAGGTTTATAGGTTTGAAGGATAGGGTTTAGGCTTTATAGGGTTTAGGGTTTAGGGTTTAGTGTTGAAGAGAGGTATAATATTTTATATTATAATGTTTGTTTATCGTATTTCGTTACTTCGTTTTGGATGAGATTTGGAATGACACGCATTATTAGTGTTTCCAAATAATTACATATTCCTCCCGTTTATTTGTTTAACGTACTTCGTTACTCCGTTTTGGACGAGATTTGGAATGACACGCATTATTAGTGTTTCCAAATAATTACATATTCCTCCCGTTTATTTGTTTAACGTACTTCGTTACTCCGTTTTGGACGAGATTTGGAATGACACGCATAATTAGTGTTTCCAAAAGATCGGTAAAAGAAAAAACTTAATTCAGATATTTCTTTAACTTTTCTATAATTACATATTCCTCCCGTTTCTTTGTTTAACGTATTTCGTGTTTTGGACGAGATTTGTAATGACACGCGTAATTAGTGTATCCAAAGGATCGCTAAAAGAAAAAACTTAATTCAGATATTTCTTTAATTTTTCTATAATTATATATTCCTCCCGTTTATTTGTTTAACGTATTTTGTTACTCCGTTTTGGACGAGATTTGGAATTACATGTGTAATTAGTGTCTCCAAAGGATCGGTTAAGAAAAAAACTTAATTCAGATATTTCTTTAACTTTTCTATAATTACATATTCCTCCCATTTTTATGTTTAACGTATTTCGTTACTCCGTTTTGGACGAGATTTGGAATGACACGCTTAATTAGTGTTTCCAAATGATCGGTTAAAGAAAAAACTTAATTCGAATATTTCTTTAACTTTTCTATAATTACATATTCCTCCCGTTTATTTGGTTAACGTATTTCGTTATTCCGTTTTGGACGAGATTTGGAATGACACGCGTAATTAGTGTTTCCTAATGATCGGTAAAAGAAAAAACTTAATTCGGATATTTCTTTAACTTTTCTATAATTACATATTCCTCCTGTTTCTTTGTTTAACGTATTTCGTTACTCCGTTTTGGACGAGATTTGGAATGACACGCTTAATTAGTGTTTCCAAATGATCGGTTAAAGAAAAAACTTAATTCGGATATTTCTTTAACTTTTCTATAATTACATATTCCTCTCGTTTATTTGTTTAACGTATTTCGTTATTCCGTTTTGGATGAGATTTGGAATGACACGCGTAATTAGTGTTTCCTAATGATCGGTAAAAGAAAAAACTTAATTCGAATATTTTTTTAACTTTTCTATAATTACATATTCCTCTTGTTTCTTTGTTTAACGTATTTCGTTACTCTGTTTTGGACGAGATTTGGAATGACACGTGTAATTAGTGTTTCCAAAGGATCGTTAAAAGAAAAAACTTAATTTGAATTTTTCTTTAACTTTTCTATAATTGCATATTCCTCTCGTTTCTTTGTTTAACGTATTTCGTTACTCCGTTTTGGACGAGATTTGGAATGACACGCTTAATTAGTGTTTCCAAAGGATCGGTAAAAGAAAAAACTTAATTTGGATATTTCTTTAATTTTTCTATATTTATATATTCCTCCCGTTTATTTGTTTAACGTATTTCATTAAACATTACGTATTTGTTTAACCCTAATGTGTGTGTTTAGTGTGTGCGTGAAATTAGAAAAGGGGAAAGTGAATGAATTTTCTGGATTCCACGATTGTTTAACGCTATTTCTTTTGTTTTTTTTTAATCAATGGGAACCACGGTTTGGTTCCCATTGCAATGAGGTGTCACTAATGGGAACCAACTCTCAATGGGAACCAAATATTGGTCCCCATTTCTATGTGTATAATTTACTTTTTTCTTTTACACGGATAACAGGCAATGGGAACGGAAATGTCGTTCCGATTAGATAAGAACGCAATCTCGTTCCCATGTTTCCGTCTCCATTGTGGAGATCTTGTAGTGATAATATATGAAATTAAAATTAAATCAAAAGTCCAATGTTAAATAGTTAATATAATATTCTTATATTCAAACTTTTATTGATTTGACAACCCTATACCTCTTTTTCACCTTTAACTCCAACACTCAAATTACATCCAAACAATATTCAAAAACTTTTGCACGTTTTTCATAAGAATCTTGAAAAACTCCAACCAAACATAAAATGGGCGAAACGAGCGAAACTACATCCAAACGGGCCCTAGATGTTTATTTTTTTGAATTAGGGTTTCAAATTGGGGTTTTTCAAATTTGGCCCAATTTGAGGAAATTTTTGTAAGTAGTGGTAATCTTTGGTAAAAATTGATTCACAACTAACAACAAAACTCGAAAATAATTATTGATTGTCAATTTGACTTGAAGTGTATGGTTTTCTTTGATAATTTCTTGTAATGTTGTGAATTTGCTTGTAATTTCTTGTAAGGTTGTGAAATTGATAATTGGATTGTCAATTATTGATTTGAAGTGTATTCTTTGATAATTGGATTTGAAATGTATGGTATTCTTTGATAATAGGATCAAGTACTAGTAAATCATATGTGTTCACGGTTTAATTCTATGTTAACTTGTAAGTGTATGTTAACTTGTAATTAATATGGTATTGTTGGGCTTGTGCATGTGATGGTTTGAATTAGCTAAAGTTATGTCTGTTTTATTGTAGAAATGGTAAAAAAGAGTGGCAATCGTAGTCGTGGTGGTGGTCGTTCACCGTCCAAAGAAGCTTCAACAAGTTTACCTTCCACACTTTCTCCCCGCTGAAGTCCTCTTAAACGTGCTAAGGGAAAGGGGAAGGCACCGGTTACCTCTTGTGCTAAGGCACGGATACATCACGTGATAAGGGGAAAGCACTGGTAACGTCACGTGATAAGGGGAAGGCACCGGTAACGTCACGTGATAAGGGGAAGGCACCAGATACTTCACGGGGTAAATGAAAGGCACCGTATACTTCACGGGGTAATGGAAAGGCATCGGCATCTCACAGAAAGGAAAAAAATAAGGCCCGTGAACCGGAGGATGGACATGAATCCCCCCCAATAGATACAAGTGATTATTCGCATGGGGAGTGGGAGGATCATCTACATACTATAATGAAGATGAAGAAAACGATGTAGATATGAGCGATGATATCATTGAATCGAACGATAGAATAGATGAGGAAGAAGAGAGAGAAGAAGAGGATGGAAATGAGGATGAACAAGAGGATGGAGATGATATCGTGGAGGAAGAACAAGACGAGAAAGTGCATAAGACCATTATTACTTTCCACACTAAAAAAGTGGATGGTAAAATCACAAAATGGCAAAAACTCCACCATCTTACATCCAAGTATTGGGCAACTTTTGAACCTTTCCAATGCCCTATAAAGAAATACGTGAAGGGTCGGTGCATCAATTGCAAAAAGGAGATCGCTGCATATGGACACCAACACGACACGGGAGGTCTTCAAAGTCATAGTAAGAGGTGTCCAAAACGAGTTGACAAAAATGTCAAAAAAACAAGGTCGGTTGAAAGTGGAAGTTAATGGTTCGGTGGCCAATTGGAAGTTTAATCAAGAGTGGATCTTGGAGGGTGTGGTGATGTTTTTGATTGACAATGAGATGTTGTTCATCGCTGTAGAGAAGCCTTCTTTCCGGCATATGATGAAACGAGCATGCCCGCATTTGAGATTGCCATGTCGAAAGACCATCACCCATGCATGCTACGGGTTATATCTTAATGAGAGAACTCGATTGATTGAGTTTGTAAAGGAAAATTCTCATAGTGTGTGCCTCACAACCGACACATGGACTTCAATTGCAAAGGACAACTACATGTGTGTCATTATGCACTTCATTGACAATCAATGGAATTTGAAGAAAAAGTTTTAGCTTAATTTTGGAGCATAAGGGATAGACATAGCACATGATGTCAACAAGGTGGTGGTTAGAGATTATAAGATAAACAAGTTCTTCACAATTACGGTTAACAACGCAGCGGCAAATGACGTGGCTATTGATGAATTGGTGACCAAGTGGTCGGCCCGGAAATTCATTACGAAAGAGAATGGGAAACACATGCATATTAGATGCATTGCTCACATCTTAAATCTCGTGGTGCAAGATGGGTTCAAGACGAGAGGTGGTGATTGCACGGTAGAACGCATTCGTTCTTGCATTTGTTATATCAAAGCCACTCCCTCTCGATATACAAAATTCAAAGAAACCGTATCAGAAATTGGGCTCGAAAGTAAAAAGTTACTAAGTTTGGGTGTTCCGACACGGTGGAATTCTACGTATATCTTTCTTGAAGCCGCCCTTGAGTTGAGAGGTGTATTTGATATTTACGAGCATGTTGAGTCAAACTATGGGAAGGATATGAAAGACAATATGCCAACGGAGGAGGATTGGAAGAAGGCTCAAATGTATGTTGATTTCCTAAAACCTTTCAAGGTTTTGACCGAACTTATCTCTGGTACCACATATGCGACATCAAACAAGGTTCTAACACAATTAATTTGCATCGATGAAATTTTGGGTCGGTGGTTGAGCCGTTCGGATGACGAGGTGACCAAGGAACCCGACGATTTGAAAGCAATAACATTGCTAATGAAAGAGAAATATGATAAGTATTGGGGTACAAACGGGAAGATGAACCCTTTACTTTACTATGCCGCCATTGTGGATCCCCGTTTGAAGTGGGCTTATGTCGAGTCTATGTTAGACTATGATATAGAGTGCGGTGGACAGTGAGGGATGTTTTTTTGACTTTATTTGACGAGTATAGGGAAAGGTATGAAGAAATTTCAACTATTAGGCCTACTCAAAGGTCTACTCCTATATCTATTTTTCCTTGGATCCCAGAGAACCTATTGTCGTCGAAGCACGACATTTTTTTAAGTAATCTTTTATTATGTCGAATTAAGCGTTGATTTACTTATAATACACTTTGTTACTTTCATATTTATTACCGGTTGAATGTCACTTTTGTTAGGACGTTGGAGGTTGATAAAACTGCAGTGAAGCACAAATGGGAGAAATATTTTGAAGATAGAGTCGAGCCATATAATCCAAACTTTGACATATTGAATTGGTGGAAAAAAAATTTCGAACGCTATCCAATAATTGGCAAAATGGCTCGAGACTTATTGGCAATTACAGTTTGCACCATTGCTTCGGAATCCGCGTTCAGTACGGGAGGACGCGTCCTTGATCGGTTTAGGAGCTCGTTGGCGCTGAGAACAGTTCAAGGATTAGTTTGCTCACAAGATTGGCTACGAGACGATGATACGCCAATTCAGATCGAGGAGTATTTGGCGGAGTTGGAGGCACGTGATAAAGGTATGTATATGTTTAAGTTAACAAATACTTGTCCAAATTTTTGTTAATATAAATGAATTAGCCATTGATTAGTTTTTATTATTTTCGTGTAGAATTTGCGGATATGGGTGAAGATGCAACTTTACGAGATGATTCATGAATGCGTGGAAACAAAGGGATAACAAAGATGATACATTAACGGTTGATGAGTTAAAGTGCAGGTATTCGGTCGATGTTAGTTTAACATTGAAAGTGCAGGTATTCTGTCAATGTTAGTTTAACATTGAGAAATCAATGTTAGAATAACATTGTTGGAGCAGAATCCGATTTACAATCTTAATTAATCTCTTCATTATTGTTTTGCCTTATTCACTTAACTAACTGAGTTCCACAATTGTAATTGTCTTTGATTATTATTCAGGAAACAAACTTGTCATAGGTTGGATGCTCAAGTTTCCAAGACGGAAAGTTTCCTTAATTACGCAAACCACTCTACAAGGAAAGAAGAGTTCGAGTGGAACTAGGAATGCTTTCCAAGTTCAAGTCCTGATTTGATAAAGGAGTCTTTCCCTAGTTAGATCACTAACGAAGGAACTATTATTCAAGAAGGACTGCGAGAACAAAGAAGAAGAGTTCAAGAAGGAAACAAGGAGAATTACCAACCGTGTACAACACACCTTGAAGTCGAAGATCAAGAACCTATATATAGGTGTGAAGTACATCAAGACAAACACGAGATAAGAGCCAATCAATCCGAGAGATTAATTTACAGTTGTTGAGTGTTGTCTTGCTTTAGCAAAGTTTGTGAATTGTTAAGATAGATCTAAGAGTGAGGAGCTGTTAGAGATAGACGAAGCAATTCTTGTGTGCTTTGCTTAGTTCAATCAATTTAAGAGTGAGGAGCTTGAGAATTGAGAGAACGACCTTTGTTAAAACCTTCACGGGTTATTTTGCCTAAGGCTCGAAAGTTAATATAATTCTATATTCACTTCTTAAACTTGGTGTTTGTTTATTCCGCTGCACTATTCTTCTGGTCTGTTGTTAAAGTAACATCGCTGAGTTAACAACGTTGCAAATCTGCTGTTAACTCTCCAGTGTTAAGTTAACAACAACAACGTATCAACCCGATCCACAATTTCAATTGGTATCAGAGCCAAGCACCAACTTCACCGGTGTTTGGCGTTGATACGACAAGATGGACAATTCCAACCCCAATACCAGCAGGTTGCCTGTATTGGAGGGTCCCAACAACTATGCCTACTGGAAGATCAGGCTCAGAGTCCACATCAAATCCATCGACCTAAGAGCTTGGGACGCAGTACTAGAAGGCTACACCATTCCCTACTTGCCAAGAGATGGAGATGCTGATCTGGTACCTAAGCCAAGGGGACAATGGACAGCCAACGAAATTGCTCTCTACAACTTCAATGAAAAGGCCCTCAATGCTATCTTTAGCTGGGTAGGTAATCATATGTTCAAACTTATTCAAACTTGTTCTACTGCTAAAGCTGCATGGGAAATTCTTGAATTACATTGTGAGGGTGATGTGGCTGTGAGGGACTCTAAATATAGAAAACTTTTGAGGGACTTTAAGAAGATAGAGATGGGTGAGGATGAAAGCATTGATAGTTATTTTGAGAAACTTCTAGATATTGCTAATCAGTGCCAAAACTTAGGTTTTATCATCCCTAATCAAACCATGGTCTACAAAGCCTTTAGAACATTATCTTCTAAGTTTACTGTCAAAAGAATTGCTATGAATGAGTCCAGAGATCTTGCCAACATGGACTTTCAAACATTAATGAACACTCTAAAAGAATTTGAACTAGAATTCCTAGGAAAGTCCAGTAAACAACTTGCTTTAGCCTTACTAGGTACTAGCTCAGATTCTACAGGGAGTGATGAGGATGAATATGAGTTGATCTCTTCTAACTATGGTAACATCACTAGGAAGTTTAGTAAATTGGGTTACAAAGACAAAAGTAAAGAAAAACAACCTAGTAATGCTGCTGTTAGTTATAAGAAATTGCCCCCAAAGTTTGTAAAATACATGGCATCTAAGAGCACTCCTCAAGATGCTGAGAAATTGAAAGATGTCCAGTGTTATGAATGTAAGGGGTATGGTCACTTTAAACATGAATGTGCTAACACCCTTAGAACAAGAGGGAATTCTCATTGGGTCTGTGTAGATGACTTTAATGAAGCTGACTTCGAATCTGGAACAAGTGCTGATGAACAATCAGAGGAAATCAACACTGCTGCGCTCTGCACTCGGATCATCTGGTCAGGAGAAGACTCCAGAAACTGCCAAGAATCTCAATGTTACTCTAACATTAGAGAACCAACAGCAAAGCAGGAGATCTTCTTTGAAGACTGGAACTGCAATGATGCACAGGTTAACCATGACACACTCTCTGATTGTGATGATACTAACTTTGATTGTTTTCATGGCTCAGTTGATCTAGAAGAGGAGTACTTCAATGAAGATGAGATGTCCCAGGAGGAAATTCTTGATGACCTACATACAACCTTTCTCAGACTTGAGAGAGAGAATGTCAGACTCATGAAGAAAAATAAAGCACAGAAGCATGACATTGAATGTTTGAAGAACATGTTGAAACTCTATGAAAGGGATCTTGACAAAGCTGAAGCTGAGCTGAAAGAGGTAAAGGAGAAGCTCAAAAAGGATTCACAGATCATAGCCAAATGGAATGGAGGTACTTCTAAACTTGATGAGGTACTGAACATGAGTAACTCGGGTACATGTGGTCTGGGATTTGTTGAGAAACCTTCCACTTCAAATGTTAATTCTGCCTATCTAACTACAAGCTTTGTTAAAGAATCTGATAATGAGAGTACATGAACCATTAACACTGTAAAAAGTAAACCTATCTTTATCTGCCAGTACTGTTTTCAACCAGGTCACATTAAACCATTCTGTAGGAAATTTATAAAAGAATGTGGTAAGAAAACAGCCTCTGCATCCAATGTTAATTCTACAACAGGTTCTGATGTTAGACTAACATTAGTTGCAGGACAGAAAAGTAGAACTTGGATAGAAAAGGCTAAAACCCCTAAGATTAAAGTTGTGTGCAATGTTGTTTTCTCTGCTGTGTACTCTTACCTTTCAGGTAAATGGTACTTCGATAGTGGATGTTCAAGACACATGACAGGCAACAAAGAGAATCTTAAGCAAATGGTACCTTTGAGTGCTGGAACAGTGACATATGAAGGAGGCACCAAAGGAAAAATCATTGTCAAGGGGACGTTGAATGTTGATGGATTCCCTCCCTTGAAGGATGTGTTGTTGGTAGATGGGTTAAAGGCAAATCTAATCAGTATCAGTCAGCTGTGTGATGATGACTTACTGGTTACATTTGATAAGATATCTTGTGATGTTTATGATAGTGACAATGTTCTTGTGATGACAGGTACTAGATCCAAGGACAACTGCTACCTAGCCCAGGAGGAAGCAGAATGTTTCCATGCCAAGATAGATGAGGCTTCTATCTGGCATAGGAAACTTGGACATGTTTACTACAGAAACCTTGAGAAATTACAGAAAGTTGATGCTGTAAGAGGCTTACCAAAGCTGTCTTGTCCAGGTAAGCTTGTGTGTGGTGATTGCCTCAAGGGTAAGCAAACCAGAGCAGTTCATACACCCCTACAGGTACAGAATGCTAACCCTAGATCTAGTAGGTGTTTTGAATTGCTACACATGGACTTAATGGGTCCAATTGAGGTAAGTAGTCTCAGTGGGAAGAAATATGCCTTTGTGATTGTAGATGACTTCTCTAGATACACTTGGGTAAAATTTCTTAAAGAAAAGTCAGAAGCTTTTGATCAGTTCAAAATTCTTTGTGCTAGTATTAAAAACTTGTATGGCTCTACTGTGACTAATATTAGGTCTGATCATGGTAAAGAATTTGAAAATGCTAGTTTTGATAACTACTGCAATGCTAAAGGTATTTTCCATGAATTTTCAGCTCCTAAGACTCCTCAGCAGAATGGGATTGCTGAGAGAAAGAACATGACTCTTCAAGAGATGGCCAGAGTTATGCTCAATGCCAAAGACTTATCCAAAAGACTCTGGGCTGAAGCCTTAAATACTGCTTGTCACATTAGTAACAGGGTGTATCTTAGACCTAGAACTAACATGACTCCATATGAACTCTTGAAGGGTGTAAAACCAAATGTTGCATATTTTCATGAATTTAGATGTGATTGTTATCTACTGAATGACAGGGATTATCTGAGTAAATTTGATTCTAAAAGTGAAAAATGCATCTTTGTAGGATACTCAGCCAATAGTACTTCCTTTAGAGTCTATAATCTTAGATTGAAGACAATTCAGGAATCAGTGAATGTTGTGTTTGATGATTTCACTCTTGATACAGGTACTGGTGACATCTTAGTTCCCAATGTTGAACCAACAGTGGAAACCGAGAATGTTACTCCTGACAATGTTACACCAACATTGGAACTGGAAGCTGGAAACACTGAACAAGAGTCAGGGAATGATGTTAGACTGACACCAGCGAGATCAGATGTTAGAATAACATCAGAGGATTCTGACTCAGAACATGAAGGTGCCTCTGAACCCAGAAGAGACCCCCCGACTAGGATTCAGAAAGACCATCCAGCATCCCAGGTAATAGGTGAACTCATTGAACGGGTAAGGACACGCAACAGAGAAAGACTTGACTATAGAGATATGGTAAAACTGTGTGTCTGTATGAACTTCACTTGTACTGTTGATAATGCCTCTTGTTTTGTCTCCACCATAGAACCTAAAAATGTGAATGAAGCCCTTCTTGATAACTTTTGGATTAATGCCATGCAGGATGAACTATTACAGTTTACTAAGAACAATGTCTGGATACTTGTACCTAGACCACCTAATGTTAATGTAATAGGGACGAAGTGGATATTTAAGAACAAGAGTAATGAGGAAGGGGTTATAGTTAGAAACAAAGCTAGACTAGTTGCTCAGGGGTACACACAGGTTGAAGGTGTAGATTTTGATGAGACATTTGCTCCAGTTGCTAGGATTGAATCTATTAGGTTACTTCTAGCCATAGCATGTTGTCTTAAGATAAAACTGTACCAAATGGATGTAAAGGGTGCGTTTCTGAATGGGTTGATTGATAAGGAAGTATATGTTGAACAACCAAAGGGGTTCACAGATCCTAAGTATCCAAACCATGTGTACAAGCTTGAAAAGGCACTGTATGGTCTTAAACAAGCACCTAGAGCATGGTATGAAAGGCTTACAAAATTCCTTTTAAGTCTTGGTTTTGTTAGAGATGATGGAGATAGAACACTGTTTGTCTTGAAGAAAGATTCTCATGTCTGTGTTGCTCAAATATATGTAGATGATATTGTGTTTGGCTCAACTAACAATTCTATTCTAGAAAAATTTGTTGAATCAATGACATGGCAGTTTGAGATGAGTATGATGGGAGAATTAACTTTCTTTCTTGGTCTTCAAGTGAAACAAACAGGTAATGGGATTTTCCTAAGTCAGGAAAAGTATGCAAGAAATTTGGTGAAAAGGTTTGAATTGGCAGATTCAAAGCCTTGCAAGACTCCCATGTCTTCATCTGTGAAGATATCCAGGGATGTTAATGGTGCCAATGTTGATCCAACATTGTACCGTTCAATGATATGGAGCTTACTCTACTTGTCTGCTTCAAGGCCTGACATAATGTTCTCTGTCTGTGTTTGTGCTAGGTACCAGGCATGTCCAAAGCAGTCACATCTGATTGCTGTGAAGAGAATACTTAGATACATTTCTGGCTCCTTGGCCCTTGGTATATGGTATTCCTATGACACTAACACAAATCTTGTAGGTTTCAGTGATTCAGACTGGGCAGGTGATACTGATGACAGGAAGTCTACAAGTGGAGGATGTTTTTATCTGGGGAACAACTTGGTCTCATGGTACAGTAGAAAGCAAAACTGTGTGTCACTCTCCACTGCTGAATCTGAATACATAGCAGCAGGCAGTTGTGTCACTCAGTTAGTATGGCTTAAACACATGCTACTGGATTATGGGTTAGATAGTGATACCTTACTTATGTTTTGTGATAATCTTAGTGCTATAAGCATTTCTAAGAACCCTGTGCAACACTCCAGAACTAAACATATTGACATAAGACATCACTTTCTGAGAAACATGGTAGAAGATAAGCTCATTGACATTGAACACATTGAAACTAACAATCGGCTTGCTGATATGTTCACTAAACCCTTAGATTCTGAGAGGTTCTTCAGTTTGAGGAATTCTCTTGGCATGTGCATCGTTTAGGGATGTTAGTTCACCAGTGTTGACATAACATCACTGTCTAGCACTGGTTATTGGTTGTGGTGTATTTGTAATTCTTTTTGTGTCCTTCTGCATTCTTTCTTCTTGCATATTACATCTTTGTTGGAGATTCTGTTGGGTTGTGTGGTTAAACTGTATGGAGAGCTGAGTTGACTGGTGGACAGGTACATATCAAGAGGTTTGTTAAGTAAAACTCTGTTGTTAGTCTGTGAATGTTAACCTAACATCCAGGAGAAGCTGGGGTACACAGAGCTCACTACTCTGATGTCATTCAGTTGTGACTTATCCGTGTTAGGTTAGACAAAGCATGAAGAGAAGCTGGGGTACATGATGTTGAAAGCTTCATTGTCATTCAGTGTGCTTATTTTTGTGTTTTGTCTATGGCCAAGGTTATGCATGATAGTGATCTCTACTACTGGGGTGTTTGAAGTTTCGACTGCTTGCATTCAGTAGCATTGCTCACTTGGTATTTCGCTTGTATACAGGTTGGAAAACAAGTATGCATGAGGAACTGGGGTGGAGAAGTATATGATAAATGTATTGTCTTCATTCAGTTCCTTTGTACTTGCCTAATTTGTTGCTGATGGTTAAGTTGCTGGGGTGTGTGGGGTCTTGTGCTGCCCACATTCAGTGATGAAACTATCCTTTTACATTCACTAGTTTTTTTGTTCAAAAGAGTTCATAAAGATAAATTGATGTGTCCTGATCCCAGTCAGTAAAGCTGTTTGCACTTGGTTACCATCTCCCAATGTTAATCTAACATTGTTGCATGCCTTCTAGTTCTGTATTCTTTTTTCCTTGTGTCGGTTTGGGCTTAGGGGGAGTAGTAATCCTAGGAAATCATGTGTTGAGGCATACTTTGTGGGTGACTCACTGCAGGTAAAACACTATGTTTTGTGATCTTCTATGCTATGGGAACATCTCTTCCCTGGATATGTATATCCACTCTGTGTTTTTCTGTTTGATGTGTTACTTACTCATACTGATGGTCTGAATTTATGTCTTGATACCTAAGTACTTGGGTGAGGTTCCAGATCTGTATACAGGAATATCTCACGCTCTCACATGATGTTGCCTTGGATGAAGCCCTGCACCTACAACTTTCCTCCCTGATGTTAACTTACCAATGTTAGTCCAACATTGAAACATTGTAACTTATAAGTTTTCAGGTTTGAAGACCGCTCTGGTTACGTGTTAATCCAACACTGACACGTGGTAAGGTGAACATGGGTGTGATCTTGTGACAGTGGTCCGATTGTGTTGGTAACATGTTACAACACCACTATCTCTACTCTTCAGCTGATTATTGTATAATTTGCCCTAATCTTCTTCTACTGTGTACGCGCTCAAATTTTTTGCAAAAAACAACTCTCTCTGCAAAATCAAGTTTCGATTTTTCTTCTCTAAATCACTAACAATGGCGCGCAAGTCTTCCATTGACACTCTTGCAGCAGCTGCAGAACTGATGGAGCAACCTAGACGCCGCAGGACCAGAAGCGCAACTGCTGAAGCCATTACCGCCGCCACACCAAAGAGGAAATCCACTTATCAACGGCGCAAGGGCAAGAAAGCGGCTAAGGGTGATGTTGATTCAACACCAAAAACGTCTGAGCAAACCTCCACTCCCACCAACCCTGAAAACGAGGTAATGATGGCTAACCCTACTCTGGATATACCTGATACTACTGTTGTTGGTATTGAGGGGGAGAAAGAGGCCCCCGGGTGTTGTTGTGGGTGAGTCTGAGGTGGTACATGATGTCCCTGAGGGCAATGCTGGGGATGAATCTGTGGTTGCAGAGGAAGTGGTTGAGCCTACTAAGGCTGATGAGGATGAGCAGGATACTGCTGATGAGATGGAGACTCTTCCTGAGGAAGATGATCAGGTTGAGGAGATTGTGGCTGAGGAGGTTACTACTGAAGGTAACCAAGATGCTGGTGAGGATGACAGTCAACCTGAAGAGGTTGAGAGAGAAGAAGAAGAGAGTCTGACTCTCACTGACTTAGCTACTGCTGCTAAGAAAAGAAAGGGAAAGCAGGTGGTGGTTGAAGCTTCTGAGTCTGAGTCAGAAGAAGAAAAAGAGGAGGAAGAGGATGAAGAAGAGGAGGAAGTTGAGGAGGAAGTTGAGGATGAAGGCCTACAGGTAGGTGATGACCCGGCTGATGTTACTCCAACATCAGATGAATACTTTGATCTGCTTGAGGAGGAGTATCCCAAGAAGCCTTATTTTGGCTTCTATGTGTCTGCTGAGGCAGAAGAGCTGTGGGAGGCTTATCAAGCCAGGGTGATTCACACTGAGAGGAACATTGATGAGGAAATGTTCAAAGAAAATAGGTTGTTTGAGCTGCTGGAAGCTAGAGGGGTGTTGGGATCTGTGATGAATCAGTCATCATATGTCCCTGATGTGATCAGAGAGTTCTACATGAACCTCTCTCAATGGGTGTCCCACCAGGACTCTCCCAAGTTTGGCAAAGCTTGGGTCAGGATGAATGTCTATGACATCAGCCCCTTTATGATCAATGAGGCTTGGGGACTCCCTGACCCTGAGGAGACTGAGGATCCTAGCATGGATGAGGTGATCACTGACCTCACTGGTGGACTGACAAGGAAATGGAATGACAGTTTTCCTACTACAAAGCTGACCTCCTTAAGTGCTGTCCTTCACAAACTCTCCACCTACAACTGGCTGCCCTCTTCCAACACCACTGTGATGACAAAAGAATCTGCAAGGTTGGTGTACAAACTGAAGAATGGGCTGAGTGTGAATATAGGGGAGAAGGTTCTGAGGCACATGAGGGAAGTCACAACCAAGGCAAAGGGAATTATTCCATATCCCTCTCTGATATCCAGCATTCTGGTGAAGCAAGGCTTCAAGACAAAGAAGACAGAAGGCTGGATCAAGAACAAGGCCAAGATGATCATCACCAGGAGCTACTTCACTCAGATCAGGATTCAGGATCTGCCATGGAATCCCAAGGATGGAGCTGGTCCAAGCAGGAAGAAGAAGAAGAAGAAGACTCACAAGTTTGCTGCTTCTTCAGTTCCTGTGGCTAGTGGGGATAGCTGTTCTGTCATTGTTGATGCCTTTGTGGAGGAGACCTTGGTGTGGCTGGACAGAGAGTTCAAGGATACCCAGAGAGAAATTGCAGACAAGCAAGTAAAGCTGCAAGAGATAGACAGCCTCAGGAAGCATTTGAGGGATCTGCCTTCCTCACAAAAAGGGGGAGAATGATCAAATTTCAATAATTTCTGAGTTCTGTTATGTTTCTGTCAGCATGAACAATTATGTTTCTTTGTTTATTTTTCGGTTTCATCAAGGAGTGTGTTCCTTGCTACTGAGTATGGTCTGTAATTAAGTACAATTCTATCTTGTTGCTTACTGCTTCTGCTTATGATCAGTGAACTTTGGATACAAAGTACTAACTCTGTTTTGCAGGTGTTAACTGTTCTCTGATGTTAAAATAACATTGAGATGCTCAATGTTAGAGCATCTGTCTGGGTTCGATGTTAAGCTAACATTGACAAAGACAGACAGATGTTATGATAACATTGAAAGTGTCAATGTTAGAATAACATTGAAATGGTCCCTTCTGAGTTTCAGGGGGAGCGTACTTATTTTCCATTAGGATCTGATAGTTAAGTTTGTTTGAATAATTTGATCTGGTTAGAACAGGTTCTTAGGTTTTGTGATTAAGGCAAAAATGGGGAGATTGAAAGTACAGGTATTCGGTCGATGTTAGTTTAACATTGAAAGTGCAGGTATTCTGTCAATGTTAGTTTAACATTGAGAAATCAATGTTAGAATAACATTGCTGGAGCAGAATCCGATTTACAATCTTAATTAATTTCTTCATTATTGTTTTGCCTTATTCACTTAACTAACTGAGTTCCACAGTTGTAATTGTCTTTGATTATTATTCAGGAAACAAACTTGTCATAGGTTGGATGCTCAAGTTTCCAAGAAGGAAAGTTTCCTTAATTACGCAAACCACTCTACAAGGAAAGAAGAGTTCGAGTGGAACTAGGAATGCTTTCCAAGTTCAAGTCCTGATTTGAAGAAGGAGTCTTTCCCTAGTTAGATCACTAACGAAGGAACTATTATTCAAGAAGGGCTGCGAGAACAAAGAAGAAGAGTTCAAGAAGGAAACAATGAGAATTACCAACCGTGTACAACACACCTTGAAGTCGAAGATCAAGAACCTATATATAGGTGTGAAGTACATCAAGACAAACACGAGACAAGAGCCAATCAATCCGAGAGATTAATTTACAGTTGTTGAGTGTTGTCTTGCTTTAGCAAAGTTTGTGAATTGTTAGGATAGATCTAAGAGTGAGGAGCTGTTAGAGATAGACGAAGCAATTCTTGTGTGCTTTGCTTAGTTCAATCAATTTAAGAGTGAGGAGCTTGAGAATTGAGAGAACGACCTTTGTTAAAACCTTCATGGGTTATTTTGCCTAAGGCTCGGAAGTTAATATAATTCTATATTCACTTCTTAAACTTGGTGTTTGTTTATTCCGCTGCACTATTCTTCTAGTCTGTTGTTAAAGTAACATCGCTGAGTTAACAACGTTGCAAATCTGTTGTTAACTCTCCAGTGTTAAGTTAACAACAACAACGTATCAACCCGATCCACAATTTCAATGAGTTTCCATTATTGTCTTGTGTTCTTTTGAGACTAATTTTTAAATTATGTTTGATTGTGGGCATTACATGTTTTGAATACTAGACCTTAATTTGGTGTTGTTGGATGGTTAATGTCTTAACTCTTAATGACAATGTTTTCTATGGGATTATTATGGTGTTATGCTCAATGTGAATTATTATATTGATGTATGGCTATGGATTATAGCGTTATGCTCAATGTGTAGATTTTTTATGATTGTCGTTGAGACTTTGAGTATTAGATGGATCGTTTGAGTTTGGGCGATAGTTAATTTTGGAAAGTAGTTAAATGGAGCGTTTTGTAGATAGCCGGAACGTTTTCGAAAATAACGATAGGCGTTCAAATAAATGTCGGTTATAAGGAGAAAAAAAATGTTGGCCTTTTTTTAAAAAAAAAATTGCGGCCTGATCGAGGGGACAAAATGTCCCCTGGAAATTTCGAGATCCCGCTCAGGATCCCGATTCCCGCGGGGCTCCCGCCGTCGCGGGAGTTCCGCTTATGCAGGGCGGATCAGGAGCCTCCGTTGTGCTCCCGATCCCGCTAATTCCCCTGGGCCGGGATCCCGACCCCGCAGACTCCCAGCCCAACGTGGATGCAACATTTGCTTTTATTTGATTTAAAATTTTAGATAATATTGTAACTAAGTATTTCTCATTTTTTTTATTCTGTGTACTAAAACTATTATTTTGCAGCAATTTATGACTATAGACTATAGTCTTGTTTTAAAAAAAAAATCAAAAAATGCACCCAATTTATTTTAGGAACGTGCAAAATGTTTAAAGATATTTCGTCCGAGATGTCACCAATCACAGAATGTTTGTCAAATGAGGTACACTACATCCCATAATCTAAATGGATCGAGACCACAACTCTCGTGCCTAGCATCTAATTTCACCCCATAATCCATATTGCTCTGACGAAGTACTTCATCTAGTAGCAATTAAATGCAAAATATTCCGTGAAGCACTCGAACACATGAAAAGTTGGAAGAGAAACTATATTGTTAAACAGGTTGGAGGCAAACTTTCTCTTTTTTAGTCATTAAACTGGTACGACAGCCGAGGCGGGTTTTGATACTTTTTACCCTAATGAATAGATACAAAATCATCGTGATCTTTTTATTTCTATTAGGAACACACGAAATGAGAGCCACTGAAGGAAAATATGGTATCCAAAGCAAGAATATGAAAAAGCAAAACGAAATATGAAAAAGCTCCAGTGACGAGTGTCTAAGAAGTACAAAACACTGTATCAAGTTCAAATTCAAAGTTACAAAAGCAGTATACCAAAGGGATTTAGGACTTGCAAAGACTCATGATTCATCTGGTAATGACAAGCTCAATTAAAAGACAGCTTATGTAATGAATATCATTTATAGGAATCAACCATTATTGTACCATCATTTTACAATTTTCTTCTTTCTTACGAAGAAATATAGAAGTAAATGCCTTTGGTTAAGTTTGTTACCCTCTTTTACAAATCTTCAGCCAGTTGATACCCAGGCCCACTTTTAATCGTCGACCACCATAAAAGGCATTCCCCTGAAAACAGGAGCAACGTATATTAAGAAGAATTATTCTCCTGCTAATTAGCCTGAACAGACAAAATCAGGTACCAAATGAAATTCCACCAAACAAATAACGTTGTAGATCAAATCTGAGCGTTGTTAAGTGATAATAAATTGATACCTCCGTACAGTATAAGATAACCACATAATAATTTCAGTAAAATCAAAGGTAAACCTTAATAGCATCAAACAATTGTAGATACTACGAAATTTTGGAGATACAATGATAAAAATAGGACACACAAGTTAAGTATTCATGATTTTTTCGCCAATTGCAAGTGACCGAATATTTACATATTTCAATACAACCAAGACTCACGTAGTAACTTGTTATTACATCAAATATCTGCAAAACATTAGAACACATATCGTCCCCCAAATATGGAATACCATAAATTTGAAAATCAAAACCAAAGAGAACATGGAAAAGCAATGTCATTGCCCACTTTAGTTACACGAAAATATTAAGAAACCATATTAATTTTGACAAGTAATAGTGGGAAATTTCATGCTTTAGGAGTCAAATAGATTAGTGAGATAAATCAAATTAGAATCTTTATCCCCAAACAAAATCAGGTAGGATTTCACAACCTTATATGCGAGAAAGTAGCCCCGTCTGAAAACTTTATTTCAGAGATAATTTGACACTTTTTCCGCAAATAGCCTACTTACATATCAAACTAATCACAGTGTTTTGCTTCATCTAAGATATGAAAGGCCTTCTCGTTATGCATATCAATATAGTTCAACACTAGTGCTCGTTCAGCGCGCACAAGTATCTAATATCATAAACTTACCAGCCACCATGCCTGGAGAAGTAATCATTATCCAGGGAAACAGCTAGTGCAACAGCGACTGCTCTTTCAGACAGAGTCAGGGAACGAGTAACATTCAATTCTTGAACCTACAAATAAAGCAAAAACAATCAGAAAAAAGAAAGAAAAGAAAAAGAACAAGAACAAGAGAGACTTAAAATGAACTGGAACTGCAGTGACATACTCCTGGAGCAGGGGCAACATCAGAATCTGAACTACCAAATCGAATCACATACTGACCAGCATCTGTGAAAATCTGCATCACATAAATCATAGTTTTTATTTTTTGAGATCTCGCCTGTCTTCTCATGAGAAGATACTAAGTTTATCTAGAGAATATTTCAGACTCAACATTTGTTATCCACTATATCAGCCTCTGTATTAATTATAGATGATATCACTTATTAAATGCCATTGTCAAAGAGTAATCATATATGATTCATGTAGACATCTGAACCAAGATAAAATATTTGTAAATGTCGTATCACAAAAATAAATCTTACAACCTCTTTCTTCACAAGACGAGAGGACATAGCTCCTCATTAGGTACAAAATAGCATATAACATTGGACAAATCTAATTTTAACAAGTTGGTTCCAAAAGCTATCTTTAAAAGCAAGGATACAACCTCAAAGCCGAAACCCCTCCAGTCACGATCTATTTCGGCCAACACATTTCCGTCAATGTCTTTCAAAGTGAATGTCCAGTTCCAAAGGCCAGGATTCTCAACCACCGCAAATTGCTTATCGCTAAGACAGAAGAATGAAATGCCTCGAGTCAGAATACAATTACCACGACTAGCAAAAGTTACAGATAAAACCATGAGAAGAATACTGTAGCAACTCAATTGTCAATGTGTGGGTAAAGAAGCTCAGCATCCAATAGAAAAAAGATTTTTAACAATAACTGGCAAACAACAAAAAACAAATGAAGCTTATAAGTTATAAGCAGAAGATGTGTGATTGTCTGACAAACAATGGACATTGTCGACGCTGAAGACAAAACATTACCCCAAGTACAAATCATAAATCCTTCTCCAGAGATGCCATCTTCTATGGACAACTCCAATTTCCTGATTGATAAACAAAAGAACTGAGATGATTTCCATCATTCTCAAATTTTGCTGCGTTAAGGTCACATGCTATAATAAAGCTTTTAAGGAATTAGATTAGCATACTTTTCCATTTATCTCTGCATAAATTGAGCTTGTTATCCACCAAAAGGGCCTTCGAGCCTACTCATAAGCAGTTGTTCAGAGGTAAAGCCAGTAGTACCAACAGAATGTTCAAGAGAAGCTTATAATTATTGATAGTGGCAAACACAACTAAAAGTTCTTACCCTAAAGAGTTCTTCACCAGAAGCATCAGTTATGTAGGCTACAAAAGGGCGTCTCAGTCGAAGCAACTGCAAAACAGGGTGATGGCCTCATCTTATGAACAAAAATAAGAACATCTATCCAAGAGAGAGAGAGAGAGACAAAACATAAGGCCAGTAAATGAAAACACAATATATACTTGAGAGAAAAGGGTAAACATCCCATTTATCTATCTAGTAAAAAGAAACAGAAAGGACCGAAGAGGAGCAGAAACTGAAGACATAAATTATATCCTCTTTACTGGATGAACCTAGTTCTATTTAGAGGTCACTCAATATTCATACGAAGTATGATTTGTTATTCGATTTACTGGTTTAAGTACTTGAAACAAGACGATCTACCTCATTTGCAATATGGACGAAATATTAAAACTGCCCTATAACTTTTTTTCAAAACTAAAAATGCCCGTTTTTTTCGGGCCTTGCAAAAATGCCCCGTAAGTCTTGAAAAATCTTGCAAAAATGCCCGATTGCCTTATTTGGGCCAAAATTGCCTACGTGGCGGTACAGTGGCTGCCACGTCAACAAGTTGTATTTGCACCCCAAAACCCTTGTAACTTTAAATATTGTATTTTGCACCCCAAAATAAATTGCACTTTGTCCCCAAAATATATATATATATATATATATATATATAAATAATAAACATATATATAATCATTTGTAAAAGAATAAATATTATTTGTAATAAGAATAATTTGTAATATTATTTATATATATAAATAAATATCCTTTGTAAAAGAATGTAATGGAAAGAATAATTTATATTCATTTGTAAAAGAATGTAATGTAAATATTCATTTATATATGTAAAAGAATAATCATTTGTAATAAATATATATATATAAATAATATCAACATATATTATTATTTATATTAATTTATAAAATAATAAATATTTTAACATTATGCAAAATAAATATTTTTTGTTTTATTTTTTTTTATTTTTTTGTGTTTTATTGTTATTTGTTTTATTTATATATATATGTTTATTATTATTTATATATATATCTTTATTATTTGTATATATGTTTATTATTATTATTTATATATATGTTTATTACTATTTATATATATATCTTTATTATTTATATATATATCTTTATTATTTATATATATATGTTTATTATTATTATTTATATATATGTTTATTACTATTTATATATATATATATCTTTATTATTTGTATATATGTTTATTATTATTATTTATATATATGTTTATTACTATTTATATATATATATATATCTTTATTATTTATATATATCTTTATTATTTATATATATGTTTATTATTATTATTTATATATATGTTTATTACTATTTATATATATATCTTTATTATTTATATATATGTTTATTATTATTATTTATATATATTTATTATTATTGGCTGAAAATATGACGTGGCAGAGCTATTTTATGACGTGGCGTTGACTGTACCGCCACGTAGGCAATTTTGGCCCAAATAAGGCAATCGGGCATTTTTGCAAGATTTTTTAAGACTTACGGGGCATTTTTGCAAGGCCCGAAAAAAACGGGCATTTTTAGTTTTGAAAAAAAGTTATAGGGCAGTTTTAATATTTCGTCCTTACAATATTCACCTTTGCCTGAGAAAAAAGCATTTGTTTCCATGATTTACTTTCTTCATCAAAATAGAACTACACTATCGGAACTATGTCAGTTCACCAACATTTTTTAATTTTTTTCCTTCTACCAACTAAAATGCCTAATCATAAACTTAACGGTACAGCTGTATTGCTGAGTCTATTGATGAATATTAGTACAAAAACACAAATAGGGCAGTTGCGCCTGATTGAACGGACTGGGTCATACTAACAAATCCGATAAGCAGCCGCATAAGTCAACATTTATTTAATCTATCCTGAATTGGCATATGAGAGACCTTACTACCTCAGCTAGTCGCCCAATCTTCATTGAAAAATACAATTTGTTTTATCATAAGCAGTTTCATATTTCCAACTTCCAATTTCTGAAAATCCCTATACCGTGCACATTAGAATTCATTATCGGCTGGTGTAGCAGGCTAGAAATAGTTTTGACATTTTCGTTCACCAAGTGGAAGGTAAACTCTTCAATCAACATTACATCTCAATTAGGGGTTTGCTAAATTTATGTTGGCAAGGATTTGAGGGAGAGAGGAGCTCCCAGATCTGTAATTGTAGGTGTGCGCGTTTCCTTACAGATGGAACTCAACCTGGATTTGGGATGGATCTCAGCTATTATGATTTATGATTCATGGTCATGCCTTCAGGTTGGTATAAGGATTTTGGTGGCAGAAAACCATGGAAAAAGGAGCTGGGAATGGAAGACAGTGTTTCAGCTTTCTAGATTTTCTCTTCCTTTTTCTTTACCATTCTAAACCATCTCCAAGGGAAGGTGGCATGAAGAGATATTCAAAGATGACCATAAACTTTTTGAATCTGGTAACCTAAATTATCCAATTATGATAGGGAAAGCTGTTACTCAATGAATGAATGGCAAGATGTACAGCAGAGCCCACAAACTCAACGTGATCCACCCATAATTGTTATAATGAAACTGAAAACAAGTTGATAACCTAAACACAATCCTAACTATACAAATGAACTCTCCAGGCACAAAAATTAAAAGTAAAAACAATGGATTTAGAAAGGGAAAAAAAAAAAGAAGAAGAAGAAAATAAACAAAGAACGAGCAAATGTATAACAGATAAGTTCCCAAAAGAAAGAGCATAATGTTTACCTGTCTCGCAATCACATTACTCTGCTCACGAATAAAACCTACAGGCTAGAAAATAGCATTTGAAATAAATCATTGCTACTCAGTGAAGCACGGTCTTAGATATGACAAAAAGTAAGACGTTTGAAAACAAGTAGAAGAACCACATACTGCTTGTGGATAGCAGACGTCAACCATGGCATATCGATTTTCCTGCAATTTCAGGAAAAAACCCTCATCTCATGTCAAGAACTTGACCAATCACAGAGGTTTTTATTAAAGGAAAATATTACAGAAAATCACGACTCTTAAACAGTCTGTAAGATATTATAACACAACTTCCTGAATAATATAAATTATGCACTGTCAGTTTAGAAAATCTGTGACCTTTTTTTTCTATTTAACTTACTGAGTCACTAGGCTCATTATCATACACAAGGCCTAACTTACCAGGCACGTTAAAATATGAAGAGGCTAAAACCAATAATTTTTTACTAGCGAGCATTACGAAAAGAAGGACAGACAACCGTAAACTACTTCACCAGAAGTTGGTAAAGCTTAAAACTTACCTGCTCAAAACCAAGAACCAAATTGGCCCATTCTATGTCCCTTGTGATAAGAAGATTTGATCTTGCAAGAAGAGGTGCAACCTTGAACTGAAATAAAGTTAGGAGCAAGTAAATCGCCGTCTTACAAATAGAAGCATTATTACAAACGAAAAATTAATAACTACTAAGAGTTAGAGCCAAGAACCCAAAGTTGAGTGGAAATCGAAAACACATGGATACATGTTCGACAAGCATATGATTTGAAATTCTGTTCACACGAACTCTAACACTTGTTAGGTTGGATCATTTACAGTTGTAGTTGCCAACATTTATATCCAGTAGATCAAGGTGTTATCCTAACTCGATTTTAAAAATTTGGAGTGCTATCAGCTTTTCTGATATATATATATATATATATATATATATATATATATATATATATATTATGGAAGGTGAATCAAAACTTATCATGATTGACTTGGTGTGCAATTTATAATTGTAACAGAGGTACAAATCGAACCAAAGTAATGATACGAGTAATTTGATCTAAGCAGGAATTACGGTACTACTAATATTTATTGGCCTGAAGAAGGTAAGAATCAAATGAAAGTGGAACATGCTCACAAAATTCATAAATGGGTAGGCAATGCTGGTCTAGGTTTTCATTTTACCTGGATGGCGAAAATAAAGGAACATCAGAAAACATGTTCTCATGCCCCAAGTAGGCAATCAGATACATATTTATGCTAATAAGTATCTGATAAAATGTAGATTTTTAATGGTACAGGACAGTGCAATAGCAAGTGAAACAACTTCGGATATATACGTGGTGCTATTTTAGCCATTACTTTTAAAATATTTCATTGATTTGACTACTAAATGAAAGGCAATAAAGACATTAATGAGGCAGCATAACATTCAAGGCAACATGAAGTTGGCACTAGCAAAGCAATCCCACTACTCAGACTAGCTGACAAAAATCACTTTACTACCCAAAGAATTTAACATTTTGATAGAAGGTTATTTGTCTGATAATGTATTGTTCCTACATATGTGGATATCTAGCACATTTTTCAGTCCATTGCAGTAACATTATCATAACTCGGAATTTAATGTTTAAGCAAAAGTGAAGGTGTTGCTCTATGGCCTCTGATGTAGGGCCAAGATGATGTGTACAATTTGGATAAAAATGACTCAGAAGTTGTTTACCATGGGAAGAAAATACATAATAACATCGAAAATGAAACAATGCGTACGGATGGGAACATAAGCACAATATCCAATAGTTTTGAATTTAACTATTTTTAACTGGAGAAGACATATATATGCAGTCATGTTCGAATATAGCTACGAATTATAGTTTTAAGGTGATCAGCTATCAGATGCAAACTCACCTCTTCCAAAGATATTGGTTCCAGTATACCAGTGACAGATTGACTTGTAGGTGGCTGTTTCAAATGTGGTTTCATCTTGCCATAAGTATTTTCATTCATAGCAGATGTATCTGAAAACAATCTTTCTAGTGGAAGTCCAAATAAATTTTGACCACCAACAGAGATTTCACCACCCAATTTAAGAACTTTATGCTTTCCTTTGGCAGCACGCTTTAATCTCTTTCTATCAGAAACCCAGAGCCGTACAAAAAAATCTCGACTCAAGTCTGGATTATTGTGCTCATACCGTCTAGATGTATACCTTGCATAACTATCACATCCCATGACATTTTCCATAGAAGAGCAAGCGAGCTTAGCTCTCCATGAAGTGTATCGCTGCAACGAAAAGAACCTCCTTCCACCATATATAATCCCATTATGATCCTTCTCCGCTATTCCATTATATGATGCACTGCTCTTGTGTTGCTTTATAACACGATTCAACACCCTCATCCAGTTCATCTGATCAATTGCGTATGTAGGCAACACACAATTGATTTGGGATTAGAGTTACTCCAACATAGAATATAAATTCCACTTTGTGCCAAACACGGAGAAGAAAGTATAAATGATTTAGTAAGGGATACAAATTTATGTATGATATGCACATATATGCTGCTTCAAATTGTACACTAATATTTCTTTAGTATCCAGGTATGTTGGTTCAATGCATAAGTATGCATTTTGATTCTCACGAATATGTTATTAAGTATAGCAGTTCACTCCATCCATTCTTGCGTTCCTGAAAAACTAATTGTGTAAGTTCTTATTTTCTTTGTGAAATCACTTTAAGCATGGAGCTTTTTATTAAACAATGGGAAGATGCAACCAAATGTGTAAAAGAAGGGATTTAGTTATTTTATTAGTAACTGGCAAACTCCAAAAGACAGCTCATTCTTTCCAAATTGGTGACCAACAGCCTCGGTGACGGGCTCATTGTACCAATCACTAAGAGGCTGCCTCATACTGAAGAAGAGATCTGTTGGCAAGTATTAAAAAAACTATCTCCTTTCTACTAAGAGACACTCTGAGCTTGACCAGCTACTCGTAGGGCGTTGGGGTTGTACAAATAATGGGTCTAACTATTATTTACCCTAGTTTCCATGACATTATAGAAGAAAGATGTTTACAATAATTCAGTTCTTACTCACTTGCTTCCAGGCAGGATACATTCGTCAACTTTTTGCAGTTGTACTGATAAAAACCAAATTATTTATATCTTCCAACTGGCTCTCCCCACACAACTTGAAAAAGCCTACTCACGATCACTTCAATTATCAATTTTCTTGAAAAAAAGGATCCAAAAGATTGTCTATCAAGGGGGAAAAAAATGGCATTGTGCCTCTCTTTCTAACCGCTAAGACTCTCAATCTGACTGATCACACACTTCCAAAAGCACTTAACTAGCAAAGCTATTATACAATTCAATCTACTTTCTAGCTTTTGAAGAAGCAAAGTAGGTTGCCTCAACTTTATAAGCATGGCTAAGAGCAGAATACAGGAAATCTAACAGAGTAAACATCGAGTTAACTGCAAATATTGTAGAGAATCACAAACATTTTCAACCAACATATATTTCCATAAGCATTATTTGTTTTTTGAAAATTAGACGAATAAAGTTGGTGATAGGTCCAGTTAAATAGTTTCGATTTTATGCTCACTTTTCTGTAAGAATTTGGGCAACTGTACCTTGTTTGGTTGAACATCAAGTCACAAAAGTAGAATAGCCTCTAATTACTGTCACGTGGGTCTTTTGACAATTTGTATCCAGCCGTTACCTACAAAACTATTGTAGTTCAGTAAATCCAAATCACAAAGTACTACGTGCAAATAACATATGCGATTGAAAAGCCATGAAAACAAATTATTAATTTAATACCAACATCAGAGAGATTTTGTAGCCTGAAAAAGTACAACTGTTAATCCTACAACTATACAATCACGATCACTAATTTCACAGGACATAGCAATTTTACTTATATACTTCGACTTGTAGAGGCGTTTTGAGTGGTTCCACCAAAATTAAAAGGACTAGAAAAAGGGCAGCTCAACTCAACTAAGAGATGCAAAATCAAATGTCACTTGAGGGATATACAATGCATATGCAACTTTACTAGAAAGTGAAGTGGTAAAACTCAAGGAACTTTCCTATCGAAACTCCGTGCAATCTAACAAATTTCTAACTGGCAATGATTTTATATTGAAAACACAAAAGAAAGAGCGGCAAGTAAGTTTACGGACCCCCAGAGAGTTCCATTCAATACACAATCCTATCACATTTACATTTCTTTCTAGACAAACATAACCACCACATGAGAACAAAAGCAGCCACGTCGTACCGAATTAAAAGCAATTTACAAACTGCAGCAATTGGTCAAATGTTGAGGAGAGCATATCATCTATCAGAAGTAGACAGGAGAAAGAAACTAATAGCTCCCAGCAAAAACTTCAAATAAATTTACCAAAAGACCAAGTTCAAGGTAATAGATAATTCACTCTCATTGATCGCAACCGTGAAATTGAATAAGAGATTTCAAAAAAATAAGAGGCTACTATTCGACGCAAATAAGCAACAATCCTAATTCAGCTTCCAGAAACCCTAATTCAAGCATCACCATTTCAAGAAATCAAACATCTTAAAGTACAACTCGTTTTATTTCATTTCTATTTGAAGTAACTTAGAGCATTTACTGAGTCTCTGGCCGGAAGAAAATAGAACATGCACAAAATTTCCGGTCGGCGGCGATCGGTAGCGGAGGTGGCGGTGGATTGTAGAACTCTTCGCTTTGAAGAGAGTCGAACTGTCGAAGCAATGAGTTGTTTTAGTTACAGTTGAAACAACTTAAGTAGAACAATTTTTTGGGGGAAAAACGGCAAACTACGCACAACATATTCGTGTTTTTGTAAAGTTATACCCATAACATCATCAACTAACGCTTTATTAAAAGTTTCGTGCAATTTAATTAGTTACTAGATGTATAGGTTTGTTGGTATTTAGATTAGACTATAGGATATAACTAGCAACACAAAGCTTATATGAATATGATACGATACTACACGGACATGTCGACATGAATTTCTTAAAATAATTCTTACAACGGGTGTGACAACAGTCAAACACGCTAACACGAACGACACGGACATATGTGATTTTTAGAATGTCGATGCATCATAGAGTGAAAAGTGTTCAAGTGCCACTAAAAACTTAATAAAAGGTTCACCTTGCACGTGTTTATAACAAAGGGTTTACATGTTTTTCAAAGTAGCTTTTTTGGTGTTCTATTATTGTTTGTGTTAAAGAAGCCGCCAAAAAACAAAATTCTTAGAATTTGAGACAATGACACTTACCTGTTGTGTATTTTAGTTGTGAACTATGTAGTATCCCACATTGGTACTTGAAACTTGAAATACAAAGACAAAGGTACTGATAGGTTCCTTGCTTTAAAGTATTTTGAATTTAGTTTTTCTGATAAATGCCTATTATGGATAAAGTTCGAGAGTTAGAAGTACTTGTCTCTCAAATGAATGAATTGCAAATAACCATTCCGGATGCACTACAAGTGGGGGGCGATATTATCTAAACTTCCCTCAACTTGGAATGACTATAGAAGGAAGATTCTGCATTCGGCAGAAACCTTTTCTATAGAGCAATTCATTATGCACATGCAGATTGAGTGTGAAAATCGTACTAGAGATGATTTACTCATGGGTTCAAAAGTGAACCATGTGTCTGTTGTTCCAAATACCGAAAATTCGTCTACTAGTGGCACTCCGAATAATCTGCAGCCATAGGGTAAGAACTTCAAGAAAAGGAAGGAACAACAAAGCCGATAATGTCAAGAAGAATCGCCATTGTCATCATTGTGGTAAGAAGGGACACTACATCAAAGAGTATAGATACTGAAACAACATCACTATGAATAATAATGGTGGTGCTCCTAATTCGGGTCAAAACAAAACAAATATTGTTGAAACGGAAAAACAAAGAGTTTGTGGCAATGATCACAGAACTTCACATGGCATCTGTTACCGTGACGAAAGATTAGCGGTTGGATTCTGGTGCTACCGTTCATGTTTGCAACAACAAGTCTCTGTTCAAGACGTACAATGAATTGGAGGAACCCGAACAAGTGCTCATGGGAAATCATGTTGCTGCAGAAGTTAAGGGAAAGGGAAGTGTGGATCTGAATTTTACTTCGGAGTTTACCCTTTTGAATGTCCTTCATGTACCCGGTCTTAGGAAGAATTTAATTTGTGCAAATTTGTTGTGTAAGAGTGGCTTTAAAATTGTTCTAGAAGCGGACAAAGTGATTGTAACCAAGCATGGACTATTCGTTGGAAAATGATACTCATGTGATGGCATGTTTAAACTATCTATTAATGAAATGGGATAAAAGCATTAAACCCCCTAACCTATTGGCTGTTTTGCGCTTTGGTCCTTAAACTATGTTTATTAGCACTTTGCTCCCTAACCTTTAGGGTGTCTGTGCGATTTAGTCCTACGGTGGTTCTCAGCCAATTTTCGCCGAAAAACACCGGTCACGTGCAACCCACGCGCTTGTCAGAAGGGCATTTTTGTCCAGAGATACGAGAGATTATTTTCTAGCGTTGCACCCTTTAACCTATTGGAACAGCTCTTACACAAGTGGTCCAGAAAGTGGTCCTAAACATGATACAATCATTAAAAAATAAATTTTTTTAACTCTATCATAATGTGTTCCTACAATTTCGGAGCCAAAAGTAATAATTTTCACAAAAAAAACAACGCCAGATTCGCGCAAAGGACAAATACAGTAAATTAAAAACTAGGGTTTGAAAGTTACCGTAGTTTGGCGTTTTCTTGCCCGATCGTATCTTGTGTGTGCGCAATTTCCAACCCATTATGATGATTAAACACTACAAAGTGTTTTTTTCCAAAAAAGGGCAAACCCTAGAACTCAAAGAAAGACGGATTAATCACTGTTTTCCCCCAAAATCGGGCAAACCCAAGAGTGTAATGTGATCGTGCTTGATGTATTTTAGTGTGATTGTGTAGATTTGTGATGGATTTCGAAGAAATCAGATGAACCCTAATCGCGATTCGGAAGAACCCTAATTTTTGGGGGAGTGAATTTTTGCAGACTGAATTTTTGTGATCTGATTCCCTAACCTAATAGGTGTTTTGCGTTTTACCCCCTGAATTATTCATTTTTTTGTTTTGTATGTTTAAAAGGTTCAATAAAAAAAAACGTGTTCTGACCAAAAATACCCTCCACCCATTGCATGACATTACACGTGGGCCGCACGTGACCGGTGTTTTCCAGCGAAAATTGGCTGAGAACCACCGTAGGACTAAATCGCACAGACACCCTAAAGGTTAGGGAGCAAAGTGCTAATAAACATAGTTTAAGGACCAAAGCGCAAAACAGCCAATAGATTAGGGGGTTTAATGCTTTTATCCCTAATGAAATAACTATTGTTACTTAAGTTGTTGAGTATTCTTCTAATTTATGGCATGCTAGACTAGGCCATTTAAATTATAATTATTTGCACTATATGTCAAAAAATAATTATATTACAATTAATGATAAACATGATGGAAAATACGAAATATGTGTAGAAATAAAAATGACAAAAAAACCCTTTTTAAAAGTATAAAGAAGTTCTGAATTATTAGAACTTATACATTCTGATATATGTGAATTAAATGGTCAATTAAATAGAGGTGGGAAAAGATATTTTATCACCTTTATTGACGATCATTCAAGATATACTTATGTATACTTAATGAGAACCAAGGATGAAGCATTTGATAAATTTAAGGACTTCATGTCCATTGTCGAAAATCAAAAGGAGAAAAGATCAAAATTTTAAGAAGTGACAGAGGTGGTGAATATTTTTCAGATTCTTTTAATAAATTTTTGAGAATCATGGAATTATTCATCAAAGAACTGCAACATATAGTCCTCAACAAAATGGACTAGCAGAAAGAAGAAATAGATCCTTGGTAAAAATGTTTAATTCCATGTTACGAATGCAAAGTTGCCTTTCTCACTTTGGGATGAAGCCTTGTTGACAGCATGTCATATTTATAACCGTGTTTCATTTAAGAAATTTAAGTGTTCATCTTATAAATTTTGGAACAACGGTAGAAAGCCTAACTTGAATTATTTTAAAGTATGGGGTGTGTTGCTTTTTATAAAGTTACTGATTCTCATAAGTCGAAGTTAGGACCGAGAGGCACTAAAGGTATTTTTGTTGGATATGCACAGAATTCAAAAGCATATAAAATATTAGATTTAAGTTCAAATATCGTTGAATTCCATTCATGTCGAATTCTTTAAAAATAAATTCATTCATGATTCTGTTCCATCTCAAGATAAAAATGAAATACAAAACCAGGTTGTATCAAATCGACTAACTGTGGGGGTCGGTGAGAAAAGAAAAGAAATCGATGAACCTATAGAACCAAGAAGAAGTCAAAGAATGAGAAAAGACAAATTCTTGGATTCTGATTTTATCTCACCAGATTTCATTGCCTTTCTTGTTGAAGGGGATAGAACCAAAGTTCTAAACAAAATATCTATAGTGTTAAACTTAGAAAATGATCCAAATACTTTTAATGAAGCAATGACTTCAAGAGATGCTCTTTTCTAGAAAGAAGCGATAAACGATAAAATGGACTCTATAATGTCTAACGGTACTTGGATCTTAGTTGATTTACCTCCTGGTTCTAAACCAATTGGTAGTAAATGGGTATTTAAAAGAAAATATAAAACTGATGGTTCGGTACAAACCTTCAAAGCACGTTTAGTGGCTAAATGTTTTTCTCAAAGAGAAGGTATAGATTATTTTGATACTTATGCACTTGAGGCAAGGACAACATCCATTAGAACATTATTTGCTTTGGCATCGATTCACAAATTATGTGTGCATTAAATGAATGCTAAAACTGCATTAGTGAAGAGGTGTATATGAAGCAACCTAAAGGTTTTGTTCTTCCAGGGAATGAATCAGGAGTTTGTAAGCTAGTCAAGTCATTATATGCCTTGAAACAAGCTCCAAAACAATGGCATAAGAAATTTGATAAAGTAATCTTATCAAATGGGTTCAGACACAATAATGCTGATAAGTGTATCTATTGTAAAGTAACAAATGAGTATGGAGTAATGTTGTGCCTTTACGTTGATGATATGCTAATTTTTAGTACAAATATCAAAGGCATTGAGGATACCAAAAGGTATTTGACTTCGAACTTTCAAATGAAAGACCTAGAGGAAGTAAATACTATTTTAGGTATTAAGGTAACCAAACATGAAAAGGGTTATTCCTTGAACCAAGCTCACTACCTTGAGAAAATGCTTGATAAGTTTAAGCACCTTGGTATAGAAGAAACAAATACTCCATTTGACTCCAGTGTCAAACAGTCTGAAAATCATGGAAGGATTATTGCACAATTTGATTATGCCAGTGTCATTGGTAGCCTTATGTATGCAATGCATTGTACAAGACCTGACATAGCATATGTTGTGTGTATGATGGCAAGATTTACAAGTAAACCTAGCACAGATCATTGAAAAGTGATTATTAGAATATTCAGGTACTTAAAGAAAACAAAGTCTTTAAGTCTTGTTTATAATTATTGTCCAGCTGTGCTAGCAGGATATTGTGATGCAAGTTGGTTGACAAATAATAGTGAAAGTAAATCTACATTAGTTTGACAATAGATCGTTTATATAAGTATGGGTCGATTACAATGGAGTACAAGTGAAATACAACGAATATATCTTAACAAACTAGGCCTAATCTAGGTATCTCGATTAGGCTTGGTCCGGAACACCTCGAACTAACGCCTTGATGCTTGGACAATAGGGGTATATCGGTAATTAGGTCGGATATATATCGGTAATCATCTTCGATGTGGTATCGGGGACCACTCTCGATATGATATCGGTAGTGCGGGGGTATGACGTGTCAGTGGAGTATGTGGGTTATCTCGATATCGAATACGATATCGAGAGTGAGATCGGTGATTTTCTTCGATGTGATGCGTGGTAGCTGCGGGATGATAATTGCTTGCTTTGGGATCCGGGCACCGCGTATTTATAGATCTCGGAATCCGGGGACCACAGTATTATATCGGTGATTATCACCGATATGATGTCGAAAGTGGCCCCCGATATGGTTAAATATGGGTCTGGTTTGGGCCAGACCCAATATGCGGGAAATGCCCATATCATGTAGTCCCCCAATTTGGGGATTCTTATCTTAGAGATAAGAATTTGCAAATTTAATTTTAAATTTATGGGTTACATGTACCCTTCGTCCCGCCAATTCAAATGACGGAGATCAAATTTGCGGGGAATGCACTTTGCGATGAACTTTGATGGACCCCCCAATGCAGTGGATGCATAGTTTGAGGTACTCGTTTGAATTCTATGTTTCTTGGGATTTGAATTTCTTATAAATATGGTAATTGCACTTTGAAAATTGCGATGGGCCCGCCGGTGCAATTGTTATATTTTCGTGGCTTTTTTGCGTAATAGGATATCATATCGGGTTTCATCGTCGATATGACGTCGAAACGTATATTCAATATGATGTCGAAAGTATCTTTCGATATAGTTAAAGCTTTCGCCTATAAGTAGGACTTGTAAGAGGCATTGAGAATCATAGTTTTCTGTGTCTTCTCTGTCGTTTAGTGTAACTACATCGGTATGTATATCGGTAATTTTATTCGATATATTCCTCGATGTGTATTTCGATCTCGCTGTTGTACTTGAATTTTTATTATTATTTTCTCATGCTGATATTCCGATTATTCTGCAGGTATATTTTATTTTTTGAGATATCCTGTGAGAATGAGTTTTACACAATTGATGCGTAAACTTCAAGCCTACTGTGATGCTCAGAAGACTGCATTAGCTGCGACGGCAGCAGTCGCGGTGGTGCCTGAAACAGGGTCTGCATCTAACTTTGATCTGAATAATGCATCCACTGAGGTTCTGCCAGAGGCATCGAGAGTTGAACAACCTCCCTCTAGCACCGTAGTACCTGGAAGTATTACTAAGGAATGCCTTGAAAGTGTTCCTGCAACCGTTGGGTCCTTTAGCCAGGACATCCTTGATGTGGTGGGAGGCCTGCATGGTGCGGCCAATCTCTTGGAGGTGTTGACCTCGAAACAAGAGGGTGTGATTCCTCCGCCTGAAGGGACTGTGTTGACTGAGTGACCAGATGCTAGGTCTCCTTCTGGTGAGTACGTAGCTCCACGTTCTGAGTCGATGGGCAACATTCCTTTGACCGAGAACGTTGGTGGTTCGGGATCGAATGCCCATGTCAACTTGGGTGATTCAGTGGATGTGCCCTTTATCGTGGGGTCGGGCTATTCGAGCCCTAACCCTATTAGTGGCAAGGGAAAGGCGCATGTTTCAGGTGCGACCGACAAGGGTAAAGGGCCGCTGCAGGAGCCCTCGATATTGGGGGGCTTTGCCCCTATCTTTCCTGGAGTTCCGATTACGAAGCCTGTCGTTGACCCGGCTAGGGTATTGGGAAATAAAAGGTCTCGTGACGGGACTATCAACAGTGGCCACTCGTCTTCGAGTTCGGGCCCCAAGAAAGCGGGTGCAGTCAAATCCTCCAAGCGAATAGAATTCCATGAAGTAGATGTTGTGCGGGGAATGATGCGTGCTTTTCCTCCTCCAACAAATGTGCGAGTGCTTACAGAATTCGAGCGGGCCCAGAATATACGCTGCAGCATTCACATGTTTCAGAGTGTACATATCTTAGCATGACTTCGATTGATTATATTTGACTGTTTAACATAACGTTACTGATTGTATTGTGCAGACGACAAAGCTGGCGGTCTCGTGTCTGAAGACAATTCGCGAGTCCAAGGGTGACCCTGATGATATCTTGAGGATGGGGGAGTTCAACCCCATGGTGCTAGAGAAGTTGGAGGCTGACAAAGAGGATGCCCTGAAGACATGTCGTAAGCTCCGGGAGGAGTATGATTTGTTGTAGGCCAACTTCAAAACATTGGTGACTGAGATTGGCCAAGGAGAGGCGCGTGAGCTTGCGGCCAACAAGGAGCTGGAGAAACTGAAGGCTAAGCTGGTGGCGGTGAAGGCCGCTAACGAACGTCCCTCGTTGGAGCTCTCCACTGCCAAATTAGCTCCCTTGGACTTGGTATATTTTGTTTACGATATCTGCTTCTATTTTTTCCTCCTATATTTAATAGAGTTCAATTTGTAGGAACGTCGTCCTGATCTCCTCCGGGTTGGAGTGGAGAAGTTTATGGAAAGCTTGAGCTTCAGAGACATGATTTTGAAGGTTCGGGAGGCAGCATTTCATGCTTGCGTAGGGCAAGTATTGAAAAATGACGGTTTCAAGGACTCCCTCGCACTGAGTGAGTTGAACCCAAGGCATGATTATAACGACCTGTCGGTTGGTGGACTAGATGAGGTGGAGGAGAGTCTGGCCGATCCTGACGTGTTTTCTGAGGTTGTTGAGAAGAAGACTAAAGGGTCCTCGTTGGAGTAGCTGTTTGATGCCTTTATTGTAACTTGAATTTATCCCTTTCCGGACTATTTCCAATTCATAGTTCTGTAACTGAATATTTATTTCTCTGTTATCTTCATAATTTGTGACTCTGCGTGGCCTTGTTGTTTGATAACTTGTTGATTTTTTATTGTCATGATGATAGAGTATGCAGTATTTCGATATCTGACCCTACATTCCTTTCGGTCTCGTATTGATGAGATTTCTTTAATCTGTTTGTTATCAACAATGGATGATTTGAATTTCCGCGGTGTTGGTAGAAACATGGGTAATCTGCCACCGCTCATTGGTAGGAGCTTGTCTTTGGATATAGGTGACCCGTTACCACTCATGGGTAGGAGCCCGCCCGTTATCACACGGGGACCCGTTACCGTCATGGGTAAGAGCCTTTTCTTTGTAGGTGACACGTTACCACTCATGGGTAGGAGTCCGCCCGTTATCACAGGGGAACCCGTTACCGCTCATGGGTAGGAGCCTTTTCTTTGTAGGTGACCCGTTACCACTCATGGGTAGGAGCCCGCCCGTTATCACAGGGGAACCCGTTACCGCTCATGGGTAGGAGCCTTTTTTTTGTAGGTGACCCATTACCACTCATGGGTAGGAGCCCGCCCGTTATCACAGGGGAACCCGTTACCGCTCATGGGTAGGAGCCTTTTCTTTGTAGGTGACCCATTACCACTCATGGGTAGGAGCCCGCCCGTTATCACAGGGGAACCCGTTACCGCTCATGGGTAGGAGCCTTTTCTTTGTAGATGACCCGTTACCACTCATGGGTAGGAGCCCGCCCGTTATCACAGGGGAATCCGTTACCGCTCATGGGTAGGAGCTTTTTCTTTGTAGGTGACCCGTTACCACTCATGGGTAGGAGCCCGCCCGTTATCACAGGGGAACCCATTACCGCTCATGGGTAGGAGCCTGCCTTTTGTCTTTCTGTCTATGTCCCTTGGTGACTCTGTCATCGTGGAGTCTATGGGTACAATAAAGGTTTTTCGATGTAAAAACTTATGTGAAAGCAAGAAATGATGCGCATGTGTTATCTGCGGAATGTTCCCTCAATCTGGGAATTTCAGTTTCATGAAACAAAAGGTGTTTCCATTGTGTTTCAACATGCCTCTTGTACCTGTTTGTACTTGTTACACCTGTTTAGATGGACAATATTGAATAATCTGGGGCGATGTCCCCTGAATCCCTTCTTTTGAAAAGCGAGGGTTTAATATTCTCTATGTCCTTTTTGGATATAGTAATGTGTGATCCTTCAGGTTATGTACCAGTAAGAGGGCGATGTGTTAAACATATATCTATGGGAATACTCCCCAAATTCTTCGTGCAATTCTCTGCACTTCCGTAATATCCAATTAGGACATATCCCTGCATGAAATATGAGATTCCATAAAGCAATTATATTATATGGAAAATAAAAAAGTAGTGACGGATAACGGTCGAAGGCTAAGTAAACCTAACCCGCCTACGTATCCCGTTGAATGAGGAATCAGACCGGCATAGTTCCCCTTGTTTTAGTTACATGCCGACCCACGAAGGGGCAAAATAAAAGATAATGGTTGAAGGCTAGGCAATCCTAACCCGCCTACGTATCCCGTTGAGTAGGGAATCAGACCGGCGTAGTTCCCCCTGTTTTAGGTTTACAAACTAACCCACGATGTGGCAATGTTTCAATTGTGCAAGCATAATTTAAAAACCACTGAAATTTAAAATATTGTTCTGTTTGTTCCTCATGGTGATCACTCCGTGCGCGGAATGTATTCTTGGTGTGGGACATGTATTTCTTGTCTTCTTCTGATTTAAGGTGCTTCAGCGAGTCCACATAGCACATCCATCCTTGTACCTGGTCACCTAGAATTTCGCCGAATCCCTGAGGTGTCGGGAATTTGATCTTCTGGTAATAAGTAGAGACCACTGCCCTGATCTAGTTGAGTGCCGGTCGGCCAATGATGGCGTGGTAGGGAAACGGGATGTCGACAATTGTGTATTTTATCGGCGCCACCCGGGTGCGTGGGTTTCTCCCAAACACTGTGGGCAATATAACTTGTCCGAGTGGAACTACCTCTGCTTCGCCGAATCCGGTCAATGGGGGTGGATATCGGCTTTAGTCGGCCTGGGTCTATCATCATGTGCTCGTAGGCTTTTGAGAATATCAGGTTTGCAGAACTTCCGCTATCCACCAGAACTTTATGCACCTGATATCCATCCACATTAATAGTAATAACCAAAGGGCAATCTAGTTTACCTGCGGTCAGGGCCAATGGACTAAGTTGCTCCAAGTCTCTCCTTGTGAAAGAGATCTCCTGCTCCAAGTACGCTTCCGGTATGATTGCATTTGTGTACCCAATGTAGGCTCCACCCTGGACTCTTCGTGTTATAGTTTCTCGGCCGCGAGGAGTGTCGGCTCCCAAGGCTCCTCCATTGATCATGTTTATGATGCCTCTGCTCGGGGCATTCACTATGGTTCTACCACGCTCCTAGAGTGCCTCGATCATCTTCTGCTTTCCTCTCCTGGGTGAGTAATCTCTTCTAGGGGATAAAGAATTGTCTGTCCCCCTAGCAACTTCCTTGGCATTTCTGACAAACTCGACCAACTTTCCTTCTTTAATAAATCTTTCAATTTCATTCCTCAGGTGCGTACAATCCTCCGTCCTGTGTCCGGGCTATTGGTGGTACGCGTAGTATTTGCCCGACGACTTCATCCCGGGAGTCTCATTCAATGGCCTTGGTTCTGTCAACCATATGTTCCTCTTTGCCACGACCATCACTTCCAAAATGCCTCTATTCAACGGTGTGTACGTCCTTGGGGACCTTTCTCTGTTGCGATCTCTGTCTGTATTCATGTTGGGAAATGAACCTTGACGCGTGGCCATCATCTCGTCCTCATAAACCATTTGGCTCGCGAGCATGTTGATCTGTGCTATGGTGGGTTAAGTCAATTTGATTAGCTCGTCGGCGAACCTGTGGTGGGTCGTACCCTTGAACAGCATCATCATAACTTGCCCCCCACGTGGCTCATCCACTTTCAACAATTCGTCATTGAACCTCTTCATATATTCCCGGAGGTTCTCCCTTTCCCTATGCTGCACCGCGCCGAGGTGCAACATGTTGGTCTTCATTCTCTTTTGGCTAGAGAACTGGTTCTCAAACTTTTCCCTTAGTTGCTCATAGTCCGTTATGGATCTGACCTCCAGCCTAGTGAACCAATCCAGTGCAGCGCCCGTTAAAGTGGTGGATAGGATCTTTGCCTTTATGTTTTTTGAGTAGTTGTGCAGATTCAAAATGCTATCAACCTGATGGAGATGATCTGTAGGATCACTTCTTCCGCCGTATGGCTTGATCACTGGGATCTTGTCCCCTCTTTGCAATACCTCAGCCTCAATCTCATCCGAAAACGAGGTCCTCCTACGACCCTTCCAATGGCTCTGAGTCACCTTCCTCGTCAACTCCGCCCTCTCGCGGTCTAGTTGCTCCATCCTCCTCGATATTACCTGTAGTACTTCTGCATCTTCATTCTTTGAATATGCAACCTCAGTGCGGTCGCGACCGCCTTCCATTCTCCTGATTACTTCCGCTCTCTCGCGGTCGAGTCGTTCCATCCTTCTTGCTATCTCTCGATCCAGGGTCCTAGGATCCCGTTTCTCTGACCTGTCGTGAACAGCAGGCGATATCTCTCTGAATGAGTCTCCCGTATCCTCTTGTTCATCATATCCTTGCCTTGCCCTTCTCTCACCCGTTCTGGATTCATGGGGCCTTGCCCGAACGTCCATTGTCCTTTGTTCCGCCAGTCGTGGAAGCATTGTCTCCAGTGTAGCGTCAAGTGCCGCTTTTACAGAAGCGTTGATCTGTGATAGCATCTCCGGGGTCATGGCGGCAGAGGGAACGGCGCTCTGTCCTGCAGCTATTGTCTTCTCTGAGCCGGGAAGATCCGCGTTTGGCACCTCGGTCATTGGGACATCCGTTGCCGGGTTTTCAGTGGTTGGGCCCTCAGTAGCAGGGTCCGCCGTATTTGGTGCGGCAGTGGTTGGACCTGTATTCGTGGCTCGCGATGGCCTCTCGGGCCCGCGCCTACATCGCGGTTCATTCTGTGCTAGAGAAAGTTCCATCTCAGCTTGGGTCATTGTCTGTTCTTGGTCAGTCGGCTGTTGAGGGAGTGGTGTGTCCTCAATCCTCGTGTTTCTAGTCACAACTCTATTAAATTTGGATCGGGTCCTCCTTCCTTGCATCTTGACGTCCTTGTCCGGGAACTGGTGTTCCCACAGACGGCGCCACTAGTTTGACAATAGATCGTTTATATAAGTATGGGTCGGTTACAATGGAGTACAAGTGAAATACAACGAATCTATCTTAACAAACAAGGCCTAATCTAGGTATCTCGATTAGGATTGGTCCGGAACACCTTGAACTAACGCCTTGATGCTTGGGCGACAGGGGTATATCAGTAATTAGGTCATATGTATATCGGTAATCATCTTCGATGTGATATCGGGGACCACTCTCGATATGATATCGGTAGTGCGGGGGTATGACGTGTCAGTGGAGTACGTGGGTTATCTCGATATCGAATACGATATCGAGAGTGAGATCGGTGATTTCCTTCGATGTGATGCGTGGTAGTTGCGGGATGATAATTGCTTGCTTTGGGATCCGGGCACCGCGTATTTATAGATCTCGGGATCCGGGGACCACAGTAGTATATCAGTGATTATCACCGATATGATGTCGAAAGTGGCCCCCGATATGGTTAAATATGGGCCTGGTTTGGGCCAGGCCCAATATGCGGGAAATGCCCATATCACACGTCGGGCTGAATTTTCACTTTAGGTGGAGGAGCCATTAGTTGGGCTTCCAAAAAGCAAACTTGCATTGCACATTCAACTATGGAATCCAAATTTATTGCTCTTGCAGCACAATGGTTGCAAGATCTGTTAGCAGATATTAGGTTGTGGCCACAACCTACGACAACAACTTCTTTGTACTGTGATAATGAAGCGACAATGTCTCGTGCATACAGTGATATATATAATGAAAAGTCTTGACATATGAGCATGAGACATTCATATATTCGTGAATTAGTATCAAATGGGGTGATCACCATAATATATGTTAAGTCCGGTGATAACTTAGCCGATCCCCTCACTAAACCGCTTACAAAAGAATTAGTGAGAAGTACGACTAAGGGAATGGGACTTAAAATGTTAAATTAAGCACCAATGATGGGAACCCGACTTTAAATCAGTAAACTTCTGACTCTAAAGTTCAATAGGTACAAACAAGTCATTGACATGTGCTTGAGATCACTATAAATAAATAGTGCCAACAGTTGCGAATAAAAGTAGGATGAACAATTGCTCTAAATGGAGTTAGCTAAGTGTCTTTAGCAACTAAGACAAAAGCAGAAACTCTACCTATGTGAACATAGAAGTGATGCCGCTTCGGTAAGGAAAATGTGTTTTTTCTTATAAATGTTCACAGACATACGGGATTAGCGCATGACCATATATAATAGTGCTAAGGTTGTTGAAGGAAATCTATGAGACACTAAAGTGAATGATATATGTAAAATTTTCGGTACTAACATTAGAAGTTGAGGTTCAATCTACGGATACCTATAACTTCGTTAGAACATTAAAGTATTTACACTAATTGGAGGTCCAAATTGAAAGATACCTTCTCGTACGTGTGTCATTCATTAGGTAGGAATAATTGTTTACAACTAGTGGGGGATTGTTGTGTATTTTAGTTGTGAACAATGTAGTATCCCACATTGGTAGGAGATAAGAGTTTTGAACACCTTATTTAGAATTAGACTCTTCAAAAGTTAATTCTAGTATTTATACATTGTGTTGGGCTAGGTCTATTTGGGCTTGATAAATATATATATATATATATATATATATATATATGTAATATTATAAGTCTATGATAGGCACTTGGGGCCTTTGGGCAATAATAAAGTTCAAGACTTATACTTATAATAATTTATTTTTGAATTTTATTTTGTTTTAATTAGAAATAAATTGGTGAAGAGTTGCAACCCGTAATATTTTATTTTTGAGATTCTGTTATATTTAAAATCTGAATTAATTGGTAAAAGGGTGCAAAGATATCCTACGGGACACAACCATTATGATTAAATATGTATGTTCATATATAACTTTTCGTGTTATAAAAATATAATCATACAGATTTGTTTTTATTTATTCAGCTATTTTCTGCATCTCATAGATATTCCCAAATTCCTTGTTGTATCATAGGTAGCATATTTTCTTATTATATAGTGAAAATATTGCTTTTAGGAAAGTGTTCAAAGTTCACGCCCTCAAGGAAATTCTCATATATTCAGTTTAATATTCTTTTTTGTTTTCCCATTTTTAACAATCTAAAAGCAATATCTTCAATGGCAACAGAAAAGAAAGCATTTCAGTTTCATGAAAATGAATCCGTTAAACTAGACAGGTTTGATGGAACGAACTATTCCCGCTGGCAGGATCGCATGACTTGGTTCCTGACGTCGCTGAATCTGTTCTACATATTGGACCCAAATTTGAAGGATGTTGGAAAACCTAGTGTTGATGCCACCGATGCAGGAAAGGCTAAATTAGTCATTAATCAAGCGAAGCGTGATACGGATCAGATGCTATGTAGGGGCTACATTCTGAATTCTCTTACAAGTAAGTTGTATGATATTTACAGAAACTATAAGACACCAAAAGAAGTTTGGCATGCACTTGAAACTAAATACAAAGACATGAAGAAAGGTACTGATAGGTTCCTTACTTTAAAGTATTTTGAATTTTGTTTTTCTGATAACATGCCTATAATGGATCAAGTTCGAGAGTTAGAAGTACTTGTCTCTCAAATGAATGAATTGCAAATAAGCATTCCGGGTGCACTACAAGAGGGGGCGATATTATCTAAACTTCCCTCAACTTGGAATGACTATAGAAGGAAGATTATGCATTCGGCGGAAACCTTTTCTATAGAGCAATTCATTACGTACATGCACATTGAGTGTGAGAATCGTACTAGAGATGAATTACTCATGGGTTCAAAAGTGAACCATGTGTATGTTGTTCCAAATACTGGAAATTCATCTACTATTGGCACTCCGAATAATCTGCAACCAAAGGGCAAGAACTTCAAGAAAAAGAATAACAACAAAGCCGATAACGTCAAGAAGAATTGCCACTGTCATCATTGTGGTAAGAAGGGACACTACATCAAAGAGTACATATACTGAAACAACATCACTATGAATAATAATGGTGGTGCTCCTAATTCGTGTCAAAACAAAGCAAATATTGTTGAAACAAAAAAACCAAAGAGTTTGTGGCAATGATCACAGAACTTCACATGGCATCTGTTGCCGTGACGAAAGATTGGTGGCTGGATTCTGGTGCTACCGTTCATGTTTGCAACAACAAGTCTCTGTTCAAGACGTACAATGAATTGGAGGAACCCGAACAAGTGCTCATGGAAAATCATGTTGCTGCAGAAGTTAAGGGAAAGGGAAGTGTGGATCTGAATTTTACTTCGAAGTTTACCCTTTTGAATGTCCTTCACGTACCCGATCTTAGGAGGACTTTAATTTCTGCAAATTTGTTGTGTAAGAGTGGCTTTAAAATTGTTCTAGAAGCGGACAAAGTGATTGTAACCAAGCATGGACTATTCGTTGAAAAATGATACTCATGTGATGGCATGTTTAAACTATCTATTAATAAAATAACTACTTTTACTTATGTTGTTGAGTATTCTTCTAATTTATGGCATGCTAGACTAGGCCATTTAAATTATAATTATTTGCACTATATGTCAAAAAATAATTATATTACAATTAATGATCAACATGGTGGAAACTGTGAAATCTGTGTAGAAGCAAAAATGACAAAGAAACCATTTTTAAAAGTAGAAAGAAGTTCTGAATTATTAGAACTTATACATTCTGATATATGTGAATTAAATGGTCAATTAACAAGACATGGGAAAAGATATTTTATCACCTTTATTGACGATCATTCAAGATATAGTTATGTATACTTAATGAGAACCAAGGATGAAGCATTTGATAAATTTAAGACTTCATGTCCATTGTCGAAGATCAAAATTTTATGAAGTGACAAAGGTGGTGAATATTTTTCAGATTCTTTTAATAAATTTTGTTAGAATTATGGAATTATTCATCAAATAACTGCACCATATAGTCCTCAACAAAATGGACTAGCAGAAAGAAAAAATAAATACTTGGTAGAAATGTTGAATTCCATGTTAACGAATGCAAAGTTGCCTTTCTCACTTTGGGGTGAAGCCTTGTTGACAACATGTCATATTTATAACCGTGTTTAATTTAAAAAATTTAAGTGTTCACCTTATGAACTTTGGAACAACGGTAGAAAGTCTAACTTGAATTATTTTAAAGTGTGGGGGTGTGTTGCTTTTTTACTGATCCTCATAAGTCAAAGTTAGGATCGAGATGCATTAAAGGTATTTTTGTTGGATATGCACATAATTCAAAAGCATATAGAATATTAGATTTAAGTTCAACTGTCATTGTTGAATCCATTCATGTCGAATTCTTTGAAAATAAATTCATTCATGATTCTGTTCCATCTCAAGATAGAAATGAAATACAAAACCAGGTTGTATCAAATCGACTAACTGTGGGGGTCGGTGAGAAAATAAAAGAAATCGATGAACCTATAGAACCAAGAAGAAGTCAAAGAATGAGAAAAAACAAATTCTTAGATTCTGATTTTATCTCTCCAGATTCCATTGCCTTTCTTGTTGAAGGGGATAGAACCAAAGTTCTGAACAAAATACCTATATGGTTAAACTTAGAAAATGATCCAAATACTTTTAATGAAGCAATGACTTCAACAGATGCTCCTTTCTGGAAAGAAGCGATAAACGATGAAATGGACTCTATAATGTCCAACGGTACTTGGATCTTAGTCGATTTACCTCCTGGTTCTAAACCAATTGGTAGTAAATGTGTATTTACAAGAAAATATAGAACTGATGGTACGGTACAAACCTTCAAAGCACGTTTAGTGGCTAAAGGTTTTTCTCAAAGAGAAGTCATAGATTATTTTGATAGTTATGCACTTGTGGCAAGGACAACATCCAATAGAACATTATTTGCTTTGGCATCGATTCACAAATTATGTGTGCATCAAATGGATGTTAAAACTGCATTCTTAAACGGTGATTTAAGTGAAGAAGTGTATATGAAGCCACCTGAAGGTTTTGTTCTTCCAAGGAATGAATCAAAAGTTTGTAAGTGAGTCACGTCATTATATGGCTTGAAACAAGCTCCAAAACAATGGCATAAGAAATTTGATGAAGTAATGGTATAAAACGGGTTTAGACACAATAATGTTGATAAGTGTATCTATTGTAAAGTAACAAATGAGTATGGAGTAATATTGTGCTTTTACGTTGATGATATGCTAATTTTTAGTACAAATATCAAAAGCATTGAGGATACTAAAAGGTATTTGACTTCGAACTTTCAAATGAAAGACCTAGAGGAAGTAGATACTATTTTAGGTATTAAGGTAACCAAACATGAAAAGGGTTATTCCTTGAACCAAGCTCACTACCTTGAGAAAATGCTTGATAAGTTTAAGCACATTGGTATAGAAGAAGCAAATACTCCATTTGACTCCAGTGTCAAACAGTTTAAAAATCATGAAAGGATTATTGCACAATTAGATTAGGCCAGTGTCATTGGTAGCCTTATGTATGCAATGCATTGTACAAGGCCTAACATAGCATATGTTGTGTGTATGATGGCAAGATTTACAAGTAAACCTAGCACAGATCATTGGAAAGCGATTAGTAGAATATTCAGATACTTAGAGAAAACAAAGTCTTTAAGTCTTGTTTATAATGATTATCCAGCCGTCCCAGAAGGATATTGTGATGCAAGTTGGTTGACAAATATAGTGAAAGTAAATCCACGCCGGGCTGAATTTTCACTTTAGGTGGATGAGCCATTAGTTGGGCTTCCAAAAAGCAAACTTGCATTGCACATTCAACTATGGAATCCAAAATTTATTGCTCTTGCAGCAGCAGGCAAAGAAGCAGAATAGTTGCAAGATCTGTTAGCAGATATTAGGTTGTGGCCACAACCTACGACAACAACTTCTTTGTACTGTGATAATGAAGCGGCAATGTCTCGTGCATACAATGATATATATAATGGAAAGTCTAGACATACGAGCATGAGACATTCTTATATTCGTGAATTAGTATCAAATGGGGTGATCACCATAATATATGTTAAGTCTGGTGATAACTTAGTCGATCCCCTCACTAAACCGCTTACAAAAGAATTAGTGAGAAGTACGACTAAGGGAATGGGACTTAAAATATTAAATTAAGCACCAATAATGGGAACCCAACTTTAAATCAGTAAACTTCTGACTCTAATGTTCAAACTTCAAAGGGTACAAACAAGTCATTGACATGTGCTTGAGATCACTATAAATAAATAGTGCCAATAGTTGCGAATAAAAGTAGGATGAGCAGTTGCTCTTAATGGAGTTAGCTAAGTGTCTTTAGCAACTAAGACAAAAGCAGAAACTCTACCTATGTGAACATAGAAGTGGTGCCGCTTCGGTAAGGAAAATGTGTTTTTTCTTATAAATGTTCACAGACATACGGGATTAGCACATGACCATATATAATAGTGCTAAGGTTGTTGAAGGAAATCTATGAGATACTAAAGTGATTGATATATGTGTAATATTTTCGGTACTAACATTAGGAGTTGAGGTTCAATCTACGGACACCTATAACTTCGTTAGAACTTTAAAGTATTTACACTAATTGAAGGTCCAAATCGAAAGATACCTTCTCGTACGTGTGTCATTCATTAAGCAGGAATAATTGTTCACAACTAGTGGGGGATTGTTGTGTATTTTAGTTGTGAACAATGTAGTATCCCACATTGGTAGGAGATAAGAGTTTTGAACACCTTATTTAGAATTAGACTCTTAAAGAGTTAATTCTAGTATTTGTACATTGTGTTGGGCTAGGTCTATTTGGGCTTGATATATATATATATATATATATATATATATATATATATATAATATTATAAGTCTATGATAGGCACTTGGGGCCTTTGGGCAATAATAAAGTTCAAGACTTATACTTATAATAATTTATTTTCGGATATTATTTTGTTTTAATTCGAATAAATTGGTGAAGAGTTGCAACCCGTAGTATTTTATTTTTCTAATTCTATTATATTTAAAATCTGAGTTAATTGGTGAAAGGGTGCAAATATATCCTACGGGACACAACAATTATGAATAAATATGTTTGTTCATATATAACTTTTCGTGTTATATAAATATAATAATACAAATTCGTTTTTATTTATTCAGCCATTTTTTGCATCTCATAGATATTCCTAAATTCCTTGTTGTATTCTGGGAAGCAGATTTTCTTATTATATAGTAAAAATATTGCTTTTAGGAAAGTGTTCTAAGTTCACGCCCTCAAGGAAATTCTCATATATTCAGTTTAGTATTCTTTTCTGTTTTTCTATTTTTAACATTACCTACCTACCTTTTGAGAATATAATTCTTACCATTAAACAAGAAAGAAGAAGAGGAAAAAAAAGTTCTTTAAAAGAGAATTTCATTTCTAATGTTTTTTTTTTTGAGAAATCAGAAATACTTTCATATCAAGCAAAAGAATCAAACATAAGAGTATTCAAACAAAGAGAAAAACCATTACAACGGTTCAGTGAAATCAAAAGGTATTATTGTAGTGCCTTTCATGTCCAAAAGGATGTGTGCGCCAAACATTAAGCTAACTCATTTGATGTACGAGGAGTGTGCCTAGCTGAAAAGAATGTGAACTGAGATCATTTTCAAAATGTCATTTAAGAATACACCAGCCTCTGCTCTGATTTGTACTGCAGAATTGATGTAGTTAATGACCGTAATGCAATCTCATACCAAACAAATGTCGCTCTAGTTTTTATTTTTGGCATAAGTAATTGCCTCATGAGCTATCGCAGCTTCTGTTGATTTAGCTTCCCACCCTCTTGGAATATGAATGCGTTTCCTTGCTAAAACACTGCCCTGAGAATCCCGTGACACAACCCCAATGCCTTCCGTATGATTGACTTTTTCCGTGGCAACATCAAAGTTTAGCATAATCCTTCTCGGACTTGGTGGTTTCCACTTGCACTGTTGGTTAACTTTTGTGCTTCCCTGTTGAGAACCTATTGAGCAAAAATCAGTGAACCGGTTTAGAATTCAGATCAGATTTATTGGAGATTCCCGAGGGTTTTCGTGCCAAAGCTTGCTCCTATTATTCCACAAGCCAACAACAGACCAAGTAAAAACCAAACGCGCATCTATCAAACCGTTGACGTGCTGCTTTAAACCAATTGACTAAACAACTCTCAATTATTGTTGTTTGAGTGATATTAGACAATGCCCAAAGAACTCGTACGCAATGTCAATCTCGAGAGTGGTGTAAAGTTGTTTCAACACCTGTATTACGCACATTACATATTGTAGACATCCAATAAATATTTTAAATATTATTTTGGAAATATTCAAAAATATTTTTGAACAATTAATTCATAAATAGCTTTTTAAAAAAACTTTTTTTTCCCTTTTTTTACTTTGATAGGTTTATTGCAAACACCACATCAAACCACTTGCATGTATTAGAAAACACTATATGTCACCCAACGATCTCATAACCCTTTGTACCATCGAGAACTCCATGTATTATTAACTTTAAAATAAGATTAAGTTCTTCGTTCAATCATAACTTATAAGTTATAATAACGAAGGGTAATGGACGAATATTTTGACATGTAACGCATCATCTTGGAAACTCCATCACTCACTAACTCCAAAAATATAATAAGTCCTATCTCCAGCTCCAAGAACTAACAAGGGAGCAAGGACCTATAGGGACCTATAAGGAATTCCAACACTAATTACTCAAAAATATACCAAGTACTATTTAGCCAAAAGGAACACGAAGTACACCCAGATACAATATCTACATACCACAACCGAGTAGTGTGACCGCACAAATACACAAACCCTGCGAAGTTGCGGTTCATATTGATCATAGGGACACAAATCTCGAAGTTTTCTACCCCTTTTTAGCCCACAAACCCCGCAAGACATCATCTTAAACCATCAAACCCTTATAAATACTTTTTATTTATAATGTCTAAATTTTACAATATTATGAGCTTCTCCTTTTTCCTCCTTTTATTTACCAATTATTATTTAGTTGAAGACCAATCGACAAGTTTGATTGTGTCGTTGAAATATGTTGTTTAAGACCACACTACTACTTTTTTGTCAACGCGCTCGGCAGACGATGTCTTAAGCATTAAACCTCGACAGAGGATGTCTTAAGCATTAAACCGTACTCGATTGAGCTACCTAAGAACATTAACAACGTTTTAGGAGAAGAGTAACGATGGCAATGATATAGCGCAAAAAAGTGACTTCAGAACTATCACTTGTAAACAAATTGCTCAAGTGACATGCAGTATACACTTATCCTTCAATTTTAGTTCTCATTTCACAAGTAATACCACTTCTCGTTTTTTATGTTTACTACTACATCAATCAAATTGAGCTCTTGAAACTAGGATGTTGGCCTCATGATGCGAAATCATTTCCGACCACATGGCTCAACAATGTGAATATAGGGATTTCGTAGAGGTGAAAAACTGTACAGAAAAAAAAAAAAAAAAAAAAACCCTTGAAGGTAGATGTAATAAAATGAACAATTTTTAACATAAACATTCCGTATCCCAAGAGATATAGATCAAAAATGCATGAACACTAGCAGCTGGGTCAAGTGATGCTTAGCGCAAAACTGAAACCAACCATGCAAAATAGACCGTGCAACTATCTTGTGAGGCTACTTTGATCCTATCGATTATTTAAGTTGGACAGTTATCAACCATTAGGATACTTATCCAATCGATATAATAGTTAGCTGGATGACATTAGTTTCAGCAAAACCATTAATATAATAAAATCAGAAACAGAGGAGTGAGTTCGACAAGTTTAACATCCTTCCTAAACAAAAATTTCCCACCTTGGAAACAGCATCTAACAACAATAGGAAGAAACAAGAAAACAATTGAGTCGAGTATTTAAACAGGCACAAGCAAAGTGATACAGTACCCAGAACAAGAACTTTAACCAGTGATTATTTAAGCAGCAATGGATGGCTTTGAGGCAGCAGAGAGCCTAGACCTCTTCTTCGCCAAACTCTCGCTACGCCTTTCCCTTTGTTCCTTGAGTCGACTAGCAAGAAGTTTCAGGTAATCAGCGGCCTCTGACTTGGCCTTGACGATCCTCTTCTTCTTGTCGGAGATTCTTGCTCTCTTCCTCTGCAGAGTCAAGGGAGTGACCAGCCTCTGAATCTTAGGAGCTTTGCTCACCTTCTTACCTGCCATCGAACAAAGAATGATTGAGTTAAACAAAAATTCAAACACTTGGACTAGTCAATTGTACCCTTCATCATTGAAAATGACCAGAGGCAACAAAACTAACCAGCCTTGGTTGTGAATGTTCGGCGGTATGTGTTGACATACTTCCTGACATCATCATCCTTGGAAAGGTTGAAGAGCTTGCGGATCTTTGAAGCCCTCTTTGGACCTCTCATCCTTGGCTTCTCAACATCGGTCAACCCAGGCAGATCATTGTCTCCCTTCTTTACTATAACCAAGTTCAGGACAGAAAGATCTGGGCTAACAATGCATCCCCTGACGGACTTCCTCCTGCGCTCTCCATTACGTCTCCCATAACCACGAAAGCATGGGGTACCTCTGTAGAGCAAGAGTCTAACACGGCCTGGAGTCAACACACCCTGCTTCATTGGGAAACCTTGCTTGTCACAGCCACCCATAATCTTGAAGACATATCCCTTAAACTCCTACAGTATCCAACAGTAATGTAAGAAACCATTGTTTCAGATAGTTGAAAAACCAATTGAAAGTAACTTCAATCAGAAAGACAGAATTCACCTCGCCCAATGCGTCTCCGTTGACCTCCTGGGAGATCCTCTTGTCATAAAATGCCCGACTGCAATTACATAAAAAAGAAGCCATATTTTTTATTTATCATATATAAATGGCTCACAACACAATAAGTGATTCATCTAACCAAATACAATGCATTTAAATGAATGTTCTGGTGGCCCAATTAAAATTTGCGATAGCTATAAAACTGCATCTAATTCTGTTTAATAGGTTAAACAGAAGTCTGCAAGGTTATGCTTGGCTATCAACTATCCTTCATTCTCTCTTCCACCGCTCCTGTCTCTAGTTCTCTAAATCTGTTGATCAACCGCACCAGTCACTATTACCCTTCTCTTTCATCCTCCCATGGTCCCCTCACAAAACCAACGAATTAGTTCTCAACATCACAACTTTTTCCCACTCTAGCCTACTTTGACGTATCTTTGCTAATATAAATGCAGAAACTTGGCAATATTTTGCAATTTTCACGGTCAGACTCGGTACTTGATACTATATATGCAACGTTGCAATGGTTTCTTTCCAAAGAGGCACACATAATCTTCCAAAATCCCAACAAAATCCCACACAACCTATAGGAGGGAACCCACTGATTGAACTCTACCCAGAACAAAGCTTGTGAAAAACTAACTATCTTGAGCGGAAAATAAGCTCAAACGAGTGCATCGGAACATAACATTGGAATACTTTTTCGAATCCCTCACAACTCTAACATATACTACAACCAAAAGAGTAACCAGTGCAGCAAATAGCTCCAACAAACAAATTTGAGCTCATTTAAATGGCAAATATCGAATCAATCATGAAACAAAAGAAGACGTACAGCTTCTGGTCATCGTCAATCTCGAGCTTCTTCTGGCAACCAGTCGTCGGATTCGCAATGTTGAACTGCCAAAATTACAACAGCTCAAATACATTGAAAATTTTCTCAAAATGCTGTGCGTGTGAGAGTGAAATAGATAAAATAAGATACCTTCATCGTGATCCGGAGGCTGCCTTCTCTTCTCTTCTCTTCTCTTCTCTGCTGAATTAGGGTTTTAGCAAATGGTGAAGGAGCAGTGTTATTATATATATATGATACTATTGGGCTTCAAGAGCATTCAGAGCCTGTGCTATATTCTTTTGAGAAAGCCCATACCTATTGGGTTGATGAATATTTTAGCCCAGTTATTAACAAATTCTCCAATGAGTTAAGAGAAATAGTTTAAATTCTTTATAGTACCCTAGTATAGGGGTGGGGGGGTCGGGTCGAGGGAAAATTCGATCAAACTTCCGTCCCGCAATTGCGAATTTTTCTCCCGGAGTTGCACCCGCGGGACGTGATCGGGAGTTGGGGTCGGAATCCGATCCGATCTGATCCGTAACTCTCGAGATTAGCAGAAAATTTAATTCGAATTAGGGATTGGTGACATGTGGTTGAATAATTAGGTAGAACTCATGTTCTTAAATTGTTGAAAATTGTTTCAATGGGAAAGAAGAAGTGAAAAAGACAAAAATTGTGTCTTTATTTTACTTTATATAAGATTTTTGAGGGGTGGTATTGTAATTTAGGCAAACTCTCCTTTTTGACTTTTGTAAAAGGTACCAATGAATCTGAAATTAGTAATGGAAGTCTTTAAATTTGCAATGCACACACTGTTAGAAATCGCCGCCGAACCACCACCACCACCATGTGCAGCCCACATGGCTCAACAATACCAACATCGGCGCCACTAATTTCCTCAATCTGCACAGCACAAACTCCAACTCCTCCTCATCCACCGCCGCCACGTGGCTCTCGTCGTTGATTCTCCAGCAGAGCAACGATTCCATGCTTGTCATACAAGTACAAATCCACCAAAATGCACACACACACACCTAGACGCCCTCAGCGCCACTATCGTTGCGGAGAAGATCGTCGCTGCTCCGCCGCCGTTGTTGCGGGATCCCGCGAAGGATCTCGCCTCTTGCGGGACTCCCGCATATGCAGGAGTTTGTCAGCCGCGGTGCGGATCGGGTAGCACCGGCGTGCTCCTGATCCCGGTGAAAGCCATGGACCGGGATCTCGCCACCGCGGATTCCCGGCCCACCTCACCCCTATCCTAATATATCTATCTATCTATCTATATCTATGGTGGGGATATTTTAGGATTGGCCCAATACCATATATTGGTCCGGCCCAGCAAAACCAGCCCGCTGAATAGTACATCGAACACCGCTCGTTCGATGCGGTATGATCATCGAACTGCTTCGGTTCAATGCACTTTTCCCAGCTGACAATGGGGCCCGTGGGACGGGTGTTATAAATATCATGTCCCCTTCCATTCTCGGCACGCATTCAAGACTCACTCGAACCTAATCAACATCGAACTCTGAGCATTCGATACATCCTTAGACCAAATTCAGAGCATTCGACACAGAAGCATATCGAAGACACATCATTTGATACTCTACACTACATCGAATCAAGCATGTTCGACTTACTTCAATTCGACACGGGACCACTATAGTTCCATTACTATCGAACATCCTGGGTTCGATACGTCAGCATCGAACGCCACCCGTTCGACACACAACTTAGATTAGAAATCTATTTGGCTTTTTGTATCTTAATTGTATCCTTTTACAGTGTTTTGTTACGTGGACGAAATATGACTAACATATTGGCTCCGCCTGCGGGAACACCACATTTTTCCAGTTTACTAAGCATGACATCTAAAGTAACTACACGATCGAAGAGCGGACTAGTAGAGGGCATGAACGAAGAATTTGATGGGGCAACTGCAAGCCAGACAGTCCCAGACAATGAGCAACCACCAAGAATGCCCACAAGAGTGCCAACACCATCAAGAAGGGAGACACCAGTAGAGGAGGCACCAAGAGAAGATGTTGGTGCAACCGGAGCAACCGCAATTACTGCTTCAGTCCCGAACATGACAAGAGAGGAAATCATGGACGTGGTGAAAGCAGCCATGGCCGAATTTTTGGCCCAAGTACCAATAGCGCAGGCACCGCCACCGACTGGGCATGTGGAAGCCATAAATGAACAAGGATCCGCGGCCAGAGCTTCGAAGGGAGCTAACAAGGAGAAGTCGCGCCAAGACGACAGAAGGAGCAAACATGACTCTAAAGGAGAGCAGAACAGAGATAAATCGGTCAGCGACGACCGAAGAGAAAAGCCGAAGTCAATAGAGGTGCAATCAAGAAGGCACCGTGAGACGAGGAGGAGAGAAAAAAGAGGAAATCGCAAGGACGAACCAACAAGGAGGGAAGATAAGGAAGACAGGAGACATCCAGTGAGTCAAGACTCCAGAAAAGAATATGATGAGATGATGAGGAAAGTAGAGAGGCTTAAGAGAGAAAAAGCCGCGATTGAGGGCCAGATGGAGCGAGAAGGAAGTGCTTTTAGGAGCAGTCCATTTTCTGAAGAGATCGAAGCTGAGATCTTGGGCCAAGGAGAGAAGATCCCTGAGTTAAAAACTTACGCTGGGAAAATTGATCCCCATGACCATCTTTTTCACCTCGATAGAAAACTGTATTTATATGGGTTTGAAGAGAACATGCAAGCGAGGATATTTGCGACCACCCTGACTGGGGTGGCGATGGATTGGTTTACTCGAATCACACCAGGATCGATCAAAACCTACAAGCAGTTGAGGGCAATGTTCAAGGATAAATTCTCAAGTCAAACAATATTGGTTTTGGATCACTCCCACCTTTACGCCATGAAGCAGGGTATCAACGAAAGTTTGAAGGATTTCATGAGGTGTTTCAATGTAGAACTATTGAGGGCAGACAGCCCGAGTGGAGAGATGGTAATGAGTATACTATTTCAAGCGATTAACAACACAATGTTTAGCAACGACTTAATCAGACGCAAACCCACTACTATCGAAGAAATTAACAAGATAGCGTAGGGTGTGGTTCATTTGGAAGAAACGATGGCGACCAAAACATCTAGCTTTACGCTCCCCAAAGAGAAGGAGCGATGAAGGGAAAGCCAATACTGAAACAACAACAACGACAGGAACAGGAACAACCGATATTGGGACACGTCTCCCAAGCGGTACACGCCTCTGAATGCTAATATGAAGACAGTATTCGGGGCGACAAAAAGAAATGGGTGGCTGAAAGAGCCCAGACCGATGAAAGACTCGAAGGCAACGAGGTATTCGGCCCACTACTGCAAATACCACAATGAAAAGGGCATGACACCGATCATTGCAAGGATCTCAAGGATGAGATTAAACGGTTACTGAAGGATGGCAAACTCGTGGAGTTTGTAAAAAAGATGAAAGAGCGGGACGATAGCACGGACAGGGAAAGAACACCCTCTCTCAGGAAGGACACACAAAAGATGGTTGAGTAGCCACAGTTGTTTCAATATACTCAAATTGGGAATGGCAATATCAGGAAAGCCATGATAAACATGATATTCGGAGGCCTAGTGGGGGGGGGGGGGCATATTCCACGAACGCCCGAAAGAAAATTTCGAGGCTAGTCTTCTCGGACAAATTCGTCAGCATGGCAAATATCCTAAGGATCGAGGAAATGCCACATGAAGAGATCATTTTCTCCACCGCAGACTTGCGAAAACTGAGCACCGGGGTCGTTCAAACAGCAAACTTGGATTCCCCGATGGTGAAAACAATGGATATAGCCAACTTCGGCGTAAGGAAAATGTTGGTGGACCAAGGCAACTCAGTTAACGTGTTATTCAGCTCTACTTTGGACAAGATGGACTGAATGGCGAGGCTTTGGAACCGGTGAGAACTTCACTTAGCGGTTTCGGAGGCCCTGAGATTGTGCCTCGTGGAATGCCTGTGCTTCCTACCTCTTTAGGAACCGCGCCGCAGAGGAGAACGCTATTGGCCAACTACATAATTGTCGACATGCGCTTCGCGTACAATGGCATCTTAGGAAGGCCTGCACTGAATGCATTCCGAGCACTACCGTCAACCTATCATCAAATGGTGAAATTTCTTACTTCTGCAGGTACATGGGAGGTGATCGGAGATCACATTGAAGGATGGAAATGCTATGTGAACTCACTTCGATCTCGACCACAACAGGAATAAGAGGCGATAGAGGCATTGGCCCCCATGCAGATGGAGCACATTGACTAAGAAGCTCCGATTTATTTTTTTGCAAGTTTTTGGTACCCTGAATATTTTGAACAGCAATTACTCGTCCCCTCAACCATGACGAGCTTGAGAGGCAAACGTTTAATAACTTAAAACAGGGACACTGAAGACTTGAGCCCGAGGGCTACATTGGGAAACATAGTAGGTTGAGCTATTAAATTAAGCTCTGCCCTACTCCTGTTATTCGAATTCGTCTCCAAAAAGACACATTTGGTCAAACTATCAAAAGCCACTTAAAATTGCACAATCAATCTTATCGAAGATATAATGTTGTCGAATACAACCTAAAAAGGGACGGAGACTCTGTCTAAAATGGCACGAGATACCGCAACTCCCTAAACAACTAAAAAGGGACAGAGACTGTGTCTAAAATGGCACGAGATACCGCAAATCCCTAAACAACTAAAAAGGGATGTAGACTCTATCTAAAATGGCACGAGATACCGCAACTCCCTAAACAACTAAAAAGGGACATAGACTCTGTCTAAAACGGCACAAGATACCGCAAATCCCTAAATAACCAAAAAAGGGACGGAGACTCTGTCTAAAACGGCACGAGATACCGCAAATCCCTAAACAACTAAAAAGGGACGGAGACTCTGTCTAAAACGGCACAAGATACCGCAAATCCCTAAATAACCAAAAAAGGGATGTAGACTCTGTCTAAAACGGCACGAGATACCGCAAATCCCTAAATTATCAAAAAAGAGACGGAGACTCTGTCTAAAATGGCACGAGATACCGGAAATCCCTAACAAACTAAAAAGGGATGGAGACTCTGTCTAAAACGGCATGAGATACCGAAAATCCCTAAAAAAACTAAAAAGGGACGGAGACTCTCTCTAAAACGGCTGCCACCTCCTTTCCAAGCTCGAAAATGCGTTTTGCCAGGTCCCCTTTGCTAGCAGAAAAGGTTAGAAACTTGTAATCGGAGCTGATCAACAGCCTCTCTCGCCTCTTTTGCCGCATTCCTCTCGGCATTGGCCCTTGCGGTGTAATCCCTGGCCTTTTGTAAGGCCTTATCCTTCGCCTCGAGGGTAGACCTTAAGGCCTCCGAGTCTCCACCATGGAACACCGTGGTGCCCTGGGGCTGCCCACTCGCAGACGCCTCATGAGTGCGAATCAGAGCCGCAAACATGGCATCCACTATTCCGCCACCCTATAGAAATAATAAAGCGAACAGTTAACATTTGCAAAACTAATACAACAACACTACAATTAGGAGGGAATTTATTATACCGCAGTCAGCATATGAAGCGTATTCCGCTCCACAATTCTCCACTCCTCCGCAGACACTGGATGCGAAACAACAAGGTTAGGAAATAGGACCCTCAGGGCCTCAATGGCCGCACTTTCAGAAAGTTTGTACCCACCTACATGGGCATGTGGACCTTGGCTAGGGCCCATTTCAGCATTCAGCCCCTCCACAGGGTGAAAGCCACTCCTAGTAGTAGGACTCGACGTCCGCGCAGCAGACTTGATATTATCGCCTGGGCTACCCGCCATACTCTCTGAACCTTCCGCTTGGATAAAATCAGCGGCAGGTAGGGTATCACGATTCCCTCCAAGAACGTCCTCAAAGACGTTAGCTTGGGAATCAACTTGAACAGAAGCCGAAGGCTCGGCAACGACTCTCTTTACCTTGCTCTTCTTCTTTCTCGGAGGCGGAATCTCACGAGTGGTACTTGTGTGGAAACTCGCTTGCTCAGCAGCAAGGGCTTGATTCGTGCGGGCGTGTCGATCCATGATATAATTAACTGCAAGAATATCACACTAATTAGAATTGTCATAATATAAGCACGAAATACAAGGTCAGCTCAAGACGCAAAGTTATACTAAGTGTCATTCTCCCGGTATATAGAACCGGGGATAAACCAGCTAAAGACAAAACGCGACTTTCTACCAATTTTTAACGTCAAACTGGTAATTGTGCACCAAATTTGGAGTAAAATTACAATCCCACGAGGTCGCGGCAATGCCAGAAGGTATCGCAACCCTACTGCCGGTAAACCAATCGCGGCGATAAGTTTTAAACTCGTCCTTATAGCTCTCTTTGATATAGAAATAACGCTTCTTCCAGTTCTTTCTGTAACCTGTAGCCTTGCCATTCAAAAATTTGCAATGCCTTTGCGCCTTGACGTGGTAAAAACCCTTCTCGCTCCTAGCGACCTCGAAAAGAGCCCATAACTCATTGCGACTTTGGGGCTTGCCTAGTACCTTCAGCAGGATTGTGAAACCCATCAGGTGGCCATACGAATTCGGCGTAAGTTGCCCTAGTACAAGGTCGATAGAACTTATGAGCATCTTCAGCTCCACCGGAATAGGGAACCGCAGCCCATTCAGAAGCTGGCCTACAAAAACTGTCAGATGCCCCGGCGGTGGAGTATGCATGCGGTCATTTGGACTAGGAAGAACTGTCTTATAACTATTCGGTATATCGAACTTCTTGCGAAGTTCCTTGCGATTATGCTGCAGACGTGAGACATACGTATCATATGCCATCCCTGGTACCTCGGCATAATCATCAAACTCCATATTGATATTTTCTGCATCCTCGTCGGCCTCCCTAGAGGCACATTTATCCTCAGATTATGACGATTGTGAATCATCATCTTCACTTTGAGACACCATCCTTTCAACGTCAGCACCGGGATTATTACCCGCAGGTGAATCGGCATAATCTATATCATTGGCTCGTTATCGACTCCTAGGGTTATATTCGAACCCGCGGGAGCACTGGAAGGGCCCACCACAGAGTTCCTCAAACCAGAGCTCGAGCCGCTACTCGACTCACTCCCAGAAGCTGACTTGGAACTCATCATCGTGGTCAAGAAAGAACTAAAATAAAAAAAAAATAAAAAAAAGCTGACTATGCGCGAATACGTTACTCTCAGCTCCCGCAACGCTAGACATATCTAAAACGACTACTTATTAAGCGATTATAAGTAAACACCTCACAGTTAAGAGCATAACAAATTACCTTGACTGGATATGCAAGAGCAACAACGGTTGTTCGAACGATTTGCCTGAAGAAAGAAACAAAGAAAGCAATGTTAAAATTGCAGGGCAAAAACCTATATATTATGATAAAACAGGAAAAAATTTCCTAAGGCATTAGATCGAATGCTCCATGTTCGATGCATCAAGCATCGAACAAGAGACGTTCGATCCATTCCTCATCGAACCGTGCTTGTTCGATGTTACTTACGTTTGTGAGTAAGTTTGCCAGAAGAGAAATGAACCTCTCAGCAACCCTTCCCCCATTTTATAGGCAACGAAAAGGCCCATCATGCCCGTTAAAAAGAGCATCGAATCGACACGATTCAATGCGCAGTTCAAGCATCGAACTATCACCGTTTGACCCACAATCAATCCGAGAAAGGTCCACATCGAACTATCACCGCTCGATGCAGTTGAACATCTAACACTACACGTTCGATTAGCAACCTTAACATTGACAAGGAAATTTACGAACTAATATAATGAGATCCGCTCAGAATAAACCTATGATTAAGAATATCTCAAACCAGTATAAAAAAACATACCAAGGTCGCGCACATCTGACAGTCGGGGGCATGATTTTCAAAATACAAAAACACCGGCCGACAAATCACGGACATATTTCATAAGTTTGGAAGTCGCTCTCTGATCGACACCATCTCCCAAACTGGGGGGACTATATGATGGGGATATTTTAGGATTGGCCCAATACCATATATTGGGTCGGCCCAGCAAAACCAGTCGATTGAATATTACATCGAACACCGCCCGTTTGATGCGATATGAGCATCGAACCGCTTCGGTTCGATGCACTTTTTCCAGCTGACAATGGGGCCCGCGGAACGGGTCTTATAAATACACCGTCCCCTTACATTCTCGGCACGCATTCAAGAATCACTCGAACCTAATCAACATCGAACTCTGAGCATTCGATACATCCTTAGACCGAATTCAGAGCGTTCGACACAGAAGCATATCGAAGACACATCATTTGATACTCTACACTACATCGAATCAAACTTGATCGACTTACTTCAATTCGACACGGGACCACTACAGTTCCATTACTATCGAACAACCTAGGTTCGATACGTCAGCATCGAACGCCACCCGTTCGACACACAACTTAGACTAGAAATCTATTTGTAATGCCTAGTAAGCTTGTATTAGGTGTTCCGGACCAAGCTAGTACGATTATCTATTGATTAGCATTATTTTGGCTATTTGTATCTTAATTGTATCCTTTTACGGTATTTTGTTACCTGGACGAAATAAGACCAAAATAATCTATATATGTGAAAATTGTTCTTCGTTCATTATTTCTTTCAATTTTATCCTTGTCTTTTTTGCTATTTTACTTTCTTAGTTTAACTGAATTTTGCTTTCTTTGGTTTTTCGTTTATTCTTTTTTCCAATTCTAGCATTGTCTCCTTTGAATTTTGCTTTCTTTATTTTTTCCGATTCTAGCATTGTCTCCTTTGTTATTTTACTTTCTTAGTTTAGCTAAATTTTGTTTTCTTTCTCTCTTAGTCCAATCACATGTTGTTAAATTTATTGGATCTCACATTCTTAGGTCATGTTTCGATTTATGTGTGTGGTATATTTTTCATCAGCTATCAAATCGGGTATTTTGTTGTATTTATGCATTGCATTCTTTCCAAAATTTTCTGTACTTTTAAAGCGTACAGTTTTTTCCGATTGGGCACCAATAATTTGGCCTTGTCTCCTTTGTTATTTTACTTTTTTTTTGTGGAAATTGTGTTTCGTTCATTTTTATGTCTATAAAGGCCCTCAAGTTTTCTTACACACTCAAATTCTGTTTAGATCTTTCGTGGTTTAAAGTTTTTTTTTCGATCTTTTACGATTTAACTTTTCATATGCGGGAAATGCATGCACAATACTATAAATTTAGATTTGTCGCTTTTGGTGACTCGATTAAATTTTCTTTATTCATTTATTTGTATTGTATTTGCCCTCGAGGTTTCTCAAAATCCCAATTTTCGTTCCGATTTTTTGCGATTGAAAACTTTCTTTTTTATCTTTCACGATTTATCAAATTTTAAGGTATTATTTAAAATTTCCTTTTCCGCGGTAAATATTTTTTAGGGGAATGGATGATATTACAATTTTGAGATTTGCCTACTTTTGTTGACTTTCTTAAAATATCTTTTATTGCTGTTGGAATTATCTAAAACAGTAAAACTTCCTATTTCCTTTAGATTTTTTTACGAATTCAACTTTTTGGGGGTTGGACCTAGATCACATAAGGCGGGTGCGGGTGCGGGTGCGGGTGCGGGTGCGCCGATGCGTCGATTTATAAAATAACACATTTTGAGTGCGCCATAATGCGTTTATTAAAAAAATATTAAAATAAATAATTTATATATAAAAACTCATTATTACTGGAAGAATGTAAATTATAACAAAAAAAATGCAAAATATCTATAAAATATTCCTAATAAGATGGATTATAATAGAAAAATGACCAAACTTCTCAAAAATATAGATCATAATAAAAAAGAACCAAACTTCTTAAAGACAAAAATAGCAAAAGTATCAACAAGAGCAAAACGTATTGCCACCTAATTCACTTGTCAAACCAGAGCAAGTGAGTAAAAAAAGTAAGCTAAATAAAATAGTAAAGACAAAAAACTGCGATAGTCCATTTGACAAAACAAATATCAAAGATGGAGAAATTACCTTGATTCGATTTTCGATTCATCGTAGGGCAATATGAGTTTCTTCTTTGTTGTTTTTGTTAAGATTTTGGGCTTTGGGGTTTCAATAATACGTTGCAGCCTTTTTTTAACATTCTGAATTTTTTGGATTTTAATTTGTTAATGCGGCCTAGTGCGCCGTAATGCGGGTAAGTTCGTGATAATGCGGCTTAGTGCGCGTTTTAACAACCTTTAAGTCGCGACTTAAGAAAGCTTAGTGCGTCCTAGTGCGGAGCTCGCGCACTGAATGCGCCAGAGCGTGGCCTGTGCGTTTTTTTTGTCGGTAAATGCGCGAATTATGTGATCTAGGGTTGGACTATATGTAGTATGTACTTTATTTGCTTTGGCTATATTAGGTCACGGAAAATTCTTGTGTGGGTTGGGTGTATAGCAAGCTATGCACCTTCTTGGTCCATAATCAACCACGTCACTCACTTATAAAATTTTTAAAAAGTAAAAAAAGATTAATTCAAGCCGATTACCTGTAGCTTTTCGAAACAAAAAAAAAAAGAATTCTCCCAATCTCATTCTTTCATTCCCGCCAATTCGGTACTTCCAAATTATTTTTTTTTTGGAAAAAGAACAGTAAAAGATTAATTCAAGCATTCCATTAGTTGTAGCTCTCCAAAACAAGGAAAAACAAATCCTCCGTTCTCTTATTATGACCATATAAATTATTTTGCATCATTCATTAACCAACCCAAACAAATTAAAATATTCCTCCTATCTTACATTATGACACACCTGCTTATTTAAAGAACTCAAACAACAATCTTCATGCCTTTTAATTTCACTGAATGTGAAATTGTCATTATTCATGCAGCCGTTTAGATTATTTTTTGATACTTGAGCATTTTGCACATGCAAAAATTTGCTGGAAGAGTTTTGCTTTTCAAATTAGCTGTTAAATTTGACCGATACCTTGTAGGAGAGGTGAGTAACCAAAATAGTTTTATCGCACACGACTGTTAAATTCGACCGACATTAAGGCTCATGAGCTTGGCCTTAAAATTCAGACCTGGTGATATCCTCATTACTTCTAAAGTATCAAGCTATATGTCATCTAAGAATAAACATTCAACTGAGGGATATGTTGAGTATTATGGAGTCTTAACAAATATTATTGAGTTCAATTATGAATGGGGGTATTCAAAGTTGTGTTATTTAGAGGGGACTGGGTGGTATAAAGGCTATGGGTCAAGGTGTGAAGGTTGATGATCTTGGTTTCACGCTTGTAAACTTCATACATTTGATGTACAACAAGGTAAGTATAAGTTATGAGCATTTTGTAACTTCATCTCAAGCACAACAAGTGTTTTATGTTCAAGACCCCATGGATGAAGATGGGCACGTTGTCCTTATAACATCAACATGAGATGCATTTGACATGATGAACTAGATGAAGAAGATGGGTGGAATGATCATTTGTCTATTCAACATCTTTTAGGCATCATTAGCTTTCAAGAAGATGATGAACTATGTCCTTTGGTGCGTGATGATAATGATATAAATGAAGATCTTAATGCTAATGAGTGAATTTATGTAAATAATTTTATATTGTTTAGAACTTATACATGCATTTTCAATACATCATTAATAAGCAAAATAGGAGTACACGACATGTACTCTCAAGAGGGAGTATGAAGAAAAGGGAACCGAGTCATGTGTACAAACCTACCGAGTCTACACTAAAAGTTAGTGAGTTAACTAGGGAAAATTTAATTAGTTAGAACTTTTGCTGCTCTCTTTCTTAAGTATAACTTCCGTCCATGTGCCTATTTATTGGACCACTTGTACAATGTTGATTACACAATTAATAAAAATATTTTCCAATCATTAATCTCTTTCCTCTATGCTCACATCATGTCATGCCCACACACATGCATATAGCTACTACATCCACTACAAGGTTTGACCACAATTACTGACCCGAACTCCGGTCAATAATAACCCCTCTCCGGTCGGTAATGACCTTTTATCGATCGACACCTGATCGGAAATCTCCGATCGAGATTGCTTCGGTCAGAAAAGTTTTACCGACCGGCGTCCGGTCAGAACTTACTTTTACCGACCGGATTCCGATAGCAAGTTTTTGCCACCAGAGTCCGGTGGCAAAATTTTCGATTGGAATCCGGTCGGAAAATATAGTATACCGACCGGACTACGGTCGGAAAATACTCTTTCAACCTTTACCGACCGTAGTCCGGTCGAAAATAATATTCAAGGTATTTCTGACCAAAATTCGGTCAGAATTAATATTCAAGGTATTTTTGACTGAAATGCGGTTAGAAATAATATTTAACAGAATAAAAAAAATATTTCTATAATAATTAACGAAATATTATTTTTTTGCTTTTTTGAAAGAATTTGATTTATTGCCCCAATCTCAAACATAAAAGTGATTGTTATTCAAAATATTGTTGAGTTAATGGAAGATATGTTAGAACAAGTGTTTGGTTTTTTTTCTTTAAGAAAAAAAGTGTTTATTTAAAGATGAAAGGAAGAAAAAAGTGTTTATTTAAAGATAAAATGAAGAAAAAGATGTTTATGTTGAAACATTTTAGTGAAATATTTGTGTTTAGAGAATATTTAAAGATGATAAAAGTGTTTATGTTGAAATATTTGTGTTTGGAGAGTATTTAAAGATTAAAAGAACAAAGGAAAAGTATTTAGATGAAAATGATGTGAAAAATGAAGTGTATATATAGAACTTGGAGAAAATATTTGAATTTTCAAAAAATTTGAATTTTCCACCTAAGCCCGCCTAAATTTTTGAGTTTTTTCCCACCGGATTCATGTTGGTAAAAGTTTGAAATTTAAAAATTTTAGAAACACGCCATTTTTTTCTTTTCAGATTTTCCGACCGGGATCCGGTCGAACATTTTTTTCTGCCCAGTTTTCCGACCGAAGTCCAGTCGAAATTGGTCATGAATATTATTTTCGACCAGATTTCGGTCGGAAATAATCATGAATATTATTTTCGACCAGAATCTGGTCGGTAATACTCTAAATATTTAATTTTTGGCTTGTCTTTAGAAAAATATTGATGTGTTTGTGAGTTTAACTATAGACTATCACTAAAAATACATGAATTGAACTAATATTTAGTTAGTTTAATGTTCTTTTGAACTAATACTTAGTTAGTATTGATTAACATAGTAAGTTTATTGTTAAACTTGTTTTAAGTTCAACATATATTAATCATACGTAGTATAGAGTACTCTCTCATTTGCGATTAGCATTCGTTACAAACGTTAGTATAGAGACGACAATTGTGATATATATATATGTATATATATGTGTGTGTGTTTAGATGTTACATGAAATTAACATAATCATAAGTAGTTAATTAGCGACATATACCAATCTATTTACAAGTGACATTATGAACCGACCTTCAAATGATTCTTTAACGTGCAACAATTTTTTTTTTGATTTTTTAACTTATATATAACTAATATTGTTGTAATTGATCATTAAATCTACGATTTATCTAAAATTGGAGAGCGAAATGGGTAAATTAAAAATACGAATATTATTACCGACTACATTCTGGTCGAAAATTCAGGCATTACCGACCGCATTCCAATCGAAAAAGGTCCTAAACCCTAAACACTAAACCCTATCATTACCGATCGTATTCCGGTCGGAAATAATAACGGTCTTTTTACCGACCGAAAGTTGTATTTTCGACGTGACTGCGGTCAGAAATAACAACGTATACTTTCTTTACCGACCGAAATGCGGTCGGTAATACAAGTATACTATCACCGACCGGAATCTGGTCGGCATTCTGGGTAGATATCCCTATAAATACCATCCCCATTCCATTTGTAAAATCATTCCATTCTTCCTCATTTGCTAAGGTATCCACGATTTTCTCTTGTTATAACTATTTCTGTTAGTTTTCTCAATAGTTTCTTACTAAATCACTATTAACCTTTTTTTTATATGTTTGTTTGTGTATTATTAGATATTGAGGTAAATGCAACGAGGGCGTGTACAAACAATACTTGATCTAAGTATTTTCTACGCTACAACAAGTAAGTATTGACTTCACTTCTATGTACTCATTATTTCGTTATAACATGTTTGAGGAATTTAATATAGATGATAAAAGTTATTGATTGGTAGAATTAATTGTAACAATTTCTTTTTAATTCTCATAGATTAAAAATGGATTATTTTGCCGATAGATCTTGGATGTACGATAGGATAGATAATGATACTGGTTATTTGAATCAATATTACGTGGTTAGGGTTCATTCATTCATACAATATGCCTCACATCACAAAGATTACTTAGATCTAAGAAACTGTATTACGTGCCCGTGCCAGAAATGCAACAATTTAAAGTTTTTTGATTGAAACGTAGTCCGAAATCATTTTTATAAGTCGGGCTTTACGTATCAATATTGAGTATGGGTATTGCATAGAGAGAAGGCGAGAGGGGCATCCACATCATATGTACCTGATTTACCGCCCCTAGTATTCACGTGGATAGTGAGGTTCATGTTGATACCTCGTTTAGAGAATTGGTGGTGGATGCATATGGGGGTCGATTTGTTGAGGGAGAGGTGCGCAACTAAGATCCAAGTCCTGACGTGAAGGAGTTCTACAAATTGATGCATTTGGGAGGCATACAAATGCACGGTAAAAAGCCGAAGACTGTGCTCCAGTGGTTTGCTGAGTTCTTGACGTGCAAGACAGTGCACATAGTACCTAATGTCGCTTGCGAGAAATACTTAAGGTTTTCTAAAGATCTTATAGACCCAGAGATTGATGAAATGTTACCTAATACGGTTCCAGGCATTAATAAGATGCTTGAAGGTATGGGTTTAGGGTACAAAAAGATCGATGTTTGTAAAAAACTTTGTTTCTTGTATTACGACGAGAATGCCAACAAGGATCTCACATCGTGTTCGATATGCAAGCAAGATAGGTACGAGGCTGGTAGAAAGTCCAGGGTCGCAAGGAAGAAATTGTGATACTTCCCTCTAGGCCCTCAATTGCAGAGGTTGTTCTTTACTGTTGGCACTTCAAAGCATATGACTTGGCATTTGAAGTGTCGGCAGTCAACTGGTTGAATGATTCACCCGACTGCAGGCGAGGTGTGGAGACACTTTGATCGTACGTATCCTGACTTCACAACATAGCATAGAAATGTCCGACTAGATCTATGCATGGATGGTTTCACGCCGTTTGGCCCCTATGGGAAGAATTACTCTTGTTAGCCCATGTTTGTGACCCCGTATAACCTCCATCTGGATCTATGCATGCGACCATAGTTTATTTTTCTGAGCCTTATTATACCCGGACAAAGAGCCCCGGAAAGAACTTGGATGTTTTTCTAAGACCGGTGATTGACGAGTTGAATGATTTGTGGAGTAATGGTTTGTGGACATATGACAGCTCACGGGAGGAAAACTTCCAAATGCGAGTGACCCTAATGTGGACTATTAGCGATTTTCCTACTTATGAAATGTTGTCCCAGTTGAGTACGCATGGGAAGTTGCTGTGTACTTACTGCATGGGTGACACAAATTCTTTTTCACTTAAGCATGGTGGAAAAGCCTCGTGGTTCGATTGTCATCGTCAATTTCTACCAGAGCATCATGAATGGAGGTACAACAATAAGGATTTCTACAAGCATAGGGAGGTACTTGAAGCGCCTATTCGAAGGAAGACATGAGCGAAGATGAGGGCAATTGTGGATAGGATGCAACCGGTTTGATTTGGGCCAAACTCCACAAAGCTTCCGGGTTTTGATACAACTCCTAATTGGTGTCGTCGAAGCATCTTTTGGGAAATACCTTACTAGTCCACAAACTTGATTCGCCACAATGTAGATGTCATGCATTGTGAGAAGAACTTTTTTGAGAACATCATCAACACAGTGTTGGACGATGATAAGTCGAATGACAACATTAAGTCGAGGCAAGATCTTAAGATATTAACCAAACGTAAGGAATTTTTCTTAGTACCCACTAGCAGAGGAAATGAGTATATAAAGCCAAAGGCAAAATATTGTCTTACGAGAGAGCAAAGGAATATGGTGCTTAATTGGCTAACCGAACTGAAGTTTCCTGACGGATATGCCTCGGACTTGGGACGATGTGTGCAAAAACAACAAGAAAATTTGTATGGAATGAAGAGTCATGATTGTCACGTCTTCATACAAAGATTGATCCCGATTGCCTTTCGCGACTTCTTGAAACTCGATGGGGACTTTGGTAGAGATTAGTCTATTTTTCAGGGCGATTTGTGCATCAGAGGTTTCGGTCGCCGATATGGAGCGATTGGAGGAATCATTTATTGTTACTATGTGCAAGATGAAAATGATATTTTCTCCTTCATTTTTTGTCTCCATGTAGCATTTAGCCATACACCTTCAGTACGAGGCTAGAGTTGGACGTCCATTCCACTATAGATGGATGTATCCATTCGAGAGGTACGATTTTATATTTTTAAATTATTATCTTTTATAATGTATTGATTCTTTATCTAATCAATCATTTCTATGAACTAGGCGGATGTTCGACATGAAGGGTTTAGTATTGAATAAGGAGGGGGTGGAAGGATCTATAGCTAATTCATACCTACTTGCAGAGCTATCCAATTTGTGTTCTCAATATTTGGATGTCTCTGTTCAGACTAAATATAAACAACTCAACAAGAACGAGATGTTAGATAGCACGGAGTGGGATGGTGAGCTTACAATATTTCTCAGAAAAGAGCGCCAATATGACCAGTAAACAATGGGTCGAGTAAGTTAATGTTATTTCTAATTATGATATGATTAAAATGCTTTAATGACGAATATAATAATAACTTATGAAATTCTTGCCCCACAAGTTATTTGAAGAAGAGGAATGTGATGGACTCAGTCCAATGGAGATACAATCCAAGAGGAACCAAGAGTACGTAGGATGGTTCAAGCAGACGTATTCATGTGGGCTATATGAGATTGACGTACGAATAGATCCTCTAATCACAGGTCCGACTAATACTGTGGCTACCTACGAAGGACACATTGTGAATGGCTTCAGATTTCACACTGAGATGACTTTGGGACTGAAGAAGAGTGATTGTAGCGGTGTATATGTGAAGGGAAACATTGGAGGATCCGATGCTACCAACTTCTATGGAACGTTGAAAGACATAATACAGGTGGAATATTGGGGCAAAATTAGACCCATGTACATTGTCTTGTTCAAATGTGTTTGGTATGATATGAATGCAGGTACGGAGGAGCACTCAACGTACAAGTTGGTTGACATCAACCCGTGGCGTACCTTCGGCACCAATGAGTTGTTTGTATTTGCTAACCAAGCAAAACATGCGTACTATGTGCCCTATCCATAGAAGACGACGAGGCGACCGAGACATAGAGGATGGTTGGCCGTATCCACCATTTCTGCCAGGCACATAATCGATATGCCTTTAGTTGCCGAATCAAACAATGTTGAAGCGGGGATGCCGAACCAAGTGCTACAGGAGAATGCATCTGAAGGGTTGAACTTATGTGTAGACCTTTCCTCGTTCAATATGAATATCCAATTGGCCGACAAGGGATTTGATGTGGTTGACTGTAGAAGATTAGAGGAGGAGGACGATCAGGGCATAAAGGAAGAGGAAGAGGAAGAGATAACGAGTGACTCAGGGTCTGAGGATAGTATGTATGAATAGCGTGCAATTAAAGTTTAGTGGTCGATTTTTATTTTATAATAAATTTAGATTCACGCTATTTGATTCATATTATAGTTTGTATTCGTGTTGGGAAAGATTATTGATTAAAAAATTAAGGGCATTTAGTGTACTAAAATCAATTGTGTTTAACAAGTACAAACAAACTAGTACTAATATAAACATTACTGAATTACAAATAAACATAAAATTATACAAACATAGAGTCATTACAAAATAAACAAGAATTACATAAACATAAAGTAGTTTATCCAAGCATTTAACAAATTACATAAACACAAACAACTAATATTACATAACACAATATTAATACTTAATAAAACAGAACAACTAATACTACTAGTCCTCATAGTCATCATCAGCAAATCCAAATGTATCACCCATGGAGGCTCCACCACCCTCGTCACCATCACCACCAATAACAGTCGCATCATCATCGAGAGTGTCATCAGAATCGTCATCCTCATAGTCATTCGCTTACTCAGGCGCATACATCAGAGCATCCGAAGCCGAAGGGGCAAATGGATCACGAGGAGAGGGGGGGGGGGGGGGGGGGGGGAGGGTGCGAAGGCAGGGGCTAGGATGTCGGCATGGTACCCTGGTAGGCCCGACGAGCCCCAGACATGAATCCAGTAGGAAGGGGTCGAGAAGGATAAGTACATGTCGCGTCGATGATGTGCTTGGTCAAGTGCTCGATGTGATCTAGAAGAAAGTCAACCCTCCGTTCAGTAGGAGTCCTAAGACGACGGTTCTCCCCCTCCAAGCTTCTCGCGTAGGCCTGTGTCAAGTCTGGCACCTTCTTCGTCTGGAAACCAAACTGATCGTGACATGCCTCCGAAGGCAGACCCGGAACCTTCCCCTTCTGCACTTCTCCGGTTGCCCTAGACCACAACTCCTGATCGATAAGGGGCCACCTAGCACGATCTGCCTCGTACCTCACGGTCATCAAGTCTATGTAGGCCTCTTGTTCATTTTGATAGAATAATTAGTACATAATTAATAATGCATATGTTAATATAGTAATCAAAAAATAAATTACAAGTTAAATACTTACGTATATAGCCCAAAATGTGGGGTCTAGCCAAACGCGACGACATAGAGCTCCCTCCGGCGGATCCTCAGGAACATGTGTATGCTGATAACGATACATCTCATTGTTCCAAGGCGGTGGGGCCTCTCGAGGTCTCGAACGCCTCTGCATATTGACATAAATTTTTTGTTAAACTATTTAAATTTAAGACAAACGTTATTCGTATAGAATCAAATTTAATAAGACATACCATTCTACGCTGGATCTCCATGTAGCTAATGGACCCACTAGCATGAGTGCCTCGTGGTTTACGACAATTCTCAGGGGTCTCTCCTCATCGTCTGTTCATTTGTGCACTCACTGATCGCTTCAAATGCTTTTCTGACTCCCAGTGATTGACAAAGTCAGCCTCCAACTTGTCATTTATCCACCCAGTCCTCGGAAGCCCCGCCCACTTTGGATCATCCTTCCTCGCATAGTAGTTTTTCTTCGCATTGTACACCACCTCCTTGTAACTCTTCCTAGCCTTCGCCTCGTAGGCTGTATGCGCCAGACCCAACTCATCCATACCAATGTTGTATGTGTTCTCCAAATAATTAAGGTTTTTATGTTTTGAGACATGGTTTTAATTAATGTTTTGTTAAATAAAAATCTTAATATGTAAATATATATATATATATATATATATGTTTTAAAATCTCACCCTAAACTTAATCCACATCTGATCTCTGACAGTCTGGTCGAGCGCATTGTATGAAGGAACACACTTCGTCATAAATGTCCAACAATCTCGGTAATCGTGCTCGATATCCTGTGCCCCTCCAAAAATACGCCGTGCTCATCAAAATCAACTCTACAACAACCTCTACCTTCATACGGTACCTGAACGCCTCTAGACAAGCCCCGACCCAGTAGCTACTGCGTCGCTGTAGAGGGTCCTGCACCGGCGACGTCTGTGGGAAGATCTGGGATGCGCTCCGGTAGACTCAGTAGATGGTGGCCTAGGTGCCCTACGTCTCGATCCAGATGATGTAGGTGGCATCGATGTTGCGTGATCACCATCTAGTCGATGTGGTACTACTCGATCTGGTAGAGTACCAACCCTCGATCCAGTAGTACGCCTATGTGGATGAGAAGTAGAAGGGGCCTCGACATGATCGGTAGTAGGGGCCTCGACAAGAGCGGGTGGTGTAGTGCTAGAATGAACTATATGGAGGCGAGGACCGGCGCTAGGTGGACCACTACGCCCTCTCTTCGAGGGCTGGCTAGCGCCAGTATCACGAGACGAATGTGGAGGATCGCTCGACATGTCGTCTACTAAGTACTACGTACTAATTAAAAGTATCTAAGTTAGAATATTTCTAATTATAGAGATGACCTAAAGTTAATCATTACTAAGTTATATAGTTTTCCTAAAAGCATGAATTATGTTATAAAAACTATTAGTTCTAAGATATCGAACAACAATTCATAAATGAAGCACCATAATAACTAAATTAACACATAAAAAAATAATATAAAATAAAACAATGCTAAGATAAATAATATTACCTAAAAAAGGCACAAACTATAGATATTTTGGGAGAATCTAAAAACATAAATTTCAAGTAGATATTTCTAAAAGTATAATCATTTCTACTTTATAGAAGTTCGCTAACAGCATCATGAATTATAATTTATAAATCGATTTCCTAAAAGGCATAAACAATGTTGAAAGTTTAACAATAATACAATATCAAATAATCCCTAAAGACATAAATAAAGTTTAAAGCCTAACAATTCATACAGAAAATACATAATATTTAAAGTCTAATTGCATAACATTTCCTAAAGGCATAAATAATAGCTAAATTCTAACATTTCCTAAAGCCTAACAATTTCTAAAGGTATTTCCTAATTAAAGCCTAACAATTTCTACAATATCTAACAATTAAATATATAAAATAAATACTAAAACAATAAATATAACATAGAAAACGAGAAAAGACGAAAAATTTTACCGGATCCAGATTTTCGACCAAAATCCGGTAGGAAAATGGGCCTGGGCGGTCGGAAATATGAGTGGGCAGAGAGAGAGAGGAGAGAGAGAGAGAGAGAGAGAGAGAGAGAGAGAGAGAGAGAGAGAGAGAGAGAGAGAGAGAGTGGATGTGTGTGAAATGAGGAGTAGGAGGGAGGTATTTATAGAAATACCTTCCTCAGTACCGACCGCAGTCCGGTCGATAATCTCGGCCCAGTTGCGCGGCCCAACTGGGTCGAGATTACGGCAACACCCTTTGACGGGAATTTGTCCCGCCAAAAGGTCCCAATAACTGGAGTCCGGTCGGGAAAGCTGGAGTTCGTTTACCGACCGAAATTCGGTCGGCAGCTGTCGAAAAAGCTGCTGACCGAATTCCGATCGGTATTTCCCGATTGGAAAAGGGGGCATTTTCTTGTAGTGATCATTTGTGATAAATATCGAAAAATTGATGAAAATGAGAGAAAACTCTCAAGTCATAAATTTTATTCAATCAAAAACCGTCTTGCCCTCCAAGACGACTTACAATATAAAGGTAAAACCATAACTAAAAATCTAGAAGTACAATAAAATAATTTCTAGAATTATAAAAACTTAAAAATCTCCCTGAAATAGTAAAATGACTTTTTTACCCTTAAAAAAATTCCCTAAAGTCCGTGTCTTGGTCATATGGACGTTTTCAGTTGAAAAAGTAGTATAGGTCATTTGTAAAAACACGGACACTATTGACCACGGTCAAAATCGACTCAATTGAACTTCGAGTCGATTCTTTTCGATTAAAAAATAGCTTCTTTTTGAACTCCATCAGATGCCTACACAGTTTTGCATGCGTGTGTCCTAACTCCTAACATTAATTTCATAGAATCAAATTAACTAGGCATATGCAAATTCGTCATACTAAAATTGGATGTTTTATACTATGGACTAGAATTGACCATTGGCACATTACACGACCAAAATATGTGTTTAGTGCACTAATAGAACAAATTTTAGAACTTTTTCCCTAGGATGATGCGCTTGAACTTTGTTTTACTAAAAACTTAAAAAACAAGTGAGAAATATAAACCAAAGATTATAAATCTTAGTTCAAAACTTGTCAAGTAATCAAATTGCTTTTACCACTTTACTAATAATATATGCTTAACATGAAAAAAGAAAATGTATTACGACAATAAGATGGGTATAATAATAAGAATACATGACATACAAACTCTCATTTAAATTTCTCTCACAAAAACTTAGGCATAGTGTTCCTCAATTTTCTTCCCCTCCATCTCTACCACCTTACCATCCCCATCTCCAACTCCTTTATATCTATACCAATGAGCACACACAACGAAAAAGCAAAAGTTCAACACACACAACACTGTCACCAAATAGTAAAAATAATCCAACCTCCCCTTATTCAAATCCTCCGGCAACCAATTTCCCCCCGAATTACCCTCGGTCGCCTGATGCACCACCGAGATCAAAAAACTATACAAGTAATTAGCAACCGCACCGCCGCAAAAATAAAAAGCACCCGCAATGCTCCTCATGTTCTCTGGAAATTGCTTATAGTAAAACTCGAGCTGTGCAATAGCGTTGAACGCCTCCGCAAGCCCGCCCAACGCCAATTGAGGCACCAACCACATCGCTGACATTGAAGAGATCGATCCGGCCGCGAGAGATCTTCTCCGATTTTCAACTAAAGCACCCACAAGCGACATTATTATGGTGATAAATATGCCGACCCCCATTCTTTGGAGAATGGTGATCCCACCTTCTTTTTTAGTGATCCGACGCATGAAGGGAACGATGATCCGGTCGTAGATTGGAACAAAGATCGAGAGGACGATCATGCCGAATACGATGTACGATGCGGCTGGGATTTGGAAGTTGGTGTTGCCGAGGTGTCGGTTGGATTGTAGGGCTTGGAATACGACGTATTGTTGTTGTACGCCGATGTGGTAGAGGATTGCGGTGAGTGAGATTGGAATGACTCGGAAAATGCATTTGGTTTCTTCGATTTGTTGAATGGTGCAAAGGCTCCATGGATTGGCTGTGGATCCGTTTGGTTTAATTCTGTCGTTTGGTGTTATGATTGCTGCTTTGTCCAAGAAGCTGGGAAAGAAAGAACACCAATGCGTGACATGGATAATTATTTTCACACCAATGTTTAATTTCTAAATAAAAATAAACTAAAACTGCAAAATATTATATGTTTATGTTATGATTTTTTGTTCGTTTTTTTTTAAAAGTAAATTAACCTTACTTTTATTTTCAGGCAATTTTGGTTAACTTTTTATTTTTATGCAATAATAAATGAGGTAGATAGCAAAACTTAATTTGCAAACAAAAATTCGCTACAAAAAATGCTTGTATAATTTCTTAAACATGAGGAGTGTTTTTGCAATTACTCTACACCCAGGGGGTGCTTATGTGATTATCCTTAAAAAATGTCATGGTCTCAAACTCAAGTCATTTTCCTATCGACGTCAAGTATCCGGTCTACACTCATACGCCATCTCAATAAATAAAATAGAATAAAAAAGACAATAGTAACAAAATGTTTTTTTTTTGATGAATTATATTAACAAAGTGTTATTGTTTATAGTTTGCAACGACCGATATCACCTATCTCAAATCTCAATTGCGGTTGTTAGTTATGCATGGAGGATTTAGCGATGATATGCAAGTAAGACAATTTTATTCAACAAAGTACTGAATGATTTTTTTTTTTGTTTGTTTACATTTACGCGTGTATAATACGTTTCATGCACCTCGTAGTTTCTATGATACTTTAGTCAGGTAATTAGCGAAAAGGGGTTGATTATTCTACCCAAATTAGTAAATTACCCAACAAGCTTACTGAGTTATTAGTGTTGAAGTCTGAAGAGCCCCCCCACCCCCGTCCCCCCCCCCCCCCCCCCCCCCCCCCGGCCCTCCCCGCTAAAGTTATGAACCCAATCTCTAAGGTGCTGTTTGGTTGGTGTGATGAGGAGAGATGAGGAGGTTTAATAACTTAAAAACTTGTTTGGTTTGAGTGATTATGCAAATGGGCTTTTTGATTTAATAGCTGAGGCCCGTTCCTTAACTCACTTACTCAACTTATTTAATATCTACCCCCCCCCTGTTATTATTTTATCTCACTTTTTAGTCATCCAGCTCACCCGACGAAATGACTTATTTACCCCTGTTTCTTCAATTTTAATCTTTTTATGCAACAATTTAATTAAAAAAATGTAATTTAAAAAATGTAATTAAAAATGTAATTAAAAAATGTAATTAAAAAATGTAATTAAAAAAATGTAATTTAAAAAATGTAATTAAAAATGTAATTAAAAAATGTAATTAAAAAATGTAATTAAAAAAATGTAATTAAAAAATGTAATTTAAAAATGTAATTAAAAAATGTAATTTAAAAATGTAATTACAAAAATGTAATTAAAAAATGTAATTAAAAAAATGTAATTAAAAAATGTAATTAAAAAATGTAATTAAAAAATGTAATTTAAAAATGTAATTAAAAAATGTAATTAAAAAACGTAATTAAAAAAATGTAATTAAAAAATGTAATTAAAAAATGTAATTAAAAAAAATGTAATTAAAAAACGTAATTAAAAAAAATATAATTAAAAAATGTAATTAAAAAATGTAATTAAATAATGTAATTAAAAAATGTAATTAAAAAAATGTAATTAAAAAAATGTAATTAAAAAAATGTAATTAAAAAATGTAATTAAAAAACGTAATTAAAAAATGTAATTAAAAAATGTAATTAAAAAATGTAATTAAAAAATATAATTAAAAATGTAATTACAAAATGTAATTAAAAATGGGGGCAATAAGGTAATTACATGCAATATCCAGAAATAGTTGTTGCACATAACATGAACCAAACACGTTTTGTTAAATTAAGATAAAATAGTAACTTTATTAACTCTCCAACCAAACACGCTACTGTTACGCATATGAAATACAAGACTATTTTAACTGAGTAATAGTTAATCTACATATATAACTGTCTCTGCAACCAAACAGCCCCTAAATATATGTGATTATTATTTGAGTCCAAAGTCCCATATTTCAACAAACAAGAATATTGCATGTTAGGCGAGAACGAAAATGACAACATTGGAAAATCTATTAATATCTTAATTATTTCTCAAGATTCCAGTAATAAAAGATCATATGTCTAGAGCGTGCTAATACGTATTAAATTAATCATATCTAATTGGGATAATAGCATCAAGCCCCCTAAACTATACAACTTTTTGTGACTTGCCCCTTAAACAAAATTAATAAGCGTTTTCCCCCTTAAACTATGCACGTCTGTTCGATTTGCCCTCTGACCGGGTTTTTGGCTATTTTTTGCCATTCTTGGCCGGAATATTTTCCCTTACCCGACTCATATGTGTTGTACTAGATGTATTTTGGTAGTTGATGACAAAAAGTAGGCGAAAAATATCCCAACGGGGCATATTCCAGCTAAAATGCGAATTCCCCTTCGTTGTATTTTCGGCCATTTTTGGCCGGAATATTTTCCCTACACGACTCATATGTGTTGTACTAGATGTATTTTGATAGTTTATGATAAAAAGTAGGCGAAAAAACACATCGAACGGGGAATATTCCATCCAAACATAGCCGAGAACCCGGCCAGGGGCAAATCGAACAGACGTGCATAGTTTAAGGGGAAAAACGCTTATTAATTTTGTTTAAGGGGCAAGTCACAAAAACGTGTATAGTTCAGGGAGCTTGATGCTTTTATCCCTATCTAATTATACCGCTAGTTCTACTGTTCTAAGGCAAAAAAAAATAAAAATCTTATCATCGTCAAAAAGGGAGCTTTGCCTCAAACCAACCCACTCCCAGAAGGAAAACACACACTCATCACCTACCTCAGTACCTCTCAAATGAGAAAAAAAGACTCACCAACCCACCAAACGTTAGTACCCCAGAGAAAAAAAGAATTAACATCAATATCTTAAAATAATAATACAGATCCATGTATGTGTTCAATAATAAAGTTGAATGAGGTTCGGGGCATGTATTGTTTGGATCAATCATCTAAAATAAAGTGGAAAGTTAGGTGCATTTTTGACACTAAAATCTCCTACTAGATACACCGTTTTTAAAGTAAAACATATTGCTTCAAGTTAACAATATCCTAGAGATTCCATACCTTGACGCAAGAAAAAGGTAAAAAGGAGAAGAAAAGAAATTAAATAAATTGTGTTACTTCTATATACTTCAAGAGGAAAATTTCATTGTTGGAATTACACGATGGATAAATAGAAATTAGTTTCCTATACAAAAAGGGATGCACGCAAAACTAGTAGAGGAGATAACAATATTTCCTCAATGAGCAACAACAATAAGGTTTAGAGTTAGTAGTCATGCTCATGCATGTCTTATGCGACAATAAGGCAAAACTTTCCTATACAAATTAAAACCGAGGCAAAACTAGTAAAGTATAATACAAATATAATTAGCAAAATCGCCGATCTCATTAATTTTTTTAAAAACTGAAAAGTTACACTTTTCTACCTTCACCAGGGCAGTCTCTGGCTTTCATTTGCTCACGTAATAGTTTTTCACCTATCATACGTAACACATGAGCGTTTTCTGCTTCTGTTTTCGATTGGAGCTTTGATTTAATCTGCCATTTATGCCCAACGAATGAATTTCTATTTTGTTTTTGTGTGCGGTTAAAATCAAGGTTTTTTTAATTAAGGTAGGTGACGTCCAATAATGAGCAAAGAAGATTTTATTGTATGTGGCCCAACTCATTATAGTAGATGATTATATATGATGAAACAAACAAACAAATAAAAGAAACAAAATATCACATATATTAAACTTTATTGACCATAGTCTAAAATAAATAGATAAACCTTTATGGATGCTGCCAGACTAACTAAATTACTAATTAAGTAGTAGAATAAGATACCTGAATTGCCCCGTGTAAGGCAGCTTAGAATTGATAGACGTTGGTGGAATATAATTGTAAAGACTAAGCCAAGGCTGCTGAGGCAATTCTAGACTCCTTTTCTTCAGTGCAACAACCATCACTTGTACCAAACTAGTCATAGGGCTGCCCTCTGGCCTCACTATCACATATATCTTTGTACCCACAAAAAACAAAACACAAGACGCGAGCATAAAGACGGCGGGGACGGCTAGTCCGATCGACCAACTAACGTTCGACTGCACGTAAACCACTAGTGTCACCGACACCAGTTGAGCGAAGGTTATCGTGAAATAATACCAGTTGAAGAAACTATCGATGCCCCTCTTTCCGGACTCGGATTTGGGATTAAATTGATCGGCCCCAAAAGCTAAGTTACATGGCCTAATACCCCCGGCTCCCACCACCATTAGCGCAAAACCAAATATGAGAAATGCCATTTGCCCCGCGTCTGGACCGACACATTGGCCTTTTCCTGGTTCGCAGTGGGGCGGATGCAAGTTGTTGAATACCGCAGTCAGAGTTATTGCCAGCATGCCCTTACATAAGAAGTTTTTAACGTTAGAATTGAGCTATCGCTGAAGTGACTCAAATGTGACATTTAAATCCATGTGACGGCATTCGTTTATTTTAATAGATGAATAATACTGGGTTTCAATGAAAAAGAGGAAATCTATTTCATTAACGACAAAGGGTACTAATTAAACCAACATAATAATAAAAAGCATATTTATTAAGAATATATTTTTTAAGTCAATTTCTCTATATGTTCGAGACTTTGAGCTTTTAGATAAGGCGAGTGGCGACAATTCCTATAATTTTTGTGCTTATAATGAAAAAAGAGATATTTAGCTCGAATCTCATGACCAGCGGCTTATCAAAAAATGTCACTTGTCGAGTAACACAAAAAAAAAAAAAAAATCACAGCTTCAACGCTTGGGGAGTGTTGAAGAATACATACAAATAAATGATGCAAACTCTCTCCATAAGTTAGACTTTTATTTACAATAAGAGATTACAACTCAATATTTAAATAGACCACAACAAGTCAACAATCACATAAATTCCATCTTTTTTTACTGCTCTATTAGGCATTAAAAAGACATTATGATATATTCTTACCAGTAGTGAAGCAATGGAGGCGAATCCCAGTGTCTTGTAACGACCAAAGTAAGTGTCACAAAGAAAAGCTCCGACAAGTGTCGCAATGTTGGTGGTGCCATTGAACACATTAAGAAGCGTGGTAGCAGAAATGCGAGACATATTGAAAACAGTGGTGAGATACACTTGCAAGTTGGATAGTGTGCCAATTGTTCCAAGCTTCTCAAATGTCTCATTTCCTTTAATTTTATCATCATTCGAAAGAACAAAACAAAACAAAATAACCTTAAAATAAATTAAAGACAAACTAGGAATTACTCAAAAGAAATATATTGCGGCATATATATATATATATATATATATATTTATACATTTAATTTTGTCTCACCTATGATGAAAGGCATGGCTTTGATTCCCCAATAGTTGATCTCAATTTCTAATGGTGGATTTTTCGACTCCATTTCCATGTTTTCTTTCTCACTCTTCTCCATTTTCTCTCTCTCACACACACTACACACAATTTTCAGCTTACCTAGCTACTCTTCTTTAACTAGTAGATACAACTGCTAAAGTAGTTATATAGAATGCGAAGAGGACAAAATGGAAGAAGTTCCACATCCACTAGTCCGGATTTTCAACGGTGTACCGCATATAATACTTGTTTATAAGTATTGGTAGTGGTATAATCATTGGAATTAATTGCAAACTACCCCTAAAATTAGGAGAAATAAAATAAAAAACCATATTGATGGGGTATTTTAGGAAGACCCAAAAATGTGTTTGGACCAGCCCGCTAGAGAAAGACCCAGAAATTGAAAGGTCGAACCGAAGACGTTCGACCGTTATCAGATTTACAGTATTTTTACTTTTATTTCCTAGTTAGCTTGTACAAGGTGTTCCGCACCAAGCTAGTCTGATTCCTGTAATAAATTAGCATTATTTTGGCATTAGTCAGACCCATTGTAATAGTTCGAAGGTGTTTTGTAACTCAAACGAAATAAGACTAAAATATTGGCGCCGTCTGTGGGAACACCATTTATTCCAGTATATTAGGCATGAAAACTAGGACTAGATCGCAAAGCAGAGCAGCAGAGAGTAATAATCTTGACTTGGAACGAACAACTGCAACTCCAACTGTCCCAGAAACATGAGGACCATTAGCGCTACCCGTTGGGGTGCCTACGCCAGCAAGGTGGGATCAACCCGGTCCAGTGGAAGAAGATCGACCTACACCGGACGCGGGCGCAACGGGGGCAACAGATACAACATCGTCGTTGCCAAGTGCGTTCAGATATGAAATCATGGCAATGATCCGATCTTCCATGGCCACGGCACTGTCAGTGCCACAAATGCAAACACCACCTGAGGTTCAAAAGAAAGGCGTGCGAGAGCAGCGATCCGTGGCCAGGGGCCCGGCCGATGAGGACGAAAATAAATCACGCGTGCACGTTCAAAGGGCGAGATCAAATTTGGTCGAAGTGCAGTCCAATAGGCACCACGACGTGAGAAGGCGCGAGGACAATAGAGAGAACAATTCCAGGAGACGGGAGGAGAAAAGAGATAATAGTGTGAGAAGGCACGAGGAGAGTCGGGGCAACGACTCAAGGAAAGAGCAAGCGGAAGTTGTCAGGAAGTTGGAAAGGCTCGAGAAGGAGAGGACTGAGGTGGAATATAGAATGAAACGGTTGGGGAGAGCTCGCAGGAGCACTCCATTCTGTGAAGAGATAGAGGCAAAGATTTTGGGGCACGGTGAAAAGATACCAGTGCTAAAATCGTATGACGAAAAGACGGATCCGCATGATCATCTTTTTTAGTTGGACACCACACTTAATATATACGGTTTTAAGGAAAACATGCAGGCCCGAATCTTTGCCGCCACTTTGGTCTGAGTGGGACTAGATTGGTTCACCAGAATTACTCTAGGATCTACTAGAAGCTGAAAAAGATGTTCGAAAATCAGTTCTCAAGCCAATCCAATACGGTGTTGGACCATTCCCATATTTATTCTATCAATCAAGGTGAGAGAGAAACCTTGACGGATTTCATGAGCCGCAAAATGCGGAATTGCTGAAGATAGACAGTCCCAAAAGAGAAATGGTCGCGAACATCATCTTCCGCGCGACACGGAATGCGGGCTTTAGCGAGGATCTGCTTAGACTGCAGCCTAAAATGATTGAAGAGATCAACAAGCTCGCGCAACAGGTTGTGCATCACGAGTAGATGATGGCCGCCAAAGCTGCCGTTCTTGCCCCGAGGATTAAAGAGAGAGGAAGAGAGGAACAAAGTCACAACAAGAACAAGAACAATAGGTACATGAACTCGTCGCCTTGGCGATATACGCCCTTAAACACTGATATCATGACAGTGTATGGGACAACGAAAAGGAAAGGTTGGATGAAAGAGCCAAGGTAAATGAGAGACTATTGTAAACCTTTACTGTAAATTTCACAGGCAGAATGGACATGAAATCGAGGATTGCAAAGACCTCAAGGACGAGATAAAGCAATTAATAAAGGATTGAAAGCTCGTGGAGTATGTCAGGAGTTTGAAGGATAAGGAAGACAAGGCTAACATGGATAGGTCTCGTTCTCCCATTAAGGACAAGCAAAAGATGTACAATCGGCCGCAAGTGATGGATTATCCCCAGCTGATGGATAACAATCCCAGGAAAGAAATCATACACATGATATCGGTAGGTCCAGTGGGTGCAGACTCCGCAAAAGGCCGAAAGAAGATTATGAGAGATATAGATGTAGACCGCTACATAGGTTTTATGGATCTATTGAGAATAGAAGAGACGTGACTAGAGGAAATCACCTTCTCGATAGCAGATATGCGAAAGCTGAGCCCTCAAGCAATTCAAGCTGGAAAATTGAACTGCCCGTTAGTGACAACGGTTGATATAGCTAACTTTGGCATGATGAAAGTGTTGGTGGACAACGGTTGTCCAGTCAACGTGTTGATGGTGTCAACATGGGAAAAATGGGCTTGAGAGACGAAAGGATGGAAATAGTCAGAATTTCGCTGCATGGTTTTTGTGGAGTGAAAGTAGTACCTTGCGGCATGGTCTCTCTCCCAACTTTGCTGGGAACCACGCCTCAAATAAAGACACTGCTCGTAGACTATTGTGGTGGTAGACCTACCCTTCCGATACAACGAGATTTTGGGAAGACTAGCGCTTAATGCTTTCCGAGCTTTGCCATCGACCTATCATCAGATGATGAAATTCCCGATCCCTGCAGGAATGGGCGAAGTCATAGCGGATCACAGGCAAGGGTGGCTATGTTATGTGGCGTCACTCAAGTTGCTGCCAAAGGAGGAGTAAGAGGCGTTGAATGTACTAGGTCCCATGGAGTCGCTCATTTTTTCAATTTTGCAAGTCTTTTAGATTTCTACACATTTTGAACAAATCTTATTCGTCCCCACTACTGTCATGTGCATGAGGGGCTGGTATGTATTAACCTAAAACAGGAACATCGAAGGCTTGAGTGCCGAGGAGCCCCTCGTGAAACGTAGGCAACTTTGCTTTGTGCTATGCTCAGACATATCTTTTATCTAAATTCTATCTCTGCATGGGATAATTTTGACCATCAGTGTTTGCAAGTGTTTTAACAAATGCAGCAAGAGCGGAACCCCGCGTAGCAAAATTATATATGTGAAACTAATGATATGCAGGACTCGAAGAAAAGCTGCGAAGAAAAAGGGATGGATACTTCGCCTAAAACGGCAAGTGCTAACCAAAAATACCACAAGACAAAGAAAAATGGATGGACACTTCGCCTAAAACGACAAGTGCTAACCAAATATCCCACAAGACGAAGAAAAAAGGATGGATACTTCGCATAAAATGGCAAGTCCTAACCAAAGATGCCACAAAGATGATAAAAGAGGGAGGGACGCTATGTCTAAAATGGCAAGTACTAACCAAAAATCTCACAAGACGAAGAAAAAGGGATGGGCACTTCACCTAAAATGCAAGTGCTAACCAAAAGTCCCACAAGAAGAAGAAAAAGGGATGGACACTTCACCTAAAACGACAAGTGCTAGCCAAAAATCCCACAAAGACGATGAAAGATGGATGAACACTACGCCAAAAACGGCAAGTGCTAACCAGAAATCCCACAAGACGAAGAAAAAGGAATGGACACTTCGCCTAAAATGGCAAGTGCTAACAAAAAATCCCACAAGACGAAGAAAAATGGATGGACACTTCGCCTAAAACATCAAGTGCTAACCAAAAATCTCACAAAGACGATGAAAGAGGGATGGACACTATGCCTGAAACGGAAAGTCCTAACCAAAAATCCCCCAAATATGAAGAAAAGGGACAGACACTTTGCCTAAAACGGCAAGTGCTAACCAAAAATCCCACAAGACGAAGAAAAATGGATGGATACTTAGCCCAAAATGGCAAGTCCTAACCAAAAATCCCACAAAGATGATGAAAGAGGGAGGGATACTACGCTTAAAATGGCAAGTGCTAGCCAAAAATATCACAAGACGAAGAAAAAAGGATGGAAACTTCGCCTAAAACGGCAAGTGCTAACAAAAAATCCCACAAGACGAAGAAAAAGCGATGGACACTTCGCCTAAAACGACAAGTGCTAACCAAAAATCCTACAAGAAGAAGAAAAAGGGATGGACACTTCGCCTAAAATGGCAAGTGCTAACCAAAAATCCCACAAGACGAAGAAAAAGGGATGGACACTTCGCCTAAAACGTCAAGTGCTAACCAAAAATTCCACAAAGACGATGAAAGAGGGATGGACACTAAAAAAAAAGATGTAAGTCAAGAGGGATGGACACTATGCCTAAAACGGCAAGTCCTAACCAAAAATCCCCCAAATATGAAGAAAAGGGACGGACACTTTGCCTAAAACGGCAAGTGCTAACCAAAAATCCCGCTAAAATGAAGGAAAATGGACATACACTCTGCCTACAACTGGCAAGTGCATGCCAATAAATCCCGCAAAGATGAAAAGAAAAACGCATTGCCAAGAATAAGGCAAACGCGATGAAAAGCCCCAAAACAATGAGGGGAACATTATGCTAAATTGGTAATAGATGCCAAAGCAACTTCGCAATACGATGCAGGATAAAATTGACAAAATAACAAATAAATAGCATTACGCATACGAAACTTGTAGTTAAAAGAAACGGGCAAGCATGAAATGCACTTAGATAAGAGATTCTAATGAACACGAAAATACAACAACAAATATCCAATGAAAACAAATTTCAAAACAAATTAAATTGTTCAAACGCAACAGGGCGACATAGCGCCAAAATAAACATAGCAAATGTTCATAAAAACAAAAATTTAGCCATGGTACTTAGGTCTCGGCATCGTCCTCATCCTCTGAAGAAGGATAGGCGGCAGGCATGGGAGGAGGCGGAGACATCCCACGCACAATCAAGGCCTTATTCTCCAGCAAACTGGCAAACTCGTATGCAATGTCATCAACATTTTACTGAGCTGGGGTTAGAGGTTAACGGCCAGGACCCAACTCCAAATCAAGCCACTGCGGGTCGAATCGACCATGCAAGTAGCCAGTGCTATGAATCTGTTGCACCATGAGAACTTGGGCCTTCTTGGCATCTTGAACCCCTCGCTGGATACTGATCTCCTAGAAGGCATTGCTCTGCAAGAATTCCTCGGCAATCTCCACTCACTGTTGCACGGTAGGAAGCTATTCAAATAACAAAGCGAGTTTAATTAAACAAAAAAAAAAAATCAAGCAAGACAATGTCTAGAAAAGACAAAAGCAACAAAGGAGCGTACCTGGCTCAAGCTGCGGGCATATCCGTTTTCCTCGGCCTCCGCTACCTTCTCTTTTTCAGTGGCAAGCATATTTTTTAGCTCTGCAACTCGCAATTCCAGCGCAGTCTTACTAGTCCGCAGGGTGTTGACTTGTGCCTCGAGCCGCTGGACGGTCTCCTTCGCAAGTTTAACGGCCTCCCTATCCCCACTCGCCCGGTTAGCACAATCTCTCGCATGCTGCAAGGCTTTTTCCTTCTCACCCACAACAGCCTAAGTGATTTGAGCATGTATCAAAACAACGATATCAGATTCAAACGTTGCATTACCGAGATGATTAAGTGGAGCACGAGCCGCTCCACTTTCTTTCTTTCCTCAGCCGATGTCAGGAAAGCCGTAGCAAGGTTAGAAAAGACCACTCTCAATGCATTAATGGCCTCCTCCTCGGAATGTTCAAATTCTCTGATGCGGGCACGCGGGCCTTGGCTAGTTTTAGCCCTAGTATTCACTACAATAGGGGGACTGAGCCACAACCGGGCATGGGACCAGTAGAGCGCGGCACATGTGGTACAACACCTCCAGTCTGAGAACGAGTCTAGGGAACCCTCCTCCTCTTTGCAGGTGCGACTGTCTTCGCTCTTCCCGTTATCTCAACTTCATCGGCAACCAGTCCCTCAAACCCCTTCGCTTGGCTGAAGTCAACATGAGGAGGAGAGTTATCGCAACCTCTCCCAAGAGAATCCTCAAAAGGATCACGCGGTGCACCGGCACGGGTGGATGCCGCAGCTTCGCCAGTTGGTTTATTCCCCTTAGATTTCCTTTTTCTAGAAGGGGGAACGAGAATAGGGACCGTCGTGCGGGATGCCTCAGCATCCGTGGCAAGGACCTGACTCATGCGGGCATGGCGATTCATGATGAAATCCTCTAAAAAAGAAAAATACCGAACATTACTAACATTCATAGTTAAACAAAAGGCATGAGTAATGGACGTTAACGAGATATATACCCAGAGTATATCTCCCCGTATAAATGACCGGGGATAACCCTGCAAGCGGCAAAACCGGACTTTTAACAAGATCCCTTATATTAAATTGATGATTAGTTATCAGGTTTGCCCTAAATTGATCACCCCACTTAGGACCACCCACCCCTCGTGGAATCGGAATTTTTGGAACATCCACCCCTCCCGTCGATACACAGAAAAATCCTTTTCAAAATTCTCTTTGATACAGAAATATTGTTTTTTTTCTAATCCTTCCCATAACCAGAAAACTCCCCCTCAAAAACTTATGGTGCCTCAATGCCTTTACATGATAAAAACCTATCCCTTTTCGGGAAACTTCGAATAAGGCCCAAAACTCATTAGGCCTGCATGGCGCCCCTAAGCCCTTCATAGCAATGATGAAAACGATTGTATATTCGATTGAGTTCGGCATCAACTGGCTTGGTACCAGCCCAATAGACGTTAAAATTATTCTCACCTCGTATGGTACGGGAAACCGTAGACATTGGCCAATAGCCCAACAAAGACAGTGAGATAACCGGGTGGCGCGGTATGCACACGCTGCTCTAAAGAAGGAATAACTATCTTGTAGTTAATCCCTATACTATAAGTTTCATGAAGAATGGGATGGCTATGCTGTAAGCGTGACATGTAATCAGTATACGCCATTACCGCAACCTCGTCGTCATCGTCAAAATCCCTATCAATGACTTCATTTGCCTCATCTACCTCATTGTCGGCACGATTATCCTCTACATGCAGCAAAGGCGCACCATCTACCCCAAGCTGCGGTGCTAGCTGCTCCTCATCCCTCTCCTCCTCCTCATCCGCCTCGAAACCAATCTCCTCTATATCAATTGCTTCATAGGCATTTTTTTCGCCCATGTTCATACCAGCGGGATTCACGTCGGGACCCATTACTGTATTAATAGAATCGGAGCTCGAGGTACTACCCGACTCACTCCCAGATGAAGACTCAGCACTCACCATCTCATTCGACATCCCGATCGACACAAACTGAAATAAAAATAAAAAAGAAAGAAAAGTTGACTACGAATGCACGTCACCCTCGACACTTACGAACAACTACGTAACGCACACAAAGAAAAAATAAGCTAGCGCATAGTTAACAAGAGATAATAAAAGTAAACAACCGACTACCTTGCTTAAAATCGCAAATTCACCAAATCAGCTGCGGAATAACACTCATAAAATAAGAAACATGAAGCTGATTAGAGAGAAGAAAGCAAACTATTAAGGAAAATTTTGAAATTTTTTCTAAGCGAATCGATCGAATGACCTATAGTTCGATACAATGAGTACCGAATAGCCCGTGTTCGATACAAAGAGTATCGAACCAGGCTTGTTCGATGCTTCTTACATTTAAGCGTAAGATCTCCAAATATGCAAAATGAGCTACTCCACCCTTCCTCACCCTTATATAGAGGAAGGCCAGCCCATAAGGCCCACCAGAATATCAATTGAATTTACTCCGTTCGATAGAAATATTCAATCGAATTCGATTTAGTTCGACTGATAGTAGATAGAAAGATAAATAACGGTCGAACTCACCGCCATTCGATTCAATATTCCCAATCGAATTCACGTCTGTTCGATCGAGGTAACGATCCAGAGCTGCATTTTCAACACTTTAAAAAACCCATCTAATCAGATGGAATTCGACTGCACCATGACGCTCGAACTTCATCACGTCGAATTCAGAGATATGATGCAACAACGCCATCGAATCTTCTACAGTTCAACAATAAGGTTACAATCGAATTGGTCTCAGTTTGATTGTCTTGGAAATCTGATCTTTAATGATTCGGACATTGCGAAGCACGATTAAAATTGGGCACCCATGCTTTCGAATCAAGGCTCCCAATTGGGGGGAGTATTTTCAACATTAGCTAAAATCTCGTAACCAATTCACTCGGCAGAGATAACCATCGGGTATAAGGCAGGAATCTGAAGTCTGAGGCAAACAGCACGAACCTTAAAGTTTGGAGCCCACTCTTTGCTAAAGACCGAGTCCAAAGTGAGGGGGACTATATGATTGGAGTATTTTAGGAAGGCCCAAAAATGTGTTTGGGTCAGCCCGCTAGAGAAAGGCCCAGAAACTGAAGGGTCAAACCGAAGACATTCGACCATTACAAGGATGATCGAACCGTATCCATTCGATCGTCATTCGTCAGCTACCATTGGAGCCCGCATGATGGGATCTATAAATACCATGTCCTCCGACTTTAATGGCACACATTCATTACTATCGAGCAACTACTCAATATTGAACCTAGTAATTCGATCCATCTCAATTCGATTGTCATAATTCGATCGTCATGGATTCGACCGTCCCTAGTTCGACCCTTGTCGATCGAGCCAACCCAATTCGATAGTCATCGCAGTCGAGTACTAACCGTTCGACTGATCCACCGATCCGAGGCTTATCACCCTCAAATAGCCTCAATTCGACCGATCAACCAGTTCGAGGCTAATTACCATCAAAACTCCCTGATTCCACCGTTATCAGATTTATAGTATTTCTACTTGTATTGTCTAGTTAGTTTTTATAAGGTGTTCCGGACCAAGCTAGTCCGATTTCTGCAATAAACTAACATTATTTTGATATTAGCCAGGCCCATTGTAATAGTTCGAATGTGTTTTGTAACCCAGACGAAATAAGACCAAAATACATATATATTATCAAAATTTGAGTTACTGTCCCGATAACTAACAAGTAACAACCTTTGTGATGCAAGATTTAATTATATCATTTGTCTGTATATTCAACTAAATATTATAAGCTTTCTTAGTAAGTGTATTTATTTTCGTTTCAATAGACAGTAATGTTTTTTATCTTCCAATTTCCTGTTAATATATGTTATTTTATTTGAAAACATATATTAATCCTTTGTGCATCAAACAAATTCAATATAGAAAATTAAATTTTATTATATCAAATCATTTATGTTGGAGATAATATATAAATATTAAATGCCTACCCTCTCTAACAGCTTAAGCTTTTAGATGAGATGACAATTCAATATGGTATCAGAGCTCAGGCCAAGGAGGAGGTCCTGGGTTCGAATCCCACCGCCACTCGATTATCAAAAAGTGTCACGTGACAGGCGTAACAAAAAGATTTACAGTCTGCACGTGAGGGGGCGTATTAGAGATAATATATAAATATTAAATGCATATCCTCTCTAACAGTTTAATCTTTTAGATGAGATGACAATTCATGCACTTGGCTAACTTTTTAGTATCATAGGAGGCGGGATTTGGTAATACAATAAAAACTACACACATGGGGTTCTTTGCCAATAGGAATTACACACTGATTGCTTTTGCAGTTTACTCAACACAATCACAATGTGGGCGAATATTTTAACTTTTTTTTTTTGTTATTTTACACCCACAAAGTACACGACTGCGAAAAATTATAGGTAAGAGATCTCTTAACTAAAAATAATAGTTCAAATGAGTTTCTTAATTTAGTAATTTACCCATTCAACTTGCCAGCGTACATACCCGTGCGCATTGGTCTATGTAACAAACGAATAACTTAGGAGTTTAGGAATTAGGATGATGAAAAATTATGGGGAGATGGTAGAGTTAACTAACAAGCAGCGAGTAGCAAGCTCTCGACAGATAGTTTCATTGATTTTTCGGTAGCTAATAGCCGCCACGTTATGGTCAAGTACCTAAATATAAAAGTTATCAAATTGAATGCGATAAGTGAATAAAGAAAAAAGACTGCGTGCATGGTTTTGGATCTTTGTAAGCTAAATATAAAAATGGGAAATGTTTCTCAATTTTAACGATAGGAGTGTCACCTGATTTATCAAAAATCTATATAACATTATATTATATCTATATTATATTATATAAAAAAAGCCATGCTTGACACCAAATTTTTTAGATTTTCTTATTTACTCCTCAACACACATTTTTTTAGTTGGGATATAAATGTAGTTTATTTTAGTTTTATGGTTTTTTTTATGAGGTGGAAACCCTTAAGTTTTATGGTTATTTAAACATTCTCATTCAAGAAAAAAATATTACGTAATTATCACTTAGAAAGAATGTTAAGATATATAAATTTTCTATTTATATTTAAGTTATAATCTTTACCGTATATTAATTATATTATACTTAAACTAAATTATTTCTCACGTGAAGACCGTGTCAACGTTTCTAGTATTATATACAAAAATTATGTTAACAACAATCTTTTGATTTTCTTATTTACTCCTCAAAATACTATTGTTAACACATGATTTTTGCTATCAAACAATTAGTATCGGAACACCCTGCCCAATTTTTCCCAACTCGGAGATAAAGTTTTTTTTCTTGCGAATATTTGATTAAAGATAGACTTTTTTGTATTTTGTTTTGGATTCATCTTTTTTCACTTGCCTTTCTACTGTTAGGAGTTGCTATATTTATAGGGTCACAAGAGAGTACAACTGTCGTTATGCATGTTTTCGAGGGACACATGGTGTTTTGAGTGCTGATGATCTTTTTACTCTTGCAACAACTAGTCTGCTCCAGCTGTAGGGCGATAGGATGTAGACAACTGGTTTACCCTTTTGCTTACTTAGCTTAATGGATGTCCATGTGGTTGTTTTTCCCTTGGCGAGTCGTGTCTGACCATTCGGGGCTTGTTAAGGTATCGAGGCTTTCATTTTACCATTGGGTGATAACTAGCTAGAGCGTCGGGGATCACTTATTTAGGCATCGTAGGGTCATTTAAGACTCTTAGTGCCACATGGATCTAATGCTCTGTGAGTTAGAACCCTTCCATCGGAACCTGCGATTTGGGCCATCTAAGTCCCCCGAGGATAAGTTCTCATAGTTTATTGAATATTCTGCTCATTGAGTTTATTCAACTTGTCCCACGATACACCACTTATTTAGTCCACGATGCCCCCAGTTCCTATGGCATTCGTGAGAATCGAGAGGAACTCTATCAGTTTGTTCAGGGGCATCAGTGGCTCTTTGGGATCGTGGGTTATCGGCTATCGCGCATTGATGACGTGGCTCATTAATTAACCGTTCACGTAGTGGAGAGGTCAAATGGTGTAACGGCTCCTTATTTTTCGGGCGTTGTGCGCATTAAGTACGTGGGATAATTAATCCCACTTTCCCACTACTTGTCTTTATTGCACTAGGGCTATAAATCCCCAAATTTCCTTTTCTTCATTTATCTATCTCTCTTAATTCTCTGCAACTTCATCCAATTTTCCTCTTTTTCTTCTTGCGAACTTTTCTTACTCAGCCACGACAACTATTGACGTGACCATGGAGTTGGTGTCGGCGGCGTCTGCGACAGGGCGGTCACTTTTGCTCCTACTGCGGATGTTCCGGCGGTGACTGTCGCATGTACTTCTTCTCGCAAAAGAAAAAGCAGACCCAAAGCTGCAGGCGAAAATGATGAGATTCCAGTGGAACCTAAGAAAGCAAAGAAATTCGGCAAATCCACACTGGCGGAGGAACCCGCAAATTTCAAAAGGTAGACGACGTTCCTAGTACTACTTTGTTCAAGGAGTACAAGGCTTCTTCTAGAAATTTGGATCCTCGTATTCCCACTGCAGAAGAAAGAGGTGACAGTCCTCCTGATGGTTACCTAACCATCTGTTACGTCCACATTCGAGTGGGACATTGCTCATTTTTCCATCCTTTTTACTGTGAGGTTTTCAAAGCTTGTGACATATGCACGAGTCAGCTTACCTCAAACAGATTCATTATTCTATTTGCTTTCGTATTTTGGTGCTTAGCTCTGGGCCTAGAGTGCACCGTTAAGAGGTCCTTCTCCATTTTTAAGGTAAATTTCTTCGGCGGGGGCTCATTTTTAATTTTTTGGTCATCGGGACAAGCTTAAAAGGATTATAGTGGGTACAAACATCTCCTACAGTAGCTAGAAGGACAAATTCTTTTTTATCAAACCCAGTAAAGGAGGAAAGTTGGATTTTCCTTACACTTGGAGGGTTCCTGAGGCTCCCCTATCTAGGGTGGATCCTTCGCTTTCCTTTGATCCGGTGTGGGGTGCTATCCATCTCTCTTCCTCCGACCATTATCGTACCGTACTTTGTACAAGACCGCTGGTTTAATCAAGATTTCTTCGATAGAGGTGGAAGAAGAGGGGGAGTCATTTCTCTCCTTGTCCAAAGGAGAAAAGCTCATCTTTGGTATGTTTTTCTTTTCGGAGTTAATTATCTCATATGGAGTTCCCCTCGTCACTTTTTTATGATAATTTTACTTTTGACAGTTTCTCTGTTATCGAAGTCTATATCGACTTAGCATTCTGCTTCTCGAGCGACTGCCTCTCAAATGAAAACTAGGTCGATAGGGGATGCTAGCGGCTCATCATTTGGTGACATATCTCACGTTTTAGGCATGGATCCCGAGTCATTAATTTTGCCAAGTGAAGTGAAGATCGTTTTGACCGAGGGTGATTCGACGGTATTTGTCCTTAGTGATGGTTCAGATGGCCCTAATCTGATGACATTGGTGCTATTTAGGGTGTCGGGGTTGTTCTGGATTCCCTTGTGGGGTCAGAGTTGCTAGGGACCAAGGTTCAAGAGGTGTCTTTGGCTTCTTCAGAGTCTGGAGGGGTGGATGTCACATTGCAACCTGCATCGGTTCTGGTACCTACCCCTCCGTTAGCTACTGACATTCCTTCAACTACCTTTTTAAATGATGATCTTCCCCAAGTTACTGCTACTTTCTCGATACTTGCTCCTTGCCCCTTCGAGGTTCCGATACTCCCATTCCTACTCTAGGTACCTTTCTCATTTATGTTCTCTTGGTTGAGAGATTCTTGGTACATTTTAAGTTCTTTGATACCTTAACTTCTTTGTTTCTATTTTTGTAGACAAGGGCAAGGCTATTTTGATCGATGAAGAAGATTTATTATAGACAAGTAAGTATTGCTTTAACTCGCACGATATTGTTGCTTGTCGGTATCTAATCCCCTCATGTTGTCATTTTTGGCCCAGATGAGGAAATGCCTCCAGTTGCTGAGTTACCCTCCGAGGGGCCTCTGTCGATAGACGATTTCTTTTCTGAGGATGCTCTCGCCTCTGCTTTCGCTAGAAGGGTGCAATATCCATCTTCTAATCCTCCTCCAAGGCGCTCGGATCTGGCTCTCCTGGATAACGTGCTTCATATTCTCGTAGCTAAGAGCGTTTGGGTTCCTTCGGAGATTCCTCCTCCCGTAGTTTTCACAGATGGTCAGCGTACTTCTACCGTCTCCCAACCCCATTGTGAAGGTATGTCTGTTTCGAGCCGATTTACAATACCATGTTCTCCCTTCTTTAGCTTAGTTCATCGAGACCATCAACAGAGTTTTACTTCTGTTCCACGATACCTTGCCTTCTCGGTCGACTTTCTACCACATGACTATACTCATGTTGCTACGATGTGTGCGCTCTATTGGAAAATTACGAGGCTTTGGCAATGGCGGGATTACAGAACAAGCCTGAAGGCATGAATCTCCCTCCAGAGCCGTTATGTTCCAATCCTATATCTAGTACGTTCTTTCGCTTTGAGGTCATCTTCTTGCTATTGTTAAGAATTCTTTTGCTTATACTCCTCTTTTGTGTTTTAGGACCTGAGATGGATATGTATGCGATAGAGCCCTTTGCGAGAGAGTTCATGAGTCCCTTATCTCCCATCGTTCTGCTTTCTGATGAATATCAATCTTCGCCTTCCAAAATGAGCTTATTGCCCCCCATTGGGTCCTAAACTATTCCGTGGTATTGAGAGTTGATTCATTGGCTTGGGCGACTGAACCCATGCCCATATATGGGTTCTATGGGGACATAGCTCAAATCACATCCTCCGAGGATACTAACATTCACCCAACTGCTCTCCTTAGTTTGAGTGTTTCCCTCGGGCCCTTTTCGGCTCCCGCCTCTGTGAACGTGGTGAGTGAGGATTCTCCCCCATCTCCTTCACTTATGGTGCCTCATACTGGCAAAGGTACTAGTCATGGGTGTGAGGATTCACCCTTAGTAGCCCCAGATGCTCGCTTCAGTCGTAATTTAATGAGTGGTTTATTAAATCGGACAGATTGTGAACTGCTAAGTACCCTTCCGATGTCCACACTCCGTGATAGACTTTGTCGGGACCTCTGTGAGGTATGAGTATTTCACTTCTTTATTTTCATGGTAATCCTTTCGGGAAAGTTTCTCTATAATGTCCCCTTATCTCTTCAGGTATTCATGATAGCTGACGCCCTCGGATCACATAAGGATTATGATTCGAAGAACGAGGGTTTCCTATTCTGCCATCTTGATGACCTGGAGAAAGATATTCCCGAGGCCCGTTGGAAGGTTGAAAATCTAAAGGCGCAAACAGAGGCTGATTAAGGAGTGTTGGAGGGGTTATTGAAAGTTGCTAAGGAGAAGTCGTGGGACTTAGAACGTCTCCTTTCACTGTAATGTGACCACTCCCTGGATCTCGAGGAGAGGATTAGTAATTTTCAGGCACAGATCAAGCCTTTTAACGACCTTATTGCATCGCTTACGACAGATAGAGATGCCACCCGGTGCAAGATTGAAGAAATGCAGAAATCGCATGAAGTGGCTTTACTGATAGCTTGCACGGAGGCCACTATGGCTGTCCTCAGCCTTTCTAAGATGCGTGAGACTCTTCGCGGGGATATGCGAGAGATGGTTCTAATTGGAATCACATATGTCAAGAGGCAGTACGATCCCTTCCTGAATTTCCATCGGGTTTAACCATCCCTGACTTAGACATTCGCACTTCTCTTACCAGCGGAACTTCTCCCTCTCCCCCTCTCCGTAGGTTGGTTGTTATGATAGTGACCCTTATGGATCCCATAGACTTAACCTTCAAACAACACCGATGCATCATCCAAGAGGGCCCTCTGATGGACTAATAATATTATTCTATAGTTTTGTATATATCCTTGTGTGATATTCGCTCCGTTTTAAGTTGATGTACATAAATAAGTCATGATTAAGATGGTTGTTGTGGTAACTAGGTGAAATTGTTGTAGTAGGGTGCACTTTTTTGTTGTCTTTTGGGCCCTTACCGCAACTCTTTTCCCTATTAAAACACCATCTTTATTAACCATAGTTTATTTACATGCACATTTTATCAAGCATAATATTTCTTCAGATTGATCACATTCCAAGTTTTAGTGAATATAGTTCCTTTCATATCGCTCAGCTGATAGGTGACTGGTCCTATGATCTTGAACACGGACCTTCCCATTTTGGATGTAGTTTAGCTACATTCCTCGTGGCTCCAACCATTTTAAGCACAAGATCTCCCACTTGGAAAGTTCTAGTCTTGACTTTGCCATTGTAATATCGTGCCAGACGTGCTTTGTAACCCTCCATCCTTACCGATGCGCGCGTCCTCCTTTCCTCTAGTAAATCCAGGGCAAGGGCTAGGTTGGAACTATTGCTCACCTATTTATATTCTTTAACACACCAGCTTTCTGCAACTATCTCTGGCGGTATCACAGCTTCACAACCATAAGCCATGTTGTATGGAGTTTCCTCAGTGGCTGTGCTTGGCGTAGTGCGATAGGCCCATAAGATACTGGGAATTTCATCCACCCATGTGGCTTTGTGCCAATCGAGTGAGCTTTCATATTCTTGAGTAACACCTGGTTGGTCCTTTCTACCTGTCCAGTGCTCTAAGGATATCCTATGGAGGCAAATCGATGTTTGATTTCCCAATAGGTACAACATTTTCTAGCTCCTCGCTATCGAATTGGAGCCCATTATCATTGACTAGGTACCGAGGGATACTAAACTGACAGAGTATGTTCCTCCATAAGAAATTGATGATAGCTCCAAAGGTTATTTTTGCTAGCGGTTCAGCCTCCACCCATTTAGTGAAATAGTCTACGACCACTAAGAGGAGTTTTTTCTGTCCCATATTAAGGATGAGTAGTTCCACTAAATCAATTCGCCATTTTTCAAAAGGACATGTTAAGAGGTTGGGATCCTAGGGGGCAGCGGGCAGATGGATTTGTGAGGAATGATCTGACGTGCTTGACATTGTTGAGTGTATTCCTTGCAGCCCTGCACCATGGTGGGCCAATAGTATCCTTGTCGGATGATGCGATTTGCCATGCTTGCACCTCTTGAGTGATTTCCGCAGGTTTCTTCGTGCATCTCTCTCATTACTGCCCTCGTCTCTTGCTCTTTGAGACATCTGGTATGTGGGTTGGAGTAACACATTCGGTACAAACTTCCTTCGTGTAGAAAGTAGTGGGCCATTTTCCTTTCCATCGTTTGTCTCTCCTTTCTATTGCCTGTAAACCCTTCAGGATTTTCCAAATAGGTTTTGATGCCATCTATCCATCCTCCCGTGACAAGGGCCAATATGGCTCATGTTATTTCCTGTTCTTCTATTTAGATCCTGTGACATGTAAGAGGGTAGTTCGTCGTGTTACCACCATTGACTGGGTAGCTATCTTTGACAAGGTATCCGCCTCTTGGTTTTCCAACCGTTGTATTAGGATTACTTGGAATTCTTCAAAAAACTCCTTTCTTCACCGAACTGTCTGTATGTATACTTTCATTCATTCCTTATTGGCTTCGAAATTCCCCATGATTTGCTGTACGATTACTTGCGAATCACTATGGACTATTAACCACTTAAATTCTCCTTCTTGAGCTAGTCTCATGCCAATCAACATAGCTTCATATTCAACTTCGTTATTGGATAGGGGATAGTCAATACTTACGAAAAAATGGAGTACTTCCTCATTTACCTCCAAGTTTCGAAGCACTATCCCCGCCCCTCCATGAGTCCCTACGAAGGACCCATCGACAAATGCATGCCATAGGGATTGGCTATCTTCGGGTTCTAGTTCAACCATTTCTACGATAAAGTCGGCAAGTACTTGAGCTTTTATATGATGGTAGGTCGGGGAGCAAAAGAGAGATCATATTTGCTTAGCTCTACTGTCGATTTCATCAATCTCCCCGAGGCTTCGGGTCGGTTAGAATACACTGCATAGGGTATCGTGTCAGAAGGGTAACTTGACGGGAGAGGAAATATGAGCGTAGTTTTCTTGCTGCAGTTACGAGTGCTAGTACCAATTTCTCCATTTGCGTGTACCTTTTTTCGGCTCCCTTGTAGCGTCTTACTGACATAGTAAATTGGCAGATGTTCATTCACCTGCTCTTTTACTAGTACAACGCTAACTGCTTCTTCTCTCGCTCACAAGTACACGAGCAAACTTTCTCCAGGTATCGATTTTACAAGTAGTGGTAGGCTTAACATATACCTTTTTAAACCCTCGAAGACTTTTTTCGCATTGAGAGTCCCATAGAAAATCTTTAATGTTTCTCAAGATTTTAATGAAGGGTAACCCTTTTTCCGCGAACCTGGAGATAAAACGGCTGAGCTAGGCTATTCTTCCTGTGAGTTTATGGATATTTCTAACGGTCGCGTGTCTTCATTTCTATGATGGCTTTGGCCTTTTCGGGGTTTACTTCTATCCCTTTCTCGGTCACCATGAACCTAATGAACTTTCTACCCCTGATTTTGAACGAGCACTTTCTAGGATTTATTTTCATTCCGAAGCTATCCATGATGGCCAGTGCCTCCTTAAGTCTCGGGGATGGTCCCCTAATCTCCATCAATCGTGGATAACAAGGGGTAACAGTTCTTCGGGCAGATGTCAATTAGATTAGTGAAATCAACACACATTCGCCATCTTCCTTGATGAACATCAAAAATATGAGTATCTCTTGATCGAAAATAACCAACCCGAGGTTCTAGCGAGTCGAGGTTTGACCAGAAAGACAACAGAGCTCGTTTTTGACAAAAGATACCACTTTTCCAAGTGGAAACGACCTTCTGAGCAAAACGTAAAGACAAAAGTCTTTACGCCCATGTGATTTTAGGCAAATTCGAAGGTTTAGAGGGTAAAAAAATGCAGTTTATTATTTTCAGCAGAATTTTTATGTTTTATTTAGTTATTTGGCATTTTTCTTAATTAGGGTTTTCACTTTATAAGTTAGTCGTCTTTGAGTCATTGTAGTCAGTTGTTGATTGAATAAAAAAAACATAACTTGAGAGTTTTCTCAGTTTTTGTCAATTTCTCGGTATTCTGCGGAATCAACGAGGTTTTGATTTTTGTGTTTTTCATCTTCCCTTATGTCTTCACCTCACTACATCAGTTGGCATCAGAGGCAGGTTCGTTCCTTCACCATGGCAGAAAGGAGAAACCCTAAAATCCATGATGTTCCGGAAGAAGAAGATAGATGTGATGAATACACAAAGTTACGTCAACAAATTCACTTGTTGAAGCAATAAATAACGGTTATGGTTGCTCGACAGCCTGAACCCGTACTGACACCTGGAGCTCCGTTGTTTGCGAATTTCATGGAGTATCCGTTTGTACCAATAGAACATCCATTGGATCCGTCTATTCACCCGAGACAAGATGATCTAGAGGAAAAACATTGGAGATCAGAGTTTCAAGGTGATATTCTAAATTTACATGGTGATTATGAAGAGGATTGTCAACCTTCATATGATGTTGTTTATGATAGCGATGGTGATGATATTGTGGATGAGTTTGAGATTTCTAGATTAAAAGCTTTCATGGAGGGTGTGGATGAGAAGATCACAGTGGATAATCCAATAAAAGAGACGAAGATGTTGGAAAACTACGAGACTGCCAAGAAAATCGATAGATTTGAAAGTTTTGTAATAGAAACGAAGAATCTATGTGTGAAAGTGGTCGATGACGAGAAGAAGCACACTTATATTGTTGTTGCCACAATTGAAGATGTTCATCATCCTTAGGGTTTTGATATTTTTTTATGTAACTAGTCATATTTTGTCTTATGGTGATAAGTTCTTAGTTACTAAACACGATTCAGATTCGAGGTTGAATCTTTCTCAACCAGGGGAGAATGATGAAGATAAAAAATATGAGTATATCTTGATCAAAAAATAACCAACCCGAAGTTCAAGCGAGTCGAGGTTTGACCAGAAAGACAACGAAGCCCGTTTTTTTACAAAAGATACCACTTTTCCAAGTGGAAACGACCTCCTGAGCAAAACGCTAAAGTCTTTACGCCCACGTGATTTTAGGCAAATCCGAAGGTTTAGAGGGTCAAAAATGCAGTTTATTATTTTCAGCGAGATTTTTATGTTTTATTTAGTTATTTTTAGAGTCTTTTGTAATTTTGGCATTTTTTTTAATTAGGGTTTTCACTTTATAAGCTAGTCATCTTTGAGTCATTGTAGTCAGTTGTTGATTGAATAAAAAACCATAACTTGAGAGTTTTCTCAGTTTTTGTCAATTTCTCAGTATTCATTAATTATACGTATATATGTAGATCGAATTAATTTGTCATTATGTCATTCGTCGTACAAAACAGTAGGAGAATCTTCAAAGTGGCCCGTTCTCCTTGTATAATGTTTGGATATACAATGTGTCGTTGTACTTATTGTTATTTTAACTATTTCAATGGTTATTATGAACTAAACATACAACGCGGCACCTCGAACCATCGAAAAATTCATAATTTTGATGTATGAATATTTGGAGGGGCTGCCAAGCGGTCACTAAGTTAACAATAGAGACTGCCAAGCGGTCCCTAATTTGACAATATGGACCGTTTGGCAGTCCCTATTGTAAAATTAGGGACCGTTTGGCAGTCCCTACTAATATTCATACTTTAAAATCGATTTTGTTTTATTGATGTTGGTGTGTTTGTGATTCTAAGCAACCAAACTCATTGTACTATGTAAATTGAAGTAATAAATGATTGCAAAACCAACCTTATAGTAGATTAGTTGTGAAATAATAGATTAATTGAGATCGATCGAGTTATTAACGTTCAAGATATATTTCACAAATGTACAACTAATTTATTATCATTAGTTAGTTGTAATTGTTATCCGTGTTTATGATTTACTTCACAAACGTTAGCACATATACGATTATGAGGCATAATCATTAGATCAAGTATTCATTAATTATACGTATATATGTAGATCGAATTAATTTGTCATTATGTCATTCGTCGTACAAAACAGTAGGAGAATCTTCAAAGTGGCCCGTTCTCCTTGTATAATGTTTGGATATACAATGTGTCGTTGTACTTATTGTTATTTTAACTATTCCAATGGTTATTATGAACTAAACATACAACGCGGCACCTCGAACCATCGAAAAATTCATAATTTTGATGTATGAATATTTGGAGGGGCTGCCAAGCGGTCCCTAAATTAACAATAGGGACTGCCAAGCGGTCCCTAATTTGACAATAGGGACCGTTTGGCAGTCCCTAGTGTAAAATTAGGGACCGTTTGGCAGTCCCTACTAATATTCATACTTTAAAATCAATTTTTTTTTATTGATGTTGGTGTGTTTGTGATTCTAAGCAACCAAACTCATTGTAATATGTAAATTGAAGTAATAAATGATTGCAAAACCAACCTTATAGAGATTAGTTGTGAAATAATAGATTAATTGAGATCGATCGAGTTATTAACGTTTAAGATATATTTCACAAATGTACAACTAATTAATTATCATTAGTTAGTTGTTATTGTTATCCGTGTTTATGATTTACTTCACAAATGTTAGCTAATCACAAACCTGTTTCAACATAATAATTTCCAAATCGCTAGCTAATCACAAACATGTATACCAAATACAATCACAATCACAATTCAAAACACAATCATATCCATAACGCGATAATCAAAAAAAAAATTGACATGAGTTGGACCTAATAATAGTTAAAAACCTGTTTCAACACAATAATTTCCAAATCGCTAGCTAATCACAAACCTGTATATCCAAACACAATCAAAATCACAATTCAAAACACAATCATATCCATAACGCGATAATCAAAACTAAGTCCAAAACAAATCACAATCGCTAATTATAAGTACAATCACCGTTCATAACGCGATAATTAAAAAACTATAGTATCATAATCCCAAACAAAATACAAACCACTAACATCCACCCGATCACTGAGCCAAGTCATCATGACCCCCTCATCATCACCGTCCCCATCATCACCCTCTCAATCATCACCGTCCCCAACATCACCCCAACATCACTGTCCCCAACATCACCCCTCATCATCTCCACGAAGTCCACCCTCAACATCGCTAGGCGGATACTCGACCCCCTCATCACCATAACTCTCCTACAATCTATACATCTCATCTAGTTTCTCCTCACCATCAACACCGGCCTCGGAATCCTCATCACCAGCAACACCATCACAATCACTATACCACTGATCAGCCTCAAAATCATCAACATACTGAGAGGCGGTAGAAGTACCTAGAGCAAAAGGATCAGCTCTCTGACGGACCTTTCTCGGAACCCTGAATGCGTCTCCGGTCTTAATAGCACCCCCCATGAACAACTCACTAGGAAGCTCTCGCACTGATCGACCCTCTGTAATCTGGTCCTCGACAAAGCCATGTGCCCATATCGACAGTGCGTCGACTCTCGGGTCCGGTGTCGTCCTCAACTCTAGGTTCTCGGACTGGACCTGCCTGAGCAAATCCCGATCCCAGTTTCTCGCCTGCGTCATCTTAATGTCCCAGTCACGTGGATCGGCATAAGTCGGTAAACCCTTCGCCTTCCCCTTGTTGATCGTCCCTATGGCCTTCTTCCACGCCTCGAGATCCCATTCATCCAAATCCTTGTCCTCCACGACGTCGGGATTTTTCCTCCTCAACTCCCTCTTGTATAATTTCTGTTGAATTATCAAAAATGTGATTAAAAAGATGAATTAGTTCGAAATATAATTTAAAATTAAATTAGAATTCATAAGCGGTAAACAAGTACAAAAGTTGAAACACTTACGTAAATCAGTCTCGTCGCCTCTGACTTCCACATCCGCCTCAAGGGTTGGTTGGTACCTCTCCCAGTCCCCGACACCTGCTTAGTATGTCCCGCCTTGTATATCTCGTCGTGCCTGATAGGGTGCGTGCGACCGGGCTGATTCCTCATCTTCAAATTGAAAATAAAAGTGGGGTTAAAATTATCTTAAAAATACTAATCAATGGATTTCTTTTTAAGAACAATAATTTTAAAAAATTAACATCTTAAAATATATAACTTAAGAACAATTAAAAATATATAATTTAAAAAAAAATACCAGGCGCTGCCGGATCTCCTCGTAATCAATAGAACCACCGTAAAAGGTGGCGGGCGCCGAGCCATCCTCCTTACTGCCTCTCCTAGCTTTCTTTCCCTTGACAGATTTCTTCTTAAATTCTTCCGTCGCCCAATGTTTTGCCGCCGCCTTCTCAATACTCTCGCTCATCCACGACGTCTTTCTCTTGTTGCGATACTTCTCCATATCCTTCCTCTCCATGTAATAGCTATGCGCCTTGTTCATCGCTCGTTTGTAAAGCTCTCTCGCCTTCTCCTGGTATGCCCTGTGTACTGTAGCCCTATCGGAGTAACGAATCCCAAACCTATACTGCAAAAAAAAAAATTAATATTCAACAATTAATTACGACAATAAATTAATAAACCAAATTCAAAATAATTTTTTTTAAAAAAGCCCTAATTTAATAAACTAAATTATGAGATATTAAACAATAAATTAAAAACTCACCGTAAATCGAGCATACATCTCCTTCCGTATCTCGAGGGGAATCTTTGTGTAGGAGGGCCAAAACTCAGTCATAAACTGACGAATGAGGCCAGTGATCACCATCGCGATCTCACAACTAGGGGGCTTGGAAAAACAACCCCGATGCATTTCTATAAGCAGAATTTTCTGTCCCGCCGGGACCGTCGTACATGGTGCATTTGGTCCCATCGGTGGGCGAGACTGGCCCGGTAGTGGTGACTCACTCGACCTCTGACTCTGTCTAGCTCCGATGTCGTGTACAGGTGATGGAGTCTGAAGTCTGGTAGACTCAGCAGATGGGGGCACCTCGGACCTGGTGGACTCTGATGATCGGGGTAGTGGCACCTCTGGCACCTAGCACCTCGGCGGTCTCAAACTCTGCTAATAACTGCCGCTGCAACACTTGTGTCCTCGACGTAGAGACGTCACCTGACCCTAGTGCCGAGACAGATGGCTCGGATGGATGGCCATCCGATGCACGAGTCGCCGATCGGACAATCTGTATAGGTCCGAACCTACCTCGACCCCCCCGACTGCTACTATCGGTTTGAGATGGCGATCCGTGTTAAAGACATGATGGGGTACTTATGACCGTAGATTAGGATTTCATCGACCATTGAGAATTGATTTGGTGAAATTCAAATTTCCCCCTCACTTCCGCCAAAAAGTTTTGCCAAAAATTCAAAATTTACGATTCTAGTGACCGTTAAACGGTCCCTAATGTTAAATTAGGGACCGCTTAACGGTCCCTACTAATATTCATACTTAAAAATCGATTTTTTTTGATTGATGTTGTTGTGTTTGTGATTGTAAGCAACCAAACTCATTGTACTATGTAAATTGAAGTAATAAATGATTGCAACACCAACCTTATAGTAGATTAGTTGTGAAATAATAGATTAATTGAGATCGATCGAGTTATTAACGTTCAAGATATATTTCACAAATGTACAACTAATTAATTATCATTAGTTAGTTGTAATTGTTATCCGTGTTTATGATTTACTTCACAAACGTTAGCATAGATACGATTATGAGGCATAATCATTAGATCAAGTATTCATTAATTATACGTATATATGTAGATCGAATTAATTTGTCATTATGTCATTCGTCGTACAAAACAGTAGGAGAATCTTCAAAGCGGCCCGTTCTCCTTGTATAATGTTTGGATATACAATGTGTCGTTGTAATTATTGTTATTTTAACTATTCCAATGATTATTATGAACTAAACATACAACGCGGCACCACGAACCATTGAAAAATTCACAATTTTGATGTATGAATATTAGAAGGGACTTCCAAGCGGTCACTAAATTAACAATAGGGACTACCAAGCGGTCCATAATTTGACAATAAAGACCGTTTGGCAGTCCCTATTGTAAAATTAGGGACTATTTGGCAGTCCCTACTAATATTCATACTTTAAAATCGATTTTTTTTATTGATGTTGGTGTGTTTGTGATTTTTTCGTTAATCTAATCTCTAATCTATTGCTAATCTATTTCTAATCTATTTCTATTTTTTTTTCCTTAATCTAATTTCTAATCTATTTCTAATTTCACAATTCCACAATAATCTATTTCTAATCTATTTCTAATTTCACAATTTAACAATAATCTATTTCTAATCTATTTCTAATTTCACAATTTCACAATAATATATTTCTAATCTATTTCTAATTTCACAATAATCTATTTCTATTTCTATTTCAAATCTAACAACAAATCTAACAATCATAAAACAAATCTAACAATCTAACAATACCAATTTTAGGATTTAAATTAAAATATTAGTAAAACACAAAAAAAAAGAAAAAACTAATCTAATTTAACATTACCGGCGGTGAGAGGCGGAAATGGGCAAAGCATGCGGCGCAAGGAGGTGTTCCGAACGACGGAGTCGTCGGAGCAAGGAAGATTTGAGGCGGAGCTTAAAAATACCGACAATTTTTGGAGGGGAAAAGGATGTTATGAGTTAGGGACCGTTTTTTGGTCGCAAATTGAGCTCGACGGTCGCTAATGGCTGAAATCGGCTGAAATCGCGCATAAGGGTCGCTGATTTGGGGAAGAAGATGAGGAAATAAAAAAAAGATTTTTTTTTATTTATACACCTAAATCAGCGACCGCTTAACGGTCGCTGATTTGTTTAGGGCCGAATTAGGGTAAATTCGGCCCTAAAATTGGCCCACATTTTGGCCCAACTGGGGCCAAAATGTGTGGCCCAGTAATTTTTAAATTAGTAGCGACTGCTAAGCTGTCGCTGATTGTCCATTAGGACAATAGCGACTGCTTAGCAGTCGCAAATTTTTACAGTGACTGCTTAGCAGTCGTTGTTGCTGTTAGCGTCTGCTAAGCAGTCGATGTTGTCTTCAGCAGTCGCTGAAGACAAGCGACTGCTTGGTAGTCGCTAATGGGCGGTTCCTAATGACCGCCCATTCTTGTAGTGCTTGGACTCGAAGACCAGTATATAAAACTAATAAATGATATGAATTTGGAACGTGATTCAAGTTTTACGAGACAATAAAGACTTTTAAATTTGTCAAAATAAGGAAGACAAAATTGCCTCTCAATAATCATATAAGTCGGGATATTACTAAAAAGCGAATGCATCAAATAAAAATTAGTGAAATACACATCGCATAATATAGCACAATTATACAATTATATTTATTTTGGTCTTATTTCATGTGAGTTGCAATATATCGAGAAAACAGTACAAGGAGGCCTAAAACATCCAAAATATACTAGCCTATTACATAGAATGGACCAGCTTTGTCTGGAACACCTAATACACATTAACTAGCCGAGAACGACTAAGATAGTCTCGAGCTGCCATAACTGTAGACGGTCAAACGGGATAGATTCGATACTCCTGGAACTCTCAAATTGGGGAACAATCGAACCGGACTCAGTTCGATGCTGATAACTCTCGGACCGAACTGAAATGATACTTAACAATTGAACTTGCTCCTAAAACCGTTGAACTGGAAAACAGTCATAGAGTCAAAAAATGGGGTTCGATTGATATGGGTTGGTGAACAATAATTAATGCGTGTCATGAATATCGGGGAATGGGGTATATATAGACCTAGTTCGTGGGACTCCCTCTGCGTACGGGCAATAATAATCGAACGAGGACGTTCGTTTGTCGTGAAAATAGTTGAACCAACTCGGTCTGACTCTCATTTTTGGGCCTTTATTGGGGGCAGGCTGACCCAGTTCATTTCTGGGCCACCTAAAATACCCCCACCATATAGTTCCCATAATTAGGGAGTCGGTTTAGATTCAAGAGCGGGTGCCAACTTCTATAAAATTGTCTGGCTTCAAAATATGCCCCCATTTGGGAGCCGTGATCCGGAGGATCGGTTGCCAAATAAGTATTATGTGTCTTCAAAGTATGTCCCCCTATTTGGGAGCCGTGATCTGGAGGATCGGTTGCCAAATAACTATTATGTGGCTTCAAAATATACCTGCCATTTGAGAGCCATGATCCAGAGGATCGGTTGCTAAATAAATATTATGTGGCTTCAATATCCCTCCCACTTGGGAGCCGTGATCCGGAGGATCGACTGTACCTGTATTAATTATATTTATATTCATGGACAGTCGAATGGACATAGATTCGACTATTATGGCGATTATCAAATCGGGGCTGATTCGACCATTATGATTGCAATTGTTTAGCGTAGTATTAAAATAAGTGTCGAACCTACGACGTTTGATGCTTTATGGAAACTATCAAATTGGTCCTGATTCAATAGTTATCGTCTGTGTTGAATTCAGTGTGATTCGACTGTCCTCAGAGTGTCGAACGCTTTATGATTCAATAGTTGCGTTCATGGTCCATGTGGGACAAATAATCTCTATATATCAGTGTATGGAGGGAAAAGAGCTCATTGGCAACTATGTACAATTTTACATGCTTTGGTGAGAAGTGTCGAACTGGACATGTTTGATACTCTTTCCTATCTTACAGACCGTTCGGTCGTTTACTTATAATATTTTTTTGCAGCTTATTCCTAACTATTTATTTATTGGTTGCAGTGTGGTTTATCATCAAGTAGGTGTGCTCGGCAACGTAGTTTATTTATTTATTGGTTGCATGTTGTAGAGATTAGCGGACCTAGTATAGTCAACTTTTTTTTTTAGTTTTAGTTCTTTAAGTAAGATGTTAGACCAGATTTTGAGTGCTGATGTTGATCTCGGAAGTGACTGGAGTAGCTCCTCCAGCATCGAGTCGAGTAGTTCGGTGAGTGCTCTTAATGCAGAGGGTTTAGATATTAATATGTCAGGGGAAGGTTCTCCGGACCGAGGTGATGACGAAGACGGGGGAAATAACTCGGGAGGGGACCAACGTCCTGACATCCAGCAAGGGTTGGGTGGTGAGCTTTTGCTTGACGTTGTCGACAGTCGGTCTAAAAGTGAGTAACACGGAACCGAGGAGAAGGATGCTGGTGATTCCGATGACGATGCGGAGCCTATCGACATGGAGTATACAAACTATGTCCTTCACTTGTAGCATAGCCAAGCCTATTTGCGGATGACGTTCCATATAGGTAAGAATTATAAAATTAAGATTCCGATGGGAGAGCATAGGGTCCACACCGCAGCCCCGGGATTCCTTACGGTATTTGTGGACTAATTCATCAACGACTTGCGATTTCCCATCCCCTCTGAAGTCATGAACATATCCCGAACCATAGGTTTGGTCCCTAACCAACTTATGCCAAATTAAATCAGGCATATTATGGGCTTCTTACCCGTGATAAAAGGGTTGGGCGTACCTTATGGTCCCTACGAATTATGGGCTTTGTTTGAAGTAGGACGCAAGGGGAAGGGGTTTTATCACATGAAAGCACTTAAGAAGCATACATTTTTGAATAGGGAGTGCACGGGGTACACAAAGAACTGGAATAAAAGGTATTCTATATCCAGGAAAGTTGGAATAAGGATTTTTCTCATTTAAAGAGGGAGTGGGTGGAGATACCGAAGATTCTAATTCCCCGTGGGGTGGGGGGTCGAAGGTGGGGAAACACCTTCAGGGCCAATCTCGTGACCAATCATCAATTTAACATTAAATATTTGGTTACTAATGAGAGTCAGTCTCAGGAAGGGTTGTCCCCGGTTCTATATACAGGGACCCATACTATTGGTATTCATTTACTTTACCTTATTTAGGTTTTTGGTTTTGCGAGTCGTCGAAAGTGTTACTGATGTATGCTATTTGATCTTTGCAGAATCATTCATTATGAGTCCCCATGCCCGCAGGAATCAGGTTCTAGATGCGGAGGCCGGTGCGCACCAATTAGCGATGTCTACTGCTATTCCCCCGCCTAAGAAGAGGAAAACTAAAGTGAAAAACATGGGTAGAAACCCGCAAGCATCGACTGGGGTATCTGCTCGAGCCAACTCACCATTTGACCCGTTCAAGGCCCCTAATAAAGGGGATCTTGAGTTTTCGCCCCCTCTTGTCGGTGACGATACCTCTGTGGGTCTTGATGTCCCCGTCGCTGATGATGCTCGGGGTATAGACTAGGTCTCATACTAGCAGCAGCCGTGGCCCCCGGAGTGCATCAAGTCGGGGATATTCCAGCTGGCGGCTCGATCCCCCCTCTCGCGGAGAACTTTGGAGTAGATGCAACGAGAGTTCCTCAAGTTCGTATCGGTGGGGTCGCGCAATACAAAGAGGAGGCGATAAATACATTGAGGGTGTTGTTTCCTGGCTTAGCTACGCGGTTCCCTACGTCCGCCGATAAGCGGGCACAGTTGGAGAGGCTTGTGCTCATCTTTGTTAGTACAGTACATAGATCTCTTCTTCTAGTTTTCCGGTATGCCATTAAGTTTCAATGCCTCTACCTGACATATTTGACCTCTTTGAGCAAGGCGGAGTTGTTAATGTGATGGCCCATGGCCTAGAGCGTGCACACGAGGAGAGATTGGATGGCACTGAACGTTTGAGAGAGGATTTTCAGGATAGCAACCTTGAGGTGCATAAATCTGCATTGCATGAAAAGGACAAATCCCTCCAGCTCGCCAGAGACTCTTTTGCGAGAGCTAGTTCCGACTGCGAAGTTGTGAAGGTTGCCCAAGAGAAGACTCGAAAGTTGCAAGAGGAGGTGCACAAGTTGAGAGGGAAGAAGACCGCGTTGGAGACATGCGTTGGGGAGCTCAAAGAACAACTCGCGGTAGAGAAGGAGAAAACAGCGCATGCAAAAGTACTAAGATACTCCCGTGGCCTAAATGAGGTTTGCACGAGTATTGTTGTCGCGTTTTATATTGTGTGATTTTCCTTAGTTGCTTACCCTCGTTTGGTGTGTGCAACCCCTTACTCAAGCGCAATGGCTAGCCATAGCTGAAGAATTCCTGCAGCGTAACACTTTATGGGACATCAGTCTCCGCCGTGGCATAGAGGATGCAACAAAGGTGCAGGTGCTGACGGTGCGTCTGATTCACATCACGCGTTATTTGCATGGCGGTTTTGAGCCAACTGCCTAAGTTTAGCGTTGGGCCCTGACCTAAAGCCCTTGCCCGTGGTTGCCAACAACGAAGCTACTACTCAGTACGAGTTCGCGAGCTTGCTGGATAAAGGGGAATTGGTTACCCTTTATATATCGCCGCCTCTTCCATTGTCCGCTCCATATCCCCCATCTGAAGATGATAAGGATGATGCCGAGACCTGAGTGTTTTGGTTAATTTTTTATTTGCATGAACAATCTCGTATTTTGATGTTGGGAGTCTTGTCGCCCCCTTTTTCTTTATTATGTATATTTTTATTTTCATTTGCTTTCGTTGTTTAAAATCATTACTCTCGAACCTCATGCGTGGGCGTGCGTGGGGCTAGTTTTCCTTTTGCATCCCATGTATTAGCCTCATGGGCTCGTTTTTCAATACATCTTTCTTGTTTATTATTGTGTTGCGTATTCGTGTGTGCTAGCATTTATTCTTTACTTGTACTTTTCGAATTGTGGTAACTGAGTTTGTTGACTCAGATATCGCTCTTTTATGATTCTGTGAAATTGTTGATGGCTCTTTTGGCTGTGGTCGGTGCACGACTTGATCGGATTAAGCATATGTTAGCATGCATTTGCACTGTACGGGTGAAGCACTCATTAGTGTTTCGAGATTTGTAGGTTTTCACTTGCTTCGAGTTGGCGAAGTGTCTATCTCTTGCGTTCTTAGAGGTTTTAGGTTTGCACTTTCCTTATTTTGGCGAAGTGCCTTCTATTTTGTTCTTCGAGATTTTAGGTTTGCACTTTCATTTTTTTGGAAAAGTGTCCACCGTTCTTCGAGATTTTAGGTTTGCACTTGCCTTGTTTTGGCGATGTGTCCATCTCTTGGATGCCGGTTCCGCTCCGGGTTGAGTTTTAGCTCTTTAGTACCTGTCATGTTATCCCTATTGGGGATCACAGCAATAGGTAAACAACACATGACTATATTTCATGAAACAGTCTAGGCTGGGATCGCCCGTCTTGTGACCGCTCGGGTCTTAGGGTTGCATGACCGTTGCTGTGTGTACCTGCTAGGACAATCTTTTGAGTATCGCGATAATAAACAAGCAATATATTTCAATGGATATTATATTGCAATCCGAGCTTGAGTAGCCTATCTTGTGGCCGCTCGGGTCTCGGGTTCTTATAACCCTCATCGCGTGTACCTGTTATGATGCCCCCCTTTTCGAGCATCATGATAAAGGAAACATAAGCCTCTACAAAGATAGGTGTCTAATAAAAGACAGGGTTGAGCCTAGCGCATTGGGAGGTTGCCTATGTTTTCCGAGTGGTTCCCCGGGACTCTAGCCTCCGTAGTTCCTGTTATAAGTTTTACATGCCAACCCCTAAAACACGAGGCAATTTAGAGGAAGAATACACATTGTTCGAATGTACTTGAAATGAAATAACTTGAAAAAATAGTAAAAACTGGGTCAGTTGATCACTTCCATCTCTGCCTCAATGCAGCCACTGCCTCCTCCTCTTCAAGAAGCGACAATTTGAGTGATGCTACATAGCAGAGCCATCCCAGTCTGTGATCGCCAATCACCTCGCCCGTTCCTGCTATGGTCAGAAACTTCATCATCTGGTGGTGAGTCAACGACACTACTCTAAAAGCATTGAACACTGGTCGCCCCAAGATTGAATTATAAAGGAATGGCAAGTCCACGATCACATAGTCTGTGAGCATGGTCTTTCTTTGTGGTGAAGTCTCGAGCGAGGTCGGAAGAGTGACTATTCCGCGCGGGATCACCTCTATTCCACCAAAACCGCGTAGTGGGGTCCTTACTATTTCCACCTTGCCATCACCTAGTGCCATTTGTTGCCAAGTAGAGGCGAAGAGCAAGTTGACTGAGCTTCAATTATCTATTAAGACTTTCACAACACCAAAGTCAGCAATGTCGACCGTAACTACCAAGGGGCAATCCAGCTTACCAGCCTCAATAGCCTGAAGACTTAATTTCATCAAATTTACTTTCGAGAATGTGATCTCTTCTGGAGCCATCTCCTCGATCCTGAGTAATTCCACAAAGCCAATATAGCGATCTGCATCAATCTCCCTCGTCATACTCTTTCGTCCTTTGACCGAGTCGGCACTGACTGGACCTCCCGAGATCATGTGTATTATGCCCTTCCTGGGTGGTTGTCCATTAGCTGCGGATAGTCCATAATCTACGGGTCATACGTTACCTTGTGTTTATCTTTCTGGGGACACCGTGACCTATCCAGGTTGGCTTTGTCCTCCTTATCTTCCAAGATTCTCACATATTTGGCAAGTTTCCCATTCTTAATTAATAGCTCTATCTCATTTTATAAGTCTTTGTACTCCTATGTAATGTGTCCATTTTGCTTGTGATATTTACAATAACGGGTTGAAAGCCTCTTTGCGGGGGAATCTTTCAATTTCCTGGGCTCCTTCAGCCATGCAGTGAAAACAACCCGTCCAGGTAGAAGATATGCTCTTGTGGATCTTGCTATCTATCATATGTTTTTATTTGTGGTATCTTCTCGCCGTGTCCTAATACCTCAGCCTCTATCTCGGCACTGAATAGTCCTTCCCAATAGTGCCATCCTATTCTCAACCTTGTTTTTCTTCTTATTCAGTCTCTTCAATCTTCTCGTGATCTCAGCTCGCTCCACTCTAAAGTCACCGGCATTACCTCGACTGGGCCTTACGTCTTGCTGCGTCAAGGGGCCTTCTAGATTGCACCTCGACCTATTCTGACCTTGCTCTCTGACCCTCCATCTGTTGCCTATCTCTGACCTCATCAGCGGGGCGTCTAGTAGCTGATCCCTACTCTCGTGGAACCCCATTGTGGCCCTCAACTGGCAGTGGTACCTGAGGTTGAGGAGCGGGAAAGGCCGCGACAACTGCCATGCGAATAATCTCCATGATCTCATCCTTGAAAGTAGCCGACAGTCTAGCAGTGGCAGCTGCCGCCGCTTTGTTCGGCGCCGGCTGTTCCTTTGTCGCCTACATCAGTTGATCTTGTTGGATAGGTGGAGGAATCCTTTCGGTTGGAGGAGATGGCGCCCTCGCCCTCGGGGCCAACCGCAGTCCTGCCAGCCGGTGCATCTCAGAAGTAGTACTCTCTGCAACTCTGCTCTATGACTGAGTTACCCTAAACATCTTACCTATGCTACCGTGCTCGTGGAGTTCCCACACACGGCGCCAATACTTTGGTCTTATTTCATATGAGTTACAATACACCGAGAAAACAATACAAGTGGGCTTGAAACAACCAAAATATACTAGCCTATTACAAAGAATGGACCAGCTTTGTCCAGAACACCTAATACACATGAACTACCTTAGATTGACTAAGATAACCTCGAGCGAACATAATTGCAGACGCTCGAACGGGATAGAATCGATGCTCCTGGAACTCTCGAACTGGGGAACAATCGAACCGGACTCGATTCGATGCTGATACTCCTGAACGAAACTAGAATGATACTTAAAAATTGAACTTGCTCTTAGAACCGTCAAACATGAAAATACTCGACCAATCGAACAATGGGGTTCGATTGATATGGGTCGGTGAACTATAATTAATGAATGGCGTGAATATCGCAGAACGAGATATATATAGACCCCGCTCCTTGAGACCCGCTCCGCGTACACGCAATATCAATCGAACGGGGACGTTTGATTGTCCTGAAAACAATCGAACCAGCTAGGCCTTTAATGAGGCAGGCCGATCCACTTCATTTTTGGGCCACCTAAAATACTCGACCAATATTAATTAAGTCATTTTTAACAATTCAGTTTGACCTGCAAGTACAGCGATAGAGAAGGGCGGAAAATGATTGTAAAGCCGCAAACAAATCGATTTATTTGACTTATATACAATGTGCTTTAAATATATATATATATATATATATATATATATATATATATTGCTTGAGTTTTAAATACTTACGTTTGAATATATTCCTCATTTCCAATTGCTATATCACACCATCTGCTAGATCTATAATTTTGTACACTTGCGTCATAATAACTATCTTTCAAATGGCCCAGGTATTATATAAACGGAAGATTCAAAGTTTACTATATAAATTATAATGGCCTTTATGAAGATTAATTTCACTCCAAATAAAAGGTTTTCACACACCACGAACAATAATATAAATAATAAAAAGACCGGCAATTTCATTTAAACACCACTCAATTTTAATCCTCCGCCTCCAATTCTCCCGCCTTTTTCATACCTTTGTCACAATTCACAAACTTACTAGCAAAGAATATGAAGTACAAAAAGTTAACAAACCCCAAACAGGCAATAATGTAGTAGTAATAATCCAACCTATTTTTGTTCAAATCATGCCCCCCAATCCATGGTGTTCCCCCCCTTCTTCTTGTAATAATGTGAATCATATTAACAATAAAAGAGCTTAAGTAACTCCCAATGGATAGGCTAAGGAAAAAAATCGCCCCCGCAACGCTCCTCATGCTTTCGGGCAATTGTATCGTAAAGAACTCCATCAAGGCAACTGCAGCAAAGGCTTCAGTCAGGCCAGAAAGCACGAACTGAGGAACGAGCATCAAAACGTGGAGAGGCGAGATGAACGAGCTCTGCCTTAAAGCCAACGATTTTCGTTTCATCTCGACTAATCCTGCGACCACCATACATAAAATCGAAATGGCAATCCCCGTTTGGATTCTTTGCTTCATTGTCAACTTCGAGTCCTTTTTCAAGATCTTCTTAACGTTGGGAACGTATATTTGTTCGTAGATGAAAATCCAAATTGAAAGGGCGATCATCGACGTTATCCCCATCCAAGCAGGGGGGATAATGAAATTATTTTTCCCAATCGATCTAACCATCTGGATCGATTGAAGTATCCCGAACGTGGATTGTTGATCCATCACCACGAAACACCCGATCCCCGATATCCAAACGGGCAAAATACCGCACAAACTTTTTAAATCCTCCACTTGCCTCAAACTACACAATCTCCAACCATTCCTTGGCCTTCCCTCCGCGTCTAAATGATCTGTATTGTTAATAATCACCGCGGCTTTCTCGAAGCACTTGAACCTGTTTTTCTCCTCGCTACTAGAAGTTTTCTCCCGATCATCGGGATCGTAGAAAGAGTACTCTTCCCCTGATTTCAAATCAATCTTTCTTTTCCTAACCGCTGCGGTTACCACTTTCGCCATATCCACAAACACGCTACCCTCGGGCTTTATATACACGTAAGTGTGTCGTCCAATCAAGAATATTGTGATGGAAATTGCGAGACAAGCCGTGGGGATGGCAAACCCGATGATCCAGCTGATGTTGGTTTGCACGTAAACGACTCCGGTTAAGGAAATCACGAGGGCGATGGTAAACGAAAAGTACCACCAATTGAAGAAGCTCTCGAGCTGGGATCGTCCTTTCGGTGTTTTCGTATTGAATTGATCTGCGCCAAAGGCGATGTTGCAAGGGCGAATGCCGCCCGCGCCGATTGAGATGAGGCCGAGGGAGGTGAAGAGAAATGCGAGCTGCCATTTGTGGGGCTGTGTGCAGTGTGATTGCTCGTTGGGGCAATGTAGAGGCCTTAATTGAGATACGGCTGCAGTTACAGTCATAGATCCTATACCCTGATCAAAATGGAAAACAAGATTAACTGAAAATACTAAATATCGCATTTGTGCTAAAATTTTCTAGTCCACTGTGATTTAACGTTCTAAATTCTTTCAAACTACTTAGATTTTTGGGACTTGTTTGAATCGTTAATTAGAAAAGTATTTACGAAAGTAGTCATTAGTACAAAGCTTGTTTTTATTGAGCTTTTAAAGTATAAACTATTTTAACCACTTTAATAAACAAACACGAAAAGTTCAAATAACACACTTTATTTGATATACAAATTCGAAAATTATTTTTACTCTTATTAGCTCCAGTATGTTTTGGCCGATCAAAAGCACAACTTGACTTTCAATGATCATAGGTAATGGTAAAAAATGGAAAAACAAGGATAACGTAAGTGTTTTTTTCAATTTACTTTTAGCTCATGATTTTAACTATTTATTAACATTAGATAATAATCAAATTAGAAATAAGGAAAATCCTAAGATTGAAATTATGATTATAGTATGATAGACAGCATACCACGAGGGAGAAAATAGTGCCAAAGAGGAGAGTAAGAAACCGTCCTAAATACACATCAGAAACAATAGCGCCACCAATCGACGAGATATTAGTAGTACCATTCCATATTTGAACCGTATTCACCAAAAATACACCACTCAAATTGTACTTTGCACGAAGATACACCGTCAAGTTGGCCACCAAGCTCATCGATGCAAGTTTCTCGAATGACTCATTGGCTTTAAATAATAGCACGCATCAGAAAGGGAAAATCAAAGATATCCATGCATGCAATTACATATAAATTATTTTTTGAAAACAATTGGAGTATTAATGGAGATTTTGAAATGTATTAGTATTATTACCAAGAATGTACTTGATTGCCCTCCATCCACCGGGCATGTTGGATTGAGTTTGAGAAGGAAGAATAGGGGCATTTTGAGTAGAGGGAGGTTGGCCCCCGAGTTCCATTTCAATGTCTAAAGATTTCAGATTCTTCTTTTGTTTCACATATAAGAAGGACGATGAGATGGTAAAAGAGATAAAAGCTGGGGAAGCTAGTTTGAAATGGTAAAAAGGGACTTGTTAAAATACATGTACCTCGGAAAGTTAGTTAGGAAATGTCAAATGTTAAATTCTCTTTCATGTTGGCTGTCTAATATTTTTTATTGAAGTTCACACATTGTGCATGTATCCACAAATCGTGAAGATATTAATAGTACATCTTTTCTTTTTTTGGGGACAGATATTAGTAGTACATGTTGTAAAGTGGACCCTACTCGATAGAGCGGAAAATACGACAATAATTGAAAAGACGGAAAAATACGATACACAGATTTTACGTGGAAAATCCCAAATTAATTTAGGGTGAAAAACCACGGGCAAGGTAGAAGAACTTCACTATGAGTGTAAAATAGGAATTACAACTCTCCGACTTTTACCGTAGTAAAGTCGCACAAATTCTCTATTTTTACCTCACACTAACAATTCACTAAACTACTCTTTATATATTAATTATACTTAAATATACAAGAGAAGGAATTGTATTTGTTTTTGGGATTGAATTCATTCCAAATGGAGGCTGCTATTTATAGCAGATGATATGCCGCAGGAAGAAGGATACAAAGTGTTGCACCCTTATTAAAAAATGGCCGCCCAACACCATCATAATGCTGCACCATTTAATGCTCCGCTATAGAAGTGGAGACTTTTCCACCGTCCCAATAATCTCCCACTTGAAGATTTGATTAGGGACTAATCAGATCTTCACACCATTCTTTCTACCTTGCCCTTTATGTTGCTTACGTTTTCACCAGACCACACGAGGACCGACACTGAACAAACTTGTCAGCATTAACACTTTTCGTCAAGAAATCAACTATGTTATCTTTAGTGTGAATCTTCTGCATATCTACAGTACCCTCCTCGACTTTCTCACGAACAAAGTGATACTGGACCCGAATATGCTTTGTCTTGGAATGAAACGCTGGATTCCTTGCAAGATGCAACGCACTCTGACTGTCACAGAATAGAGAAATACTCTCTAGTTTGTGCCCGAGTTCCTCCAGAACCATTTTCAACCAAATCGCCTCTTTAATGGCCTGCGTAGCTGCCACGTATTCAGCCTCCGTTGTTGATGTCGCAACAACTGACTGTAACTTCGAAACCCAACTCACTACACCTCCAGCAAGAGTAAACACATATCCTATCGTGGACTTGCTTTTGTCAAGATCACCTGCATAGTCAGAATCAACATAGCCCTTGACTGTAAAACCCGATCCTCCATAACATAATGCAACATCTGGGGTTCCTTGAATGTATCTCAGAACTCTCTTTACTGTATTCCAATGCTCTCTTCCCAGATTCACCATGTATCGACTAACCACTCCCACTGCATGTGCAATGTCTGGTCTAGTACAGATCATAACAAACATTAAGCTTCCCACTGCTGATGCATACGGTACTCGAGACATCTCTTTCCTCTCTTCTTCACTGCTAGGACACATACTTGAGGATAACTTGAAATTAACAGGAAGAGGGGTAGAGATTGGCTTACAATTCTGCATACTGAACCGCCGCAAAATCTTCAACAGATAGTTCCTCTGAGAAAGCCAAATCTTCCTGCAATTTCTGTCTCGGTGGATTTGCATCCCTAGAATCTTGTTTGCTGGTCCTAAGTCCTTCATTTCAAATTCCCTAGCCAGTTCATCCTTTAATTCTTCAATACGAGCTTTGTTGGGGCCTGAAACCAACATGTCATCAACATACAACAGTAAAATAACAAAGTCATCACCAGATCTCTTGAAATATGCACAAGGATCTGCATTCAGTCTGTTGTATCCAAGGCTCATTATGAATGAATCAAATCTTTTGTACCAACACCTCGGTGCCTGTTTGAGACCGACAAAGATTTGGTCAACCTGCAAACCAAGTTCTTTTTTCCTTCTTCAATAAATCCTTCCGGTTGGAGCATATAAATCGCTTCTTCAAGATCACCATGAAGAAAAGCCATCTTTACATCTAACTGTTCAAGATGTAAACCAAATGTAGCACACATCGCCAGAACCACCCGCACAGTTGTCATTCGGACCACCGGAGAAAATGTTTCGTTGAAATCAATCCCCTCCTTCTGAGCATATCCTTTCACCACCAATCTTGCACGATACCTCTCCACTTGGTCATCACTGTTACGTTTGATTTTGTACACCCATTTGTTACCAATGGGTTTCCTCCCTTGTGGTAGAGACACAAGTTCCCATGTCTTATTCTTATGGAGTGCTTCGATTTCCTCCTGCATTGCTGCCATCCACTGAGCTACATCTGAACTGCTCATTGCTTCTTGGAGAGTTGATGGCTCCCCGTCCTAAGTTAAAAGACAATATGCAACATTGTTCTCCATAGAATAGTCTGAGTGCCAGCCTGGTGGTCTTCTGACACGTGTCGATCGACGTATCCCCGAGACTCCAGACTCCATTGTCTCCTCAGGTTCATGCTCTGGTTCGGAAGGACCCTCCTGCTCAGCTTCCTTCTCGACTACTACTGTCGTAGTTCCTGGATCTTCCCCTGTACTGCTATCATTTCCTTTCTTATCTTTCGTGAAGATAACATCCATGCTTACAACAATCTTGTGGGCAGTGGGGTCCCACAAGCGATACCCCTTCACTCCTTTAGCATACCCTAAGAACAAACACTTCCTGGATTTTTGGTCCAGCTTCGTTTTCTCTTGAGTATTAAACATAACATAAGCGGGACTCCCAAATACATGGAGATTAGAATAATCAACTGGTTTACCTGTCCACACCTCCATTGGTGTTTTCTGCCCCAGTGCTGTTGACAGAGATCGGTTCACCACATAACAGGCTGTATTGATTGCTTCTGCCCAGAACGGCTTTTCTAAGCTTGCAGCCTGTATCATGGCTCTTGTTTTATCCAACAAGGTCATGTTCATCCGCTCTGCCACCCCATTCTGTTGCGGAATGTATGCCGTAGTAAACTGCCTCTTAATCCCAACATCTTTACATAAGTCTTCAAATTCCTTGCCAGTATATTCCCCTCCATTGTCAGATCTAAGGCACTTGATCTTTTTCCCAGATTCAACTTCCACCAGCGCTTTGTACGTCTTGAACATCGAGAACACCTCGGCCTTAATCTTGATCATGTACACCCAACATCTCCTGGAATAATCATCTATAAAAGACACAAAATACTTTGCACCTCCCATGGATAGTACTGGTGCTTGCCACACGTCAGAGTGAATCAATTCTAGAATGACTTTACTTCTAGAATCTGAACTAAGAAACTTTATACGATGTTGCTTGCCAACAACACAATGATCACAAAAAGGTAAAGATACCTTTTTGAGGCCCAGAAGTAGTTTCTTCTCTGCAAGAAACTTCATGCCTTGTTCCGACATATGCCCGAGCCGCTGATGCCAAATCATTGATGATTTCTCAATCGACTCAGATGAAGCCACTGACGCTTCTCCCACTTGCAGAGCCCTCCCCTGTACCATGTATAAGTTTCCGGCAATTTTGTCCGCCTTCATCATTACAAGCGCACCCCTTTTAACTTTCATGATCTTGTTTTGCGACCCAATATCACAACCAAGATCATCGAGTTGTCCATAAGACAACAAATTCTTGCATAGTCCCTCCACGTGTCGGACATCTCGAATGGTCTGAACAATCCCGTCATGCATCTCCAGCTTGATCGTACCAACGGCAACAACTTTCAAAGGTTCATTTTTACAGCTATACACAGATCCTCCAGCGATCGGTGTATACTCATGAAACCACTCCCTCCGGGGAGTCATATGAAAACTGGCTCCTGAATCAATAAGCCATACATCATCGAAGCCACGCATACCTCGAATAGTTGTTGCTGCTTCACAGCATAGTACATCACCATCATCTGAAGTGCTAGCAACGTTCCCCTGAGGATTAGAACTCTTCTGGTTTGAATCCTTAAGATTTCAACAGTCTTTCTTCAAGTGACCTTTCTTGCCACAGTGCCAACAACTGCCCTTGGTCTTTGACTTGGATCTCCCCTGTTTCTTACTCCCACTTGCACCGCGCTCCGTTGTTCTCCCTCTTGTCACCGACAAGGCACCTGCTTGTTGCGAACTTGCCTCCCTGTCTTCTCTGTTTTTGCGCCGACTCTCTTCTTCCAGAATAGCGGCTGCAATTTCGTCGAAGACCAAATAATCCGTGAGGACATTATTTGTTAAGTTGATGACAAGCTGGTCATATGAATCGGGCAGACTTTGCATCAGAATTTCAGCACGTTCAACCACTTCTATTTTATGACTCAACGACGTCAATTGAGAAAATAGAGTATTTAGAACATTGAGGTGCTCAGTTACCGGGGTAGGTTCCGCCATCCTCAGTGTGTACAATTTCCGTTTAAGGAAAATTTGTTGTGTAGGGACTTTGCCTCATACAGCTTTTTGAGATGGTCCCATATCTCCTTAGCTGTCCTCTTCTCCTCAACGCTTGACAATACGCCATCACCTAATGCCAGGTGAATATTTGCGATAGCGTTGCCGTCCATTTCGTTCCACTTCGTATCATCTGTGATTTCCACCGGCCTGTCGCCGATCGCTGCGAGACACCCATCTTTCCGCAAGATGGCTTTGATCTTCAGCTTCCACAACGAGAAATTACTCCCATTGAATTTTTCGATCTCGAATTTCGCTGTCATTGCTTCTATCACGTACCACCGTCACTGAAAAATAATTTCAGCACGACACCCACAGATATCACCGAGACCCCGGATATGAACCAAGGCTCTGATACCACTTGTTGTAAAGTGGACCCTACTCGATAGAGCGAAAAACACGTCAATAATTGAAAAGACGGAAAAATACGACACACAGATTTTACGTGGAAAACCCCAAATTAATTTAGGGTGAAAAACCACAGACAAGGTAGAAGAACTTCACTATGAGTGTAAAATAGGAATTACAACTCTCCGACTTTTACCGTAGTAAAGTCGCACAAATTCTCTATTTTTACCTCACACTAACAATTCACTAAACCACTCTTTATATATTAATTATACTTAAATATACAAGAGAAGGAATTGTATTTGTTTTTGGGATTGAATTCATTCCAAATGGAGGCTGCTATTTATAGCAGATGATATGCCGCAGGAAGAAGGATACAAAGTGTTGCACCCTTATTAAAAAATGGCCGCCCAGCACCATCATAATGCTGCACCATTTAATGCTCCACTATAGAAGTGGAGACTTTTCCACCTTTCCAACGGGACATTTTTTTTTTTGATAGATAAACAAAAATAGGCTGTTAAACACAGACCTAAGTAATCAATACATCACAAAGAGGGAAGCCTCCATCGCAAAAAATATTGGATGGGAGAACTTCGGGGGGGATGGGACCGAAATAAAAGGCAGACGATGCCCAACGGGCTAAGTTATGAGCTGCCTTATTACAATTACGGTGAACAAAAGTAAATCTCCATGAAGGGTGGAGGCTCCAAAATTTGCGAATATCTCCAATCAAGGCTGCGACAGTCCAATCTGGTGTGAGTATCGGATTGTTAAGGAGTGTAACTGCATGTAGGCAATCGGATTCGATACAAACTTTAAAGATCCGGAGAGTGTTAGCCCAGAAACATGCTTGCCTAATTGCAAAGACTTCAGCAACCAACGAATCTTGTGTTTGTCTTCCATGAGCAAAGGAGAAAACAATGGACCCGTTGTTGTTACGACAAACACCCGCCACTGTTGCTTGCCCGTTGGTAAACGCCGCATCCACGTTGATCTTATAAATCGACTTTCGTGGGGGTCTCCACTTTTTGATGTTGCCATGGCCTGTTCTAGCTTGCTTGTTGGACAATTGGGCTTCAATGTGCTCACTTGCCTTATCTGAGATAACCTTTAGGGCCTGCAAAGAATTAAAAGGAGATCCATCAAACAAGATTTTATTTCTGCATTTCCAAATGGTGTCAACAGCACATGCATAGAAAGTAAGAATTTCTTCTCTAGCTTCACAAGATGGGAACACTAAAGACTTTTTATCAAGTAGTGATCTGATCCACTGATTGAAACCATCAAAAGGAAGCTGATCTAATTTAAGGTTCCATTTTGAAGCAAAGCAAATTGATTTGATGAGTGGATAGTCCATAAACAAGTGATCAATAGACTCCTCGGTATCATGGCAAAATTTGCATTCAAGGTCATGCACGGGAAATCTAGAGTCCAGCTTACAAGCAGTTGGGATAATATCAAGAAGAGCTTTCCACAAGAAAACTTTAAGTCTGTTATGCAGTCTAGAGGACCAAAGATTTTTCCAGATGTTGTTATCGGCAGTAAAAGAATCTGATTGGACAATCAAATTATATGCGGCTTTCGAGGAGAGGACCCCTGACGAGGAGAGGGTCCAAAAGAACTCTCCATCATGGGGAGACTCACAGAACTCAATCCTGACAATAGCTGAGCATGTATCTGGATCAAACAGCTGACTAAGTAAAACCAAGTTCCATGTGTCTCCTGAAGGAGAAACAAGATCACCAACCACTGTAATAGTAGAAGGCAGGATGCCAGATGATAACAAAGGAGATGGTATATGTCCCTCTAGTGCAGGAACCCAAGGCTGATCCCACACAAGAACTTGTGATGATGAGGAGACCTTCTGACATGCTCCACTTGTAATGATATCCCTGCATTTAAGAACATCTCTCCAGAACCAAGAAGAAGTGGCTGGAACAGGAGTAGGATCCAAAAGAGTAGAGTTAGACAAATATTTGAAAGAAATATATTTCACCCAGTTCTTATGTTTGGCAACAATAAGGTTCCAGGCTTTCTTGGCCAGCAAAGCTTTGTTAAAATCTTCCATTTTCTTGAAACCTAAACCACCCTTGCATTTTGGTAAGCACAAGTCATCCCAAGCTTTGAGAGCAAAAACATTGTTGTTATTATTAACCCCCCACCAAAATCTCATACAAAGTTGATCAATTTTAGCACAAATGGATTTAGGAATAAGGCAAGTCTGCATAATATGAACAGGTAATGACTGAACTACAGACATAATCAAGACAGCCTTACTTGCTTGGGGGAGGTTAGAATCTTTCCACCCAGAAAATTTACCAGCAACTTTAGAAATCAGATCATTGATAGCCCTTTTCTTGGATTTAGGTTTACAGAAAAACTGACCCAAATGCTTGGCCTTATGATCACACAATTTGAGATTTAGTAAACTAATCAAACTTTTAGAAAGAAAGTTATCCACATTAGAGCTAAAGTGAACAAAAGATTTAGATTTATTGATAAGTTGGGAGGACCATTCATGGAACTTTTCCAAGCACCTGTCCACATTCACAGCATCCACCAGATCTGCTCTACAAAATAAGGTCAAGTCATCAGCAAACATGATATGAGAAATACAAGGGGACTGCCTGGAAATTTTAATCCCTTTAAACAAGGAATCTGCTTCAGCTTTGTATAACATTCTGGACAACAGTTCTGTGTAGAAGAGGAAGAGTTATGGGGATAAGGGATCCCCCTGTCTCAAACCTCTAGAAGGAAGCAAGTAGCCATAAGAAGAACCATTAATAATGAAAGAAAAACTGCAGGTAGAAACACATTCTGAAATCCAAGATATGAATTTAGAGCAAACACCAAGGTTAGTCAAGATTTGAAACAATAATTTCCATTCAACTCTATCATAAGCCTTAGAGAGGTCCAATTTCAGAGCCATGACACCTTTCAAACCTTTTTTCCTAGCAATGTAGTTCATGATTTCACTAGACACTATAGAGTTATCACTCATATCTCTACCAGGCACAAAAGCTGATTGGTTAGGGCTAATGCATTTATCCAGAATCACCTTGAGTCTATTAGCAAGTAGCTTAGATATAATCTTAAGAGTTACATTACATAAACTAATAGGCCTATAGTTCTCAACCTTAGAGGCATTGTCATTTTTAGGAATCAAAGAAATTAAGCAGTGATTACAAGCTTTCAAGAGTTTACCTTCTTTGAAGAATTCCCTAACAGCCTTAACAACATCCTTCCCAGTTGTGGACCAGAAGTGTTTAAAGAAGCCTGGTGAGAATCCATTTGGACTAGGGCTCTTCATGGACTTCATATCAAACACCACCTGCTTGATTTCTTTGGGGGAGGGGGGGGTGGCACAACCTTTCATTGTCCTCTATTGTGACAACACTAGAGAAGAGGTTTTCCAGGTCTGCTGGGAAGGGGAGGGAGCCTGCATCCACAAAGTCAGTACTAAAAAGATCTTTATAATAGTCAGATACACATTGCCCAATGCCCTTCCAATCAAAAACAAAATTTCCATCATCTTTCTTTAAAAAGTGAATTCTGTTAGGCCTGAAACAAGGAAGTAAGATGAAAGAATCTGGTGTTAGAATCACCATCAGTGAGCCAATTGACTTTTGCTTTTTGTTTCCATAACATATCAATGTGGGAGAGAATAGTGTTAAGTTCTAATTTGAGTCTTCTCTCCTCAATGCAATTGACAATGGACTGATCAAGGCTCTGGAGGATGCCAATTTGGTTTTTAAGTGTCTTAGCTTTGGTTTGACAGTGACCAAAAACATCATGATTCCACACTTTGAGACTCTTTTTGGTATTAGAGATTTTATAAGAGAGCATGAATTGACTGGACCCTGGAGGGTTCACAGACCAAGCTTTATCAACTACCTCTACACAACCAGGATGAGATAACCACATAAGTTCAAAATGGAAGGGCTTTTTACCCGAGATAGAGGATGATTCAGTACATAACAAAAATAGGGGAGTGATCAGAGCCAATTGCTGGAAGGTTAGTAATGTTTACATTGGGGAATAAGAGAAACCACTCAGAATTAGCAACTCCCCTGTCAAGACGCTTACGAATATTTGCAGACCCAAAACGATGATTATTCCAAGTAAAGGTCAGGCCTTTAGCACCAATATCAGATAAGCCAACATTAAGCAATCTAGAATTAAACGAGTCAAGAGAGGGAGGGGAGAACAAACGACCACCTTGTTTTTCCGACTGAAACATGATATCATTAAAATCTCCCATAGTTACCCACGGCCCAACACACAAACTAGCAACATAGTTCATTTGATCCCAAAAAGCAGATTTAATCACATTGATAGGGGGGCAGTAAATACCAGAAAAAAACCAAGAGGAATTAAGGCCAACATTAATAGAAACAGAAATATTCCAAGACGAAGAAAAAATAATAGAGATGGGGATAGAAGAAGACCAGGCTAGCAAAATACCTCCTCCAATTCCAACAGGAGGAACAAGGTGGTGGTGGGTAAGGGATGCCCTGGTGAGAGTACGTAATATAAATTTGGTTTTTTTTGTTTTAATTTCACTGAGGAAGAGAACGTCCGGCGAAAAGTCTTTCAACAAATCCTTAAGCGCCACCACTGCCTCCGGTTTTCCAAGGCCTTGGCAGTTCCATGCAATCACTTTCATGGTTCAGAAGGTGGCTCCGGCAAGCCTGTGGTAGGTTTTTGTGGTGGTTCAAGTAGTTGCAGGGGTATTTGGGTTTCAGAGCTATCTGTTTGAGAGGATGTGATGTCACAATTGTGTGAAATGGGTGGTTTGCACGTACTTGACGATGGAGAGGGGAGAGATTTGAGACTGGGCCGAAGGAAATGGATTCTTGGCTTCCTACCCGCTCCAAAGTTGGCAGTAGGGAACTTGGGCTTAGGCAAGTTATCTTCAAACAAATCTTGAGGCCTGGATCTTTTTAAGGTAATTGGGCCGGGCTGAAGTGTAATGGGCTGGGTTATATGTTTGAGAAATAGTAAGGTTTTTAATCAAATCAAGGGAATCGAGATTTGACAGGGGGGCTGCTAAAGCTCTTACCACAGAGCTGAAGTTGGGGCTTGAGCAGGTGAAAGAGACGTAGCTGTCTTGTAAAGCAGATTCTGGGTTGGTAGATTTGGTAGTGTCAGGATCAATCTGGACCGCATGATTGATCTGGTCGACTTCGATGAGGCACGTGTCCTGGGGGGACGATTCTTGAATTGTCGACTCAGTGAGTTTGCAATCCGATTCTTCGCCGATTACTAAGTGAGTTGGCCGGATTACTCCTTTTATGGGGAGATTTTTCGGTTTTGGCACCGGAAAGCTCTCGACTCTGATCCAAGGACCGAAAGGAAGTTTTTCGGATCTGGAGTGATGTCAATCAGGTCCGAGTTGCAGTTATCCTTCTTATGTCCGAGAATACCACAAATGAAACAGAAATCCTCAAGCTTTTCGAACCGTATGTCAACTTTTAAATCTTCTCTGTAGGGTCTGGCTATTACCACCTCGTCGACTAATGGCAAGAGAGAATTAATTTGAACTTTGATTCTCAAAGCTTTACGCCACTTATAAACGTCAGAGTCAGTTGCCGGCAACTCTGCTTTCAGAAACTTACCAACCTTATTTCCGATTTCCACGGCTGTTTGAAGATTGTTAAATGACGCAGGGAGGCGAGAGACTTGTATCCAAAAATTGACCTTGAGGAGTTCAACCTCCTGCCACGCTAAGATTTCAGGCCACTCGACCAGATTGACAATATTACCGTTAAATCTCCAAAGGTTAAGGTTAAGGATTCGCACTAGATCTGCTTGGTCTCGGAAAATGAAGGCAATGGTGTTTTGTTGAAGGACGTTCGCACTTACCTCTCTTCTGCAGTTCCAAATACGAAGGAAGAAATTTTTTGCAGCAAAGGTATTAACTGGTTTATCAGAGATGATGTAGGCAATAACTGCCCAGGTAGAAGAAGGGTTGGTGATTTCCGAGTTGGGATCAGTAGAACAATCTAGCTTATTTGTGAGTTGGGTGAGTATTTTAATGGGATCATTCATTGTACCATAAGGTGGACCCAAAAAAGAAAAATAAACAAAGAAGGGACAAGCAGGACACACGACAGAAAAAACAAGAACCAAGGCACACAAAGACAAAAGAGAAAAAAAAGGGGGGACCAAGACAAAAGACCCACTACAAACCAAAGCAAAGACAGAGAAACCAAGAAAAGCTACCAAAAGAGCCAAGATCAGGCCTGAAAATCCACTCGAGAGAGAGAAAGGAAGAGCTACAGTGAGCCCAAGCAATTGCTTTTCTTTTTTCAAAAGGAGATTTCTTATAACAGTCAACTTTGTTTGAGATTTGAATAGCTAAAAACTCTTTGTTTTGTGCCGTAAATAAAATAAGGTGAATGAGGATATTATTACCATTTAGGTTCGGTAACTCGAGGGTTGGCCGTTGGCACACTGTAAGAGGTACGAAAGTTCGTTTTTTTTAGTTATTTATTGAATAAAAATTATGACTGATATTTCATTTTTCGAATAGCTAGGAACTCACGCGATTAGTGGGAGACATTTATCATATAATTTCCAATCTCCACGAATTAGTGTAATTAATTAGGCCTGCTGTTTGTTGCAAATGGTTATTCTTTGGTTAGGCACGATCTATTAACACTTAACAGTAAGCCCAAACAAGGAGAAGTCCGTCACGCAGAGCCAAAACTTTGCTAGCTTAATTTGGACTAATCAGACTACCGTACCAATTTATATATTGGGTCGTTAATTAGAACATTAATCATTTCCATGGGAAATTATTGACCTGGTCAAGAAAGGTTTGGATGTTTTAAATCTCATAATATGTTTCATTAATCATTAGCAATCACATCATTAGTCCGCCTACAATAAATAAATAGCCTTTGTACATCGGAAGTTCCTAGCTCAACAAGATTGGAATTTTGCGTGGCATTTACAGACCCGACAACGTATTCGGAGTTTTATTTGGCTGATCTTACATAACAACCTTCTAAAAGAAACTTGATCGATGATCCAACATGTAGCTTATGCCATTCGGCAACAGAGAATATCGCCCATGCCCTTTGTGATGGGGATGATTTAAGATAGACCCAAATTCAAGATTGAGACGACCCAGCAGCAAGGTCCACTGATATGAGAGCATCGAACGGGAGAGGTTCGATGCGAGTTCCGCATCGAACCACACCTGTGCGATGCTGATTCTCCTGCGTTTGGAGGGTTCCACGGGACGGGGTTTATAAATACCCCGCCCCTTGACTTTCTAGGAGAGAGAATGGACACGATACAAATTGTTACCACATCGAACGCCTGGATTTGACTTACTTTACTGTTCGATACGACTCAGTGTTCGACATTGACCACACTAATCCTAACTAAGATCGAACCAGTCCCCATTCGAGGTTCAGCAGTGTCGAATTGTCAAAGTTCGACACAACAACATCGAACCAGAACTATTCGATATTCCTTCAACTCGACCGTCCACGCTCTCGAACCAATCAAGTTCGATCTACAACAACATCGAACCAGCCACGTTCGATGCGAACCTCGAACGTCCCCAATTCGATCTGCACGTTTATTTGTCTTATTTGGATATCTAGAGTAATTTAATAGTTGTAATAGACAGTAGGTGTTTCGGATCAAGTTAGTGCGTTTATTATATTGGATTGTCATTATTTTGGCATTGTGAGGCCCGTTTGTAATTATCTTTGGTGTATTGTAACTCGGATGAAATAAGACCAAAATATTGGCGCCGTTGCCGGGGACACCATTTGTATTGTATTTAGATATAGGGATAAAAGCATCAAACCCCCTGAACTATACATGTTTCTGCGACTTGTCCCTTAAACAAATTTAATAAGCACTTTCCCCCCTAAACTATGCACATTTGTGTGATTTGCCCCCTCAATGCATTTTCGGCCAGAATATTCCCTGTTCGAAGTATTTTTTCGCCTACTTTTTGTCATCAACTACAAAAATACATCTAGTACAACACATATGAGTCGGGTAAGGAGAATATTCCGGCCAAAAATGGCCAAAATATACTAAAGGGGCAAATCACGTTCCCGAACATTTTTGGTCAGAATACTCCCAGTTTGAGGTATTTTTTCCCCTACTTTTTGTCATCAACAACTAAAATACATCTAGTACAACACATATGAGTCGGGTAGGGGGGAATATTCCGGCCAAAAAATGGTAAAAAATGGCCGGAAATGCATTGAGGGGGCAAATCGCACAAAAGTGCATAGTTTAGCAGGGAAAGTGCTTATTAAATTTGTTTAAGGGGCAAGTCGCAAAAATGTGTATAGTTCATGGGGTTTGATGGTTTTATCCCTTAGATATAAGTAGCTAGGATGACAAAGAAATGTCAAATTCTTTCGGATGAAAAAAAGAAAGCAAGAAAGAAGATCAAAATAGAAACAGATGAAAATGAAAAGCGATACGAGCCTAAGGAGGAGGCGCGGGAGAAAACAGAGAGTCAGTTATTGAAACAATGGCAAGAATGTAAAATGGAACCCTTAGGGGAATTCAAAATTGTGCAGCTATTTAGGGAGAGCATCGGAAAAATAATAAAAATTGGAGTAGGAATGGACCGAATAATAGAGGCAGCTTTGGTGGACTGTCACAGGCGCAATTCAGATATATTTGCGTGGTCTGATTCCGATTTACTCGGAATAGACTCCATGATCATAGTACGTCGGTTGAATGTAGGCAAGAGCGCTAAGCCGATACGACAAAATAAGCGGAATTTTAGTAAGGAGAAGAATGAAGCTGCTGAAAAAGACGTGCAAGAACTCTTAGCAGCACGACACATTTATGCGATAAGGTTCTCAGAATGGTTAAGCAATATCATTTTGGTTATGAAAAAAGAAGTGACATGGAGAATGTGCATGGATTATACGGATTTGAACAAGCACTATCCTAAGGATCCTTTTCCATTGTCTCAGATAGACCTACTGGTTGATTCGACTGCAGAATGTGCGCTGCTAAGCATGATGGATGCGAAAAGTGGATTTCACCAGATATTCATGGCAATGCAAGATTAGAGCAAAACAACTTTTGTCATAGATACATGAGTGTAGTGTTACAGGGTAATACCGTTCGAATTGAAGAACGTAGGAGCGACATTTCAAAGATTGGTGGCCAGAATGTTTTACCATCAAATTGGAAAGTCAATAGAGGTGTATATCGACGACATGCTCGTGAAAAGTCTCAAGGCTGAGGAGCATGTGCTTCATTTAGATGAGGCTTTTCACATAATGAGAACCAACAGAATGAAATTGAACCCTAAGAAATGCACTTTTGGGGTGACGGTGGGGAAGTTCCTAGGCTATGTGGTGAAGAAAAGAGGAATCGAAGCCAATCCAGATAAAATAAACGCGGTGTTGGATCTACCATCACCAAAAACAGTGAGGGATGTGCAGTGTCTGGTGGGTCAATTGATAGCCTTGGGAAGGTTCATATCGACTTCTGCAGAAAAGAATCTCCTTTTCTTTAAAGTCATGAGACGAAGCAAGGTATTTGTTTGGACGCCGGAGTGTGAGGAGGCTTTCCGGAAAATGAAAATTATTTGGTGAGCCCGCCATTTTTAGCTAAACCGGAGGAAAATGAAATGTTATATCTATACCTAGCGGTATCCTCACATGCAATTAGCACGATACTAGTCAAGCAAAAGGAAACCCAACAGTTACCCATTCACTATGTGAGTAGAGTTCTGCAGGGGACAGAGAGGAACTATTTGGAGATAGAACTGTTCGCACTCGCAATCGCAATCGTGGCCACCACACGAAAATTGAGACCATACTTTCAATCTCACCCAATCACGGTAGTGACAGATAAGCCTTTGAAACAAGTGTTGGCAAGGCCCGAAACTTCCGACAGGTTTGTTAAATGGGCAATTAAGCTGAGTGAATTTGGATTGGAGTTCAAGCCGCGAACTGCGATTAAAGCGCATGCCTTAGAGGATTTCATGGCTGAGACATTGGGAAAAAGTGTGGCCGATACCGCGAATTGTATTTTTTCTATATCAGATCAAGCTGGAACCAGCAGAGCAACCACAACATGGATACTACACACAGACGGGTCCGCAACCACTTAAGGGGGAGAGGTTGTGATTCATTTTCTGTCCCAGAGCGAAGGGAGTTTGAATTCGCTATCAGTCTAAACTACATGGTGACAAACAATGAAGCCGAGTACGAAACAGTTATTACCGGTATCAAAATGGCTCTTGGGCTCAACGTTGAACATTTGGACATATTTACCGACTCGCTCTTAGTGGTGAATCATTTTTTAGGAAAATACGAGACGATGAAATTGTACGCCGCAAAGGTAAAAGAATTGGCAAGGAGTTTCAAATTCTTTGATATCACGTAGATCCCGAGGGACGACAATGCGAAAGCCGATGCGCTCTCTAAATTGGCGAGTTCATCGGATGGTAAAGAAGAGAGTAACAATTATGGCCACCGACAAGCCCTTAATCGGAATATCGAAATATAACGCTACGAAGGCGCGGGTGGAATTTATAATGGCAATACACGAAGACCCTTCTTGGAATGATGAAATTATGACTTACCTTCGGGAGGGTATCCCCCCGACAGATCCGAATGCACGGTGCAGAATGCGATATAAGGCCTATAGGTTTACTATCCACAATGGAGAGCTCTACAAACAATCTTTTGAGGGACCACTTCTGAGATGCTTGACTCCAACCCAGTCCGGATACTTAATGGAAGAAATTCATGCAGGGTGCTGTGGAAATCATTCCAGGGGAAGAGCTTTGGCTTAACGAATTTTGCACCAGGGATATTATTGGCCAACTCTATTAAAAGATGCAACAGTTTTTTCGAGGCGATGTGACATCTGTCAGTACCATGCTCGACTCATCCATAGACATGCACAACCACTACAACCCATCGACCTGGGGTGTCCATTTGATCAATGGGGAATTGATATTGTAGGACCTTTTCCCCCGGCTAAAGGTCAGAAGAGATATTTGGTGGTGGTAGTTGAGTACTATACCAAGTGGGTTTAAGCAGAGGCTATGTCGTCGATCACTGAGAAGAATATGATTGAGTTTATCTGGAAATACATGATATGCCATTTCAGAATTCTGAGGTATATTATATGTGACAATGGTACACAATTCAGGAGAAATGAGATCAAATCTTGGTTCGCGGAGTTAAAGATATCTCACAATCTAACCTCATGGCCAGAAGAGCTTCAAGGAATATTGTGAGCATATAGAACAACTCCAAAAACATCAACATGAGAGACTCCATTTGTTCTGGTTTATGGCACCGAGGCTGTTTGCCTGCAGAAATAGGAATCACGTATAATTACGACCCCGAAAAATTGGCCCGCTTAAGACAGATGGATCTGGATATGATAGGCTCAACAAGGGAGGATACGTATCAACGCATAGTAGCTTTTAAGGCAGCAATGGCCAAAAGCTACGATAAAAGAGTTCAGTTTTGAAATTTCAAAGTAGGTGATTTGGTGCTGAGAAGCATTGCGGCAAAATAACACGTCGGAAAGCTTGAACCGAAATGAGAGGGGCTTTTTAAAATCATACGAGCAAGTTTGCGAGGATACTATTACTTGGAGACTATGCAGGATGTTCAGCAGAAGCGTCCGTGGAATGTGCAACATCTTAGACGCTACTATGCATATGAGTTGAAACAATACCACCCGGCAGCCAAACACTTGTATGAACTGCGAAGGCTTGAGTCCCAGGCAAACTGGAAAAACTTGGAGTCTTATCAGAATAAATTGCCCAAAGTGGCAAAACCCCTCACGCACGACACGAGTGTCACGACGGTGGTATAAATTGCCCAAAGTGGCAAAACCCCTCATGCACGACACGAGCGTCATGACGGCGGTATAAATCACCCAAAGTGGCAAAACCCCTCATGCACAACACGAGAAGCCTAATCAGTCTCATTCAAGAACCCTGAGTGATATGCAAAAATTGTTTACAAAACAAAAAGCCTAATATCATCAAAATGGTATCACCTAGGTATCGCTACCCAGTTGATGACTGGGGGGACTCAGGACGAAGGATCATACCCACATAAAGTACATAATTGGCACAATTTCCCTGAATTTGATCCTCCGTGAGCACCAATTCCTTTGCATGTGCCCAACCTTCGGGCAAAATAACTTCATCTCTCTCGGAGGCTTCGCTAAGCTGATATTTGCTGGGAGAAATCAACTTTTGGCCATTGAATGATTGTTCGGGCACGACAACTTTGGTAGTAGGAGTCCGACGATCACGGACCAGAGATATTGTACACGGGCATAACCTTTTTTCTCTTATCTATAGCCACACCAGGCATGTGTCGAAGACTCGACGCCCTAGGAGGACTCGATAGAAAAATCGTAGACCTGGACGTTTGTGGAGGCAGTTCAACCTCATCGTCACTTGGACCAAAAGCGTCATGAAGGGCTTTATTGACCCTTTCCATCTCACTCCAAGCAGCACTAGGAGTACCTTTATCTATTCCTTTCTGCATTAAAGGCGAACTTGGATTCAAAGAACTGGAACCAGTCGCACTCTTGCCTTTATGATCGCGCCATACGGCGTAAAATGGATCACCGGACCTAGGGGCCTGTAAATCATCGTCGTCATCACCGCTAGGCTCTGGGATCTCCATCTTAGAGCCACGGCTAGCATCTAGCATATCTTTTCAGAAACCCTCTCCAAGATATCCGAGATAACCAGCCTGATTGACGCCAAGCTCCATGCCATATTTCATGTTCGCTGCACAATGAAGTAACTCAAGCAATTTATAAACATTACTCTGCACAAAAGATTTGGCAATGGAGCACTTGTAATCCTCCGATTCGAAATGGCGGACTCAGCGACCCAAATCAGCTATGACACTATCCACGGCGACATTCGACACTTTAAGAGAAGAATTCTCACGCTTTAAAGAGTCATTCTCTCTCTTCAATGCAGCTATTTTTGCACGCAATGCGGCAGCACTTTCCTCGATTTTCTTGGCCATAACTCCAGCATCGTGGGCATCACAAGCAACCTTAGCAGCAACCTTCTCAGATTCTTTGGCGCGTTTCAGCGCATTGCGTCGGCTGTGATCACCACTACGAATATTTGCGCGTAGCCTGTCGACACCGGAATTATGTTGACCCTGTACCTCAATCAAACCACTGTAATCCCGACACAGTCGATATACTCCTATAGTAATGGCAGCAAAAAATAAGTGCCCAAAGCGTGCCAAGTCACGGTATCCTAACCTATTAATTACGGCTTGACGATCCAGTTGAGGCCGTAGGCCCCGCATAATCTCTGCCGATATCCGCCTAAAGTAGCGTTTAAAGAGTTTAAATTCTCGTCATTAAGGAAATCATAATGAACGAGACTCCGAGGAGGGGTCGGTCTCGGATTACCTGAAGGTCGAGGTCGCCTCAATGGGGGCGGAGAGATGTCTTGAGCTTCTCGAGCAGACTATTCCTCAGTTAATTTCCTCTCAGCGGCAGAGTACCAATGCTCACCCCCTTAACGGGAGGAACTTGCTCCATCCGTATTTCGTACGCTCCTGAACGTGGGATTAGATACATTGAATCTAGCCAAATTGGCAGCAATTCTCTCATCTTCCGCATCAATTTCTTCCATAATCCGGAGCTGAGGATTAGTCCCAACCTTAACGCCTCCACCAGTGGCTGTTGGCTTCATCACCAATCTCCGTAGGACAAAATCCTCATGACACTCGAAGTCGCTCACAATAGGCACCCGAGTACCAGCACTAACGCCACCGAGCCTCATGGAAGAACGATCAACTGGTGAAGCATCGAAGTGACCTACACCCCAATTATCGGATAGAGCTCCAGGGGCCCTAATCGCAGATTCGGTTCATGCGGCCTCGCCTGGGGTTCCTTTCGAAGAAACACTGGTAAATGATTGGGCCACATCTGAGGCCTCCTTTTCCTCGCTCCTTCCCCGAGCACCATAGGTATTCTTGGGTGACACAACAGGCTCACTCCGATTTTTAGATTTTGTCCTTGCCATTTCAGGTCACTTGCGAAATGATATTTGGATCGCTGTAGCATGAAAAAAATTATATGAGCATCGAATCCCTAGAATTCGATGCGATTGGGAAGGTCAAACGCTGACGGTTCGATGTTAAGTGTGTCGAACCCTCACTGTTCGATGCGGCCTGAAGAGCGTATTAGCCCATTATATAGGCCCAACCACCGTGTTAGCCCATTATATACGCCCGCATCGAATTCACCGAATTCGATGTGTACACCTGCGTAAATCGAACTGCGCTCGTTCGATGCGCCCAAATACATCGAACGGCCAGAGTTCGACGTCCTAAAAATTTTGTCACTCAATACAAAGCAGAACTCAAAGATTTCTAAGTTTGGAAACCGCTATCTCATGGACATCGTCTCCCAAACTGGGGGGGACTATGTGATGGAGATGTTTTAAGGTAGGCTCAAATCCAAGATTGAGCCGACCCAGCAGCAAGGCCCACTGATACGAGAGCATCGAACGGGAGAGGTTCGATGCGGGTTTCACATCGAACCACACCTGTTCGATGCTGACTCTATTGCGTTTGAAGCGTCCCACGGGACTGGGTCTATAAATACCCCGCCCCTTGACCTTCTAGGAGAGAGAACGGGCACAACACAAATTGTTACCACATCGAACGCCTGGATTTGACTTATTTTACTGTTCGATATTACTCAGTGTTCGACATTGACCACACTAATCCTAACTAAGATCGAATGAGTCCCCATTTGAGGTTCAACAGTGTCGAATTGTCAAAGTTCGACACAATAGCATCGAACCAGAACTATGCGATATTCCTTCAACTCGACCGTCCACGCTCTCGAACCAATCAAGTTCGATCTACAACATCATCGAACCATCCACGTTCGATGCGCATCTCGAACGTCCTCAATTCGACCTGCACGTTTATTTGTTTTATTAGAATATCTAGAGCAATTTAATACTTGTAATAGAGAATAGGTGTTTCGGACCAAGTTAATCCATTTATTATATTGGATTAGTATTATTTTGGCATTGTCAGACCCGTTTGTAATTATCTTTGGTGTATTATAACTCGGACAAAATAAGACCAAAATACCCTTCGTGATTGTCCTAAAGTTAAGAAATTATGGGTTGAATGATTCCAAATAAGCAACATCATGAATTGTGATTATGATGGACCATGAAGCACTGCAATCACCAAATCGAGGATGATCAACATTATATTTTTCTTAATGAATTAAACTCATCTGCTGAGAACAAACTAAGTAGAAAGTTTCAATTAGGAAAACAAAATTAATTAATCTGCAGGCAAAACAATAAAATTAAAAGTCTATTGCATAAGTAAGCTTCTGATGAGAGCCGCTTGAGTGGCGTCTGTGGTCTCCAATAATTCGGACAGCCGCATACTTAAGTCGTCCACCTCGCTTTGCAACCGTCTTATATAGTTGCATGTTTCCTGCAATACACCACCAGCTGACTTCTGCAAATTTATTTTAAAAGAAATAAATAAAAATCAGCTAATAACTTCAAATTCAATAACAAAGAATTAATTTGATCGAGAAAAACACACACATACAAGGAATATCTTTTTCTTTTTTGATGGAACACAAACAAGGACTTAATGATAGTGTCTTAATTACCAAGGAAGTTCATGCCTATTTGGGAACAAATATTAAAAGGGTCAAACCAAGGTTATATATATGTTGGAAAACTTTTTATTAGCTAATATATCACAATTGACATGTCAACTTTTGTGAAATATGTGTATTAACTCAAATAAAATATAAATTCACTTTGTATTTTGTAAACTAACCACATTATATTATTCTTCGGTAGAAAACAAACAGGCAAATTCTCTTGTATTTAAAATGTGCATGTTATCGTTGGCGTACAGAAAAAGATACAAGTCTGTTTCATAAAACACAAAAGGTAATTTCTCCATGTATTTCTTTTAGAGGGGCAATGTATCTTTTTAACACACTACAAGATTGCAGGGTCTTTTGCAACTGCATTTGCGGTTGCAAAAGGCCCAAATCCGGTTGCAAATAGTCATTTGCAACCGCGATTCGGTTGCAGATGACGAGGTCTCGTAAAGCCTCGGTTACTTGTCATCCGCGACCGCATCGCGGTTGCAAATGACTATTTGCGACCAGAAATTTTGCAACCGCATCGCGGTTGCAAATTTTGCAACCGCGATGCGGTTGCAGATGCTTACTGGGCTTCTGCAACCGCAATGCGGTTGCAAAAGACCCTGAATAAGCATCTGCAACCGCATTGCGGTTGCAGAAAGCCCTGTAAGCATCTGCAACCGCAACGCGGTTGCAGAAAATATTCAACCCATTTGCAACCGCAACGCGGTTGCAAATGACCTGCGAACGAAAATAAAAAAAAACCAATAATATTCCGATAATTTACCGAAATATTATTGATTTTTGTTAAAATTATAAATTGATAATGGCAGCAAATCAATATAGTGAATATACAAGAACAAGTATAAATAAATAACGAAAAACAATGAATAAAATGAAATGAAAAATGAAAAAAAGTTGAACAAAAAAACATAAAGAAGAAGAGAAATAAAAAAGCAAAAAATAAAGTGTTAGGAGTTATTTGTTTTGGATTTGAAAAAGAAAAGAAGAGAAGTGTTGGTGTTTTTTTATTTTTTGGATTTGGAAAAGAAAAGAAGAGAAGTTTGGGTTGTTTTTTATTTTTTGGATTTGGAAAAAGAAGAGAAGTGTTGGTGATTTTTTGGATTTGGAAAAATAAGAGAAGTGTTGGTGATTTTTTGGATTTGGAAAAATAAGAGAAGTGTTGGTGGGTATATGGGTTTGGAAAAAGAAGAGAAGTGTTGGTGGGTATATATAGAAAATGGGGTGAAAATTTGAATTTTCGCGAAAATTCAAATTTCCCCCCTAGGCCGCCCAAATTTTCAAAAATTTTGAACAATTTGCAACCGCAAAGCGGTTGCAAATGCCCTCCTATAGGAATTTGCAACCGCATTGCGGTTGCAAATACTGGCTTTTGCAACCGCTTTGCGGTCCCAATAGCCCCTTTCTGCAACCGCACTGCGGTTGCAAAAACTATTCATACATGAAAATCGCAATTTTATGGGATTTTCTCAATGCGTTTCTGATTTTTAACAACAAATTTCAATGCTACATGTGATATATACTAATAAATGGTTACAAAACAAGTAATTAAGAATGAAAGAGTAGATTGAATGTGAAATGATCGAATGAGTTATTAGACCATGCATGAACATATTGTATGTTCTATTTACTACTCATCATCATATTTCTTCTTGTTATTATGATTTGCTTCACTAATAATATGATTAATTGATTGAATTAGTAGATAATTTTTTCACATTACGTTTATTTCTATATGTATCTAGTGATGATATTTATATATGTATATATATATATATATATATATATATATATATATATATATGTGTGTGTGTGTATACGAACGTTATCGTTTGAAATCATAGATATCACGGCTTGTCCCACATATGTAATGCTTGAAATTGTTATGAGGATTGTAATTATGGTTGTTTTTATCATTATTAGGATAGTTATCAACCAAAATAACAATGTGGCACCTCAAATCATAAAAAAATGGCATTTTAAAAGTATGAATGTTTTCAGTAACCGCATTGCGGTTGCAAATACTAGCTTTTGCAACCGCAATGCGGTTGCAAAAGACCCTCCTATAGGAATTTGCAACCGCAATGCGGCTGCAAATGCCCTCCTATAGGAATTTGCAACCGCATTGCGGTTGCAAAGTATTTGCAACCGCGATGCGGTTGCAAATGGCCTCCTATAGGAATTTGCAACCGCATTGCGGTTGCAAATTTTACAACCGCATCGCGGTTGCAAATACTTTGCAACCGCGATGCGGTTGCAAATGCCCTCCAATAAGAATTTGCAACCGCATTGCGGTTGCAAATTTTGCAACCGCAAATGCGGTTGCAGATTTCCGGTCGCAAAAGACCTGGAAATCTTGTAGTGACATAGCAACAACCTTATTAAACTAAATATGAGGTAATAACTAGTATAGTTAATTATGTATTGTACATGTATCTATCAAATATCATTGTTTTCTTATGACATAAATAGTTATGTTTGTGCATTAATCATATTCATAAGTAAATAATTAATATTAACATGTACGAGAAATATATATATATATATATATATATATATATATATATGTATATGGAGCAGGATAAAGCATGAAACTTGAATGAACCTACCTTTTCTGAGGGCCTAGTGTTATGAATCTCCGGAAGAAGCTGTTGTAACTTGGAGACGAGTTCATTCATTTGATCATCACTCACTCTTGAAGAAGTACTACCTGAATGCCTTGATCGTGACCTTCGGCTAGACATTTTTTAATGTATTAATGGATGTTTAAGAATATTTTAATAAACTAGCTAGAAGAACAGAAATCAGTGGTACGTTACTTATGGTAATTTGTTTGAAAAATCAACTTAATGTGAAAGTAATGTATGGAGTTTGAGAGATATTATGTCCAGTGCTCAAAGAAACACTATTGTTATTTTAAAGAAGGATTTTGATTGAGATTATGCAACGGCATCATGCCTTTAAATAGGGTTTGATGAGGAAGAGACAGAGATATACACATATATATATATATATATATATATATAAATTTTTTATTACAATAGACGCAGTCACATGAAAATTGAGAGTGAAGGAAACCAGGTCATGAGGTCTAGTAAGCATTGTGTCTATCCCCCAACCATATTTAATTAAGCAAGATTAAATGCAATATGGAAAAAATATAATACTCCAGCAAAAGATTTTGCCCTGCTAAATCTGAATATCTTTTAGGAGGCTTTAACAAGGATGCACATGGAGTGTCATGTGTACGTGTAAGAGATTCAAGATATGACCAAATAATTCATTGCAATTTAAATCTCATTAGGAAAGAAGGAATCACACAGATGTCATTAATTTAACTCAAGTTAAGCTGTACAAAAATTGGATTGACCAGTCAATATCATCGCCTTTGCCTAAATTGGAAAGAAGAGCATAGATTTCGACACGTAAACCCGGCAGCACAACTGCCTTTTACACATTTCTAAAGCAAGTGGTATTAAATTACAGCTTGTGATATCACTGATTATGGTCGAAACTGAATCCCAATATCGCTCAGCTCTTGGTGTCAATCTTCAAGGAAAAAAGAATCTTTATTGCCAGATCAAGTTGAATATATGATACATGCAGTATATACTTTTCCTTTTTGATTTTGTGTGAATGATAAAGATCCGAATTTGGTGGAACTTGCATTTCTTTTTTATTCTTTTGTACACTTTTAATAATTCAATTCTTGCATTTAATAAATTAGAAAAAAATCAAATACATCATAGTATGAATCGCATTGCACTTTATCCCCATAATTTTATTTTCTAGCAACTCTCACTATACACACAGCTTTGATACGATTTGCAAGGAATTGGGGGATCATAATGGGAGTACAAGAATGTGGGTCTTACCTTTTTTTTTTTTTTTCTTCTCCCCCTTCTTCAATACAAATGTGAGAGATTTTTATAGACGAGGAAGGTGACTCGTTTCTTTTTTTCTTTTCTTCGAACAATAATGACTATATTTCATACATGGGGTCGTATAGAATTTTAAAAATATCTTGAGTGTGTGTCGGATTTTCATAGGTGGGAGCTGGATCTATACTAATCCTCCGAATAAGATAAGATTTTTGAGATATCGGGTCAACGTCGTCTTTCTTTTTGTGCTAATATTTTAATTAGGATAAGATCGTTAAGACATCTAGTTAATGTCGTCTTTCTTTTTGTGCTAATCTTATAAATAGGATAAGATCTTCGAAGCGTCTAATCAGCGTCATCTTTATTTTTGAGCTAATCTTATAAATAGGATAAGATCTTCGAGGCTTCTGATCTCTACTAGTATCAGGAGTCCCCCAAATCTTCTCGTAATCGAGGAATATGCGGGAAATTTAAAGCGTTGGTGCAAGGAAAATTTGAAGAATTGTAACCCTCCGTTTTTTGACGGTTGGACTGTTCACACTGATTAGGGTCAGTTAAGACTCTTCGACGTGGTGTGACCCTTGGGTTTGATTAGGATTTTCAAATGCCTTTTCTTTTTGAAACGACATACTTTGGAGTGGGGGGGGGGGGGATTTAAAATGACGTCTACTCGCCGCCTATATAAAGGAGTTGAACCGAGGCCTCTCATATCTCAAACATTCTTGTCATTTTCTCTTTGAGATTTCCTTCTTCTGAGCATTACTCCTCTTTCAATTACTTTGTGTTTTTTTCTTCTTCTTTTTTGGCAAAATTTCACGGCTTCCTATATTTTTGTTGTCATGGTTTCTTCTAAGGGAGAGGATTTTGCACCAGAGGATACAATAGTTGCTACAGGTGCGTTGTCAGGGGTTGCAAAGGCATTTTCTGGGCAGCACAATCGTTGTGGATCGTCTTGAAGGAAGAGAAATGTGGTGGGATCAGAGCCTAACCACCAGGTAGTGGGTGACATTCCTTCGAATGCTACTGATAAGTACATGAAGGATAAATTCGAGGAGTTTGGTGTGGATACATCTATGTGTTGCACATCGGGAAAATACAAAACCATAACAAGAACAGAGAAACCCATGAACGAATAAATTCACACTGCACGAAAAGCGAGAAAATAATGAACGGATACAAGACACAATTTTTTACCTAGTTCAACTATGTCTACCTTTGGAGGCGATCCAAGCCAATTTTTTCACTATGATGACGATCGAATACAGAATAAGACACAACAATTGCTTATTAAGGATTAAGAACAATCTCTCACAATGTTCTCTCAAATCTCACAAGTTTATTCTCTCTTATTTTCTCTCTCTCTCTCTCTCTCTCTCTCTCTCTCTCTCTCTCTCTCTCTCTCTCTCTCTCTCTCTATATATATATATATATATATATATATATATATATATACCGTCGCGCGCTACAAAAAAACGTACAAAATACATATTTATAGCTGTTAGGGCACCTAAATTGAGGTGGGTCAAAAATGTGGCATGCGATGCGCAGATATTGCGCCAGACGCGCGACGCGCACATAGGTCGTGGGCGCCGCAGCGTGGCTCCTATAGCGTTATTCTCTAGAAGGGCTGCGCACGTAGTGCCACTCAAGCGCGATCAAACTCTGTAGCGCCTCACCCTAGATTCACGTCTTGATCATTCAGGCTCCACAATCCTAACACTATGGTGGAATTTAAGGTTCCTCTTCCTTCCGAGCGAGCAAATGGTCCTCTAGACGAACACATTACTATATATGTGGCGCAAATCAAGGGTGGGTTACGAGCCCTAGTCCTCCATTTTTTGTGACGTGTTTTAGGCTTGTGGACTATCCCCTATCCAGATAACACCTAACATGTATATCTTTTTGGCTTGCTTCGTGATTGTATGTTTGATAAAGGGGGTCGTATGTTCGGTGGAGCATTTTTTGGTTGTGTACGGGGTGAACCACTCGCCTTTGGGTCTCTCCTTCTATTATTTCAGTCCTGGAAACTCTAAGCCATCGATTTCTGGGTAATACTCCCTCGTCGTTTGGAGACTGAAAGTCTAGAAGACTCGTTCTTTTAATGTTTGTCCCTCTGGGCCGGCATCGGCGATTCCCTATGCTTGGCGATAAAAACCCTTGGCCTGGAATTCCTAGCGTTTGGAGGTGGTGGCAAAGGAGATGGAGGCTGAGAGATTCTTCGGTACTTTGTACGATGCTTCAAAATTTTTGGAGGGGAAGACCATGGGCTTTTTCTATGACAAAAGTAATCTCTCTTCAGTGAGCGCAGGTTTTTAGAGTCTTCCTCAAGTGAATTCCCAAGGGATTTGTAAGTATTTCTAGTTATCCTTTCTCTATTTGTGGTTTCGTCACCCCTTTTATGGCTACTCATACGAGAATTTTAGGTTTGCGCAAACAATTTAGGGCCATGTGCTCATATTGATGTTGAGTTTTTGGAGCAAGGGAGCGGCAAGAAGTCCGCTTACATAGAGGAGATTTTTGAGGATCAAGAAATCCATATAAGGGAGGGGGCAGGGTTGAACAGTCAGTGGAAGGTGAGGCGGCGACACGGTCGTGGGCTTAAGTAAATAAAAGAATAAAAAAAAAGAATAAAAGGGAGAAGAAGAACAAGAATAGAAAGAGGGTGTCCTCTGGGAGCGGCTTTTCGGTTGGGGGAGGGTCCAAAGATACAGAGGTGTCACACTGGGCCAAGGGAAGTAGTTTTCTGAGCCAACGAGTAGCGGTAGAGAAGGGACACCTGAGGAGTGGGGTGGATACGACTGTTGAGAGGCGACTCGAGCGACATCAAGAGGCTCTTCAGCGTTCCTTAGAGGACGTGTTTGTATTGGCGCCTCAGATTGGTTTCTCAAGAGGATCCCTTCAGGGCGTGGATCCCTTCCAGTATTGCCAAAGGTCTTCCGGCTACTTCCCTGTTGTCCTCCTCGGCCATCGTAATGGAGATTGAGGGTCCAACAGTTGATGGTGGGGTGGTGCAGGATCCGGTGCCTGGGGCCGAGGTGGTTAGCAGTGAGGGGTCGGAGGGGGGGAGTAGGTCTCTTGCTACTAGAGGGACATTTGTAGTGCAGGTTGATCAGTGGAAGTACAAGGGCTGGTGTGGTCAACCATTTCGCGTCCTTTGGTTGTGCTGCCTGAAGTAGAGGGGCTTTAGCGTCCTTGGTGTTTAGCTTTTGGCGAGGTGATTGTCTATTCAGGATGAACTATTCTCTTTTTCTTCTCCCCCTTTTTTCCATGGTTTCTGAGGTCATTGGCAGTCGCAAAGTGCGATAATTACTTTGGTTTTCGTTTTCTTGTACCAGGCGTCCGCTTTGATAGGGGAAGTATGAGGTTAAAACGATTAAGCTGTAGGTGGAATATGTAAGTTGGAGGGGAGGGTTTGGGTATTTGAAGCTAATGAGGTCGGTTATCGAGATATAAATCTGGAGCATTGGAATCACCACATACATGCTTATGCTGACGTGGAAGAGCGGCGTGTGGAGGTGGGTCAAGCTGCCGAAAATCGAAGGCACTAGATTGAGAAGCTACGGCTAACTCTGGAGGCTATGGAGACGGGGCAAGAAGAGGCTTTGGAGGAGGGCACGCAGTTGCATCGGGCTAATAATGAACGGATTCAATCCTCAAAGGACCAGACTATGGAAGTGCTTCGTCTACAAGAGGCCATAACTAAAGAACATTTCGACACGGAGTCTACAGCGGAGCGGGTGGCTCAAGAGATGGCCCAACTGCGTCAAGAATTTGCCGACAAGGAGGCGAAGCTGATTCAATAACGTGATCATCATTAGTTTGAGACGGTGATTAAAATTGCTCTGGGGTGTTGGGCAAGTATAGGGGATCAGCCAAGCACTATTCAGCCTTTCATCATCATTTCTTGGGGCACGTGGTGTACGGCTACTGCGGTTGTCGGGAAAGAGGAAATGAGCTTGGTCTAAAGAAGATGCTGATTTGTCCTTACTTCGACTTAAGGATCTTTCGATGTCTAAGACTACGGGCGACATCCTGCCATTGTTGAGGCATCGTGGTAGCTCTTCTAGCCCGACCCAAGCGATGACAGGAGTTTGTCTTATATTCTTAGTGTGAGTGTTGTTTTATTTTTTTTCAAAGACTCGTATTCATTTTTTATGGACTTGTGTCAAGGAAGAAGAAGAAGAAGGAAACATAGTGTCTCCCCCCCCCCCCCTCCCTTTTTTTTTGCGTTTCTAGATTTTCATAATTCGTAGACGGACGAGACAAACGATGGGAGGTCACTGAGGGGTTGGAAAAAAATTCATTTTTTTTATTTGCAAACCCAAAGCAGAGAGCCTCGTATGTTTCTTCTTGAGCGTTTGCCAAGAGCATTACCCTTTCTAGGACTTTTAGGTGGTCACGAGTCCCCTTTAGAGGTAGTTCCCGGGATTCATGGTGTCCCTTCGTTGTGCTATGAGAAATTCATATACCATTCTTTCTATTTTCTTTATTTCTCTCTTTCTTTCTTTCTTTTTATTTTATTTTTTGCATATGGTGGTTTTTTGGGTGTAAGGAGGTGCCCTCAAACTGTCTATAGGGTCGCGAGACCTCTTCATTTTAGTGTCGCTCTCCAAGATCGCGGTTGCCTTGGAACTAGTTCTGGGATTGGGTGGCACTTTGTTGTAGATGGATTCCATGGTAGTTATGAGTCTTCTATAGAGCCGGTTTTATTGGAAGAAGATAACCCTCTTAGCAGGCTATGATGTTTTTTTATTAGATGAAAAAAGTAGCTTGGAAAACTATATGAAGATTGAGAGAGAGTTCCAACCTTTGGGAAGGGGGCATCCCCACAGAAGAGAGAATATTGCTCTCGCGAGTTTTTTCAAGGTTGTATGAGTTTAAATTTTTAGGCAGGTGTGCCGTGCTTCGTAAGAAGGTCTTTCTTTTTGAGAGTCGAAGCTTAGATACTCCCGTCGTGACACGTGGATTTAACGAGTTTGCCATAATGGTGGCTCCACCCCTGAGTATCCGATCCATTCGGATGCCACATTCGCCAAATAAGGATGTCATAACTTCTTCCATTAAGGACACTTATGATCTTTTGTGGCTGTTTGTCTGCTGAGCCACGTGGGCTACCATTACTACTCCACTATCTATCCACGTTGATTAGGTGGTCGGGGTCGTCCATCCGAGGGGGTAAGAGGGGGAAGTCGCGTTTAGATTTTCCTATAAATGTCCATGTCACATGTTTCTTTTCACCATCACCTTTCCTTATCTTAGCCATCCCTTTATTCTCCAAGACTTTGTATGAGGTTCTCCAACTCTTTTTTTTTTGTAAGTCATCTTTTCTCTCTTACTCATTAAGGATGCAAGTTCGAAAGTTCCAGATCCTTTAATCGGTGAGTTGGACTCCACCCGATACGTCTAGTCTGTTTACGTTATGTTCTCCTTCTATGGTGAAAGTGGTGTAAGGCTCCATAGGTGCCCTGCTGTTGGTCGGGGGAAACGAAAATGCTAGATTCTGGTGTAGCTTCTCGAACTCGCTGACAACAAGTGGACCGTGTGGTGACTCTGGCAATAGTGCATCATAACTAACAGAGTCTTAAAAATGGGGAGTTATCGACAAGGATGAAGGTTTTTCCTCTATGTTGGCTTTCTCTCACGCGGTTGGTTAAGTGAGGGCGACTTTTCTGTGGTGTGGGACCTACAATTCCTCTGTTTTGGGGGCTAAATCGGTGCCGAATTACTTTGAGCCAAGTTCCATAGTGGGTATATGGAGGATTAGGATTATATCTAGTTTAGTAACAGGAGACTACGTGCGTCGTTTGTTTGAAGGTGTATCTCTGGATATGTATAAGTTTGACATACTACTTCCCACAGCAAACCTACGTGCGTATGATCCTCTGATGGGATATTTAACGGTATACGTCGAGCCGCTCGTTGCAGCCTCCGATTGTTCTTTCATCCCTTTGTATGCAATTTGCTTCAAATTCTATATGTTTGCCCGAGTCAACTACTTCCCTCGTCATTTCAATATGTGGTGAGGTTCGTGCTGTGTTTTGGGTTATTAAACATATAGTGTTCCCTTTTTCACTTTTTGATGACTTTTCCCATGCGTATTTCTCCTTTGGACCTCCCTTTCTTTCTTATTGAGTCGGTTAATCCTTCTTTGTTTCTGGAGGTGGGGGCTTCCACGAACGAGGGCGACGTTTGGAGGGGGATTTTTTGTATTTATCCCCTCATAACTTTACGATATGGGAATGGGCAATTTGTACTCGGTGAGGTATGGGTTTAGTACATGTACCTTTGTTCGTGGCTGGGCAGGTGAGGAAGGAGTTAGGGAAAAGAGGCTTATACTAGTGTTGCTACGATGTACGCATCATGTTAAACTATCTGGTGGCTATGTTTATGGTGGGGCTTCAGCATGCCTTCGAGGCATTAGAGTTTCCTAAAGGACCTCTCCATATGAGTCCCTTACTTAGTAAGTCACTTTTTTCACTTTTATTTTTCTTTTTCTGATCCTAGTTCTAACTTTGCAAATTTTAAGGATGTCAAGGGTTGAGATGTCACCTCAACTAGCCTTTCTTGTGAGTCATTTGCTTTCCTTGCTACGTATATCCGAGTCGTATTCAAGGAAGTTTGACCTAATGACTTTCCACTTTCCTTCTCCAACCCCTTCAGTCGAGGGTTTTTTTTCCTTTGGTTTGAAATATAGGCTCCTTAGTCCGATGGGCCATGTGAGGGCCGCACCTCTAGATTTAGTTAATATCAAACTCGTCCCATGTTTAAACAACACAGAAACAAACTCGATATTAATTTAGTCTAAAGGAAATTTCTCACGGCCAGGATCATACCTTACACAAAGAAAATTAATTTGTTACATATCACAGCGGAAGTCTTGATAAAATACAAATAACAACGTCATAGTTGAATAAAAGTAACAATACTTAATTATTTAAAATATTTATGATTATTGAAATGCATACTCAAAATCACATTTAGCAAAATAACTTCTTGATTTGAAAAAACGCTCACACCAGCCACACGTAAGTTGCCTTTTATTCTGAGGAATGGGCAAACAAAACAAAAGAGGAACAAGTCTTTAATGACTTAGTGAGATTTATAGGTTTACGTAGTAAATTGAACAAGAATAAGTAAAATCCGAAAATGAACTAAACGGGAAAGAATGGCAAGAAATAACTATTGAGCGTTAATAACATATGAACATGAAGTAATGAAAATGAGCATGTGCACATAACAACTAGATTCAACCTTATATCAACGAATATACTACCTTATACCTTCCAACAAGGAGTAACCTCGCAACAAAACGAAAGGACATGCTCGAGTACACGTCTATCTAGCACGCGAGATATAATACACTCCTGACTATACGTGGCGCTTAGATCGATGGGTATTATGCAAAAATACTTAAACTGACAGCCCTTGCTGCCCAGCAGTAAATTAACCCAATCTCGGGCCCAAATTCCCAAAGGCGTCTCAATGGGTGAAACATAATATCATATGAGCTAGTAAGCCGGATAATATCAGTTGCTCATTTGCACAGTCCAAGAATCAATATATAGTTTATCATATTAGATCAGGTAATGCAATTATGAATTGACAGGTCATAGATTTAACATTTGAATATGATGTAACAATAGATAAAAGAAACTAAATCGCCAAAGAGAATAAGTAAATGAGACATAAATGCAATATAAAGGATGAAAGAAGTGGCTCGTGATTTGGGAACAAAAATCACGATTTTTCTGTCCAAGTTCCTCAGGGTCGGGTGCCAAACGGGGTTGGAATAATCAAAATCAAACCTCACCTTTTCCACACAATTGCCGCTAGTTGTCCTCGTTAACTTCGTCAATCCCTAAATAGGTTTATAAAGTGTTAATAGTTATGCAATTAGCTAGTAAGTTTATGTTTTTCATAAGTTGTTCTAACTAGTAATTAGGCTACCCTTTAATACTAACTAAGTTAAAATGTGAGAGAATCGTGTCCTAATATACATCAAAGACCCATACAAAGGATTAATATGAAAGTTAACTAAAGATCACTTAAAAACATGCATCATCATTAGTAAAAATAAAACATACTCGGGTACTACTATCTTTGTCGTCTAAACTATGATCTAATGAGTGATTTGCTTAAATAACCTTCAATATAGTAGATCTATCATGAATTCACATTTCAACTCTTGATATTAAGCATCACATGAAGAGATTGGTGAAATAATACATAGTATTCTAAAACAAATAACTAAAATAGTGACATGCTTAGATTCTTATACTAAATTGACCTTTGTAAACAAATGAATATCATAGTTAAATATTTTTTACAGAATCAACATATATATAGAAATAAATACATGGAGTATGAGTAATAAAGAAAGCTTTTTACTATTTTGTAAAAATCCTTGTGTGATAGAAGCTGTTTTCGGACTTTCTGGACAGATGCTGACTGTTGCTTGCTTTCGGCCTTCAAAAACTTCTCTTTTGGAAATGGTGTTTGAATATGAAAGATGCCTAACTTAGAGGGGAATCTAGATCTAAACTTTAATATTTTTTGGACTTGATTTGGATGAGTTATGATGTTTGTAGTGCTCGGATTTGAAAGCAGTTTTCTGCACAATGAAAAGTTTTGGTCTTTGGAGGGTAGAAGGACGATGGGAAAAATTCTGAAACAATTTTTTTATGAAAAGAGACTCAAAATGGTTGACTATAATGAAGAAAAATGATGCATTCACGTGATTAATATGACAACTAAAATTGTTCAAAGTCAGATCTAGATGTTGATAGGTTCAGGTGCAATTATAGTAACAAGTTGTCAACTTGTATAGTTGTCTCCTTATCACTTATTTTTTTATTTTCTTTTAGTTTATACACCTTATAATATTAAATTCAGATCATATATTCATCCTAAGTAATTTACAATTTGTAATTGATTAACTATTATGTAAATATAGTTAATATATAAAAGATATATATATATATATATATATATATAATTAAGGAGATAACCATATAATTAACATGTTTTAAGCTAATTTCGAAATAATCCTTATGATTTAGGGTTTATGAACCTAATTTCAGAACACATAAATTTTGGAAAGGCTATCATATGCTAATCATAGATATTTAGGACTAAATTTGCAAATTCTAAAACTAATTGGTGTCAAAATCCTAATTTGTGTAAGTTGAAGGACTAAAGTGTAAATTAAACTAAATAAATTGAAAATGTTTTTTTTTCTTCGGGCGTGACAGGCCAACCCTCACAGCTATTAAGTATAGGCTCTACTTATGTTTCATGTTCATCGGGTTCACGGGTAGGGGAGCTAGATTACCCTTCTTTGTTGAGTATGATAGAGGGTATCTCCCTTTTTATGGGGGTGCAATGGATTACCGGGCGTACCTACGTGGCCTGCGCAATGAAAGAGATAGGGAATTTTTACTCCTCTTTTCATTTTCTGCGCTGCAAGACATCTTTAGCAAGAACACCTACGAGGTATTTTGCCTTCCTCCTTGTCTTATGTTTTGTTTTTGGGTAGATTTATCTGAGGCTCATTATCTCCCTCCAGGCTCTTTACATGTTTTGGGGTTTGTAATGGCAACAACTATCACGTATGGTGGAGGCCATGGGAGAGCGGTATAGGACCGCTCTCTTCGAGATACCAGCTCTTCAATGGGGTGCCCTTGAGTTAGAGTAAACCCTAGAGGAGGCACACAATCAATTGGAGCTGAAAGACGCTGAGATAGAGGCCCTTCGAGCTATGAACACTTGGATTTCTCATGGTAGTAAGGAGACGATAGAGAGGAATTTGAAGGCAATGCATGAGATGTCGAATCAGTTGGAGAAATGGTTAGAAAGATTACTATTTTGTCTACACCAAACAGGCAAACTTCTCCCTGTGGCGAGAGCAGAGCGTGATAAAAACTGAAGTCATTTGATGGATTTAGGGTGTTTGTTTGGAGAGAAGCTAGCCAAGGCTCGAGCTCATGCAACTCTAGGGGAAATAGGAGCAGAGGGTTCGAAAAGCTCTTTTGGTGAGGGAGCACGACAATTATTGTTAATGGGCTACAAAATTTTTAAGGATGTTCAGTCGATCCCGGGTTTTTTCTAACTTGGTGATTCCCCAGTTAGTGGTAGACCCTCTTATGGGGGGACTCTTGCATTCGCAAACTTTTATAGCGACAGGTCCGAGCCGACCCTGTTGGTCCGTTCCTGCTCTCGCTTGTCCGTCGAAATTGCCTTCCCATTATCACATTTGATGGATGTGTCGGAGGATGATCATCGAGCCGGCGTACGAGAGGGGAAGCGTCATGTCCATGACTAAGGAGGTTGCCTCGGTACTACGACTATTTTGTTGGGGGCACCTTCCCTCTTCCCCTTTTTTGTTTCTGTAATATGTTGTACATATCCGATGAGCTGTTTCTTTGTACCGAGGGACTTTGTGATATAAACTCTCCCCCTTTTTTGGCAATGGTAGGAGGTGAAGTTGGGGGGGTTGAGTTGCATTAATGGACCTTCGGTTATGATCATGCGAGTTTTTAGGGGTTGATGTATGTAATAGATTGGTAAGCATGTTTTCCTTCGCTCGTAGTTCTTTATGATTTGTCTTCCTCTCTTCGTTCCCCATTGGTTTTGGTGAATCGCCCATCCTCGAACACCATGCAGGATGCGGGTGCTGAGATCCTTTGACTTATTTTTTTTTCTTGCCCTAGTCCTAACTTCGCATTCGGGTTTGGGGACGATGGGTTTATATGTGTGGGTTTTGCGTATATCTTAGAAAGGTATAAAAAGGTGGGAGGGGATTTGCTGGTGTTCCCTGGGTGAGTTGGCTTTCTTCCTTCTTTGGAGGTTCCTCAGCTCCCTTCATGGGCTGGGGTTGTGGCTAGCAGCTTGAGAAGGGTGAATAGTTGGTTCTTTAGGGAATAATATTTTTTGGCGTGGTTTAGATGACCCTTGCGATCGCAACGCTTCTCTCTAGTCGGAAGGGGGGCATGGGGCTTTTTATTCCGCGAACTCTGGCTGTCAAGTAGGCACTTCATATTAGTACTCAACTTCTCTTAACGTGGTTCCTCGTGCATAACTAACGAGCGGGCTGGGAATACACTCCCTTCTTAGTAGAGGTTGCGACATCTATAAAAAGAAGGGGGTGGGTTACCCCAGGGTATTCCTTGCTTCCTTCATCCATCTAGATCTTTTCTCAAGGAGTATGGGGTGATTTACCAAAGATGGTGTCATTTGATGATATTATTTCTCATGTTTCTTGGTTGTACAAAGGGAAACAGGGTGGGGGGGGGGGGGGGTTTAAGAAAGTCCCACTACTGAATCTGAATCTTCTAGGAATTAAGGGCATCATAATAGGGTTCTTGTTATGAAATATATGTGTATGTATTTGTCCCACATAGAAAGACTATGAAGTCTTTCTCAAGGACTTACTATGAATAGAAAGCTCATTAGCTTTATAAATACACTTTTACATTATGGAATTAGAAAGAGTTTGATAAATAATATTACTCTTTTTTATTAATTATTACCCTTGTTATAAATAAGGGTGGTTATGCCTCTATTTATAATATTGCGGTTATTACTAGATTATTATGGAAGGCTAAAGCCTCCTATTCATATGGCAGGTTTTGCCTCCTCTTTATTATGTTATTAATTACATGGACGACTTTGTCGCCTCTCTATCATATTATATGAATGGCTTAACTACCAGCTTATTTGACTTATTTGAAAAATATGTATATATATTTTATACGCAAGCATATAATTTTCAAAATTATTGAATTAATTATTATAAAATTATATCATTATAGACATCGCTAGGGGCTCATTTACGCCCAACAAACAACTGCATTTTTTCAGTATATAATTGCAAAGTTTTGATCGTATTCTTCATTCACTTTTATGATCTAAAATCTCTATTACCAATGAAAAAAATAATGACTAAGATATTCCTCACTTTTTTCGCCATCGTTCCACTAATCATGCTTTTCATTGGTGAATACCCTCGATCAGAATACTCAATTCTTGTTACTCTCTATGTTGGGATAATTTTACCGCTTTGGCTTGTAGCAATGGCAGTCAACTAGTATTGTTATTTTTATTCATGTAATAATGTTTGTATTATTTCTTGAAATAATAAAATTATGATTTCCTTTGCATTATAGTCATCATGTCAAACATTACAAACGTAGACTTTACTCCATTGGATGCATCTGGTGAAAATTATTTACAGTGGATACTGCATGTAGAATTACACTTGGATGCTAAAGGCCTTGGCGATGCTATTAAATCTGGTAACAAATTACCGAAGAGTGAAAGGTCAAGGGATATGATTTTCATACTTCACCATCTTTCTCTAAAATTACAAGATGAATATGTATCACTCAGAGATCCTGCAGAACTCTGGACTTGTCTCGAAGATAAAATATTCTGAACTTGTATCATGTCTTTTGGTGGCTGAACAAAATAATGAGCTGCTAATGAAGAACCATGAATTCCGTCCTATTGATTCTGCCCCATTATCTGAAGTGAATGCAATATCATACAATAACTTTGGCCATGGTTCTTACCGTAGTCGTGGTAATGGTCGTGGATGTGGATATGGTCGTGATCGTGGTCGTGAACGTGGTCAAGGCCGAGAAAGAGGTCGTCATAACCATTTTAAAAATAAATATAACAAAAGAGCATAGAATGAGACCGAGAAAAATGGAGATGACAACGAAAAGGGTTCGTGAAAGCACTTGTCACCGATGTGGTATGAAAGAACTTGCAAAGTAGCAAAACATCTTGTTGACCTTTACCAAGCATCAAAGGCGAGGGGTGAAAATATCGATACGAATTATGTTCAAGATGCAAATGAACACGAACAGTTTGACATGGTACAACTTGATATTACCGACTATCTTGACCACCCTGAAGGTGGAATAGGACACATGGTGTTTTCTGAGAATAACTAAATGGTCTGGAAGTCCAGTTTTTCCATTTCAGCATATTGTTTTGTTTTAGGTTCAGTATTATCTTATATGTACATGTGTTTGTTGTCATGTGTGTTTTTAGAATTTTCTTGTAACCGTTTTTAAGTTCAATAAAAGTTTTTAATATATATCTCCTAACTCTTGTATTTTTAGAAACATGGAAATCGATTTGGCAACATCTTCAAACAACGAAGGAGAAACATGTCTAGCAGATTGCGCTACTACTCACTCCATATTCAATGATAGAAAATATTTGTCTCACTTAAATAAGAAAATTGCAAATATCAGTACTATAGCTAGTACAACAAAATTAATTGAAGGCTACTGAAGAGCAACTATTTTACTACTTAAAGGAACAAAGTTGGTAATGGAATATGCATTATTTTCTCGAAAGGCTCGAAAAAATTTATTGAGTGTTAAAGATATTCGTTTGAATGGATATCATATTGAAACACAAGTGGAAGGAAATAATGAATATCTCTATATTACTTATACTGTTTCCGGAAAGAAACGTGTCTTAGAAAAATTGCCAACTTTGGTACCTGGATTGTATTTTACCAAAATCAAAGTTATTGAAACTTATGTCATAGTAAACTAGAAGTTTACTAATCACTTTCAAATTTGACATGACCGGTTGGGCCATCCTGGTTCAATAATGATGCGAAAAATTATTGAGAATTCAGTTGGTCACCCATTGATACAACATATTCTTGAAACATGTAGTTTGCCGACCAAGCGAGAAGTTCCAACAACCTTTTATGAAGGCAACGCAGCATGTATAGCACAATTGAAGGAAGGATTTATTAAAAGCGATAGAACAAAGCACATTTCACCCAAATTCTTCTTCACCCACGATCTTTACGAGAAAGAGGAAATCAATGTCCAACAAATCCGTTCAAGTGACAACCAGGCAGATTTATTCACTAAGTCCCTCCCTACATCAACATTTGAGAAATTGGTGCACAAGATTGGAATGCGACGCTTCAAAGATATCAACGGAAGCAATGATAAGGGGGAGTAAATATGCACTACACTCTTTTTTCCTTCGCTAAGGTTTTTCCTACTGGGTTTTTCTTAGCAAGTTGTTTAACGAGGCAGCTTCTCCCAGCATATTCCTCCTGGGACTGGACATTCAAGGGGGAGTATTATGAAAATATATGTGTATGTCTTTGTCCCACATAGAAAGACTATGAAGTCTTTCTCAAGGACTTTCTATAAATAGAAAGCTCGTTAGCTTTGTAAATACACTTTTACATTATGGAATAAGAAAGAGTTTGATAAATAATATTACTCTTTTTTATTTTCCTTTGAGTTCTAAACATTTATAACAGTTCTAACTTTTTTTTTCTTTTTTCTTATACCCCGTCTTCAATACAAATGTGAAGGCTTTTTATAGACGGAGGAAGGTGACGCGTTTCATTTTTCCTTTCCCTCGAAGGGCAATGACTAGATTTCATACAAAGGGTCGTACAAAATTTTGACAAATATCTTGGGTGTGTGTCAGATTTTCATAGGTGGGAGCTGGGACTGTACTAATCCACCGAATAAGATAAGATTTCTGAGGTGTCAGGTCAGCTTCGTCTTTCTTTTTGTTCTAATCTTTTAAATATGATAAGATCTTTGAGGCGTGTGGTCAACGACGTCTTTCTTTTAGTGATAATCTTATAAGTATGATAGGGTCTTCGAGGCGTCTGGTCTCTACTAGTATCAATGCTATAACCTAGTTTTTGAGTGAAATCGTGTTGGTTTCAAGAGGGCCGAATAATTTTGGACTTTTGGTTCTGAAATAAGTCGTGCTCCAACCGTTTGACCATATTGATCGCAATCTTCTATGATATTCAAGGTGAAAGTTGATTGTGGTAAAAATATTTGAAATTATATATCCATGCATATTGGTATGATATTGTCTATTTTCAGTTCTAGCCTTTGTGATTTTTTTTTTTTTGGACTTCACTTTCCAAACCCCTCATGGGCTCATACTAATGAAAATAATTAACAACCGTATTTATAAACACAAATCGAATCGTTTATTTTTTCGAAGTGAGAGTGAGACTTGTTTTCACGGAAAATAGTATAAAATTTATGAAGTGATGATTTTATTCTTCACTCAATGCTGGTATATATAAGTACAACTTATAATACAAGAAGGAAAGAGATAATTACAAAAAGAAAATAAATACAAAGAATATTTTCCTAAATTACAAAGACTAGGACTCTTGTCTAATACGCCCCCGCAAAATCGACGACCCATCGGCGATGGCGATTTTGGACCGTAGGAGAAGAAAACGAGCACGAGGCAACGGTTTAGTGAGGAGATCCGCGAGTTGATCAGTCGTGTTGATGTACGAAACACTAAGAAAGCCCTTGTTGACAAGATCGCGAACGAAGTGTAGATCAATAGAGATATGCTTCATTCGAGAATGCAAAACGGGATGAAGAGATGTACGGATCGCCCCTAAGTTGTCACAAAGAACACGCGGGGGAGAAGGAAGAGAGAAACCTAGCTCACGAAACAAATGCTGCAACCAATGAACTTCAGCAGCTACATTCACAAAGGCCCTATATTCGAATTCAGTAGAAGACCGAAAAATAACACGTTGGCGACGAGAAGACCAAGAGATAGGATTGCCACCAAAAAAGATAATGTAAGCCGAAGTAGACGCAGCAGTGCCCGGATCACCTGCCCAATCCGCATCAGAGTAAGCAAGAAGACCAGGGCAGGAGGCACGGCGAAGAAGCAGTCCATGAGAGAGCGTACCCTTTAGGATATGTAGGATACGTTTGAGAGATGTCCAATCAGTCTCAGTGGGAGCGGACATCCGTTGCGCCAACCTATTGACCGAGAAGGCAATGTCAGAACGAGTCAAAGTAAGATATTGCAAGGCGCCAATAACACGCCTGTACTCCGTAGCATCGGTCAAGGATGTGGAAGTCGAGACCACTGAGGTTGACGCCATGGGAGTAGCTAAAGGTTTAGCACCATCCATCTTGTGTCGAGCAAGAATATCACACATGTATTTATGTTGCGAAAGAAAGAGGCCCTCTTTGCAAGTGAAAACCTCAACACCAAGAAAGTAGGAGAGATGTCCCAAATCTTTAACCGCAAACTTACTACCAAGACCACGAACAATACGCGAGATAAGCGTGTCGTTGCTCCTTGTCACGATAATATCGTCCACGTAAATAAGGAGGTAAACGACATCATGACCCTTGGATTAAATAAAAAGGGAGGAATCAGACTTGGACTGACTAAACCCAACATCACATAACTCGACAGACAAAGCAAGAAACCAAGCGCGAGGAGCTTGCTTCAAACCATACAAAGACTTCTTGAGATGACAAATATGATGAGGGGAAGATGGGTCAACGAAACCCTGAGGTTGAGACATAAACACAGCCTCATCAACCTTGCCATGAAGAAAAACATTGCTTACATCAAGTTGGCGTAACGACCAACCACGCATAACCGCTAACAACAACACAAGTCGAATAGTGACGGGTATGACAACAGGACTGAAGGTTTCCTTGAAGTCAACACCCGCACGTTGATTGAAGCCCTTCGCAACAAGACGAGCCTTGTACCGATCAATAGATCCATCGGGATGACGTTTAATGCAAAACACCCATTTGGAGCCAATAATGTTCTTCCCTAATGAGGAAGGGACCAAATCCCAAACACCAAATTGCATAAGTGCCGTGTACTCCTCAGCCATAGCCGCACGCCAAAGCGGATCCTTAAGTGCTTGAGAAACACATGTAGGTGCGACGGGGCCCAAAATCGGATGTTTAGAAGTGAAGTAGATGTGCTTCGGCTTAAAGATGTTGTTTTGAGCGCGAGTGGTCATGGTGTGAGTACGCGGTGGAGTAGATGGCCTAGGAGGAAGAGGCGGCGGAGAAGGGCAAGAATCCGGGTCGAGCAGTCGCGTGGAACTTGACGATGCAGCAGACGACGCGGGAGACGGAAACTCGAGCGAAGGCTGGACCGAGGGTTGGGCCGCAGTGGGAAGAACAGGGTTCTGGATGGAATGTTGCCCCAACATCACTCTAACATTTTAACCAGAAGGCGCAGAAACTGGTGCAACAGAGGTCTGATTGCAATGTCGCCCCAACATCACTCCAACATTTTTATCAGAAGGCGCAGAAACGGGTGCAATTGGAGTCAAAACCTGACCGCTGACCGTCTGATGGGCCCCATGACCCGTGGGATCAGACCTAATAGAAGATGGGCCGGGTCCGTGGGGTAGAATGAGAAGTGCCCCAAAGGGCCTAGGTGGTGGCGGACGAGGGCTAGGGCAACAGGTCGCAAACCCTAGAAATTCCGTCTCCACAAAACGGACGTTGCGAGACACATAACCCCGAGATGTTTCAATGTCGAGACAACGATAAGCACTCTGAGACACACTATAGCCCAAAAATATACACGCGCGAGAAAGAGGCGTGAGTTTACCCGAAAAATAAGGACGGAGCCACGGGAAACACAAACACCCAAATGTGCGTAGCTTAAGGTAGTTGGGAGAACGACCAAATAAGACCTCGAAAGGACTCTTGCGGTGAAGAACCATTGTAGGTAGCCGATTATAAAGATAAACTGCAGTAAAAAAGGCTGAGTCCCAAAACGAAGATGGAAGGACTGATTGCTGTAAAAGAATGCGCCCAAGTGTGACAACATGACGATGACGCCGTTCAACAGTGCCATTTTGCTGTGGAGTATGAGGAGCAGTGGTAAGCCAACGGATACCACAATCCAAGAAGTAAGAACGGAGTGCAATGAATTCACCCCCATTATCCAAATAAAAGTTCTTAATGGAGAACCCAAATTGTTTCTGAGCAAACGTGTGAAACTGACGAAATACCGTAGCAACTTGTGACTTGTGAGACAAGGGATAGAACCAACAATACTTTGAAAAATGGTCAACCAACAACAAGTAATAACGACAACCATCCAAAGAGGGAACCGGCGAGGGACCCCAAACATCACCATACACATACTCTAACGGCAAAGTAGAGACAAGAGATGCAGCACTAAATGGCTATTGCGTACTCTAATTTAATAAGCAAAAACGACAATAAGTAGCATCCTTTGAAGTACAAGGTAATTTAAACTTGCTAAACAAAAAGGAACTAATATCCGAAGATGGATGACCTAAACGACTATGCCAATTGTCTCTATTTGTACGAATTCCAACACACGCCAAAGGACTCGAAGCAAACCGCGACCGCACGTCCAAGTGGTAAATTCCATTACTGCATTCCCCGCGCATGAGTATCACCCCTGTTGTTCGATCCTTAACAAAGAAATACCAAGGATGAAATTCAAGCATGAGATTGTTAGCAAGACAAAATTGATGCACCGATAATAGATTCCGTTGAGATGACGGAACGCATAAAACGGGAGTGAGAAGGAATTTACGACCAGATTTTGTAATAGAAGCGGAACCAACGTGAGTAATAGGCAAACCTGAACCATTAGGAATCGTAACCTCATCCGTCCCTTCATACTCGGAATGAACGGTTAGATTTTGAAGATCCGAGGTGAGATGATGCGAGCCCCCCCGAGTCAACAAGCCAATTTGTGTCGTGAGAGGGAGAGTTCGGGGTCGAAGCCAGGTTAGCAAGAGGTTGCTGAAGACGACGACAAGTACGAGCCCCGTGACCATAAATCCCACAAATTTGACACATGATGTCAGGACGACCATTAGAATTCGAACGGTAGTTGTTGTTGTTGTTGTTCCGATTCCCCTGATTGTTGGGGTTGCTACCACGGTTGGAAAAGTGACCGCGGTATTGGCGATTGGAACCACCCCGTGAGTTGATGGGGCGGCTAGAGTTTGGACCACCACATTGACCCGAGTTGTGGTGATACGAGGCAGCATTGGCCGAAGCCACAAGGGATGCAGATTGAGCCTCCAAGCGCTTGACATAGATCTCGTGAGCAACCAATTTGTCATGAAGCACAGAGAAGGAGAGTGGATGATCACGAGCATGGATCTGAGCCGCAATATCACGGTAGGATGCCCCCAAACCGTTCAAAACGAATAGAGTGACATCATCATCAGAGAGGGGATGATCAACTAGGGCAAGTTCATCAACTTTTAACTTGACAAGTTGAAGGAATTCTGACACAGAGGAACCAATGGTCAACTGAGAGAGAGATTCCTTCAATTACATGACACGAGCACAAGATCGATTAGCATACGTGCTCTGCAAGGACGTCCATATTTCAGCCGACGTCTTCTTGTCGGAGACAAGTTGATGACTTCCCAAGAGAGCGAACCAAAAAGGGCGGATACGAGGAGAGCATCCTGTCGCGTCCAGTGGACAAACGCAGCAATAGATTCCGGAGAATCACCACAAGGAGGGCAGGGGGTCGTACCTTCCAAATAGTCAAGAAGGCCATAGCCATAAAACAGATGGCGAACTTGTGCATTCCAGGATGTGTAGTTCCCAGAATTTAACTGCAGAGGTAGATGAGTATGTGCATTGATGGGCACAAGAGGCGGAACACCGGGACCAAATGGTGGAACGAGGGGTTGAACCCCTGAACCCGCAACCTGAAGAGGAGCGGTGGACGACTGCATGAGCGGCGCCATGGAAGACGCATCCGTAGACGAGGTGGCGGCTGAAGCCGAAGCCGAGTCACTTGGGTTTCCAGCGGAAGACATCAGGAATCGGGAATTCTCTTTAGAGATATTTTCGTGCTCTGATACCATATAAGATTTATGAAGTGATGATTTTATTCTTTACTCAATGTTGGTATATATAAGAACAACTTATAATACAAGAAGGAAAGAGATAATTACAAAAAGGAAATAAATACAAAGAATATTTTCCTAAATTACAAAGACTAGGACTCTTGTCTAGTAAAAAGTCTCTCTTAAGTCTCAACAAATCACATTATAACACGATTAATCGTAAATTAGTTGTAACACGAGCAATTAAGCGAATATGGATGTTGGGAGATGTTGGCAAATTAGCGGGCACTAAATATTCTATATGTGCAATTAGGCATTATGCGCAGCACTTGTCACATAATGAACTCGTTTTCAGAATCAGATCATACACAAAATTTAAGAATATTGTTATATCGTCTAAATATCCCATTTGTATGGAAACACAAAGTGTTTCAGTTAAAATGACGGACTCGTACATATTTGGGTAATCATCATCAAAGCACAGATTAACACTAGATTTTCGGTATAAATTTAAATGATCTTGATAGATGGTAAAAAGAGAATTTAAATTACCTAAAACTTTCAGCACAAACTTATTAACTTAATTTAGATTGTAAAAGAATATTAGTTATATTGTTTAAGATAAAGGAGATTTAAAAAGAGATAATTACAGTTATACCATGTGAGGTTTAATGTAATTACAAACACCTCCATGAGATTTAAATAATTACAATAATCTCTCCTCTAACAAGTAATTGTAAGGGATGAATACAATTACACCCCTTGAGGTTTGGTGTATTTACAAAGACCTCCCTTCAGGTTTGAATAATTACAATCACAATTGAAACTATAATTGAACTGGAGAAGAACCTCACCAGAAAGGAGTACCAAATGGAAAAGATGGAGATGAAGCTGGAAGAAGTAGAGAGAACCATTGCCAAGTGGAACTCTAGCACAAAAAGGTTGGATGAAGCATTGAGTATTGGCAATGAAGGAACTACAGGTTTAGGATACCAAGAAAGGTCAAGTAGACATGATAATGTTATACTTGGTTTTGTAAAGGCTTGTTTTTGCAAAAATAATGGCCATTCTAATCAACCTAAGAAGGTAACCTATATGTGCCAATATTGTTTTCAGCCGGGACATTTAAAACCACATTGCCATAAGTACAGAAAGTTCTGTGAGAAATATAATTATAACAATAATGCTACATCGGGTGTTGGGACAACTTTGGGTCGCTCAAATATTGGCTTAACATTCCAAAGCAACACCGGGGAACAAACCAACAGTTTTCAAAAGAACAGACTTTGGTCTCCTAAAATCAAAATTATATGTAATGTTGTGTTCTTAGCTACTCATACTCTTACTGGTGACGGGTATTTTGACAGTGGTTGTTCTAGACATATGACAGGTACCAAGACTAATCTTATCGATCTTGTGCCTGTATTCACTGGTACTATTACATATGGTGGAGGAAGCAAAGGAAATATCATAAGAGAAGGGGTTCTCAATGTGGATGGATTCCCCCATTTTACTGAGGTTCTGTTTGTGGATGGTCTAAAGGCTAATCTCATCAGCATTAGTCAGCTTTGTGATGACAATTTGATTGTTAAATTTGACAAGTATTCTTGTGATGTGTTTGATGAATCTAACAACTGTGTTATGTCAGGAAAAAGGTCAAAAGACAACTACTACTTGGTGGATGAGGATGTACAATGCCTATATGTGAAGGTTCATGAATCAGTAGTGTGGTACAGAAGGCTAGGACATGTCCACTACAGGATTCTGGAGAAGATCATCAAGCTAGAAACTGTGAGGGGCATACCTAAACTTTCCAGTTTAGGTAAACTGGTCTGTGGTGATTGTCTTCAAGATAAACAAACCAAGACTACACATGCACCCATACATATGGAAGACCAGATCTTTAGAACCTCTAAATGCTTTGAATTATTGCACATGGATCTGATGGGTCCTATAGAGGTTTGTAGCCTTGCTGGTAAGAAGTATGCTTATGTAATTATTGATGACTTCTCTAGGTATACTTGGGTTAAATTCTTGAGAGAAAAATCTGAAGCTATGGAGACTTTCAAGATACTAGTTGATAGTATTAAGTTGCTCTACAGTGCATGTGTTATTAGGATTAGATGAGATCATGGAAGGAAATTTGAAAATAGAAAGTTTGATGATCTGTGTGATTCTAGAGGCATCTCTCATGAATACTCTACCCATATCACTCCCCAACAAAATGGTGTTGCTGAAAGATAAAATAGAACGTTGCAAGAAATGGCTAGGGTTATGTTAAACTCCAGAAAGATAACTAAAAGACTTTAGGCTGAAGCACTTAGTACTGCACGTTACATTTCAAATAGAGTTTATCTCAGACCAGGCACAATCATGACATCTTATGAAATAGTTAAGAAAATTAAGCCTAACTTGAGTCATTTTCATGAGTTTGGTTGTGTGTGTTATATTTTGAAGGAGAGACATCCATTAGGAAAGTTTGATGCTAAACGTGAAAAGTGCATTTTTGTTGAATACTCTGTGAATAGCAGTGCTTATAGAGTGTTTAATCCTAGATTAAATACTACCCAAGAATCTGTAAATGTTGTGTTTGATGATCAGGGTGTTTCTACAGGTATCACGGATAGTCAAATAGGACTACCCCAGACTGGCGATGTGGTGCCAACACCAGTAGGAGACCATGTGGACTCAACATGAGGGATTAATAGAGAAGATACATGGAATGATGATGTTGAGCTGACACCGACAGATGCTGATGTTGGACCAACACCAGAATACACAGAGTGTGACACTGAAGAATTTGCTGGAGAAAATGTTAGGAGGGACACTTATGCCAGAACACAGAGGGGTCATCCTACTTCTTAGGTTATAGGAAATCTTACTGAAGGTGTAAGAACCAGAAACAAAGAAAGAGTAAATTACAAAAATATGACTAAACTTAGTGTTTGCATGTCATCTGTGTGTAATACTGTTACTTGTTTTGTTTCTGCTGTAGAATCTAAGAATGCAGTCTCCCCAGATCGAGAATTCGGTTTGATCTTACTTAGAGCTTGATAAACCTTGACCCGTTGGCTATAGAATCAGCCAAGAACCGCGGTATAGTTGAACGCCACAAGATCGTGCTCAAGATCTTGATAAGTTCTTGAATATTTTAATTCCTCACAAAGAAAGAGTCAAAATATTAAAAAGAAATATTAATTTTCGGATTTATATCAAAGGTGATTTTTACAACTCTTGTGAGACTTATTTATAGGCTAGAAAGTGACTCTAAAGTGTCCCACATTTATATCTAAGACATAGGAGTACTAAACAAGCATTTGACCACTCTTAATGACTCTTGAAACACTAAACAAGACTATTGAAACACTAAACAATAAGACTTGACTTCTTGGACATACAAAAGGTTTATTTGACCAAAACTTAATCTTTTTACTTAGTCTTGAAGCTTGCCACGAAATTGAAGGATAATGGGCTTGAAAACGTGTCTTCCAATTTAATTTAGCACCAGCCCATCACTTGAATTGAGCCTCAACCCAATAACATTCATTATTGGGTCTTCTAAGCACTTCTCTTGCATATTCTCTTGTATTTCAGCAACAAGGTTCAACATGGCCTCTCTAATTTGTTTTGTTCGGGCTCTAGTTATTGGACCATTATTAATTTTGAGTAGATCCATCTTTCCTTGATTTGGCTGCGTTAGCCTGTCTACATCATTCCCTCCTTCTTTGAAAAGATTTGTCCTCGAATCTAAATCTGCATCAAAAGGAGAAAGATCAGTAACATTAAATGTTGCACTTACATTATACTCACCGGGAAAGTCAAGTTTGTAAGCATTGTCATTGATTCTTGCAATCACTTGGAATGGACCATCTCCCCTTGGTTGCAACTTGGACTTGCGCTTTGTTGGGAACCTCTCTTTTCGCAAGTGTAGCCATACCCAATCACCGGGCTCAAAGATGACTCGTTTGCGTCCCTTATTAGCTTGCTTGGTGTACTGATCTGTTTTCTTCTCAATGTTGAGTTTCACTTTCTCATGCAGCTTTTTGATCATCTCCGCTTTTGCTTTTCCATCAAGACTATTACGTTCTTCAACGGGAATTGGAATAAGATCAAGTGGACTCAATGGATTGAAGCCGTAGACAACTTCAAAAGGAGGGTGATTAGTAGTAGAATGAACACTCCTATTATATGCAAATTCAGCAAATGATAAACAATCTTCCCAATTTTTCAAGTTCTTTTGAATCAAAACTCTAAGCAATTGAGACAAAGTTCTATTCACAACTTCAGTTTGCCCATCGGTTTGTGGGTGACAAGTAGTAGAAAATAGAAGTTTAGTTCCCAATTTGCTCCACAAAACACGCCAAAAGTGACTCAAAAACTTTACATCTCTATCACTTACAATGGTTCTTGGTATCCCGTACAAGCGAACAATTTCCTTAAAGAACAAATCAGCAATATTAGTTGCATCATTAGTGTTATTACAAGGAATAAAGTGTGCCATTTTGGAAAACCTATCAACCACCACAAACACAGAATCTTTTCCTTTCTTTGAACGTGGCAAACCAAGAACAAAGTCCATGGATATATCCACCCAAGGTTCACTTGGTATAGGTAATGGTGTATACAATCCATGTGGTTGGACTTTGGATTTAGCTTGCTTGCAAGTTATGCACCCTTCACAAATTCTTTCAACATCCACACGCATCCTAGGCCAATAGAAATGCTCACATAAAGTACTCAATGTTTTATGTATCCCAAAGTGTCCCATAAGCCCTCCCCCATGTGCTTCCCTAACAAGTAATTCACGCATAGAACACTTAGGAATGCATAATTTATTCTCACAAAACAAATATCCTTCAAACCTATAAAATTTCTCAAATGCACCATGCTCACAAGCCAAATAAATTGAAGAAAAATCAGAATCCATAGCATATATTTCCTTAATGGACTCAAAACCAAAAAGTTTAGAACTCAAAGTAGTGATCAATGTGTACCTTCTAGATAGTGCATCAGCTACAATGTTTTCTTTCCCTTTTTGTACTTGATCACATATGGGAAGGATTCAATAAATTCTACCCACTTAGCATGCCTTTTACTAAGCTTACCTTGCCCTTTGAGGTATTTGAGAGATTCGTGATCGGTATGAATAACAAATTCCTTAGACCACAAGTAATGCTGCCAAGTCTCCAATGCTCTTACCAAAGCGTACAACTCCTTGTCGTATGTCGGATAGTTCAGTTGAGCTCCCTTCAACTTCTCACTAAAGTAAGCAATCGGTTTTCCATCCTGCATCAAAACAGCCCCTACACCTACTCCAGATGCATCACATTCAAGCTCAAAACTTTTGTTAAAGTTAGGCAATGCAAGAATTGGTGCAGTAGTGTGCTTTTCTTTCAAAAGATTAAATGCATGCTCTTGTTTTTCTCCCCAATGGAAACCAACCTCTTTTTTCACAATTTCATTTAATGGTGCAGCAATAGTGCTAAAATCTCTTACAAACCTACGGTAGAAACTTGCAAGACCAGGAAAACTCCTCACTTCAGAAATATTCTTAGGAGTTGGCCAATCTAAAGTAGCATTAACCTTTTCCTTTTCCATTTCAATTCCATTAGCACTTACAACAAAACCAAGAAAAACCACTTTATCCATGCAAAAAGAACACTTTTTAAAATTAGCATACAAAGATTCTTTTCGTAAAGTGTCCAACACAGCACGCACATGCCCAAGATGTTGTTCCATGCTTTTGCTATAGATAAGAATATCATCAAAATACACAACAACAAATTTTCCAATGAAATCACGCAAAACATGGTTCATTAACCTCATGAAAGTACTTGGCGCATTCGTTAAACCAAACGGCATGACCAACCACTCATATAAACCATATTTTGTTTTGAAAGCAGCTTTCCACTCATCACCCCCTTTTATTCTTATTTGGTGATAACCACTCTTTAAATCAATCTTAGAGAATAGCAAAGCCCCATATAATTCATCAAGCATATCGTCTAACCTAGGAATGGGATAGCGATACTTAACCGTGATTTTGTTGATGGCGCGACAATCAGTGCACATTCTCCAAGATCCGTCCTTCTTTGGTACTACAATCACCAGTACAGCGCATGGGCTCATACTTTCTCGAATCTTGCCTTTACTCATCAACTCCTCGACTTGCCTTCGAATTTCTTTTGTTTCCTCCGGATTGGCCCTATAGGCTGGTCGGTTTGGAAGTGTTGCTCCCGGAATAAAATCAATTTGATGCTCGATGCCTCTTAATTGTGGTAACCCATTCGGCTCCTCTTCGGGGAAAATGTCATCATATTCCTGTAAGAGAGACATAAAAGAACTAGGCAAAGAAGATGTTAGTTCGTTAGTACTTAGATAACTCTCCTTGTACATCAACACCATCACACTCTTTTTTGCAACAATCGCTCTCTCCAAGTCACTTCCTCTTGCAAACAAATTTAATCTCTTTTTATCCTCACTTTCTCCAATTTATTTTCTCCCTCACAAACACTCAAATCAGCCCTCTTATTTTTCTCTTCTCTCTTTTTTTCTCTCAAAGTGTTTTCCTCATTCCCATTGATTTTTTTCTCACCACTCTTTTTTTCTCTCAAAGTGTTTCCCTCATTCCCATTGATTTTTTTCTCACCCTCTCTAACATTCCTCGCATGGGACATTTTGATTTGATCTTCCAAAACCTGTTGTGGACTTAAAGGAACAAGCATCATGGTCTTATTTTCCAAGGCCTTCCCAAAAGAATGTGACTTGCATGCATTGGTACCACATCACAAAGAACTTCATCCTCATATTTCCCTATCGAGAATGTCACCAAACCTTGCTTAGTGACTCGAACTTCTCCAGTTTCATTAAGCCATTGAAGCTTATATGGATTAGGATGTTTCTAGGTGGGCAAGCTAAATTTTTCTACCATTTCCACACTATCCACGTTAGTACAACTTCCCCCATCAATAATCAACATACATACCTTTCCACGAACCAAACATCGAGTATGGAAGATATTTTCTCTTTGTTGCTCCACTTCTCCCATCTTTATTTGCATGTTTAAAGCTCTTCTTACCACCAAAAGTTCCCCCGATTCAGCAGTGACTTGCTCCACTTGGTCTTCATTCTCTTCTTCACTTTCTCCTTCCGACTCAATCTCACCATTGTTAAGGATCATCACTTTCTTGTTTGGACAATTAGATGCAATATGCCCACGTCCTTGACAATGAAAACATTTAATATCACGACTACGAGAAGGTGTAGCGATAATACCTTTTCCTTTGTCAACCTCACTAGACTTGGATCTCGTTGTCTCATGTGGTGAATTTGACGTACTCCCAAAAGTCGACTTGTGCACCCCTTCCTTCATCTTACTTGAAGATTGAAAACTTTGTGGATAACTCCTTTGCATAGAGTTCCCCCTCTTTAGTTGTATTTCCACCTTCATGGCTGTATGTACCATACCTTCAAGTTCTACATAGTGTTGAAGCTCTACAATATTGGCAATCTCTTTTCTTAGCCCATTTAAGAAACGAGCCATAGTGGCCTCCCGATCCTCCTCTACATTTGCTCTAATCATAGCAATTTCCATCTCTTTGTAGTATTCATCAACACTTTTATTACCTTGAGTCATAGATTGGAGTTTTTGGTACAACTCACGAAAGTAATGAGACGGCACGAATCTCTTTCGCATGATTGACTTCATCTCGGCCCATGTAGTAATTGGCCTCTCTCCATATCGCCGTTGATTTGTAAGGACTTGATCCCGCCAAACTATAGCATAATCGGTGAATTCAATTGCCGCAAGCCTTACTTTTTTTTCCTCGGAGTAATTGTGACAATCAAAAATCAGATCTACCTTTTTCTCCCACTCCAAATATGCTTCTGGATCACTTCTTCCATGGAAAACAGGGATATTTATTTTAATGCTTCCCAAATCTCGATCCACCCCGTCATTTTGCCTTCTTCGATTTCCACGTCGTCGGTTGGGATGAACAGCCCCCACATCATCATCGTCATCCTCCGATTGCCACTCTTCATATCTTCTTTGATTTGCATTCGGGTTTCTACGATCCCTTTGTGTAGGTTGTTCCAATCTGTCTAACCGTTCCGTGATGCCTTCAAGAACCATATTCCACCTTGCAAATTGTTGTTGCATAGCTTGAAGTGTGAAAGCTTCTTACTGGTTATTGGATGTGTTCTCCATGGTAGATAATATCCTTACAATCCACTCGTGTATCACTCAAAATTATCCTCACAATCCACTCGTGTATCACTCTTTGGCTTTTACCTCCCCTCTAATAATCTCACCACTCAATGCCTTTTTCCACTCAATATTCAAGAACCAAACAAGATGAACAATCACAAGCAACATTCAACAATCCCTTAGTCCTATAGTGAAGAACAAGGATTTATTGAAATAAAGCTCAAATAACTTCTGCTTTTTTTTTTCTACTTTTCTTTCTTTCTTTCTTTCTTCTTTTTTTGGTACCTTTTTTTTTCTTTTCTTCTTCTTCCTTTTTTTTTTGATCTTTTGGACGTTTTTTTTTGGTACCCTTTTTATTTCTTCTTCTTTTTTTTTTTGAAGAACTAAACTAAAAAAATAAGATCAACACCAGATTGCTCTGATGCCAAATGATATGATAAAGGATAGAGACATTGGACCCGTTAGATATATTGATCTAAGAACCCAATGTATAAATAAGCAGCGGTCTCCCCAGATCGAGAATACGGTTTGTTAAGAACCTCGACCCGTTGGCTATAGAATCAGCCAAGAACCTCGGTATGGTTGAACGCCACAAGATCGTGCTTAAGGATCTTGATAAGTTCTTCAAAATTTAATTCATCTCGAAGTGAGAGTCCAAATATTTCTTAGTAATATTCATTTTCGGATTTATGTCCCAGCTTTTTTTTACAACTCTTGTAAGACTTATTTATAGGCTAGAAAGTGACTCTAAAGTGTCCCACATTTATATCTAAGACATAGGAGTACTAAACAAGCATTTGACCACTCTTAATGACTCTTGAAACACTAAACAAGACTCTTGAAATACTAAACAACAAGACTTGACTTCTTGGACATACAAAAGGTTTATTTGACCAAAACTTAATCTTTTTACTTAGTCTTGAAGCTTGCCACGAAATTGATGGATAATGGGCTTGAAACAGTGTCTTCCAATTTAATTTAGCACCAGCCCATCACTTGAATTGAGCCTCAACCCAATAACATTCATTATTGGGCCTTCTAAGCACTTCTCTTGCATATTCTCTTGTATTTCAGCAACAATGTTCAACATGGCCTCTCTAATTTGTTTTGTTCGGGCTCTAGTTATTGGACCATCATTAATTTTTAGTAGATCCATCTTTCCTTGATTTGGCTGCGTTAGCCCGTCTCCATCACGTGTGCTCGTTTTCATCATTCTCTCCATCTTCGAAAAGATTCGTCCTCGAATCTGTATCTATGACGGAACCTCGACCTGATGCCTTAGTACAAATAGGAACCTTGGTATGATGACCGCGACCCGCTACTTGATACAAAATATGAACCTTGGTATAGTGAAGAATGAACGGAACCTCAATTTGGCGTATGCTCGTTTTCATCATTCTCTCCATCTTCGAAAAGATTCGTCCTTGAATCTGAATCTATGACAGAACCTCAACCCGTTGCTTTAGTAAAAGTAGGAACCTTGGTATGATGACCGCGACCCACTACTTTATACAAAACAAGAACCTTAGTATAATGAAGAATGAATGAAAAATTGATGTTTTTTTTTTGGACTATTTCGTTTTTTACTCTTTTTTTTTTCTTTGGTACCTTTTTTTTCTAATCTTTTTTGTGGTACCTCTTTTTTTTTTTTTTTACTCTTTTTTTTTGGTACTCTTTTCTTTTTCTTTACCTTCTTTTTTTTTTCTTTTCTTTTGGACCCTTTTTTTTCTTTAGGAAAACAAATAAAATCAGATCAAAGAAATATTTCATTTTCGGATTTTTCTCAAAGCTTTTTTTTACAACTCTTGTAAGACTTATTTATAGGCTAGAAAGTGACTCTAAAGTGTCCTACATTCATATCTTGGACATAGGAGTACTAGCAAACATTTGACCACTCTTAATGACTATTGAAACACTAAACAAGAAGACTTGACTTCTTGGACATACAAAAGGTTTATTTGACCAAATCCTAATCCTTTTACTTAGTCTTGAAGCTAGCCACGAAATTGATGGATAATGGGCTTTAAAAAGTGTCTTCCAATTTAATTTAGCACCATCCCATCACTTCAATTGAGTCTTAACTCAATAACATTCATTATTGGGCATTCTAAGCACTTCTCTTGCACATTCTCTTGTATTTCAGCAACAAGGTTCAACATGGCCTCTTCAATTTGTTTTGCTTGGGATATAGTTATTGGACTACCATGAATATTCAGTAGATCCTTCTTTCTTTGATTTGGCAGCGTTAGCTCGTCTCCATCATTCTCTCCATCTTCGAAAAGATTCGTCCTCGAATCTGAATCTATGACAGAACCTCGACCCGATGCCTTAGTACAAATAGGAACCTTGGTATGATGACCGCTACCCGCTACTTGATACAAAACATGAACCTTGGTATAGTGAAGAATGAACGGAACCTCGACCCGTTGCTTTAGTAAAAGTAGGAACCTTGGTATAATGACCGTGACCCACTACTTTATTCAAAACAAGAACCTTGGTATAATGAAGAATGAACAGAACCTTGACCCGTTGCTTTAGTAAAAGTAGGAACCTTGGTATGATGACCGCAACCCACTACTTTATACAAAACAAGAACCTTGGTATAATGAAGAATGAACGGAACCTTGACCCTTTGATTTAGTAAAAGTAGGAACCTTGGTATGATGACCGCAACCCACTACTTTATACAAAACAAGAATCTTGGTATAGTGAAGAATGAATCGAACCTTGATGCTTTTTTTTGGAACTCTTTTTTTTGGTACCTTTTTTTTCAACTTTTTTTTCCTCTCTTTTTTTCAACTTTATTTTTTGAAGAAAACAAAGTAAAATCAGATCAATACCAGATTGCTCTGATACCAAATGATGTGGATCAAGGACAGAGAGGATAGAGACATTGGACCCGTTAGATATATAGATCTAAGAACCCAATGTATAAATAAGCAGCGGTCTCCCCAGATCGAGAATTCGGTTTGATCTTACTTAGAGCTTGCAAAACCTCGACCCATTGGCTATAGAATCCTCCAAGAACCTCGGTATGGTTGAACGCCACAAGATCGTGCTCAAGGATCTTGATAAGTTCTTCAAAATTTTAATTCCTCTCAAAGAGAGTGTCCAAATATTTCAAAGAAATATTCATTTTCGGATTTTTCTCAAAGATTGTTTTTTTACAACTCTTGCAAGACTTATTTATAGGATAAAAATTGACTCTAAAGTGTCCCACATTCATATCTAGGACATAGGAGTACTAAACAAGCATTTGACCACTCTTAATGACTCTTGAAACACTAAACAAGACTCTTAAAACACTAAACAAGAAGACTTGACTTCTTGGACATACAAAAGGTTTATTTGACCAAAACTTAATCTTCTTTACTTAGTCTTGAAGCTAGCCACGAAATTGATGGATAATGGACTTTAAAAAGTGTCTTCCAATTTAATTTAGCACCAGCCCATCACTTCAATTGAGTCTTAACTCAATAACATTCATTATTGGGCCTTCTAAGTACTTCTCTTGGGCATTTCTGAACTTTGAGAAGATCCATCTTTTCTTGATTACATGCCTTGTGCTCGTTTTCATCATTCTCTCCATATTCGAAAAGATTCGTCCTCGAATTTGAATCTATGATGAATGGAAATCGAATGATACACGTAGGATCTTCATGATCTTTTCTAGATTACATGGCGTGCGTTCAATCACAGATCCTGGCATAAGATCCCATTCCCGCGCTAAGACTAGCAGCTGCTGAAAAAGTGAAATTTTTGGATCGATTCATCAGGGAGGATCCATTGGTAGTTTCTCCTTCTCCTGCCTCCTCTCCCTCTTCTTCTCCGTCTCTTAAGCACAATGCACTCAGACGTCTCTTTACTAACATTTCTTTTTGAGTTTCCACCGGGGATTATAGTCATGGGGTCTGGGATACTACCTATCCATGAGAGAGGGAAGCGTTAGTGCAGCTCAGCTGGAAGAGATTCTAAGCGAGAGGCAGTACTGAACCGGAGCCACATCGAGTTAGTTCCCCTCAAAGCCTTCTTCCGAACTTGCCGACTGTTCTCCTCCGAGACTCTGTTTACCTTCTGGCTTGGCTCTCCTCTCTTTGTTTTGCTTGAGTTTCATTATTAACTAGCGGAAGGGGCCCCCCCTGCGCCTTTCTGCCCGGCTTGGCGCTTCTTGCTCTAAAAATGAAGAAAGACTTGTCGGAAATCGCCTTGGTCCAACCAAGAAAGGCATGGGAGTCTTTGGGCAACGCCTTTGAGAAAGCGGGTCTACCTTTCTTTTGCCTTCCCTAGTGCGGTGGCCTTCTTTTTCTATATAGAATACGTCCAACCAGTCCCCACACGCCCGATCACGAACACAGGTCCCGAAAACCGGGCACAAGTCTAGGACCAAACCAGGCTCCATAGCCCGAGGTCGTGACTCAAGGAAAAAGACCATATAAAGGAATCCCCGGTCTATGCCAAAAAAGAAGGTAAAGCGCCCAACTCTCACATTTCAATTGACGTTGACGAAGGAAAATGACTTGATACCAATTTGACCGGGTTCCTTTGTCAAAGCCCTCTCCTGGGATAAGTCGATGTTAATGCGACTTCCTATTTCGTTCCCCCTTCTTCTTTATCATGTCTGGCTTTCATCTCTCATAGCCCTCTCGCCTTTCCTACCGACGGACTTACCTCTTCTCAGGGCTGGTTTCAAAACCCTTAAACTCTTATTTGAAGATCGGCTACTTGGGTGGATCTTTCTTTCTTTTCTGAATCTTACTATATATAGTAGCTTTCTCTTCTTTTAACTTATTGATCACGTCTGTCCATGTCATTCTTGGGTTCTGCTCTTGTTGATTCTTTCGTATCATTTCTTCCTCTATCCTCTTTTTATTCCTATAAGCTTCAGCCCCAGTCTTGAAAAAGTTCTCGATCTCTTCACGGGTCTTATCGTCTAATGAACCTGGTCTATCAAGAGATTGATCATACATTCCAGTCGGTTTATCTTCTTTCTCTTGATCTTTCTGGAATACGGTTCTGTCTTGAGTCAGACTAGTCTCTATTTCATTAGTGTCTTCTCGTTTGGATCGCTATCCAAGGAATTCGAAATGAAAGGGGCTATCAGGAAACAGGCCTGGACCAAGCAAATACTTCTTCTCTTTCCCTTTCAGACACAGATAAAAAAGCACTTCTTTCAAGGTTTTCTCACGGGGAACTAATAGACTGGCTTGTGAGAGACTCCTTCTCATGCTACTTGATAATGGTACAGCCCGTTCCTTTCGAAAGAGAATTCCGAATCCAAGACTTGGTTCAAACTTTCAAGCAGTACTGACCACTATTCCATAGATAGCATAGAGCTCTTACACAGCGCCTAATAGGCTAGCTTCACTATAAAGGCTTCCCCCTGGGAGAAGTTGAATCGGAATCTCCAAGAGAGATTTCCATGAGACTCGTGCAAGACGCCATCGATCATAAACTCGAAATATCTTGTGCTCGTTTTCATCATTCTCTCCATCTTCGAAAACATTCGTCCCACATCTATCCTTCTCTATCCTCTATCTTCTCTATCCTCTATCCATATCATTTGGTATCAGAGCAATCTGGTATTGAATTGATTTTATTTTATTTTCCTATAAAAAAAGGTTGAAAAAAAAAGTGAGGAAAAACAAGAGTTGAAAAAAAGACAAGGTACAACAAAAAAAGAGAAAAAAAGAGTACCAAAAAAAAAAGAGTAAAAAAAACAAAAAAAAAGAGGTACCAAAAAAAAGGTTTAGAAAAACAAAGGTACCAAAGAAAAAAAAAAGAGTATAAAAAAAAATAGTCCAAAAAAAAACATCAAGTTTCCATTCATTCTTCATTATACCAAGGTTCTTGTTTTGTATAAAGTAGTGGGTCGCGGTCATCATACCCAGGTTCCTACTTTTACTAAAGCAACGGGTCGAGGTTCTGTCATAGATTCAGATTCGAGGACGAATCTTTTCGAAGATGGAGAGAATGATGAAAACGAGCATACGCCAAATTGAGGCTCCATTCATTCTTCACTATACCAAGGTTCTTGTTTTGTATCAAGTAGCGGGTTGCGGTCATCATACCAAGGTTCCTATTTGTACTAAGGCATCGGGTCGAGGTTCTGTCATAGATTCAGAGTCGAGGACGAATCTTTTCAAAGATGGAGAGAATGATGGAAACGAGCACACGCTGAAATAGAGCTATAGCCAAACCAAGACAAATTAGAGAGGCCATGTTGAATCTTATTGCTGAATCACAAGAGAATGTGCAAGAAAAGTACTTAGAAGGCCCAATAATGAATGTTATTGGGTTGAGACTCAATTCAAGTGATGGGCTGGTGATAAATTAAATTGGAAGACACTTTTTAAAGCCCATTATCCCTCAATTTTGTGGCTAGCTTCAAGACTAAGTAAAAGGATTAGGTTTTGGTCAAATAAACCTTTTGTATGTCCAAGAAGTCAAGTCTTCTTGTTTAGTGTTTCAAGAGTCATTAAGAGTGGTCAAATGCTTGTTTAGTACTACTATGTCTTAGATATAATTGTGGGATACTTTAGAGTCACTTTCTAGCCTATAAATAAGTCTTACAAGAGTTGTAAAAAAAAACTGGGACATAAATCTGAAAAGAATATTTCTATGAAATATTTGGACTCTCACTTTGAGAGGAATTAAAATTTTGAAGAACTTATCAAGATCCTTGAGCACGATCTTGTGGCGTTCAACCATACCGAGGTTCTTGGTTGATTCTATAGCCAACGGGTCGAGGTTTATCAGCTCTAAGTAAGATCAAATCGGATTCTCGATCTGGGGAGACCGCTGCTTATTTATACATTGGGTTCTTAGATCTTTATATCTAACCGGTCCAATGTCTCTATCCTCTCTATCCTCTATCCACATCATTTGATCCACATCATTTGGTATCAGAGCAATCTGGTATTGAATTGATTTTATTTTGTTTTCCTATAAAAAAAGGTTGAAAACAAAAGTGAGGAAAAAAAAAGAGTTGAAAAAAAGAAAAGGTACAACAAAAAAAGAGAAAAAAAGAGTACAAAAAAAAAGAGTAAAAAAAACAAAAAAAAATAGGTACCAAAAAAAAGGTTTAGAAAAAAAAAGGTACCAAAGAAAAAAAAAAGAGTATAAAAAACATAGTCCAAAAAAAAACATCAAGTTTCCATTCATTCTTCATTATACCAAGGTTCTTGTTTTGTATAAAGTAGTGGGTCGCGGTCATCATACCAAGGTTCCTACTTTTACTAAAGCAAGGGGTCGAGGTTCTGTCATAGATTCAGATTCGAGGACGAATCTTTTCGAAGATGGAGAGAATGATGAAAACGAGCATACGCCAAATTGAGGTTCCATTCATTCTTCACTATACCAAGGTTCTTGTTTTGTATCAAGTAGCGGGTTGCGGTCATCATACCAAGGTTCCTATTTGTACTAAGGCATCGGGTCGAGGTTCCGTCATAGATTCAGATTCGAGGACGAATCTTTTCAAAGATGGAGAGAATGATGGAAACGAGCACACGCTGAAATAGAGCTATAGCCAAACCAAGACAAATTAGAGAGGCCATGTTGAATCTTATTGCTGAATCACAAGAGAATGTGCAAGAAAAGTACTTAGAAGGCCCAATAATGAATGTTATTGGGTTGAGACTTAATTCAAGTGATGGGCTGGTGATAAATTAAATTGGAAGACACCTTTTAAAGCCCATTATCCATCAATTTTGTGGCTAGCTTCAAGACTAAGTAAAAGGATTAGGTTTTGGTCAAATAAACCTTTTGTATGTCCAAGAAGTCAAGTCTTCTTGTTTAGCGTTTCAAGAGTCATTAAGAGTGGTCAAATGCTTGTTTAGTACTACTATGTCTTAGATATAATTGTGGGATACTTTAGAGTCACTTTCTAGCCTATAAATAAGTCTTACAAGAGTTGTAAAAAAAAGCTGGGACATAAATCTGAAGAGAATATTTCTATGAAATATTTGGACTCTCACTTTGAGAGGAATTAAAATTTTGAAGAACTTATCAAGATCCTTGAGCACGATCTTGTGGCGTTCAACCATACCGAGGTTCTTGGTTGATTCTATAGCCAACGGGTCGAGGTTTATCAGCTCTAAGTAAGATCAAATCGGATTCTCGATCTGGGGAGACCGCTGCTTATTTATACATTGGGTTTTTAGATCTTTATATCTAACCGGTCCAATGTCTCTATCCTCTCTATCCTCTATCCACATCATTTGATCCACATCATTTGGTATCAGAGCAATCTGGTATTGAATTGATTTTATTTTGTTTTCCTATAAAAAAAGGTTGAAAAAAAAAGTGAGGAAAAAAAAAGAGTTGAAAAAAAGAAAAGGTACAACAAAAAAAGAGAAAAAAAGATTAAAAAAAACAAAAAAAAGAGGTACCAAAAAAAAGGTTTAGAAAAAAAAAGGTACCAAAGAAAAAAAAAGAGTATAAAAAAAATAGTCCAAAAAAAAAAGCATCAAGTTTCCATTCATTCTTCATTATACCAAGGTTCTTGTTTTGTATAAAGTAGTGGGTCGCGGTCATCATACGAAGGTTCCTACTTTTACTAAAGCAACGCGTCGAGGTTCTGTCATAGATTCAGATTCGAGGACGAATCTTTTCGAAGATGGAGAGAATGATAAAAACGAGCATACGCCAAATTGAGGTTCCATTCATTCTTCACTATACCAAGGTTCTTGTTTTGTATCAAGTAGCGGGTCGCGGTCATCATACCAAGGTTCCTATTTGTACTAAGGCATCGGGTCGAGGTTCCGTCATAGATTCAGATTCGAGGACGAATCTTTTCAAAGATGGAGAGAATGATGGAAACGAGCACACGCTGAAATAGAGCTATAGCCAAACCAAGACAAATTAGAGAGGCCATGTTGAATATTATTGCTGAATCACAAGAGAATGTGCAAGAAAAGTACTTAGAAGGCCCAATAATGAATGTTATTGGGTTGAGACTCAATTCAACTGATGGGCTGGTGATAAATTAAATTGGAAGACACTTTTTAAAGCCCATTATCCATCAATTTCGTGGCTAGCTTCAAGACTAAGTAAAAGGATTAGGTGTTGGTCAAATAAACCTTTTGTATGTCCAAAAAGTCAAGTCTTCTTGTTTAGTGTTTCAAGAGTCATTAAAAGTGGTCAAATGCTTGTTTAGTACTACTATGTCTTAGATATAATTGTGGGATACTTTAGAGTTACTTTCTAGCCTATAAATAAGTCTTACAAGAGTTGTAAAAAAAAGCAGGGACATAAATCCGAAAATAAATATTTCTATGAAATATTTGGACTCTCACTTTGAGAGGAATTAAAATTTTGAAGAACTTATCAAGATCCTTGAGCACGATCTTGTGGCGTTCAACGATACCGAGGTTCTTGGCTGATTCTATAGCCAACGGGTCGAGGTTTATCAGCTCTAAGTAAGATCAAACCGGATTCTCGATCTGGGGAGACCGCTGCTTATTTATACATTGGGTTCTTAGATCTTTATATCTAACGGGTCCATTGTCTCTATCCTCTCTGCCCTTGATCCACATCATTTGGTATCAGAGCAATCTGGTATTGATTTGATTTTATTTTTTTACTCAAAAAAAAGGTACCAAGAAAAAAAAACAAAGAGTTGAAAAAAATAGAGGAAAAAAAAAGGTACCAAAAAAGAAGTTGAAAAGAAAAGAGGGAAAAAAAAGGTACAGAAAAAAAAAAGAGTTGAAAAAAAGAAAAGGTACCAAAAAAAAAAGAGAGAAAAAAAGAGTAAAAAAAAAAAAGAGGTACCAAAAAAAAGGAGTAAAAAAAAAAAGGTAGCAAAGAAAAAATATATCAAAAACAAAAAAGTCCAAAAAAAAAAGCATCAAGTCTCCATTCATTCTTCATTATACCAAGGTTCTTGTTTTGTATAAACTAGTGGGTCGCGGTCATCATACCAAGGTTCCTACTTTCACTAAAGCAACGGGTCGAGGTTCCGTTATAGATTCAGATTCGAGGACGAATCTTTTCAAAGATGGAGAGAATGATGAAAACGAGCATACGTCAAATTGAGGTTCCATTCCTTCTTCACTATACCAAGGTTCTTGTTTTGTATAAAGTAGTGGGTCGCGGTCATCATACCAAGGTTCCTACTTTTACTAAAGCAACGGGTCGAGGTTCTGTCATAGATTCAGATTCGAGGACGGATCTTTTTGAAGATGGAGAGAATGATGGAAATGAGCACACGCTGAAATAGAGCTATAGACAAGACAAACAAATTGAAGAGGCCATGTCATACATTGTTGTTGAAATACAAGAAAATATGCAAGAGAAGTACTTAGAAGGCCCAAAGTTAATGTTATTGGGTTTAGACTCATTTCAAGTGATGGGCTGAAGCAAAATTATATTGGAAGACACTTTTTTAAGCCCATTATCCATCAATTTCGTGGCTAGCTTCAAGACTAAGAAAAGAGGATAAGTTTTGGTCATATAAACCTTTTGTATGTCCAACAAGTGAAGTCTTATTGTTTAGTGTTTCAAGAGACTTGTTTAGTGTTTCAAGAGTCATTAAGAGTGGTCAAATGCGTGTTTAGTACTCCTATGTATTAGATATATATGTGGGACACTTTATAGTCACTTTCTAGCCTATAAATAAGTCTTACAAGAGTTGTAAAAAAAAAGCTTGGAGATAAAATCCAAAAATGAATATTTATTTTAAATATTTGGAATCTCTCTTTGAGAGGAATTAAAATTTTGAAGAACTTATCAAGATCATTGAGCACGATCTTGTGGCGTTCAGCCATACCGAGGTTCTTGGCTGATTCTATAGCCAACGGGTCGAGGTTTTTCAAGCTCTAAGTAAGATCAAACCGGATTCTCGATCTGGGGAGACCGCTGCTTATTTATACATTGGGTTCTTAGATCTTTATATCTAATGGGTCCAATGTCTCTATCCTCTATGTCCTTGATCCACATCAGTTAATGAGGCTCTTAAAGATTCTCACTGGGTAAATGCTATGCAGGAAGAACTCATGCATTTTTCTAAGAATAAAGTGTGGAAACTAGTTCCTAGGCCTACTCATGCTAATGTAATTGGAACTAAGTGGATCTTAAAAATAAAAGTGATGAGAATGGAGTGATAGTGAGGAATAAGGCCAGATTAGTAGCCCAAGGATACACTCAAGTAGAAGGAATTGATTTTGATGAAACATCTGCCCCTGTGGCCAGAATATAATCCATCAGGCTTCTTCTTGCAATTGCTTATTTCTTAAAAATCAAACTATACCAAATGGATGTTTAGGGAGCATTTTTGAATGGTTATATAGACAAAAAGACTTTTTTTGAGCAACCTAAAGGATTTACAGACTCCCATCACCATGACTATGTCTACAAACTTGAAAAAGCTTTATACGGTTTGAAACAATCTCCCAGAGCTTGGTATGAAAGGTTAATTGAATTCTTTCTATGTTTTAGTTTTTCAAGGGGTGAAGGTGATAGTACATTGTTTATCATGAGAAATAACAAAGAAGTCTGTATAGCTCAAATCTATGTTGATGATATAGTATTTGGCTCTTCTAATCAGTCCACCTTGGACAAGTTTGTTAGTACTATGACAGGTACATTTGAAATAAGTATGATAGGGGATCTCACCTTCTTCCTAGGACTGCAAGTGAAGCAAAAGGAAACAGGAATGTTTCTATCTCAAGAGAAGTATGCCAGAGCTTTGGTGAAGAGATTTGGGTTACTGGAATCTGAGCCATGCAAGTCACCATTGTCCACTACAGTGAAGATTGAGAGGGATGTAACTGGCGAAGATGTTGACTCAACACTCTACAGATCAATGATTCGGAGTCTTATGTACTTGTCAGCCACCAGACCTGACATAATGTACTCATTGTGTGTCTGTGCCAGGTATCAGGCAGCACCAAAGGTATCTCACTTAACTGCTGTAATAAGAATCTTAAGATATATCTCTGGAGCTGCTGAGTTAGGAATCTGGTACTCTCATGATACAAATTCAAACTTGGTTGGCTTTAGTGATAGTGATTGGCCAGGGGATTTAGATGATAGAAAATCCACTAGTGGGAGGTGTTTTTATCTAGGAAATAATTTGGTTTCCTGGTACACTAAGAAACTAAATTGTGTGTATTTATCTACTGCAGAGTCAGAGTATTGCAGCTGGCAGTTGTGTAACCTAACTGATATGGTTGAAACATATGCTTTGTGATTATGGGTTAAATAGAAATACTCTTCTCATGTTCTGCAATAACTTGAGTGCTATTAGTATATCTAAAAACCGTGTGCATCATTCTAGAACCAAACACATTGACATTAGACATCACTTTTTAAGAGATTTGGCTGAATATAAAACTATCACAATTGAACATATTAAAACCAACAACCAACTGGCTGACATGTTTACAAAACCTTTGGACAATGAGAGGTTCTTCAGTTTGAAAAGGCTTTCGGCATGAGTGTGTCGTGAACACACTGAACATATAGGCATTGCCTTAACATCACAAGCTTACACCAGTGACTGATTGTGATGTACCCAGATTGTTCTCTTGTTTGGTTGGTTAGTTCTTGTGATTTCCCTATTTATCTCATGACTGTTTTTCTTCATTCTTGAAACATGTGTAGTCTCACTTGCCTGGCAATATCATTAGATAGATTACTCTTTACAAAAACCTTTTGATATTTTTTTGTTAAAACTTTCTTGACTTTAAGGTAGTGTCTACACTTGGAGAAGTTGGGGTACACAGAGCTGACTGCTATGCTGTATTGAGTTGTGTCCTATTCAAGTGCTAGACACACAAAACAATATAAAGAAGCTAGGGTGCACAGAGTTGAGAGCTACTTGTATTCAGTTGTGTCTTATTTGTGTTGTTTGGCTTGCAGAAGGGGCATATAATGGTGAACTCTTATACTGGGGTGTCTTGGGTCATGTATTACCTTTCATGCAGTATATCTGTTCACTTGTACTAAAACCTTCTTATTGGTGCTCAGTAAACAAGTATGTGCTAGGTCACTGGGGTGTTAGGGTCCTGAGCTGCCTGCATCTAGCCCTATGTACTTGCCTGTAAATCTGATTGTGTTGACACTAGGGTGTTAGGGGTCCTGTTATTGCCTACATTCAGTGAAGACATGATCCTTCCTGCCTCAAAGTGGTATGCTTGAAAGTTATTTATGTTTAACAGGTCTAAAAATGCAATAAGTAAAGAGATTATATCTATGACTGCTGATATGGTGTGTTGGGACCAACATTCATCTTCGCCTATTTCTTACCTGCTTGTTTATCCTACTGTTTTGCCATGATCTTAAGGGGGAGTATCTCTTAGTTTTCTTCAGTTCATGAATGTCATATGTAGGGCATATCTCATGGGTTGTTAGTTGCCAGTAACACACAAGTCTGTTTCTCATTGAACTATAGGAGCTTAGTTATCTCTCTGATGTTAACCTCTTTACCGTTTACTTAGTGTGTTTTTTTCTGTTGTCTAACTCCCACTCCTGTTTCAGATCTAAGCCAATCTACTCGGTTTAAATGTTCCATTCTAACTCTTGAAGTTCCTTGTATTTTGCTCAAATTCTGGTTATGCTATTATGTGAAGAAAACCTTGGTAAGACCCTGACCACACAGACACTTGGCTCAATACAGAATGTTGAGTTTGAATGTTGTTCCAACGCTTCTTCTCCGAATATTGTCTCAACACTCACCACAATACTATGACTTATAAGTTATACGCATTAACTGCTTTGGTCACGTGTCATGCTAACACGTGTTGACTCAACATGATGGGAATGTCACATGTTCTCAATATTTACCCGCCCGTTACTCCTTATTAATCCCCACTTTCCTTATTCATCTGATTTATATTTGAGCTTAATTTCTGCAAAATTAATTAAACCCTATATTCTTACTTCCTTCCTAATTTACTCACGCAGACTACAATGGGAAAGAAATCCACAATTGTTGATCTTGCTAACATTGCAGCTGCTATGTCATCAAATACTTGGGGAGTTCAACCCCGTAGAAGCACCCGCACCCGCAAAACTGTGGTGGCACCTGAACCACCCAAAAGAAAGACAGCTCATGTCTATGCCAGGAGAAACGTGAAGTAAAAAAAGGGCGCTACTACCAGTGCAGAGCCAACACCAGTCCCAGAGGATGTTGCACCAACACATGAACCCACTGATATGGTCACAACACCAACACCAGAGGATGTTGTCACCACATAGGAACCTGCAGACACATAGGCAACTCTGAACCCACCCAACATCTATGAGGATGTCCCCTTGACAGATGAGCATGTGATTCCAGAGACAAAGGTGCCTTAGGAGAGTCAACCACCTGCTCCTCCTTCCGAAATTTAGGGGGAGAAGGAAGACGAACAAGCACAATATCATGAGAAAGCTGTTGAGGAAGAAGTTGCCGAGGAAGAAGCAACAGAGGAAGATGTTGCTGCTGAAGAAGAAGAATTCTCATCTTCCGAAGAAGATGATTCTGCTGATGAGGATGAGGATAAGGGTTCTGAGGAAGAAAAGAAAGAGGATGATGAAGAAACTAAGGGGGAGGAAAAAGCTGAGGAACAGAACCAGCTTGATGTTGTGCCAACATCGGCTGGGCGCAATGTTGGACCAACACCCAATGATCAAAATATTGATCCAACACCAGCCAAGGAGGATGTGGACACAACACTGGAGTCCGAGGAGGAGTCTGAGCTTGAACCCCAGAAAAATTTGAGGTTGGTTTTCCTACTAAGCGTCATAATAGGTACTTCTTGACCAAAACTGCGAGTCATAACTATGATACTATGACTGTTAGGACGATTTGGGCTGAGAGGAATATTGTTGTTGATGACTACAAAAAGTACTAACTGTTTGAGTTCCTTGATTCTAGGAGTCTATTATATTCCTTGATTGATGTTGTCCCCTATGTCCCTGAGGTAGTTAGAGAATTTTGCTGTAACTTGTCCAAGTTTGTGTATTTTAAAGGGTCCCCCAAGTATGGGAGAGTGTATGTCAGGGAGAAGTTCAATACCACTATCATTAACAAAACTTGGAGGAAGCCTAGAGGACAAGACACAGTGAAACAGAGGAGAAAATTGTTGATGACAACATGATGGAGGAATTAACAGGTGGTCTGGAGAATAAGTGGAAGACCAAGCATAAGGTGACTAGACTCAGATCCCTCACTGCCATTATGTGCAAAGTCGCCTCATTCAATTGAATACCCTCAACTAACTCCACAGTCATCACTCATGAGATGGCTGTGTTGATATATAAACTGCAAAAAGGGCATCCCGTGAACTTGGGGGAAAAAAATTTTAGGATGATTGCTGAGGTTGCGCACAAGAAGGATGCAATCTTGCCCTTTCCTTCCTTGATATACAAGATTCTCAGTGATCAAGGATTCAAGAAGGGTGAAAATGAGACCTTTGCGGACAAGAATGGTCAACTACCCATCACCAAGAACTACTTTGGAGGAGTAAGAATCAATGATCTCCCATTGAAGGATCCAAATGCTCCAGAAAGTAGTGGTGCACAACAGGGGAAGAAGAAGGCACACAACTTCATCACTGCCTCAGTTGCTAAGGATGTTTCTAGCCCATATGTGGCTATCAGCTTTACCTTCATTCGAGAAAAGGTGGAGTGGTGTGATAGGATGGTTGCTGATAGGAGGAGGAGGATTGTAGACATTGAGAAAGAGATTAAGGAGCTAGACACCATCAAGTAGCACTTGTTGGTGGTGCTTTCCTAACAAAAAAAAGGGAGATTGAGGGCCACCAATTTTTTGTTTCTTGTACTTTTAAGTTATTTTGAACAATTATTATTTTGGCACAGAGAACATGTTCTTTGTTTTATTTCTGATGGGATGTAATCTGAATATTGTTCTGCACATTGTTAATTATTCTAGTTTTCTTTGGTATGTACTGTTGAACTGACTGCAAGTGTTGAAATGACAGATGGAAATGTTGGGACAACACAAATGTTAACTGTCTTGGCTCAACACTGCAGTTCTCATTCTTAGATTAATGGGGAGGAAATTAGAATAAGTAGGTGTTGTTATATTCTGAAATACAGGTACTTAAGCAAAATTGGTAGCAGGTGGAGTTTTGTGAAGAAAGGCAAAAATAGGGAGATTGAAAGCGCAGGTGTTGTCAGGAAGTGTCGGTCCAACATTATGAAAAGATATGTTGGCACAACACTGAACTCAACACTGCTCTGTTCGATTTATTTAAGTTGAATATTTTATTTTGCCTTTATTCTTAAACTCGCCTAGTCCTACAAGTTGTAGTTATCTGTGAATATTTCAAAGTATTAAAGATCATGAAGATCTATGCTAACGACGAAGGGATAAGCCGAAGATATTCAAAGTTACTTGAAGATAATATTTGAAGATCTCATGAAGATAACATCAAAGGAGATTTCGGAGTTATCCAATGAAAAAGAGAACAATCAACAACTCGTGTCTATCACGCCACATAACAAGGACGATCAAATCCTATAAAAAGGCGTGCTCGACATCAAGAACGAGAACAAGACTAAAATTAAATTTTAAGTGACTAGAAGAAATTCTTGTATGGTATTGGTCTTGGTTTACTAAGTTTATCTAGCTAAAATATAGCTCATAATTAATTAGTGTTAGGATTGGGTTCTTTGCTCAGTTGTATTTGGTAAAATCATTAAAGTAACATTTAGTGATTATTTGGCCTTAAGGCTCGACATGTTATATTTATATAACCTGCTTAGAATTTGTCTCACTATGTTCTTTATTCCGCTGCATTATTACTCTACAATGAGTGTTGGAACGACACCGAATACGATCGGTGTTGGCACAACATTCAGTGTACACACAGTGTGTGAATCAAGTAAAAGGGCACCAATCTTGGTCTATACATTTACACTCATATTATCACAATACGGAACATGTGCATTTTGTAGCAGAACTCGAAGATATCGAAGAAGAAAGGGGAGCCGCGTAACTTCAACTGTAGCGTGTGCCATAGAGCGATATTCAGCCTCCATGCTTTTGCATGAAAATTGTGATATGCTTCTTTGCGCACCATGATATCATATTAAAACCCAGAAAGGTACAACAATAGGTGGTGGATCGTTGAGTTCTAGGACAACCAACCCACTATGCGTCAGAAAACTCATAAAGATCAAGTGTAGAGTGGGAGTAAAACATGAGGCCAAGATCAATGGTACCCTTGGCATATCGTAAAATCTGATGAACCATCTTAAGGTGAGCTTCGGTTGGATAATGCATATATTGTGAAACATAATTAACACTGAAAGCAAGGTTTGGTCTTGTGAGAGTTAGATATTGTAAGTCCCTTACCACACTGTGAAAGTAAATTGGATCACATAAAGGCAATTGATTAGTAAGGCCACGGGTTAAAGACTCGATAAGAGTACTCATAGGCTGACACTCAAGCATTTGCGTTCGTTCAAGAAGAGTCATGGCATAGTATGTTTGTCATAGTTGTAAGACACTTGATGTTTGATTGATTTCAAGCCCTAGAAAATGGTGAAAAGAATCAAGATCTTTCATAGCAAACTCAGTGTTGAGAAGGCTAATTAATGTCTTAACAAACTTTAGGCTTGAACATGTGAGAAGCATATCATCTACATAAAAAATTAAGATTATCATACCTTGTGTGCTATGAAGAATAAATAACAATGGATCAAGTAAACTACACGTGGAACTGTTTTGCAATAAGAATTGACTAAATCTACATGAGGTGCTTGTTTACGACTGTATAAAGCACGTTGGAGTTTGCAAACATGATTGGGTAACGAGGATCTTGCGTACTTGGAGGTTATTCCATGAAAGGATTTTCTGAAATGAGGCCATCAAGAAATGAGTTTTTCACATCAAGTTGATGAATAGACCACCTTCGTACTGATGCAATAGTAATAACTAATCAAATCATCCTTGGTTTGATAACTAGAGAACAAGTTTTCATGTAATTGAGCCCATCGACTTCAAGAAAGCCTTTGGCAACAAGACGTGCTTTGAGGCGATCAAGGGTGCCATCTTCTTTGAGCTTAGTTTTATAAACCCATTTGCAACCGATAACATGCATCGATGGGGTCCTAGGTACTAACTTCCAAGTGTCAATTTAATGAAGTGCGTCAAGTTCCTCTTGCATGTCTCGATTCCACCGTTCATGAGAAAGAGCTGTAGACACATTAATTTTGTGTCTATTAAATTAAATGTTGGTAAGTCTTAATATGCAAGAAAGAAAAATCTATTATTTTTAATTCCAATATTTAAGGGATTAAAATAAATATAGTAATTAAATCTTAAGACAAGGAAATAACTGCTCATCAAATCTCAAGACATGGAAAGCCTTTTCCTCCAAGTCCCAATCTCCAAGGGATGGAAATAATTGCTCACCAAACTCAACACAAGGAAAGAATTCCCCACCAAGTCCCAATCTTCAAGAGATGTAAATACGATTCACTTAGATAAAGTTTCCAAATCAAGAAATTGTAGAAGCGATCACAACCGTTCATCTCATCAGGCGATTCTAATTAAGATTCACCCCACAACTATAAATAGAGGTGGTCTTGAAAAAGAAAAAAACACAATTCAGCATTCAAGGATTCAGAGCAAGGAAGTTCAACTAATCCTCTCCACCAAGTCGATCAATCTTCAGGCATTCATCAGCAATCTTCAAGGTGTTCTTGATTAAGAACTTCTTTCAACCCGCCAAGTCTCAATTCCAACCAAAAACCATTTTTGAAGATCGCACTTCTGCCGAGGAAGATCAAACTCTAAGAAGTTCAACAAATCCTAAATCAAGTTCATACATCTCTTCACCCATCTTCAAGCCAAAAACTCTGTTTGATTCGAGACCAAGTCACACGACCCTCGAAAAACCATTTTTGAAGATTAAATTCTCTTCAAGAATATCAAAACCCAAAAAATCCAAAGAACTGAAGACGAATATCATATCGTTCTTCATCAAACCATCAAATCAAATTCCAAATCAAATTTTTGTTCGATCCGAGATCAAGCCGTCAAGCCCTCGAATCAACATTTGTCAAATATCCAAGTATTTTGAAGATCAAGATTCCTCTAAAGAAGAGTGACATTCAACAAATTCAAGACGAAGATCAAATTGTTCGTTGCGAATATCAAGTTAAGTAGATCGCTAATTCAAGATCAAGCTCAAAAGCCCTTGGATTAACGCTCAACTCAAATACGTGTGGAAGAGATCAAAATCAAATTCACTCAAGTCAACCAAATATTAAAATCATTTGTTTGAGAAAATAATCAGAGGATCAAATAGAGAGATTGCACCACAATTGTACTTTAAATTTATTCAAATTTACTTTGTAATCTTTTCTTGTCTTTCAATTTCAGAGATCAAAAATTTATCATTACAAGAGCAACACGAATATTCTTAGGCTCACGGGGGATAGATTGAGTATCAATTGTTAGTGCATATTTGGGATCTGGTTTTATAATTCCCAACTTGAAGCGTGTGTTCATTGGGTGAGATGACGTAGAGTTGTTTGAGGGAAGTCCATGCGATTGTGTACTAGATTCCTTCAAATTATTTATCAATGGTTGTACAGGAAAATGAGTAGATAATGATTCCTCATGTAAGTCATTTGGTAAACTAGAGTTAGATGGAAATGAGTTATTTATGTTTCACATAGGGATAATTGGATCATGTTCATGTTCAAATATATTGAGGGGTGTAGATTTTTTCAAAGGAGTTAATGATGGGGAAGTAGAGTTAATATGGCTCAAATCATTTTGGATGACATTACAATAATTTGGGGAGGCTGGACGGGTGGGATAATGCTTGAGATTGTATCAGTCGTTTCAGAGGTAAACGTGGGGGCTGGTGTAGGTATAAATTGTAAGTGATTTGACGCTTTGGGGTTTGGGAGCATGGCAAGCCATGTATTGAATATATTTTCTTTTTGTGTCGTAGTTGGAGGATGTGAATGCGATTGTGTACTAGATTCCTCCAAATTATTTATCAATGGTTGTACAGGAAAATGAGTAGATACTAATTCCTCATATAAGTCATTTGGTAAAGAAGAGTTAGATGGAAATGAGTTATTTATGTTTGACATAGGAATAATTGGATCATGTTCATGTTCAAATATATTGAGGGGTGTAGATTTTTCCAAAGAAGTTAATGACGGGGAAGTAGAGTTAATATGGCTTAAATCATTTTGGATGACGTTACATCAATTTGGGGAGGCTGGACGGGTGGGCTAATGCTTGAGATTGTATGAGTCATTTCAGAGGTAAATGTGGGGGCTAGTGTAGGTATAAATTGTAAGTGATTTGACGCTTTGGGGTTTGGGAGCGTGGTAAGCCAAGTATTGAATATATTTTCTTTTTGTGCCATAGTTGGAGGATGTGAATGCATGGATTTTTATGGAAAAGTGAACTCGTAAAAAATAACATTGCGTAAATTATGATTTTTTGACTTGTTGGATGGAAGCATTTGCAACCTTTATATTGATCGATGTAGCCTATAAAAACACAAAGCTCATTCTTAGGATCAAATATGTTATTTTTTGAATCCCACGTATATGGAAAGCATTTTGAACCAAAAACTCGTAAGAAGAATAAGTAGGATGTGATCAACGGAATTTATGATATGGTGTGTCAAAATCTGTCGAGGAACTGGATAAACGGTTTAAAAAATCAACTGATGTACTAAATGCTTGAACCCATGATTTTAGAGGTAATCCAGAATGAAAGAGCATCGTCATACCTAGTTCACAGATAATACGGTGTCTCCGTTCAACTATTTTAGGTTTGCTCTGGTGTATATGGACATGAAATCTGATGCATAATGCCTTCATTTTTTAAGGGTGTTGTCAATTTATTGTTTATGAATTTACCCACTCCATCAGAATGGAAGTTTTTTTTATTTAACAAATTGTCTTTCAACATATTTTTCAAATGCAAGAAAAATATCCATGAATCCATTTTTATTCTTACGAGGGATTATCCAAGTATATCGAGAATAGTCATCAACAAAGCATGCATAATATCAAAATTTTTCCAATTGAAAGTGTGGGAGACGGTCCCCATAAGTCGCAATGAAATTTATCAAAAATTGAAGTACTAGAATTCAAGGAAGCATTAAACGGTAACTTGCTTATTTTTCCAAACTGACAGTTATCACATAAATGCTGATTTTTATTTGATCTAACAATATTAATAAAACCTTTAGCTCTAAGTAAATTAAGAGAAGATACTTGAGGGTGACTGAGGCGTTGATGCCATATATCAGCTGAAACAGATAGAAATCTATGAGAAAAATATACCTTAGGAGGATCTTGAAGAACATAGAGATCACCTTTGCGGCGCCCCGTCATCATGACCTGTTTTGTATCACTATCCTTAACAACAAAATCATTAATATCAAATTCAAAGTTTAAAGGAAATTGGTATGTCATTTGACATACCGACGTGAGATTCTTTTTCAATGATGGTACAAGTAAAACATTAGTTAAATCAAATTTAGCATTATTCTATTTAATTTTTGTGTCTTCTATACCTTTTGAAAGTGCAAGATGTTCTAGATACAATGTTGGATGGATGTTGAGCCAACATCCGTTGGACAACATTGAAACCATAAACAATGTTCCTAATTCAAGAACAAGTGCAAAGTGTTTTGGATGCTATGTTGGATGGATGTTGAGCCAATATACACATGACAACATTGAAACTAGAAACTATAATGGCAATCTCTTTTTAGCTGGGTTATTTTAGTTTTGCCTTTATTCACCTATTAATCAAATTCAACGATTTTGATTTTCTTTGTTTATGTCCAGGAACATCTCTTAATCATAAGGAAGAGCATTGCAAGTTTCCTAATTGAATTTTCCATAATTTAAGAGGAGAATAATGGTCAAACGCACGCGGTTTCAAAGAAGAAAAGTTTTGCAGTTCAAGTGCAACTACAAATCTTTCCAGGATAATCTCTGAATTGAGGAAGGAGTATTTCCGTATTAGAACTTACTTTAATAAAGGAAACTATTTTTCAAGAAGGAGATCAAGTTCAAGAAGGAAAGATGAGTTCAACTAGGAAACAACATAAGTTACCAGATCTTTGTACAACACACCTTGGAGATCAAGTTTGAAGAAACCTATATATATATGGTGTGAAGTACATCAAGAAGACACAAGAAACAAAAGAGCTAATTATTCTTAGAGATTATATCTTTCAAGTTGTTGTGTGTTTCTTGCTTTGCAAAGTTTTTGAATTTTTGAGTTAAGTCTATGATTAGATTTAAGGAGAAAATTCTTGTCTGCTTTATTGAGTTTGATCTACAAAAGAGCGAGAGTTATTTTGTGGTGAGGAACGTCTTTGTTAAAACCTGCATGATTATTTTGCCTATGGCTAGTTGGTTGATTATTTATAATGAACCATTGAAAATTTATCTTCTTGTGTTCTTTAATTCTGCTGCACATTACTATATCAAGAAGATTGTTTAAGATCAAGTTAAGGCAACGCGGGCTTAAACTTGATCTTTGAAAGTTGTATAAATCCTGATTCAACAATTTCAATTGGCGTTAGAGCCAAGTACAGATTTCACTGGTTTTTAGAGGTGATACAATGCGATGGACAACATCAATCTAAATTCTGGCAGACTCCCAGTCTTGGAAGGATCAAACAATTATGCTTACTAGATGACCAGGCTAAGAGTTCACATCAAATCCATTGACATGAAAGCTTGGGATGCAATCCTTAATGGATACTTTGTTCCTAAGATTGAAAACGACAGAGATCCAGGTATTGTACTAAATCCAAAGTCACAGTGAACAGCAAACGAGGTAACATTGTACAACTACAATGAGAAAGCTCCTAATGTTATTTTTAGTTATGTTACCAATCATATATTTAAGTTAATTCAGAACTGTTCCATAGCTAAATCTACTTGGGATATCCTTGGACTTCATTGTGAAGGAGACATTGCAGTTTAAACATAGACAATTGCTTAAAGATTTTGAAAAGCTTGAGATGGGTGATGAAGAGAGTGTTTACTGTTATTTTGAGAAAATACTTGACATTACAAATCAATGTGAAATCTAGGAGTTCATGCTGCAAATCAAACTATTTTTTATAAAGCTTTTAGAACTTGGCCACCTAGATTTGCTCTCAAGAGATATTGCTTACATGTAGCTTCTAACCTTATTAAACACTCTTAGAGAATTTAAGCTAGAATATACTGCAAGAACAACCAAACAACAAGCTATTGCTTTGTGAGGCACAAATTATCTAAGTCAAGAGTGTGAGGATGAGGATGAATTAATTTCTTCTAACTATAGAAATATTACCATTAAACTCAGTAGGTTGAACTTTAGAGATTAACCTAAAGAGAAACAATCTGGTAATACTTCCACTGGTTACAGAAAATTACCTCCTAAATTTGTCAAATATATGGCAACAAAATCTAGTCCTGAAGAACTTGAAAAGTTGAAAACTACTGAATGTTATGAATGCAAAGTTTATGGTCATATTGTTGTTGAATGTGCCACCACTCTCCGCAATAAGGGAAAGTCTCATTGGGTTTGTGTAGATGATTTCAATGAAGAAGATTATAACTCTGGATCAAGTGTTGATACTGAAGAAAGCATTGAAGATATTCACACTCATGCGTTATTCACTCAAGTTAACTGGACATAAAGAAGATCTCCAGAACTACTACAGGTTCCAATGTTGCCCCAACATCCAAGACACGACACCAGAACAAGAGACTTTCTTTGGGAATTAGAATGAATATGATACCAGTATTAATCTCAATTTTTTGTCTGATAATGATGAATCTAACTTTGAATGTTTTCATGGCTTAGTTGATCTAAATGACGAGTATTACTTTGAAGGATAAATGTCCCAGGAGGAAATCATTGAAGACTTGAAGTTTACTTTTCATAATCTTCTAAAAGAAAATCATAAACTCATCAAAAGGAATGAAGCTCAGAGACCAGAGACTGATGGCCTCAAGACACTGACGAGGCTGTATGAAAGAGACCTTGAAAAGACAGAAGTTGAACTAAAAGAGGTAAAAGGAAAGCTTGAAAAAGATCAGATCATTTCCAAGTGGAACTCAGATACATCTAAACTTGATGAGGTAAAAATCAGTTAACCCCCTACACTTTTGCTCGTTTTTCACTTTACCCCCTGAACTTTAAATTTTATCACTTAACCCCCCCAAACTTCGGTAATCATATCACATTACTCTAATCTGCATAATTAAGTAAAAAATTAAGGGCAAAATAGTCATTTCGATGAAAAGAAATGTGTTTTTTAATTATTATTATTAAATGCAAATGTTATCTTCTTCTTCTTTACCACCACCACCACCACGGCCGCCGCCGCCACCACCACCACCACCACCATTTTCTTTTTATATTTTTTTTCTCCACCTCTCCTCCCCACCACCACCGCCACCATTTTTTTATTTTTTCTTTAAAACAATAACCTCTAAAACTGCCAACTTACAAAGATAACTAACTAATTAGATATTAGATTTTTATATAGTCCCACGAAATTTGAACACATAAAATAAAGGTAAATATTGAGGTTATTGTTTTGAAGAAAAAAAAAAGAAAATGGTGGTGGTGGTGGAGAGGAAGGGGAGAGGAAAATGAAAAAAGAAAATGGTGGTGGTGTTGATGGGGAGGAGAACAGGGAAAGAGAGAAAAAAGAAAAAAAGAAAATGGTGGTGGTGGGTGGGGGAGGAGAGGAGGCGAAGAAAAAAGAAAAAAAATGGCCGTAGTGGTGGTGGAGAGGAGGGGGAGAGAAAAGTAGGAAAAAAATAATTGGTGGTGTTCTTCGTGGGGGAGGAGGGGAGGGGGATAGAAAAATGGAAAAAGAAAATAAATGGTGGTGGTGGTGTGGTGGCTGGTGGGTGGAGGAGGAGAGGTGGGGTTAAAAAAAATGGTAGTGGGTAGTGGTGGTGGCGGCCATGGTGGTGGTCAAGAAGAAGAAGAAAACATTTTTTTATTTAATAATACTAATTAAAATAAAATAAAATTTTAAATTATACTTATCTCATTTATAATGAAAATATCATTTTTCTAGCAAAATGTTTATTTTACCCTTATTTTTTTGATTAATTATGCAGATTAGAGTAACATGACATGATAAGCGAAGTTTGAGGGGTTAAGCGATAAAATCTAAAGTTTAGGGGGTGAAGTGAAAAATGGACAAAGGTATAGAGGGTTAACTGGTTTTTTCCCTACTGAGTATGGGCATTCAGGGAACAAATGGTCTTGGTTTTATTGAGAAACCTACCTCTAAGGTTGTTAATTATATTTTCATAAAAGCTGGTTTTGTTCAGAAATCAAAAGACTTGAGTTGTGCTAATCCTAACAAAAGTAAAATTACTTATATATGTCAATTGTGTTTTCAACCATGTCACATAAAATCTTATTGCAAGAAATACTTAAAAGTGAATGTGAAAAAAAACAGAAATTGTCTCTGATGTTAAGACTATCACTGGTACAGATGTTATTACAACATTAGGAACATGACAGAAAAGTAGAACCTGAATAGAAAAGTTAAAGACTCCTAAGATGAAACTTGTATGTAATGTCGTCTTTTCTGCTGTATACTCTAACCTTGCAGGTAAGTGGTACTTTGACAGTGGATGTTCAAGACACGTGACAGGAGACAAGAAAAATCTTAAACAAAGGATTCCTCTCACTGTTGGAACTATCACCTATGGGGGAGGCACTAAGGGAAGAATAATTGGAAGATGAGTATTAGATGTTGAAGGATTTTCACCTCTCAAGGATGTTCTATTGGTTAAAGGATGGAAAGTAAATATAGTAAGCATTAATCAACTTTGTGATGATGATATGCTTGTTACATTTGATAAAAGTTCTTGTGATGTATTTGATAGTGATAATGTCCTTTTATGACAGGTACTAGATCTAAAGACAATTGTTACCTTGCTCAGGAAGAGGTAGATTGTTTTCATGCCAAAAGTCGATGATGTTGTTCTCTCGCACAAGAAGCTAGGACATGTTCACTATAGGAACCTTGAGAAGTTACATAAGGTTGATGCAGTAAGAGGTTTACCAAATCCATCCTAGGTAAAATTGTATGTGGAGACTACCTAAAGGGTAAGCAAACTAAAGCTACTCATGCACCACTACAGGTACAAAGTACAATTCCTAGGACTGGTAGGTGTTTTGAATTACTCCACATGTATATTATGGGTCCCATTGAGGTGAGAAGCCTAAGTGGTAAGAAATATGCCTTTGTTATTGTAGATGACTTTTCTAGATACACATGGGTTAAGTTTCTTAAAGACAAATCGGATGCATTCAACACATTTAGAATCTAACATGCTAGCATCAAAAATCTGTATGGTTCCTTTGTTTGTAAGATTATGTCTGATCATGGGAAAGAATTTAAAAATGCTAGTTTCAGTGATTTATGTGATAAGAATGGAGTTTTCCATGAATTTTCCGCACCTAAGACACCTCAGTAAAATGGGATAGCTGAGAGGAAAAATAGGACACTTCAAGAGATGGGAAATATATGCTTAATGCTAGAAACTTATCTAAAAGACTTTGGGCTGAAGCTTTAAATACTGCATGTCATATAAGTAATAGGGCTTACCTTACACCTAGTACAAATATGACACCATATAAAATCATGAAGGGCTTGAAACCAAATATTGCTCATTTTCATGAATTTGGATATGATTGTTACTTATTGGATGATAGAGACTATCTAAGTAAGTTTGATCGAAAAAGTGAGAAGTGCATATTTGTTGGTTATTCTGTGAATAATTATACTTCCAGGGTTTATAATCCAAGATTGAAGACTATTCAAGAATCAGTAAATATTGTGTTTGATGATCCCACCTTTGATATATGTACTGGCGAAGTTAGTGTTTCTGCTGTTGCCCCAACATTGGAAACAGAAATTGGCCCAATATCAGGAATAGAAGCCGGAGACACTGAAATTGAGACTAGTTCTAATGTTGAACTGACACATGTTGTTGTTAGGCCAACATCCCCACGGTCCAATTCAGAGGATGAAGTTGTTGATGAACCTAGGAGAGATCCCCATACTAGGATTCCGAAGGATCATCCAGCTTCACAAGTGATAGGTGAAATCACTGGACGCATGAAGACTTGCAACAAAGACAGGTTAAACTATAAAGATAGGGTAAGGTTGTGCGTCTGCATGGCTTCTACTTGCATCATGAATAATGCTTCATGTTTTGTTTATATAGTTGAACCCAAAAAATGTGAATGAAGCTCTTAAAGATAGTAAATGGATAAATGCAATGCAACATGAACTGGTGCAATTCACCAAAAATCATGTTTGGAATCTAGTGCCTAGACCTTCTAATGTGAATGTTATATACACTAAATGGATTTTAAAGAACAAAACTAATGAAGATTGTGTAATTGTAAGAAACAAAGCTATGCTAGTTGTACAAGGTTATACACATGTAGAAGGCATAGACTTTGATAAGACTTTTGCTCCAATAGTTAGAATGCAATCTATTAGATTACTTCTTGTTATTGCATGTTGTCTTAAGATTAAAATTTACCAGATGGATGTGAAAGGGGCTTTCCTTAATGGTTTGATAGACAAAGAAGTATATGTTGAACAACCTAAATATTTTACTGATCCTAAATATCCTAATCATGTGTATAAACCTGAGAAAGCTTTGTATGGTTTGAAACAGGCACCAAGAGCTTGGAATGAAAGACTAACTAAATATTTAGTTGGGTCTAGGGTTCAATAGAGGAGATCGAAATAAACCCTTATTTTTTCTAAGAAAGAGATCTGATGTTTGTGTTGCTAAGATTTATGTGGATGATATTGTGTTTGGTTCTGTTAACAAGTCTACTCTAGACAACTTTGTTGAGTCAATGACATGAACATTTTAGATGAGCATGATTGGAAAGATGAACTACTTTCTGGGATTGCAAGTGAAGCAACTGGAGAATGGTATGTTCTTAAACCAGGAAAAGTATCCAAGGAACCTGGTAAAGAGATTTGTGCTACATGAGTCAAAACCTTGCAAGACTCCTTTGTCTTCTTCTGTGAAGATTTTTTCTTCTTCTGTGAAGATTACTAAGGATGGCCCTAGAGACAATGTTGACCCAACATTGTATAGATCTATGATTGGTAGTTTGTTGTATCTCTCTGCCTCTAGACCAGATATTATATTTTTTATTTGTATTTGTGCTAGGTACCAAGCTGATCCAAAGCAATCTCACTTGATTGCCATGAAGAGAATATTAAGATATATATCTGGAAGTTCATCTTTGGGCATTTAGTATTCTTTTGATACAAATACAAATCTTGTAGCTTTCAGTGATTCTGATGGATAGGTGATGTAGATGATAGGAAATCCACAAGCTGGGGCTGTTTTTATTTGGGAAACAGACTTGTTTTATGGTATAGCGGGAAATGGAATTGTGTATCACTATCTGTGATGCACTGATACCGATACTAACATGGCTATGCAGTACCCGATACATATCGATACCGATTCAGATACCGATACATATCGATACCGATTCAGATACCGATACGCCACGTGGCGTATCCTATAATTTTGAAATTAAAAAAAAAATCGATACGTATTCGATACGTTTTTTTAGGCGTATCAGAACTATTATGGGTCTTTTTTAGAAACGTTTAATATTTGATGGGTTAAATATTTAAATATAAATTCCACCAAATATAAAATAAAATAAAAAAATGAAAATTCCTTTATCAAGGGCACGATTCAGGTCTCATTATTTTTACAATTATATTTTTCATTTTCTATTCATAATCACCACCACCACCACCATGCGCCATCTTCACCCCACCACCATGCGCCACCACAATTATACTTTTCTTTTTCTATTCATAATCACCACCACCACCATGCGCCATCTTCAAGCTTGTTATGTTGTTGTTTAACTTATTAGTCATAAATAATTCACGTTTATATGTCTTCTTTCATATTTGATGCATGGCTGTTTTTAATGTTAAACATTTTTTGTGTATTTCTAATTTTTCTTGTTTAAGTTTTAAATTTTATTACTTGATAAAAATAAAAAATAGATAAAATAAATATTAATACTTATTTATATATATGTATCCTTGCCGTACCAGTATCAGTTGTTTTTAAAAAATGCCGTATCGACGTATCCGTACCGTACCCGTACCGCCGTACTTGAACATGTGCAACGTAGGTCACTATCTAAAGCTGAATCTGAATATGTAGTTGCTGGCAGTTGTGTTACCCATCTTGTGTGGCTTAAACACATGTTGTTGAACTATGGGTTAGATAGTGATACACTCTTTATTTGTTGTGACAATCTTAGTGCCATTAGTATCTCAAGGAATCATGTTCAACATTCTAGGACTAAGTATATAGACATAAGACATCATTACTTGAGAGACATGGTTGAGGATAAAGTGATTAACATTGAGCATATTGAGATAAATAATCAGCTTGCTGATATGTTTACAAAACCTTTGGATAGTGAGAGATTCTTCAGTTTGAGAAAGTCTCTCGGCATTTACAATATGTGAGAATGTGTTAGGATCCTAGTGTTGACATAACACCACTATCTAGCACTAGTTATTGTTTGTGGTGTAGTGTATAACTTTTGTTTTTTTTGTTTGTTTCTTTTCTTTTCTTTTTGAGTCACATTGATCCTTATTTTGTCACATTTGGTTGTGTGGTTGATCACTGTGATTTACTAATCTTTCTAGCTTGCAGATTCACATCTATGTTTGAAAAGTATAATAAATCTCTTAAGTTGTCTGAGGTTGTGTTAGCCTAACATATGGAGAAGTTGGGGTACACAAGTTTACTACTTTGATGTTTATTCAGATGTGTCTTATGCATATGCAAAGGTTTTACAGGACATGTGGGGAAGTTGGAATTCATGATGTTGACAGTTTACATATCTCTGTTTGTTTTTGTCCAAATGGCATATAATGGTGATCCTTTCTACTAGGGTGTTAGGGGTTTTGATTGCCTTCACTTAGTAGCACTGGTCACTTGGTGCTCTCTTGTATGCAGGTTGATAAACAAGTATGCATAAGAAGATGGGGTATTGGGGTGCATGATAAATGTGTTGCCAATATTCAAGGCCCTTGTACTTGCCTAACTTGCTGCCGATAATGTTGTTTCTGGGTGTGTGGAGTCTGGTGCTGGCCTCATTCAGTAATGTCATTATCCTGTTTTAAGCAACCTTCAGTTTTGGTTCTAAAGAGATAATAAAAATAGTGAAGATTTGATAAGATGTGAACTGTTGCTCGTTTGAAAAGTGATTCACAAGTGTATACCATCTTTCAATGTTGACATAACATTGTTGCATTCATGCTAGAACTGCATTATTTCTTCTTTGATTAATGTTGTTTGAGTCGATTTGGGCTTAGGGGGAGTATATAGTTCCTTTCATGTGTTGAGGCATACTCTTTGGGTGACGTACTGCAGGTGACCCACTATTTGTGACCTTCTATGTTGTGGAAGTGGATTAATTCTCTAATTCATAATTTCTTATCTATGTGTATTTTTGATTAGATATGTTGTTTGTTCATGATTTTGATCTAAATCTTATGCCTGTGGTACTCACTTGCTACTTTGGTGAAGTTTCAGATATAGGTTTGAATATATCTCACGCTCTCACATGAAATTGCCTTGAAGAAGCCCATAACCTCAAAATTTTGGCTTAAAAACTTTCCGGTTTGAATGTTACTCTACTCTATGATCTGAATGTTATCCTAACGTTGCTTACAGTGCCTGCCCAACATTGAAAAAAAATAACTTATAAGTTTGCTTAAAATTTTAAAAACTAAGTTTTTATTATTTTATTTAAGCTGCTCTGGTTACTTGTCGCCTTAAATTGACACGTGGCTGGTTTTTACGCGGGAATAGAGTAGTGGGTGAAGTTAATTGATCAAATTCTTTAATCCCACAAACATTCATCCCTTCTCTCTCCACTCTGCACAAATTTATGTCACAATATGCCCTAGTTTTTTCAATTGTGCAATTTTGTTTCTCTCTAAAATTTACCCAAAATTCTCTCGATTTTCTTTCAATTTCTCAAATTAACAAATGGCAAGCAAGTCTCCATTAGACACTCTTGCAGATATGGCCTTAAATGATGAGTAAACAACACTACGCACCAGGTCTGCTATGCGTGGAGGTGAAAAACAACATGTTGCCCAAGTTGTTGCAAAACGATAGCCGATTTCCTATCAACGAAGGTCAAAGGAAGCTAAAAATGTGGAATTCGACTCGAATGTTGCTGCAACATCAGAAGCCCATATTCCACAAAACAAAGAATCTTAATCTGAGGTAAATGTGGCTAACCCTAAACCTCAAATGTTGTTAATGTTGTGATTGAGGGGGAGGGATCCGATTCTAGTAGAAAGAAAAGACCAATTAGGCCTATGCCAATGTCTAAATTAGCCTTGCAAAGAGCTAAGGCTAGAAAGTCTGAAAGAGAGAGGCTTAAGAAGAAAAAGGTTGATGCTAAGGCTGAGGCTGAGAGAGTGAGGAAAGGGAAACAAGTTGTGAAAGAAGAAGTTGAGGTAGTTGATGTTGAGGAAGATGAGGAGAAAGAAGAGAAGAAGGGAGAGGAAGAGGAAACTACTGCTGAAGAGTTTGAAGCAGATGATGATGAAGAAGTGTATTGTGACACTCTTATGGTACCCTACCCTGGTCAAGTTGCTAGGTCTAGCTTTTATCTAACCAAAGAGATATAAGACAAGGTTTATAAATTTAGAGGGATGGCTATCCATAAAGAGAGGATTATGGAGAAGGTCGGTTTTAAAGCAAACATAGTGTTGGAGTTGTTTGAAGCAAGAGGGGTTCATAAGTAAATGAAGAAGCATGGTGATTATGCACCTCAGCTGGTATAAGAATTCTACCCGAATCTCTCAAAATATGTCAGGTGTGAGTTGTCTCCCTAATTTGGCAAAGCTTGGGTGAGAGTCAAGGTGTTTGACATTAGCCTTCAAAAGATCAATGAGGCTTGGGGACTTCTACATGTTGATGAATCTGAAGATCCTAGGCCAAATGAGGTGATTGAGGATATCGAGGTGGTCTTGTGAGAACTTGGGTTGAACAATTACCAACAACAAAGCTCACTGCCCTAAGTGTTATTTTTCACAAAGGTGCATCTTACAATTGGTTGCCCTCAACTAATTCTACTGTTTTCACTAAGGAATCATCTTTCTTGGTTTACAAGTTGTAGAATGGGCTTGTTATGAATATTGGGGAGAGAGTTTTGAAGGCTATACAAGAACCTACTGGAAGGAAGCAAGGGATTCTACCATTCCCTTCATTGATCACAACTTTGATGCTCAAACAAAAGATGAGCAAGAAAGAGTTTGAAGGAATGTCCGAGAACAAGAATAAGTTCATCATCACTCAATCCTACTTGTCTAGCCAAGAGTGAACGACTTACCTCGGAATCCTGAAGATGGAGTTGAACCTGGAGTGGAAAAGATGGCCCAGCAATTTGTTGGAGCCTTAGTACCTCAATCTGATGAGGAAGAAATCAGGGTGACAACAAAGTCTTTTGTTGACAAGTAACTGACTTGGTATAAAAATGCTTATGCCAATCTTCAAAGGGAAATTGCTTTTAAGCAAATGCAAATGTAGGATCTGGATGTCTTAATTAAGAACATGGAGGAGCTTTCTTCACAAAAATGGGGAGAGTGATCTCTATTTTTTAATTTTTTATGTCTGATTTTATGTTTTTGTTTTTTTTTCTAATTTGAATTGTTTCTTTTAACTGCTAGTTCTTGTCTTTGATTGGTTTAATTTGAATCAAGGAGTGTGTTCCTTGTTATCTACTTGGGTTGAAATAAGTATGCCACTTAGCTTTGAACTCCTCTTAATGTTTTCGTTTATGAAGACATTTTAGAGCTACTAATTATCTATTAAACTTATGCGCAAATACTTTCTGGTTCTAATGTTGAGACAACATTGATTAGTTCAAGTCTAAACAACTACATGTTGAGTTGTGATGATGACTTTAATAAATATCTTTGTTATGCAGATTAATTCTTGATAGTTTGCATTAAGGGGGAGCAATTTAGTAGGTTTAAGTTGTTATGATTAATTGGATTTTTTGACATATAATCTGTTATGGAACAGGTTGATTGCTTTTGTGAAGAAAGGCAAAAATGGGGAGATTGAAAGTGCAAGATGTTCTGGATACAATGTTGGATGGATGTTAAGCCAACATCCGCAGGACAACATTGAAACCAGAAATATTGTTCCTAATTCAAGAACAAGTGCAAAGCATTTTGGATGCAATGTTGGATGGATGTAAAGCCAACATCCATAGGACAACATTGAAACTAGAAACTACAATGGCAATCTTCTTTTAACTGGGTTATTTTAGTTTTGCCTTTATTCACCTTAATCAAGTTCCACGATTTTAGTTGTCTTTGTTTAAGTCCAAAAACATCTCTTAATCATAAGGAAAAGCATTACAACTTTCTTAATTGAAGTATCCATAATTCAAGAGGAGAAGAATGGTCAAACGCACGCGGTTTCAAAGAAGAAAAGTTTTGAAGTTCAAGTGCAACTAGGAATCTTTCCAGGATAATCTCTGAATTGAAGAAGGCGTATTTCCTTATTAGAACTCACTCTAATAAAGAAAAATATTATCAAAGAATGAGATCAAGTTCAAGAAGGAAAGAAGAATTCAACTAGGAAACAACATAAGTTACCAAATATGTGTACTACACACCTTGGAGATCAAGTTTGAAGAAACCCATATATAGGGTGTGAAGTATACCAAGAAGACACAAGAAACAACATAGCTGATAAATTTTAGTGATTATATCTTTTGAGTTGTTGCGTGTTTCTTTCTTTGCAAAATTTGTGATTTTTCGAGCTAAGTCTGTGTTTAGATTGAAGGAGAAAATTCTTGTCTGCTTCGTTGAGTCCGATCTACAAAAGAGCGAGTGTGGTTTTGTGGTGAGGAACGTCTTTGTTAAAATCTGTGTGGTTATTTTGCCTACGGCTAGGTGGTTGATTATTTATAATAAACTATTGAAAATTCATCTTCCTGTGTTCTTTAATTCCGGTGCACATTACTCTATCAAGAAGATTGTTTAAGATCAAGTTAAGGAAATGCCAGCTTAACTTGATTTTTGAAAGTTGTATCAATCCTCGATCCAACAATTTCACCGTTAATTGGAAGTGACAAACCATCACCTATTATAACATGGTCACTACCTGAATGTTGACGTATATTTAAGAGTAAGGTTTCATTACATGTCATGCATTTTGAAGCACCAATGTCAGTAGTCCACTCTGAATCGACAATAGTAGTATCAAGAGTCAGGGCTGCCAAAGCTTGAGGGATGTGTTTCCTTTTTTTCTTTCTTAAGTATGTACCACCAACAATTTTCTAAAATATGGCATTTGTTGTTGCCTTAATGGCATGTTTCATGTTCATACATTGCTCTCTCTCTTCTGGTATCATCCTCTTGCAACCAGGTGGTGCAAGATGTCGTATATTTCTACTTTGATTCAACCTACTTTGATGTCCGATAAATTTGTTTTGTTGAAAGGCATCTTGCTGGTTTGGATCGTAACCCATGTGGCCGAATTCATGTGGATCAAGATTATTAGGTTTCTAAAGGTGGGCAGAAAATCCACGACCAACAGACGAAAAATTATTCGGCCTTGTACTCCGCTGTCCCACAAATGCGTAATGCTGACTTTCGTCTTTGATTCCAGAATTTGAGCCTATGAAGAATAAATCAGTTAACATTTCATGATTTCATAGATTATTTTAAAGCTCTGATAAATTTGGTCTCGGAGTCTTTAAAATTGCTGTGGTGAAATCCATGTATGCCGGTCTGAGACTTGTACATAGTAGAAAAACTTTGTTACCATCGGGAATAGAATGCTCAATAGCCGCCAGTGAGTCAGATATTCCCTTAAAAACTCAAACATGCTCAGATATGGAGGTGGTTGAATCTTTCCGAAGAGTCACGTATTTTTGGCAAAGTGCATAAACCCGCTCTGGAGAATTTTTTGCATATGAGTTTGCAAGTGCATCCCATATGCCATATGTTGTTTCAATTCCTAGAATAATGGATACTGTTTCTAGAGTCATGGTGCTGATCAGCCATCCACGAAGAAGTCGATCGAATTTTTTCCAAGCTATGAACCCTGGATTGTCCACCAGAGTAGCTTCTTTGTCATTTTCTGAAGTTTCAGATAATTTTATGAAAGGGGATGGAGAGTTTCATGTGATTTGGTGATCTAATTCTTGAGATTCAATGAGTGTTAATGCCTGCTTTCTCCAGATTGGATAATTTGATTGTTCCAATCTTTGTGTGATAAAGTTGCTGACATTCAAATTTGCCACAAGATTATTGAATTTGATGTTTGTGAATTTGATTGTGTTGATCACCATTGGCTCTGATACCAAGAGGAAAATGCATATATTGAGATTAAATATTCATGCAATGAAATAGAGGTGGGTGATCAACAAGTCCGATCACTAAACTTTATTTTTCTTACAAAAAGTTACTGATCACTTTTTTCTTTTTTTCTTTGATGAGTCACTTTTGTTATTACATAGGTTCATATTTATATCAGCTTGTTGTGATTGAATATGCTACATTTTTCACCAATAAATTATTCTTCCAATCGTATCTCATCTTGATCCTTTTGCCATAGCTAGGTAGAATGACACGGTTCATATATTTCCTTTGCTTGTTCCTTCAAATCAGATCATCATTCTCCTTTTCTTTCTTTGCTTTGCTAAATCAGATCATCAAAAAGCTCCAACTGTTATAAATATTGTTAGTGGTATATGCCTAGTGGTCATTGTTGAAAATTATGTACAAATACTATTTTATAATAGTACTAGTTGTTATAAATAATGTAAGATATTGGAAATCCTTGCCTATATAAGGAGCCATCAAGATGAAGAGAAAAACACCAATTCACAAGTAATACACTCTTTATTTGCTCTTCATTTCTATGTTCTTTTAATATATTGTTATAATTCTCAAATAGTTTTAGTTATTCTCAAAAGGACAAAAATTCTCAAAAAAGAAAAGGAGCATCAAAACCTAATGATCCTATTATTGAGGAATCTATGCATGATGAGTTGCAAAATGTGACATATGAGATACCTCAAGAAGTTATCCAATCAGATCCTATAAATAAAGAGAACGTTGAAATATCCATAAATTATATCAATACATGAATGGTATTGGATCGAAATGAGATGGAAAATATGGATGAAATATTTTCATATTTAGTCACTTATGAAATTGAGAATGAAAATGATGATCCTGAACCCAAATCTGTAATTGAATGCCAAAATAGGAATGATTGGGATAACTGGAAAGATGCTATGCAAGCTGAATTAGATTCTCTTAATAAGCGAAAGGTATTTGGACCCATTGTTCTCACACCGAAAAGTGTGAAACCCGTAGGGTTCAAATGGGTCTTCGTTCGCAAATGAAATGAGAAAAATGAAATTGTAAGGTACAAAGCTCGCCTTGTCGCACAAGGTTTTTCTCAAAGACCTGGAATCTATTATGAAGAAATGTATTCTCCTGTAATGGATACGATTACATTTCGATTCTTGATCAGTCTAGCGGTCTATGAAAATCTAAACATGCATCTCATGGATGTTGTCACTGCCTATCTCTATGGATCACTTGATAATGATATTTACATGAAGGTCCCTGATGGACTTAAACTACCGGCAACATCAAGTTCCAAACCTAGAGAAATGTACTCAATTAAATTGCAAAGATCATTATATGGGTTAAAGCAATCAGGTCGCATGTGGTCCAATCGTTTGAGTGAATATTTATTAAAAGAAGGATATATAAATAATTCTTTGTGTTCATGCGTTTTTATTAAGAAAACATCATCTGGTTTTGCAATTATTGCGGTTTATGTAGATGATTTAAATATCATTGGCACTGACAAAGAAATTCATTCAACAATGAATTATTTAAAGGATGAATTTGAAATGAAAGATCTTGGAAAGACTAAATATTGTCTTGGTTTGCAAATTGAGCATGTTAAAAATGAAATACGTGTGCATCAATCTAACTATACTAAAAAGATATTGAAACGTTTTAACATGGATAAAGCAACACCTTTGAACCATCCTATGATTGCAAGATCATTAACTATAGATAAAGATCCATTTCGTCCTTGTGAAGAAAATGAAGAAATTCTTGGTTCTGAAATTCCATATTTAAGTGTCATTGGAGCTTTAATGCATCTAGCTAATTGTACTAGACCTGATATATCATTTACTGTGAATTTATTAGCCAGGTTTAGCTCATCACCCACAAAAAGACACTGGAAAGGAATTAAACATTTATTTCGTTATCTTCAAGGAACTGTGGATCTTGGTCTATTTTATCCTAACAATGCGGTACAAGAATTGATTGGTTATACAGATGCAGGTTTTCTATCAGACCCACATAAATCCAAATCTCAAACAGGATATGTATTCATGTATGGAGGAACTGCTATTTCATGGCGTTCTCAGAAACAGACACTTGTTGCAACATCATCGAATCATGCTGAGATTATTGCACTCCATGAAGCAAGCAGGGAATGTGTATGGCTACGATCAATGACACATCATATAAGAAGTACAGCTGTCTTACCTATTAGAGAGGGTCCTACAACATTATACGAAGACAATTCTGCATGTATTACACAGATGAAAGAAGGCTATATCAAGAGTGATCGAACCAAACACATACCCCCAAGATATTTTGCCTACACTCAGGAACTCGAGAAGAATAAAGAAATTGATATCCAATATGTTCAATCATGTGACAATATGGCATATCTTTTTACAAAGGCACTCCCTACTGTAACTTTTAAGAAACATGTTCAAAGTATTGGGATGCGTCACCTATGAGACTTATGAAGAATTGGAGGTGCCAACTTGAGGGGAAGTTCACACGGCTGCACTCTTTTTCCCTTATTAAGGTTTTTATCCCATTGGGTTTTTCCTTATAAGGTTTTTAACGAAGCAGCATAAGACGTGTGCAGAAGACGGATCATGTACATAACAAAATCTTCAAATGGCCAAGGGGGAGTGTTATAAATATTGTTAGTGGTATATGCCTAGTGGCCATTGTTGAAAATTATGTACAAATACTATTTTATAATAGTACTAGCTGTTGTAAATAATGTAAGATATTGGAAATCCTTGCCTATATAAGGAGCCATCAAGATGAAGAGAAAAACACCAATTCACAAGTAATACACTCTTTATTTGCTCTTCCTTTCTATGTTCTTTTAATATATTGTTATAATTCTCAAATAGTTTTAGTTATTCTATAACACCAACGTCACTTTTCTTTTAATTAATTATTTGGCTTCAAATCAGATATTTCTTCCTTTGCATCACTTTTCGTATCTTATTTAATAATATGGATATGTGACTAAATTGCGAGTTGTGTAATTACTTCGTGCCGCACAATAATTTAGTGCTTCATGATCTAAAATACGAAGTTCTAAGGATTATGTGTGCACAAAAGAATACGCTAAATGATTTTAGATTTTAGGGTATAAAAGGATACATCAACATAGAGAACGCGAAACACTAAAAATACTAATCTCTTAACAGTTTTTGGATAAGTTTTCCCTCTATGGGTTGTGAAATTTGTAGACAATATAACTTGTATATTTATTGACTTGTTTTACAAGGAGAGTTACCTATGTATTTATACACAAGGAAACTTAGTGTCCAAGAAAAGGATAACTATACAAAATCTAATAACGAGGAAATAGATAAAAGATAATCTATTTGATTGCATTGGATGAAGAAGAATCCGAGAGGGATTCCGGAGTATCTCGTATACACCCCCTCAAAAGTGTTGTGCCATCGGCCAAGGCACTTTGGAACGCAGTAGAAGGACACAAGCACGAGAAAGTGCCTTGATGAGAAAATCATCGAGCTGGTCCTTGGTACTGATATACGAGACAAAAATAAGTCCCTTGGCAACGATGTCACGAACATAGTGGATATCAATGGCAATGTCTTCATACGGGAATGAAGGACATGATGGAGGGACAAGTGAGCGGCGCCAATGTTGTCGCAGTAGACAGTTGGCGGTTGGCGAAGAGGAACACAAAGTTCCGCCAGGAGGTGTTGAATCCATTGGACCTCAGAAGTAGTAGTGGCAAACGCACCATACTCGGCTTCAGTTGAGGAGCGAGCAACAACCCGTTGCTTGCGAGAAGACCATGACACCGGGGTGGCACCGAGAAAAATGATGAAGGCCAAAGTGGAGGTGTGATCAGCGGGATCGCCGGCCCAATTCGCATCGGTGTAGGCATTTAGGGTGTTGTTGGACCGCTTACGAATCAGGAGACCGTGACATAAGGTGCCCTTGAGGTATAGAAGGACACGTTTAACAGTAGTCCAATGATGGTCACAAGGGGCAGAGACGAATTGCGCCAATTGGTTGACAGCAAAGGCGATGTCGGGTCGAGTAAGGGTCAGGTATTGGAGATGGCCAATTGCTTGTCGATAAAGGCCTTCGTCAAACGCACTGTTAGCAAAGGTATGAGCAGTCGAGGTGGACATAGGAGTAGAGACACTCTTGGCGCCATCCATTTCGTGGCGAGAAAGGAGATCCCAAATGTATTTTCGCTGAGAGAGAAAGAGACCCTTGAAGCAAGGGATTATTTTAATGCCGGGAAAAAATGAGAGGGCGCCAAGATCCTTAATAGCAAAAGTCGAACCAAGGCGAGTGATGAATTGGGAGATGAAGGCCAAGCCATTGCCGGTAAAAATGATGTCATCGACGTACACCAAAGAAGAAAACTATAGTGTCGCGGTGAAAGATGAATAAGGAGTAATCAGACTTAGATTGAATGAATCCGATAGATCGAAAAGGGGCTCGAAGCGCACGGAACCATTCGATGGTTGTTTGTTTGAGATCATAGATAGGTTTCCGAAGTTAACAAACATGAGATGGATGAGTGATGTCAACAAAGCTTGGTGGTTGTTGCATATAGACAACTTCACTGAGGGTGCCATGAAGAAAGGCATTGCTAATGTCAAATTGAAGAATTCCCCACGAGTTGGAGACAACAAGAGTTAGTATGACGCGAACAGTGACTGGTTTGACCACGGGCGAGAATGTTTCCATGTAATGAATGTTGGGGCGTTGGTGAAAGCCCTTAGCAACAAGACGAGATTTGTATTTGGAGATGGAGCCATAGGGGTTGCGTTTGACACGGAAGGCCCATTTGCAACCAACTATGTTTGAAGCTAAAGAGCGAGGTACAAGATCCTAAGTGACGTGAGAAACAAGGGCTGCGATTTCTTCGTACATGGCAGAACACCAATGCGGGTCTTGAACTGCTTGAGAGATGCAAGGGGGCTCGACTAGAGCGGGTAACAGATGTTTAGAGCACGCCGAGAAGGCCTTAGGTTGAAAAATGTTGTTTTTAGACTTTGTGACCATATGATGAGTAGCTGATGTCAGCAGTTGAATGAGCGGTTTGATCGAAGAGGATGCGGCTTGTATTGAGGATAGCTCAGATTGGTCCGCGGGTGGTTGGACCACGGGCGTCGGTTGGGCCACAGATGATGGATGGGCCGTGGGGGTAGTTTGGACCGCTGGTGTCTGTTGGGCCATGGGTGGTGCGGTTCGGACTGAAGGTGCGGGCATAGGTGACTGGGCTGCGAGCGGTGATAAGATGGTAATAGGAAACGGAGGGGATTTCCGTGAAGTAATAGACGGATGGGGCTGAGAGATAGAAGGAAATATTTTCTTGCAAAAACGGATAGGCGAGAGAGAAAGAGCTGATTTGTTGATGTATCAAGACACTTGTAGGCGCTTTGAGACGTAGAATACCCAAGAAAGATGCAAGGGTGATATGGATAAGATAGTTTGTTGTCGACATACGGGCAAAGCCAAGGATAGCAAAGATATCCGAATACCCAAAGCTTGAGATAGTTCGGATGTTGATTAAATAATTTGAAGAATGGCATCGTGGACTGAAGAGCGAAAAGGAGAAGTCTATTAATTAAGTAGACGACGACTTGAAATTCATAACTCCAATAAGCACTAGGAAGATTGGCACGGTGAAATAAGGCGCGATCGATTTCAGTGATATGACGGTTATGGCGTTCAGCTATGCCATTTTGTTTGGGAGTGTGGGGCGCAGTAGTTAGCCAGCTTATGCCAGATTTTAGAAAGAATGGTATGAGAGCAATGAACTCTCCGCAATTGTCACTATAGAAGTTAATAATGTCGTGTCGAAATTATTTTTTCACAAGATTTCAAATTGACAAAAGATGTCATGCACTTGTCACTTAGTAAACATAGGAAACAGTCAGCAGTAACGACTAAAAAAATCATCTATAACCAAGTAATAGCGAAACCCATTAACAAAAGGTTCAGTGGGGCCTCAAACGTCCACAAAAACATTGTGCAAAGGGTGAAAAGCAACAAAACAACTGTCCGCAAAAGGAAAATGGTGCAATTTGCTCGCTAAATGTGTCATTCGCAGAGGACTTATTCAAAAGTGGTAAAGCAAAAATAGAAATTGAAAGGGTGCTCGTCTTTGAGCCGGGATTCCCAAGACGGGAGTGAAAAGTAAAAGCACACGTCCGAACACCAAGATTCACAAACTTCTCCGGATTTCTGAGATAGTACGAAGGGGGACAGATATGGTACATCACATTAGTGCAAGGTCTTGTCGCTAGTTTGTCCCCCAAATCCCGATTATGAAAATAATTGGGATAGAATTCCAAAGACACGTCGTATCTTTACAAAATGGTGGACAGATAACAAGTTGTGGTGAGACGACGGGACGCATAGAAGATTATTCAATGAGAAGTTGCAAGAAGAAAACGTAATAAGTGACGAACCAGTGTGAGTTATAGGCATATCGTTTCCATCGGTGAGTTGAACCTCGTCCATAACATCATATTCAGAGTGATACGTGAGGTTATTGAGATCCCATGTAATGTGGTGAAAGGCGCCAGAATCAACCATCCAATATTGAGATGGGGGACGATGGCCGGCCGCGGATGGTATGTGAGCAGCGTTTGCTGTCAGATTCATCATTGCTTTCAATATGTAATAGCGGGAAGCCACATGGTTGGGTTTGCCCCAAAATTGGCAAGTAGTTTGTTTTCCAAGGCCCTGAGAGTTGTTAGTAAAACCACTGGAAACATAGCCTCAAAGGCGGCCTACCTTGTCCTCAGAATTAACCATGATTGCCACGAAACGGAGCGTGCCCCATGGATGAGGAGTTATGCGCAAAAGGGGAGCCTCGGCCTAGTCAAGGTGTGATGGTGTTGGCGGTGGCCACAAGGGCTGCAGGTGTCAGCCTCGAATCATTTGATGTAAGTTTCATGAGTGATGAAGGCATTGTGGAGCTCGGTAAAGGTGAACGGTTGTTCACAGAAGAGGATTGAGGTGGTGATGTCGCGGTAGTTGGCGCCGATTTCATTGAGGACATACAACGTGATGTCGTCTGGATTGAGTGGGCGGTCGAGCATGGCAATTTCATCAACTTTGGACTTGATATCCGTGAGGTACTCTCTGACATAACGATTGCCAAGAGTGGAGTTGTTCAAGGCATCCTTCAAGGCCATGGTATGGGTGCGGTCGGATCAGCCAAAGATGCCCATCAAAAGAACCCATACTTCGGACAAAGTTGTGGCACAATGAATCAAAGGGATGATCTCCGGCTCCATAGAGCCAATAAGGGCCGAGAGGATCAATTGGTCATGTTGGAACCATAGGGTGCAGCCAATGATGTTGGAGGGGTCCGGACGATTGTGAGTTCTCTAGAGGTACCCGAGAAGATTTAGGTCGTTAAGTGTGGAGACTACTTGGAGTCGCCAGAAGATGTAGTTCGTGGGGTTAAGACAAAGGGTGAGGTGATGGTGGGAAGAAACGGGGACGATTTTCATTGGTGGTCTGTCGGGGGTGATTTGGAGGCGGAAGTTGGTTTGGACGTGGCGGAGTTGCCATCATCCGAGTGGCCGCTATCGGAGTGGGCAACGGTGGACATGGTGGATTAGGGTTTGGGAGGCGGATTGAAGGAGAGAGAAAAAAGGAAGAATATAATCATTTGATTAGTTTAGGCTATGTGATACCATGTAGAAAATATAACTTGTATATTTATTGACTTGTTTTACCAGGAGAGTTACATATGTATTTATACACAAGGAAACTTAGTGTCTAAGAAAATGATAACTATACAAAATCTAATAACAAGGAAAGAGATAAAAGATAATCTATTTGTGAGAACTGCACCTCCAGATTTAGTTAATATCAAACTCGTCCCATGTTTAAACAACATAGAAATAAATTCGATATTAATTTAGTCTAAAGGACAGGTCGAGCGGCCAGGATCATACCATACACAAAGAAAATCAATTTATTACATATCACATCGGAAGTCTTGATAAAATACAAATAATAACGTCATAGTTAAATAAAAGTAACAGTACTTAGTTATTTAAAATATTTATGATTATTGAAATGCATACTCAAAATCACACTTAGCAAAATAACTTCTTGATTTGAAAAACCGCTCACACCAGCCACACGTAAGTCGCCTTTTATTCTGAGGAATGGACAGACAAAACAAAAGAGGAATAAGTCTTTAATGACTTAGTGAGATTTATAGGTTTAGGCAGTAAATTGAACAAGAATAAGTAAAATCTGAAAATGAACTGAACGGGAAAGAATGGCAAGAAATAACTATTGAGCGTTAATAACATATGAACATGAAGTAATGAAAATGAATATGTGCACATAACAACTAGATTCAACCTTATATCAACTAATATACTACCTTATACCCCCCAATGAGGAGTAAAATAAAAAGACATGCTCGAGTACACAATCCCGGGCTCAACTTCCCAAAGGCGTCACAATGGGTGAAACGTAATATCATATGAGCTAGTAAGCCGGATAATATCCGTTGCTCGTTTGCACAGTCCAAGAATCGATATATAGTTTATTATATTAGATAAGGTAATACAATTATGAATTGACAGGTCATAGATTTCGCATTTGAACATGAAGTAACAATAGATAAAAGAAACTGAATCGCCAAAGAGAATAAGTAAATGAAACATAAAGGCAATATAAAGGATGAAAGAAGTGGCTCGTGATTCGGGAACAAAAATTACAATTTTTCTGTCCAAGTTCCTCAGGGCCGGGTGCCAAACGGGGCTGGAATAATCAAAATCAAACCTCACCTTTTCCACACAATTGCCGCTAGTTGTCCTCGTTAACTTCGTCAATCCCTAAATAGGTTTATAAAGTGTTAATAGTTATGCAATTAGCTAGTAAGTTTATGTTTTTCATAAGTTGTTCTAACTAGTAATTAGGCTATCCTTTAATACTAACTAAATTAAAATATGAGAGAATCATTTCCTAATATACATCAAAGATTCATACAAAGGATTAATATGAAAGTTAACTGAAGATCACTTAAAAACAGGTATCATCATTAGTAAAAATAAAACATAATCGGTTACTACTATCTTTACCGTCTAAACTATGATCTAATGAGTGATTTGCTTAAATAACCTTCAATATAGTAGATCTATCATGAATTCACATTTCAACTCTTGATATTAAGCATAATATAAAGAGATTGGTGAAATATTACATAGTATTCTAAAACAAATAACTAAAATAGTGACATGCATAGATTCTTATACTAAACTGACCTTTGTAAACAAATGAATATCATAGTTAAATACTTTTTAAAGAATCAACATATATATAGGAATAAATACATGGAGTAGGAGTGACAAAGAAAGCGTTTTACTATTTTGTAAAAATCCTTGTGTGATAGAAGCTGTTTTCGGGCTTTCTGGACATGAAGCTGACTGTTGCTTGATTTTGGCCTTCAAAAACTTCTCTTTTGGAAATAGTGTCTGAATTTGAAAGATGCCTAACTTAAAGGAGAATCTGGATCTAAACTTTCAGAATTTTTGGACTTGACTTCGATGAGTTATGATGTTCTTAGTGCTCGAATTCGAAAGCAGTTTTTCAGCACAATGAAAAGTTTTTGTCTTTGGAGGGTAGAAGGACGATGGAAAAAATTCTGAAACAATTTTTTTATGAAACTAGACTCAAAATAGTTGAATATAATAAAGAAAAACAATGCATTCACGTGAGTAATATGACAACTAAAATTGTTCAAAGTTAGATCTAGAGTGCTGACAGATGCTGATAGGTTCATGTGCAATTATAGTAACAAGTTGACAACTTGTGTAGTTGTCTCCTTATCACTTATTTTTTATTTTATTTTACTTTATACACCTTATAATATCAAATTCAGATCATATATTCATCTTAAATAATTTACAACCTGTAACTGATTAATTATTATGCAATTACATTTATTATATAAAAGATATATATACATAATTAAGGAGATAACTATGTAATTAACATATTTTGAGCTAATTTCGAAATAATCATTATTATTTAGAGTTTATGAACCTAATTTAAGAACACATAAATTGTGTAAAGGCTATCATAAGCTAATCATAAACGTTTAGGACTAAATTTGGAAATTCTAAAACTAATTGGTGTCAAAATCCTAATTTGTGTAAGTTGAAGGACTAAAGTGAAAATTAAACAAAAATAAATTGAAAACGTTATTTTTTTCGGTGCGTGACACTATTTGATTGCATTGGATGAGGTAGAATCCCAAAGGGATTCCGAAGTATCTCGTATAAAATTCTATATGTAGGGAATTCTACGAGGAGGTTAGCTTTACATGTATAATAGAGAAGAAAATCATGATAAAACTCAACTGGACTTTCCATTCCGATAACATAGATGTATGATTAACTCAAAAGCACATCTGCATACAAGGGTGAATAATGGGTCATGCAGCTAGCCCTTTGTGGGTCTGACATTAAAATCAAGAGGGGATTATCCTAGAATGTTTTTGTGATGGAAAGAGAAGTTTGTCTTTGTCGGTATGAAGACAAAGTTGCACTTTAAAACACTTAACATTCTTTAAACGCATGCAGTGGCCTTAACTTCGAGGATGAGATGGTATAATTACATAGGCACAAGAGTAAAAGAGTAAAATGTGATGGAGGGGAGTGCTCTTTCAGTAAGTGTGGAAGTTTCTTAAGAGCTAATGTTTATCTGAATATGGTTGTGCGGACGACGAATAACTGTTGATTTGGGGCGAGTTCATATGCTGACTTGGCAGGCTGACGAAACACTCCACATCATGCTGGTTCTAGGCCACGCTGGAACCAGCTTTGTTCTTTGCACACATGTACTCCAAGCGATATGGTGAGCGGACGGGTGGATCTTTGATGATTTCAGACTAGACTCGGGTTATCCCAAGCTGCCTACATATCCCCATGAGAGAATCAAGTCGGACGTAGTTCATTAGTGATAGGTTAAGTATATAATCAGGTATAATTGTATGTCGAGTATATTGTGGATATCGAATGTGATGTCGAAGGTGATATCGGGAATGATATTGGAGGCCTTCTATGTCGAGGATGACGTCGGGTACAATGTCGAGTGTGATGTTTATTATATATATTGATGATACATATTGATGCTATATCGAGGATGATATCGGGGGTGTTCTATATAAAGTGAGCAGCGTATGAGTATAATTAAAGCTTAACTTGATTAGTGAAACTCAGGTATTTATAGACCTTGGGATGCGTGAACCGCACACGTGACATTCATCTGAGCTATACTATATCGAATATTATATTCGTTATGTACATCGGTGGCCATCCCCGACATAAACGAATTATGGGCCTGGCCCATGGCCGGCCCAATACAGGAAATGCCCATATTATGTAGTCCCCCAGTTTGGGAGCTATTATTGTAAATAATAATTCATAATCTAAAATTAAGTTTGAATCATCAGTACCTCTTGCCCTGTCAGTTCAAATGACGGAGCTCGGATACGTGAATTCATTCAAAGATGTTGATGGACCCCCAATGTAATTTACATAGCATAGAGGTACGCGTCTGAATTATCATAGAGAAGTGCTCCTTGTTAGGAAACTTGTCTTTATTGGGAATTTTCTCCTCTTAGCGCCTCCTCTCAGCATGAACGCCCGATGAGGCTTATCAATTTGTAGTTGCAGCCCTTCTGCTATTTTCGTAATAAGAGATCGATGTCGTGTTGCGGGGCCTTACTTTTGTATTTTAAAGTGAACGGTGCGCAATATCCCGTATGATTCATAGATTTTCGCCCCTTTTAGGTTCTCTCCTCCGTATCTCGGTGGACAAGGAAGTCAATATCCCGTAGGATTTGTAGAATTTTTCTCCTTTTGGGTTCTCCCCTTCGTATCTCTGTGGATAGGGGATTCAATATCCTGTAGGATTGTAAATCTTTGCCCATTTCGTTGGCGTGGGGTCGCTAATTCCCTGTCATTTATCAAGGAAAGCACAACATGCAATGAATATATATTGATATAAATTTCTCAATAAGTTAGAAACTATAAGGTGGATAGTTTTTGGTCAACTCCTTTTTATCTTGATGGGTGGGGAATGTGTTCCCTCCTCGCCTTTATTGGTAGGAGATGTCGTTGTCGAGATTTCTAAAGAAAAAGAGACTCGTGCTGATTGGCGTAAAGTGTGTATTGCAATATCAAAACTAAGAGTGTGAGTGGCGCTATGTCGCCTTTGCTATGCTTGTCTAATAGCCTTTAGATAATCGTAATCTTTGTATTTCTATTTTGTTTGAATTCTAGCATTTGCCTTGGGTAGACATCTGTTGTCGTACATTTTATGATAAATATGCGGGTTAAGGTGTTTGCCAGCATATCATCATAGGATAGGAGATAAATTGACCTGTTAAAGTATTCTTCAAATTTTCCCGTAGGATAAGAGATATTTTTACCCGTAAGGGTATTCTGTGCCTCTTCCCATAGGATAGGGCATTTGTGTACCTGTTAGGGTGTTCTTTGCCATTTTCGGTATGATATGAGGTATCACTTACCGTTTGAGGTATTTTCTGCCTTTTTTCGTAGGCGAATCGATTGATAGTAAAATGCTTGAAGTCAAGCAAGGTTGCAACGAGAGTAAAAATCGGGTTTTTTTTCAAAAATGGTCCTTTATTGTGGCCTCATTACAAAAATAGTCCTTTATCGCGCCACTGTCTAGATTTAGTCCTTTATCGTGTTTTTTTCGTCCAATTTTGGTCCTCCGGCCAAATTTTCCGGCGAATTTTGGGGATTTTGACCAATTTGGGCGATTTTGACCAAAAATTTGGGGATTTTGACTAATTTGGGCGATTTTGACTAATTTGAGCAAAAAAATAAAAACAATATATATAAATTTATAATTTAAAATATATATTGTTTTTATAATTGAAATCCAAAAAAAATTAAAAAAAATTGTAATTTAAAATATATAGTTTTTATGGTTGAAATCCAAAAAAAAAACAAAAAAATATATAATTTAAACTATATAGTTTTTATTATTGAAATCACAAAAAAAATTAAAAAACATAAAAAAATTGTAATTTAAAATATATTGTTTTTATAATTGAAATCCAAAAAAAAACGTAAAAAACAAAAACAAATTTGTAATTTAAAATATATAGTTTTTATTATTAAAATCCCAAAACAAAATAAAAAAACACAAAAAAGTTGTGATTTAAAATATATAGTTCTTACAATTGAAATCCCAAAAAAACATTAAAAAAATTGTTTTTAAATATATTGTTCTTACAATTGAAATCCCAAAAAAAAATTTAAAAAAACAATTGTTTTAAAATATATAGTTCTCGTGATTTAAAATATATTGCTTTTATTATTGAAATCCCAAAAACAAATAAACAAACACAAAAAATTTGTAATTTAAAATATATTGTTTTTATTATTGAAATCCTAAAAAAAATTAAAAACACGAAAAATTTGTAATTTAAAATAAATTACTTTTATTATTGAAATCCAAAAAACAATAATTTTTGTTTTGGGATTTCAATAATAAAAACTATATATTTTAAATTACAAATTTGTTTTTATTTTTTACATTTTTCATGGATTTCAATTATAAATACTATATATTTTAAATTACAATTTTTTTGTGTTTTTTTTTTTTCTGGGATTTCAATAATAAAAACAGTATATTTTCAAACATCAATTTGTTTTTAATTTTTACGTTTTTTTTTTATTTCAATTATAAAAACTATATATTTTAAATTATAATTTTTGTGTGTTTTTTTATTTTTTTCTGGGATTTCAATAATAAAAACAATATATTTTAAATTACAAATTTTTTGTGTTTGTTTATTTGCTTTTGGGATTTCAATAATAAAAGCAATATATTTTAAATCACGAGAACTATATATTTTAAAACAAATTTGTTTTTAATTTTTTTTTTTTGGGATTTTAATTGTAAGAACAATATATTTAAAAACAATTTTTTTTAATATTTTTTGGGATTTCAATTGTAAGAACTATATATTTTAAATCACAACTTTTTTGTGTTTTTTTATTTTGTTTTGGGATTTTAATAATTAAAACTATATATTTTAAATTACAAATTTGTTTTTGTTTTTTACGTTTTTTTTTTTGGATTTCAATTATAAAAACTATATATTTTAAATTACAATTTTTTTGTGTTTTTTAATTTTTTTTTTGTGATTTCAATAATAAAAACTATGTATTTTAAATTATTTGTTTTTTATTTTTTTTTTTGGATTTCAACCATAAAAACTATATATTTTAAATTACAATTTTTTTTTTTTTTTTTTTGGATTTCAATTATAAAAATAATATATATTTTAAATTATAAATTTATATATATTGTTTTTATTTTTTTGCTCTAATTAGTCAAAATCGCCCAAATTAGTCAAAATCCCCAAATTTTTGGTCAAAATCGCCCAAATTGGTCAAAATTCCCAAAATTCGCCGGAAAATTTGGCCGCAGGACCAAAATTTGACGAAAAACCACGATAAAGGACTAAATCTAGACAGTGGCGCGATAAAGGACTATTTTTGTAATGAGGCCACAATAAAGGACCATTTTTGAAAAAAACCCGTAAAAATCATATGAAATGTCATTTTGAAAAGTTAAAGCTCGCCATGGAGGACTAGAGGATCACAGGACAATGTTTGTAAATGACGGTTTACGTCCATATCATTTATAGGTCCAATGAGAGATGTGAACATTCTCTTCCATGTAACTTAAACATGCGCTTTGTCAATCTTAAAGAGGATAAGATAGGTCATGAGCGAGAAGTCATCGTAAGGAAGGCATTGAACTACAGTAATTGTGAATGTGATGATGGGCGCAGAGAAGTTTCTTGATGTTCTTAGGTTTGCGCCTAGTGCGTATTAGACCGTTTGCTTGCGCTACTAAGTATTGTAGGGTGGTCACCCTCTGAAAGAGTTGTATAGTTTATGATGATGTAAAGCATAACATATTATGCTGCTTGGAATGATATTTTGTCTAACAATTCTTGTGCTCTGTAGCGATTTTATTTAATCAATGCATCCTCATATATTTAAACATTAGTTGTTCATTTTGAAAGTTGTATTATATATCTTATAGTCGCAGTGGTATTATTGGAGATCTCATTAGCAATGAGAATTTACCGTTTGTGCTGTTTTCATTTGGGAATTGACAATATTTGTAAAGGGTAAAGTCATATCGTACCACGTAGAGTGCATTGCTTTTAAATTGATTGACCAATGTGGGTAAGATGTTAACCCTCATAGTGGATATACATGCTGTAATCATTGCAACTGCAACATGTTTTAGAATTTAGTCTTTTTCTTGATTCTCATCTTGCACGCAATAATGAGCGTGTTTCTCGTTATAAGATTAGTTGCAATAAGGTGATGGGTGTAACGCCATTGCAATAAAATTATGGTATGAACGATTTATTCATTTAATCGCGTCATCGCACTATTTATGAGCGTCTAGCAGTATTCTGCCAATATATAGTTGTTATCTTCAGTTTATTATAATTATGCGGAGTAGGCGTCTAGCTAAATGCTTGACCTTTGGATCCACGGGCCAGATTTAGAGGAGGCATTTGCAACGATTATATGCCCTTGAGAGTCGGGGTCTCATTTTAGTGCTTTACTGTGCCTTAAAAGGCGGGGTACCACATAAGTACTTGTCTTTGTGCCGTATGAGGCAGGGATATAATGTAGGTACTAGTCGTTGCCTTAAGAGATGGGTTACCGCGTAGGTACTTGATGTTGTAATATGGTTCGTCTTTGTTCATTTCTCTCTGGATTAATATGAGTGTGTCATCTCATATTTGTGCGCAAATTTTTATGATTCGCGTGGTGTCTCAAAGTAACTTATTTATTTGTAATATATAATGGAATAGTTTGCAAGGAATCATGTATTTGATTTGTTGTCATTTTAGTTATGGTACCTCGTGGGTGCATGATTCAGTGACATTTAAGGCAGGGTACCGCGTAGGTACATGTTTTGTTGCCATTTTAGGCAGGGTACCGCGTAGGTACAGATTTACTTGCATTTTAGGTTTGGTACCGCGTAGGTAACTATTCCTGTTAATGGGTTTGGAATTACGACCTAATTAACTAAATTATTTATTTGGGTTGGAACGCCTTTGTCCGTGGTTCAAAAACTAAATGCTTTTTAACGGGAGAGAAAACTGACAAAAACATTCCTTCCTTTTATTCACTATGATCCACTCTCTTTTCCAAGTCGATATGCGTATTTCCGAGTCTATGTGTGTTTTTCCTTCATTCTCCGACCTCCCTCACCTCTCCCTTCTTCCTTTGTTTATATAGAGTTTTCAGGGACATGTGTCGTTATGCATGTTTTTACAGGTGTCACTATGCATGTGGTGGTGTTCTACACGTGTTACAATGTTCATTTAACCAATAAGATAACGTGTTTATCTGAAGTGCTGACTGTATTATTTCTTCTTCCGAGGGCTTTGGTCTTCTTCATGATAAGGGGTAGACTGCCTTCTTTGCTTCCGAGAGCTCATTGCTTCAAATGGTGACTCGAGGGCCAAGTCTGAGTGTTCTCTTAGTGACAGTGCTTCTCCAAGAGGTGTGTATTCTGGAGTGTTTTCTTCAGGATATTCTCTGAGGGGGTGTTCGTTCATGGGTTGATCTCCGAGAGGTTTTTAGCTATCGTGGGTAGGTGTTTTCTTTCTCCGAGTGCCCGGAGAGTGTTGTTCTGTAGTTGTTGCGTTATTGTGAAGTTCCGACCTCTGGGTTGGTTGATAGGAGTAATGTTCTGAGAGCGTTTGTGTTGGGAGTGCATAGCAAGGAAGTGTTTTTGTCAAGGTTCTGGGACTTGGGAGTCCATTGGGGCCCTGCTCGGTGTCGTGATGGATATCTGAATCAAGTGGATCCATCCGGGTTTGCTTTTTATCCGATGCCACCCTGATATCTAGTTTTGAGTCATCGTGACTTTCCAAGGGACGCTAGGTGCCGTCGTCGGATGGCCACTCCTACCGCTTTGGGTTAGTAACCGAGCGGTATTGGTCACACCCGATGGGCCTCCTCGTTGGGAGTGGGTACAACTCATCGGAAGTACTCGCGACAATAGTATTGTCCATTTATTAATCCTTTTGATTTAGGACTAATATTCTCTTTAATCTCGTATTTTCTTTTATACGGTTAACACTAGCCCCCCCCCCCCCCCCCCCCCCCCCCCCAAATTTCGATCGCTCTCGTAGAAACGAGGGAAATTTTATTCCGTGGCCTCTGTGAGGTAAGGGGATTATGTTGGCGGTCTTTGCGAGGGGAGGAGAATTTCTCCTTTTTTGGGATTTCCAGGGATATTATGTGCAGATAAGCATATGTTTATAACATCGTGAGAAAATTACCTTTTTGCCCCTGAGAAGCAACGGTTCAGATATTTGTAAAGGTTCTTTTTGATCGTTGGATGTCTTAAATTAGGCTTTACTCATCCGCCCGTCGATCTCAAGGACACGTCGCTTTACGAGTGGAGACGTGGGTCGTGGAAAATGGGGCACGTTTTGATGACTGTTGTCTATAATTGGGCTCGTCCGTGCCATCTTCCTCATTTCACCTTTCTTTTGTCTCCCAAACTCTTTCTTTCTTTCTTTACTGATTTGCCAACTCTTTTCCTTTGCTAAAAAAGAAAATGGCTTCTTCCGTCAATCCTTTCGCCGTTGATGTTCCCCGCCACTTCGGTTGTCACTGCTCCCCTTGCGGGGCCTGCCGCTGCTACCCGTAAGAGGAAATATGCTGCTGCTGAAGGGAGTGGCGCCGCTTCGGCTAGGAAAGCTAGGGTTTCAAAATCGAAGAAGCCCTTTGTTCGTGATTTCTCCAAAATTGAAGGGATCCGGTCTGTTGTCACCTACGAGCAAGTCATGGATCTGTTCTAGGCCACGGGGACCGCTATGAAGAATGTGACTGTTCACATTCCAACTGAGGATCAAAGTGCTTGTTATCCTCCCGCGGGTATGCTCACGGTGTATTTTGCACAGGTAAACTACGGGTGGCGCTCGTTTATGCCACCCTTTTTTTGTGAAGTTTTCAAGACCTGTGGCATATGTCCGAGCCAATTGGTGCCCAACGGGTATGCTACGCTTTGTATCTATGTGTTCTGGTGCCACGTCAAGGGGTACGAATGTGGGGTGGACCACTTTCTTTCGATTTTTGACGTGGGGGTGTCGCATGGGGGGTACCCCTTTTATCATGTCCGCCATCGAGACAATTCCAGGAGTTCTACGAAAAGGATTATGGGTGCAACGATTACCTCACATAGTGTTTGGAAGGATAAGTTTTTCTTCGTGAAGCCTGTCCGAGGGAGGTGGGACGTTCCCTTTAAGTGGGTGGAAGGCGCGACTCCCATTCACACTATCGATGAAAATACGGTGCTTTCCCCGGTGGTTGCTCAGCAAAGGTTAATGGAGTCGGAAGATTTTCTGCAGCTATTTGATTGGGCTGGGCTTCACTATGTAGTTTTCACTGATGATAAGGTGAAGAAGCCGTTCTCTGTCTCGTCTTTGTATTTACCAGCTTTTAGTAAGTTCTTTCTTATTCTCATGCTTTTTCTCTAGTAATTATCTTTTCAATTTTAATGATCAACCATTAGTCGCGATATTCCTCCGAGTGGTTATTGGTATTCTTCTACTACCCGCCCTGACTTGCTTTTGTGTGGTGTAGAGGAGGTTATGGCGAAATACTATCTTGTGCCAGGTTATGAAGAGGCAGTTCCGAGTGGGCATAGTAAAGCTTCTGAAGGGGGAGACCACATGGATGGCGAAGTACGGTTTTCTACAACGGTAAGGGTGGATCCGGAAGCTGAGGGGGTATGTCTGGAGGTTGTTCCCTTGCGACGTGTGGAGCCCATGCTCGCCCTGGCCTGGAGGTCAACTTCCGATTCAATTGCTGGTATTTCTCCGAGGAGCTCTAAGGGGGTTCTGTCTCCTAGGGTGGGAGAAACAAGGCCCATACCTCCCGAGCTAGAGGTTGCGCATATCTCTTCTCGGGACCCTTCTTCATCTCCTCCTCGTAAGTTTTCTTCTTTTTTCTACTACTTGTTTTAAACCTCGAGTCCTTTTTGTTTGATTACTTAAATATATTCATTATTCTGGTAGCGGCACTCAATAAGGGGAAGGCCCCTATGTTCTCGGGCGCTGGTATATTTGCCCAACTACTTCAATCAAATCCGGGGGAACGGGTAGGGGGTCCAGAGGCGTCTTCCAAGGGTCCTACTGACTCGCCGAGGGGCTTGGAGGTGAAGAAAGAAGTGCTGGGCTCCCTGCACAAGGGAGAGAGTTCAACGGCCGCCATGGAGATTCCTGAAGTGGTGGCGATGGAGGCAGCAACTGTAACTTCCACTGCGATTGTCCTTCCTCCGACTACTGATCTTCCGAAAGGGGCTATACTCCGAAGGTCTGCTTCCGAGGGAGACTTTTCTCAGCCACCCGGAAAGAGCCTCCTACCGTGGGGGAAGCTTATCATGAGATCCTTCATTTCTTTGGGTCCGCTCTTTTCGCGCCTGCGGAGGGATACCAGTTTCTGCAGGCTAGTACCATTTGGATGGAGGCTATCGTAAGTATCTACTGCCTCTTAATCTTATTTTGCCATGGTTCTCTTACCTCCTTATTTATATTCTTCTTTCTGCCTTGCAGTCTAAGAAGACTCGGGAAGTTATTACTTCCGTGGAACAACGTTGTTTAAGGGAGGTGGCGGAGGGGGGTACTCTTCGGGAACAAGTGGCTTTTCTGCAAGCCCAACTCCACGAGGCAAAGGAGGATCAGGGGGCAAAGGAGGTGATGCGTCTTGTCTTGCAGAAGGTGCAATCGGCCTATGATCAGATGGAGGCTTCCGAGAGGGCTGTTCGAGCGCGATTTTCTCGTTTGATGAAGGAGAAGGCAGAATCCGAGGAAGTCTTCTGTGCTCGGATAGAGGCTCTAGAGAAGGAGAAATCTGCGGGCTTGGAGAGAGAGATGAAGCTCCAATCGCGGCTACATGAGCTAGTGGAGCTGAGGTTAGTTGATGTAATGCCCCTGAAGGACGTGCAACCCAGGATTGACGAGGCTGTTAAGTGTGCGACAGCAGAGGTGGAGCGCCAGTTTACTTCACTGTCCGATCGGGATACTCTTGGGCATATGCTATGGGGATATTTGGAGTGTGCCACCTTGGCTCGAGAAGTGGTGCCTTCGGGGGTGAATTTCGGCCGCATATTTGATATCAAGAAACTTGCTAGGCCGTCCCTCGAGGAGGTTCAGAACATACTGGAGATGTTTGATAATGTGGTGACGCCAAGGGCTTCTCCTATCCCCCATTCGATCATCTCCGCTCATGGCGTTAGTAGTTCGGGTCGGGTTCTGCCCTCGGGTCCCTCTGCGGGAATCCCCGAGGAGTTTTTCATCGCACTATCCCTGTCTCCTCCGAGGACGGGAGCGTAAAATAGGATTTCTTTTGTTTTTATTTTACGCAATTTTAATATCCCGTTTTGTAAGTTTTTCCGAGGGCTTCTAGCCTATTGAACAAACTCGTTTTCGAGTATTTGTCTATTCTGAGCAAATATAATCACTTGGTTTATTGTCTCCAGTATTTCTTTAAAATAATAAAAGGCTTGCTGACTAGGTTAAAAATTAAGGGTGAGGTATCGCTTGGCATGTAGCCCATTTTCTTAAGTAAGAAAATTATTGGACACGTGTATCCCATTAACTAGTTCAGACAGCTCAAGCTTTTCACTCTCTTTCTAAGATGGTATAAGTAGTTGTTCAGTAATTCTTTCAGAATTACATAAAGTTTTTACTGTTTAACGCTTGTCACATTTTTCTGAAAAGTGGAGTTCCCTTTTGAAATTAAGTAAAGCAAGTACATTACTTACCTTGTCAAAATGATGCCCCCGTTTTTTAAGCAGGATGATCCTTCTTCATCCCGTCATTCTCCTCGGAATTCTGCTCGGACTCCTTCCCTATCGTTAGGAGTACGACACGCGGCCTCGGAGAACTCGGTTCAGGGGAGCAGGCATAATGAACGCAGGGTTCGTGGGGGGAGAGGCAATTCCGTGAGGACCGTGTCTATGTCTCCGGAGGAATCTCTCTTTCGTATTAACCACATACGTCAGGTGTTCACGGGTCGTGACTCTTATCGCTTGGTAGAAGAGTCGTCGGTGTTTACCAGGCTCGTGCTAGAGCCCGAGCAGATGATGGGGCCAGGGCATGTCGGTACTGCCGTTGGCAGTGAGCATGGTGCCTCCGTTACGGCGCTTTTTGCCCAATACAACCTGGACATTGATGAATATGACATAGTAATACCGCACCCCGAGGAGAGGGCTTATGATCCTCCGTCGGGCTATCTCACCGTTTTCCGGGAGCAAATGCAGTGCGGGTTACGGGTGTTTTTTCACCCTTTTCTCCAGACTTTATTTCACTATTGGCAAATATGCCCAATTCAGCTAACTCCGAATTCTTATCGTTACCTGGTGGGATATATTTTATGTTCCGAGTTACTGAAGTTGCCACTGTCTCCTTCTCGGGTGGGGGCTATATTCAACCTTCGCCCCTGCTCGGGTGGTCTCCCTTTCTTCAACCTGGCCCATCGGGACAAGAGGAAGGCCTTTCTAGACGTATCCCACTTCCGTAATAATAGAACAGATTGGAAAAGAGGATTCTTCTTTGTCCGTCCGAGGGGCTTATCGGCTAGGTCATGGGGAGTACCACTTCAATGGGGGCTTGGTTATATTACCCATGCCGAATCGATTTTGCGGAGAGAGCGTGACATCATGTCCGATAGCGGGTTATTTTCGGGGATGTACGATATCAGTAGTCTATTAGAGTTCCCGGAGACATTGATCATGGCTGGCTTGCAACAGGGGGTGGAGCTCTTCAATCTTCCACAACAGCCTCTCTATAGCAATTTCTTTTTTCGTTAGTTTCTTTTCTTTCACAACCTTTTCGTGTGGTACTTTAATGTCCCCGTCGTCACACTATATTTTTTTTTGTTTTGACAGGGGCGGAGATGGGGGCTTTTGCCATTGAGCCTTTCAATGAAACTTTCCTAGGGAGAGCAATGAATAGTGGGTATAATACTTCGGATGACGACTCGTCTGAGAGTTTTAGTTTAGGTGAGGTAGCTGGCTCCTCGAGGACAGGGGACTCGCCCGTGGCAGCCCCCCCCCCCCCCCCCAGTGAATTTAGTGGCTCCTGAATATGATCTGATAGGTGCGCTTGCGCAGGCGGATATTACATTGCCTCCGTTGATACCGTATTCTTCCTCTTGGGGGGATACGAGGATTGTGCATGCTGTTGAGGAGGGCTCTTTGTCTCCAATTGTGGGAGCCTCTACGCCGCCCGGAGATGGTTTCGACCGCGTCTCAGGGCCGCCCTTCGAAGGAAATCCTCCTGCTATCGGGTCGGAGCCACTCGGAAGCGGTGTTTTGTCCCCCTCTATTTTGGGGACGATTAGCTTTTGCCGCAACTATCTGAGCGGTCTTTTGAATGCTACTGATTGCGAGCATATGAAGTCGCTACCCTTATCGGGCCTTCAGAATTTAATCTGCAAAGATTTATGTGAGGTAGTATATTCTTATTTTATGTGATACTAACCTTTACGAGTTTTCTGCAATTATGCACTTATTTGTCCACAGATCTATATGGTGTTGAACGCCATCAGATCTCGGGGCGGATCATCCTCAGATATGGAGTTGGTGTACCGCCGTAGGGATGAGCTAGAGTAGGGTTTGCTGGATGCTCAGGAAGAGGTGGATCAGCTGCGGAATGATCGGGAAAATTCCGATGAGGCTCATGCCATCCTCTTGCAGTCAGAGCGGAACAGATCTTGGGACTTGGAGCATCTTTTGGCGATGGAGAAAGCTCGCGTAACAAGCCTGGAGGACAGGTTGCGCGATTTCCGGGAGCAACTTCGTTCTGTCGATGAACAATTGTTGCGGGTTACCGGGGAGAGAGATGCAGCGAACTTACGGGTGTTAGAGTTAACTCGAGCCCATGGAGTTAGTGTTGGCCCGGGTCCAAGCGGTTTTGGGTGTTGTGGGGCCTTCTGTCCTCCGTGAATCCCTTGCACAGAAGATGCGTGATCTAGTCCGCATGGGATATTACTTGTGTCGGGATACAACGGAGGCTTTGCCGGGATTCCCTTCGGATATGGTGATTCCTGAGTTGGATATTCATCAGGTGTTCCCGGAGGCTCCTCCTTCGCATGGACCGATCGCGTCTACCGGAGATCCGGATCATCTATCTACGGAGGATCGCCGCCGCTTGATAAGGGAAGGAAAGCGCCCAATAGAGGATGTTTAGTTTATGTGAGTGTTTGGTTGGTGTAAGGGCCCTTGTATAGGATACGGCCCGACCTACTTTTAGTGTGGGATCTCGCGTTTTACTCTTGATGGTCCCTCGGGTTAGGTTGCTAGTATGACTCATAGACAGGGAGTCATTATTTTGTCGGGCAACCGTATCTCTCGTGTATTATACAGGCACTATTTATAAACAACTTTATTTATGTACAAAGCTGTTTTATTACACTATGCATAGTATTTCCTAAGGTTAAAGGCATTCCAAGTATTGCTAAGGATAGCGTCCTCAAAATTGGCGAGGAGATATGTCGCAGGCCCGACGATCCCCGCTATCTTGTAAGGTCCCTCACATCGCGGCTCGAGTTTGCCTACGTTTTTGGAGGCTCCGACCCGTTTCATCACTAGGTCCCCAACTTGAAAAGTCCTGGGTTTCACCTTTGAGTTGTAGTACCGGGACATCCGGCCTTTGTATTCTTCATTTCGGGTTGCGGCCCGTATTCTTTTTTCTTCGAGGAGGTCGAGGGCGAGGGCCAAGTTAGAACTGTTAGCCACCTCCTCGTATTCCCTAACTCCCCAGCTCTCTATAGAGACTTTCGTAGGTACGACAGCTTCGCAGCCATAGGCTAAGCTGAAAGGGGTTTCGCCCGTGGCCGCGCTTTGCGTGGTCCGGTAGGCCCATAGTATGCCAGGTATTTCCTCTACCCACCTAGCTTTGTGCCAGTCGAGTCGGGCCTTCATATTCTTCAAGAGAGTTCGGTTAGTCCTCTCTACTTGACCATTGGCTTGAGGGTACCCCACCGAAGCAAAGCGGTGTTTAATTTCCCAATGGTCGCACCACTTTTCTAACCCCTGATCCATAAATTGCAAACCATTATCAGTTACCAGGTTCCGAGGGACACCAAAACGGCACAGGATACTCCTCCATAGGAAATTGATAACCGCGCCCGCAGTTATGTGGGCCAGGGGTTCCGCTTCTACCCACTTGGTGAAGTAATCCACTGCTACGAGGAGAAATTTCTTTTGCCCGGCATCGGGTATAAGAGGTCCCACTATGTCTATGCCCCATTTAGAGAATAGGCAGGGGGTTAAGTGCGGTTCCCATGGGGCAGCGGGCTGATGAACCTGAGGGGCGTAAGCTTGGCACGGTTTGCACCTTTTGGCATGGTTTTTGCAATCATTGGCCATCGTGGGCCAGTAGTAGCCTTGGCGAATCAGGCGCCCGACCATACTTTCGCCGCCCGTATGACTGCCGCATGTTCCCTCGTGGGTTTTCGCCATGGCTAGTTGAGCTTCCTCCTCACTTAGGCACCGAGCATGGGGGCAGGAGTATGTTCTGCGGAATAATATTCCATCTTTAAGGAAATACCTGATAGTTTTTCTGGCCATAAGCCGTTGCGCGGCTTTATTCGTGGAATACCCTTCCGGGTCCTGTAGGTAGATTTTGATTGGGGGCATCCAGCTGGATGAAGGGTCTATAGTGGAATTCACTTCATGGCTCTCGGCCTTCTCGGACTCGGTAACTTGAAGCAGGGTGATCTTCCGAGTGCGAATAACGCCCGTTTGGGTGGCCATTTTGGACAAGGCGTCCGCCTCTTGATTCTCCTTCCGTGGGATTTGGACTATTTTGCACTCGTCAAACCATTCCCGTCTACGGTGAACCGTCTGAAGGTATGCTTGCAGTCTTTCTTCTTTAGCTTCATACGAGCCATTGACTTGCTGTACAATTAGTTGCGAGTCGATGTGGATGACTATCTTTCTGATGTCACCTTCTCGGGCAAGCCTCATTCCTATGAGTAAAGACTCGTATTCCGCTTCGTTATTTGATAAGGGATAGTCGAATCTGACCGCGAAGTGGAGTATCTCCTCCTCGACTTCTTGGTTTGCTAGAACTATCCCTGCCCCCCCCCCCCCCCATGTGTGCTCACAGAGGAGCCATCCACATAAATGTGCCACAGGGGTGTCTTTTCTTCAGCTCCGATGCCCGTCATTTCCGTCACAAAATCTGCTAGGACTTGTGCTTTGACAGAAGGTCTCGGGGCATAAGAAATGTCATATTCAGTGAGCTCCACGGCCCACTTTATCAACCTTCCCGAGGTCTCGGGCTTGTTAAGAATCGCTCGCAACGGGTGTTTAGTTAACACAGTCACGGGATGGGACAGAAAGTATGGACGAAGCTTCCGAGCCGTGGTAATCAAAGCTAAGACAAGTTTTTCGGTTTGGGTATACCTAGTTTCAGTCCCGAGAAGAGTCTTGCTCACATAGTACACGCGGTGGTGCTCCTTGTCTTGCTTCTTAACTAGCACCGCGCTTATGGATTCCTCTCCGACTGATAAATACACAAAGAGCTCTTCATGTGATGCCGGTTTCACTAGTAAATGAGGTTTCACCATGTAACCCTTTAGCTGTTGGAGAACTTCCTCGCATTGCGGGGTCCATTAGAAGTCCTTGATATTGCGTAACACCTTGAAAAATGGAAGTCCCTTTTCTGCCGATTTGGAGACAAATTGGCTCAGGGAGGCCATTCGACCCGTAAGTTTTTGCACATCTTTGATGGTTTTTGGGGTAGGTAACCCTAGGATGGCTTCGGCCTTCTCGGGGTTGACTTCTATTCCCCTCTCTGTAACCATGTAACCGAGGAACTTGCCCCCTCTGATGCCGAAGGAACATTTCTTAGGGTTAACCTTCATCCCGAACCGGTCCATGATAGCCAGGGCTTTTCGTAGGTCCTCGGGATGGTCATAAGCGGAGCGGCTTTTCACAACAGTATCATCCACATAGACCTCCACCGTATCTCCGATAAATCCTGCAAACATTAAGCTTACCAATCGTTGATAGGTGGCCCCTGCATTCTTGAGTCCAAAAGGCATTACTAGGTAACAAAATGTGCCAGCGTCAGTGATAAAACTAGTCTTATCTTGATCCATAACGGCCATCGAGATTTGATTGTATCCCTGGTTCCCATCCAGGGTGGACAAGAGTGCACAGCCCGCTGTTGAGTCTACCAGTTGGTCAATACTTGGGAGGGGATAGCAATCCTTAGGGCATGCGTCATTGAGATTTGTGAAATCCACGCACATTCGCCATTTACCCCCATGCTTTGGGACTAAGACCACGTTGGCCAGCCACTCGGGGTAAATGACTTCTCTGATTTGCCATAGACTGAGAAGTCGCTGGATTTCTGACCGGATGATTTTGTTGCGCTCCGGGCCCATTTTTCTCTTTTTCTGTTGGACTGGCTTGGCCCCGAGTTTCACATTAAGGAAATGTTGACATACCTTATTGCTGATTTGCCCTGGTGGGCCGTCTTCCCACGCGAAAATATGGTGGAATTCTTTCAAGATGGGAATCAATTGGGCTTCCACTTCAGGCTCCATTTGGGTACCTACTTTGACAGCTTTCTCCGGACTTCCCTCTACGAGTTCCACCAATTTTAGCTCTTCAACGGGTTGTACTCGCACTTCCTCTGCTTTTCGTTTTTCGTTGTTTCCAAGGGTAGGTTCGTCCTCTTCAAGAGGGAGAGCATTCATGCGGCACCGAGCCCTTGCCTGGCTCCCTCGGACCTCTCCGATACCTGACAAGGTTGGGAATTTTACCTTGAGATGGAGTGTTGAAGGGATTGCCTCGAAGGCCCGAATGGAGGGCCGCCCGCATATTGCGTTGTACGTTCTTGATGAAGCCTCTACCACCCAAAATTTTGTGGGCTCCGTTCTTCGAAGAGCTCCCTCTCCCCATGACATCGGGAGCGTTACGCTTCCGAGGGTATTGGAGGTTTCTCCCGAGAAACCTATTAACTGAACTTCGGTTACTTCTAATCGTTCTCTCCTTAATCCCATGGCCAGATAAGTGGGAAGAAATAGGACATCTACAGAACTACCAGTATCAACCAGTATTCTTTGGACGTCAATCCCATATATCACGGCTTCTATTACTAAGGGGTCCTCATGGGGATAAATCACTCCTTTTAAATATGCGGGTCCGAAGGTGATGCTAGGAAGCTTTGCACCTTGAATAGACCCCACGAATAATCCGTGTTCTGCTCTCCTAGCTTCTTTCAAATATTGCTTCTTTTTACCTTGTAATGTCACGGAGAGATCTCCTCCTTCTATCATACTAATGGTACGTCCCGAAGGCGCGTTATTTTCATACGTTTCCGGGGGAGGGGGTGGGCTCTGCTGCCTCGCAGTTTTCTCTCGAGGCTTCCGACTGGGAATCGCCCGGTCTTTTTCTTCCTCTTCCTTTCGAGGTCTCTTATAGGTATAACGAGGGGGATTCTCGGGGTTGTTTACCTTGAGATAGTTCTTAAGGTATCCGGCTTCTAAGAGGCGGAGCACCTCCCTTTGCAGGGTGGTACACTCCTCGGTGGTATGCCCATAAGTTTTGTGGTATTTACAATACTTACCCGTATTCCTGTTTCTGTCGGGGAACCGGTCTTCCCTTGGCCATCGCAACTCAGTGCTGCCTCGCATCACATTGAGTACTTCAACGGGGGCAATGGTCATTGGGGGCAAGGGAACCGGTTTGAGGAATTTCTTGACCGGACCACTCTCGTCTTTACGTTGAGGTGGTTTCCCTTCCCGGTTTCTTTCCTTGACTTTTACTTCCCGTTCGGTGGATTCATGATGTTCATTGTCATTGTTCTCTAGGCGTCTCTCTGTGCCTTCAGCCTCCTCCATTAGGATATAAGTCTCCGCTTGCTGCATCAGCTCGTTCATATCCGTGATATGATTTCCCGTAAGGTAGCGGAAGAATTCGCCCGCCCGGAGCCCTTGCGTGAGTATATCAGCCAAAATGGTGGTACTAACGTTCAGAACATCCAGCGCCGCATCTGTAAAGCACTTTATATACTCTCGTAAAGGTTCATTCTTCTTCTGTTTAACGGTGAAGAGGTGCGTGGTGAATTTAGGGTACCGCCGGTTGCAAGCAAAATGCCTCACGAATAGGTGGGCTAGTCGATCAAAGTTGTCTATGGAACCGGGTGCAAGATGGGTAAACCACGACTGTGCCCGTCCTCCAAGGGTTACGGGGAACACACGACAGAGTACGTGGTCCGGGGCGGAATTGAGGTCCATCCCGACTAAATATTGGTGTATATGATCCTGCGGATCCTTTCCATCTGCATCCCCAGTATATAGAGGACCATTTACAGGCCGCATCCCCGCGGGGATAGAGGCTAAAGCTATCTCGGGGATAAAAGGGGATGTTTTAAAGGTAAGTTCTTCCTTAGGTCCCATTGTTTTATTAATATCACCCACCTCTTTCCTAAGATCATCAAGAATTCCCCATATGGTATGATCCTCACCTAAAGAGGGGAATGGTGCGAGAAGGTCCGGAAGCACTCTTCTTCTCTCTTGTTGGCCCGTTCGGCACGTTTCCCGATAGTTGTAGTGTGCTTGGCCGTTTTGAGGGGTTTCGTAGCGCCAGGGATCGGAGGCAAGGCTCCACCTAGATTGAACCCGACCTTCCTCGGTCTAGGGATTTTGATGGCGAGAGGATCGAGGGGATAAATCGTGAGGATCCACGTATCCAGGCGAGGCCCTTTGGGCCCTAGTCTCTACAAGTCTTTCAAAGACGGAACGAGGAACGTTGATAAAGTCCCTTTCTTCGCATTGGCGATCGGACAGAGTTTCTTCCGAATGTTGAGGCTGGCGAAGACGACTCTCGCTGTGGAATAGGTTCTCCATGATAGGCATCGTTTTTGAACACTCTCGAAGACAAATCTTATGGCGTTCCCACAGACGGCGGCATTTTGTTAACGGGTTTGGAATTATGACCTAATTAACTGAATTATTTATTTGGGTTGGAACGCCTTTGTCCGTGGTTCAAAAACTAAATTCTATTTAACGGGAGAGAAAACTGACAAAAACATTCCTTCCTTTTATTCACTATGATCCACTCTCTTTTCCGAGTCGATATGCGTATTTCCGAGTCTATGTGTGTTTTTCCTTCATTCTCCGACCTCCCTCACCTCTCCCTTCTTCCTCTGTTTATATAGAGTTTTCAAGGACAGGTGTCGTTATGCATGTTTTTACAGGTGTCGCTATGCATGTGGTGGTGTTCTACACGTGTTACAATGTTCATTTAACCAATAAGATAACGTGTTTATCTGAAGTGCTGACTGTATTATTTCTTCTTCCGAGGGCTTTGGTCTTCTTTATGATAAGGGGTAGCCTTCTTTGCTTCCGAGAGCTCATTGCTTCAAATGGTGACTCGAGGGCCGAGTCTGAGTGTTCTCTTAGTGACAGTGCTTCTCCGAGAGGTGTGTATTCTGGAGTGTTTTTTTCAGGATATTCTCCGAGGGGGTGTTCATTCATGGGTTGATCTCCGAGAGGTTTTTAGCTATCGTGGGTAGGTGTTTTCTTTCTCCAAGTGCCCGGAGAGTGTTGTTCTGTAGTTGTTGCGTTATTGTGAAGTTCCGACCTCTGGGTTGGTCGATAGGAGAAATGTTCCGAGAGCGTTTGTGTTGGGAGTGCATAGCAAGGAAGTGTTTTTGTCAAGGTTCTGGGACATGGGAGTCCATTGGGGCCCTGCTCGGTGTCGTGATGGATATCTGAATCAGGTGGATCCATCCGGGTTTGCTCTTTATCCGATGCCACCCTGATATCTAGTTTTGAGTCATCGTGACTTTCTGAGGGACGCTAGGTGCCCTCGTCGGATGGCCACTCCTACCGCTTTGGGTTAGTAACCGAGCGGTATTGGTCACACCCGATGGGCCTCCTCGTTGGGAGTGGGTACAACTCATCGGAAGTACTCGTGACAATAGTATTGTCCATTTATTAATCCTTTTGATTTAGGACTAATATTCTCTTTAATCTCGTATTTTCTTTTATACGGTTAACAATTCCTCTTGCCAATTTAGGCATGAAACTGTATAGGTAGATGTTGCTCAGCCATTTATGCATGTTACCGTGTAGGTAGATGTAACTCTTGCCATTTTTAGCATGTATTCTAAAAAGTACATGGTACTTTTGTCATTTCGGGCATAATACCGCATAGATAGTTGTAACTCTGCCATTTCTGGCATTTTACCATATAGGTAGATGTTCCTCTGCCATTTCTGGCATTTGACCGTATTGGTCGAAGTGATGCTGCCATTTCTTGCATTTTACCTTATAGGTAGATGCGGCTCTGCCATTGCTGGCATTTTACCGTATTGGTAGAGGTGACACTGCCATTTATAGCATGTCTCGTTTTTGTTGTCGCCATTGTCCGTTTCCTCGTTTGAGTTTATGAATAAAAGAGGGTTTCTGAGTCTATTTGAATATTTTCTATCATATCTTGTAGGATAGTAAATAAACAAATTACCTATTACGGTATTCCTCTGCCTTCTCCATAACTTTGTGGATAGGGAATTATATTCCCATAAGATTTGTAGATATTCATTCTTTTTGGGTGCCTATCTCATTATCGCGGTGGATAGGGGAGTTATGACCTTGTAGGATTGTAGACAGTTATTTTCGTCGGGTTCTCTCCTGCCTACTACGGTGGATAGGGGAGTTATGACCTCGTAGGATTGTAGACATTTATTTTAGTCGGATTCTCTCCTGCCTATCGTGGTGGATAGGGGAATTATGACCGCATAGGATTGTAGACAATTGCTCCCTTGAGTGCTCTCCTGCCTATCGTGGTAGATAGGGGAGTTATGACCTCGTAGGGTTGTAGATAATCGCTCCCTCAGGTGCTCTCCTGCCTATCGTAGTGGATAGGGGAGGTATGACCTCGTACGGTTGTAGATAATCGCTCCATTGGGTGCTCTCCTGCCTATCGTGGTGGATAGGGGGTTATGACCTCGTAGGGTTCGTAGATAATCACTCCATCGGGTGCTCTCCTGCCTATCGTGGTGGATAGGGGAGTTATGACCTCGTAAGTTTGGTAGATAATCGCTACCTCGGGTGCTCTCCTGCCTATCATGGTGGATAATGGAGTTATGACATCGTAGGGTTGGTAGATAATCGCTCCATTTGGGTGCTCTCCTGCCTATCGTGGTGGATATGGGAGTTATGACCTCGTAGGGTTCGTAGATAATCGCTCCCTCGGGTGCTCTCCTGCCTATTGTGGTGGATAGGGGATCTCTTCTTCTCCTTGTTTTGTTAACAGATGATGTATGCGTTCCTGTCATTTAAACAGATAACAACATATGCAATAATATATATATATATATATATATATATATATCAATATAAAACTTCAAGATAGATAACAGCCAAGAACCGGATAGTCTCCGATTTGCTATCCTTCAGGATAGGAGATACTTTTACCTTTTAAGGTATATTTTTGTCTTATCCCGTAGGATATGTTTGTTCCTGCAATCAATCTGTTAATATGAAAAAGAGAGATATATAACATTCTATAGATAAAGGTTAATAACGAGTAACAGTTGACAACCAGGTGAATCCCAGTTTGCGTGTGTATTCCATAAAAAGGGAATAAGACCTGCGTGGTTCTTCCTATTTTAGCTATAAGCCAGCCCCGGAGGGGCAATTTAATAAAATTAATATTATTCCAATAATAATTAAAGATAGAGATTAAGGAATGTCTGGTGGTGCAGATATCGGAGATACGAGGATATCCATTGAATACGTATAACGGGTAAGTTATGATATCGGGCTTAAGAGATGTTGAAAGCCATCCCGATATCGGGTATGATTGTTTATCGAGAATAACGTATATTGAAAGTGGATTTCCATGTCGAAAATACGCTCGATATAGAATGTGGTATTCGATATGTGGGTGAATCAGTATAACCTAATTAATTGCATAATATGCAGGTGAATTATATAATCTAATTGATATTACTTATCTTGATTGGCGTAGCAGAGTCTAGACTCGATATGCTCTAGGGTTTTGATGAGTCTGAGTCATCCAAGAGTCGTAAGGATAACCATGAAAGCATAGGTCCAATGGCGTTGCGACTTGCCATTAAACTCGATTGAATTTTACGGTAGCGTTCTTGTTTTCAAGTACATTCTAGTGTGTTCCCATAGACGGCGCCAATGATTTGGGGCGAGTTCGTATGCTGACTTGGCAGGCTGACGAAATGCTCCACGTCATGCTGGTTCTAGGCCACGCTGGAACCAGCTTTGTCATTTGCACACATGTACTCCAAGCGACGTGGTGAGGGGACGGATGGATCTTTGATGAGTTCAGACTGGACTCGGGTTATCCCAAGCTACCTACATATCCCCTTGAGAGAATCAAGCTGGACGTAGTTCATTAGTGATAGGTTAAGTATATAATCAGGTATAATGGTATGTCGAGTATCTCGTGGATATCGAATGTGATGTCGAAGGTGATATCGGGGATGATATTGGAGGCCTTCTATGTCGGGGATGACGTCGGGTACAATGTCGAGTGTGATGTCGATGATATATATTGATGATACATATCGGGTGCTATATCAAGGATGATATTGGGGGTATCCGATATAGAGTGAGCAGCGTATGAGTATAATTAAAACTTATCTTAATTAGCGGAACTCAGGTATCTATAGACCTTGGGATGCGGAGACCACACACATAACATACATGTGAGTTGTACTATGTCTAATATTATATTCGATATGTACATCGGGGGCCATCCCGACATAGACCAAATATGGGCCTGGCCCATGGCCGGCCCAATACGGGAAATGCCCATATTAACTGTTCTGGTTGGCGCACCTCAATATGCCAATTGTTAGGGTCGTGGTCTGTGGGTGCTTGTGCAGCATGAGGGTGTTTTTACGAGAGTTCTTATCAAATACGGATTTCTTACTGGGCTATTTAATTAACTAGAATGATCATCACATGTGAAATCACATTGGGATCCCTCTCGGACGATGGTAACATATTGTTTCTTTATTCATAGGTATATATATATGTATATATATTAATAAAACATAGGATAAACTCTGAATGCCCCCCTAATGTGTACAATGTTTCTTCCTTTGTCCCCTAAGGTTTCAAAATTAGTGATGCGTCCCATAATTTATTGATAATGCCCCCTTGGACCGTTAATTAGCCATTCATTGTGGACACGTGCCTATGTTTGTGTTCGTAAGATTTAGTCCAGGAGAACGGGGGTATGCAACATATGTTATGGGCATATCACTAATTTTAAAACCTTAGGGAACAAAAGGAGAAACAAAGTATACGCTTGGGGGCTATTCGGAATTTATCATAAGTTTTATTAATATATACACTTACATACATATTAAAAAAAGAAACAATATGTTATGCGTCCCCTAATTTATTGATAATACCCCCCCTTGAATCTCTAATCAACCATTCATTATGGACATGTGCCTATGTTTTTGTTCGTAAGATTAAATCCAGGGGTATGCAATATCAGTTAAGGGCACATCGCTAATTTTGAAACCTTATGGCGCAAAGTGAGAAACACAATATAATATGGTCATAGGGGCAAAAAAGACTTATTACTTTGAAGTGATGAATCATCGTGTCAAAACATACACAGACAATAGAAGATTAGCATGGAATATAATATCTGCATATTAGAGAAGGAATCAAAAGTATCAGACAAAGCTAGAGCAGCGGTCTAGGTCCAAGTCCTCGTCCCATCATAAAGACACAGCCTTGTGGCAGGTAAGTCAACGCGAGACTTACACAAAAATCACATATTATAGTATATAGTTAACAACTTGATACCCACATGGAAGGTAAAATCAGACCAACATGAATACTATCGAGTCATAATTGGATGAGCTAAGTGGTGAATGTAGTAGATCATCATAATTGGATGAGCTAATCATTTTGGAACAACAAATGTGATGACATCTAGATATTTGTATTCTTATACGAATCGTTTGTATAAAGGAGTGGGGCATAAAGAATAAAAGAAAAATTTGAGAATGTTGTTAACAAATAGTTTCTATTTTAATCATTTGTAAATACTGATGGTCATTAACTCGTTGATCTCAATATATCGTCTTTAATCAACTACTACTCGTCGCCAACTCTTTTTTGACTTAGACATCGTGATGTTGTCCAATTGCAACAACATCTAGAACCCTGATGGTGACTTTAGTACAAAAAATATATAGTTAACAAATCAATTATTACATGTAGATTCCTATTATCGCAAGTGCACGAATCAAGTAATAATGAAATAGTAAGTATTCTTACGAACTAGGTATCGTATCCCAAGGGAGTGGTGGATGAATGATTAAATCACTTAAATGCAAAACACTCATAGTTGTCACAAATGTTATCTCTTATGCTTGCAAGATGAATGCATGATGCTTTTAATGCAAAACACTATGAATGCAACTTTTATGAAAATAGTTTTGGATGCAAAGACTAAATAAACTAAAATGCACTTAAAACAATGAGAATAATGAAAGAAAACAATTTGAATGCAAATAATGAATTAAAACTAAATGTAGAAAAGTAAATAAATTGAATTTAAGTAGATTTATTGGATGAATGTTTAAGTGGTAAACAGTAAAATAAAATATTGTTTATAGGTTGGGTTTCACAACTGATTTAACCATAGTAGTTCATGGACAAACTACCTATATTTACTTGAGATGCTTGATGATAGTTTGAGCCTTCTATGTATAATGGATATGTGGTCTGTAGTTGGACCAATCCTAACTATAGAATCTATGAGTCTCTAATAATCTATCGTGTTAGCGGATTCAACCCAACTGTCAGTTGTTTTAGTAGAGATGTCAAATCTGCAATATAATTGACTCATACTAATCGTGTTAACATAAGCGTACATAATCAAGCTTATTTAATGTGATCTAGGGGTTGTGCATCAGATGCGTTAGTGCACCAAAGTCACAAATCACATGTATATATAACTAACTCGACATCTACACTATGACGGTCCCAGGGTGGTGCATCCGTTATTCCAGCGAGAGCGAGATTAGTTGCACAACATAAATAACTACTCAATATAGACATAAAAGTTCATCAAACACACATCAAAGCAAATAAATAAACATATTCATAAATTAGAGTTACTAAAATGACGCTAAATAAACGCTGATCAAATACCCCAAAACTTAAACATTTGCTTGTCCTAAAGCAAACTTATTAGCTTTACTTGATCTAAATAATAATACGAGTGATCAACATGTCAACATTCGTAAATAGGCACATTCTTAGAATGCAGCCTTTGGCCCAAGCAATAGATGAGATAGAATATACAAACACGAGCACATCAAGTTTAATAAAATCAATGTCCTGTCACTTTCATGTACTCTAAAAGTGTGTGTCACTATTGCTCATGTATAAGGGTTATGCTCATATTGCACACTCACAAAATCATAGTTCTTAAAATGTACTCACTTCACCCTCATTCTCTAATTTTCATGTTGTTGTCAATTCATGTAGACTCCTGGTGAGCGAAACATTATAGCGATTTTAGTACCAAATTTCTATATTTTTGCATTATTTTTATGGAATTTTTACTTGTTTTAGTCTCGTGTCATTGTTTTTGTAGTTTTATCGAGTCAAAGCAAAATAAGGCTTATTAGAGAGATTTTAGCATAAGAATGACAACAAAACGAAGGAGTGCTACAACACACTTAGTCGCACTACAGCGCAGAAGGATCAGGGTTTCGCGCCACCAGCGCAGTAATGCAAGGCGTCGCGGAGGTGATACAATGTGTGGCGTGATGGTGAGAAAATGTAGCGTGGGTCGCGCATCTAGCCACGCAATATAGTAACGCGTCATGTCTGGTCGCGCGACTCTAGGGCAACACCGACCTACTCTGCAATTTACGTTACGGTTGTTCACTGAACTAGGACAACAAGATACTATTATATAAATGAGAGGACGGCAAAGACCTTGACCACGACACCAAAAAATGTTTACAACGTTTGATGCATTCTTAGTGAGAATTCCATCATTCGAAGTGTTGCAATCATTGCCGAGAGGAGAAGGTAATCAAAAGATCAAGAAGTCAAGAGAAGGAGGAAAGTAAAAAGCAACAAGAAAGAATCCACGTTGAGATCAAGAGTTTAATGTTTCCTTTCTTTATTACTAACTTGAATATTATTTATTGTTCTTATGTTATGACCATGAGTAGCTAAACCTCTCAGAGGAGAGGATGTAGTTATCTCGTATGGATGCATCTTGAACCTATGTTTTGATTAATTATATTGAAGCCTTTATTTTGTTAGATTTCATTTGTTGTTTATGCTACTTGGTATGACTGACACATGTGTTTCTTTGAATCAGTATAGTGATGTTGATATACCTTCTATTATGTCGAATTATGCATAAGAGATTGTTAACGGAACACTAGCATAGTAGATTAAGCAAATAAATCTCTAGACCTTCGGCGCTAGCACTCACCGAGGAATCTAGGTTATAGTTGTAACTCTAATTCTCTTCTAAAACTGTGTATGGATCCTACGACATGGTGAACTTCTGGAGAGGGAGTGCCTAACAACCTGACATTGTTAGGAATTAGAGGGTTCTTTAAGTGATACGAAAGTACACTTAATTAATTAGACTTCAGAACATAAAAGATACAATAGAAAGAGCCTACACAAGAATCATTGGTATTTTGTCTATGAAATACCCCGCATCCGAGATTAACGAAATCCACCTCCTAGATACATTTTTCCTAATATGTTTTACAACCAAAACTCAAGCAATCAATTAAATTCTATTTTATTTAACTAAATCCACCTTCTAGATACTTTTTAATCAAGCATTGTTTCTTTCATAAAGTTTTAACAATTTGAATTGCTACCAAAATATCCATACTTTCTTAGGATTTGATACTTGGTCAGTTATATTCACTTATTATTTTATTATTACTTGGCTCGTATACTTGCGAAAAGTGTATATTACTCAGATTAATAACACATGAAAAATACGCATCAACTCTCTATATTGAGGACTTTTCGCTTGCAATGTTGGTTCGGGTTATATTGAAGAAAGGACATATGTGAGTTCTAAAGATGTACACAGCAGATCAATTCATTTATTCGTTTTCCTCCTTGATTTCTGCATTTTATTGGCCATACATTTTAGACACTTTTGCATATTTTCTTTGCGTTTTCATTTGCGTAAGTTTCAAACCACCATATACTTCATTTTTGTTTTTCGAGAAGCACCCCAAACTTAGAGTTTTAAAATAGGGTTATTTTTGCTCTCTATTATGCTCATATTCCTTTAGCCCTTTTATTTTTATATTTTTCTTTTTGGGCTCGTTCTTTATTTTGAAGCACGCTTAATGTATCCCTCGTTTGTGAACTACTACATCTAGCTCTAGAAAGGGTAGGATATAAATTATTGGCTTAGGGTAGATAATTGGGTTTCATAAACAAAAGCTCATAAGAGAAGTCTTCAGTGGACAATCTTTGTAATGGGCCATGGGTTTGAACAAAATAATGGAAAAATTGTTTTCATTTCTTCAACACATAAACTGTACTATTATGTCTAACAACAATCAAGCAAATTATTCAGGATTCATAATCACATGCTCTTTAATATTTTTCCATGAATCCACAATATTATTTTCACAATTATACACTTGCAACAGATTGATACGTATATATGAATGAAAACATGCTTTTAGGTGGCATTTATGTATTCTTCATCTCAAATTCGTAATATATTATGCATATATCATCATTGATCCCCATTTATTCATGATTTTATGCGTCAAACTTGATTCTAATGTCTCAATCCAAACAAAAAAATAAGACTCTAATAATTGGATAAATGTATAACATAGATGACAAAAATCGAAGTGCCCACACCCCAACTTAAAATTCTGCGATGTCCTCATTGTTTTAACTTAAAAGAATTTAAAGCATACATGAGAGTACTCCCATGATAGAGCTCATAGGACACTTGTCGGACTGTTGGTGTCAGTGCTTTCTTCATTTGTCAACTTCCTCTCCATGTGCCCCAACTCCATCCTACGATGGTTGTTGTTGCTCCGTACTTGCTCTTTGATCTCTTCCAATTTGTTCACTATCTCAACATTGTCTTTCTCCATTTGTTCCTTTGCCTCTTACAGTTGCTCTTCAAATGTCTTACATTTCTTATGCATTTGCGACATGCTTTCTTCAATGGACTCAATATGATTGATGTGATATGTATTTTGGTGATGAATATCTGTATCAAGTTCGGGACAACCTTCTTTGATACAGAATGCAGTAATAAGTGCTCCAAAATACAACAGTCATGGTGGACCATCAGCAGTGTGACCTTCAATAGCTTTAACTATGATTTCTCCAATGTTAGGAGTGTCTCTTCTTTTGATCGACATCATAAATTTTGCTTGTTCCCATGAAACTTTCTCCAAATTGACAGGTGATAGAATCCTTGAACTTATGAATAGATAGAGCTCTTTGAAACGAGGTTGGAGTATTCCATAATCAGCTTCAAGTTCACAATTAGCATTGAATTGGAATGTCCCCTTGCTGGTGGTGAGTTGATTGGATGCGACTTCTCATGACATAGTTCTGTATGTGCCCCACATATCCATGGATCTCTTCCTTCATAGGGTTCGTTGATTCTTTGTGCCATAAAACGTATGGAGGCGGATAAGTGCTGATGAATCTCTTCTATCGTAGTGAGCATAGAACTCACGTACAAGACTGTCATTAACTATCCACAGTTTCATCGCGACTTGTTCCAATTTAACTTTGCGCATGTTAACTCCTAGAACTGCAAGTTGTTCATCCACGAAGTCACTTTTTAACAACTTGATGTACTTCTCATAGCAACCTTTTGTTGTGAATTTTTTTCAAGTTTTAGCTTGGTTGTGCTATGCTAAGCTTTTCCACAGTTGTTGATCACCCTGTCTTTGGATCGGTTGTGAAGTATTTTTTGGATGTCATGTTCTTCTACAAATAGTTAAAAGAAAAATAAATTTTCTTTCAAGAAAAGATAAAGAACTAGAGATCTATGAAAAGATATTCTTATGAATTCTCAGAGACCTAATAATTGTGATGAGTGATTACAGTTAAATAGATAAGAGTTTTTAAGAAAATTGGACGTTTTTCATAAGTTGCATAGCTCTACATATTAACTTTAGTCACACAAAGAATAATTCATGTACATCAATGGAGTTTAAGCACAAGAGAAGTATAAGTATAATAGGAAATGTAAAAGATAGAGATTGCTCAATGAATTTTCGTGGATTCTGCTTCTGCATCTCTTATTTTCTTTTGAACTAAGAAACATGATCTGCAAGAAATTTTAGCTGCGTGACTGTACATGTCGTGCGATTGTTGCGCGATGGATTTGCTCATTGCGTAGCCCGTGCTACTCACTGGAAAAGCTTTGCAACGTTCTTCAATTCCAGCACAGGTCGGGCTGCTCCCTGGAAAAAGTTGCATTACCTGCACAAAAAGTGGCACGACTCGCGCTGCTTTATGTAAAAACTGCATGATTCCACCTATTTTGTGAGGTATGTTCCTTTGTCAAACATCGTCTTGTTCTTTTCCTTCTCGTCTCCGTACTTTGTAACTTCTTTCACTTTTTTCTTTTTCCAATCTCATTGGTTAGCTCAAAAACACATTGAAAATATTATGCTATATATGACTCAAAACAAAAATCACTAAAAATAAAAGACTTTTTATTGTGGGTTGCCTCCCACACAACGCTTAAGTTTATTGTCGGTTAGCTCGACACTTTTGTTGAGGAAGCAAGGGTTCTTGGGTGTACCTTTTGCACCTTGGCCATTCTCCTCTTTTTCATCTTCTTTATTTCTATTCTTGAACATCAAGCGAACCTTTGTCATTAGGCTTTATCCCCTTAGATTTTGCCTTTATGTTCTTTCCTGTACCATGGGTATTTGTCTTCTCTTTGACTAGAGATGCCTTATTTTGATATCTCTACATTTTTTATTTCCAATAGTTGCCTCGTAGCTCAGGATGTCAACAAAAGAATTCCAACTTAGCGGTTTCCTACTCAACTCATCTAGAATGTACTAAATTTAGACCCAAATAAAACACTTATAGATATTGCGCATCATTGAGGCAATTTTGGTGACATTGCTCTGAATTTTTATTTGTCCCAAGCGTCGACTACTTTTTTCGTAATTCTCTCTATTGCACTCCATGCTTTACTCATTGTTGCCCCACGACTTTGGCAAAACGTGAGTAGTTTCTCCCTAAGAGCCTTCATAAGTGGTTTGCTGGAAAATTCTTGTTTGAATCTTTTCTTGACTTCATCCATCCCATCTCATTGTTGTTGTTTGCGATGTACCACTTACTAGCCTCTTCTAACAATGAGAATTGAAAAATTCCTCGACCTTTGTTCACCTTGAAGTAGCGATACATTTCCTCAAATTCTTCCAAGTGGTGTATGGGATGCTCATAAGGTACCCCTCCAAAACTGTTCTTAGTCAACATGTACATCAATTCTGATTTGCCTTTACTACTTCGACAATGCTTAATTTTCGAGTAATTTTCTTTATGGGTGGATTATTAGCTTGTATATCTCCCTCGACTTTAATGGTTGGTGATTTTTCCTCTGGGGTAGACTGGTTATTGAATCTCCTTTCACTTTGCCGTCTGATATCTCCAAAATTTATCTTCTTTTTCCATGCTAGAAAAATCGGGCTCTTTCCAACCCTATCCATTGCATCCTGAGAAGACATTAAAATATTGTATTAGTGCCTTAACAAATAAGCTTGATGATTTAAACAATACCGTTACTCCCCAGAAATGGCGCCAAAAACTTGATGAGAACTTTGGTGTAGCGAACAAAGAATATAAAGTAAACAAATTAATTGTTACGCCTAAACTCCTATTCTCGCAAATGCAAGAATCAAGTAACAATAATAAATGGTAAGTATAGTTACAAACCAAGTATCGCCTAAGAGAGTGGTAGATGAATGATTAAATCACTTAAATACAAAATACTAACAGTTGTCATCGGTTGCTATCTCTTATGCCTGCAGGATGCTTTAAATGCATAAAACTTGAATGCAGTTTTTTTAATACAGTTTTGGAAAGACTAAATAAACTAATCTGCAATAAAAATAATGAGAATAATGCAAGAAAACAATTTGAATGCAAAGAATGAATCAAAACTAAATGCAGAAAAGTAAATAAATAGAATTTAAAAAGATGGATTGGATGAATGCTTAAATTGTAAACAATAGAATAGAAGATTATTTAAAGGTTTGGTTTCATATTTGATTTAACCATAGTAGTTCATTGACAAACTACCTATATTTACTTGAGATGCTTGATGATAGTTTGAGCCTTCTATGTTTAATGGGTTTGTGACCTATAGTTAGACCTATCCTAACAATAGAATCTATGAGTCTCAAATAACCTACCGTTTTAGTAGATTCAGCCCAATTATCAATTATTTTAGTAGAGATATCAAATCTGCAATCCAAATTGACTTATCTGAATCTTGTTAACATAAACCTACATTATCAAGATTGATTTAGTGTAATCTAGGGGTTGTGCATCGGTCGCACTACCATACCAAAGTCACAAATCACATGTATAAATAACTAACTCGACATCTATACTCTAGTGGTCCCAGGGTAGTGCATCCATTATTCTAGTGAGAGCGAGATTAGTTACACGGCATAAATAACTACTTAATCTAGACATAAACGTTCATCAAACACGCATCAAAGCAAATAAATAAACATATTCATAAATTAGAGATATTCCCCTATTCTAAACAACGAGTAGGTTAGCTCCTCATAGTCATGAGTTCAACAATCAACAAATAATAGAATAACATAAACAAAGTACCGAGATAGAGGAAAGCTTCTTAGATTCAGATGAACGGCGACTTTTTTACTATCTTCTTGACTCCTACGTGCTATCTTCTTCTTTACAGAATCTTGACTGACAAACAATGACAAAACCAAACTAGAACCGAGATTCAATGGTGTTTCTCTCTGAAAGCAGTATATGTTGTAATCGTGTGTGTCTTATGCGCTGGTCATCCTCCTCTATATATAGAAAAGTATTGATGCCTTAATTTCACACACAACCGCAACTTAATCAACAAGAAATGATGTTTCTATCTATAAGTCACATGACCTATCATGTCGTGCAGCCATGTCGCGGCGCTACCAGCGCGAATCCCTTTGCTTTTGCATCTCGTCGTGCCACTATCTATTTCTTGTCAGCTACATTCTATTTTCTTTTTTTGCTCGTGCTACCTTTGACTTCAATGGCGATGACGCACAGCTCTCTCTGTATCGCATTGTTCCATCATCGGCTTGGGCTGACTTTTGGGCTTTTTCACATGTGACGGTTACGGTTTTCCTCCTTTTCCTAGCGCTTTAGCTCTTGAATTAGTGTCGTGGCGCCTTGTTACTAAATGCCTCCATTTTGTGCTCTTTTAGCTTTGTTTCATCGTAGACGATCCTAAGAAAACACGAAACAATACTAAAACCAATAAATATGTACTAGGAATTATACAAAAGCATATGTAAATGAGTACTAAAATGACGCCAAATAAACGCTCATCAAACACTATCTTAGATTGATTAGGGGCGAGTAGCCGAGAATGTGATTTAATAACATGGAATCTGAAATATAAGTTTCCCCTTGTTATAGTTAGCAAGTACTTGTCTTGATCTAAACGTTCAGTTCATAAATATTATGAATATGGTCAAAGACGCTTTATGCTAATGGACGTCAATGATATAAGATGTGATTCATAGGGTCACAGATTTTACCTAGTAGATCACGAAACGTAGTAAGAAGAATTGACTTGAATATAATTGATTATATCAGTGGACACTCCGAAATTGGCCTTGAGTTGCTATATATCTATGATGACAAGAGTTCTTGAATACCAGACATGTTGTGTGAATGTTCTGATACTAATTAATGGAACAAGAGTTGTCAAATTAATTCAGAATTTCTGAACATTGCAACTTTTATTCATTCCACCAGCTCATCTCATGTTTCACTCGCTTGTACAAATTTAATGTCTTATTGATAATTTAGTGTATGAACAATAATAATTATTTCTTAGATCAATTGATTTGGTTAATTGATGAACAACTTGAATAATGTATTAATTACATATTTAATTAATATGATTAAATAAATATGTGATTTGGCTAATTTGATTAATCGTGAAAGATCTTAACCATTTTAATTATTACCTTTTATTCGTAATTGCTATTACTTGTTATGACATGTAAGTAAGTAAAACAGCGTCACGTGAATTTTATAGTGGTTCAGTCACAACAAACCTAGTCCAATCGGCTTCATTACATATTGCGGCAGGTGAGGATCCACGAATCCTTTGGGTTGTTCTGCGTAAACTTCCTCACCAAGGTAGCCATTTAGGAATGCACTTTTGACATCCATCTGAAATAGTTTAAAGTGCAACAGACAAGCAAAAGATGAAAATAATCTAATAGATTATAATGGTGCAACAAGTGCAAAAGTTTCATCAAAGTCAATTCCCTAAATCTGAGTATACCCTTGTGCAAGTAGTATGGCATTATTCCGAACAAAATTACCATGTTCATCTGTTTTATTCTTGTATATCCACTTGGTTCCAATGATATTGGTGTTTGGGGGTCTGGTTACCAGTTCCCATACTTGATTTTGCTCAAATTCATTGAATTCTTCTTGCAAGCACCAATCCAGGCTTTTTCAAGAATATCTTCTTTTATATTTTTTAAGTTCACTTTTAAAGGTATAACACACATGGTTAATCATTTCATATAACTTCTCTGGGGGTTTCTAGTTCTTATACCTTCATTAATTCCACCGATAACTGTTGTAACTGGGTGATTCTTCATTATTCTTGACGATGGTTCTCTTTGTGATGAGTCGTGGATATCCAGAACTGATGAATCATCGGCGTGTCAGGAGTCCCTTCAGAATCATCTTGTGTAGTAGTTGAAGTTTCAGCAGTAACTGATGTGACATGCATCCTGAGTGGTTGATCATCATCTAGAAATCTGAATTCTTTTCAATTAAATCTGAGATTTCTATTCAGTAGAGGCTACAAAAAGGTCTCTAGAATCATCAAATTAAACATTAGATGACTCGATAATAGTTTGGGTTCTCATGTTGTCAACATGATAGGCTTGACTATTACGAGAATAACCAACAAATATACCCATATCACATTTTGACTGAAATTTTCCTTTAGGTTCTCTATCATTCAGGACATAGCATGTGCAACCAAAAATATAAAAATGTCAAACACTAGGTTTCTTACCTTTCCAGACTTCATAGGATGTTTTTGATGTACCTGGTCTGAAGTAAGAACGATTGATGATGTAACAAGTAGTATTAACTAGCTTCAACCCAAAATTGAATGGCCAACCTTTTCGAGTTTAGCATGACCATAGCCATTTCAAGTAGTGTCATGTTCTTCCTTTCAGCCACTCTATCTTGTTGAGGTGTTATGGGTTTTTAAAATTCATGAAAGATACACTTCTCATTGCAAAAGATATTAACATAGCATTTTTGATTTCTTTTCCTTGATCACTTCTAATTCGTTTAATGTTTAACTCTTTATCTGTTACAACAATGTTACACAAGATTCTAAAAGCGTTGAATGCCTCACTCTTTTCTCTCAAGAATTCAACCCATGTAAATCTGGAAATATCATCAACACAAATGAAAATTTACCTTTTACTGCTTATGCTTTCCTTCTGAATTGGTCCGACCAGGTCCATATGGAGGAGTTCTAGGATACGCGCAGAAGGTGTATGTTACAACAGTGTGTGACTACTTTTCTTTTGTTTTCCTTACATACATGTTTCGCACTTGCCTTCATTTCTGGTGTCAACATGAGGAATTTCTCTGGTAGCTTATGTTTTAGAGAGTTTGGACAAAGTTCTGTAAATATGTGTCCCATCCTTTGGTGCCACAATTCAGTTTATGAGTTTACACTGAAGTGGCATATCAGGGTGGTTGCAAGGTTGCAAGATTGTCATGTCTGGTCAACATATAGAATTGTCTGCATTTCTTAGTTCCTACAAAACACACTTGTCTTGTATGTCGACTACCTCACATTCATCCTTGGTGAACCGTACGTACAGATCCTAATCACACAGTTAAATTATACTGATGAGATTAGCATGCAGTTCTTCTATATAAAAGATATCCTTTAGACGAGGAAAACCTTTTACGTTCAGGGTTCCTCTTCCGACAGTTTTACCTTTGTTTCCTTCTCCAGAAATAACATCTCCCCTTATTTCATCCACAAATTTGATGAGGATGTCTTTGTTTCCTGTCATGTCGTGGAAGCAACCACTATTAATGAAGTAGTAGAATAATAAGAGGAAGATTTATTACTAACAAGACAATTGACATTGGACCATTGAACCCGGGTTTCTTTTTGTGTGATGGGTTTTTGTACTAGAATAGAAGGTGTTGTCTGAAATGCTGCACAACTGGCATTGTAACTTTTCTTTGTGTTCCAACAGGTTTATTGTTCCTTCTCTGAGATACATGATTTTTCCAAAGCTAGAAGCAGTAGAGTCGGATGTGTCATTTGATTCCACAGTGATGGCATACTAGCACAATTTTTTGATCATTAGTAAAGAGGATTTATTTTTACAAAAATGTTTCATACCAAAGTGTCTCCAAGAGATAGGAGCTTGTTGATTTCCATTTTATTGTCCAAATTCTTCTTCTGGATACACATAATGAAAGTCATTTCCTTTTCTTTCATGAACTTTGTTAGGTTTCCTTTTTTGTGTCTTGAGTTTTCTTTGGTTGGATATCTTCTCAGAGGATTGAGGTGAGTTTTTTGTCCTCGTTTCCTGTTGCGACACATTCTTGAATACAATCGCAACCCAATCAATAATGGGTCGTTGTAATTCTAGAACTTTATTAAGTTTATTAGTTTTGAAACTAAGGAGTTTGACATTGTTCTTAACCAATTCCAGATCGTTTAGTGTCTCGGCCATCTTCTGGTGTGCCTCATTACCTGAGACGCTTGCATGTTTCAGTTCTAAATTTAAATTGTTGTTGCTTTTCTTGAGAGCTTCAATTTTCGTTTCAAGATCTTTGATATGATTATCTCTTATCTGTGCATTTTCTTAATTCTCAAGACATTTTATTTTAGCTTCAAGTTCAATATTTCTTCGTATGGCAGCCTCATATTTTACAAGAGTAGCATTTATCTCGTCGCAGTTGATGTCAGTTGTATTTTCTTTAGTGTCTGATTCTCCTCCAAAAATCTATGAGAACGTCTGTTACAAAAATGGTTCCCTCTGTTACAACAGCAGTGTTTAGCAAATGGGTAATTCTGGTGGTGAGTGCAACGTCAGGTGGTGATTTTTTCTTCATCTATTTCATAAGAATCATCATCACCACATGTTGTGACAAGAGAACAATTCTTGTTCTTTTCGAGTAGGTTTTTACAGTCTGCTCTAATGTGTCCAAAACATTGACATTCCCTAAATTGAATACCTTTTCCTTTTCTTTTGACTTCAAGATCATTAGCAGCGGAAGCGTTTTTATTAAAATCCGAGTTAGATGAACTAGGTGAAGAGAATTACCTTTGAATTTAGATATGTTCATCTTCTTGAAGTTCTTTTTTAGAAGAGCAACTGATTTCATGAGATCAGTTTCTTGTTTGTTCTGAGTTAGAAATTGAGTTGTAGATTTTAGTGCAAAACTTTTGGCTACATTGTCCTCTTCTTGTTTCAGCTTCTTTCATATGCTGCGAGAGATCCCATAAGAACTTCCACAGGCATGTTTTCGGTGTCTTTTGCTTCTTTAATTGTCTCAACTTTGATTGCAAACTTTGATGGAAGAGATATGAGCGTTTTCTGTACAAGCTTTGCTTCACTATATTCTTCACCAGGTAACGTGGCTTCAGTCACATTATGTCAAAGTTTTGCATTGTATTGGGCTATAATTTCCGTTTCCTACATCTGTATGTTCATAAATCGAGTGGTTAGTAATTGTAACGTAGATCTTCGAACACGTGAAGTGCCTTCATGGGCAACTTGTATGATATCACATGCTTCTTTAGATATAATATTATATTGATTCACAACTAGATGTAATATTATATTGATTCATGTCAACCGTGCTTAAAATAGTATTAAGAGCAATAGAGTTTTGTTCAGCAAGAATGTCTTCTTCATTTGACCAGGTGAGTTCATTTTTATCCTTACCATCTGCATCAACACGTGGTGAGCAACCTTTTAGAATGCTTTTTCAAGCTTTCTGATCTTATTGTTTGATGAAGTTTTTAAGACAGATCTTCTAGTACAAATAGTTGCTACTCGTAAGCACTTTGTTTGTTGACAAACCTTCTTTGATTTGTTCCATCCCTGAAAAATAAGATCTTTTAAACTAGAATCACACTAAAAGTAATCGTCAGTGACTAGCTATGATATCACTTGAAAGATCTTAACCATTTTACTTATTACTTTTTATTCGTAATTGCTATGACTTGTCATAACGGGTAAGTAAGTAAAACAGCGACACAAAGATTTTATAGTGGCTCGATCAAAACAAATCTAGTCCACTCGGCTTTCGCCTGTTTTACCAACTCAAGTTTATTTCAAATGGTACCGGACTTGACTCACTCAGGATATTACTTAGTACTCGTAATTTAGACTCTATTTAATTATTTTTTTAACACCTGAAGTGACACCTCATTGTAGAACTCTATTTGAATCTCGAAATACTCAAGTACACGAAGTACTTTCGCCTTGATATTTCATACATAAAAATTTCTTACATAACTCTCAATTCATGTCTTCAAATGTTTTATGCCTTTATAGACTGTAGAAACTCCATACGGAAGGACAATCGTTGCACCCGATCTTCGATTCATTGAGACGGGTTGCAAACCATTTGATTATGTATACAAGTAAACAGAATATCCAAATATATATGCATTTAATCAAGACTAGATTCATTAGGAATAAATTGGATCGACAAATGATTTTTACTGAATCTACTTTCCTTATATATCATGACGCGGTAGGATCTCTACTAAACATTGAAACTCAAAGATTTAGTTTCAGAATCTCACCCACATTATTTTCTTAAATAACCTTATATGACATGATCTTAAACAGATGGAAAGATATACAACTATTATTCTCCAAACATAATCAATAAACACTAAATTTAAACGTAATTATTAACTAACAGTTAAATATATTTAGGCCAAAATATTTGGTCCTAAAAAATCAAGTAATTAAATGATATTAATTACTATTCTCACTTTAATGAGAAATTATGAAATGATGAATTTCATAGAAGGAGTATGTGGAACTTAAAATTCCTAAAATTCAATTTTATGAGGTAAACTTAAAATTTAATTATGTATTGGACTTTTTGTTTGGGAAATAATAAAAGAATCTAATTGACATATTTGAGCTCATATGTTGAGTGCAAGTTACATTATGAGACGTCCTATATGATTAAAAGTGAAGACTTTAATTAATTATGTCTTCTCCAACTTCTTCTAGTACTATTGAATGAAATTCAAATTATAGAATTAATTAATTAATAAGATATTTAACAATTATCTACCTTATTTATATAGAGAGTATTTCGGATGAAGATTATACATGGTTGACTAACCATATTAACGAGATTATATACATGGGATTTTCCTTAAAGTTGGGGATTTGGTTAATGAGATTTCAAGTCTTTGAAAATCCTATTCCCTTACGATATCATCAAAATCACACGCCTCTCACCCCCTAAGGCTAAGCCTTATCAGACATGAATCCTATTTGTAAAGAGGATTGACTTGAGTAGAATTGGCTATATCACTGGACACTCAAAAAATGGCTTTGAGTAACTATATTATGATGACAATATTTCAATATCCGACTTGCAGTGGAAATGTTCTGATATTAATGGACGAATTAATGGAACAATAGTTGTGAAATTAATTCAAACCATCAGAGCTTTGATTCATAGGCCCCCCAGCTCCCCTCAAGTGCAAATCCTTGTACGAATTTAATATCATATTACAAATTAATTTAGTGTATGAAGAAATAATTATTGGTTCTTAGATTAATTAATTTAACTAATTGATGAGCAGTTTGGTTAATGTGATTAATTAAGTATTTGATTACTATGATTAATTGAATTGGTAATTTGGTAAATTTGATTAATCAAATAATTAATTAATGAGATTAATTTTTTTTTTATTTCTCACTGTGTCCGCTTATGCGACTAATCCAGCCGAGCATTGTCGGACCCTTTTTAAGGGGGCGGCTCTCCCAGTGGTGTTTTTTACATCCACAAGACTCGAACCCGAAACCTTGCTTAAGTGAACTCAAGTCCCTTACCACTTGAGCCAACAACCGTTGGTAATTAATGAGATTAATTAGTACTCTTACTTTAGCGAGAAATTATGAAGTTATGAATTTGATAAAAGGAGTATGAGGAATTTAGAATTCCTAAATTCGATTTTATGAGATAAAATTATAATCTAATTATTAATTAAATTTATTATTTGAGAAATAATGAATGAATCTAATTAAAATACTTGAGCTCAAATGTTGAGCCAAAATTATATTATGGAACTCCCCTTATGATTAAAATTGAAGACTTTAATTATTTAATAAGTCTTCTCCAACTCCTTCTAGAAATATTGAATTAAATTCAAATTATAGAATGAGTAAATATTTCATTATATGAGATATTTATTAGTTATTTACCTTATCTAAATAAGAGAGAATGTGGGAGAAAAAAAAATATATAGCGACATAGCGTTGGCTAACCATATCTAGGAGATTTTATGCATTGAATTTTCCTAGATTTGATTAGGGAAATGTTTTGCATGTATTTAATATTCTATTCCTTTAAGATATCATTCAAATCAAACGCCTCTCACCCCCTTAAGGCTAAGCCACAGAAATTCCTTCGCTTTGGTCTTGGTTTTCTGTCTTTTAATCAATAAAAGTAAAAAAAAGTGTAGAACTGAAATAAGAAAAATACATGCACTATTTTATATTCAAGAGTTCAACAAAAAATAATTTATGGTTGATGTTTGAATTGGGTTAGCAAAAAGCAAAGGAGACCACTCATACAGGTTGAAACTGTATAATTTCTGTTCATTAGTTTATATCATTGCATGATTTATTAAATGCTAAATAGTTAATAAAAATGTGCGATGAATGTGTGTGGATTACAATCACAAATCCTCGATATTCGATGCAAATCATTGCTCGAAGAGTTTTTTGATCACGCGATGATTCGAAAAAGTTTATTATTACAAAACCCTGATATCTTTGGTTTTGTAGAGAACAAGATCTTAGGCTTGGGATGCGGTTTATCGTGGCATATTCCCAACATTATTTGGTATTATCAAAGTAACGTGGTCTATGAGAAAATAGATTTGGCATTTTTTCCATCTAAAATCACTCCATCATCAATGGCTTTCAGCCAATTCATTCATATGAATGAGGGAGTGATTTGTGGTAATGACCATATAGTCATTATCAAGGGCCAAGCCGTCGGTAATGACTATATAGGCATTAACAAGGGTCAAGCCGTCGGTAATGACATGAAGGTTATTACCAACGGCTGAGCCGTATGTAATAATGTTTATGACATTACTACGGCTCGGCATTGATACTAATATTTAAGGTTGAACATTAGTAGCTACGGCCGATCCGTAGCTACGGCCGATCCGTAGCTACTGACGTTAGTAGGGATGGGCAAGTCGTCCCTACTAATATTCATCCAAATAAAAAAAAACGACAATCTACAAAACTACAGGTATATTATTGGATGCATTTTAACAATACGAAGCTTGAGATTTGTTGTGTGTTGAAAAAATAATCTTTGAAAGGAAGAAACGAAAGATATGTTTGAAAAAAAAGTTTGAAGATATGAACAAAACTTTAAATAAATGGAGAAAACTTCATAGATATAAAAAAAAAACTTTAAAAAAAACAAAAGAATACTTTGAAGATATGAAGAAAAACTTTGAGGAAACGAAAAAATTACTTTGAACATATGAATAAACACTTGGAAGAAAGGAAAGAAAAACTTTTGAAGAGAGGAAAAAAACCTTTATAGAAATGAAGAAAAACTTGGATAACTTTGTGGATATAGAAAATGAAAGGTTGATGTGGAGGAATTATTTATAATGTTGGATGAAAAAATCAAATTTTCATGATATTTTAAATTTCTCGCTTATTCATGGGTCATTTTCAACGCCCTGGCAGTCCCTACTAATCAAAAAAATTGAAATTTTCAAAATTTTGCCAAAATATTTAGAGTATTACTTTGTCTCGCCCAAATTCGAGATGTTTGAATATTAGTATAAACGGCTAGGATGTAGCTAATGACCTTGAATATTAGTAGCTACAGCCTCGCTATTGAAAATGACTATGAATATTAGTAGGGACGACCATGCCGTTTATACTAACTCCTAAATTTTGTCTTTTAAATTTGAAACAGGGAAAACTATATTGAGTGATCCTTTATTTCTCAAATTGTATAATTGATAATTTATAACTTCTTTTTTTAGTTATTCTAGAATGGTGTAATTGTAGAAAAATACATTGAGCTGTTTAAATAAATTAATTGTAATGAACTTGGATATTATGGAAACTAAATCATATAACTTGTATAAACTTTGACCACAATGGGCAAATGAGAGAACTAAAGATTATGTTTTAATAGCAATAATTATTGCTTTGGCAATATCGCCAGCCAAAAGAAAAATACACCGCGTGCAATGGTTTTCTACTTTCTAGAACTAATTCAATCAAAGAACGTTACATATGGCACAATGAGATGATATTGAACAACATATGCACAAGTTCCTTCCGGAAAAAAATGGGTTTTTCTTTCGAAAATGGTTCTTTATCGTGGCCTCGTTACGAAAATAATCATTTATAGAGTTTTGTCCATATTTAGTTCTTTATCGTAGTTTTTTATCCACTTTTGGTCTTTCGACCAAATTTCTTGCTGGTTTTTCATTTTCTTACCCCTTAAGTTATTTTTATTAGCATAAAACCCATGTGTTACTTCTAATTAGTAAAACGTCTCCATGTGCCATATATTTACCTAAAATTATATATTCACCCAAAAAAGCTAAGAAAATATATAATAAGATTAAATAAATACTACTCATAAAAAAAAGATTAAATAAATACTAGATGGCTTTAAAAAATCTTTAAATAATTAATAAAATATATTAATACAAATATATAATATGCCAATTTAAGGTAAAAACTAATACTAAATATTACCCTCAAAACTGACAAAATGACATGTGTCTTTTTTATTAATTAAAGATATAATTTATGTTCTTATATATGATAGTTATAAGAATTAACTATGTAATATTTTAAAAGTATATTATCAAATTATATTTAAATCATTATAGATTTAAATTTAATGCCAAATAAAAATTCTCAAATCCCCAAAATTATTATAGAAATGATAATTTTAAAACCATACTTTGCAATTATATTTTAAAATTATTAATAAATTTCAATTGAATACTAAATGTTATTTAAAAACTAAAAAATAAATCCTTAACTGATTACTAAAGTATTTTTTTGCAATTCTACACTACATTTAATTAGTTGTCATTTAAATTTAATCATATTTTACTTTATGATATTTTTTTAAGTAATCATCTTGCCCAATCACCATCCATTTAGTGAAAAGGAAAAATCATAAATTGGATAAAAACTAGATCAAAAATTAAAATTCAAGTAAAAAATTTGGTGGGAAAACCAAAATTGGATAAAAACAACAATAAATGACTTACTATGGACAAAACAGGATAAATGACTATTTTTATAACTAGGCTACGATAATGGATCATTTTTAAAAAAAAAAAACCAAAAAAAAAACACATGATGATAATTAAAAGGATATATTTTATAAATGGTCAGGGCATAGAGTCATTCAACAAAATTGATGTAACAAGAATTGTGTCAATATGCCCAATTACTCCGGTTAAAATTACGAAAACGTGTGGGGCAGACTGTTTCGTAAATTTAATACAAGAATTATGGTAAGAGAATCGTTGGCATAATTAATTTGGGAAAGCAGGATCATTAAGTAGTAATTGTTTGATTGCAATTTGAGTCACGAATAAGTGGAAACTTTCACTGTAAAATATCTGTATTTCGAAGTTAAGACCCCCTAAAAGGCTAAAACATCAATACAGAATCAGGCATTAAAAGTAATTATTAATTGCCTTTTTTCTTTCTCCCTATCTATATGTATCTATTTTATATAAATATTGGGCTCACTCATCAAAAGAGTGGTTGAAAATATTCATTTCTAGTTGTGCCTGCCTTTTCAGTTTCATAAAAAAAAAATGGCGATTCATGTATTGTTGGTAATTATGTTGATTTGTGGAGTCTCACAAGCTGAGGTTTACAAGGTTGGTGGGTCTAATGGTTGGACGAACTCTGGCGGTCCTCAATACAAATCATGGTCTGCTTCTAAAACCTTTCATGTTGGTGACGTTATAGGTAAACATATATATTCATCTGCTCTAATTCCTGTTATATATGGTTTATTGTTATAGAATAAACGAATTGTCTGCTTATCCTTTGTGACATGTTAGATTCCTTTTGAAAGATTTCATTTATTAGTATGTCTTTGTGTGACTTTGAATTAAACTCATGAATATTGATCTATTTGACTTGTCTATTTAACGGTGATAGAAATGAAGTCCTTTCTCATTGATGTAAAAGAAAACCCCAAAGGACTAAATGTGATTAGAAAAATCAATGTGTTATTTTTTCTATTTTTTTGAAGAGATAAGAAAATCTATGCCGGGTCTTTTTGAAAATTTTACAAACTTACTCGACAGATTAGTTATTTTTCCAATATTGGAGTTCTCTCAACTTAGTACTAATTGCTCATTTTTTATGTGAAATTAACTTTAATAGTAATTGCATAAATTCGCATACTTGTTTTGGTAATTTTGATAGCTTTTTGACACGGTTCATATAAATCACAAGAACAAATATTGCAATAAATTGGAAAATACTACTTTTATGTTATGATCAACAGTGAATATGTCAACTGTATTATATATACCTTCATCATACACATATTTTGCTTCAATATTTATTTAAACACCTCAACATATTTATCTCATGGCAACAATGAATGCAGTATTCGAGTACAATAAGGAATACCATAACGTGCTCCGCGTAACACACAAGAATTTCAACGCGTGCAATGCAACATCCCCTCACTCAACCTGGACTAGTGGCAATGACTCGTTCCACATCACGAGGCCCGGCCACTTTTACTTCATATGCGGCTTTCCCAACCACTGCCAATCAGGTCAAAAGGTTGATATTCGCATCCCTCGACACAGCCCTAATGGGCCAACACCAAGCCCATCACCCATCAGCCCATCATCTCAAGGCCCAAGCCCCATAGGTTTCAACCCAAGCCCATCTCCAGCAGTGGCGCCAGCTCCCCACAAAAATGGAGGCTCTTCACTTTATTCTTCATGGAAGGTTTGGTCATCAGCACTGATGATAATTGTCTTAAAGGGAATTGCTTATTAAAAAGTTTAGATGTTTGATCTGCACTTAGTTTACATGAACTGGAAAGATTATGTGTTTTGTTATTTATGCGTGACATACAATTGACCTTTTATTTTATGTACTATGAAGGTTAGATATGGATTTTTATGCTTTAATGATTTTTTTAATTCTTGTTTACTTAAAATTTTATGAAGGAAATATATGTATGTCATATTGATTCTGTCAATTGTTTTTAATGGTAGTTTGCGTACGGGAGGTCTCTATAATTCTATCTTCTTTTTGGGTAGAAAAGGGAATTACAAATGCCTTAGGCCATGTTCTATCTTCAACAATGGTAAATCATAGATGTTATGTTACAATCTCTATGTTTGATTCTTTCTTCAACTCCTCTTGTTTTTAGATGCAGGTATTATATTATTATAAAATTATAGACATGGCTTACTTAATTAGGTGTTAAAAGTAAATAATAATGATTTGACTCTCCTTTCAAAATTCTCATAAATTACCTTATTGGATTCAAGTATGCCATACTTCTTTATCATTATCATTACAGCATACGATTTCGAATTGCATCGTATTTTGGTCTTATTTCGTCACGGTAATAGAACACAGTAAAACAGTACAATTGAAATATAAATAACCAAAATAACGTTAATCCAATAAAATGAACGGACTAAATTTGTCCAGAACACCTACTATCTATTATAGATCTTAAATTGCTTTAGATATCCTAATAAGACAAATTTACATGCGCATCGAAATCTGAAGGTTCGATGTGCGCCGCGAATGATGCTGATTCGATGCTGAGTTTATTTAATAACCGCTGATTCGATGTGAGTGTATCGAATCACTAAGATTCGATGTTGCTGTGACTCGAATTGGATTGATTCGATGTCAGATTCTAATAACTATGTTGGTGTCGAATGCAATGACGCATCGAACGAATGTGCGTATCGAATGGGCTTGTTCGATGTGGTAATAGCTGGACTCGGGTTCGATGCCTCTGGAAGATCAAGGGTCGAGCTATATATAGGCTCCGTCTCGCGGGACCCACTGACAGTTGTGGAATGCGCATCGAATCGTGTTGATTCAATGCGCCCTGATTCGATGCGCGCATCGAATAATACTTGTTCGATGCGCTGTTGGGTCGGCTCTATAAGTGTGTTGGGCCTTATTCGATACGTTGTTGAGCCTGTCTTAGGCCAATCCTCAAATTCCCCTATCACATAGTCCCCCCAGTTTGGGAGACGATGTCTTGTAGATAGAGATTTCCAAACTTTAATATGCCTTGCATGATATTTTTAGGGGGTGTGCGAACTTGTATTGCACTTATGTGATTGTGAAGAACATGTTATTCTGAAAATTCTGTTGCACCGCATCGAACGGCTGCCATTCGACGCGTGTTGGCATCGGCATCGAATCTGATGAATTCGATGAGCACGCATCGAATGGTATGTATTCGATGTGGTCACGGTGTTTGGCGGTGCATGGGCCTATATAAGGGCCACATTCCACGCCAATTTGTCATTTTCCCCGAAAGCGGTTTTTTGTTTGCTTGTTAACCGCATCGAACGTCGTCCGTTCGATACGGTCAGACGCATCGAATTTCACGAATACGATGTGCATTTGATTTTATTCTGTCACCGCAATCCATATATATTTTTGTTATTTGCTTGATATGGCACGTACTAAGTCTAAAAATCGAAGTAAACATGTGGTGTCGCCCGAGAATATTTATGATTCTCGGAGAAGGAATGAGGAACATGATCCTTCCGATGTGGCTCGTCTGCGCGCAATATTGCTTCGAAAGATAATCCAAGCGGCATTGTCAGAAACGAATCTGCAATTGCAGCCCTTGGCAATCTCTCCGATAATTGGGGTTCAGGTCGTTCTGATATGTCTCTGGTAGATCGTTCTACGATGAGACTCGGTGGTGTTAGCGCTAGTACTCGGGTACCCATTGTGAGTGATTTTGAACGTCATGAACATGTTGTCCCACGGAGATTAGTGTTAACGCCAACCGCTACTGGTGGACGTATAAAAATTGGGACTAATCGTCAGATCCGAATAATGGAAGATAGTGATGCTGAAGACGAGAGAATTGCTGCTAATCTGGCTAGATTCAATGCGTCTCATCCCACGTTTTGGAATGAGCGAAACAGAAATGAAGCGAGCTCTTCCCATTCAGGGAATGAGGACTGGTACGCCTCCGCTAAAAGGAAATTAACAGAAGAAGAATCTGTTCGCGAGGCTCAAGACATACCTACGCCTCCACTTAGGCGCCAGCGACCTTCAGGGAACCCGAGACCGGCCCCTCCATGGAGCCTTGTCAATTATGATTTTCTCAATGACAAAAATTCAGAATCACTGAATGCCACACTGGGCGGGTATAGGTTAAGAGAGGAGCAAGCAGGAGAGATAATGCAGAGTCTATGGCCTCAGTTGGATCGCCAAATCGTAATAAATCGGCTAGGATATCAAAATTTGGCCCGCTTTGGGCGCTTATTTTTTGTTGCAGTTATTTTAGTAGTATTTCAACTGTGCAGGGATTATAGTTGTTTGGCTGAGGTGCAGAGCCAACATAATGTTGTCGTCGATAATCTACGTGCTAATATTCGTAGTGGGGATTATAGCCGCTGCAATGCACTGAAACGCGCCAAAGAGGCAGAACGAATAGCGTCTAAGGCCACACACGACGTACATGATGCTGAAGTTAAGGCTAAGAAATCTGAAGAGAATGTTGAAGCACTGCGTGCTGAAATAATCGCACTAAAAAGGGAGAATGATTTCTTGAAGCGTGAGAATTGTTCTCTTAAAGCGTTGAATGTTGACGCGGACAATGCCATTGCCAATTTGCGTCGTCGTATTCAACATTTCGAGTCTGAGGATTATAAATGTTCCATTGCCCAAAATTCTACACAAAGTAACGTTTATAAATTTCTCGAGTTACTCCGCGGTGCTGCAGACATGAAATATGGTATGGAACTTGGCGTCGACCAAGCTGGTCATCTAAGGTACCTCGGAGAGGGTTTTCATAAAGGTATGCTTGATGCTAGTCGTAATTCGAGAATGGAGATTCCAGAGGCCAGTGGTGATGATAATGACGATTTACATACCCTTAGGCCTGGTGATTCATTTTACGCCATGTGGCGCGATCGTAAAAAACAAGATGTGACAGGCTCAAGCTCTTTGATGTCGAGCTCTCCTCTGACGCATAAAGAAAAAGATAAATGCGCTCCTAACGATACTTTGAGTGATTCGGAGAGTATCAAGAAAGCTCTTCACGACACTTTTGGTTTGAGTGACAATGAAGCAGGTTTGCCTCCAAAAACGTCGAGGTCGACGATTTTCTTGCGGAGACCCCCAAAAATGTCTAGTTTTGAAAACGTTCCTTCTACGGCCGTGGATAAAAAAAGTAAGGCGAAAGTCGTACCAAAGAATTCTGGTCCCACAAAGATCTTGCCAAGTGGAACGTATCCTTCCCGAGATGACAGAGTTTTTGCACTGGAAAGTAATGCTCCTGATCACTCATTTAATGATCAGGATCTGATTTCTCTGAGTAGATATCAGCTTGACGATCCAACTGAAAGAATGGAAGTTGCTTTGCCCGATAATTGGGCTCAAACATATGAATTGATTCTTACAGAGGATCAAATTCATGGCAATTGTGCCAATTCTGCGCGTTCAATGGGTGTGATTCTTCGTCAAGAGTCCCTCCAGTCTTCGAGTGAATAACTATGTTTAGGTTACATTATATTGACAATATTAGGCCTTTTGTATTGTATAGAGTCTTTGTAACTCTTTTGCAGTAGTTTTTGATAAAAAACTGATTCTACCGCTTGATATCATAATCCTTTATTTACGTTTTACTCGCATACTGTTCTTTCCAACACATTTCAAGGCATGTTTCTCCTCCGTTTTTTGCTGTTTATTTAACCTTTATTTTATGTTTAATAATGGTTTTTGATGTCATCATGCATATTCGTTATAACGATTGTGCCTGTCATGAAAAGTATGGGCATTTTGGGCACTTATTATTACCGTTAGGGTTATTATGTTATACATGAGAGATTTGATCACTTGGGCCTCTGTTTCGCCGTTATTGTGCCGGTGACATGCATGAGGGGTTGGAGCACTTTAGGCCTTCTTATCTCACAGTCATGATTCTTCCGTCTGTCATGAGGGATTGGACCACTTTGGGCCTTCTTATCCCCCGGCATGATTCTTCTGTCTGGCATGAGGGGTTGGACCACTTTGGGCCTTCTTATCCCCCGACATGTTTTTCCGTTTGGCATGATGGGTTGGACCACTTTGGGCCTTCTTATCCCACCGTCATGTTCTTCCGTCTGGCATGAGGGGTTGGACCACTTCGGGCTTTCTTACCCCACCGCCATGTTCTTCCGTCTGGCATGAGGGGTTGGACCACTTTGGGCCTTCTTATCCCCCGGCATGATTCTTTCGTCTGGCATGAGGGGTTGGACCACTTTGGGCCTTCTTATCCCACTGTTATGTTCTTTCGTCTAGCATGAGGGGTGGACCACTTTTGGCCTTCTTATCCCACAGTCATGTTCTTCCATCTGGCATGAGGGGTTGGACCACTTTGGGCCTTCTTATCGTCCGGCATGATTCTTCCGTCTGGCATGAGGGATTGGACCACTTTGGGCCTTCTTATCTCACCGTCATGTTCTTCCGTCTAGCATAAGGGATTGGACCACTTTGGGTCTTCTTATCCCACCATCATGTTCACCTGCGTCATTTGACGGATAAAAAATTTGCAGTTAGTAACTTAAAAAGAATTGATAATGATCGAAGTGTATTTATCAAAACATCTGATGGAATTTATTCAATTTTATGCATAATAACGCCTAAGATGTTGCACATTCCAGGGACACTTCTGTTGAACCCCTTTTAGAGATTCCAAATAATAATATCCTCTTGAAATTGCTCGTATGACTCTAAAAGGCCCTTCCCATTTCGATTCGAGCTTTTCGATATGCTGTTTTGCTGCAATGCTTCTCAGGACCAAATCTCCTACCTCAAAATTTTTGAATTAAACCCTTTTATCATAGCTTTTGGCCATTGCTGTTTTAAAAGCAACAGTACGTTGATACGCATCATCCATTGCCGATCCTATCATATCCAGATCCATTTGTCTTAACCGAGCGACTGCTCTGGATCATAATCAGTAATCCTGCGCATTGGCATACCTATCTCTGCAGGTAAAACAGCTTCAGTGTCATATACAAGAAAAAACGGGGTCTCCCCCGTGGATGTTCTTGGGGTCTTTTTATATGCCCATAATATTCCTTGAAGCTCCTCCGGCCATGTTTTTCCTGTGCTCCTCACCGTCCTTTCGAGATAATCTTTCAATATTTTGTTAGTGGATTCTGTTTGACCATTGGACTGTGGCTGACACACTGAGGTCAGATTGTGTGATATTTTTAATTCCGCGAACCATGATTTAATCTCATTTCCACTGAATTACGTGTCGTTGTCACATACAATTGACCTCGGGATGCCGAAACGACATATGATGTATTTCCAGATAAACTCGATCATATTCTTTTATGTGATTGACGATATAGCTTCTGCCTCAACCCATTTAGTATAATACTCAACAGCCACTATCAAATATCGTTTTGTCCTTTGGTCGACGAAATGGGCCCACAATATCAATTCCCCACTGATCAAATGGACATGCCACGTCGATGGGTTGTAGCTGGCATGCCGGTCTATGAATGAGACGAGCGTGGTATTGGTAGCTATCACATTTCCTCGAGAAAGTGTTGCATCTTTCAGTAGAGTTGGCCAATAATATCCTTGACGCAATATCCGTTGAGCCAAAGCTCGTCCCCCGGAGTGATTTCCACAACAACCTGCATGGATCTCTTCAATGACATACTCAGCTTGAGTTGGAGTCAAACATCTCAACAATGGTTCTTCGAAAGATCTTTTGTATAATTCTCCATTGCTAATAGTAAATATATAAGCCTTATATTGCATTCTGCGCTGTGCATTCGGATCTGCCGGGAGAATGCCATGTTGAAGATAAATCATAATCTCGTCCTTCCAAGAGGGGTCTTCTTGTATGGCCAATATAAACTCCACCCGTGCTTCCGTGGTAATATATTTTGATATCCCAATCAAAGGTCTATCAGCAACCATAAGTGTGATTCGCTTCTCCACCAGAATCTCCGAAGAACTCGCGAATTTAGAAAGCGCATCTGCCTTTGCATTGTCGTCCCTAGGGATCTGAGTAATGTCAAAGAATTTGAAGTTCTTTGCCAATTCTTTTATCTTTGCGGCATACAACTTCATTGTTTCCTCACGTGTCTCATACCTTCCCAAAAAATGATTAGCCACCAAAAGAGAGTCGGTGAATATGTCCAGATGTTCAATGATGAGTTCGAGTGCCATTTTAACACCGGCAATAAATGCTTCGTACTCGGCTTCGTTATTCGTTACCATGTAATTCAAGCTGATAGAAAATTCAAATTCTCTTTGTTCCAGGGACAGAAAATGGATTCCAATTCCCCCTCCGTGAGTGGTTGCAGATCCATCCGTGTGTAATATCCACGTTGTGGTTGCCTTGCTGGTTCCAGCTTGGTTTGATATAGAAAAAATACAGTTTGCGGTCTCGATTACACTGTTTCCCAGAGTCTCGGCCATGAAATCTGCTAAAGCATGTGCTTTGATTGCAATTCGCGGCTTAAACTCCAATCCGAATTCACTGAGTTCAATTGCCCATTTCACTAATCAGCCAGAGGTTTCAGGCTTTGCCAACACTTGCTTCAACGATTTGTCTGTTACCACAGTGATTGGGTGAGATTGGAAATATGGTTTCAATTTTCGAGCCGTAACAACAATTGCTAATGCGAACAACTCTATTTCCAAGTAATTTCTCTCCGCCCCCTGCAGTACTCTACTCACATAATGAATGGGTAATTGATGAGTTCCCTTTTGCTTGAGTAATACTGTACTGATTGCGTTCGTGGATACCGCCAAATACAGATACAGCATTTCATTTTCCTCCGGTTTGGCTAACAACGGCGGGCTCACCAGATAATTCTTTATGTGTCTAAAAGCCTCTTCACACTCTGGCATCCAAATGAAATCTTTACTCCGTTTCATCACTTTAAAGAAAGGGAGATTCTTTTCTGCAGATGTTGATATAAATCTTCCCAAAGCTGTCAAACGGCCCACCAGACATTGAACGTCCCTCACTGTTCTTGGTGATGGTAGATCCAATACTGCCTTTATTTTATCAGAGTTGGCTTTTCAACCTCAAGTAAGACAAGAGGAAGCACTTTAGGCGCCTAAAAATCAAGAGAATGTATAAAAACCTAAACAAAGACTTGGAAGAATAGGCAAAAAGAGGCCACAACTCACCATTAAAGCCATCCAACTGGTGCAAGATTGGAGGAACTTCCACCCATCCATGGGAAGAGAGTTGGTGGAGGCTAAAAACTGGGAGATGATAGCCAGAGCAGCCTCCACCTCCTCATTATCGGGAGCTGACCCCAGCGCGGGGAGGACGGAAGTGGGCGGACCCCTCGACGGCAGGCTGCTCGAAAGAGGAACTTCTGTCACCACTGGGATATCGGAAGGTAAAGCTGCCAAAGACCCAGAAGCAAGATGGCCATCCGGGGGCGAAAAGGTACCCATCAACTCGTCCATCCAGAATGGAACCCCCTCAGAAGAAGGCTCCGAGAGGGAAACATTCCTTCCAACACCAAAGAGGTCGCCCGCTGCATATAAAAAAGGCAAATGTAAGTCAAAGTGAAGCGGGAAATAATATATTAACTCAAAGGAAGGAGAAAATTACCTAAGTCAAAGGTGGCTCCTAAACCCGACCCTTCCACCTCCTCCATAGGGGCCTTCCCCTTATCTATTAAAAAGAAAAAAAAATCTGCTAAGTAAAAAAGAAATAGAGCTTTTCTTGAGGCCAAGATTTTCCTACAACTAAATAAACGGGAGGAATGCTTACCAAGGACCTGAGACGGGTTAGTAGGAGGTGTCGCCAGCAGCAGGTACGCGGAATCCCTCGATGTCGCGGACTTACCGGAGGAAGATATCTCTATCACCTCCGTCGGAGCAGCAGAAGCAGGGACAGGGATCGCCGGAGCAGTTGCCGCCGTAGTTGGAGCAACTGGAGGAAAATGGGGCAGTGGAATCCCCGGTAGTCCCACGTCGCCCGCCTCCCCCGAGTCTGCGTCCTGACCTCCCTCCTCTAGATTGTCCGACGTCCCGCTCGAAGATCGGTGTGCGGCATCCACGACACCCTCGGCATCGAAGACTCCCTTGAGCGCCTCCTCCGAGGCCACCGCGCCCTCCTCAGAAGACCTGGCCCCTCCGAGGAGGTTAGAACCTTCTTTTATAAAGGGCTTCAATGTATCAACTACAACACAAAGGAAGTAATCAAAGTTAGTCTCTAAAAAAAAGAGATAAAGACAAACTTCTACGAAAGCAAAAAGGAAAGACTTACCAAAGATAGTAGCGTATCCGGAGGGAATAGCCAATGGCCTCTTGACTTGGTCCAAGGGCTAAATATTCCGTAGACTTATCCGATAGAGTCTAGCAAACTTGTCCGACTCCATCAGGGTCTTCGCTAGGAATACCGGCGAGAACACCAAAGTGTCGTCCATAACCCTCTCAGGGATTCTCGACTTCCCCCATGTGTAGGGCATGTCCCACTCCCCTCCCACGATAGGGCAAATGAAGAAGAATTTGTTCTTCCAGGTGTTGTGGGAGCTAACGCCCCCCTCGGAGATTCGGTATGACTAGCTCCAATGGCTGAAGCAGTAAAAAGGGGCGCCTCCCGGCGAGGGCTTCAACTCGAAGATAGAAAAGAACCTGTCTTTCGTACACTCGATCCCTCGAACCAAGCACCAGAACACAAATAAGGCCAAACTCGTGAACGAGTTGGGAGTGAGTAGACTCGGACAAATCTTGCAGAATTTGAAGATCTCACAGTAGAAGGGGGAAGAAAGAGCGTAACCCCGCCTTCACCTGGGAGTGGTACCCCGTAATATGCTTCTCGGGAGGCATGTGGCCCCTCTCGTCGACCGTTGGAATCCTCACCATTGTATTCTGACCCGACACCCCAAACACACGGCACAACGCCCTAACCTCATCCATCATGGTCGTGCTAATTATCGTTTCCACCTTCTGAAAGGTCCGAGTAGGGCCACCCTTGTTCGCGCCACCCTTACCAGCGGTGGTGCGTGATTTCTTGTTTTTCTTGTTGCTACCACTAGCACCGGCCTCCGTCGCCGCCGCTGCACTTCGCTTGCGCGTAACGACAACAGCAACCCCCATCACCGCGGGGAGGTTAGCAGCGGAAGAGAAAAAAGTGACACCAGTGCCAGAAGCAGCAGACATCAGGTTGGTGGTGGATTACGACGCCATTGAAATAGGAATTGCGAGTTCTTGAAAGCAAAAAGAAGAAATTTTTTCGCAAGGAAGAATAGAAGCGAGAATGATTTTTGCCAAAGTGGGGGAGTGAGAGAGAATGAGGGGGTATTCATAACCCTAGGGAGTAGTGGGTATTAATTACCCACTAAAACCCCTCATTAACTCCCCACTACCTGACACTGAACCCTGCACCTAATCATTAATAGTACGGCGCTCGAGATATTTGGACCGTTACCCCACGATGAAGGGACATGACCGTCAGTTACGCCCCATTCCAAGAAAATGTGGCTAGTTGTGTGTGTGTGTGTGTGTGTGTGTGTGTGTGTAATGAAGGATAATAAATAACAGGGCTATCGGAAAAACATAGTTATACATCCCCCGATAGATCATAACCCGAATTCTTCTCGCCTCTCCGAAAGAGAGAGCCATCTGAATTGGGGGGGCTAATGTTAACTCTTAAAAATATCCTATTAACATCCCGGAAGACCAAGACGATATCAACAGTCTTAAAATGACATTCACGATACCAAACGAATGGTGCACCCATCCCCACGACAGATATCCCATAGAGTACAAATACCGCGCGAGATGTCGGGAACTTTAAATAGCTTCCCGGAACATCCCCCAGGTATACGATACTCCCGCACCTATCATGTCACTCGGATCAACGTCCCTAAAAAACACCCCAGAAAGGACTCTTGGAAACTCCCCCACCTCCCAAAAAGTGCCCTCAGAGCAACGTACTTCCCGTCAATATCTCAAAATAAAGGAGCCCTCGGAGCACATGTGTCACCCTTATCCCGATAGACGGATAAAGATCCTGCTAAGAAGCTACGCCAGCTCCTTCGAAACACTTGTCCCTCATCCAAACACTTGTAGACCACGGGAAGCCACGCCAGCTAGTTGTCTCTATCAGAATGAAGATAATGTTCACACAAATACGACACATGTAAACTAAAATTTTAGGATCGTGGATTGACACAACACTTTTTGAGAGTTAAGCTGGAATTGCCTTTACTCTATTTTGATCTTCTTGATAATAATAATGTACAGCGGAAGTAAGAACACAAGAAGATATAATTTTAAGAAGTTTTCAATATTATTAAAAACTTCCGAGCCTTAGGCAAAATAACCATAAAGGTTTTATCAAAAACGTTCCTCACAACAATTCACTCACGCTCTTTGTTGATCGGACTCAACGAAGCAGACAAGTAAGAACTACTTAACTTCTATGAACTAGACTTAAGCAGTTGATACAAAAACTTCGCAAAACAGAATGAAGACAATACAAAGAAGAATTAATCTCTTGGATTATTGGCACGATTGTCTTGTCTTCATCTTGATGAACTTCACATCTTTATAGATTTCTTGAGTCTTGAACGCCAAGATGTGTTGTTCACAGTTTTGGTAACTCTTGTTGTTTCCTTGTTGAAAATTGCCTTCTTTGTGAACTTCATATCTTTCCAGAATATGTGTTTCCTTCATTACTGATTTAGCAAGGTAACACATCTTCTTCAATTCGGAGAATCCTGGAAAGAATCGCGTTGCAAAGAACAGCTCACTTGTTTCCTTCTTTTGAAAGCGTGTGAGTTGACTATTCAACTTAGCTTGAATTATGGAAACTTCAAGTAAGGAATCTTCCAAAGCTCTTCCTTATGTTTAAGATACTTTCCTGGACATAAACATAAACAACCAAAACCGTGGAACTTGATTAATAAGTGAATAAAGGCAAAACTTAATTTTGGCAACTAAAGAACAGTTTTCGCAAATGCTCTCGGCTTTCAATGTTATCCTCAATGTTATCTCAACATCGTCTAACATTTCACTGTCTAACATTGATTCCAGAAAACCTGCACTTTCAATCTCCCCCTTTTTGCCTTTCTTCACAAAACCAATACCTGTTCCAATCAAGTCTTATATCCAGAAAGTTATAATCAACAAGAAACAAATTAAACTACCAAACCGCTCCCCCTTAATACAAAATATCATATTCAAAGTTAAATTAACCAAGACAAGCATTAAGGTCATCACTACATTCACATATGTACACATGTTCAGACCTCAACATTCATCAATGTTGCCTCAACATTGAAACCAGTAAGTTTCCTGCATAAAGGTTAACAAGAAAAACAGTTCAAAAAGTTTTTTCATAAGAAATAGCAATTAAGGTTAGCTAGAGCAGTTCATCAGCAGTACTTAGATTTACAGGCCATAGCTAAAATATCAAGGACATATCCCAAATTAAAATTGGAACTACTCTCCCCCTTTTTGTGAAGAAGGGAGTTCCTCCAAATTTTTCACAATGTCCTCCAGTTCTTTGAGGTGTTCCTTCCTCTCCTCGATCTCCCTCTGAGTGTCAGCAATCTGCCCCCTATACCAATTCAGCATATGATCCACAAAAGCAGAAGTAATGATCATGCAATCTTCCTCCTTGGACATAGGCACTGAAGTTCCAGCAAACTCCTGAGCCTTCTTCTTTTCAGCCCTTGGTCTCACCACTCCTTTTGGGTTCCATGGGAGGTCTCTCACTCTTGATCCAGACAAGTAGCTTGGGAGAATTGTTAATTCAGAATCATTCTTCCTCCAGCCCACAGTGACACTTGTCTTCAATCCTTGACTGTCAAGGATTTTGCAGATGAGTGAGGGATAGGGTAGCATCCCATTCTTCCTTCCAGCAACTTCAGACATAGACTTCAAAATCCTCTCCCCCATGTTTACAGCTAGCCCATTCTTGATTTTGTACACCAAGATTGCTGATTCCTTGGTAAGTACAGTCACATTCTTGCTTGGCAGCCAGTTGAAACAAGCTATCTTGTGTAAGACAGCACTCAGGGAGGTGAGTTTTGTGGTTGGCAGAGCATCTCTCCAGATTTTGACCAACCCTCCAGTCAAGTCTTCCACCACATCATCATAATAGGGGTCCTCAGATTCATCAGTAATAGGGAAGCCCCAGATCTTGTTGATGGTGTAGGGGTCAATGTTGAAGACTCTCCCCCTCACCCAAGCCTTTCCAAATTTTGGAGATCCGTAGTCCCTGATCCATTTGGAGAGATTAATGTAGAACTCCATGACAATCTCAAGAGCATAGTCACTCAGCTCCATCACTGACTGTTGCAGCCCTCTTGCCTCAAGCAAGTCCATCACCTTGTTCTCTTTGAAACTGGCCATCTCTATAGCTCTTTCAGTGTGGATCTCCCTTCTTTTGAAAGAATCCCACTTCTTCTCCAACTCTTGAGAGAGATAGTAGGGAGAAAAGTAGCTTCCCTCATCATCAGGATAGATCACATATAGCCCATCAGTGTACTCCTCTGTTCCTAATGTTGCCCCAACATCAGCAGCAACATCCTGCTCCTCCTCAGTTTCCTCTTCCTTCTCCTCTTCTTCTTCCTCATCCTCAACATCCAACACCTCTACTTCCTCTTCCATCACTTGCTTTCCTTTCCTCTTTCTCTCAGCAGCAGCAGCAGCCTTCTTCTCTTCCTCAGCTTTCTTCTCATCCTCAGCAGCCCTCTTCCTAGCTGATCTCCCAGCCTGTCTTTTCATGGCCTCAGCCCTAGCCTTAGCAGACTCAGACATATTTTTCAATTTCTCCCCATTGCCCTTTCTCTTTTTCTTTTGAGCCCTAATCCACTTCCTCACCATCTTGTCAACAGACACATCCGCGAATATCTCCACAGATTTTTCAAGAGAGCCACTACCCTCCCCCTCAACAGGTATATTAAGATCAAATTCAGGGATGGGTTCAGCAGTGTTTACCTCAGTTTCAGGCTCATTGGTGATGGGAGTGGTTGGTTCCACTGTTGGCTCAACATTGGAGGTCGATTCTCCCTGTTTGGTCTTCTTTCCTCGTCACACATAGGGAATCTCCTTCCTCTTAGCAGCAACATGGGCCTCAACTGTTTTTGCAGCAGCACTTCTAGTGTGTGAGCGAGTGCGTGCAGTAGTGGGTTCACTTCCTAGGGCAACATCTGCAAGAGTTTGCATGGGAGACTTGCTTGCCATTGTTAGTAGAGAAGGTTTGAGAGAATTTGCAGAGAGAAAACGAGAGAATTTGAGAGCAGATAGAGTAATTTTTTCATAGTAAGCACAAATAATAAACTTGCAAGCACAAATTAGGAAAATATGGTTTTGATTTTTGAATTAATTGTGAATTAAGGAAAGAGAATGAATGTTAGTGGGCAGTTACCAAATTTGAACCATGTAAAACTTTCCCACTATGTTTTCCCACGCACAAGCTTTGATATTTAATTAACAGTGAACCAGAGCGGTTTTCAGAAGAAAAAAAAACTGAAAACTTATAAGTTCCTGTTTTCAATGTTGACCTGCGACTGTGCATAATGTTGGGATAACATTTGATAACATTCAAAACCGAAGGTGGAGGTACAGGCTTCACCAAGGCAAATTCATGTGAGAGCTTGAGATACATCCAAAAATACATCTGAAACTTAACCAATATAGCAAGTGAGTACCTCAGTGCTACTAAATGTAAGAAATCGAAACCTCAAACACCCTAGTAGAAAGGATCACCCTCATGTGTTCCTTGGCCAAACAAACATAAACATGTAAATAAGCACAACTGAGTAACAGTGAAGCTGTCAACATCATGCACCCCAGCTTCTCCACATGTCCTGTATACCTTCCATTAGAATAAGACACAACTGAATAGACATCAAAGTAGTGAACTTTGTGTACCCCAGCTTCTCCATATGTTAGGCAATCACAACCTCAGACAAACAGAAGAGTTTTATTAACTTTTTCAAAACAAAGATGTGAAACTGATAACTAGAAAGAGTTGTTCATCAAAGAGTTCAACCACACAAACCAAATATGACAAAACAAGGATTAAATGAGACTCAAAAAGAAATGCAACTCAACAAAGGAATAACAACAGAATACCTACTACACCACAACCAATATACCAGTGTTAGTCAGTGGTGTTATGACAACACTGGTTTTCTCAACATTTTCACATATCACACATGCCAAGAGATTTCCTCAGGCTGAAGAATCTCTCACTGTCTAAAGGTTTTGTAAACATATCAGCTAGCTGATTTGTTGTCTCAATATGTTCAATGTTGATTACTTTGTCCTCTACCATATCTCTTAGGAAATGATGCCTTATGTATATATGCTTAGTTCTAGAATGTTGGACAGGATTCCTAGAGATACTTATGGCACTTAGAATGTCACAGAACATGACAAGTGTATCACTATCTATCCCATAATCTGAAAGCATGTGTTTGAGCCACACAAGTTGGGTAACACAGCTGCCAGCTGCTAAATATTCTGATTCAGCAGTTGATAATGAAACACAGTTCTGCTTCTTGCTATACCAGGAGACCAAATTATTCCCCAAATAAAAACAGCCCCCACTTGTGGATTTTCTATCATCCACATCACCTGCCCAGTCAGAGTCACTGAAACCAACCAAGTTAGTGTTAGTGTCATAAGAGTACCAAATGCCTAAGGGTGAAGTTCCAGAGATATATCTAAGAATCCTCTTCACAGCAATCAAGTGAGATTGCTTTGGATCAGCTTGGTACCTAGCACAAACACATACTGAAAACATGATGTCAGGTCTAGAGGCAGAGAGATATAACAAACTGCCAATCATGGATCTGTACAATGTTGGGTCAACATTGCTACTAGTGCCATCTTTTGTTACCTTCACTGAAGAGGGCATATGAGTTTTGCAAGGCTTTGACTCTTGTAGCTCAAATCTCTTCACCAGATTCCTTGCATACTTTTCCTGGTTCAAGAAGATACCATTCTCCAGCTGCTTGACTTGTAGTCCCAGAAAGTAGTTAAGCTCACCAATCATGCTCATCTCAAATGTTCCTGTCATAGACTCAACAAATTTGTCTAAAGTAGACTTGTTAGTAGAGCCAAATACTATATCATCCACATAAATTTGAGCAATGCATATATCAGAGCTTTTTTTAAGGACAAACAATGTTCTATCTCCATCTTCTCTATTGAAACCTAGGCCCATCAGAAAATCAGTTAGCCTCTCATACCAAGCTCTAGGGGCCTGTTTTAAGCCATACAAAGCCTTTTCAAGTTTGTACACATGGTCAGGATGTTTAGGGTCAGCAAAGCCTTTAGGTTGTTCTACATAAACCTCTTTGTCAATTAAACCATTCAGAAAGGCACCTTTAACATCCATTTGGTAAAGTTTAATCCTAAGACAGCAAGCAATAGCAAGGAGTAATCTAATTGACTCTATCCTAGCTACTGGAGCAAAAGTCTCATCAAAATCTATACCTTCTACCTGAGTATAACCTTGTGCAACCAACCTAGCTTTGTTCCTCATAATTACACCATTCTCATCAGTTTTATTTTTGAAAATCCATTTTGTACCTATTACATTCACATGTGATGGCCTAGGTACTAGATTCCAAACTCTATTTTTTGTGAATTGTAAAAGTTCCTCTTGCATGGCATTAATCCAGTAACTATCCTTAAGAGCTTCAGTTACATTCTTAGGTTCAATGGAGGACACAAAACAAGAAGCATTTTCAACAGTACATGAAGAAGACATACAAACACACAACTTAGCCATATCCTTGTAATTTACCCTTTCTTTGTTGCGTGTTCTAACTCTTTCAGTAATTTGACCAATTACTTGAGAGGCTGGATGATCTCTTTGTATTCTAAGAGGGGGATCTCTTCTGGATACAGGAACCACTTCATCTTCAGAATCTGACAGCACAGATGTTGGCCTAACATTGGGGGTTTCTGGTGTTAAGTCAACATTTGTTCCAGTTTCCAGTTCAGCATCTCCAGCGTCTATGTTCAATGTTGAGTCCAATGTTGGAGTAACATCTGAACCAGTGACTTCTTCAGTACCTGCAGAAACAGTTAAATCATCAAATATGACATTCACTGATTCTTGAACAGTATGCAATCTTGGATTGTAGACCCTGAAAGCAGCACTATTAGGAGAATATCCAACAAATATACACTTTTCACTTTTGGGATCAAATTTGCTCAAATAGTCTCTATCTTTTAGCAAATAGCAGTTAATACCAAATTCATGAAAGTGTGATAATGTTGGTTTTGAACCCTTCAAGATTTCATAAGGTGTCATAGTAGTACCAGGTCTAAGATAAACTCTATTACTAATATGACATGCAGTATTCAAAGCTTCAGCCCAGAGTTTCTTAGATAGGTTTTTAGAATTCAACATAACTCTAGCCATCTCTTGAAGTGTTCTATTCTTCCTCTCAGCAATACCATTTTGCTGAGGTGTCTTAGGTGCAGAGAACTCATGGAAAATGCCTTTAGATTCACAGAAATTAGCAAAGCTTACATTTTCAAACTCTTTTCCATGGTCAGACCTAATTCTTCCTACAGAAGTGCCATAAAGATTCTTAATACTAGCATGCAAAATTTTGAATGTGTTGAATGCCTCTGATTTTTCTTTCAAAAATTTAATCCATGTATATCTTGAAAAATCATCAACAATAACAAAAGCATACTATTCAGGCTACTAACCTCAATAGGACCAATGAGATCCATATGTAGCAATTCAAAGCACCTATTAGTTCTAAGGTTAGTACTCTGTACCTGAAGTAGTGGATGAACAGCTTTTGTTTGTTTACCTTTCAGGCAGTCTTCACAAATAATTTTACCTGGGCTAGTCAACTTAGGCAGTCCTCTTACAGCCTCTAACTTCTGTAGTTTCTCCAGATTCCTATAGTGCACATGTCCTAACTTCTTGTGCCACATGACAGATTCATCTACCTTGGCATGGTAGCATTTTGCTTTATCTTGAGCAAGATAGCAGTTATCCTTTGATCTTGTACCTGTCATGACACGGACATTGTCACTATTAAACACATCACATGAACTTTTATCAAAAGTAACTAGCAGATTGTCATCACAAAGTTGACTTATGCTAATTAAATTTGCTTTCAATCCTTCAACCAACAACACATCCTTGAGTGGTGGAAATCCTTCAATATTCAGTACTCCTTTTCCAATGATTTTCCCTTTAGTGCCTCCTCCATAGGTAACTGTTCCAACGGTCAAAGGGATTACATTTTTTAGGTTGTCAATGTTTCCAGTCATGTGCCTTGAGCATCCACTGTCAAAATACCACTTACCTGCAAGGTTAGAGTAAACAGCAGAAAAGACAACATTGCAAACAATTTTAACCTTAGGAGTTTTTATCTTCTCAGTCCAGGTTCTACTTTTATGTCCTTCAGATTTGTTACCTAATGTTGGGATAACATTCAGATCAGAGGTTTTCCTAACATTGGTACAACTATTAATTACTGTTTTCTTCTCAATCACAATTTTATATTTTTTACAATAAGGCTTAATGTGACCAGGTTGAAAACAATATTGGCAGATAAAAGTAGGCCTTTTTACAGTGTTGGAAGATATTTCACAACTCAAGTTATTGCTTTCCTTGATAAAACCATCTTTCAAATAGGCAGAATTAACATCTTCAGAGGAAGGTTTCTCAACATAGCCCAAACCATTTTTACCTTGATTTCCCATACTCAGCACTTCATCAAGCAGAGATGTAGAAGAGTTCCATTTGTTAATGGTATGTTCAGCTTTATCTAATTTTACCTTTACCTCTTTCAGCTCAGCTTCAGTTTTGTCAAGGTCTTCCTCATACAGTTTCAGCATCTCCTTCATGCATCCAATCTCTTCCTTCAAGCTTTTGTTGCTCTTGATGAGTTTGTGATTCTCAAGTAGCAGTTTGTGGTAGATAGACTTCAGGTCTTCAATGATTTCCTCCTGGGACATTTCACCTTCAAAGAAGTATTCTTCATCTAGATCCACTGTGCCATGAAAATAATCAAAGTTAGATTCATCAAAGTAGGACGCAAGATAAGGTTCAGAATCAATACCATATTCATCCCAATCTGCAAAGAAGATCTCCTGTTCTGATGTTGGATCCTGAATGTTGGGGTAACATTGAGATCCGAAGCAGTTCAGGGAGTCTTCTGGTGTCCAGCCAATCTGAGTGAGTAGCGCAGCATTTTGAACCTCTTCTGATTGTTCTTCAGCTTCTCCAGAACTAAAGTCATCTTCATTGAAATCATCTACACAAACCCAATGAGAATTTCCTCTTTTTCTAAGAGTGTTAGCACATTCATTAGCCATATGACCATATCCTTTACATTCAAAACATTGAACATCTTTTAACTTATCAGCTTCTAAAGGAGTAGGTTTTGATGCCATGTACTTCACAAACTTAGGAGGTAATTTCTTATAACCTGTGGAACTATTACTAAGATTCTTTTCTTTACATTTTCCTTTAAAGTTCAGTTTATTGAATTTCTTAGTAATTTTCCCATAGTTTGAAGAGATTAGTTCACACTCGTCACTTTCATTGTCAAGACTAGATCCTCTTAAAGCAACAGCCCTATGTTTGCTAGGTTGTGCGGCAAGCTCCATCTCAAATTCTCTAAGAGTATTCATCAAGACTTGAAAATGTAGGTTAGCAAGGTTTCTAGATTCACTCATTGCAATTTTCTTGAGAGCAAATTTAGATGATAGTGTTCTCATAGCTTTATAAACCATTTCTTGATTAGTCATAGAAAAACCTAGATTTTTACATTGGTTAGCAGTATCAAGAATTTTCTCAAAATAACTGTCAACACTTTCATCTTCTCCCATCTCAAGTTTTTCAAATTGCAAAAGCAGTTGTCTATATTTAGAATCTTTAACAGCAGAATCTCCTTCACAATGTAATTCAAGTATATCCCAAGCATGTTTGGCTTTTGTACAATTCTGGATTAACTTGAACATGTGATGATTAACCCAACTAAAGATAGCATTAAGAGCTTTTTCATTAGAGTTATAGAGACTTACCTCTGCTGATGTCCAGTCTGCTTCTGGTTTTGGAACTAGATCACCTTCACCATCTCTTGGTAATGTTGGAAGAGAGTATCCATTGATCACGGATTGCCAGGCTCGAATATCAATAGCTTTGATGTGAGACCTCATCCTGATCTTCCAATATGCATAATTGGAGCCATCCAAAACTGGAATCCTGTTGGTGTTAGGATTGACACTGTCCATAGTGTTGTATCACCTCCAAATCACCAGTGTAGTCGGTGTTTGGCTCTGACGCCAATTGAAATTGTAGGACCGTGGATTGACACAACACTTTTTGAGAGTTAAACTGGAATTGCCTTAACTCTATTTTGATCTTCTTGATAATAATAATGTGCAGCGGAAGTAAGAACACAAGAAGATATAATTTTAAGAAGTTTTCAATATTATTAAAAACTTCCGAGCCTTAGGTGAAATAACCATAAAGGTTTTATCAAAAACGTTCCTCACAACAATTCACTCACGCTCTTTGTTGATCGGACTCAACGAAGCAGACAAGTAAGAACTACTTAACTTCTATGAACTAGACTTAAGCAGATGATACAAAAACTTCGCAAAACAAAATGAAGACAATACAAAGAAGAATTAATCTCTTGGATTATTGGCACGATTGTCTTGTCTTCATCTTGATGAACTTCACATCTTTATAGATTTCTTGAGTCTTGAACGCCAAGATGTGTTGTTCACAGTTTTGGTAACTCTTGTTGTTTCCTTGTTGAAAATTGCCTTCTTTGTGAACTTCATATCTTTCCAGAATATGTGTTTCCTTCATTACTGATTTAGCAAGGTAACACATCTTCTTCAATTCGGAGAATCCTGGAAAGAATCGCGTTGCAAAGAACAGCTCACTTGTTTCCTTCTTTTGAAAGCGTGTGAGTTGACTATTCAACTTAGCTTGAATTATGGAAACTTCAAGTAAGGAATCTTCCAAAGCTCTTCCTTATGTTTAAGATACTTTCCTGGACATAAACATAAACAACCAAAACCGTGGAACTTGATTAATAAGTGAATAAAGGCAAAACTTAATTTTGGCAACTAAAGAACAGTTTTCGCAAATGCTCTCGGCTTTCAATGTTATCCTCAATGTTATCTCAACATCGTCTAACATTTCACTGTCTAACATTGATTCCAGAAAATCTGCACTTTCATAAACGTCCCACTTGTACCGTGTGGAACTGCCTACTATAAAAGGGGAAGGAAGAGCAAGAAAATAAGATATACCTTTTTCCGAGAATAAAAGCATAGTAGCAACATATCTCTTCAAACTCAGGCAAAAGCGATCATTCCCACCCCAAAAATCCCTTGAAAATAAAACACCGTTAACAGTTGGGATAGGTTGTGGATTTTTTCTTTCGGCCAATCAGCATCCATTCCCCATAATCTTTGCTTTTCGCTTTTTCTATAAGCCAAATTTCAACTTTCTTCTTCTCACCTTCTATCGCTTGCGTCGGCTCTATGGGAATGGCATCCATAGTTATGTTAGTTTCACTTACCACCTTAAAGGTCTCCCTCGAGTGTCCTACTCTTCCGCATTTGTGACTGAGGGATGAAATATTTTCATAAACCACCTGGTACACCTTTCCATCAATCCATAGCCCGAGTTCCAAAGGCTTATCAGTACGAATTTGAACGCAGAACCGTGAAAAGTTGCCCCCCAACACGTTATATGTGTTCCCATCAATCTTGATGGGTTCGCCTATGCATGCCGCGATGGATTGAACCATAGCTTCGGTGAGATATTCAAATGGGAGGTTTAGAACGCGAACCCATGTGATTATGGTATCAGTCACATCCGTGTCGGCACGAAAATTCGATGTCCAAATCCTTATAGAAATAAAGTTCCCAGCGAGTTGCCACGGTCCTTCAGTAAGTATCATATCTTTTTCCTCCATACTCAATCCCTTGATACAGTAGCACATTTTCCCGAGATCTACGAGTTCGAATTCGTTATGGAGTTCCCACATTAGGTCAAGCCTCGTTTGGAGGGCAAAGAAGTACCAAGGTCTCCCTAAGATTCGGATTATTATCGTATCCTTCCACTGCTTGCGCATTCGCTCTTGGAGCTCTTCTGAAGTTCGGATCTGTTTGAAGAGAATGAGATCATCCGCATCTCTCACTTCGATATGCTTCCTTTCCTCCACAATCATATCAGCATCAATCCGCACATCTCTGCACTTCCTCTGTTGCATAACCATTAACCATGCTCGCATACGTGCTTGGGGTCGTGCTAGGGTTTGCATACGTACGATCCATCGTGTTGTTGATCGCCATTGATTCAGTAGTCTTTTCCGTATGTCTTAAACATTTCTGGGTCTCGCCGCCGAAGGGATAGGATTGGTGTCAATATCCGATAGCGATATGTCCGACGGTAATGGTGGCGCTAGGGTTTTCGTCCTGTCCGTCATTTTCTTTTTTATTCCATAAATTTTAATAAATAGTTGTTGATGAATAAATATTGCTTTATACTGATTAAATTTAGGAAAACAATTGGTTTGAATTAAAATTAAAAGATATATAGCGTCATCTCCGCCCATAAACCGATGCAAACCTTCACTGATGCTTGAAGGCAGCGACAATAGAAGATTTGAAGAAAATTTAGGTCTTGAAAATGGTGATTTTAAAACCTATGAGATGAATTTTAATATTTGTGAGTTGGGTTGTCCTCGTCGGCCACTAAAGTGGTGTTTTCATTTTCAGGTTTCAAGTTTCAGCGATGGTAATTGGGTTACAGAAACCCATTTTCATTTTTTTATTTGTTTTCATTTAGGTTTATTTTCTTGTTTTTATATATTTTCATTAATAATTTGGAAGAGAGGATAAAAAAGGTGTACATACTACATACCCAGATGCGCGTGTAGTGCATGTTTGGGTTTTAGGGAGATTTTCGCCTTTGACTAAATATAACAAGAGAAAGTTTTGTCAATTAAAATAACACGAGGGTTCTTTTGGCAATTCGAGATAACACAGGATTGGTTTATGCCTTTTACCCCAATAAAAAAATATTCAAAAATCAAAAGTCATCTGAAATTTTACCAAACCCCACCTCACTAAGTTACATTATTAATTAATGAAAACAAATACCACCCATCCTCTTATTAATTCTTTACACTAAATTAATATTTAATCCCATCATCATCATCTTAATTAAGTCTCAACAACCATCAATCGAAATATTGATTTTGAATCTATCAAAAAAAAAAAAAAAGAAATATTGATTTTGAATGTTTTTCTACTTCCTTAAATATTAAAAAATTCGCCCCTTCATTTTTATTTTTTCTGTTTAAACCCCACAAAAATTTTCAGAAAAAAGAAAAAAGAAAAACCAGTAATGGAACCAATGAACTTCAACAAAGGCTACAACAAAGTAAATGTAAAACCCTCCGACCACCCAAACCCGCCGCCGTCAACCACCCAGCGCCGCCGAGGAATCATCACCATATCCCTCGCCGTTATCCTAACCGTCGTACTCATCGCCGCCCTAATCCGCGAATCATCCACCGAATCCGACGACTCATCACAGCCGTCCGTTCAATCCTCCGACTCACTCCGCACCGTGTGTTCCGTTACTCGGTACCCTAACTCCTGCTACTCCTCCATTTCTCCCCTCAACTCCCCTCCGATCATCGATCCGATCCGTTTCTTCAACCTCTCGCTCCACGTCAGCACGGTCGCGCTCTCTGCGGTGAAGAATCTCTCCGGTTCGTACAGTGAGCCGGCTTTAAAGGACTGCGCCGAGTTGATCGACGACTCGGTGAGCCAGCTGGTGAAATCGGCCGAGTTGATTCGTGTTGTGAATGCGTTGACGGAGGAGGGTAATGTTGGCGATATGAAGACGTGGATTAGCGCCGCGTTGACTGATCTCGAGACGTGTGTGGATGGAATAGAGGAGATGAATGTGAATGGTGTGGACGAGTTTAAGGCGAAGGTGCGGTTATCGCAGGAGTACGTGAGCAACGCGTTGGCGATCCTGAGTAATGTGCGGAGCGTGTACGAGAAGCTTGGTCTCGCGATGCCGTGAGGAAAATGCGTGTAATGAACGCGGTTTGTGAGTTGAACTCTTGACATATTCTTTTTCGATGTGTGTATTGTGTAATGTGTCTTATACTACTTGTCTCGTGACGTGTTGTTTGCGAGTTTGTGAATAAAAGTTGTTGTTATTAGAGAGTTTGTTGTACCAAAATCTTTGATGGAAGTTAGTTACTGATATGTTCATATATGCATTCTAAATATAGCATTGTGTAGGATTGGACATGATGAATTTAAGAGCTCATGTAATTCTGTTAGATACAAACTCGTAATTTCATGGATTTGATGGTCATATACTCATATGTTACTATCTTAATCTGTCACGGTTAGTAGATTTCTATTCCATTGCAAGTCGCATTTTATCGGGAGCATTGTTTGCTTGAAAACACATTTCATATATCTAATTTTTTGAAGGCAGAGAGCGCAGATAGCTTAATATAATTTTGGATAGTGTACTATCCAAAACAGAACAATCTTCTGGTTATAGTTGAATTGGTTAGACATCTCTTTCATGTTAAATATAAATGAATGAATTCACTTGGAGGTTTCTTCTGATTACAGAATCACTCCTTGAAACGTAATAAAATATTATGAATCTGCCCCCCTAAAGTTTGAATACTTACAAAGTCACTCTGGAATTTTGAACTACATTATGAATAAGCTCCTTATCTAACCATTTTGAAAGTTTCAGGTGCAATTTTTATAATTATGCAAACTTTAGTGGAAGTTTTTGTAATTAGAGTATTAGACCAAACTTCAAAAGGTAGATGTGATGCACCCCCCTTGATTTTTGACTGGCAGGCAGGGGAGAATTTCTTACAACCTAGGAGAAACATGTGAATGAAAAGGTTAACATTTCACTAGAGCAATTTTTCATGTTTTCTTCATATGTAATGAGTATATATGTTGGTAACTCGATAGAAATTGATGTGATTCATGTGTAAGATATTTTATGAGTACAAGAGTTCGATTTTAAATTCTTTACTTGAGTCGCCAATTATTAAGAGTTTGATTGAGATTGATAGGAGAATGTGATGCATAATGAGATTGATGATTAGATATGAGTTAGTTTTATAAGAGATGTTGCCTTGAAGTTTGAACTCAAAAATCAGATAAACATTCTATCTGGATAAGAAGTAAGTTCGACTGAGTACTGAGCTTCTTGAAATCTTATTAGAAAAGACAAGATAGACTTCTTTTGTAAACTCTAGTATTCTTGGTCATCCTTGTGCATAAGACCTTAATACAAATATTAGGTGATGAGGGACGAAAAAAAATCCATGAAAGAGAAATAACAGAACCTGAGATGGATAAGCTCTACACGAGTCTTTAGGGAAAAGAATTTATGTTATGAGTTTGACATGAAGATTCGTCTTTATTCGTCTCTATAACGAGTTGCATGGAGAAATAGAGTGGAAAAAAGTTGCAGTACTGGGAGATGTATTCAGGTGTTATATCGCATTGCTGCATTCCCAGTTAGCACTGGCTGGGCATCAGGCAACCTGTGCGCGTTCCTTTTGTGCATGTGTCTTGCATGGTGGTCGAAATGCCAATGGATCTTCTGTTCTACAATGTGGTGTTCCATTTGTGTTCCCCGTAACCTATATCCGTCATGTATTAAGCCAAGAACATGTGTTATAACTTATAATCACAACATAGTGGGAGGCATAATGGGATACGGGCATATCATCCTTTGCTGGATCCAAATAACAAGCAAGAGGTGACAAAAGGAATTGTAATTTTGTGCAAATCCTCAATTATAGTTTTTGTTTTCTCTACTGTTGCTATAGAGTTATTCTATAGAGCCTGTATACTATATGGGAATTAATGATTTGGAGCTTATTTATCAATAAAATAAAATGGTTTGGAATTAGGACAAGTACTGGCATATATATGAGAAGTTGAGAACAAGTCCACCAACAGCACAACTACAGTCTGTACCACCCAGCTCACTATGGTATAATTTCGTTTTCATGCACATCACATAACCCTTAAACATGGATATTGGCTCAGCATCTCCTTACAATTTGATGTGTATAGATTTATCGGTTACTGAAAAAACAATAAAAGCTCGTCCACTAGTATAATTCTTAATATCCAGTCATATAATTGTAATCACGTGTAAAATTATCATTCTGTCAATCAATATCGATTTTAGCAATGACAATAATCATTCGAGGTTATTAGTTTTGAGAAATTAGAATTAAATATCTGAATCTAAATGATAATCAAGCTAAGCCAATATAGAAGCTTTCTCGTGCTCATGTCAGAACTGATTTTCTTGTGATTAAATCATTGAACAGTCATATAATTGTATAAAAACGTTATGTATTTGACCAATTCTAATATGCATCATTCGATGAGAACAATTCTGTCAACTTAATATAATACAAGCATTGCAACATTAGTTAAGACAAACAGAAGATTCAACCAATCGATGAAGCAAACAAGAAAATATTTTTCTACTTTCGAACACAACAGCTTCAAAAACGGATTCCACAATGCAGAACCAGAATATCATCAACTTAGAAAACACCTCCTCCAACAGCTATTACAAGTCCTTTCCTTCACTAATTCTTCCTTTTAAAACTCTCCCTCGAATCCCCCCATTTTTGTTTCGTGTGAGATTCATAACAAAACAAGAAAGAGTTCCTATCTTCTGACGATTCCCTTTCTTGATTTTCCGACAACATGAGGAAGGCCGAAAGTCATCGTCCTGAAACGGTGATCGACGTAGAAAAACCCGTAACCTTAACTGGTGGGCTAGAGTTCTCGAACCTTACCTACACGGTGACGAAGAAGAAGAAGGATATCAATGGAAAATGGGTGAATCAAGAAGCCGATTTGCTGCACGACATAACCGGTTATGCAGCAAAAGGGTGCATCACAGCGGTTATGGGGCCGAGTGGTGCTGGAAAGTCGACTTTTTTGGATGCTTTAGCCGGGAGAATACCGAGTGGGAGTCTTACGGGACAGGTTGCTTTGGACGGAGAGGACGTGAACCCGAGCTTGATTAAAAGGACATCAGCATACATAATGCAGGACGATCGGCTATTTCCTATGCTTACGGTGTATGAAACACTCATGTTTGCTGCTGATTTTAGGTTGGGATCGATCTCCAGAGACAATAAAAAGCTGCGTGTTGAGAAGCTCATTGAACAGCTTGGTTTATCTGTAAGAGAATGTTCCTGTAATTATCCCTTAATCAACTAATTGACACCCTCAATTTCTATATCTAGTCATTCTAATTACCTTTATCTTGTCTTTCATAGTCATCTAGAAACACTTACATAGGCGACGAAGGAACAAGAGGAGTGTCAGGAGGTGAGCGCAGGCGTGTGTCCATAGGAGTAGACATCATACATGGACCCTCTCTTCTATTCTTGGACGAGCCAACTTCTGGTCTAGACTCCACAAGTGCATACAGTGTCATCGAAAAGGTCCACGACATCGCACAGGCCGGCAGCACTGTGATCCTAACTATTCACCAACCGTCCTCTCGCATCCAGCTTTTGCTAGACCACCTCATCATCTTGGCTCGAGGACAGCTCATGTATCAAGGCTCGCCTAAGGACGTGATCCTCCATTTAGGCCGAATGGGTCGGAAATTACCCAAGGGCGAAAACTCCATCGAATATTTCATCGATGTGGTGCAAGAGTATGATCAGTCGGATCTTGGGGTCGAGGTGTTGGCAGAGTTTGCTCTTACAGGGCTTATGCCACCGCTACTTGAGGCCTACGAGGAGATGTCGAGAGCATCTACCGTGCCGCCTTTGCCGGTTCCTGCCAGTCAGGCTAGGCGGAATAACCGTGAGGAAGCAAGGGAAAGGCAGGGCAATAGGTCAGGTAAACGCCTGCACTTGAATACGGTGCGTAATGATGAGAAGGGGTTCGATCATAGCGTGAGGAGCCAATATAACACGTCAATGTCTTGGAGTACTAGTCAGGCGATGATTTTCACACCAACAAGAAAGCATGCTAATCAAAGAGCCATGACTCAAAGGAGGTACGTATAGTTTCTTCTTATTGTTATCCTGTTCTAAAAATGTAAATGTCTGAATTTAATTGGACCAGATTTCAACATACAAGGTTAAGTAATATTTCATCTGATCTATATAGTTTTCTCAATCTACTTGTCCATGCAGCCCCTCTCCCGGATACTACACATACTCAAGCGAGATCTTGCAAGGCACCCCAACACCACATGGTAGCGAGTGCACCGTCAACGAAGATGACTACATAATTAACAGCAGCATCCACTCAATCGCTCTTGATGCCCACCAAAACCTTGGCCCCAAATTCGCCAACTCCTTCTTCTCGGAGACATGGACACTAATGCGTCGCAACTTCATCAACATTCGTCGAACACCAGAGCTCTTCATGTCCCGACTCTTTGTCCTAACCGTCATGGGGATCATGATGGCCACTATGTTCTGGCACCCAGGAGACAACCTCCAAGGCATCACTAACCGACTAAGTTTCTTCATCTTCACGGTCTGCCTATTCTTCTTCTCCTCAAACGATGCTGTTCCAGCCTTCATCCAAGAACGCTTCATCTTCGTTCGTGAAACCTCGCACAATGCGTATCGTGCATCGTCTTACACAATAGCAGGCCTTGTTACTTACCTGCCTTTTCTTTTACTACAGGCAGGGGTGTATGCGATAATCGTCTGGTTTCCCTTAAAGCTCGAAGGCCCCTTCGGGTATTTCTTTCTTGTGCTGTACGTCTCGCTGCTATCGACAAACTCTTTCGTGGTTTTTGTCAGCTCAGTTGTGCCGAACTATATCTTGGGTTACGCGGCTGTGATCGCTTTCACGGCACTTTTCTTTCTCTTCTGTGGCTATTTCTTGAATAGTCATGCTATGCCAGGGTATTGGAAGTGGATGTATTATATCTCCACAATGACTTATCCTTATGAGGGATTGCTGATGAATGAGTATCAGACAGACAATGCTTTTGCTCATATAAAAGGAAATGATATCTTGGAATCTCTTGGCATTGGGACTGAGAAGAATTTGAAGTGGGAGAAGGTTTATATAATGTTAGGATGGGCTGTGTTGTATAGAGTTTTGTTTTATATTGTCCTGCGTTTCTTTTCTAAGAATCATAGGACTTAGAGAATTTGGTAAGGGGAGTCTTGTTGTTTATGTTGTTGTAAGAGGTACAAGCTTTAATCAAGAATTTAGTGTCTGAAGAACTGGTGTTTTGATTACATTTGTGTTAATTGGTGTTAAGTGAATTTAGCAGCTGTAGATACCATGTCACCAGTTCTGTTGAACCTCTATATTTGATGATGTACAAATTAATACTCGAAAAAGTCGCTCATATTCGTATGGAATACGTATCTAGTGTGTTTTCTAATTGAAATTAAATAATAATAATAATAATAAAAATACTAATACACATGGATATGCTATCCAACATGCATCTGCCAAATAATAGAGTGTGTTAAATAATGTAAAAAAGATTGAGATCAATCTATTTATGCGGGAAATTGAACTATTGGACTAATCTAATTTCATTCTTGTCTGCGCATAAGAGAATTCAATGAATCATCTCTTGCTCGAAGACGGTAGAGCATTTTTGAAGCATCTTTTGAATGTTGATGGACACAAAAGCATCTTAGTTGTACTTTTTTCTTTGCCCTTGGTAATTTTGCAACTAAGATTTTTTTTTTTTTTTAATTTCGCATCTAAGATGACTTAGGTTAAGAAATGTAGCAAGATCATATTCCTATTCAATTAAACGATACCACCAAAAGATCGAATTTCTCTTTGCAAAGGGATCTTCCTTCTTGTGACCAGCTTTTTCACATGCTTTTAATAAATGTGTTCAACCATGTCCACGAGATAGCCATCCGAGAGACATTGGGAGTGCTATCCATAACTTGAAGACATGTACCGAGAATTCATCTGCAAAGCATATCCATTCTCTATCATTTTTATCCCAAAATCTAATGCTTGCTCTCTGCTCAAAGACTCAATAGTTGATAATAGTTTGATCGACTCCTCCTTTTCAACTTTAAACCAGTATTGTTTTTGAATATGTTTGAACCAATTTTGTATTGTTTTTGAATATGTTTGATATTGTATCATCTAGAACTTTGAATTCTATGTAACGGTGGATATTTTGATATATGATTGTGTTTATATTGTGCTTTAATTTGAATTTACTTAATATTATTATGTGATTATACAAGTGAACAAAAATACAGTTAAATGACATTTTATTTTTGTTATACTTATACATATTAACAATTATTAATATAAGTTACTTGATGTACGCTAGACAAATTGTTTTTGTAATTACGAAAAAATATATATTTTCAAAAACATGTCATGTCAAACAAATATCATGTATTTCTATCCGCGCAACATAATTGATGAGACCTAAACAAAACTTGTAAAACCTAAAGGCAGTAAATCCTACACGAATTGGATAGAAAGAACAGTTATACAACAAATAAAAGCTTGCTATATTTCTCAATTGCTCATAGATAAATAAAAGAGATCCTCGCAGTAATAAAAAAAGAAAATCAGAGACGATCATTCTGAAAGAGCAGAAAGGAAATACGGACATAAATAGAGTCGATATTCTTCATCTTCTCTTACTATCAAAAACCTCTAATAAAACTGTATAACGCAACGAAAGATCCTTTCAATCATCATCTTCATCGCCTTCTTCATCGTCATCATCTTCAGTGCCATCCTCCTGCAGATTACAATAGCTTAGATGGGAATGAAGCTTGACAAATCACTGTGTTTTTTCATAAATCTTAATTCCCATCACAAAATGGTACATAGTGTTTAAGTAAGCCAAGTATCAACAAACTCTGGGAGATAATTTCCAGTGTTTGAGCATTCAAGTGTAACCAATTAAAACAACCCAGTTTAACCAAAAAAAAAAATTAACATTTCAGTGATGACTTTTGGGCCACAGTTTGTTGCACAAACGTACACAGCTAGAAAAATATGCATGTACGGGCAAGAATTTATAAGGCATGGGGATTGATTAGGAGCACAAAAGTTTACTTTTACTTGCAACAAAAGGCTACCAGCTGTAATAGAATTCCAGAAAGGCAGACGAAATGCACTTGGGGTAAGATAAGAACCGAATTAGAGTCACATTTTGGCAAGCCCTTCCAACAAGAAGGGGCTATAGGCTACTAAACAACCAGACTTTTGCCTTAGTGGCTCACTTGAAGAAATGCATGTACCAGGTAATACGAATCTTCAAATAAGGAATACTAATCCTGCAAGAGATCAAATTAAATATTGGATCGTGTACTATAATAATGTATAGCCTTTGAATAATGAATGAAAACTATGAAGCTTAAAATGAAAAGAAACAGTCATGATAAGCAATGTAAGAAACATAAAAGTTTTAAACAACTATGTATAAAAAGTACTGCTGATTCATAATTGGCCTACAACATGTGAGGGGCTGGAAATTTAAGGCTCTTTCTTGGCGTACCTCATCTTCTTCATCATCCATCTGAAGCTCCTCTTCATCAGCCTCCTACATAAAAGAAAAAAAAAAAAGTCAGAAGTTGAGTAATGAACATCATCAACACGAGGAGTACAAGAGGACAGTATCAAGGAATGAGGTTTACATTGTTAAAATATGAGAGAGGATTTGGCCACAAATCATCCTTAATGATGTCAGCAACCTGATATAAGGAAAAGTTAAGAATCAAAATATATGGACAATAATGTACAATATCTGTCTTAAAAATTGCTTTTCTACACTGATAACTAAATTATGCTCAAGCTAGTAAAGCAATCTGTCTGAGGTAATGTTACCTCGTCTTGAATCTCATCCAGATCACCTTTATACTCGCCATCACTGAACCAGGTAAAGAAGCTGCATTTCACAGGTATTTGAAAGTAAGGACTTGTTTCATGCTCTTAATGAAAACTACATCACGTTATACTCAAAAAGTAATACAAATGCATAAGACATTTCCAGAGACAAGGTAATATGATGCAACCAAGCTTTCTCAGCGAGGAGCAGGCTATATTTGCTTGTTTAGATATATGTTTGACTGTGACCAAGTGTAAGGGGGAGAGAGAGAGAGAGATAAAGGAGCTAACCTTTCCTCATCATGAGCCCGCTTGTTTCCTTCTTTATCTTCCGCGATGCCATTAGTAATGTCCTACAGACATGTGCTTTCTCTTTAGAGGGGAGCAAACAAAGATGTGGTACTCTTCAAACTACAAAAAACATGAAATCATACCATGCCTTCTTTCCACTTTATTGATGTCGAAGTGATTTTTGTCGTTCCCTCCTCTAGAAAGGCAAAAGTCTTGGTGAGCTTAGTATCTTCAAAGTGTGGATTGGGTTTAAAATACTACAGGCGAAAACAAAAACACAAAATTAACAAAAATAAGCCAGTGTGGTTATGCCTAAATCATCATCTCATGCAGCATATATTTTCCAGATGAGGAAATGGAGAAGACTCACGAATGAGATGGAGAAACCAGATTTCATATCTTTGAAATCTTCCACTTCAAGGTTACTTAGATACTTGAAAACCTAACCCGAGAAAGAAATGAGAACATGTTAAAAAACCAAAACTGTGTAATAAGCAATGGTGTGAAGGACATTTTAAAGAGAAAGCATATCATAATAAAAGTTCACTCCCCTTCAGAGTAAAGCCGTAAAGGGAGAAAGAAAGATTGAACCTTTTGGTCTCCTTCAGTCAAAAGTTCACTGAGGGCAGGATGGCTGAGAAACTGAAAATGTAGACAAGGTATGATGAATGAGCACAAAAACTAAAAGAGATGTTTTTTGAGATTGAGTATGATTAATCACACTAACCGCAGTCAACCAGAAATCAGGAATGGATTTAATGACTTGATTCCTCCTATCGTAGACGGGCTTGCGTGTCTCAGTGTACTTCTGTTCAATTTCCAAGACCTTCTCACTCTGTTCCTCATTGATCTGAAACAGAAGAAACATAATCAATTTCTCGTGCTAGTATCATTCGCTGTGTTGATTTATGAACCTGATTACAGTAAGTGAAATGGTACTTTTGCCATAACATAAGTCGACGCATTCAAAAAGTGAACTAGACCACTCCCCAGGGGATTTTTTCTTAGAGCAATTTGCAGCACTCATCAACATTATCAGGCAATTAATGCATCGCAATAAAGAATTATACAAACAGAAATAATCATTTTAGAAAAGAACAAGAAAGAAACAAACAAACTGTTGATAATTGCCGAACACGGAACAATATATTGTATGGCACCAAACACTACTTATCAAAAAATCCGAACATTATTCCATCCTTTGGAAAAAGACTAACGTAATCCACATACTGCATTTGAACTAAAAGTCCCAAATCAAATTTATATTAAATAATAAACAAATCTGATCCTGAATAATTCCTAAATAATAGGGCACCCAGTAAAATATAAAGACGGAACTACAGAGTAACCTTAAAAAAAAAAAAAAAAAAGATGGGATTTTACTTTCTCAAGCTCGTCTTGAATTTCCTGTAGCTTTTCGACGGAGTGAAGGAGCTCGCCATCATGACCGTTAGTATCTTCAGCTACTTCACCCAATTTCTGTTTCTTCCCTTTATCAGCTCCCATTTCTTTCTCTCTCAGCTTCCAGTGCCGTTTGCTTAAACCCTAAATAAAAGTAGTATAAAACCCCTCCACTCACTCACTCCCAGCGCCTTTTAAGGGTTTTAGGGTTTGGGGAATATTGCTTTATTCTTACAAATTTATTTATTAATTATACATCGTATTTAAGTACGTGTTCGCAATCGCACGTGCTGTTTTAATTTTTAACAACTTTAAGAATATTTTCCATATCATTAGTGGCGAAATATTTTTTCAACTTCTACAACGTTTTAAGTTTGCAATACGATATAAATATTCAAATAAAAAAAATATATAAAAATATAAAGAAAGGTTACTACTAAAATGTGAATATTATTTTTTTTGGGAGCCTTCCCCTGAACTTCTAAATTATTAAGCATTTTTCAATCTTCTCTCGTAAAATTTATATCCCTTTTCACCAGGTAATTTGCTACAATTTCATCTTAGTTACAAGTAAGCAATTATAATATAAACTAAGTACTCTAGCTATGTTAATTTAAGCTCTCTTGCTTAATCTTTGATTAACTTTGTCTGAAACACCTTGGGACTTCGATACTGAATGCCTAACTAGACACCTCGAATATATATATGTGGTATGTCAAATTTCCTCATACCATAGGCGGGACAATCGGGGTATAAATTGCGCTACATTCGGGTAAGGGATAGGCATGTCGAACTTGTGTACCCAACATATGTGATTCTTGAAAAATGTGTCAAATTTTTAAATTCAAGGTAATATGCTCGACATTCCGCATTAAATGCTCTAACACGGTTAGTGAGGCTGAGAATCCTATTAACAGTGTTTTAAAAAGCGAAAGCGTAGGTGAGGAGTTTTGTGTTCCAAAAAGTGAGGCGTAAACCTTGAGGCACAAAGCGTAAGCTTTATGGGTTTTGATATTAAGTATTATAAGAAAAGAAGTGTTGCTAAAAATATGAATGTATAATATGAATCTTATATAAATATGTTCTGAGTATAATATAAATGCACTTTGGTCACACTATTATGCATATTCTAAATAAAACTACTGTGAAAATAGGTGTTGTGGCTTTATTCTTTTAACTTATATTTTAAAAAAACCACATACTTTTTTGTCAATAAACATAGTTTTGACTTTTACCTTCAACATTATAATTATATTCAAAATTTTGCCATTGATTTAGTGAGAAATTCTTTCTTTTTTCAATATATAATTAGGCGTTAGTTTATTTCTCAAGGCGTAAAGCGCAAAAACCGCACCAAAAGTGTACGCCTTGGCAATAAGGCGTAAGCTTTATAACACTTAAGCTTTTGCACGAGCCTTGAGGCGTTTTCGAGTTAGCTTTGCTTCAAAGCGTGCTTTAAAGCGAGCCTCAAATAAGCTTTTTAAAACATTAATCCTATATAATGAGCTTTTCCCCCTACTTGCAAAATAATAACAGAGGAGGAGCAATTTTTTAGAGAGCTCAAACTATGTCCTTTCTCGTGTATGTCGAGTATTTACAAGTAAGTTGAATTTTTACATTCGACATGTAAATTCGCTGTGTTTTCTTATGTCGAATATCTGATGTAGTTTTTTTCTTTTACGCAATGGCGTGTGTTAAGAAGTTGCTCAGAGTAAACGTGTGGTTTCTCCTGAACTCAATGAGTATGCTGAGAGAGCAAGGGGTACAAGTCGTGAAGTTCTAACCGAGGGTTTCGCGAGGGCGGATACTAGAGCACGTGGAACGACCAATGAAGCTCCATTGTTGAGTGCGAGTATGTTGGTCTCGAGGATTTTAGCTCACGTTTGTGTATCGCTTGTTCGGTCATATGAGCAGCAGAAGGATTTCGAGACTTGAAATATTGTGTTGCAGCCTTTAGGTACTGGTGGGGGCATCCTAATTGGTAACGTGGTCAAGTTGCGTCGGCTCCTTATTGTTGACAATCTTAGTCGTCGTATTGTCGAGGATCTCGCCAATTGGAAAAAGAAATGGCATTCCAAACTTATAAGGAGCCAGTGTATGAGCGACCTCTCGGTCCTAACGTATCGGATAATCAATGGTATCTAAATGCGGTGAACCGGGCCATGGAAGCGTGTCAGGGATCTAATAGTTGTGGCTTGAGCACTGGGGCACCACTTCCTTTTGGTGAAGGAACATATAGAGCGGGTCCTGGATCGTCTAGCAGCATTCATGTAGGAGTTTTTGAACCCTAGGAGAGCGTGATGCCTAGGGACCCTTGTCTTCAATGCGTAAACAAAAGTTCGTCAACAATCCTCGGCGTATGCCTCAAAAGAGTCGCACAGATTATATCTTTCTGAATTATGATGATTCTGAGAGGAGGACTATGTTGCCTGTTTAAAGAATATATGGCCCTCTATGGACCGTAAGGCTTTTGTGCAGAATTTTGATGTAAAGATCATGTCGCGTCTAGCCCGGATACTATTTTTGTAGTGGGATATAATTTCTTTATGCTATAAATTAATTGGTATGTCTATGTTTATTTACTAAGGTTGAGTTGTGATCGCAACTTGGGAACACATTCCATGCCATCTCTCATGACCATATTCTCTTGTCAGAGATGAATCTAAGTATGATGGTATAGTGGACAAGATGCATGAATATGCTGTTGCCTTAGATAATGTGTCCCTTTTGAGGGTGCACAAAAGGGATCGATGTAGCTTCTAATTTTTTTTTTTTGAAGAAGTTGCTTCTACTCTGAGCAAAGCGGAGAAAGCACGCAAGGAACGGGAAGTGATGCAAGCTAAATTTTATCGCGTGCGACATGAAGTCGAGGTTGCAATGAGGGAACATAATGTGTGCAAGAAAGATTTTGAAGAGAATGGGCTTAAGAATAAAATCCTGGAGCGTGTAGAGTATCTCAAGCCGACGTCGTCATCACCACATCTGATGCCACCCCGCTTATTTCCGCGCTAGTAGCCTTCTCGCCGGAACTACTCTGAGATGCCATTAAATCGTCAGATCTTTTCGAAAGAAATAAGAAGAAAGAAAGAAAGGGAAAACAAAGAGAACTCGGGTAGAATGAAGACAAAAACGCCGAGTTCTCCAATTTATAGGCGGAGAAGTTGGATCGGCGCACTTGACGCGTGGCCAGCTCAGTACCACATGGCACATGTAGGACCACAACTCCAGAAAATGCACGACAAAACATCATTCATTAATAGTTCCAAGTGATTTCTACGAAATATACTCGGAATTGGGGGGACTCCTGATGATGCATAATCCTCCACGCCCTCGAAAAATGGTAAAAAGGGTATCCCACAAAAATAACCAAGGGTTAGGGAAAAGATACCCCTGGGTCACAACCAATTTACGCCCAAATAATGGTGCATGGTCTGATACTAGGAAAAATGTACCCCGGGTCGCGACCAGTTTACACCCCGATAAAGGTATACCACCTGGATCAAAAGACCCGAGTATATTTTACCTAACAGTCCAGAGTCACTCACGCTTCGGGGTTCTCTAAGGAAAGCCACGTGACCCCCCCTTCAGGTCAATACGACGACCCCTCAACGAGCTAACTCCTCCACCTGAATCTCACAGGACCCGCGATAAGGGACCCCCGAGTGGTAGCGTACAACACTTAGCCAAAATATCTTTGAGAAAAGAAGACAATACAAAATAATAAGGGAACGAGTGAATGCAAGGAAAGGTCGAAGGAAGAAGACCTCCTATCCACGGTCTTAATATAACAAATCAAAGACAAACGTAGCTCGGAAGATCTCACAAACACGACTAGAAGACCTCTCTTAGAATAAGCGGGGATAAACACAACTCCGAGTGTCTCATTACCCTCGGATTGGAGACAAGTGCAACAATGGCACGACCTGACTCAAAGGAAGTGTCAACTACCCATGTTAAAGGCAGCTCCCAACCACCCCTCATTATGACAAAAGACCATGACTCAATGGTCCAAGACTACTATTAGAGGAGAAGGTGACAAATCTTATTGGTCCAGATCAACGATTGGTGCAGGACTGACTCACCCTCATTGGCTCAGAAAATCCTACAAGACTATTGGAGCATGCATCATCATTACCCGGTCAGAAGAATTCAGTCAAACCCACACCACTGGGTGACCCAAACCAAACGATCCCCATTGGAGCAGAATACCCCCTACAACATTGACTATCGCCACCACCCGAAATTAAGAGAAAAAACCGACTTCCATTGGACGAAAGACATCAAGACCAGCATTATAAATAACACCTCATTCAGCTTCAAATGGATAAGTGCATTCTCGCCAAAAATTCACTACACGCGTTATTGTACTTGACAAACATACTAAAAACACTCTCTATAGAAGAAGTAGCCTCATACGACCTCCCTTGTAATTCACTCAATACCATTAATAAATAATATTGCTTCCATTTTTTCAAATTCGAAATAGATGTTCCGAAAATAATCAGTGCTAATATTCCCGCAGTCTCCGACTATACGGGTCTTAGACGATATTGCATCACCAAGTAAGAAATAGTAGATGCCTTTTTAAGTTTCGTCCGTGAAGAAATGTCTTGGACGTTGGAAGTTAGAACCCCCAACCAAATTAATTTTCCTACCAAAAAGAAAAGTTAATTTTCGATCCTTCTCTATAGTTCATCATCATCAGTTCTCACCCTTCTTCTCATATTCATAATACACACCCACCCATTGAAATTGAATCTGCAAATCTTTTTATGAATCCGTCAATTAGAATAGCTCAATTCCTTCTTCAACAAACTCTCCTCAACCCTTTTCACCTCTCTCAACTCCACTCTCAGCTCATCACCACCAACCTCCACTCTCACCCCACCTCACTTCTCTCACTCCTCAAACTTTATCTCTCTCACCCCTCTACTCTCTCTCAAGCAACCACTCTTTTCCCTCAAATCCAAAATCCCAATAAATGGAATCCCATGATCAGACACGCATCAGCCACCAACCCTGTAAAGGCCCTGTCTTTATTCCAAGAATTGATGGATACAAATGACCAAAATATCAGCTCTCACTATGACTCATTTGTTTATGCTTCTGTAGTTAAGGCTTGTAGCAAAGCTCGTGCTTTTCGGGAAGGTAAGTCGGTACATTGTCGTGTCATTAGGGTTGGTTTGGATTCTAATGTGAATATACTGAATAGTCTTGCAAGTTTTTACTTGGGTTCTGTGGATTCTACGCGTTATGGTGCTCTGTTGTTTGATCGGATTTCGGAGAAAAATGTTGTTACGGTTAATTGTATGATATCCGGGCACGTCAGAAGGGGAGATTTCGATGCGGGTTTGGCTTTGTTTGTTGAGATGTTGTGGGGTTATTTTGGTTTAGGATTGAAGCCGAATTATGTTACTTTCGTGATTTTGATGTCTGGTTGTGCTGAGTTTGGAGGACTTGGGACTGCAAAGGCACTTCATTGCTCTTGTTGTAAAATGGGATTGAGTGGAAATATTGAAATATGCAATGTGCTTGTTGATTTATATTCGAAATTTGGGTGTGTCTTTGATGCTGCAACTGTGTTTGGGGATATGCCTGAGAAATATTTGATTACGTGGAATACTATGCTTTGGGGATTTGCTAATAACGGTGATCACGCTAAAGCGTTTTCATTGTTTAGGAATATGAGGGTCGAGGACATAGGACTTGATAGGGTGTCTTTCAGTTGCTTGATATCAGCTTGTTCTGGTCTCAGAGACCTTGTTTTAGGGAGTACGATCCATGCTCATGTGAAAAAGATTCGACTGGACTCTGATGTTTCTGTGGGGACTGCACTGATCCACATGTATGCAAAATGCGGAAAAGTGAAGGCTGCGAGGGATTTTTTCGGCGAACTACCGAAGCAAATTATTGAATTCTGGAACGCTATTATGCATGTATATATTGAAGGTGGACTTGCCACGGAGGCTTTAAATCTGTTCGATCAAGTTAAGTCCAGAGGGTTAGAACCGGATGAAGTAACCATTCTAGGAGTAATTAGGGCTTGTCGTGATACAGGGGAACTAGATCAAGGTGTTCATATGCATTGTATTGTGGAGAGTAATGAGCTCTTTAAAGAGAGTGTAGTTTTGGGTAACGCTCTTATTGATATGTACTCAAAATGCGGGAGCATGAAACAAGCTAGAGCTGTTTTTGATAGGATGCCCCGTAAAGATGTCGTTTCGTGGACTTCGCTCATAATGGGTCATGCCATTAATGGTGAAGGAGTTAAATCTCTTGTCACCTTCAAACAAATGCGTGAAGAGAAAATAGTTCCGAACTCAATTACATTTCTTGCGGTTTTGTTAGCATGTGACCATGCTGGCCTGGTTGATGAAGGGAGAGAAGTGTATAATCTTATGTGTGAAGATTACGGTATGAAGCCCGAGATCGAGCATTATGGCTGTGTGGTTGACATGCTTGCTAGAGCTGGAAAACTAGAAGATGCTAAATTGTTTATTCAAGAAATGCCCATTGAACCAAATTCTCTGGTTTGGAGAACGTTGATTAACGCATGTAGGGTTCATAGCCACGTAGATATTGGGCTGAATTTAGTTGATGGTATTACCAAACTAAACATTTCCCATGAACCTGAAGATCAAGTAATTTCTTCTGGTGTATTTGCTGAAGCTGGAAAATGGGACAATGTTATTTCTCAAAGAAACTTTATGGCTCTTCAGAAAGTTTCGAAAGTAGCAGGAAAAAGTTCAATCTCTTATTGACAGAATATCCACAAGTGATTACTGCTGTTTTACATATATGCAGTGGATTACAGTCGTGTTGGGGTGTAAATGTCACTTGTTAAATTCTCTAAGAGTAGAACTGAAGCTGATCAAGTGAAATTACAAGGGTGGATTCGTTTGTTCAATACTGAAGAAATTTATAAATGGGCAAACCAAGTGGTTGCTTAGAACTTTGGCTGAAATCGTTGGTCACGAGCAGCCTGAGAAACTCTACTGAATTTACAGATATCATGTTTACACCGGGGAGGTTGGTCTAATTACAGAAAGGTCTTATATTGTTTGAAATAATCACATAAACATCATGAAAGTAAATGTTACGTCATTGATAAAGTAAGTGCTTTCGAAGGTTTGAGTTATCACAGGGACACTGCATGAAGTTCGAAATCCATCACATGTGGACCCCTCTATCTTTAAGTGTTTTTAAAGCTTTAGGAGTGTCAGTTATTATTCAAACTTTATAGAAGGTTTCTGTAATTGGAGTATTAGACCAAACCTCACGGCATATATGTACTTATTCTTGGATTGTTTAGTTTCAGGCTGATGAAAAAGATCTTGCCAGTTTCTAGTGTGTGTACGGTAATCTCTCATAATTTACAGTTTTTCGAGAAGTATACTAGGCAGTCACTGGATCTTCAAGAGCTACTACTGCAGCTACGGTGACTTCTCCGTTTCACTTACCATTTTCTTGGACGTAGTTACACCAAAGCTTGTTTAGAACACGGAAGTCTTGGTTTGGCATTAGAACGTAGCATTTAGAACTACTTTCTTGTTAAAGTTAATGATGTCAGACATTGTGGTTGAAGTTACACTTTGAAAGCGCAGCTATTTTATAATTTCTGTTATCATGAAAGGATGATCTTTCATATTCTTTATGCTTAATCATTAGATGTAAAAAATTCATGTTAAGAATCGTAATTTCGAAATTACGATCTCCTTCTCTTAATCCAGTTATCAAAATGTCTAACATTGCCATTCTTTTTGTACTTGTTGATCACACACAGTTTGATTGTCAGTTTAAGAAAGGTGACAAGTCACAAGTGTATGGTGATGATCAATTTGCACATAAACTCTTATTAGTGAAGTAATAAATTTTCATGTGAATGGGGTAAATTAATACATGGTTCCAATCTTGTTTAGTAACCCACGTGCCATCAAGTCAAAACCCAATTTTAGCTAATAATGTAATTTGTTGACTTCTATGATCAAGAAGTCAAGATGGCCGAGCGGTCTAAGGCGCCAGTTTCAGGTACTGGTCCGAAAGGGCGTGGGTTCAAATCCCACTCTTGACAGAAAAATTAATTTCTTTTTATTTAATAATTATCGTAGTATCGCTCTTTGATAAAAAAAACCACATAGTGTAAGATATTATAATTATAACCAAAAAAAGGTGAATTTCTCTTGACAGAAAAATTAACCTCTTTTTATTTGAACAAATTCTTAGACATTAATAATTATATTTGATAAAAAAACGAACCACATAGTGTAAGAGATTATAACCAAAAAAAGGAGAATTAAACGATAACAGAATGAACAACTGAATACGTTTTTCCATTAAAGCTGCGCATATAAAGCATAAACCAACACCAACAAACAAGTTCAGATCAATCACAATGGAGTATGGACATAGAAATCTTGAACCTCCACATAATTTTATTTCCACAATGCCGAATACAAATATCAAAATTTTGATAATCTGATTCTAAGCTATCACAACGTAATCTTAAACTCTATCAAGTTAGTCGCTTTCACGACAGGGTTAGGCTTTGATTATAGCATCTTGACCCACAGTAAGACAATCAAAGGGGCAGTCGTGTTTGTCAGAAGATCAATGGGAACCGCAACAACATTTGAAGCCAGTTAAGCCAACTAGTTTCTTGCAAGTGCTGCATCTATTGTTAGGTATTTGAGTCGACAAATACGCACCCCCAGGATTTGCCCGTCGTGGATATACGAAGCAAATACGAATAAAATATGACGATAGTAACAACACAAGGATTTTACGTGGAAACTCCTAAACCGGAGAAAAAAACCACGGGGCACCGAACGAAAAATACTATGTAGAAAATTGTTACAACTACACAATTTCTCGCTCAACCCAACCGATCCCCACAAAGTCTTTTTACCCGTAACACCCCGAATACTCCTCACACAAATATATAAATAAGGACGAAATATTAAAACTGTCCGCTAACTTTTTTTCAAAACTAAAAATGCCCGTTTTTTTCGGGTCTTGCAAAAATGCCCCGTAAGTCTTGAAAAATCTTGTAAAAATGCCCGATTGCCTTATTTGGGCCAAAATTGCCTACGTGGCGGTACAGTGGCTGCCACGTCATAAAATAGCTCCGCCACGTCATATTTTCAGCCAATAATAATAAATATATATAAATAATAATAATAAACATATATAATAATAAACATATATATAAATAATAATAATAAACATATATATAAATAATAAATATATATATAAGTAATAAAGATATATATATATATATATATATATATAAATAGTAATAAACATATATATGAATAATAATAATAAACATATATATACAAATAATAAAGATATATATATATATATATATATATAAAATAATAAACATATATATATAAATAAAACAAATAACAATAACACAAAAAATTAAAAAAAAAAACCTACCGCACCCCCTGACCCCCTACCGCCCCCCCACCCCCACCCCCGCCACCCAACGACCACGATTGCAGTGGTGGTGGCGTCAAATCGACGCCACCACCACTACAATCGTGGTCGCCACCACTGCGATTTGGCAGTGGTGGTGGCGGGGCGGGGAGGGGGGTGGGGTTCCGAGGGTGGGGGGCGGGTTCCCAGGGGGGGGGGGGGGTGGCGATTTTTTTTAATTTTTTTGTTTTTTATTTATTTTGAATAATGTTAAAATATTTATTATTTTATAAATTAGTATAAATAATAATATATGTTGATATTATTTATATATATATATTTATTACAAATGATTATTCTTTTACATATATAAATGAATATTTACATACAAATGATTATTCTTTTACATATATAAATGAATATTTACATACAAATGATTATTCTTTTACATATATAAATGAATATTTACATACAAATGATTATTCTTTTACATATATAAATGAATATTTACATATAAATTATTCTTTTACATATATAAATGAATATTTACATATAAATTATTCTTTCCATTACATTCTTTTACAAATTATATATATATATATATATATATATATTTTGGGGGGCAAAGTGCAATTTATTTTGGGGTGCAAATACAATATTTAAAGTTACAAGGGTTTTGGGGTGCAAATACAACTTGTTGACGTGGCAGCCACTGTACCGCCACGTAGGCAATTTTGGCCCAAATAAGGCAATCGGGCATTTTTACAAGATTTTTCAAGACTTACGGGGCATTTTTGCAAGGCCCGAAAAAAACGGGCATTTTTAGTTTTGATAAAAAGTTAGCGGACAGTTTTAATATTTCGTCCTATAAATATTACAAGAGGAAAGATGAAATATTACACTGCAAATAACACTCTGTATTGGATGCTACAAACCTTCTGCCAAGGTTTGTATTTATAGGCAGAAGTGGAGGCTCAACCGAGCCCCCAATTCAATTCACAACCACCTCTTATTTAAGAGGTGGTTAGTTGGCCAATGAGAAGCTTCAAGGGAAGCTTCCCACCGTCAACAATCTCCACCTTGAAGATGTGATTATTAGTGACTAATCACGTCTTCAAAACCATCTTCATTTCGGCCTTGGGCATCGCACACCCACTCCGCCTCAGAAGATCTCCATAGCTCCCGCTATCACTGCAACCGCAGTCGTACTTTAGAAGTACCATGCTCCACCATAAAGCATAACCACTCAGAATAAACAAATTCCGAGAATTTCCTTTTCGGCCCATGTCGACCATTAACCTGCTGATATGATGGTGCAACTTCCCCTTTTGGCTCCTCCGGAAGTCATCAGCCCGCCGACATGCATATACCACACCTTGCATTAACGCCAAAAGCAATGCCCGTGTGCACACTAGACCCACTAACATTAACGTCCTGTCTCATGGCAACTTTTAGGGTCTCATGCCATCAGGACGAGCATGCCGCTTACATAACTTCACTAGAGTCACTGTAATAAGCAATGTTAGTATCACCTCTAGTGTTTCCCTTTATGCCTCAGAGCCATTTACCGAACCGGCTCCCCTTGTTGGACAATTTCTTCTAATGTGACCGGATTGTCCGCACCGATAACACACTTTCCTCATAGAGTTCGTCTTCCTGGCATCGTAAGCCGCCAATGCATTGTTTACATGTGAACCGTTACCCCCGCTAAGCCTCATCTCTTCAGACAGAAGCTTGCCCGTAACTTCAGAGAGATTGATTTTCTCTTTCCCATTAATCAATATTGGTTTCATGTGCTCGTACAAATTTGGAAGAGACTAGATGAGTCTCAAGGCCTGATCCTCCTCATCAATTGCAACTCCAATGGATTCAAGCTCAGCAACGATTCCATTCAGAACACTCAGATGATCTGAGATACTTGCACCCTCTGCCATTCGCAGTGTGTGAAACTGCTCCTTCAGGTACACGCGATTCGACACGCCCTTTGCCTGGTACAACTCCTCTAATTTTTCCCAGAGTCCCTTAGCCGAAGAAATCCCATGCACGTTCGCAAGAACATTTTTGGCTAGGCACAGACGAATTGCGCTCGCAACTCGCAAATCTAGATCCTACCAATCATCATCGTCCACCACATCTTTTATACCAGCTGCCTCGGTACTCGTGCTAGTACTGACGCTAGGTTTAGCGACAGTCCTCCCCCTTAAAGCCTTGTGTAACCCTGTCTGAATCAACAAATCCCTGACTTGAACTTGCCACAAGCCAAAGTTGATTTTTCCGTCAAATGTTTCAACGTCAAATTTCACCATATTCGTACCCTTGCTCCCTGACATTGCACCAGTGAGCCTTGGTGAATTTCAAGTAGATCCGAATAGCACAAAGTAAACCCCCGAAAAAAGATAGCTCGTCTTTCCAGACAGGATTTCAAGGTTCCCAGGTAATTGGTGGGGTCACAACGGTCCCGTTTAATAACCAATTACCTTTGACAGAACCGCATTTATCAGCGCGTATTCACACTACTATCACACCAGAATTCCACCCCAATAAAAGCTCCACCTCCAGCAGTTCTCGGGCTCTGATACCACTTGTTAGGTATTTGAGTCGACAAATACGCACCCCCAGGATTTGCCCGTCGTGGATATACGAAGCAAATACAAATAAAAGATGACGATAGTAACAACACAAGGATTTTACGTGGAAACTCCTAAACCGGAGAAAAAAACCACGGGGCACCGAACGAAAAATACTATGTAGAAAATTGTTACAACTACACAATTTCTCGCTCAACCTAACCGATCCCCACAGAGTCTTTTTACCCGTAACACCCCGAATACTCCTCACACAAATATATAAATATTACAAGAGGAAAGAGGAAATATTACACTGCAAATAACACTCTGTATTGGATGCTACAAACCTTCTGCCAAGGTTTGTATTTATAGGCAGAAGTGGAGGCTCAACCGAGCCCCCAATTCAATTCACAACCACCTCTTATTTAAGAGGTGGTTAGTTGGCCAATGGGAAGCTTCAAGGGAAGCTTCCCACCGTCAACATCTATATGGGCCCATCCTTTGGTGTTGGCTCACCAGCGCAGGTGCAGCTGAGCTTGAAGCATTTTTTAATGGTTCAACAATAGACAACCTATGCTTCTGCTTAATTAGTTTGCACACTGTAGGTTCTTTTCTGACTCCACTTGAAGATCCATTGGATATGTTCTCAATGGAATTGGCTTGTTCTTGCTTTAATACAATGTCTTTGTAACATTTTGAGCACTTGTTCATGTTTGAGGCACTCCCAGAAAAGCCATAGGTGTTAAAACACAAAGACAATAGGACCTCTAGGAGCGGATTGACTTCTAGTCTCGTGATCCACATTGTAACTTCTGCTGCACTCCCAAAGAAGCAACATTTAGCGCAAATAGTGATTTAAATAACTATGTTTTTGTACTTCAACACTCATAGACAAATATTCTCTACTGCCATGTAAGAAACATAATATACTATAATTTGACAATAGATCGTATGTTATTGACGAACTATGGGATTATTAGATTTAGTTTCCAAATAATAAATCTTGTGAGAGGTATCCCACATTGGTTATTGTTGATATGAGGTGAATGCAAAGTACAATAAAAGCTTTTTTGAGTTTGTCCCACATTGGTAAAGTATGTTGGGCTCTAACTCATGGTAACTATAAGGACTTTTATGGGCTTTAAGAGCTTTAGCTCTTATAGGCCAATTTTACTAAAGTGGCTTAAGTGTCCCACATAGAAAAAGTAAAAACTTATTTGTGGGCTTATATATGTTTGCACTATATTACTTGGGTAATAAAAAGTGCAAGACATAGGTGGTGCTCATGCACACACGCGCGCCGAGCCGAGCCCGTGCCCGGGCCCGCGCGTGTCGCTTGTGGCGCTTTTGTTTGGCACACTTAAAAAGCACTTAGCACTTTGCACGCTTGCATCGATCTAGGCAGTAGATTTTATTTAATTAATTAAATTAGATGAATGGCTGTGATTTAATCTGAATATTAAATTAATATAGATTAAATTGGATGGTGTGTATTTAATCTTACTTAAGATTTAAATTCGACGGCTCAGATTAATCCGGGAAAATATGGAGGGAATATTTAAAACTCAGATTTAAATATTAACAGTCACATATTTTGGAGCAGGAGAGTTGTGGCTTTCTGTGAAAGAATACCAGTGGAAAAGTCGTGAATTTTCCGTACAACTCTTCAACATCTATATATTCGTGGGATTATCAGAGATAAAACACATCAAATTTTCGTATCTCTCATATACATACAAAAAATAATTGCTGCAGAAATTATTTTCTGTATTAATTGCATTCTTGTTCTTTTTCTGTTTATTAACTTCGTAAGTCCAAAACGCAGTTAATAGTCTTTTATTTTCTAGGCTTAAATTGTATCCTGGGAGGCGATTTGCTGCAACCCTTTTGGCACACGAGGTGGGGGCGAATTACGCTTTAAGGAAAGCGTCTGTATTTTCGCGACTTTCAAGTTCCAATGTTTGACATTTTCGACAAATTCACCAACAAACTTAAAGCGTAATTCTGCGTTTTTCGAAAATGTCTGGAGGAGGATCGTTGAAGGAGTTTGCTACCAACATTGTGAAATTGGAGAAGTTCGATGGAGACAACTTCAGGCGCTGGATGAAAAAGTTGCACTTCCTTTTGGCACAACTCGGGGTGGTGTACGTGCTGACAACTCCGAAATCAAAAGCGAAGGACGATGAGACCATTGCTGAAACAAGAAGCAGACTGAAGTGGGAACATGACGACTACTGTTGCAAGGGACACATTTGCAACTCGCTATCCGACACGCTGTTTGACATGTACCATGAAAAATCAATCGCGAAAGAAGTCTGAGACAATCTGGAGAAAACCAATCTGGTGGAGGACGCTACTAGTAAGAAATTCACCACCAGTAAGTTTTTCCGTTATTTCATGGTGGATGGCAGAAAGGTACTTGAGCAGTTTTACGGTTAAAACAGATAGTTAATCAGTTTAAACAGCATGCTTTGCATATGGATGAACCTATAATTGTATCTGCTGTTATAGACAAACTTCCTCCTTCATGGAAAAACTTTAGGAAGGAACTTAAGCACAGGAAAGATGATATTTCTCTTGCAGATCTTGAGAGCCATCTTAAAATCGAAGAAGAAGATAGAAACTGAGATGGTGGAGATGGTTCCAAGGTCATGGTGCTTTAGGGAGGAAGTAGTAGCAAGCAGAACAATAATTCGGGCAAAGGAAATGGTAAGAAGAACTCAAATCAGAATCCCAAAAAGAGAAAAGCGAGTACTAATAATGCTTGCTGGCAATGTGGAAAAGAGGGCCATCAAAAGAAAGATTGTCGTGACAAGGCTAAGAAACAGAAAACAGAAAACAATACAAACAAGCAGAAGTTTGTGGCGATGATTTCTGAAATATTTGCTGAGATCAACCTTGTTGGGAATGACCGGTCATGGTGGATCGACTCTGGAGCAACAAGGCATGTCCGCAAAGACATGTCCATGTTTGTGGAGTATACACCGGAAAATGATTGCTCTGTCTACATGGGAAATAGCGCAAGTGTTGCTGTCAAGAGAAAAGGGAAAGTTCTGATGGAGTTTACTTCAGGGCATGAACTGGAACTCACTGGTGTTTACCATGTTCCAGAAATTAAGAAAAATCTTGTATCTGAAAGCCTTCTTAATAAATTTGGCTTCAAACTTGTATTTGAGTCGGATAAATTTATTCTGACTAAGGGAGGATCCTTTGTAGGCAAAGGATACCTATGTGAGGAAATGTTCAAACTCAATGTAACTGAGAACGCTATTAATAAAGTATCTTATTCTGCCTATATGCTCGACTCTTGTTCTTTATGGCATGATAGACTTGGGCATGTTAATTTTAGAAAATTACATCATATGTCTAATCTGAATTTAATTCCCAGTATTGATAAAAATGTGAATAAATGTAATACATGCATGCTTACCTCGAATTCCCAGATTGTCGACAATATCTCCACCACTTGGACAGTAGCTTGATCGAGCAATATTATCTTTGACGGACCCTCGAAGGTATGGTACTCCGTCTCCACTTCCCAGAATTGTGGATTTACGTGTGCTACTAGCATGGTTTCCCCCATGTCTATAATAAAATTCGCCTCTCTCGCCATTCGGCAAATTGTTACTGTCACACCTTTCTGATCCTACCGTCTCAATGTCCCGACTTGCGTTTTCTTGCCTCTCTTCTTCTAAAGCGACAAGGGTTGCAAAGGGATTGGATGTTGATATAGAGGGAGTACTGGAGTTTTTTGGTAGTGGGGGACGGCCCTTACCCTTCTCTTTGGTAATTGTTTCCTTCTTTTCCTTTTCCTTTCTTGACTTTAGTAAGTTACCCTTTCCTTTGGTAGGCTTTCACGCCCCTGTATCCTCTCCTATTTGGAATAGTTTGAAGTAGAAGCGTGAATCTCCACCTTTTTCCGCTGCAAAATAGTGACGTGTTTTCCGTCAAGCTTCTTGGCTAAGTTTGGGGTGGTGAGTCTCGGTCCCCCCTCTTCACTGGGGCGCGTCGGCGACTCACTTGCATCCACTCCTCGAACTCATTACAGCTCGTTTTCTCAATGAACGAGGTCCTCAGGTTTTCATGTACCATCAACTAGAGGTTGTTTTCGACGGGATTTTCCTCGCTCTCGGCACTGTTCCTGCCCGTGCATGAATTTGTATTGTGTCCTGCATGGCCACAGTGATGACACAACATTGGCAAATTCTCATAAACGATTTGGTATGCCTTGCCCCATATACGCACTCCCCTCCCTAAAGGTTTGTTTGTCGGGACTTGAATACACACCCTCGCAAATTTTCCCCGCGCCGCAGTAAAGGTGTTACCGTCGATTTTGATCGGTTCTCCCACGCTGCTTGCTATAGTCGTGATTGGTACTTCCTCAAAGAATTCCAACGGGAGCTTAAGGATCATAATCCATGTTATCACGCAGTCGAGTGAGTCCTTCTCCGCATCAAAATTGGGTGTCCACGTACGAAGTTGGAGGAAGCTCCCCGCTATTTGCCATGGTCCTTGCGTAAGGATATGCTCCCTTTGGTATGATGTAATGCCTCGTAAACAATAACTCCCGTTCGTGAGGTCCACCATATCACAATCGCCGTTTAATTTCCAAATGACGCTTAACTTGTTAACCAGGCTCGGGTAATACCATGAGGTGCCTAGAACCTTAATCAAAATTGTGTTTCTCCACTGATCGCACATGGATTCATAGAGGTCTTCCGCAAACTCCACGGTTTTCATGCGGGTGCCATCCGTCAACTCTAAGATCCTGACCTTGTCCCGGAACATGTTCATTTTGCCTTCATCTACGTAAACATCCTTAGGTCGCACTTTACTAGCATAGGATTGTTTTCCAGTTTTGGTTAAATCTATATTATCAGCCATCGGGGTGGATTTTCCAGTTCCTGATGTGAATTCGTACGCTTGTCGCGGTCTCTTTTGAGCGCCCGTATTCGTCGATTGCTCAAGTCCTAACCTGTCCGATTCGTTATACTCGCTGTCCAGGTTAGTGTAGGGCCATCGGAGATGGGGGTCTCCGACGCCATTGGATCGTGGCCGTGCCGGAAGTTTGTTGTCGCCACGGTAAATTAGGTTTTTCTCAAAAACGTGTTTATTTCATTAGTCACCAGTTCGCACTCATCCTAATTCTGTTGCTATTGCAATTACCAAATGTTAATTACTCTTATTATTCGATTTGAAAGAAAATATTAATGCCTCTGAAAAACTTGTGCTACTTGATCTAAGTATATTCTTCCTTTTTATTTTAGATCTTTAATCTTGATTTATTACATCATACATTAAAAGAACATATTAATTCCCGTGAAAAACGTGTGCTACGTATGTGGGTCTAAATATATTCTTTCTTTTTCATTTAGAATCTATAATCTTGATTACCACAATATCATAACTCAAATATGAATTAATTCGACGTTATATTCTACGGATATTTTTCATAACAAGCAAACATCGTTAAAGTTTCACATTTCCTCTCACCCAGGGTTAATTATTACGCGGCAAATATATTATTTACGCTTGAAACTATTTTTATTTATTCTTTTATAAATGAAAAAATTGTTCTTATTAATTAAATATTTAGATAAGCATAAATATTTCTTAGATTTCTAATAACATTGGTTTATTTAACCACTTTGTCATAATTGATTAACAACTTTTATATATATTCTTAGTTAAACAATAAAAAGTAAACTGATCAAAATAATTCATGTAAGATCGATTATGGAAATACAAGAACTTGCATTATATGAATGTACATCAACTTGCAAATTAAAATATATTAATAACTAATGGGTTCTATAAATTCAACATGATACACTACAAGATTTGGGGGGTTTTCGCGACCCCCGCCTGGTGACCGCCGGGCGGTCCCCAGCTTTTTGGTGACCGCCCAGAGCAACGGGGACCGCTGGGCAGTCGCCATCCTAAACGGGGACCGCTGGGAGGTCACCAGCCCAAAAGGGGGACCGCTTGGCGGTCCCCATCCCAAACGGGGACCGCTGGGCGGTCACCAGCCCAGAATGGGGACCGCTGGGCGGTCACCAGCCCAAAAGGGGGACCGCTGGGCGGTCCCCAACCCAAAACGGGTTTTAGGGACCGCCGGACGGTCCCTAATAATATTCATACTTTTTTTTTTATGAAACAATTAAGGTGCCACGTTGTTTGTTTAGTTGATAAATATCATAATTATAGTTCAAAGAACAAAATTAGAAAGTTTCTACAAATTGAAACAACATACGATGATTAAGTGTACGTATAACGTAGAATAGGTTCAACGTTAAAATTTTTCTCAATCTCATTCAATCTACAATTAAATAACTAAATTAGTGGTTTTAAGATCGTTTGTTACTTCAATTGACATGTTATAATGAATTTTGTTGCTAAACATCAAAAACACATGGATATCGTTTCATAAAATCGAAAAAAAAATATGAATATTATTAGGGACCGCCTGGCGGTCCCTAAAACCACTTTTGGGGACCGCTGGGCGGTCACCAATTGTCTTTAGGGACCGCCCGACGGTCCCTAAAGGTGGCTTTGGGGACCGCCCAACGGTCCCTAATAATATTCATACTTTTTTTTTTGATTTTATGGAACAATTAAGGTGCCGCGTTGTTTGTTTAGTTTGATAAATATCCTAATAATAGTTAAAAGAACAAAATTACAAAGTTTCATACAAATTGAAACAACATACGATGATTAATTGTACGTATAACATAGAATAGTTTTAACGTTAAAAACTTTCTCAATCTCATTCAATCTACAATTAAATAACTAAATTAGTGGTTTTATGATCGTTTGTTACTTCAATTGACATGTTATAATGAATTTTGTTGTTAAATATCAAAAACACATTGAAATCGTTTCAAAAAATCGAAAAACAAGAGTATGAATATTATTAGGGACCGCCTGGCGGTCCCTAATACCACCTTTGGGGACCGCTGGGCGGTCACCAATTATCTTTAGGGACCGCCCGGCGGTCCCTAAAGGTGGCTTTGGGGACCGCCCGACGGTCCCTAATAATATTCATACTTTTTTTTTTTGATTTTATGGAACAATTAAGGTGCCGCGTTATTTGTTTAGTTGATAAATATCCTAATAATAGTTAAAAGAACAAAATTACAAAGTTTCATACAAATTGAAACAACATACGATGATTAATTGTACGTATAACATAGAATAGTTTTAACGTTAAAAACTTTCTCAATCTCATTCAATCTACAATTAAATAATTAAATTAGTGGTTTTATGATCGTTTGTTACTTCAATTGACATGTTATAATGAATTTTGTTGTTAAATATCAAAAACACATGGAAATCGTTTCATAAAATCGAAAAAAAGAGTATGACTATTATTAGGGACCGCCGAGCGGTCCCTAAATATTTAAAAAATAGGCGGGATTGGGGGGGAAATTTGAAATTTCCAAAAATTCAAGATTTTCACCTTAATTCTATATATACCACCACTATTCTTTCCAATTTTTCAACACTCTTCAAAAACACCTAACTCTAAAATTTCTCTTCTCATTTTTCTCTTCCTAAATCCCAAAAATAAAAATCATCCAAAACACAACATTTCTTCCTTTCTTCTCAACCTTTCTTTTTCTTCAAATCCAAAAACACATCCTTTCTTCTCTTTTCTTTTAACAAATGTCAAGAAAACACCAACAATATGTTCTTCATTTATTTTTCTTCATTTCTTTTTCATTGTTTTTGGTTTATTTTAATAACTATCATTTGTTTTTACTTTTATTTCATTATTTTCTTTGTTTTATTTTGTTAACTTTCATTTCATTTTACCTTTTTATCATTATTTTGTTTGTTTTTGTTCTTGTAAATGTTTGTTGCACATATTTACACGCAATTTATACAAAAAACCCAATAATATTCCGGTAAATTTCTGGAATATTATTGGGTTTTTTGTTTTATTCTGCCGCAGACTTTTAGGGACCGCCCAGCGGTCCCCAATAATATTCATAGCCCTGGTGACCGCCCAGCGGTCCCTAAAAGTCTGAATATTATTGGGGACTGCTGGGCGGTCCCTAAATGTCTGAATATTATTGGGGACCGCTGGGCGGTCCCTAAAAGTCTGAATATTATTGGGGACCGCTCGGCGGTCCCCATATGTAATTAGGGACCGCCCGACGGTCCCCATAAGTCATTAGGGACCGCCCGACGGTCCCTAAATTTGCGGTCGCGAAAAATGGTCCCCGCGACCGCCAAGCGGTCGCCAAAGGGTAGGGGACCAAGGGCAACCGCGACCGCCTTTTGGTGACCGCTGGGCGGTCCCTAAAGGTCTTTAGGGACCGCCCGGAGGTCTTTAGGGACCGCCCGGGCGGTCCCTAAAGACCCCCAAATCTTGTAGTGATAATTTATGAAGTAACTACTTTTTTATAGGGAAAATTCCATCCACCTCCCCTGAGGTATGCCTCTCTCTATCCATCTTCCCTCTAGTTCTAGTTTTCCCATTCAGCTCACCTCTCTCACTTTGATTTATAGTCAACAATTAATTCCAAGGGCAGTCTTGTCTTTATATATTAAATATTATTTATTATGCCAACAATTCACATAAAACTTTATTAAAATCAAAGAATACTATTATCTACCTTTAAAAACTCTATTAAAAATAACTATATAAACTAAGTTTTTTATTTAATTAGTTATAACATAAGTTACACTCTTTCAACACTAGTAGATATATCTCGTTCTTTTAATTTAGTATTAGATTTTCAGATAATATTTTGCTTATTTTCTAGCAATCACGTACACAATGTCGACACCAAATTTGCATACTATGGTAGAATCAAATTTTAAATATGGACAAGCATATGTTTTTTTGGTAAATAATGATTGATATTCTTTGAATGCACAATAAATATATCCTTATATATCAACCGTAGTTGAATATATTAAATTATATATTTGTATATTAATATAGGATGTACTCATGACATAACTTCATCGAGTTATTCAAATATAAAAAGAACATCATCGAGTTTGACAAATATTTCTTTTTTCTAAGAAATTTAAGCACGAGAGCAAAAATATGATATTAATTGTACGTGACTTATTTTTTACGATCTAAAAAAAACTTATTCTTTACTTAGTATTGGACTTCCTTGCTAAGAGAATGGAAAGCTACGTGTATCAATAAAATTGGTAAACATACTTTTTTTTTTGAAACTGTAAAGTAGAGAGTTTTTTGTCTAGATTTGATATTTGCAGACAATCTAAGAATCAATAATTTCTATTGTACTTTTGTTTTCAAAGAATACATAAAAATAAAAACACACCTCGTAAAAATTATCATGAATTCTTAATAGTGGAATAAGCATTGATTTCGGTAAATTATATCTCCAAAACATTATACTATTATCATGTATTCATAGAAAGACAAGCTACAATTTTTTAATTTTAACTTTAAATAAAAAGATTAAGTGTGTAATTCATAAACATGGTACTTAATAAGTTTATTTTGTTTGATAAATTTTGAATTCATTGTTTCAAAATAAATCATATGTAATAAACAAATGGGCAAATTCCCATCCATTGTGTGCATTGTTGGCATAATAATTAATATTTAATAATAAAAACAAGACTACCCTTGAAATTAATTGTTGACTAGAAGTCAAAGTGAGTGAGGGGAGGTAGACGAGAAAACTAAAACTAGAGGGAAGGTGGATAGAGAGAGGCAATACTTCAGGGGAGGTGGATGGAATTTGCCCTTTTTTTTATATAGTCCGATACATGTACATAATTGAATGAAATATCATTCATTAAAAAAGGAATGAAAAATAATATTTCAGATTTTAGTTCATGCCAAAAAAATGACATCAGTTTTCTATAAATTTATCAAATGCATGTTTAATTAATAATTACTCATAAATATTTCTCTAAATGGCTAAGCAAATAAAACTATACCATGCTTATGGTTTGAAAGAACCTACAACGAATTCGAGTAATTTAACTTTATTTCAAAAACATACAATATATTGACTCAGTTGTAGGCGAATTGTCGATCTACTACGGCATGGATTTACAAACTATAAAAGGATTTGAAACTATATTAGAAAAAGAAAAGGAAACACCTAAATGTTACATGACACGTGATAAAACAAATGTTACACGACTAGACAGAAAGAGAATATATGGAGACATCCAAACAGAGGAGATATCCACTTAAATTGAGTTACACCACTACAAGATTTTCGGGTCATTCCTGACCGCAAACACTACAAGATTTTAGCTGTTTTCCCAACCAAAAACTCCCGACCGAAAGGGAGCATTCCCGACCGATATTCGGCCGGGACAACTTTTCCCGACCGATATTCGGTCGGGAAATTTTTAAAAACCATTCCAGACTGAATTTCGATCGGGGAAAGTATTCCCGACCGCAATGCGGTCGGGAATAGTCTGGGTGGAAAATTTCCCGCCCAGACTGTTGCCCTAATCTCGGCCCAGCTGGGCCAAGACTTTCCGCTTGAATTTCGGTCGGGAATAGGGTTATTCCCGACCGAAATTCGGTCGGGAAAGAGGGAGGTATTTCTATAAATACCTCCCTCCTCCTCTTTCATTTTCACTCTCAAATTCTCTCTCCCCAAAAGCTTTTGCCGACCACCTAGCCCCTATTCGCGACCGAAAATCCGTCGCCACTTTCGGTCTTGTAAGTTTTTTCGCTTTTTCTTGTTTATTATGTTATATTTAATGTTTTATGTTACATTTAAAGTTTTAATATTAATTTTTTATGTTTAATTGTTAGATATTGTAGAAATTGTTAGGATTTAATTAGGAAATGCCTTTATGAATTGTTAGGCTTTGGGAAAATGTTAAATTTTTATGCCTTTAGGAATTGTTAGGCTTTAGGAAATGTTATAGTTTTTTTATTTTAGTAATTATTTATGTCTTTAGGAATTGTTAGGCTTTAGGAAATGTTATAGTTTAGTAATTATTTATGACTTTAGGGAAACTATATATGATTTTCATATGTGTTAATTTATTTATTAGGACGTTAATTATGGAGGTATTTATGTTATATTTAATGTTTTAATATTAATTGTTAGATATTGTAGAAATTGTTAGGATTTAATTAGGAAATGACTTTAGGAATTGTTAGGCTTTGGGAAATGTTAGATGTTTATGCCTTTAGGAATTGTTAGGCTTTAGGAAATGTTATAGTTTAGTAATTATTTATGACTTTAGGAAAACTATATATGATTTTTATATGTGTTAATTTATTTATTAGGACGTTAATTATGGATGTATTTATGTTATATTTAATGTTTTAATATTAATTATTTATGTTATATTTAATATTTTAATATTAATTGTTAGATATTGTAGAAATTGTTAGGATTTAATTAGAAAATGCCTTTAGGAATTGTTAGGCTTTGAGAAATGTTAGATGTTTATGCCTTTAGGAATTGTTAGGCTTTAGGAAATGTTATACCTTTATTATTTTAGTAATTATTTATGCCTTTAGGAATTGTTAGGCTTTAGGAAATGTTATAGTTTAGTAATTATTTATGACTTTAGGAAAAAACTATATAACTTAGTATTGATTAAATTTAGGTCATGTCTATAATTAGAAAAATTCTAACTTAGATGCTTTTACTTAGTCCGTATCACTCCTCTTCGACGACATGTCATTCCGTGATAGCGATCGTGGCCAGCCCTCGAAGAGAGGGCGTAGTGGTCCATCGAGCACTCCATCGAGTACTCCACCTACTGGTCCACCGAGGATAGGTCCTCGTCTACGGATCATTCATTCTGGCGGTGCACCACCCGATCCTGTCGATGCACCTGATACTGATCTTGGCGAGTCCCCTGCTTCTTCACATCCACATAGGCGTATCAGACCGAGCGACGGTACTCCACCAGATCTTATAGTACCATTTCGACTAGATCATGATCACGTAGCATCGATGCCATCGTCATTATCTAGGCCATCGTTATTATCGAGGCCACCGTCATCATCGAGGCCTACGACACTTAGGCCACACTCTATTGAGTCTACACCGGCGGGTCCTAGTACTTCTTCCCCTGCAGACGATGCCGGTGCATGACCATCTTCAGCGACGCAGCAGAGATCGGGCCGAGGCATATCGAGAGGGCCGCAGGTTCCGGCTGATCTTAGAGCCCGTCGTAGGGTTGAGCTGGATGAGCACGACGTATTTATGGATGGGAGCAAGATAGCGTCGGCGATTACCTCGATCATTAGGGGGTTTATGAAGACGTGCATTCCTTCATACACTGAGGTCGATCGAGAAGTCCAAGGACAAATGTGGGCTAAGTTTAAGGTGAGATTTTGAAAGTTTACTAAATATACATACATAGTAAGATTTTTATTTAACGAAACCTTAATTAAAAACCTTATTTAATTGTAGAGCATATACTACATTGATCCGGCTGACATACTCAGGGCACATTCCGTATACGAGACGAAGGCTAAGAAGTGTTACAAGGAAATCATGTACAATGCAAAGAAGAACTATTACGACAAGCTCGATGATCCGAAGTGGGCGACGCGTCCGAAGAACAGTTGGATGAGCGACAAGTTAGAGAGGATGTTCGTGATGCATTGTGAGTCGGCTGAGCATGCGAAGAAATCAAAGTCAGGCAAGAAGAACATGCGAGAAGAAGAGGCACCAGACCCTGATCATCCTGCACGAGCTACTCATGCTAGTGGGTCCCGGAGCTACACGGAGATTCGACGTAGGATGGTATGTCTTATTAAATTGAGTTTCTATACGAATAATATTATTGTCTTAAATTTAAATAGCTAAAATAACAAATGTATATCAATATGCAGGCTGCTTCCAGACCTTCAGGGGCCCATGAGCCTCGGCACGATGAGGCATATCGTTATCAGCACACACATGTGCCCAATGGTCTGCCAGAGGGAGCTCCATGTCGCCGCGTTTGGGTTCACCCCAAGTACAGGGCTATCTACGTAAGTATTTAACTTGTAAAGCATTCTTTGATTACTGTATTAACATATGTCTTCCTTAATTATGTACTAACAATTATGACAAAATGAACAGGAGGACTACATGGGCCGTATGATCGAGAGGTACGAGGCGGATCGTTCTGCGTGGCCACCACTAGATCAGGAGCTGTGGAGTCTAACGATAGGAGGATTGAAGAAGGGGAAGGCTGCGAGTCTCCCTACAGATGCACGCCACGATCCGTGCTATCTAGTGTCTCGTTCCTGTTGAGTTTTTTATATTTAGTCTGAAAAGATACATCCAAATATTGAGAACACATATTGGACAACTCAGCAAGTAGGTATTGATTGGCTATGGATCCCTCCACCCTCGCCTTGTTCAGTACTGAACCCTTCATGTCGAACATCTGCCTAGTTCATAAAAACGAAAGATTAGGCAAAGAATCGATATTTGTAAAAGATAATTGTTATTAAAAATATGAAACCGTACCTCTCGAATGGATACATCCATCTATAATGAACTGGACCACCAACTCTAGCCTCGTACGGAAGGTGTATGGCTAAATGCTCCATAGAGTCGAAAAATGAAGGAGGAAATATCATTTTCATCTTGCACATGGTAACAATAAAAGATTCCTCCAATCGCTCCATATCCTCAGCCGACACCTCTGAAGCGCAAATCGCCTTGAAAAAAGGCTAATCTCTACTAAGGTCCCCCAAATCTCGGGTTCCAAGAAGTCGCGAAATGCAATCGGGATCAATCTCTGTATGAAAACGTGACAAGCATGACTCTTCATTCCATACAATTTTCCTTGTTGTTTTTGCACACATCGTCCCAAGTCCGAGGCATATCCATCAGGAAACTTCAGTTCGGTCAGCCAATCAAGCACCATGTTCTTTTGATCCCTCATAAGACAATATTTTGCCTTTGGCTTTATATACTCACTTCCTCTGCCACTGGGTTTCAAGAACAATTCTTTATGGTTGGTTAGTAGCTTAAGATCGTGCCTCGACTTAATGTTGTCTTTCGACTTAGCATCGTCCAACACCGTGTTGATGATGTTCTCAAAAAAGTTCTTCTCACAATGCATGACATATAGATTGTGGCGAATCAAGTTTGTGGACCAATAAGGTAGTTCCCAAAAGATGCTTCGACGACACCAGTTATAAGTTGTGTTAAATCCCGGAAGCTTTGTGGAGTTTTCCCCAAATCTAACCAATCGTAGCCTATCCACAATTGCCCTCATCTCCGCTCATGTCTTCCTTCGAATGGGCGCTTCAAGTACCTCCCTACCCTTGTAGAAATCCTTCTTGTTGTACCTACATTTATGACCCTCTGGTAGAAACCAACGATGACAATCGAACCACGAGGCTTTTCAACCATGCTTAAGTGTAAAAGAATCTGTCTCACCCATGAAATAAGAACACGCCAGCTTACCGTGCGTGCTCCACTGGGACAACATTCCCTCGCCTGCAGCTGGGTGAATCATTGTATCAGTTGACTCTCGACACTTCAAATGCCAAGTCATATGTCTCGAAGTGCTTACAATATAAAACAACCTCTGTAATCGAGGGCCTAGGGGGAAGTACATTTCTTCCTTGAGACCTTGGACTTTCTACCAGCCTCGTACCTATCAGTCTTGCATATCGAACACGATGTGAGATCCTTGTTGGCATTATCGCCGTAGTACAAGAAACAAAAATTCCTCGTACCTATCAGTCTTGCTAATTGTCCACATTAGGGTCGCTCGCATTTAGAAGTTTTCCTTTCGTGAGCTGTCATATGTCCACAAACCATTACTCCACAAACCATTCAACTCATCAATCAACGGTCTCAACAAAAGATCCAAGTTCTTTCAAGGACTCTTTGGACTGGGTATAATAAGGCTCAGAAAAATGAACTCCGGTTGCATGCATAAATCCGGCGGAAGGTTATAAGGGGTAACAAACACGGGCCAACAAGAGTAGTTCTTCCCAGATTGCCCAAACGGTGTGAACCCATCAGTACATAGGCCGAGTTGGATATTTCTAGGCTCTGCTGTGAAGCCCGGATACGTACGATCAAAATCTCTCCACGCCTCGCCTGCAGCTGGGTGAATCATTGTATCAGTTGACTCTCGACACTTCAAATGCCAAGTCATATGTCTCGAAGTGCTTACAATATAAAACAACCTCTGTAATCGAGGGCCTAGGGGGAAGTACATTTCTTCCTTGAGACCTTGGACTTTCTACCAGCCTCGTACCTATCAGTCTTGCATATCGGACACGATGTGAGATCCTTGTTGGCATTATCGCCGTAGTACAAGAAACAAAAATTCCAACATACGTCGATCTTTTCGTACCCTAAACCCAAACCCGCTAGCATCTTATTCATGCCTGGAACCGTATTCGGTAGCATTTCCTCAATCTCTGGGTCCATAATATCTTGAGACAAACTTAAGAACTTTTCGCAAGCGACATTAGCTACTTTGTGCATCGTCTTGGTAGTTAAGAACTCGGCAAACCACTGGAGCACATTCTTTGACTTCTTACTGTTTATTTTTATGTCTCCCATCTACATCAATTTGTAGAACTCCTTTGCCTCGGGACTTGGATCTTCGTTGCGCACCTCTCCCTCAACAAATCGACCCCCATATGCATCCACAACCAATTCTCTAAATAAAGTATCGGCATGAACCGGACTATCAACGTGAATACTAGCGGACGGTGATTCAGGTACATATGATGTAGACGCCTCGCTCGCCTTCTCTTCATGCAACACCCATATCCAATATTGATACAAAAATCCCCACTTATGAAGATGATGACGTACTACGTTTCGATCAAAAAACTTTAAATTGATGCATCTCTGGCACATGCACCTAATACGATTTCTTAGATCTACGTAATCTCTATGTTGTGATGCATATTGTATGAATTCACGAACCCCAACCACGTAATGTTGATTCAAATAACCAGTGTTACTATCTATTCTATCGTACATTCAAGATCTATCGGGACGATAATCCATTTCTAATCTAAGAAAATTAAAAAGAAATTTTTACAATTAATTTCACCAATCAATATATTTATCATTTATATAAAAAATTTAAAACACGAGTACATAGAAGCCAAGGCAATTAATACTTACTTGTTGTAGCGTAGAAAATACTTAGATCAAGTATTCTTTGCAAACACACGCCCCTCGTTGCATTTACCGCAATATCTAAAACAAAGAAACATTTAAAAAAAGTTAATAAAAACGATCTTAATTGAGAAAAACTAACAAAAAATAGTTATAACAAGAGGAAATTGTAGATACCTTAGCAAGTGATGAATGTTGGAATGATTTCTCAAGGGGAATAGGGAGGGGTATTTATAGGGGGACTGACAGTTATTCCCGACCGAATTTTGGTCGGGAATAACAACGGTCAGCGTTATTCCCGACAGAAATTCGGTCGGTAATAACCCTGACCGTTGTTATTCCCGATCGATATTCGGTCGGGAATAACGTTGACCGTTCGGTCGGGAATAACTGTTACCGTTGTTATTCCCGACCGAATTTCGGTCGGGAATATTAGGGTTTAGAGTTTAGGATTTAGGGTTTAGAGTTTAGGGTTATTGGCGACCGATTTTCGGTAGAGAATAATATTCATATTCTTAATTTCACAATTTCGCTCTCCATTTTAGATAAATCGTTGATTTAATGATCAAGTACATCAATATTAGTTACATATTACTAAAAATCTCAAAAAACAATTAAATTTAGTTGAACGTTGATGAATCGTTTGAAGCGTCGATTCATATTGTCACTTATAAATATATTGTTATATGTAGCTGGTAATAATGCAACTATTTACGATTATGTTAAACATATGTTAGTATATATATATATATATATATATATATACACATCACAATTAGCCTCTCTATACTAACGTTTGTAACAAATGTTAATCGCCAATTGTAAATACTCCTCTATACTACGTATGACTAATATATGAAAACTCCAAACTAACTTAACTTATATTCCGTTAATCTATACAAATTTCATAATTAAAAGTACATTAAACTAACTAACTATTAGTGCAATTCATGTATTTAGTGAGATTCTATAGTTATACTTAACAAACACATCAAGTGTTTCCAAAAGATCGAAAAAAATAAAATTTACTATTTTTCCAACCGATTTGCGGTCGGAAAAAAATATTCAACGGCATTCCTAACCGATTTTTGGTCGGAAATGACCCTTATTCCCGACCGAAAATCGGTTGGGAATAATATTCAAACTTATTCCCGACCGATTTTTGGTCGGGAATAATGTTCAAGGTTATTCTCGACCGAGATTCGGTCGGGAATAATATTTAAACTTAGTCCCGACCGAAATGCAGTCGGGATTGGACAAATTTCTAGGCAGGAATGTATTGTCGACCGAAATTCGGTCGACAATTTCTGAAAATTTGGCGGGTTGGCAAAATTTTGAAATTTCACGACCAATTTCCGGTCGAAAATACTCGAAAAAATTGGCGGGACTCGGTTAAAAATTCAAATTTCCCGAAAATTTAAATTTTTTTAACTTTTTCTATAAATACACTTCATTATTCTCCTCATTTTTTCATCTCCAAACAATTTTTTCATCTGCAAACAATTTTGCATCTTCAAACACTTTTCAAACACTTTTTTCATCTTCAAACACATTTTTCTTTCAACCTCAAAATTAAAATTTTCACTTCTTTCTTTAACTTTTAAATAATCAAACACTTATTTAATTTTCTTATGTTTGAGATTGAGCAATAAATCAAAAATTTAATTGCTCATCTAAAACACAAAAAAACTAAATAATGTTTTAAAATATTTTAAAATAGTAAAAAAATAATATTCCGGTAATTATTACCGAAATATTATTTTTTTATTCTGAGAGTTTTATTCCCGACCAAAAATCGGTCGGGAATAATATAAATATTATCCCCGACCGAAGTGCGGTCGGTAATGGTATGAATATTATTCTTGACCAATTTTCGGTCGGGAATAATAGGGAAATAAATCCTGACCGAATTGCGGTCGGGATTTCGCAAATATTACCGACCGGAATTCGGTCGGGAATACCGAAAAAAATAGCCGACCGATATTCGGTTAAGAAATAAATTGAGGCATTTCCGACCGAAAATCGGTCGGGAACTTTTTAAAAAACTTCCCGACCGAAAAGCGGTCGGGATATATTTTTCCGACCGTTGACCGGTCGGGACTTTTCCCGACCAGTATTTGGTCGGGAATTTCCCGACCGACATTCGGTCGGGATGTTCGGTCGGGAAAAGCCCGTGCCGACCGAACTACGGTCGAAAAACTTTTTCCGACCGAAGCAATGCCGATCGGCCCGTCCCGACCGAAAATCAGTTGGGAATAGACAATTCCCGACCGAAAAGTGTCATTCCCGACCGGCATTGCGGTCGAGAATGACCCGAAATCTTTTTAGTGAAAGTCGGTCGGGAATGACCCTATTTCGGTCGGGAATGACCCTTTCTCGACCGAGTTTCGGTCGGGGTGGGCCGGTCAGTATTGCTTCGGTCAGAAATATTTTTCTGACCGAACTTCGGTCGGCCCGGGTTTTTCCCGACCGGTCCATCCCGACCGAAAATCAGTCGGGAGTTTCCCGACCGCAAGCCGATCGAAAACCTCGGTCGGGAATAAGATTTATATTATTCCCGACTGAAAGTCGGTCGGGAGTAATATTTAAAATATTTCCGACCAAACTTCGGTCGAGAATAAAACTTGTCAGAATAAAAAAATAATAATATTTCGGTAATAATTACCAGAATATTATTATTTTTAATCTTTTGAAACATTTTCGATTTATTACCCAATCTAAAAAATTCTTTAGCTTTTTTGTGTTTTAGATGGGCAATTAAATTTTGGATTTATTGTCTAATCTAAAACACAAAAAAGTTAAATAAGTGTTTATTTAGAAGTGAAAAAAATGCTTGTTAAAAGTTGAAGGAAGAAGAGGAAAAATTTGTTTTGTAGAAAAAAATGTTTGAAGATGAAAGAATAAAATGTGTTTGTAGAAAAAAAGTCTTGAAATGAAGAGAGAGTTGAAGAAAAAAATGTAAAGTAGATGAAAAAATGAGGAGAATAATGAAGTGTATTTTATAGAAAAAAGTTGAAAAAATTTGAATTTTCGGAAAATTTGAATTTCCCCCCAAGTCCCACCAATTTTTTCGAGTATACCCGACCGAGTTTCGGTTGGGAAAAGTTTGAAATTTGAAAATTTGGCAATTTTCAACATTTCCAGATCGAATTTCGGTCGGCAATTTATTTCTGCCCAGAAACGCCCAAAATGCCGACCGAAATTAGGTCGGGAATACTTATTCCCGACCGCATATCGGTCGGGAATACTAATGAACATTAATCCTGATCGATTTTCGGTTGGGAATGAGTTTGAATATTTTTCCCGACCGAATTTCGGTCGGGAAAAAGGGTAAATTTTATATTTTTTTCGATCTTCTAGAAAATCTTGATGTGTTTGTTAAGTATAACTATAGAATCTCACTAAATACATGAATTGCACTAACATTTAGTAGTTTAATGTTCTTTTAATTATGAAATTAGTATAGATTAACATATAAGTTAAGTTAGTTTGAAGTTTTACATATATATTAATCATACGTAGTATAGAGTATTCCCAAATGGCGATTAACATTTGTTACAAACGTTAGTATAGAGGGGCTAATTGTGATATATATTAACATATGTTTAACATAATAGTAAGTAGTTACGTTATTAGCTACTACATATACCAATTTATTTATAAGTGACAATATGAAGCGACGCTTCAAACGATTCATCAACGTGCAACTAAATATAATTTGTTCTTGATTTTTTCAGTAATATATAACTAATATTGATGTACTTGATCATTAAATCAATGATTTATCTTAAATTGAGAGCGAAATTGTGAAATTAAGAATATGAATATTATTCCCTACTGAAGATCGGTCGCCAATACCCCTAAACCCTAAACCCTAATATTGCCGACCGAATTTCGGTCGGGAAAAGTATTCCCGACCGTAATTCGGCCGGGGATGTTATTTTAAACTTTCCCAACCGAATATCGGTCGGGAAAAGTTTTGCCGACCGAATGTCGGTCGGGAATGCTCCCGACCGAAATCTGGTCGGAATTTTCCGGTCGGGAAAACCCCCGAATTCTTGTAGTGCACGTCTCCAAGTCTGGAGGCTGCACAGAAAAGTGCACAACAAACTGGAATAGAAAATCTGAACCGGTAAAGCACCTACTATTTATAATATGTCTAATTCATATTAAAGAAAAGTTATATACAGTACTTTAATGGAGAAATGGTTAATGAGAAGTTGATTTGTTTTCAACGAATTTAGCTAGGGGTGTGCACAAATATTGAAATCGACTAAACTGGCCAATAACTGATTCGATGGTTAGATTTTTTAACGGAACTGAATGATTGGTGCGGTGTATGGTTTGGTAGTCAAAACTGAAGTCATATATAGTTTGCTTTTAGTTTATACCCTCGGTTGACCCAACCAAACTGAGATTACATTTTTTGAAGTCTAATTATTTAATAGTATAATAGCCTAATACTCTAAACTATTAAGTTTGTATTTAATATGAATAAAATTAAGTAAGTAGATGAGTCATAAAATATTTAGTTAAATTAAAAACAGTTGTGATTTATAAATTATAAGAAAAATATATTATATTGACGTTGTATTGCTCAAAAACATCAATAACGAGCTTTTATGCATGCATGGATATATATTTTGTATGATTTTAGAATAACATTAGTAGTACAACAACCTTTGCAATCTTTACATGATTAATAATTTGTGGTTGATGTACAATCTATATATTACTAAGTTATTTTATTAATTAGTACAAGTTATTGTTTTTATACATTGTGTATCAATTTACTTTCCAAGTCAAAGATTGATTGTTTGATGGATAAATGAGAGGGTCACAATTAATTAAATCGTTTATATCAACGTAGGGTAAGGAGGAGGTAAGGCCAGCGCATGAGGCATTCCAATCATTATAAGATCATGATTCTACAATAGGGGTGCAAACTCATCAAGCCCATCAAAATTGTCTCCGTCATTAACACAATTTTATCTATGCTACACTGACAGTGTAATGCACTGTCTCTCACAAAGTGGTGGGCCCTACACATGTGGGGCCCATATCCCCTGTGAGTGCACTGTGCACTACACGCGGTGTAGCATAGATATAATCCATTAACACCATCAACAGGTTGAAGATTGGGTCCCATTCCAATATTCAACTGCCAGGGTGTCAAATGTGCCTCTCAAATAGCCTAATGCGTCATCATGGCCTTTTTCGAATCCCAAACGCCTCTATGCAAACTGAGCGCTTGAAATTTGCGACATTGCACATGCTTCTCAACAATGGTCAATCTCTGTGCATCGGTGGGAGGCTATACTTAACAAAAATTGATACGTAATCTACAATGCAACAAAACAAAGAGGACACGACTCTTGGCATATTCGTTTTTTTGTTGTTGACACTGCAGGAATAACATTACGCCTCTTACACTTTGGCATTCTCTTTCTCTGCCGCCAGCTGTCTCTCCAGCTCCTTCACATTGGCCTCCAAATCTTATTGCTCATTCCTCAGCTTGATGACTTCGTCTTTGTACTTTTCCTCAACGTTCTTAGCAGCCTTGGTAGCCTCTGAATCTTCATCGGATTTCTACAGCGCATCCTTGGCTCATTCCAAGACCTTATCCCTCTTCTTATGGGCAGCTACGATCGCCCAGGATTGCTATCACAAAATTGAGCCCTTATGCGTGCAATCTCTTCTTCCAATTATTCGCCAACATCATCCTATCTATGACCCCATCAAATTGGAAAATTGAACAAAATGATTAGCTAACCGACCAATAAAACGATAAGGAAATAGTAGCACTAAAGATTGTCTCACCGCATGTCCGCATCCATCATAAAGAGTGCAAACTGTTTCAACCCTCCTCCTGCGATTCCATGCCGAGGTTTGCGCAGCCAAGGAATGGAACAGTTTACGGAGAGCATCCAGTGCCCCATCCTCTGATAGATTGAACCATACAAATTGGACGTGCGGTCCTCTGAGCTCCGAGAAGGCCCATACCACTAGAAAAAATAGAACCAATTCCTCGTTGTGCCGGCGAGGGTGCCACACGACTATGGCTACCACATGAGCTACCACCAGCTCTGGCATCAACAACAGGAATGGTCTGACGTCCATCCTCAAAACATTGGGGCCTTAACACCGCATTACGTCTCCTCCTTAATCCAACAAGCCTCATGACTTCGGTTTTATAATCTATCTCAATCACGTCATTAGGCCCAACACCCTCGAACCCTGTCATTAAATACTGAGAAGTCCATAAAGACTTAATTTGAAAGATTGATTCCTTGGTTGGAGATGCTTTTTCAACTAAAGTTTGTCCAATATATAAAAGAGATAAAAGCATCAAGCCCCCTGAACTATACACGTTTTTGTAACTTGCCCCCTAAACTAAATTAATAAGCGTTTTGCCCCCTGAACTATCCTCGTCTGTTCGATTTGCCTCCTCACCGGTTTCCGCCGAATATTCCTCAGAATATTACATTCTCGTGCGACTCACGTGAGGGTCAGAAGGGCATTTTTGGTACATATTATGGAGTGTAAAGTTCATGCATATTCCCCCTTAAACTATGCTTCTTAGTGCGAATTGCCCCTTAAACTATGTTATCGTACCCTTTGAACTATTGTGTTGCTATTTACCCCCTGAGTTAATTTTGCACCTAAATTTACCCTTTATTCCATATTTTGGAGGATATTTTTTATGTCTTTTTAGTGTGTGTTTTTGTAAGTTTGCAAACATGTTATTGAGCCAATTGCATTCATAACCATTCAGACATATTACACCAAAATCCGAAGAATTCGAACATCACAACATGAAACAGACTAGTTAAATTACATCCCGATCATTAACAAACTTGTCCTTAAAATGAAAAAAAAACTACTTGTCCTTAAACAGGTCTTCATTCCTTGAGCTTTGAAGCTATGGCTTTGTCCAGGAGGTTGGTGCTGCTCCTTATCATGTATCTTTTGGTGACAGATTGAAAATCTTTTGGTATCTTTTGTCCAGGAGATTGGTTCTTTGGAACATCATCATTTTCTTTGGTAAATTGAAAATCATCCGCAACTTTGTTATTGTGTGCAAAGATCCAGAGATGGCATGGCTTATGTTTAAAGCATTTTCATCCCCGTTAGTAGCCACACTTCTTTCAAACGGTTCTCCACCTTAACAACGATTGTCAAAAAAATCATAAAGTATTACTTCATATATACAACTAGCAGAATCCACATAACAATGATTAACACACATAAAGCGGTTGGGTTAAGATAAAACAGAATAGTCATAAGCAACAACGACAGTCCAGTTATCTATATTAATACGGAATAGCGGGCAATACAAACCGAGTACCAGAAAATACAAGAAAATAGATAGAAATACATACCTAGAGAGGAAATTGGCGAATCGAAATCCAAAACACCACCAAACAGCTGAGGATAAGAATCCACAAACTTCGCTGTCGTATCCTCTTCGACATTTCCTTCTCCTTCTCAATTCAACAAACACAACATCAGCTCATTTTGGAGCAAAACTCCAGTTAAAGTAAGCTAAAAAACAACTTCAGTATTCATAAATACAGAGGAAACGCCTGCCAAAGAAACGAAAATTACACAATATAGTCACGAAAAATAAACCATCATATGCAGAATCCTAAGGATAAACATTAACTTTACAGAACAAAGCAGAGCATCATCCAAACACCTGTGAGGAACATGATCTGATGATGGTTGCACGCGCTCCAACGAAACTAACTGTCCTCCAAAATCATCTTTGAATTTGTTCACCGCTCGAATCATCTCCGCAGCCGGTCTCTATCAGCATTGGAAAAGTTAGTGTCTAGGGTTCCAGTACCGAAAGTACAATTGTGTAATCAACAGCAATTGGAACAAATTCAACATCATTTTAAAATGCTCAAAATCAGAAATTAGTTAATAATTGCAGAGACAAATGTACCTTGTACACGCACTCGGAGAGAACCATGCAACAAATTATTTCCTGAAAATCAGACAAGGAATCGGCTTTAACGGGGAAACAGAAGTCCTGCAATTGCTTTGATTTCTGCGATTTTAAGGGGAAATTGAAGTGATTCGATAGAGAGTTTGATAAAGAACCCTAATTTGTGGAGTGACGTAGTGTGGAGTGACGTTTCGATTTACCTCCCCTGAACTTAGTCCATTTTTTAATTCGTGGGAAAATAAAAAAAATGGAACTGATGAAATTCGCACTAAGAAGCATAGTTTAAGGGTCAATTCGCACTAAAAAGTATAGTTTAAGGGGGAATATGCATGAACTTTACACTCCATAACATGTACCGAAAATGCCCTTCTGACCCTCACGTGAGTCACACGAGAATGGAATATTCCGAGGAATATTCGGCGGAAACCGGCGAGGGGGCAAATCGAACAGACGAGGATAGTTCAGGGGGCAAAACGCTTATTAATTTAGTTTATGGGGCAAGTCGCAAAAACGTGTATAGTTCAGGGGGCTTGATGCTTTTATCCCTATATAAAATTTCCTTAGTATTTGTTTTTCTCTTAGATCGAATGGAAATTTCTATCTAGTCAGCCAAGGAAATTAGAACAAAGAATTTATGCATACTTTTTCACTGTAGTGGAGAATTATTTTTCCAAATGTTAAGGTATGTTTGTATGGGATACACCAATTGGCTATGGTGTACGTGCACATCATAAACATGTGGAGTAAGAGTAACTGAGACTAAATCGTGGAATCTAATTATTTGAGGTATGAATTTATGTGGTCGGACTAACTAAGATGTAATGACTTGTTTGTGATTAATTAATTTAAGTTATGGTTTGGTCGGTTGATTACTTGAGATCTAAGCAAAGCTTCACGAATTAAGTGGGACCCTTATAGGGTAAATCAATCGATTACATGGCTAAATTAGATTCAGTACAAGTACTGAAAAAAGATATGTTCAAGTATATGTTTCACGACATTAGAGCAATATTGACTTCCTTTTTCTATCTCAAAGAGATAGATGAAATTCAAGCGACAAGCAATACTATGTCCTATCTTACAAAGGTTTCTCAAATAAGTGAGATCGAACAATTTCTTGAGTCCGTAGGTCCATAGGTCTAACTATGACATCGATACATGTACTGGTAATGATTAAGGCACGAGATATGTGAGGACTAACTGTTGTCAAAATTATACTTAGGATTGCAGAAATCTTTAAGAAGTATAAGTTTTTTCCCTTGAAAGAAAATATGTTGTTTATGAACAACAACTTCACTTTTGGAGGTGAAACTCTACTAATTGAACGTTCATTGATATATAAGAGTTTTGAGATGTTTTTCATGAATCTTGAGGTTACATTTCTTGATTGAGATTTGACTACCAAAATCCACGTATAAGTTACTAGGTTTCGTACTAAAGGCATAAAAAACCAAGTTTAACGACTATGGCCTTAGATAATCTTTCAGACTGTGGTCTATGAGATCTATCCAAAGATAATCTCAAACGAGCTTTTTCTATAAGGTATTCTCACATTAATATCAGTGAGAGATGATTATATGTGAAGTTCACTTGCAACAATCTCTGTTATGATCAAAAATTATAGACCATGCTATTCATTAGACCATGGTTGATGAGAATTATTTGGATGATGATTTCGTTATCTTTCTTTGTAAAAGTGCCATATCATTATCTTTGATCAGATATCGGTGTTTATGAAACATAAGAAGTGGTTTTATTTGCTTTAATCATGGAAGACTTCACCAGTGTCTTAAAGATTACCTGGTTCATCTAAAATAATAACTCTATCAGTAGTAATGATGTCCAATTGTGAGGAGTATGTTTTAACCATTTGGAAATGATAATTCTTCTATTCTTAGAATAAAGAGTGAAGTTGAGATTAATGTACCTCTTATGTTCAAATTCATAAAAATCATTCAATGTGTTGATGCATTGCATCTTGAACTGTATGAAATGATTTGAAATGAACTTTGAGAAAATAAACACTCATTAGTATGATATATATCTTGAGTATGCTCGCGGGTCAGACGATCTATTTGCCTCTATGAAGTTTGGAGTATGTGAATTTGATCTAACTAGACTGGGATCTACCCGTCATGTCCGAGTGGGAGATGTTGGAAATAATTAAACAGTTCGCCCCTGTGGGCCACACCTGACTCGTGATTTGAAATTCAAGAAAATAGAGGGAATAGTTTTTTTTTTCTTCATATTTTTGAATTAGAGAAACCACCCATTTTCTCTCCTCTCTCCCATATCAATTCAATATCTTTCAAAGAAAACAACATAGAAAATAGAGAGAACAACTCTTATTTTCGTGCGGAAAATAAGAGGAAACTAGAACATTCATTATTGATCAATTTCTTCACAGTTTTTACACTTGCAGCTTGGCTCTTTGATTATGGCTACACTTCTTTTCTTTTGTAATTAGAATTCGACCGTATTGAAGCATGAGGGATATGGGAATTTTTCGTAGTGGGTCGGCCCATAGGCCAAGCCCACAATTTGGCTATATCGGGGATTGTCCCTGATGTGCATATCAAAGTTGGCCTTCGATATGGTACAAGGCAGATTCTATAGATATTCCGTCCCGCATACTGAGAAGAGGATATACTTACTACCTAAACCTACTTGCTGATATCATATACGTATATTCGATATCACCTTCGACGTAACCTCGACATTAGGTTTGATGTCCTATTCGATATCAAGCCTGACCTCGTCCCTGGCATCTTATCCGACATATCTCCAATATTATTCTCGACATACCCGCTCAAACCTCCACTCCGAGTATCTAGTTTTGTAGACTAAAGTCGTCATATAAGCTCTAGTAATAGAAGACATAGTTTGTAATAGAATCATTGTACTGCACCTGTAATATCCACCTCGTTATATATATATATACACAATCTATTGTCAAATTAGTGGTGCCGTCTGTGGGAACACTAGTTCTTGAGATCAGAGGGTCAAAGGGTAATTAAAAGATGAAGAGGTCACAAAATGCAAAGGAGATAGGGAAGAAGAAGAGAAAGACGGTGGTAGGAAAAAAGAAGATAGAGGCCGAACCATCAGCTAAGTTTTCCAAAAGAGAGAGAGTAATCATACCATTTCAGAATGAGCCGAAGATGGAACCCGTTGGAGACTTCATTACTGTCAGTATCGATTCCAAGCGGCCAGAGTGCACCTTGCATATTGGAGCGGCAATGTCACCTGACATAAGGACTGCATTGGTGGAATGTTTAAGGAGGAATACTGATATATTCGCATGGTCTAACTCGAATCTGAAAGGGATAAATCCCAAAATCATTGTGCATATGCTGAACATTGACCCTCGGGCCAAACTAGTAAAACAAAAGAAGAGAAACTTCAGCAAAGAGAAAAATGAGGCAGCAGAGAAAGAAGTGGTTGAGAAGCTCAAGGCAGGCGATATCTACGAGATACGCTACTCCGAGTGGCTTAGCAACATAGTATTGGTTTTGAAATAAGAGGCTAAATTGAGAATGTGTGTGGATTATATCGATTTAAACAAGCACTGTCCACGAGACCCCAAGGATAGACTTCCTCGTGGACTCGACGGCGGGATGTGTCTTGTTCAGTTTCGTGGATGTGAAGAGCGGATTTCATCAGATTTTCATGGCAACAGAATATCTACCTAAAATGACTTTTTTTATAGATACTGATATATACTGCTACCGGTAATGCTCTTCGGTTTGAGAATTCCGGGCGCTACGTTCCAAATGTTGATCGCCAAGATGTTCTACGATTAGATTGGAAAGTCTATGGAGGTTTACGTGGACGACATGTTAATCAAAAGTCCGAGAGCTCAGGATCATGTGAAGCACTTGGAGCAATATTCTGGAATAATGAGGAACTATGGAATGAAACTCAACCAAAACAAATGCACATTTGGCGTTCCTGCGGGAAAATTCTTGGGTTATAAGGTGAATGAGAGGGCAATCGAAGCTAACCCCGACAAGATTCAGGCAGTGATGAGTTTACCCTCACCGCGATCGGTGCGTGACATACAATGTTTGGTAGGACACATAATAGCATTGGGACAATTCATTGCGACTTCAGCAGGGAAGAACCTTCCTTTCTTTAAGGTGTTGAAAAAGGCGACATATTTCCAATGGACGAATGATTGTGAAGTGGCATTCCAACAACTAATAAGGTACTTGATGGCTCCACCGTTGTTAGCAAAGTCCCACCTAGGATAAATGCTTTATTTATACCTAGCAGTCTCAACCAATGCTATCAGCACAGTTTTCGTCAAGGACGCAGGCGGCAAGCAGCTCCCCATTCACTATGTCAGCTGGGTGCTCCACGGCGCGGAAATGAACTATCTGCAAATTGAGCTATTCGCCTTGGCAATAGTAATGACGGCACGAAAGTTGAAGCTGTATTTCAATCACATTCCATAATTGTTATCAAAGATAAACCCCTTCGACAGATAATGGCAAGCAGAGACCTCCGGGCGATTGGTCAAATGGGCGATAGAGTTAAGCCAATTCGGGATAGAATATCGTCCCCGGACCGCCATCAAAGCACATGTTTTCGCGGATTTTATGGCATTAACATTAGGGAACATCGTGGACTATTCTTGCAACCACATCTTTACTATAACACATGAACCGAGACCTAGTACCTAGCATTCAGCATGGCTGTGGCATGTGGACGGATCTTCGACCGCCAATAGCGGAGGCGCAAGAATCCACCTAGTATCACCGGACCGCAGAGGGTTCGATTTCGCTATAAGCTTGAACTTCCATATAAAAAATAATAAAGTAGAGTATGAGGCACTTCTTGTAGGGGTAAGAATGGCAAAGACCCTAAGTTCAGACCACTTAGAGGTGTTTGCAGATTCCCAACTAGTGGAAAATCATTTCTCGGGATTCTTTGAAGCAAAACAGAAAACGATGGTCTTATATTTACCAAAGCTGAAGGTGCTAGTTTCTAAATTCACCACATTCAACTTGACTCAGATTCCTAGATCTGAGAAGACTAAGGTAGATGCATTATCAAATTTCGTGAGCTCTTTGGACAATTTTATCGAGAAACACATTACCTTATTTGCCACTTCGAGGCCAACAATAAGTCATACTAAACCTAGCAAAGTATGGGCTCATGTAGAATTAATTTTTCATATTGTAGATACTCCTTGTTGGAAGGATGAGATCTTCCAGTATCTCCAGAACGGGACACTTCCAAAGGATGTAAACGCATGGCGACGCCTTAAATACAACGCATACAGGTTCACTATTTATCAAGGAGAGCTCTATAAGAGATCCTTTGAGGGTCCCCTGTTGAGATGTATATCCCTAGTGGACACGTAATACATCATGAGAGAGATACACGCTGGGAGCTGTGGAAACCGTTCTGGGGGAAGAGCCCTCGCACAAAAGATACTGAGGCAGGGGTACTTTTGGGCCGACGTTGAGAAAGGACACGACACAATTCTGTCATACATGTGAAAACTGTCAATACCATGCAAGATTGATCCATAGGCAAGTTGTTTTGATGCAGCCTCTCGAGATTACCTGCCCTTTCGATCAGTGGGGAACTGATATAGTGGGACCACTCCCCATCGCTAAGGGACAGAAAAAGTTTATCTCAGTTGCTATTGAATATTTCACCAAATGGGTGGAGGCGGAGGCACTGGCCCACATAACTGAGAACAATATGATAGACTTCGTATGGAAGAATATTATCTGAAATTTTGGTCTACCAAGAGTCCTTATCTCCGATAATGGGACCCAATTCCGTGGCAAAGAAATGGTTTCATGGTGCAAAGAATTAAAGATTGCACAACACTTCGCAGCCGTGGCTCACCCGCAGGCTAATGGCCAGGTTGAATCCACCAACAAGACTTTAAAAGAATATCTGGAGCGTCGACTTCATGCCACATGAACAAGCTGGACAGAAGAGCTTCATGGCATCTTATGGGCTTATCGTACTACTCCCGAACTTCTACAAGGAAGGCACCCTATACTTTAGTGTATGGCTCTGAAGCAGTGGTACTAGTGGAGATAGGTATGCCTACCTATCATATTACTGAGTATGACCCTCATCACTCAGTGCGCCTGCGTCAGATGGACCTTGACATGATCGGTTCTACAAGAGAACACGCCTATCAATGCACCATAGCTATGGCCCGAACCTTTGATAAACTAGTCCATCTCCGCAACTTTCAGGGGGGGGGGGGGGGCTCGTCTTAAAGAGTGTGAGAGCTAGTGAGCACGTGGGAAAACTACAAGCAGATTGGGACTGTCCTTATAGACGGGAATTTCGCAAAGTTGGTCCTTTATAGTAACCAACTTTCAAAATTGGTCATTTATAGTACCTTGTAACGTTTTTGGTTCTTTTGAAAAAAAATAAAAAAACTATTTTGCCCTTAATTTTAGCATGTGATATGCACATGACCGCCAATTCAATTTTTCTCCATCAATTTACAATCAAATCTTTTCAGTTGTTATATTTACACCCCCATAATATAATAGCCATTTTTTCATAATTTTGTAATAATAATATTTAACATCTTAAAACATAAGCCCTAAAAATTCATTATTGTTTCAATTCTTTTTTAGTTGTACGGAATTTGTACATTAACAACACAATAATAACAATAATGAGAATAATTTTACCTCCAAAGATTTAATAAAAGGAAAATCTTGAAATAATTAAAATAATATATTTTCTTCAACTGTGAAATTTTATAGTTTTATTACTTATTATTGTATTAACAATTGTATCCTAGAACATTTTTATTAATTTGAAGGTAAAAAATTAACATTAATATAATCTGAAAACTAAAAAAGAATGGCAAATAATATACTTCACAATTTAAACACAGTGAATTTTATTATTATATACTTGTAATTTTAAATAAAGTTCAATTTTTTAAGTTGTTATTTTTTCCCCCAAAAATGCTAGGTTAAGCTGATGATCGTTTGAACAACTCCCTTTTTTTTTCCTTTAACAACAAAAATAAATGTGATTTATTTTGGAATTACGCTTAATTAAATCAAACTTGTAAATAAAATTTCACAATTTACATAGATAAACATGAATGATATTTTGAATTGAGAAAAATATTAATATTTATAATTTCAAATTTGTTTGTTTAATATTAATTATAGGGTTTTTTTAAAAAAAAACTTAGCTAAAATTATATAAAGAAAAAACAAATTATAGAAAATTATTATGATTATTAAGTTGCTAATGTACACATTTTGTACAACTAAAAATAATGACACAATAATAAATGTTTAGGCTTATCTTTTTAATATGTTAAATATGATTATTACATAACTATAAAAAAAATAGTTATTATAAATTGTGGGGGTGTAAGTATAATAACTCAAAGATTTGTACCAAAATTAAAGAAAAAAATTGAAATTAGAGATTATGTGCAAGTCAAATGCCAAAAAAATAAGGGTAATTTCGTATTTTATAGCAAAAAGGACCAAACATCACAATATAGAGGACCAAAAATGAAATTGTGGTTACTTTAGAGGACAAAAAACGGCCCGAGGTACTATAAATGACTAATTTGAAACGTGGTTGCTATAAAGGACCAACTTTACGAAATTCCTAGCAAGCTCTAAAGGATATTATTATCTTGAAGACATGCATCGGGACCCACTACCCCATCCATGGAATGTGCTGCACTTGCGCCGCTTTTACTGTTGATACTATCACAACATGTAATCAGAACTACGCAAAGCTTGATTCCCAGTATGGGATACGTAGGCAGCCACCTTCCCGGCCCATCATCAATATTAATAAATATTATTATATTGATAAATGCAGGAACTTGGCGACATGTCCATATGCCTTTATGGCAGAAGATGCTGACAAAACAACACAAATGTATCGCTCTCAGGACATATCGCTCGAAAGCGCGACTGTCCATATGCCTATACGGCAGAAGATGTTGACAAAACAACACAGAGGTATCGCCTCAGGACATATCGCTTGAAAAGAAGTCTGTCCATATATATCCTCACAACAAAAAGATGCTGATAAACAGCACAGAGGTATCGCCCTCATGACATATCGCTTGAAAAGGCGACTGTCCATATCTATCCTCACGACAAAAAGATGTTGATAAACAGCACACGTGTATAGCCCTCAGGACATATCGCTTGAAAATGCGACTGTCCATATGCCTCGACGATAGGAATAACGATGCTATGTCCGCCCTCATGACATATCACTTGAAAAGACAACGATCCACACGCCTCCATGGGAACGATGTCACTAATACATCAGAGAAAAGTCCAAAGAAGAGGAGACGTGCAACAAAGAACAACGGTGAAAAGCCCGACAATAAAGATAATTCAAAAGAGATGGACGAATACAAATGGAAACTCCACTATGGACATTACGAAGATATCTCAAAACCACTCTTAATCTTATCACAACTAAAAAGGTTAAGTACAATCTAAAACCTCTAAAAGAAATCACCTTCCAAATCAGTGAAGAGGTCACTACGAATTTCATCCCTGCTAATGGGAAGAATAGAGGATAAATATAGCTCTGAAGTTCTCGCGGGAAACTTCCAGGGCTCATCTTCTATGTTCGTAGCAAGCTCATCCATTCCTCGTGGGGATAATACATCTGGGTACATGTACCACTTAGGACTATCACTTTTTGGATCCTTCTTTGGGGACACATATCTCAGAGCACGAGGCACCCGGTAACACAGTCGAGGGTATGCGCCAACCGCATTCTGCACGATCGGTAATCATGGCGACATCGGAATAGACACCACCTTCAAGGATGTCTACATCCATTGAAGTATTATCACCACCATATGGGCCATCAAAAAAGCCCTAAGCTTCATTAACGGAGACGTTCCTCTCCACCGGGTCAGAAAGGAACATCCCTATATCGGGTGGTAGCAATGTTAAAATAACATTAAGGGGATTGTCAGAAAGCCGCCTTTCAGACTTAAGTTCTACTTCCACAGCTCGCAACCTCTCATTTTCTAACTCCAAACCCTCTTCAACATTTAAGCGAGTCCCAACAACAATACTGTAACGACAAATTCTTGCTATCTCTGTAATTAAAAGACAAGAAAAAGATTACAAATAATTTTTTTGATAAATTTGAAGTAATCTTGTGGTTCAATCTCTATCTAATCCTCTGATTCAATTCTACAAGAACAATATTGAAATCTGTGGTGGACACCTTCAATTTGATCTTCACTGGGCTGCCCTTTATCAAGAAATCCATAGAACACATCGTATTTCCACGTGGCTTTATTTAATCGGCCAACAATATATGTATTAGAAAATTAATTAATTAATCTATCAATAATTGGAATTTGATTTAGAAAAATTCTAAATTAAAAAAATAGAAATAATCAATTTAATTTATAATAATTATTTTGACACTTATCAATATAAACAGTACAATATCATAACAACAATGATGCTAAAAAAAATACTAATTGTCCAAAAACAAAAAATTCAAATGTTACAATACAAAAGAATGAAGTACTTAATACAAAATTCTAACTAACTATCGGAACAAACTCACTCTTGACGTTCCCTAAGTCTTGCACTCGATGCTCTAAAGCTAAAAGAAATGGAGGAAAACATGCATGCGTGAGATAAAAATCACAGTGGTGTTTGTTCGTTTGTGTGCATAGTGAATGACGTGCACTTTAATTTTGAAAACAATTGAAAGTAATAGATAGACACATTAACAATTAAGCAATCAAACAGTTAAACAATCAGACAAGCAATCGAGAGAAAGCAGAGTTTTAACATCAAGTGAACATTACCCGTCCTTATAACTCATTTCGATCAGTCCTTATTGCCCCCATTCAAGGAGCTACCTCGAAATCATTCCAGATACCACACAGGCATGCTCGTCGCTTACCCCACTTAGACACTACGAAACTCCCATAGGTCTAAGGGAGAGGGGTTATGGGGCATGGAGACCATCTGACGAGCCCGCTGCTGCCCAACAGTACGACATGCTCACCAAGCCGTAGATCCATTATCAGTCGTTCAAAAGTAATTTGGTCAGTCGTTCAAAATAATTCAGTCAGTCGTTAATAATTCGTAATAATTTAGTCAGACGGTAATCGTTCTTAACAATTCAGTCAGTCGTTAATCGTTCTTAACAATTCAGTCAGTCGTTACTCATTCTTAACAGTGGGAAACAATCAATACAACAAACGTTCGAATCAATAAACAATCGTTTCACACTAAACATGAATTATTCAATAGTGTTAGTAATCAGGTAAACGTACTAAGTTAACAGTTCAATCAGACGATCACTTAACAAGACAACTTCTAACCATGTAATTCAGTTATATATATATATATATATATATATATATATATATATATTTACTACTAGTAACCACATAAACACAGACTCTCTTTAAGTAAAAATAATATGGTTTTAGAACACGCACCTGAAACTCCAGCTCATCGTAGAGGACAATTAACCATTTAGCTAGCCCAAGTTACCTAAGGCAAACATAATCAAACAATTTCATATTTAAAGATAATTCCTTGACATCTCTAAGTAGATTCAATTATGTTTCTATCTTAACTAATTCATGGTGATAACTAGTTGATGACACTCTAGAGTTCTAAATAATAAAATATTGTTCTTGCACTTCCAAAACAAATCAGAATATGTTTACGTTTCCCTTTTCTTGAAGGTGAGGTAATCTATCGATAGAACAATAATGATTATATTTCCATGGACGAATTATTATTTGTGCCCTGTATGTTTTAATTTTTTTTATGAAAATGCTCGTTATCTTTCGAATTATTGAACATGCCCTGTAACTTTGTCATTTTTTGTAGAAAATGCCATTTGAGTGCCACATGTGAAATTCGGTCGATGTGGCATCCACCGTGGCTGCCACATGTAATATATTGTGTCTATGTGGCTGTCACATGTAATATATTTTAAATATAAATATATTTATATTCATAATATATATAAATATATAAAAAAATATAATTTTATGTATTAAATATATTAAATATATAAAAATATATAAAAAAGGAAAAAAAATCATAAATATTATTTATATCCATAATATATATAAATATATAAAAAAGTATATCTTTATATATTAAAATATATCAAATATATATGAGTATATAAAAAAGGTAAAAAATCATAAATATAATTTTTAATTACTGAAATTTTAAAAAAAAATCTTTTTTTTATTGAAATTAAAAAAAATCTAGTTTTTTACTGAAATTAAAAAAAATAAAAAAACCAAAAAAAATAGAGTCCACCCCCCCGTCACCCCGCCGGTTGCAGCGGTGGCGGCGTCGATCCGCCACCGCTGCAACCGGCGAGTTGCAACGGTGTGGTTGGGGGGGGGGGGGGTGGAATCTATCTTTTTTTGGTTTTTTTTTTTTTTATTTTAGTAAAAAAAAAGACTTTTTTTAAATTTCAGTAATTAAAAATTATATTTATGATTTTTTACCTTTTTTTTAAATACTTATATATATTTAATATATTTTAATACATAAAGATATACTTTTTTATATATTTATATATATTATGGATATAAATAATATTTATGATATTTTTTCCTTTTTTATATATTTATATATATTTGATATATTTTAGTACATAAAGATATATATTTTTTTATATTTATATATATTATAGATATAAATATATTTATATTTTAAATATATTTATATTTTAAATATATTACATGTGGCAGCCACATAGACGCAATATATTACATGTGGCAGCCACGATGGATGCCACGTCGACCGAATTTCACATATGGCACTCAAAGGGCATTTTCTACAAAAAATGGCAAACTTACATGGCATTTTCAATAATTTGAAAGATAACAGGCATTTTCATAAAAAAATGAAACATACAGGGCACAAATAATAATTCGTCCTATTTCCATCAGCATACTTCTGATATCAATATTCATACAAATAAAATACATGTGCAATATACTAAAAAGGATAATTGTATATTTAATAGTTCTTAATTATAAATCTGACCATCATCAACTCTTACTTCAAATAATACTGTAACACTGATCAGTAATAATTATTAGCCTAATGTATCAATTTTCCATGCACTATAACATCAGAACGTAGGCTCATTTTACTTAATGCATCAAGTGATGGTTTTGCAACATAATAATATAGTTATAAGATATTACTATAATAATGAATTCCAATGCAAGAGTTTAGGATTGTAAGTGATCAGATCTTGATATCTTAAGATTTATTCAAGCGGCAGCATATTCAATTACGAGCTAAAGAACCGTGGGCCATATAATTTTATACAAGATCAGACTCATACAATTCAATGAATTAATTTATGTCATGCTACTCACGATTCATAAACAGAAAAAGGATAAACACGAAAGAAAGAAAAGTGAAGAATTACCTTAGATGCGCAGCTATCAACATGAATAAAGAACGAAAAAGAGCGGCGAAGAATTGATGCGACGACAATAAAAAATATATGCATACAAAATCAAAAGGTTGTGCTAGGCTTATGGAAACCCTTAAATTCTATAACGGCCTGTTATTGCAAGGTGGGTCATTAATCTCAATAAGTAAAAGGGCTTGTAAAATATAAGTATTTGAAACGTACAAATATAACCGATACGAATAATTAATTCACTATTAGCGCAACCTTTTTAAACAAAAGAAATACTAATTAATTTCTGAAAGGATTTGTGTCGTGTAATAACACGACTTTCTTAAATTAAGAAAGTTTTACATCATTAACATAACATGATATAAACTTGAAATAAGAGTTACACGAGTTTAATGATCTAACTAAAGAAGAAAATAAAACAATAGTAATTTCTAGTAATGCTCAAGGGTTTTTTTTTTTAGAAGAAAAAATAAAATTATACTCTTTTTTTTTTTTTTTTGGTAACAAAGGGAAGAACAATTATGGCATTTACGCCATATCAGTACGTAGTAAATCTAAAACATGAGATGGGGTCGTATCCCAGAATATTTCCCCTTCTCCCACACTTGGTATGAACTTGGATAGCTTATCCGCCAGCATATTCGCCTCACGAGGAATCCATTTTATTTTGCACTCCCACGGCTCGTGAATTAGCCTTCGACACTCTTGCACCTTGGCTTTTAGTTCTTCGGGGATTGCCCGAGTCCCAGTCACCATTTCGAAGCATGAATAGGAGTCTGTCTCCACTTCAAGACGTGGTATACGTCTTTCCCAAGCAATTTCCAGTCCATATCGCATCGCCTCGATTTCTGCCTCGTCGACTGTTGGTGTTTGTATCCTCTTGAAAAAACCTCCACTCCACTAGCCTTCGTGGTCTCGAATTACGCCCGCAGCTGCACCAGAATTAATATTTGCTACCACACTCCCATCCACATTCATTTTCAACCACGACTCTTTCTGTTTCTTCCATGCTTCCGCTTTTTTTTGTTGCTTTAACGTCTTCGCAGCGGTTTGCAATTCCACGCTAAGAGATTTAATTTTGAAGATCGTTGTGTTTACCGTCTCGTCCTCGTTGCGGAATACTCTCACGTTCCTTGCTTTCCAAATGCACCAACACGCTGCTACGAAAATAAAGCTCCAATTGCTAGTCGGACTCACCTCGTTGTGGTAGTTAATTTTCATGACGTTCTCTTTTAACCACAAATCATCCGTAATAGCGTTGAACTCGGCCAGCTCTTTCCCTCGCAGGATTTTACACCAAACTCGCCGCGCATTGCGGCACTTCCTAAGTATGTGTAGGACCGTTTCCTCCTCGCAATTACAGCCCGTGCAGTTCGCGTCGTTTGTCATCTTTCTCCCCTTTCACAGCGAATTTGTCGCAAGCCTTTCTTGTCCCGCTAGCCACAAAAAGTGTTTAAGTTTATTGCTCAGGGCCGTTTTCCAAACCCAGCGGTTCTTTCGGCCAGCCCCCTCCACAGTGGCATATTGTTTGCGAAACACTCGATATGCCGATTGGCACGAGAATGCCCCGCTTGCCGTTTCGCTCCATATCACCCTATCCTCCCCTTCCCCGAGCACAATGTTGCGGTTATTAAGAGTGGCCTTAAAATCCTCGGTAATATTAGTGGAGAATTTATCCCACAACCAGCCTTCCTCCTCATCCCAAACGTCACAAAGTCGGAGTTTGTCGTCAACCGAATTTATTTCACTGATGTTCTCGGTCAGGCAGCCCGTCCCCAGCCAATTATCTTTCCAAAAGCTGATCGACCTCCCATCTCCAATTTTCCATCTGATAAATGGTCTCATGAGCTCGACAACCCGAGTCACCCCTTTCCACGTCGCACTATCCCACGGCTTCGACACATATTGTAACAAATTAGATCCCTTCAAGTATTTCGCGAGGATCAAATCCCTCCACACCGACTCCTCCTTTGTTAAGACTTTCCAGGCAATTTTTGCGATAAGGGCTTCATTGCTTGTACGTGCAACCCGAATCCCGAGGCCCCCATCTTTCTTTGGCCTTATAACTTTCGACCATCCTACCAAATGTAGCTTTCTTGCCGAGATGTCCGTGGACCATAGAAAATTCCGATTAAGTTGGTCCAGTTTGTCGCACGCATATTCCGGGATCCAAGACGATTGCATCGTATAAATGGGCATCGCCGTGGATACGGACTGAATTAGCGTAGCTCTTCCCGCAAGAGAAAGATTATTTTTCGCCCAACCACTAAAACGGGTTAGAATGTGGTCGAATAATTCCGCGCAAGCCTCTCGTCCCATCCTTCCTTTCGCAAGATTGATCCCCAAATACTTCCCCAATGTACTTGTTTGTCCGAACCCCAATGTTGCGCATATCTCCCGCTTAATGGCCGACCCCTGCCTCTTCGAGAAATATATTTTGTATTTAGCGGGGTTCAATTTCAGCCCCGATGACATGCAAAATCTGTCCAATACCTCTTTCATTGCCCGAGCCGTGTTCAAATCCGCTTTCCCCATCAATATCAGATCATCGGCGAAGAATAAGTGTGATAGACTTGGACCTCGTTGACAAGGCACCAACGGCTTCCATTTCTTTTTTTCCACCACTTCTCTAATTAAGTAAGCCAAGCGTTCAACACACAAAACAAACAGGTAAGGTGAAAGCGGATCGCCTTGCCTCAAACCACAAGAGTGTTGAAATGCGTCAAGCGGAGTTCCATTCCATAATATTCGCGTCGCGGCATTCCTCACACAGAACATAATTAACTCAATCAACTCCACGGGGAAATGAAACGCATGTAGTGTGTCCTCCAAAAAATCCCAATCCACTTTGTCGTAAGCTTTTTCAAGGTCTAGTTTAAGAATCATGTAACCAAACTTTGAATTTTTCTTATTACGAAGTGAATGAAGAATCTCTTGCATTAAAAATATGTTATCCTGCGTGCTCCTACCCTTAATAAAACTTGACTGAGTTGGGGCAATTATTCTCGGCATAATATCCTTGAGACGCATTGTGACACACTTAGTTACAAACTTGTACAACACATTGCATAAGGAGATAGGTCGAAATTGAGCAATGCTCTCCGGATTTTCCACTTTAGGAATTAGACATAGAAACGCTTCACAAACTTTTTTATCAAAACGTTTATACCTGAATGTCTCCTCGGCAAACGCTAGAAGTGAATCTTGTATCCAGTCCCAATTTTTTTGATAGAAAACCGCTTGTAAGCCATCCGGCCCCGGGGCTTTGAATGGTCCGAGTGCGAAGACAACATCCCGTAATTCTTTCTGGCTCACCATCCTATGTAGCTGCGCGGCTTCGGTCGAGGGAATGACTGCTTGGAATTTAGAAGTGCCAAGCAAAGGTTTCGGCCTATGACTTGTTGTAAACAAGGACTTGTAATACGTTATTGCGTGGTCGTGCAAAATCTCCTCCTCGCTCTCCCACAAGCCCTCAATTTTCAGCGAAGTAATTTTATTCCTTCTTCTTCTCACCTTCACCGCTTTATGGAAAAATTTTGTGTTTCTTTCCCCGTCGCCCAACCATTTCACTCGGGATTTTTGAAACCAAAATAACTCCTCTTGCTTCAGAACCTCGTCAAACTCCAAAATCAGATCCCCTTCCAACCGCGTGAGTTCCGGGTTTGGCCTTTTAGCAATAATTTTCTGGATTCCCGTGAGTCGCGCAAGAAGTCTTTTTTTCCTATGGAAGATATTGCCGAAGTGCTCTCTATTCCAAGGATCGAGGATTTTTGGTACATTCTCAATTGCCGACAAGATGTCCGAATTGCTGTCCCAAATTTTCTTGAGGATCGACTTGCAGTCGGGATGTGATAACCACACGGCTTCAAAACGAAAAGGTTTCGGTCCCCCAATCAGCCCTTCCTCATCCGTGTATGTTATGATCGGATGGTGGTCCGAACACGTGCGCGCCATATGCCTTACAATGGCATTCGAGAACTTATCCAACCATGTTTGATTTGCTACTGCCTATCAATCCGCCCCTTTATATTTTCACCATTCTCTCTTTTGTTCGTCCATGTAAATTTCGGTCCTCTAAACCCGAGATCTAATAAACCACAGCTCTCCAAATATGACCGAAAAAAATTGAGACGGTTCAGCGATACGGGCCTCCCCCCTACTCGTTCATTCGCATAGAGTACCTCATTGAAATCTCCGGTAACAAGCCAAGGCTCCGTACTTGCACTTGCTGTTCTAACAAGGTCCTCAAAGGCTCGTATTTTATCCACTTTCCTTGGCTGTGCGTACATCCCCGAGAGCTTCCACGGTTCCTCCCCGTTCCTCCTAATTCGTGCGTGTATTGCTTGGTCATTCACCCCTAGAATCTCGACATCCACCTCTTCCTCTTGCCACAACATCCATATTCCTCCCATCATTCCACTCGTCGGGGCCATAATATGTCGAGAATATCCGAGAGAGTTGATTATATCTTGTGCGTGTGCATTATTAACCCGTGTTTCGAGAATGTAGACCACAGTCGGTCTATGAGTTCTCACAAAATCTCTGAAGTTTCTACGAAACTCCGGCTTACCCGCCCCTTGACAATTCCATGATACGATCTTCATCGGAACGTTCGTAAGGTGGTAGGTTCGAACGGGATCCTCAATCTCGAGCCCCATCCATATCGAAATCATCTGTCTTAGAATTTCTAGCATAAGATACTTCTGTCTCCGGAATTCCCATCGACTGATCGCCAAGAATTGAACCCAAAGATTCGGTCTCTCCGTCCATCGGGTCAAGACAGTCCTCACCTCGATCTCCCAAGTTTGTTGTGGGATTTCCACCACTTGCACCAATCTGTCCCGTTGCCGTATTTGTAATGTCTCTAAGAGTCCGCGAAAAATTATTTTCCTTGTTGCGAACCTCGGCATTCTCAGCCATCGGCCTATGAGACATCCGTTTCTCCAAAATACGTGCCAAATTTGCATGTTTACTGCTGTGTGTGTGCGCAGCCGTGTGATTGCTTATAGAATTCGCAATTTGAATATTATCTTCCTCCACGTTTTCTTGCAAGACTGCGAAAGGATTTGCCTTCTGTTTATTGCTTATATATTTATTTGTTGCCTTGTGTGTTGCAGTATTATTTATATTAGGATTCCTAGTCATGGTCTGACTTTCCACCTTTGCCTTGTTTAAACGTGGGGAAATTTTCCTTTTTGGCATGGGAATTCTAATTCCTTGACTATTCCTTTCCCCTTCCTTACTCACACCAGCAGTAAATATATGAGCAGCTTCATAATTGCCTTCATTAAGCTTTGCTTTTCCTTTCTCCTGTTTTTGAGTATCTTCTCTTTTGTTAGCACTAGTAATTTTTCCTTTCCCCCTTGGTTGCACAACCATCCACTCTCCATATTCGCATTTCTTTGCTTTGGCCATTAACCACTCAGCTTTACCAATTTCCACGACTTGTTCATGCGCAGCAGGTGTCGCAGCTTCGCTCGGGTTCGCGGCAGCAGCAACCTTAATTTTGCATTGTTCCTTTTTATGTCCCGCTCTTCCGCAAGAGTAACACACGGCTGGCAGGTTTTCATAAACCACTTGATAGACCACGTCGTCTATACACACCCCAAGATCTAACGGAATATCCGTTCGGACTTGAACGCAAAAGCGAGCGTACCTCCCTCGCGAGGCCGTGTAGGTGTTGCCGTCGATTTTAATGGGATCTCCGATTCCTTTGGCGAGTTCTCGGATCCAAGCTTTTCGGAAATATTCCACCGGAAGATCTAATATCCTTACCCACGTTATGGCACTCTCGACTTTGTCCGTCGCCGCTCGGAACTTTGGGCACCATTTTCGGATGGAAAGAAAGCTTCCCGCCAATTGCCACGGTCCCTCCGTAAGGATCATCTCCCTTTTTTCATTGCTCAATCCTTTCATGCAGTAGCAGTTGTGACCAAGATCGACGAGTTCGAAATCATTTTGCAATTTCCACATGATGTCAAGTTTAGTCATTAGAGATGGATAGTACCAACTGTTTCCGAGAACTCGGATAATAATGGCTTCTTCCCATTGTGATTTCATCCTTTCTTTCATTTCCGGGAGACTCGAAAATCTTTTGAAAGGCATGGATTCCGACGGTGGACTCGCGGTGATGAATTCTGATTCTTCATCCACATCATTCTCCGTAATTCGAACGTGATCATGCCTTTTCTTTATTGCGTCGGCGTATGAGATTTGGATTTTTCGATTAGGGATCTCCATAGTTTTTGTCCCCATAATTGCGTCTAGATCCATTTCGATGTCCTCTCCATGGCGATGTCTCTTTTGGTTTCGTGAGTTTCGTATTTCTGAGTCCGGCGGAACGCATTCCGTCGACGCAAGGTTGGTGTTGCTAGTCGGCAGTGGTGGCTGGTGTTCTAGGGTTAGCAGCGCCATTTTAAATTATACTCTTTTCTAATAAAGAAAAATTGGGGTTTTACAGGACCAGCTTTTATAATAAAAATAAACACCCCCCCCCCCCCACCAACAATTAATGCTTCCGATGTCGGGGGTGTATCGAAATCCATATTCGATATGGACCTGATATGAACAAATTTCCGACTTATAACTCTAAAAATTGCTTAGAAAAATTGGGGAGTATCGAAAAACCTAGTTTTACTAACCAATCTCCTAATCAACAAGTCGAAAACTTGGGGGGAGTTGTGGGTACCCCCGAGTAACAGAAAATATTACGAGCAGGGTTCATAAATTATTATGCAAAATAATAACTTTTGAACTGGGGGACTACATGATATGAGTATTTCCTGAAGTGGGCCGGCTCATAGGCCAGGCCCACAATTTGGCTATATCGGGGATTGTCCTCGATGTGCATATCGAAGACGACCTTCGATATGGTACAAGGCAAAATCTATAAATACCCTCTCCCGTATACCGAGAAGAAGATATATTTACTACCTAGCTAAACCTACATGCTGATATTGAATACGCATATTCGATATCACATTCGACGTAATCTCGACATTCGGTTCGACGTCCTATTCGATATCAAGCCCGACCTCATCCCTAGCATCTTATCCGACATATCTCCGATATTATTCTCGACATATCCCCGACGTCACCTCCGACATCACATTCGACATCACCTCCGACGTCATCTTCGACATCATCAGTGATACCCGGTCAAACTTCTACTCCGAGTATTGGTGTTTCGGACTAAAGTCGTCTTATAGTTAGCTCTAGTAATAGGAGACATAGTCCGTAAAAGAATCGTTGTACCGCACTTGTAATATTCAACTCGTTATATATAAGATCTATTGTCAAATTAATGAGAAAGGAAGAAACAACAACCAAATTATTCATCGTTCATGAAGCAACTTTATGATCCATTAAACATAGATCAAAATGTTAGTGTTTTTTCCTTCATATAATATACACGAGCTTCACCGAACTAAATCGGACTGCAGTTCATCCCTAGGTCACATAAGGCGGATGCGGGTGCGAGTGCGAGTGCCGATGCGGGTGCGCCAGTTCGCCAAATTTAAAAATACATAAATTTCAATGCGCCTTAATGCGTTTATTAAAAATAATTAAATATTAGATATTGATGTATAATTTCGTATATATTTGAGTATTGCTTAATAATTACTCATGATAATTAATTTTATATAATATTTTTTAAATTATTATGGTGGAAAGACAAAGGTATAAGTCTTAAATTACTTCCAATATTCTATATAATTTTATTTTCAACCTAGTTTTGTTCTCGATCTGCTTCGACTCTTCTTTATTATCATTCATTTGTTTCGTCTTAGCAAATTTTCTAAGATTATTCATTAAATTTAAATAAAAGAACTAAGAAATCTTAGTGCGAGAACTAAGAATTCATAATGCGTCTCAGTGCGAAGCACGGGGACTGAATGCGCCAGTGCGAGACCTGTGCGCCGAAAACTTTGATGATGTGAAAGATTATGTGACCTCTTCATCCTGGCCTTTTGGAGACAACCCACTCCCTCCCCACCCTACAAGCATGATTTATTTACATTCTAATCATTGTCTCGAAACTAATTAGATATATACAGAAGACACTTGGCAGGGCAATATCCATACAATCAAGGTACCCTGCTACAAATAAAGCAATTTCAGTCTCAACTATATAATTCAAACGCAATCCAGAAAAATAATTGCGACAAGTTCATTTTTAAGATTTGCGTTAGGGACTTTAGGGGCGGTTGAATACTATTGCATAGATGATTGAGTTACACCTAAGCATCGGTTCATTAATTCGACGTTACAATTATGCAAATACTAGAGACACGTGTAGGAAATTCTTTGGTTAAGAGAACAAACTCCAAGTCGAGATCAAACATAAACAGAGAGCCCCACTTCAGAAAATATATGAATTATCAACCGTTGATAACTATTAACTAGAAAAGAAAAGAAAAGAAATGAAGTTTGTCTTGATATGCAACCGAATTGCCATTAACGTTTGACTTTTGATACCACGCTTATTAAAACTGAAACTCTAGTTAACAAAACTTGATACTAAGATTTATACAACAAAGTCAACACCTCAGGCCACCTCCAATTCACAATTCACACGCTGCTTTGAATAACTCGTCAAGTGTGGAGGTCACACGTGATCAAAGAAAAAACAAGTGTGGAGGTCACATAAACCATTACGTTGCAGCATTATGAGAATAAATTGAACCAAAATGTAGGCTCAAATTAAAATACCTAAGTGTATACAAACTTTTAAATAAATCTATAATCAGCTATTAAGTTAAATTAAATATTTTAGGGTGTTTCTTCTCTAAAAAAATGTTTAGTTCACAATCTAAAAATTATAAAAATACTTAGTTTAAGCTAGTAACCTCTACAATTTAGAAGTTGTTATATACCTGCTGTTAGCTTGACTAGTTATTTTCAATATAATTTTTAAAAATCTTAGGTTTTTTTTCCAAACACCAACTTATGACTTATACAACTTTTTACAACTTCTGCTTAATTTATGAAATTGTGCTTTTAAAGAAGAGTTTGCAAACACCACCCAAGTCCTTTTGATTTTAAGCGCATAACTTATATTCAAGAGTATATAATGGTTACAACGTAAAAACAAGTGATATTAGTCGTACCGCTTCGGCAGAGAGCAACGCATGACGCACCCCTCAGGCACACGTTGCGCGACACCTATGTGACTTGTGTCGCATGACGTCCAACCAAAAGTCGCATTACCCTTAGAAGGCCAAGTTTTGGCTCAAAACCACCCTGATGCCCAAATTCTCTTCAACTGATATTTATATGGAGTGTGAGGCATGTGATCAATGGTATCAAGGTATGAGAAACGCTAGAGAGATAAAAATAAGAGAGAAAACACTTGTGAAATCTGAGAGTCATTGTGAGAGATTGATCTAGATATGTGAAAGGCAATTTTTGTATCTTATGCGTAATCAAAAGTCACTCATAGCCATCGTAGTAGAAATCTTGGCTTGGAACGCCCCCACAGCTAGTCATAGAAGAATTGGGTAAAAAGTTGTGTTTTGTGTGTTGTCGTAGTTTTGTTCCATTTTCTAATTTGCGTATTGTACTAATCTTGTTGCTATTATCGAATATCCGTTGTGCAACAAGTGGTATCAGAGCAACATGTTTAGAGGGATGCCATAATCCTGCTTGAATTGTATGATAGATGGAGGTTAAATGTAAATTAAAAAGTGTGATTGGTCAGATTATGGTTTTTGGAGGATGTATGGTAAAGATTTTCGGAAACCATTGAAGGATAAACTGGCAGATATGTCACACGCATACTAAAAAGCCCTTGATAGAAAGACGATGAGCATGGTACCACACTAGAAAAAAATATGGTGTTCCACACCACGAAGGGGATACTGAAGTTCTTACATATATATACGAGAAACCATCAGCATCCAACAAGGTCCATCTGATGCTGTGCTTGTTCTACCTAAAGATGATAGAAAACATTGGGGGCATCAAAGCATCTTAATGAGTTCAATTTCAGTACATAAAAGTTGAGCACGCTTGTAATTAATTTTGATGACTATTGATGCGTATTATGTATGTGTTCTACTTTTATCTCAATACACACTCTATGGCAAGTATACGATCTCAAGTATCGTAAAATAGAAAATAAAGTTTACTGTCCAAGTATCGAATCCCGCGAAGACTATGATTAAGTTGCACACCTAGTTGTTTCACTAATTTATTCACTAATTTGTCACGATTAAAATATTTTACTTTGATTAAACTAATTGCTAAATATATTAAATGAGCTAATTTAACTACTTTAAACTACTTCTAACTACTTGACGTAATTTAAGTAATTTGATTGGATTGGTTGCATTGTAAACAATAATAAAGAAATAACTTAGAGGTTCGGGTTTATTGGACATCCACTATGGTCTTACAAATGTGTTGACTTCCTTAATTGATGTTTATGTTTATGGCTCTTTCGATGCCACAAGTGGACATGGTCCGACTTATCTTTTCCACACACTCACATGTTCACTTATCCACATAACATGCTATGTGGCTACGCTAGTTACCTTCCATATCTTTAGGTTATTATTATATTGATCAGGCATAATAAATCATTGGGCAGAAGATACATAAATAAACATAAATAAAAGAATCAATTGAAATCAAATAATAAGTCTTCACATAGAATAAAATTCAATTACTTCCTAAGTCTTAGCATAAAGTACTAGCCGCTCATCGTTTCGATGAGCATATTTCACATCCTAAATAACAGATTAAATAATTAGATAATGGAGAGTAAATTCCGTTGAAGGATTATCTAGGGTAGTTGTGTATTCCTCTAGATCTTGTTCTACTCCACCATGTAAGAATGACCATTCCTCTTCCGTTAAACGAAAATTTCTTATTCTTTTGTTGATTCTTTTCTATAACTACTGTGTGATGTAATTGGAAGGGGTTTTCTCTGGATGAATATGGTGGTGAATGGTGTATTAAATTCACATCCCTAGTTACTGGACGTCTTTCTTCTTTTATAGTTTATTCTTGGCTCATTAGGTTAACGACCGCCTCAAGGATCCTTGCACTAAACTTCGTCACGCGCGATCAGCCACATTGCGTGCCCATTGCGCACCTCTTTCAGTCTTCATTCTACAATGCTCTTCTCCGTCTACTGCTTTCACGCGCCACTCACGAGTTTTATTCGACATAGGGCCTAGATAACGCCATTTTTTTCATTTCATATCCCGCCTGCGTTGTGGTACTCTGGTAATGCTACACTCGCAATCCTTTGTTTTTCCATAATACTCCAAAACTGTGTAATTTCACCTTAAATTGCAATGCTTTGACTAGACTAACTCTGAACCTTAAATAAAACGAAACGTAACTAAAATGTAAAAAAAATACCAAGGATCGAGCAATATATCGTTCATAATCAAGGGTTAAATATAGATGTGTTAAACACGTATCAAATATCCCAACACTTAGCTTATTGCTTGTCCTCGAGTAACCTAAACTTAAGTTACCTTTTTAACATACCGGGATGGTCGTTGACCTGGATTTTGGCAGGCAGAGGGGTGGTTGTGTCGATTTCAACACAGATTCAGGCATAACATGTTATTTTAATCCGACAATCAAACTAACTAGCTATTTAAAAGAGGGCCTCAAAATCATAGAGTCCTATGCATTATTTTCAGACCCAGATTGGACTTGCTGGTCCGACCGGTTTGGCCAGGAATCGGTGCCCTTATCGGTCCAGGTCAGGCCCAAGAATAGCCTGATGTGCGTACCAATTTTGCTCATCTTCTTTTTTTTCTTTCTTTTTTTTCCTTTTTCATGTTTGTGCTATTTACACTACTGGCCCATACACTTTGATTGAAATCTCACTTCGAAATTTCGAATTCACCATTCATGTACCATAAAAAATGAAAATTCCTCCAAAACCCAGAAGATCTAAAAGTATTTTCGATTAAAAGAATGCCAAGAAAAACATTACCTCCAAAATACGATTTTCTAACATAATTAAAAGTCTTAATTAACTTCAATTCACAACTCTAGGTAATGAAAGAGAAAGAAGTGTTATGAAATAAATGTAAAATGATGTGTGAGATACAAAGTTTGAGAAGACAAATTGTATATGTAAAAGATGAGAGAGAGAGAGAGAGAGAGAGAGAGAGAGAGAGAGAGAGAGAGAGAGAGAGAGAGAGAGAGAGAGAGAGAGAGAGAGAGAGAGAGAGAGAGAGGGAGAGAGAGAGAGAGATGCATTCGTAAATAAAAAAACAAATAGAGAGAGAAGGTGAACTTGAGCGGCTGGTGGAGATGATGAAAGGTAGAGTTCTTTATTTTTTATTTTTTGCTTTCTATGTTTTCATTTTAAATATTATAGTATTCTTTAGTGGGCTTGTGTCATATATGGGCCAAACTCCATATTATGAAATAGAGATTGAGCTACATATTGTTTGATATTTTTCTATTTAATTATACGAGTATAAATCACTTATAAACAAATACTATTTATTAACTTTTTTTAAGTAACCGCATATTCATAGTAGAATCATTTTTTACATATATAAAATATAACAAAATAATGACATGAATTCGAGTTTTGGGTTTGGATTTGAAGTTGTTTAATGTTTTGTTTGCTTATTTAATAATTAGTTGTGATAATATAATAACATGATATATTTATTTAGATATTTTTATTCAACGTTGACTAAAGTCAATAAACCTGTCCAACAAGTGGTCTGACCGGTCCAACCTGCCGACCCACTAAAGTAGCCTTACCGGTTATGTGACCGGCCGGGTCTGAAAACGCTAGTCCTAAGGGCGTGGCGGTAAAGTCGAAGAAGTTCAGTTGCCACTAGCTAACGACCAAATAGTGGTGAAAGAGAAACTAAGGGCCACCCGCCGCGGCAATGGTATAGTCTTTCAAATTGTGCATGCGCACAACATACATGCCCTGGCTAATATCTGTGACACCAACCGGCTTATTACGTTTCCAAATGCGCTGCAGTTTGGTTGTCATGTCAGGGATGGTATGTTAGATGCCCACCGTCTGAACAATTAGCGATGTTTTCCATAGTTCACTTAGACGGTTCATCAGGTGATCTAGGGCCCGTCGCCTATTTTCTCATCGTTACGGGGGTCAGTCAACGGTTTCTCCGCCATTTCTGCCAACGTCGGAGCCACGTGGGAAAGATAAGACAGTTTGTGGATGAGAGGAGCCATAGGTCGGTGTCGAGCCGTGTGTTAGAGGGGATGGTTGCGGGTGGTGGAGCGGGGGTTGGGGTGGAGAGGGTGGATGCGAGGTGGGGAAATTGGAAGGCGGGTCCGGTGGAAGGGGGTAGCGAGAGAAAGGGAGAAGGCGGGGCAGTGGTGTGGACATAGGCATGGTGGGGGGTGGTGGAGGTTTGGATGGGATGGGATTTTGGGCTTATCCAATCGAGAGAGAAGGTTTGGAGGGGAAGTCATTTTTTTTAGATGCAAGATTTTTACTTTTAATTTCTAGCCGTAATATGAAATAACTTTGCATTCATTTCGTGATTATTTCAATTGCACCGTATAAAGTATACGTAATCACATTCACGCCCAATCAGATAAATAGATATATGTAAATTAAAACTTATAATCGACGAATTTGAAATTTATATATGTATTAGTACAAAGAAGTCAGCATTTTCAGATAGAGTTAATATTAGGGAATATGATGGGGGTATTTTATGACTGGGCCAGCAATAGAGTTGGGGCGGCCCATTAACGTATCGAATCAGGCCCATTCGATATCTTCAGCGCATCGAATAGGTATGATTCGATGCGCGCATCGAATTGATATGATTCGATGCGTATTTTACAGCTGTCATCGGGCCCCACAGTGCGAGTTGCTATATATAGGGCGATTTTGAGCATTCAGAAGGGGATCGAACCTGACTCCTGACCTGACCACATCGAATCCAGCCATTCGATACGTTCCTCTATTCGATACGTCCCTCGATTCGACACGAAACAAGATTCGATACGTTCCAACGTACTGTAAAGATTATATAGCATTGACTCGGCATCGAACCGGCACTATTCGAGGCGCGTATCAAACAACCGCAATTCGATGCACTTTATATTTAGTGTTATTCTTGTATTTAAATCAGTGTAAGATCTGTAATAGATAGTAGGTGTTTCGGACAAAGTTAGTCCGGTTATTTCAAGTGGATTAACATTATTTTGGTTATTTATATTCCCATTGTATTGTATTACTGTGTTCTATTACCATGACAAAATAAGACCAAAATATTGGCGCCGTCTGTGGGAACACCGTAAACACTGTTTTTAGATAGAGTAGCTAGGATGACAAATAAAAGGCACTTGAATGTGGTTGGGAAACAGCAAACAGAGAAAAAGTTCAGAACAAAGTCAGATCCGAGAAAGATAGGATTGAGCCTAAAAAACAGGGGCAAGATAAAATAGAAAGTCAGTTGCTGAAGCAATGGCAAGAATGCAAGATGGAACCTTTGGGAGGATTCAAAATCGTACAGCTTTTCAAAGAAAGTTCTGAAAAAGTAATCAAGATTGGAGCAGAAATGGACTGGATGATAGAAGCAGCTTTGGTAGATTGTCTTCGCCGTAATTCAGATATATTTGCGTGGTCTGATTCAGACCTTCAAGGGATAGACTCGAGAATCATTGTACATCATCTGAATGTAGATAAGAGTGCGAAACCGATACGGCAGAAGAAGCAGAATTTCAGCAAAGAAAAGAATGAAGCAACCGAAAGAGAGGTGCAGGAACTCTTAGCAGCTCGACATATTTACGCTATAAGATTCTCAGAATGGTTGAGCAATATTGTGTTGGTCTTAAAGAAGGAAGCTACATGGAGAATGTGTGTGGATTATACTGACTTAAACAAGCATTGCCCGAGAGATCCATTTCCTTTGCCGCGGATAGATCTACTAGTAGATTCTACAACAGGATGTGCATTACTGAGTATGATGGATGCAAAGAGTGGTTTTCATCAAATCTTCATGGCAGTGCAAGATCAGAGTAAAACGACATTTGTAACTGATACTGGAGTGTACTGCTATAGGGTGATGCCTTTCGGATTAAAGAATGCGGGAGCAACATTTCAGAGGTTGGTGGCTAAGATGTTTTACCATCAAATTGGGAAGTCAATGGAAGTATATATTGACGATATGCTTGTAAAGAGTCTTAAAGCTGATGAACATGTACGACATCTGGATGAGGCATTCACCATAATGAGGACATATGGATTGAAACTAAACCCTAAAAAATGCACTTTTGGAGTGACGGCTGGAAAGTTTCTAGGATATGTGGTAAATGAGAGAGGAATCGAGGCTAATCCGGATAAAATAAAAGCAGTACTGGATTTGCCTTCACCTAGGACGGTGAGAGACGTACAATGCTTGGTGGGCCGCCTGACGGCCTTGGGAAGATTTATATCAACATCTGCCGAAAAGAACCTCCCTTTCTTTAAAGTGATGAAACGGAACAAAAATTTTATCTGGACTCCGGAATGTGAAGAGGCTTTTAGGCAAATGAAGAAATATCTAGTAAGCCCGCCGTTGTTAGCAAAACCGGAAGAGAATGAAATGTTATATCTCTATCTGGCAGTATCTGCAAATGCAATCAGTACAGTACTACTTAAACAGAGAGGAGCTCAGCAACTACCAATACATTATGTGAGCAGAGTACTGCAGGGGGCGAAGAGAAATTATTTGGAGATAGAACTGTTTGCATTGGCGATTGTTGTTACAGCTCGAAAGTTGAAACCGTATTTTCAATCTCATCCGATTACTGTGGTGACTGACAAACCATTGAAGCAAGTATTGGCGAAACCAGAAACCTCTCGTAGACTGGTGAAATGGGCGATTGAACTCAGTGAGTTTGGTTTGGAATTTAAGCCGCGAGTCGCGGTCAAAGCGCAAGCCCTAGAAGATTTCATGGCCGAAACCCTGGGGAACAGTGTAGTGGAGACCGCATGTTGTATATTTTCTATATCAAACTAAGAAGGAACCAGTAGAGCAACGACGACATGGATATTGCATACTGATGGATCTGCCACAACTCATGGGGGGGGGGGGGGGGAATTGGAATACATTTTCTGTCCCCAGAGCAGAGGGAATTTGAATTTGCCATCGGCTTGAATTACATGGTGACAAATAACGAAGCTGAATATGAAGCAATAATTGCAGGGATTAAAATGGCACCCGGACTCAACATCGAGCATCTAGATGTGTTCACCGATTCGCTTTTGGTGGCAAATCATTTCTCCGGAAAATATGAAACACGTGAGGAGACTATGAAGCTATATGCTGCAAAAGTTAAAGAGTTGGCAAGGAGGTTCAATTTTTTTGATATAACTCAAATCCCCAGGGATGACAATGCCAAGGCAGATGCGCTTTCTAAATTTGCAGGTTCTTCATAAATTTTGGCAGAAAAAAGAATCACACTTATGGTTGCTGACAAACCTTCGATTGGGAAATCAAAATATATCACAACAGAAGTCAGAGTGGAATTTATATTGACAATACAAGAGGACCCGTCTTGGAAGGATGAAATTATGATTTATCTTCAACAGGGCATTTTACCAGCGGACCCGAATGCTCAACGCAGGATGCGTTACAAGGCTTACAGGTTCACTATCAGTAATGGAGATTTGTATAAAAGGTCTTTCGAAGGACCGTTGTTAAGATGTTTGACCCCTACGCAAGCTGAATATGTCATGGAAGAGATCCACGCAGGTAGCTGCGGAAATCATTCCGGGGGCCGAGCATTAGCTCAACGAATATTACGTCAAGGATATTACTGGCCAACTCTACGTAAAGATGCAACAGCTTATTCGAGAAAATGTGACAGTTGCCAATACCATGCTCGCCTTATTCATAGACCGGCACGTCAACTGCAACCAATCGACGTGACATGTCCTTTTGATCAATGGGGAATTGATATAGTTGGTCCGTTTCCACCGGGCAAAGGTCAAAAACGATATCTAATAGTGGCAGTGGAGTATTATACAAAATGGGTCGAGGCGGAACCTATAACGTCAATCACGGAGAATAATATGATCGAGTTCATCTGGAAATACATTATATGCCAATTCGGTATACCGAGGTCCATTGTGTGTGATAACGGAACGCAATTTACTGGGAAGCACATTAAATCGTGGTTTGGGGAATTAAAGATATCACACAATCTCACGTCGGTATATCACCCACAATCCAATGGCCAAACAGAATCCACTAACAAAACATTGAAGGATTATCTTGAAAGGAGAGTCAGAGCCACAGGGAAAACATGGCCAGCAGAGCTTCAAGGAATATTATGGGCATATAGGACGACCCCGAGAACATCGACATGGGAAACCCCTTTCGTTCTTGTCTATGGCACTGAAGCAGTATTGCCTGCAGAAATAGGTATGCCAACGCGCAGAATCACTGATTATGATCCGGAACAATCAGCCAGGTTGCGACAGATGGATCTGGATATGATAGGATCCACAAGAGAGGATGCTTATCAGCGTACTGTTGCATATAAAGCTGCAATGGCCAAAAACTATGATAAGAGAGTCCAATTCAGAAGTTTTGAAGTAGGAGACTTGGTTCTTAGAAGCCTTGCAGCTAAACAGCATATCGGGAAGCTTGAACCAAAATGGGAAGGGCCTTTTAGAGTCACACGAGCAAGTTCACGAGGATATTATTATTTGGAGACTCTAAGAGGAGTTCAACAGAAACGCCCATGGAATGTGCAACATCTCAGGCGTTATTATGCATAAATAGAAGAATTTTCATTAAATATATGTTTCTTACACACACATTTACGCTGATTCTGTTTAGAAATTATTATTAACTGAAAATCTTTATTTGTTAAATGATGCAGAGAAGAACATGACGGAGGGGTAAGAAGGCCCAAAGTGGTCCACCCCCGCATGCCAGAAGGAAGAATATGACGGGGGGTAAGAAGGCCCAAAGTGGTCCACCCCCGTATGCCAGAAAGAAAAACATGATGGAGGGGTAAGAAGGCCCAAAGTGGTCCACCCCCGCATGCCAGAAGGAAGAATATGACGGAGGGGTAAGAAGGCCCAAAGTGGTCCACCCCCGCATGCCAGAAAGAAGAACATGACGGAGGGGTAAGAAGGCCCAAAGTGGTCCACCCACGCATGTCAAAAAGAAAACATCATGGAGGAGTAAGAAGGCATAAAATGAGTCACCTCGCATGCCAAAAGGAAGAACATGACGAAGGGATAATAAGGCCCGATGCAATTCATAACCTATGCAGGAATAACCCAGTTGACATGTCAATTAGGTAAAACAATATTACCCTAACAAAAACAGTCACAACTCAAAATGCTCATAATCTTACTGCAAATGAAAGTAGGATATTAATTTGGCAAAATCACAACAACGAGCAAATTGATGAAATATCGAGTATGGAATACGTTATAAATACCATTTAACGAATGAATGCGTACCAAAAAGCAGGTAATGTCAAACGGTTGAGTCATTTTCATTGAAAAAGCAACCATTTACGAATTACAAGGTTTTGTACAAGATATGAACTTAATAACCACAAAATAGTGTAGCCAAACTATCGCTACTCTTCCGATGAATGGGGGGACTCCTCACGAAGAACCAATCCCATTGAACGTGCAAAATTGGCACAATTGCCCTGAATCTGATCTTCTGTCAGGATTAGTTCCTCAGTTTGTGCCCAATTTTCGGGCAAGACAATTTCTGCTCTATCAGCAGGATCTCCGAGTTGATACCTACTGGGAGAAATTGTATACTGTGCATTAATTGGTAACCCTGGATCACCCCTTTTACTATCCAGCACATGGGCCGAGTCACCCTGAGCAGAACATTTTCGACCTGGTAAGACTGTTGAGGGACCTGAGGCCTTAGACACACTGGTCCCCTTCTTTCTTTTAGCCGGAATTGTAGGGTCCTGAGGCCTTAAACCAGTTGCTTTCGGAGGACTTCTAAGAAGAATTGTAGATCTGGAAATTCTCGGTGGCAATTCTGGCTCTGTATTGCTCGAACCAAAAACATCATGAAGAACCCTATTAACATTTTCCAAATCGCCCGAAATAGTGCTGGGTGAAATCTTTTCTTTACCCTTGGAAGCGCGAGGTGATTTGGATTTTAAGGGGCTTGAATGGGACTTCTTTGGTTTTTTACGGTCCCGCCACACGGTATAGAATGGATCGCCGGAACGAGGTGTGTGTAACTCATCATCGTCATCATCACTATTAGCCTCGGGTGTTTCCATTTTTGCGTTACGCCTTACATCAAGCATGTCATTGCGGAAACCTTCCCCAAAATATCCAAGATGTCCAACCTGGCCAACGCATACGTCCATTCCATACTACATGTCAGTAGCACCGCGTAATAATTCCAGAAATTTATATGCATTACTCTGCATAAATTCTTCAGCAATAGCACATCTATATTCTTCAGATTCCAAATATTGAATTCGACGACGCAAGTTGGAAATGGCATTTTCAGCATCAGTATTTGAAGCCTCGAGAGAACGATTCACGCGTTTTAGGGATTCATTATCCTTTTTCAACGCATCAATTTCAGCACGCAAAGCTTTTGCGTCCTCTTCGATTTTCTTGGCCTTCACTTCGGCATCATGTTTATCGCGGGTGGCCTTAGATGCCTTCGAATCTGATTCCCGAGCGCATTTCAGGGCATTTTGGCGACTGTGTTTTCCACTATTAATAGCAGTACGTAGATTGTCGACAACAGCGTTGTGTTGATTTTGCACCGCAGCTAGCCCACTATAATCTCTGCATAGCCGATAAACGGCTAAGATGACAGCAGCAAAGAAAAGGCTCCCGAAGCGAGCCAAACCTTGATACCCCAATCGGTTAATTGTGGTTTGACGATCTAACTGCGGCCTCAAACCTCGCATAATCTCTCCAGCTTGCTCCTCTCTTAATCGATATCCGCCCAATGTGGCACTCAATGATTCTGAGTTTTCATCATTGAGAAAGTCGTAATTACTAAGGCTTCCAGGCGGAGCAGGTCTTGGATTCCCTGAAGGTCGAGGCCTCTTGGGTGGAGGTATGCTCTGAGATTCGCGAGCGGATATATTCTCCTCTGATTTTCGTTTAGCGGCTTCATACCATGTCTCATCGGTTGAGCGGGAAGAACTCGCTGTTTCTACGTTACGTTTTTCCCTGAAATTGGGATGAGCTGCATTAAACTTCGCCAAATTGCCAGCGATTTTATCGTCTTCTGCATCGATATCCTCCATTATCTGAATTTGGCGGTCGGTGCCAACTTTAATGCGTCCACCGGTATCGGTCGGAGTCATCACCAATCTCCTTGTAGCGAAATTTTCGTGACATTCAAAATCACTCACAAATGGCACCCGAGTGCCTGCACTAATACCTCCAAGCCTTATGGTAGAAGGATTTGGTGAAGGTCGATTCGATGGACCCGCACCTGAGGGCTCATTTTGCTCGTTTGGTTCGACCATTCCCTGAGCAGTGTGAATATTCTCAGGAGATAGAACAATTTTACTGCGGCTACGAGATTTTATACGAGCCATATCAGCCTAATAATAAAATTCTAATAATTTTTATATGAATATAGGTAATTGGTAACGTGTCGAATATCGGTGATTCGATACGCTCCGTGTCGAACAGACTGCGTTCCATGCGGTCCAGAAGCAAACAAAAATATTCCCTCCGGATAAAAACAAGAAATGTCAGACATGTGGTCCCTTATATATAGGCCCATGGGCCGCAACTGTTGTGGACGCATCGAATTTTCATAATTCGATGCGCGCATCGAACGAGTCACGATTCGATACCCATAATTTCACGCATCGAATTGTTACAATTCGATGCCCAAAAATTCTTAATACAAATATGTTGTGAGTTTGGAAGTCGTCATTATTCTATTAACGTCTCCCAAACTGGGGGGACTATGTGATGGGGGTATTTTATGACTGGGCCAGCAATAGAGTTGGGCCGGCCCATTAACGTATCGAATCAGGCCCATTCGATATCTTCAGCGCATCGAATAGGTATGATTCGATGCGCGCATCGAATTGATATGATTCGATGCGTATTTTACAGCTGTCCTCGGGCCCCACAGTGCGAGTTGCTATATATAGGGCGATTTTGAGCATTCAGAAGGGGATCGAACCTGACTCCCGACCTGACCACATCGAATCCAGCCATTCGATACGTTCCTCTATTCGATACGTCCCTCGATTCGACACGAAACAAGATTCGATACGTTCCAACGTACTGTAAAGATTATATAGCATTGACTCGGCATCGAACCGGCACTATTCGAGGCGCGTATCGAACAACCGCAATTCGATGCGCTGCATATTTAGTGTTATTCTTGTATTTAAATCAGTGTAAGATCTGTAATAGATAGTAGGTGTTTCGGACAAAGTTAGTCCGGTTATTTCAAGTGGATTAATACTATTTTGGTTATTTATATTCCCATTGTATTGTATTACTGTGTTCTATTACCATGACGAAATAAGACCAAAATAGAATAAATGCTTGACCAATTAAGTTCCATTTTGAAGTTGGGTTTGCCACATCTTAAGAAATCATTGTCAAGTAATTGTTTCATAATTAGTCTTAAGTCCACCGGAGAGTAACTTCGCCTCTTTTTCAGTCTCGATCGATCACGTCAAATTTCAAAATGCCGACAAATAAAAATAACATTTTAATTCATACAACTAATGTGACTTTATTTGACAAGAATGGCCTTCTGAGTTAGTGAGTTCTGACCCTGAACTTTTCATGTATCAAATAAATAAAACCTTTTGATTGGTGGGACACAGTTATGACAGACTTCTTACAAAGCCCAATCGTTTGGCTTGTTCACTACGTGTGCATGGGCATTTATTGTACTGCCACCTGGTATACTAGCTGCCTCCCATGTGGTACATCGGCAACCTAGCTCGCTGGAGAAATCAGCATGGAGGGCCATGGTTAATTAATAACCTTTACTGCAGAACTTATTGGCGAAATAATTCTCCCTTACACTAAAAGAATACAATAAAGAAAGTGGTCACACTTTGTAACAACATCAGCATTTAGTTTGATACATCATGATAGAACATTACAGAAAGAACTTATATTAAAAAACTGGCAATGTAAGAAATAGTGAAATAATTCTATGTGACCGTGAACTCGTAAAGTAGAAGTAATTAGAACACTATTTCTCTTTATCTTTGTCGTGTATTTTCATATGAAAAAGGTAAAGAAAATTGAAATTATTATTGTTGGTTAGTTTTCTTCTTATTGTTGTTGTTTCTAAAATAGAAAGGTATACACAACTTGCAAAAATCCCTACAAGAAAAAGGGTTTTTGGCTAGGGTTAAATCCGTAGCCAAAAGCCCCATTTTTCGTAGCCAATAGTCATTGGCTACGGGTATCCGTAGCCAATGCCCGTAGGAGAAACCCTCGTAAGGGATAGTCATTGGCTACAGATGGCCGTAGCCAATGACTATTGGCTACGGATCTTCCATAGCCAATAACGGAAGACCAAAATGCCCTTTTACTCTTGCCTACGGAACTTTCTGTAGCCAATGATTATTGGCTACGGAAAAATTCTGTAGGCAATAATTATTGGCTACAGAACTTTCCGTAGCCAATACCATTAATATTTTTTTTTTCGTTTTTCAGCAAATTATTGGCGACGGAATATTCCGTCGCCAATACTCTTTTTTTTTTGAAAAAACAATTATATAAGATATATGTAATATTCGTAATATTTTTAATTATATATGAAATATTCGTAATATATTTAATTATATATGATATATTTGTAATTTTTTTAATTATATATGTAATATTAGTAATATTTTTAATTATATATGTAATATTCGTAATATTCTTAATTATATACGTAATATTTGTAATATTTTAAATTATATATGTAATATTCGTAATATTTTAAATTATATATGTAATATTCGTAATATTTTTAATTATATATTTAATATTCGTAATATTAAATGGAATGTAGTAAATATAATATTTTTAAAATAAAGATGGTTAAATATCTTGGAAATTATATGAATTGAAGACTTAATATAAATATTGAATGGTAGAAATTATAGGAAAATTTTATGGTGGAAGGTAAGATTTATGAAAGAGTTGTAGGAATGTGTTTATGATTGGAAGAGTTGGGTATTTATAGAATAGACCATGACTATTGGCTACGGAATAAGCCTTAGGCAATAGTCATTGGCTAAAGAACAATCCGTAGCCAATACTCATTGCCGACGGAATATTCCGTAGCCAATAAAATAGTTATTGGCTACGGAACAATCCGTAGCCAATAATCATTTCCCACAGAATATTCCGTAGCCTATAGTTTTTACATTTTTTTTTCTTTTTTAGTATTTATTGTGTATTTTTATACAACTTTTAAATAATTATATTTCTTTTCCTGAAAGTTCGTTTATGGTCTTTTGAAACTTTATTTGTTATGAAATTCGTGGAAACATACTAATAAATAGTTTAGAAGTGTTTGGTGAAAGAAGAAATGGAATCGGGTTTGTTTTACGACTTTTGAATAATTATATTTTTTTTACTGAAAGTTCGTTTATGGTCTTTTGAAACTTTATTTTTTATAAAATTCGTGGAAACATACTAATAAATAGTTTAGAAGTGTTTGGTGAAAGAAGAACTGGAATCGGGTTTGTTTTACGACTTTTGAATAATTACATTTTTTTCTCCGAAAGTTCGTTTATGGTCTTTTGAAACTTTATTTTTTATGAAATTCGTGGAAACATACTAATAAATAGTTTAGAAGTGTTTGGTGAAAGAACAAATGGAATCGAGTTTGTTTTACGACTTTTGAATGATTACATTTTTTCCCCGAAAGTTCGTTTATGGTCTTTTGAAACTTTATTTTTTATGAAATTCGTGGAAACATACTAATAAATAGTTTAGAAGTGTTTGGTGAAAGAAGAAATGGAATCGGGTTTGTTTTACGACTTTTGAATAATTATATTTTTTCCCCGAAAGTTCGTTTATGGTCTCCTTTTGAAACTTTATTTTTTATGAAATTCGTGGAAACATACTAATAAATAGTTTAGAAGTGTTTGGTGAAATAAGAAATGGAATCGGGTTTGTTTTCCTCTTGATGATCGCGCTAATCGTGCTTGAAATTCGATTTTTTTTGTGTTTTTAATTCTCCTAGTTCATTAACCGCAATAGAGCGTCGCTTCGAGCGGTCATCGTGTGGTTGGTCGCCAAGCGTCAAACCCCGAGTACGACGACGGGTGGAACTACATGCACTCGAGCATTGCGAGCCAGCAGGTGAGGGGCGCCCTATCGACAAAGGTGGCAGAACCATCTCCTCATCTTCATTTTCATCTTCATTTGCTTCTTCGTTGTCTTCATTTTCCTCTTCATCTTCGGGTTCCACGTCCTCCAAACTGTGAGATACACGTGCATTGGGAGTTGTGGTGAGAGCACTAGCCAAAGGGAGATTAGGGGGCCTCGCCATCAAGAATCGTCGATCCGTCAACGAAACTTCATTGGGAAGTGTATTAACACCTAGCTCGGCTTCATTGAGGCGCTCATTAGTTTGGCGCCCAGATTAAAGCCCGTCGCCCCATTGTTTATGGGCGACGGGCTTAGCCCATCGCCTTTAATCTGGGCGGCAAAAATGGCGCCGAAACCAAAGGCGACGGGCTACGCCGGTCACCATTGCCAGCCGTAGCCAATATTTTTTTTTGTTTTCTTTTTTAATTTTACATGTGCTATGGGCGACGGGAACCCGTCGCCTTTGACTAATGCCTACGGATTTTTCCGTCGCCAATGGTTAAGAGCGACGAGATATTTTCGTAGCCAATGCATTTTTTTTTAAATCCGAAAAATGATCAAGGGCTACGGATTTTCCGTAGCCAATGACAAAAACACCATTGGCTACACCATCCGTAGCCAATAGTCGTAGCTAATACTCAACTTTCTTGTAGTGAATTACATTTTCATATATTTTCAAGAGTGGACTTCGCTCATAATAATAACTTTTATAATGTTTATATGATCTCGGATCCTATGGATACAATAATCAATTAAATGATCCCTTTTGACGCATTTTCTTAAAGATTACAAAAAATGGAATATTTTTTCTCTGTACTCTGCACATTCATCACGTGCCTTGTACTCTTTCAAACCATTGTCCCAAGGGCGGGACCATCTTGAGGGCAAGGGTTGGCTCCAGCCGCAGTCAATTTTCGACCCCCAATGTAGTAGTTATATAAAGGAAAAGAACTCACGATTGTGATAAAAATTATACTGTAAGTAAATTAATGAAATAGTGGTGATGGTGCAGTGGTAATAGTGTTACTCTTACATTCCATAGGTCATGGTTTTGAGATTTGGTAGTATCAATATTTTCTTTTTTACTAGATTTTTCCTTAAATAATGGACAAATGACTAACAAAATCATTATATCCTAATAAAGTCTCAATTCATCACTAAGTGTAATAAGAAAAAAAATACACATTTAAATCCCTTTACACATGGAATAAAACCCTTATTCCTCTCAAAGTTTTTTCAAAATTTAAGATTTTTAGCATGCTTTACTAAATTATATTATTATATACAAAGAGGATAATAAATTTTATTCTTTAATTTTATTTTCTAGTAGATGCATGATAGGCTTGTACATTCAAACCAAACTTATTATTTTGTTGGGACTTTAAAGTAAGACTAGTATTGGACTTTCTATATGCTTATTAAAGTTTTCTTTTCTAGTTTTATAGATAAACAAAGAATTTTGATTAAACGAAAAGTATGTATATTCTTAACAACTCGTTTACAATTGTTATTGATCAATTTTATTTTTCATAAAAATAAAATTGTAGATCTTAACTTTGATAAATACTTTATTTAACATGTAACTTTTATTATTTTTTACCAAACAATAAGTATTATTCAGTTTTATACCTTTTATCATACATATACATATATTTTTATTTAAGTTAATAGTAGCACGAGTCCAATAATATCTTAGCTCCGCCCCTTATCGTCCCATGGTGCTTTGCTTTGGTCCGAGGGTGGTAAGGCATATTAATCTGAGATACAAGTTTCAGGCAGCTTGGCTCCTTCATTCTCTTCTCAACTACGTTATGGCCCATACCAGGAAATCAAATAATGATATTGCAAATGAACTCTCAGATTTGAACAAATAGTCCTTAGGGAATATCTTCCGGCATAAAAAACCCTTGCAAGCTCGTATACTCGGTTTTCAAACTACAATTGAATCTAACATGTCCAAGAAACTTTTAAAGCCAGAACAAAAGTTGGTCTATAAGTTTTAATGATATTCTACTTCAAGAACAAGTTTTATGGTTACAGAAGTCGATAGAAGACATGGCCATTCTCTAAGACCACAACAACTGATTTTTTCATCCTTCAGTAATTGCCCCAAGACAGAAAACATACCATCGATCGTCTTATGAATGGGGATATTCAGTGGATCTCGGATAAGCCTCTTCTCAAAGACATGGTTGTTCAAAACTTTCATGATACCTAGACTACCTCCCCAAGAAATACGATCACACTACAGAGTCCTTCACGACTCTTATGAGTGCTAAACTAGAATTGTTGAACAGTGATATTCATCTTGGCGAGGTTTGTCTAGCCATATTGACGTATCAAAGGCTTATAGGAAATACTGAAATAACACACGAGAATCAAAATCTCATTAATTCACGTAGAATACTGAGAATTTGATGCAAGAAGAGAGAAGCTCTCAAGAATTAATAATCATCTGAGTGTCTTCTTAAGATTTACGCGGAATATATACCCTAATATTAATAATTAAATATTAAGAAATGTTTTTTAAATGAAAAAAAAATAGAAATAAATGTAGAATATAAAAGTATTAATCACGTAGAACACGCTCCAACAAATGAAATGCAATTCCACGTTCTAGGGAAAGAGATATAACTAAAACAAAAATTACCAATTTTAATTACACAAGCAATAATTGATAAGACTCCTTATCTTGTTATGAAAGTTTAAGGCATAGAAGATAAGAAATAGAGATTACTCAACGAGTCCTTGAGGATATTCTGATTCTGCAAGTCTTCTCTTTCCTTACGCGTACGCATTTTTTAGGTAACAGAGGCGGCGCGACGTGGATGTCGCCCGCATATGTCGCATTGGTGTGGCGCGATTGGGGGCAAACGGCACAACTTGCGCTGCTTTTACTCGATAGTGTGGTGCATATGTTGGTGTTATCGCCTGATCGTCTACATTGTTCTTTCCGTTTTCCCCTTTTCTTCTCTACTCTTGACTCCTCAATTTAAGCTCAATTTGTTCCACAAATTGGATCTTTGTGACACATGACTCAAACAAAACATCAAACTAAAACAAAATTAAACTAAATATAAAGGCTCAATAACAACTTACGACATTGGTTGCCTCCCAAAAAATTCTTAGATTTGCGTGGTTTAGCTCGACACAATGTTATAGATATCAGGGATTTGGAGGTGCACATATTTCACCTTTGATTTTCTTCTATTTCTTTAACTCTTCAATCCCTTTGGACATTTGAGCTCCATTGGTCGTGCTGCTCCCATTTGGTTGGAATGCGATGACTTCATACTTTGCTAAATTATCTAGCAAGTCTCTTCCCTTCTAAGTTTGCAAGTTCAGGAATTCGCCCTTGGCCAATTTGTCCAAGATATCCTTGCTAATTGAGTTCAAACAACGGCAGAATGTGAAGAGGTTGCGATGAGGTGTGGACATAATCGACAGACACAACTTCAATATCAACTTGTAACGCCTCCATGCGGTTGCAATGAACTCATTTTCATATTGTTTGAACTTCAACAAAATTCTCCTCCCATCGGCTTCAAAAGTTTTGCTTCACCATGGATTTAGATCGACTAATTAGTCTGCCATGTTACTCTGTTTCCAATTGGTTTGTTCAATGCACACTTGCATCATCATGTTGTGAATGCCACTGACATTCTTGCCGAGATATCCTTCATTGAAGATGGTGTTCATAAACATCTTGTTTTCAAATTCCAACCCATAGCGTAAGTTTCTCAAGAGTGCCTCCTCTCTAAACTCGCATTGTGAAAATTACGAGATCATATTTTGGTACCCTCGTTCACATGTTGGCAACGGACTTCCCATCATGTTGCTTAAGGTTAAGAAGCGCCAGTTGTTGGGCCCCATTTTTGTGTTATATTAGGGCTCCATTCTTCATTGTCGTAGCGTCTTAGCACTTTGTTATTGCGTTGTGGCACCTTCAGTGCAGACCCTCTGAAGTCTTATCAATTTAACCTCCATTTTGTGCTCTTTTTCAATTATTGTTTGTCCTAAGTCGACTAATAACCACAAAAGACATGAAATATAACACAAACTACTAGAATTGCTACCAAGCATAACAAAAGTACAAGTGAGAAGGCTATTAAAATCATATCAAATAGACTCATCATGTACGGCATGCAAAGACTTCTGAGATAATTAGGGCTTGGTCATAGAACTTGTAATGTTTGTATATACAATCTTTATCTATTCTACGACGACTATAAGCATAATGTACGGTAACTGTCCTGAGTGGGGTGCTGAAACGTATGAGGGATGTGTAGGGTCTAGTAGGTAGAAGAAACATATTCCACGAAAGAAATTATGGTACTTTCTAGTAACCTATAGGTTATAGAGGCTGTACATGGCATGCCTGTTAAACACGTGACTTGCCATATAAAATGTAGGCAACATAATGATATTATAATTCATCTTGCTGGTGGTGATGCCTTGCATATCTCGATTAAGCAGCAAAGGCACGGAACGTCAGACTTGGATTGTGCACTGATGGTTTTACTCCATGGGATAATGCTTCATCTTATTACTCGGGTTAGCATGTATTCATTACCCTCTACAACCTTCCACTTAATTTGTGCATGAGACAAGAATATATTTTTCTTAGTTTATTAATTTTTAGCATTAGAAATCCGAGTAAGAATATCTATGTGATGCTATGAACCTTGATCGACGAACTCCATTCTTTGCGGGATAACTACGTTGAAACTTATGACAGTTTTTGGAAACAAAATTTTAGGATACAAGATCATGTAATATGGATGATCAGTGATTTTATTGGTTACAATAAGCTATCGAAGTAGAGCATACGTGGAAAATGAAGTTGCCCCCTACTATATGAAAAACACTAAGGCTCACTTCTTGATATTAAGAAGGAAACCATGTTTCTTTGATTCCCACTGTCGACTTCTACTGATTGATCATAATTGGAGAATGAACACTACAACCTTCTTAAAGGGTGAGATTGAGAAAGATCTACCGCTACCTCGGAGATTAGGTCCAGGGATGAACGAGCACGTCTAAATTATTTCTAACATAGGGTATGGTTTGATTACCGACGAAATATTTAGTAATGGATGAGCTTAATTTGAATTTTTTAGGATGGGCTGGAAAGGGGGAAAAAGAAAAAAAGAATTGGTGGTGGTGGCGGCTGGGGTTGGTTGGGCAAGAAAAGTTTTATTTTTTTGTTGAGCAAGAAAAGTTTTTTTTTTAAATTATTTTATTACAATTGGGTCTTTTTCTCTTTTTCAAATTTTTAATATAAATATTTGTAACAATTAAAATTTATTAAAAAGAATCTAATTTTACATGATAACTTAGGGCTTTTCTTATTATTGCTTTTTTAGGTGAATATATAACTCATGAAGGCTTTTTACTAATTACAAATAACACATGAGGGTGTTTTTTACTAATAAAAATTATTTATGAGGCAAAAAATTGACGGATGGACCAAAATTGTATTGAAGCACATTAAGGGACCAAAGTTTGACTGAAATCTATAAATTTGGCCAGCAAGTATGGTCACGTGCATTTTTGTGCCAAAAACTGTGGTTGTGGTACCAAAATTGTACAAAAGGCTGCATTATGGGAACAAATGTGGATAAAGCCACAATACGTGACTAAAGTTTTAACTTGGCCGCAATAAGGGACCATAAATGATTTTTTGCCCTAAAGAAGAGTGTAGTTAACTTTGTTTGAATTGAAGGATCAATATGTGACGCATCCTTAGTTTCTTAAATTACCAATTTCTCATCACAATATTTTGAACAAAGTATTGAAACAAGGCCAACCGTTTAGATAGAAATGACCTGACACTTAATACTAATAATGAGGGATTGTCCATCTACCAGACACAAGAGGTAACATGTGGGTAGTGGAAAGGACTACAACAACTAACTACATAAGAGTGGAGATTTACTAAGTAATATGTCCTTCAGATTTTTATAGAAGTCGAATAATTTTTGAACTACGTTACTGATTATTCTTAACTACATATTAGGTTACACCTCGTGCTTACTAATATAATTAAGATAACTTGAATTTCAAGAGTGTAATTAACGTTCCGCTACATGTTGTTTGATGATGAAGTGTGTCAAGGACTCTTTGAGCACCAAATTCAGCAAAAGCATAACATTCAATTTGTTCAGTGGATTCGAAATTTAATGTCGTAAAAAAGGTTCAAAGTAGATACTCGTATACGAGCACTAGTGAAAGATCCTAGTATTAATGTTTAAGTTTGCAAAGGCTATGTCCTAAACGGGTCCAAGTTCCACATGGTAGCTTATGCATCGAGAAAGTAAATAAATAATGGTGGAGTATATGTGAAGGGAATTAGCAATGGTCTAGTCCAAAATTATTTATATGGATTGTTAAAAGAGGTGCTTGAAGTAAGTTACTGGAATAGTTTTCGTCGACTTACAGTTATTCTCTTAAAATGTGATCGTTTTAATCTAAATAAAGGACTGGGGCCACATGGAAAATACTTGTTGGTAAACATTAATCCTAATTTGTGTCTTGCGACCAACGACATATAACCGTCCATTTCTGCAAGTTAGGCACAAGAATGTTGACATTTTCCATATCATTCACAACAAAATGCACGGAAAAAGGGCTAGTGGACAGTGTGTCCAACGAGGGCGAGGTATATTGTTGACACTACATCACATAGTAATGTGAGAGATTTCTTAAATGAAGGTCCCGATATATATTAAGACAGTACACCCCCACCCAGGATGCGGTTGGAGGTAGATTTAAGTTCATTTCATATGATAAACTTACGCAACGACCAGTTTGTGAAAGTTGATGAAGATGCGCTAGAAACACATGGGGAAGAAGAAGCATATAAAGAAGAGAAAGGCGCAGAAGGGGATGGAGAAGAAGAAGATGTGGCCCATATTGTTCTTAGTGTTATTTTTTATATAGTTGATTAACAGTTTGAATTTGTGAATAATATGTGTTATTTACTTTAAAATAGTTCGGGTTTCCATTTTTCTTTCACCAGGAAATCTATTATATTAGGTGTGTTTCATCGAGTTACAATTGAGTCAAAATTACGAAAGGCGATAAACAATACTTTAGGGAAGAAAAATATAATATCCATAGTTTTAAAATACCCCAGTTTTAATCTTCTGTCATTAGAAACATTGTTATTAATTAGATGATTTCGTTAAGTTTCAATCAAATCAGAGTTACGAAAGGTGATAAACAATATGTTACATGAGAAAAATATAATTACAAAAGAATCTTAAAACAGCCCCGATTTCAGATTTTCTTTCACTAGAAACTTTTGAACAATTAATCTTTGAGTTTCGTCTAGTTCAATCGAATCATAGTTACGAAAGGCGGTAAATAATACTTCAAGGATAAAAATATAATTGCGTAAAAGTTTTAAAACAGCCCCAATTTCTAATTTTCTTTCACGACAAGCTTTTCAACCATTTATTGGTGTGTTTCGTCAACTTTCAATCGAATCGGAGTTACAAAAGGTGATAAACAATTCTTTGGGGAGGGGGGGAGGATGTCTAGTTTAGTCTTAAAACAACCCCAAATATTATATATATGGGACAAGCTATTATAAAGATTCTCACGATTTCGAATGACAACGATCATATATATATATATATATCATGCCAAGATACATATAGATATAAACGTAATGTGTAAGATGATCTACTAATTAAATAAATTAATTATATTTATACTTTAATTTGTGAAGGAAATCATAATAACAAATCAACAAGGTGTGTATGATGATGAGTTGTAGATAGAACATTGAATAAGTTCAACGCTAATAACTTGCTCGATCACATTCAATCTACTATTTCATTTATCAGTTACTTGTTTTGTAACTATTTATTAGTTCATTTCACATGTAGTATAATATATAATTATGAAATTTTTTAAAACGGCCTCGATTTCAGTTTTTCGTTCACCAGAAACTTCACAACCATTAGTTAGTTTGTTTCGTTGAGTTTCAATCAAATTGGAGTTACAAAAGGTGATAAACAATACTTTAGGGGTAAAAAAAATACTATTGTACAAAAAAAAAATCAAACAGCCTCGATTAAATCTTTCTTTCACCAAAAACTTCTCAACCGTGAATTGGCGTGTTTCGTCGAGCTTCAATCGAATTAGAGTTACGAAAGACCATAAACAATACTATATGGGAGAAAAATACAATTATGTAAAAGTTATAAAACAAACTCGATTTTACTTTTTCTTTCATCAGTAACTGCTCAACCGTTAATTTGCGTGTTTTGTTGAGTGTCAATCAAATCTAAGTTACGAAAGACCATAAATAATACTTTAGGGGAGAAAAATGCAATTATGCCAAGTGGCGGGAAAGTTGGTGACCCAAGAGGATTTGGTGCGGCAGGCAAGAAATGAGAAGAGGCCAGCCTCGTAGTTTTTTTTAGGCATGTATTTTTGTTTTGTTTTGCATTTTATTTTCTTTTTTTAAGGACAAGCAGGGTATTTGATATATTCTTGAAAATAAATTAAATTTCTTTGAAAGAAAAGCTTTTTTCGCAAATACGTACGATCGAGGATTTAAGGTGAAAATTTCCCTTTCTTTTTGATGATAGGTTCCTTTAGAGTGTAGAGTGTTTCCATTGGCCTCGTATATTCCTTTTACCAACACATATATATTAGATATGTGTTTTAGCTTCAAGTGCTACGTTTGATGTGGTTGGGACCTTTAGGGGAGCCACGAGTCTCCCTTATAGGCAGTTTTTTGGGATATGTGGCGTCCCTTTGTTTTGCGGGGGCTGAGGCGATAACCTCTCCCCCCTTATTGTTTTAGTACGTGGGGGTTTTTGGGGGCGTAAGGAGGTGCCCTCAAACCATCTCCAGGGCCACGAGACCCCTTCGTAAAGTGGCCTCCAAGGCCACAAGACCCCTTCGTAAAGTGGCGTTCGCGAGGATTGCGGTTCCCCTCAAATTAGTTCTAGGCTCAAGTGATCCCTTGTGATGGATGGGTTCTATCAGAGTCGTAAGTCCCATTTAGAACTATGCATATGTTTGTATAATGATGTAATGAATCTTGATGCGTGCAAGAGAGAGAAGTTCTTACGGTATTTGAGAGGATGCAAGAGGGCGGAGGGCTCTAACCTTTTTTCTTTACCTTTTGAGTTTCGACGAAGATCCTGAGCTGGTAGTCGTGTCGCTTTGTGAGTTTGATTGAGGTCGTGAGGGCTTCTTGTGAGAGTATACAGTTCTTTAGGGCAGATTTTCTTGATTTTTCTTCTGTGTTCTATTTCCTCCGGAAGGCGTGGTTCTCTTTCAGAGGGTATTTCCTTCTAAGGGAGATATAGGTATATATTTTTTGGTTAGGAAGGTTTTTCTTTTCGGGGATTCGGTTGAATACTTTATAAGAGACGCGTGGTCGGGGGGTATTTGTTGTTGGAAATATTTGGAATTGAGTTCAAATATTAGTATGTGAATTATGTTGCTTAATGAGAAGCATGTGGGATATTATTTATTTTATTAAATAATATTAAAGAATAAATATTCAGATTTTATTTGAATATTAAATCACATACTTATGGTGGTCAAAAGCATTTGAATGTCTTCAATTGCAAGAATAATTTTTTCCCTTAAATGTATTGGTGGTTATAACCTTTTTTTTCTCACTATAAAAAGGAGGCCTCCACTCTTGTGACATTGCATCCAAAAAACAAATATCATAAGACTTTTTATACATTGCATAGCATACATTTTCTTAGAGTTTTGCAAATGTCTCTTGGTTCGAAAGGAGCAGTTTCGAGCTTCACGAGGCTGTTCGGAGAAGGACGTTGTACCTTGGAAGGTCAGTGCTGCACGAGGGCTTGAAGCGGTAGTCGCGACATAATGATCTTAAGAGGAGGAGGTCACACTTCTGACTCGTCCAAACAAATTGCACTACATTGTTCTAAAGGTTGATATATTACGTTAGTTAATTATTTTAATTGTAATTTGATTCATGTCATGTATATGATGTCTTGTTAATGAGAATTATTCTTATTGATGTTAAATTCTGGAAATTTTATTTAGAATATTGTTTAATTAAACACTGGAACCAACATTCGCCACGCTGGCGGTGCCCTCTTTGAGTTATATGGCTTACTTGGCTGCCACGTATACATAAGATAGGCATGTCATGACTTTGCTCATTTAAGTGCATTCATGTTCTTCTGCGGCGGTTTGTTTACCGCGCCACACGGACTGCCATTACATTTCCACGATCTAGCCATGTTTCCCACAAAACTCGATTCATTGAGAAAACGGAAAAAAATGTATTGGGTGAGAGAATCTCAAGAAGATGAAGAAGAACAAAGTCCAAGAAGAAGTAAACGAGCTAGAAAAGAGAAATCTCTTGGCTCAGATTTTCTAACATACATGTTAGAAAATTATCCGGCTACTTTCAAGGAAGCAATGTCCTCTCTGAACTCGATTCTTTGGAAAGAAGGAGTAAACAGTGAGATAGATTCAGTCTTACCACACGTGGAGCTAGTGGATCTTTCACCGAGAAATAAACCACTAGGATACAAGTGGGTCATCACGAAGAAGATGAAAACTGATGGTACCGTTAACAAGTACATGGCGAGACTTGTAGTCAAGGGGTATAGATAAACAGAATGTGTTGATTATTTCGACACCTATGCTTCTGTTTCCAGTTAAACGCCAATTAGTTTAATCATTGCTCTCGCAACTTTGTTTAATTTTGAGATCCATCAAATGGATGTGAAAACGACGTTCTTAAATGGAGACTTAGAAGATGAGATTTACATGGAACAACCCGAAGGGTTCGTGGTTCCAGGTAAAAAGAAAAAGGTGTACAAACTTTTCAAACCTTTATAAATGTAAAAACAAGCACCTAAATACTGGCACGAAAGATTTGATAGCGTTATACTTTCAAATGGGTTTCGTATAAATCAGTGTGACAAACGTGTTTACGTGAAAGAAGACCAGAAACACTATGTTATACTACCAAGAAGATGTTGTCGCACAACTTTAACATGAAAGACTTAGGTCTTGCAGATGTCATACGTGGGATGAAAATCACCAAGACACGAGATGGCTACGCACTTTCTCAGGGTCATTACGTTGAGAAAATTCTTGACAAGTTTGACAAGGGAAGCGATGTTATTGCCAGAACACCAATTGAAGCGGTGTGTAATTTGCACAAAAACTATGGAGATAGTGTGGGTCAGTTAGAATATTCAAGGATCATAGGCAGTCTCACGTACCTTATGAACTGTACTAGACATGATGTTGCAAACTCGGTGAATAGACTGAGTAGGCATACAATCAATCCTAGTACTGAGCACTGGAAAATGATAATTAGAGTACTTAGATATCTAAGATACACTGCTAACTATGGATTGCATTATACCAGACATCCAACAGTCATAGAGGGCTATTCGGATGCTAACTGGATTGCAGACTCCAAGAATATAAGATCTACGAGTGGATACATATTCATAATTAGAGGTGCGTTGATTTCTTAAAAATCGTGCAAGCAGACGTGCATTGCAAGATCAGCTATAGATTATGAGTTCATAGCGTTGGATCTTGCAACTGACGAGGCTGACTAGCTTCAGAACTTTCTTCAAGATATTCTGATGTGGCCAAGGCATGTGGCTCCTATTAGCATACACTGTGATAGTCAGACAGCTATAGGAAGAGCATAAAGTAATGTGTACAATGGAAAGTCTCGACACATACATCGAAGTCATAAGAATGTACGACAGTTGTTGAAAATTGGAATAATTTCCTTAGACTTTGTGAGGTCTAAAGAAAATATTGCAGACCCATTGACGAAAGGTCTAACAAGAGACCAAGTAGAGGTTTCATCGAGGGGAATGGGATTGAAGCCCATGAAAATGACCTCTAACCATGATGGCAACCCTACCTGAATTATGAACCCCAATTTGCAGGTTCAAAGGGACAACCGAATTGTGAGAGGTGAGGTTGAACAAAGCACTCGGGAAATTGAGTTCCCAACCCATTTCTATGATGAAAGAGTGATAGACTTGTACAGTGGAGGAGAACTTAAGGTTCTAATGATCCTTATGTCTTGTGACACAAGCGAGGTATTATAGGATACCCTTAATGAGAGATCACATATGTCGAATATGAAGGGGCCACTTCTATGAGATGAGTTAAAGGGCTAAATCTCTAGAGCATTCGATGAATATTACCAAGTAAGTCCAGAGCCAAAACAGACAACAAGGAAAGGACCCATAGAGATATTTGAATAGTTGTGTGAGTATCATTGTCTTGGTATACACAAAACGCCGAACAATTGACGGCATCACGTCCACTAGTTAGCAATTATATCCGATGGTAATTCACTAGGGAAGGTGCAAGGCGCTGTAAACCCCCTATCCCGATGGAACAAGCTCTAGCAGAACTCTAGAATAGCATATAGCGTTGATAGGCGCACGTGCATTAAGTTAATTACTTTTATGTAGAGGAATGTTGAAAATATTTGGAATTGAGTCCAAATATTAGTATGTCAATTATATTGCTTAATGAGAAGCATGTGGGATATTATTTATTTTATTAAATAATATTAAATAATAAATATTCAGATTTTATTTGAATATTAAATCACATACTTATGGTGGTCAAAAGCATTTGAATGTCTTCAATTGCAAGAATAATTTTTCTCCTTAAATGTATTGGTAGTAAATTTTTTTTTCTCACAATAAAAAAGAGACCTCCACTCTTATGACATTGCATCAAAAAAAAAAGCATAAGACTTTTCATACATTGCATAGCATACATTTTCTTAGAGTTCTACAAATATCTGTCGGTTCAAAAGCAGCGGTTTTGAGCTTCACGAGGCTTTTCGGGGAAGGACGTTGTACCTTGGTAGGTGAGTGCTGCACGAAGGCTTGAAGCGGTAGCCGCAACATAGTGATCTTAAGGGGAGGAGGTCACACTTTTGACTCGTCTAAACAAATTGCACTACATTCTTCTAAAGATCAATTTATTACGTTAGTTAATTATTTTAATTGTAATTTGATTCATGTCATGTATATGATATCTTGTTAATGAAAATTATTCTTATTGATGTTAAATTCTGGAAATTGTTGTTAGAATATTGTTTAATTAAACACTGGAACCAACATTCGCCACGCTGGCGGTGCCCTCTTTGAGTTATATGGCTTACTTGGCTGCCACGTATACATAAGATAGGTATGTCATTACTTTGCTCATTTAAGTACATTCATGTTCTTCTGCGGCGGTTTGTCTACCGCGCCACATGGACTGCCATTACATTTCCACGATCTAGCCATGTTTCCCACAAAACTCGATTCATTGAGAAAATGGAAAAAAATGTGGGGGGTGAGAGAATCTCAAGAAGATGAAGAAGAACAAAGTCCGAGAAGCAGTAAACGAGCTAGAAAAGATGTGAGGCATCGATGACCCATTGTCAGCAAGCGGCTCGAATTGATGCTGTGACTAGACTGCGGCACCATTGTTCTAATCCCGCAGGCTCGGGTCTATCGAAGATTAGGGGTATGAATTCAGGTGAAGGTATTTTTTGTCATCATCATATTTTCATGATGTGGACGAAGTGAGGACGGCCTTTCTACGTGGTGAGCATTATAACCCTCTTGTTATATGTCATTTACTTTCTCTATCGTTCTAATACGTAGGGGGATTCGTACTATATTTTAGGTTGTTAGATATCGAGTCTTCTTCTTTTTAATTTTTGGCGGGTTTTCCCCTACCAATCGCGTGTTCTGATCCTCCATTTCTTTGTTTCAAAGTGGTGGGTCCTCCTTTCTTCTTGGAGGTTGGGGGTTTCGCAGATGAGGGAGGCTTTTGGCCAGAGGGGTTCTTCTACTTAGCTCCCCATAATTTTGCAATTACGGAGTGGGGAATTCTTACATCGTGGGGCTTAGGTGTGGCACGGTTACATCTTTCTTTAGAAGGACAAGTGAGGGAAGATTTGAAACAAATAGACATATATGCGGGTTATTGCGACACGTCTTTTATGCTGAATTATTCGGTGGCTATGATCATGGTTGGGCTTTAGCAAGCCGTCGAGGTATTGGAGTTCCCCGAAGGTCCTCTTCATATTGGCCCCTTGTCTAGTAAGTGTCCCTCATTTTCTATTAATTTGTTTTTTTTTCTTACACCTTTAATTCTCTTCTTTGGGGTGTGATTTTTTACTAGCGCAAATTTGTTGATCCTAAGAGTTGTGATGAATGTTCATGCTTGAGAGGCTTTCTCACTGGCTCCCTTACTTTATCCGCCATGTTCAATCGATGATTGGGGCAATGGAGCCGTTATCAAGGGGGTTCGATTTGATGACCTTTATGTTTTGTTCCCCTACTCCATCGATCGGGGTGCTTCCTAAAGTTTTACCAAATTTGGGTAGGGAATTTCTTAGCTTGGAGGGTTATCTTTCCCATGAGTAGAATGAAGTTTCTAGTCGTACTTTTCGTCCGACCGGCGTTCGAATGGGGGAGTTGGGCCAATCCTCTCTGCTAGGCATAACAAATGGCCTCTCTCTCTTCAAGGGGTGCCGGGGATCCTAGAGTATTGTCGGTCATATTTATGCGGACTGCGCAATGAGCGGGATAGGGAATTTCTCCTTCCCTTTAGCTTTTTAGCCTTGCAAGATATTTTTAGCAAGAATGCTTGCGAGGTACGTGCCCCTTTTTCCTTTTGTAACTTATTTCTTTGCGCGTGGCTTTTTATGGTCTATTTTTCTCAATCGGCTCTCTTGTTAATCTTTGTCTTTGGAGAGTGAACAACTATCACTCTTGGTAGAGGCTATGAATGAGCATTTTTGAACTACTTTTTTTGAGGTTCCGACCTTACGAAGGCGTTTTCAAGAGCTAAAAATGACTTTGTGGAATCTCAGGGTCAGTTAGAGCGGAGAGAGATAGAGATTGAAACTCTCTAAGCTATGAATACATGGAATTATGAGGGAAGTAAGGAGGCGCTAGAAAGAAGTTTGAAGCTTACGCAGAGTGGCCGAAACATGCAACAAATAGTTATAAGGTATGCTTTATCGCTGGGTCAGATGGGTGAGTTACTTCGTACAACAAGAGTCAAACGGGATGATTTTAGGCGTCTACATATGGACTTGGGTCATCTCTTTGGGGAGAAAACGATCAAGGCTCAAGCCCGAGTAGCGTTAGGGGAGTCGGGCGTGGTACGTTCGGATAGCTCTTTCAGCAAAGAAGCGCGACAGTTTTTGTTGATGGGCTATGGCATTTGCCATGATGTGGTTCAGTCGATACATGGGTTCCCTCCGGATCTAGTGATCCCCAAGTTGGTGGTGGATCCTCTCTCGGAGGTCTCTCAATATCTCAAACCTCGTTTGTCGCATGGGCATGCCTCTGGTCCGTGTAGATTTGAAGAGGGGGGCTTGTGATGTCGGGTATTACTCTATTAGCGATTTCCTTAGTGGAGTTGTCGGATGAGGTACGTCGGGCTGCTATGCGGGATGGGGAGGCGTCCTATTTCTGACTTGGGATAATGTTTGGTTGGTTTGAATAGTTTTGAAGGGTTTTTCCCGCCTCTCTTTGTATAGTATCCGTACGAACCTTTGTAAATATGGGCGGTTTTTGTACCATAGGGTCTTTGAAGAGGGATGGGTAAGACAACGTTTTTTGTAAGAAACATCTACGGGTTCTATGTATAAAGTGGTTTAGCATGCATATCTTTCTTTTATTCGCGATTTTTGGTAACCTTTGCCGTTCTATTTCTAATCGTAGGGTGTTGAGGGAACCTTTTAGTGTATGAGGATCTTGAACTCATGGCAACTTTCTTTTGTTACTCGTTTCTATTGACCCCATCTTTTCTGAAGCGTAATTCGATTTAAATTCTTCTTCGAAAAGGAACTTTAGCGATTTCTAGGAGACGACCCTATATTGTGGCTTTTCATCTTGAGCTAACTTTCTTTCTACATGGAGCGGGGGCCTTCATTTACCTTACTCAGACTTCGAAGAGGCATACCGGATGGGGCGATGTGCGCGAGATTGGTTAGAACATTTTCTAAATTTATAAGAAACACGTAACCTCTTCTTTTTTCCGCTCTCATAGGGCCATTTACTTTCTTTATGCCTTCGAGTTTTTTCTTAGGTGTGAGGAGGCCGTTCCCACGGATGGTGCCATTCGATGATATGAGTTTTTATTAATATTTGTAATAAAAGAAAATTACACGGGGGTTGGGTTGGCCTTTCCCTGATTCGTGGAATGGGGAGAAAGATAATGATAGCAACGACTAAGACCTAATATTCTCATTTTTGTCTAATTTTATTCAGGGAAAGAAATTTCTCTCCTCAAGGAAATGAGGGTGGCCTTTATAAAGATAATTGCTGCAGCTCGTAATTAGATCTCCTCGAAAGGCAGTGTATATGTGATCGAATGGGAGTCTAACGAGTGTCCTGAGCAGATGCGGATCTAATGGTAGGATGAGAATTTCGAGGAGCTCTTAGTCAGCTTCATCTTTATCTTGTGGTTTTTGTGATAGGATAAGAATTTCAAGTGGCTCTTAGTTAGCCTTGTCTTTGTCTTGGTTAAGTTCTATTTCTTACAAGACGAGGTTCTTAACTTTACATCGAGAAGCTTTATTCCAGATATTACCACTCACCTTGTTGGAGACACTAACTTTCAAATCAAACGTACGCCTGATGCAATGAATAGAAAAACAGTTAGACATGACAATGTTTTGAGATTCTAGGTAATTAATACTATTTAAGCATTGCATACCTCTCGAAAGAATACATCCATCGATACTCCACGAGTCCTTCTATTTCTGCCTCCCACGAAAGGTGAATCGCTAAATGCTCCATGGAGTCGAGAATAGTGCGCAGAAACATTAACTTAAGTTTACAAATTGTTTCTATGATTGCAGTCTCAAGGCAAGCAATATCAGATCTTCAAATGTCACTTGCACACAATGCCCTAAAGAAATTGCAAACCTCCACAAGAGCTCCCCAAACTTCATCCTTTAAGAAGTCTCTGAAAGCAATAGGAATTAGTCTTTGCTTAAAAACATGAAAGTCGTGACTTTTCATTCCGGTTACTTTCAGACTATGCATTTGCACACAACGACCGATGTCAAAAGCATAACCATCGCGAAACTTCAAAGTGCACAACCACCTGCACACTTTCGTCTTCTGATCATTTGTTAAACAGTATATTACATGAGGTTTGTGTGTCCGATTATCCATTCCCCGAACTAAAACAACTCACTCACGTTGGTGTTCTCTTTTAAATACGCTTGTGCATTCATGTTGTCTTTAATCTTAGCAGCATCATCCATGATAGAATTATTTATTTTGTCGATGAAGTTCTTCTCGCAATGCAACACGTCTAGGTTATGGTGTATGAAGTTTGATGACAAATAAGGCAGCTCCCAAAATATACTTCTACGACACCATTTGTGCTTCATTCCAGCCCATAGGATAGTCCCACTATTAATTCCAAAAGCGATGTCGAGGAGGCCTTCAATCATACGTTTCATTTATGCCCTTGTCCTTCTACGTAGGGGTGGGTCTACCTCAACCAGACCCTTGTAGAATCCGTATCATTATTCCTCAATTCGTGATCCAACAGAAGAAATCTGCGATGACAGTCGAAGATGCTGGTCTTCTTACATTTCGTAAGCTAGAATGATTTTGTATACTCCATTTAGACAACATCCTATACATCGGGAAATCACTAATAGTCCAAAGAACACAAGTTTGCAATTGAAAATCTTGGCATCTAAAGCTATCGTACGTCTGAACGCCAACTTCCCACAGCGAGACTAGCTCATCAATCAAGAGCCGAAGAAAAACATCCAAGTTCTTACTAGGGCGTCTTGGACCAGAAATGATCAACCTTAGAAATATGTACTCTTGCCTCATGTAGAGATCAGGCGGAAGATTGTATGGTGTAACGAACACATGCCAACAAACATAAGGACCCGAATAGTTGGCAAAATGGACGAATCAATCAGTGCACAGTCCTACCCTTACATTTCTATCCTCAAGGGAAAAACTAGGATCACGATTATCAAAGTATTTCCAAGCATGGACATATGTTGTGTGTATCTTGTGATCCCTGTTCTCTCGACAATTGCCATGCCACGTCATGTGTCGCACAATTGAACAAGACATGTATAACCGTTGGAGTCTGTGAGTCAATGGAAAGTACCACAACTTCTTACGTAGTATGGTTTTGTTTATATTGATTCGAAAGAGTTTGAAACGATGTTCATGACATCTGGGACACAAATCATTTTCGATAGACTCGGATGCCCCGTAGAACATGAAATAATTATTTATGCACGCGTCATAAGTTTTTACACCAAGCCTCAAACTCTTCATAAGTTTTTTCATACCGTAAACATTCTCTAGAATTTTAGCAAGAAACTCAAGAGAGAGCAATTGGTCAACAAATTTTAATGTTTTGTCACAAGAAACTGTACTCTACTTGTGCATTTCCTTGTTCGACATAAACTGAGAAACCCTTCTAAGTTTAGTGGTATGTACACTCCCTATGTTTATCGGTTCTTCTGTTGCCCAAGTATCTCAAAGAAAGCCATTGCCTTACTATTGGGCTCATCATTTACACTTGCCATAATAGAAGTAACATTAATGAATTTACCACGAAATGCATCATCGACCATATCCCCCATGTGGTCATCTCTTTGACCCCTATGACTATGTGTAGATGACTCTGCTTCAACGTGTGAGTATATATTATCCTTGAGCTGTTAACTAACTCGTCGTGATAAACCCATACCCTATAGCGAGGTACAAAACCCCATCTATAAAAGTGCATCTGAATCGACTCCCTTTTAAAATATTTTGCATTCATGCATTTTATACAAGGGCAACAAACTCTCCCACAATTCAAATTACTAATTTACGAGAATGCGTAATCGAGAAAATTGTACACACCAACCTCAAAATGATAGTTCAAGTTGCCCCTTTCGTACATCCAGCTCCGATCATCATTGTTATCATCGTCCGTACTATTTACTGACAAAATAACGTAACGAAAAATTAACAACCAATTTATTAATTTAATAATATTTAACTATTTAAAAACTACATAATTGACAAAGGTATAATGATTAACATACCTTTGTACGTAGGACTAAAATTGAGCTTCAATGAATGCAATAAAGAAAGCGTATCACTATTTGTGCGAAAATGAAAAAAAAAATGAGAGCTTGAGAAGAGATGAGTGATTAAATAGAGTGGGAGTTTGGGTAGTTATGTAAATAATTACATTTGTTGCATAGAAAATCTTCACTTCAAAATAACACGCAAGAGAAAATTTCAATGCAAAGAGAACATGGTTGGTAAACTTTCCATGCAGTGAGCAATTGAAAGGAAACTTTTTATTGGAAAGAAGGCAGTGAACCCAAAAATTTCAATGCAAAGAGAATGTGGTGGGTAAAATTTCCATGCAGTGAGCAATTGAAAGGAAAATATAGCAAGTGAAAGAAGGCAATGAATCCAAAAATTGCAATGCAACACAACATGGTATGGATTTTTTTCCATGTAGTGAGCAATTGAAAAGAAATTATAGCACTTGAAAGGAGATATTTGGTTGGAAAGAAGGTAACGAATCTAAAAACTGCAATGCAACACAACATTATGGTTAGTTGTGAAACATCTCCGAATTCACTTTTTCTTTCCCCAATATATTAAACACACCAAATTGGTATGTTATGTCATATTTCGTCATGAACGGATGAACAAAATACTTGAAACAAACTTTTGGGTAGGAAAATGTGATACTGCCCTATTTAGAAAATATCTCCGAATTCACTTTTTTTCACCATTACTTTCAACACACTAAATATGTGTGCCCTTTCAAATCTCGTCCAAATCTGAGTAACAATTTTTAGAATTAAAAGTTTAAAGGTTTTTTATTAGAAAATATTAATATTTATAGGAATTCTTTAAATATGAATCTATACGAAATGTATAAATAGGTATCTATACAAAAGGTATAAATATGTATTTATACATATACAAAAATATTTAATATTAATTTTCAAGTAATAACTAATTATTTACAAAAAATAAAGTAAATAAATGGAACAATAGTGTGGCGGAATCCCGCCACATTTTTTTTTTAAATTACTTTTTAGAAGTATACTGTAAGGAAATATTTCCTTGCAATATATGCAATTCCAACGAAATTATTCCATGCAAAGCGTTGCATGGAATAATTGCTTTGCATTAGTTGACTCTCTCACATGCAACCGAAAATCCGGTTGCAGAAGCAAATGGAAGGGAAAATTTCGTTGCAAGCTCTACACCACTCATAAGTATTAGATAGTATTATATTTTATATTGTATTGTTTAGTTTTTTAATATACGTTTATTATTCTTGTACTTAGTTATGTACGTTTATACCCTTGTATTTACGTTTAAGTACTCTTGGTGATTAATGAGAATATTCATTCACTCAAATTATATCTCTTATATGGCATCAAGAGAACAAATCTTCTAACAAGATTCTCTTTGATCCAATATCTATCCTAGACCAAATCCGTCGTCGATGTCACCCTCGCCTCTGGGGAATACTGCCACTCCGACCTCGTCCGACATCCCACCGCTTGTTTTGCCCTTTAACGGGCCGTCCTCAGGTGGGGTTGCATTGATCCCTATCACTTCCAACATGATCCCTATCAAACTAACCGAAAAAACTTTCTGTCGTGGCGTTGCCAAATTCGCCATCAGTTGTATAGATATGGCCTCTTTGGTTATGTGGATCACACGTTCCGGTACCCTACGATGGGTGACACACTTGAATCCTTTGCGGCCTTCACGTTATGGACCCTCCATGACTCTCTTCTGGTCACTGCTCTCCTTGGCTTGGTTTTCCTCTTAATCTCGCCTCTCATTGCTTCCGTTAAAACCTCTACAAGGGCGTGGGATGACTTGCACCAAATTTATGCAAATTGTTCTCGCTCTCGTGTCATGCAACTGAAGGATGACCTGAACACCATGAAGCTTGGAAATCACTTTGTGTCAAAATTTCTCCAGGCCCTTAAATCCAAGGCTGACAAACTGGTGGCCATTAATGGCCCTGTGAAGGATGATGATCTCACCTTCTACGTTCTCAACGGTCTTGGTCCGCTCTATTGGGACATTGCTGGTCCTATCCGGGCTCATGACCTCCTTGTCAGTCAAGAATCATATCTATGTCGTCTTGGCTCAAACTCCTCTGTTGCGGTGGTGTCGGCCAATCAAGCCGTGTCTCAGCTCCGTAACAACAACAATGACCGCAGTCGTCATGAGAATTGCGGCCACAACAACAACCATAACGGTCAGTCCTCGTACGGTCACACTCCATAGCCCATCAGTGGTTCTCCATCGTCTGCACAATCCCCACGTCACCTGGACTCCTATGTACTACCGCATCCTCGTGGCCTTATTGCCTGTCAACTTTGTGGCTTTAGTGATCATGGAGCTCGCCATGCCGTCGCTACACTATGCCTAGTGCAAATTTTGCCGCTTCACCACCAAACACTGAGCACAAGCGGTCACAAAGCATGGAAAAAGATATGGAACATTAAGTGCGCTAATAAAATTAAAATCTTTTTTTTGTGGCGAGCATGCTTGGACATCCTTCCTAAAAGAACAAATCTCGTTCGACGTCATATTTGTGATACGGTTACATGTGTTATATGTCGAGGGAGCGTGGAAAATCCATGACATATTCTCTTTGACTGTCCAGTGGTGCGTCAATCGTGGGCTCTTGCATATTTTCTTGGGTTGATTTTGATTAAGGAGGATGAGCTTTTTGTGGACTGGTTGTTGCGGCTTACAAACGAACTGGATGGGGACCATATCACATTAGCCATCACACTTTGCTGGTCCTTTTAGGGGAATAGAAACACAATACTCACAGTGAACACCCGCAAAGCTTTTCCGACATTGTCACGTTCGCAACCTCATACACAGCAAGTTGGGACAAAGCTAACTTTGTTGCAAGACAGATAACACCAACGGGAGGTACTCAGTGGACGACACCATTAGAGGGGTGTTTGAAAATTAATTTTGATGGATTACGGTTTGTTGACGATGGGGATATAAGACTCGGGGTGATCGTGCTCGACCATATGGGGGTTGTCATAGCGTTGGCGCAAAAATGGTTCGCGACTACACTAGCACCGACATGTGTTGAGGCATGTGTTGCGTTATGGGCAATCCAACTAGCAGTGGGAATGGAGTGACAGGAAGTTGTGTTCGAGGGCGATTGCTTAAATACTATTCATGATATCATTTACCGGAAATAGTTGGACGCCCAATATGTGAATCTTGTTTCAGATTTTCTTCGGTTTTTTGAGCAATATGTGAATCTTGTTGTGGATTTTCTTCAGTTTTTTGAGATGAGACCAGGATTTCAGATTCGTTGGGTGGGGAGAAGGGCAAACCAAGCAGCTCATGATTTGTCTCGGATGCCAATGGGGATTATTTTAGAACCTCCTAATTTGATCTTTGCAATAGCATAGCTTTGTTTGTTTGGTTGTTGAGTTTGCTTTTTGACTAACTCTCACACTACAACAAAAATGCTGTTTATAGACACAAAAATGTGCCTTTATAGGTGTTTGTTGAGGCACTTAAGGTCTTTGAGGCACTTAAATCATTTATCGGATAAAACCTATGTAGCAATAGAGTTAGTAGCTTTAAGGACACTTTTTATGTGACATTTCAGATTCTTTAAGAGGCATATAATTATGCCCCAACAACCCTTACATATGCCTCATAAAGTTGTTTTTAGAGACAAATACAAATTCCTCAATAATGTTTACATTTGCCTTAAGACATCAAATTAGAGACAGATATATGTGCCTCAACAACTCTTATATGTGCCTCAATAGCTCTTATATGTGCCCCAAGATGGTTCTCTATTAAGCAACATATCTCCTCTCATACGAGTTTTATTTTTTAATGTACCACACAAAAATATATTTTTCCTCCATTTCACATCTCTTACAAGATAATACTTAAAGACAATAACAATATTAAAATCAAAAAACAACTTTATTAAAAATTTATTCAATAATTACATCTAACAATAATTGGCACCAAACTATATCATCAACTGACCAACTCAATATTTCTAAAATCAAAGAAATAACATATAACCACCAGTTAACAAGTCACGAGGATATTATTACAATTATGTTAGCACATAATCTCCTACTACAACATTATCCTTGTCTTGATCCTAGTCTCATTCCTCATCCAACGCAATATGTGCAACATAAAACGTCTTGGTTAAGATCGAAACCATGCTTAAAGACCACCAACAATCATAATTTTATATACAACTTTCACATTCTGGAAAAAAAGATGAGATATAATTAGTTATACGGCGAAATATCTTATGATCCAATTACCCTTTATGGATCATTTATACTATCAACAAAGTTAGTGGCGATCAACAGATATACCTGTTGAGTCTTTGAGCTGCATTCGATATAGGTTGTTGCACCAATTTGTTTCCTCAGCCCCTCCCCCTATATTAAATCCACAGTTATCCGTCAACAAAAACCAACAAGTATGAGCTAACGTAACTATACGAATATACGCACTTGTGAGGTAGTAATGGTGTTAGATCCCATATGATCAACTATGTATCCTTTGTTTTCCCTAAGATCTACAATACCAAAAAAAGACAAGTCATGATCTCATTCAGCCAGTGAGTGCATAGAATTATAGTTGTATCATTTCAAAGTCTCACCTAACTTTGTTCCAACAAGTACAATTGGAAAATTTGGCACAAACCAGCGAAGCTCAGGCATCCACTGAAATGAGTATCCAAACAAATTTAGATACCCTAAGGATGTTAATAAAAACTCTTGAAGCAAAGGTGTAAACTTTATGAACACAACCACTTAAAAAAAGAAAAGGATATGTAATTATTCTTCTTTTGAATTTGATAACTCGAAAAGCAAGTTCATCATAACCTTAATGGAAAAGCTAGTAGTAAATTTTTACCTTCTTAAGGACATTTTCATAGCTTGCCCTGCTGATTAAAGAAAAATCCAATACAAAGATATTAGCACCTCTGTAACTCAATGGCCTTAACTTGCTGTAATCTTCCTGACCTTTAAAACAAATAATATGAAACATATTTAGGGGGAAAAACTGTCAACAAAAAATAGTTAGCAGACAGAGCCTAACGAAGAAATTAGAAATCACCAGCAGTATCCCACAGTCCACTACAAGACTGGGCGGTCAATAGGGACCGCCCAATTAGCGACTCAAGGTGAGTCGCTCGCCTTCAGCGACTTCTGAAGGCAACATCGACTCACCTTGAGTCGCAGAATATTTCGAGAACAACAGCGACCCACATTGAGTCGCTGAAACAAATACACGACTTTCAGCGACCCACGTTGGGTTGCTGAACTAAATACGTGACGTTCAGTGACCCACGTTGGGTCGCTAAAATCCTTTTTTTACGTGGGCCACACAATTCGGCCCAAAATTGGGCCAAATTGTGGGCCTCGTCCGCCCTAATTACCGTGGAAGCAATCAGCGACTCAGAAGCGGTCGCTGATTGCTTCCTATAAATTGAAAAAAAAAAGCATTATTAACAAAACGCGAAAATCCTTCTCCTTCACCCGTTTTGCGACCCGACCCGCTTCGGATTTCCGCCATTAACGACCTATTAGGCGTAGTTGCGACCCAAATCGCGTCCCTAACCCAACCAAACTCAACCACGCTCGTTTCTTCCGATTCCCACCTCAAATCTGCCGTGCTCCGCCTCCATCGCCGTCGTGCTCCGCCTCCATCACCGCCCCTTTGAATTTCCGTCCATTTCCGCCGCCGGTGCTAAGGTATAGCTTCGGTTTTCATTTTTGTTTATTTTTTTTTTGTTATTTTTGTGTTAAATCCCAAAATTGTGTTAAGAAATTATTATATTGTTAATTTTGTGTTAATATTATTGTGTTAATCTTGTGTTAATCTTGTGTTTATTTTGTGTTTTTATGTTAATTTGTTAATTTTTTGAATAATTATTAGTTAATATTCTTAATTAGATAGTTAATTAGTGAAGAATGTTAGATTGTTAGAATAAATTAGTGTATGATTAAAGAAAAAAAATATATTTGTGAAATTAGATTAGTGAATGATGAAATAAAAATTTAGTGAATGATGAAATTAGATTTAATGAATGATGAAATAAAAATTTAGTGAATGATAAAATTAGATTTAGTTAAATTTAGTGAATGATGAAATTAGTTTTAGTTAAATTTAGTGAATAATGAAATTAGATTAGATTAGATTAGTTTAATATTTAATGATTTACTCGAGGTTCAAAATATTGTTTAATTTAGTTTATTACTTTAATGTATTAATTTATTGTTTAATATTTATCTTTTTTGTAGAATATCTATGGGATTCGGCGGTCAGAGAGGGAGTAGGTACATAGGGCATACCAGTTGAAGGCGAGAGGGATTTATAAGCGTATGCTTAACAAGGCGAAGGAGCAGTACATGAAGAAAAAGGACAAGGAGGAGTTTAAAGATAAGCCTAAGACGCCGTGGATGAGCCAGAGTTTGGAGGATCAGGCGGCAAAACACTGGGACACTGAGGAGTTTAAGGCGAAGTCCGTGAAGGGAAAGAAGGCTCGACGAGGCGGCAAGTTGGACGGCGATGCGCCCTCCACCTTTTACGGTGGTTCCATTGACTACGAGGAGATCCGGCGGCGCCTGGTATGTTTTGTTAAAATTATATATTTTATTTGTAGTTAAATTTTAAGATTATTGTTTATTGATTAGTTTAAAACAATGTAATTTTAACATTTAAAAAAAAGAATTATAACCAACTATTACTTACAATTTGAATGAGAGGAATCAGCCCACCCGCACCCACCCTATCAGGCACGACGAGATTTATAAGGCAGGACATACGAAGAAGGTGGCGGGGACTGGCAGAGGTACATGCGTACCCTTGAGGCAGGAGTGGAAGTCTGAGACTACCAGACTTATTTACGTAAGTGTTTTAAATTTTCTACTCGTTTTTAATTATCTTTGTTTTAATTTAATTTCTCTTTTTTAATGATATTTGAATATTCAACAGAAGACTTATAAGAGGGAACTGAGGAGGAAAAATCGGGATGCAGTGGAAGATAAGGACTTGCCTGACTGGGACGTCGATTCGTGGAAGAAGCCAATAGGGAGTATCAAGAAGGGGAAGGCACCGGGTTTACCAAGCTATGCTGATCCTCGAGACTTCGACATGGAGGTCGGGAGGGAGCCAGACTACAGGCGGAAGTTACTCAGGCAGCTCCAGGAGGAGAACAACGAGTTGAGGTCGACAAAGGACCCGAGAGTCGACTCCATGTTGTCCTGGCTCCAGTCTTTTAGAGAGGACATGCAGAGGGATACAGGCCGACCAGTGCGAGAGCTTCCATCAGACTTGTTCATGGGAAACGCTATTAGGAGCGGAGGCGCATTTCGGGTTCTGAGGTCGATACGTGAGAGACCAGATCCTTTTGCTCCAGGTACTTCCAACCCCACCCAGTATGTCGATGATCTTGATATTGATACTGATGAGTCGGAGGGTGATGATGATCTTGGTCTGATGGATGTTGAGGTAGAGGACCTCGGTGAGGGTGAGGGGGGTGTTGGCGTTGATGAGGGTGGGGTTGGTGTTGATGATGATCCACTGGCGCCCCTGGATGAGATGTATGATTTGGCGGAGAGTTCTGGAGATGAGGGGGTCGTGTATCCGCCTAGTGATGATGAGGGGGGTCAGTGATCTTGTTGCGGGTATTTATTTGTAAATATGGATTATGATATTTTGGAACATATGGATCATTTATGGTGTAGTTGTTTTGTATGTATGGTTTGTGGTTGGTGGGGATTATTCATCATTTTGGTTATTTTTGTTTATATGGTGTTGATGGTTGGTATGGAATATTAATTATAATGAGGACATGTATGGGGTACCAACATTCCAAAAAACTCATAGTCATAGTCATATTGAAAAATCACATAGTCATAGTCATACTTGAAAAAATAAAGAAAAGAAAGAAAGCACTAGTCTTCTTCTGAATATGTAAACTCATAGTCATATTCATTTGCATCACTATCTACGCCTTCTGCTTGTCCATCATCGTCCTTGTTACCACCTAGTGCATCAACGACCTCGAACTCACCTCCACCCAACTGAATATCCATGTTGAACGAACTTAAGTCTACAAACATATTAAGACCTGCTGATTCGTTCTCTTGAAACATTGTCTCCGGAATATCTGGGTCATCAGGGGTAGAATCATGAATTGTGAGTGACGACATGTCGACAATGTGTCTAGCTGGAATATGTGATATTGACAACCATCCTTTTCTCCCTGGCCTTCCATTTGGTAGAGACGGATATGGGGCGTAATACGCCTGCATTGCTTGATTAGCACAAATAAATGGTTCATTGGTCTGCAGTTTTTTAGTAGGGTTTTTCCACCATTTTGAATGTCTCGTGGACATTTGTGCCGCTCGGTCCAATATCATACCACAAACACTTGAAGAAGACAATGGACAATTGTTTTCCAGTTCTACCTCCCCAATATTCCACTTCCAATATCTCCTTTAAAGTCCCGTAGAAATTGGTTGAAGCGGTGTCTCCCATGTCACCCTTCACGTAAACCCCACTACAGTCACTCTTCTTGGGCCCCAATTTCGTATCAATGTGGAACCTAAATCCATTCACAATGTATCCATCGTACGTGATTGCATCGTTCAGTGGACCGTTGAGCAACGACAGTACCCTATCGTCTATCATGTAATTTCCACTGCGGTACTCTTGCTTGAACCAGGCCACATACTCCTCGTTCCTTTTCGTTTGCACCTCCATGGCATTCAATCTACCGCACTCCTCTTCTATGAACAAACTGCATGTTACAAAAAAATAGTTAGTACTAACACATATAAAAGAAGATGATACTAGATGAAGAAAATTGTAGTAGACTCACTCTTCCCATCCCTCCAATTCTTCACAGTTAAGAAGTGTGTACAATTCAATCTGTTCTATTTCTTCCCCCGTTAACTTCTTCATCTTCGCCGATGGGCCAAGCGGTCGTCCCTTCTTTTAGAACAATAAGAGCTCTCCATCCCAATCCGTGCTTTCCAAAGTCTCGTTCCTGTTAAGTCGTCGGTGTGTAGCACCAGGGGATACATCGAGATACTGGGAAATCAAATTTGATATCTCCGAATTTAAATAGGCATTGGCCATGCATCCCTCGGGCCTCGCTTTGTTCCCCACTGACTGCTTTAAATCAAACATTTGCCTGATATACACAACAAAAGGAACCATCTCACATTACAAATAAAATAAATTAAAGACAATCATCAATATATACACCAAAAGTGATTTACCTCTCGAATGGATACATCCATCTGTAGTGAACTGGACCGCAAACTCTAGCCTCATATGGTAAGTGAATGGCCAAATGCTCCATAGAATCGAAAAAAGAAGGAGGGAATATTCTCTCTAGCTTGCACATGGTAACAATAATGGATTTTTCTAGTCCCTCCATAGCCTCTACCGATACCTTTGATGCGCAAATTGCCTTGAACAACAAACTAATCTCCACAAGTGTTTCCCATATGTCTTTCTTAAGGAAATCACGAAAAGCAATTGGAATCAATCTCTGCATGAAGATGTGGCAATCGTGACTCTTCATTCCGGACAACCTCTGTTGTTGCACATGTACACACCGTCCCAAGTTAGAAGCGTATCCATCTGGAAATTTTAGCGTTAGTTGACTCGTCCTCAAATGATCGACCTCCACGTGCATCCACGGCCATGTCTACGAATGGCACATCAACATATACTGGGTTGTCGGGAATATCGGTGTGTGACGAGCCGGGGGAATCGGGCACATACGACGGTGTAGTATCTATTGACGTTTCCCCATGAAAAATCCACTCTAAATATCCATTTGTAAATCCCGACTTATGAAGATGATTCCGTACAACCTTTTTATCGAAAAACCGTATATTATTGCATTTCATGCAAGGCCACCTAATTTTGCCTCGTAGATCTACGAATCTAGGACCTTGTTGCGTAGCATATTTAATGAAAGCCCGAACCCCAAACACAAATCTATCGCTCAAACAACCATCACTATCATACATAGCATACATCCAAGATTTATCTACTATATAATCCATTATTTATCTAATAAGTTGTAAAATATAAAATAAATAATTACAAATAATATAACAAGAATTTTAAAGAGCTAAATAGAATGATCAACGTACTTCTTGAAGCGTGAAAAAACGCGACGCAAGAATATTTTGTACACCACGATTACTCTCGGTGTGTGTAATATTACCTATCACCAAATAAATAAATTTAAGGTAGAATAATTAAATAACAAATTACATTGAAAATAAACATTTGGGATAGTGTAAGGCAAAAAAAACGTGCATACCTTAAGGATTAGTAAAGGATGTAATGAATTTTAGAGGAGAATGGAGTGGCCTTTTTATAGGCCACTAACAGTCAATAGGGACCGCACTTAGGTCACTATTGGCAGTCGACTAGCTCGAACGTAGGCAATTGCCTTATTTAGTGTAGGTCACTATTGGCAACGGTAAGTATCAATAGCGACCGCAGTTAGGTCCCTATTGATACTAACCGTTGTTAATAACGACCTACATGCGGTCGCTATTAACAATAGCCGTTGTCAATATGGACCTAAATGCGGTCCCTATTGACAATGGCAGTTGTTATTAGCGACCAAAACGCGGTCGCTATTGACAATAGCCGTTGTCAATAGCGACCGCAACTAGGTCCCTGATTTGTCAATAGTGACCGCAGATCAGGTCCCTATTGACCCAACAGGGACCTATGTGCGGTCCCTACTAATATTCATACTTTAAAATCATTACTTTACGATGATTTGAGGTACATCGTGGTTTGTTTAGTTCATAATTACTAATGTAATAGTTAAAATAACAACAATTCACATGTTGCAATGTGTTTGGTTGTTTGGAATCACAAACACACAAACATCAATAAAAAAAATCAAATTTCAAGGATAAAGATTAGTAGGGACCGCTCATAGGTCCCTAAAACCGAAACAGGGACCGCTCTGCGGTCACTATTAAATCTTAGTAACCTAAATGCGGTCCCTAATTATTAATAGTGACCGCAGTTAGGTCACTAATTTTTAATAGTGACCGCACTGCGGTCCCTGTTTCCTTATTAGGGACCTAATTGCGGTCCCTACTAATATTCATCCTTGAAATTTGATCTTTTTGGATTGATGTTGGTGTGTTTGTGATTCCTAGCAACCAAACTCATTGCAACATGTGAATTGAAGTAATAAATGATTGCAAAACCAACCTCATAATAGTTTAGTTGTGAAATAATAGATTTAATGAAATTGATCGAGTTATGAACGTTCAACATATATTTCATGTTCTACAACTAATCATCAATAGTTAGTTATAGTTGTTATTCATAGTTTAATTTTTTGTTTAACAACTACAAATAACATGATTAGTTGATTAGTTAATAACTACAAACAACTATAATTAGCTATTGATGATTAGTTGTAGAACATGAAATATATGTTGAACGTTCATAACTCGATCAATTTTATTAAATCTATTATTTCACAACTAAACTATTATGAGGTTGGTTTTGCAATCATTTATTACTTCAATTCACATGTTGCAATGAGTTTGGTTGCTAGGAATTACAAACACACCAACATCAATCCAAAAAAATCAAATTTCAAGGATGAATATTAGTAGGGACCGCACTTAGGTCCCTAATAAGGAAACAGGGACCGCAGTGCGGTCACTATTAAAAATTAGTGACCTAACTGCGGTCACTATTAATAATTACGGACCGCATTTAGGTCACTAAGATACAAAAAATTGAAATTTTGGCGAAAATTTTAGGCGGGATTGAGGGGGAAATTTAAATTTTACGAAAATTTGAAAATTTCACCCTTTTCTCTATATATACTCACCACTCTTACACATCAAATTTACTTAATCTCCAAAAAAGACCCAACACAAAAATACTATCTTCTTTTTCAACACCAAAACACTATCTTCTTTTCTCCAAACACAAAAACTTTTCTTCTTTTTACCAACACAAATCCAAAACAAAAATCACACAATATAAAAAACAAATCACCAACTCAATCTTTCATTGTTATTATTTTGGATCTACACTTTCTTTTGTTACTTTTCTATTATTTTGGATCTACACTTTCTTTTCTTACTTTTGTTTTATTTTGAATCTACACATTCTTTTCTTATTTTTCGATTTTTTTGGATCTACAATTTCTTTTATTCATATTTTATATTCTATTATTAGTCATATTTCATTCATTTTTTTACATTTTATTACTTTCATGTCATTATATTAAATTTTTCTTTATTATTTTATTGTTTTGATCTTATTATGGGAAAAAATCACTTTTGGTCCCTTATTGTGGCAGAGTTACCGTTTTGGTCCCTTATTGTGGTTTTGTCCACATTTGGTCACATATTGTGGCTTTCTCTTCCACATCTAGTCCCCCGGCAACTATTTCCGGCCAAAATCGCACGTGACCTCACGTGCCGGCCAAAATTTGGGGATTTTGACCCAGCACGTGTGGTCCCACACGTGTGATGCTTTGACCCTTTTTTTTTTTTTTTTTTAAATCAATAAATCTGATATTAAACTTAAACCCAAAATATATATATATATATATATATATATATATATGTGTGGAAAAACGTTTTTTTGACACAGTTTTTTTGTAATATTTTTTTCTTTGTTTGACTCAGTTTTTTTTAAAAAAAATCTTAAATTAATAATTTCGTAAAAAAAAAAAACTTAAATTAATAATTTCGTAAATTTTTTTTTTTTTTTAAAAAACTGTGTCAATGCTTTTTTTGTAATATTTTTTTCTTTGTTTGACTCAGTTTTTTTTTAAAAAAATCTTAAATTAATAATTTCGTAAAAAAAAAAACTTAAATTAATAATTTCGTAAATTTTTTTTTTTTTTAAAAACTGTGTCAATGCTTTTTTTGACACAGTTTTTTATTTTTTTAAAAAAATATATTTGACACAGTTTTTTTTTCAACTTTTTTAAAAGAATTTTTTATTTGATTTAAGGTTAATTATTTTTCACAAAATGTGACAGGTTTATAAGGCAATATTGTTTGCATTATGCAAAATACTAAATATTTGTAGATACACAAGTTCATAAATACTTAAATATTAATTTAAGAATTAAAAAAAAACGCTTTGACACAGTTTTTTTAAAAAAACGTTTTGCCACAAAAAAAAAGAATTTAATTTTATTCAAAAGCAATTCGGGAAAAAATCATAAATTTTTGAATTTTTTTTTTAAAAAAAAAACATTGTAAAACCGTCATTTATGAGTTTTTCCCAAAACATTTTTTTTTGAATTAAATTAAATTCGTTTTTTTATTTAAGGTTAATTATTTGATTTAAGATTTTGTTTTTAAAAAAAATGTGTCAAACCGACATTCATGATTTTTTCCCTATTTTTTTAATTAAATTAAATTCATTTTTTAAAAAAAAACTATGTAAAACCGTTTTTTAAGATTTTCTCCCGAAATATTTTTTTTGAATTAAATTAAATTCGTTTTTTTTATTTAAGGTTAATTATTAGATTTATGAATTAAAAAAAAACTGTGTAAAACCGTTATTTGAGATTTATTCCCGATTTCTTTTTTTTTTTAATTAAATTAAATTCCATTTTTTTATTTAAGGTTAATTATTAGATTTGTGATTTTTTTAAAAAAAAACCTGTGTAAAACTGTTATTTAAGATTTTTTCCCTATTTTTTTTAATTAAATTAAATTCGTTTTCTTTTTTTAAGGTTAATTATTAGATTTATGATTTTTAATAAAAAAAAAAAATAGTGGCCGTGGGACTAAATGTGGAACAGAAAGCCACAATATGGGACCAAATGTGGACAAAACCCAAATTTTGGCCGACACGTGCGGTCACGTGCGATTTTGGCCGGAAATAGTAGCCGTGGGACTAAATGTGGAACAGAAAGCCACAATATGGGACCAAATGTGGAGAAAACCACAATAAGGGACCAAAACGGTAACTCTGCCACAATAAAGGACCAAAAGTGATTTTTTCCCTCTTATTATAATCATATTTCAACAAAAAAAACAATAATATTTCGGAATATTTCCGAAATATTATTGTTTTTTTTTATTTTTGTCGCAGACTATTAGGGACCGCAGTTAGATCCCTAATAATATTAATAGAGTTCAATGAATATTATTAGGGACCTAATTGCGGTCCCTAATAATCCTAATAGGGCCGCAGTTAGGTCCCTACTAATATTCATAAAGTACCCTTTGAATATTAGTAGGGACCTAACTGCGGTCCCTATTGCAATTATTAGGGACCGCAACTAGGTCGCTACAAATATTCATAGAGTTTCTATGAATATTTGTAGCGACCTAGTTGCGGTCCCTAATAATTGTAATAGGGACCGCAAATAGGTCGCTAAAAATATTCATAGAAACTCTATGAATATTAGTAGCGACCTAGTTGCGGTCCCTAATAATTGTAATAGGGACCGCAGTTAGGTCCCTTCAAATATTCATAGATTACTCTATGAATATAAGTAGCGACCTAGTTGCGGTCCCTATTAATATTATTAGGGACCGCAATTAGGTCGCTAATATTTATAATAGCGACCGCAATCAAGTCACTATTGTTTTTCGACAATAGGGACCTAATGACGATCTCTATTGTTTGAAAAAAATAGTGACCAAAAAACACAATAGGGACCGACATTAGGTCGCTATTGTTTAAAGTATCAGGGACCGGAAAGCGGTCTTTGATACTCCGGTCGCTATTTCCCTCATCAGGGACCTAACAGCGGTCCCTGATGGCAAGCGACCGAGGTCAATAGGGACCGCACAATAGCGACCTACGTGCGGTCGCTATTGACCTTTAGGGACCACTGGGGGGGTCAATAAGGACCTAATTTTGGTCCCTATTGACCCCTTTTTCTTGTAGTGGTACCAAGTTGACTATGTTGCCATCAACAGCCACATTAGCACTAAAATTGTCAAACACTGTTGGAATGTAATCCTGCCATAAGAAATCACAAGTAAAAAACATATTAATTAGCTTTCGCAAAATTTAAGAACTGTAACTAGTGTGGGAGACGAGTCACTTTTTTACCTCATCATCTAGATCAAAATGTATTTCATTTGAAGAATATTTCTCTTATGACTTATTTTGTCCAATAATTTCTACAACTCGATCAAAATACCTACTAGTAGATTCTGGATCAATTAACGAAGTTGTATTTTCTCAGCCACCCCCATTGGTCTGTGGAAGAAATGAAAAATATTTGTTGACCCCAAAATATTATGCTTTCCAATTTTGTACACATTCATACATAGCACACAACACAAACGTACATGTAGCTTACCATTACAGTATTTAGAAGTTCTTCAAGCTTCTGTTTCATATGATTCAACTGCCAAAATCATTTAAGTAGAATTGATAAGCAAAGGCTTTGTTACTGATAATAAATCAATTTAAGCATAACAAGAATAGAAAAGATGGATTCATAATTCGTACCTATTGTGGCTGAAAATTCACTTGGGTGATTCTTCAACAGCTCCTCAACCCTAGTGCTATCGTTTTCTAAGAGGAACTTCATATCATCGTCAATCTGAGAAAGGAAGAGATAGAACAAGCAACATCGTGTCATATACATATTCCCGTTGGTGATAATTATAAGCTTCACCATGATTTTTATGAGTCTTGCTTCCCCAAAAAATTGTTTTGTCTTAGTTACTATTCCGATCCTTATCACAGAAGAGCATTATTACAACATTGATTTCTCCATTGAGAACAAGTTTAGCTCAACAACAGGACATATCCATCAACTTTACCGAAGAGAGCAGGAAAATATAATCGTAGTTCGTACCTCAATAACTTCTGTGGCAGTTTCCTTATCAGAATCCAAATTAGATCCGTTCTTTTCAAGTCCATATCCATCGCCAAGAGGCTGGATATTCAATAATATAATAAGTCACTAGCATTAATAATGGAAAGCAAGAAAATGTAGTTTCACTGATTGAACATTTTCTTATATTTGTTACAACGAACAACAAATATTTTTTGGTTGGAATCACTTCGTAGCTTTTTGCCAAGTTTTCTTGTAGTGATTCGATAAAGTGAAAGTCCAGACCATGTGTTCAATTTGGTGGAAACATATCTATTAATATAATTAGAAATCGGGACCAAAACTAATCAGCGATTTTCCCTGCACATATTTTGCATGATTATGCTGCAAATAATAAGATAATATATGATTATTTTTAGTAATAGACATGTTTACTGTCATGCATAATACATATAGTCTTTTTGCACTGAGGTCTGAGAACATAAGTTTGCAGACTAGACACTTCATTTATGCACCACCACGAACCAAAAATCGGGAACCCCACCGCGAACCTTCTCAGTTCCATATTCTTATGGTAATGCCAACCGACTTGAATGAGATATAATATACAGATAAGCAGTGAATTCTATGATTCATGATTTCGTCCATTGTTGTCTAATTCAATTTCTCCTCTCTTTAGAAAGTTGCATTGTACGTAGATTCCCCTTTATCTCAGAGAAATACTTAACCAATTAACTTAAACATTAAACAAGCATTAACCAAAAGGATTCAGAACAATAGTGCAACACCAAAACATTACATGAACTCCAGTCGACCCGAGCCGTCAAGTCCCTGCACCGCGCGCTTAACCGCTTCATTCTGGTTCCTCCACCAGCGCTGGAAAAACGCCTACAAAAATGCGCCAAAATTCAGTTAGGCATTGTAAGAGAAACTTACATTAGCTTTGCTATCCATTTATAAAAGATGTAGGAATATAAACGAGAAGTAAGCTTACAGAATACGTGTGAGGCATTTCTTCAAACATGTAGCAGGCGAAAGATATGGCATATCGAATTTATTGAAGAAACTAGTAGTAAAAAAATAGTTTTCACGGTGAAGCTAAAAAATGAAAAAAGCACGCATCATAAAATTGAAATTCACCTAATCTGGCTCCGATAATTGAACAGGCGTAATTTCTATTCTGTGATGCACCGATACCGATACCAAGACGGCTATGCAGTACCCGATACCAGTTCTGACGTATTCGATACGCCAGGTGGCGTATCTTTTAATTTTGAAATTTAAAAAATCTTGATACGTCTTCGATACGTTTTTTTAGGCGTATCGGAACTATTATGGGTCTTTTTTATAAACTTTTAATGTTTGATGGGTTAAATATTTAAGTATAAATTCCACCAAATATAAAATGAAATAAAAAAATGAAAATCCCTTTATTAAGAGCACGATTCAGATCTCATTATTTTTACAATTATACTTTTGTTTTCTATTCATAATCACCACCACCACCACCATGCGCCATCTTCAAGCTTTTTATGTTGTTGTTTAACTTATTAGTCATAAATAATTCACGTTTATATGTCTTTTTTCATATTTGATGCATGATTTTTTTAAATGTTAAACCTTTTTCGTGTATTTCTAATTTTTCTTGTTTAAGTTTTAAATTTTATTGTTTGTTCAAAATAAAAAATACATATAATATATATTAATAATTATTTATATATAGACGTATCCTTACCGTATCGGTATCGGCTATTTTTAAAAAATGTTGTATCGACGTATCCGTACCGTACTCGTACCCATACCGCCGTACCCGAACCTGTGCAACATAGTTTCTATTATTGATTTTGTATGAAAACAAATGACAAATGCAAATTTTCTTGGTTCTTTTATTAATTAATTCAACTAGTACGTATACTATTTAATGTTTTCTCTTGAGGCACATAATTATTTGCCTTATAATTTACACTTAGAGACATTTAACAGATATTAGTAATTTTTTCTTATATTTTTTTGGAGATTTATTTTCGTTTCTGGAAAAATATTGAGTTGCTAATAAACGATAAGAGAAAAATAACTTTGTTCCCATTTTTTTTTCTCCGCTTTTTCCTGGCAACAAACAGAAGACTTGATGAAAAAAAAATAATTTGATTTGCTCTCGTACCATTGATTCGTTGGTGCTATCACGAATTCACGGTGCTAGCCTAACTATAGATCATCCTAGCTCAAAGAGTTTGACCATATGCAAAGTTGTGAGTTGTATGAATTCACTGGAAAAATAGGGAAAGTAGTTTTCATGATTCCACGGTGCGAGTCAGCCGGCCAAATAGTTTTCAATTCCCATTAGTTTGGATCTTCAGATGTTGATTTAAATTTAATTTAGAGCATGTTTTCTTCATAAATATTTAATTTATCATACGTAACACATCAGTCCATATCTTTTAAACTAGGGAAAGCAAAAGCTTATACGGCAAACATGAAATTCGTAGGAAAATGAATTTGAAATCACTGTAATGTCTAAATATATAACACTAAAGAGTCTTGTTAATTATGAAGGCGTATATATATGTTACTCAACCGTTAAGGGTGTTATATGTATGTTGCTGTTGCAATGCAAACATTCGGACATTTGGTAGGGTATTTTTTCTTTTTTCAGCAGCTCAATTTGACCTTTTATATATTCTTTTGTATAGTCTAATCTTATCTTTGTGCAACATTCTTTAGTTTATTAAATGAAGGACCACATGGAAGACTTTAATGGACTAAAACCCAGTATGAATACTTCAAACTTTTCTTGATCAAGTCAAATCCACCGCAGTTTGATCATATTACAGATCAAATAAAGGGACAAAAAGGGATTGGCCGACTATTTATTAGCTTTCCTTTTTTTCGCATTATTACGTTGCAATATTCATGCAGTTTAATATCTTTCCACAAAACATATTAATAATAATAAATAAAACACTTCGTAATTCGGATGAGCCATCTTATAATAATGATGAGCGAGGTTTTCATGGCATGTGTGTTTTTCTGGTAATGAACGGAACTATTAGAGTTCCATTGGGATAAGATATAAGGAACAAGAGATTAAGCCTGTAAACGATGAATACTAGGTAATCACTACAAGAATGTAGCAATTTAACTGTGAACAATTCACTAGGTAAAGAGCAAATTCGCTTGCTAATTACAAATTTACCAAGTGAAATATTGGTTAACAGGTGTCGAAGCAATAGGTGTCGAAGGTAACGTTTAGCAAGCGAATATTTCACTGAGACCTACGTGGACGTTTACCAAGCGAAAGGAAGCCTGAAAGTGTCCAGCAAGGATTTGCAAGCGAATTTTCGCTTGGAACCTACGTGGACTGTTCCAAGCGAATAAGTTGATGACAATGTCCAGCACTGACTATGTCCAAGCGCATTTTCGCTTGCAAGGCCACGTATAAAATTACTTGACCTGAATATTGAGTACGTATTTATTTTGTATTCTACCAAAGTTACCAAGCGATATTTCGCTTGCCACTTCTTTATACATACCAAATATTTGAAATTAAACACGCGGTATTTATTTAGCGCCTTTATTTTTTAATACACTTGGCAAGCGAAAATTCGCTTGGTAAAACTGGTTCCAGGTTTATAAAAAAAAATGGCGCACAATACGCACCATTATTGTTAATTTAGAGCTTATTTAATTACATTTATATTATATATAAATTATACATACGATTTAATTATATATAAACTATAAACCCAGTTTTAATTATATATAAACTATAAACCCAATGTAATTATGTATATATATATAAATCATTAGCAAAAGTAACAATTATACAAAATTAAACATAAAACTAATATAATAGCAATAATAATAATAAAGTTTAGCATAAATTATTACTAAAATATTGATGTATAAACAAACAAAAACTATATAATATAACCAAAGATGAACAAAAGTAGAAAAAAAAGGGAAGTAGAAAGAAGAATCAAAGCTTACAAAAGAAAAATAATCAAAGTATAAAAAATAATAAAGTGTAGCAAAAGATGAATCAAATCTTATCAAATATAGAGTACTAAGTCATGATTTCTCAAACCAAAATAAATAACCAAAAAAAATTATATAAGAAATTTAAAGATGAGATTAGAAGAAAGATTTAGATGTGAAGATTGTGGGAAGAAATATTTGATGAAAAATGAAATGGTGGAAGTGGGGTATTTATAGGAGAAATGGTGAAAAATTCGTAGATGTATAGTAATTAGCAAGCGAAAATTTCATTGCCAGGTCACGCGGATCGTTGAGTTGGCGAACAAAACAAACACAAAGAAACACAAGAACAAGGATCGGTGACTTGGCGCTTACCAAGCGAACAAGTGATTGCAAATTGTACAGTTCGCATCTTGCAAGCAATTTTTTGCTTGAAACTGCCTAGTCAGCTTTACCAAGCGAATTACTGATTGCAAATTCTACAGTTTGCAGCTTGCAAGCAAATTTTCTCTTGCTGGCTTTTGTCATCTTTCATTTCTTTATCTCTCAGATCTAGCTTCATCTTCGTAGATTGAAATTTTCCTTTCCACCTTATCACAAAGCAAACTTGAGATTTTCGAGATTTATCGAAAAACTTATTCTAAACCATTAGTTCATCCTTCTCAACCATCTCGGGTCCAAGAGGTATGTATTGTGTACGTTTTTTTCCTTTTAGCATGTTAATTTATTTTATTTGTGAGTTAAAAGTTTAATATTGGTAGTTGATTTATCGTTGCTTATGGAATTAAGAGTGAAATTCGTTCACATATGTTAATTGACACGAATATGAATGGTGTTTGTTGTGATATCTGTGTAGATTGAAAATGTACAACAACGAAGATCGGGGTTGGATGTATGATAGAATGAGTGGAGGAAATATTAGTAATAATTTCATATGGGGTGTTGAAAGATTTCTGGAGTATGTACTCGGTCAACCAAGTCTCGTTGATAGGGGTAAGGTTAGGTGTCCTTGCGCAAAATGTCGTAACAGTAAGTTTCAGTTGCCCGACGATATTAGATGTCATTTATACAGTAAGGGATTTGTTCCACATTATTATGTATGGATTTGTCATGGCGAGACTACGAACAACAATAATTTGGGTTCAAATACCTACAACGTTGGACAGCCATCTGGTAATTTTGGGAGGCATTTTGAAGATATGCACGACACTGTTCATGCTACCACGATTCGTATGAGAGAAATGATGGACGATGCATTTGGAGGTTGTTTTGAAAATGTTCATTACAATATGGCCGCAGATGATGAGCCAACAGAGGAGGCAAGAGCTTTTTTTAAGATGTTGGGCAAAGCAGAGGAAAGGATCCACGACGGTATTGAGATGACTGTATTAGAATGGGTCGCCAATTCATGACAAGGAAGATAAAGCACGATTGGACCGAAAGCAGTTGTGATGACATGCTAGACATTTCGAGGGCCCTGATAAGTCATGAGGATCGAAAGAAAATCCCCGATACTTTCTACCGCTGTAAGCGTCTTCTTAAAGATTTAGGAATGGAATGCATAAAATACGATGTGTGTCCTAATAATTGTTTCCTCTATTATGGTGAATTCGAAAGTGATGCTTATGACTGTTGTCCTACAAGTAAAACATCAAGATGGAAAGTTCATACTAGCACAAGAAATCGGGCCAAACGTGTTTCACGAAAGAAATTGTGGTACTTCCCACTCACCCCTAGATTGCAGAGGTTGTACATGTCACGCGCCACCGCTGAACACATGACGTGGCATTTGAAATGTAGAGGGGATAATGATACAATGATACACCCTGCTGCTGGTGAAGCGTGGAAGTCTTTTGACGCAACGTACCCTGATTACTCATCTGAGGCGAGAAATGTTAGGCTCGGACTTTGCACTGATGGTTTCTGTCCTTGGGGAAACTCTTCTAAGTCTTATTCGTGTTGGCCAGTGTTTGTGACACCCTATAATCTCCCCCCTGGTATGTGCATGAGAAAGGAGTATATATTTCTAAGCTTATTGATTGCTGGTCCATCAAGTCCCGGTAAGAACATCGACGTGATGCTACGACCGTTGATTGACGAACTATGCTCACTATGGAGGAACGGAGCTCCTACTTACGACAGCTTTCGAAAGGAAACTTTTGTTATGCGGGCTCATGTAATGTGGACAATTAGTGATTTCCCTGCATATGGTATGCTATCGCAGTGGAGTACCCATGGTAAGTTTGCTTGTCCATATTGTATGGAGTTCACAAAGTCCTTTTGGCTCGAAAATGGAAGGAAACACTCTTGGTTTGATTGTCATCGGCGATTTCTGCCCCCCGATAATGAATGGAGATGGAATACTACAGATTTCACCAAAGAGCAGGATGAAAGCGATATGCCGTTGCATCGGAGATTGGGGCCAGAAATGTGGGAACACGTGAGTACCCTCCCTAATATGCCTTTTGGGAAATCAAAGAAAGTTGTTCAGGGAGTTGGTAGGTATCACAATTGGCAGCGACGAAGTATATTTTGGGAACTTCCTTATTGGGTGTCAAATATGATTCGACACAACCTCGACGTAATGCATTGCGAGAAGAACTTCTTTGATAATATTAAAAACACTGTGATGGATGATCCTGAAAAAACAAAGGATAATCTGAAAGCCAGAAGGGACCTTGCCTTGTACACAAACCGTTCTACGTTGTTTGTCGATGAAGGTGTTACGACTAAAAGAAAGGCAAGGTACTGCTTGAGCAAGGATCAAAAAATAGAGGTTTGCAACTGGCTTCAAGGTATTAAGTTCCCGGATGGTTTTGTGTCAAATTTAGCCAATTGTGTTCAAATGCCCCAAATTCGATTAGCAGGGTTGAAAAGCCACGACTGTCACGTGTTCATGCAACGGTTGATCCATGTTGCATTTCGTGACTTCTTACCCGAATTCATTTGGGGCCCATTGGTTGAGGTTAGTCTTTTCTTTAGAGCTTTATGTGCTCGTGGCGTAAGTAGAAAGAAAATTGAGGAGTTGGAGAGTTCGATTGTGCTTACTATGTGCAAATTGGAGAAAATATTTCCGCCTTCATTTTTTGATTCAATGGAACATTTGGCTATTCACCTTCCATGGGAGGCCAAGGTTGGAGGTCCTGTCCATTACAGATGGATGTATCCGTTTGAAAGGTATAATAATTTTATGCAGTTTTTTGTTGCTTTGTACAATTAAACTCCTTTATAAGTTTTAACTTTGGTTTATAATAATTGGTTTCAGGCAGATGCTTGATTTAAAGAAATCTGTCAAAAATAGGAATTTTGTGGAAGGTTCAATAAGTGAGAAGTTTCTTCTTTCAGAAATCACCAATTTCCTAGAACACTATTTCGAAGACACGTTCAAAACCAGGAAAAATCAATTGAACAGGAATGAAGTTGCGGTTAATACCGACTACAATAACGAGCTTTCAATCTTTCATAGGAATGGAGAAGTCATGGGGGCGGGAAAAAGAAAACAATTATCAACATCGGAGTACCAGGCGGTTGAGCTATACGTAGTACTAAATTGCTCAGAGTTGGAGCCATGGTTGAGGTAAAATTTCTTCGTTATTTAATTTTACTATCCTTTAACAATAAGGTTTTAAATTCTATTTATTAGTTATTGTTTATATACCCGATGTGTAGGAGGTTTGATGAGCAAATGTGTATCGGTGTTCCGCAAGGTCTGATTCAAGCACGGCGTAACATGTATTTTGTGCAATGGCTAAAAAAAATTGTTGGGTCGGAATACTATAATGTTGATACGCGCATAGCACATTTAGTACACGGTCCATGTACGGCTGCGAGGGCATTCAGTGGGTACAAAGTTAACGGTTGCAGATTTCAAACTGTTGAGGAATCAAATACGAAAGGAACAAACAATAGTGGAGTTTATGTTAAGGGCGCAACCGATGATCCAGAAGAGTTGAATTACTACGGAATGCTTCGAGAGGTCGTAGAGGTTGATTATCTTGGGAGTGGTCGTGTACTAACCGTGGTTCTTTTCAAATGTGATTGGTTTGATTTAACAACAGGGATTAAAGTGCACCCGACTTACAAGTTGGTTGACATTGATCCTAATAAGCGCCTCCCAACCAATGAATCAGAGCCATTTATTCTTGCGAGTCAAGCTCAACAAGCTTGTTACTTTCCATATGCATGTCAAAAACCCGAGCAACAAGAGGATGGTGGTCAGTCTGTACAACACAAGCGAGGCATATTGTAGACACATCATCTGTAAATATTGACGACGATGTGATTGTTGATGACGTTGAGATCTTTCAAGATAACACTGCTCCAGATTTTAGAGTCGTCAACGATTCAAACTCGTTTAATGTTCATAACTTGGCTGATAATCAAGTTTTAACTGTCGAAGACGACCCAACGTACGACGAAGAGCAAGAATTTCCAGAGCAGGATCACCACGTTACATCTTCTGAAAGTGAACCAGATGCCGGAGCACAAGAACAAGATAGTGATCCTGATTATGGTGATTAGTCTGTTGTACTATATTATGTTTTGTGCAAGACTCATTGCTATCTAATTATGCACCTTTTTTTTATGAAATAATCTCTAGACGTGTTTCAAACAGTACACGATTGTTGTATTATTTTTAGTAATTGTGTTTGCTATAGTTTCGTTAAACATAAGGTTTTTGAGGGTGAAAGTATGATAAGAAATATGCATTTTGTATAATTAGCATATCACTTTGCCATGTCAACATCAGCAACTGAAAATTTCGAAAATGAAAATTTCCAAGCAAAAATTTGCTTGCAATTTTGCCTTGTAAAAGAAATTTCGCTTGCAATTTCGCCACGTCATTTCTACCAAGCGAAATGCCCTTGCAAAACTAAGAAAAAAATAAATAGCAAAACCCAAATGTGCAATTTAATCCCTAAATTTAATAGAACCTATTAATACACAAAATCCACAACACCTCCAACACAAAATCCACAATACAGCCAACCACAATTTAAAACAGTTGAAAAATCAACATCTATAACAAAAGAAAATACCAACTACAATCCCACACAATATAGATCTAGCCATCATCATCACAATCACATAACAATCACATAACAACACAAATTGAACGATCAACATCACAACATCAAATAAAACCATAATCTAATGTGCAGTCCCATATTGTTCAAAAATTAAAACTCCACAATAACGATACAGTCAATAAACATAGCGATAGATTATGAAACGAGAAAATACAACCTAGGTAGTAGGCATAGAAATGCTGGACATATCAACACGGTAAACCTCGATGACATCCCCTGTCTGGGAGGCATACTGTGAACCACCAGCAACCCCTGAACCACCCGCGCCCCCTGAACCACCCGCGCCCCCTGCACCATCTTCATGACATTCGTCATCCAAATCATCAGTAGGCATATTCAATTTCTCATACAGACGTTTCAACTTCCTTTCCGCACGTTCCATCTTCTTCTGCTGTTCCTCAATCAACTTGGCTTGTGCGGCAAGCTGGGACTTCTGGGCAGCATTATCATGTCGCTGGGCAACATTGTCCATCTGAAGTTGTACAATCAATGTTGCTGCTCTTTGAATGTCCGCCTTTGATGCCCCTGTGTTAATATATTTGGGGTATTTTCGAACACCCTTAAAGCCAACAATCTCGGGGTCCCCACATGTCGAAAAACCAGGAACAAATCCCTTCTTTCCACCCCCCGTAGCCTCTAACCACTGAGGCAAACAGATCGGATCCCACTCTTTCGGGTCAGGCCCGTACTCTTGAACACACAACTCCAAGTACTTGAGCTATTATAAAGCAAACATATATGATATAATTAAACTAGTGTCGTACATGTCCTAATTAACCAATAAATAGAATATAACAAAAACACTCACGTATACTTGTCGAGCCCAAGGCGTAGTCCACTTTTGCTTTTTATTGGCGTCGATTATGCAATGTGTCCTTAGCCACACCGCTGATTGCGGGACTAAGTCTGAGTTCCCTCCATAGAATTCTTCCCCCTGTTCAAACAATTTTGATTATTTATTCTTGAAATAAGAATACTACATAAAATGTGTTACTTATATCATAGAAAATAATTAAAAAAAATACCAGTCGCTCCCTATGAATGCCCTGCGCAATAGACCCCCCAACGTATGTGGGGCCTTTTCGTTTCGCCCTGTTCTTTTTGGCTTGCTTCGGCCTTTTTATGGACTTTGGGTCCCTCCAATGCTTGATAGCATTTTTTAAATGCTCTTTTGTCATCCATAGCTTTTTATTTTTCAACTTGGACTTGTCAGTCTTGTATTGGATCCACCATCTTTTTGCACTGTTCATGCCTTCTTGATAACTTTTCTGGGCAATTTTATTGAAGCAGATATCAACTATGGCATCATCATTATCTGTCCACTGCCAACATTGCTGCAATAATTTTAAAGTTCATAAAAGTCAGTACGATTCATTTGTCAACAATTAGATGATACCACAACGTCGTAGTAAACAATTAAACAATATAAAAATATACCCCAAATTGTGTCTTAGCATCCTTCCTTTCTTCTGTTGTGAAGTTCCTCCAAGTCATTTTGTTAGCCTCTCGCATAACTCGCTTCACAATATTGCCAACCAAGCTAATGGCACGTGGGTCTGCATAACACCCATCCTTACACAACGTAAGCCCCAACTTACCCCCAGAGTTTTCAGGCACAGGCAAACCAATCCCGCCTCCCCTTGTTCCCGTAACGACATCATCAATAGTATCCACCAACGCCAACTCCTCCTCCTCCGTCATCGTAGGAGTATCATCAACCACATCGTCAACAGGATTTTGATCTGTCACAACACCACCAAAAGTCACATTCGGATCCCCCGGCAACTCCCGCTCCTCGCCCTCCACATCCTCGTAGAAGTAACTCACTTCTGCCGCTAAAGCCTCCATGTAAGGGTTCTCAAAAAGCTGCTCTGCCTCCTCTGCCGACGGAGGATCGCCCTCGTGTGGCATGGATCGTGTGTCTGACTGCGTCGTTGAATCTCCTCGGGCTCCAGATCCTCTAGATGGATAGGTCCCTAAAACAGACTGGAATCCTCTAAATGACTGTGCCCCGGCAGCCCCTTGAGGCCTGAATCCTCCAGACGGTGTTGTACCTGCTGCCATGGGATCAAAATATGGTGGAAATGGCGAAAAAGGCGCTGGACAGAATCCACTCGGATAGGGAAATGGACCACTCGGATACATCATCGGTGGCGTCATCCCACTGCCATCAAGACTGGTAACCGGCTGTGACATCCCTTCCCACATCGGAGTCGGCATACACTGCTGATAACCAGGCATCATCATCGGTGGCTGCATATACGGCTGAAACTGTGGCATGAATGGTTGTTGTCCAGCAGCATGTGGCATGAATGGCTGCTGTCCAGCAGCATGTGGCATGAATGGTTGTTGTCCACCAGCTTGTGGCATACGTTGTCGCTCATTCTGCGACATCTGAGATACATCGGAGGTAGGATATGTAGGCGGGGGGGTAGCTCCCCGTGGTCTTGCAACAACATCTGGGGCCCTGCTGCGCGGGGTGGCCTGACCGGATGATAAGCCTCCTCTCACCGCTGATCCATCTCGTTGTGACGGGATCTGAAAAGAAGCCTCATCTATGCGGGGACGAGGACCTCGAGACGGACCTATATCTCCCTCCGTCCATCCTCCCACTGCTGATCCACCTCGCTGTGATGGGATCTGAAAAGGAGCCTCGTCTGTGCCAGGACGAGGAGGTCGAGACGGACCTTTAGAACTCGTCGATTTAGTACGTGCCATCTACAATACAATATAATCAGCATTAAAATCAGCATATAATCAACATTAAAATCAGCACACAAACACACATATGTGCAGGCTGTTTGTGCACTAACACAAACACACATGGGGGGGTTAGAGGGGCATGTAGGGGTATGTGTGACAGAGGTGGTGTGTGATATTTAAATTTTATGAGAATTATAAATTAGGAGGGTTTCTGGTGTCTTACTCTCTACAAACATAATTATAGAATTCATATTATTGTTGTGTAAACTGTAAACAGATCAGCAACTCTGTGACTGTCAAGCACAATATAATAAGTTCTACTGTAGGCATGCATTCCACAGTACCACGTTTTTTTCTAAAGTCCCTGACATATTTCAGAAAGCATACCTCTCCACTATTTGTATCCTTCGTGTAACAACAAATGCCGATAGCCGCGTCCTCGAATGAAGCGCTGCCAAGTAAACTGGAAGGAGTTTTTAAAGCTTAGGCGCATCCGTTCTTGAACATGCCTGCAGTAATCACAAAATGTCAGCAAATGCCATTAGGGTACCTCCTTTCAGCTTCTGTATTTAAACTCATGAAACAGCATCACATACCATCTCACAAGGCACCTTTCAATTCTACGGCTAACAGGACGAATAAAAGATGGATCTCGTTGCACATACAACGAACCAACCTAAGAAAGATAGTAAATGAAAAAAAAAGAACGTAAGAAACAGGTGATAAGGTACATAAAAGGTTGTGGTGAAAATTGTTCGCTACACTGCAAGGACAAGTTTTTCAAAGAATTTCTGCAAAATAGCATTACTATATACATTCCAAGGAAACTACCTTAAAACTTAGGAAGTTATTAAGAATTTCAAGGCTCATAAAATATACACAGGCTTTACAGAAGAACTTTGTTAATAGCACATAACCAAAGCAGTCAAAAATCCCTGCAATGGTACTGCAACAAACCAAATACTTTTATGTAATACTAAATTAATTAATTCAGAACATAAGATTAGTGCTGAAAGCAAACCGTTTCAATACCTCTATCAGCGCAATAGATGATGGGTCATCACTGATTTCAAGACTACAATCCGCAAAATAGTTGAGCTGCATTCATCAAGAAAACTCCTCAACTTAATTGAAAAATCATGAACAATAGTAGGATTATATTGCTTCATTTTGTAAGGTAAGACTTCATTTTCACAACACCAAATAATCTCTTGTAGTAAATCTATAATCAACTTCTTAGCACCATGATTAAGAACTTTGGCATTCAAAGTTTCACTAGCAAAATCCCTAATCCAATTACTAGCTAAACATCAAATTAGTTTATCGAAACTTGTAAATCAGGCTAAGAACATTAAACAAAATCAAAACTTGTAGTACTCCCAATTCGAACAACACTTTCGGGTAGCAATGACAAAATTTGCACAAAATATGAAAATCCCCAATTCGCACTAAATTCGCACCAAATCTGAAGATTTATTGGACAAAAACGTAAATTAGTTAAACATGTACGTACCTTAGTAATATTTCCAGGTTTTGCAAGCGAACGGTGGCGGAATCGGAGCTCTTCGCGGCGGATTTGGCGGCGCAGTGCGAGGGCTTTTGCTGAATTAGGGAAGTATGAAATGAGGCTGGTATAATGGGGAGTGAGGGTTTATTTAGTGTAGTATGACGTGGACTTACCAAGCGAAAATCCGCAGTCCGAAAACTGACCTGGACCTACCAAGCGAAACAGGGGTTGGCTGACCTGGCCTTGCAAGCGAAAAAGAGATTAGCAATTGTGTAACAGCTGACGTGGATATACCAAGCGAAAAATAGCTGGGAAACTGCGGACTTGGATATACCAAGCGAAAAGGAGGTTGATAAACAATTCAGTTATTTGTTTAATTTCAATTTCAATATCAATTAGCTTAATTTAATTAGACAATTATTTAAGAATTTTAATTACTATAATATACTTAGTCAATTTCAAGTGATAAATTTTAATTAGACAATTTTTATTAGCAACTTTCGTTAGGCAATTTGATTTTGTATTAGACAATTTTAATTAGAAAACTAAAGTAGGTAATTTTAATTAGGCAATATTGAGGAGTTATATATATATATATATATATATATATATATATTTTCTTTAAATTTATTTCTTCAATTATACCTTTGAAGTTATTTTTTAAGAGAAAAACAATTATATATATACATATATCTATATGTGCAAACGAATTTTTGCAATGAACTGCTGATGTGGTAGTTTGCAAGCGAAAATCTAGTAGTGGAAAACGGTGATGTGGCGCAAAGAAATATTCATTTTTGCTTAGTCAGCTTTCCAAGCGAATACATGCTCGCAAAGTAACTTTCATCCAAAATTTCGCTTGCAAACTCCTTAGCTGGATATTTCCATCCGTTTTTCACCTTTCCAACCGAAGTTTTAGTTGAAAGCTTTTCCCTTTGAATTTTCGCTTGCAAACCTGCGAAGCTAAACTTGAGCATTCTTGTAGTGAATATGAGTATGAACCCGTGCACTGTTGTAGCTAACGCGTTAAGTATTCTGTATAATCTGCGTGCTTAGGAAGATGGCAAGGCCAGGTTTATTTTGCGCAATGTTACCTGTTTCTAAATCAAATCGGGTCCACTAAAATTGATTCTAAATTTCACATTAGTTATCCACTAAATCCCACTGACAATAATAACAAGAGTTGGTTTGCCCCATTATTGTAACATTGTATGTAAAGATATGTTAACTATGCAAACAAACTATATACTATTCAAACCTAATTGGCCATTCTCTGTAAACTTTTTTAGGTAATTATTCCAATGGAACCCCGTCACTTTGACTTAGTTAATAAAAAAGAAGGATTCTCTCGTAGTTCTTAATCTCGATCTTTACCAAACGTAATTATATATATATATATATATGTTTTATAACTTCTAAGTTTGTATTTGTCATGCATGATTAACCTAGTATGACTTTCTTGATTCGTAACATATTATTAAAACTATTGAAACAGGTTGAGGTTTTGTCTAGTCCTTACCCAAAAAGTAGCAGTTGTGGTATCCCAAGTCAGAAAAAATAAATTTTGTGAAATCTTAAATGGACAAATTGTTTTTTCTACCACGTAACTTCTCATTTTTATTAGAAATGCCTTGTATATTTTCGGGTCGATATCCTTTCCCCGCAAGTTTATATTTTTCAATAAAAAAATGCACAATTTGCCTTATTCAGGTTTTTTTGTGATGTGACCGCCACATCATCTCCATGTGGAAAATATTAAATTTTTTGGTTTTTTTTAAAAAATTACTATATAATTAACTATAAAATAATAAAATTCAAAAACTACCCTTATACTTCTGAAATTGCACGTTGCACCCCAATATATATATATATATATATATATATATATAATAAGAGAAAGGAAAAAGATCATTGTCTCTTAAATAAAAAAAATTAATAATATCTTATAATTTAGAAATAAAAAAAACATCCAAGATTTTAAAAAGAAACAAAAATACATAAACTTTGTATTTAATTAAAACGAAGAAGGCACCTTCAACCTCAAAATTATTATATACATACACATAACAACAAAATTATTATATACATACACATTCACTCATCCAAATTAAGCTTTCACTAGCGGAGAAAAATTCAGATCCAATAAAATTAGATTTAAATAAAACAAAAGAAATAATTTCCAATAATTTTAGATCTAAACATTAGTTTATATTCTGGGTAAGACTCATAACAAATTGGGAAATACGAATTAAAACCGTCAAAGAAAGCAAAAAATACCTTTGAATAAATATTCCAAATTATTTTTAATACTTGATTATTTGGTTTTATATATTCAAGAACTGCTATTCAAAGTAAAAGTTCTGAATATTTATAAAATATATAATTAAAATACTGTTTTTTTAACTTACAATATATTAGCATATAGTGAATTAAATTTATTCTGGCACATGCACATAACTTTGTAGGTTAAAATAAAATGTTATGTTGAAAAACGTATATTGAAAAAACAAAGGACATACTATCTAAAAAAAATAAATAATTAGAAGTTATTTTGTGAATACTTGTTTTTTAACAAGACTAATTAACACTACAAGAATACAGGGCCATCTGCAACCGTCCGGGCAGTTGCAGATGGCCCATGGACGGTCGTCCGAGGGGTATCTGCAACCGCCCGGGCGGTCGCAGATTCCCCTCGTTGTGGGTACTATGTGATCGCCAGGCGGTCGCAGATACCCCTTGGCCACCGCAGGCGGTCGCCACGTCCATAGAGACGTGGCGACCGCTTGGCGGTGGCCATGTCCTTATAAACATGGCAACCACCCATCGGTTGCGAAGTCCCTAAGGACATGGCAACCGCTGAGCGATTTCCACATCCATAAGAAGCTCAAAATTTTCGAGCGGTTGCGAATTCATGGTTTTCGCAACTGGCCGACGGTTGCATATAATATTCATCAAAATAAAAAAAAAAAGATCTAGAAATTTTCGAGAATATTATTGATTTTTTTGTTTAAATTAATATGGTGAAACAAAAAGAAAAGAAGAGATACAAAAAAAAAGAAGGTAAACAAAAAAGAAAAGAAGTGAAACAAAAAGAAAAGATTGGAAAAAAGTGTTTTATTTTGGAGATAAAAAAAAAAGTGTTTGGGTTTTTTGTTGGAGATATAAAAGAAAAGAAAGTGTTTGGTGGCTTATTTTGTAGATAAAAGAAAGTGTTTGGTGTTTTGTTTTGGGATAAAAGAAAGTGTTTGCTGTTTTATTTTGGAGATAAAAGAAAGTGTTTGAGATAAAAGAAAGTGTTTGGGTTTTGTGGATGGGAAAAGAAGAGTGTTGGGTATGTTTGAATGGTGTAATATTTGTGAATGAAAAAATAGAGAGAAGAATGGTGGGTATATATAAGATTTAGGGTGAAAATTTTGAATTTTCGTGAAAATTAGAATTTTCCCCCGAATCCCGCCCATTTCAGCGAAATTAGCAACCGCCGAGCGGTTGTTAGGTACTATGGCGGCCGCCCGAGCGGTTGCGACAATAAGTAACGCAACCGCTAGGCGGTTGCAATGGCGGGATGGCGGTTGCGAATAATATTCAAGTTTAAAATTAGTGATTTTTGGCAAGTATCTTGATGTGTTTCTGTTTATAGACAACATATATCATTATAGACAACATAAATCATCTAAAATAATAAAAATTCAAGTATGAATATTATCTACAACTGCCGGGCGATTGCAGATAACCAATATCAGCAACCGCCCAGCGGTTGCGAGAAGCATTGGCGACCGCCCGACGGTTGCTTATACCAGTGTTTTTAAACCCGGCCCAGACCGGCCGGTTCGACCGGAAACCGGTGGCTTGTCCGGACCGGTTCTCCCTTAAGAGCGGCCTGCAAGCAACTGAGGGCGAAGCGGCGCATTCGGCCGATTCGCCCGGCGACCCGGTTGCCCGGTTCCGCTCTCGAACCGGGCATTACTCATTTTTCTTTTATTTTTTGAAATGCGAATTTGACATATTCGACAAGCTGATTCCCAGCATTTAACCAAAGAAAATAATTTAAACCTACTGTCTCTACCGTTGCCCAGCCCGATAGAAATAAGAAAAAGAAGAAAAGAGGAAAAAAAAACTAGCTCTTGCTCTACCAATTCGCCAACGGAACCGCCAATCGCCGCTACTAGCGACCGCGATTCAGCCTCAAAAGTTCGAACCCAACTCGCCGGACCTCCTAGCACTTCGCCTGACCTCTGAAAATCCCGAATTAGGGTTTTGGTTATACAATCTCACACTGAAAGAGAAGGATCACGTTAACTTTTATATATAATATTATATTATTAATAGATTGTGTTGTGCTAAAAGCCCTTAGTGGGCCTCAGCCACATCAATATGTTGTGGGCTGAATTAATAGCCTAATCTCGGGACTTATGTTTTTAGGAGTTGTTAACTTTATACTTTATAGTTCAAGGGTGGGTTATTTTAGAATTTAAAGGTCAAATATAAAATAAATGATGTGTGGAAAAATGAATTCCATAATAATTCAATCTATATATCTATCGAAAAATGATTATTAGTGGAATAAAATTGCAAAAGAGTTTAAATACTTAAGATTGTGATTAGAAGGATTGCAATATAAGAATGTCACATTCGTGGATGAACTCGAAAACCTAATGGACGAGCCATGGAAAGATGCAATCATCGTTCGCATTCTAGGGAAAAGTTGGTATTACCCGACTCTTGTTACAAAGCTTATTTAGTGATTAGTTATGATAATATATTAGCATGATATATTAATTTAAAAATTTTGTAGTTGAGGAATCGAGTATTTTGTTATGGTTTTTGTAATACACTTTAGTATTTTCTATATATTTTATTGAATATTGACTTTAGTCAACAAACCGGTTCAACCAGTGGTCCGACCGGTTCGACCTGTTGACCCACTACCCGGTAGCCTCACCGAGTCAGTCACCGGGCCGGGTTTCAAAACACTGGCTTATACTAGTTATCTGCAACCGCCAGGCAGTTGCAGATAATATTTATATTCGAAATTAGTAATTTTTAGAAAGTATCTTGATGTGTTTGTGTTTAATGAACTCAAATATCATTATTACATGTGAATAGTAATAGTAAACGTTTACAAAGCTAATAATTAAGTTAATAAAATAGTAAATTATGTGATTGGGCGAGTTATCAATGATACACTTATATATTATGTTCAACAACTAATCATCATACTTAGTCCTTAATGTTGTCCCTAAGCTTCATTTTGCAATGAAACCTTATAATTTGGCTTGTTTTAACTATCATTAGGTTAATTATCAATTGATCAAACAACGCGCCACAACGAATCATCCGTAATATTAAAAATTCAAGTATAAATGTTATCTGCAACCGTCAGGCAGTTGCAGATAACCAGTATCAGCAACCGCCCAAGCAGTCGCCATGTGACCTAGCGATCGCCCAACGGTTGCGAGCAGTACTGGTGACCGCCCGACGGTTGCTTATTCTGGTTATCTGCAACCGCCCGACGGTTGCAGATAATATCCATATTCAAAATTAGTAATTTTTGGGAAGTATCTTGATGTGTTTGTGTTTATTGAACTCAAATATCATTATTACATGTGAATAATAGTACTAAACATTTACAAGACTAGTAATTAAGTTAGTAAAATAGTAGATTATATGTGAGTAGGCGAGTTATCAACGATACACCTATATATTATGTTCAACAACTAAAAATCATACTTAGTCCTTAATGTTGTCCCCAAGCTTGATTTTGCAATAAAACCTTATAATTTAGCTTGTTTTAACTACCATTATGGTAATTTTTAATTAATTAAACAACACGCCACAACGAATCATCCGAAATATAAAAAAATTCAAGTTTGAATGTTATCTGCAACCGCCGAGTGGTTGCAAGTATCTACTATCAGCAACCGTCCAGGCGGTTGCCATGTGACTTAGCGACCGCTCAGCGGTTACGAGAAGTCCTGGCGACCGCCCAGCAGTTGCGAGAAGCCCTGGCGACCGTCCAGCGGTTGCGAGAAGCCCTGACGACCGCCCAACGGTTGCTTGAACTGGTTATCTGCAACCGCCTGACAACATTGAAGATGGAGGGATTGATGGTGAAGATGTAGAGTCTTATTGACTTCAATTAGGCCATAAACTGTCTTTCTTCGATTGCCATCCCGCCCCGTAATCAAATTAGAGGTGGACTTAAGCTCGTAACTTTGGTTTTCAAATTAGAGGTGCACTTAAGCTCGTATAATATTTAAAGTTTGGCAGACAATGAATTGAAACTTGTAGTTGAAAACGTAGTGGTCTAAAGCAATAACAATGAAAAAAAAGCTAATGAGGAAAAATATATCATAAAAGAAGATAATGAGGACAAACAAGTACAAGATGGATAAAATCTGTTTTGTTCTACTATGTAATTCAATGCAATGTTTAAAATTTCAAATGTTATAGTCATTCTTCAAACCATATATTTATATGGGAAAAAAAATAATTTTGGTCAATTAACTTGGCTTCTTTTCGTTTTTCATCCGTTAACTTGGCATGCCTCGATTTTGATCCCTCAATTTGGCACTTTTACCCTCATCGGCCCAATTTAAAATCTCTGCTGCAAAAAGCAGACGAGGCACCCGTTGACCCTATTTCAGCCGATTTTGACCAAATTCATCACAGGTGACTGCCACATAATATTTAAAAAAGAAAAAAATAATAAAAAAAAAATTAAAAACCATCTAATAAATTACCCTCTACCCGTAACACACTACAAATAAACACACACACACACACATATACACACACACACACACACACACACTACACTCTCTCTCCCCGTTGCCACCACAATCGACCATCCACTCCCGTCGTCGGCGTCGCAACCGTCGTCGGCTGCAAGTTGTTGCAGCCGCCGCAACAGTTGCAGCAGCCGACGACGGGAGTGGATGATCGATTGTGGTGGCGACGAGGAGAGAGAGTGTGTGTGTTTGTTTATTTGTAGTGTGTTATGGGGAGAGGGTAATTTATTAGATGGTTTTTAATTTTTTTAAAAGTTTTTTTTCTTTGTTAAATATTATGTGGCAGCCACCTGTGATGAATTTTGTCAAAATCGGCTGAAATAGGGTCAACAGGTGCCACGTAGGCCTTTTGGGGCGAGGATTTTAAATTGGGTCGATGAGGGACTAAAATTGAGTAAAAGTGCCAAGTTGAGGGATCAAAATCGAAGCATGCCAAGTTAACGGATGAAAAACGAAAAGAGGTCAAGTTAATTGACCAAAATTGTTTTTTCCCTACTATTTATATGTATGACATTCGTATTGCTTTAATTTTCTTTCACCAAAAACTTTGTTATATTAATTAGGCGTGCTTCATCGTGTTTCAATCGAATCGAGTTATGAAATACGATTAACAAACTTTAGGCGAGAAAAATGAAATTATACAAAAGTTACAAAAGAACACCGTTTTCATTTTTTTCACCAAAAACTTTGTTATAATAATTAGGTATGTATCATTGAGTTTCTATTGATTCGAGTTACGAAAGACGATAAACATCACTTTTGGTTAGAACAAAAATCATTAACCGTAAACCCCCAAACCCCAATCACTGCAACTATTATTTGATGTGTACCTTCAATAGACCTCATCTATTGACGCAATTTCAATGTTATGCCTATCCTTTAAATATTTTGAAAGTTATACTCAAACTTTTATTTTTTTAAACTGTTGCACCTAAATTATATTTCTGACCAAAAAACTTCATATAGCGGGAGGATAACGTAGGAAAATATTTTCAAGATTCAAAAACACCCCCAGAAGTTCAAAAAATACTCACAAACACCAAAATAACTTCTCATAATTCATTAACACTCCCAAATATATCCATTTGTTTTTTATAAATACCACCAAACAATACAATAGCTTCTCTTAATTTGTAAACACACCCAAACACCTCCAAATTCTCCATAAATACCACCAAAGAATTTAAAATTTAATAAAATACCCCCAACTTCATCATCCTACATTAAACATCAAGCCCAACCTAATCCTAATTTTTGTTTTTGCTGTCTTTACCAGACCGGCTTGGCAAGAAAATGCGACATTACTTTCACTAAAAATGGACTGTTCGCACTCTGCATAATTAATTACAAAAATTAATATAAGTACCTCAATAGAAGCTAGCTCAAATGATCAAAAATAAACTGATAAAGCACATTACTCTCTAGTCTCTATTAATAAAATACTTTACGTAGAGAAACAAACCTTATTATTATTTTTTGTATGTCACAAAATACTCCCAGATACAAAAGCGGTATTTTGTATATTAAAATAAACGAGGTTACTTTGCCTTATCTCAATAACAAGAAGCAAATGTTCTATTTTAACATAATTAATAAAACCGTAATTGATAATTTAATATAGATAAAATGCCAATAGCTTATACCTAATGTAATTTAAAAAATAATCGAAAACGAATAATGATTATAGTTACTTACAACTCTATAAACACGATCACCAATGTGGCAAACCGGAAACGCGGCAGGGCAGCAGTTGTATGTAGTTGTCGTTGCAGTAGGTGCGCTCGCAAAAGGGCAGCAACCGAACGTGAAGCAGATGCCGCCGTATTGGTAGATGCAGCAGCAGGTGGCTCCGACAAAGCATACATTGTTAATATCACAAGAACCGAAGTTCAACGGAGTCTTGCCATATTTTTTATCAACGTTGATGTGTTGTTCGTTGTAGGTTATGATATTATCACTGGACAACAAATCCAAAGCTTTTGTTGCGGATAAAAGTGAAGCACTAACGCATAGAATTACGACAAGAAAATTATAGTACGGTGCCATGTTGCTTACTTTGGATATATTGTGTGCTCTTGGTTGTGTGAGCTAGTGAGTGAGTGAGTTCGGGTGGACTGAGTAGATGTTATATAGGGGTATAACGGGAAGTTAACTATCTTCCTTTTGTTAGGTGAGAGAATGTTTTTTGTTTTTGAAATTTATATAAGATTTATGATACAACACACGATATACGAACACAACAATATTAATTTTTACAACAATTTTTACTAGATTATGAAAAAAAAAAGTTACTAATTTGGGATGATGCTAGAAGATGAAGTTGTGGTATTTTATTAAATTTTGAGATTATTTGGGGGTGGTTTTTTTGAGCATTTGGAGGTTTTTGAGTGTGTTTACAAATTAAGAGAAACTATTGTATTGTTTGGTTGTATTTATAAAAAAAAAAACAATATTTGGGGGTGTTTACGAATTATGACAAGTTATTTTGGTGTTTAGATGTTTTGAGCTTTTGGAGGTGTTTTTGAATTTTAAAAACGTTCACATACGTCATCCTCCTGCTATATTACGTTTTTTGATCCGAAAATGTAGTTTAGGTGTAGCAGTTTTTAAAAGTCAAAGGTTTGATATAACATTTAAAAAATCTAAAGGATGAGTATAACATTGAAATTGCACAAATAGATGAGGTCTAACTTGCCGATTTTTTTCCTTATGCTATTAGGCTTGTTTCTTTGAGGGGAGATTTTTTTTTTTTTGGCAAATATTACAAAACAACTCTGAATCCCAATTGTCTTTCACCGAAAACTTTGTTGTATTAATTAGGCGCGATTTCTCGAGTTTCACTTTAATCAGAGTTATGAAAGATGATAAGGAAAACTTAAGGGGAGAAAATTAAAATTATGCGAAAGTTTCAAAACAACACTGAATCTAAAACTTCTTTCACAAGAAACTTTCTTATATTAATTTGGTATATTTTGTCGAGCTTCAGTCGAATCGGGGGTAGCCAATAATGCACTAGTTTTTTTTTTTGGCGGTTAAATGTCACTTTTTCAAAGTTTAGGGGCAACCACCAAAGCAAAAAAAAAAAAATCAAATATCCTTACAAAAACATAACCAAAAACTAAACATTACTAACACACATTGTTACAAGTCGAAAGTTAAAATTAAACGTTACCAAAGTAACAATGAAACATTGTTAAAATAAACAAAATAAAAAAATGATTATTCTTACTTGCCGAAAGTTCAAAGTAAAAATACAAGCACATTCTAAAAACATCAAATGGCCTCTCATTGGCCATGGCTCTCCTCGTTCTATAGTGGAAGATTTGATAGTAAGCATTCGAGGCTGATGAGGATCCCGGCTGATATTAACTAAACAAATGGCTGTGTTTAGGGGGGATAGGTTGACCCATGTTCTTGTAGATGTTCTCAATCAAATCTTTTAAGGCGACCGTTTTCCTTTCTTGTAAATGTTCATCAGATATCGTAATCACTATTAGAACCGTCTCGACAAGGGGAAGATTTTGAAAAAAAAAAAAAAAATCCCGGCGACGTTTTGGTCGAAAAATGCCATGGGACAAATCGAATAGGTTGATGAAGGTTAGGGACAAAATATTTATTTAATTAGTTTGGGGAGTAAGGTCCAAAAGTGATCATAGTACAGGGGAGTTTGATGCTATACTAGTTATGGTGCATGCCCATCTTTTTGATATCAACTAACATAAATTTAGACAGATTATGCCATCTATGTACTCTTCATTTTAAGTACCGGCCACTTTGTGCTTGAAACACATCGTTCATCCCATTACATAATCTAGTTTTGGGGATATATAACCTATTATCTCTCGAAAAGTCGTGCAATTATTCTACTTTTTTACTCGTTCATACAAATTTGAAGATATTCATAGTTGAGAGTTCAATTCAAATTTGCATTTTAGAAAGCCCAATTAATTGCCCATAAAGTGAAAATCCATTTTGATAGGAATTTATTTTCACTATTATGTTATGTAACTTGCATCACAGTGCCCTTCTTACAAGACTCGTTATTAGTAATTGTAAATAGACGTATTCTCTTGTTTTCACTAAATATGCATGTGAGTATTCTGTTGTACTGATGACTTTATTATATATGCATGGTCAGTCAACATATAATTTATGTCTTAATATAAGACTGTCATAAAATAGAGAGCTAGTGACAAGCTAGTTTTCGTTAAATTAATCAACGTTACACTCAACTAGTATCAAATCTCCGGTTAAATCAGCGCACAAGATCTTATATACACTATATCTATATCTATAAATATTGTTTTTCGGTCATCATTCTACTAATTTGATCCTTGTAAGTTTAACTAATCACTATATTATATTATATTTTTATATAGTAATAAATAACGCTGGTCATGTGTGTCAGCATGTATTAGATTTATGGGGCCCACCGTATATTGTCCAACATTTTTTTATTTTTTTATTCTTATAATTTTGCCTCAAAAGTTTTACATTTTTCACTTATAAGCCCCACTGTAAATTGTCAAACAACCTATTTAGCATTACATTTTCCTATTTTTGCCCCAAAGATTTATGCTATTAGAAGTCCCGTTATAATTTGTAGACCGGCCCTTTTATTTTTTATACTTTCCCAAAAATTCTCTTTTGCACTTTTAAGACTTTTAGTTTTTAATATTGGGCTCGCCTAATATAAAAAAATTACTACTTAATATCTCGGGAGGCCGTGTAACATTGACTATGATTAATTAACCACTACGACATTCAAATATATGTATATCATTTGTTGCTTCAATATTATAATGTTATTCGTAAGTGCTATGATGTAGTGTAAAATTTAATTGGCGTATAATATTTAATAATATTTTATCGATCTAAGAAGGGGGTTTCAAATCTTGTTTTTAACTTTTATCATCAAGTAATTTTTCTTAATTAATTGAAATTGAATAAAATTATAATAAAATTAATCAGTACCATTCTTACACTTTATATATTCGGACTGGTTATTATTAGAATTAGAATAACACTATTAAAATATGATAATTAATTTTCGATTACAATAAATGCATATATATGGAAATTTTATACGAATGCGCGATGATTTGGAAGTAATTAGTTCATTTCTCTCTTCTAAAATTAAAATGCATTTTATTATTATGAATACAAAATTATTATCGATATGTATCCTACCGCAAGCGTAACAGATGACGAACAAAATATATATATATATATATATATATATATATATATATATATATTAACAAAGAAATATGAAAGCTGAATTATCTAGAGGTAAAAACTGACTTTTTTAATCAAGTATAGATATAAATATATTATTACATAAAATAAAACTTTAATGCTACGCGTTTTTTTGTGCATACACGCACAAATTATAAAGATTATATATAAATATATATGTGTATTATGGTGGGGTAGGACAGGGGTGGGGGTACTAAGCAAACGAAGCCGCTGACTTTTTGCCAACAAAAGAGTAAATGCTCTTTGCTGTCCGCTTTTGACTCTTTCGAAGATAATAGTCCTTCTCACCCTTACCATGTAGTCATCCTCTTTGGTCTTTTCTATATATATATATTGCCCCTAGAGAACTCTCCCTTCTTCAGTTAGACTCTTGTCTCTGCAAATGTTCCAACCCTTCTCAATAAACTTTGCCTAGCAAGAAAAAAAAATATTAAAAAAAAACCCCTAGTACAAAATTAAAGATTTATACAAGTGTTTCTTTTATAATCAAATTGTTCAAATGGGACGACCACCTTGTTGTGACAAAGTTGGTGTGAAGAAAGGTCCTTGGACTCCTGAAGAAGATATCCTCTTGGTTTCTTACATTCAACAACATGGTGCTGGAAATTGGAGGGCAGTTCCTTCTAACACAGGTACAAAAAATTATAGAATCTTTTTGGTTTAATTTTTTTATTTTATTTTTTGTTTAATTTGGATTTGGGGTTGTTGCAATCATTTAAGCCATGCAATAAATGTTATTGTAGTCCCCTCACCTTCTACTTGAATGCGTAACAACTTTCATCAGTGGAATCTGTTTCTTAGTTACTTAATTTCTTCACTTAAAAATTAAGAAAAATTAGTTAATAATTTGCTTTAATTTGTTTTTCAGGTTTGCTTAGGTGCAGCAAGAGTTGCCGGCTCCGGTGGACTAACTACCTCCGTCCGGGCATCAAGCGCGGTAATTTCTCCCAAGATGAGGAGAAGATGATCATCCACCTTCAAGCTCTTCTTGGAAATCGGTACGTATGTGTGTGTTTGTTTGTGTATGTTCATAGTCTTACCATCAAATAATAACATAGAATGCAAATTAATGAATAACCCTCGTAAGATATTAGAACTTGTTTATGGAAAGAATAGGGTCAGATCTACTAGTTAAGGAAATCCCAATTTTCTGAAATGTCGACTTCATTGAATTCTATTGGTTTAAATCGTATGTGTCGTCACGGTGTTAGTAAATCTTGTTCCACGGTTAGATGTGCGACGCCTGTATTTAACTCCTAGGCCGAATCTAAATCTGTGGTGGTGAACGCCATATCATTATTACACGTCTTATAAATCTAACGGTCTCATAAGTGGGACGTGTCACACTATTTTGCAATTAAGATTTGATATAATGAAATCCCCAATTTTCTAAAATGTGTACGTCATTGAATTCTATCGGCTCAAAATTTTTATGTCAAATGATGTTGGTAATTCTTGTTTCACGGGTAGATGTGAGCCATAAGTATTCAACTCATGGGTGAATTTAAATGCAGGTTATGGACTTGTGGTATTCGCATTACAATTATTACACGTCTTATAAATCTAACACTCTCATGAGTGTAACATACCATTTTGACATCAATAATTTGATAGTAACGAAATCCAACTTTTCTAAAATGAGGACTTCATTGAATTTTATCGGTTCAATCTTTTATGTCAAACGGTGTTGGTAGTTCTTGTTTCATTGTTAGATATACATAAGTATTCAACACGAAGGTGGATTTAAATGCATGTTATAGTATAGGTCTTACAATTATTACACGTATTATAAATCTATAACAGTCTCCCAGAGAGGCGACACACTGTTTTTGTTCAGTAGATTTGATTATAATGGAATCCCAATTTTCAGATTAGGACTTTATTGAATTCTATCGGTTCAAGTCTTATTTGTCATACGGTGTTGTTAAATTTTGTTACGACTAGGATTTAAATGCATTTGGCGGTGTATGCCTTACCATTATTACACGTCTTATGATTTTGACGGTGTCTGTGAAAGTGGGAAAACCATTTTGACGTAAAAGATTTGATAATTATGGAGCCCCAATTTTCTAAACCAGAGTTCATTGAATTCTATCGGTTCAGATCTTATGTGTCAAATGGTGTTGATAAATCATGTCTCACATTTAGATGAACGACACGTATATGCAACTCGTATGTCGTATCTAAATGTATTTGGCGGTGTGGATATTACAATTATTACACGTCTAATGAATCTAACGGTCTCCAAGGAAGGCATCACACCATTTTGACATATTAATCATGGAGTCGCAAATAACTAAAAAGAGAACTTCATTGAATTCAAAATGATAAGTGTCGGGTGGCTCGGTTAACTATTTTACCACCGTACTTCATTGAATTCAAAATGATAAGTGTCGGGTGGCACGGTTAACTATTTTGCCACCGTTAGATAATTGAAACATGTATCTAACTCTCAGGTTGTTGCACTTGAAGGTGTACATCTTACAATTATCCCACGTCTTATAAATCTAACGGGTCTCTCGAGAAGAGGCGCACCATTTTGACATAAATGACTGAAAATTTTTGGAATCTCAATTTTATAAAATGGAGGATTCATTGATTTCTATAAGTCAAGAACTTATTTGTCCTATGCGGTTACTTAATTTTCTATCGTTAGACTTGTGTATATAACTGAATGGTGAGATTGAAATGCATGCAGTGGGGAGAATCTTATAGCTATTTTTCAAGTGATTTAAGTATAACGATGTCGCATATTCAACGATGCACCATTCTGACACAATATTTGAAAAAAAAAATCTATATCCTAAAGTTATCCAAATTTTTTTCTTTTTTTTGTTCCTTTTAATATGAGACATACCTTCTTTGAGTTAAGAGCATTAGAGTTAATCCCTTTTTTTAATGATTGCAGATGGGCTGCCATAGCTTCATACCTCCCTGAAAGAACCGACAATGATATCAAGAACTTTTGGAACACTCACTTGAAAAAGAAGGTCGAAAAGCTTGAAGGCCGAGATAACAAAATATCCGAGGATAGTAGCACTTCCAATGATTCTCATCATCCTGAGCCATCAGCTTCAAAGGGGCAGTGGGAAAGGAAGCTTCAGACCGACATCAACATGGCAAAGCAAGCTCTGTGTGAGGCTCTGTCCCTCAATAAACCGGAGACCACTGCATCATCAGTTGAATCGAAACTCTTCTCTTTCTCCAACATAACACCACAAACTGTTGAGCCGGTTCAGCCACCAACGGCAATGTATGCTTACAGTGCCGACAACATTGCTCGCTTGCTTGAGAACTGGAAGAAGAAATCTCCTAGCAGCGACGTCTCTTCTCAAGTGGGACCATCCGAGAGTAATGCTTCCTTCAACAACACTCAGTCGGTTGTGTGGAGTACTTCTAGCCCTAGTGAAGGAGCAATGAGCACAACTTTTCTCAGCTTCAACTCTTCAAATAACTCCGATGTGTCCAATGAGGTTACAAATTTCTCTACACCTCATGATCAGGTTAATGGGATTAATGTTCAAGATGGGAGGAAGCTTGTTATGGACAACGAAGTGCCATTGAGTTTTCTGGAGAAGTGGCTTTTGGATGACATGGCTCTACAAGGGCAGGAAGGGGATTTCATGGACATGGGAATGGGAATGGGAGTGGGAATTGGAATGGGTGAAACTGCTAATTTGTTCTGAAGAAAATTGGTTCTTCAAAACAACTTAGTAGTTTCTTATCCTGCTAAAAAGACGAGAAAAAAAAAGAGCGACGACAGCCATTAGTTTACAACAAAAGTTTAGGCTTTACCAACAAAAGTGAAAAAAAGTGTATCGGTGAAGCCTAAACTGTCGTCGGAAGCCAATGGTTTTATCTGTTTGTGTTAAGGTGTTTTTATTAGACTTTAAACTTTAAGTACTTAGTAGCTAGAGCCTGACTGGACAAAAGGTGATGTCTTGCTTGACTTTGGGAAGCAGAAAACTGTAAATTGCATTTAGTCTAGAGACTTTTGTTTGCAGATTTGCTGGATATATAGTAAGTAATAAAGTTCCCTAGTCTTCTTGTAAACAAAATCTTGAACGCTCCTTACAGTAGATAATGCCATTTCTCTCCTTTTGTCACATAAATAGGCATGTTAATTTTATTTTTTAAAAGAATAATTAATATGTGTTGTGTTACATACGATTAGGGTCCAATATCTTTAGTCCACGCAAAATTCTGTGTGTTATGTTAAATAATATGTATAGTAATATGACAAAAGATTAAGTATTTGGGTATAGTCGCGCCAATATGGTTGTTATTAATAACAACCATATATGCGCTTATAAAATGTGGTGGAGTTACCTTTGAAAAAAGAAATTAAATGTGGTGGAGTTTATGTGTTCTTTACAATATCAAATAAGGATAATTTGTTAATTTACTTTTATAGGGGTAATATGTATTGTTCCTTATTAAAGGAAACATGCTAACCTTTGATGCATGTTAAATGGATTTCAATGTTGCTCCATGAACGTTTAATAATTCGGTTCGATTCCATGACCGCTTCTCCCTTATTTGTAGTCCGAATTAGTAGAATTCTAATCACAAACGGAAAGGAATTGTAGCCACAACCCAAGAGCCAAGTTGCAAATGTTAAAATGTGAAAAGGATGATCAAAATGGCTTCTCCATTTTCTCCTTATTTTTCCTACGAAAATATGACTTTGTTTTTGTATTTTCTACATTGTTTTCTTCATAAGAAAACTGACATTTATGTGGGAGCGAGGTGGAAAACTTTGGTGGTTTCTCTAATTCAAAAATGGACGAATTATTATTTGTGCCCTGTATGTTTTACTTTTTTATGAAAATGCCTGTTATTTTTCGAATTATTGAAAATGCCATGTAACTATGCTTTTTTTTTTTTGTGGAAACTGCCCTTTGTGTGCCACATGTGAATTTCGGACGACGTGGCATCCACCGTGGCTGCCACATGTAATATATTTTGTCTATGTGGCTGCCACATTAATATATTTAAAATATAAATATATTTATATCCATAATATATATAAATATATAAAAAAAATATCTTTATGTATTAAAATATATCAAATATATAAAAATATATAAAAAAGGAAAACAAATCATAAATATAATTTTTAATTACTGAAATTAAAAAAAAAACTTTCAGTAATAAAAAATTATATTTATGTTGTTCATCTTAAGTTCATCTTTCAATAATTAAAATATATCAACATAAATGTTGTTCATCTTAGGTTCAAAGTTGGCTGAGTCATTTAAACAGTCAATTAAATAGATAAACATATGTTCAAATGAACGATGATGAGAATGATATTGGGTTTAACTCTTGAGCATATTACTCCACGCGTGTTAACTGACTAAAATTATTGATCACGCTTGAGCAAAATCCTAGTCGTGATCATTCAGAATTTAACAATGCGCCATTTTCATTAGTTAGTGTCTTAAACACAAGTTGGTCATACATTTATATTTCACATATAAAAGTACACCATCTATATAGATCATTAATCACATGGCTATACAGAATGGCACATGCATCGGAATTAAATCATATGTATCCCTTTAGATCTATATTCAAAGAGTAGAGTGACCTTACTAAAAGGTTTGGAGTGACTTAATCGATGTTGTTAGGGGTATAAAACTATTTTATTCTGATATCTAAACTATATAAGTTTACAGTCAGTTTGATTCACAATACGTGCTTTGCTAGCACTTATTTGAATTTATGAATGTGACCAACTTGGTTGCCATGGTCTGTCATTTTCTAGAGATATCTTCTTAAATGTCTATTGCTTATACAAGTTTGATTTTATATCTAGCAAATCAACATTCATGATAATCGACCATAAGGTACGGAATCGAATAGCTCACAAAGTGGCGTATCATCATCCATATCCCAACGTTCATTATCACGAAATTAATTTATAAATCAGAAAATCTTCTAAGTTCAAGGTGAGAATTTCTAAAATTCTGCCAACCATAGAACTCCCACTTAGCTAAAAACTTAGCGTGCATACATCATGTAAAATATAAAATTACATGCTCGAAACAAATGCACAAAAGAAAACAAACATGTATTCTACATGAACCAAAAATGATTGAACATAATCATATATGTTTTAATACAAGCTTTCGTCACGAAACTACGAATACATCACGTCACATGAAATAATTAAACTAATTATCTTCATGTTCACATGTGATTATTCTAAAACCAAATCCAATCATCAAATCCCAGTCACACCTTCGGTAACATTTAGATCCCTGATCCAAATTATAGCATGCCAAGTGCGCAAATAGATCTGTTAGGATTTCTAAAGTTTTCCAACATCCATCTAGTACTACGAGCCTCCAAGCTTGGGGTTTTCTTCTCACACATCTACCCGTGTTTAAAATTGCAAAATTTTAACACAATGGAGTGTATACACATTTACTTTAGTTGTCAAAACAACATATATTCATAAGATAATTTCGAGAACGTTGTATGATACTCGAGACTATAATACGGCATTAAATGCCCAATTTTGTCTCAACAATCAAAGAAAAACTAAATTTTCAAGTTAAACAAAATTAATTATGGCTCAAATAAATGTCCATACACTCCCACTTGGCTCACATGCCTTTTGGGATAATTTCTAGAGTCTAAAATAAAATTTTCAGAATTTTCCAAAAAAAAAATTATTTTTCCGAAATTATCCTTGCATTAAAAGGTAAAAAATCCAATGAAAAATATTTATGAACTTTGAAAAATTTATTTTAAATTACAGAAAAAAAAAATCCAATTGTGAGAATAACGCAATTTTTGGATACAAAAACGGACCACCGTAGGCTTCTCATGCGCCCCCACGCGCGGTCGGTGCAAGTTATAAACTCCGTGTCACGTGTCGCGTTTCTGTTCATCTTCTACAAAAATCGTAGAAAATCCTAATTTTTGGCTGAAAATCGAAAGTGTCATAACTCTCTCAATTCTTGGCCAAACTTAACGTTATTTATATGGATGGAAAGCTCTTGACATGTAGTTTCTAACCCCGCATAATTCATGCCAAAATTCGTTGAAATGAAATCGTAGCATGCAGTCAAAGTTTTGGATAAAATACAAAGACCTCGTAATATCTCACAAACCACAAAGCCATTTGTTACGAAATTTTTCAGGAATGATAAACATCATATTGGCATGCTAAAGTAAAATTTTGAAGGCATAAATCGAAGAAATCAAAAAATCACCATTGATGATCATGAAACTTTTGATTTCGGGATAACATAAATAACACTTTCATAATTAAGGGGCATGTATACATGTTCATCCATGTTCTTAAAAAGTCAGTAATCGAGCCATAAGGCTCTGATAATGAAGGAAACATACTAACATTTGACCCATGTTAAATGGATCTCAAAATTACTGCCATGAACGCTTAATAACCCATTTCGATTCCATGACTGCTTCTCCCTTATTTGTGCTCCAATTTAGTCGAATTCCAATTACAAATGGAAAGGAATTGTAGCCACAACCCAAGAACCAAGTTGCAAGTGTTAAAATGTGAAAAGGATGATCAAAAATTGCTTCTCCGATCCATTTTCTCCTTATTTTTCCTACGAAAATATGACTTTGTTTTTGTATTTTCTGCATTGTTTTCTTCATAAGAAAACTGATATTTATGTGGGAGAGAGGAGGAAAACTTTGGTGGTTTCTCTAATTCAAAAATTAGGGAAGAAATCACTTTCCCTCTCTTTATTTGAATTTAAATTAACGGGTCGGGTTTAGCCCACATGGGCGACCCATTTAATTACTTTCAACACTTATAAAAAATAATAGAAGTAATGTGCATATTTTGTTTTACAAGTGTATATATATATATATATATATATATATATATATATATATATATGTATGCATGTTTCACTTAATTTGTCTGTATATTCCTGTTAAATGATAATTAGGGTTTGGATTTTGATCCAATGGAAATCACAAAAACACCAAGTTGTGCTATATTGGCGGTCTAGATTGCCTTTGCTGTTGACCATGAAAAAATTATTATTCAGTTTATAGTAACTAGGACCAATCTCATACTAATACCGAAGCGCCAGTACACAAGTGCTACTAATTTGATTGTATGATAATATGGAAAAGCATGATGCAATTTGTTTGTTTCTGCGGCAAATTCTTTCATTTATTAATTTCAGATTTATGCCGAAGATATCGATAGTCAGAAATCTGAATGATACAAAACATTGTTGTCTACAGTTGCACATCAACTTCATCGTGTTCTCACACTAACTGGTGACTGGTCATCAACTTTCACATAAGACAGAATTTTGAAGAAAATTTGACTTTTAGGAACTTCTTGTGCTTACATGCGCATGCTTCAATTTAGACCGTATAATTTATTTTTTTGAATAATAACACACGTAGATTAATTTAATTAAATGGGTCGATGCCAAGTAATGTACAAGGGGTGTGGGGTGGCGCACAACTGGTACGATAGTCGCGAATATGTACACGTAGAATAACACAAGGCAAAAAAAAAAATTCCCGGGCAGGCGACCAGTCGAAGTCGTGCAAATTGGTGGTTGTGTCGGACAGTCCACAGAGCCCGGCTGGATCCCTATTAGACCAGCACGTCTGCAAAACTGTTTGCCTCTCGATATATACATGAGACGGCCAGCGGGGTGAATCAAGTCGAGCCCCTCCATACCTCCTTTAAAGAGAGGCTGCATCACGATCGAGGCTATAAGGTCCTGCATCTGAGTCAGGTAGTGAAAGATAAACTCAGAATCAGTTTCAATAATAAGTTTAGAACCTAAAAGGTTTAAAGCAAAAAGCACTAGCTAGCGAATAACCCGGAGTTCATCAATAGGGCTAGTGCCGATTCCAGCGGCTTCGGAAAAAAGCATCAACTATACTACCTTTCAAAATCATGTAATACACCTTCAATATATATGTGGTCATGGATTTCCTTGGGAAGATCCATATTTAAACCATATGGGCACGTATGGTTTCCCATATAGGCCATTTATAAGAGATTTTATGTGAGGAAAGCATTGTCGAATCTCAATTGGTTGGACTAAATGATTATCAGGCTATATAGTTTGAATCTGGTTGACCTGCCCTTGCTCACCAGTTTGAATTCCTCGAGAACCTCTTGGATTGGTAATAAAAGGTGCACAATGCACAACTTTACTATGATATTAGTTTACACATTTACCATCATTATGTCATGAACTCCCGCTCATGCCCTTCTATTACTATAAGCATTGAGCACTACAAATCTCCAAAATATTCTATATTGGCTCACCACTTTGATGTACAACGATTAACTCTTAACATGGCGCATACATCACACGAACCACTAATCAAAGTCTCAGATCTTCGACCCTAATTATTTGGCCAGCATGGTCAAATGCCTAATTACGACTGCCCAAATACAAGGTCAAATTTGAGTACAACTAAACTTTCCTAAAGATTAAACCGTCATGGTAAACTATAAAGATTAAGCTTTTCCAAAACTCAGTGAAGACTTGACTTCGCTATAGCTTAAGCACTAAATACTTAGCTTTCTAAACTTAAAGAAGACTTAGCTTTCTATGAGCTCATTAAGAGTTAGAATTTTTACGATCAAAAATTATATCTTTTTGAAAGCTCGGATGATGTGGGGAGAAATCATGGGGAAATGGTTTTGAGAAATTAGTGAACTAAAATTCAATTTTCAACATACGATCCAACAAAAATCCCAAATTATTTTGTAAGACTGCCCCGATTGAGAATGTTTCAGAAGGGTGCAATATATGTATGGAAATCTCTATGAGTCTTTTTTTAAATGCAAGAAACTAGATATCATTTCAAATTTTCTAGAAGGAGTTATGGCTATTTTCTAGAGACTGCGCAGATTGCATTGAAATCTGTCAATAAATCTACGATGCTCAAGAATAGCATCATGAAGATAGCATGTGGCCTCTAGATGTATGCACATTAAAGATTGCAAAATGTGGCCCCTAGATGTATGCACATTAAAGATTGCAAGTGACAACGAGGAGCAGAAGCACCATTTAAGATTGAATGTGAATCGAAGAGAATGTGCACAATGAAGATTGAACTCAACCTCATAGGGGGCATGCACATCAAAAATTAAATGCGATCCTCGGAGGGTATGTGAAACAAAAAAGTGAGCGATGTCTTCTATGCTCTTATTGTAGAAGGAGGGCTCAACTCAAGCAAAGCCAGTATGGCGTGGTTGTTGCATGTCAACTTATCAACTACCTCCATGAATGGAAAACTTGAATCCAAACTACATCAAAATATATAAATATATTCTTCTAAGCTTTAGGAGAAATAACCACTATAAGAATAATCATTTTATAAGAGATTGTTCTCACAACTCTCAAGCTCCCCACTCTTCATTGTTCAAACAAAACAACTAAGCAACTATGATGACTCCTTACAAGTTTAACTCTCTAACTCTAAAACTTAGACTTAATTTTCTAAAAGCTTGGAAAAGCAAGACAAGACCCTCAACAAACTTAGATATAATCTCTCGGATTCCTTAGCTCTAAGTCTTGTCTCATTCTTCTCTTAATGCACTCCATATCTTAATATATAGATGTGTTGTTCAACTCCAATACATGTTGTACACGGCTTGGAAAGCTTTCAATCTTCTTTGTACTCCAATGTTTCCTTCTCCAGTCTTGATCTTCACTAAAGGAAAGTCTCCTTAATTATCATGTGAGATACTTAAGGTAAACTCGTTCTTCAATGTCGACTTCAAACTTGGAAAGTATCTTCGTTGAATCTCCTTTCCATGTAGCATTCCTCACCATCAATCTTCCTTTATCAATCGATCCAGGTTCGGCTAACTAAGGAAAGTTATGAATATGGAAACTCTATGTTGAACTCGATCTTTCTCATGATCTTGTTAACCTGTGACATTCACAAATAACTATAATTGTGGAACTAAGTTAATATGTTAATAAAGGAAAAAAAAAGTTATTTGAAACATTTCCAGATTATTCAGTGCTACAATGTTTGTCTTCAGTGTTGTGATAATACTTCACAAGTACAATGTTACAACACTTACACTTGCAGTCTCCCTTTTTTGGCATTTCTTCACAAGACCAAAACTTGTTCAAACACAAGTACAATGTTCCAAAAACTTAAGACATAAACTATTCTAAACTACTCCATCTTAATCAAAAAAAATTATACTTAGTTTTGGCATAACACTGGTTTTCATCAGTGTTGTCTTAACACTCGGATTAATACATGAACAGAGAATATCAGCAAGACAAAACAAAGTAGTCCTAAATAGTTATAGCAAGGAAATCAAAAGCATTTAAGTATTTTACATACCCAAGTAAAACACACGGAACATACTCCCTTGATCAAAACAAAGGAAAAAAGAAACAAACTGTTCAAGCAGTTCAAAAAACATAGGAATTGAGAAAAAGTTACCTTATTCTCCCCCACTTTTGTGAGGAAGGCAAACTTTTCAGGTGTTCCACCATAGAATCCAGTTCCTTGATGTATTCTTCCTTTTCATCAACCTTTCACCTGGTGTCATTGATTGAATGTTTTAACCAAGTCAGTTGTTGTAGGATAAAGTCAAAAGAAATGACATACCTTTGTATTTTTCTTCTTCATTTTCCATTTGTTAGTTTCTGCAGTTCTTGAACATTCCAGGCAAGATCCACAATTATGGCCTTACTAAATTAGTTGTAGGTTAGACTCATTTCTCCCTGAATTTTAGTCCATCCAACACTCCTCTTGGTCATAAAACCTTGTTTAACCAATATTGTAAAATTTAGTGATGGAAAGGGCAGAATGCCAATTTATCTTTTAGCAGCAGCATCCATGGTAGTCAGAATTTTCCCCCTCATATTCACAGGTGAACCATTCTTCAACTTATTGACCAAAATATTAGTGTACCTTGTCTGGACTGCTGAGTTAGAAGTATGCAGCTAGTTAGTTGATACAATTTTACATACCACGACACTGAGGGAAGTCATTCTCGTGGTAGGAAGTTTGTCTTTTTAGATCCTAATCAAAACAGCCAGATCATGTATGACCTCATTCAGATAGGGTCATTAAACGCATCAACATTAGGAAGTTCTCTAGCTTCATTGATTATATAGGCAATGATGTTGTAGACAATTCTCGTACATAAGCTCTTTCAAACATGGGAGACCTTTCAAGCAACACAAATTGGGAGAGGTTCATGTAAAACTCTCTTATCACATTAGGGACATGAGTCTTCAACTTCTCTATTGATCCAGTAGGCCTCTTGCCTACACCCTATGCTTTCTTATACTAAAGACCTCCATTATTCTTTCTTTACGAATCTGTCTCTCCTGAAATGCCTCCTAGCTCTTCCCAATGTCCTTGGAAACGTAGTGGGTGGTGTAAGGTGTCACAAGATAGTTAGACTCCACTATATCAAAATGCTCATCATCCTCTACACCGGTTGGTGTTGTCTTAATACCATCTTCAGCCTCAAGATCCTATTGGATCTCTTGTTCAGCAACAACAGTTTCCTCTTTACCATCATAGTCCTCTTCCTCATAATCAGACCCCCCATTCTCTTTTCCAATCTCATCACCTTCCTTAGTTTTCTCTTTATCCTCAACATTCTCTTGGCCCTCAGCATTCTCATCAACCTCAACATTCTCATCAGCCTCATTCACGTGAGCCTCATACTTCTCAACCTATTTCCCCACATAATCTAAATGTTAATTCTCCCTCTCGGTTACACCTAAGCATTTAAAGCTAGGTCAGAAGTAAGGTTAGTTACCTGAGTATCGGGTTTTAATGAAGGATGAGTAATTACAATCACCACCTACTCAGATGGAACCATCTGTAGTTTAGTGTTGTTTGGAATGGTTGTTGTAGTAACACTAGAAGACTCACCTATTTTTGCCCTGACATTACAACGTATATATGTCGTTGTTTTTCATTTTGACGCAGTAAGGGCGATTGGAACAGAGTGATTGCGTATGTTGTACCGCTTTGGAGTTGCTCCACAAGTGGTAGCCTCTTGCTACAAAGCCACATTAGCAAAATTTGCAATAGAAGCCTTATGACCCATGGTAAGTTCAGAGAATTTTGTAGAAAAAGGCAGAAATATTTTCATAAATCGCAAGAGAGAGAGAGAGAGAGAGTTAAGGCACACTACAATTTAACATGTGTGATTTGAATTGAAAAGGGAATAAGAATAGTTTCCTAACATAAACAAGTAAAGTTTCTGCACAAGGAAACTTCATGCGTGTATAGATAACACGTGGCAGTGTTAGGTTAACACGTGACCGGAGCAGTTTTCAAACAAAACTTACAAGTCACAATGTTATCTGGTGTTATGGTAACACTCAAAGAATAAATGTTGTCGTATGAGTGTTATCTGAGAGTAGTAACACTGGTCCATAGGCATGTGGAGGTATAGGGCTTCTCCGAATCATTTCAAGTAAGAGCATGAGATAGATCTGAAATGTCATATTTGGAACTTACAATCACATGGCAAGTTATTACTTTCACATATATACCATTTGGATCTTGAACGAAAACAACTAAGTTAGATAACAGAAAACACACATAAGATATGTAGTCATGCATTAAATGAGATAATCCACTTCCACAACATAATAAGGAACAAATCAATGTGTCAATTGCAACCAAGTTACCCAAAGTGTATGCCTCAACACATGAAACAGACTATAGATACTCCCCTAAGCCCAAATCGACACAAACAGATAAAGGCAATGCATGCCTAAATGGAAGCATTGTGTTGTAACAACGTGGAATGATAGTATTGGCATAGCACTGAGTGATAAAAGTAGAAATGAGTTCACATCAAGTTTACAAGATCTTTCAATATCAGCAATTTTCTCTCTTGAACACATCTAAAGGTTTCATAAAAATATTGTTAATTCACTGAATGCAGGCAGCCAAGACCCTATACACGCTAGCATCAACACTATCACAAGAGCAGTATATGCACGTACATAGGCTTAAATGATGGCAATACAGTCACCCGACACCCCAGAACCTAATGCATACTTGTTTACTGTATCACATGAAAGGTTTTAGCACCAAGTGATCAATGCTACTGAGTGTCGGTGATCGAAACCCCAAACGCCTTAGTAGAAAAATCCACCATCATATGCCCCTTTGCAGAAAAACATAAAACATGTGAATAAGACACAACTGAATAACAATGTAGTATTAAAATCCATGCACCCCATCTTTTCCACATTTAATGTAGTACCTATTTATGGATAATACACAACATAATAACACTGTAGTAGTGAACTCCGTGCACCTCAGCTTCTCCATAAAAAAGTAAATAACATAAGATTTAAAAAGAGACTTTGAGTTCAAGCTTGTTCAAAAACATGAAGGAACTTCAATCAGATGCACTCTCACAATGTCAAGTGTTCTACCATGCAAACTAATCATCCGAATCACAAATAAAAAACACAAAAAAACCCAAAGCAAATACAAAGAAAATTTAAGCAATCTATCAACACCACAACCAGTCTATAGTGTTAGTCACTGGTGTTATAGCATCACCAGAATGCAACATTTTTCACATAACACTCATATCTAGAGCCTTCTCCAAGCTAAAGCATATGTCACTATCCAAAGGCTTAGTAAACATATTAACAAGCTGATTATTGGTCCTTATGTGTTCAATGTTTATCATTTTATCTTCTACCACATCTCTCAATAAATGATCCCTAATGAATATATGCTTAATTCTAGAATGCTACATAGGATTTCTTGAAATACTAATGGCACTAGGATTGTCACAGAACATCAGTAAAGTCTAACTATCTAACCAAAAGTCATGCATCATGCATTTAAACCATATAAGACGGGTAACACACCTACTAGCGGCTACATATTCAGATTCAACAGCTGGTAATGAAACCCACTTCTATTTTTTGATGTACCATGCAACCAGATTATTTCTCAAAATAAACATAACCTACATTTGTGGATTTATAGTCATCAAAGTCACTTGCCTAGTCAGAAACTCTAAAACCCACAAGATAGGTGTTTGTATCATGTGAATACCAAATGCCAATGTATGTTTTCCATGATATATATATTTCAGAATTCTCGTCACAACAATCAAATGAGTCCACCTTGGGTCAGCCTGACATGGCACACACACACACACTGACTCACACACAACACATTATATCTGGTGTAGTGGCAGATAAATACAACAATCTACCAATCATGGATTTGTCGAGTGTTGGGTCAACACTGTCTCATATACCATCTTTTGTAGTTTTCAAGGTATACGACATAAAAGGTTTTGTTGTATATTTATAATTTTGGAAATACTTATAATTTTATTTTGGGAAAATTTCAGTTACCTATCCAAACTTTGCCCGCTTTTGCACTTACCTATCCAAACTTACAATCGTTACACTTTACGGTCCAAACTGTCAATTTCTTTGCAGTCGATAGTCTAAACTATATTTCCAACCTATCAAGGCCAAAAAAGTCACCCAAATGGGTATTTTTGGTACTTTATTTATTTTCAACGGCTAAATCATTTAAACTCTTTCAACCCCAATTTAAACCTAAAATCAGCCCCAAATTATTCCACAAACCCTAAAAACCCAAAACAACAAATTCATCAAAATAACGCCTGAATCATAATCGACTGATGTCAGAGACAGAGACTACTATTATGGAGGATTTTTCTTGCAAGTGTGGTTTTCCAGTGGTTACCCACCTATCCTTAACTGATAAAAATCCGGATCGTCGATTTACTCAATGTTGCAAGGGAAATAGGGGTTGTGGGTTGTGGTTCTGGGTTGATGAACCCCTTTGTGATCATGGAAGAGAGATTATACCGACGTTGAGGAGGAGAATTGAAAAAGCCGAAGCAAAATTGAAGGTAATTCAAAAGGGAAATTTTGAAAATGAGTTCCAGCATAAGAACATTGAGTTGGAGTTGGAGAATAATAAGTTGCTGAAGAGGATGAAGAAGCTTGAAAAGCATGCTACTAACTTAGAGGTCAAAATAGGAAGTTATGGGCTGTCCTATGTTTTTTCCTATTTTATGTGTTGTACTGTAACTTGATTAAGTAGGCTTTTGTTTATTGATTTTGACAATAAAGTGTGTTGAATGAAAGAAATGTGATTTAGGTGTTGGATTTCTGGTATGTAACTTGATACATGTGTTGAATAAATGCACATAATATTTAATTTAATGAAGCATAAATAGAATAATGAAAGAATTAAACTACATCCATTCATAAGAAAGAAACAAAGAAAAAACATAATTAAAACATTGTTCAAAATCCCAGAAAAATAAAATAAACCCTTGACATCTAAGGGTATTGGGGGGTCAACAGGGATGATAAATCCCACCACTTTAGACGAGGCCATATTCTACATCGAACTGGATATCACCCTAATGGGAAGCCTTCTGATGCGAAAACAGTAGTCCAACATGTAGTAGTTCCTGAATCCCTCTTCTGCAAATCTCTTCTCCATATTGGAAGGCTACATTGTATGCAATACAGATTAAAAAAATGACATATTATTACTATTATCAGAATAAACAAAGTTTGTAAAACTCTTACATTTTTGAAGTGGCGCGCATAGTTGGAATCTGTCCTCACGATCCCATCTCCTCCGGTTGTAGGTGACCCCTGGTTTCCCGTAAAACTCGGTGAAGAGTTGAAAGCGTGTCTACATTATCCGCAGACGGTCCAGAATTTGAACAGGGGTCACTTCAAAGCCCCTCCTCACTGAGTATTTTGCAGCCAGTTAAGCGTACATTGGCTGCATCGTTGCCTCTGTGTACTCTGATCATGTTGGACGAGAGCACGGAGTTCATCCAATAGAAAGGCTTCGTCGTCGTGAGAGTAGTTTACAAAGTTGAGGAAAATGTTAGGCAGGTACTCGCTAACCTCGTCGTATACGTTTTTGAAAGTCGACTAGTAGAAGGTCGCCATTGAAAGACTTTGAGAATTGTGGGAGAGTTTTTTTGCTATGGAATTTGAGGATTTATTTGCATGTGATAATTAGGGTTGACGTTGGGTATATATATAGTAGAATACGAATAGTTCTTGCCTTGTAGGAATTTATGTCTTGCACCGGCCCTTGTTTGATCCAACGGTGATAATGGAACAGATGTCTAATCGTGTTTAACTTGCACCGTGTCTCGAGTCAAATTGGCAGTTGAGCAGCCACATTAATTTGCAATATGTAAAAAAAAGATTTGTTCATGTTGGCTGACATCTATTAAATTGTTGTTAATCAATGAAAAGGGGAAAATGAGATGCTTTAAGTTATCTGCTGCATTGATATAGGCGTCTTATCAAATAAAAAACAATTAATGTAAAAGTTCAGATTCGCGGATGTCAGAATTGTCAAAGTTTGTATTTTAGAGTGTAACATTTTTGAACGTTTTGACCGTAAAGTGTAAACGTTTTGAAAGTTTGGACCGTAAAGTGTAAATTTTTTGAAAGTTTATGTTGTCGAGTGTAATTTTATATATAGTTTAGATAGTAGTTTGTCTAACTTATTGCACATTTTTTAGAGTTGTTTCATAATGAGACAAATTAAATATCCATTCATATGGACAACAAAACCTTACAATATGGTGCCACTCACTAATGTTCATTATACAAAACAAAAGCTTACAAATAGAGGCAATCACTAATGTTCCTTATACAAAATAATTAGTTAGTACCATCGTCTGCAGTACTAAATGACATAATTTGAACAGCCCTTTTCGGGACTCCAATTTTTTTCTTTGGAGCAGGAGGTTTGAACCTATTTCTGCCTAGAGGAGTGAGAGTCAAATTACTGCTTGATGTTGCCACCTCTAAGAACACTAGCTGCTTCTTTGTCTTACATGTAGGTTTCTCAGTAGATAAACTAGTGAACCTTTGAGGTGTTTGACTTCTAGTGAGTGGCCTAGTCTGTACTCCTCCAACATATATTGGAATAAGAGCTACTGGTGCTCGATTACTCCTTGTAGATGGTCTTGCTCGAGGAGAGGGTTCACTTATAGAAGCTACATTTTGTGATTGATCACCCAATGGCCTTGGTGGCAAATTAGTTGATGCACTTTTCTTTTCTAGAGGAGCCACTATATTATGTACCTACAATTCAATTCAGATGTACACAAGCTATAAGTGATCACAGAAATATTATTAAGTTAGCTAGCAAAATCTGGTATGGCTTAATTACCTGCTTTTTCATTTTATTTGCTCTTTACGTAGGCTGACATTGCCTATCATCTTCAACAGCACCAGCATTAACAATAAACTCTTGTATTGCAGCAACCTATCAATAGCAATAACAAGTTATATTTGACTTCACAATTAGTTGAGAAAGCAATTGAATTAGTATGGTAATCACCTCTGCTTGTTCGCTAACACCTGTCTTAGAAGGTACATTTGCATTTGAAGGAACTTCAGCAGATGTGCTAGCATTTTTTCCTTTGGCTCTACCCTTCCCACTCCCTTTTTTAATCCTTCCCCTTCCGTTGACCCTTGGCTTGGGAACCTATGTACTTGCTAAAGGGTTATTCTTCCTTGACTTACACCCCCTAGCATTATGACCTTCCTGTTGGCAATAACCACAATGCATCTTTATCCCATCGTTTGCTAGTTTGCCACTAGGTTCATTTCTCGGCTGCCTCTCTCTGAGTTCTTCAGGATCAATCTTCCTACCATTCTTTTTTGGCCTGCCAGTCATGGATTGGACAGGTGGAGGTTCTATTATGTTCATCTGAGTTTGAGGTATAGGCTATGCACTCTTTCCTTGCATTGGAGACATGTAGTTACTGTAAGCCCTTAGATATGTCTCCTTTGAATAATAAGCATGTATGTGCTCTTGTGGCTTCCAACTCATTTATTTCATTGCAGCACATGCATGAACACAAGGGATACCTATCAAATTCCACTTCATACATGAACATAACTTCTTCTCCAAGTGCACCACAAAAGTATCACTAAAAAATGCCTTAACCTCAAACTCAAAGTGCCCATTCCAATGAGTCGTATAACCTCGAGCTCTTTCCCTTATCTTATCAAGAATATCCCAAACATTTGGAGTAATAGCCTTGTTGCTTTTGTTAATGGCAATCTTCCTGACACATGTCCTTTTCATCAAGGTTCTCCTAATAGATTACAGCATGTCAATTATTGGCATCCCCCTAGCTTTTACAATTGTGGTATTAAAGCTCTCAGACATGTAATTCAACTAAAGATCACTTTTGCAATGGGTTTTAAAGAATGCTCTAGACCACTGAGTTGGAGGTTTACTTGATAACTAGTTATATGCTTTGGCATCCCTCTTTTGCAGCCTATACATGATTTTGTTTAAATCACATATTCTGCCAGCTTTGGTAGCATCCCTAAGAATATTCTTCGTTGCAAAACCTGGACGCTCCTTCTTCAAATTTGCCCACAAGTGCAAAACACAGAACCTATGCTCACAATCGGGCAACAGTTCATGAACAACATCAACCAAACCTTCCTGCTTATCACTCATAACAGTCCAATGATAACTGTTAGTGATATTCAGATCATCCACCAGAACCCTTAGAAACCAATGCCATGATTTCTTCCTCTCTTCCTCTACCATTGCATATGCAATGGGATTTGTGCAGTTATTTGCATCCACACCCACAGCTATCAAAAGTATACCTCCATTTTTTATTTTGAGATGTGTCCCATCCAATCATATGATGGGCCTGCAACCAGTCACGAAGCCTTTCTTCACAACATCATAGCATATAATATATATATATATATATATATTCTTTTGAACTTACACACCTCTCCCACTACTTTACACTTCAACTTCACAGTAGTCCTTGGATTAGTCTTCATGATCTCCTCATCATAGCTCCATAGCAAGGCATATTCGTTTGCATCAGTTCCATGAACATCAGCAAATACCTGCTTCTTAGTTATATACATTTGAGCTATATGGAAGTCTATACCACAATCCATATTAGCAATAGGCTGCATGGAGCTGGCAGGCCAGTTTGGATCACTATTTATCTTTGCATGATATTTCTTTACCAAGAATTTGGTAGTTACTTATTTTACTTTGTTCTGTCTGAGACAATCATGTGGTTCCTTTAGTGTCTTAATCCTCATCGTGTCTTCTTTGTTTGGCCTTGATGCATATAGCTCCCATCTACAGTTATCATGTGCACACTTTTGTTGGAGCTTGGTCTGACAATTGATTGGATACTTAACAGACCTCCCCTCAGATACTACAAAAGTGTTTACAACATCCCTCAACAGTTAAGTGGTCTCAAACTGCATCCCTGGCTCAAATTTGACACTATGCATGTCAAATAATGAATTGAAAATTGGATGACCTTGGTGTGTAGGTATTTTTGGTATTGGCATTGGTGGTTTCCTTCCTGTCAAATTCTCACCTTTTTCTTTTCCTTTCCTTTTGTTTGAATTATTTTCTGCCCCATCTTACACAAGAGAATTTCTGCTAGAGCTTCCAACCCCATCATCAGCAGTTGGTTCCACAGTAGGTGGAACAGATTCAGTTGGTGCATTAACTTCTTCCTCCTCAAACCCCACTGTCTCATTAGCACTCTTAAGATAGTCATCTTTTGCTGCATTTTTTGAGTATTTCTTATACTCTCTTTTTGAAATAAAATTCTTTTTACCGATAAAAAAATATGAGAATTCACCATCACTATCATCACTGTCCATTATATCAACTATAGATTCTGATAGTGGACTAGTATTGTCTCTTAAGCATTGGGGTACATATCTCTGGCTTCTTGATTCAGCTGGGGGGGCACTATGGACATCATCAGTTGCCCTTGAAGAGCTAGGTATATCACATGCTCTTGCTTTCCTGGTGGCTATATCTCTTAACATAACTACTACATCTTCTACATAAGGCAATTCATCATCATCATCATCACTCTCTATAAGGCTTTCTACAAACCTCTCATCTTCACCAACATTGGTACTACCTCCATTGTTTTCACCTATATAATCCAACCCTTCACTCATTGGAGGAAGATTAGGCAATTCACTATGTGATTGAGTAGCATTTAATGGTACCTCATCTGTAAGAATATAAACATCTACTGATTTCCTTGTAGATGCCTCCAATGCCATATCCAGTGAGTCCTTATCATTATTTACTTCAATATACTCACCTGGAGAAGAATTTTGAATGTAACATATCTCACCACACAACCCTCTGTTTTAACACCCACCTCTTTCACCATTTCCAGTATTTCTAGCCTGGACATTTCATCCTCATTACACCAGACTATATAGCTCATTTGTCCCTCAAGATAAACCAATTTGCCCAAATCATTAATTTGCCAGAATGATGCAAGATTATGGTGAAATGGGTCATCTCTATCTCCAGCTCAATATAGACAAAAATTAATTAGTATGATATTAACATACAAAAACACACTTATCACGTGGAGAAAGTTAAACTAATCGCACAAATACACAAGTGGCAATTAAAGTAAGAACAAAAAGGAAAAAAATAATAATTTTTCACATGTTTTCAACTATTCCTCGAATACACCCAAAAGGAGGGACTACCCGACGAAAAGTAACTCCAAATAAAGAAATAAATTAAATTTTGTATTTGGGGAATAGTCGGGTGTAATTTGTCCTTCGGGAATAACGTCAGTGAGGGTTCTTACGCTCCATACCATTGTTAGATTCAGTCGATCGAGCGGAAAAAACAAGAAATTGAGGTTTGATTTCGTGGATTTGCTTTCGATTTTAGGAATTAGAGTTTCTGATTTTGGCAGGTTGTGTCAGAGAAATGGTGCGCTAAGTCTTGATATATATGATTTGTTAATTTATTTTATTTTTAAGTAAATAATAAGTAAAGTACCGAAAATACCCCTCTGGGTGACGTCATCGATGCGCCATTTAGTCGCGTAGTGACGTATTTTGGCCGAGATAGGTCGAAAATATAGTAGACTGTCAACTGCAAAGAAATTGAAAGTTCGGACCGTAAAGTATAACGAATGTAAGTTTGGATAGGTAAGTGTAAAAGCGGACAAAGTTTGGATAGGTAACTAAAATTTTCCCTTTTATTTTTAAACTCCTAACATACTTTAAACGAAGATTAATCCAATATATTTCTCAATTCAAAAATATTATTAATTTTTTATTACATATTTAGATTTTTTAAAATTCTATATTGAGATATTTAATGAACCTAGATTAATTGAGTGATGTGGAATCAATATTTATTTCCTAAATATAAATAAATTTTAAATATATTATAAATAAGAAGAATTAAAAAAATCGAAACTACTATTTTTTTTCCTAATTTATAAAAAAAACAACAAAAAATGTCAAAAATATTAAAAACAAAAACTTTATCAAGAAAAAGACCAAAAAAAAAAACTAAATAAAAAGTAAAAAATACCAAAAGAAAAATTAAATTACATTTTTAATATATTATTTTATTATTTTTGTGAACTATATTATGTTTAAATTTATTTATATTTAGGAAATAAATTTTGATTCCATATCACTCAATTAATCTTGGTTTATTAAATATCTCAAGATAGAATTATAAGAAAGAAAAGGAAAAAAACATAAATATAATAAAAAATTAATAATATTTTTGAGATGAGAAATATATCATATTAATCTCCATTTTAAGTTGGTTAAAAATTAAAAATAAAATTATAAGTATGTCCAAAATATAAATATACAATGAAACTTTTTTAAGCTTATATTTTAGAATTGAATGAAAATTATTTAGTTAGTTAATAAAGGAATAATTTTTCTAATGTAATATTTTGTATTTATGTGTTTAAGTTTATTCTATATTGTTTAGCTTTTAAAGTGAATATATAATTTTAGCTGAATATATAACAAATCGGGGCTTTTTCTAATTAAAAATAATATATGTTGTGTTTTTGTTAATAAATATAGTTCAAGGGGTAAAACGAAATTAAAATAAGGATTGATGACCAAAATTGGATGACAACCCACGATAAAGGACTAAATATGGACAAAATCGCGATAATAAACTAGTTTCGTAATGAGTCTACGATAAAGGACAATTTTTGAAAAAACAACGTGAGGTGCATGTTTCAAACCATACAAAGTTTTTTAAGGCTTATACACATATTAAGGATGATAAGGGTCAGCAAAACCTTTGGTTGTTTAACATATACTTCTTTCTCAATGAAATGATTAAGAAATGCACCATTAACATCCATTTGATAGAGTTTTATTTTGAGAAACCTGCAATGGCAAGTAATAATCTGATAGATTCACTTTTAGTTGCTGGTGCAAAAGTTCATCAAAATCAATCTGTTCTGCTTGGGTGCATCCCTGAGATACTAACCTAGATTTTCTTTTCCTGATAATTAACTATTCTCATCACTTTTATTCTTAAAAATCTATTTTGTTCCTATAATTTTTACATTTGTAGGCCTAAGAACTAGATTCCAAAAAATATTTTGGTAAATTTTAGTAGTCCATCTAACATGGCATTAATCTAGTTACTATCCCTAATAGATTCTTTCACATTTTTAGGTTCAATGAAAGAGACAAAACATGAAGCATGTTAATCAGAACATGTGGTAGACGTAAAAGGACACAATAAGACCATATCTCTAGAGTTTACCCTTCTCTGCTGCGTGTTTTAATACCCTCAGTGATCTCACCAATGACATAACTAGTCGGATGGTTCCTTTGAATTATGGCGGGAGGGTCCCTTATAAATTCCGGAAGTTTTTCGTCATCATTCTCTGAATCAGACTATGTTGGTGTTGGAGTACCACTGGGCATAGTTAGTGTTGGGATAGCACTTGGTTCTGCAACTGGTTCTGGTTCAGTGACCAGTTCAATTTCATCGACTGTTGTTGTGGGAACACTGTCAAAATCTAGTGTTGTGGAAACATCAGAGTTTAGAAGGTCCGGTTCCCTTGGAAGATCATCAAACACCGCATTTACGAATTCTTGTATAGTACGCAATCTAGGATTATAAACTCTAAAGGCAACATTGTTAGGAGGATAACCAACAAAGATGCATTTTTCACTCTTTGAATCCAACTTGTTCACATAGTCTCTATTATTCAGCGAATAGCAGTTACATCCAAATTCATGAAAATGTGCAACATTAGGTTTCTTATTCTTGAAAATTTCATATGGAGCCATTGTGGTTCCTGGCTTAAGGTATACTCTATTTGTTATATGACATGAAGTATATGAAGCTTCATCCTGAAGTCTCTTTACCATATTCTTAGCATTCAACATTACCCTGGCCATTTATTGAAGTGATTAATTCTTTCTCTCATCGATTTCTTTTGTCTTAGGTGCACAATATTTATTAAAGATACCATCCAAATGATAAAAAAAAAACTAACATTTGCAATTTCTCAACCATTATCTGACCTAATCCTTATAACGGAGGCACCATACAGATTCCTAATGCTAGCATGCAGTACCCTAAAGGTGTTCAACGCTTCATATTTTTCTTTTAAAAGTTTAACCCTTGTATATCTTGAAAAACCTTCAACAATAACAAAATCATACTTCTTACCACCCAAGCTACTGATTTCTATAGGACCCATAAGATTTATATGCAAAATATCAAAGCATTTAGAAGTTTCAGTGTATTGACTTTTTACCTTCAATGGTGTATATGTAGCTCTAGTCTGTTTACATTTCAAGCAGTCACCACAAACATGCTTACGAGGGCTAGTTATCTTAGCAAGAGACTCTAGCTACATCAAGATTTTTCAGTTTTTCCAAATTCATGTAGTGCACATGTCCAAACTTTTTGCATCAGATAATGGACTCATCAACTCTTACATGAAAGCATTGAGCTTCATCGTTTACCAAGTAGTAGTTATCTTTTGACCTAGTTCATGTCATAACACTGACATTTGCACTATTAAAGGCATCACATGAATCCTTATTGAATTTAACTAAGAAATCATCATGACAATGTTGACTAATGCTAATTAAATTTTATTTGACCCATCCACCAACATAACATCCCTCAATGGTGGAAATCCTTCAACATTCAATACAGTTATTCCAATTATGTTGCCTTTGCTGCCTTCTCCATAGGTAACAGTACCAGTGGCTAAAGGAACAAAGTTCTTCATATTTTATTTGGAACTTGTCATGTGTCTTGAGCAACTATTGTCAAATTACCACTTACTTTAAGGTTAGAATGAACAGCAGAGAAAATAACATTGCCAACAATTTTGATTTTGGGAGACTTTAGTTTCTCAAACAATGTTCTACCATTTTTTACTGTAGCAGCGTTATGAAGTGTGGGGGGAACACTAAAATCAGGTGTTGTCACAATGCCAGTACTACTGCTGTCAGTCTCAGGTGTCTCAGTTTTCTTTTCAAGAACTTTCTAATAATTATGTTTAATGTGTTCTGGTTGAAAATTATATTGACAAATGTAAGTGGATTTATTGGATTATTCAGAAACTTCTTTAGATTTTTCGAAACCAGCTTTCACAAAACATGAAACAAAGGTAGAAGAGGCAGATTGACTGGAGTAACCCAAACCATTTTTACCTTCATTACCATTCACAGTATCTCATCAAGTTCGGTTGTATGTATGTTCCACTTAGCAATGGTTTGTTTAGCTTGTTCAAGTTTAACCATTAATACCTCAATTTCAGCCTCCTTTCCGGTAAGGTTTACCTAACATTCATGTATTAAATCTTTCATCCATTCATTTTTAGCTTTTAAGGCTTTCTCACTCTTTCTCACCTTGAGATTCTCCATTATCAGGTTATGATAGGCAACTTTCAGTTCTTCAATGATTTCATCTTGAGACACCTCACCTACAAAGAGGTATTCTTCATCTAGATCAACTGTACCACAGAGACAATCAAAGTCAGATACATCAGATTCATTTAATCAATCTAAATTATCAGAAGTAGTGTATTCATTCCAATTTCCAAAATAAATCCCCTCGTCTGGTTTAGCTGACTAGGTGTCGTGGAAAACTGAATTTTGGCGTTATCTTGACATTCCAGTGAGTCTTCCTCTATCTAAAGAATCTGAGTGATCAGTGCAATAGTGGTGAATTTCTTCTTGTTGAACTTCAATTTCAACACTTGATCCAGAACCTTTATCATCATCTTCATGCTCTATACAAGCCAAGTGAGGCCTTCCATTTTCTCGAAGGATGTTAGCACATTCATAAACAAGATGACTCAAAACAATGAAGCTTCTTCATTTGTTCAACAATCTTTGGGGGAATGTTTTCTTAACTAGAGGTAATTTACTGGTAGATTCAATACCAGACTTCTTTTTCAAATTCAGTGTATTAAACTTCTTAGTAATGTTACCATAGTTATCAAAATAATCTTCCTCCTTCTCTAGTTTTTCTAATTTCGAGTTTTAGGCTTGTAAGGTAAGGGTTTTATTCCTATTTTTTTGATAGATACGTTCATCTCAAATTTTCTAAGAGAATTAAACATAACATGAAAATATAATGTTCTAGGTTCTTAGCTTCCTGCATAACAAATTTCTTCATATCAAACTTAGCAGTCAAAGTTCGAAAGGCCTATATCTGTTTATTTGATACGGTAAAGCCTAGCACATGATATTGATTAGAGGTTACCAGTAGCTTTTCAAAGTGACTAACAACACTCTCATTCTCACCCATGTGTAAGTTTTCAAAAATTTGCAAAATTTGCCTATGTTTAGATTCTTTTATGCTCGAATCACCTACACAGTGACCTTCTAAGATATCCCAAGCTTGTTTTGCAGTAGAACCATTTTGTATTAACTTAAACACGTAATGATCAACCCAGCCAAACATGACATTAAGAGCTTTCTCGTTAAAGTCAGCAAGACTTACCTCATCAATGAACCAAGTTGATTCTCGTTTGAGCACAATATTATTGTCAAAATCATGTGGTAATGTAGGCAATTAGTAACCAGCGATCACATCTTTCTATTCTCGCACGTTGGCTGACTTACTATGGTCCTTATTCTGATCTACCAAAATGCGTAATTGGATCCATCGAAAATTGGGAGTCCATTGTTGTTTGAATTCACGTTGTCCATCTCATAGTATAAAATTCAAACACTAGTGAAATGGTGTTTGGCTCTAACGCCAATTGAAATTGTGTGGATTGGGACTTGACTAAAGATATAATGTTGCAGAAAAGACACGAGCACAAGTAGATGAATTTTAAGAAGAATATACAAATATAGTATTCCGAGCCTTAGCTGAAATAACCACTATAAGAATAATGATTTTACAAAAGATTATTCTCACAACTCTCAAGCTCCTCACCCTCGAATTGCTGAAACAAAATAACCAAACAACTAAGGATGTATCCTTACAAGTTTAATTCCTTAACTAAAAAAACATCGACTAAATTTGCTAAATAAAATGCTTGAAAAGAAAGACAAGACTCTCAATAATACTTAGATCTAATCTCTCAAATGCCCTAGGGGCTCCCAGTTGTTCAAGGAGCGGGTAGAGGTACCATTTGGTTGAACAACCTCGTTCCTTTAAAAGAAGAGGAGGCAGAAGAGGGTTACACTGGCTCGCTTATCCCCGAGGGACAAGAGGTGATTCCAGTACCTTCACCTTCTCAGGTGCTTCAGACAAGTCCAAGGGCAGCTGTGACTACCTCTACCCTAGAGGTGGGTCACTCGTGGAGGTCTTCGATTCCCTCATCAATGCAAGAGGTAACACTTTCAGTTTCAGCTGTTGCCCATGCTACATATGCCACATAGGGCTCGATAGTGCCTTCATCCCTCCTCCTATACGATATATATGTGCTTAGTCCCAGGGTTTCCGTGTTGTTTGATCAAGTGGTGTCCCCCATGACTTTCTTGGCCATGTCCTCTTACATCCCCAATGCTTATTGCAATATGGTGCGCCTTTTGTCGACCTTGGTAAGTGTACTTAGGTCTCTCCCTCTTTTCTTTTTGGCATTAGTTACTTCTTCCTTGTGCGAATATCTTCATGCTTACTTGTGATGCTCGTGATGTTAGCTACTGTTATGGGTGAGGGGATTCTTGACCTCTTACAAGGAGGTGGCTCGTCATAGGGATTCTCTCTAAGTGTAGTTGGATGAGGCAAAAAGGGTTAGTCATACTCAGACTCTCTGCCTCACTGAGTTGGCAAATGGGATGGATCATCAGGAAAATTGCATCACATAGTTGGAGAACTCGTGATAGTTACTGAGGTCTCGTGTGGCTAGGCTGGAAAACAGGAAGAGGCCTCTCATAAGAGAGAGGACGGAATAGCTCAAGGGCTCGAGAAGTCCCAACAACCAGTGAAGTCTATAGACAAGCAGGTATCTGCCGCGGTGATAGAGGTTGACGAGAAGTTGGCCTCTCTGAAGGCTATCTTGTAGGAGGGCTTCCAACAGCGCCTCAAAGGATGTTGCGCGAGGCACCTTATGTGGGGATTTAAGGCTCGCCCCAAAAGACATTGCACGCAGCACCTTATATGAGGGTTTAAGGCTTGCAAGGATCGGGGTCACAACCTAAGTGTGTATGGCATTGGGGTCAATCTCTAAGGGCTGGCTTCGAGGAACATGGTGATGAATCCCAATCCAAATGCAACATTGAGTCTACTGCAGCCTAGTGTGTCGGCCCTAAGTTCAAGGGCATCACCTGGTTGTTCTTCTGACCTAGGAGCCTCTCACCCTGCCTCCTAGTTGTCGGTAGATATGGATTTATGTTATGGCCAAATCCCTTTATTTTTGTATCCCGAGGGTTTGTATCAGGAGTCATGCCTTGACTTTTATTTATAAATTGTCTTTTGGTTGGCTCATTAGTAATTGTTGTTTTTTATGATATTTCCTTGTTGTTTTTACGAGCTTCTATCATGGTGTACTATTATATGCTTGAATGTCATCGATTGTGCGAGGTGCTTATGTTGCTTCTGCCACGATTGCTTCCATAACTATTATTTTCACAAGCTGCTCCCAATTCCAACGTCATTTTAAATAAACCGACTCAACACCATGCCGTTAGCGACTCTCGGGAACTGTTGTCATTGATGTGGGCGGTTTAGGATAATTGACGGTGTTAGTTATTTTCTCATATCTCATCGTTTGACGCTTCAGACAGCCAGCCATTAGTGGAAAATGACGATTAAAGGGAGTCGTGAGTCGGGAACTAAGAGGTCCAATCCCACGTTCAAACTTTTGGGCGAGAATTCGAAACAACCCCTCCCCTCTATTTAGGGCATGGTCTTCTTCTTCACCACACTTAGGCTTTTTACACATTTCGTATTCTCGCAAATTCCTTTCTCCCTTCCAACTGCCATTGCCATTTCTGGCATAATTCTTCTTTTCTTAGTTGTAATCATGGTTTCTCAAGCAACTTCCACTCATTTGAGTACAAAGAGTTTGCAAAGTGCACGTAGCACTCCCTCGCTCCGGTCACACGGTAAGTCTGTCGTCATCGGCGATACTGCAGTTTCTCGGCGTACCTATCAACGACGGGCGACTCCATCTTATACAATTGTTGCTACTCATGTTGCTCCATCTAGTGGTGATGTAGTTGGTGGCTCCATGGCAGCAGCGACTGCATTGTCTGCAACGGATCAAATTCGAAGAGCGTTTCTATGACAACCCCTTTATGTCCAATCGGCAGATGGATCCACGTATTGTTGGGGGCCCTGGAACCCTTGAGTATGGTGGAAAATGTTCGTGTGGGCCCTTTTATGATCTTGAAGACGATGGAGGGTGTCATGGTCGTGCTGAAGTCGGTCAATATTTTTGATTCTGGCATCTGCATCCTAATTCTGACCAGCGACTAGCGGGCGTACGACCCTCCGAAGAAGTAGATAACTATTAACTCATAGCAAGTGCGGTATGTTCTTCGATGCTTCTTTAATCCTACTCTGAGTAAATTGTTCGCGTACTTGCAGGTGTGCTCGAGTGAGTTGACTCATGTTTCCTCTTGATACTTGGCCAGTTTCATTATCTACTGTCATTTTTTGAACATCGCGTATACCCTCCGCCCCCCAAGCAGTAGATGGCACTTTTATTTTGTGGTCGACTTCTACCGGGTCCCTTTTCTCCAGTTTGTCTCCCAAAGATAACAAACGTGTGTTTTTGATGGCTTCCTTGGGATTCGACTTGCGTGGCAATGACTAGCGCAAAAAATACTTCTATATAACCGATGGGGTGCACCCATACCCTAATGGGGCGTGCCCATAAGGTGGGAGTTGGACTATGTGGTTCTCTCGGGCAAGGCGCACATGTATGCAGCGGCATATCTGGGTCAGGCCCGCATCTTCATTGGCTTGTAGCACATGTCCTCCATGATCAACAATCCTTTGGATCTGATAATGGGGGTCTATAATGGAAGATCGAGACATGAGATCCTCCCTTAGCGCCCCTTCACATCAATCTGATCTTTCATAAGTCTCGGGACTCATTCTTATCTTTCTTTTCTTTTAATAAGTAATTCTTATATGTAAGGGTGTTTGACTTTCCTTTAACCACGCATGGGAGGAGATTAAACAACTTTCTCGGTCTCCATTTCACGAGATCTACCTAGCACATTCCTTGACGAGGATACCATGGAGGTGGATGGTCAATCCCACATTATCGATCTTCTGCCTGTCTACGAGAATCTTCATCGTACTGCTAATAGGTCATCTTTGATTATGGACGATGAGGTGTTGGCCTGGGTTATGCAAGCTTAGTCTGATAGCGTGTCAAGTCCAGGCGGAGGTAAAGCTCAGCTCAAGAGTCCTACAATGGCCCACAACTTTGCCAATTATTATATGCCTCAATTTGGAACCCCTCTGAACTTTGGCCCCATATATCTGTTCCCAAAATTGCACACAGGTGGTAGGTCGTCCGACGCTGCTCCAAAGGCGGATGACGGCTACTTTCAAGTTGCTCAAAAAAAGATGTAATTCACTAGTCCATCCGACCGTGCACATAAGACTATTGTAGACGAGGGTTCATCTGGTCCTCATAAAGAATCTATCTGCCAGGCTACTCGATCATTGTTCTCAAAGGAAGTTGTTGATACCGCACACCATTGAGCCAATCTGACCACAACTCATGTTGAGGTGCTTTAAGATATAGAGGATCCATCTCGGAGGAAAGAATCCTTCTGCAGAGAGCTCTGGGGCATGGTGGGAGTAGGCTTTAAGAGTGCTTTAGAGGCCATCATGGCTCTGCTAAGGTTTCCGCCGGATCAGGTTCTTCTAGACTTGGAATTCCTACTAATACCTGACGGATCTTTTCAAGGTCCTATTCTTTCTCAAGAGACTCTTGTCGGTGCTTTATGCTGTCATGATGCTAGACCTGGAGAATATGTTTGAAGATGATCATCGGGAGATGATCAGGAAGGGAAAGCATCCCCTAGAGCTTTCCAGTAAGGAGGCGTAGTTCTAGGTAGCTTTGGGGTTGGGAAAAATACTAGCCTCCATTCTTTCTTTGAGAGTCGGGCGTCTGTTTGCCCTCATTTTGTTGGGACCCTTTGTGAGGGACATGTCACCCCTCGTATTTTGTTAGTAGCCTAGCTGCCTATGGATCTACGAAGTATTTTGAGTTACATAAGATTTTTTCTACTTAGCTTTTATTACATCAAAATAGTATTTGCTTTTCTGTGAATATACAATCACATACTTGTAAAAACTACAAACACTCGCTACACAGTCAAGGTACAGACTTCTAATGTGAGGTGAAAATGTTAAGGGTCCGCCTTTTTCTTCAACGAGGTTAAGAGTAGAACTTTCTCAGGTTAAGGGCATTCCACGCACGCGCATACTCTCAGCATTCCAACTCTTTAAGCAGATAAGTAGCAGTTCTGAGGATCTTTAAGATCGGGTAGGGACCTTCCCACTTGGGCTCGGATTTTCATATGTTCTTCGAGGATTAGATTCTTTTCAAAACCAAATCTCTGACCTGGAAGGCTCAGGATCACACCCACGTGTTGTAGGAGCAAGCCATGCATGCGTTATATAACTCAGCTCCAACTGCTACTCGATTTCTCTTCTCTTTGAGAAGATCTAAGGCGAGGGCTAGTTTGGCACTGTTCCTCACTTTCTCGTATTCTTGGGCTCCAGAATCCTGGTTCACAACCTGAGGGGTTACGATAGCTTCAGACCCATAGACTAGGCTGAACGGGGGTTATTCAATAGCGGATCTCAGAGTAGTACGATAAGCCCACATATTGGGCACTTTTTCGACCCCATTTAGATCGATAATCGCTCGAGGTAAGCCTTAAGGATCTTTAGGAGAGACCGATTGGTAACTTTCACTTGCCCGTTACCTTGGGGATACCATACGGATGCAAATAGATGCTTGATGCCACATCGGTTACACCACTTCTGGTACTCGTTTCTAAACTGTAATTCGTTGTCGTTGACCAACTTTCGAGGGACTTCAAATTAGTTGAAGATACTACGTTATATGAAATTGATGACGGCTCCGCTCGTGATCTTCGCCAGAGGTTTAGACTCGACCCATTTTCTGAAATAGTTAACCATGACCAACACGTATTCATCTTACCCTCATTTGGTAGTAGAGCTCTAACTATATCGATTCCCTACTTATCTAGTGGGCAAGGAATGGCATCGGATTCCCAGGGAGCTGCAAGTTGGTTCACCATTGGAGTATGAACTTGACATCTCTTGCATTTTTTAGTGAACTCTTCACAATCGGCGGATGGTTGACTAAATAGTCTCCTTGCCAAAGGATTTTTGTTGCGGTGTTCATTTTCCCCGCATGCTTACCACATCATCCTTCGTGAATCACTTGTAGGACATTTTGAGCTTTATGTTCATCTATGAACTGAAGTTTGGGCTGTGAAAAGGATCTCCGATAAAGTATTCTTCCCTAGAGGAAATATCAGGCCGCGCTCTTGCTCATAGCTTGATATATGTCCTTGTTGTCGGAAAATCCTTCAGGATTATGGGGAATTCTACGATATTGGTCATCCATCTCCTCTTAGTTGGGGTAATCATTAGGGTGCTTTCCTCGCCAGCATATCGCTCAAACTTCCTAGTTGTGAAAATATGATTTTCTGGGTATTCATAGGTTGTGCCTGATTGGCAATCTTGGAAAATGCTTTACGAGGGATGTGATTATCCTTGGTTCTCGGCATTATGGATGTGCTTCATGTCAAACTCTTCGAAGGTGGTTTTATTTTTCCAAAATGGCGTCCATATATCCCTTCATCCTTTAATCCTTTCATCAGGGGCTTGTAAGCTCCACTTATTTGTTGCTCGACGAGGGGGAGTCTTTGGGGATTAAGATCTTGTGCATGCCTCCTTGACAAGTCACCCATATTCCGATGAGGAGGGCTTCGTGCTTGGCCTCATTGTTGGACACATGACAGTCAAGTCGAACGACTAAATTTAGGACTTCTTCACATTCCCGGTCGTTGACGTTCTAGAACACTATTCTGGCCCCTTCGTGGGAGCCTGCGAAGGAGCCATCGATAAAGTCATGCCAAAAGGGCTTTGCGTCATCACCTTCTGACCCTTCATACATTTCGATGATTAAATCTGCGAGGACCAGGGCCTTGATCGCAGGCGTGGGGGCTTAAGCGATATCAAATTCTCCTAGCTCCATGATCCATTTTACCATATGTCCAGAGGCTTTGGGATGGTTAAGTATAATACGCAAGGGTGATTTGTGAACACGGTGATCGAATGCGCTAGAATGAAGGCTCAGAGCTTCTGAGCGGTGGTGATGAGCCCTAAGCCGACCTTTTCCATCATAGTGTAGTGAGTCTTGACATCTTGTAGAGTCTTACTCACGTATTAAATAGGTAGGTGTTCCCTTCTGTCTGCTCAGACTGGTGTCACACTGACGAACTCACTGCGCACCGCTAGGTACAAGAATAGCGTTTCTCCCAGTACTAGTTTCATGAAGAGTGGGGGATTTGTGAGGTATTCTTTGAGTTATTAGAAAGCTTCCTTGCATCGATTATTCCACTGTAAGTTCTTCACGTTCGGGGGTATTTTGAAGAATAAGAGTCCCTTCTTAGGGGAATGGGAGATGATCGACTTAGAGTGGCCATTCTTCCAGTTAGTTTATGCACCTCTTGTACCATCTTGGGTGCCTACATGTTGGTTATGTCATGGACTTTCTCATAGTTGACTTATATTCCTCTTTTGATCATGAGTTAGCCCAGGAATTTCTCGCCTTGGATTCTGAAAGAGCATTTCCAAGGGTTAATCTTCATTCTTAATCATTGAATGATTTTCAAAGCTCGGGTGAGTTTATGTGCGTGATACTCTACGTGCATACTTTTGACGATCATGTCATCTACGTAAACTTCCATGGTTTTCCCAAGAATTCCTTCAAATATGACTTGACGAGCCTCTAATATGTCGCTCTGGCGTTCTTAAGCCTTAACGACATGACGAGGTAGCAGAAGGTTCTGATGTTTGTGGTGAAACTGGTCTTCTCCTGATCCCTAGTGGCCATGAGGATCTGATTGTATCCTTGATCTTCATCTATGGTATAGAGTAGGGCACACCCGGCGGTAGAATCTACGAGTTGGTTGATGCTCAAGTGAGGATATCAAATTCTTTGGGTAGGCTTCGTAGAGATTGGTGAAATCCACGCACATGCGCCATCTTCTTCTAGCCTTAGGTACAAGGATGATGTTTTCCAACTATTCTAGGTATTGGAATTCTGATTTGATTGAGATCGAGGAGTCGTTGTACCTTAGACCGTATTATTTTATTTCTTGTGGGGCCTATGATTTGCTTCCTCTGCTGTACCGACTTAGTGGTCAGATAGATGTTGAGCTCGAGCTTACATATTTCTTGGCTGATCTTGCCAGGAGGGTCCCCTTCCCAAGCAAAAACATGGTGGAATGGTTTCAGAGTGTTGGTGATTGCCTTTTCCATATTTTCTTCGATGTTGGTACCTATTTTCATGACCTTTTCTCTATCGCCTTTGGACTTTGACCTTTCCTCCATCAACACTCGTAGGCATGGGCTTGGTCGACCTTGACTTCTCTAATTCTTGAGGGGATCGAAGACTTTACCTTTAGATGTAATGTGGAGGAGACGGCTTTGAATGTTCGAAGGAACGGTCGGCCATAGATGGCATTGTAAGTTCTAGATGGGGTGTTGACTACCCATAATTTGATTCCTCAGTATGCCTCATAGCTCCACCTCCCTATGTCATTGTCAAGGTAATTGTCTTGAGCGTTTGGCAATACTCTCCAGAGAATCCTACTATGGGACCTACAAGGGCTTTATATGTCCTTCTTTAAATCTGAGGTCAAGATAGGGGTAAGAAAAGGATGACCAGCAAACTTCTTGCATCTATCAAGATTCTTCTCATTTCAACGTCAAGCATTGTGACTTGAATTACCAGTGAGTCCTCGTGGGATAGACGATGCCTTGCAGGTTTGTTGGCCCAAAGGTGATTGTCGGGGAAGCTTGTGTTTGAGAGTCGTACACGTTTGGTCTCTGGTACCACCTTCTGAGCCTATGTGATATACTTTCTCTTATGCCCAACAGATCAGATTGACATGACTCCTCCTTCAATCATGTCTACGGTCCCTCCGGTAGGTGGATTATCGCAATACATATTGGGGGTAGGTAGTGGCATTACCTCGTCACGGTCCTCGAGGGGACTACGTTGCTCGTCTTTAGATGTCTCTGAGCGGGGCCTTTAGCCGATGTTTTTATCATCCTCTTTCTGAGTTGTCTTCTCTTGAGGTAAGTCGGTGTAGCCCTGTCTATTGTCGGGTATCACGTACTTCTCCATATATCCCGAATTTACGAACAAAGTGATCTCATTCTTGAGATGGATGCACTCATCGATGATATGCCCATAGGTTCGGTGATAGACACATTATGTTCCTGAGCTTCTATTCTTGTTGGGATCTTTGGCCGGTCGGGGCCAACGGAGCTATCTGGTGCATATTATATATGCGTTCTTAATTTATCTCAATACACACTCTATCACAAGTATACAAGCTCAAGTAATATAAAATGGAAAGTAAAGTTTACTACCCAAGTATCGAATCCCACGAGAATTATGATTAAATAACACACCAAAGTGTTTTGCGAATTTCATCACTAACATTGTCAGGACTGAATATTATATTTAACTAGATTAAGGATTGATTACACTAAACTAACTACTTCTAACTACTAGACTGAATTGAACTCATTTGATTGGATTGGTTTCGATTGTACTCAATAATGGTTAGACAGCTTAGAGACTCAGGTTCATTATATGCGCTATTCTCATACAGATGCGTTGACTTCCTTAATTGATGTTTGTGTTAACAACTTCTTCTGATGCCAGAAGGGGCCATGGGATGACGTTAGTCGACCCACACGCTCACATATTTATGTATCCACAGAATATGCTATGTGGCAACCTAGTTTCCTCCCACAACTTCAGATCAATATTATGTTGATCAGGCATAATAAAGCATTGAGCACGAGATAAATAAATAAACATAAAACAATCAATCAATAAAAATCAACTCATAAGTCTTCACATAGTTTCTAATCCAACTACTTCCTAACTCTAAGCATAAAGTACTTAGTCACTCATGGTTTTAAATAGCAGATTCCACATCATAACTAACAGATGAAATAAATAAATAATGGAGAAGAAATATCATGATGAATAATTCTCTCGGATAGTTGGCTATTCCTCTTGATCTTGTTTCTACTCCACCTAATTAGAATGATTCTTTTTAATCCTTTGAATGATGATTTCTTATTCTCTTGTTGAATATGTTGTTGAGTAATGCTCTTGCTCTTGTGTTCTCTTTGTTTGGTGGTGGTGGTCTTTAGCTGCCGCATGGTTTTCTCCTTTTATTTTATTTGCTAAGCCCATTAGATTAACGACCGTTTAAAAAAGCCCTAGGTAAATATTAGGCACACGCGATCAAAACCATTGAGTTCCTCAGATCCCGCGCCACCGACGCGATCAAAATTTCTCCAAGCCGGACATCTCACTCATTTTTGTCTTTCTTCTGCGATTCTTTTCTGTGTACACTTTTGGCTCGCGCCACTCTCGGGTTTTCATGCGCTATAGCACTTAGATAGGCCTTTAATTCCATAGTTTTCCTGAATTTTCCAAAACCATGTAATTTTCCTTTAAATATCTTGGCTCAACTCACTCTAGACCTGAAATAAAACAAACCTTAACTAAAATGTACATTAAACATCAAAGATCACGCATTATATCATTCATAATCAAGGGTCAAATATAGATTTTTTACACATGTATCAAATACCCCCACATTTAGCTTGTTGTTCGTCCTTGGTTAACCTATTTTAACTTACCTCTTAGAATATTAGTTTAAACCATTCAAACAACCATTTCAGTTTCAATTTCTGAATGCAACCTATAGTCCTCATATGATCATGACAATATTCCACCATTATAGATATCATAATACATCAAACTCAACTTCTCCAAAGACATGCATTATCTCATTCTTCACATATGTGTTTAATTAAAAACAACAAACATTATAACATAGTTCATATACATTGACTTCACCATGGGTTTCCATTCTCCCACCATGTTTAACTCATGTAAATTCCTTATGTCAAGGATCTTCAAAACTTTCTTAGAAATGTATGGTTCATGCCGGTGATATATGTTGGAGAAGATCTAAGTTGGCTTCTAGAGATGTTTCTCGTAAACCCATTTTTTTGTTTTCTTTTTCTCTTTTGTGGTGTTTTTAGCCTTGTAAATTTTGTCTTCACTTGATCTTTTAAGCTCCTTCTTGCGTTTTCATTTGCGCAAAGTTCACATCACCCTATACTTCATAAGTCTTACTGAGGCTCCCTTACACTTTATATTTTCATGTGAGGGTTATTAGTACACTCATACTTAAACATGCCTCATTTAAATAATAGGATCTTTATATATATATATATATATATATATTCTTTTTGGCTTATACTTCGTGTTTTTCACACGGCATCCTTATTCCTCCTTACTTTCCTTTCAATGGATTTACTCAATTCATCTCTAGAAGGGTAAGGTTTTGTCTCGTTTTTTGGCTTAAGGAAGGTTGGTGTGTTTTTCACGAACATTTTATCACAAAAAGCTTCAGTGTGGTTTTGAGGATCATTGAATAATTATGGGTTTTGGGCATGAAAATTCTCAATCCTCAAGAGTATAACAAACAATTCCCTTCTTCATTTCCTCAACACGTAGAAACTACATTCATCCCCACGGTATTCAAATAAATACCTAGAGATTCACGAATAAATATGAATCAATGCTTTTCTGCCTGGTATCCCAATTACTCACATCTTCATATAATTCATTTGAAAACAAATATGAGATAAGCACTTATTTGTTAAGATCTAGCATGCTTTCTTCAAGTCTCCATGGTGTTTATTATCTTTACATACTCGTATATTATGCATATATCATCATTAATCTAGACATATGGTAGTTATTATAAATTCAACTTGCAGTTAAATGTACACATTAACATAGAAATACTTAGGTTACTAGTTTCACATACTGACTCCAATTAAAACATAAAATCAAAAATAAAAGACTCAAAGTTGACTCGACTAAACCTAATACTCAAATAAGAAATAAAATTGAAATAAAAAGACAAAAATCCCTAAAACTTACATTAACTACGACCTATACCCCCCCCCCCTCCCCACACTTGAAATCTACGATGTCCTTATTGTATGGATGATATGACACAAAATAAAATAATAAATAATAAAAACAAAACAAAAATTAATAAAAATTCCTTAGCTCTCAACATCTGCTCGTGCTCGCTCCATATGCTCTATCGACCAAGTGACTTTGTACATCTATAGCACAAACATGATGCCCTTGATGTCATCGGCCATAACATTCTACTGTCGGCGCATTTCTCTAATCTTAGCACGCAGATCTGCATCCTGCTGCTCCGAAGCAGTGTCCTGTGATGCTCTTGACTGCCAGAAGGACTCACTGTGATGTCTTTAGGGAGCTCTCATGAGTCTCTAACTAGGGTGTGCCTCCTCCTCATGTGCGCCATATGGTGCAACATTTGGTGTGGTCTGCTGGTCGTATCCCTGGCCTTTAGGAGTCCTCTCAACTTGAGTCGAGTCCACGATGATATGTTGACCAGGCTCGTATTTTTATTCTTCTTCTCATGTCTATCCCCATTCCAACTGGGGACACCGGCTTCAAGGCACAATTTAGTAATCGTGCAGTCAAAATAGAGTTCTTTCGTCGTCTTACCATGCGTACAGTGGTCCATGCCCTGTCTCAAAACCTCTTCTGGGCTATAAGTCTGACATCGTACCAACCCATAGAGCAATCGTGTGCGATAAGGAGTTCGATGGGTTTGAGGAGTTTGATGGGTTTGAGGCAAACTTGTACCAAGCCTTGTGTTCTATCGTCATATCCATATACTTGAGCTCCTCACCTCCACTCTCTGTCTGTTGTAGGTTGTAGTCAGCCCGCCCACAAATATAAATACTCATCTCACGCAATGAAGGCTACATTACCAACAGTCCTAGTGCCGCAGAGGGGGGATGGGTGATAACGTAGTGAAATAAACGATCAATGTTCACTGGTGCACAAGGGACCATGCACCCTATTAACCAAATTGTTGGCTACGTCCTTGTAGCATTGTAGTGAACATAAAACTCACAAACCCAATCATCGCAAACCTCACTCAAATTTTCCATCCCAAAGTGTAGCAATCCCACTCTACTCAATGCCTAAGGAAAGAGGAACATATATCGCTCCTCGTGAATCTTTGCGTCCCTAATGAGCTGATAAATATTTTCTGCCTCGATTGACTAGAATCTCTTATTGTGGCAGTCATCATCTAATATGACATGTGATTTGCCATGGACTAGCACCTGGGACGCGTGTGAATCTTGGCTCCTTGTCCTTTTGAAATGTGGATTGAATTTAAGAAAAAAAATGGCAGCAAAACCTCTATACATGGTGAATATCCAATTTTCACAATACTAAGAAGATACCAATCATGTACTATTCAAATGATATCCATGTCTTTAAAATGTAGTACGCAATTTGTATATCAATATCAATTTTGTACTCATGCTTTAAGTAACGGAACATTTCAATTTAGAGTTATAATTATAAATCACAACTAATACTAATCTCAATTCAATATCATAATAAGAAATTATAATACTGCAAATTAAAGGAGATATGTAGAATAGCTAAATACTTGAAATGTGAATTGCAGTTGATATAAGAGAATTTTAGAGAGATTCAGAGAGAAATATGAAGTTGAAAATCAGAAAAATGAGTGAAACATCATAAAGGACAACACAACACACATATATATAGTTGGCAAGGAGACGAGTGATCAGACAACTCCCATGCCTGATCGCGCGCCACTTTTTCTGCTGACATCATCCTTTTTTTTAATTAAACTAATCTGTATAATTTTAGCATGAAATTGATAAATCAAATGATGCATAATAAATATGATAAAGAAAAATATATAGTGGGTCAGCCTGACTTCTTTCATTTAGCGAACAAACTCCAAGGTGATGTCCAATACGTCCTCTTCCTGGTTTGTAGCAAAATAATGCTTCAACATTTTATCATTAACCATGAAAATATGTCTGTCTTTCGTTTTTACGTCCATGGCGCCACGTGGTTTGACATTAACTACCGTATAGGGTCCTGACCATTGTGAACATAATTTACCTAAAAGCGGCCTCCAACGCGAGTTAAATAATAACACTTGTTGTCTGGGTAAAAACTCCCTGTGAATAATTCTTTTATCATGCCATAATTTAGTTTTATCTTTATAAATCTTAGAATTCTCATAAGAATCATTCCGCCATAAGAATCATTTCGCCATTCATCCAATTCATTTAATTGAAACTTTATTTTCTCACCGGCGGCTTTAGCATCAAAATTTAAGAATCTTGTTGTCCAAAAATCTCTATGTTCTAATTCAACAGGTAGATGACAAGCTTTACCAAAAACGAGATGGTATGGTGACATTCCTATGGGTGTTTTAAAAGCATCTCTATATGCCCACAAAGCATCGTCTAGTTTCTTTGTCCAATCATTGCGTGAATATGCTACTGTTTTATCTAGAATTCTCTTTATTTTTCTATTTGATTGTTTTACCTTCCCACTAGTTTGTGAATGATATGTTGTAGTAATTTTGTGTGCCACACCATATTTTCTTAATTACATTTCTAAGTATTTGTTCCTAACATATTTGACTCCATCGCTTATTAGGCTCTAGGTGTACCGAATCTTGAAAAAATCTAGATTTTAAAAAATCAATTGCTACTCTACTATCATTGGTTGGAAGATAATTCTCTTCTACCCATTTTGATACATATTTCACAACATCTAGTACATATTGCATACCGTACGTGTGAAGTTGAAAATGGTCCCAAAAAATCTATACCCAAAACATCAAATAATTCCATATTTAGAATACTCCTAAGAGGCATTTCATGTCTCCGTGAGATATGACCGGTTCTCTTACATCTATCACAATGAACTACAAAAGGGTGTGCATTATTATAAAGCGTAAGCCAATGAAAACCACATTCAATACCTTAGCGGCCAAATGTCCTTCAACCTCAGCTCTATGACATTTTTCAAAGATATCATGTATTTCTTCCTCTGAGACACATCTTCTAATAATTTCATTAGAACAATGACAATACAAATACGGGTCATCCCAATAATAGTATTTTAAATCATGAAAGAATTTATTTTTCTCCTGATATGGCATATGTGGGGGTAGGATTTTACATACCTTATAATTTGATATGTCGGCAAACTAAGGTGCTTTTGTTACCTGGATGGCAAAAAGTTGTTTGTTTAACAAGGATTCTCTGATATTTTCATCTTCGTCATGGTGCGTGTTTCCCCAATCCAGTCGAGAGAAACAAAACATTTTATGTCCCCCTTTTGTCCCTAATTTCAACATCAAATTCTTCTAATAAAAGAATCCACCTGATTAGTCTGGGTTTTTCATCCTTCTTTGCAAAAAAATACCTCAATGTTGAGTGATCGGTATAAACGATAACCTTATTTTCCATCAAATATGATCTAAGTTTTTCAAAAGCATAAATTGTTGCTAACAGTTCTTTTTCAGTTACGACATAGTTAATTTGTGCATCTATTAAAGTTTTGTTAGCATAACGAATTACCTTCATTACCTTACCATGCTTTTGTCCGAATACAACACCCACTGCAAGATAACTAGCGTTACACATAATTTCAAATGGTAATGATCAATCTGATGTTGTCATAACTGGTGTTGTATTTAGTTTCTCTTTAATTTAAAAAAAAAATCTTCCAAAAACACTTTATTGAAATCAAATGGGTTATCCTTATTTAGCAACATCTTTTATAAATCTTCTATAGAAACTAGTGTGACCTAAAAAGCATATAATACCCTGTATGTTCATAGGGGGTGGTAGATTTTGAATTACACTTACTTTTGCCTTATCTACTTCAATCCCATTTTCCGAAATTCAATGACCAAGACAATTCCTTCTTGCACCATGAAATGACATTTTTTTTCGATTTTAACAAAGTTTCTTTTCAATACATCTTTCTAAAACATTGTCCAAATTATCAAGACATTGATCAAATGAATCCCAAACACTGAAAAATCATCCATAAAAACTTATATAGTATTTCAATCATGTCGGAATATATAGATGTCATACAACATTGAAGGGTAGCCGGGGCGTTGCATAATTCAAAAGGGATTCTTTTAAAAGCAAATGTCCCAAAGGACAAGTGAAGTGTTTTTCTCGTGATCATTAGGGTCTATCATAATTTGGTTATATCCAGAGTATCCATCAAGAAAATGGTAATAAGAATGACCTGCTAACCTTTATAGAATCTGATCGATAAAAGGTAAAGGATAGTGATCTTTTCTCGTATCTTTGTTCAAAGCTCGACAATCCATGGAAACACACCATCATGTTACTTGCCAAGTAGGAATTAGTTTGTCGTTCTCATTCCTCACCACAGGTGTGCCTCCAATCTTTGGAACTACTTGCACTGGACTTACCCACTCACTGTCAGAAATAGCATAAATCATGTCATAATCAAGTATTTTAATTACCTCATTTTTCCTACTTACTTCATTGCTGGATTTAGTGGTCTCTCCGTTTAACGACTTCATAAACACTTCGTATGCCTTATATGTTGTTCTTTTACTCAGTCTTTGTGGATATGGTGCCACCACTGGGCGTTCTCTTTCTCTTGGTAGGACCGTAGTTGGCACTTTCTCATTATCATCTTCAATTTCCTTGACTACATGTTGAGAATTTGTTGATGTCTGCGTTTATTATTAAGTTTGATTGTGTAATGGAGGAGGTTGTGTTCTTCGCCCACTTCTTAATGTAATTGCATGTACTGGCTCTTCGAGATACCCTTGTACCGGGTATTCTATGAATTGACTATCCATCGACTCTTCTTGAAATGTAATGGCATTCACTTGTCTTTGCTTTCTTTTGTTGGGTTGTTGAGCTTGTATTTCTGCATGTAAGTGATGATCTCCCCAATAGACACTATTTACAGTAATGTCTACCAAATTTCTCTTGTTGCTTCGTCGGTAAGTTCCATAAAGCATCATCCAGCTATTCATAATGTTCATGTTGTTGTAATCTAAACCCACATAGAATGATTAAGTAGTCTTGTTACAGTTTCTCCATGATGTGGACATCTTGTGATAATTAGATTGAAACTTAACCATGCATCATGTACTTGTTAGTCTTGCTTTTGGGAAAAGCTTATAATCTCTCTACCGTGTGGCACTACCAAAATTCGCGGATAGTAATCTCCCATAAATAGGGCCGCCATCTGCTCTCACATGCTAACACATAATGGATCAAGTCTCATATATCATTCATTAGCTGCTCCAACTAGTGTTAGATGGAATGTCTTCATATTCAAGCAATTCTCTGTGAGATATGCTGATATATAAAACTTGCATGCCTTGTCAAAGTTCATTAAATGATAGACAACATCCTCGTTCTTTCCTTTCCCAAATTTGTAAATTGTTACAAAATATTATATGCCTCCCTGAACTTGTGTGGGAAACTCTTTTGTTGAATCATCCACATAGTGCTCAAATCATTTGCATCTTGATGTCTATGTTCTTCGCAGTAAGAATGATCTCCACGACTTTCTTAAGTATCCACCTAAATATTTCATGAGTAAAAGTTAAACACTCGATAATAATTGCAAAACAATCAAAATAAATATGCTTCTAATTGCCTAGTCCCCGACAACGGCGCCAAAAGCTTGATGCATATTATATATTCATTCTTAATTTATCCCAATACACACTTTATCACAAGTAGACGAGCTCAAGTAATATAAAAGAAAAAATAAAGTTTATTGTCCAAGTATCGAATCCCACCAGGACTATGATTAAATAAAACACCTAACGGTTTTGCGAATGTCATCCTTAATATTGTCACGATTGAATATTTTTGTTTTAACTAGACTACGGATTGATTAAACTAAACTAACAAATCTAACAATTTCTAACTACTTCTAACTACTAGACCGAATTGAACTGCTTTGATTGGATTGGTTTGGATTGTAAACATTAATGATTAGATAGCTTATAGACTCGTGTTCATTAGATATCCACTATGCTCATACATATGCGTTGACTTCCTTAATTGATGTTGATGTTAATTGCTTCTTTTGATGCCACAATGGGACATGGGATGACGTTAGTGACATGGTTATTTATCAACAAAACATGTTGTGTGGCTACGCTAGCTACCACCCACAACTTCAGATCAATATTATGTTGATCGGGCATAGTAAAGCATTGAGCGGATAAATAAAAGAAACATAAAAAATTAATCAATAGAAATCAACTCATAAGTCTTCACATAGTTTCAAATCTAATTACTTCCTAACTTTAAGCATAAAGTTATTAGCCACTCATCGTTTCAAATTGCAGATTCCACATCATAATTAACAGATGAAATAAATGAAGAATAGAGAAGAAATATCATGATGAACGATTTTGCTCGGATAGTTGGGTATTCCTTTTGATCTTGTTTCTACTCCGCCTGATTAGAATGATCCTTCTTCTTCTTCTTCCTTTGAACGGGGATTTCTTATTCTCTTGTTGAATATGTTGTGGAATAATGCTCTTGCTCTTGTGTTCTCTTTGTGTGGTGGTGGTGGTCTTTGGCTACCGCAAGGTTTTCCCCTTTTATACTTTTTGCTTAGCCCATTAGGTTAACAACAGTCTAGAAAATCCATGTGTAAATTTTAGTCACGCGTGATCAAAACCATCACCCGCCACCGGCGTGATCAAAATTTCTCCATGACGCACATCACGCTCCTTTTTGTCTTTGTTCCGCAATGCTTTTCTGCGTCAACTTCTAGTTCACGCCACTCTCAGGTTTTCATGCACTATAGTGCTTAGATAATGCTTCAATTCCTTAATTTTCTTGAATTCTCAAAAAACGTGCAATTTTCTGATAAATCTCTATATTTTGGCTCAATTGACTCTAGGCCTGAAATAAAACGAAATATAACTAAAATGTACATAAAACATCAAGGATCACACATTATATCGTTTATAACCAATGTCAAATATAGATGGTTTACACGCGTATCACTGTCTTCCTCCCCTATCCCCCCAATGATGTTCATTACTTCGGTCAGGGTAACCCTCATAAGAGGGCGTGACTTTTTACTCTCTCATACTTTTTCCTTGAATGTTGTCGTCTATCTTGTCTTTGCCTTTTCAGCCCAAGGCACGAGAGGCCTTGGTCGGGCTGGACTCCTCTAGGGCTCCACGGGTTTCCTCCATTTGCATGAAGGCCTCAACCCGTTGCATTAAATCTTTAAGATCTTTCACACGAGTTCTTATGAGGTAGCTCAGAAGTCGCCAGCTTGGAGCCCATTTATCAGTATATATGACAACATCTAAAGGTCAATGTAGGGAACATCTATAACACCATCGGAGAATTTTCTTATATAGTCTCAAAGAGGCTCGTCTTTGGCCTACTTGATATTGAACATATATCCTGTAGACTTGAAGAAACAACGATTGCACGCAAATTATCTGGTGAACATTTGGGTGAGCTGCTCGAAGCTACAGATGGATCGCGTGAGCAATTGGGAAAACCAGGCTTAGTCCCGTCCAGTGAGGGTGGTGTGAATTATCTACCACGGAGCATGGTCGGGTGTGGACACTAAGTTCATGCAAACCATGTATTGACTAATGTGATCATGGGGATCACAGTCATTTTTCTAGCCCGCGTAGAATTTGAGCGTGAGCAATATGCGGGGAAAAAGGGGATCCCATGTAGGTCATTTCTTCACTGAGATTCACATAACGTCTGAGCTTGTGCAATTCCCTCTTCGTGTCTTCCATGACTAATAGTATAGAAACCTCATGACTATTGGGACGAAGTCATCAGGATTTGGGTCGAGGGTTATTTTCACAATCACATTGGCCTTTTGTATGGTTTCTTCTCTGGTCGTGCCGCTCAGAGATTCCTCCTCTTCATGGGACATCCTCTGTGGCTCCAGGATATTGGGGTCTGGGCCTGACTCTGCGACGGGAAGGATGAGGTCCTCAAATTTTCATGTCGCTTAAACCTTTTGATCTCACATCTTAAGATGGCGGGGCAGGGTCCACCGAGGATTCGACGTGTTCTTCCCTTCTAGCTCTTTTGCTCCAGCTGAGGGTGGTATTTACCATATTATTGTACACGAACCTCGGGATGTGGACGTACTCCACTCTTGGTTCTTCTTCTTGGGGCGGGGGAACGTCGGGAAGGTCAAAACGAGTTCGTGAGTTTTCATGGACCTTGGGGGATGGAATGTGATTCTTCGTTCTTTGTTGATATTTTGAACGGCCTTTGGTTACTCATATTTCCTTTTTTGCTTTTCAGCGATGTTGCGCTACAGGTCTTAACACGTTTCTCCCAAGACATCTCAGGGATATTTCAGCGTTCACACAGACGGCACCATTTAATGATGCAATATCATCTGACCCCTCAGGAAGGGCAGTTTTAGGATATTGATCAAGTGAATGTTTAGGAACGCTGATCCCTAGCCTGAGAGGGCTACAAGTGGGGGAACATGATTGAGGAGGGAGGTGTTGTAGTAAGAATTACAGATAAAGTACAAGCCTATTGAATACAAGTATGCTTTTGATACTGAAAGTCAGATACCAAAGTTTTGTTGTTGTGGAGTGCTAATAGGACTTTCAAGGGGGGTTGATAGCCAATCACGACCGGTCTTCTGCTAAAAGTTATTGCTTGGGTCGAGTCAACCAATGGGATAGGATTTCTTCTGCATGAATGGGTGTTTCTAACAAGGGTGGCCAATTGTGATATTTCTCCTACACCAATAGTGATCGTCGGTTGGGAGAGCCAATTAGGGGAGACTTTTTTGGCCCAACGAATGTCATTTTTGGATGAACTAATGAGAGTCGTTTCTTTTGGGTCTAGTAACTCGTTTTCTGCGGGGGTGGCGAATCAGGTTTGGACTTCTGCTTATTTATGGTGGGTAGTCTAGGGTTGACTTCCTCTGAGTCTGTACATATTGGGTTCGCTCTCGTACCCTCTTAATTATTAATACTATTGTCCATCTTGTTTTTGCTAAGAGTTTAAGAGAGTACAATTGCACAAGTGTTAGTGGTATATGTATCTAAGTGTTGGGGTGATAGTTGTTTAGGTTGGATGCCTTCGGAAGTTTATCCGAGTGGGTCGCAGCGAGAGAGATTCGTATAAGACTGCTCAGAGTCACTTAAGTTGGACTCGTAAGTTGCATGCTTTAAGGAGACTCGTGTGAGTCTTGACTAGAGCCGCTTGAGTAGGAATCGTGAGGTAAGTGGTTTTCGAAGTTGAACTCGAAGAAGAGGTGCGGGTATGGGAATGACTTTATTGGTCGTGACCTTGTCAGTGTGACCGTAATGGGCGTTATCCACAAGGCGGAGATAGATCTCTAGAGAGTGAGTCTCGACGGTATACTCGGATATGTTCCCCGTGGGAGGAGGAGTAATCGAGTGTCATCAAGAGAGGGAACCCTTTGCACGCTGCTCATTAAGAGAGGATCATGTGAGACCCGAGGGGCACGACCCAATGCCTTCTGCTTGGTGTGGTCGGTGAGTGTGTTCCAAGAGTCTATTATCCTTGGGATGTCTCACGTTGTTGTTCCGATTTCCCCTTGTTAGAGATTTTTGGTACATTTTAGGATATGCATCATCAGAAAGTATCTTCGTTGAGTCTCCTTTTCATGTAGCATTAGTCATGGACTATCTTTCCTTCATCAATCCATTTGGGTTCGACTACATAAGGAAAGATTTGAATATAAAAACTATGTGTTGAACTCGACCCTTCTCGTGATCTTGTTAAACTGGAACATTCAAAAATAACCAAAATCTTGGAACTAAGTTAATATGAAAATAAAAACAAAACAAAAAGATATTCAAAATATTTTGAGATTGTTTAGCGTTACAGCGTTTGTGTTCAGAATTATGGTAACCTGGCGAAACACTTACACTTTCATAATGGCAGAGAAAAATCTCCTGAAGCCCTACAATTATAAGTGGGGTGACAAACCCATTTTGCTACTATCCTATAACGTAGGCGATTGCTTAAGTCCTACAATTTGAAGCTGGGTGACGAACTCATTGGCCGACTATCCCATAGAGTAGGAAATAGCTCAAGTCCTACAATTATATGTTGGGTGACAAACCCATTGGGCGAATATTAAAATATATTACAAATCTTGAAAAATCTCCGTTATTCTTAATATTTTTGTTTTTAAAAAACTGAAAATATAGATTTTGGTGTTCAAAATTAAATCCAATCTATAAAAGTTTATGTACTTAATAGTGTCACTTCACGCGTTACACTCGGATTTAACATTTATGTACTGAATAGTGTCAATTGATAAATATGGTAGTGTGTGATTAAAAACTCAATATATATATATATATATATATATATATTATTTATCCAACAAGAGCTATAAGTACTGAAATCTGAAACACATAATTACGCGCAAGATTTGAACCGAATACGGGTCCACTTGATGCGGATAGGCTCGTTGATGGGGCAATTCATATTGTTTACCTAGACTCAAATTATTGAGGCCCAAAGGCGCGAGTACTGAAATAAAATGGGCCGATAGATTTCATTTCTAAACAAAGGCCAGTTAGCTCTTTACGGTTATAGTAGTGCGGACTGGCAGACTGCGGCGTAGTACTTAAAAATACATTTCTTATGCACGTTTAGTTTCAAGGAAAAATCTCTACTCAACTTGGAGTTCAGTTCCGACTTAATAGGAGCAAATAACATCATAACTTACTGTTGGAAAAGTGAGTTCAAGGAATCGGAGTTGTACAACTGACATTGGGTTGAGTTTGGTACGTAGATGAATGAAAAATTAATGCTCAACATTAACTAATTAAAGTCATAAATATTAGATATCAATATTTGTTATTTCTGTTTTTCGTAAACAGAATTATGTGGTTTTCTGCTATATTTTATATAACAGAAAATTAGTAAGCATCAAAATGATAATTAATTAATTAACTATCTTACGAAAATCTTTCCATAAGATTTCGTGTTCAGTTTTATCAACTGAAATGTGTCTACATTCATCGCGACACTTTTGCGTGATTCATAATTATCTTAATCACGTTCCTTGGTGGCTAACTTTTCCATCTTTCCTCCCATGACCTAGTCTATAAAAGGGGTCCCTCCCATAGAGTTTTTATTATCGAAAATCAAAAGCATACACGCATAAAAAAAAAAGCTTTCTGCGCAGCCAAAATATTTTTCTTATTGTGTAGTGGTAGAGAAACGTCATAGTTCTAGTTCGAGTTCGCCAGAGTTGTTCTCGTCCATGCCAACGCTCCAACTCGTTAGTCGTGGTAACCTGAGAGACAGTCGCTCACGTATTCTAAAGCACATAAGTGAGGGCGAATATGTTTTAAGGCAACCAATAGGTCTTCGACTTTCTTACAACATTGGTTGGTTTACTCATTGAGAATATATTGTGCTCTGTTCGTTTTCTATATTATTTCGGTGCTATATTACTAACACTTACAACACTGGTTGGTTTACTTATTGAGAATATAACATAAATATGTTAAAACCACCCAGTCCTGCGTTAGATGATTGTGGCAAGGTTAGCAAAAAGTACTAATTTGATTGTTGTTACCCATTTTATAAGATGTAGATAGACGTTATTGCTGAGAAACAAATTTGTACAAAAATAAAAGATAACACTAGTAGAGTTATAGGTAAATGTACAATCCATATTCGTGCCATCGACTTCGGCAACCCAGGTGATGAGCATCCAAAAAGTATAATTTCAGTATCTTTTTTTCCTTGTTTTTTTGTCCAATTTCATGTCGTTTATGTTGTTTTATGCTTTGTTTTGTTATTTTGTAGGTGTGAGCCACGTCAAGGCAAAAAGACTATTTTGGAGCATAAAATAGACTAAGAATCGAGGAGCAAGAAATATGTTCTCTTTCAATTCAAGTGCTATTGAACTTGAGAATATGAGTAGCTAGACTAGTTCGTGGTCGGAGTAGGGAGCAACTTGGATATATAAGTATGATTGTTTGGTTTATTTGAGTTATTGTTTGAGTTACATTTTTAGATTTCATTCGTTTTATATGCTGCATAAATAGAATCAGCTCCTGCTAAACTCACAGTGCCAATGTTATTCTACTAGAGTCGTAGATATTAAACTGTATATGTTAGAACATATATTACACATTGTGTCTTGCTAACAGTAATCATGTATAAGACTAGATGAATAACTATCTTTACAAGCATATTGGTTAACATCGTTGGATGGTAAATTTGATTTTGACTTAATTTCTCTTCTAAAACAATTGACATTTGACTGTTGACCTAGCGGTCTAGGTAATTTGAGAGGTTAAGTATTTAGGGTATGACTAGCGATGGTGTTAGATCACAGATCCATTAAACACGTAATCACTTGACAAAACTCAATTAGTTAAACAAACATAGGTAGTTTGTCTATGAACTATTAAGATAATTTGTAGTAAAATTGAACTATCACACATTCATCCGTGATCTGTGACGGGAACTTTAGTGTTGCAAACAAATATTATAAAGTTAACAAATCAATTGTTACACCTAGATTCCTATTCTCGCAAATGTATGAATCAAGTAATAATAAAATGGTACATATAGTTACGTACCAAGTATAGTGTTTGGTGATGTAATATCGTCCGGGGCCCGTGAAGTCAGAAAAAGTCGGGGATATTATTATTGAATATTATTTGGAACGCCACTCTCGAGTTTGAGGAAAATGAAGCAATATTATTTTATTACGAATTTTGAGTGAATTACAAGGGGGTTTTGTGGGGAGATAGCCTCTTCTTGTAGAGAGTGCTTTTTTGCTATTTTTCTAAGTACAATAATATGTTTGGCGTAGTTGATTTTGCAAAAAATGAACTTGTCTCCTGATGCTGAAATGATGGGCTATTGTAGTGCTAGCCTTGGGGTCTTTGTCCTATGAGGATCACTCTTCTGTCTTAACTTCAGGTAGTGGTGATGGCCAATACTGCAAGGGTCTTCTGCACCAATTAGGATCAGTATTCCGTCTTAACTCCGGTAGGTGGAAATGTCCAATGTTGTGAGGGTCTTCTGCGCCAATGGGGGTGGTTTGGCACGAGGCGCCTAATAGCGTGAGTTGACGGAGTTTCTTCTAACCGGATAATGATGATGTCTGCTCCAACCATCCTTTGGGTTGTTCTGAACCAATGAGGGGGAGTAGACCATGCATCAATCATTGGTCTGGACCGGTTAGTTTTTTTTTTTCTCCTATAGCAGTCTTGGACCAATGAGATACGATCTTCAATCATAATGAGGGGTGGTTGGGAGTTACATTTATCATGGGTAGTTGACACTTCCTTCTGAGTTGGGTCATGTCAACGTAGTGTTCGTTCCTAGCTTGAAGGTCTAGTTTCCCTCCAAGTTGTGTTTGTCCCCGTATATTCTGAGGGAGTTCTTTGAGTCATGATGCGTCTAACCAGCTGCAAGATCTGAGTCCGACAATGAAATGGAGTCACAGAGCAGTTCCAACGAGGAGGCTGGCGGTGCGGAAAGACGCGGGGCGGCGTCAGATGTGATAATTATGGGGCCGGAGGCATCTCTTGTGGCTGAAGGGACTTTGTGGCGACGTTGTGCCGCCTCAGGGATGGTGGAAACATCCATCAAAAAGGAAGAGAAATCAGCTGTTGCGGCGGCACTACCTAGGGTTTTGGTAGAGGGTGTGAAGACCACGATGAAGTCACGTTAGAAGGATACCAAGTATGGGGCTGATACCACTGTCTTGGAAATTGAGTTGCCTCTGTAGAACGAAAAGGCAAACTCCCCTCGTGATGGTTACTACACGGTCTACTTTGTCCAGATCAAATAGGGGTTGAGATCATTCCTTTCGGTGTTCTATCGGGAGGTCTTTAAGGCATGCATGCTATGTCCGAGTCAGCTTCCTCACGACGGGTGGATGACTCTCGCAGCCTTCGCCTTTATTTGCACGGTTTACAACTGCCTTTATCTGGTAAGCTAATTTTTTGGGGCCTTTGATTTGACGAGCTTTTTTGGGGATAAGCTCTTCTACACCTTCTCCATAGGGAAGTCGACTAAGAGGGTCCTCCACGAGCTTCTAAGGGTCCCATAGCAGCTGGAAGAATTAGTTCTTTTTCCTTTGCCTTTCCAACGAGGATATCTTGCAGGGAGTTCCAAGGGCGCGGAATTTGGACCCCCAAATCCCCCTAGGTACGAGATCGCGGGAGCCACATACCAGTTTAGAGCGAATGTATTTTTTTGCCAGGGCTTCAGTTGGAGTGAGATGTCATAGGTTGAAGTCTTCTCACCCCTCTACGCTGATCGTGGTTTGAACAATGTTACTGACCCAACTCCTTTCATCGGGTACAAACGTTGTCAAATAAGTTATTCTTTGTATAATTTTCTGAGCCTTATTTTCTTTAGGTTTTTCTTCCTATCGTTTAATCAGGACTTTGTTGTTCTGACTTTGTTTCGCTTATAAAAGCGGTCATGGACAACTTGAAGTGTGAGGCTCCCCTTCCTTGTCCGTCTAAGTAGAAGAGGGCGATAGCCAAGAAGCTTCGGAGGACTAGGGTATCTGCCACCTTGGTTGCGTCGGTGAATGAACCTTCGGAGGCAGCGAGTGCTGCTCGCGAGGCTCTATCTTATACGAGCCAATCGAGCAATAAGGATGTGGGTTTACCCTCGTGGAAGCGTCCCAATGAGCAAGGTGAGGTGTCGTCCAAGGACCTGTATATTTTAGTGCAGGATTCCGACGAGGAGATGATCCTGCTCGCCCATATCAGGGAAAGTCCTACGCCTTCCCGTCTTTTATGGACTTTTATGTGGGGCTAGAGGAAGGCGATGAATAGCTTGAATGGTGGGGTGGAGTTGGTAGCGATGAATATTGGCGGGACCCAAGGAGACAATCCATCCACGCCTCAACTTCTGAATGGTGGGGTGGAGTTGGTAGCTGAGAGGTCGTCCTCTCCCGTGCCCAAGCATTGTCAGGCCGAGCCTTCTGTTCCTCCAGTGGTTTCTGGTTTGGTGGCCTCTACTGAGTAAGTCGTTACTTAGGGCATCATCGTGCTTGCCCCTTTGCAATCTCTTCTCAATGGTGCCATGAATTTGGGGGACCAAACCCTTGGTCTTTCTTGCAAGGTGGCCTCTTTAGCTCATTCTCCTATCCCTTCTCTTTTGAGCCCACATGAGCTCGATCTTGTAGCGCAAATGTATCCGACTTTGGTGAGTGTATTTTTCATTTATATTTCCTTTGGCTCCATAAGTTTGATTGCTAATACTTGTTCCTTTGTTGCTTGTACAGGGGCTGAAAAGGTTGAAATAGCTGTCGCATGCTTACGAGATGGATGCCCACGAGAGGGACGCCTTGAAGGTGAAGTTTGGAGAGGTCGAGGTGGAAGTCCGCACCAGTTATCTTCGTTGTTCTAAACTATCTGCCCAAGTTGAGGGTTGGCTGGCTCGTGTGAACGAGCTTGAGGAGTCAAAGTGGCTTCTAAAGGAGCGTCTGGCCATTGGGGAGAAGGAGTCATTCGTGGGGAAGGAGGCTGAAAGGGCACGAAGACTTTGGTCTGCATAGGAGGTGGTGGAGTCACTTTGCGGTACATTGACGAGTATCGTGTAGGAGCAAGACGAGAGGCTAGAGGCCCAAGAGACGGAGGTCAGGGATCAATTTGTCCTCAACTGTGATGCACATCTGCTGTGGGGATTCAAGGAATGCAGGAGATTTAGCACCCACCTGGGGCATTTTAACTAGAGAGTTAATCTTCGGAGGTTGGCCTCCACCAAGATGACCCGTCCGCCGAATCCTGATGCAACGCTGGTGTTGTTGCCAGGGGGTGCTCTGAGCGCTCATGGTTCTGCGACTGCCTCTATTGTTCCTGGACCTACCCTTCTCCATTAGCGGTAGATAGTTTAGGGAGAATTTTGTGGTCGTACGACCTTTATTTTGGGGTTGTACCGGGTAGTCCCCTCCGGTTTTCATGTTTGATGGAACGTTTTGGCTACCAACTCATGTTTCTATGGGCGGGATTATGATCAGGTTTTTGTTTTGCGATTCTAAACTTAGAAAATTTTTGGCTTTCCATATTAGTTACCCATTTTTGCCTCGTACAAGAGGTTTTGACCTCCCCCTTCCTTTTGTTGGGTGTTTACGAGGCGGCTTCCAAAGGTATGCTTCAACCCATGGACCCTGTAATGGCTAAACAATTTGCTAGCCACTTCATGCCTCCTCTTGGCGACTTCTTCCTATCATTTGACTGATCGGATCCATGTCGTTGGAGGTTCTTTGAGAAAGAAGGGCAAAGTTTCATCAACCCCATCCTCAGCAAAGAGAAAGAGGAAGGGCCTCATAGACCCCTTGCCTCCGGTGAGGTCGAAAAGTAGGAAGATGTCATCCTCGGATATGGAGTTTCCTCGGAGGACCTCGTTGGAGGAGGATAGTCTTTGCAACCCTGTTGCACCTTTGACTTTTTTGGAGGGCTATGTGGATCCCTCATATTGTCGTTCTTTTGTGAGCGGCATTATTAACCTCAGAGACCATGAGCTTCTTCGCAGTTTTAGCCATAGAGCATTGTGGGAGAGGTTCTCCAAGAGTATTTGTGAGGTGATACCTTGTTTTCTTCATTTTATTTTTGGCCTTTTTACCATCGCCTAGCTTCTGATTTTTTTTTTTGTAGCTCATGGTGCTCGGGGATGCCTTAGGCGAACATGTTACGATACATGTCCCTGGTCATTTGTAAGTAGCCCATGCCAGGTTAGCCACTTGTTGTGCTTGCGGTCCCGTCATCTGAGGTCTTGAAGCATCTTGGTTAAGAGCTATTCTAGGGTGATCTCGAGTGTCCTCCTTGTGAGGCGACGGACTCGGTTGGGTCACACTTTCAATGTTGTGATTTTCCATTGGTTCACGATCAGGAGCCTGTTGGGACGATGCACTTGCTGGTGGTCTATCTCATCTTGTCTTTCTTGTTGCCATGCAATTTCCTTAAACATACAAGGGCGGGGGGACTGCACCTCCGACTGAGGCAGCATCTCTTTGTTCTCGAAAGTGTTAGAGCTTGGCTTCTCACTCTTGGGCTTCTCTTCCTAAACTCATTTTTTTGTGAACGTCGCCATGTCGAGAATCACATATTTTTCTTGGAAGCCCAAGCTCAGCAACCGGGCGATCTCTTCTTGGAGGTGATAACAGTCATTGGTCAGGTGCCCAAAGGCTCAGTTGTAGGTGTAGAATTTTCCTAAGTTTATGTACCTTTAAGGGTCCTTCGAGGCCATATAAAGATACGATTTTCCCCCATGATGGCCATGACATCCATGAAGGTTAACGCTATGGGAGGTAAGGACGTTGGCACTAAATTTTTCTTGAGTTTTTTCTTTCTTGCCTCCATCTTTCTTGTCCATTTTCTCCTCTCCTATTCTTATGGAAGAGGTCAGAGCCTTGGCAACCGGGGCTGCTTCGAGGACTTTTTGGGTTTCTTCTAACTCCATGAAAGACTTTGCCTTCTACATTAAGTCCTCGAGTTTTCTAGCCCGATTCCATATGAGATAGGTGGAGAAGTCTTCTGGCAGGAGTCCTCCGATAACAATGTCGGAGAGCATGCAAGGGTCAACATGCAGGACATTGATGACCCCATGCGTGAACTGTCTCATATAATCCCAGAGGGGCTCATCTAGCTTATGTCATATGTTGAACAGGTGTCCACACGTCTTAGGAAAGATTTGGTTGCATGAAAATTGACTTACGAACATTTGGCTTAACTGTTCCAAGGTGTGCACCGTTCATGGAGAGAGCTGGGAGAACCAAGCCTACACCTGACTAGGGAGGGTTGTTCAAAATATGAGGCAGAGGGAGTAGTCAAGTGGCGACACAAGATCCATACATGCCAGGCATTGGTCAGTGTGATTACGGGGATCTCGGTCGTTTCCCTCCCCTACCTAGGTTGGGGAGTCATGCATGCTTCACCCCTAGAGGGATGGGAGTGTTTGCATCATGGGGTGCGGAGGGTGGTCCTCGGTACGCCGCTTCCACTCCATGGTTGAGATTTCTTCATAAGTCATGCAACTATCTCTGTATTTTTTCTATCATATGTCTTAGGGGGCCCTCAAGGGTCGGGAAGTGTTGACGTCGTGGTACGGGGAAATAACCTCCTCTAGGACTTGGTGGTTCTCAGTCCCCTTCCCTTAGTCGGGGGGCGTATCGCGGCACCCAAGTCTCTAAAGGAGCTTCCACTGAGCTGGTAGAATGCAAGGATGGCGGTCCCCTCACTCGGCAAGGGGACAGGACCGCATAAGCTTCGTAAGGAGAAAATCATGAGATCTAACCCAAGGAGGCGGGGCCGATCGATGCCTGAAAGGGTTTCTAGGTTTTTTGGGCGATCCTGGTCATGGCCCGACTCTCCTCACAAGTGGGCATTTCATTTCCGTTAAATCGGGCGAACATGTTACGATACATGTCCCAGGTCAATTGTATATTGCCTATGCCAGGTTATCCTCCTAGGGCATCTTGGTTGGAAGCTGGACTAGGTGAGCCCGAGTGTCCTCCTTGTGAGGCGACAGACTCTGTTTGGTCTCACTTTCAGTTTAGTGATTTTACATCAGTTCACGATCAGGAGCTTGTTGGGACGATGCGCCGGCTGGTGGTTTATCTCATCTTGTCTCTCTTCTTGCCATGCAATTTCCTCAAACATGCAGGGAGGGGTAACTACACCTCCGACTGAGGCAACTACTCGTTGTCCTCGGAAGTGTCAGAGTGTGGCTTCTTACTCTTGGGCTTCTCTTCCCAAACTTGCTTTTATGTGAACATCCCTTTGTCGGGCATCACATATTTTTTTAAGAAGCCCAAGCTCATCAACCGGGCGATCTCTTCTTAAAGATGGTAACAGTCACTGGTCAGGTTCCTGAAAGCTCTATGGTAGGTGCAGAATTTTCCTAAGTTCCTGTACTTCTAAGGGTCCTTCAGGGCCTAGGGCCATATGAAGATACGTTTTTCCCCCATGATGGCCATAACTTCCACGGAGGTTACCATCATGGGAGGTAAGGGCGTTGGCTCTAAACTTTTCTTGAGTTTTTCTTTCTTGCCTCCATCTTAATCTATTTTCACATTTCCTTTTCTTGTGGAGGAGGTCAGAGCCTTGGCAACCGCGGCTGCTTCGAGGACTTTTCGGGTTTCTTCTAACTCCATGAAAGACTTTGCCTTCTACATTAAGTCCTCAAGGTTGCTAACTCGATTCCACATTAGGTAGGGGATAATTCTCCTAGCAGGAGTCCTCCGATAACAATGTCGGACAGCATGCGAGGGTCAAGATGCAGGACATCGATGACCCCATGAGAGAACTATCTCATATAGTCCCTAAGGGGCTCATCTGACTTATGTCGTATGTTGAACAGGTGTCCACACGTCTTAAGAAAGATCTGGTTGCATGCAAATTACCTTCTGAACATCTGGTTTAACCGTTCCAAGGTGTACACCATTCATGGGGAGAGCTGGGAGAACCAGGATTACGCCTGACTAGTGAGGGTTGTTTAAAATATGCGGCAGAGGGAGTAGTCAAGTGGCGACACGAGATCCATACATGTCAGATATTAGTTATTATGATCACGGTGATCTCGGTCGTGACCCTCCCCTGCCTAGGTTGGGGATTCCTGTGGGCTTCTTTCCTGAAGGGATGGGAGCGTTGGCAATATGTGGTGCGAAGGGCGATCCTCGATAAGTCACGTCCTCTCCAAGGTTGAGATTTCTTCGGAACTCGTACAACTCTCTCTGTATTTCTTCCATAATATGCCTTAGGGGGCCCTCAGGGGTCGGGCAGCATTGACGCCGTAGTTCGGGGAAATAAGCTTCCTCGAGGACTTGGTGGTTCCCATCTGCTGCCCTTGGTCAAGGGGCGTATCGCGACACCCAAGTCTCTAGAGGAGCATCCACCGAGCTGGTTGAATACAAGAACGGCGGTCCCCTCCTTCGGCGAGGGAGCGGGACTGCGTAAGCTTCGCTAGGGGGCAAATCCTGAGATCTATCACAAAGTGGCAGGGCCAATCGATGTGTGGGAGGGTTTTTTTGGTTCTTTTAGGCGATCCTAGTCACGGCCACGAATCTTCTCCAAAGTGGGCCTTTGATTTATGTTTAATTGGGCGAACATGCTACGATACATGTCCTAGGTCACTTGTACGTAGTCCATTCCAGGTTAGCCTCCTGCTATGCTTGCGGTCCCTATTCAAAATAATTTGAATGCAGAAGATCTCTAAACTAATATTCAATGAAACAATGAGAATGATTTGAATGTAGAGAATGAATTTAACTAACTAAAGATGAATACTAACTAATGCAAGAAAGTAAATAAACAAAATTTAAGAAGATTGATTGGGTGAATGATAGGGTTGTAAACAATAGATTAAAATACAGAGGTTGGATTTAACCATAGAAGTTCTAGACAAACTACCTATATTTACTTGAGATGCTTGATGATAGTTTGAAGCTCGTGTGTCTAATAGATCCGCAACTTATAGCTGAACATATCCTTACTATAGAATCTATTAATCTCTAATAACCAACCGCGTTCGCTGGTTCAATCCAATTGTCACATGTTTTAGTAGATATATTATATCTGCAATCCAATTAACTCATCTGAATCGTGTTACCATAAACATGCATAGTCAATATTGATCTATTGTGATCCAGGGGTTGTGCACCGGTTGTGTTAGCGTACCAAAGTGACAAATCACATGTATATATAACTTGCTTAACATCTACAGTTTGGCGGTCCCAAGGTAGTGCATCTGTTATTCCACTGAGTGCAAGACTAGTCACACAACATAAATATATATTCAATCTACACATACAATTTCATCAAACACACATCAAGCAAAACAAATAAACATATTTATCAATCAGACTTACTCCCCTACTCTATACAGCGAGTAGGTTAGCTCCTCATAGTCATGAGTTCACCAATCAACATATAATAAAATAACATAAAAAAGTAAAGAGATAAGGAAACCTTCTTAGATTTGGAGGAATGGTGACTCTTTGGCTATCTTCTTGACTCCTACGTTCTCTATCTTTTTTCTCTAAAAATTATTGACTCTAAACAATGACAAAACCAAATTAGAATAGAACTTTGATGGTGTTTCTCTTTGAAAACAATTGTAAGCTACTGAGAGTTATGTGGAGTAGCGTTTGAGTGTGTTGGTCGTCATCTCCTATATATAGGACAGTCTTGATGATACGATATCCACCAATGATGAATGGTATTCGTATGCTAAACGTAGGATCGTTATCTTCAGGTTGTTTGGATGGAACCTCGACCCGTTGCCTTAGTACAAATAGGAACCTTGATATAGAGACCGCGACCCGCTACTTGATACAAAACACGAACCTTGGTTTAATGAAGACGCCACAAACGGTTATGGAGGGTGCCGTTTGATAAGTCGAATTTGAACGCCACAAACGAGGGTGATGAACCCGTTTGATAAGTTCGGAAATAGTTCTTCAAAGAACCAAAGAGAATAAAATCTCACAAAGTTTATAAATATGATAAGTGTTGTCTTACAATGAAAATGGTCTTCCTAATTTATAGGAGAGACAAACTTGGTCACTAAGAAAACAACTTATGACCTTCCAACAACTTCTAGGAAAAGAAAACACATTAACTAGGCTAGGAAATGATGAAAGAGACTTCTAGAAAAAGAAAATACATAAATTAGACTAGGAAATGATGAAAGAGTGGTCAAAACTCGTCTTTGACTTTTGACCATGTTTTAAAAGGTCACTTGGATCAAATTTGACCATCTTTGTTGCTCATTTGGGCCTTCTTTATCATTATGGACCCAAACTTGGTTAATTAGCCCATAAAGAGGTGGTCTCATCTTCTTAGCAAGCCCTCTTGTGATTGATCCATTCAAAGCTCATTTGGGCCTCATTTATCATTATGGACCCAAACTTGGTTAATTAGCCCATAAAGAGGTGGTCTCATCTTCTTAGCAAGCCCTCTTGTGACTGACCCATTCAAAGTGCAAATTTGGTCCATTCTTGTGACATCTTTTTCATTTGAATTCTTGTAATATTCCTCAATTGTCACCGTGTCCGTATTTGCATCACTTGATGCCCTAATTTCATGCATAACCACAACTTAATAAGAAAAGACGTTCATGTCCTCTAGTCACGCGATCAACTACGTTACGGTGCTCCATCGCGCTACTACCAGAGCGACTTGCGTTGTTTTTCTGCCACGTCGCGCCACTCTTTGTTTCTCCTTTCCTGCATTATGCTGCCTTTTATTGCTCGATTTACATTCAGCTTCAATGGCGTTGTCGCACAGCTCGCCCCATGTCACGATGTTCCTTTCTCAATGTGGAGCGGCTTTTGGACTTCTTAACGTGTTGCGACTAGGGTTTGCCTCTTTTTTCTAGCGTCATGGCCCTTGAAGTAGCATCCTGATGCCATGTTACCAAAAACCTCCACTTTGTGCTCTTTAGCTCCATTTTATCGTGACAGGATAAAATCCTAAGAAAACAAGAAACAATACTAAAACCAATAAATACACTAAGAATTTTACAAAACCATACGTAAACGAGTACTTAAATGACACTAAATAAACACTCATAATATACACCCAAACTTAAACTTTTACTTGTCCTCAAGCAAACTTACTAGCTTGACTCGATCTAAATTGGAATACCAGCGATCAACATGTCAACATTCATAAATAGGGATATTCTCATAATGCAACCTATGGTCAAACCAAGATATGAAATAGAATATACAAATATGAGCACATCAAGCTTAATAAATTCATCGCCATGCCAATTTCATGTGCTCGAATAGTGTGTGCCATTATTGCTCATGTAGAAGAGTTATTTTCATGTTGCAAATTCACCAAATCATAGCTCATAACACGCAATCATTTCACTCTCATTCTTAACTTTTCATGTTGTTGTCAATTCTTGTAGACTCCCTATGTTGAGGATCATTTAGGACGTTTTAGCTTGTAATGTTAGGCTCGGGTATGGGATGAAATGGAAAAAGATATTTATGAGTTTTAGAGATATACCTAGTAAATCAACTCCATTGTTTTCTCTTTTCTCCCCTATTTGTGCTTTTTGCATTGGCCATAAAGTTGAGGCTCTTTTTGCATTTTTTTTCCTTGCATTTTTATTTGTGCAAGTTTCAAACTACCCTATATTTCATGATTTTTTGTATAGGCTCCCCCAAACTTAGAGTTTTTCATAGGGTTATTTGTGCTCTCTATTATGCTCATACTCCTTTAGCCTTGTTCTTTTCATGTATTATTTTGAACGCATTTCCGACATCAGTTGTTGGATTTGCACATTTTGTTGTTGTAGTTGTTGTAAAATATCTTGAGAATTTGATTCCAATTTGCTCGTAAGATGTTGAGTGACTCGTTGCTCCATTGCATTTAATTGAGCAGAATCAATCAAGTCTAATTTAGCAGCCATGTCAACTGCTAAATCATCCAAATTGATGGAGACGGTCGGCTTTGGAGGCATGAGATACAATTAGAAAGCACCAAATGATAAACACAATTCTTAATTATAGTGTGGAATTGTGGAGAACACCCATAAACTAATTACTCACTCAAATTATATTATTCATTATGCTTTTACACACGTAACTGCATAGCAGTTAATTAACTTCTACACAACTGGTATTAGATATTTACATAATCAATAATAAGTCATACTAATAAACTACACCTATGCAATTTACTTATTAAATAAATATCATGCAACACTCCTTTAGCCGACAACAAAGTCATCTAAATATTTGAGGTGCTGCACAACCGGAGCGTCAGCCCCCTCTCACATAGGGGTGGGCCCTGCTGCACAATCAGAGCGTCAGCCCTCTCTCACATAGGAGCAGGCCCCAATATATAGGACCCGCTCCTATGTGAGAGGGAATGTTGTACAGCATGATGCACATCACACAAATCTCTGCACAACCCGTCTCGGTCTTGTAATTATAAGAGCAAGCTTATCAGCATCACTAGGAAATAGTTGCGCCCCAAATAGCTCAACCTTTTATAGTAAGTCCCGCATCTATTCAATAAAGGCATCAAGTCAAAACATCAAAGCTCCATTAACCAGTGTTGGGTGCACTAATCTCTTAGTTGGTTATCCAATGCCGAGTTATAACACATCTCGCGCTATTAGGGACTCAAGATTATGAGCTCGAGTAAGCATGTGGAACAGCAAACTTTAAAATAGGCGGGTATCACGTGGCACTATTGATCTCATCACTTTAATTTCAGATTACTCAAGTTGTGTTGGTTTTAATCGGAGTTATATTAGATGTAAAACGAGAGTGAACAACTTTTCTGGAAATTAACTTTAAGTTTAAAAAATTATCTTGAGTGGTCAATTTCTATTGAATCCCGTTGGTTCCGAAGCGTTAGCATTAATCGGCAATTTTTCAAAGTCAGTATATTACTAGAATGCACACCTGGAATTGTTCATCTATTTCCACGATGTCGCGCGTCGCCTTTCACTTACAGGTTTTTGTACAATAGGAGAACACAATGAGTTTGGTACGGTTGGTGAGAAACAAAATATCGAAGCATGAGTATTTTAATCTAAGCTCCAATCATTCATGTCACGAGTCCCTATCAACTTCAACTCAAGATAGGATGATATATTATATTAGTAGTTGTAACCAATGACTTAGGTGGATTGTGCCATTTTTGGTTTCTTGTTCCTTTTCCCTTAGCAACTTCCGGTTTACAGGTCTTTTTGTCTAAGTGCCAAAATAATTGGAAACTTGACCAACTGTATGTACTTAATTTTATCACACAGCGAGTGCCCCTATTTTTTTGAACAACACAGCGAGCGCCCTATGTTTTGCTTTGCCCATTGAAAAAATAATGATAATACAAAAAGCGAGTGAAGGTCGGCCACACAACATAAGTAACTAGCCATACAACATAAGTAACTATTTAATCTAGACATTCAAGATCATCAAATACACATTAAGTATAGCAAATAAACATATTTATAAATCAGAGTTAATTCTCTACTCTATGTTAGCTGCTCATAGTCATGAGTTCAACAATCAATAAATAAATAAATATCATAGACAAAGTAAAGATATAAAGAAAAACTTCTCGAATCCGGTGGAATGTTGTTGCTTGACTCATTTTTGCTTGCGTCTTCCTCACATACTATTTTCTCTCAAAACAATGACTTTTCTAAACTAGAACATGACTTTGATGGCGTTTTCTTTAGGGTGACAATCTCTCAGGGTTTCTCTGTCAGAAAGTAAATGAGAATGATTGTGAATGATGTAAAACTTCTTGTGAGAGTCGTCCCTAACTGCTGAACGTAACCTCTTATTTATAGTTTTTCTCTGCTCTCGGCTTCATTTTAGGGCTTCTAACAATCGGCTCAATTTTCGTCTGATCGCGCGCCACCCATGCAATGCGCTCCTGCTCGTACGGCCTTCAGATTTTCTCATTGTGGTCTCCTGGTGTCTTCCTCTTCAATTGCGCTATCTTTGATATTTCGCTTTTGTGTAGTGTCGTAGTACTCCCGTAGGGCCTGAACATCCCAGAATAGTGTCTTGACTCATTGTCGCCTAAAAACATTCATTTTTGGCCTTGTTTTGTTTTGCCTCTATAAAATCCTAAGAAAACATGAAACAATAATAAAATAAATAAATATGTCATCATAAGTATTCAAAAGTATAAGAAAACAGATACTTAAATCACACTAGATATACCCTTATCAGAGGCATAAAGTATGAACATTGGTGTTTTGTCTATGAAATACTTGTATTCGAGATTAATGAATTTCGATTCCTATATACGCTTTTTCTTAATCTATAGCACAACCAATCAATCAAAAAACTTAATTATGTCATTTATTCACTTTCAGTTCTGTTGGTTATTGTCATTGTTGTCTTAATTCCACTGATTAACTATTTTTGAGTAAGTAGTAATTACTTCAATTTTGAACTTGCATTGCTATAACATTTTGGCACTCTCAAGGAATTCGATACTTCAGACGTAATCTACTTTTTATTTTATTATTACTTGATTGTGCACATGCAAACGCGTTGACATAGCATTCATTGAATACATATTTAAGAAACTACGTGCTTTTCCACGGATCAATGTCGTCATACCATCCTGAGTGAGATGGGAGACCAATGAGAGGCAATGTATTTCTCCTTCCATCCAAAATTTTTGCTACTTTTGACCAACTACTCAGTGTGTGGGTCTAGATCCTCTTCCATATCTCCTTCATCCAAAATCATCCTAAATTGTTGTAGGCGGTATTTTTCTTGTTTGGCTTGTAAATCAGGATTGCCCTTCGTTTCCTTCTGATTTGGTGTGTTGTTGTATGCTGATGAAACACTCCGCATCATGCTGATCCTAGGCTATGCTGGAACCAGCTTTGTCCTTTACACACATGTACTCCAAGAAACATGGTGAGGGGACGGATGGATCGTTGATGATTCCGGACTGAACTCGGGTTATCCCAAGCTGCCTACGTATCCCTTTAGGGGAATCAAGTCGGACGTAGTTCATTTGTCTATTCTGCACTATGCGGCTTTACGGCTTTGACCATATATCCTTACAGGATGGTCCAAACCTCAAACCGCTTCTTGATATGGAAAGTAGACTCTTTTAGCTTTCCAAGCATATGAGGTATATATTAGGAAGATAGGTATATCGGTAGTGACATCCGATATAAAATCGGGTATTCTGGCACGTCGGAGATATGTCGAGGTTCCACCATATCGGCCATATCTCGAGATCGGTATATAGAAACCTCGATCTGCTTCTTCTTATGGATAGCTGACACATGTAGCTTTCCATACATATATTATACATGTCGAATGGATAAGTACATCGGTAGTTATGTTCGATATAACATCGGGTATTGTAGTATGTCGAAGGTATGTCGGGGGTCTATGTCGAATATGGCATATCCGGGATGATATTCGACGTACCCTTCGATACAGACGTGACGGGGTGATCCCTAGGTTTTTCTGCCTCCTTATGGCCAAGGGAGAGGGGTATTTATAGGCGTTGGACCCATATCTAATATGATATTCGATGTACATTTGATATACTTTTCGATATAGTGCAGGTTCTGCGCAGTCCCACCATTTTGGGCATAACTTCCACTCCGGACCTCGGAATTGCGATCCGCTTGTTGCATTGCGACCTAGACACCCGTGGCTTTCCAACGACATATTATAGAGGGCTTAATTCGTTATATACAAATAATGGCAATCCTTCCAATTGTGGCATCCACGTGACATAACACGTATCTACCATATTATGTAGTATCAGTAGTCCCCCAGTTTGGAGTGTGGTCTTGGAACATGAGCATACTTCAAACTCTAATCGGATGCCATATTTATGCATACCAGTAGTCCCCCAGTTTGGAGATTATTATCTGAGGATAATGATTTGCAAATTAAATATGAGTTCTTGGATTACCTGTACCTCTCGTCCCGCCAGTTGAAATGACTGAGCTCGGATATGTGAATTCATTCAAAGATGTTGGTGGACCCCCAATGTAATTTACGTAGCCTAGAGGTCCGCGTTTTAATTATCACAGAGAAAAATGTTCCTTATTATGAAACTTGTCTTTATTGGGAGAGAAATGTTCCTCTCGGCGCGAATTCTCGGTGAAGCGTATCATTTGGTAGTTGCAGTTCTTCGGCTGTTTTCATACTAAGCAATCAATACTTTGCTGCAAAGCCTTACCTTTGTATTTTTAGGTGAGCGGTGCGCGATATCCCATAGGATTTGTAGATTTCTTGCCCTATTTGCTGAGGTGAGGCCACTAGTTCCCTGTTATCTATCAAGGATAGCGCGACAGACAATGAATATATATTGATATAATTTTCTCGATAAGTTAGAAGACAGAAAAGTCGTTTGTGTTAGCAAAAGCGTATATCTTTTGATTCACCGTCAATCGATAAACACCTTCATAAGAAGTGCATTTGGAGTAACATGCATATATTCGATGCAACTTGCAAAATAGATGCGACTGCGTTGTGTGGTTGCGGGAAGGCTACATGGAGTAGCATGTAACCGAGGTAGACGAACATGACCACTTGGGGTCTTGTACGTGCAATCTTGCATGTATAATCGTGATTGTTGCTTGCGATTGTGTATACGTGATTGTTTATGAAAATCGGGTTTTTACCAACCTTGCGTGAGGTTGACGAGTGAATGAGAGTCTCAGGGTGATCGATGGGAGCGCTTGTTGTCACTTATTATGATTTTTCCCTCATAAGAATTTGGGATATGGGAAAATGTTTGTGCGTTGGCCTGGCTATCGCGTTAGTGTGGCTAGGTTTTGCGTTTAATGCGTATTAGATTGTTTGCTTGCGCTAGTGAGTATTGTAGGTTGGTCACCCTTCGAAAGAGTCGCATAGTTTACGATGATGTGAAGCGTCGTTTATCATGCTGCTTGGAATAATCTTTCGATTGACGCTCCATGTTTCCTGGAGCGAGTTTAACAAATAAATGCATCCTCATGCATTTAAATAATAGTCGTTCATTTTGAGCCTTGTATTACATATTTCATAGTCATAGTGGTATTATTGAAGATCTCATTGGTGATGAGAATTTACCGTTGGTGGCAACTTCATTTATTATTTGTCAATCTTAGACCGGTAAGGTGGCGGATGAAACGGCGTTATTATAAATCTATGGTATGAACGATTTATTCTTCTAATCATGCAATCGCGCTGGGTTTGAGCGTTTTAGCAGTATACTATGCTTTTAAAATGAGGGGTAATACATAGATACTTGTTTTTGCCGTATGAGGTCGGGGTACCATGTAGGTACTAACCGTTGCGCCTTAAAAGGCGGGTTATCGCGTAGGTAATGGATGTTGTAAGATGGTTCGCCTTGTCCACTTTGTTTGGATTAATGCAAGCGTGTCGTCTCACATTTGTGCACAAATATTTGCAATTCTCGCTGTATTTTCACAGCAACTTGTGTGTTTGAAATATTTAAAGGAATATTGTTAAGAAATCGTGTATTTGGTTGGTTGTCCCTTTAGTTAGGGTACCTCGTGGGCGTTCGTTTACTTGTCATTTAAGGCAGGACATCGCGTAGGTACATTTTTGCCTTTCAATTTAGTTATGAACTTGTACGTGTAGAGGTTGCTCTGCCATTTATGGCGTGTTAGCGTATAGGTAAATCTTCTTTGGCAGGAATGACGCGACATTTCTTGCATTTTACCTTATACGTTGATGGTAGAGGTGATGTTGCCATTTCTAGTATGTTTCCTTTGTGTTGTCCGCTCTATTCTTGGGAATAGGGGATTTGTAGATAGGGGATCGTAGATTGTCGACTGCACTACCGCTCGTGGGGTAGGGGCCTTGTAGATAGGTGACCATCTACCGCTCGTGGGGTAGGGGCATGCCTCTTCACTTAGTTTGTTTTATGGGATTTTCACCCAATAGGCTCTTCACCTAGCTTAATTTATGGGATTTTCACCCAATAGGCTCTTCACCTAGCGTATTTTTATGGGATTTCCATCCAATAGGCTCTTCACCTAGCTTGATTTATGGGATTTTCACCCAATAGGCTCTTCGCCTAGCTTAATTTATGGGATTTCCACCCAATAGGCTCTTCACCTAGCTTAATTTATGGGATTTTCACCCAATAGGCTCTTCACCTAGCGTAATTTTATGGGATTTCCACCCAATAGGCTCTTCACCTAGCTTGATTTATGGGATTTTCACCCAATAGGCTCTTCACCTAGCTTAATTTATGGGATTTCCACCCAATAGGCTCTTCACCTAGCTTGATTTATGAGACTTTCACCCAATAGGCTCTTCACCTAGCGTAATTTTATGGGATTTCCATCCAATAGGCTCTTCACCTATCTTGATTTATGGGATTTTCACCCAATAGGCTCTTCACCTAGCGTAATTTTATGGGATTTCCACCAAATAGGCTCTTCACTTAGCTTGATTTATGGGATTTTCACCCAATAGGCTCTTCACCTAGCTTAATTTATGGGATTTCCACCCAATAGGCTCTTCACCTAGCTTGATTTATGGGCTCTTCACCTAGCTTGATTTATGGGATTTTCACCCAATAGGCTCTTCACCTAGCGTAATTTTATGGGATTTCCACCCAATAGGCTCTTCATCTATCTTGATTTATGGGATTTTCACCCAATAGGCTCTTCACCTAGCGTAACAGTTCACGTGGGTAGGGGCCCATCCCGTTATCACAGGGAACTCGCTACCGTTCAAATGTTTAGCGTCGACCCGTTATCACATGGGATATTTTTCTTGTGGGTAGGGGCGCATCCCGTTATCACAGGGAACCCGCTACCGTTGAAATGTTTATGATCAACCCCGTTATCACAGGAGATATTTTTCTTGTGGGTAGGGGTGCATCCCGTTATCACAGGGAACCCGCTACCGTTTAAATGTTTATGATCGACCCCGTTATCACAAGGGATATTTTTCTTGAGGGTAGGGGCGCATCCCGTTATCACAGGGAACCCTCTACCGTTGAAATGTTTATGATCGACCCCGTTATCACAGGGGATATTCTTCTCGTTGTAGGTGACCCGTTACCGCTCCTGGGTAGAAGCCTTCCCCCTTAACATGCTAGTTTTAACGATAGATTGGTGCTGAATTTTTTAAGAATAAAAATGCCTGAGGTGTTGCACGTTCCATGGCCTAGGAAGGGGCTTGACATGCATGTCCTCGAGATAATAATAACCCTTCGCGTTGGCGTGGGTAACCCTGTAGGGTCCATCCCAATTGGCTTGTAGTTTCCCAACATGTTTACTTGAAAGCTTCGAAGGTGCACTCGTTTATCGAAACTTTTGGCCATTGCCGTTTGAAGGCCACTGTCCGTTGGTAAGCTTGCTCTCTTGTGGAACCAATCATTTCTAAGTCCATTTTTCATAGTCGTGCAGCGTGTTGCAGGTCATATTCCGCTATTCTGTATGTTGGCATGCCAATCTCAACTGGTACTACTGCCTCGGACCCGTATACTAGAGTGAACGGTGCCTTTCCTGTGGATGTTCTGGGTATAGTCCTATATGCCCATAGAATACCTGGTAGTTCGTCGATCCAACTCCTTCCGGTGGCATGCAGTCGCCGCTCCAAATATTGTTTAAGAGTCTTGTTGTTGGACTCCACTTGTCCATTTGCCCGTGGGTGGGATACCACAGCAAAATGCTGGGATATTTTTAATTATTTGCACCATGCAACCATTGTCTTTACTCTGAACTGGGTACCATTGTCTGATACCAAAACTCGGGGTAATCCAAAGCGACATACGATGTTCTTCGAGACAAAGTCTATCATATTTTTCTCCGTGATGTGCATCAAAGCCTCAGCCTCCACCCATTTTGTAAAGTATTCTACTGCTACTATAAGAAATTTCTTCTGACCTCTGGCCATTGGTAGGGGACCAACTATATCGATTCCCCACTGATCAAATGGGCAAGTGATCTCTAGGGGCTGCATCAGTACAGCTGGCCTGTGTACCAGTTTGGCGTGGTACTGGCAATTCTCACAATTGCGGCAGTACAAGGTGGCGTCTTGTCGTATCGTTAGCCAAAAATATCCCTGTCTTAATATTTTCTGGGCTAACGCTCTCCCTCCTGAATGATTTCCGCAACTACCTGCGTGTATCTCCCTCGTTATGTATTGGGCGTCCATTGGTGATACGCATCTCAGTAGCGGGCCTTCAAAAGATCTCTTATAGAGTTCGCCCTGGTATGGCAAACCTGTATGCCTTGTGCTTCAGTCGTCTTTGGGCGTTAAGATCGGCCGGGAGGGTTCCGTTTGTGAGGTAATCATATATCTCATCCTTCCAACATGGCGTACTTGCGATAGGAAAGATAAACTCCACGTCGGCCCATTTTTTGCTGGCCTTTGTCACTCCGATCGCAGGCCTAGAGGTGGTCAGCAAAGTCACACGCTTTTCCACAAAAATGTCTGAGAAACTAGCGAATTTCGATAAAGCATCGGCCTTTGCATTTTCCGATCGAGGTATTTGCGTCAGATCGAATGTAGTGAACTCGGCCGCCAATTCTTTCAACTTTGCCAAGTATAAAACCATGGTTTCTTGGTTTGCTTCGAAGAATCCCGAGAAATGGTTAGCCACTAACTGCGAATTCGTGAAGACTTCTAGATGATCCGAACAGAGGGTCTTAGCCATTCTGATTCCTGCCAGAACTGCCTCATACTCTGCCTCGTTGTTCGTTATAGGAAAGTTCAGACTAATAGCAAAATCAAATTCCCTACGATCTGGGGACACCAGGTGAATTCTTGCTCCGCCGCCGTTTGCTGTGGAGGACCATCCACATGAAGTAGCCATGTCGCGGGTTTCGAACTGGGACCAGGGTCCTGGCTTATAGGAAATATATGGTGGCACGAATGGTCTAAGCTGTTACCTAGTGCCTCCGCCATAAAGTCGGCTAGCACCTGTGCTTTAATGGCTGTACGGGGACGGTACTCGATCCCAAATTCGCCCAATTCTATGGCCTATTTTACTAACCTCCCCAAGGTATTAGGATTGGTCATGATCTCGCGGAGTGGTCTGTCTGTCATGACCACTATTGGGTGAGCTTGGAAATAAGGTTTCAACTTACAAGCCTTCATGACGACGGCCAAGGCAAATAGTTCGATTTGCAGATAATTCTTGTCTGCTCCGTGAAGAACACGGCTGACGTAATGAACTGGAGATTGCTTTCCGTTTGCTTCTTTTACTAATATTGTGCTAATGGCGTTGGCGGACACTGCCAGATATAGATAAAGCGTCTCCCCTGGATTTGGTTTTGCCAATAGTGGTGGTGCCACCAGATACTTCTTGAACTGTTGGAACGCTCTTTCGCATTCTTCGGTCCACTGGAAGTCCTTGGCCTTCTTCAAGATTTTGAAGAAAGGAAGACTCCGCTCTGCTGAGGTCGAAATAAAACGTCCCAAGACTGTTATATGTCCTAAAAGGCACTGCACATCCCGTACCAAGCGTGGGGAAGCGAGATTTAACACGGCCTCTATCTTGTCTGGGTTGGCTTCAATTTCGCGCTCGTTAACCATATATCCCAGAAATTTTCCCGTTGCCACTCCGAAGGTACACTTCTTGGGGTTGAGCTTCATCCCATAGTTTCTCATGATGGCAAACGATTTCTCCAAATATGGCAAACGATTTCTCCTAATGCTCTACGTGATCCTGTGCCCTCAAAATATCGTCCACGTATACCTCCATCGACTTTCCTATTAGGCTATAAAACATCTTCGCCGCCAATCTCTAGAACGTTGCTTCGGCGTTGCTCAGACCGAAAGGCATTACACGATAACAGTACAGGCCCGTGTCCATAACAAAGGCTGTTTTCGATTGATCCTCCGTCGCCATAAAAATCTGGTGGAAACCGCTATTGGCATCCATGAAACTAAATAGGGCGCACCCGGCTGTTGAATCTACTAGAAGGTCGATCATTGGCAACGGGAAAGGGTTCCGTGGGCAATGCTTGTTCAAGTCTTTGTAATCCACGCACATTCTCCACTCTGCTGCTTTTTTCAGAACTAGGACGATATTGCTGAGCCACTCCGAATAACGTAATTCATAAATATGTCCTACTTTAAGGTTTTCCACAACCTCTTTCTCTAACATCACTTCTGATGATCTCCCGATCTAGAGAAGCGTAACTAACTTGCAGAATATGTAGGTGACTAGTATAATGTAATTGACAGACTTATCTTGATGTAAGGTATATGCCCGATGGCGCTCCAATCCTCCATAGTTCTTGGTGAACTTGGTTAAATCTTACGGTTTCATGCTTATTTCTAAGTACATTCCATTGTGTTCCCACATACGGCGCCAATGATTTGGTGTGTTGTCGTTTGCTGATGAAACACTCCGCATCATGCTGATCCTAGACTATGCTGGAACCAGCTTTGTCCTTTACACACATGTACTCCAAGCAACGTGGTGAGGGGACATATGGATCGTTGATGATTCCGGACTGAACTCAGGTTATCCCAAGCTGCCTACGTATCCCTTTAGGGGAATCAAGTCGGACGTAGTTTATTTGTCTATTCTGCATTGCGTGGCTTTACGACTTTGACCATATATCCTTACAGGATGGTCCAAACCTCAAACCGCTTCTTGATATGGAAAGTAGACTCCTTTAGCTTTCCAATCATATAAGGTATATATTGGGGAAATAGGTATATCGGTAGTGACATCCGATATAAGATCGGGTATTCTGGCACATCGGAGATATGTCGAGGTTCCAACATATCGGCCATATCTCGAGATCGGTATATCGAAACCTCGATCTGCTTCTTCCTATGGATAGCTGACACATGTAGATTTCCATACATATATTATACATGTCGAATGGATAAGTACATCGGTAGTTATGTTCGATATAACATTGGGTATTGCAGTATGTTGAAGGTATGTCGGGGGTCTATGTCGAATATGGCATATCGGGGATGATATTCGACGTACCCTTCGATACAGAAGTGATGGGGTGATCCCTAGGTTTTTCTGCCTCCTTATGGCCAAGGGGGAGGGGTATTTATAGGTGTTGGACCCATATCGAATATGATATTCGATGTACATTCGATATACTTTTCGATATAGTGCAGGTTCTGCGCAGTCCCACCATTTTGGGCATAACTTTCACTCCGGACCTTGGAATTGCGATCTGCTTATTGCATTGCGACCTAGACACCCGTGGCTTTCCAACGAAATATCATAGAGGGCTTAGTTCGTTATATACAAATAATGGCAATCCTTCCAATTGTGGCATCCACGTGACATAACACGTATCGCTACCATATTATGTAGTATCACCTTCATTAATTTTAAATTTATGCCAACAGTTCCTTGTTTACAATCTCGACTCATTCGACACACAAAACCTCACCAATGTTGGGCATCATCTTTGTGGCCTTCCTTCATCTCCTTGATGAAAGGCGATGGCAGTTGCTTTTCAAACTGCTCCATCCTTGCTTCCAAACTGAAAACAAAACAGACCAGGAGTGGTTAACGTCTCAACAAGTAAGCAAACAATTCTAGAAATAATATCGTCACCCCCCGGCAACGGCGCCAAAAACTTGATGTGTGGTGAGCGTGTGTAGTTTTATTGATGTATGCAATAATAGCTACGCCTCCATGTTTGTAAGAGCACGGTCAAGTAATAATAAAATGGAAAGTAAATTACCTCCCAAGTATCGAACCCCAAGAGAGTGGATGATTATTTTCTAGAATCAGCTTAAATGCAAGATATAAACAATGAATGTGAATTAAACTATTTAATATTAAGCTACATGTAGAAGTAAGTGCAATGCTACTCCAATAAACAAAACTGAAGAAGACGATCGTCGGTTGATTATGTTGTAAAAGAGACTATTGACTATGTGTTCTGGTATGGTTTCACCACAGATTCACTTAGTAGTTCATAAACAAACCACATATATTCCTTTAATCTAACAAGTCTTGTTGAGTTCTTCTATGTTCAAGGGATTTTTGACCTATAACCAAAGTTATTCACACTATGATTCCTTAAGTCTCTAATGGCCTAGAGCATTAGCACGGACAGGGTAGTTTTCAATCATTTTTTAATAGAGATTAAGTGTGAAAACCAATGTACTATTCCACTGGTGTTAGGCTGTTAGCGAAGCGTACCTGGTAAGATATGTATTTACATGATCTAAATATTGTGCATGGATTCATGGTAGTTAGCCACAATCACAAAATCAATTCAAACATGGATAGTCTAACATAACTACTTTGGCTTCTCAGAAACCCGCATTAGTTAGTCCAATCCTCAGCCTATAAAACAAAATCATTCTAAACACTTTGAAATCAAAACAATACTCAAATAAATCAAAGAAATACATTCATAGATCCGAGTAGTTTAGGCACTTATAATCTCAAGTTCACAAACAAATAAATGTTGTGCAACGTAAAATAATACGAATAATGAAAATCAAAAACAAAACACGAACATATAATTTCACAATATACGAAAAGCGATGAAACAATGAAAGAACACAAGACACAATTTGTTTATCCAGTTCATCTACGACTCTGGGGGCGATCCAAGCTAGGATTTCACTATGATGATGATCCATTAGAAAACAATATACAACAATTGTCTTTCACAAATCAGTAACAATCTCTCACAGTGTTCTCTCAAATCTTACAAGTGTGTTGTCTCTTATTTTTAATCTTTCACACTCTTGAGTTTGGAGGCTATTCTATCACACATCACTCAGACACACAAAATTGCATATAAGTAGTCTCTACTACGAATTAGGGCGTCACAAAAAAGATGGGCCAAACCTAGAGAAATGTGACCTCACATGTCGCGCAGCAAGTCGCGTGGCAACCTATACAGACCGCGCTACAGGCATCGTGGCCCGAGCGACTCTTTAGAAGGTTGCTGCGATGCGCCACTGTCAGCACCGCCCACACCTGTCTTTGGACAACTCATGCGACATGCCAGAAACTTCCTGCCCCGTGCAGCTCCCTTCTAGCACTTCCCATTTTTTATTCTCTTCATCTTCGTTGTCATTGTTTAGGCTTTATAATCCCAACAATTAAGAGCTAAACAACATAATGAAAGATAAAAGATTAAGAGAACTCTTTTGATCTAGTAGAATGCCAATGCTTTCTATATTCAGATCTTCTTTGATTTTCCATGTCTTCAGAATTATTGAATCTCTGAGCTCTAAGATTAAAATACTAGAAGAAGATTTGATGTGGCGTTCTACTTAAACTCTCTCTTCACCATTCTTCATTTATCTCCATTTTTCACACAAATCACACACACATATTAACTTAGAAAAAATGCCTTTTGTATATATTTTGTGTTTCATTAGGATTGATCTTCAACCATTATTTAAATTTCATGATTTGACCTTTTTGCCCTTGGTTGCATTTCATTTTAGCGTTACTCGCGCTGCTTTGGGTCTCCCAATGTTGCTCGTCTTGTGTTTTGCCTCAACTCGTGTTGCGCGATATCATAGTGTTGGTCGTGCCACAATTGGCTTGCGTAGTGCGACTCGCGCTCTAGTGGTTAGCATGACTCGTGCTCCTCCTAGCGGCTGTGTGTATTAGGATTGCACTTCTTTTTTGCGCGGTAGCACTGCTTCATAGCATTCTGGTTCCTCTTGTGCAGTCCTCTTTTGTCCTTACACTCATATCATCGTGATTTCCTCCATTCCATGCTCCAAATTTAACGTTTAGTCTCAACTCTACTCCAAACTACAAAATAACAAAACATAACATGAAACACTAGGAATGCTACAACGTTAAACAAAATATCGAGTTAAAAGGATACAAAATCACATCATTTAGACACTTATCAATATCATGTCGGTGTATGCGCTAAGAGAATGAATTGGCCATAACAAGTAAGATCCTTATTGTGACAAGCGTTACCACAGGGAAAAAAGTTATCATGATAGTCAATGCCAAAAACTGGTTGTAGCCCTTGGCTACCAACCTGTCTTTGTGGTGCTCAATGGAGCCATCATGCTTCAATTTGATCTTTTTAACCCACTCTGAGCCAACAATAGTCTTTCTTTGTTAAGAGGCACCAGATCCTAGGTTTAATTTTCTTACAGATTCTCAAGCTCTTTATTCATGGTAGAAATCTAGTTTCCATCTTTAAAAGCATGTAAGTATGTTATGTACTCTATATCGAGGGATAATATTGTCATAAAATATGTATGAAAGGGTAGGAGGAGTGTGAATTGAGGAGACGTCAATGTAGTAGGAATTCTTGTAAATGAGAAGGAATAGTTGATTTTTTGGTGTTGCGTCTGAGAGGTTGATCAGCTGGTAAACTTGCATATGGTGTAGTTGTACTGGAGGTAAATGTGACGGCCGCGCCCCATGAGTCGCGTTCCGATCCGAGTAGGTTCAGCATTGGCCAGACACTTTACCCAGCTCAGACTAAAACATGTCTCGTAGGAAGGGTGTCACTGTCCAGGATCAACCATACACATAATGATAAAAATTGACTTTAATATACATAGCGGAAGTCTGGAAAATACAAATAATTAGACACTTTATTAATTACTTACTGATGATTAATCATTTTCAATTACATGAATGTTTCAAAAGGCAAGATTGGCAAAATTACTCATGTGATCCATGCTGCCACGTCGATCTTATCCTGAGGAATGTACATGCAGGAAAAAAAAACGAGGAATAAGTCTTTGATGACTTAGTGAGATTCATAAAAATAAGTGGCAATGCATGAATTAACAGTGATTCAATTGATATATTTCTAGGAGTGATCTTACCGATAGAAACAATTTAACAAGATAATTTGATGTAACAATGGTACCGAAATATTCTGAAAATAGTTTATGAACATGTGGGTTAACAGTAAACCAATCCAACCTTATACTTCCAAATACTACCTTATACCTCCCAACGAACATGCGACATGCTCGAGTACATGCCGATCCAGCACGCGGGTTACAACCAATCCTGACTACAAGCGGCGCCTAGATAAATGGGTATCCAGCGAAATTACTTAAACCGACAGTCTCTACTGCTCGACAGTAAATCGACTCAATCCCTGGGCCAACTTCCCAAAGGCGTCCCAATGGGTGATAACCAAATAAGCTAGTAAACCAGATAATATCCGTTGTTCCTTGAGCAACATGTCATGAACATAGTTCGTTGCTCTTTGCACAGTTCAAGAACCAGCGGACGACATAATGACGAATTACCATGATTATGAATTAATATGTGATAAATAATTAATTGTTGAGTATGATTTAACAATGAGTAAGGAAATCATGTTATGAGAAGAGATAAGATGCAAAAATAGGAATACGGTGAATAATAGGTTGTTCGTGTTTTGGTAACAGGGTAATGTCTTTTTTGTCCAAGTTCCTTAGGCCGGATGCCAAACTGGCCAGAACAAAATCAGAAATCGAACCTCACTTTTATTTGTACGGAGAATCTTGCACGTCGTTGATTAATTTGACAAACCTTTAATATCCTTAAGATAATATCAGTTAACTGAATAATCATAACTCACCACTATAAAGATATGTACTATTCAACTTTCGTGTTGATAAAATTTAAGGAAGTTCTTGTTAAAAAAGGGTGGCTAATACTAATTTAAGTAAATAACACATATCATTGATGAAAATCTTACGCGATAAACTTCGATGTCGTAAGGTTAAGTTAAATATCAAATATACTTTGTATACGTAATTTATATCTCAAGATTTATCTTAAGCAACCATATATTTATAATTATAATTGTAGTTATAATTTTTCTAATGTTAGAAAATCGTTTCAAATGGTAAGTATACAATAATATCAAGTATAATATGATAAACTATTTAGTTTGATGCATAATAAATCTTCAAAATATATTACTTTACTGATTTATGGAAAATCGTTCTTTAAGTCTCTAGTACATCCAAAAATTTCAGGAATCATGACATCAAACAATTATCTTATGAAGCAATCCAGTAAATTGTATAACTTAGTTAATATTATTTTGTTTCAAGATTATCTTAAATTATATAACATTGTATTTATAACTTATAAAAATATTAATACGTAAATCTAATCAAAGTAAATGATCAAATAATGTTTAAGTTACGATACATAATCATATAAGAGGATTAGACCTCAAAAGTATATATGATAATCTTATAAAACTTATGTAAGGATATGTTAAACATGATAATTATACTATTTATATACTATTGAAAAATCTCAAAAATATTAATTCGTGAATACAAATCATATTAAAGTGATTCGAATGATTGTTATATCTTATAAGAGTCATTTTTGAGTGATCAATCATGGAATTATGATGATTATTTTCAATCATAAACAAAGAACTTAAAGTATGTAAAATAAGTTGAAAATCATCGTAGTTTCGAGTTTACCTTTGATCGGATATCCAAATAAACTTTGTTTCCAAATATTTGTGTGGCAACTGATCCATAACATCACTAGGAACATGTGTACCCAAATGGGAAAGAATATCCAAAGGTTCGATATGCTAAATAATTCTTGAAAATATAGAACCTATTTTTGGATTTTCAGACAATTATTTACGGTTTAGTAATTTTGACCTTTTAAATCACATTATTTGAAAAATATTTCTTCATATAAAAGTTAGAGAACATCATGAGGAGTATTCAGCCATTGGCCTTGCTCAATAACGATTTTTCTACAATTAGTTATGATTTTTCTAAGGTGCAGGGCCGAATGAATAATTTATGCGCAATAAAAGTTTTGGGGTATTTACGGGTAGAAATTGATGAAATAAGAACTTGGAATGAATTTTTTCTGAAAGACTTAATAACTTAGAGATTCATAACAAGAAAAAAGGAAAAATCGAAATGATTTTGAGTGTGAAAATTGTTGGAAGAAAGCCTACTATTTATAGCCAAAAAATCAAATTAAAATACTTTTGATTAAGGTCCCACTTTAATTTCTTTATCCTTGGTCAACTAATGAAGACTCTAATCTGATAATAGGGAGATGTGGCTGATTTTTGTTCCATAACTTAAAATATGATATGTCTAATTCAAACAAAATACATATAAATACATATTTATTTATTTATACATATTAAAACATTTTAACTAAGGTCCTACCTTACTTTATTTAACAACTAATCACCAAAATCTGATTTCAATTGTCATAAGGATGATATGGCTGATTTCAAAACCATTCAACTATGATGTGATACTATTCTTGTTGTTTATAATAAAAAAAAAATGAATAAATAGATATTTTTACACATACTTACTTATGTAAGTTTTTCTAGGTAAACAAAACTTCAAGATCAATATGTACATGTAAAATATATTTCTTAAAGATATTTGAAGCATATAACATAAAAAAATGATTAATTTTTGTTCAAGGACTAAAATGCAATTTTTCTCAAACGTTTGGGGTCAAAAATGCTATTTCCAAAAGTTTAAGGACTAAACTGTAAATTTATATTTTTGTTTAAATTTCAGGGGCGTTACATAGAATGCTAATAGAAGGTAAAGTATGATTAGTAGGAGATGTTATAAAAGAGGGTGAAATAACTGGTGCAGCACCAGACTCAACCATATATTAGTGAAAGGGAAACACATGTTCATGAAATATAATATCTCTTATCACTATGGCATGTTTATGATGAAAGCTGAAGACCTTGAAAGCCTTCTGTCCATGTAGAAATCCCATAAAACAACCCCAAAAGGCATATTGTGCAAGCTTATCCTTATGAGGTTTAGTGCTAGGGAAGTAACAGAGACAACCAAAGACCATGTATATCATCATTTTTGGTTTCTTGGAGTACAAGAATTCATAAGGACATTTTCAATGTCGTGTTGGAGTCATGTTAATAGAATTTGTGGCCATGAGAACAACATGACCATAATATGTTGAAGGCATATTAGCCTGAAATATATAGAAGATGTGTAAGAAGCAGTCTATTGACCAAGTTTAAAGAATAATTTCTAACCTGAGTGACTGGTGAATTAGTACCATTGTCACTTCTAATAACGAGCATATAACATTTGAACTAAGTGTAGCTGAAATTCTGAAAGTGATCAATGTGGTGTACACTTTTGTTTTATTATTTATTAAGAAGGTACATGTTGATCTACTATAGTCCTCAACCACTATAAAACACAATGAGCATTTGAAACTGTGGCAAATTTGTAAGAACGCCAAACATCTATGCGTAATAGTTCAAAGGTATTGTTGATTTGGATTCACTAAGTGGCAGTGGTAATCTATGATGTTTGGATTTGTAGCAAACATCACATGGAATTGTAGAATGAAAGTCAGTTGCGATGTGAGAAGATGTTTAAGAGTCGAAATGAGATGCATGGCCAAAACGTTTATGCCAAGTTGAAATTGCAGTAAATCAGAATGTTTAGAGGTGCTGATTTTATAGAGGGATTAAATGCAGAAGCATCAGTACTACTACATTAATTGAGTTGAACAACAAAACACTTATTGATGTTAAGTATGTAAAGGTTTTCCATCAATTTCCAACAGGAGAGACTTCTTTGGTATGTTGATTCTGCAAAACAGAATCAGTGGCAAAGAAATTGAATTTACGTATGAAGTTCTTTTGAGTTTTGGAACTAAAATCAGGAACAGGTAAAGGACTATGGAGAGCGAGCTTACAACTGGGGTGGATGATGAACATTTATTTAGCTTGATTTAGCTACTTGTTTTTCTAGACTTTTGTATACTTCTTGGTGCATATTTATTCATTTTAGTATTATTTCGTCATTTTATACGTTTTTGTTGAGTCAAGACAAAACAATGGAAAAAGCACAAAATGGATGCTTTTGGAATGAATTGCAAATATGGTATTACAACACAACCTCAAGCGTTATAACACCATATAAACCGAGGTAACCTTAGTCGCATCATGCATATAAGTCCAGCAATCGGCCAAGTCGAAGATGGAGAAGCGCAACACAGAAAAAAATGACACAAACCGTGTGTCCCATCCAGAGACTTGCACATGCCGCACAAGTAGCTGCACAATAGCGCACAATAGGCAGTAGCGCAAGCGGCAGAGACATTAGTGCATCACGCAGAACAGCAGAGAGCTGTGCTGCAGTAGACAAAGTTGCAAACGCGTGGACCTCTGCCTGACATGCATAGTCGTGCATCCCTAGGGCAACACTGTCATCCTCTTTAATTTAAGTAGCGGCCAACTACGAAGCCAGGGGAACGCATATTTCCTATAAATATGAGAGAACGACCAGCATGTAAGGCATCGCTTTTAAGGCACAATTACGAGTAGTTACCTTTCTGTTACTTTGAGAGTTGTGAGGAAGTTGTGAAAACAGAGAAAACACCATTGAAGCTCTTCTCTTAGTTTTATTTTCATATTCTAGTGTAGATAGCTAGTGAGGAAGAAGATATCACGTAGGAGTTGACGAAGATAGTAAGGCGTCAATGTTCCACCGGATCTGAGAAGCTTTCCCTATCTTTTTTACTTTGTTTATGTTATTCAACTCTTTATTGATTGTTGAACTCATGACTATAAGTAGCTAAACTACTCTGTGTTTGGAGTAGGAGAGTAACTCTGATTTTTGAATATGCTTATTTGTTTTGTTTGATGTGTCTTTAATGTTCTCATGTGTCTAAAATGATTAGTCTTTATTTTGCGTAATTAGTCTTGCTCTCGCTGGATGAACGGATGCACTACCCTGGGACCGCCAAAGTATAGATGTTAAGCCAATAATGTATACATGTGGTCTGTGACTTTAGTAAGCTAAAGCAGCTATTGTGCAACTCTTAGATCGCACTAAATTATTTTAACTATGTACATTTTTGTTAACATGATTCAGATGAGTTAATTGAATTACAAAATTAATATCCCTGATAAAACAACTGACAATTGGGTTGATTCGCTAGCACGTATGCCGTAAGGGACTTAATGATTCTATAGTTAAGATAGATTCAGTTATAGGTCACATATCCATTAGACACACATAACTCAAACTAGCATCAAGCATCTCAAGTAAGCATATGTAGTTTGTCTATAAACTATTATGGTTAAATCAATAGTAAAACGAAACCAAACATCTTTAAATTATTTATTTATAACTAAAACACTCAACCCATCAATCATCATGAATTTTGTCTTTTTTACATTCTTTCATTAGATTACTTTACTTAATTGATTTCTTTTGCATTCAACTATTTTTTTTGCATTAAAGTCATTCTCTGCATTCATACATTGCTTTCATTACATTCTAGTTTATGGTCATTAGCATTGAAAATTATTTTCGTAAAACCTGCTTTCATTGTTTTCTGCATCCAAAGCATTCTACACTTACATCACTCTCATCCTACATACAGTCATGACAACCATTAGTGTTCTTGCATTTAAGTGATTCAAGCATGCATCCACCACTCCCTTTGGATACAATACTTGGTTGGTAACTATACTTACTATTTAGTATTACTTGACTCGTGCACTTGCGAATGGAATGAATTTAGGGGTAGCAATGAAATTGTTAAACAAGTGTTACTATATAAACCTGGTTTTGCAAAATACACCCATCAATGAACATCTCTTATGCGTTGTACTATCTTAATTGAACCATTAGGTAAGAATACAAGAGTGTTTTAATAATATGATTTAATGCACAAATATCAATGATCCAATCACCAACATGTATAGAAGATTGAGGATTAGAGCCAATGTTAGTACCAATAAAAACTCCAAAGCAAGAGAAGTTGAATCCGCCCACACCTTGTTGTATCACCATTCTAGATTAGCTTTGAGACATTATCTGCTTCATGTGAGGAACTCATGTTGGAAATTTGAAAACACCTCGAGGTTAGCATTAGTAGATCAACCAGAAGAAGCCACCCCTCAAGCTAGATGAGGTATCAAAAGAATGGGCCATATGTTTCTTCTTGTCGCTTAATTTCTTATACCATTCAATTTAAAGCATGATTCACGAGTATACCCCTTCATTTGACATAAATCACAGGATCTCTTAGCCTTGTTCTTTTTATAGTCCTTTGAAGGACATGATTTTTTTCAGAGAAGGACCACCTTGCTTGACAAACATAGCAAATTTTCCATGAACATCACCAACAAAGAGAGTTGAATCTCATTATGTTTCTCCACACGAAGACCCATGGCATAGGTCTTTTCCACCATATGAAAAGTCTCCATGCCAAGGATTTGGCTGCGAATGCTATCATAGCCATCACCCCATTAGAAACTTCATCACTCTCATCAATTTGGTGAGTGTGAAAACCTAAAGCATGATATGCTAAGTTGCAACTGCACAATTCAGCTACTTCACAGTCTGGTAAGTGTGAAAATCCAAAGCATGATATGCTAAGTTGCAAGTGCACAATTCAGCTACTTCACATTGACTAGAAAATGAAGGAATCAGCAACATAATTCATCACATAGGCGCTTCAATCTCGTGTAGTTTGAGAAACATATGAAGCTCCTTGAAAAATGGAAGCAACTACGCATTGAAACTCATAAATGAAAGGGCCATAATTCATTCCATAATGAGATTGAAGATGAGTCCACGGAGAAAGAGTTGAGTCTACGTACAAAGATGCCTTTGACAAATCATTCAAAATTGAGTGTAACAATCACGAGGTGACCATAGAGTCCACTCCAACTCAATCCTCATAGGCAAGATGATCTAACTCTGGTTTTTTAATCACACTAGTAGTGGAAACCAAGCTTACGCTTAGCACCAAGAGCAATTTTCACAGATCTACCCATATGAGATACTTGCGGTTGCCAGTGGTATGGAGGTGAGTGACATGTTCAAATTATAAGAGGTTTTCAAATGCAGAGATCCACCCAGAGATCCACCTAACAGAAGGTGCGTGCACTAACTGTATAAGCAGTAGAACCAAACATGAGTGCTGCAAACAAACAAATGGGAATGGTTAGGTAATGAGCACGAGAAATGGGAAATACAAAAGTTCTGCCAAAAAATGCAAAATTCGACACAATTACAGGAAATTGTGAGGAAGAAAGTGAGGCGAGAAGCAATGTAGGTAAATTAACTCCGATGATGGAAGAAGAAATTACCGATGATCGACGAAATTGCGAAAAATGTAGAGTAAAAAAGCGCTCAATGATATCATGTACAAATTGTTTTTTTTTTATAGACAATGTAAGAAAAAAGGTCGTTAGACCATGTCTGCTAGGTACACACTAGAAATAAAAGCCGGTGGGTGTTCCCACACTATTTCTAAACTACTATCAACTAAACTAAATCTTCTAGGCATATCCGCCACCTTATTGGTTTCCCTCGGTGTCCAACTGATGCGCATATCCCAAGGTAGGCTTATAAGGTTCAGGCATTCTTTGATTAACCCCGCATTCGAGTGTCCCTCTTCTATTGGTTCCGTAAGTTCTTTGTATGCCATGAGCAAATACGTCTACAAGGTAAACTGTGAGGACCGCACCTCCAGATTTAGTTAATATCAAACTCGTCCCATGTTTAAACAACACAGAAATATACTCGATATTAATTTAGTCTACAGGAAATGTCTCACGGCCAGGATCATACCATACACAAAAAAAAATCAATTTATTACATATCACAGCGGAAGTCTTGATAAAATACAAATAACAACGTCATAGTTGAATAAAAGTAACAATACTTAGTTATTTAAAATATTTATGATTATTGAAATGCATACTCAAAATCAAACTTACCAAAATAACTTCTTGATTTGAAAAACCGCTCACACCAGCCACACGTAAGTCGCCTTTTATTTTGAGGAATGGACAGACAAAACAAAAGAGGAATAAGTCTTTAATGACTTAGTAAGATTTATAGGTTTAGGCAGTAAACTGAACAAGAATAAGTAAAATCCGAAAATGAATTGAACGAGAAAGAATGGCAAGAAATAACTATTGAGCATTAATAACATATGAACATGAAGTAATGAAAATGAACATGTGCTCATAACTAGATTCAACCTTATATCAACGAATATACTACCTTATACCTCCCAACGAGGAGTAACCTCGCAACAAAACGAAAAGACATGCTCGAGTACACGTCTATCTAGCACGCGGGATATAATAAACTCCTGACTATACGCGGCGCCTAGATCGATGAGTATTATGCAAAAATACTTAAACTCACAGCCCTTACTGCCCAGCAAGAAATTAAAACAATCCCGGGCCCAACTTCCCAAAGGCGTCCCAATGGGTGAAACATAATATCATATGAGCTAGTAAGCCGGATAATATTCGTTGCTCGTTTGCACAGTCCAAGAATCAATATATAGTTTATCATATTAGATCAGGTAATACAATTATGAATTGACAGGTGATAGATTTAGCATTTGAACATGAAGTAAAAATAGATAAAAGAAACTGAATCGCCAAAGAGAATAAGTAAATGAAACATAAAGGCAATATAAAGGATGAAAGAAGTGGCTCGTGATTTGGGAACAAAAGTCACGATTTTTCAATCCAAGTTCCTCAGGGCTGGGTGCCAAACGGGGCTGGAATAATCAAAATCAAACCTCACCTTTTCCACACAATTGCCGCTCGTTGTCCTCGTTAACTTCGTCAATCCCTAAATAGGTTTATAAAGTGTTAATAGTTATACAATTACCTAGTAAGTTTATGTTTTTCATAAGTTGTTCTAACTAGTAATTAGGCTACTCTTTAATACTAACAAAGTTAAAATGTGAGAGAATCGTTTCCTAATATACATCAAAGATTCATAAAAAAGATTAATATGAAAGTTAACTAAAGATCACTCAAAACATGCATAATCATTAGTAAAAATAAAACATACTCGGCTACTACTATCTTTGCCGTCTAAAGTTTGATCTAATGAGTGATTTGCTTAAATAACCTTCAATATAGTAGATCTATCATGAATTCATATTTCGACTCTTGATATTAAGCATCATATGAAGAGATTGGTGAAATATTACATAGTATTCTAAAATAAATAACTAAAATAATGACATGCATAGATTCTTATACTAAATTGACCTTTGTAAAGAAATTAATATCATAGTTAAATATTTTTTAAATAATCAACATATATATAGGTAAAATGCATGGAGTAGGAGTGATAAAGAAAGAGTGTTACTATTTTGTAAAAATTCTTGTGTGATAGAAGCTGTTTTTGGACTTTCTGGATAGAGGCTGACTTTTGCTTGCGTTCGGCCTACAAAAACTTTTCTTTTGGAAATGATGTCTGAATATGAAAGATGCATAACTTAAAGGGAAATCTGGATCTAAAATCTCGGAATTTGTGGACTTTATTTGGATGAGTTATGGTGTTTTTAGTGCTCGGATTTGAAAGTAGTTTTTCTGCACAATGAAAAGTTTTGGTCTTTGGAGGGTAGAAGGACAATGGGAAAAATTCTTAAACAATTTTTGTATGACACTAGACTCAAAATGGTTCAATGTAATGAAGAAAAACGATGCATTTACGTGAGTAATATGACAACTAAAATTGTTCAAAATCAGATCTAGTGTGCTGACAGATGCTGATAGGTTCATGTGCAATTATAGTAACAAGTTGACAACTTGTATAATTGTCTCCTTATCACTTATTTTTTATTTTATTTTACTTTATACACCTTATAATATCAAATTCAGATCATATATTCATCTTAAATAATTGACAACTTGTAATTGATTAACTATTATGCAATTATAGTTATTATATAAAAGATATATATACATAATTAAGGAGATAACTATATAATTAACATGTTTTAAGCTAATTTCGAAATAATCATTATTATTTAGGGTTTATGAACCTAATTTAAGAACACATAAATTGTGTAAAGGCTATCATAAGCTAATCATAAAGGTTTAGGACTAAATTTGTAAATTCTAAAACTAATTGGTGTCAAAATCCTAATTTGTGTAAGTTGAAGGACTAAAGTGCAAATTAAACTAAAATAAATTGAAAACGTTATTTTTTTTCGGTGTGTGACAACACCCCCTCCTTAAAGGAAGATTCATACCTGAATTCTCAAAAAGAAATAGATAGTGTTTCCGCATCTCGTGCTCTGATTCCCAAGTTGATTCTTCTACGTTGTGATTTCACCAAAGAACTTTAACGATGGACACCTTCCGATTTCTAACTTTTCGAGGTGACAATTTAAGAAAAACGTGATCCCCTACTTCAAATTCCAAGTCTCTGCATCTCTTATCAGCGTAACTCTTCTGCCTATCTTGGGCTTCTTTGATGCGTTGCTTGATAATATGAACTTTATCAATTGCTTCTTGAATGATCTCGTGTCTCAGTGTTGGATGCAATCCATCAGAAGAGATTCGACGTTCATCTAAATCCCAATGAACTGGTGATCTGTACTTCCTGCCATAGAGAGCCTCCTATGGTGCCATTTCAATAGAAGCCTGATAACTATTGTTGTAAGCAAACTCTACCAAAGGTAGATGTTGATCCCAAGACCCTTTGTGATATAGTACACATGCTCTCAGCATATCTTCAAGAAATCCAATTGTACGTTCACATTGTCCATCAGTCTGAGGATGAGATGTAGTACTAAACTTTAATTTAGTTCCAAGCCCTTCTTGTAACTGTTTCCTTAGTCTGGACGTAAACTTGGGGTCTCTATCAGACACAATGCTTACTGGAATCCCATGCAATCTGATTATCTCCTTCTTATATAGCTCTACCAAGGTTTCAACCTTATAGCTCATCTTTACGGGTAAGAAATGAGACGACTTTGTTAGCCTGTCGACAATAACCCATATGTATCATAACCGCATCTGACTGTTGGAAGCCCAGTAATAAAGTCCATGGATATTTGTTCCAATTGCCAATCAGGAATAGGGAGAGGTTGTAATTTGCCAGCTGAGTGCTGGTGTTCGGCCTTCACGAGTTGACAAGTCATGCATCTTTTCACATAATCAGCAATATCTCGTTTCATTCTACTCCACCAAAAATGCTTCTTTAGATCTTGATACATTATTGTACCCCATGGGTGTACCGTGTATTTAGACTTGTGAGCTTCGTCCAACAACTCATTTCGAAGCTTTTGTGGTACACACATTCAATTTTGAAACATCAATAGTCCTGTAGGGTGTAGGTGATACTTGGAGTTTCTCTCACTCAGCATTATTTTGAGTTTCTCAGTTTCCTCGTCCCCTTGTTGGGCTTTAAGCAACTCGACTTGATAGTCTGACTGGATCCGTATCCCTGCTAGGTGAGCTCGCGATTGAATTACAATATGATTCGCTTTACCATTAGTTGTTACTGCCTCTTTGCCTCTAAGTTGGTTCAATTTGGCTTTTCTGCTTAGAGCATCTGCAACGACATTCGCCTTTCCTGGATGATAGAGGATTGAACAATCATAGTCTTCTAGGAATTCCATCCATCGACGTTGTCTCATATTTAAATCCTTCTGGGAAAAGATATATTTCAAACTCTTATGATCTGTATATACTTCAAAAGTTGCTCCATACAAATAATGTCTCCATTTCGCCAATGCAAAAACAATTGCCCCCAACTCCAATTCATGTGTTGGATAATTTGCTTCACTTGGTTTCAACTTCCTAGAAGCGTAGGCAATGACTTTCCCATTCTGCATAAGAACACATCCAAAACTCTCTTTTGATGCATTGGTGTAGATTACAAACCCCTCTGATCCCTCGGGTAGGGCTAATAATGGCGCAGAAGTTAGTCTCTTCTTTAACTCTTGAAAACTTGCCTCACACTTCTTATTCCACTCAAAAGGTTGATTCTTCTGAGTTAGTCGTGTAAGTGGAGCTGCCAACTTTAAGAAATCTTGAACGAATCTTCGATTGTACCCTGCTAATCCCAGAAAGCTTCGAATTTCAGTGACATTCTCAGGTCGTTTCCAAGTTATGATTGATTCAATATTTGATGGATCAACCTCGACTCCTCTGCTGGAAATCACATGACCCAAAACTCACACTTGCTAAACTTTGCATAGAGTTTGGTCTCCCTTAAGACTTGTAGAACTATCCTCAAGTGTTGGGCGTGATCTTCTTTTGATTTGGAGAATACCAGGATGTCATCAATAAAGATAACCACAAACTTGTCCAAATATGGCCGAAATATTCGATGCATCATGTCCATGAATGCTGCCGGGGCATTCGTTAATCCAAAAGGCATCACGACAAACGCAAAGTGACCATATCTAGAATTGAAAGCTGTTTTTGGAATATCTTCATCTCGGATACGCAATTGATAGTATCCTTGCCTCAAATCCAGTTTTGAGTAAACTGTTGAACCTTGCAATAGGTCAAATAACTCGTCGATATGAGGTAAAGAATATTTATTTTTTATGGTAACACTATTGAGACCACGGTAATCAATGCACATCCTGAGCGACCCATCTTTCTTCTTCACAAACAGTACAGGTGCTCCCCAAGGAGATGTACTAGGTCGTATGAACCCTTGTTTTAATAAGTCTTGCAACTGAATCTTCAATTCTTTTAACCCTGCAGGGGCCATTCGATAGGGAGTCCTTGAGATTGGCTCAGCATTCTGCATAAGTTCAATTACAAACTCTATTTCCCTGTTAGGGGGAAGAGACTGTAATTCTTTAGAGAATACTTCCGAGAATTCTTTCACCACAAGTACATCTTCAATTTTATCCTTGTCCTTGGGTTTATTGATTAAGTAGACAATGAATCCACAAGCCCCATCTCTAAGGATTTTCTTAGCTTCAATCAATGAGATGGTGGCAATCAAATTGCTCTTTAAGGTTTGTTTCCCTATTGCATTTGTACCAAGCTTTATTTTCTTCGTAAAACAATTCAACTCAGCTTGATATTTATACAACCAATCCATACCTAGGATCACATCATACTCATGTAGAGAAAGTTGTATAAGGTCATTAGGGTACAAAACCTTATCTATATGTATTGGGCAATCCCTATACACGATATCAGTAACTAGGCTTAAGCCTAGTGGTGTGCTCACTTCGACATCATAGGGTAAGTGTTCAGATTCAAGTGCTAACATTTTGACAAAAGACAAGGCAATAAAAGAATGCGTAGCACCATGATCATATAAAACTTTGCCAACTTGATCAAGTATGGAAATGTTACCTTCAACCACTGCATTTGGATCAACATCCGCTTCAGCTGCTCCAAGAGCATAGACACGAGCTTGGATCTTAAGCTTCCCTGACTATCCATCTTGTTTTTGTGTTGATGTTCTTTTAGGGCAATCCTTGATATGGTGCTGATCACTTCCACATGCAATACATCTCCCATTCTTTTTCCAGCACATTGTTTCATGGTGGTTTGGATGGCCACAGAATCCACAAGGTCCTTTTGGCATATTCTGAACTTGTGATGCGGTGGACGGCTGGCCAGTCTTAACCATATTGGCTTGGTTTTTTCGGGGATATTTCTTCTCATTACTTTGTTTTTCTCCTCCATGAGCCATTGAGGAAGCTGGCATGTTCCTCTTCACCCTTTCTTCAAGCTTCACAAGTTCTTTAATCTCAGATTCGACATGTAGTGCTTTCTCCACGACAAATTCATAAGTTGTTAGGTCGACAGAGATTACGGCCCAACGGATCTCCAATTTAAGTCATTCAATGAACTTTCTCACTCGCTGCTCCTCATCAGCCAAATAATGAGGTGCATACTGGATTAATCGGGTGAATCGAGCCTCGTACTGAGAGACTGTCATGTGTCCTTGAATTAAATCTAGGAACTCTTTCTCCCGACGAATTCGCACCACTTGAGGAATATATTTGCCATAAAATTCCTTGACAAAGTTACCCCAAGTGCGAGGTGTGCCATTGCTCTTCCAACATTGATCTACTATACGCCACCAGTGCACTGCATCTTGCTCCAGACAAAAAGCAGTAAAATTGACTTGTTTTTCTTCACTATAGTTGGTGACAGTGAAAATCTTTTCCATCTTGTTAATCCACGACTTGGCTTTTTGATCATCAGGTTCTCCTAGAAATTTAGGAGGCTGGAAGCGGAGAAACCTTTCAAAGAGTTGATCTTCAGGTTGCAATGTAGACCCACTAGTTGCTGCTTGTTGTCGAGCAAACTGCATAAACTAATTCTGAAAGAAGGCATACATGGAGGGAGCTTCTTGTTCATGGTCATTCATACCCATCTCAGGTACCTGTCCATCGGTAGTGTGTTTAGGGTTTGAGAATTGATCATTACTAACTGGAGATGGCTGCAAAGGTTCGATACGAGACTGATTTCGAGTACGACAGGTAGACATTCTACACAACATAATAAAATATAGTTTGAGTTGTTAGTTCAGCGTTCTTAAAGGTAAGTACGTAAACCTCATTTAATAAGAGAGAAAAAAATAAGGGTCAACTATTCATGGTAAATATATGGCATAATTAATACAAGACAACAAAAAGCATATAACATAAAGTTCATGTATTGCTAATCACGAAATACTATGGCCAAATAGTATAGCATTAGGATTAGCATTCTTTTAGACCATTCAAAAAAAATCTCGTCAAATAAAGAAAAAAAATTTATCTTAAGCAAAATAGTAGGTTTAAACTTTTAAAATTATGACTTTTAAACCTTCTTTTAAAATATTGGCTCTGATACCATACTGTGAGGACCGCACCTCCAGATTTAGTTAATATCAAACTCGTCCCATGTTTAAACAATATAAAAATAAACTCGATATAAATTTAGTCTAAAGAAAAGGTCTCACGGCGAGGATCATACCCTACACAAAAATAAATCAATTTATTACATATCACAGCGGAAGTCTTGATAAAATACAAATAACAACGTCATAGTTGAATAAAAGTAACAATACTTAGTTATTTAAAATATTTATGATTATTGAAATGCATACTCAAAATCACACTTAGCAAAATAACTTCTTGATTTGAAACACCGCTCACACCAGCCACACGTAAGTCGCCTTTTATTCTGAGGAATGGACAGACAAAACAAAAGAGGAATAAGTCTTTAATGACTTAGTGAGATTTATAGGTTTAGGCAGTAAACTGAACAAGAATAAGTAAAATCCAAAAATAAATTGAACGGGAAAGAATGGCAAGAAATAACTATTGAGCGTTAATAACATATGAACATGAAGTAATGAAAATGAACATGTGCACATAACAACTAGATTCAACCTTATATCAACGAATATACTACCTTATACCTCCCAACGAGGAGTAACCTCGCAACAAAACGAAAAGACATGCTCGAGTACACGTATATCTAGCACACGGGATATAATCAACTCCTGACTATATGCGGCACCTAGATCGATGAGTATTATTCAAAAATACTTAAACTGACAGCCCTTGCTGTCGAGCAGTAAATTAACACAATCCCGGGCCCAACTTCCCAAAGGCGTCCCAATGGGTGAAACATAATATCATATGAGCTAGTAAGCCGAATAATATCCGTTGCTCGCTTGCACAGTATAAGAATCAATATATAGTTTATCATATTAGATCAGGTAATACAATTATGAATTGACAGGTCATAGATTTAGCATTTGAACTTGAAGTAACAATAGATAAAAGAAACTGAATCGCCAAAGAGAATAAGTAAATGAAACATAAAGGCAATATAAAGGATGAAAGAAGTGGCTCGTGATTCGGGAACAAAAGTCACGATTTTTCCGTCCAAGTTCCTCAGGGTTGGGTGCCAAACGGGGCTGGAATAATCAAAATCAAACTTCACCTTTTCCACACAATTGCCGCTCATTGTCCTCGTTAACTTCGTCAATCCCTAAATAGGTTTATAAAGTGTTAATAGTTATACAATTAACTAGTAAGTTTATGTTTTTCATAAGTTGTTCTAACTAGTAATTAGGCTACTCTTTAATACTAACTAAGTTAAAATGTGAGAGAATTGTTTCCTAATATACATCAAAGATTCATAAAAAAGATTAATATGAAAGTTAACTAAAGATCATTTAAAACATGCATCATCATTAGTAAAAATAAAACATACTCGGCTACTACTATCTTTGCCGTCTAAACTTTGATCTAATGAGTGATTTTCTTAAATAACCTTCAATATAGTAGATCTATCATGAATTCACATTTCAACTCTTGATATTAAGCATCATATGAAGAGATTGGTGAAATATTACATAGTATTCTAAAATAAATAACTAAAATAGTGACATGCATAGATTCTTATACTAAATTGACCTTTGTAAAGAAATTAATATCATAGTTAAATATTTTTTAAATAATCAACATATATATAGGAATAAATTCATGGAGTAGGAGTGATAAAGAAAGAGTTTTACTATTTTGTAAAAATCCTTGTGTAATAAAAGCTGTTTTTGGACTTTCTGGACAAAGGCTGACTGTTGCTTGCGTTCGGCCTTCAAAAACTTTTCTTTTGGGAATTGTGTCTGAGTATGAAAGATGCCTAACTTAAAGGGGAGTCTGGATCTAAAATTTCAGAATATTTGAACTTTATTTGGATGAGTTATGGTGTTTTTAGTGCTCGGATTTGAAAGCAGTTTTTCTGCACAATGAACAGTTTTGATCTTTGGAGGGTAGAAGGATAATGGGAAAAATTCTGAAACAATTTTTTTATGACACTAGACTCAAAATGGTTGAATATAATGAAGAAAAACGATGCATTCACGTGAGTAATATGACAACTAAAATTGTTAAAAGTCAGATCTAGAGTGCTGACAGATGCTGATAGGTTCATGTGCAATTATAGTAACAAGTTGACAACTTGTATAATTGTCTCCTTATCACTTATTTTTTATTTTATTTTACTTTATACACCTTGTAATATCAACTTCAGATCATATATTCATCTTAAATAATTCATAACTTGTAATTGATTAACTATTATGCAATTATAGTTATTATATAAAAGATATATATACATAATTAAGGAGATAACTATATAATTAACATGTTTTAAGCTAATTTCAAAATAATCATTATTATTTAGGGTTTATAAACCTAATTTAAGAACACATAAATTGTGTAAAGGCTATCATAAGATAATCATAAACGTTTATGACTAAATTTGCAAATTCTAAAACTAATTGGTGTTAAAATCCTAATTTGTGTAAGTTGAAGGACTAAAGTGCAAATTAAACTAAAATAAATTGAAAACGTTATTTTTTTTTCGGTGCGTGACATAAATCGTTGGTATCTTATGTCCCAAGCCATTGTAAGCCCCTTCTTAATAGCCTCTAACTCCTCCTCGTCCTATGTTGGTGATGTTAACACAATTTAAAGCTCCATCCCTATTCGCCGTATGGAGTACGCCACCCCTGTATCCTCTATTCTCACCGGCGATCACTCCCCCGTCTGTATTAAGTTTCACCCAGCCTTCTCTGGGTTACTCCCAACGATTCCTCAACCCCCTTCGCCCCACCTTCTTTCGGCCCCTCTTCAAATCCTCGCAGAGTAGTTTAATTTGGAACACACAAGAGCTCATATTATCCATAGGATTTTTAAACACCTTTTTGTTCCTATTCTTCCAAATCACCCAAAGTCCCGCCGCGAACACAAACTTCAAATCCTCATTTTTTGCAATTGTGCTAGAGATCTGTTTGCTTAAAAGCGCTTCCTTTAACCATGTGTCGTCCAGAATTCTCTCAAACTTGCCAAAGTCGATTGTTGCAATTAATTTCTTCCAATCCCTTTAGCCATCGCCTAATGTCGCAGCATGTGAGTCACGCTCTCCTCGGATTGGTGACAAATCGGGCATAAGTCCAAAGTTGGGATGCCTTTTATCCTTCGCATGACGTTCGTGGCAAGCCTTTCTTGTGATGCAAGCCAAAGAAAGTGTAATATCTTGTTACTTGAATCGACACGCCATATTCACCCGTGATCCGTTTGCCCATGATTGTCCTCCGCGTACACCTCAACATAAGTCTTATAAGCGGATTGATACGTGAACTCCCTATTCGAATTCTCGCTCCAAAGGATTTTGTCTTCCTCCTCTTTGAATATAATTAACTCGGAAGTTCAAGATTTCTGCCCTTAGTTTGTCCAGAATTAACAAATTGAGCTGAGCAAGTCACCAATTCCCTTCATCATCAATAAGGTCCCGCAATGTAGCGTTCGCATCCACCGGATAAATGAGACAGCCTTCATTTATTTTAGGGAAAAATGAAACCTCGGAAATATGATTAAAGAAAGAGTATTTTCTTAAAACAAAGATATCAAGTATTCTAACAAAGGAAAAACAGAATTCACACATCAAAACAGAATTTCCAAAATCAACAAAACGCATTCTTTTTGTCGAAATAATTATAATGCATTTGCAAAAGATAATTTCCTCAAATAAGTTTTCATTTCAATCATTGACAAATAAATATAAGTTACAGTAAAAATATTTGGTCGTAACTCAGCGAACACCAGCATACTTTATGCATATAGTAAGGGATATATCCCAAGAATGTTTTGTATAAGGTTTGAAGTTAACATAACAAAGTGTAAGATAAAGATGGGAACACCTTATGAGAGAATGAAACGTGCGAGTGCTTAATGTGTGTATAGGTATATGTGAGTCTACGTTAGTGGAGTCACGGTTCCCTTGTTAATTAGATAGACGACATGAAAATATATTGGGTAAAGGATATGGATTGATCTTATCAAAAGTAGAACACAAATTAAAGGTTGAAGAAACGATTGAATAATATTAGGTGCATGTTCTTTCTGGGAACCTCTTAGCTAACTTTAATGTTAGCTACAACACCCCCCATTTTGTGTGTATTGGGTGTGGGTCCCACAACACTTGGGGGGTGTGGGACCCACACCCAATACACACAAAATGGGGTGTGTTGGTAGCTAACATTAAAGTTAGCTAAGAAATTTCCGTTCTTTCTTGCTTTTATTAAAATTTATACATCACTAAGGACCCACAAATTATAGAATTAGGTACCGTCTTAGATAAATAATCACTTTTAGCCACATATCTAAAGCCAAATGCTTTTCTCATCAAACTATACAATAGTTGACCAAAGTTGACATACATATAGTCAATCTTTTCATCTTTCAAGGCAGTTGAAAGATCATGTCGAACGATTCCATGTGCTCCATTTTCAATGTTTAATATATCTTATTTTGAAGTTGAAAAAGCACCACTTCTCAATGTTGGTGGCCATTAATTAAATCTTGTTTGTACGTCAAATGCATTAATAAATTTATCTGGAAATAAATGAAACAAAAAAACTAATACATAACTGTTTTATCTAAAGAATACAAGTCGTTCATTTCCTAGACTAAGAACCGAAATCTAATATTACAACTATGATTTTTGCGTCAACAAATATATGAAGCGATATGATCTAAACATTATAAATTATATAGAGACTTTGCATCTTCTTAAAAAGGACACTCTACTGATAATAAGCTAGAAGTTTGCTCAAGAATCTTCAGTTCTGAAACTTACGCGAATTCTTTGAGCGATAAATTTAGATAGGAAGTTTTATAAAAGATGTTTTTTTTTCAGCTTATTCAAAGAATTAGTTGTGACATAGTTATAGACTAAAGCAAATATACACGCATGTGTGTCACGTTAGAAGAAAGAATATGGTGTGGGTTTACTCATGATTTATTTATATAAATATAAAGCGAACAAGGACATCAGAAAAGATGTTTATGAATACATAACTGTAGAAATCTCTAAAACCATAGGTTCAAATCGGGTCCCAAGTTTTGTGTTGAATTAATTGTAATTATATAGCCATGTCGATTTGTAACTAATTTCACAATTACACGACGTGATTTTTTAACTTTAGAGTTGTCTATTTAGATATTTAGATATTATACCTTTGATTTTCAAGTTAATATTAATTTTGTAATACATTAAAAATATTTTGCTCTTCCATACAAAACAAATAATGCACTAATATTTAATCGAAAGATTTGAGAATTCTTCTTTTTTGTTTTGCAGGGTCTAATTGGTCAAATACGTATATATGACGTTAAACGTCAATAATTAATCCTATAATTCATTTCCACACCAAACAATAAAATAATTAATGCACCAATTATTTATCACAAAAAGGTGCTGTAGTCTGTAGGAATAGATACTCTCTTGGATAACTTTTCGTACAATATGCTAAAAACTGATACTCTGTATGTAGTTGTTCTTGTTCCCAACTGCCCAATGATATTTTTGAATCAACATAAGATTCCAAAATCAACATAAGATTCCAAAAGTAATAACCGGACAAAAATTAATATATGAAACTCAATGTCATTCTCAACATGTACATATTATCAAAAATGTACATCAAAACCGTTAAATATTATGCAAATTGTCATTTTTAATTCTCCCAGGAAAAACACATAATACTCACCAATATTTTCCAAACCTTGCAGGAAGCCTATGTGTTGAACTTCTTTGCATAAAACTGTCTTATTATCGAAAACCTTACATCAAGCCCCTGAAATACTATGCCAATTGTCGTTTTTACTTCTAAAAAGGCCTAATACTCCACCATGTTTTCCAAACCCTGCACGAAACTGGGCTCAATTCTTCAAAATTAAGATGGAACAAATCTTCTTTCATTATCAGAATTTTGTGCGCATCAAACCCTCTTAAAATACGAAAAATCAGTTTTAAAGCGGCAAGTATGATGCATTGTCCATTAAAATAAATGTATAGGGCCGTCTGATAATAAGATTTTGATAACAAATGGGGTATTAATGCCGAACCTATGACAAAAGGGTATTTAGTGTAGATTTATGATAACACAAGGGCTCTTCTGCATTTTCTCCACAATGATTACATATATAAAATTCCTTGCCCTCACTATTGCTTTTGTAAGTGGGGGGAAAAAATAAAACCTGCCAATATAAATACACCCCATTGCTAGGGTTAGGTCAAGGGGCTCTCACCTCATATATCCAGAGTAGGCCTTTAACTTTTCTAACTTCAAGCCTCTCTCTCTCTCTCTCTCAGAGTACATATAATAATTCATCCATTTATAAGGAATGTTTTCTTGAATCATTTCACTAAATCAGAAAACATATACATCTAAAGTCCTAACCTTTTATTGGAATGTAAAAAAGGTTGTACACTACAAATAAATAGTGGAGGTATTGTACTGTGAAATGAAGAAAAGGCAAATAGTGATCAGGAAAGAAAGAAGTTCGAGCAGTCAGATTGTTCGGACAGTGAGATACGGAGAGTGTCAGAAGAACCATGCAGCCAACATAGGCGGATACGCTTTGGACGGGTGTCGGGAGTTTATGGCGGCTGGAGGCGAAGAAGGGACCATGGCTGCGCTTACCTGTGCCGCCTGCGGCTGCCACCGCAATTTTCACCGGAGGGATGTGGAGAGTGAGGTGGTTAGTGATAACTCCTTACCTAATTCCTGAGTTCATCTCACTCTCACAACTGATTGATATCTCATCAGAACTTAATTATGTGAAAAAATGAGAACCTTGATCAAGTGATTTGTTACCTTAGATATAACAAATTTGTCTCGGATGTTTATGCCTTGTACATTTATTTATATAATTATTTACTCAACAATGTTTGTTAAATCTTCTCATGACACAAAGTGCGTTCCACAAATCACAAAAGGAATGCTATATATATGTGTGACAGCAATTTTAATTTCAGATAATGATTTTTCGCCTACTTTGATTTCTTAAGTATCTGCCGTATATCTTAGAAAAATGAATATAATAATAGTTGTTCAAAGTCAACAAGTCCACAAATGTGGACCTATCTGTTATATATCCTACTTTATTTCCCAAGAAAGTTATACCAGAAAAATAAGTAATTAGTTATATATATATATATATATATATATATATATATATATATTGAGTCCAAGATGTTTCATATCTCGGTGATGAAGTTATTGAGATTTGAGACCATGATTACAACATGTAAAAGGAAAATATAAAGATAAATATTTCATCCACTAAAAGCACACAGATTTCTACTCAATAGTTCCAAACTGAATTTTCGTATGCGGTTGTGCATCAGCACCAATTCCAGCCTAATCCTAGCGATATATTACTCGTCGAAAGAGATGTGATTTTCCATTTCTTACCATACCTATGTGGTTATAGAGGTAGAACTCTTCTTGATCAATTTGATTCTATGTTTGTGGGACTTCTAAGCTCGTTGCACTAGATTTTCTTGTGTGGTATGCTCAACGGGTGACATTTGCAGGCGATTGTTCTGTTTCGAAATTTATTTAACACATCCTAAAGGTAGTAGTACTGTAGTAGTAGTACTAGTTATGGGTCTATATTTTTTTTAAAGTAGTTTGCTTATGTTAATAGGGTAAAGCACGTTAAACTCTCCATTCAGTTAAAAATCTTGAGCTTTCTGTCATTTGGTTCCTCAAAGTGGTCCTGAATTCTCAAAAACAGCTCAGATTACTAGCTACTCTATTGTGCTAAACACCTCGTGAAGGAAAACAACACGTGTCAGCAAATATTCATCACTCCTCAATAAGGTGTTCCTTTTTTTCTTTTTTGGTTCATTTAGACGAATAGAATTCCTTGAATCTGTCACTAGTCTGCCATATGAAGTTGATGTAAATGAAATGTACCACACTTAGTACTCGTTTGCTTTGTCCAACTGAGTGTAATAAGAGTAATAGTGATGCACAAAAGTGTCGTGAAAGAAATATACAGCGACACGTTTTCTACAGTGATACTTGTTTAAAGCGTCACATAAAGTATCATTAAAAGTTATTGTAATGCTTTTATACTGATGTTAAAAGGCGATTTAGTGAATCTTTGTACAGTGTGATGTGCAACTGTTTAGATGACACTTTAAGGTGTGATGTAAAACAGTTTTAAAACATTTTTGAGTGCTATAGAGCTCATTCTAGAGACGCTTTTTTGTGTGATATAAATTATTTAACTGAAAATATTAAAATGACCTTTTTACCCTAATTCGAATCTGAAAATTATCATTGATTCTAAGTTTGAGGCAAGAAAACATGCACCGCAATTAATTTAAAAGTCCAACATTCTTTACCACAAATTCCATTCAACCAAATTACAATTATAAAATGTAAAATTTGATAAAACAAAAAACGTACAGATGCCTATTAAACCAAAAATATATAAAATGAGGTAACAACACAGATTTTTCAAAAATAGTCCTTATTCCTCTCCTTTAGCATACATTTCCTCATAACTTGAATTCATTCAACTAGCTACAAATTCAAATCAACATGGAACAAATTTGTTAGTCAGGACACCAATAATTAGAGACCTTACATAAAAATCATTAACAAACTTATGCAAATAAGTACGCATGAAAGGACTTATTTCAACTTAAAACAACATTTAAGGCTTTTTTACGACTGTTTTTAATAGTCGTCAAAAGGAAAAGCAGTCGTAAAAAGTATTTATGACTGTTTTTCAAACAGTCAAAAATATGTTGGCAAAGAGGCAGTGGTTTATATTTTTTATATCCGTCGTAAAACTGCTTTTACGACTATTTAAAAACAGTCGTTAAAGACATTGTTTGATGGTATTTTTCCTTTTGCCAATGGTCAAAAATGTAAATACCAACATTTCTATTTCGGATTTGACGCTACTATACTAATCTTGGTCATCTAAAATTTCTTAATATATTATTACAATAACTGAATTACCCAAATCCAATAATAATTAATAAAACAAGTGATAACTACACGACAGAGAAATATATGAAAATAGTTTATTGCTCATACAGTGAAAACCTCTCACAAAGATAATAAGAATATCATTCCGATTATGTTACATTGGATAAACAAAGCAAAACAATTCAAATTCAAAATGCATCAACATCTAACAACAATTGAACTTCTCCAAAGTTGCCAAGCCCATGCATCATCTTTACACTACTGCCATTACTTTCCTGAAGAAACCACCAAAAAAAAAAGAAAAACACCACACAAAATTTCAACTTATTATACCGCACTTTACTTCTATAAAAATCCAATCGACATGAATTAAACAACATATTAATCAACAAGATTTAAAACAATATAATGGGCGAAAAGAAAACATTCCAAACGACATATTTGTCAGTGATTAATCAGATTTCAGTGATTAATCAGATTTTCAACAAGAAATCCAGCAACAAAAAGTTTAATTCGACAACATAACTACCAGCAAAAGTTCAGCATATATACCTTATTACAGTTCAATCTATATATCAACTCAAATCGTTATTCATCTTCCAACTTTGTACCTCTGCAAAGAAGAATATAAGCAGATTTTCAGTTTTGACTAACCATAACCATTACCAACCTCAAAGACGCTGACAGAAATTTAGAAAATTAAAAATCCAGATAAATAATCCGCCATTCACCATGCTCATCAGGATTAATTCAATAATCATTCTCATGATCAGACCAATTCCCTACTCAGAAAACAATCACAAAAACAAAAACCCCACAAAAACTTTAAATCCTCAACACAGACAAATTGATCAAACTTTTGTTTTTTAATAATCAAACTAAAAACAAGTAAAATTCGAGAAACAGGTAGAGATTGTTTCTTTAACGATACCTATATTCTCTAAACATCTCCTCGACCTCTTTCTGTGAAGCTTTGATCCGAATTAAAACCACAGCATCAGAAAAACAGGACAAGACATATCCACAACACCTCGGACAATTATATTAGTAAAATCAAACTTTAATGCGTGCAATACATGCTTATGGTCTGCTAAGTGTTTATAGTATATTTTTATGAGTTTAAGCAGTTACCTCGGAAACTAATACCTTTGAACTCTACACAAAAGCTCCATGCAGAGAATCCTGACAACATGAATTATGTTAGTTTCGTAATACAGGGAAAGCCATAAAATTGATGTACAATTGGCAGAATTGAACCGAAATGAACCAATCAGTACATGCCTTATGTGAAAAAGTATATTAATAATCTTGACATAAGGAAAACATAGAAATGAAGCAAAAACGCAGCATTGCTGACCTTAATACAGATAAAAATCCCAAAGTCTTAAAAGTGAACACGTACAGCTTCGTGTGAGCATGCGGCAGAGATTGATCAAATATCACAACCCAGACTTTTAGACAGCCATCCTCCCTCAGAGCAGCAACCTAATATTACAAAATGAAAGTGAAGAAGACATCAGTTAGGAGACACTCAGAGCTATACATAAATCATAAGAGTGGTGAAGAAAAGATAATACCAATAATACAAAGTTCAAGCAAAAAGAGGCAAAGATCGGGTCTCTTAACTCAGAGTAAAATTTTCGTACCTTTAATTACATTCAACAAATCTTTGTTGTTTTGATCCCGTAAAAGTAAATAAATCCCAATTTGATCAAGCAAAGATAGTCTCAAATAACATTAAAGTTATGACACGTTCTTATAATCTACATTACCAATAAAATTATTGAATAAAAGAACCTTAATATATATGAAATGGTAGATTCCACTAGTGTCAAACGCAAACCCGTTGTTTTTCCTCTTTCATCACTTGTGAACTCAATATTCATTAGCTAAAAGGGCAAGGGGTGGCTAGCAAGCAAAAGAAAGAAAAACATGAATGAATGAATGACACTGGTAAAGTAATCAAATAAAACCGCTTACAGAGGCTTACTTTGTTTAAAGAGTATTAATCGATGCAACTCCAGATCGTCCAATTGCTTCTGTTAAATTGTATACCGCCAAATAAGATACTTGAGTATATATATATAAAAGACAAAGATGTTTAGTTTGAGCAAACAAAAAATTAAAGCCCAATGTGGTATTCGAAAAGATACATAGATTCCTGCCAATAAGATGTTTACTACAAAGAAGACATGGATCCGGAGGCGTTAAATTGAAAACACGTATTAGTGTAGATTTTTAGTAGTAGGCGATGGATGGTCTTAACTTTCCAAAAACATTTGACAGAATAAACACTTTCTTAAAATGTCATAAACCGCTAATCTATCATGTTGACAAAACAATAGCTGTGATTGTGAGTGAGGTTAGGTAACTAACAAATACAAATAAATAGATCGATCCAGGTATTCTTCCACAAGAAGATGCATAAACAACTGTCAAAGATCTACTTACAAAACAGAGCTCTGAGAGTTGTATTGTAATCAGTAATCGAGAACTCAAAAATTTGAGGTCTATTAAATAAATATCGCAAAACTTTGGAAATAAATGATCACATTTGATTTTATACTGTAACTCAGAGCAAAATTGAAATAACACAAAAATATTTCAACACCGCAATAATTGGTGAAATAGTGAGAAAAATAAACATTGATTGGCAGAATAACCGCAAATGTATGGTATCTGCAAACACCTTAATGAGAAGCGGATAAACTGAGTGTCGACGAAGCATTAACAACGCAAAATCTGGTCGAATAAAATGAAAATCGTCTATATAGAACAAAAAAGCTAACCAAATTTCTTTCTATGAGTAGGTAGCCATGGAACCAGAATTGGTGCGAAAATGGAAGGGCGGCCACGGAACGAACAAGTGGGCCACATTTTCTCTTCTCTCAGGGGAGAAATAAATGAACAAAGGAAAAATAAAAAACTAGAGAAGAAGCTTGAATTAAAAAACCTCGTCTATTACCCGTGCAATGTTGTACCCAACCTTGTCTAACATTTTCTTTTAAAAAGCGATTGAGTCCAAACTTTCAAAAACAAATATTTCGTCCACAAAACGTCACAACTTGACATCATGACTTCATTAGTGAAGGGTAAATTAGTCTCATCACCTCGTCAACAACTTAATAAGGGAATATTGAACTTGTCATTTCCAATTAAACCCAAATCAAATTAGGGTTCCCGCGAAATCCCTAAACCATAATTTTGCAATCCATGATACACAAACAAAATTCTGCCAAAATTGAACACGATTACGTTAAAATTACCTATTAGGTGACATATTAGCTCTAGAGCTAAACATGGATGATGTGGTACAATTGACGTGTTGTAGGTGCCACATTAGTTTTAGGACTAACGTGACTTGAGTGCTCTCTTCCAAAAGACTCTCTCTCTTAATGATGATTAATAGGATATTTATAAATGTGTCAATTTTGACCCACCCAAACCTACTATAGTTAAATGGGTTATGGGTTGACCCATTTAATAAATGAGTCAACAATTTATGATCCACTTTTAAATGGGTTACTCATGGGTTAGGTTGCACGGATACGGATACGAGTATCGGTATCCGCTGGATATGGATACGAGGATACGATTTTTTTAAAATTTACAAGATACGATACCTATGCGATACGTCAAATATTTAATATTAATAATTATATATAAGGATATAATATAATAAAAATATGAAATAATATTATATCTAATCCCTTGCACAGTCATTGGTCACATAATATTGTGAAGCATATCAAAGCTTCGTGTGTTGTTTTTATTTTGGTTTGAAATGGTGGGTTTTCACGATTTTATATTTAAGTTTCTGAAAAGATATCAATTTGGTTCTTGTTGGGCCTTTTATAGTTTAAGAAAACTACCACACTACTCTTATAAATTGTTGATACGTGTCGGATACTTCGCAGATACACTTCACAACGTATCCGATACGTGTATCCGTCTTTTTTAATTATTTTTAATGCAGGATACGCTACGTGGCGTATCCGATACGTATCCAAAGAGTATCCGGAGAGTATCGGTATCCGATACGTATCCGACACTGACCGGCTATTTTTTTGGAGTATCCGTGCATCATAGCTCATGTGTGACCCATTATAACCCATTTATTTCTTAAAAACTCAATTTATACCAAAAAAACAGACACTATGACCAAAAATCCTGAAAACCCAAAAATCGCAGAAATTACACACACTACATCAAAAACATGCACTACGACTAAAAATCGTGAAAACACACACACTATGACCGAAAACCATGAAAATGGCCAAAAATCTCAAAAATTACACACACTACGACCACAAACCCCAAAAATACACACTATCACTTAAAACCCTGAAAACGCCCCAAAATCATAGAAATTACACAATATACCCAAAACACACACTACGACCAAAAACCTCGAAAAGCACACCTTACGCCCAAAAATCGCAGAAATCACACACAATACACCAAAAACACACAATACGACCAAAAACCTGAAAAACACACTTTATGATCGAAATCCAAAAAAATACACATTACACCAAATGCATCTTACGACCAAAAAACTCGAAAAACTCACGTAGTATAAAAAAAACACAAAACAAATACAAAAAACAATTGCACTACGACAAAAAATACATTTATGGCGTGAAGTCTGTTTTTCAGGTTCTGTCGTAGTTTTTATTTTTGGTGTGCATTGTGTACATTTTTGGGTTGTTGGGCTATTATTGAGGGGCTTGGGCCCCTTTTGTTCGATTTTGCGCGAGTTCACTAATTTGATTATAACTTCTTCAATACTCATTAAAATTATGATCTGATTTTTGTGTTAGAAACTACATCCGTGTCTTTTCAATGGCATATGGCCCATGGCCGAATTTGTTCAACCCATTGTGTTGTGGCTTGCCGTTTTCTAAAACCCGCACAAGCACATGGCATTACACGCGAGTAATACAAATTATGATACAACACATATAGAGTGAGCAAAAGTTATCAGTATTGTGCTCCTCTTTATATACTCATCCTCTTATAGTCTTTTGCTCCCTTTAAGCTATCTAGTTGTTGCATTACTCTCTCTTTCTCAGATATCATGATAAAGCACGGCGTGCATAACAATGGAAGGACAGATGTTAGTCTTATAAACAAAACTCACATTTGAATCCAATGTAGCTAGCTTTTGATGACGTTTCTGATTGATCCACAAGATAGATTACCTTGCAACAATGTCAGTAAATAGAGCCAGACTCTCTACAGGTTAGCTGTAAGCCTATAACGAAGGGTGAACATGAGAACATGAGCTGGAGCGCCACCTACATCCATAGTTCTGCCTTAGTGACAAATGTGGTCATCAAGAACCTCAAGGATTGGCTCCAAGATTTTTCCCTTCTTCACTAGCTTTATCGTTACCAAGTCAAAATCTACTTAAGTCATTATATTGCATATATTATGATTGAGGTAAGTAAGTACTAACTACTGAATGAATATATATATATATATATATATATATATATATATATATATATATAAAACATTATCTAGGGGCAAAGCCAGGAGGGGGGAATGCATGTAGGTGCAGTCCCTACCCAGAGAGTATATGTGTGTGTATATATATATATATATATATATATATATATATATATATATATATATATGAAGATTGGCTGAAAAAACTCTATGGCTTGTTTGGTTGGTCCTAATATAGTTGTTACCGGCCTTTTTATCTGAATTGAACAGCACTTTATCAGCTTTGGTTGTTACTTTTATATAAACGAGTCATACAGCTTCAATATAGGGGACCCGACGTTCATCATCAATTTTAATCTGGATGACCCCCTCCCCCCTCCCTCCATTTTCTGAATATGGGCTGAATAGGCATTTAACTGATATGTTTAAATTACATAAAAATCCTTCAAAATCTACAGAATATTCGTATATTTCTTGCAAGTCTTTGCTCTATCTTCAACCATAGCCTAGTTTCTTCTTTCCACTTCACCAAAATAATTAAATCGATGCTTCTGCTACAAATTACCTATACCTAATAAGTGGATTTTTTTCCAATTTGTTGTCGTTCGTCTAAAACCTGAGTTCCCGGTGGTGGAGTAGGCGGTTGTTCGTTGGAGTAAATTTGGTCGAGCAACGTTGATTGAATCGACTTACTACATCAGCAAATTCGCAGTGATTCATTTGTTGGGTATTTAAACCGCCTCAAATACCGCCTCCAAGATTGCCCATGATGTAATTACGAAGCAACACGAATAAAACATTGATGATAGTAACAACACACGGATTTAACGTGGAAAAACCACGGGGAACCGATCAAAATTTACTATGTAGAAAATTTGTACAACTACATAATTTTCACTCATCCCAACGACCCCTACAAAGTCTATTCACTTTCATCACTTCCTAAACTACTCTCACACAAGTACTCGAGGTACTACATTGTATATTTAGGGAATACAAAAAGAAACTTTGAATGTGATGATTTCCTTTCCTCATGAACTTGCTTTTAATAGTAAAAGAGCAAAGAGCTCTTCGCCTCCAATATGCGTACAATGAATTGTACAGTTACACAATTCATATTCATTCATGCACTTGGGCATTATAGCATTAAATGGTCCATGTGATGGCATAGTCATCTCGACAATCTCCATTGTTGACCCCTTAAGGAAGAACCAGAGCTATGGGACCTTAATCCCATCGGAACTTAAATGTCCCAGGGATAGGAGTTCATGAACATGACTTTCAACTCACGGAGTATCCGATCTACAAGGCACTACGAGTCTTATATGACTCCATGATGCCTAATCTAATGATCGCTGATACTTTAGCTAGTTAACAATCCGATAGAGAACTCTCATTAGTCTATCACCTCCGATGGAGAAAATTCATCCGATGATATTAGAAAGATAATATAGAATTAATCCCATCCACCAGAAGATTCATTGAACCTAACACTTCTGAAACCAGGTGTCATCACAACAAACGGGTGTATTAGCATGGTCCAGGAGAAAGCTAGGTGTCATTACATTCAAAAATGTATCAGCACCATAATATGACAAGTGTCTCTATGGCATACATGCACCTTGACACCTGTAAATTTATGGAACTATAAATATCCCAATCGTTATACCGAAAAGGAGGACAAGTAACTTTGAAGATAGAAAAATAGAGAGAAGAAAAGAATTTTTTGATAGAGAAAAACATCATTAAGAAAATAAAGTTTAAATCTTGAGTATATTTTGGAAAATAAGGTGAAATGGACATTCAGGTAGGGCGTTCCACGATACTCATATATAACAATCTCATCTTGAACTAACAAAATGGCGCCGTATGTGGGAACGCCATAGAGAATTGCCTTCGATTTACATCACACCAATATATATATATATATATATATATATATATATATATATACACACACTCAAGATAACAAATCCACAACAAATGGAAGGGTCCGTCAACTTGGAATGACAAAGTGAGAATTGCGGAGGCGAGAGATCACACAGGGAACCCACGAAAACATCCCCCGTGAACCCTCAACCTACGTCCAATGCTGATTATATCAATGTTCCTAGGACAATATTCACAGATTTGATGGAGGCAGCACTAAGGAGAACATCGCAAGGCGACGGAAGGCCACGAGATCCTCAACCCATACAACCATATGGAGAAAGATATCACATAGAGGAGCAAGGATCACGAATGACCCAGACTCCAATACGAATACCGCCATGACACCCCACGAACGAGGGAATGAGATACCAGGGAGAGTTACCAAACCAAATGAACGGATATGTCACTAGAATGCCACCAAGACATGTTCAAAATTTATTCAATCAATCTGGTAACGATCCAACTCTATGGGACATAATTAATCATTTGAGGCGAGACATGCATGATATGAAAATAACTATTACTCCTGGTGATGAACCGGTATACCACGGGTCCCCGTTTATACCCAAAATCACACAAGCTATGGTACCTATTAATGCAAGGCCATCAAACCTACCCACATATTCTAGAGAAAAAGATGGGAAGGACCCATAAGACCACATCAATCAATATATAGCTACCATGGATTTGGCATCCGCACCTGATTATGCTCTCTGTCGGGTATTTCGTACCACTCTAACAGGACGAGCTCAATCATGGTTCACGCAAATACCTTCGGGTACCATATCCAATTTCACACATTTAGCTTGCCTATTTGTTTGACAGTTCGCTTGTAATAGATGATATCCAAAGTCTGCTTGCCATCTATTTACAATCAAACAGCAAAAAGATGAATCTCTCAGGGATTTCATGAAGCGTTTCTCTAATGAAATCTTAGATGTGACTAACATCGAACCATCTATGATAGCAGATATTCTGACACAAAGTTTGAGAGCATGCAACTTCTCTGATACTTGATAGGAAATAGGGTGAAGGACATGAATGAGCTCATGCAAAAAGCCGAAACATACATTCTCATGGAAGAAGCAGAAAATTCAAAGTTAAAAGCAGAAAATATAAACATGAACAATAAAGGGAAAGAAACAGAAGATAATAAGGGACCTTCACAGCGAAGAGACAATCCAGGAATGATAAAACGACATCTCCAGCCAGTACCATTGCCAACACTGACTATCATTCCCACGGAAGTTCTCAATGTAATGAAAGGACATAAGGATTTTGCTTGGCCATTTCCGGTCCGACAACCTTACAAGAGAAAAAGAAATAGGGAAATTCTGCAAGTATCATAAAGCGTATGGACATACTACAGATAGTTGCACTACTTTAAAGAAAGAGATACACCGTCTGCTTGATCTACGATACTTGCAAGATTACCTAAGTGAAAATAGAAACAATCGTCTAAGGGAAAGGAAAGAAGCAAGAAATGAAGAAAGTGAGGTTACGACAAAAATCCCACAGGTGAAAGTAGAGGAAGAAGAATATGTGCATCGCTTGCCTCCTCCCCCAGACTCATATGAAGATAATCCACCCCCAGGAAGGACGATTAATATGATTGAAGGAGGGGATTTGTCTATAACTCCTTCTGTAAAAAAGAGGAAATATCTCAAAGAAGCTCGAAAGGTGGGACAAGGGCTTCCTGTTTGTTCTCTACAGGGAATAAGACTTCCAGTTATCTCCTTTGGGCCAGGAGATCTTAAGGGTCTTATTTACCCTCATGAAGATCCCCTAGTAATAACCGCCACTATCATGGGGATTGAGATAGAGAGAATTCTCATAGATAACAAAAGTTCTGTGGATGTGTTATTTACTCCAACCTTCGGAGCAATGGGATTAAAAAAAAACACATCTACAACCCACTGAAATACCCCTGGTAGGATTCTCAGGTGAATCATCCGCACCATAGGAACTGTGGTACTGCCTATGTCATGGGGAGATGGAGCATTACGACGAACACAACAAATAAAATTTTTGGTGGTAGAAGCCCCTTCCAGAACATATAATGCTATATGTGGAAGACCATCGATACATGCTTTTGAAGCTATACCATCTACTCTACATCTCAAAATCAAATTCCCTACCTTATCTGGCACAGGAAAAGTTAGGGGAAATCAAGTTAAGGCTAGATAATGTCGAATGAATGCCATTCCCCTAAAAATGGAGGAATAAATTAATGCTCTTGGAAAAAACGAAAAACAGAAGAAATAATGGTTCAACCTGTGGAGGAATTAATCAAAACTTGTGGAACTCGATGGAGACATTAATAGGGTTAAGATAGGAACAGAGATGGACCCGATGATAGAGGAAGAAACAATTGTCGTCCTGAAGGAACACCTTCACCTTTTCGCATGGAGGGAGGTCTTCCAGGACGAATCGACCCTAGAATATGCCAGCATTACCTCAATGTGAAGGCCATGTCTAAACTGGTTCGACAAAAGAAGAGAAATATGGACCCGGAGAGAAACAAGATAATCAAATCTGAGATTTATAGGTTGCTAGAGCTGCAACAGATAAGGGAAGTGATCTACCCCAAATGGATATCAAACGTTGTATTGGCTCCAAAGACGGGAGGAAGATGGCGGATGTGCGTCAGTTTCACAAATTTGAATGACCCCTGTCCCAAGGATTGTTACCCGTTACCTAGTATCGATTAGCTAGTAAATTCCACGGTATGCTGTGCATTATTGTCCACGATGGATGGAGACCGAGGATATAACCAAATACCGATGGCCGAAAGCAATCAAGAAAAAACCAAAATCCCAAATGTGTTTGAAGAGACAAGAATTTCAAACAAAATGTTGAATCTATTGTCAAGGAGAACGACCAAGTGGTGGGATGGGGTTTGATGTAGGCTGATACAGATTACAGAACTAAAATCGAGTAATGAATTCATTGGAGACGGTTTTCAATCCGTTGAGAGGTTTCACAAAGGACAACATACACCTCGTCGAACAATGTCACAAACCCGATCGGAAAGAATTCAAGAAGGTAGCGACTAGATCGGCGATCGGGTTCGCGGTGATCGGGTTCGTCGATTTCTTCGTTAAGTTGATTTTCACCCCCATCAACAATATCATCGTCGGTGCTACTTACTATATATATTCTTATTAGTTTGCATCTTGAATTTTGGAAGAAAATGGATATTATTGTAATTTCATCATTTATCTGACTTTCTATGTACAAATAACTTTAGCAACCAAAGTTGACTTAAGAGTGGGGCCCATGTAATATTGGTTAAGGTATACTTAGCAACCAAAGCAACTCAATCGGAATATATCACGGCAAATAGGCTTTGGAAGATTAAAGATGGCCGGGTGCAACCAAACGAGCTCCAATTGTTCTGAGAGAGAAGCGTCAAAAGCGTAGGCAACAGTTTAAAAGAGAGAGGAAAAGGAGAGAGATGAATGATGATGATGAGGTTATCTATCTTAGCACTTATCACTAACCATTTAAAAAAAGTTAGTAATTAATGGAATTACTAATTTCTATTTACAGTTTGGGTCAGCTAATTAAACTTTATAATTATTTATTCTCTCGGCCAATTACACTGTCCACTCAATACATGCATATATATATATATACTAATTACACGCGTATTACTGGACATGTCTTTATTTAATATAATTTTCACCCTAATTGTGGCCCACTTTTTTCTTAACTTATCTATGTTTTTTATTTAATCTTATCACGTATAAACCAGGAGATGGTCATTTAACATAATTAAGATTTTGAAGTGAAAATAAATTATAAAACCATAGAAATATATACACATATATATATAAAACCATATATATATATATATATATATGCAACTACTTCATTTTTGGTATTTATTTGGTGTAATTTATTTTTGTTATTATCTCTAATACGCGCTCCGATACATATCAATGATAAATTATTATACATAATGATTAATTATTATTTATCGATAAACTAAAAGTCATATACTATTAAAGATACATGTTTGTAATTTTAAAAAAGTCGGCAATGTTATTTCGTCCCCCTAAACTTTATTCTCGGCTCGCCCGTGACATCATCATAAGTTGCTCTTAGGCCTAGTTTCATTCCCTGGAAAATAGGGGAAAAAGAAAAGAAAAAAGGAAAATGAGGAAAACTAAGATTTTTCAGAAAATTCCTTAGGGAAAATAAGGATAGATTTTTCCCATATTCTCATCTCTTTTTCAGGAAAATCTCAAATTATCAAACAGTAGTGGTGAGACAATATCGTCCGAGCCCTGATAGTCAGGGTGTTTGGGAATATTGTTACTCAAGTATTTGTGTTCGGAACGCCAATCTCGAGTTTGAAAAAAAGAGACAATGTTTTTATTAAGGATATTTAGTAAAGTACAAAGGGGTCTTATGATGTACTCGAGTTAGAGCTAGAAAAATGATAAATTCTAAGTACAAGTGGGGTGTATAATAATGGAGAATACTACTATTTTCGTGTGGAGTGGATGAGTGCTTGAATTCGTGTAGATTCATGGGTCTTTGGTCAATGAAGGCCGATCTTGCCACCTTTGCTTGTGCCCAATGGTGTGAGAGTCTTCTGCGCCAATGGTCTTTGGGGATAGTCTGAGTCAATGCATGTAGTTCGGTCTGCACCAATGGTGTTTGTTGCTTTCTGCCCCAATGAATAAGTTGGACCAATGGAGGATGATCTTTTCTCGTTATTAGGGTAGTCGTGACGTTGGGAGTGGTGATGACGAATAGTGCGTCCTTCGAGGTGAGTCGGAGGTCGTGGTCGACTTGGGCTGTCTTTATGGGTCGTTCATCGTGAAGAAGACCCGGGGCTGTTCTTTGATCATGGACTGCTTATATGAGATTATGGTGGGTCTTTGACCGTGCCTTGTCTTTACTCGCGTCCTTAATGTTTGTTGTGGGCTCTTGTTTCCCCAATTTTGGCCAAGTGTTGGTGATAGTTCCTCGAGCGTCTTGTGGAGTGTTGAATGCTCCGATGAGAGTTTTTCATTTTAGGCTGGGGGGTCTCAGGCTGTTCGCCATGGGTCCCTTGTTTTTAGATAAGTCGTTGGTCGTTGGGGGGAGCGTGTTTAGGACCTCGTGTCCTCGCCGCATCTCTTTAAGAAATGTTAGCTGGATCTAGGGGTACCTTCTTCTGAGTGTGTAGACCGAGTACCCTTGGTGGGTATTTCTGGTCGTGACTTGGGGGTACCGTCTCTAGAGTCTAGAGTCTGGGCCGTCCATCTGTATCCGGGAGGAGGAGGGTCGCGGTCGTTACATACTTTCTCACAAGACATTAAACGATTTTTTGTAGAGTACTCACTTTTCCGCCCATCTGAGAGGGTGGGGGCAAATTATGTATCACCTAGGAAAAAAATATTTTCTTTCAAAATAATGATCCAAGGAAATTCTCAGTTTCAGACTTTTTATATCAGCAAAAAGTTGCGAAGGGCCCAAAACTAATTGTCATTTGAATCCACGGCCCAAATATCAGTTACTAATATTTTATTTTATCTGATAAGTAAAAGAATTTTATTAATATAGGCTGACTTATTACTAAATCACACTATATTTTGAGGGTGAGAATGGTCTTTAAATTATGCTTAAAAATGAATACATCTTTGAGAAGTAAAAGTTTTCCACATATGTTATGTTTAAACAAACATTTATTCTCTTTCAAGAGTTAAATTCTATTGATTCATTCATTGATAGATTTGGGTTTAAAATTTAGGGATAATTATAGTTACACCCCTGAGGTTTATTGTAATTACAGAGACTCCTCTGAAGTTTGAGTAATTACAATGACCTCCCCTCTAACAAGTAATTATAAAGATGATTACAATTACACCCCTGAGGTTTATTGTAATTACAGATACCTCCTCTGAAGTTTGAGTAATTACAATGACCTCCCCTCTAACAAGTAATTATAAAGATGATTACAATTACACCCCTGAGGTTTAGTGTAATTACAAAGACCTCCCCTCTAACTAGTAATTGTAAATGCATTTCTAATTTTGCCCTTGATAAATTCTATTGTTTAAATAAAAGATAAACCCTTATGTCAAAGAGGTAGAAAATATTAATTTGAATTTTATATTACCAAATAATTTCTTTAATAATAAATATTTTTAATGTAGTTTAAAAGATATTCCTAACAATTGTTTAAAAGTGGAGATAACGATATTTAAAAAAAAAGAATATAGAAGAAATTATGTTGTAACATAAAATTACAATCAATATTTTCTACCACTATGACATAAGTGTTTATCTTTTATTATCACACCAATAGATTTTTCTCATCAAGAAATATTGAGTAATAAAATAAAAATAAATTGATAAGAGCAATAAAATTAAATATATGTGAGAATAATTAAAATTAATTTAGTATATTCTTCAACACTTTTATATTCAGTAATTAATTTATTTAAGATTACATGCAAGCTCTTGAAATTAGATAAATATCAAGTATTTTCAACAAGGCATTTAGATTCATTTAACATTTATCAAGGGCAAAGTTGGAAATTTATATACAATTACTAGTTAGAGGGGAGGTTCTTGTAATTATTCAAACAGGATGGGAGGTTTTTATAATTACACCAAACCTCATGGTGTGTAATTGTAATCATTTCTTACAATTAAGAGGAGGTCATTGTAATTACTCAAACCTCAGGGGTGGTCTTTGTAATTACACCAAACCTCAGGGGATGCATGTGTAATTATCCCTAAAATTTAATTTTTGTGAACCTATAGGTACAATTGTAGATAGATATTAATTTATGAAATCTATGTATACGTTTCTTGATTTCCCACTTAATATGTAGATTAGAGAGTTTGTGGATTTTATGAGAATTATGGCCTTAAACGTCTCATTGATTATGTTTTGTAAGCTAAGTCACATAACCTCCACTCTGTAGACATTTTCGGAGCACCGTTTGGCAAGTTCAGTGTTCGTGCTTCGCCCTAAAACGTTTTACAAATTCTTAGTTCTTGCACTAAGATTTAGTTCTTTCATTGTTATCTAACGAATAATCATACAATTTTTGTAAAGAACAAAACAAATGAGTGATATTGAAGAAAAACAGGTGAAGAACAAAACATTAAAAGTAATTTAAAGGTTATAGATTTGTCTTTTCACCATAATAATTAAAAAATATTGTACAAAATTAATAATGATGATAATATGTCAACCAATATTCAAATATATATATATATATATATATATATATATCAATATTCAATATTTTAATATTTCTAATACACGCATTAAAGCGCTTTGAAGTTTATGTTGTTTTTTTTTTAAAAAAAACAATTGACGAATTAGCGCACATCAGATGGGGGTTGGGGGAGGGGGGGGGGGGGGGGGAGGTGGCAACTTTTTTGAAGTTTTCATATATATATATATATATATATATATATATATACTAGAAATGTTGCCACACCGTCTCCGCACAATTAATCATTTTTTTTAGTTTTTAAGTAAATATGGTAAAGATTTAAATATGGATAGAAAATCTATCTATCCTAACCTTCGTTTTTGGTCTCAACATGGCTTCCTTTATAAATAGTATAGATATATATAGTAATATTGATAACTATGGAAAAAATAACGTACAAAAAGAATCTTTCAAAGAAAAAATAAATAACGGAAGAGAATTTTTGAAAAAGCAAGGAAATATGTACAAATTACAAAAAGAAAATATGGATAGTTTTAGGAGATTCACTTTGATTTGTGATGCTTATCTACTCTTATTAAAGAAAGAAAGTAGTTGACTTTTACTATAATTATAAAAAAAATTAAACTATAATTTTTATATATATTAAGAAATTAACATAGACAAAATATGTAAATATATATATATATATATATAGTATTAGTCTAAGATCTCATAAAAACCAAAAAAAAGAACAAAGAAGAAAGAAAGAGAGATAGAGGGAATCCTTGGCCGACGAAAAACCGTGCAGCATTGGAAAAGAAGAAAAAATAAGTGTTCAAATATTTTAATAAGTAAGTTATTTAGTTTTGTTTTTTATCATTATTTTTTTTGTATGAATCAACAATTTTTTTTAACTAAATACTATGAATTATTTGTTTCTAGATTTTCTTTTTCTTTACAAAATACAACACATTAGCAAATAGCAATAGCTCATTGATAGATAAATTTGGAGCACTTGATATATTTATGTGATAGCAATTAGAATTATAATTTTTAGTTGATTCGTCTTTTTTTGACTTTTTCAGTTTCTACTGCAACATCTGACCGCTCATTTTATGCTTTGAAAATTGTGAAGACGAAGCTGCGTAATAAAATGGCTGATGATTTTTTAGCTAATAGTTTGTTAATGTATATTGAGAAAGAGATCGCTCAAAATTTTGATACTGACTCTATCATTGATGAGTTTGATTTCATGAAAACCCGTCGATCACAATTCAAGATGTCTAAGTGATCTTATTATATGGTACTTGTAATATTGCATTATCAAATTTATTTTGTTATGATTTACCGTTAAAGTTTTCTTTTTGTTACGTTTTCTTTGTATAACTCCCCCCTCCCTTCCCAACTCAAATTCCTGGATTCGCCATTGTCCGCACCCGCACTCGCACCCGCACCCGCACTCGTCTCATGTGACTTAATTTGTGAGTCCTCTGAAAATGTAATCTCATATGTGCTTTGATAAGAGAAATCCTCGCAGTACTTATGTCATTGAGAGGTTTTATATTATATGACGTTCATGGATGTAATCTTTTTCTTTATGATGAAACATTTGAAGCGTGTTGCTTGGGATTTATTAATAGATAAAAGAAAAATAAATCTTCATAAAATGTGTAGACCATTGTCTTCAATTAGATTCTGACAATTGTAAACACTAAGAAGTGATTTCGGTTGCATTATTTATGAAAATTTTAGTATATATACAAGATTGGTACATTTAAAACAATTACTAAATTTCTCCCCCTACGGCATTCTGATTCTTGAGATTGCAAGGAGTATTTTTATGCTTTGCATTATAGTGATGTAGTGTGCTAAGTTGCCAGTGCACATTTTAACGGTACGATTGGTAAATGTATTAATATGTTTTACTGTTAAATCGATAATAAAGGAGTTCGCACATCTTTGCATAGGTTGCGGGGCAAGTTGCAGAAATACAAAATTATAAAGACAAAACTACAAAATGGATCATACTTTAGGGGTTTGATGTTTTCTTTTCATTCAGTTTTTACTATAATTGTATTTGCGAAGACCAATTTCCAAATAAAAAATCCCTTTTTATTTGAACAATTCAGGGGAGAAAGCGTTTCGTATACATGCATAATGCCCAACTCACACGATATAAGTCTTCCAAACCTACTCTACCACTTCATGCCCATTTTACAACCACCAAATTAGAAGGCATTTTGCGTTTTGTATACATACACATTTACAATCTAAAAAATATTAAAATTTAATTTAACTTAATGGCAGCATTTAAATCCGTACGTTTTGACTATTTGAATACAAAAACGAAGTGGGAATTCCAAGGGTCAAGGCCCCCAAGTCTAGCAAAAACATTCATCTAGCCATTAAAGGTACTTGTCAGTTGTCACCTTTAATTTTGAATATTACCAATTTATTTCATTATGCTGAGGTTCTAAATTTAAGGTGGCAACAGAGGATATTTTAGTTTGACAGTCAGTGCAGGTTGATGGAGTTGGTATTGTTAGTCATGAATTAAACGTTATTATAAAGAAGGTACAACTTGATGGAAACATACCAAGCTTCTTACAAAAGGACAAGATTTTGGTTATTGTAAGTTGTAGGGAACTATTTATCTTTTCAGTCGAGAATTGGTGAATTCTGTTAACTAATCTAGTTACAAAAGTTGGTCAACCTTATAAGGCTACAATCTGGTAGTAGTGTCCTATTTTCTTTGTAGAGTTACATTTTCTTGTGCTTATATTAACTTATTTTATTGATCCTAAGTTGCAAGATGAATTCAATTTCAGACAAAAACTTGGTATCCTCAAGGATTCTTTCTTACCTAATAGCAGTTTCCATGTTTCTTTTGATTTCCTCCACATTATTTCATGTAAAGCTCAGTAACATTTCTTTCGTATCTAAATACGTTTGTCGGGCTACAACGTCCATTAGAGGTCGTGTTATTTTGGATGAAACTTTAGAAACAGAGGATTTAGCAATTAAAGAGGTTCTTTCCCAAGGTTCGCCCTCCGAGAAGACGGGATATTGTGACAAAACTCAAGCACTTCTTAAGGTGTATATGTACGACTTGCCACCTGAATTCCACTTTGGGTTGTTACATTGGAAGAGAAGCGTTAATCAAACATGGCCAAATGTAAGTAACAAGAAGTTGATACCATCTTATCCCGGAGGCTTGAATATACAACACAGTATAGAGTACTGGTAATATACCAAGGCCGTGCAGTGCAATAAGAGTGCATAACTCGAGTGACGCGGATGTGATATTTGTGCCCATTTTCTCGTCACTGAGTTACAACCGACATTCAAAGCATCGTAAAAACCAAAAAGCTAGTGCTGATAGACAATTGCAGGAAAATTTGATGGAGTTCTTGAAAGGTACGGAAGAGTGGAAGCGATTTGGAGGGAGGGATCATTTGGTCGTAGCGCACCACCCAAATAGTATGTTAATGGCGAGGAAAAATCTTGGTTCTTGCATGTTTGTGCTGGCGGACTTTGGTAGATATCCGGTTGAAATAGCGAATCTGGAGAAGGATGTGGTTGCTCCTTACAAGCATATGGTGAGGACAATCCCGGGTGATAACTCAGCCTCATTTGATGAACGACCAACATTGATGTACTTCCAAGGAGCCATTTACAGGAAAGATGTAAGTTATATGTTCACTTTTGTCCCCTTTTTATATTTTCCTCTGTTTGTGCCATAAAAAAACTTTGCTATGTTTTAGAGTGTATATCAGCCTTAACTTATGCTGGAGGACTATGGGTGATCTATTTATCTAATTTTTGTAACTATTTAGAGTGGAGTTATTCGTCAAGAACTATACTACCTTCTGAAGCACGAGAAAGACGTGCATTTCACGTTTGGAAGTGTTCAAGCAAACGGGATAAAACAAGCAGGCAGAGGAATGGCTTTATCCAAATTTTGCCTCAATATTGCTGGAGACACCCCTTCATCGAACCGTCTCTTTGATGCAATTGCCAGCCACTGTATTCCAGTTATAATTAGCGATGATATCGAGCTTCCGTATGAAGATGTCCTCGACTACTCCGAGTTTTGCATATTTGTGCGTGAATCAGATGCTGTGAAAAAGGGCTACCTTCTGAATTTGCTCAGAGGCATAGAGAAAAAGCAGTGGACCAAAATGTGGGAAAGACTGAGAGAAGTAAGCTCAAACTTTGAATACCAATTTCCCTCACAAACGAATGATGCTGTGGATATGATTTGGCAAGCGGTTGCACGTAAGAAGAAAATTACGTGGCTGAATGTGCATCGGAGGAACAGATACAGAAGATGATAATTCCCCTAAGACCATCAATGTTAAGGTACTTTGGTATCTGGTTATGCTTTGAGTACTATATAAATTCTATTTTTGACAAGTCATGTATATTCTTCCCAAAGCAAATTCTCAGTACCATGTATGTATTAGAGAAACATCACATGAAGTACTATATTCTTGTATCAAAGTGGAGATACAACAACCCTATGTAGCTATTGTCCTAGCCTTTTCAACCCTGTATGACCAAAAAAGGTAGATATACACAATTAATACAATCGAAAAGAACCAACCTATATATTCAGAAGCAGCATAAATTCCTCACTACCCCTCCAAAATTATGCATCAATGATGAGCTTCAATCCGCGTTTAGGCCGCTCGTACGACACTTTAAAGATCACACGTTTCTCTTGCATCAGCATCAACATCTGTTGTGAATAGGATCTGATCCTCGTCGAACTCTTCTCTTATCCGATTGGTTTGGATCAAAAGTCATTGCAGGAGAAGGCGCGATATTTAGTGGTGCATTTGCGTTCAAGTCTTGCATGGCATCGACACTAAGAATCCGAGAACTTCGTAGATGAAAACTCCTTCTTCCCCATCTCAGCGCGGGATCTACGCCTCTCAATCCCGAAACGTTCTCCGGTAGAACAGAGAGAATCGCAATAGAAAAGAATACAAATATAGTTATTTTGTAGCTTAAGCACCTCATTTTTGTTTGCAACCGAAGGGTACAGAATGGTATTAGCCTGTGAAGGAAATTGGAATTTTTCTCTAATGCTTCATTTTGTATACCATCTTTTGTGGGATTTTGAGATATTAAAGGGGATAAAGCACAAAAGAAGCTTTGATTCAGTCCCAATGATGATAAGACTGTAATATATAAGGCTGTTTTAGAAGAATAGTACACTGACAAGTTTGAATAAAAGTTGGTTAGTTTGAAAACATCATTTTTGAGAAGGCCACAAGAAGAATCTTTGCATTGGCTGCTCAGATTCTCTGCCTTTGTTCTTTTGGACCATGTTGCAAGAAAAAAGACCAATCTCTCGAGATTTATAATGCAGGATCATTTCTCCACGTCATAATCTTGTTATGAAGCAACATAATCAGTATATATTGTGTTATATAAATTCACTTTATCTGTAAAAAAATCGGGTTTTTTCTTCTCTCAAATTATGTCCTATAGTTTATTGGAAAGCAAAACATGAAGGTCTAGTGTTTTCTGATGAATATCTGAAGTACCAAAATATGCTGTAATATAGAAGTTATAGGAAATTAAATGACTTTGAGCATGTAAAAGTTAATGATAATAGTGTCACGTTGTTATTTACATGGATTAAACTTTCTACACCATTTCTTTTTTTCCAAGAACTATCAAAATATTTTTTTCTCGACTCTAGAACGAACATAAATTTATTTTATGTGTTCAATAAACGCCTAATTTTGATGAATTCTTAGAAACATATTGAAGGTTTGTCCAAGAATTTAGTTTTTAACATTTTGCCAATTGAAACTTTAATCAACTGCATTTCAATATCTTATGCTGAATATAATGTGTAACATATAACAGTTTATAAAAAAGTCGATATCCAGCATCAAAAGGAACCACCTGAAAAGAGAAAACAGTAGCAGAGTATAATGGTAAGATTTTACGTTCTTGTGTTCTTTTTCTTTTCATTTGAGACAAATTAAATTTGTGTGCTGAGGAAAAGAATGGATAAACTCATAAACATATCATGACATAGTGATTTTGTATGCAAGAATTGAGACACAAGACAGCTAAAGGTGGGATTGCTACAGTTGTAAGAAAGAGTAAAGTGGAATATTGGAGCAAACCTTTTTTTTCTTTTCTTTTCCTTTTTCTTTTTCTTTTTTGTTTTAAATAATTGTTGGGTAATCTAAGTAACAATTATTAAACAACCCCCAAATAATACCGAGCATTTTGCTTTACGCACTTTAGAATTCCAAGCTCTTCTCTCTATGCTCACAGTCTTGGTTTCTTGTGCTTAATGGATTTGCTTTATGCTTTTCTTTTGCTCCTCTCTCAACAAAGGATCAAAGTTTTAGTTTCTAAACATGTTTTCGACCCGTTAAAATTTTTTGCTATGTGTTTAGATTTTCTTGACATATTTAGGGAAACTCCTAAAAGTTGTAGTTGCATTCGATGTAATAATACTTATATGTTTTATTTCAATTGAAACAAAAATAATAGTATTTCAATAATTTTCTTAAAAAAAATGTTTGAAATTTTGATCCATACCCTCACCTTCTTAAGTTAAGGATAATAATTTTCAGTCTCGGAAACTCGTAGTATTGAAAGCTTAAATTAAAATATCAACATTGTCTTTAAAGTTCAGAAGCAAAACCATTAATTTTATGTCTACCCTCGAGGGAGGTCTGATTACAAAATTCCGTTGCTGTTTGAATAATTCTAGAAATATACCAGCAACTTAGAAAATATGTACAAAAAGTATCCGTAGTATATTTTTATAAACTCAAGGGGGTCTCCAAAATAATTCCAATCTCAAATGGGTTTGTAAGAGTTCTTGTGTGATAATTTAAACAGTAGGAGATTTCTGCAACTGAAACAAACTCTAGTCTAATATAAGCTTTAGATCATTACTTCAATCATTTTCAAGAGTGAACTTCAGTCGCTCCATAAACGGTTCAAGAATCAAAGATAAGAACCACATAATTCCTTTCAGTTACAAGGTTTATAGGGAGGGTTGAGATACGACATTGTACCTTTATACCAAGGATGACGATAAGCACCAGTTTCCAGTAGCTGGATTGCAAAACAATGTGTTTTTAATGAAATCTCAAGAACCACAACAGGAAAACAACAACATTACATAAGCTGTTTCTCTCTAAAAGTAGGAGGGTAAAAAGGGTGTTGTTCGTTCAGTAAGTAGTTAACAAAACTGAAATGCTGGCTGCAATAACAAAACTGCAATGGCTTCTCTACTTTATTTCTCATCAGATTTGCATCAGTCCAAGCCAAAAGCCTATGCAGTCACAGCATGCTTCTGAACAAAACCAAAACCTTTCTCTATGCTCGCCTTCAACTCCGGCTTGAGTGCTTCCAGAGCCTTTTGTTCATACTCGGTTAGACCTTCAAGCTCCGATGAAATAACAGCCTCAACCCCATTCTTCCCAAGCTTAATCCTTGAGGCAAAGAATGGAAGCTCAGTCGAGTCCGTCTGTATGTAAGCACACTCATAGACATCACTATCTCCGTCAAGAGCACGTAGTGAGGACTCAACAAACCGTGCTGCAGCATAGGCCATTGATAGAGTGGCAGACCCTGCTCCTGCCTTAGCCTCGACAACTTCTGTTCCAGCATTCTGAATCCTCACGGTTAACTCTTCTATTTCTTCATCAGTGAAAGAAACAGATGGCTTAGTCTTAGACAAAAGTGGCAAAATTGTAATGCCAGCATGGCCTCCAATAACTGGGACATCCACATCAATGAGCTTTAGGTTTTTCTTCTGAGCCACAAAAGTATTAGCTCTAACCACGTCAAGAGTGGTAACACCAAAGAGCTTCTTTGGGTCATATACTCCCTTCTGTTTCAAAACCTCAGCAGCAATTGGCACAGTGGAGTTGACGGGGTTGCTAATAATGTGAATGAAGGCATCAGGGCAGTTATCTGCAACGGCTTCAACCAACGTCTTCACAATGTTGGCATTTATGTTAAAGAGGTCATCACGGGTCATTCCCGGCTTCCTTGGAACACCCGCAGGTATGACCACAACGTCAACACCTTTCAAACAATTGGCCAATTCAGACGCTCCTGTAAAGTCGGAAACCTCAGAGGGGGTGTTGCAGTGACTGAGGTCAGCAGCAACTCCCTTGACATTTGCAATATCATAAAGATTCAATGCGGAAACAAGTGGTGACATCTTAACGAGGAGGGCTAATGGCTGCCCAATACCACCAGCAGCTCCCAGCACAGCTACTTTGTAGGATGCTTGAGGCTGAACATAACTGTAAGACCTCTGGCTTTGCTTTTGTACTTTTGCGGTGTAAGAAAGTTTTAGAGCTGAACCACTTTCACTGCCTAAGAACGAGGATTTTGATGCAGCCTTAGAGACACTGTTAACATAGTTTTTGGAGTCGAACTTGATGCTGAAGGCCTTTGATTGTGTAAGCGAGCCAACCACGGGTCCAGCAGACGCAGCAGATCCAATTGAAAAAGTCGTTGCTGATGTTGCTGCCATCCTGGGACCTGCAAAGAAAAACCGCATAAGCCCATGCTAACTGAAATATTCGCCACAAACCATAAGCCAACTCAAACTCTTTGAAAATTCATGATTCTATCTTGCAGGTAATCAAATGGATTAGATAGAATATTTGTTTGAAGGACTCATAAGAAGAAAATAAACTGGTTGCGCATGCATAAGACATCAAACTTCGTCGGAGTCGTTTCATTGAGATTTGGGTAGAAAGACAAATAAGCTTTTAGAACAAAAATACAAAGTTATATATATATAATTTTCCACAGGATCTAAAATGAGATGAAACAACCCCCTCAGCGCCTCTTCATACAAATCAGTGGTTATGTCACACAAAAATCATCACATAGGTCAACACGCTTTATTCCTTGAAAACCAAACAGGGCACATAATCATTAGTCATTAGTCATTAGTCATTGAAATCCTGTACTAATAAGATCTCACACAATTGCTAAGACCAAACAGAACTATTAACCGGAACTGAAAGAAAGTAGATCAACACAATATACACTAAAGTCGAGAATGATACAACAGGCTCCCAAATAATTTCATAGAGTCAAATTAACAAACACATTCGAATTAAACTCGAAATTTCGTATCACACAAAATGCATCAGATCCACGAGCTAATTAATATACATCAAACAAAACAAATTCGAATCCACCGGAACCGAAAGTAGATCAACATAATATACACTAAAGTCGAGAATTAACAAAACACATTCGAATTAAACTCGAAATTTCGCATCACATAAAATGCATCAGATCCACGAGCTAATTAATATACATCAAACAAAACAAATTCGAATCCACCGCAAAAACACGAGATAAAATTAAGCAAAAAAGGATAAGAAGAAGCGTGCGTTTACCTTTTAGTAAGCTGAATGGAGAAATTGAGGAGAGGTTGGTTTTGCAGCTAAAAACACACACACACACACAATAACACGCTTCAGTGTGTGTACTTATTGAGGAGGAGGGGTTTTCTTTCTGTAGATTTCTCCGCCCGATGAAAAAAACTACGCTAATAATGTTAATGTACACTCTTGTGTTTTTGTAGGAAGAATCTTGGCCTTACATTCTTCTAGAACAAAAAGTAAGTGTCCTTTCAACGGCTGAGATTGATTGCTCCTGATGGGGGTTGTTAGGTTGGGTTTAGAGGAGTGACGTGGATACATCTGGAAACTCTACTGCCCATTGGCCAAATCTTCTTTAATATATGTTTCTTTTCTCAGAAACTCTATGCTTTGTTTCCTTGTATTAAAAAACAAAAAATGAAGAAAATTTTGAGAAAGGCAAGAAAATATCATGATCATGCATTCAAAGTTTCTAAAAAGAAAATTAATTACTGAATAGTATAGAAATCTATATTTTTCTCATTCATGAAAATAAAACATGCTCATATTTTTTTCATGTTTATTACAATAATAAGTATTAGAAATGTCAAAAAATATCTTATAATGAGCTATCTAGAGTCTATGTGTTTACCAAATCAAAATATATTATTACTTTGATCTATTATTTAAACTATCAAATTTTTTATTTGCCTCTTCATAAATGATTGGGACGGGACGATTCAACAAACTCTAAGCTACTTCTAAGGGGTACGTAATATAGCTTCATCTCCTAATATTTTATATAATTAGAGAAATCTCTCACCAGATTACTAAAATATTCACTAATTTGCTTATGACGCAAAAGAGAGTAATTTCTTTTGTGGGATTTGGAGGTGGGGTTAAGTGGGAGAGGAGTCACCATTTAATCTAGCGCTAATCTCTCACGGCCTATCATACGGCTCCTAATTGTATTACATTTTCACCGCGACGTCTTGAATTTAACCAGACACACGTTATACAAAACATCAATTATTAATTAACCATTTTACAGTATAATATTACATTGAATAGATAATTTGTTAAGCTGGATTTTATGATTTGTACCAGTATAATATTACATTTAATTAGTATCACCCTAGAATTACGATTCACGTCAGTCTTTCAAAGATATATTAAAGTAAAGAACCTCTATCAATATTTTCTTTTTTGACCAAGCTATGAATAATTAGTAAACCTTTATATGAACTTGGGATTAAATTTATACACATTATTCAACCTAAAAAAAATATTTTGTATGCCATCAATCGTATTTCACGAAATTAATTGAAGATAAAAAAAACAACTATAAATGAGAACACATCAGCAAACCCAATAAAGCACATGAATATCAAAGAACTTCATTTAGAAAATATAATAAGAATACATACTACTTTTGATATCGTAGGTAAGGGGGGAAAGTGCATAAAACCCCCCATTTGGTTTAGAAAACATGCAAGAAACCTTCTTGTTGTTTAAAAACTACACAAAATTCTCTCGTGATTTTGAAAAACTTGCACAATATTCTTTTGTGGTTTCGTAAACTTTGCACGAAATCCCTTTTCGATCTAACTATGTTAGACAGTGATGTACACTCACTCTATACGAGATTGAGTTCGAATTTTTGAGTATGTTTTTACTTACAAAAAGTTTATTATACCCTTTAGAATATTTACCTCCTTATGGTTTCAAAATTTGCACATAATCCTCTTATGGTTTGAAAAAACATGCACAGAAATCCTACTTTTAATTTAGGGAAAAGTAAAATATAAATTTTGAGCAGTTTTATATAATTTAAAAATCCTATTTTTTAATATTGTTTTACAAAAAAAAGAATTACTTTATAAATATAAATATATTGATAATGCATAAATACACCAGGTACCAAAAAGACCAATGTACCTCACAAAGCTCCAGTAATGCGCCTCGAAAAAGGTTCTTCATACAAAGAATGTTCCACAAACTTTTTTTCCTAAGGTCGATTATTGGCTCGTATGGCCATCAGTCTCGTATAATGGGCGTCTTAAATATGGTCAAACACTATAATAGCCCACTTGGAGGAATCACACGGGTATTAAATACATGTCACACATGATTGGTCCAACTACCCATAAACCAAAGGTGACCCACATGAACATTTGTCAACATACCCATCTCACACAAGGCGACGTTAATCAAGGCCCATCCCATAGCATTAAAGGTCCATCCTCGTTAACCCCAACTGTTAACCCACCTTCACCAGTCGAGGCCTCTTCTGGTTCATGGATAACTATCGTCTCACTTGTATTGTCCGCAGCTGCAGCCGCCAGCTCACTTTCATCAGCAATGACCTAATCCGGATCAAGGGTAACGAACTCCTCCTCCCTTGTGTCGCCCGTAGCCGCATTTTCTACACCTTTGGAGCTATCAACCGTGACACTTGACTTAACGCCATTGGCCTTGTTAATGCTCATCCTCCGACAATTCTTTGGAGTGCACTAAGGTACCAATAATTTGGCAGAGCATCCGGCGGCAACAATTTTAACCACGATGGTATACGGGTCGGGCGTGCTGCTTGGCGTGCCTGTGATTCAGCGTCTAAACGAGCATTGCAGTGACCGTTGTCTTCAACAATCATATCACTACGGACTCGATTACTGTTCCCGATGAAGATACAACCCCCGTCTTCGGATGGCCTGACAACCAAATGACACATTTCAAACTACAATTCCCTCTCATAAAACCACAACTGTGGCAGCCGCACATGTGTGGCTATTCCAGGGACCACCATAGTCCCACTATCGACAATCTCTTTGTTCTCTTATGTGGGGGGGGGGGGGGTATCTCCCCCGCATGAACTACATTTTTCGTGGGCACATTCGATTGAGTGTCGTCCCTTGTTCGTCTTTTAGCCACGTAGGGTTGAGAGGTACCACTTCCTTCCGCGGTGGAGGGTTCTTGACACATACCATTTTTGCCTAAAAAGCCAAAATAGCATATCAAATAAAACTACAACATGTTGAAGTTCTTTACATGTAAAGAGTTTGCATATCAAAAATCATAAGATACACCGAGTAGGGACATATTGGGGATGCTATCTCGAGAAAATAACGCATATCGAAAGTTACTCATGTCGAACAACTAAACATGTCAAAAATGCAACACCCGACATACCTTTGAAATTCGATCAATCCTGGAAATTCAAAAGCGGAAAAGTCAAAGTTCGCCCCACTTAAAATAATGACAAGTGGGAGAGAGGACCATCATATTAAATGCGCGTTACGTCGAACGCTGACACCGAACCTAATAATCTAATGTCTTCACTCATGTCGAGCATAAGCACTTCGACATCCAGTCTACGTCGTATGACCAAATCCGATGTCCCCATAAATTTGATATTCATTTTCCCCTATCTAATTGACCTTCAATCAAGTACTGGCCTTTCACGTGATCTCACTGACAGCTTACATCCTTGACTCGGCTTCAGAATTCAAATATAAAAACTCACGTTTCATTTCCCGAATGTAACCTGGGGACATGAGATACCAGCACTATAGTTTGCAAGTTATCAAACACAATAATAACTCCTGATAACTCCTAAACTGGGGTACTAAGTGATATGGGCCTTTCTAGTTACTCAATAAGCCGACCCAACGAATAGTTGGGCATAACTCAAAGATCTCACTAAGCAATTGTATATCGAATGCTCAAGCCCGATATACCTCATATATCTAAGGCATACATTCAACATACATTTCGATATCGAGTATCTATATAAGTGGACCTCCGTACCATGAGGTCTCTATAAACTCCAGCTCCGCATTCCAAGATTCATTTATTAATTACCCACACTATTCACAACTTGATATCGAATATCAAACATCTGACATTCTGATCCTCTCGACATATATATCGATTCTCGATATAGTCCTCACTGCCTAACATGGATATAATATTTGACATATATATATCGATTTTCGATATAGTCCTCACTGCCTATTGGGGGGTTTGGAGGTTAAGTGGGAGAGGAGTCACCGTGGATTACACTTGAAATTTACGTACTTCTCTATACTTGTTCTAATTGTATTAAATTTTCACCGCGACGTGTTAGACCGATAATCACATCCAAAACAGTCACGTAATCTGCTTATGGCCCTTAACTAAGGGGCACATTTTTTTAATTTTTTTTTCTCTAAAACAATCAGATTAATTTTTGTCCAATATTTTGAATAAGAGTCCTAAATCTTATTTTCCTCAATCAATCATCTTCCTCCCTCCTCCCTGCCCCCAACCCCACAAACGCCCATTCCTCCCCCAAATTAGAGTTATTCTATTAGCTCGAACTTCTCATAAAAATACAATCATATATGGTGACCTTAATATTTTGGTTAAGATACAAAAGTGTAGACAAGGAAAACTTTGTTTTATAAGTTTTAAAATTATCAAATGTTGTTCCTAGTAATTAGACTCGTTTTTACTTCATTAATTAATTAAAAAGACATTGTATCTCTGTTTTTATTTTGAAGATTGTAGAAAAGAATCAAAATCTTAATTAATACAACATACCGAAAAGAAAACATAAGAAATCTTTTATAAAGACAAAATTAGAATTTGTGACGATATTGTCTCTTTATCGATTATGTTTCGCAATAATTAGTTGTTGTTAGCTTCCAAGGTGATCACTCTTATTTTTGAATCTCATGGGAGGTTAGTGTAATTACATTAAACAATAAGGATTGTACATGTAATCATTCAACTTTGTTGACCTACAAGACAAATTCATATATGATGGCCATAACATGTATCAAAGCCAGTATTTTCAAAATCGGACGAGCTGGTCTAATCAGTTTAACTGGCGATCATCGACTTGTTTGGTCCAGAGCATTACAAAAAACCCTTTTCATGAAAAGTGATCTGAATAGGCAAACATCGGCTGAAAACCGCATTAACCGGTGAACCGGGCCGCTTTGAGAATGGGTTCTTCAACAAGATTTTGGATTTTGGAACCGAACTGCTAATTCTTGGAGAAAATAAAAATTGTGAGCTATTCACGAGGGTTTATATACTAGAAAAGATTCGTCGTACATGAACAAATGTTTGAAAAAAGATATGAAGAAAGTGGAAGAAAATTAAAATTAACCATATTACATCATTGTATTTATTATTATTATTATTATATAAATATATATATATATATATATATAAATACATATATGTTTGTGTGGTTGTAAGAATGGACAACTATAACATGAAACACGCTACAAGAAAAAAACGTCATTTTCGACCGGAAATCTGGTCGGAAATGACCCCGATCCGGTCGGGAAAGGGTCTTTCCCGACCGCACGCCGGTTGGAAAAGTTTTTTTAACTGAAATTGGTCGAAAATCACTTTTTCTGACCGAAGGCCGGTCGCCACTTTTCCCGACCGGATTTCTGACCGGATTCTAGCCAGAATATTTTATCCTGACCGGAGTCCGGTCGAAATATTTCTGACCGGAATCCGATCGGTATGACCGGATTCCGGTTGGAAATATTTCGACCGAACTCCGGTCGGAAGAAACTTTTTCGACCGCGGTCCGGTGGCCAAATTTCTGACTGGAACTTGTGACTTGCCGACCGGCCTCCGGTCGGAAAAAATGGTTGCACCATTTCCGACCGGATACCGATCGGAAATAATATTTTTGCCATTTCTGACCGGAGTCCAGTCGGAAGTAATATTTATGGTATTTCTGACCGGAATTCGGTCGGGAATAATTTTTAAAGTATTTTGGACCGCAATTAGGTCGAAAATAATATTCAACAAAATTAAAAAAAAAATATTCCGGTAAAAATTACCGGAATATTATTTTTTTCATTTTTTGAAATATTTCGATTCATTGCTCCAATCTAAAACATAAAAAGTGATTGTTAGTCAAAAAATATTTATTTAAGATGAAAAGAAGAAAAAAGTGTTTATTTTAAAGATGAAAAAAAAGTGTTTATTAAAGATGAAAGGAACAATAAAGTGTTTATTTTGAAGATGAAAGAAAGAAATGAGTCTTTATTTCAAGATGAAATGAAATATTGAAAATTTGAAATATATTGAAATTTTGTGTTTGAAGAATATTGAAAGATGAAAAAATTATTTAAGTTAAAATTTATTGGTGAAATATTTGTGTTTGGAGAGTATTTAAAGATGAAGATAGTATTTTTATGAAAATGGGGTGAAAAATAAAGTGTATATATAGAATTTGGGGTAAAATTTTGAATTTTTGGAATTTCCCACCGTTGCCCGCCAAAATTTTCGATAAATTTCGACCGAATTTCGGTCGGAAAAAATTTTAAAATTTAAAATTTTCGAAATAGCGCCAAAATTTCGACCGGGTTCCGGTCGAAAATAATATTCATGATTATTATTTCAGACCAGAATCCGGTCGGAAATAATGTAATTTTTTTTTGATTGATTTAAAACAAATGTTGATTTGTTTGTGAGTTTAACTATAAAATTTACTAAAAATACATAATCTGAATTAATACTTAGGTAGTTTAATGTTATTTTGAACTAGTATTTAGTTAATATTGATTAATCATATGTAGTATAGAGTAATCTCTCATTTGCGATTAGCATTCGTTAGAAACGTTAGTATAGAGAAGACAATTGTAATATATATATATATATATATATATATATATATATATATATATTTAGATGTTACATTCAATTAACACATAATCATAAGTAGTTAATTAACAAAATATACTAATTTATTTACAAGTGACATTATCAACGACGCTTTAAATGATTATTCAACGTGCGAGAAAATAAGTTTTTTTTTTTTTTTTTTTGTAACTTATATATACCTAATATTGTTGTAATTGATCATTAAACCAACGATTTATCTAAAATCGGATAGCAAAATTGAAAAAAAAAATATATGAATATTATTACCGACCGCATTTCGGTCGGAATTTCATGCATTTCCGACCGCAATGCGGTCGGAAAAGCCTAAACCCTAAACCCCAAACCCTAAGCCCTAATATTTTCGACCACAATGCGGTCGGAAATAAAAATAACCGTTGTTATTTCCGACCGCATTGCGGTCGAAAATGCAAGGAAACGTTGTTATTCCCGATCGCAGTCTAGTTGGGAATAACAACGGTTTTTTTTCCGACCGCATTGCGGTCGAAAAAGTGGCCGGATGTCCCTATAAATACCCACCCCATTCCAATTGTAAAAATCATTCCATTCTTCCTCATTTACAAGGTATTCACGGTTTTCCCTTGTTATTACTATTTTGTGTTTGTTTTCTTAATATTTTCTTATTAAAACGATTACTCTTATTTTTTTTATATATATGGTTTTTGTGTATTATTAGATATTACGGTAAATGCAACGAGGGGCGTCAGTGTGCAAACAATACTTGATCTAAGTATTTTCTACGCTACAACAAGTAAGTATTTCTTTAACTTCTATGTACTCATGTTTTGGAAATTTAATGTAGATGATAAAGATATTGATTGCTGGAATTAATTGTAACAAATTCTTTTTAATTTTCTTAGATTAGAAATGGATTATCTTGCCGATAGATCTTGGATGTACGATAGGATAGATAGTAATACTAGTTATTTGAATCAACACTACGTGGTTGGGGTTCGTGCATTCATACAATTTGCATCGCAACAGAGAGATTACTTAGATCTAAGAAATCGTATTAGGTGCTCGTGCCTGAAATGCAACAATTTAAAGTTTTTTGATTGAAACATAGTCCGGGATCATCTTCATAAGTCGGGCTTTACGTATCAATATTGGGTATGGGTGTTGCATGTAGAGGATGTGAACGGGGCATCCACATCGTATGTATCTGAATCACCGTCCACTAGTATTCACGTGGATAGTCCGGTTCATGTTGATACGTTGTTTAGAGAATTTGTGGTGGATGCATATGGGGGTCGATTTGTTGAGGGAGAGGTGCGCAACGAAGATCCAAGTCCCGAGGCGAAGGAGTTCTACAAATTGATGCATTTGGGTGGCATACAAATGCATCGTAAGAAGCCGAAGACTGTGCTCTAGTGGTTTGTTGAGTTCTTGACTATGAAAACAATGCACAGAGTACCAAATGTCGCTTGCGAAAAGTACTTAAGGTTGTCTAAAGATCTTATGGACCCAGAGATTGAGGAAATGTTACCTAATACGGTTCTGGGCATGAATAAGATGCTCGCGGGTTTGGGTTTAGATTACAAAAATATCGACGTATGTTGGAATTTTTGTTTCTTGTACTACGGCGAGAATGCCAACAAGGATCTCACATCGTGTCCGATATGCAAGACCGATAGGCTCGAGGCCGGTAGAAAGTCCAGGGTCGCAAGGAAAAAATTATTGTACTTCCCCTAGGCCCTCGATTATAGAGGCTGTTCTATACTGTAGGCACTTCAAGACATATGACTTGGCATTTGATGTGCCGACAGTCAACTCATAGAATGATTCACCCAGCTACAAGAGAGGCATGTAGATATTTTGATCGTGCATATCCGGACTTCGCAGCAGAGCCTAGCAATGTCCAACTCGGTCTCTGTACGGATGGGTTCACACCGTTTGGGTAATCTGGGAAGAACTACTCGTGTTGGCCCGTGTTTGTGACCCCTTATAACCTGCCGCCAGATTTATGCATGCGACCGGAGTTTATTTTTCTCAACCTTATTATACCCGGTCCAAAGAGTCCCGGGAAGAACTTGGATGTTTTGCTGAGACCGTTGATTGATGAGTTGAATGATTTGTGGAGTAATGGTTTGTGGACATATGACAGCTCACGAAAGTAAAACTTTCAAATGCGAGCAACTCTAATGTGGACTATAAGCGATTTTCCTGTTTACGGAATGTTATCCCAGTGGAGCACGCATGGGAAGCTGGCGTGTCCTTATTGCATGGGTGAGACAGATTCTTTTAGACTTATAGATAATTTGGTCATTACATTGTATCACAGATATATAAGTAACAACAAAACAACCCTTTACATAAACATAAATGAGGTTGTTCAAGCATCTAACGAATTACATAATTACAAACAACTAACACAGTTTAAACTACTACTTAAAAAAGTTTAAACAACTAATCCAGTTTAAATTACATAAATACTTTAAAAAAACGAACAACTAAACTACTACTCCTCATAGTCCTCATCCTGAAAGCCAAATGTATGATCTCTAGAGGCTCCACCACCCGCGTCATCATCAGCACCAAGATCAACAACATCACCACCGGGAGCGTCATCATCAGCATCTAGATCGCCATCCTTGTAGTCATCCTCATACTCAGGATCATACATCATATCATCCGAATCAGTAGGGGCAAATGGATCACGAGGGGGGGCAATGGCGGGAACTGGGGTGTCGGCACGGTACCCTGGTAGGCTCGATGAGCGGAGGACATGAATCCAGCAGGAATGTGTCGAGATGGAGGAGTACTTGTCGCTTCGGTAATGTGTTGGGTCAAGTGCTCTATGTGATCCAAGAGGACGTCAACCCTCCGATTAGTAGTAGTCCAAAGACGACGGTTCTCCCCCTCCAAGGCCCTCGCGTAGGCCCGTGTTTGGTCGGGCACCTTCTTTCTCTTGAAACCAAACAGATTGTGACGTGCCTCAGAAGGGAGGCCCGCAACCTTCCCCTTCTTCAATCCGCCAGACGCCCGACTCCACAACTCCTGATCTATGACGGGCCAACTAATACGATCCTCCGTGTACCTCTCGGCCATCAAGCCTATGTAGGCATCCTGTTCATTTTGATACAATAGTTAGTACATAATTAATAATGCATATGTTAATATAGTAATCAAAAAATGCTTTACAAGTTAAATACTTACGTAGATAGCCCTATACACGGGGTACAGCCAAATGCGGCAACGTCGAACTCCCTCTGGCAGATCCTCGGGAACATGTGTATGCTGATATCGATACATCTCATCATGCCGAGGTGCAGGGGCCTCTCGAGGTCTCGAACGCGCCTGCATATCGACATAAAATTGTTGTTAAACTATTTAAATTTAAGAAAAAAGTTATTCGTATAGAATCGAATTTAATAAGACATACCATCCTACGCTGGATCTTCGTGTAGCTAAGGGACCTACTAGCATGCGTCCCTCGTGCAGGACAATCAGGGTGTTGCTCCTGTCCTCATCGCTTGTAGCTAAGGGGACTCGACAGGATCGATAGCAGGGGCATCGACAACATCGGTTGGTGTAGCGCCAGAATGAACAAACCGAAGACGAGGACCTAATCTCGGTGGAGCACTAGGCCCTGCGGCACTCGGTGGACCACTATGCCCTCTCTTGAAGGGCTGACCATGACCGGTATCACAAGACGAGCGTGGAGGATCGCCTGATATGTCGTCGACTAAACTGCAATGTACTAAGTAAAAACATCTAAGTTAGAATATTTCTAATTATAGAGATGACCTAAATTTAATCATTACTAAGTTATATAGTTTTCCTACAGGCATGAACTATGTTATAAAAACTATTATTTATTAGATGTCAAACAACATTTCATAAAATTAACGCCATAATAACTAAATTAACACATATAAAAATCATATAAAATAAAACAATGCTAAGATAAATAATATTACCTAAAATGACATATAGATATTTCAAGAGTACCTACAAACATAAATTTCAAGTAGATATTATGAAAATATAATCATTTCTACTTTATAGTAATTCCCTAAAAGCATCATGGATTCTAATTTTCGAAAGTCATATTACATGAATAAAAGCATCATGAATCCCTAAAAGCATCATGAATTCTTAAATACATAAATAAAGCTTAAAGACTAACAATGCATAAAGAAAATATTTCCTAAAGGAATAAATAATTACTAAACTCTAACATTTCCTAAAGCCTAACAATTCCTAAAGGCATTTCCTAATTAAAGCCTAACAATTTCTACAATATATAACAATTAAACATATAAAATAATTATTAAACCAATAGAAACAACATAAAAACGAGAAAAGATGAAAAAACTTACCGGATCCGGAGTTGCTACCGAAGTGCGGTCAGAAATGGAGGAGGGGCGGTCGGCAATAGAGGAGGGAGAGAGATTTTTTTTTTGTGTGAGAAATGAGGAGGAGGAGAGAGGTATTTATAAAAATACCTCCCTCAATCCCGACCACATTGCGGTCGGGAATAAGGTTATTCTCGACCGTAATGCGGTGGGGACTGCTCGGCCCAGCTAGGCCGAGTGAATGGCAGGGTTACACCATTTGGCGGGAGTTTGCCCGCCAAAGGGTCCTGACCGGATTCCGGCCGGGAACAATATTCTCGACCGGAATTCGGTCAGGAATAAAAATTCCCGACCGGGATCCTATCGAGATTTTTTTTGTGTTACCAACCGAATTCCGGTCGGAAATCGCATTTTCGACTCGGATTCGGTCGGTAGCGGTAGCAAATTTTCCCGATCGGATTCGGTCGAAATTTTTCGGTCGAGAAAAATGACGAATTCTTGTAGTGATAAACATGTATAAATAATCAATTTGGGGATTATGTAATGTTATCGTCAATCGGTTTAACCAACAATTTGACTAGCTGAGCTTGTAATTAGTAAGTTTATCGGTTATGTGTCCAATTCAGTTCTGAAAACGCTCTTCAAAATTTTCAACAAAATAGCCATGTGTGGTACCAACCAGACACACATTATACAAAACATCAATTATTAATTAACCATTTTACAGTATAAAATTACATTGAATAGATAATTTGTTAAGCTGGATTTTACGATTTGTTTCAGTATAATATTACATTGAATTAGTATCAACCTAGAATTACGATTCACGCCAGTCTTTCAAAGATATGTTAAAGTAAAGAACCTCTATCAATATTTTCTTTTTTGGCCAAGCTATGAAAAATTATTAAACCTCTATATGAACTTGGGATTAAATTTATACACATTAGTCAACCTAAAAAAAATTATTTTGTATGTCATCAATCGTATTCACGAAATTAATTGAAGATAAAAAAAAATAGCTATAAATGAAAACACATCAGCAAACCCATTAAAGAACATGAATATCAAAGAACTTCATCTAGGAAATATAGTAAGAATATATAAAACTTTTGATATCGTAGGTAAGGGGGAGAAGTGAATAAAACCCCAAAACATGCAAGAAACCTTCTTGTTGTTTAAAAACTGCACAAAATTCTCTCGTGATTTTGAAAAATTTGCACAATATTCCTTCGTGGTTTCGTAAACCTTGCACGAAGGTCAAACTATGTTAGACAGTGATGTACACTCACTCTATACGAGATTGAGTTCGATTTTTGAGTATGTTTTACTTACAAAAAGTCTATAATACCCTTTAGAATATTTACACAAACCTCCTTATGGTTCAAAATTTGCATATAACCCTCTTATGGTTTGAAAAACCATGCACAGAAATCCTACTTTTAATTTATTGTAAAGTAAAATATAAATTTTGAGCAGTTTAATATAATTTAAAAATCCTATTTTTTAATATTTTTTTACAAAAAATGAATTACTTTATAAATATAAATATATTGATAATGCATAAATATACCGGGTACCAAAAAGACCAATGTACCTCACAAAGTTCCAGTAATGCGCCTCGAAAAAGGTTCTATATACAAAGAATGTTCCACTAACTTTTTTTCCTAAGGCCGATTATCGCCTCGTATGGCCATCAGCCTCGTACAACGGGTGCCTTAAATATGGTCAGACAATATAATAGCCCACTTGGAGGAATCATATGGTATTAAATACATGTCAGACATGATTGGTCCAACTACCCATAAACCGAAGGTGACCTACATGAACATTTGTCAACATACCCATCTCACACAAGGCAACGTTAATCAAGGCCCATCCCACAACATTAAAGGCCCATCCTCGTTAACCCCAGCCGCTAACCCACCTTCACCAGTCGGGGCCTCTTCTGGTTCAGGAATAACTGGCATCATCTCACTTGTATTGTCCGCAACTGCAGCCGCCGGCTCACCTTCATCAGCAATGCCCTCATCCGGACCAAGGGTAACGGGCTCCTGCTCCCTTGTGTCGCCTGTAGCCACATTTTCTACACCTTCAGAGATATCAACCGTGCCACTTGAACTAACGCCATTGGCCTTGTTAACGCTAACTCCACCAGCAATTGTTTAGAGTGCAATAAGGTACCAATAATTTGGTAGAGCATCCGGCGGCAACAGTTTTAACCACGATGGTATGCGGGTCGGGCGTGCTGCTTGGCGGGCCTTTGATTCAGCGTCTAAATGAGCATTGCAGCGACCATTGTCTTCGACAATCATATCACTACGGACTCGGTTACTGTTCCCGATGAAGATATAACCCCCGTCTTCGGATGGCCTGACGACCAAATGACACATTTCAAACTACAATTCCCTCTCATAAAACAACAACTGTGGCAGCCACACATGTGTGGCTATGCCAGGGACCACCATAGTCCCACTATCGACAGGTTCCTTGTTCTCTTATGTGGGGGGTATCTCCCCCTCCTCAACTACATTTTTTATGGGCACATTCGATTAAGTTTCGTCCCTTGTTCGTCTTTTAACCATGTAGGGTTGGGAGGTACAACTTCCTTCCGCGGTGGAGGGTTCTTGACACATACCATTTTTCCCTAAAAAGACAAAATAGCATATCAAATAAAACTACAACATGTTGAAGTTCTTTCCTACATTTAAAGAGTTTGCATATTAAAAATCATAAGACACGCTGAGTAGGGAAATATTGGGAATTCTATCTCGAGAAAAGAACGCATATCGAAAGTTACTCATGTCGAATAACTAACATGTCAAAAATGCGACACCCGACATACCTTTGAAATTCAATCTATTCTGGAAATTCGATACCCATAAGCGAAAAAGACAAAGTTCGCCCCACTTAAAATAATGACAAGTGGGAGAGAGGACCATCTTATATAAGGCAGATAGTGGGCATTGGTGGCCCACCAGTATATTAAATGCGCGTTACGTTGAACGCTGACACCGAACCTAGTAATCTGACGTCTTCACTCATTTCGAGCATAAGTATTTCGACATCCAGTCTACGTCGAATGACCAAATTCGATGTCCCCATAAATTTGATATTCGTTTTTCCCAATCTTATTGACCTTCAATCAAGTACTTGCCATTCACGTGATCTCACTGATAGCTTACATCCTTAACTCGACTTTAGAATTCAAATATGAAAACTTGCGTTTCATTTCGAGTCCCGAATGTAACCTGTGGGACATGAGATACCAGCACTATAGTTTGTAAGTTATCATACACAATAATAACTCTTGATAACTCCTAAACTGGGGCACTAAATGATATGGGCATTTCTAGTGACTTAATAAGTCGGCCAGCCCAACGAATAGTTGTGCATAACTCAAAGATCTCACTAAGCAATTGTATATCGAAGGCTCAAGCCTGATATACCTCATATATCGAAGGCCTACATTCGACATACATTTCGATATCGAGTATCTACATAAGTGTTCCTCTGTACCATGAGGTCTTTATAAACTCTAGCTCTGTATTCCAATATTTATTTATTAATTACCCACACTATTCACAGCTTGATATCGAATATCAAACATCTGACATTTTGATCCTCTCAACATATATATCGATTCTCGATATAGTCCTCACTGCCTAACATGGATATGATATTCGACATAGCTTAAGCCCGACATCCTCACTACCCGATACCCACACTGCGCGACATCCAAACTACTCGGCGTACCTCAATGTCCGACATCCAAACTGCCCGACATTGCACATATTTGATATCCAATTTACTCGACATCAGAAAGATTCGACGTCTCAGATTCTCGACATGATGGGATTGTGTACATAGGTCTCATCATTTGGTGTTTCGAACAAAATTAGTCTAAAAGCTTGTATAAGTTACAGATTAACATTAGTTTAATTGGTTCGGGTCACTAACCTGTATTTTTTAGTCACGTCCTTCTTCTTTTTTTTAAAGCGGATAGGGGAAGGGTGATTTTTTATTGTTGAAGGGAGACTATCCGTTAAACTACCAAGAAAACAATGGTGAACTAATGTGATCAAGGTTTAATCCGAATGGTGAGACGGAACTTCACTTCCCTCCCCCTTTGTGGGGGTCCGGACCCCTACCAGTGAGCAGAAAAGGGAGGAGGATGTACACCCATCGCGTAGCGATAATCATTCCGGTCCTGGAAGGCTATAGAGAAATAGGAGGTCGGTTTTCAATGCTCAGAAGTATAGAGTCAAAAGAGAGATTGCGTCCGTAGTGGAGGGGGTTTTTCTTTTTGCGGTTGAGTTGGAGAGCCTAATGCTTCTCTTATTCCTATCTTTCCTTGTGAGAGCTGGAGAAGCGTCTACAGGTAAAGCCATCTCTATTCATCGGGCTTTAGCACATTGAGTCCATAGTCCCTCTTTTGTTTACTTTTATTCTTCAGCCTTCCGCTTTTTAGTTTTCTTCAGGATTTAGCCCGCATAGTGATAAGTACCTGACAGAACTAAGGCTTGGAACTGAACTTCAAGTTGGTGGGCAGAGCTGATGACCTCTTCTCTCGAAATGAGATTCCATTTACTTTATTGGTTACTTATTTCTGTCCTACCTTCTTCTTTGAAAAGGCAAGGAACCCCTTCAAGGAAAAAGTATAGTCTATGAGAACAAAGTACCCACTGACACACCAACCATGCCCCTTCTCTTTCTGTGCTTGCGATGGGACGGATGCGACTTCCCTAAGTCCTCTGAAAGCGTCCTTTCTTTCAATGTCTTGGCCTTTTTTGAGCTTAGATTAAGATCATCAGACTGGTAAGTTCAATCAAATTAAGAAAGAAAGCATTTCTTTTGCAATTACTTATGTGAATTTGGACTCACGAGTCGATAGGGGCTAAGAGGCTACACTTATGAATATCAAGAAATATAGAAAAAGATTCGGCTGGATAGTTGCTATATTCGACTTTATAGGGGAAAGAAATCAAGCTTGATGGACAGTAAAAGAGAAATACTCTTGTTTAGCCTCAGACTCCCATTTTGGGATAACAAAAATAGACGACCCAAAGCCCACCAAAACGAAGCTTAACCTGGGTCTCGATTAAGAACGACACCAGTAGCTGCCTCTTCCATTTCTAGAACAACAAGAATCTAAAAGGCTTTTCACCTCGATTCGCGGTAAGCAAAAGCAAGGTTATTAGAAACCTGAGGAAAGAAATAGGGTGCACCTCTTCTGGATCTTGATCCGAAAGTGACGAGAAGGGTTTTCGTAATGTTTCTGAAACCATTATGCTATTTCAACATCTTTTCTTAGTCCCCGCTAATCTTAGAATCTAGGCCTTTTGAAGCGCCAGTAGTTGGTGGGTATTCTTTCTCAGTGCCTTCACTCTTGAATGTCTTTTGAGTTTAGCCAACCAGTTAAGAAAATATTCCTGCCCAAGATTCCAAACAAAGAGAACAGTTTTTTTTCTAACCAGAAGGGTTCTACCTATGCTTGGTTGGGAAAAGGGCACGAAAGGGTGATTTTCTCGCTTAGTCTTATTAAAGTTTACTTAGTTGCTTTAGTAGATTCAACAATCACCAGCATGCCTCTACCTATGACCTGCAATAGGAATATCCTGAACTGTCGCTCCGTAGGGCTCACGAGGAATGGAAAGAAATATATTCTATTTGATTTCAGTTTCTTTCTATTCGAAGACGTTGGCAAAGCCACTTTCTTTTCCTAATTGTTTTGAATTCGTTTGACAGAGATGTCAGGGCAAGCTCGAAATCAATTGGGTATCGTTTTTAAGGAAATTTCCTTACTTTTAGCTAGTCAAAAAAGTGCATAGTTTTTCCTCTTCCATATACGATGATAGTTGCTAGATCCTTTAGCATCTTTGGGTGCCTACTCCTCTTCCGCAGTCTTGGATTAGTGGCAAGGGACCTAGCTAGGCTCATAAGTTGCAGGTCGAGTGGGATTAGACGACCTTCTAGCTACACCTTTAAGACTGTCAAGAGATTCGAAGACTCGATCACCACCATCACTTCACTTACGCTTTCTGAATCTCTACGAAAACGACTTTGTTATTGACTATATTTCAAGGGTCTTATTTTAATGGGTTTCCCGTTAGCCTGCTTCCTCTCCATTCAAAGAGCCCAAAAAGGCTAGTTGGCTAGACTCGACCATACTAGAAAGGCGCACTTTGAGCGTGCCAACTCGAAGGGGTTGAAGTTCGACGCAGACCCGGCCTATGACCCACAACTCAAAATGAGCCTTGCGAAATCTCTAGGAGAAGAAGAAAATCTTGAAATCAAATTTTATTTGTTTTTCGCCGCTTTGCATTGTGGGGTAGAGTAGATCGTTCAATACCTGCGGTAGAAACCTATTTTTGATCTCTTTGTTCAAATAAAGAAGTTTTGAGTTGGGGAGTTGTAGAGCTATCACAAGGGTACTCACTGAAGGATGCCTTCTACTAACCGCTCCTATCCGATTCTTCTTTACCCTACTCACTTTTTGACTGACTTTCAAGAAAGCCAACTCGTCTAGCTGACTAAATATGTTCTCCTATGTGGATGAGGATCCAAGGCCTGGCTTCGTCCCGAACCAAAGAGGCATTCTAGTGGATGCATTTGTATAGGAAGGCTGACGACTAGAGAATAAGTCCCGAGTAAAAAAGGTGGGTGCCACTTGTCTTTCTTTCAATAGTAAGTGGCTCGATTTGAGCATCAACCAAGGCAAAAGCAAGGTCTGAAAGAAGAAAAAAGAATTAGAGATATATGAACTGGGTATTCCACCTAATTGATTCCCTCTGCTGTCAATTTCCTATTCATTCATGGCGCTCGACCGGTGCTCCTTTCTCATCTCAAACCAAAACAACTCTGAACGTTGGGAAGATAAGGGAAGACCACCTGAGTGAACCGACAGAAGAGACTTGACTTATCCGGACCGAACGTTAGCGGCTCAAAGATAGCGTATCACGAGAATACAAATCTTTGATCGACGGAGATGAGCATCTCAAAGTATGGGCCAAAGGATCAAGCGCTTTGACTTTGTCTCCGGGATCCACCGCATGTTGGGTTTGATTTTTTCTTGAAACGAGCAATGTTATGATATAGTCTTCTATCCCCTCTGGAATGCCAATCTTGCTTCTATCTCCATGTATTCCCTTTGGGTTAAATGTCATCTTTTAGTCCTTTGCTCTAACCAGTTGAGCTACATGAACCACTTTCCTAAAGTATGTTTTCTCTTGAAAACGATTCGTTATTGCGAGCTGGACCTGAGGCCCGATCATCCAATTCGCTGCAAAAGACAAGCATGGTACATGTACTTCTACTTTATTGAATAGGATTTTGTTTTGGAAGAGTAAGAAATCTAAGATGCCTTATCTAGGTCTTCTTATCGCGGCGAACAAATGTGACTTTATGTTAGGTTCAGTAAAAGCAAAGGTTTACTTAGATAGGGCTTTGATTGGTTCTTGATTATTCCTGTAATTCTACATCTCGTTTGTAGTACACGAATATGTACTGATGGGAGTATTTTAGGAGGTCCAAATGATTATTGGGCAGGCCCATCGAAGAAAGGCCCAAAAATAAAACTATCAAACTGGGCTCGTTTGACCATTATTGGGACAGTCGAACCGAGCCCCGTTCAACTGTTACTCTCTGCATTCCTTGTGGGTCCCACCAGATGGGGCCTATAAATACCACGTCCTCTACATTAACACCAATCATTCATTCATCACAACCAACCCATAACAATCAAACTCAATGGTTCAACTGTTATTTTTGTTCGACTGTTATTTTCGTTCGATTGTTATTTCTATTCGACCATTACTCCAGTTCGATCGTCCCTATTTTAATCATTAACTATCGAATTGCCACTGTTCGAGGGTCGTCAGTATCGAACTTAGGCCATTCGACTGTTTATCAGAGTCGAGGCTTGGAAGAGTCGGACTGCTCAGATTCGACAATTTTCAGTAGTGAACCTCGCAGGTTCGAGAGTTAAGCAGATTCATCGCACTAAGGAGTATGCAACCATCCTCATTAGATCGTCTCTGAATTCGAGAATTATTTATCAAACTCTTGTTGTTCGACCGTTTTCTTAATTCGGCCCTTTAAGGTTACTTTGGTCTATTTACATATTTGTAACGTGTGATTGGTGTTCCGGACTAAGCTAGTTCAACATTGTAATAGGCTAGCATTATTTGGTTGTATCAGGCTCAATTGTATTATTCTCTTGGTGTATTGTAATCCGGACAAGATAAGACCAAAATATTGGCGCTGTTTGTGGGAACACCATTTTATTTATGCAAGGACTCTAGTAGCTTAGATGGTGAAGAGAGGAAATGGCCCAATGGGCGGGGAAACGCAAGTTGGAAAGAAGACTAGGACGAGTAGGGCTGAGAAGGAAAAGAAACCCAAACCTCAAGGGGAAGGCCGATAAAAAGGTGAGGTTCAATTGATGAAGCAATGGGAGGTGTGCAAAATGGAGCCACTCGGGGAATTCAAAATGGTACAACTGTTCAGGGAAGATGATAACAGAACTAAAGAAATCGGAGCAACTATAAGTTTGGAAATTTAGACTGCGCATGTAGATTGTCTCAGGCGGAACACATATATATTTGCCTTGACGGATTCATACTTGCATGGGATAGACCCTATAATAATAGTGCACCGACTGAATGTGAACACAGATGCAAAGACTATTTAGTAGAAAAAGCATAATTTCACTAAAGAAAAGAATGAAGCTGCAGAGAAGGAAGTTCTGAAGCTATTAGTTGCCCGTCATATCTATGTGTTAAGATTTTCGGAGTGGTTGATCAATGTGGTTTTGGTTCTCAAGAAGGAAGCGACATGGAGGATGTGTGTTGGACTACACAGATCTAAATAAGCACTGTCCCGGGGATCATTTTCCTTTGCCCAGGATAGACTTGCTGGTGGACTCAACGACGGGATGCGTTTTGTTGAGCACGATGGATGACAAGAGCAAATTTCACCAGAAATTTATGGCCGTAGGCGACAAGAGCAAGATAATTTTTGTGACAGATACCATAGTTTATTGTTATAGGGTGATACCTTTTGGTCTCAAGAACGCCGGAGCAAGCTTTCAAAAATTGGTTACAAAGATGTTGTACCATCAAAATGGAAAATCCATGGAAGTTTACATTGATGATATGCTAGTCAAAAGTTTGAAGGCGGAGGAGCATGTCTAGCATTTGGACGAAGCATTTGCAATCATGAGCACTATCTAAATTTACTAGCTCATTGAATGTCCTAGTCAAGAAATGAGTCACATTTTAGCAACTGACAAGCCATCCATTGGGATATCGAAATACAACAGTACATGGGTAAGAATCGAGTATATATTGTCGACTGGGGAGGATCCATTCTAGAAAGACGAGATCATGAGTTACCTAGCTGACGGGGTATTACAGACTCTAACGCCTGCCGCAGAATGCGCTACAAGGCTTGCAAGTTCACAATTCACAATGGAGAACTCTATAAACGGTCGTTTGAGGGTCCCTTGTTGCGTTGTTTGACTCCGCCACAAGAAGATTATGTAATGCAGGAAATACATGCAGGGAGTTAGGGAAATTATCCGAGGGGACGAGCACTGGCCCAACGAATCCAACGAGGGATAATATGGGCCGACTTTATTGAAAGATACCACAACATCCTTACGGTGTTGTGAAAGCTGTCAATATCACGCTCGACTCATTCATAGGTCGGCACAACCGCTGAAACCACTGGATGTAGCATGTCCATTGGATCAATGTGGGATAGACATTGTGGGTCCGTTACCATATGGCCAAGGAGTTGAAGAGGTTTCTGGTGGTGGCTATTGAGTATTACACTAATTGGGTGAAGGCCGAAGCCATAACGGCAATTACGTAGAAGAATATGATTAAATTCATATAGAAGAATATCGTTTGCCGACAACGGACGACAATTCATTGGCAAGGAGATCAAATCCTGGTTTCAAGAGTTACGAATTTCCCATAATATGACATCCGTCTACCACCCTCAGGCAAACGGGCAAGTAGAGTCGACCAACAAGATGTTGAAAAATTATCTCAAGAGGAGATTAAGAGGCACCGCGAAAAGTTAGACATACGAGCTTCACGGAATATTGTGGACCTATAGGACAACACCCCGAACATGGACGGGGGAAACCTCTTTTTGTTTTGGTATATGGAACATAAGCAGTTCTTCTGGCCAAAATTAGCATGCCCACGAGCAGGATACATGCTTACGACCCGGAACAATCGGCCAGATTGTGCCAGATGGATCTGGATATGATAGGCTCCACTAGGGAAGATGCTTACCAGCGCACCGTAGCGTTTAAGGCAGCCATGGCCAAGAGCTACGACAAGAAGGTCAGGATTAGAAATTTCGAAGTGGGAGACTTGGTACTAAAAAGTATCATGACTAGCCAACACGTGGGAAAGATGGAACCAAAATGGGAGGGACCAGAAAAGGTCATACATGCTAGTTCACGAGGGCATTACTATCTTGAGGATATGCAAGGTTGCAAGTTGCATCGCTCGTGGAACGTGCAACATCTGAGATGCTATTACGCATGAGCTTTTGATTATCCAACAAATTCATAGTGAAATAACGAGACATGAACTATGAAGGCTTGAGTCCCGACACAATAATCGGGAAAATGTAGGCAACTCAGTACGAAACTGAGCTCAACCCCATCCTAAATAAAAAATAAATATCTCTATTGTTTTCATGTCTAACACTGCAGGAAGAGTCATAATGAAGTAATGCTTCCGGGACTATGAAATAGAGGAGCGACCGCAAGAAGCGCCATAATCGAGATGGACATATGGCCCAACGAGGACAAATGCAAACCAAATATCTCGTTCAGCAAAAGTAATCGAGATGGACGTTTGGCCCAACGAGGACAAATGCAAACCTAATATCTCGTTCAGCAAAAATAATCGAGATGGACATTTGGCCCAACGAGGACAAATGCAAACCTAATATCCCATTCAACAAAAATATCAAGATGGACATTTGGCCCTACGAGGACAAATGCATACCTAATATCTCGCTCAGCAAAAATACCGAGCTGAACATTTGGCCCAATGAAGACAAATGCACACCTACCAAAAAAGGGCCAACTATTATCCCATGCGACTCTTATGGAAAATCAAATTTATGACAACAAAGGCTCAACGATATAAAGTAAGATGCAAGTGCAGATCAAACACAATCGATGTAGTAGCCACAAAATAGGTTTCTCAAGAATACTGTTACAACGATGATATCAACATAAACATAAAACTAGGAAAAAGAAATAAGGCTTGACGACACACCAACAAAATTATATACACAGTTAAACACTGTTACTCCGGTGATTGTGGGGGACTCTGGACGCAAAACGAAACCAAGGGACCGTGCATAATCAGTGCAAATCTTCTCAATTTGCTTTTCCGACAATACAAGCTCGTCCATTTGGTCCCATCCATCCATCAACCTAACTTCCTCCTCCTCAATAGCACCGCCTCACGCTCTTTCGAGCTGATAGATGCTGGGAGAGATCAGATTCTTCTCAAAGAGAGCTTTCTCCGCAACCCCAAGATGAGACGAAGTCGCCCTCGCAGCAGAAACTATGGTCGTTTTATTAGGCAGAATGGAATTAAACGTAGCATTCCGCGCAGATGAGTTAGGACCATGCTCCACCTAAGACATGACGATTGAAGGATCACGGGAAAGGATAGTGTCACTAGGCTCTGCGACGAGTTCTACAGGGTTTTCCACCAAAGGCTCCTGCTCTATCATAGACGATGGATTCAAGTCATCATCGCTATCGCCAAAAATAATACAAATGACGTCCTTTACTCCACTCAGATTACCATGAGACCCTCTTATATCGGCAAATTCTGCAGTTTTTTATCTCTCTGGCGAAGTAGGATTCTGTCTATCCAAATCAGGCATAGTGTTAGAGCGCCACTCTTGCCAAATATGAAAGAAGGGGTCTTCAATTTTTTGGAGCGGTAAATTCCTCCTCATCACCGTCATCAACTTTGGGAGTCTCTATTGGGGGGCCGCGACTAACATCAAGCATATCTTTTCGAAAACCTTCCTTTATGAACCCCAGATAACCAGCCTGGTTTACGCCAAGTTCCATACCAAATCTTACATCCTCCGCACCATAACACAATTCGAGCCAATGTTAACACTACTCTTCATGAAAGCTCTAGCTACCTCGCTTTGATAGCCCTACGATTCAAAATATAGAACTTTATTACCCAATCTAACGATCGCGGACTCAACCCCTTCATTTACCTCATTCAGGGAATCTCTTTCCCTTTTTCAAGGCGTCCATTTCCCTCTTAGAGCGACAATTTTGGCACAAAGGGACCCCATGATGTCTTCCTCTTTCTTAGCATTTGCGCCAGTGGCAAGGGAATCTTGAACAGCACTGCATGCCTTGTCTGACTCACGAGCCCGCCTGAGTGCGGCAATACGACTAATATAGTTACTTCTGACATTCACAATTAGTTTGTTAACCACATTGTTATGATTCCCCAGGACCTCAATCAACCCGCTGTAATCGCGATATAGTCTGCAAATCACAATGCTGGTAGCAACAAAAAATAAGCGCCCACAGCGCGCCAAATTGCGATAACCGAGTCTCTCAAGCACGACACGATAATCAAGTCAGGGCCACATCCTTTTCATGATCTCGATAGATTGCTCCTTCCATAGACGGTACCCTAGCAACTTGATGTATAGAGACTCTGAATTCTCATCATTTAGAAACCCATAATCGACCCTGCTACCAGGTGGCGCTGGCCTTGGATTCCCAGATGGTCGATGACGTTTGCGAGGGGGCAACAGAATCTCACCAGCCTCAGCGATACCAATCCTTGTCACCCACGCCAGAAGCGCCCGTGGTAGCTAACCTTAGAACACGGTTAAAGAGTGGATTCTTAGCGTTCAATCGCTACTGATTTGTGGCCATTCTATTGTCAAATGCGTTATATTCTTCCATCATCCTTATTTCGGAGCTCATCCCAACCTTAACTCTTCCTTCAGAGGCGGTGGGAGTCATAACAATCCTGCGGGGAATGAAATTCTCATTCCTCTCGAAGTTGCATACGCGAGGAACCCGAGTGCCCATCGATACTCCCCCGAGCCGTATAGTAGAGCGATCTATGGGTTCCGGTACCACATGTCCGACACCTCAATTAGCAGATAAACTCCCTGGGGGTCTAGCAACATGTTGCCTCCCTAGAGACAACTCTTACAGAGCCGTCGGTTGGAATGGTGGTACCCACAGACAGACCTTCGTTCGAAGGGCCATGCCTATTTGCGTCCCTTCGAGGAACATAGATATTCTCAAACGACATGGTTGGCTTACTGTGACCCTCCGCCTTCTTTCAAGCCATCGATAATCTCAAAATAACAATGAGAGTATTTTGCAGATTTTTTAAGAACAGTCGAACCGCCAAGATTTGACTCTTATCGAACGATCGAATCCTGCTCGTTTGACTGTTATCGAAACGATCGAATATTGGGGATTTGACAGTTATTTTCAGCGGACAGCAACTTGACGCTAGTTATAAATGAGGTGGCAAGGATGGGCTTTTATATAGGCCCACCACCGCCATTACTCTCGATTCGAGAGATAACGGTCGAACCGTTCCACGTTCGACAGTTCTTGCAAAAACAATCGAACCCCTAAGGTTCGACTCTTCATAAGCAGATCAACGAACAATCGAATTCATTCAAATCCGATATTTATAATATGATATAGTTTCAGCTAACAATCGAATCAGAGGTTGTTCGACACTTATTTATAATGGTCGAACTCATCAAATTCGATTGTTTCAATAACCTTACAAATCACGGCTCCCAACTGGGTGGCATTCTTCCGTGACAGATAATTTCTATTTGGCAATCGACCTTGCGAACGACGGCTCCCAAATTAGGGGTATATTTTGAAATCAAGTGAAGTCCAGTGGCAACCGATGTGACAGAGACATTGCACACGGATTAAATGGAAAACTATGAAAAACGAAGAAAAACCAGTACTCGAGTAAGAAATTTTTTAGAGTTTGGCACCCGCTCTTGCAACAAGACCGACTCTCAAACTGGGGGGACTATATGATGGGGGTATTTTAGGTGGCCTAAAAGATTATTGGGCCGGCCCATCGAAGAAAGATTCGAAAATAAAACTATCGAACCGGGCCCATTCGACCGTTATTGAGACGGTCGAACCGGGCCCGTTCGGCTATTACTCTCCGCACCCATGTGGGTCCCACGGGATGTGGTCTATAAATACCCCGTCCCTCTACTTTAACGCCAAGCATTCATTACTCGCAACCAACCCATAACAATCGAATTCAGTGATTCGACTGTTATCTCTGTTCGACTGTTATTTCCGTTTGATTGTTATTTCTATTCGACCATTACTCCAGTTCGATCGTCCTTCTTTTAATCATTAACTATCGAATTCCCCATGTTCGAGGGTCGTCAGTATAGAACTTAGGTCATTCGACTGTTTATCAGATTCGAGGCTTGGAAGAGCCAGACGGACCGCTCAGATTCGACAATTTTCAGTATCGAACCTCGCAGGTTCGAGAGTTAAGCAGATTCATCGCGCTAAGAAGTATCGAACCATCCTCGTTCAATCGTCTCTAGCTTCGAAAATTATCTATCAAACTCTTGCCGTTCGACTGTTTCCTTAATTCGGCCCCTTAAGGTTACTTAGGTCTATTTACATATTTGTAACGCGTGATTGGTGCTCCGCACTAAGCTAGTTTAACATTGTAATAGACTAGCATATTTTGGTTGTATCAGACCCAATTGTATCATTCTCTTGATTTATTGTAACCTGGACGAGATAAGAGCAAAATATGTACCAAACCATCCTCCCTATGCCGTTCTAGTAAATGATATTAACAAAATGTGTTCCTCTTGGACAAGAGGAGCCTATTCTCCTGGTCACATATATTTGTTACAAAAATGATATGTTATCCACGTATACATAGTTTTCTTTGAAGTTCGCCTTAACAAAAATATAATTATTATATATAAAGATTAAGAAGCACCAACTCGGTGGCACCATAGAAAAATCCGTTGGTTGAATGGTTATAAGAGTTTCAGCAAATGGAACATGCATTATATATAAGCAACGAAAAAAAAAAGAACCTCAACAATTTTTAGAAAAACAAAAACCCTCCTCAAACTCCTTAATTTATCCCCAAGTGATCAAACAAAAGGTTCCATGAGGTTAGTTTGGTCTACATTTTTTATTTTCCATTGCCTTTTTTTGTTTTTCTATTCTAGACTTTTACTCTCCTTTAATTTTACGGGTTTTGAAACCATAATTTGAAATAAAATAATGATGGGTTACGTTCCAATCCATTTCTTACGGAATCTTCTTCTTTTAGGTTTCCATTTTTACGAGTTTTCAAGCAATAATTAGAGAACCATTAATCGATTCGTGTAAAACTTCTTAAACATGATTTATATAATTATGTCATTTGTAGAAATAATTTTAATAGACTCACGCAAATAACATATACTACCGAAAAGTTAGTGAATTGATTGGTTCATCAAATCTAGCCATAAACTACGAAAATTATTATGTACAACCGCTGCATGGATGACGTGGTACAATCAATCGTTGGGATTAAAAAGAGTTCCCTAAATTATATGAAATAACCACCCAAAACCCTATCCACACTGTATATTGGTAGCAATAACCGACTGGATGCATCACCTCATATTACAGCGGTTGCACTTAATAATCTGTCTATATTCTAACCAGTCCTGCTTTGTATAATTAATTACGGAGAAAAAAGTTATGTTTAACATCCACAAATATATATGATGGATTATGAAGGGCCGGTTGTTTAATTTATAAGTATGTTTTTATATCATTTATCATTAAAAGATTGTTAAGTAATACAAATTAATTAGAGCTAAAAAATTATTATGAGTTCATCCGAAAATAACCACCCTTTCAATTTTGTTTTTAAAATATTGACATAAAACTACTCTATGCATTAATTTTATCAGAAAACCTGAGCATATTGTTAAATCGAGGGTCTCTCTGTGATAGACTATATACACATTAGCTCTATGATAAAAACATATGTAAATTATCCATATAATAATTAATTCGGAATAGTGTATGCTGAATTATGGTGGATTCGTATTGTTATTTAATTTTTTTACTATTTGAAAAATGTCTCAAATTTAGTTTATATTTGATTACAGAATGGAAAAACATGTAAACGCCAAGTCTGATCACTGGGTAAAACTAGTAATCTGTTTACTTCTTGTGTTGGGGACTCAAGTCCATGGCAAAGACGTCAACATCACAATTATTCACAGTGCTGTCGAAAAAGGAGCAGGTAATTAAAATTTGGTAAAAGTGGCAATACTTATAATTGTTTGTTCACTGTTCACGCATCATAATAGTAATGTTATATAGTTTTCTTGTTGATTTTATCGAAGACTAGCAATAATTACATGGCCATAAACTCCCTAATTCTGATGACGCGGAGTATGTCTTTCACATATTAAATTTAAAAATCAGCTGCTTATTTGAAAGTTTATTTTTATTATTCATATGCTAATAATTTTATCATTTTAAAAAGTTTACTAATAAAAAAGTGAAAGCAGGTTTTCTTTTCTATCCTCTGAAAGTATCATCATCGTAGTATGTATTATTATTTGTTTTAATTATTCTGCTAGTTCGCATTAGTAATTTCGACGGACATTGAGAATATTGCTTATCTAGAACCTATTTATAAACTAATTTAACCATTCAAATTAGTCAAATGATAGAGATATTGAGTGTCGCCTACTAGTTAGTAACTATTGCTACTAATTTAAAGAAAATATAATTATCACACGTGGATTTTGCTGCAGTGTGCTTGGATGGGAGTCCACCTGCCTACTATCATGATCAAGGAGTTGGAGAGGGAGTCAATAACTGGATTGTTCATCTTGAGGTCAGCTGCTCTTCCATATATATTTATTTTTAATTAATTGTCATTTATAACTTTTGCTAATTTCGGTTCTTTTTTTTTTTTTTTGATACGAGCTAATTTCGGTTCATTACAGGAGAATATGAGCAATTATTAAATTTAAATTGTGCATTCATTTATAATTTATTCAATCAAATCAAAAGTTTTTCTTACAATTTTCAGGGTGGTGGATGGTGCATGGATGAAGCTGATTGCAGTGGTAGAGCTAACAGTAGTTTGGGCAGCTCCTCCTTCTGGCCCAATGTTACCGATGGTCATAAAGGGCTGCTAAGCCCAAATCAAACAGAAAATCCTGGTATAAAAATACTATTTATCTTACGCATGATAACCCAAAATAAAATAAAATAAAGTTTTCTTGTAAAGAGAATATAGGCCGAATACTTGTGATTTAGGTATAAAGTTAAAAAAAAAAACAAAATTAGTTTTTCGGCTCATTTGATTTCCGTCTATTACATTGTTATTATATATATATATATATATATATATATATATATGAAGGAATCCATGTAATTTATTTTAACTTTATTATTTTTTAAACATTCTCATTAGAAAAAAATTATTACTTAATTTTGGATCTCTTACATAAAAGAAGGTTAATTAAGATATAAATATTTTCTATTCATATTTAAGTTGTAATCTTTATCATACAAATTAATTATATCACACTTAAAATAAAAGTGTCTACGTTTTGTTTTATAACATGGAGCTTTTTTTTTTTGGTAGAAATAAAGAAAAAGCAAGCCCTTAGTCTACATCATTTGACAAAATTAAACAAAGTTCTTGGGGGTGGGAGATTGTAGAAAACATTATCCTCCATTCATATCAAAGTTGTACTTCGCCATGGCATCGGCGAGCTTGTTCCTGACTCTAGCAATCTGATGAAATTCAACAGACCAAGACTTGTAGATCAAAGTTTGACATTCCTCAATCTGTTCTTTTAGGTCAATGTCATGGCGTGATTCATCCATGATGGGTCGTAGGCTTATGTAGAAACAGTCCCGAGTACAAACTTATGATTTTTTTTCTATCCCATGCGATACTAAGGCCCCGTCTTATGGCTTCCACTTCCGTTGATACGCCGTTGGTTCTTTGAATCCTCATATCTAATTCCCTCTATCATCCTGAAGAACACGCCAATGGATCCTGTATTTAGCCGAGCGAACACACTTCCGTCTACATTCAGCTTTTGCCAACCTTTCTTTTGCTTCTCCCATCTTTCCGTTCGCTTCTCCTTTTTTTACGACTTACTTTCATAAGGTCCCAACTAAGTTGTTTTATGCAAATACTCACACAAATATTGTCCGCCTTGGCTATGAATATTCTTGTTTTCCTCCTCTTCCAATTATCCAGATGCTAATAACACCAAAAATCAAGTTCCAAGGGACACCTGGCAGCATGTCGCACTTCTCCTCCTTGTTCTTTAAGTTCTCCTTCAGCCATGCTTTATCATCAAGTAACAAAAATTTCCGCAATTCGCTGTTGCTTAACAGCTTTTTTCCGATTTTTTGCTCATGAACACAATAGCGTAGAATAAGAATAGAAGTTTCTTCCAAATTTGGACACATGAGTTACTGACATAGTAATGTTGCACATGAGTTACTCACATAGTAATTATGGGCCATTTTTTTCACACGGAGATTCTTAGCTCTTATGTATATATATAACATAAATAAGGCTTTATTAATTACCAAACTAGCTTCAACAAATAACGATGGTTACGTGTTTTCAAATGCAGATTTCTACAATTGGAACAGAATTAATGTTAAGTATTGCGATGGCGGATCATTTTCGGGAGAAATAGAGGAAGTAAATCCGGTAAGGCGGTAACTAAGGAAATTCTTTCATGCCCCATCATTTCAGGGTGCAATCTCAATTTTTTTAGCTGATTTGAATAAACCGTGATGACATGTAGGAACGTTTTTGTTATTATTTGTTGGAATATTTTGATGAAATAATGGTAATTAATTAAAAGTGGTCAATACTAATTTAATAATCCTATTAAAGCTTGATAATATTGAGCATCTGAAGTACGTGATTAGGCAAAGTCAGAGAGAAACACATGGAATGCTTATTCTATACATGTAATTAAGTAAATTTCCAGGCAAATGGGAGAAAAGAAAATAAATGAGAGATTTAATTTTCCAACTGTTTGGCAATTTGAGATTTTCTCGACAAAGAAAGAAAATCTTTGAAAAAGATAGGAAAATATAGTATTCTTTTCTTCTAAGCAAACTGTGTGAAAAGTTATCCAAAATATGTTTTTATAACATGATTTTAAAATACAAAGTATAACTATGATTTTAAGAAGTTAGATATATAATAAATGCAAAAAACCTTAAAACATAAGAGTTTTTTTTTCAAAAAATCAATATGAGCCAAACGCTAAAAAAATAAGAAAATAATATTTAAATTTTCCTTAAGAAATTTCTTAGAAGACCTTGTTTAATTTTTCCTTCCTTTTCCCCCCCCCTCATTTTTCGCCCATTTTCTGCCCATTTTCTGGAGAAACAAACAGAGGCTATATGAAGTTTATGCTACATTGCAAACTATCTTGACTTTCCTATAAGTGTAAAGAGATTACTACTACTTTATACATACTTGGGTAATATCTATGTAAATTCTTAATAAGCAAGAATAAAGTGCTAGAGTTAGTTTTAGTTTTCTCCTAAGTATGCGGTTAGAAATAAAGAGATCGTTATGCTGATCCTATTGTATGTTGGACACGACGCGTATACTGCATATTATATGATTTAGGGGGTGAATTGTCTAAAAAGCCTTTGTACCGTTTATATGCATTTACTTGTAATTCTCTAATTATTACTGTTTAAGGTACTGTTCATCCTACGCAAAATCGAGCTTTGCATATTTCTCAATTTGTTAATCCAATTTATTAGATAGATCAGGAACAATTATATTTACAAGAAACACGCACAATTTTTTTTTTTATATTTTTTGTTATATTTTTCTAGAAGAACAACATCCACTTCAGAGGCGCAAGAATTTTTAATGCCGTCATAGAGGATCTGCTTGCCAAAGGAATGACTAATGCAGAAAACGTAAGAAACAATTTGTGTTTAATCTATTTGAACTTGCATATAATTCGTAGTATAATTTACTAAATTTACATTATGGTGGTATTGATGCTTTAGATTCAGTGACGAGGTTTTTAATTTGTATAGACCCGTCCCGTACAAGGTTTATCATGCTAATTCTTAAGAACTTTTAAAATGAAATCGCAATACTAGATACGTGCCACCAAATTAGTAATTTGTAAATCCATTATGCATGTCTTGATTTTCCCAAAAACAAAATTTCGCACAAAATAATTGATACAAATTGAAGACCTATATTTCTCTACTTAAAAAGCCTTTTTAAGTGAAAAGGACACTCCTATTTATTAACAATAATCCAAGACCATACACAAACAATGTTAGTGCGAAGATTTCTCAATAATAATACCTTCATAATAAATCTCAACTTTTAAGAAATCTTTGGGAAAATACTAGGCGTACTTTTAGCATGTTGTCATAACTGAGTTAATGTCGCTAAACAGGCTATATTATCTGGCCACTCAGCCGGTGGACTAGCATCCATCTTACATTGTGATCAATTTCGAACACAAGTACCTAACGCAAAAAGATTAAAGTGCATTTCAGACGGTGGTTACTTTATCTACGGGTAAGATCTAAATATACATATATAAATATTATATATATATATATATGTGTGTGTGTGTGTGTGCGCGCGCGCGCGCTTCAGTGTGTCTGGCTTTTACTCTGGCCTGCCCAATTCATATTTGCATTGCAACAGAAAAGACATTCCTGGATCTTGGGAGTTAACGGTGGGACGACCCTTTGACAACGTAGTTCAAGTTCATGTATGCTCTTATGTCTCTCTATTTAATTTATTTATAGTGACAAATGAAAAAGGTATTTTCAGAAAGGAAAAAAATCTATCTAAAATCAAAGTAGTATTTCAAAAATTGTCCGCTATCTTTGCCTCACTTTAGTTTTTGTCCTTTATCTTTTTTTTTTTTTTGCTATTAAAATGTCCTTTATCTTTGCCTAAAATACTCGATTCAATAATTAAGGCATTTTCGCTGCCAAGTCGACAAAGCGTGGTTATGTGACTGCCATGTCATAAATTATTTTTTAAAATTAATTAAAAAATTGAATTATACATAAATTTCAATAAATACATAAATCTAATTTCAATAAATTTCTTGCCAATTAAAAAACTTTACAAAAAAGAAAACAGAAAAATGGAAAAAAATTAAGTCATCACTTCCCCCTAATCCCGCTGCACCCCCTCCCCCCCAGCCCACCACCACCTCCACTGCACCGCTTCCGCACCACACCGCCGCCTCACCACACTAAAATACTTTTTTCATTTTTTTGTAAGAAATTAATTGAAATTAATTTTATGTATTAATTGAAATTTATGTATAATTCAATTTTTCTTAATTAATTTTAAAAAAAGGATTTATGACATGGCAGTCACGTAACCACGCTTTGTCTACTTGGCATCGAAAATGCCCTAATTATTGGATCGGACATTTTAGGCAAAGATAACGAGCATTTTAACAGCAAAAAAAAAAGATAAAGGACAAAAACTAAAGTGAGACAATTAGATAACGGGCATTTTTAGAAATTCTGCCTAAAATCAATAATAAAAAGGTCATCACCTGTTTCGTATAACTGGAAAAAGAACCCCATGTGAGGCAAATATATGATCTAATACTTTTTGTTTATTGATTATGTTGATTTTACTTAAACCATTTATGCAAATCCCTGCCGATGAGAATAATGGAAAAGTCCCTCGCATTATTTGCGTTTCTTTACATTTATCCTGAAAACAATTTGCTAATTGCATAAAATTTTAATTTCTTTATTTTAATTTAGAACTAATACTAAGTGTCGCGTTCTGAATTTGTATGTTGTTTGTAGGGAATAGAAAAATTCTTGCCCAAGTCATGCACATCAAAAATGGATGCAAAACTGGTAAGAGGAGCTAATTATTAACTAATCACGGACCCTGCATTCACCTATTTATATACTTTTTCGCTCTTTCTCTTGATTTTTTTTTTGGCGGTATTTAATTATCTGAAAATATTCTTTGGAATATTGATTATTTCTTTTTTCTTTTTTATATTATTCACAGTGTCTTTTTCCTGAAAATCTTGTCGGAGATATCCAGACGCCACTATTCCTTGTGCATGGAGCTTTTGACAAGTATCAGGTAAGCTCGGAATAGATAAGATTTCTTATTAAGTCTTCTCGTACCACTATAAATATATTTAATTAATTATGTAGCTCTTATGATAAGAATCTGAGTTATCACATATTTCATTTGCACAAAGAAATGTTTAATAAATTTATATTTAATTAATTTTAGTATTGATAATTCAACTTACAGATGGTCTAATTATATAATTCAGGTACCACTCAAGACGCATTCTCCACATGGTTTGGGATTGTGCCCGTGGATCGCAACCTTGTGCACACCCGAACAGATAGAACTCTTGAAGGGTAAATAATCATATTTTTATTCATGCGTCAGTTTTTAAAAATAAAATTTTAGTTACGATATCAAGCTTTCAAACTTAATTGTAGGATTTCGGGCTTCATTCCTTAGAGCATTGCCCAAAGGTGATTGCTCGTTGAGAGGAATGTTTATTGACTCCTCCAATTCTCATGATCACATAATACAGTATGGTAATCAAACTCTACAGTGGAGTGGTCCAAAAGCACCCCAATTGAAAAATAAGGTAGGGGTTAGTTATCTTAAAGACTTTATAACTGATTCGCAACTATGATATACAAATATATATATATATATATATATATATATATACACATACATATATATATATATATATCAATTATTCTCTTACGTAGTTAATTCACTTATTTGATTTTTCATATGCAGACAGTGTCCGAGGGATTTAGTGATTGGTACTTTGATCGGAGTTGTTTCCAAGAAATTGATGTCGAACATGACACCCCGCACAATTTATTATGAGAAGTATATGCATTCACAAAATTCATTTGAGTTTTGTGATGAAAAGTATTGATCATCATATTGATATATTGGTTACTGGTCGAAAACCATTAGAATAAAACTACACACACACACACATATATGTATATATATATATATACATATAATTTATATAGACCAAAGCTTTTGTCCAAAAACATGATCAACATCAGTTAGCTTGTATAATGAGAAAATTGATTTATATTATGACAACTTAAATAACTTCCAACGTCTATCTATAAACTATGCCGCGGACATTCTCTTTTTTCTTTTTTTATAAAAATAGAAAGAGATAAAAAAGGAAGAGAAAGAAAAAACATAAGGGATGCTTCAACCCCTGTGAGTCAACATAAGGTTTTACAACCGCAGACATGTTATCGGCACATAAACTCTTATTGTCTGATTATTTATGTGAAATATTGCCGTCAAGTTAATTAAATTTACCACTGGACCTAAAATATGCACTAGTGAGCGTTCTCAAATTTCGTTTCTATAATTCTATATATAAAATCATATGTGGGAATTATAAGAGTTTTCTGCACGACAACAGTGCTACGTACATACTGTACTTCAACAGTAAAGAACCAACCTTACTAAATTGGTTACCATGTCTCTTAGTTGTTTCGACGGATGACTGTTTGATGGGCTTGGCTTATTTAAGTGACGTATTACTGTAAGGTTTACATAATTCTTGAACGGCAACTTTATACAGATGTGTAGTTCTATTGAATATTTTACAGAATATAGGATTAAACTTGGAGTCCCAAGTTAAATAACTAAAACCATAATGAGACCAACATAGGGGACAAAACATTTTTTTTCCCATCTTGATATAAAATTAAAGAAGAAAACTATTGTTCGAAACAGTCTAAGAAATTGACTCTTTTTTGCACAATTCTCTTGGGTTATAGCCCACGGGTCAATTTCGGGCTTCAATCTATATATGGGAGTGTCGTGGCTACACTTAACTCTTTGTGTATCCATCCTCCAAAAATTTATAAATTTCTACTACAAAGGCTCAATACTTATTTTTTTCCCACAAACAAGACCCTACATATAAGTATTTGTACTATGCTAGTAATATTTAAAATAACGTACGGAAATTTTAATTTAAGATTAACTCACAATTGTTTTCAAAAGTCCCTAGAATAAAGGCACATCGTTATCCACCCTAAATAAAAGCATTTGTATTATGCTTTTCTTTTTTAAAACTAAAACAACAACTATACGTTAATATCTCTCCCTTTCAAGTTATTTATCAACGCTCCAATTTAAATTAATTAAATATAAACTATAATTATGGCCTTTTTTTCTTTTTAAATAGCTTGTTTCACAGTTGATGTGTTTCTCAAGTCCTCCACTTGAAAATTATATTAAAGGTTAAACTATATTAAAATATTTTTTTCACAGTTATTTTATTGCTAAGAGCTGTAATTAAACTCTACTTTATTGCCGATCCAAAAGATATATCCTCTATTTTAAAATTCATTATTCCGTATCTTATTTTTATGAAAGTACTAGCATAATATAAATACTTATATTTAGGGTCATGTTTGTAGGAATAGATAAATATTGAGCCTTTGTAATTTATTAATTTTTGGAGGGTGGCTGCACAAACAGTTAAGTGCAGCCACGACACTCCCCTTTATGAATAATTAGTAAACCGCTACAAACTTGGTATAAGTCTTATACACATGATTCAAATTTCAAGCTATATAAAATTTATATATTCTCTATATATATACTTCATCAATTAAATGTAAACTAAAGTGTCAAAAAAATAAAAATTAAATGTTAACTAAAAATATTAAACAAAAACATGAGATAACAATAAATGAAGACACCAAAAGTAACTTTTGTCATGAAACCATAAAGAAAAATGAAGATGAAAGAACTGAATGTAAATTATATTGTAAGAATATCAAGTCCGTTTGGATCTAGTTATCGATCAGAAATTTTTTTTTTTTTTAAGAAGTGAAGAAAATGAAAATTGCAATTTTTTGTGCATTTATCATTTATCAGATAATGGAGCTTATGCTTTAAAGTTAATTTGGGATGAATCACTTCGTTGCATTTTAGTTTAGTGCACCTTGACTGAAATCGTTTTAGAAAAAAATAAAATATTACATCAGAAAATAGTAGTAGTAAGTTTTCTAATTCATATGAAGTATGTTCAACTATAAATTGAAGGAGATGTTGTTGATTGCGCTCAACCATGTAATGTGGATGTGGTGTTTCCACACAGCTTACTTGGTGGATAATTCTCAATTTGTTGCAAAAATATCTCTTTACAAATTAGGACATTGTGTGATCTAAGTTGCATGATTCTGATATAAAATTGATCTTTTGATTCTGATGTGGTTGTGATGTGCACCTTGACTAAAATCGTTTTAGAAAAAAGTAAAATATTGCATCAGAAAATAGTAGTAGTAAGTTTTTTAATTCATATGCAGTGCGTTCAACTATAATTTGAAAGAGATGTTGTTGATTACGATCAACCATGCAATGCGGTTGTGGTGTTTCCACACAACTTATCTGGTGAATAATTCTCAATTTGTTGTAAAAATACCTTTTTACAAATTAGGATCATTGTCATATATAAGTTGCTTGATTCTGATATAACATCGATCTTTTGATTCTGATGTGAAAATGATCTTCATTAAGAGTATGAAAGACGGATTATTCGACTGATCTTTGTTCACAAATTAAATCCACGTGCACGCGTAATGTCATTTAGAATAGGACAAAAGGAATGTCATTTAAAATTGTACAAAAGTATTTGAGACCATTGTGAGAGACAATAGAAAACATTCTCCATATTTCATAGTGAATCAGTTGGAGAAGTGCATAATATGTAGAAAAGTTGTTAGGAAACCTAAGTTTCTTCTGTTTAACACAATTTTCAACAAAGGTTTTAAGAATATAGACTAACCTCTATGCGGGGGTATGGCGTAAGTTGAGGTGCCAAAGAGTGGAAATGTCATTTCTATTACCAGAAAAATTAATAAAACCTCACGTAGTGAGTTATTAGTTAAGTCTAGAATATAGAGCCCAATAAATAAGCTAGAAGAACCAGTCATCCTCTTCGTGGTTAAGTCTTACCAGATGCTTTTGTTAAGCATGAAAAAAAACACATATGTTGGATGCTTTAGTTAGCTTTGCACCAGAAATCAAGTTGTGAGTAAAGTCAGAAATATACGAAGCATCTTTGGGTAATAGATGAGGAGTTGGTGTGATATCAATAACTAAAGTAGCTTGCCTTAGTTGAGTATTAGGCCTTGATTTATGAACTTTGATATTATTCTTGGAGTCATAATTAAATCATGCAAAATCACGCAATAACACTTGTGTCTAATTTCCATGGCATGAATTTGTGTATGTTGGTGGTTGCTTAAGTAAAGTAAGGTTGATGTGAATACCAGAGACAACAGTAGTTGCAAAGTGAATGTCAAATGGAGCTTGAGTATGAGTTGAAACCAAGGTGGTGTTTCTTGTAAATTCTATAAACTAATCAAAGAAAGTTGCTAAGTCTGAATTAGAAAATTGTTTGACCCGTTGGTTCTCTATAGGATCTTCAAAAGTGGAGACCATGTTAGCTGAATGAAGAAGAGTTATTTTTCGTTAAGTTTATCCCAACTTGGGGTAGACTCAATCAGTTGAAAGTACCAATACACAATGTGTACTTAAGTTGTTTGGTTATGCCATTGACTTGGTTGGTTCCTGCAAACGTATCTAAACTCTAAAGGATCAACATATGTGTTGGAAGTCTAAATTCCTTTGACTCTCTTCTAACAGTGAACAAACCCTTAACGAATAAGTCATTAAAGTAATGCACAAAATTTGGCTTCTAATTATAGTGTATCAATGTCATAAGAGAAAGGTTAAAACACTATCAAATTGTTGTAAGCGCATCATTTTATTGTTGACATTACACACACAAAGACCACAAGAACAAGCCACAATGGATCTTTAAGATACAAACTCACCCATTCAGATTTGAGGAGATTACAATAAGCTATGATTGACAATTTTCCTTGAGTCATAGTGGAGAGAGCTTTTTGTAGTTGAAAAAAAATTAAAACCATCACTTATATCACTATACATTTTCAATTATTCCAATTGTCAATAAAGTTCTTAAAGTATATCAGGCTTGATTTGATTTCTTTATAAACGTAATTTGTTAGCTAAGGGACAACCAAATTATTTTTGCTTATTCAACATGTAAACAAGATATGATATTCTACTCTTGGAATCAGGAAAAACCATGTAAAATATATTGTAAGAATGTCAAGTCCAAGAACTCCATGTAAAATATATTGTAAGAATGTCAAGTCCGTTTGGATCTAGTTATCGATCAAAAAATAATTTTTTTTTAATAAGAGAAGATAATGAAAATTGCAATTTTTTGTGCATTTATCATTTATCAAATAATGGAGCTTATGTCTTAAAGTTAATTTGGGATGAATCGCTTCGTTGCATTTTAGTTTAGTGCACCTTGACTGAAACCGTTTTAGAAAAAATAAAATATTGCATCAGAAAATAGTAGTAGTAAGTTTTTTTAATCCATATGAAGTACATTCAACTATAATTCGAAGGAGATGTTGTTGATTGCGCTCAACATATTGTGGTTGTGGTGTTTTCACACAACTTATCTGGTGGATAATTCTGAATTTGTTGTAAAAATATCTCTTTATAAATTAGAACATTGTGTGATCTAAGTTGCTTGATTCTGATATAAAACTAATCTTTTGTTTCCGATGTGGTTGTGATGTGCACCTTGACTAAAACTGTTTTAGAAAAAATAAAATATTTCATCAGAACATAGTAGTAGTAAGTTTTTTTAATTCATATGAAGTACGTTCAACTATAATTTAAAAGAGGAGATGTTGATTGCGCTCAACCATGCAATACGGTTTTGGTGTTGCCACACAACTTATCTGCTGAATAATTCTCATTTTGTTGTAAAAATATCTCTTTACAAATTAGGATCATTGTCAGGTCTAAGTTGCTTGATTCTGATATAAAACTGATTTTTTGATTCTGATGTGAAAATGATCTTCATTAAGAGTATGAAAGACGGATTATTCTACCGATCTTTGTTCACAAATTAAATCCACGTGCACGCGTAATGTCATTTAGAATAGGACAAAAGGAATGTCATTTAAAATTGTACAAAAGTATTTGAGACCATTGTGAGAGACAATAGAAAACATTCTCCATATTTCATAGTGAATCAGTTGGAGAAGTGCATAATATATAGAAGTGTTGTTAGGAAAACTAAGTTTCTTCAGTTTAACACAATTTCAACAAAGATTTTAAGAATATAGACTAACCTCTATGCAGGAGTATGGCGTAATTTGAGGTGCCGAAGAGTGGAAATGTCATTTCTATTACAAGAAAAATTAATAAAACCTCACGTAGTGAGTTATTAGTTAAGTCTAGAATATAGAGCCCAAGAAATAAGCTAGAAGAACCAGCCATCCTCTTCGTGGTTAAGTCTTACTGATGCTTTTGTTAATCATGAAAACAACACATATGTTGGATGATTTAGTTAGATTTGAACCAGAAATTGGGTTGTGAGTAAATTCAAAAATATACGAAGCTTCTTTGAGTAATATATGAGGAGTTGGTGTGATATTAGTAACAAAAGTATCTTGACTTAGTTGAGTATTAGGCCTTGATTTGTGAACTTTGATATTCTTGGAGTCATAATTAAATCATGCAAAATCGCGCAATAACACTTGTGTCTAATTTCCATGGCATGAATTTGTGTATGTTAGTGGTTGCTTAAGTAAAGTAAGGTTGATGTGAATACCAGAGACAACAGTAGTTGCAAAGTGAATGTCAAATGGAGCTGGAGTATGGGGTGAAACCAAGTTGGTGTTTCTTGTAAATTCTATAAACAAATCAAAGAGAGTTGCTAAGTATGAATTAAAAAAAAATGTTTGACCCGTTAGTTCTCTATAGGATCTTCAAAAGTGGAGGGCATGTTAGCTGAATGAGGAAGAGTTATTTTTCTTTAAGTTTATCCCAACTTGGTGTAGACTCAATCAGTTGAAAGTACCAATCCACATTGTGTCCATCACGACTACGGTATGCCATTGTAACCAAAATGGGTACACTTTTTTTTTTGTCTTTACTTGTAAAAGTTTTTGATATCTACTTGAGTTGTTTGGTTATGCCATTGACTTGGTTGGTTCATGTATCTATAATCTAAAGGATGTTGGAAGTCTAAATTTCTTTGACTCTCTTCTAACAGTGAACAAACTCTTAATACATAAGTCCTTAAAGTCATGAGCAAAGTTTGGCTTCTAATCATAGTGTATCAATCACATAAGAAAGGTTAAAACACTATCAAGTTGTTGCAAGCGCATCATATTATTGTTGACATTACACACAAAGACCACAAGAACAAGCCACAATGGATCTTTAAGATACAAACTCACCCCATACAGATTTGAGGAGATTATAATAAGCTATGATTAACAATTTTCCTTGAGTCATAGTGGAGAGAGTTTTTTGTAGTTGAAAAAAAAAATTAAAACCATCAGTTGTACCACAATGCATTTTCAATTATTCTAATTTTCAAGAGAGTTCTTAAAGCATATCAGGCTTGATTTGATTTCTTTATAAACGAAATTTGTTAGCTAAGAGACAACCAAATTATTTTTGCTTATCCAACATGTAAACAAGATATGATATTCTACTATTGGAATCAGGAAAACCATCAATGAACTTATTCTTGATGTTAAGTGTCATTTCCATACATTTGATCATGATGCATAGTCATCGCATGTGGAAGATAACTTTCAATTGAATTTCCATTCAAATCATGAGATCCATTAAAATATACTAAAACATAATCGCCTGATGCGTTTTTTGTATGTACATGCACAAAACCAAATGCAGTAGAACCATTAATTGTGAATTGAGCATACATAAATAGATTACAACGGAGAATTGTGATCGAGGGTCTCAAAATTGAGAAATAATCAAAAACCCGATGATCAACATAAAAATGAGATTGAAATGTACAGCAAAAAGATCGATGATGTAGGGATTGATACCATGAAAGTAAATCAAGTATCATCCATTGAAATTTACAAGTGACAATTACAGCCAATTGAAGAAGAATGTTTTACAATAATAAATAACTTGGTTGCCCACACGAATTAATACTTATGGGCCGAAAAAACCTTCATCGTCCACTTTTCATTGTTTTGATTTTGCCCGTGTAAATTCAACTAATTAGTATATTTTATTTTGTTTTGCAGTAATAAATAACGTGCGGGCCAGCAGATATTAATTAATTTACCCGCCTTATGTAAAACACTATCAGTAGCTTGGGGCATGATTACATTAATTATTTTATTTTGTTTTGATGGATCTTTTTCATTATCCATCTTTCGTTGTTTCGATTTTGCCCTTCTAAGTTCAATTAATTATGTTTTGTATTGCAGTAGCCTATACATATGAAACGAGTCAATGTTTATTCACCTAATATAAAACAAATTAGTAATTGATACGTTGGGACCCGCGTAACCTATACATATGGACTCGCACGTATTAATCAATTGGGACCTACCCAATATAAAAGAAATTAGTAATCAATAGCTTGGGGATCCACGTAACATGCAAAAAGGAAAATGAAACATAAATACAAAAAATGAGATATTTTAATGCATACTAATAATATGTGAAAATCACAAGGATTCCACACTCTAAAGAAAATTTAGAAACTTTTACGTCATTTCAAAACAAATCTATAAATGTACGAGTAGATACGTAAACAAATATGATCATTAGTAATTGATAAAATTATAAGTTAAAATCTTGAACTTGTTTCTATTATTTAAAATTCAACAAGCCCGTGTGGAGCACGGGCTATGTTACCTAGTTTAATATATACGAATAATATGACGTGGTCCGATGTTCAGATACAAAAGAATAATTTCTATTTGATGATGGACCAAAGTAGAATTACTACAATATCACATATATAGGTAGCGGTTCCTAGGTGTAATGCCTCTAGAAATGGAAAGAAAATATTATATCTAAATTTATACATTACCCCATAATTTTTTGAAAATTATTTTTTTGTCCAAATTTAATGGACAATTTTGTTCAACATATTCTTCAAATCCGTATAAATGTGATTGGCTATGCTCTGATCAACACCTCAACTAGTGCTTTGTTCCTTAAACATCGGAACAAGACAAAGTGCACATGTTCATCTGATAGCGTATTCGTCCTTAAAATTTTAATGTTAAACATATTGATATTGAAATTGTGGATCAGGTCGATACGTTGTTGTTGTTAACTTAACACTGGAGTTTTAACAACAGTTTGGTATGTTGTTAATCCAATGATGTTACTTTAACAACAGACCAGAGTAATAGTGCAGCGGAATAAACAAACACCGAATTTAAGAGGTAAATATAAGATTATATTAACTTCTGAGCCGTAGGCAAAATAACCCGTTAAGGTTTTAACAAAATTCGTTCTCTCAACTCTCAAGCTCCTCACTCTCAAATTGATTGAACTAAGCAAAGCACACAAGAATTGCTTCAACTATCTCTAAAAGCTCCTCACTCTTAGATCTATTCTAACAACTCTCAAACTTTGCTAAAGTAAGACAACACTCAAAAACTTGTAAATAAATCTCTCGGATTGATTAGCTCTTGTCTCGTGTTTGTCTTGATGTACTTCACACCTATATATAGGTTCTTGACTTGGACTTCAAGGTGTGTTGTACACGGTTGATAATTCTTCTAGTTTCCTTCTCGAACTCCTCTTCCTTGTTCTTGCAGTCCTTCTTGAATAATAGTTCCTTTGTTAGTGATCTAACTAAGGAAAGACTCCTTCTTCAAATCAGAACTCATCTTGGAAAGCTTTCCTAGTTGCACTGGAACTCTTCATTCCTTGTAGAGCGATTTGCTTAATTAAGGGAACTTTCCTTTATGGAAACTTGAGCGTCCAACCTATGAAAACTTTGTTTCCTGAATAATAATCAAAGACAATCACAACTGTGGAACTCAATTAGTTAAATGAATAAGGCAAAATAATAATAATAAATATAAACAAGATTGTAAATCGGATTCTGCTCAGCAATGTTACTCTAACATTGACTTCTCAATGTTAACCTAACATTGCCAGAATACCTGCACTTTCAATCTCCCCCCGTTTTGCCTTAATCACAAAACCTAAGAACCTGTTCTAATCAGATCAAATTATTCAGACAAACTTCACTATCTTATAACAATGGAAAACTAAGTACACCCCCTGAATATCAGAAGGGACTAACTCAATGTTATTCTAACATTGATACTTTCAATGTTGTCATAACATCCATCTTTGTCCATATTGGATTAACATTGAGTCCAGACAGATGTTCTAACATTGAACATCTCAATGTTAACTTAACATCAGAGAACAGTTAACACCTCAAAATAGAGTTAGTACTTTGTAACCAAAGTTCAAATAGCATAAGCAGAAACATTAAGTAACAATACATAAAAGTACTTAATTACAGACCATACTAAGTAGCAAGGAACACACTCCTTGATGAAACAGAAATATAAACAGAAAATTGCAAAGAAAACAGAATTGTTCATATTTCAATAGAAAACAGAAAATTAAAAAAACTCAGAAATTTTGAAATTTGATCTACTCTCCCCCTTTTTGTGAGGAATGCAAGTCCTTCAAATGCTTCATGAGGCTGTCAATCTGCTGCAACCTCACTTACTTGTCAGCTATCTCTCTTTGGGTATCATTGTACTCTCTGTCATGCCAAACCAGAGTCTCCTCCACAAATGCATCAGCAATCACAAAGCAGCTATCACCACTTGAAACTGGAACAGAAGAAGCAGCAAACTTGAGTGTCTTCTTCTTCTTTTTCCTGCTTGGACCAGCTTCTGCATTGGGATTCCATGGCAAGTCTTGAATCCTGACTTGAGTAAAGTAGCTCCTGGTGATGGTCATCTTGGCCTTGTTCTTGATCCAGCCCTCTGTCTTCTTGGTCTTGAAGCCTTGCTTCACCAGAATGCTGGATATCAGAGAGGGATATGGAATGATTCCCTTTGCCTTTGTTGTGACCTCCTTGATGTGCCTCAATACTTTCTCCCCTATGTTCACATTCAGCCCATTCTTCAGTTTATACACCAACTTTGCAGATTATTTAGTCATAACAGTGGTGTTGGAAGATGGCAGCCAATTATAGGTGGAGATCTTGTGTAGTACAACACTTAAAGAGGTCAGCTTTGTAGTTGGAAAGCTGTCATTCCATTTCTTGTGAGTCCACCAGTGAGGTTTGTGATCACCTCATCCATGCTAGGATCCTCAGTTTCCTCAGGATCAGGAAGTTCCCAAGCTTCATTGATCATAGAAGGACTAATGTCATAGACATTCATCCTTATCCAAGTTTTTCCAAACTTGGGAGAGCCTTGCTGGCACACCCACTGAGAGAGGTTCATGTAGAACTCTCTGATCATATCAGGGACATATGATGATTGATTCATCACATAGCTCAGCACACCCCTTGCTTCAAGCAACTCATACAACCTATTTTCCTTGAACATTTTCTCATCAATGTTCCTCTCCATGTGAATAACCCTGGATTGATAAGCCACCCACTGTTATTCTGCCTCACATGACACATAGAAGTCAGAATAAGGCTTCTTGGGATACTCCCCATCAAGCACATCAAAGTACTCATCACTGTCTGATGTTGGAGTAACATCAGCAGGGTCATCAGCTACCAGCAGATCTTCTTCCTCAGCTTCCTCTTCCTCTTCCTCCTCATCATCTTCTTCTTCTTTTTCTTCTTCTGACTCAGCCTCAGAAGATTCAACAACCACCTGCCTAGCCTTTCTCTTCCTAGCAGCAGTAGCTAAGGCAGAGAGAGTCAGGCTCTCTTCTTCTTCTTCTTCTTCTTCTTCTCTCTCCACCTATTCAGGTTGATTGTTACCCTCATCAACAACATCTTGGTTACCCTCAGTAGTAACCTCCTCAGCCACAGTCTCCTCAACCATAGTCTCATCAACCTGATTACTTTCCTCAGGAAGAGTATCCACCTCAGCAGCAGCAACAGGCTCAACAACATTAGCCTCAGCTGGCTCAGTATTCACCTCAAGGTTTTCACCTTCATCAGTACCAACCACAGACTCACCCCCAACATTACCCTCAGGGACCTCATGCAAAACCTCAAACTCACCCACAACAACAACATGGGCCTCTTTCTCCCTCTCAATACCAACTTCAGCAGTTATATCTTGAGTAGAGTTAGCCATCATTTCCTCGTTTTCAGCGTTGGTGGGAGTGGAGGTTTGCTCAGCAGTTTCGGATGTTGAACCAACATCGCCCTTTGTGGGTTTCTTGCCCTTTTGCCATTCATAAGTGGATTTCCTCTTTGGTGCGGCGGCGGCGACGTTGGCTTCAGCGATTGCACGTCTGGTACTACGACATACAGGCTGTTCAATCTGCTCAGCAGCATCTACAAGATCATCAATGGAAGACTTGTGTGCCATTGTTAGAGTAATTTTAGAGAAGAAAAGAAGAATCTAAATTAGCAGAGAATGTTGATTGCACAAGATTTTTGAAAGCGTAAATAATAAGAAAAGATTAGGGCAAATTATATAAGCAATCGGATGAAAAGTAGTGATAGTGCTGTTGTAATATGTTACCAAAATAATCGGACCACTGTCACACGATCCCGCCCATGTTTAACTTACCACGTGTCAATGTTAGGTTAACACGTAACCAGAGCAGTCTCCAAACCTGAAAACTTATAAGTTACAATGTTTCAATGTTGAACTAACATTGTCAAGTTAACATCGGAGAGGGAAGTTGTAGGTGCATGGCTTCATCCAAAGCAACATCATGTGAGAGCATGAGATATTCCTGTATACTGATCTGAAACCTCAACCAAGTACATAGGTACAAAGACATAGTTTAAGATCATCAGTATGAATAAGTGACAAATCAGACAGAAAAACACATAGTGGATGTACATATCCAGGGAAAAGATTTTCCCACATCATAGAAGATCACAAAACATAGTGTTTTACCTGCAGTTGGTCACCCACGAAGTATGCCTCAACACATGATTCCTAGGATTACTACTCCCCCTAAGCCCAAACCGACATAAGGAAATAATGCAGAACTAGAATGAATGCAACAATGTTAGATCAACATAGGGTGATGGTAACCAAGTACAAACAGTTTTACTGACTGAGATCAGGACATATCAATATATCTTTTACTATTATCATGAACTCTTTTGAACAAAAACTAGTGAATGTTAAAGGATAGTTTCATCATGAATGTGGGCAGCACAAGACTCCACACACCCCATCAACTTAACCATCAGCTACAGACTAGGCAAGTACAAAGGAACTGAATGAAGACAATACATTTATCATATACCTCTTCACCCCAACTCCTCATGCATACTTGTTTACCAACCTATTTACAAGTGAAATACCAAGTGAACAATGCTACTGAATGCAAGCAGTCGAAACTTCAAAGCATCCCAGTAGTAAGGATCACTATCATGCATAACCTTGGCCATAGACAAAAACACAAAAATAAGCACAACTGAATGACAATGAAGCTCTCAACATCATGTACCCCAACTTCTCTTCATGCTTTGTCTAACCTAACATGGATAAGTCACAACTGAATAACATCAGAGTAGTGAGCTCTGTGAACCCCAGCTTCTCCCAGATGTTAGGTTAACATTCACAGACTAACAACATAGTTCTTACTTTACAAAACTCTTGATATGTACCTGTCCACCAGTCAACTCAACTATTTATACAGATTAACCACACAACCCAACAGAATCTCTAACAAAGATGTAAAATGCAAGAAAGAAGAATGCAGAAAAGAAACATAAAAGAATTACAGATACACCACAACCAATAACCAATGCTAGACAGTGGTGTTATGTCAACACTGGTGTACTAACATCCCTAGACAATGCACATGCCAAGAGAATTCCTCAAACTGAAGAACCTCTCAGAATCTAAGAGTTTAGTGAACATATCAGCAAGCTGATTGTTAGTTTCAATGTGTTCAATGTCAATGAGCTTATCCTCTACCATGTTTTTTAGAAAGTGATGCCTTATATCAATATGTTTAGTTCTAGAATGTTGGACAGGGTCTTAGAGATGCTTATAGCACTAAGATTATCACATAACATAAGTAAGGTATAACTGTCTAACCCATAATCCAGTAGCATGTACCAACTGGGTGACATAGCTGCCTGCTGCTATGTATTCAGATTCAGCAGTGGAGAGTGACAAACAATTTTGCTTTCTACTGTACCATGAGACAAAGTTGTTCCCCAGATAAAAACATCCTCTACTTGTAGACTTTCTATCATCAGTGTCACCTGCCCAGTCTGAGTCACTGAAACCTACAAGATTTGTGTTAGTGTCATAAGAGTACCAGATGCCAAGAGCCAAAGTGCCAGATATATATCTAAGGATTCTTTTCACAGCAATCAGATGTGACTGCTTTGGACATGCCTGGTACCTAGCACACACACAAATAGAGAACATTATATCAGGTCTTGAAGAAGATAAGTAGAGTAAGCTTCCTATCATTGAACGGTAAAATGTTGGATCAACATTGGCACCAGTAACATCCCTGGATATCTTCACTGATGAAGACATGGGAGTCTTGCAAGGCTTTGAATCTGCCCATTCAAACCTTTTCACCAAATTCTTTGCATACTTTTCCTGACTTAGGAATATCCCATTATCGGTTTGTTTTACTTGGAGACCAAGGAAGAAATTTAATTCTCCTATCATACTCATCTCAAACTGCCCATTCATTTATTCAACAATTTTTTCTAAAATAGAGTTGTTAGTTGAGCCAAAAACAATGTCATCCACATATATTTGAGCTATACAGACATGATAATCTTTCTTCAAAACAAACAGTGTCCTATCTCCTTCACCTCTAACAAAGCCAAGACTTAAAAGAAATTCTATAAGTCTTTCATACCATATTCTAGGTGCTTGTTTAAGTCTATACAGGGCTTTTTCAAGCTTGTACACATGGTTGGGATACTTAGGATCTGTGAATCCCTTAGGTTGTTCAACATATACTTCCTTATCAATTAGTCCATTCAGAAATGCACCCTTTACATTCACTTGATATAGTTTTATCTTAAGACAGTATGCAATGGCTAGAAGTAACCTAATAGATTCAATCCTAGCAACTGGAGCAAAGGTCTCATCAAAGTCTACACCTTCAATCTGTGTGTACCCCTGAGCAACTAGTCTAGCTTTGTTTCTAACTATGACCCCTTCATCATTACTCTTGTTTTTAAATATCCACTTTGTCCCTATTACATTAACATTAGGTGGTCTAGATACCAGTATCCAGACTTTGTTCTTAGTAAACTGTAATAGTTCATCCTGCATGGCATTAATTCAAAAGTTATCAAGGAGGGCTTCATTCACATTCTTAGGTTCTATGGAGGAGACAAAACAAGAGGCATTATCAACAGTACAAGTGAGGTTCATACAAACACACAATTTAACCATATCTCTATAATCAAGTCTTTCTTTGTAGCGTGTACTTACCCGTTCAGTGAGTTCACCTATTACCTAGGATGCTGGATGATCTTTCAGAATCCTAGCTGGGGGATCTCTTCTAGGTTCAGAGGCAACTTCATGTTCTGGGTCAGAGTCTTCTGCTGTTAGTCTAACATCAGATCTCGATGGTGTTAGTCTAACATCGTTCCCTGTCTCATGTTTAGTGTTTCCAGCTTCCAGTTCCAATGTTGGTGTAACATTATCAGGAGTAACTTTCTCGGTTTCCATTGTTGGTCCAACATTGGGAACTAAGATGTCATCAGTACCTGTATCAAGTGTGAACTCATCAAACACAACATTTATTGATTCTTGAATTATCTTCAATCTAGGATTGTAGACTCCAAAGGAAGTACTATTGGCAGAGTATCCTACAAAGATGTATTTTTCACTTTTAGGATCAAATTTACTCAGATAATCCATGTCATTAAGCAGATAACAATCACATCCAAATTCATAAAAAATATACAATATTTGGTTTCACACCCTTCAAGAGTTCATAAGAAGTCATGTTAGTTCCAGGTCTAAGGTACACCCTGTTACAAATGTGACAAGCAGTATTTAAAGCTTTAGTCAGAGTCTTTTGGATACATCTTTAGCATTGAGCATAACTCTGGCCATCTCTTGAAGAGTCATGTTCTTTCTCTCAGCAATCCCATTCAGCTGAGGGGTCTTAGGAGCTGAATATTCATGGAAAATACCTTTAGCATTGCAATAGTTACCAAAACTCGCATTTTCAAATTCTTTACCATGATCAGACCTAATCTTAGGCACAAAAGAGCCATATAAGTTTTTAATACTAGCACAAAGAATTTTGAACTGATCAAAAGCTTCAGACTTTTCTTTAAGAAATTTCACCCAAGTGTATCTAGAGAAGTCATCTACAATCACAAAGGCATATTTCTTACCACTGAGACTACTTACCTCAATTGGAACCATTAAGTCCATGTGTAGCAATTCAAAACACCTACTAGATCTAGGATTAGCATTCTGTACCTGTAGGGGTGTATGAACAACTCTGGTTTGCTTACCCTTGAGGCAATCACCACACACAAGCTTACATGGACAAGACAGCTTAGGTAAGCCTCTTACAGCATCAACTTTCTGCAATTTCTCAAGGTTTCTGTAGTGAACATGTCCAAGTTTCCTATTCCATATAGAAGCCTCATCTATTTTGGCATGTAAACACTCTGCTTCCTCTTGGGCTAAATAACAGTTATCTTTGGATCTAGTACCTGTCATAACAAGAACATTATCACTATCATAAACATCACAAGAAACTTTGTCAAATGTAAACAGTAAGTCATCATCACACAGCCGACTGATACTGATTAGATTTGCCTTTAACCCATCTACCAACAACACATCCTTCAGGGGTGGGAATCCATCAACATTTAGTATCCCCTTGCCAATGATCTTTCCTTTGGTGCCACCTCCATAGGTCACTGTTCCAGCACTCAAAGGTATCATTTGTTTAAGATTCTCTTTGCTGCATGTCATGTGTCTTGAGCACCCACTGTTGAAGTACCACTTACCTGAAAGGTTAGAGTACACAACATAGAAAACAACATTGCATACAAGTTTAATCTGAGGGGTTTTAGCTTTTTCTACCCAAGTTCTACTTTTCTGTCCTGCACCTAATGTTGGTCTAACATCAGAACCTGATGTAGTTTAAACATTGGACACATAGGCTATTTTGCTACCACATTCTTTTATGAATTTTCTACAGAATGGTTTAATGTGGCCTGGTTGAAAACAGTACTGACAGATAAAAGTAGGTTTGCTTTTTACAGGGTTGATGGTACGAGAACTCATATTACCAGATTCTTTAACAAAGCTTGTAGTTAAATAGGCAGAATTAACATTAGAAGAGGAAGGTTTCTCAACAAATCCCAGACCACATGTACCTGTATTACTCATGTTTAGTACCTCATCAAGTTTAGAAGTACCTCCATTCTATTTGGCTATGATCTGTGAATCCTTTTTGAGTTTCTCCTTTACCTCTTTCAGCTCAGCTTCAGCTTTGTCAAGGTCTCTCTCATAGAGTTTCAACATGTTCTTCAAACATTCAATGTCATGCTTCAGTGCTTTGTTATTCTTCATGAGTTTGGCATTCTCTCTCTCAAGTTTGAGAAATGTTGTATGTAGATCATCTAGGATTTCCTCCTGGTACATTTCTTCATTGAAGTACTATTCTTCTAGATCAACTGAGTCATGAAAACAATCGAAGTTAGTATCATCACAATCAGAGAGTACATCATAGTTAACCTGCGTATCATTGTTGTTACAGTCTCCAAAGAAGATTTCTTGCTTTGCTGTTGGTTCTCCAATGTTAGAGTAACATTGAGATTTTTGGCAGTTTCTGGAGTCTTCTCCTGACCAGGTGATCCGAATGCAAAGCACTGTAGTGTTGATTTCCTCTGATTGTTCATCGGCGCTTGTTCCAGATTCGAAGTCAGCTTCATTGAAGTCATCTACAGAAACCCAATGAGAATTTCCTCTTGTTCTGAGGGTGTTAGCACATTCATGTTTAAAGTGACCATACCCCTTACATTCACAGCACTGGACATCTTTCAATTTCTCAGCATCTTGAGGCGTGCTCTTTGATGCCATGTACTTTACAAACTTTGGGGGCAGTTTCTTTTAACCAAGGGCACCATTACCAGATTTCTTTCCTTTATTTTTCTCTTTGTGACCTAATTTACTAAACTTCCTGGTAATGTTTTCATAGTTAGAAGAGATCAACTCATATTCATCCTCGTCACCTCCTGTAGAATCTGAGCCAGTTCCTAGTAAGGCTAAAGCAAGTTGTTTACTGGACTTCCCTAGGAATTCTAGTTCAAACTCTTTTAAAGTGTTCATTAATGTTTGGAAGTCCATGTTGGCAAGATCTTTAGACTCATTCATAGCAATTCTTTTGACAGTGAACTTAGAAGATAATGTTCTAAAAGCTTTATAGACCATGGTTTGATTTGGGATGGTAAAGCCTACGTTTTAACACTGATTAGCAATATCAAGAAGTTTCTCAAAATAACTATCAATGCTTTCATCCTCACTCATCTCTATCTTCTCAAAGTCCCTCAAAAGTTTTCTATATTTAGAGTCCCTCACAGCCACATCACCCTCACACTGTAATTCAAGAACTTCCCATGCATCTTTAGCAGTTGTACAAGTTTGAATAAGTTTGAACATATGGTTACCTACCCATCTAAAAATAGCATTGAGAGCCTTTTCATTGAAGTTGTCGAGAGCAATCTCATTGGCTGTCCATTGTCCTCTTGGCTTAGGTACCAGATCAGCATCTCCATCTCTTGGCAAGTAGGGGATGGTGTAGCCTTCTAGTACTGTGTCCCAAGTTCTTAGATCGATGGATTTGATGTGAACTCTGAGTCTGATCTTCCAGTAGGCATAGTTGTTGGGACCCTCCAATACTGGCAACCTGCTGGTATTAGGGTTGAAGTTGTCCATCTTGTCGTATCAACGCCAAACACCGGTGAAGTTGGTGCTTGGCTCTGATACCAATTGAAATTGTGGATCGGGTCGATACGTTATTGTTGTTAACTTAACACTGGAGTTTTAACAATATTTTGGTATGTTGTTAATCCAACGATGTTACTTTAACAACAGACTAGATTAATAGTGTAGCGGAATAAACAAACACCGAATTTAAGAAGTGAATATAAGATTATATTAACTTCCGAGCCGTAGGCAAAATAACCCGTTAAGGTTTTAACAAAAGTCGTTCTCTCAACTCTCAAGCTCCTCACTCTCAAATTGATTGAACTAAGCAAAGCACAAAAGAATTGCTTCGACTATCTCGAAAAGCTCCTCACTCTTAGATCTATTCTAACAACTCACAAACTTTGCTAAAGCAAGACAACACTCAATAACTTGTAAATAAATCTCTCGGATTGATTAGCTCTTGTCTCGCGTTTGTCTTGATGTACTTCACACCTATATATAGGTTCTTGACTTGGACTTCAAGGTGTGTTGTACACGGTTGGTAATTCTCCTAGTTTCCTTCTCGAACTCCTCTTCCTTGTTCTCGCAGTCCTTCTTGAATAATAGTTCCTTCATTAGTGATCTAACTAAGGAAAGACTCCTTCTTCAAATCAGGACTCATCTTGGAAAGCTTTCCTAGTTGCACTGGAACTCTTCTTTCCTTGTAGAGCGGTTTGCTTAATTAAGAAAACTTTCCTTCTTGGAAACTTGAGCGTCCAACCTATGACAAGTTTGTTTCCTGAATAATAATCAAAGACAATCACAACTGTGGAACTCAATTAGTTAAATGAATAAGGTAAAACAATAATAATAAATATAAACAAGATTGTAAATCGGATTCTGCTCAACAATGTTACTCTAACATTGACTTCTCAATGTGAACCTAACATTGCGAGAATACCTGCACTTTCAGATATGATTGCATAAACTCTTTCCATCTCCTCGTGTATAGTATAGTTATGATTTACAAGCGGTAAATTTGCTTTTGGGTAGTAAACTAACTCTTGAACATTATTCTTAATAGCTCATACAATTCGATTGTCTTATTAGAATCTTTGGAAAACTACTTTCGAGTTATCCCTGTCACAGTCAACACAATATTTTGCTTCAACATTCTTGTTGAAATCATTTAGCTTCAGCATCCCATCCAAGAAGTGTAACTACCTAGCAAGGTTAGTTGGTTCAAAGTGAAGGATAAGACTTTTTCTTATTCTTTTTTGAGTGGTCTAATTCATCCCTTTCTTGTACCTTAACTTGAACTTTTGCTTGGAGTACCTCTTGTACTTCAATGTTTAATAAAATCACTCCTTACCGATAAAAGAAAGGTTAGTTGATCCATTATAAATTAGCATTCTAACACTGACACATTCAACCATGCCATAGGAAGGTCCTCACACACACACTCGATCATGCCATAGGAAGGTGCTGGATCATTTGTCTTTTTATATGACTCCACTACCCTATATTCTTCAACACTAGTTGCAAATGATAATGTTCCATTCTAGCAATACAAAGCTAGGCCTCATTTACTCCATGATCTATATATTTGTCTCTTAAGGCATGGTTATCCCCTAAATATAAGCTCGCCTCATCCTATTATTCATCACATCTAAACTTGTTTGGCACTCCAGGGACTAGCTTACGAGTATTCAATCTTTATCGAATTCGGACTTTAAAGGAGCTTGAGATCGCTATTGAAAGGGTGATCTATCCTCATAATTCAAAAGACTTTTGTGGTAAATTTTCACTCCTAGCGGCTAAAAATATGTGATCATGTTATGGTGTTGGCAGAGCAACTATGTTTGCTTGGAGTGTCTGCAACTATAATCTAAGACATGCGCTCCGTTTGGAAGTGGAGCGGTGACACCTTATGGTATAGCTTCAGCAGTCACTAATGATAACAACAAAAGAGTTCCAGCAATTATAATACGGTAATTATAGTATGTGCATGTTGCTCTAGTGGAACTATAACATCAACAACACTTATTAGAGGTTAAGCTATTACTTGAGGTACCGTAATATAGTTATTCCACTTCTAGTAATGTAAGGTGAAAGAGCGATGTAGTCTTCTTTCTATCTCCCTAACTTTGGTATAAAATTTTCCTTGATACAAATGTTGGCTCTCACATATATATGGTGCCACTCATGTTGTAAATGTTGTGGACCAACAAGATGCTTTACATCATAGTGATCCATGTTCTGTCCTAGTCATGTAAGTACTTTAATTAGGGTTGACATGTAATCAAAAACTCCATGCGAGCTAACTCGGAGATTGGCCCTAGAAGATTCTAGGATGCCTAATAGAATCTATCCAACTAATTTAAAAAATGAAAAAACTGCACAATTTGTGGAGTTAAGAATCTTCAATAATTAAAGGATTCTCAATTCCCAAGCATCATTTTGACTTTAATATGACTATGTAAGTAGTTACACTGATTGGCAATCTAAAAAAGAAAGAGGCTAAATTCACAACTGACACTTCAGGATAACATCGAGTCACCTGCAACTCCTCTTAACCCGCAATTCTACAATGACAAAATGATGGGGAATGCCCCATCAACTAAACATAAACCACATGATTCAAGAGACGACACTTCGTCGAGTCACCTGCAACTCAGCATACCCTGCATTTTTATAGTGACCAAATGATTGGCTAGACCCCAATCAATAAAACATGAAACCACCCAATCATCCCAAGAGACACATTAAGACATGACACCCCAATCTCATGTTGTTTAAGATAGATGATTAAGACGAAATAAGGTGGTCTTTTAAAACGAAGCATGATATTTTAATATGCCCGTTCAGTCAAGTAATGTAATTTCTTATTTTTATTTTTTTAGCAGTAATTTATCAAAAAGAGTAGAGTATCAGAAGTATTCCAAAGTATAGAATTAATGAGTACAAAGAAAAATCCAACCATTCACTAAAAGAATAAATAATCTTACTATGTGCTTAAATCTAAGTCATGAACACTTTCATCAAATCAACAACTTTCAAGTTATAGCAAGTGACATACATATATACAACGATATTTGTCTTTCATTTGAGGATGTTTGATCAAATTGTACTGCCTTTGCACTACAGAAAATACAATTTTCACAGACGCATTATTAGGCATTTGCGAGAGCCTTTTTGTGCTGGTGAAAACCTTTACAGCACTGCCCTAGAGCTGGTGTTGTTTGCACTAGGGATCAATACACCAACGATGTTTGTTGGATTATTGTAATAACATGTCGCATGTGTATTGTGTACCCAACTTATCAGCACTTACAAGAGGTGCTGAAGAAAAAAAAAGGCACTGGGGATGGGCAAATTTCTGTAGTGTTGGTTTACATTGTAAAATTACTAAAGTGATTGAAAATTCTTGTGTAAAAATTCATTGTAAATAAAACTAACTATCAAAAATTAAAATGAATTATGCCGCTAATTCATTAATTCAATGAATATATATATATATATATATATATATATATATATTCTTTTGGGAATGTTAAAACTCACAAGCACAGATTGATAAATTTCGTCAAACTCTGTCTTACCTCACAAATTTTTCCCATTTCATTTCACCAATTAAGAGGAATCTCCTGGCCATAATTGTTAAGAATATAGTTTTTTTCTTCTTAAGTTGGTCTTAACAAGAATATAATTATAAAGATTCAGGAGCAACAACTCGGTGCACCATAGAAAAATCCGTTGGTTGAGTGGTTGTAACAGTGTCAGCAAATGTAGTATGCATTATATATACAAACAAACAAAAAACACTCAACAATTATCAAAAACCAAAACCCCTCAATCTCCTTAATTTATCCCCAGTACCTGATCAGACAAAAGGTTCCATGAGGTTAGTTTAATCTTGCTATATCTTTTCATCCCTTTGTATTTTCCCCTCTTCTATTTCTTGATTCCTTTTTTACGGGTTTTCAAGCAATAACTTGAAATATAATATTTTGGTCGGTTCCATTCTTTTTCTTACGGAATTTAATTCTTCTACTAAATTTCCACTTTTACGGATTTTAATTTAACGTGATTCGTGAAAACCTCTTAATTAAACCCGTGACATATGTAATTCTGCCATTTGTAGTAATTATATTAATCGAGGTGTCCAAAAACATACGACCAAATTGTAGTGTGTATAACTAATTACAGACCCCAAAAAAAAAACACTTTTACACCCACGACACGAATATGGGATATGTTTTGCGTGGACTATATATGTGTACGGGTTTATATCCTTATTATTTAATTTAAAGATTGTTGAGCAATACCAAAACAAATAGAGCTACATAACTAAATGAGTTCATCGGAAAATAACCACCCTATTAACTCTAATTTAAATATTGACATAAAAACTCTGTCGAAATTCTGTATGTGTATTATTAATATGATTCAGTTTTTGGCATAATAACCCCATAGTGCATGTGGATTAAATAATATAAAGATATTAGTCTTGTGAGAAAAACAATAATTATGTAAATTACATCATCAGTATTAATTAATCGAACTAATTGGACGAAGTAGTGTATATATATATATATATATATATATATATATATATATATATATTTTTGTGTGTGTGTGTGCTGAAATTTACTAACATCTCGAATATAATTTATTTTGATTACAGAATGGAAAAACATTTTGAAGCAAAGTCTGATCACCGGGTAAAACTAGTAATCTGTTTACTTGCTGTGCTGGGGACTCGAGTCCATGGCAAAAACGTCAATATTACAATTGTACATAATGCTGTCGAAAAAGGAGCAGGTAATTGATTTTTGTAAAAGAAATACTTTAATGTACGTGCACGCACAAATGCACAATAGTAGTTCATCGCAATAAGAATCGCCTATTTTTCTTCTTGATTACATGGACATAAATTTGTTTGCTTCTCCCTAAACACTATGGTGACGCCACAACTTGCATTTTACATTAAAAAATGTAAAATCACCTTAAAACTTTAAAATTAATTTCTAATATTATTATCCAGTTTTTTGCAATTAATTATAACAGTACAAAATATTATTAAATTACTTCATGTTTTATTCGTCAGAAACACTATTTATAAAGTACTTTAACCGGGGCCACTAGTTAATTAATTTAATAAGGATTGTGGAATAGAGGATCGAATACTAATAATTCTTGCAATAAAAATATAATCACACATGGGATCACATTCCTTTGCTGCAGTGTGCTTGGATGGGAGTCCGCCTGCCTACTATCATGATCAAGGCGTTGGAGAGGGAGCCAATAACTGGATTGTTCATCTTGAGGTTATAGCTCTTCCACAATTATTTATTTTTAATTATTATAGCATACAACTATCACCAATTTAGGCGCGCTAGTCAAAAGAATACAATATATATAAAAGCATTTATTTTTATTTTTATTTTTATTGTGCTACCATAATTGGTTCACTTAAAAGTCTATTCTTTATTCTAATTAATCTTCAGGGTGGTGCATGGTGCATGAATGAGAATGAATGCATTTTAAGAGCTAATGGTTCGTTTGGGAGCTCCTCCGTGATGTCCAAAGTGTCAGTTCTTATTGGGATGTTAAGCCCAAATCAAACCGAAAATCCTGGTACAAACACTACTTGTATATTGCGCATATATATGACGACCAAAACAAAAAAAAAAAGACAAATCTTCATGAAAAGAAAATATGCAAAAACTTTGTGATTTTAAGCCTAGAAACATTTTATTTTTCTTCCCCCAAGTCTTTTTGTCTCTTATGTTAAAAATGGAGTTTTCCGCTTAATTTTTACGCATGAGTGACATGCCCCATAGGATATTTTTGTTCACGGTATTTTTATTATGTTACAAATAAGGCTTTGTTAATTACGAAACTACCTTCAGATTAGGATGGTTACATGGTTTTCAAATGCAGATTTCTACAGTTGGAATAGAGTTTATGTTAAGTATTGTGATGGCGGATCATTTTCTGGAGAAATTGAGGAAGTAAACCCAGTAAGTCGGGAAGTTTTTGCCTGCATCAAATAAATTATTTTTCTTATTAATTTATATACATTTCTAATCCCAATTCTAAAATACTTTTATGTGGTTTGAATAAATCTTGACGACATATTTTAGCAATATAATTTACTTGTATTGCAATATTAATACTGTTTTTTTTAATAAAATAGTAGTAATCAGACCAACGCTACTCGATTAAGGCCTTTCTGTTTTTAAGTCAAAGAGAAACGCATGAATTTTAATTATTTTTATCAACAAAATTTTATTAGAAAAGCTGGGAGTATAAGAAAAACGCATGAAATTAAACGTTAATTCTATTTAATTCAAGAGGTATTATTTGGTTACATAACTGAAGTATATGCCATATTACGAACAATCTTGACTCTCCAATAACTACCAAAATGCAAGTTTGGTCTATGAGAAAAAATATGTATGTACCTGGCCGGAGTCCTATTCTTAATATATATATATATATATATATATATATATATATATATATATATATATATATATATATATTCTTAATAAGCAAAAGCAACGTACATGTTTTGTTACCTTCTAATAAGTATATATATATATATATATATGTGCTCGAAAGACTACACGTTTCGGCTTCTAACTTTATATATATATATATATATATATATATATATATATATATATATATATATATAATCGCCAAACGTCTTGAAGAGAGTCGTAATTTAGTTCACACCTCAGCCTTCCATTTCTATTTTATTTTAGCTTGAACTTTTGGAGTTGGAGTAATATCCTTTTGCATATTATCTATTGGTAATCATTAAATTATCACTGTTCCAATGTAATGGTCATCCTAAGCAAAATCGAGGTAATATATTTTAGAGGCTTCTCTATTTACATTATGATTTATTACATGGAGGAACATAATTACTATATTGTCATAAAACGCCATGAGTTAATTATATCTATTATTGTAATTTGTTTTAGAAGAACAACCTCCACTTCAGGGGCGCAAGAATTTTTAATGCCGTCATAGAGGATCTGCTTGCCAAAGGAATGAACAATGCAGAAAACGTAAGATATATAGTTAGTATTTAATTACATGATTGGTAGTTCTTTGTACTGCTTCAAAATCTTTTCGAGTATTCTTTATACTCTAATTAATAAATTACTTTTTTCGCTGATAAAAAAAAAATATATATATATATATATATATATATATATGATTGGTAGTTGCCTTAGCTTCAATGGTGTGGTTTTTTTCTTTCTTCTTGCATAGACCAGTCTCCATTCTCATACATGGTTTATTAATTTCATTTTCTAATTCTTAAGAACGTTTAAAATAAAAATATATGTATGGGTCGTTTCTAGCTAGTACGTACGTATACCATACATTATATGTGATCGCTGATCGATGGCTAGTTTTAGAACTTAGAATCTCTATAATCTATAGAGGAAGAATGTCTCAAACCAGCTTGACCAATTTTGATTAATTAGCCTGTTTTAACCCAAATCACCAATTAACTAAGTATATATAAGATATAATTAAATAAATTGTTAATTGGTTAGCCTAATCGAACTGGTGCCCTTTAACTTCTCTACTCTATTTCCCTTTCCGTACAAATTGCAACAATTATGCCACCGCATTAACTTATTTATGTAATCATACCTCAACCAGCCTACTAATAGAGTCATAATATATCATGCCCGTTATGCAAGTCCTAATTTCATTATACATAAAAAATAAATATCACACGCTGTATAACTAATAGTTAAAAATCTCAACTTTTGAGAAACCTCATGCAGTGATTAATATTTTGCATACTTTTGGCATGATATCCAGTGGCGGAGACAGAGGGGGTGCAGTGGGTGCAGCTGCACCCCCTCATTTTCTTAATTTTTTAATTACTAGTATATATTACTAAATAAAGACCCCTAAATCATTCAATTTACTCTAAAATGCACCAAGTTTTAAAATAATGTACATTTTTAGCCAGAAATAAACATGTTTTTTCCTAAAGTATTGTCGTTGATAAAAAAAATTTTCGTATGTAGAATAATTATTTTAATCAAGAAAATTTTATTTAAGATACTCTCGCACCCCCTCCTTCTAAATTGTGCCTCCGCCCCTGATGATATCATTCATTTAACTTAGTTCATAATGTCGCAAACAGGCTTTATTATCTGGCCACTCAGCTGGTGGATTAGCATCTATCTTACATTGCGATCAATTTCGATCTCAAGTAACCAAAGCTAAAAGATTAAAGTGTATTTCAGATGCTGGTTACTTTATATATGGGTAAGATATGAAATGCTTATTAAACCTTATGGTATATACATGCTTAATTGTGTTTTTTCTCTTGATATATTTATGCATATTTGTATCGATGCAACAGAAAAGATATTCCTGGGGCGAGTGAGTTAACGATGGGACAACCCTACGGCAACACAGTTGAACTTCATGTATTCTCTTAATTCTTTTATAATTTCTTTGTTTTCATTATTGAGTCACATTATAAATTTGTATATTTGTTGTAGGGAATAGATAAATTCTTACCCAAGTCATGCACATCAAAAATGGATGCTAAATTGGTAAGAGGGGCTATATCGCTAATCACCTACACTGTATTCATCTTTTTATGTATATACTTTTTTTTTTTTATTATTATTCATTGTTTCTTGAAACTATTTTGGGATATTTAATTATTTGAAATTTTGGAGTATTGATTTTTCTTATATATTATTCGCAGTGTTTATTTCCAGAAAACCTCATTGGAGATATCAAGACGCCACTATTCCTTGTGAATGGAGCTTTTGACTTTTATCAGGTAAGCTCGAGCTAGATAAAAATAATTTGGAGAAAAAACATCAAATTTCCTAAAGTATGACACATTTTGCATTTTATTCCCATAACTTTTATCTCCGTAACTTAATATGGGGGTTTGATGCTTTTTGGGTTTTTCCCCAAATAATTCTCAAGTATAACTTTGCATTACTACTTCAAATTAAATTTTTCGTTGAAAACTTATTAAATCTCCTCGTACCACTATATATATAATTAGGTGTCTCTTATAATAAAATCTTAGACAATCAATTATTCTATTTACAAAAATGTTTAATTGGCTGATAAGTTTTTATTTGGTTAATATATATTTTGTTGATAATTTGACTTACGGGTGGTCTAATTAATTTAGGTTCCACTCAAGACGCACTCTCCACATGGTTTAGGATTGTGCCCGTGGAATGCAACATTGTGCACCCAAGATCAGATAGAACTCTTGAACGGTAAAATAGCCCTACTTTTATCCCGTGTGAGTTTTAAGAATATAAAGTTTTAGTTATGATATCAAAATTTTAAATTTAATTGTAGGATTCCGAACTTCATTCATTAGAGCATTGCCCAAGGGTGATTGTTGGTTGAGAGGAATGTTTATCGACTCTTCCAACACTCATAATCACATATTTCAGTTTGGTAATGAAACTCTACGATGGAATGGTCCAAAAGCACCCACCTTGAAAAATAAGGTAGGTTTGCTGTTACAACTTACAATTACAATTTCATGATATTTTTAATAAAGTATTGCTTTGCAACCAAAAACCATAATATTATTATATAGCCAATCAATTCGAATATTGTGCTAGGAGTTTCTAATAGAATAGTGATCTATCATAAAATCTCAATATTATTTATTGTTTTTATTTCCTACTTGTAGACGGTGGCAGAGGGATTTGCTGAATGGTACTTTGATCGAAGTTGTTTTCAAGAAATTGATGTCGAACATGACACCCCACACAACTCATTATGAGATATATATCCCAAAATCGTTTCTGTAAAGTATATATTGATCACCTTGATTATAAAAGGTGCAACTTGCCTTAACTATTTTTTCTTTTTTTCCCTAAGCTGTCGAAAAGGTGCAATTTTTCTCCCAGGCTGCTGTTGACATCCGATTATTTTGATTTTTGAGCACATTTTGGAGACGTGCTTGTACTATAGTCCGTTAGATTTGGGCATCAGGAGGAGTAAGTCGCACATTTTTCAATAGATTGAAAGGCAAGTTCGACATACAATAGATTGGAGGGAAACATGTAAACAACCCATAGGTTGGGGGATTAAATGTGTTTTACCCAAACATTTATCCAAAAACATGACCTGCAGTTGTATATAATGACTCGTGCACTTATTCAAATATCAAGATTGTATAATGAAAAAACTTATGCAATCTTTATTTATTTTACCAGAGGTATATGTTCTACTTCTCTATATGTGAGATATGGCCCTCAAACTACGGCGTGTAACGTGCTGGGCCTATAATTTGCGCTAGTGAATGTTCTCAAAATTATATTTATATGATCATATTTGACACACATATACTGTTTACTATTAAAAGAGTTTAGCTTGATGAGAACACTAGCTAGTACAACCAGTAAAGGACCAATCTAAATGAGCTATACAGAAATTTAACATTTTTTATTCAATGTTTAATACACATATATGACTCCAAACTTGTTTCACAGCCATAACCACGTAGACTATATACCAATAAGTCTACCACATCTGCTCCCATTATCCTCATAATAAGTCAATAGATGAAGACCTTGCTTGGATACGGAAAAGCTTATTAGTTCTTCACCTACAAATATTTGGGGAATTTTGCAAAGTTGATCCTTTAAAGAATTCACTTTTCAAAATTAGTCCTCTAAAGTGGCAAGGGCCGTTTTTAGTCCTTTAAAGAATTCACTTTTCAAAATTAGTCCTCTGGCGAGCGAATATTTCTTTATTCCCCCGGATTTTGACATGTGCGTATCACGTGCACGCCGGACCATTTTTTTTTCTCATCACTTCACACGTACCACACACACGTGAGAAAAAAGGCAAGCTGATAGCCGTTCCTAATTGCTAAATCAGATCGTGCCTCCCCAAATTCCCCAATTGCTAAAATCACCCATAACTCAAATTCCACCAAATCGAACCTAGAAACACTCTAAAATCAATGTGAATATGAATTCGATCCCTAACCCGTCCTTCATATGTTTCGAAATACCTAATTTGTGAGTTCGATTTCAATTTCCCACTTGCTAAGAACCCTAAACTAGAAATACCCCAATTCGTTTCGTAATTAAACTCAATCCATAAATGTCAAGCGGTAATAGCTCTCAATCGCGATACTGGTGCGGGTGTAGGAAAATTGCTATTTTGAAGGTCGCAACAATGAGTGCAAACCACGGAAGAAGGTTTCACGGCTGTCCCAATTATGGAATTAAGGTAATTTGGTTCATTGTGAATTAATCAAAGCAATGAATTTGATTAAGATTGTCTTTTAGTTAAGTTTGTTAATTTCATGAACATAAGTGTAATTTGGTTACTGTTATGTTGATGTTCGATTTGGCAGAACTGTGGATGCAGATTTTTTGTGTGGGAAGATGAGATTAGTGATTCTAGGACTAATAACGTCGGAGAAAAAAGTGACTTTAAAATATTGGAGAACAATATTGCTGATTTAGCTGCTTGTGTTACCAATGCGAGAAGCATCGTCGAGGAAACTAGGCTTGAGTTGAATACGATGAAGGATAAAGTGAAGAGATATAATGAGAAGCTTATTGCGGCGAACGAGACACTTTTGAAGTTGGAAGCTTAACATTCGGTAACGCGAAGTTGCTTAATGATATGTGTCGTTGTTATTGTCTTGTTGGTTGCGTTCATTAGTCGTTGAAGGTGACTTATGGTTGCTATTGTCATTTTGGTGGTTGCGTTCATTAGGTGTTGAAGGTGACTTATGGTTGCTATTGTCATTTTGGTGGTTGCGTTCATTAGGTGTTTAAGGTGACTTATGGTGTCATTTTGGTTGTTTTCCCCTGTAATGTAAGAACAATGATGCCTTTTAATTAAATTAATGTTTCTTGGTTGTTTATTAGTGTCTTTATTTTAGTCGTTAATAAAAGAATGTGCCTACTTGAAATGAAATGGATCTGACATAAAATGAAATGTCTCTTCTTCAAATAAAATGAAATATATGGATCTTACAAAATTCGGAACATGTAATCATCCATATATGAATGTGCCTGCTTGAAATAAAATAGATAAATTAACTTGCAAGGTTTCAATCCAATGCCATCAAAACTAACATGCATTAATGCCATTACACAATAGTTGTCCAAAATCAGAATGGCATTCTAAGAGTACATCCATAAAAGTGGACTAAAACTAGTTCCACCATCATCGTACCTAATCAAAAACAACTAAACGACATTTAACTTCAAGTCTTCGCTTCTTCTCATTTTTTCCCACTGCCTTCTTAGATTTTCCTTTCCCTTTAGTCTCATTCGAACTCGACGGCCTTGATCCCACACTAACCGAGATGGAGCTACCGTAGATATTAATTGGACCTTGAGTCTGATTGACTGCGGAAAAGTTCTTGCCATGTAGTAATTGTTGTAGCATCGAAGGGCTCGTGACAAGAAGAGGTGCAGGGCTTGGAGCTTGAGGTTGTTGTGGTGACATTTCTTCGAAACTGATAGCCCTGCCACGTCTTGAATTAGTCGCATCCTTCGATAACTACAAAAATATTCAACCGAATCAATACAAATTTGATTAAATGTATATTTACTACATTAACAATTTTACTTGACAGTACTTATATTAGATGCATGTGTGCCCATCTCATCAAAAGTCAATGCCTTTTTGCTCTTATTGACAACGGAAGGTGGTTTAAATGGTGCTCCCGCACTTATACGGGTAGGGTTACCTCTAAGTCTTTTCTGTAATTATAGTGATTATATTAAAAAAAAAAAAAAACACACATCACATATACAATGGACAACAACGAGTAAGAATGGAACTACTTACGCTTCTTCGCGGGGTAACAACTTCATCTGTATTGTGCGGGACAACCATCACCTCTTCATTTGACATGATTGTTCATTTCTTTGGGATTCTTGAGTTTGAGAGAACATTCCAATATCACCATTATCATCCATCACAGTCGGCTCGGCGGGATCATTCAATGCAACCACCTACATAATATAAAATCGGCAACAACATTTTAACTAACTAATCAACAACATTTTAACTTAACTAATCACCTCTCCACTTATTTGAACATCATTCCTATCAGTTGGATTTTCCATATTTGTGGCAGGGGCCTGATTTACAAAACCTGTGGCATCAGTTGGCTTTGTTTTCAGCAGGTGTGGCATTGTTTTTCCTCTATACAATAGAAAATCAACACCATAATGTAGTAATTAATATCATCATACAACTAGAAATGACATTTCAAAAAACTTGACATAAATTAAAAATGGTACATGTGCTTCTTTTTCAATCCTCATTGCCTCATCTTCCTCTGCTTTGCGCCGGATTCAACCTTTTATGTTGTGCCCCCTAACCCCACAATACTTACAAGTACACTTGTGTTGAATCTTCTTCAAGGTATTAGGCTTTTTCTTTGATAACCCCATTGGCTTATCCCTCCATCTTCTCTTCTGTTTTGGCACTACTTCATCAGCCTCGGGTTGACGCTTACTACCCTTTGGCCGGCCAGATCTAGGCTTTGCAAGAGGTGGAGGTAGAGGTGGAGGGAATTGTGCCTTCTTCCACAGCCCCCTTACATTTGTTGGGTATACAACATGGGTATAGACTGCCTTGTATGTTTCAACCTCGTAACATTGATGCACCAGTTCCTCAACAACAAGCCATTGAGCTCCAATAGCTCTCAAAGCATGCACACAGGGGATTCCACTCAAATCCCACTTGCGGTAGCCACATTTTGAATACTCCAAGTTCACTTCAAACCTGTCAACACCATTTATTTGTTCAACCATGTAGTTTGTGTTGTCAGACTTGATAGCTCTAAAGTCTCTCAACTTCTCCATATTCTTCACTAGTAGTTTAGTCACCTTAGGACACAGCTTATCACCCCATTTCTCAGCTCGGTCCCGGTTAATTTGCATTCTCTTCATAGCGTATTCCATCAACCATTCTAACATTGACAATATCCCACGCTCTCTTGCTTCAAGAATACAAGCATTGAAGCACTAACAACCATTGTTCAACATCATGTCGCACTTTGAATAGGTGCTAAAGGAAGACTTACTCCACTGATGAGCCGGCTTGTCATCAAACCATCTTCTTGCACCTTCATGGAGTTCCTTCATATTTCTCATTGCAACATCCCACTCCTTCGTTGTTGATGTTTTTGCCGCTGCCCAAAGTGCCATTTTCAGCACATCACCTTTAAATCTAGCCGCTTTAAAGTTCCCGTGCAAGACAAAATTTATGCTCGCATCCTGGGAAAACTGCTCCAACAGCATTGATCAAGCCCTTTTGGTTGTCCGACATCACAGTGTACTTCCAGGGGTTCACAATTTCCAAATCTTTACCCAACAATTCTAGAAACCACAACCAACTATCCTCTGTCTCTTTATCAACCACCGCCCAAGCAATTGGGAATGTGTTGTTATTCGGATCAAACCCAACCGCCGTCAACAAAATACCACCGTACGACCCCTTAAAATGACAACCATCTATGCCTATCACCGGGCGACAACCGCATAGAAAGCCTTGCTTTAGTGCAGCTATGCAAAAGTATAGCTTGTGAAACACATTCCCTTGGCCCACGTTTTCGGCCTCTAAAACAAGTGTAGACCCCGGATTTGTCCTATCAACTTCATCAAGAAAATCCCAAAAGTGTATTGTTCGGCTGGACTCCCATGTAATAATTCCATGGCATACGCTCTTGCTCGGTAAACTTGTTGTTTCGACACATGGAGCACAACTTTGTTAACCCCTCGATTGACATAAGATCCTTGTCAACATAATCGAACACACGAACGATTCCTCCAACATATTCGGGCAGCGGGGATTTGACAACATTGCCTTCGTGCCACACCATAACCGACGCCGCCAAATTATAAAAATCTGCAAGGAACAATTGATAGGGGTTCACAAATTACACAAATACTACAACAATCACAGCAAAAATGCTCTTCAATTTTTCATATATTGAACTTTTAGGGTTCTAAGTAAAATTAGGGGTTTTCGAATTTAACGCTCCTTTGTGTTCTAACACTAAGTAACTAACATATATAAGCATCTATACTCTAACCCATAAAAAATCTAACAAATCCCAACCCCAAATGTTAGACCCGAAACCCTAATCGACGACATGACAAAAAGAAAATGACAAATAAAGTGAAAACGTACCGTAATGAGGGAGAGGATTATCATTGTCTTGGATTTCCCTCAAAATCGGTTCCATGGTTCCAACGTGAATCAAAATCGAGTACAATTGAACTTGAATTTGGAGAAGTTGCCTTCAAATTTGAGGTTAGATTCTCATGAGGTAGTACGTGAGCTGAACAATACAAGCTTTGATTGTGGGATTTTCGCCCAAAAATGGAGGTGAAATTGGAGCTAGGGTTTTGGTCGTGTGAGGGAGAGAGAGAGAGTCGTTGGTTTGGTTTGAGGGGTTTTAGTTAATTAAGTTTTATTTTTTGAAACAAAAGTTAATTAAGTTTTTTTTTGGCGAGTCATGAAATCGCACCCACGACTATCAGCTTGCCTTTTTTCTCAGGTGTGATACATGTGAAATGATGAAAAACAAAAAAAAATGGTCCGGCATGCACGTGGCACGCACATGTAACAAGTAGAAACATAAGTCACCAAAAGCTAATGAAGTTAGAATAATACCTTCAACATAGCGTTTACATCATTAAAACCTTCAATTACAACCATTATACATTACATTAACAAAATCCACAACATTATCAAACTCCCTAGTCCCGCAATAAACAAACACCAAATCTTCCTCGTACCTCCAAACTCCCGATCAATCTCATACACTCAACTTCTCCATTTCCTTCCTCAAAGCATTAGCCCTCACCAAGCTCCCAATCGTATTCACAGCCAATTTCAGATCATCCAAGGGGTTTCCAGGCACAACCTTCTTGTACAAGTAGCTATCAAAAGTCATCTTCTGCACGTACTCGTCGGCGCACATCTCCACAAACGCCTCCCTCGCCGGATTTGACCGGTAAAACACCTTCTGCAAGATATCCAACACCTTATAAGTAGGCCAATAAGTCTTGTCCCACTTCTCCAAGTACACTCTCAAATCACTCTCATCCACCATCCTCTTCCCACTCTCCGACCCAGCCACAATTGCCTCCGCGCACATTCGCCCGCTCTTGGCCGCAAAATAGATCCCCTCGCCCGAGCATTTCGTCACGTAGCCAGCCGCGTCCCCAACCAACGCCACCCTATCGAGCACACGCCTCGGACGCGGGTGCTCAGGAATCGGATGCGCCTCAACACGGATAATCTTACCCCCTTCGATCTTATCCCTGGCACGCAGCCTTGTTGCGGTCTGGAACTTCTTAATGTCGGCCTTGTGGGTGACCGTCCCCGTGCCGACAGCCACGTGGTCGCATTTGGGGAAAACCCACCCGTAGAAATCGGGGGAAACGTCGTCCCCAACATACATTTCTGCCAAATCCTCGTAATACTTCATCTTCTCGTCCGGGATTTTAATCCTCTCCTGAAACGCGATAGCGTACTCATACTCCCCGGCGTTGATCCCCTTGGCGACGCGGGAATTCGCCCCGTCAGCACCGATAATGGCGTCGACCTCCATGGTCTTCTTCTCCCCCGCGGCTCCGCTCTTGGAATTGTAGTCGGTGTAGTGGAGGACGTAAGGAGCGGAACTCGATGTGGGCAGATCCATCTTGAGGAAGAGACCGTTGATGACGGTGGCGCCGGCGTCGGTGGCCCGGTCACGGAGGTAAGAATCGAGTACCTCGCGGCGCACCATACCAATATACTCGTGCGATTTGAGGGTGCGGCCGATGTCGACGGCGACGTTGGAGGGTGAGATCATCTTCATTTTGGTGACGCGGCGGTCGATGATGTCGAGGGGGAGGTCGAATTCGCCGACCATGCAGAGGGGGATGGCGCCGCCGCAGGGCTTGCAGTTGTCCATTTTGCGCTCGATGAGGAAGGTCTCAACTCCGCCTTTCGCGAGGGTTTCGGCGGCGCATCCGCCGGCGGGGCCGCCTCCGATGACGGCGACGCGGAGGTTGCGGCCGGTGACTCTGGGGCTGGATTTGGAGGCGGTTATGCGGAAAGAGGTACGCTTGGGTGTGGGGAGGTATAGGGAGGTGGCGGATTTGGTGTCGGGTGTTGATTGGCGGAGGCCGATGAAGGTTTTTAGTGCGATGGAAGCCATGGTGTAGCTGATTTTATTTTGTTTTTTTGTTTGGTTAGTGGCTGAGAGTGTAATGGTGGGGAGGGGGTTTTTAATGAGTATGGTTGGATATGGTTTGGGGATTTGAGGTGAGGAGAGTCGTTGGATGGGTGTGAATGGAGGGTGTAGATTGGGTTAAGATAATGGAGTGGGATTCTTGCTTGGTTTGTATCGTTTTGGGTATGGAGGACTGTTCACTTTCTTGAGCTTGTGTACTGATTTTGCATGTCTTCAATCGGCTCTTGCTCGCCCACGTCATATTATTTTGGTTTTAAGGTTTTTTCTTTTTCGTTTTTTTGTTTGTGTTAGATGTTTAAAGTTGAATAGTTTTTCTGTTTTGGAATTTAGTTCATGGAACTCATACATGTAAAAGCTAATATTTTCTTCAAAAGCCTCCTACTATACCTGAGTTAGATAAATAAGTTAAAGATCATATCAATTAAATTAATTAAGTGTAGTAGGATGGTTTTTTTGTTAATCTTTTAAGATCACAAAGTATTTTTACTAATTAAAATTACACATGGAACTATTGGTTAATATGGAAAGTCTCTACAACTTATACAACATAGACATATATAATTATATATATATATATATATATATATATATTACTTTTTTTCCAAACCATTTAGAGGGACTAATGTGGCCTAGGCTAATTTCTCCCATACCCGGAAAGTTGAAACAACAACACTTCTCCGTTATTATAATAGTGTTGCATAGGAAGTACACCGTAATGCAACATGAATTGTTAGGAGTCTGCAATCTGGTTAAACCAAATCATTGGTACGACTTTTTCAGATAAGGTGCGATTTTGGTCCTATAAAAAAGCAAACCATGCATCAAATCGTTTAGGATGGTTCAGTCCCGTTCAAACTGTCATCTGTTCAATTTAATTGAGCCTGTTTTGATTTTTGATTTTCTCTTGTTCTTTGTAACACAAAATTAAAAAAAAAAACTCACAATAAATATAAGTGGGGAGAATTACACAAACTACCCCTCAACTATGAGATAATTACACAAACTACACCTCAACTACGAGGTAATTACACGAACTACCCTTATGATAAAAAATGAAAAAGTTAAGACAACCTTACAACTTCAAATCATGGCAGATACTTAAATCCGCGGATAATTAGTTTTTACTTTCAAAATATTATTTATTATGTATTTTTTGTCTTTTTAAACGAGATAAATGAGGCTTACTGCAATAATTTTGATTTATTTTTTGTTTCTTGTGCAAAATATATGAAGAGCAGAAAATGTAATAATTTGTATACGGAAATCGGCTATAAGGGTAGTTTGTGTAATTTTTCAAATATGAGGAGTAGTTTGTGTAATTATCCCATAGTTTGGGGGTAGTTGTGTAATTCTCCCTAAGTACAAAGTGTCAACATCAGTTTGTAAGCATGTTGTCTCAACATCGACACCTATTTTGAATCAACATTGGTTCTTGTGAATGCGGAGGTATATGGCTTACCCTCAAGATATTTTCAAGTAAAAGCATGGCCTAGATCCGAAAAACACATATCTAAAACTTAAGACATATTAGCAAGTTAGTACTACAGATATATCAGACCTATACATAGTAAGCGACAACTTAGCGTGTCACCGCAGCTGAATCACCAAAAGTGTATGCCTTTACATGAATACTTAACTATTTCCACATTTACAAGAATGAGTATTGATTCAAAACAGATGTCAATGTTGTGTCAACTCAGTTTGTAAACATGTTGTCTCAACATCCAGGTTTAACATTGTGGCTTATAAGTATTTTGTGAACTGCTCTTATCACGTATGAAGTATACATGGCGTCACATATTAACTCAACATGCGGGAATTATACAAGATTTATTTTAAAAACCCGCCATTGCTTCTTTTCACTTGTGATTTTGATTTTTCTACTTTCTTTGCTCCATAATCCTCTCAAACACTAAGAGTTCTTACTTGCATTTTTTTGATATCCATGGCATATATCTATGATCTTGATTATGTGGCCCTTCATATGGAGAATAAAGGAGATATTCGCACCCCTACTCCTATAGTTCTTTTTTGCAGGTACAATACTCGTTCCAGACATTGTTGTTGAGACTGAACTAGTTAAAACTAAGTATCATATGATGTTGGTTTTTGTACTTCAAACACGGTGGAAGAAACGGTGGTTGAGGAACTTGCTACTGAGAAGAATGATTTGACTGAGGGGAAGAACACTTAAGTTGTTAGAGAGACTAAAGTGGGTGATAATGGTGGTTTGGCCGCTTATGTTGATAAAGAAAAAGAAGACAATGATGGTGCTGAAAACTTGTAAAATGATAAGGAGAATAAGAAAGAGAAAGATGACAAAGTGGATGAGAATGTGAAAGAAAGTGGTGAAGGGGAGTAAGATGGTTCTAAGGAAAATGATGAGGAAATGGAGAAAGGTAATGATAATGAAACCATGGAGATCAAGAGGACAAGGAAGAAGGTTATGAGAAGTCTGATGATGCTGAGTCTGAGCTAGATGTTATGATAACATTGTCTGAGAACAATGTTGACTCAACATCAGAGGTAATTGAGTCTAACTTTTGTTTTCTCTTTTGGGAGATAAGACTATGGTTATGGAGGATTTTAAGAAACGACTTCTAGAGAGAAAAATGAAAATAGCTACTAAAGAAGAGTTATAGGAATTTTATCTTATGAAGTGATTCGTCGAGGTTTTGCTTTCCTGGAAAAAAGGGGGGAGTAGTACGCATTTTATCTTCATGTTTATTCTATTGTTTCTGCAAGTGTGAAGTAACCTATGTATTTTTAGTTATGATTTTAATTGTGATGTTTAACTCGTTATGTTTTTAATTAGTATCTCAAAGCTATTTGGTAATTGTGTCATGTTAAGGCGGAGTAGCTTAAGATATTGATGATGTTGTGTTGCTCGAGTATGGTGCATGATATGAGTTGTGAACAAGTTTGTTTTTGTGAAAAAAAAAAAGACAAAAAGCGGGAGATTGAAAGTGCAAAGTGTTCGCTCAATGTTAGACCGATGTTGGGTTACATTGAACACAAAAACACTTTAACATTCTGGGTTTATAAACTGTGAATATTATTGTTTTGTCTTTATTCACTTACTAACTTAGTTCCACGAGTTGTAGTTGGTACTTTTATGTGCTCCAGGTCTAGAGATTTCAAGGATGGATCTATTTACTTAAAGAAAAGTTGTCATTCAAAGAGAAGTTTTCAGAGAAAAACTTTCATAATTAAAAAAAGAAAGATGTGTACGCTGCAATGGAAAAATCAAGGCGTGTGAATTGCAAGAAAGAAAGAAGATTACGTGTAGTAGGATTCTTTCCATAATAGATTACAAGACCGAGAATGATACTTTCCGTAGAAGACTACAAGATAGGAAAGGATTCTTACTTCAAGTTAAAGAAAGAAACATTTCTATTGAAGACTTCTAATTGGACAAGGAAACCTTTCATTATTGAAGAAGACTTGCTCATGATCGAAATTAGAATCATACAAGGGGATCTAAAACATTCCAAAAACATGCACAACATGTCTTGGACATCTATGAATACTGCATTATAAATAGACATGTTGGGCATCAAGAAAAAGGCACGACGACAAGAGCAAAAATATCTCGTGAGGAGATTATTAGAGTCGAGTGTCTTTGTCTTGTTATTCAGATGTTTGAGATTAACAAGTTGAGTCTAAATTCTTTTTTAGATTTAAGGAATTGATCTTTGTTTGCTCGGTTGAGTTCAAACAACTTGAGAGTTAAGAGAACGTTGTTTGTTTAAATCATTGTTTCGATAATAGTTATTTCTCCTAAGGCTTAGAAAATTATACTTATATATAATCTTCTTAAAATTACATCTACTTGTGTTTTTTACCTTTCCGCTGCGTTATATTCTATATCAAGTAGATTGTGTAATATTAACTGTTGTTAACAGATGTTAAGATAACATCGAGAGTCTAGTGTTATCATTACATTGGAAGAAGAGTATCAAGTCATAATCCAAACGATTTCACATGGTACTAAAATGATCAAAATACCCCCCATAGGACACCTCGACGGAGTGCCTCTTATAAGAGTTCTCTATAAGCCTTTTGGTTTAGAAACAAAGTAGTGCCTCATAGGCATTGGCCTCGTGTAGCGGGTACTTTAAACACGTTCTAAAGTCTCAATTTACCCACTTGGAAGAGTCACACGTGAATTAAATAGTCTGATAGTCATTATTGGCCCAAACATATTAAAATCGCAAGCGATATACATTAAATCTTTGTCAACAGATCCATCCCGCATGAAGCAACATTGATGAACGTCCATACCTAAACATAAAGGAGACCAAGTGGTCACAACTTTTACAACACTCAAATACCTAAGGATTCCTCCATTGTAAACCATCTGATATTGATACACTACACTTGGACTCTCAATCTTGATGGCAATAGAACACATTTTCCTCTCTTTTATTCATATTTGTTAAACTAGCCTTCGTCTTCGCAAGAGCCCTTCGAAAATAATAAAATGCTAAATGAATTCCCTCTCAATCACAAAAATTATATTTCAGACCACATTTTATTACGATAATTAAAGGAATTACTCCCTCTAGCTAATTCCGTGTTATTTGTAACAGCTCAAAAACTTTAAAGCTAACAATACAATATCCAATTAAAGGCAACTCTACTAAATAACAAACTATCTACATACTCGACAAATTGAAGCTAAAATACAAAACAATATCTAATCTAAACTACCCGACATAAGTCCACTCTCAATGTTCCCCGAGTCTGCACCTAGATGACCTAAATATGAAAGGAAGAAAACACATACATGAGATAAGAATCTCAATGGTGTCATGAGTGTGTGCGTTGTGAACATAATCACGAGAATATTAAAATAAAGCACGTTACCAATTACACACTAAGCAAGTAAAGCACATACTTAAGTTCATATACATGTCAGAGAACGTGAACATTAAAAATTCGTTGAAGTCATTCCCTCCTTATAGCCCCTTGTTGTTACCTTGTTATTACGTTCAAGAAGTGACCTTAAGCGCGTCCACGCATGCCATGGTACATGCTCGTTGATCCTTTTACATTTCTTATTAAACCAACACTTGTGTTCAAAGTAACCGATCATCATTCATTGGTCTTTGTGGTAATATCTAATGCTGCATATGTTTATAGCCTCACAATCTCTCACTTTGAATTGCTTGATTTTCTTGTATCAGCATCTACTAGTATTATTTTCATCCAATTTTTTGGGTTCAGACGTGGACGTATATCAACATATGCACTTCAAGTCGTATTGCTTTTCGTTTTTTTATGAAAGTCTTATTTCATTTAGCATTCACATCTTTCAACTATTTGTTTCAGATAACATCGACATGATTATGAACAACATGTGCTCGTAAATTCACTGGATTTGTTGTTAAGTTCCGACTTTTAAATGTCTTGAGAGATAAGTTGACAATATAGGACATTTCATAGATTACCTATTTTGAACTTTCAATAAAACAGACTTAACTTTTCATCCTACATGAGTGATATATTAAGTTTCTTTGTGTGCTTCTATGCCATTCGTTTTCTACATGCTTTACTCGAAAGGCTTATTTTATAAGGAAACCCACAAACGTAAGAAAGTATATTAACTGTGTGAAAGATATGTTATGAAATTGGTTGATTGACTTATTTTGTAAAGAGAATTTAGTTTGGGGACTAAATTCATTTAAGGGGGTTGGATAGTAAAACACCAGTTTTTTCATAAATTTAATAAAAAATTAACATTTGTTTTGTTCACTCATAGTTCATTTTTTTATGGAATTTGGACCTTGAAAGTTTAATAGTCTATTTCTTCGTATGAATAGGAGACCTATTAATTAATTTGAATAATATTATATTAGTAGTCTCAAATCTTTTAATTAGATATTTTAAATGTATTAGGACTCAAAATATGTAGACAATAATGATTTAAGATTTTGTTATTTTTGCCCAGCCTTTATATTTACTAGTTGTTAATTAGAAATAAAAGGTTAGGGTTTCTTTCTCAAAAATACACGCACGCCTTTACTCTATTTTTTCTTGCCGTCATAATTCATTCTTGCATCATTGTATTCTTGATGTCGATTGCTCTCTTCACCATGTAAACATTCCCTCTCATGTTATTTTCCTTGACTTCAACTCTAGTGCATATTGTATGTTGTTGATAAGTATTATTATAGGACATAGGATAATGTGTCACCTTTATGAGGCTTATGTTAGGGTGGGTACGTGTTGTAGCTTAATGTATATGTAGCGGGGTGGGTCATGCAACCTATCATCAATTCATGGGGAATGATTTGGGGTGAAAGTGTTAATCGTAAATTTGTATTCTCTTTTCTTTAATTAACCTTAAGTTTACAAGCCCATACCCTAGCCTAACATTACAAGTTGAACAAGTCCTAAATGATCCTCAACATAGAGAGTCTACATAAATTAATGACAACATGAAAGTAGAGAAGGAGAGTTTTTATGAACTTGCAATGTGAAAATCACTATTATGCATGAGCAATAGTGGCACACACTATTTGAGCACATAAAATTGGCATGAAAATGAATTTATTAAACTTGATGTGCTCGTATTTTTATATTCCCTCCCATCTCTTGTTTTGACGATAGGTTGCATTTTGAGAATATCCCTATACATGAATATTGGCATGTTGATAACTTGAATTCTGATCTAGATCGAATCAAACTAGTAGTTTTGCTTGAGGACAAGCAAATGTTTGAGTTTGGGGGTATTTAATGAGCGTTTATTTGCCATGATTTAAATACTTATTTCTTATGATTTTGTATAATTCATGGTGCATATTTATTGGTTGTAGAATTTTTTCATGTTTTGATAGGATTTTGTTGAGTCATAGCAAAACGATGTTAAAACAGCCCAAATATGATGTTTATGGAAAGAGTTGTAAATTTAGATGCCATAACAATGCGCAAATCAAGGCAAAACCATGAATCGCAGCAAGTAAAGAAGTCCATAAGTCAGCCTAGTCGAGGACTGCGCGACACGATAACTCCATATGGGCAGTAGGTATCGTGAGCCACAGAAGCATCAGCACGTGTCAAGGAACATGCACAGAGTTGCGCTACAATAGATAAAGTTGTGCGAGCATTTGCGGGTAGCTGTGCAACATGCAAGTGGCGCGTCTCTAGGGCAACATCGGCTTATTCTAGGGGAGAACGACCAACACTTATAACAAAATGAGTACAACACCCCTTACAACCGCTTACAACTGTTTCTCATAGTTTTCGTAGTTCTTCAGAGAGAAACGTTGTGAGAGAAACACCATTGATGTTATGTTCTAGGTTTGCTTTCATATTCTAGAGTAATAGTTCGTGAAGAAGACGATAGAACGTAGAAGTTGAAAAGTTATCCAAAGCGTCAACGTTCCACCAGATCTGAGAAGCTTTCCCCTATCTATTTACTTTGTTTATGTTAATTAATTATTGATTGATTGTTGAACTCATGACTACGAAGAGCTAACCTACTCGTTGTTTAGCGTAGGGGAGTAACTGATTTATGAATATGTTTATTTGCTTTGATTGATGTGCGCTTGAGATATTCATGTGTTTAGATTGAATAGTTTTTATGTAGTGTATCTAGATTTGCTCTCACTGGATGAATAAAAGCACTACCCTGGGACTGCCAAAGTGTAGATGTTAAGCTAGTAATATGTATATATATGTGATTTGTAGCTTTGGTACGCTAACGCAACTGATGCACAATCGCTAGATCAAATTAAATCAATCTTGATTATGTAAGTTTATGTTAATAAGACTCATATGAGTTAATTGGATTGCAGACTTGATATCTCATTAAAACATCTAACAATTAGGTTGATTTCTCTTACGCGGTAGGACATTAGAGACTCAAAGATTTTATAGTTAGAATAGGTTCCGACCATAGGTCACAGATCCATTAGACATTTGGAACTCAAGCTACCATCAAGCACCTCAAATGAACATAAGTAGTTTGTTTATGAACTATTATGGTTAAATCAGTGGTGAAGTCCAACCTCTAATTTTTTATTTAAACTATTGTTTTACAACCTAAGCATTTAACCAACCAATGATCTTAAATTTTTTATATTCACTTTCTTGCATTAGTTAGATTAGTTCTCTAGCATTTAACCCAATTCTCATTGAACTCTTTCTTGTATTTAATTTTGTTTCTTGCATTTAAACTGTTTTCTTTGCATTTAAATGATTCCCTACATTCTCATTGTTTCACTGCATTTAGTTAGCGATCTTCTGCATTCAAAGTCGTTCATAAAATCTGGGAAAATCAAAATTGGTCATTTATTGTGTCCTAGTTACAGTTTTCGTCCCTTATTGTGTCATTGTTTTATTTTGGTCATTTATTGTGTGTTTCACTACGATTTTGGTCCTTCAGATGGAATCTCAGCCGAAAATGTCATGTATGAGCACGTGTCGCCCTAAATTCAATTTTTTTTTTGATTTTTTCACAAGCAAATTCGCATGTTGGAACAACAATTTTAATTATTTTATTTTAAATTTTGACCCGTCCGATCCGGATAACCCGGTCAAATCGGGTTGGCCAGGTCAGAAATTAAAATAAATAAAAGTTAAAAAAATTGAAACCAGCGTTTCCACATGTGAATTTGCATGTGGGAATTAAAAATGTTTTATTTTGGCAGGAAAGTGTTCCCACGTGATATTTTTCGACTTTGACTTCTTCCTAAGGACCAAAATCATAACGAAATACACAATAAATGACTAAAATAAAACAAGGACACAATAAAGGATGAAAACTGTAACTAGGACACAATAAAGGACTAGTTTCAATTTTTTCCCATAAAATCTGCATTCATAGCATTCTACATTCATTTAGCATTCTTCTTGCGAACACAAAGATAGCAACCGTGATAACCATTAGTGATTTGCATTTAAGTGATTTAAGCATGCCTCCACTACTCATTTGGGATATGATACATGATTCGTAACTATAATTACCATTTTATTATTAATTGATTCCTGCATTTGCGAGATGAAGAACTTTAGGTGTAACAATTAAATTGTTAACTTGTTATTCTTTCTACACTACATCAAAGTACCCATCAATTCTGATTAGTGAATCGTTCCTCTTTTTGTTGATCTGATATTTTTACGTTAATACTCTCCCGCAAACTTGGCCGTATGTGAAGGCGAAGTTTGTTCCGATAAAAGAAAAGAGCAGCCTTGGACATAGCCTTAGTAAATATAGCTGCAACTTGATTGTATGTAGAGATGTGACGAGTGACTAGGAGACCAAGAGCAACCGGTTCTCAAACAAAGTAATCGTCTAACTCGATGTGCTTGCTACGTGCATGAAAGGCTGGATTGATTGTCATGTGCAGAGCGCTGGGATTATCACATTATAATGTAGAAGGATGAATCAATGACACTCTGAAATATTTTAGAATAAAGGTTAGCCATGTAAGTTCAACGGTAGTGTGTGCCATAGAACGATATTTCGCCTCAGTGCTAGATCAAGAAACTATCTTTTGTTTTTTTGCACATCAAGATATCAGATTGTTGCCAAAGAAAGTGCAATACCAGTAGTCGAATGTCTAGTAGTAATGCAACCTGCCCAATATGCATTAAACAAAACAAAGACCAAGTGTAGTGCGAGAAGTGAAATTAAGTCCAAGGTTGATGGTTCATTTGATATAACGCAAAATTCGGGCCACCATTTTAAGATATAGAACAGTAGGTGAATTCATATATTGAGAAACAAAATTAAGGATATACGTGATGTCATGTCGAGTAAGAGTAAGATACAGTAAAACTCCAATAACCGCTTTATATAGGTTTGGATCAATGGGTTGAGTGTCATAATTCATGTCACTAGTTTTAGTTTCCAAAGGTGTGCTTGTGGACTTGCAATCCGCCATTTGTGTTATTTCTAAAATGGTAAGGGGCATAATGTGATTGTGACAAATGTAATCCATTAAGAGTGTGTGTGATCTCCATGCCAAGAAAGTGATGTATAACTCCGAGATCCTTCATAGCAAATTCAACATGTAAAGTAAATTTCCAATCAATTGTGCATTAGAACATGTGAGAAGCATATCGTCTACGTATAATAAAAATATAAAACTACCATTAGCAGAGTGTAAACTAAATAGAGATGGGTCGGCTAGATTACAAAAAGAGCCTTGTTGAAGTGTAAAAGCACTAAAACGATCAATTTTAAGCCATAAAGGGCTCGTTGAAGTTTGCACATATGATTAGGAAATGTAGGATTAAGCATTCCAGGTGGTTGTTCTATAAAAATTTCTTCAAAAAGAATTTCATGAAGGAAAGCATTTTTAACGTCCAGTTGGCGAATATCCCAATGTTTAACAAGATCAAGGCTAACAACTAGTCCAATAGCACATTGTTTAAAAACATGGGAATATGTATCAGTGTAATTGATGCCATCTTGTTGGTGGTAACCCTTAGCAACCATACGAGCTTTAAGTCGGTCAAGTATACCATTCGGTTTTTAGCTTCGACTTAAAGACCCACTTCGAGCCAATTACATGCATGGTAGGATCTCGAGGAACAAGTTTCCACGTATTATTGAGAACAAGAGCATTCATCTCAACTTGCAAAACAACTCTCCATCCATCATGAGCAAGTTCAGATTTAACTAAGGACGGTCTCTTGGTGTTTCTTGATAGTAAGTTGTTAAAGTATACGTGGGATTAGGTTTATGGATGCCAAGTCGAGAGCGAGTTACCATTCCCTGATATGAAGGCTCGAGAGGTGAATGATCTGCAACTTGCATGGTATTATGATCTGATGGAGGTGTAGGAGGTGGTGCCATTTCTTCGTTAGGATTTAAGTCCACAATAGTAGTGTGTAAAGGAGAATGTGGAGAATGAGGTTCTATCAGAAAAGTTAGATATTGAAGAATTTAAAGTTGGCATTATAGAATTACTTATAATTTGTAAGTGGTAAAGTATTTGAAACATCCAAGATGTTTTCACTAGTTATTTCAACAAAATCGTCATTAGCTCTAAGAGAATCTTTAAAGAAAGGAAGACTAATTCGTGAATCAAAAATACTTATCCATTTCATTCACCATTGGATGGATTATTGCCATGGGATAGATACTTAAAGAAAAACAACATCAAAAACTACATGCTATGAGATAAACATTCTTTGTATGTATGGATGAAAATACTTGTAGCCTTTATGTATCTCACTCTATCACACAAAACACGAAATTGTTATTGGATCATATATATTTTTACGAGTATCCATATGTAATGGAAAACATTTAGATCCAAATACACGCAAAAAGGAATAGCTTAGATGCACGTTGCACAATTTAAAATATGGCATTTGTGACTGCCCAACGGTCACCATTGTGGGTTATTCGCGACCGTTGGGCGGTCGCGAATAAAAGTTATGTTTTAAAATTATGCAATTTTTAGATGATTTGTTGTGGCACGTTGTTTGTTCACATATAACAACTATAACTATGAGGTATATATTACGATTGGTTGTATAACATAAAATAGGTTCATCGTTAATAACGCACTCAATCACATCTAATCTACAATTTTAGTAACTCAATTACTCTATTGTAATTATATATTACTTCAATTCACATTAGTAATGATATTTGTTGTAAAAAACCACAAACATATCAAGACCGTTCAAAAAAATCACAAATTTAAAATATGAATATTATTCGCAACCACATTTCGGTTGCGACACCCCTTTGCGATTGCCAAACGGTTGCCATTGTGGGTTATTCGCGACCACCGGGCAGTTTTAAATAAAATTCATGTTTTAAGTTAATGCATTTCGGATGATTTTTGTGGCGCGTTGTTTGTTCAATGTCCCAGATAATAGTTTAATATGAGCCAAATTAAAAGTTTTCATTACAAAATCAACCATCAATTATAGAGGACGGTCCTAAATGAATCTTCTAGCTATTTTTATTGACAAAGAACGTAATGCCTAAATACAAATATATATACATAATGCTTTAGATGCTCCACTAATTGAACATCAAGATGATATATATACTTAAATTTTAATGTAAAGCATAATCACATATAACAATTATAACTACTAGGTATATACTATGATTAGTTATGTAACATAAAATAGGTCCATCGTTAATAACTCAATCACATCTAATCTACTATTTTGATAACTCAATTACTAGTGTTGTAATCATTTATTACTTCAATTCACATGTAATAATGATAATTGTTGTCAAAATCACAAACACATCAAGATATTTTTCAAAAAATCACAAATTTAAAATATGAATATTATTCGCAACCGCCCGACGGTCACGAAAGATAGCATTCGCGACCCCCCGACGGTTGCGACACCCCTTCACGATCGCCCGACGGTTACGAGTATGACCTCGCGACTGCTTGGCGGTCGCAAGACCCTGAGTTTTGCGACTGCCGCAGATAGCCCTGAAATGGGTAGGATTCGGGAGAAATTTTGAATTTTTCGAAAATTCAAGATTTTCTCCCAAAATTCTATGTATATCCACCATTCTTTCCTCTAATTTTTAATACTATACAAGTATACTCTCCAAAAAAATCCCAACACTTACAACTTTTTCCCAAATCCAAAAAAATAAAACCGAACACTAACTTTCTCTTCGTTTCTTTTTCTAAACCTACAACTCTTTCCCAAATCCAAAAATAATAAAACCCAACTCTAAAATTTCTCTTCTTTATTTTTCTTATATCTAAAATAAATACCCAACACCTTTACCTTCTCTTTCATTTGTTTTCTTCATCTCTTTTTGTTAGCATTTTATTTGTTTTGTTAATTTTATTAATTACTTTTTTTATTTCATTTTATTCATTAATGTTTTCCTCTTTTCATTTCATTTCTTTTTCCTTCATTCATTTGTTCATCTCTTTACTTTTTATTTTTGTAATTTCCTTCATATTTTTATTTTTTTATCACTCATTTCTTTGTTTCTCTGCTATTTCTTTGTTTGCTAATATATATATATATATATATATATATGTGTAATTTCTAAAAAAATCAAAATTATTCTTGTAACTTATCAGAATTTTTTTTATCCTAATGAAGTCATTTTGCGACCACGGATAATATTCATGCTATTCGCGACCGCCCGGCGGTTGCCATCACATAAATATTATTCACAACCTCCCGACGATCGTGAAATGCCTTTAAAGTCCATCCGTAACTGTCGGGCAGTGGCTAATGTTCAAGAGGACATTTGCAACTGCTAAGCGGTTGCAAAAGCCTCTAAGGATTTTCTCGACCGCCCGATGGTCGCGAGTGACCTATAGGTCATTAGCAACCGCTGGACGATCGCAAATAGTTCGCTACCGCCCGACAGTCACCATGTTGTGGTTGCAAAGTTGCAACCGTCGACTGCCTAGCGGTCGCGGATGGGGTACGACAGGCCGCATCTACGTCCCGTCGATAGGGATCGCCCGAGCAGTCGCGAATAACCATGTGTTTCCTGTATTGAACAAAACTAATTATAGCATTGCATCCAGATTTTGTAAATCACGCCGCATTCAAAGAACATATTAATGGGGGTATTTTAGGAATGTCCCAATACTAGTATTGGGCCAGCCCAAGAAGAAAGCCCAACTGAAATAGTACATCGAACAAGTGAAATTCAATACTAAACGAACATCAAATAGAATGGTTTGATCCAATGACTCGATCGAACCAGCCTAGTTCGATGCACTTTCCCCAACAACCAATAGGGCCCGCGGGATGGGGGTTATAAATACCCCACCTCCTGACATTCTCAGTACACATTCCAACTATCACCAACTCACTTAGCATCAAACCATTAACATTCGATCGATATCCCCAAGTTTGATACACTGCGTTTGATCGAAGCAGACCAATTCGATACCCAGATATCCAACTTATTCTTACATCGAAGGACCCGAATTCGATACACTTATATATCGAAGGGCCCCTGTTCGATATTGGACCATCAGACAGACTCTGTATTGAACGTCCCCGATTTGATACTGCTTAGATCGATTTCCTGATGTTTGATACACTATTTATATTTTGTAATTTCATTTATTTAGCCTAGTGAACTTGTAATCGGTGTTTCGGACCAAGCTAGTCCGAATTCTATTTGATTAGCATTATTTTGGCAATTGATCAGCCCATCGTAACATTTACAATGTTTTGTTACCCGGACGAAATAAGACCAAAATAGTGGTGTCGTCTGTGGGAACACCACATTTCCAAGTTTATTAGGCATGACGTCTAGAATTTCCAGATCGCGTAGTAGAGTAGTAAAAAGCACAAATGCAGAGGTCGACATAGCAACAACAAGTCAGACTATCCTAGAAGTTGCGGAACCATCAATATTACCCGCTGGGATGCCAACGCCCGCAAGGCGAGAAATGCCAAGAACGCAAGCATAGGGTGTACCTACGCCGAATGCAGGCGCAACTGGAGCGACAGAACTGGAAAATCGACAACGATTGAGAAGCAAATTGCCTGAAAAAAGTATGAAAAATTGTTAAATGAAACTAGAGGCAAACCCTACACATTCAGAAAAAAAACAGATTTTTTTTTTCTAAGGCTAAGGAATCAGATGAAGTTGTTCAAAAAGCCGACGAGTTGGAGGAGTTGGAAAAAGAGTATAGGGAACTTAGAAACAATGAACAGTAAGTGAATAACATTTTCTTCTTTTTTCATAGCTTTCGTTATTCAATTTGAATCTTTCTCAAAAAAAAAAAAAAAAAAAAAAACAACAATCTAATATATCATATATGTTCTTGCGCTTTGCTACTGATAAGCAAAAGGGATTAGTTGTTAGGACAAAGAAAGTTGGGGGTTATTAAATTTAGTAATATTTAAAGATTATGCCTATGGTCATCAAACAGCTTTGACCTTGTTTAGTGTATTCTGGTGAAATTAGAATTTAATGTGAATAGAGTTGATGTAATTAGACATGGAAACTTGATGGAAGGCTCATGAAGTAATGTTTACCCTATGCAGAGAACAAATGAAAAGATTTGTATTTTGGTTGGATTGTGACATTCTTGGACCGTAGATTTACCCATTTGCGTTCCCTGAAAAGGAAAGAAAAAAGAACTTAATCTGTTGAACTAAGAAAAGGGGACTACACCTGACGAGAGATAGCTTATTATATATACCTGTGATTCTTGCTTCTCCGATCCTTAAATATCTTTCTCGTGGAAACTGCTAAAAGATATTTATCTCATTTGTCTTAGAAACTGTTCAATTAGCTCTTATTATTATATGTGATCTGTGGCCTCTCATTTGGGTTCCTGGTAATCAGTTGACCCGAATTTTGCAATTTCGTGTTCTTTTGAACATAAATATATATTATGTGAAAAAATGAATGTTATCGATTTGAAATCAGCTGTAGAAAAAGGTCTTGTATCAGCGGTTTCTATGCTCAGACCTTTGAAAAATCTCGCGGAAATTCTGCTTGCAGCTTGTTGCATTATTTTCTGATTTGTTTCTTAATTCATCAACCCAGGAATCTTTTTAAGAATCTAAAGCGTCACAAGGATGAGGATGTTCAAAAAGTCCAAGCTGTTAAAAAACAAAGGGTAGAAAGCTTATGAACTATTATATTTTCAATACAAATAGACTATCCGTGCCTTTCCATCTTGCTCAGATTTTCTGTCGTATCCATCAACGATTCAGTAGCATGTTCTGGCGATCTTATAAATGGAATTCTCCCATGATGATACTTTCCTGTGTTCAAATTTTTCATAGTCTTGTGTGAGATTTTCATATGCTTTTTCACTGATATCGACTGCTGACTTGCTCCATCTTTTTCTCTTGGGAAGGCTCTTTGGGACAAGTCACTTGAAGTCAGATTCTTGCTACAAAAGCCATTCTCCAGTTGTAACAGACTTCCACAGGTTTACTTTGGATAAACTTGTTTTCAGCTGTGACAATCACCATGCCGTGCATTAAATCTTGGAAGCTGAAAGTTGAACGTTCGTCTGCAGGAACCAGTTAGGTCCTTATTTTGCGAGACCGATGATGAAGTCAGTGAAGCATATTCAGGTGATCAGGTCTAATTGCATCCTCAAAGAAGACCCTGGATTCTATACTGGAATTGCAGCAGGTATTTTCTGGTGAAAGCATATGTATAACTTTAGCTATGTTAGTGACCTTACAAAGCGTTCTGATTAGTTATTGAGTTCTTATGTTGTGAGTTTCATATCGCTGTAAATTTCCTTTTTCTGCACTTACCTGAACTTCTTTTCGGCAGGCACTGCTGGAGAAAAACCCTTCAATCACTCAAGCTGTGGAAGGTATGGATGTTATCTTTTGCACTTTTTACTCATAGGAGCAGTAGTTCCTCTTTCGTTTACTACCTATTAGAAGGTAATTTTCTGAAGTGAATGCTGATGCATAATTTCTTTTGATTTTCTTTCTTTAGCGAAGAATACTGGAGGTACTAAGCAATTAGAATGTTCGGTGGGTTCAACTGGGGATGTTGATGAAGAATGGTTGCAGATTTCTCAAATTCAATCAAGGTATTTTCATCATGTCGCAACCGCTGGTTCCTTTGCAATTTATGCTAGAAATAAATGGTTGTTCTATAACTTCTCTACTGTTTCGCCACCAAGTTCGTACACGGAGTATTGGTCGTTTACAGTTTCACCTTACTTTAATGCAAAAGTGATTTGCGCAGTACATTACAGGAACATAGAAAATTACTCCTTAGAGTTACTTTAATCGATGCAGCCGATATGGAGCAATAGATTGTTGAATTTGAGCGCATTTCATTTTGTGTTTGATTAATATCTTCCTTTTTTTCCCCTATTGCATTCGACTTCTCTGTGTTATTTCAAAGAATATCTGTATTGAAGTTTGCTCTTACAGACTTTGATTGTTGATATTGCTGCACCAATCAAAAGCATATAGTTGGATTTGGACCCATCTTTGTGTTGTCTTTCCGGTTGATTGAGTTTCTTTTTTACCATGTTGCTCATCCTTTACCAATATTACAGTACTTTCGTATTACGCAGATAAACAAGAATGAAAGAATTGAGAATTGTATGCTTCCTAGTTGCATTTACATGTTTCTACCCCGTGCTCAAGTTACAATCTCAAACCATCATATATGTGCAATATGAGAAAGATAGTATGTGTATCAGTATACGGTGATAGCTTGCTTCATAATGTGACGTCGTTCTTACAAATGGAACGACGTCATTTGTGAATCCCTTTCTCTATTTTGGCAATCCCTATATACTGAGTGCATTTCTCTCTTTTACCTCTTTTTTTTTGTTTCTTTTTATGTTTGATTTTTAATTAATCTAATTTCCAAATTAGGTGGAAGACGATGCCAATAACCAGTATAAGGACGAAGATGTTAGTGATAGGCATGAGGTGGATGAACATTCTAGTGATGGGTTTGAGGTGGATGATAATGATGAGAGCAAGGATGAGATGGACGGTGATGATCGAACGATATATCGTTCGATACATCTAGCATCGAACAAAGGGCATTCGATGCAGCCTGTATCGAACCACTCCCGTTCAATATTACTTACGTTTGAGTGTGAATTCAGCAGAAGGAGAAATGAGCTTATCCAACACCTCCTTCCTTTATATAGACGCTGGAAAGGTCCGTTAGGCCCATTAAACCAAGCATCGAATCGTGCCGATTCGATATACATTCTGCATCGAACGCCATTGTTCGATCTAACAGCAGAAATGTGTGATACTTACATCGAACCACCAACGTTCGATGCAGACCGCAAGATCGAACAAAGAACGTTCGATCGCCGACATCAACATTAATAAAGGTTCATGAACAATATACTATGATGCACGTCTTTCACACTACGCCTCCCAATTGGGGGCATATTTTTCATCGATAAACGTTCAGGTCTCCATAATTGGAACCCGGTCTCTGTTCGAGACCGCCTCCCAATCGGGGGCATGATTTTCAACATTATCAACATAACAATCATAACAATACAAATCAAACATATAGTTTACAAGTTTGGAACCCGCATTCTAATCGAAACCGTCTCCCAAACTAGGGGGACTATATGATGGGATATTTCAGGAATGGCGCAATACTAGTATTCGGCCGGTGCAAAAAGAAAGCTCAACTGAAACAGTACATCGAACATGTGAAATTCGATACTAAACGAGCATCGAACAGACTTGGTTCGATCCAACGACTAGATCCAACCAGCACATTTCGATGAACTTTCCCCAACAACCACTGGGGCCCACAGAACGGGGGTTATAAATACCCTGTCCCCTAACATTCTCAGCACGCATTCCAACTATCACCAACTCACTTAGCATCAACCCATTAACATTCGATCGACATCCCCGAGTTCGATACATTGCGTTCGATCAAAGCTGACCGATTCGATACTTAGCAATCCGATTTATTTTTACATCGAAGGACCAGAATTCGATACACTTATAGATCGAAGGGCCCCTATTCGATATTGGACCATCAGGCAGACTCTGTATCGAACGTCCCCGATTCGATACTGCTTAAATCGATTTTCTGATGTTAGATATACTATTTATATTTTGTAATTTCTTTGATTTAGCCTAGTCAACTTGTAATAGGTGTTCCGGACCAAGTTAGTCTGAATTCTATTTGATTAGCATTATTTTGGCAATTGATTAGCCAATTGTAATATTTACAGTATTTTGTTACCCGAACGAAATAAGACCAAAATACATATGTTTTATGTCGTCTTCAGGGGCGGAGCCACCCAAAAGGCTTGAGTGGGCTCCAGCCCGGTAGAAAAAAAAAACAAATTGATCCCATAGGTATAAATATATATATATATATATATATATATATATATCATGGGCCAAAAAAAAAGTGATACAATAAACTAAAATTTGGGCCTACATATAAATCTTCAGCCACAAAAAAGAGAAGCAGCCCAATCCGGTACACAAGTAGACAAGTAGTCAAGTAACAAAAAAAAAAGAAAAGAAAAGACAAAGAACTTACTTTCTAACTCCACTTCCAGTGTGTGCGTGCGAAAAATAATCAGAATTGGAGAATGGTGACTTGGTGAGTTCTTTCTTACAAAGATTTAGTTTTCTTTTTAATTAGATGGTGCTTTTTATATTTTTGTTTGTGTAGTGTAGCAATTGTTAATTTATTTTTTATAGTAATATACTAAATATTGGGGATTTAGGGTTATCATTTTTGTCAATCTCTTGATTAAAAATCATTATAGAAGCTTGAAAGTAGGATTAGTGAAAGTTTTGTATCCAAATTATTTATTGTTAGTCTAAATCTCTGATGAATGTTGTGCAAATAAACTAATATATATTTTTGTTGGTGGATTGGTGACTTGTTGTTGTTCTTGGTAACCTACTAAAAGAATAGAATTTGAACTTAAAGTTAAAAACTAAAGGTCATATAAGTTTATAGTTAATTCTTAAAGTAAGCTTCAAAAGCAACTACTTTATCAAGAAAATTATATTTTCTAGTTGTTGTTTACACTTTAAAAAGTTTAATATTTGTGACTTTGTTTGTTGACATATGTTATACTCTATTGTCTTTTTTCTTTGTCCTTATAATAGATTATAAATCACAATGGAGAGTAGAAGAATCAAGAAGGGGAAAAGTAAGACATTAGATTTGTTCTTCAAACCAAAGGAAGCTACATCATCAAGTTCAAAGCAACCTCCTCCATCTAGTAGTGATCAAAACATTTCTAAACGCCAACGAGTTGAAGGTAATGTTAACTCTCTTGAGAGAGATCCAGGATTACGTATCCCGATATGCGAGTACCCCATTAATGAAAGAGATGAAATTAGACGTGCTTACATCGACTTGAAACAATATCAACCAACTATGTCAGATTATCCAAGAACACAATTTGGAGATCAATATCGCCACTTCCAACTTAGTTGGTTTGACAAATTTTCGTGGTTAGAGTACTCTATTACAAAATATGCCGCATATTATTTTTCGTGCTTTCTATTTGAAAACAAGAATCCTCGTTATCCTGCATTTACTACCGAAGGATTTCGAAGTTGGAAGCGAGTAAATAGTAATAAGAAATGTCCCTTTTGGTGCCTCTTGGAGGTTCTAATTCACCACATAACAATAATGTGAAGGCTGTTGAATATTTGGATAATGTAACTCGCCACATCGATAAAGTAATGAGTACCCAGACCTTGGATGATGTTCAGAAGAATAGGTTGCGGCTTACAACATCAATTGAAGTTTCACGATGGCTTAGTTTGCAAGGATGTACCTTCAGAGGGCACGATGAATCAAAGGATTCAAAAAACAAAGGTAATTTCCTTGAGATGTTAGAACTATTTAGAAGGACGAATGATGGTCTCAAAGGTGTTATTTTAGAGGATGCTCCACAAAATGCAAATTATACTTCACATATGATTCAAAAAGAACTTTTGCATATACTTGCTAACAAAGTTAGAAGGAAGATTCGTCAAGAGATTGGGGATGCAAAATTTTGTATTTTGGTTGATGAAGCTAGGGATGTATCTAACAAAGAACAACTGGCCATAATACTAAGATTTGTTGATAGAGAAGGTTTTATACGAGGGAGATTCTTTGATATTGTGCATGTTAGTGATACGGCGGCTGCAACGTTGAAGAAAGAAATATCGGATGCCCTCGCTCGATATAATTTACACATCTGCAACATGCGAGGTCAAGGATATGATGGTGCTAGTAACATGCGCGGTGCATGGAATGGATTGCAAGCACTTTTTCTGAGAGATTGTCCGTGTGCATATTATGCCCATTGTTTCGCTCATCGACTACAGTTAGCATTGGTCGGAGCTGCTGAAAAAGAGGTATTAGTTTGGTCATTTTTCTCACAGTTGAATATTGTTGTTAATATTTTTTCTACATTTCCTAAACGTCAAGCTGAGTTAAATGAAGCTCAAGTTGTTGAAATTAAACATATGATAGCTACTGGTGAACGTGTTAGGAGTAGAGAAATCAAATTGGTACATTACAACGGGATGGAAAGACTCGTTGGAGTTCCCATTTTGAGTCCATTTGTAGTGTAGTAGATGTATTCATCCCTTTAATGACGATTCTTGGGAACATCATGACTAGGGATTCTCCTAATGATATAAAAGGTGGAGCCCGTGGTGCTTTGATTGGAATGAGAAGCTTTGATTTTGTATTCATTTTGCGTTTGATGCAGAAAATTATTGGGGTTACTTTGCTTTGTCGAGCGTTACAAGAGAAATCTCTAGATATTTTGTCTGCAATGAATTTAGTGTCAACTACTAAATATTTACTTCAGGAATTAAGAGAAAAGGGTTATGATTACCTTTATGAGGAAGTGGTCGTAGTTTGTTCAAAGTATGACATTACAATACCCGACATGGCTTCTCAGTATAAGTATTCCACGGGTCGGTCTTGCCAGCAAAAAGATCTCATTACAGTTGATCATCACTACCGCTTTGATATATTTAATGCCGTTATAGATTTTCAAGTGGAAGAGATCAACATTAGATTTAATGATGAGTCCGTTGAACTTTTAAAGCTAAGTGCTTCTTTGGAACCTCGAGATGGTTTTAAATCATTTGATATTGACAGCATTTGTACTCTGGCGAGGAATTTTATCCTAATGATTTTTGTGAACAAGAGATGCATCATTTGAGAAGCCAGTTGAAATATTATAGGCGAGATGTTCTTCTGGATGAGAGGTTCCAGAAGATTTCAACAATTGCTGAATTGTGTCAAAGATTATTCAAAACCAACAAGTCATCAATTTTCCATTTGATTGACAGGTTGCTTCGAGTTGTTTTGACTCTCCCTGTCACTACCGCAACTACATAATGAGTATTTTCTGCTATGAAGATTGTAAAGTCAGTGTTACGTAATAAGATGGAAGAAGAATTTTTGGCAGATAATATGGTGCTCTACATTGAAAGAGAGTTTTCTACAAGTTTGGATGTCGATTCAGTAATTGATGAATTTTATTATTTGAAGGACCGTAAAGCTAAACTTCGAGAGTATAAGGATATGTATTTTTTTTATCAATGTATTCTTTTTTTATCATGTACGAGACAATAGATACTTCTCATTCTAGTTTGCAGGTTTAATATTTTTATTTTGGTTTATATTTATTTTTAAAAGTTACTAAGTTAATAGTAGCCCGGGGTGAAATAAAATCCTAGCTCCGCCCTTGGTCGTCTTGTCCTTCACCGCATCTCGTTATTTACTAAAAGAACGACCTTGTGACACGAACCATAACTTTGAATGAATTTGAGTTGTTTTTCGTCCCTTTTCATTTCATCACAATTTTAAGTATACCATTTTTTTATTTTTTTCATTTTAAAATGAAAACGCACTTTTTGACATCTAAAATAGATTCATAATTTTAATCAATGTATCTTAATTAAGCACACTGCATTTATAACATTTGTATTATTATTTTAGAAAGCCAAAAAAAAAAAAACACTAATAGCAACTTAATTGTTCAATTATAATACAGTAACATATATGAAATCAAAATAACTTTCTTGATTTGACAACGTTATCTTCAAAAGTACCGCAACATGTTCCCAGAACATGCTCATATACCCTAATGTAAAGGCCGGCCGCTTCATTGCTTTTTGAAGCCTGGCATACCAATTTTCGACCTATATTACTTTAAATCTTCATATATATATGTTCACGTCATGACTTAAATACTTAAACATATAAATCTATATATTATAATTGGTATTTAATTTTTCTTAGTACTTAACATATCCAAAAAAGTCCCATATGGAAGAAATTGATGCAACTTGAGCTTTGGGCCTTTGGGGTAGATAGCAAATTAGCATTGAAGGTTGTAAATCGGATAACAAGGTGGTTGAAGTAGGTTAGAAAGCTAAGTTGTTTGTTTATCAAACTCATAGTCAGCTTTTTCTGAAAATCTATTTATTAACACGTAATACGTTTCTTACTTCACCAAACTATGCAAACTTAAGCGAGTCACGTACTAGTTCATCCAAATAGAAACCTCTATATTGCAACACTAGTTACCTAGGATTACCTTGAATACTGACCCTAAATTTACGAAATTTCATTCAGACAATGCACAAAAGAACCCCAATGAAGTCGAATAACCTTGGAGGAGTAGTTGCAATCTTATATGTTATTGTTATTTTAACGTTTTTTGTTCAATTACACGATTGTAAGATGGTGCAATTTATATTCGGAGACTCTCTCTCAGATGTTGGGAACAACAATTATCTTTCTAAGAGCCTTGCTCGTGCTAGTCTCCCCTGGTATGGCATCGATTTTGGCACTGGATTGCCTAACGGGAGGTTCTCCAATGGCCGTACCGTTGCTGATATAATAGGTAAATCCATGAAATTAGATACATTTACACATATGCATATTATATGAAATTGACCACATTCAATTGTAAATTACAACGGTTAGATTACAAAAGCAAATGTCTTCAAGAATTAAGAATTATAAAATGTAACACTCCCTCTTAGTTATATAAGAACTTTTTTTTTTTATTTGTATGTGTGACGTGGTGCAACCAATGAATAATTCAGATGATAGCATTATCCTAAATTAGAAATGCATGCGAACACTCATAACCTCATTCTCTCTTATTTATTGGTAGCAATAACCGATTGTTTGCACTACATCGTTTATGTAATGATATATGTAGCAGCACGTTACAAAAGAAATATAGGTTGGTGGGTTTGATAAGATTAGTCCAGTATGTTTTTATGAAAAAGGTGAAGTTGTCATTTTTGGTTAAAATTTGTCCTGTCTCTCGATTTTTTATATCAGAGATTTTCTTTTTGTGTCCCCTTAATTTAAGTTCTTTGGCATTATTTTCCAACGTTGGCTTTAGTATCTACATTACCCGTAGTGTACATACGTAACAACATCATGTTGAGAGTGATTAATTTCATTTTTTAGCAATGTTATTTACTCAGTGGGATTGTTTTTGTGATTTCTGGAGATTAGCAGGTGATATTAATTATAATTTGACGAAGATAAAGACATTGTTTGACCTTAAATTAATCAGGTGACAAGATAGGACTCCCAAGGCCCCCAGCATTTTTGGATCCAAGTTTAAGTGAAGATGATATACTGGCAAATGGAGTGAACTATGCCTCTGGTGGTGGTGGGATTTTAAACGAAACAGGATCTCTCTTTGTATGTACCATTTCACCATTCAACTCTTTTCTTATACATGTGACAGAGTAATTAAATTATTTATGACTTGTATTTATTGTTCGATTGATTTTGCAGGTGCAGAGGCTTAGCTTGTACAAGCAAATAGAACTATTTATGGGGACACAGTATTTAATAAAAGCGAAAATTGGTGATAGTGAAGCAGATAAATTCTTCAAGGAAGCTCGATATGTGGTAGCACTTGGTAGCAATGATTTCATCAACAATTATTTAATGCCTGTCTATAGCGATTCATGGACATACAAAGATGATACATTTGTGCAATATTTGATGGATACACTCCGAGATCAACTCACGGTAATCTATCGTTTAATTTAGGGAGAATTACACAAAGTACCCTTTAAATATGGGTAAATTACACAAAGTATCATTCCTCTTTGGGAAATTACACAAACTACCCTTATGATCGATTTTTCATAATTTTTTTAAAAAAAATTATTGAATGTAAATTCATGCTCTTCATTTGTTTTGCACAAAAAACAAAAAATAAGTCAAAATTGTAGCATTAAACCATATTTATCTCGTTTAAAAAGACAAAATATATTAAAAACAAATAATTTCTTCAAAGAAAAAATAAATTATCTACAAATTTTAGTCTCTGCTATGATTTGAATTTGAAAGATTGTCTTAATTATTTTAATTTTTTCGGCTATAAGGGTAGTTTGTATAATTTCCCAAAGAAGAGGGGCATTTGTGTAATTTACCCATAGTTGGGGGTACTTTGTATAATTTTCCCTTTAATTTATAATAATTGATAATTAAAAGTTTTTTACTCATATGGTTTGGTGAAGTTTTAGATGATACATCCATATAATTGGAGTAAATAATAACTGAATGATATAAAAATATCTATTTGGGCTGAAACATAATTCTTACTTCTTAGGCTTCCTTACATGTCTAATTATTCGGTAGGGCCTATTATTTCATTTAGATACTGGACCGGATACTTAACGGACCAGATACTTCAAAGTTTCGAAAATATCATAACTAATTCCTATAATTAATTGTACAGTACATGATTTGAAATTTCTAGGCGAGTCTATGGTTTTCAAGGAATAAGGGAAGTTTCTGCAATAACATCGAACACTAAGTGCATGTTTGGTTTCCTTTGTTGGAAAGAGTAAATTGCAAAAGATAATTTGTTTAAACTCGATCTTCTTAGCAAATTGCTTCTCCAATGGATTTGCAAAGTAAAATTTAATTAATTACCTTTTGGACATTAATCTCTAGCATGTAATTACGTTTAGGTGCTTCATGGGCTAGGTGCTCGACAAATGTTGGTGTTTGGATTAGGGCCAATGGGGTGCATCCCACTTCAAAGGGTACTTAGTACATCGGGTGGGTGTCAGGTCAAGACTAACCAATTGGCCCTCAGTTTCAATAAAGCTACAAGCCAACTAGTGACTGAGTTGTCCATAAGCCTATCCAATTCTTCATTCGTTTTTGGAGATGCTTATGATGTTGTCAATGACTTGATCACCAACCCAAGCAAATATGGTGAGCAATAAGATATTGGTCCTTCTTTTTTTCTTTTTCATTTGTTTTGTAAATTGCGAAAGGTCACAAGTTTTCTATATTTTTAATTGGCTCATAAACCTCTTGTGATATTTTCGTGTAAATTATGGCTATTTGGCAAATTAATCCCCGACCAGTATGTAAAATCCCATAAGTATTAAGAAAACTCAATCTCAAATAAAAAAAATCAATTTCAAAAACAATGCTAAATCTAAAAATAATAAAATGAAGTATCTTTTTTTATAGTACTAATAAAATAAAGTCTCAAACATGCAAGTAAAAAATGAGAAGGAAAAAAAAAACTAAATTTCAAAGTTGTTAAAAAATGAGAAAGAAAACAAAAAGTGCCCAAGTGGACACGTGTCAGAATCTGGGAGGGTGACCCAGTGGTGACCCACCGAAATTCAGAAAACCGTATTTGCCTCTCTCTGCAAAATAAATAAACAAGACACACTGTCAAAAGGATGAACATATATAGGCTTTGTGTTTTTTGGAAACCGAACATAGGTTTTTCATATACACTGCATTTATATTACATAAATATGCGTGTACTACTTTGGCTATCTCTTTTTTTTTTTTTGTGTCTTGTAGTTACATATATAATTATAGTCTTTCTTTGAGAAAAATAATGAGTACAAAAGTATCTCCGACCAAAATATAAGCTCATATAACACCAAAAAGCTTTATTTTACATTTTAGTTCTACTTTGTAGTTTTTTCAAAATGAAGTATAAAATAATAAAGCCAAGAGATATCGACTTTATTTTTCTTAAAAAGCATGATATACTTGCACAAAAAAAAAAAAAAACACCTCGCTCTAGGGTTTAGCGAGTGAACCACGCTTAGCTCTCTGTGTGGGAAAAGGGGAGGGATGGTAATGTGCCAATATCTTGGCTACCCAGTCTCCAGTGCCCAGTGCACTCACATGGGGTGTGGGCCCCACACAGGTGGGGCCCACCAGTATGTGAGAGACTGGGCATTACACCCACTGGGTAGCCAAGAAAAAATCCTTTTTTAGATCATGTCATGTAATAATTTATCTTTTTATTTTTTACATGTGTACTTTGTTAGTTTTGCAGAATACGGGCCCATTTGCCGATATCTCGTGTATAATGAATATAAGACATTCACTTCATTTTTGTAGTTAAACTAATTAATTTTTAAGTATTAAAACTTCATTTTAGATGTGTGTAATCTAGTACATGTATTCTACAATTTTATTAGTTTCATAAGAACTTTAATTTCTTGAACCTATTTTAATTTAAGACATTATCAAAGATTATATTATCTTTTCACATTATTTAATGAAAATGTATGACCCCTTTAGTTTATAAGAAGCTATTCTCTTTTGAATGTAATAAATAAAATAAAAGGTCAAACTTTGCTTTTAGTTTGAGCATGTATAAACCAGTGAAGAGGAATAGCGAATTCTGTTCCATCGACTATTCTATACACATGAGCGTCTCATGCAAACTCAAAATAACACAATGGTGGTTTGTGCGTGTTTTGATATGTATGTATATAATATAAATTTATTGCACTCAATAAATTATTGACAAAATATATTCTCTAATTGACCTAAAGTACCTATATTTTGTCTAATAGCATATGTTCCATGATGTTAGGATTTAGCAACTCAGACTCGCCATGTTGCTCTTTCGGAAGGATTCGACCAGCTCTAACTTGCGTTCCAGCATCGGTTTTGTGCAACGACAGGAGCAAGTACGTGTTTTGGGACGAATACCATCCTTCTGACAGTGCTAATCAAATCATTGCGAACGAACTCATGAAGAAGTTTGGGTTGCAGAGTGGTGTTAATCAGACACAATCCTCTTCATCGGCACCTGCCGTTGCTCCATCAGCAGACGGAAGTTAAGATTTAATGGAGAATGAGTTCTTTATCTCATATATATGCTTAGGGCATGTGATTCGATTTATAAATTAAAAATTTTGTAACAAAAGTTAATTTTTCTTAATAACGTTGATCGTGAGCAATGAAGTTGTGTATGGTTTACATTAGTTTATTTGATGCACACTTTATATACCTCTCACTACAAGTATGAAAGGCAGTTGATAGAGTCGCAGCGCAACCAATAATGACATTACCGCTTTCCATAGTAACATTGAAAGCTCATATCCAATTGCATTGGCCGCTTTCAGGTGCTTCGGTTGCAAAGTATTAATTTGAAAGGGAACGACGTTGTCTACAATATAGAAAGCGCAAAAATATGGAGAGCGCATAATTTGTTGGTTTCAATTTCACTTAAAATATGGAAAGCGGAGAATTGGTTTCAATTTCAAGTTTCTTTGTTTCAATTTCTAGTGTCTATTAAAATATGGAAAGCGCATAATTTGTTTCAGTGTCTATTATTGAATGAGCATAATCTATTTCAATGTGATATATCCATATAATTTTTAAATCTGACGGCTAATTCAAATTATTAGATACCACCAGTATCCATATAATTCCCAAAGTTTTGAATATAGCTGGTGGTGAATTTAAATTGTTTGAGATTTCTTGACATAAACAAATATTTTCCAAATCTAACTAATCTTATCTAAATACTGTAGCAGCAGAATCGCATCATTAATTAATTACAAAATTAGAGCTTACCTTTTAATTATTAACTATAATATATTGAACCAGAAATTGCAGGCATTGGCTTGTTCCAACACGGAATGTCCACAAAACTGACGAAACCATTCTACTTCTTTATTGGCTTTATCTAAAGCAATAAACTCGGATTCCATCGTGGAACGAGCTATACATATTTGTTTTGAGGATTTCCGCGACACAACTCCACCTCTAATGGTAAAGACATAACCATTGGTGGATTTAGTGCCCCTAAAATTTGATGTCCAGTTAGCATCATTGTATCATTCTAATACCGCTGGATATCTACCGTGATGTAATCCATAATCTAAGGTGTACTTTAAATACATGCGTATTCTAATTAACACCTTTCAATGATCTTTGCTTGGATTAGTGGTAAATCTACTCAATTTATTAACTGAGTAAGCAATATCCGAACGAGTGCAGTTCATGATATACATGAGACATTCTATTATACTGACATATTCTATTTGAGAGACAGGTTCGTCATGATTTTTGCCTAAGTGTAGACTCAAGTCTACTGGCGTCTTAACTGGAGGACCGTGATATGCATTGTACTTCCTGAGTACTGTCTCAGTATAATGAGATTGTGACAACATGATCCCATTTGATGTCTTAGTGATCTTTTCCCTAATATGCCATCGGCGACCCCTAAGTCTCTCATGTCAAAATGTTTGGTCAGCATTTTCTTTTCATTGTTCATTTGCTTAGTGTACTCATCAATAGATCCATATGCTTTATACTTTCTTTTCAGTGTCCATTTGCAGCCCAAAGGTTTGTTACCCGCTGGGAGATCAACCAACTCTCACGTGTGGTTGTGCAAAATATACTCTATTTCACTATTGATAGCTTCTTTCCAAGAGAGCGCGTTGTAGAGGACAAGGCTTCACTTAATATCATTGGTTCGTTCTCTAACATTTAAGTTAGAAAATTGAGACTAAAGCTTGTAGCAGTTTTAGCCCTTTTAATGCGTCAGGGTTCTTCACCTTCCTCATGATTATATCTTGCAGCTTCATAGGTTTTTTAAGGGAACCAAATTCTTTCCTTTCTTTGCAAGGATATATATTTTCAAAGAATATTGCATTCCTTGATTTAATGATCATCTTTTCATTAATACCAAGAATTAAAGATGTATGTACTAAGACAATAAGCACTATTGTTGTGCGCATATCCAATGAATATGCAGTCAATGATCTTAGGTCCTATCTTAAATTTTTTAGGTTTAAAAACTTCTACCTTTGCTAAACACCCCCACACTTTTAAGTATTTATAGGAAGGCTTTCGACCTTTCCGTAATTTAGAAGGGGTTTTATTTCTACTTTTGTGCGGTAAGTTGTTTAGTATGTGATTTGCTTAGAGGATTGCATCGCCTAAAAAATTATGTGGTAAACCAGAACTAATCAACATGGCATTCATCATCTCCTTAAGAGTACGATTTTTGTGCTCAACTTCCATTTTATTGTGATGAATAAGGGTCGTAGTTTGATGAAGGATGCCTGAAGAAGCACAAAATTCATTAAATGGTGCTCCATGTTCTTCACCTCTATTACTTCGGATAGTTTTTATTTGTTTGCCAAGTTAATTTTCAACCTCAAGTTTGTAGGTTTTAAAATCTTGCAAAGCTTTATCTTTACTTCTTAGTAAATAGACTATGCAGTATCTTGTGCAGTCATCAATAAAAGTAATAAAATACTTTTTGCCACCTCTAGTTTGCACAAACTTTAATTCATATGTATCAGTGTGAATTAAGTCTAGAGTTTGTGTTTGTTTCTACAGAAAGAAAGCAATAATTTGGTTAATTTAGCCTCTACACAAATCTCACTTTTATTTTGAAATTTGACATTAATAGAAGGCAATAACTCTAAGATTACTAGTTTACGTAGAGTATTAAAATTAACATGTCCTAATCTAACATGCTATAAATATGAATACTCAACCAAGTAAGTAGTAATATTAGTTTTATTATTATTTTTGAGGTCACGTTTACAGTTATTACATTCATCTTGTACATTCGGTTGACTACGTAACATTTCCCAATAAATTGCCCATTCTTAGCGAGAACAAATTTACTAGATTCAAACACTAGTCTAAACACACTTGCATCAAGTGCAGAACTAGATATGAAATTCTTTCGAATATCTGGAACATGTAGTACATCAATCAGAGTGATCTCTTTGCATGAACTAAACTTTAGCACCATTTTCCCACTTACGATGATATATGATGTTGCAGAGTTCCCCGTGTAGAGCTTCCGGTTGTTGAACGAATAGTATGTGGAGAATATATATCTGTCAGCGTAGACATGGTGGGTGGCCTCTAGTGTCGACAAACTACTCTTTTGGATGGTCCACCATGTTAGCTTCGAAGACAACTGTCGTGAGCATTAGGTCACCCATGTCAACCTAAACACTCTTGTTCTGAACTACAACACCTAGTTGGACTGGTTCTGGTTGTCTTTCTTTGAGACTCGACAGTCTTTGGCCATGTGATTGGGCTTTCCACAGTTGTGACAATTCTTAGCCTTCTTCTTTTGTTGCCCTGATTCTTCCTCTTGTTGTTAGAGTTGGGCTTGTGTTCCACTAGGTTGACTCTAGCCTCCATTTGCATTTGCTTTGGCTTGGCCTCAGAGGTTTGATTATCCTCTTCAATTCGAAGTTTGACAATCAAGTCGTCAAGATTCATCTCCTTGCGCTTGTGCTTGAGAGAGTTCTTGAACTCCTTCTAGGACGGCGGTAGCTTCTCTATCAGAGTGGCTACTTGGAAAGATTCACCAAGCTTCATATCCTTTGCATCCAGGTCATGTAAGATCAGTTGCAACTCATGAACCTGACTTGTCACTTTAATTGTGGATCGGTTCATACGTGACAGTTGTTAACTTCTCAATGTTACTTTAACAACGTCAAGAATAACAATGCAGCAAAAAATAAACAACACAAAATTTAAGAAGTGAATAAATTAATATTAACTTCTGAGCCTCAGGCAAAATACCACAAGGGTTTATGAAAATATGTTTCTTACAATTCTCAAGCTCCTAACTGTCGAATTGCTCGAACTCAACAAAGCAGACAATAATTATTCTCTCAATTCTAAATCTAGAACTAATTGAACAACTCACAAACTTTGAAAAAGCAACACAACGCTCAACAACTCTTGAATAAATCTCTTGGATTATTAGCTCTTGTCTCGTGTTTGTCCTGATGAACTTCACACCTATATATAGGTTCTTGACTTGATCTTCAAGGTGTGTTGCACACGGTTTGGTAACTCTTCCAATTTCCTTGTCGGAGTCCTCTTTCTTGTTCTCGGCGTTCTTCTTGAATAATAGTTCCTTTGTTAGTGAACTAACTTAGGAAACACTCCTTCTTCAAATCAGAACTCAACTTGGAAGTTTCCTAGTTGCACTCGAACTCTTCATTATTTGTTAAGCGACTAGCTTTAATTAAGGAAACTTTTCTTATGAAAACTTTGAGTGATCAAGCTATGACAAGTTTGTTTCCTGAATAATAATCAAAGACAATCACAATCGTGGAACTAGATTAGTCGAGTGAATGAGGCAAAATAATAAATAAAGATATTCACAACAAGATAGTAAAACAGGTTCGGTCACTCAATGTTACTCTAACATTGACCTTCTAACATTGCCAATATACTTGCACTTTCAATCTCCCCCTTTTTGCCTTACTTCACAAAACCTTAAAATATGTGGTTAGATTAAATATTCAGAACAAACTTATTCAACCTTATGGTACATTTAGAGCAAGTAACTACCCCTTTATATCAAGAGAGTCCAACACAATGTTGCTCTAAAATTTACTTTCCAATGTTGTCATAACATCCTTCTGTATCAATGTTAACTTAACATTGACTTTAGTCGATTGTTCTAACATGGAATTTTCCAATGTTAACTTAATATCAGATATTAACTAACACATGCAGACATAGTTAGTACTTGATAGAAGCTCAAGATATCACAAGCAAAAACACTCAGTACCAATAAGAAAAATACTTAATTGCAGGCCATAATTGTAACAAGGAACACACTCCTTGATCAAATGAAGAAAGATAAAGAAAATCAAAACAGTTCAGCAAAAACAAAAAAAGTTCATAGCATGCTAACAAAAAACAGAAAATTAAAGACTCAGAAATTAAATTTGATCTACTCTCCCCCTTTTTGTGAGGAAGGCAGATCCCTGAGGTTCTTTCTGAGGCTGTCAATCTCCTGCAGCCTAACTTGCTTTCCAGCTATCTCCATTTGAGTGTCCTTGTACTCTCTGTCCAGCCACTTGAGGGTCTCTTCCACAAAAGCATCTGCAATCACTGAGCAGCTGTCACCACTGGCAATGGGAACTGAAGAGGTAACAAACTTGTGAGCCTTCTTCTTCTTCTTCTTCTTCTTCTTCTTCTTCTTCTTCTTCTTCTTCTTCTTCTTCTTCTTCTTCTTCTTCTTCTTCTTCTCCTTCTTCTTCTTCTTCTCCTTCTTCTTCTCCTTCTTCTCCTTCTTCTTCTTCTTCTCCTTCTTCTCCTTCTTCTTCTTCTTCTGCTTCTTCTCCTTCTTCTTCTGCTTCTTCTCCTTCTTCTCCTTCTTCTTCTTCTCCTTCTCCTTCTCCTCCTTCTCCTTCTCCTCCTTCTCCTTCTCCTTCTCCTTCTTCTCCTTCTTCTCCTTCTTCTCCTTCTTCTTCTTCTCCTCCTTCTTCTTCTTCTTCTCCTCCTTCTTCTTCTTCTTCTCCTCCTTCTTCTTCTTCTCCTCCTTCTTCTTCTTCTCCTCCTTCTTCTTCTTCTTCTCCTTCTTCTTCTTCTTCTCCTTCTTCTTCTTCTTCTTCTTCTTCTTCTTCTTCTTCTTCTTCTTCTTCTTCTTCTTCTTCTTCTTCTTCTTCTTCTTCTTCTTCTTCTTCTTCTTCTTCTTCTTCTTCTTCTTCTTCTTCTTCTTCTTCTTCTTCTTCTTCTTCTTCTTCTTCTTCTTCTTCTTCTTCTTCTTCTTCTTCTTCTTCTTCTTCTTCTTCTTCTTCTTCTTCTTCTTCTTCTTCTTCTTCTTCTTCTTCTTCCTGCTTGGTCCAGTGGCAGATCTTGGATCCTCACCTGTGTGAAGTAGCTTCTGGTGATAGGCATTCTGGCCTTGTTCTTGACCCATCCTAGTATCTTTGAAGTTTTCAACCCTTGCTTCACCTGTATGCTAGATATCAGAGAGGGATATGGAATGATTCCCTTCGACTTTGTTGTGACCTCCTTCATTGACCTCAACACCTTTTCCCCTATGTTGACATTTAGACCATTCTTCAACTTAAACACCAGTCTTGCAGATTCCTTAGTCATCACTGTCGTGTTGGAAGATGGTAGCCAGTTGTAGGTTGAGATCTTGTGCAGTACATCACTCAGAGAAGCCAGCCTCGTTGTGGGAAAGCTGTCATTTCATTTCCTGGTCAGCCCACCAGTGAGATCTGTGATGATCTCATCTATGCTTGGATCCTCAGACTCTTCTGGATTAGGAAGTCCCCATGCTTCATTGATGGTAGAGGGATTAATGTCGAAGACACCCTTCCTAACCCAAGCCTTCCCATACTTGGGAGAATCCTGGTGGCACACCCATTGTGAGAGATTCATGTAGAACTCTTTGATGATATCTGGGGCATAAGATGAGTGGTTCATCACTAACCCAATCATTCCTCTAGCTTCCAGCAGTTCATAAATTCTATATTCCTTGAAACTGTCCTCCTCTATTTCCCTTTCCTTGTGGATAACCCTTGCTTGATAAGCCTCCCATTGCTCTTCTGCTTCCACTGACACATAGAAGTCAGAATAAGGCTTCTCAGGATACTTTGCACCCATAACATCACAGTACTCCTCATCATCTGATGTTGGAGTAACATCAGCCTCAGCAGGGTCTTCAACCACAAGTTCTACCTCTTCATTCCCAGTTTCCTCCTGGTCCTCTTCCTCATGTTCCTCTTCCTCCTTTTCCTCCTCTTCTTCTTCAGTTGCTTCTTCAGCTGCTTCTGACTCAGACTCAGAAGCAACCACCACTTGCTTGGCCTTTCTCTTTCTAGCAGAAGTAGCTAGAGTAGTCAGAGTAGGGCTCTCTTCTTCTTCCTTCTCACTCACATTTCCTCATCAACATTATCAGTAGGGATACCCTCAGTAGTATCCAACCCAACAACATCCTCCTCAGAAACAACCTCAACATCCTCATCATTAACAACCTCAACATCCTCAGACTCTCCCACATCAACAACAGAGACCACATTCTCCCCCTCAATCTCAACTTCAGTAGGTAAATTTTGAGTAGGGTTAGCCATTGTTACCTCGTTTTTTGTGTTGGTGGCAGTGGAGGTGTTCTCGACAACTTTTGATGTTGAACCAACATTGCCTTTTGTTGATTTCTTTCCCTTGCGCCGTTTGTAGGTAGTTTTCCCTTTTGCAGCAGCGGCGACGAGTGATTCAGTAGATGCATGCCTAGTGTTGTACCTCCTGGGTTGCTAAATCTGCTCAGCAGCATCTGCAAAGGCATCAATCGAAGACTTGCGGGCCATTGTTAGAGTGATTTTTGGAGAGAAAAAGAGCTTAAGCACATAAAAATTTTAATTGCATAATTTAGATTATGAACGCGTGAAGAATTAGAAGAGATTAGGGAAAATTATATAAGGCAATCGATTGTGAAGAGTGGTGTTAGGGGATTTGTAACATGTTACCAAAATAATCTGACCACTTACACACGCCCCCCGCGTACAGTCTTTGCCCACGTGTCGTTGTTAGATTAACACGTGACCAAAGCAGTTTTCTTAATTGAAAACTTATGTCACAGCGTTGGAATGTTAGCCTAACATTGGCAAGTTAACAACATGTCAGGAAGATGGAGGTGCAGGGCTTTCATCCAAACAGCTTCATGTGAGAGCGTGAGATATCACCAGATACAGATCTAAAACTTCATCAGAGCACATGAGTACAGAAGACACAGTTTAAGATCATCAGTATATGTAAGTAACACTTCTGATAAGAAACACACATATAGTTGATGTAAATATCCAGAAGACATTCATTCTCTTAGCATAACAGATCAAAATCCATTGTGTTTACATGTAGTCTAGTCACCCAAAGTGCGTGCCTCAACACATGAATTTGGATTACTACTCCCCCTAAGCCCAAGCCGACACAACAATAATATGCAGAAAAATGAATGAATGCAACAATGGTAGATCAACACTGAGAGATGGTAACCAAGTATTTAGAACTGCACTAACTGAGTCCAGGACATATCACTTTTGATTCTTTCACAATTAACATGAAACTCTTCTAGAACTAAGGCTGAGAATGATTAAGCAAGGATAATCTCATCACTGAATGTGGGCAGCACAGGACTCCACACACCCCAACAACTTAATTATCAGCTACAGATTAGGCAAGTGCAAAGGAACTGAATGAGGACAATACACTTATCATATACTTCATCACCCCAACTCTTTATGCATACTTGTTGACCAACTTGTTTACAAGAGAAACACCAAGTGATCAGTGCTACTGAATTTGAGGCAGTCGAAATTCCAAACATCCCAGTAGAAAAGATCACCATCATGCACTTCCTTGGCCAAATATAACAAAAACATAAAAATAAGCACAATTGAATCACACTGAAGCTCCCAACATCATGCACCCCAGCTTCTCTTCATGTTCTGTTTAACCTAAACATGGATAAGTCACAACTGAATAACACCAAAGTAGTGAACTGTGTGCACCCCAACTTCTCCTGATGTTAGGTTAACATTCTCAGACCAACAACATAGTTTCTTACTTTACATAACTTATGATATGAACCTGTTCACCAGTCAATTAAGTCAGTAGCATAGGTTAACCACACAACCCAAATGATGACAAACCAAGATGAAATATGCAAGAAAGATGAAATACAAAAATGGAAATAAAATAATTACAGACACACCACAACCAATAACCAGTGCTAGACAGTGGTGTTATGTCAACACTGGTGGACTAACATTCATACACAATGCACATGCCAAGAGAATTCCTCAAACTGAAGAACCTCTCAAAATCTAAGGGCTTAGTGAACATATCAGCAAGCTGATTGTTTGTCTCAATGTGCTCAATGTCTATAAACTTTTTTTTGATTGTTCAATGTATTAACTTGTCCTTAACCATATTTCTCAAATAATGATGCCTTATGTCTATGTGCTTAGTTCTAGAATGTTGGATAGGATTCTTAGATATACTGATAGCACTAAGATTATCACAGAACATAAGTAAAGTATCACTATCCAACCCATAATCCAGCAACATGTGTTTGAGCCACACAAGTTGGGTGACACAACTAACTGCTGCTATGTACTCTGATTCAGCAGTGGATAGAGACACACAGTTTTGCTTTCTGCTATACCATGAGACCAAATTGTTCCCCAGATAAAACATCCTCCACTTGTGGGCTTCCTATCATTAGCATCACCTGCCCAGTCTGAGTCACTGAAACCCACAAGATTTTTGTTAGTGTCAAATGAATACTAGATGCCAAGGGACAAAGTTCCAGATATGTATCTAAGGATTCTCTTCACAGCAATCAAGTGAGACTGCTTTGGACATGTCTGGTACCTTGCACATACACAAACAGATAACATTATGTCAAGCCTAGAAGCAGATAAGTAAAGTAAACTTCCTATCATTGATCTGTATAATGTTGGATCAACATTGGTTCCAGTCCCATCTTTGGTGATCTTCACTGAGGCAGACATATGGGTCTTACAAGGCTTTGAATCTGCAAGTTCAAACCTTTTCACCAAATTCTTGGCATACTTCTCCTGGTTCAAGAATATGCTTGTACCCGTTTGTCTTATTTGTAGACCAAGAAAGAAATTTAATTCTCCTATCATACTCATCTCAAATGTTCCTGTCATGGATTCAACAAACTTTTCCAAAATAGAATTGTTAGTGGAACCAAACACTATATCATCAACATAGATTTGAGCAATACAAATATCAGGATTTTTCTTTAAAACAAACAGTGTTATGTCTCCATCACCTCTAAAAAACCCAAGACTTAAAAAAAATTCAGTAAGTCTTTCATACCATACTCTATGAGCCTGTTTAAGACCATACAGAGCTTTCTTCAACTTGTACACATGATTGGGGAACTTAGGATCAATAAATCCCTTAGGTTGTTCTACATACACTTCCTTATCAATCAGCCAATTCAGGAAAGCACCATTTACATCCATCTGGTATAGTTTTATCTTAAGACTCCAAGCAATGGCTAGAAGTAACCTGATAGATTCTATCCTAGCAACTGGAGCAAAAGTCTCATCAAAATCTAAACCTTCAACTTGAGTATACCCCTGAGCAACAAGTCTGGCTTTATTCCTAACAATTACCCCTTCCTCATTACTTTTATTTTTAAAGATCCATTTAGCCCCTATTACATTTACATCAAATGGTCTAGGTACCAAGATCCATACATTATTTTTAGTAAATTGTAATAGTTCATCCTGCATGGCATTAATCCAAAAGTGATCTAGTTAAGCTTCAGATACATTTTTAGGTTCTATGGAAGAGACAAAACATGAGGCATAATCAACAGTACAAGTGAAGTTCATACATACACACAGTTTAACCATATCTCTATAGTTCAGTCTCTCTTCGTTGCGTGTCCTTACCCGTTCAGTGATCTCACCTATTACCTGAGAGGCTGGATGATCTTTTTATATCCTAGCACGGGGATCTCTTCTCGATTCAGTGCCAACTTCAGTTTCTGAGTCAGACTCTTCTGTTGTTAGTCTAACATCCGATCTGGCTGATGTTAGTCTAACATCAGTTCTTGTCTCCTGCTCAGTGGTTCCAGCTTCAAGCTCCAATGTTCGTATAGTCTTCTCTGATTCCAATGTTGGTTCAACATTAGAAACTGAAATGTCACCAGTACCAGTTTCAAAAGTGAAATCATCAAACACAACATTCACAGACTCTTGGACAGTCTTTGATCTAGGATTATAGACTCTAAAAGCAGCACTGTTAGCAGAGTATCCTACAAAGACGCATTTCTCACTTTTTGGATCAAATTTACTCAGATAATCCCTGTCATTTAGCAAATAACAGTCACATCCAAACTCATGAAAATATGCAATGTTTGGCTTTACACCCTTCAAGATTTCATAAGGAGTCATATTAGTTCCAGGTCTGAGATACACTCTGTTACTAATGTGACATGCAATATTTAAAGCTTCGGCCCAAAGTCTTTTAGATAGATCTTTAGCATTCAACATCACTAGGGCCATCTCTTGAAGAGTTCTATTTTTTCTTTCAGCAATGCCATTCTGCTGAGGTGTTTTAGGAGCTGAGTATTCAAGAAAGATGCCTTTAGCATTACAGTAGTTATCAAAACTTGCATTCTAAAATCTCTTTCCATGATCAGACCTGATCTTAGACACAGTAGAACCATACATAGTTTTGATACTAGCACACAGAATTTTGAATTGATCAAAGCTTCTGACTTCTCTCTAAGAAACTTTATCCATGCATATCTAGAGAATTCGTCTACAATTACAAAGGCATATTTCTTTCTACTCAGACTGCTTACCTCAATTGGACCCATTAAGTCCATATGCAGCAATTCAAAACACCTACTAGTTCTAGGAGTTGCATTATGCACCTGTAGGGGAGCATGAACAACTCTAGTTTGCTTACCTTTGAGACAATCACCACACACAAGCTTATCTAGACTGGATAGTTTAGGCAAACCTCTCATAGCATCAACTTTCTGTAATTTCTCTCGGTTTCTATAGTGCACATGTCCTAGTTTCTTGTGCCAAACAGAGGCTTCATCTATCTTGGCATGAAAACATTCTGCTTCTTCCTGAGCCAGATATCAGTTGTCTTTAGATCTAGTACCTGTCATCACAAGAACATTGTCACTATCATAAACATCACAAGACACTTTATCAAAGGTAACTAGCAGATCATCATCACAGAGTTGACTAATGCTAATTAAATTTGCTTTTAACCCATCAACCAACAGAACATCCAGGAGTGGTGGAAATCCTTCAACATTGAGTGTCCCCTTTCCAATGATTTTCCCTTTGGTGCCTCCTCCCTAGGTGACAGTTCCAGCACTTAGGGGAACCACCTGTTTAAGATTCTCTTTGGTGCTTGTCATATGTCTTGAGCATCCACTGTCAAAGTACCACTTACCTAAAAGGTTAGAGTAAATAGCATAGAAAACCACATTGCACACAATCTTGATCTTAGGGGATTTTACCTTTTCAACCCAAGTTCTACCTTTCTGTCCAGAACCTAATGTTGGACTAACATCAGGAGCAGCTGTTGGTTTAACCGTAGCTACAGAGGTTGTTTTCTTACCACTCACTTTCAAGTATTTTTTAGAAAATGGTTTAATATGACCTGGTTGAAAACAGTGTTGACTGATAAAGATAGATTTTTCTTTTGCTTTGTTGACTGGACCAGAACTCGATTAAGAAGATTCTTTGACAAAACTGGTTTTAAGGTAGGAAGATTTCTCAACAGAGTCTTTCTCAACAAAACATAGGCCATTTGTACCTGTGTTTCCCATGTTCAGTGCCTCATCAAGTTTGGAAGTACCTGAATTCCATCTGGCAATGATCTCAGTGTCCTTTTTTAGTTTTTCTTTTACCTCCCACAACTCAGTTTCTATTCTGTCAAGATCTCTTTCATAGAGTTTCATCAAGTTCTTCAAACACTAAATCTCAAATTTTAGGGATTTATTGTTTTTGATGAGCATAATGTTCTCTTCCTTAAGTTTGATGAATGTGGAATGAAGTTCTTCTATGATTTCCTCATGAGGCTGTTTTTATTCCAAGCAGTATCCCTCATCCAGATCAAGTGAACCATTAAAACAATGAAAGTTAGTATCATCAGAATCAGAGTAAAAATCAGAATTAACCTTTAAGTCATTGTTGTCCCAATTTCCAAATAAGATCTTCTGAGCTGTTGTTGGTTCCTCAATGTTAAAGTAACATTGTGGCTAATTGAAATTCATGGAGTCTTCTCCTGACTAGTTAATCTGAGTGTAGAGCGCAACCATATTGATTTTTTCTGAGTGTTCATCAGCACTTGATCCAGAGTTGAAATCAGCTTTATCAAAATCACCTACACAAACTCAATGAGAGTTTCCTCTTGCTCGGAGGACGTTAGCACATTCATGTTTATAATGACCAAACCCTTTACATTCAAAACACTTGACATCTTTTAGTTTTTTAGCATCTTGAGAAGTACTCTTTGATGCCATGTACTTTATAAATTTAGGGGGTCGCTTTTTATAACCAGGATTAGTATTACTAGATTGTTTCTCTTTACCTTTATCTTTGAAGCTTAATTTGCTAAACTTCTTGGTAATGTTTCCATAGTTAGAAGAGATCAATTCATACTCATCATCATCACTTCCTACATTATCTGAACCAGTTTCAAGTAGAGCTAAAACAGGTTGCTTACTGGACTTACTTAGGAATTCTAGCTCAAATTCTTTCAAAGTGTTCGTTAAGGTTTGAAAATCCATGTTTGCAAGATCTCTAGACTCATTCATAGCTATTCTTTTGACAGAGAATTTAGTAGACATGGATCTGAAGCTTTGTAAACCATGATTTTATTAGAAATAACAAATCTTAGGTTTTGACACTAGTTAGCAATATGAAGCAGTTTCTCAAAATAGCTATCAATGCTCTTATATTTACCCATCACCATTTTTTCAAAATCTTGAAGCAGCTTCCTATGTTTAGAGCCCCTCACAGCCACATCTCTCTCATATTGAAGTTCAAGAATATCCCATGCAGATTTAGCTATAATGAAGTTTTGAATAAGTTTAAACATATGATTACTTACCCAATTGAAAATTGCATTGAGAGCCTTTTCATTGAAATTATAGAGAGCTATCTCATTGGCTGTCCATTGTCCTTTGGGTTTAGGCACCAGATCATTATCTCCATCTCTTGGTAAGTAGGGGATGGTGTAGCCTTCCAGAACTGATTCCCAATCTAGGTCAATGGATTTTATATGGACCCTGAGTCTCATCTTCCAATATGCATAGTTGTTTGGTCCTTCCAACACTGGCAGTCTGCTGGTATTGGGGTTGGAGTTGTCCATCTTGACGTATCAACGCTAAACACCGATGAGGTTGGTGCTTGACTCTTGATACCAATTGAAATTGTGGATCGGTTGATACGTGACAGTTGTTAACTTCTCAATGTTACTTTAACAACGTCAAGAATAACAATGCAACAGAAAATAAACAACACAAAATTTAAGATGTGAATATATTAATATTAACTTTCGAGTCGTAGGCAAAATACCACAAGGGTTTATGAAAATATGTTTCTTACAATTCTCAAGCTCCTAACTCTCGAAATTCTCTAACTGAACAAAGCAGACAAGAATTATTCTCTCAATTTAGAACTAATTGAACAACTCACAAACTTTGCAAAAGCAAGACAACACTCAACAACTCTTGAATTAATCTCTTGGATTATTAGCTATTGTCTCGTGTTTGTCTTGATGTACTTCACACCTATATATAGGTTCTTGACTTGATCTTCAAGGTGTGTTGCACACGGTTTGGTAACTCTTCCAGTTTTCTTGTCGGAATCCTCTTCCTTGTTCTCGGCGTTCTTCTTGAATAATAATTCCTTTGTTAGTGAACTAACTTAGGAAAGACTCCTTCAAATCAGAACTCAACTTGGAAGTTTCCTAGTTGCACTCGAACTCTTCCTTCCTTATTTGTTAAGCAACTAGCTTTGATTAAGGAAACTTTTCTTTATGGAAACTTTGAGTGATCAAGCTATGACAAGTTTGTTTCCTGAATAATAACCAAAGACAATCACAACTGTGGAACTAGATTAGTCGAGTGAATAAGGCAAACCAATAAACAAAGATATTCACAACAAGATAGTAAAACAGATTCGGTCAGTCAATGTTACTCTAACATTGACCTTCTAACATTACCAGAATACTTGCACTTTCAGTCACCGTCTTTGAGTCGGTAATTTTGAAGTCCAAAAACTTGCCCACGATGAAATATTTCAACCCATAACCTTCGGTTCTATACGTTTTGTCAAGGGATGTCCAGAGTTCTTTTGATGTCTTCATTGCACAATACATGTTTTAGAGTGAATTGTCCAATCCATTTAGGATGTAGTTTTTACACATAAAGTCACTCTGACTCCAGCCGCCGAAAGCAGCCCTTGGACTAGGATCAGTCTCATCTTTTGGCACCGCAGGGGCATCCTCAGACAACATCAGTGACAGGTTCAATGTCGTAAGGTAGAATAACATCTTTTGTTACCACCTTTTAAAGTCAGTGCTGGAACTCTAGCTTTTCGCCGCTACTATGAACATGCAATATGGTCACCATTTTTCTGAAATACATAAACATAATATCTTTTTAAAATTGTTGATTGTAACGGCTGTAAATCAGAGAAACAAACCAGGATTTGACAAGCATCTAAGAAGTGGCACGAAAATTTTGACAAAACGATGTTGTCAAATGGTTTTAGAATTAATGAGTGTGATAAATTCATATACATAAAAGGCACACCTAGTGATTACGTGATCGTCTGTCTATATGTTGACGACATGCTAATCATGGGAAGTAATCATGATGCAATTATGAATAAAAAAAATATGGACCAAACATTTTGACATGAAAGAATTAAGGGTCGCGGATGTCATATTGGGGATTAAGATCACTAAGACATCAAATGGGATCATGTTGTCACAATCTCATTATATTGAGACAATACTTAAGAAGTACAATGCATATGACAGTCCTCTAGCTAAGACGCCAGTAGACTTGAGTCTACACTTAGGTAAACATTATGGCAAACCTGTCTCTCAAATAGAATATGCTAGGATAATAGGTTGTCTCATGTATATAATGAACTACACGCGTTCGTATATTGCTTACTTAGTTAATAAATTGAGTAGATTATAGATTACATTACACTAGATATTCAATTGTATTAGAAGGATACAGTAATGCTAACTGGATATCAGATTCTAAGGACATTAAATCCATCAGCGGTTATGTCTTTACCATGGAGGTGGAGCTGTGTCGTGGAAGTCCTGAAAACAAACATGTATAGCTCGTTCCATGATGGAACCCGAGTTTATTGTTATAGATAAGGCGGTGAAGAAGAATGGCTTCGTCATTTTCTTGAGGACAGTCCATTTTGGAACAATCAAATGCCTGCATTTATGATACATTGCGACAACCAATCATCTATTGGGAGGGCACGAAGTGGCTTGTATACTGGTAAGTTTAGACATATTCGTCGTAGACATAATACCATAAGGCCATTGATGTCTAATGGTATCATTTCCATTGATTATGTAAAATCAAAGGAAAATTTATCGGATTCGATGACTAACGGCCAACTAAGAGATCACACATACTGTTTATCGAGGGGAATGGGTTTAAACCCCAAAATTAATGAATCTTTATGATGGAACCCAACCATGTTGATTGGAGATCCCAAGATCTTGTTTAATGGGACAACGAAATTGTAAGAATACAGAAATAGCACTTTGGAGCTAACTCCACCTCATTCACGTGTACAATAAATGTGCTACCTGTAGAAAGGATAAGGTGAAGTTTAACTTTTAATGATTCCTACTTAATTAAGTAGAGTGTGACAGGATACTCTTTGAAGGATATCACATATGTAAGCGTGAATCTTGGCCGCTTCATAAGAAAACACTTATGAATCCAAGAGCTGTCCAGAGCCAAAACGGACACAACCATGAGAACCAAGATTTTTTAGGGGAGTTACTGTATGGATAAAGTTGTCTTCAATTCACACCAACGCCTCTACGGTTCAAGACATCATGTTCACTGATCAACTAAGTAAATCCGATGTATTCCACTAAGGAATGTTCAAAGCCAAAAGCTATATTTTCTAATGCGGTAAGCTTTTCGCCTGAACTCTCTCGAATGTACACAGTGAATTTTCAATCACGTGGGGGATTGTTGGAATTTTTTTTCTTTGTACCAATATTTACTAAAAGTTTTAATAGGTTCCATTTTATGAAATTGGAGTTTCTTTAGCATAATGAAATATAAGTTTCGTGTAGATGAATCTTTTTATATTTAATTGTTCAAAACCAATTCTGGGATGAATGAGAAAGTAAGTGCTAAAGTTAACTAATTAAAATAAGTTACTTTGTTGAAGAAAGAAAAGAAAATAGGTGGACAGGTGAAAAGTCATCACCCCGCATGGAAAGTTTGAGCAAACCTAGTACACCTAATAAGTTATTTTTTTGCATAAGGGTTTGAACCATTTGGGGTACCATATGTCTTTGAAGGGGCAAAGGCTTAGATGCTATGGTACCTTTTACCGGACGAGGTCAGAACTTTCATTTTAGCTCCCATGCCCCCTAAACTTTAGTCGTTTTTGCTAATTGCCCCATTTTCCAGTTTTTGGCAATTTTTCCACCAAAAATCGTTGAAAAAATTATTTAAAGTTTGACTAAAACCTTCGTCTCGTTGAGACGGTTCCGATGGTGGTGACGGTGTCGCAAATTCAAAGTTAATATACGAAAAATTTAATTTAAGTGTATTGCACTTAAATTAGAATTCACATATTATAACTTTAAATTTTGCATCACCGTCACCACCATTGGAACTGTCTCATCGGACGAAGGTTTTAGTCAAACTTTAAATAATTTTTTCGGTGATTTTTGGTGGAAAATTGCCAAAAACTGGAAAATGGGGCAATTCGCACAAACGACTAAAGTTTAGGGGGCACGAGAGCTAAAATAAAAGTTCTGACCTCGTCCGGTAAAAGGTACCATAGTTTGGGGGGTTTGATAGAATTATCCCTAAATAAAAATATACTAAAAGTTAAGAAAATAGAACTTTCTACTCTATTTAGCATCTCGTGATGTCTTTTTAAATAATATTTCACTTGAACAACTGAAAGTTTCAACTTTTTAAGAAATTTAAAAAAAAATACTAAAAGTTAAGATAGAATAGAAAATAAGACTTTTTAAATTATTGATATTCGCATATCCCCTTCTTCCAGGTTTCATAGTTCTGCTGTTTTTCATCTTTTTGCTCACCTAAATTCCTTTCACAATTTTACGTTATTTAGCTAGCAAATTCTCAAAATCAAATTTCAAACATTCATTATAAGAAAACCATTGCTAAAGAGGTATGTCTTTTGTTGATATTTGTTGATAACATCTATAAATTGTTATTATACTTTACATCGATCCGTTTTATTTGCATCTAAAACTGAAACTATATATGGATATGTGACTTAATTAAGTCTTAACATTTATGCCATTGGTACTTGTGATGTTAGGTCTAAAACGTATAACAACGAAGATGTATTTGGAGTGTGATAGAATGAATAACAATACGAGTTATCTTAATAGTGATTTTGAAGAGGGTGTGAGTAGATTTTTAGATTATGGATTTTCAAGAATTTGACTTATTAATTGACAACAAAGTGAGGTGACCTTGTTGGAAGTGTTTTAATAGCAAGTTTTAACGTCGAACCAGATTCTGAACCATATTTATAATAGAGATTTTCTTGATCAATACTAGGTATGGGTAGCACAAGGTGAATATACTAGAAACTGTATGGAACCGGATACACATGTAGAGGGTGATCCATTCATACTACGACTAATCGATTTAGAGAAATGGTTGATGATGTTTTTGGTGGATGTATCAGAAATGTAAAATGTAATGAGGTGGTAAATGAAATGCCTAACAAAGAGGCACGATTATCTTTTAAGTTGCTAAAAGAAGCAGAGGTGCCAATACATGAAGGATCCAACATGATAATGTTGAAATGGGTAGCTGAGTTCATGTCAAATAAAATAGAATACAACTTCTCAACAACAGGTTGCAGCAAGTTCATACAACAAGTTCATAATTTGTTGAGTCCTGAAGATTGTCGGTAAACTTACTAATAGTGTGTACAACATGAAGAGGATATTGAGTACATTAGGACTTGGCAATACGACCTTTTATGTTTTTATCAACAATTGCTTCCTCTATTACGGTGAATATGAAAGTAGTACTTTCACATCATGTCCCTATTGCGAAGAAGAAAGATATGAAGAAAAACAAAATACCACTAAAAGGAACAAACGCTTCCTATGTAAGAAATTATGGTATTTCCCATTGACTTATAGATTACAAAGATTGTACATGGCCTGCACCACTACAAAACACATGTCATGGCATTTGAAATGTAAGGAAGACCACGTTACAATGATTCATCCTGCCTCTAGTGAGGCCTGGAAACAATTTGACGCCATATATCCCTTTATGTTGTAGTGGCCCAAAACGTGAGACTTAGTCTCTATATTGATGGTTTTACACCCTGGGGGAACTCTTCTACCCTTTACCCTTGTTGGCCGGTTTTTATGACACCCCTACAACCTCCCGCCAGATCTTTGCATGAGGTAAGTCTATTTTTCTTAGTCTGTTGATTGTTGACCCACAAAGTCCAGGTAAAAACATTGACATGATGCTACGACCGTTAATTGATTAACTTAATTGGCTATGGGAATATGAGGTTCAAACTTATGAGCTTCAAAAAGCAGAATTTTATCATGTGGGCTCATGCGATGTGGACAATTAGTGATTTTCCAAGATACAACATGCTATCTCAGTGGAGCACGCATGGAATGTTATCTTGTCCATATTGTATGGAGAACACTAAAGCTTTTCGATTGTAGCGCGATCATAAATTCTCTTTCTTCGATTTGCATAAGTGATTTTTACCTTTGAGATTGAATACCACATATTTCAAATTATACTCAACTGAAGTAAAGCACCACTACATCAAGATTGGATCATGAAATGAAAGAGCACGATAGATACCTCCCAAAATATGGATTTGGTAAAAGTCAAGAGTCTATTGAGGGCTTTGGTGTGACACACAATTGGTACCGACGTAGTATATTTTGCGAACTTTCGTATTGGGAGTCAAATATGAGCTGTCACAATCTAGACGTCATGTATTATGAAAATAACTTCGAAAGTATCGAGAACATTATGATGGATGACCCGGAGAAATCCAAGGACAATAAGAATGCTAGAAAGTTTTTACAATTGTGGATCGAAGTGAATTATTCCTACACATGGGACTGGGTGATCAACAATACAAATCAAAAGCAGTGTATTCATTGAGTAAGAAGCAGAAGGTACTTGTTTGTGAATGGTAACGTGATGTGAAGTTTCCTGATAGATATGTGTCAAACATTCCAATGTGCATCCAAATGCAATAACTTCGGTTGGTTGAATTAAAAAGCCATGATTGTAACGTGTTTATACAACATTTGGTGCCAATTGCATTTCATGGCTTCTTACAAAAACATATTTGGGGACCACTTACAGAGGTTAGTATATTTTTCAGAGCTTTATGTACCACTGAACTCCATAGGTCTAAAATGGAAGAATTAGAAAGGTCGATTGTCAGTACTATGTGCAAACTTGAGAAAATATCCACACCCCCAGTCGTTCTTTGACTCAATGGAGCATTTGGCCATACACCTTCCTTCATAAGCGAAAGTTGGTGGGCCTGTCTAGTACAAGAGGATGTACCCCTTTGAGAGGTAACATATTGTTATTTTGACCATAAATGTGTGTGTGTGTATTATTTTGAATGTTATTTGTTGTCACTCTCTTTTGTCATTTACAAACATACACATGCTAGAACTAAAGAGATCTAGAGGTAACAAGGCTCAGAGAGAAGGGTTAATTTCTGAGGCGTATCTAATTACGGAAGCAACCAATTTTAGGAATCATTTTTTCGATATAAGGGTTGAAACAAGGACCAACAGTTTGAATCAGAACAAGGTAAGTCCTAACATAGATTTTACTGGTGAATTATCAATCTTTCAATGTCAAGGAAGACCATTGGGTAGTGGTAAAGACTTCAACAACTAACAGTTGCAAACAAAAAGCTGATAATTATATGTTCTTTTAATGTGGAGGTTGACCTTTGGTTAAGGTACATTTTGGAATTCTTGACCTGTATGCCTTAATATAAATTATTGAATAAAAAATTAAAATGTTCATTGGTATTTGGCTATAGGCTTTTTAATGAAGAAATGTGTCGCAGTTTATCTCTACACCATATCGAGTGACAACATAACATTCACTTTGTTCGATGGTTTAAAGAGCGTGTAAAGTTTGATCGTTACGAGGTGGGTCCTCGAATACGTGCATTAGTCAAGGGTCCTACTATGTCTGCCCGTATTCGCAAAGGCTATATTATTAACGATTTTAGCTTCCACACAATCAGTTATGTAAAGGTAAAAACACGAATAACTGAGGGGAAAAAATCGAAATTGGTTCTTTATTGTGTCCTAGTTACAATTTTCGTCATTTATTGTATCCTTGTTTTTTTTTGGGTCATTTATTGTGTATTTTATTACAATTTTGGTCCTCTGGAAGTAATCTGAGCCAAAAATATCATGTCGGAGCACGTGCCGCCCTAAATTCAGTTTTTTGGAATTTTACACAAGTAAATTCACACGATGGAACGCCAATTTTAATTTTTTAATTTTAAATTCTGACCCGTCCGATCCGGACAACCCGGTCAAATCGGGTCGAATGGGTCAGAGTTTAAAATAAAAAAAATCTAAAAATTAAAACCGGCATTTTCACATGTGAATTTGCATGTGGGAATTAAAAATAATTTTGAATTTTGGCCGACTAGTGCTCCCATGTGACATTTTCGACTCAGATTTTTTTCAGATGACCAAAATCGTAACGAAGTACACAATAAAGGACCAAGAAAAAACAAGGACACAATAAAGAACGAAAACTGTAACTAGAACACAATAAATGACTAGTTTCGATTTTTTTCCCAATAACTGAGGCATCTATGTAAAGGTAAGTAACGATAGAACCATCGATACTACTTTTTACAGATTCCTGCAAGAGATTATTGAAGTGGAATATTGGGGCAATCGACGTTATCTTACAATTGTTCTCTTTAAATGCAATTGGTATGACTTGACGAGAGGATTGTTTGTGCATCCAAAGTATAAGTTAATAGATATTGATCCTGGCATGCGTCTCGCATTTGGAGAGTCTAATTCGATCCATTTATTCTTGCAAGTCAGGCCTAACAAGCTTGTTATTGGCGTTTTTTTTTTTCAAAATTGGTCATTTATCGTGGCCTCGTTATGAAAATAGTCATTTATTGAGCCTTAGTCCAATTTTGGTCCTCCGGACAAAATTTCAACAAAATTTGAGGATTTTGACCGATTTTGACAATTTTTAGGAAATTTTGACCAAGTTTGACCTTTTTTTTTCTTTTTTGCATTTGCACCCCAAAATAAATTGCACTTTGCACCCCAAAACACACATATATATATATATATATATGTATATATATATAAACTTTTTAGTATCTTTAAAAATTTATAAAAGTTATAAAATTATAAAAAACAAAAAAAATACATTTTAAAAAAAGTCAATTCATCATCTTCATATATATATATATATATATATATATATATATATACACACACACACACAATTTTATTTATATCTTTAACCATTTATAAAAGTTATAAAAACTATAACAAACAAAAAAACAAGTACATTTAAAAAAATTAATTCATCATCTACATATATATATATATATATATATTTCATATCTTTAACAATTTATTACATTTATAAAAATTATAAAAAAAACAAAAAAAATGAATTCATCACCTTCATATATATATATAATCTATTTTTATATCTTTAACGATTTATTAAAGTTATAAAAAATGTATTTGTTTTTTTGTTTGTTATAATTTTTATAAATTTTATAAATGGTTAAAGATATAAAAAAATTGTATATATATTAATATGAAGATGATGAATTAAATTTTCTTTAAATATTTTTTTTGTGTTTTATAATTTTATAACTTTTATAAATTGTTAAAGATATTAAAAAGTTTATACATATACATACATATATATATATATATATTGGGGGTGCAAATGCAATTTATTTTGGGGTGCAAATGCAAAAAAAAAAAAGGTCAAAATTGACTAAAAATGGTCAAAATCGGTCAAAATCCCCAAATTCGGCAGAAATTTTGGTCAGAGGACCAAAATTGAACCAAAAAACACGATAAATGACCAAAATAGGACTAAGGCTCAATAAAGGACTATTTTCGTAACGAGGTCACGATAAAGGACCAATTTTGAAAAAAAAAACCCTTTTATTTATCATATCACAACAACACTCGATGAGAGAACGGTGGGAGATTTGTCCGACAAGAGAGAGACATGTGGTTAACACAAATTCATTGAAAAGCACAAATAACACCGCAGTGCAAGTCCCGAACGTTTACCAAGATAGCACTGCACCAGTGAATAGAGTAGAGGTCGACCAAAGTAGCTTTAATCTGAGAAATTTAGCGAATAATGAGTTTGAGCGTGTCAAAGAAAACGAAGTAGATGGAGATGATGAAGATGATGACGATGAGGAAGAGGAAAGAGAAGCAGAACTAGAAGAACACGATTTTGAAGACGAAGACGAGATGGTACAAGACAACGGCAATATAATGACCCCGATTATGAAATATTACATTAAACTTGTGTAATTTTACCAAAACTCTTTTTAATATTACTCATGATCCTTTCGTAGTCATCATTTAATTGCATTTATTTTGTGAACAAGAAAGTCTATTCAAAATGTAAAGAAAAAGAAGTTGAAATAAAAAAAATAGTAAATAATAATCCATACATGTCAACAAAAAATTCATTCTTCAATACAGTACTTAATAGAATCAATAAATTCAAACACATTGAGTTTCCAAGGGTTTATCGTAACCCACTCTAATTCATTTAAAAGAAAATCAATTTCTTCTTCAACATTTCTTAAGGTATGCCCATAGAACTAATCAAGTTTCATAAAATCAAATGAGATTAATACTTACTCTTGTTTGAAATAAGTTATAGATATTAAACAAATATATTTGAAAGATTATTAGAATAAAACAAATTCTTGAATATAGAAAGTTGATTTATCCTGAATATTATGTAATTGCAAAAGAATGTAAATTAGTGGTCTTCTTTTACACTAAGTCTCAGCTCCCAAAATTTATTTTTCAAAAAGTTTACTATAGGCATTGAGTGTACGAATTACGATTAGACATAGATTATAGGGACATATTGCAACTACTACAAATTTCAGGACAAAATAGAATTCTTGTAAATGTTATATACTGCTTTGACAAAAAGAAAAATGTTATATACTGCAGCGGTGGCAACCTACAGAATTAAATCCATTTTGCAATTTATATAAAAAAAGGAAAAGGAAAGATAAATACTGATGATAGCAGCGGTGACAGCCTACAAAATGGATAAGTTCATTTAACAATTTATATAAGGCCTAGTTTGTTTTCCCGGAAAATAGGGAAAAAGGAAAATTTTGGAGAAAAATCTTTTTTTCCTAATGTTTGTTAATTTGAGATTTTCCTGAAAAAGAAAGAAAATCTTTGGGAAAAAGATGAGAATATGGAAGAATCTATCATTCTATCCATATTTTCCTAAGGAATTTCCTAGAAAATCTTGGTTTCCCTCATTTTTCCTTTTTCTTTTCCTTTTTTTTTTCATTTTTCAGGGAAACAAACTAGGCCTAAAAAAAGATAAAAGGAAAGATAAATACTGATAGGGATCAAGGGGATTCTGTTCTCATCCAGATCTAATCTTCCCCAATTATGCACTGTTATCACCCCGCAAAATTGCCGGCGAAGATTGCGCGCAAAATTCACTCAGTACCCCTATTGAGACCCTTTCTACCCCAATTCTTACGAAGTCATGCATTAGCACACGAATACTTTACACTCACTCAAAATTTTGCCAAAATCCCTAAATCGATTCCATCCAAATTCCTCGAATCTTATCACATCGTTCTAAAATCAAGAGGTTTGTATCTCAACTTGGTTTTTTGTGTTTTTTCTACGTTTAATTTCACTACTCCCAAATGTGTGTGGGAATTCGTAACATTACTAAGCAACCTTTCAACGTTCAATTAGTTTTCTAAGGTAGTGCAATCACAAATGTGTATCGATTTTTTGTTGGTGTTGAGGTTTGATCGAAATTTGTTTAGGATTTTTTGTTCGTCTATGATTTTTTGTATGTTTTTGTTATGCTTAGATCTTGTTGGATCAATGTCTTGTCTCGTTTTTGCTCTTTGTGGCTTCATTTTGCGATGATCTGTCGATTTTTATTTTTCATAACAGGAATCAAGGTTTACTTGTGGTTTTTGATGGTTTCAATGATTTTTTTTTTCATGTGAGGCTTTTGGTCTCTTTGTACTTTGATGCACCTTAATTGAACCATTGAGAGGTGTCTGCTGTTATAATTTGTGTTTCGTTGATGCTTGTTTCATACTGTGCGGGGACGATATATTCTATGTGGTGTATGTTTGAAATAAAATAAAAACATTAGTGAGTTTCAAATGTAGTGTACTAGAGAGAGCTCAATGGTTGCTCATTTTTCAATATTTACATTTCTGTTAAGAAACATATTCGATGAATGGTATGCCAACAAAGACTTGTTGATTGTTGTACATTATATAGGCTTGTTAGTGAGGCAGGCTTTGGCTCAACTTGGCCATTTTCTTAGATAACTATTTTTGGTAGTGAGGCTTGCACTGATTATTGCTTGGTTGTAATTTTCCGCCTTGTTGATTTATCGGTGAAGATTGCCTAACATAAATTTTATCTTTCTGATATGCTCTGACAACATGTTTCTTTTTATCTTATACCTTTTTAGAAAAAAAATATTTTCATCAATGTTTTATGGTAGATCAGGTTCAGATCTTTTTGTGGTGAGAGGCACTGAGATTTTTCTTGAGAGATTCTAGATTATCTAGTCTGGTGAGAGGCATTGAGATTCTTCTTGCAAGATTCTAGATTATCTAGTTTTGCGATAAGTTATTTGACTTATGGCTTTGCACTAAACATAATTGGTGAAGCATGAAACATCTATTAACTTACATACATATGTGCTTATCATATTGCGTGATCCTTTGTAAATGACTAAACACCACATTAAATAGTGATGTTGAAGCAAAAGCTGGCATTCTTACATCCTGGTATGAAGTAGTTGGAATGGTGGTTATTTCCTTGCATGAATACTGATTATTGAAGGCATAATTTTGAAAGAAAATGTATTGGTTAAAAAATTTATTGGTGATTAATTTATGGATGTATCTTTTAGATATTTTATTAGTTTGATAAATTTATCTAAAGAGAAATTTTATTTTTGTAGATGGCACCTCCTAAAAACGAATGACAGAATAAAGTCAAAGCAAAAAAGATAGTTGTTCCATATTCTAGCCTTTTCCTTGTTGTACAATCACCCTAGGAGTTGTCAATAACACCCCCGGCCCCGCATTGCCCAACACACCCTATGTTGCATGTATCATTGCCATAGTTACGTGTAGCTTGGTGGACAGTTCAATAGTGGTAATGCTCAAGCCCAATCACATGCTCAATTTTGAGGCACAATTGAATACCAGTCGTACTAAAGAGCCGTCACCATATCACTCCTCTTCACAGAGCCCTGTAGTGCATGTTCCTATTGTGGAATATTACGGTGTAGGTGCGACCAACCACATCTATGGGGCATCATTGCAAAGTTCTCAAAGTCAATCATCTACAAGTCATGTACAAGATGATAATATGGATGAGATAGATAGTGCGATGATGGTGGAGGTGAGGAGCATGATGGTGTCGATCTTGATGAGTTAGACAACTTCTTTGGAGATGGATGGGTTGATCGATGTGGTGGTATTGGTTTACATGCCCCTACCAAGCCAACTGATAGAACACAGCTCACGTTAACTCTAGATGGTGAACTTGATCATGATTAGGTAACAAGCATCACAGCACTTAACCTGGAGAGGATTATGCAACACTTGCACAAGACGAGAAACACAAGGACAGGGATTAATTTGCGGTAGTTTAGTTTTTTTAGGTAGTTTAAATGATATCCTTTAGCCATTCTTACAACTAATATTAGTTTGTTTTACTATTACAGAAAGCATTTCAATGGGATGAATTATTGGATGACATGGTTTGGAATGCTTACGAAAATGTGTGTCAACAACGCTTCACTGGAGCGATTAATAAGGACAAGACTTGGTGGATCGAGAAGTATGCAAGAATCCAGAATATGCAAAAAAGCGTAAAACTTGGATTCCAAATGAATGGTTACCGGATTATGTGATATATTGGAGAAGCACTAAATGCATGGAGAGATTGCAAACTACGAGGATGAATTGGAATCCAAGACGGGAACCCAACTACTTAGGCAGTTCGAAAAGCCAGCAATCACATAGGAAAAAAGACTTGGGAAATTTTTCATTCAACAGTTGTAATCTGATACGAGATTCATTTGGATGAGTTTCGTATGTTCATAGTAAACAATTTCTAGCCTTATTTGTATCTTCTACTGGATTCCCAAAACCATTTATGTTGTACTTTACTGTTTGTTTACAGAAAACAAATTGTTTTAACGTGCTAGGTACTTCTTAAATCCCTGCACGTTGTATGCATGATTTGACAATAGATCGTATTATATATGTATATATATATATATATGCGGATCAGTTACAAGTAAATGATCTAACAGTACAATGAATCTATCTCAAATCAGGCCTACACTATGTATCTCGCGTAGACTTGGTCCAGAACACCTCGAACTAACGCCTTGATGCTTGGACGGTAGGGGTATATCGGTAACTAGGTCAGATGTATATCGGTGATCGTCTTCGACTTGATATCGAGGACGCCCCTCAGTGTGATATCGGTAGTGTGGTGGTATGACGTATCAGTAGAGCACAAGGTTATCTCGATATCGAGTACGGTATCGAGAGTGAGATCGGGGATTTATTTCGATGTGATGCGTGGTAGCTGAGGGATAATAAATTGCTCCCTTTGGGATCTGGATACCGCGTATTTATAGACCTCAGGATCCGGGGACCACAGTACCATATCGGTGATTATTACCGATATGATATCGAGAGTGGTCCCCGATATGATTAAATATGGGCCTGGTTTGGGCTAGGCCAAATATGCGGGAAATGCCCATATCATGTAGTCCTCCAATTTGGGGATTTTAATTTTAAATTCCTGGGTTACCTGTATCCTTCGTCCCGCCAGTTCAAATGACGGAGATTAAATTTGCGGGGAATGCAATTTGTGATGAATCTCGTTGGACTCTCCAGTGCAGTGGATGTATAATTTTGAGGTCCTTATTTGAACTATTCGTTCGTCGTACGAGATTTTGAATTCCTCGCATATATCGGGACTGCTCTCTTTGATAAACTTTGGTGAACCCCCTAGTGCGTCTGTCCTTGCCTCTACCCTTTTATCTATGTCGAATGTCAGCACCGATGTGATATCGAAAGTTTGTTTCGATCTAGCATCTCCGATGTCTATAAATAGGGCTTCCAGAAAAGTGAAACTCACTTTGGCTTTTAGCGAAAATTTGTTGTTCCTCCCAAAAGTACGTTGAATTCTACTTTCGATATCTCTTTCGATATTGTTTTCGATACCTCTTTCGATATATTTTCCGATTTATTTCCCGATTTGCTTCTGAAGTTATGTCCATATGTATATATATATATATGTATACTAGCCTTGCGATGTTTATTCATTTCAGGCTTTGAAGTTCAATCTGATTTTTCTCACTTAGCGCCTCAGTATGTCGTTCACCGGGAACAGTGTTGGCTCAGGTTTGCCCAAGATGGATTTCGATGAGATCGGAGTGGGATTTTCTGAAAACGAGATGTTTGGGTCTGAGCAGTTGATTGGCGACCAGTCTGGTGCTGAATTCTCTGCTCCGCCAGAAGCTGACGGCCCCAATGTAGATGAATGGGGCTTGGGGATCAGCCTCCGAAATACAAGACCTCGGAGAAGTACGAGGATATGACGTCTCATGTTCCTCATCATGCTGGTTATTACTCCGACGAGTATGACATCCCCGAGGGGTATAAGGTCATATTCCCTAGTGCGGATCAGCGAATGCATACTCCACCAAAAGGCTGCATTCCTGTTAATGCCAAGCATTTTAAGAACGGACTGCACTTCCCAATTGATCCTGCGGTAAGTGCTATCATAGCGAGCATCGGGGTATGCTTGGGGCAGCTATCCTCCAATTCTCTGGGGTACATCGTGGCTTTTATTTGTGTCATGAGAGCGTTGGGTGCCCCTTGCGGAGTTAATGAGTTCTGGCAACTCTTTAGTGTCATGGTCAACAGGAAGGGCGGTGACAAAGGGTTCTTTTGTGTGCGGGCCCATGCGGGTCTTAGGTTCGTGCAATATACTCAATCTAGTTATGGATTTGGATATAAGTGTAACTAGGACACAATAAAGGACTAGTTTCAATTTTTTTCCCATCTTTATATGGTTTGTAAGTCAGTTTCCAATTTTAAGGTTCATGTGTAAATATCATTTTTAGAAAATTCCTTGTTTTCTTGTTGAACTGTTATGTTCATAGTAAACAAAACATAAGGATAATTATACGACAACAATCAATTTTTCAGAAATGCTATGTAAACAAGGAAAGTTAACAAAGGAGAATGTTGATTTTGTTTATTTCCTGTAGTGAAACCTATATATGTAATATTTATGTGGATTTATGTGTTCTTATTATTTTAAACAATGTGTATGATCCTTGTAGTGTACCAAACCATGAGAGTTAAGATATAATTATTCTCATAAATAAACTCAGTGAACTGAGTTTTCTAGTAGTGTGTTAGTTAATTAGTGACAGAGAATTATCTATTCATACAGTCTCGTGACATAAAATATGTTCCTTCTTATTTTAATATTTCTTGAATAATATAAGTTCACATTTACTTATTTATGTTTATTTTGATAGGTTAAGGCCATAGGAAAGGTTAACTTGAAAAAGATTCTCATAAATAAACTCACTAAGCTGAGTTTTCTAATAGTGTGTTAGTTAATTAGTGACAGAGAATTATCTATTCATACAATCTCGTCACATAAAATATGTTCATTTTTTATTTTAATATTTCTTGAATAATACAAGTCCTCATTTTACGTATTTATATTTATTTTGATAGGCCAAGGCCAAAGGAAAGATTGGCATGAAAAAGATATTCCACCAGAAAACGTTTCGCAACAAGAGGTTTGGTTGAAGACTCGGTGAAAAACACAAAAACAATTGGAGTCGTAAAATGGGCAAACGCATGGTGTAAGGACGCACTGATGAGAACAATCAAGAATTCACTATATGTTCACGGGTAACCTTGTTTATTTAACTTACATGACATTATTTTTCTAGGACAGATACATGGCATACTGTCAGCACAAAGTAGAGGGAAAAAAATCCATTTCGTCATTTAAGTTGGCTCCTTCTTCATTTTCGTCCATTAACTTGTCACGCCTTTAAAAAGGTCCATTAAGTTGGCACATTTCATCGATTTAGTCCATTTACCCCGACTCTGGAGGTTTCCGGCACCAACTGCTGATGAGGCCGCCGTTGACCCCGTTGACCCGTGACCCGAATTTTTTTATTATTAATTTGCCACCTGTATATGCCACATAATTAAAAAAAAAACCAAATAAATAATAGGCAGAAATGTTAAAAATGCCCGTTATCTTTTGCCAACTTTACTTTTTGCCCGTTATCTTTTTTATCTACTAAAAATCCCCGATATCTTTGCCAAAAATGCCCGATTCACTGTTCATTCCGAAAAATGCCCTTTATCTTTGCAAAAAATGCCCGTTATCTTTGCCCGATTAACTTTATTATTTAAATTTTAAAAATTTACTCTATAATACATTCTTTTATTAAACTTTATTCATTTAAATTATAAAAACTTTATATATAAATCTAATTTCAATAACTTAATTTTTTAAGAATTAAAAAACTTTTTAAAAAAAAGAAAAATGAAAAAATAAATTAGTCTTCTTCCTCACCCAACCCCCCCCCCCCCCCCCCCCGAATCACCGCCGACACCACCCCCAGCCCCCACGCCACCACCACCACCTCCAATTGCACTGCCCCCTCAACCCCCTCCCCCCCTCACACCTCCCCCCACGAGAGAGAAAAACAAAAGTCAAAGTATAACAGAATAAAGAATCTAACAATGGCCGGCAACAAACCGGCGGCGAAACCGACGATAAGTCTGCCTCCTCGACCAAGTTCATTTGACAATAATATATTTAGCAGTCGCGGAGGGCAGAGCCCAGAGCCCAGTGGCAGTTCGTACGTCTCTCGACGGGGGGTGGTGCCGGCGGGAATTTGGGGGGTTGGGTGTGGGGGGGGGGTGTGAGGGAGGGGGGGTGAGGGGGCGGTGCAATTGGAGGTGGTGGTGGTGGCGTGGGGGCTGGGGGTGGTGCCGGCGGTGATTCGGGGGGGTTGGGTGAGGAAGAAGACTAATTTATTTTTTCATTTTTCTTTTTTTAAAAAAGTTTTTTAATTCTTAAAAAATTAAGTTATTGAAATTAGATTTATATATAAAGTTTTTATAATTTAAATGAATAAAGTTTAATAAAAGAATGTATTATAGAGTAAATTTTTAAAATTTAAATAATAAAGTTAATCGGGCAAAGATAACGGGCATTTTTTGCAAAGATAACGGGCATTTTTCGGGATGAACAGTGAATCGGGCATTTTTGGCAAAGATATCGGGCATTTTTAGTAGATAAAAAAGATAACGGGCAAAAAGTAAAGTTGGCAAAAGATAACGGGCATTTTTGACATTTCTGCCTATTATTTATTTGGTTTTTTTTTTAATTATGTGGCATATACAGGTGGCAAATTAATAATAAAAAAATTCGGGTCAACGGGTCAACGGGTCAACGGCGGCCACATCAGCAGTTGGTGCCGGAAACCTCCAGAGTCGGGGTAAATGGACTAAATCGATGAAATGTGCCAACTTAATGGACCTTTTTAAAGGCGTGACAAGTTAATGGACGAAAATGAAGAAGGAGCCAACTTAAATGACGAAATGGATTTTTTTCCCCAAAGTAGACCCAGATTCAAGCAAGTGGAAACCATGGGAACTGAGCCACTGGATTACTGCGGTGATAAATTCAAAGAAGGGTAAGCTTCCTTTGGTGGGATCATATGGTGATCTAAAATTGCGAGGATTCAAGTGACGTAAAACAAAGAAGTTCATATACATGGGTGAATCGAGTGGAACAGGTGAGGCTAAGGACAAAGAGTACAATGCGTAGATTGCGACGTTGAGGCTAAGTTGGAAGCCTCGATTGGTGCACAATAGGCCAAGGATAGAGATCGTGATGCGTTGATTGAGATGCTCCGTTCGCAGATGCACTTGCGTATATCTTCGAACAACCAAGCTCCATTTCCAAACTTGACACTTCAGCAACACTTTACTCAACATACATTTTTTCCCACTCAACAATTGCAACAGAGCACTGCGTCACAACCTAGTCAAATTCATGATGACATGTATCGTGTGCCTCCACCAGATAGCTCTTTGGGGTGGTTAGTGCCTCCACCAGATGGCGTATAGGATGGTTAGGTAGGGAATGAGATGAATCTGGGTGACTTTGATTGTCAGCAACAATAGATATATATATATATATATATATATATGTTTACTTATATTTTGTAGTAACTGCCAAACTTTTACACAGTGTGTGTGGTATTGGGGCCTGCTTTTCTTTGTAGTTTATGTTGATGCTCAGTAGCAATCCTTGGATTGTTACACAAGATTTTAGAATTTTAGTAATCCTTTGATGGTGTCTGTTTTAGTTTGAGGAAAGCGAGTAGTTCATTTTGTTTAAATATTATGGTGTTTGCATTATAAGCATCGATTCGTTCTTGGATGATATACAATTTAGGTGATCACGTGTTTTTATTTTGGGCAAATTGTGCTGGTGTGAGTTTTTTGGAATTGCTAGAATTGCGTTGTTTGAGTTGTTGGAATTGTGTTAATCTTTTGTTATTATTGAACATAGAGGAAGTTTTTAAATTGGTTTATTTTGTATTCGTTGGCTCTAAACTCTGGTTATGGATTGTATATTAATTGTTGATTCTAGTTTTTGCATTCTAGATTTAGTGTTCTTATTTTAGTCAAAATTATTGTTGCATCAATAACAATATGTTTTGATTCTAGGCAAAATAACATTTACATTTTGAAGTCTGAGTTCTCTATGTTATGAAACTTGTTCAAAACTCATAACACACTTTGCAGTTACATATTAGTCCATCACTATGGTAAGGTCTACAAGAGCAACTGAAAAGGCCAACACCAGCCAAACTACTCGACAACGTCAAGGATCCCCTTCATACGCTAAACCTATTGACCCCCAATACAATGTCAACAAAACAACATATTCAAGAGGAACAATATCACTTGTTGCACAATCAATCAACCAAGTAAGAAAATAATCTCGAGCTGATGCACACAATGTCACAACAATCAAGAGGTGTCTCACTACCTCGTCACTCTATACAACCTGATAGAACATGGCATGCATATCTCAAGACACATCAAACATGATCCAACCTTTGCAAAAGGATGGCAGATAAAAATCTCTCTCAACGATAATCAAGTTGTCGAGATATTGATATCTTGGCCCTTCCATCATTATCAACTTAACTACAATATGGAACATGGGACTTTTGTCATATGGCCTAAAAAGCTTATGCAAACTGTCGTTACTGTGCAAGTAACAGTGATAACAAATGCAACATTTGTGCCACCATCTCAACAACTAATAAAAAAAAACTATTTGAGGGAACTAATGAGATCAGACCAGCGCTAAAGCTTTAACTACGGGATGCTGAGACAATTGTCACTATATTCTAGCTAAAGAGCGCAAGAAGACAAAACTAACTTCAATTGAGGCTACCACTATTTGCAAGACCTAGTATAAAAGCATCCAACTGCAGTCTTAATATACCTTATTCCGAGTACTGATACTTTACATTAGAATGTGCAGAATTGCTTCTCAATGCTGCCACCAGATGGATCACTCAATGATGATTACCTTTAAGAAACATACATGCAGCATGTCAAACAAGGTTAAGGCATCAAAAATCGACAAAGCACAAAAATAAGTAACAGTAAAGAGGAACAAAGATGTTGAGCCACCAGTGCTCGACAAATACACATGCAATGAGCCTCTAGGTGAAATTCTCCTAAATTGAGCGACAAATGCTCAACAAATACACATGTGACACGCATTTGAGTGAAATTCTCATAAATCAAAGCCACAAGTGCTCGACAAACACAACAAGCAACTAGCAAAATGCACCAATTCCAAATCTCAAGCAAACAAATCTTTACTAATGATCGCTAGTATATTTGAACAAACCATTGACAAGGAAGTCAAGACAAAACTCAAAGAAGTAAGACACAAAAATCACACAAGTTGATGAAAGTACGCTGGGTGAAGTTCCCATAAAATAGGCCCAATGTAAGCCCTACCAAAAGTACACTATGTGAAGAGCCTATTGGGTGAAATTCTCATAAATTATGCCCAACGTAAGCCCTACCAGAAATACATTAGGTGAAGAGCCTATTGGGTGAAGTTCCTTTAAAGTAGGCCCTATGTAAGCCCTACCAAAAATACCCTAAGTGAAGAGCCTATTTGACAAAATCTTGTAAAGTGGCAATCAACGTAAGCCATACCAAAATAAACTAGGTGAAGAGCCTATTGTGCAAATATCACATAAAGTAGGCCAACTAGTAAGCCCTACATGTGAAATGTGGATAACAAATACATTTGGCGAATATTCTATAAAACAAGCTATATATATAAGCCCTACAACAACAAATCTCTTCGCTACATGAACTTTAGTCAAAGATATAAAGAGATGTGGTATCACACGCAAAATAGACAAACACATTATAAAGCACAACGTACAAACGTTGTGCTTTATGCCTTATGCAAGGCATAAGGCAAACGTACAAAAGTGGGAAAATGGATAAGAGCTACACAAGCGCCAAAATCAAACCATCATGGCCATTTACCTCCCTCATAACTTTCCCACTTTCAAGATGAAAATCTCTACTTTAAGTGCTTATGGCTATAACGCCCAGTGGCGTCAAACTCTACACATGCTCAGTCATGGTCGTTGGATCCTACTAAATTGTTTCGGTCTCTGCTCATGCTTTTGTGGCATCATCTACTGCTCCCGTAGCTTCTTACTGAGCCTCTAAGCATACCTTCTTCTACTACTCAAGTTCCCTTTATGCAAGACGCTCTGCCTCTTCGACATAGAGAGAATGTTCAATATCAAGACTAATGGTAGAGTTTTGACCTAAAAGGTTTTAACCTATTTCAAAACAATTGTAAATTATGTCTTTTAGACTATATAAGTTTGCAAGGCTCCCGTCTGGTGGGTTGAACATATCAGGCCATGGCCCATATGCCATCGGAAATACATGGGTTTCTAGTTTCTAACATAAAAGCGGATCCCAGTTCCAATGTCTATCGAAACAATTATGATCAAATTAATGAACTCACGAATAATTGAACAAGAGAGGCCCAAGCCCATCAAGAATAGTCCAATAAGCTCATGTATATATATATATATATATATATATATATATATATATATATATATATATATACCCCATTAGTCATCATTAAGGAGAAGGGTTTTGTAGAGCTCTCAAGTTACGTGAACCCTACAGCTAATGTGCCACTTACACCACATCAGATGTGCCACATCATCTATGTTAGCCCTAGAGCTTATATACTACCTACAGCAAATCAGTTGTGCCACACCATCCACAATGGCCCTAGAGCTAATGTGCCACCTACAACACATCAGTTGCGCCACATCATCCACGTTGGCCCTACAATTAATATGCCACCTACAACACATTAGTTGTACCACATCATCCACGTTAGCCCTAGAGCTAATGTACCACCTACAACACATTAGATGTGCCGCATCATCCACATTAGCCATAAAGATAATGTGCCACCTACAACATATCAATTGTATCACGTCCTTTACATTGGCCCTAGAGCTAATGTGCCACCTACAACACATCAATTGCACATGCCAATGTGTCGAACTTCAAATGTGCCCACGTGTCGACCTACCAACGTACCAACATGCGCATGTCCCGACCTACAACCGTGATCATATGCCATCGTGCTAACATGTTAGGTCCACCCTAGGCCCAATGTGACATGTGTCACACAACCACTATCGAGAAACAATAAAGTATGTTTAGCTTGATTCTATAAACGTGATACGTAGGCAGCTTGACTTAGTCCCACGTTCAGTCTGAAATCAACAAAATGTCAATCCGCATCAGTCGCTCTCTGCCCGGCCTAATAGATACGTTTCACTTACTTATTTTCTATCTTCATCGTATTTGAAATATAACTTATTTATAGTCTAACCCCTTAACGAGCATCAACTAACTAAGTCATTAGAGTGCCTAAGGTGGGTCAACCCCAACCTAGTTCACGTGCCGTGTTTTTCACTGTAAATTTTTTGAATTCAAAGCTAGCTCAGGACCAATAAGGAACTTGAGTTAGTGTGCCGTGGAGTTCTTGATTAGGAGACGAAATCACCCGACATGATAGTCGATTTTGAACTTTGCTATAAAATGTCTCATACTAAAAGATTTTATCGTGTATAGTCTTTCGCTCCTTAATCTTAAGGACGTGGGACAGGTGTTCATTCCGACACGTTTAAAATTTGGATTTTGTACCTTTCTAAAACAATTTTAGATACTTTTAGCTAGTTGGTTGCATTCAGAGCCGCACTTACTTTTTTACAGCTATAGATTCTTTTGGTTAATTTATGGTTCGCCGTAATCACGGACTTACGTGTCCTAGCCTAGTAGTAAGTCATTTTCAAACCTCACTAAGTATTAAATGATGAACTTAATAATTTGGATTACAGTCGTAAAAGTGAAATGTACATAAAAAACAAACACACCCATAAGTGGATGCGCCTACCACCTCAAACTCCACTTCCCTGTCCGCACTAATGATAAAGTAATTTTACAAGTTGGTCAAGATATTCACCACAACGTAATTTCAGTGGTTTACCGAACAACCTATTATTTAAACAACCACGTATGTCGTGAACTTTCATGTTGTTTATTTTAACACTTAAAAACAAAAAATCTAGAAGCTTATTGAAGGGTTTATTTTCAGTCGGCATTTGAGGATTCACCTCTCTCACTTTCAGTGACTTTCTAATCCGAAAAGAGGCACACATATTAATTCATTATGGTATGTTACAAAACTATGATCACATTAACTTGCAATTAGTCTTCCCTTTTAATTAAGTCACACTAATTTATTACCATTACAGCAAATTGTTATTTTAATATTTGTCATTTTTTTATGTATATACATGTATTGTAGTTGAAACTATATTCTAAACTTATATAGAAGAGCGTCTGATGTGCAATGTATATATATGCGGTTATTCCGCAGACTCCAACCCCGTATTCATGTGTACATTATACAAGGCTCTTTTAATATATAGTTGTTTGATGTTAAAAAGAAAAAAAAAAGGGCCTGCCATGTGAATGTCTCGAAACCTTTGACATACTAATACTTAATTATAAAAACAGATGGAACATGTCTATAATAAAGTTGAATTAAACAAATAGAGAGCTTTAGTTAACCAAAGATCATAACACGTCTAATTTTCATGAAATGGAGAGAGGCTGCTTATGTTAATGCATAATTATAGTGAAAGATTAATGATGCGCCTAGTCAACTCTAGCATAATTAGTTTGGTATAAGGAAAAAGAAAAAACTAAAGTTAAAAAGAGTTTGCATTTACTTAAGCAAATGTCATGTTATAAGTTTCTAAGGCAATAACATACTATCTTTCCACTAAAAATACGCATCCACTCTAGAGATATATTTGAACATTCTAATCAAAGTTAAAATAAACTTCAGATCCCTCTCTTTTTGAATGAATAAGCACATAAGGAAACTTAGGGTAAAATATTTTTGCCCGTTGGCCAAATTCAGGTTTTGCCCGACTTTGCGGGATTACTAAATACTTGTTTTTTTTTTTAAATTGAAAATACCCGGCGGACTTTTATTTGGGCTGGCTCCACTTTTAGCCTACGTGGCAGCTAATTAGGACACCAGTAGGACGACACGTGGCGCCACATAATTTCTTTTTATTAATTTGAACAAAAAATACTTGTTATAAAGCTAAAACTATTGGGGTTTAAAATAATATATTAAAAGAACATAAGGAAAAAAGAGCAAATAAGGAGTATATTACTTGTGAATTGGCGTTTTTCTCTTCATCTTGATGGCTCCTTATATAGGAAAGAATTTCCAACATCTTACACTATTTACAACAACTACTACTATTATAAAATAGTATTTTTACATAATTTTCAACAATGTTCACTTGCCATATTTATAACACTTCCCCTTGGCCATTTGAAAATTTTGTTATGTACATGATCCGTCTTCTACACACCTCTTACGCTGCCTCGTTAAAAACCTTATAAGAAAAAATCCAGTGAGATAAAAACCTTAATAAGGGAAAAAGAGTGCAGCCGTGTGAACTCCCCCTCAAGGTGGCAACTCTAATTCTTCATAAGGGAAAAAGAGTGCAGCCGTGTGAACTCCCCCTCAAGGTGGCATCTCTAATTCTTCATAAGTCTCGTAAGTGACGCATCCCAATACTTTGAACATGGTTCTTAAAAGTTACAGTAGGGAGTGTCTTTGTAAAGAGATATGCCATATTGTCACATGATTAAATATATTGGATATTAATTTCTTTGTTCTTCTCGAGTTCCTGAGTGTAGGCAAAATATCTTGGGAGTATATATTTGGTTTGATTACTCTTGACATAGGCTTCTTTCATCTGTGTAATACATGCAGAATTGTCTTCGTATAATGTTGTAGGACCCTCTCTAATAGGTATGCCAGATGTACTTCTTATATGATGTGTCATTGATCGTAGCCATATACATTCCCTGCTTGCTTCATGGAGTGCAATAATCTCAGCATGATTCGATGATGTTGCAACAAGTGTCTGTTTCTGAGAACGTAATGAAATAGCAGTGCCTCCATACATGAATGCATATCCAGTTTGAGATCTAGATTTATGTGAGTCTGATAGGAAACTTGTATCTGCATAACCAATCGATTATTGTTCTGCATTATTATGATAAAATAGACCAAGATCCACAGTTCCTTGCAAATAACAAAATTAATGTTTATTTTCTTTTCAGTGCCTTTTTTGTGGGTGATGAGCTAAACCTGGCTAATAAATTCACAATAAATGATATATCAGGTCTAGTACAATTAGCTAGATACATTAAAGCTCCAATGACACTTAAATACGGAACTTTAGAACCAAGAATTTCTTCATTTTCTTCATAAGGACGAAATGGATCTTTATCTATAGTTAATGATCCTGCAATTATAGGAAGGTTCAAAGGTGTTGCTTTATCCATGTTAAAATATTTCAATATCTTTTTAGTATAATTTGATTGATGCACAAGTATTCCATTTTTAACATGCTCAATTTGCAAACCAAGACAATATTTAATCTTTCCAAGATCTTTCATTTCAAATTCATCATTTAAATAATTCCTTGTTGAATGAATTTCTTTGTCAGTGCCAATGATATTTAAATCATCTATATAAACAGCAATAATTGCAAAACCAGATGATGTTTTCTTAATAAAAATGCATGGACACAAAGAATTATTTATATATCCTTCTTTTAATAAATATTCACTCAAACGATTGTACCACATGCGACCTGATTGCTTTAACCCATATAATGATCTTTGCAATTTAATTGAGTACATTTCTCTAGGTTTGGAACTTCATGTTGCGGGTAATTTAAGTCCATCAGGAAACTTCATGTAAATATCATTATCAAGTGATCCATAGAGATAAGTAGTGACAACATCCATGAGATGCATGTTTAGATTTTCATAGACCGCTAGACTGATCAAGAATCGAGATGTAATCGTATTCATTACAGGAGAATACGTTTTTTCATAATCGATTCCAGGTCTTTGATTAAAACTTTATGCGAAAAGGCGAGCTTTGTACCTTATAATTTTATTTTTCTCATTTCGTTTGCGAACGAAGACCCATTTGAACCCTACGGGTTTCACACTTTTCGGTGTGAGAACAATGGGTCCAAATACATTTCATTCATTAAGCAAATCTAATTAAGGTTACATAGCATCTTTCCAGTTATCCCAATCATTCCTATTTTGGCATTCAATTACAAATTTTTTACCGCGTAGAGGTTGTACAACCACCTCTTTTACCGCGTCTACCTCTATAGCCATATTCTCCTCTATGACCACCTCTACCTTGACCATGACCACGACCTCGATTGGCATTATCATTGTTATCTCGTCCATAGGAGTTTGAAAAATTAATGGCATTTGCCTCAGGTAATGCATGTTCTCCAGAATGACGAGATTGATGATTTTTCATGAATAAGTTATTGTAACTTTCTGCCATTAACAACCTTTGTTGCAAGTCTTGATATTTTAAAATATTCAGCAATCTGTATTGTTGTTGGACATTTATCATGGACAAATAGAAAGTATAAAGTGTTTTCTCTATCATTAAGCTTTCTTCCACAATAAATTAAATCTGAACAAATCTCCATAAGCGCGGAGTTGTATGCGCTTACAGTTTCAAAATCTTGGAACCTTACATTGTTCCAATCATCGGTGGCTTTTGGCAACATGGTTTCCTTTTGATGGCATGTTTTTCCAGTAAGTTTGTCCATAATTCATGAGGATCGATAACATCGAGATATTCCCTCTTTAAGGTTTCATCTAAATGTTTTCTCATATAGATCGTAACCTCACATTTTTTTGGATCTATATTTGTATTTACTGCAGCAAGAGTTTTAACGATACTCTTTGATCTGAGGTACAATTTTGTATTTGATTTCAATTGTCCATAGTTCTTGCCAGTGATATTGAGTATACAACTAACCGTACTTGTGAGTATAGACACTTTTCCAGCTTTTAACATTGAACGTTGTCTTTAAAGTCTGGAACTGAATTTTTAAACACTGAATCCGCGTTTTAGGTTTATACTAAATTTTTGGCGAAGATTCATTAAATATTATGAATATTTTGGGTTTATACTAATTTTTTTTCTTTGGAGAGTAAGGATATATTGTACATAGGGAAAAATAAAGATTAAAAAAATGTATCGGAGCGAGCACCTTCATGCTGATAACGTGTTATAGAAAAGCTAATACTATTGGGATTTATAACAATATATTAAAAAGAAATAGGGAAAGAAGAGCAAATAAGGAGTATATTACTTGTGAATGTGTGTTTTTCTCTTCAACTTGATGGCTCCTTATATAGGAAATAATTTCCTACATTTTACACTATTTACAACAACTACTACTATTATAAAATTGTATTTGTAGATAATTTTCAACAATGGCCACTTGCCATATTTATAACAATACTAAAGTTTTTGCATACTTATTTTTAATTCAAAATTATATTTAATTTTATTATATATTGATTTAAATCGTAAAAAATTTGTATAAATTCAAGTTAAATAAAAAAATTATCTTAAATGTTTAGTAAATTAATATTTACTAGTAAATATTAAAAATAAACATTTCTAATGATATATTTATTTTCTCATTTCAAAAAGTATAATTATTTTATTTGTCTAAGTGATAAAACTTTATTATATAAATTTTTTAATAAACTTAATTCCTCAATAAAATAATAAACATAAACTAAAATAAAATAAAAAACATAAAAAAAATAAAAGAAAAATTGGTTCAGATATGTATATGTTAATTCAATAAATAATAAAATTAGATATAATTTTGAATTAAAAAGAAAAATTTAACAAAACATTAAAAATTTGTATAAATTCAAGTTTAATAGAAAAGTTTATCTTAAAGTGTTTAATTATATTTACTAGTAAATATTAAACATAATTTCTCATAATTTTGTATGAACCAAAATAAATATAATTTTTCTTAATAATCTAAATTTCAAACATAAAAAAAAGAGCAGAAAAAAAGATCATCTTTGTCCCGATTCCACCACCATTGTTACCCAACCGCCACCACCGCCACCGTGTTCCGTCAATCTCCACCTCAGTTTTCATTGCAACCTTTGAAGTCGGAGTGAAATCCCAATCCCACCTCACTCACTCCCCATTGCCGATAACCTCACGGCTCCATCTCACTCCCCACCAGCCCACGCTTCGGATTTGAAAATCGAAAATGAATTGTGCTGGGAAATCGATTATTTTAACAGTCATAGCTCACAAAGTGCATCGTGCATATCCAATGCAAAGAAATTTTTTTCCGGTGATAATTTTCTTACTTGGCAAAATTTCACAGAGTAGCGGCAGTGGTGGTGGCGGTGGGGCTACGAGTGGTCGGGTAGAGAGAATACGAACTGAAGTGCTGAACCAGTGGTGGAAATAGTGATGTGGCCAATGGGGTGGGCGTTGGGGGGTAAGAAAGAAGATGACCTGAAAATATTTAACTTTTCTTTCTTCAGTTTTTAAATTATTTTATCTTTTAAGTTAATTATTTTATTGCGAAATTAAGTTTATTAAGTAAAATTGTATAAGAAATTATTTTATTATGTTTATTATTTTATTGAGATATTAAGTTAATTAAAAAATTATATAATAAAGTTTTATAACTTAGACAAATAAAATAATTATACTTTTTAAAATGAGAAAAAATATATATCATTGAAATATATTTATTTTTAATATTTACAAGTAAATATAAATTTATTAACATTTTAAGATAAACTTTTTTATTTAACTTGAATTTATACAAAGTTTGTATGATTTACGTCAATATATAATAAATTTAATATAATTTTGAATTAAGATTAAGTATGCAAAAATTCTAGTATTTTTTTGTTTAAATTAATAAAAATTAATATTACGTGGCCCCGCGTGTCATCCTAGTGACGTCCTAGTCAGCTGCCATGTAGGCTAAAATTGGAGCAAGCCCAAATGAAATTAAAGCACGTCAGACACTTTTAATTCAAAAAAAAGAAGATAATGGGCATTTAGTAAGCCCGTAAAGTTGACGAGCAAAACCTAAATTTAGCCTAAATTAAAGGGCAAAAGAAAATATTTTGCCCGGAAATTTACTAGCAACTTTGGATTGTTTTAACTATTGTGTATTTTAGTTGTGAACAATGTAGTATCCCACATTGGTAGGAGATAAGAGTTTTGATCACCTTATTTAGAATTGGACTCTTAAGGAGTTAATTCTAGTACTAGTAACTTGTGGTAGGCTAGGTCTATTTGGGGCTTGATATATATATATATATATATATATATATATATATATATATATATATATATATATATATAGGCAATTGGGCACTTGGGGTATCTAGGGGCAATAATAAAGTTCAAGACTTATACTTATAATAATTTATTTTCGGATTTTATTTTATTTTAATTCGAAATAAATTATTGAAGAGTTGCAACCCATAGTATTTTTATCTTTCAGATTCTGATGTATTTCAAATCTGAATTAATTGGTAAAATGGTGCAAATCTATCCTACGGGACACAACCATTATGAATAAATATGTGTGTTCATATATAACTTTTCGTGTTATATAAATATAATGTTATAGATTCGTTTTTATTTATTCAGCCATTTTCTGCATCTTATAAATATTCTTAAATTACTTGTTGTATCCTAGGAAGCAGATTTTCTTATTATATAGTGAAAATATTGCTTTTAGGAAAGTGTTATAAGTTCAAGCTCTCAATGAAATTCTCATATATTCAGTTTAGTATTTTTTTCTATTTTTCCCATTCCTAACAATCTAAAAGCAATATCTTCAATGGCAACATAAAAGAAAGCATTTCAGTTTCATGAAAATGAATCCGTTAAACTAGATAGGTTTGATGGAATGAACTACCCCCGCTTACAGGATCGCGTGAATTGGTTCCTAACGTCGCTGAATATATTCTACATATTGGACCCGAATTTGAAGGATGTTGGAAAACCCAGTGCCGACGTCACCGATACAGAAAAGGCTAAATTAGTCACTGACCAAGCGAAGCGTGATACGGATGAGATACTATGTAGGGGCTACATTCTGAATTCTCTTACACGTAAGTTGTATGATATTTGCAGAAACTACAAAACACCAAAATAAGTTTGGCATGCACTTGAAACTAAATACAAAGACTTGAAGAAAGGTACTGATAGGTTCCTTGCTTTAAAGTATTTTGAATTTAGTGTTTTTTATAACATGTCTATAAGGGATCAAGTTCGAGAGTTAGAAGTACTTGTCTCTCAAATGAATGAATTGCGAATAAGCATTTCGGATGCACTACAAGTGGGGGCGATATTATCTAAACTTTCCTCAACTTGGAATGACTATAGAAGGAAAATTTTGCATTCGGCAGAAACTTTTTCTATAGAGCAATTCATTACGCACATGCAGATTGAGTGTGAAAATCGTACTAGAGATGAATTACTTATGGGTTCAAAAGTGAACCATGTGTCTGCTGTTCCAAATACTGGAAATTCATCTACTAGTGACACTCCAAATAATCTGCAACCAAAGGGCAAGAACTTCAAGAAGAAGAAGAAGATAAAAGCTGATAACGTCAAGAAGAATCGCCATTGTCATCATTGTGGTAAGAAGGGACACTACATCAAAGAATGCAAATACCGAAACAACATCACTATGAATAATAATGGTGGTGGTCCTAATTCGGGTCAAAACAAAGTAAATGTTGTTGAAACAGAACACAAAGAGTTTGTGGCCATGATCACAGAACTTCACATGGCATCCGTTGCCGTGACGAAAGATTGGTGGCTGGATTCCGGTGATACCATTCATGTTTGCAACAACAAGTCTTTGTTCATGACGTACAGTGAATTGGAGGAGCCCGAACAAGTGCTCATGGGAAATTATGTTGCTGCAGAAGTTGAGGGGAAGGGAAGTGTGGATCTGAATTTTACTTCGGGAAATAAACTTATCCTTTTGAATGTCCTTCATGTACCCGATCTTTGGAAGAATTTAGTTTCTGCAAATTTGTTGTGTAAGAGTGGCTTTAAAATTGTTCTAGAAGCGGACAAAGTGATTGCAACCAAGCATAGAGTATTAGTTGGAAAAGGATACTCATGTGATGGCATGTTTAAACTATCAATTAATGAAATAACTATTGATGCTTATGTTGTTGAGTATTCTTCTAATTTATGGCATGCTAGACTAGGCCATTTAAATTATAATTTTTTGTAATATGTGTCAAAAAATAATTATAGTACAATTAATGACAAACATGATGGAAAATATGAAATCTGTGTAGAAGCAAAAATGACAAAGAAACCCTTTTTAAAAGTAGAAAGAAGTTATGACTTATTAGAACTTATACATTCTGATATATATGAATTAAATGTTCAATTAACAAGAGGTGGAAAAAGATATTTTATCACCTCTATTGAGGATCATTCAAGATATACTTAAGTATACATAATGAGAACCAATGATGAAGCATTTGATAAATTTAAGGACTTCATGTCCATTATCGAAAATCAAAAAGAAAAAAAGATCAAAATCTTAAGAAGTGACAGAGGCGGTGAATATTTTTCAGATTCTTTTAATAAATTTTGTGAGAATCATGGAATTGTTCATCAAAAAACTGCACCATATAGTCCTCAACAAAATGGACTAGCAGAAAGAAAAAATAGATCCTTGGTAGAAATGATTAATTCCATGTTGGCGAATGCATTTCTCACTTTGGGTTGAAGCCTTGTTGACAGCATGTCATATTTATAACCGTGTTCCATTTAAGAAATTTGAGTGTTCACCTTATGAACTTTGAACAACGGTAGAAAGCCTAACTTGAATTATTTTAAAGTGTGGGGGTGTGTTGCTTTTTATAAAGTTATTGATCCTCATAAGTCGAAGTTAGGACCAAGAGGCATGAAAGGTATTTTTGTTGGATATGCACAGAATTCAAAAGCAATATCGAATATTGGACTTAAGTTCACATGTCATTGTTGAATCCATTCATGTTGAATTCTTTGAAAATAAATTCATTCATGATTCTGTTCCATCTCAAGATGGAAATGAAATACAAAAAAAAAATTGGGTTGTATCAAATCGACTAACCGTGGGGGTAGGTGAGAAAAGAAAAAAAATCGAAGAACCTATAGAACCAAGAAGAAGTCAAATAATGAGAAAAGACAAATTCTTGTATTCTGATTTTATCTCACCATATTCCATTGCCTTTCTTGTTGAAGAAGAAAGAACCCAAGTTCCAAACAAAATACTTATTGTGTTAAACTTAGAAAATGACCCAAGTAATTTTAATGAAGCAATGACTTCAAGAGATGCTTCTTTCTGGAAAGAAGCAATAAACGATGAAATGGACTCCATAATGTCCAACAGTACTTGGATATTAGTTGATTTGCCTCCTGGTTCTAAACCAATTGGTAGTAAATGAGTGTTTAAAAGAAAATATAGAACTGATGGTTCGGTACAAACCTTCAAAGCACGTTTAGTGGCTAAAGGTTTTTGTCAAAGAGAAGGCATGTATTATTTTGATACTTATGCACTTGTGGCAAGGACAACATCCATTAGAACATTATTTGCTTTGGCATTGATTCACAAATTATGTGTGCATCAAATGGATGTTAAAACTGCATTCTTAAATAGTGATTTAAGCGAAGAGGTGTATATGAAGCAATCTCAAGGTTTTGTTCTTCCAGGGAATGAATCTAAAGTTTGTAAGCTATTCAAGTCATTATATGGCTTGAAACAAGCTCCAAAACAGTGGCATAAGAAATTTGATGAAGTAATCTTATCGAACGGGTTTAGACACAATAATGCTGATAAGCGCATCTATTGTAAAGTAACAAATGAGTATGGAGTAATATTTTACCTTTACGTTGATGATATGCTAATTTTTAGTACAAATATCAAAGGCATTGAGTATACCAAAAGGTATTTGACTTCAAACTTTCAAATGAAAGACGTAGAGGAAGTAGATATTATTTTAGGTATTAAGGTAACTAAGCATGATAAAGGTTATACCTTGAACCAAGCTCACTACATTGAGAAAATGTTTGATAAGTTCAAGCACCTTGGTATAAAAGAAGCAAATACTCCATTTGACTCCATTGTCAAACAGTCTGAAAATCATGGAAGGATTATAGCATAATTAGATTATGCTCGTGCCATTGGTAGCCTTATGTATGCAATGCATATAAGGCCTGACATAGCATATGATGTGTGTATGATGGCAAGATTTTCAAGTAAACCTAGCACGGATCATTGGAAAGCAGTTAGTAGAATATTCGGATACTTAAAGAAATTTAAGTCTTGTTTATAATGATTATCCCGCTGTGCTAGAAGGATATTGTAATGCAAGTTGGTTGACAAACAACAGTGAAAGTAAGTCCACGTCGGGATGTATTTTTACTTTAGGTGGAGGAGCTATTAGTTGGGCTTCCAAAAAGCAAACTTGCATTGCACATTCAACTATGGAATCCGAATTTATTGCTCTTGCAGCAGCAGGCAAAGAAGCAGAATGGTTGCAAGATCTCTTAGCAGATATTAGGTTGTGGCCACAACCTACGGCAACAACTTTTTTGTACTGTGATAATGAAGCGTCAATGTCTCGTGCATACAGTGATATATATAATGGAAAGTCTAGATATATGAGCATGTGACATTCATATATTCGTGAATTAGTATCAAATGGGGTGATCACCATAATATATGTTAAGTCCGGTGATAACGTAGCCGATACCCTCACTAAACCGCTTACAAAAGAATTAGTGAGAGGTAAGACTAAATGAATGGGACTTAGAATGTTAAATTAAGCACCAATGATGGGAACCCAACTTTAAATCACTAAACTTCTGACTCTAGAGTTCAATGGGTACAAACAAGTCATTGGCATGTGCTTGAGAGCGCTATAAATGAATAGTGCCAACAGTTGCGAATAAAAGTAGGATGAGTAGTTACTCTTAATGTAGTTAGATAAGTGTCTTTAGCAACTGAGACAAAAGCAGAAATTCTACCTATGTGAACATATAAGTAGTGCCGCTTCGGTAAGGAAAATGTATTTTTTTCTTATAAATGTTCACATACATACTGGATTAGCACATGACCATATATAATAGTGTTAAGGTTGTTGAAGGAAATATATGAGATGCTAAAGTGATTGATATATGTGTGATATTTTTGGTACTAACATTAGGAGTTGAGGTTCAATCTCCGAACACCTATAACTTCGTTAGAACTTTAAAGTATTTACACTAATTGAAGGTTCAAATCGAAAGATACCTTCTCATACGTATGTCATTCATTAGGCAGAAATAATTGTTCACAACTAGTGGGGGATTGTTGTGTATTTTAGTTATGAACAATGTAGTATCCCACATTGGTAGGAGATAAGAGTTTTGAACACTTTATTTAGAATTGGACTCTTAAAGAGTTAATTCTAATATTGGTACCTTGTGTTGGGCTAGTCTATTTGAGCATATATTATAATAATAATAATAATAATAATAATAATAATAATAATAATAAGTCCATGATAGGCACTTGGGCACTTGGGGCAATAATAAAATTCAAGACTTATACTTATAATAATTTATTTTTGAATTTTATTTTGTTTTAATTCGAAATAACTTAGTGAAGAGTTGCAACCCGTAGTATTTTTTTTTTTTTCCAAATTTTGATGTATTTGAAATCTGAATTAATTGGTGAAAGAGTGCAAATCTATCCTACGGGACACAACCATTATGAATAATATGTCTGTTCAGATATAACTTTTCATGTTATATAAATATAATGTTACAGATTCGTTTTTATTTATTCAGTCATTTTCTGCATCTTATAAATATTCCTAAATTTCTTGTTGTATACTCGAAAGCAGATTTTCTTATTATATAGTGAAAATATTGCTTTTAGGAAAGTTTTTTAAGTTCATGTCCTCAAGGAAAATCTCATATATTCAATTTAATACTCTTTTATGTTTTTCCCATTCCTAACATTAACAAAATATTAATGTATTGCATGTTTCCTTACAAGCTAATACAAAAATATTTCTATTTTCATCCAAATTCAAGAACGCGGTTTGCATTAGATATTTCCATTAACTGAAATACCTACACGCAGCTAGTCAGCTATCCTTTTTTTTAGGTAGTTAAACTTCGGAATAGGCCGATTAATTAGTTCATATTCCATCTTCTGTATTTAATTTTAAATATCTCGACGAAGAATACGTTCACCCTCTTCATTTAAATAATGATGCAAGCAAAGTGAAACCATAAACAAATTAAATCAAAAAGCTTATATCCAATAGTATATATTAATTTCCATATATATAATCGCAAAATCAACAACAGTAATTTCACATATATATATATATACGCTATTTGCCTGTTTCTCAAAGACTCCTAGCTAAATAAAGTAGCTAGCTAGCAAATTAAAAGAAGATCAAGCCCAGGAAAACTGCGTATATCTGCTACTAAAATTCTTAGATCACAGCAGAGAAATAAATGTTCACATCTTAGACCACGAAGATTAGCACAAATTAAATACCACAATACGTGCAAGAGAAATTAATACATAACATTAATTAGTTTATATAATTTATGAAACATATATATCGATCGTTTCAGCTAGCAGTCGGGGCATGCGCCTCTTCTTGGAGTGTGTCGATTATTAGAGCCAAATCCTGGGTAATCATTAAGCTCCAAATCCATTCTTCTATTAATAATCATGGACTCAATAAGCTTAAAGTCTTCACCAATATTTTTCTGCATAAAAAGAATAACATTAATACAGATACCTTTTTTTTCAGATTGAAGAACATTTATTTTTATATGTTTAAAAAAGCTTTAATTACTCCACAAAACAAGCTCAGGGTTGATAAGTTAAAGAGCTAATGGCATTTTAGCCTTCTGAATTATGTGATATTGCTCGATTACCTCCTTATAAAAAAATTATTATTTAGCAAATTAACTTCTATGTTATGTGAAATAGGCACGTTACCTCTCTAATGAAATGTAAAATAGCAAATTGCTACAGTGCAATTTTAAACAGTTCAATACACGCCGCTAAAGTCTTCATATACAATAGAATATGGATACATCTATTTATTTTTTTGTAGTGTCCATGTTTCACATAATATAGAGTGTAATTTCCCTATTCATCTTTTATAGGATAATCGGCTTGTTTCACATACATAAGACAGGGATGTTGTGCCAAAACCCCTTGTTTTGAAGAAGCTTGATTAAAAAACTCCACAAAATAAGATCAGGATGTGATAAGTACCATTTGAGTACTGCTACCAGCTTCATGACTTCCAGATTTCTTCACCAGATTTATGCTTCCTGCAATAAGAAGATGTAGTTGAGCTAGTTAATTATATTATCAATTCTGAGAATGAAAAGAAAAAGAAATTGAGCTAACTGTATAGAAGCTTAATTAAGAAAATTTACTTGTTATTGGAATGGCACCACTCATGCAGATTAGGTAAGTAATACACAAAACAACCACCATAATTAGCCTAACATTAGTGCCAGCCATTGGTGCACAAAAGAGAAATTTCACACAAAACAATCTCCCTCTATATATATCAAATTCCTATAAGTGACATACCCTCCAAAAGGCAATCAAAGGGTGGATTTATACAGTATTAGTGGCAGTGGTGATCTAGTGTGGGGCACTTTGTACGGTGGGTTGTGGTGTTTGGCTGCTGCAATAAATCAGCTCAAAGTCAAAAAGGTGTTGGCCTCAATGCAAGACATATGACACTCTGCATGTGGGAACATATTATTGAATTTTGTATAGTGCGGCTTAAATCTTGGGAAAATAATCTCACAGTCTCAGTTTTTTGTATATATGTCAATTGTCAAAGTATATATGTACTACTGTACGCAAGAGAAAACAAGACAGAAAGGTGTGCAATTGATTGGGCTTTTGAAATGTCAGTGGAGATGATGATTACAATTTATTTAAGTCAAAATGGGGAACCGAAGAAGACCATATTCCACAAATTAATTTAAGTGGAACATGACAACGTAATGATGCACTACTGGAATAACAAAACGAACTGTCTAGAATCGTGGGATAATTGTTTAAAGAGGTATTTGCATTAAACTCCCATCGTTTGGGCTCATTTACCATCAACACCCTTAACTTTGTTTTGGAGCGGTGAACCCCTCATCTATGGTGAAATACGCAACTTACACTAAGTCAACATTTTGCACTTTTGACCAGGGGTACTTTCATCTAAATCTTGACCTTTTTGATTTGTTAAATGTGCCCCCTAACCTACTCAGTTTGGTGTAGATTGCCCCCACCTAATGATATAAAAATTTCAACATCTTTTTTTACATATTTTGACAAACTTTAAGATTTATTAAATTTTGACCCAACTTTTTAGTTTCTTTTTTTTTAGACCAACGAATTTACCCTTCTTTCTTGACAAAATACTTTTTTTTTATATTTAGGCAAATTCTTTTTTTTTTAAATATTTAGACAAAATTCTTTTTTTTTAAATCTTTAGACATTTCTTTTTCAAAATAGTTAATTGTAAAATAGTCCTTCAAAAAATATTTATTCTAAAATAAATGCTTGAAGTCTAAAACATGTCGAAAAAGAAGCCTAAATTCCTTGGTCCTCAAAAAATAGAAACTAGAAAGGTGGGTTAAATTTAATAAATCATTAATTTTGTCTACATATTTTTCTTAAAAAAATGTTGAAATTTTTATACATTAGGTCGGGGAGGGCAATCTGCACAAAACTGAGTAGGTTAGGGGCACATTTAACATATCAAAAAGGTGGGTCAAAATTTGGACGAAAATACTCTAATCAAAAGTGCAAAATGTTGACTTGGTTAGGTTGCGTATTTCGGCATACGATGAGTGGTTGACTACTCCAAAATAAAATTAAGGGTGTTGATTGTAGATGACAAGAAACGTTGGGGGGTCTAATGCAAATTCCCCTTGCTTAAAATGATCGTTTCAGGTTTGAAAATAAAATAATTAATCAAAATGACGTTATGGATTTGAACTAATCAAATCCGGTTTTAGTACATTGTACAAGTGAAGTATAGTTAAGATGTCACATTATGGATCATTTTAAACAGTACTCCAGCTGTAGCCAATTTTATAGCTTTTTTTATTACAGAGCAGTCAAACTTTTAGTCTTTAACTGGTTACTTATTATATTGTTTTGTAATACTTTGACGTTATTTTGAATATTTATATCTTATTATAGTCATGTATATGAATAATGAATATATCTTACTGTCATATTCTGATATGTATTGAATATCAAGATTTTTTAAATGAGTAAGTAAACTTATCTTGTTAAAGAAAGTAAAGGTTAAAGTCTATTAGTTTGTTACTTGTAACTTGACCAATGTTAGTAAGTTCATTGTTGTTATTAAATACCAATTATATATTGCCAAAATTCGGTTTGAGATTTTATATTATTTCTTCATAGTTTACGTTGAGGGCAAGAATCATTTATGCTAAAAAAACATCAAAGAACGGTATTAATTAGTCAGAAATGTATAGTTCTTGAAAGTTGTTTTGAGGTTCTAAGAAATGGGAACTGACTTACTAGTGAAACTAGAACACCTTTTTCCATTTGTAAGTTAATGTAAATTAATTCAATTAACTAACATTTCCCATCAATAATTAATTTGTCGTTATTGTCAAAAATGTGTATCTCTAATAATTCGTTTCTTTTTGTTTCGATGTCTTCTCGTATGAATATATCCTGTTTGTTCCTTTTAATTTTTGATGTCTTGTCTGTTGAAACAATTATGTAAATGAGTTGGCGAATGTTTAATTAATTAGTAATTTTTTTTTTGATGAAAAAAGGAAATAACATAAAATTACATCAAGTCTTTAACGACTAAGTCGTTAATAACGCTAGAAGGAGGTACATCCCAAAGGATAAACTCCTCATTACAAGAATGATGCATGTTGCATAAAGCATCGGCTACCCTATTAACCTCTCTAGGCACCCAACGAAAGGAGGAATTCCACGGCAAGCGTAGCAAATTCTGACACTCTTCAACCAAAGTAGCAAATTGTGGAATCGGAGTAGCTTCCTTGGTGATCAGTTTATAGACTACAAGAGAGTCTATCTCCACTTCTATATTGCGTATCCTTCTATTCCATGCCAACGACAAACCTTCCTTAAGAGCTATAAGTTCCGCTTCATCCACAGAGGGAGACATTAACTGTTTCAGGAATCCGCTGATCCATTCTCCATCATCAGCCCTCAGAACTCCCGCGCAGGTACCAGCATTGAGCTCCTGACTGACACTGCCATCAGTGTTCAGTTTATACCAACCTTTAGCTGGTTTAATCCATTTCTTGACTCTCTTATGCTGCAATCCTTTCCTTCTGCCCAAGAACATGTCCCAACTCAACTGTTTAATCTTGAAAAGTCTGCCATGCAATGATGATTCCTGATTATGAAAGACTCGATCATTTCTGTGAAGCCAGCACTGCCAAATTGTGGACATAAAAATCCATTTCCACTGGAGCTTTGGTGAGATCAGCTTCCTGAGCTGAAAATGCTCCAGGTTGTCATGAAGCCACTGATCATCAGCAACTCCATCAAATACTACTAAATCTTCAGGGTGAACAATTCTCAGCCATAGAGTTCTGGCCTCCCTGCAGTGTCTAACCAAATGCAGGCCAGTTTCTTCTTGAAAGTCACAAAAAGTACAGATAGGAGTTGAAGCAGCAAATCTCCTGTATCTCAATAGGTTGGTAGCCAATTTTTCTTGGATCAGAAGCCACAAGAAGTGCTGAAATTTGTTACTCATGTCCACATTCCAAATCCAATGAAACTTAGAGGGTGAAGAGCATGTCCCTGAATGACTCTGCTGGAATAACTTATAGGCAGATTGACAAGTAAACTTACCAGTAGATGTACCATTCCAGATGATTGAATCCTCCTGATTTGAAAGATGAACATGTCTGTTCTGAAGATCATCATGAATATGCTGAGGTAAAGTAGTAAGAAGAGCCTCCAATCTCCACTCATAGTTATGATTCAGCATATCAGAAAGGGTAAGCTTCTTTTCTGAATCATGAATTTCAATTCCTTCCTCACTAAGGCAGCCAACACCTCTCCAATTATCATACCAAAAAGAGATATGAGTCCCCTTTCCCACCTTCCATCTTAAATGAGGTTTCATCAAGTCCACACACTTGATGATACCCTTCCAAGTGCTACTATCAGTAGGTTTGACAGCATATTGGAGCAGCTTGTCCTCCTTCAGATATTTAGCCTTCACCAAAGTAGACCATAAGGACTTCTCTTCTGTCAAAATTTTCCAAGCCAGTTTAGCCAGCAGAGACTCATTAGCAGTTCTTGCCACTCTCAGTCCAAGACCACCTTCATGTTTAGGCTTGATCACCTTCTGCCACTGCACCAAATGCATCTTGTGTGTCACATAATTAGTAGACCAGAGGAAGTCTCTATTAAGCTTATCTAGTCTATGGCACACATGTTCTGGAAGCTAAGTTGCTTGCATTGTGTAGACAGGTTAAGCAGAAGAAACAGAATCAATGAGAGTATCTCTACCTGCCAGAGATAACAGCTTACTCTTCCAAGAGTCAAATCTACCCAGGATTCTATCAAAGAGATCTGCAGTGTCTGCCCTTGATGATCTGCCATGAACAAGTCTAACTCCCAAGTACTTTCCCAAGTTCAGGGTTTGAGCAAAACCCAGAATGTCACAGACGTGTCTCTTAAGATTAGATCCCTGGCTTCTTGAAAAGAACACCTTGGATTTCTGATAACTCACCTTCAAACCAGAAGCTGTGCAGAACTTGTCAAGAGTTTTTTTGATGACTTTAGCATTGCCAGCTGTGGCAGAACCCATGAGGATAAGATCATCAGCAAAGAAGAGGTGAGATAAGGGAGGGCCACCTCTACATGGAATCAATGGTCTCCATTTTCCCCTTTGAACCTCCTCTTGAATCAGATAGGCAAATCTCTCCACACACAACACAAACAGATAGGGTGACAGGGGGTCACCTTGTCTTAGTCCACATTTATGTTGAAATGGTACCAAAGGAACTCCATTCCACATGATTGATGTGGAAGCACTTCTAACACAAAACATTATAAGGTCAACCATGGAGGGTGGAAAGTTGAAAGATAGGAGAGTTTCTTCCAAAAACTCCCAGCTTATCTTGTCATAAGCTTTCTCCAGGTCAAGTTTCATAATCATAGATCCTATCTTGTTCTTCTTCTTCGATCTGAGAGAGTGCAGAACTTCCTGAAGAACACTGATGTTGTCCTGAGTACTTCTATCTTTTATAAAGCTAGCTTGAGTAGGGACAACTAAGTTAGGCATCAGATGTCTCAACATGCTGGTGATACATTTGGTAATCAACTTGTAGATGACATTACACAGAGAGATAGGTCTGAATTGAGAGATATTCTCTGGAGATTGAATTTTTGGAATCAGGCACATATAAGCCTCACACACTTTTGAATCAAAAGAGCTGTTGTGAAAAGCATCTTTAACAAAGGAGACCACAGAATGATGAAGCCAATCCCAACCTTTCTGATAGAAACCAACATTAAGGCCATCTGGACCAGGAGCTTTGAGAGGATTCATTGAAAATATAGCTTCTTTGATTTCACTAGCATCCATACTAGCTCCAAACTGGACCTGCTCATCAGGGGATAATCTCATTTGTAATCTGGAAGTAGGAAGAATGATAGCTTGTGAAAAGTATGGGGACAAGCTGTCACCAGCAAACAACCCTGAGAAATAATCCAATGTATGTGCTTGAAGAACATTATCAGTTGATTCCCATGACCCTGATATTTTCAGTCTAGTGATTAGGTTTCTTCTCCTCCTAACCATAGTAGTTCTATGAAAGAACTTAGTATTCCTATCACCTTCTCTGATCCAATTCACCCTAGACTTCTGTAACCAGACTAGCTCTTCTTGCCGTAATATCAAACTGAATTCTTGTAGAAGCTCTTCTTCAAGATTAGTGAGATAAGCATTAGGTCTAAAACTCAGAGGTTTCTGAATCCCCCCTAATCTTGCCAACAAGGTCTTCTTTTTCTGAAAAATGTTACCAAACCTCCCTTTGTTCCAAGGCAGCAGGATTCTAGGGACCTCCTGGATGGCTGACAGTAAATCAGGGTTATCAGTCCAAATTTTCTGAAGAAGTTCTGAACACTCAGGATTCAGATGCCACATATCTTCAAATCTAAAAGGTTTCTGAACTCTAGAACCTCTCCTACCCATGCACCAAGTCAAGATAGGATGATGATCACTGTAAGTTCTAGGAAGGTTTTCCACTTCTGTTGTGCTGAACAGGTCCATCCAAGCTTCATTTGCCATTGCTCTATCCAATCTTGCTTGGATGAGAGCCCCATCTTTCCTATTGTTGGTCCAGGTAAACTTGGGACCAACATAACCAAGATCAGTCAGATTACATTGGGCCATGAAGTCCCTGAAGAATTGTAATCTGCTGATAGTCCTTGTTCTTCCCCCTCTCTTCTCATGAGCATACTCAATCTCATTGAAGTCTCCTGTAACAAGCCAAGGCATAGGATGAGCCTTGGACATGTTCACCAGATCATCAAAGACCTTAATCTTAGCAGGTTTCTTAGGTTGAGCATAGAATCCAGTGAGTCTCCACTTATCCATATTGCTAAGTTTGATAATTGCAGATATGGCTTGATAATCAACATCCACAATCTCAACCTCTACATCAAAATCATTCCATAGCATCCACAGACCACCTGCCATGCCTTCTGTGGGTGCTATCTGATAGTTATTATAACCCAAATATGGAACTATATTCCATGTTTGTTCTTCTGAAACTCTAGTTTCAAGAATAAATATAACAGTAGGATGGTGAATCCTTACCAGATTCCTGAAGTTGCTGTGAAATTATGGATCCCCAGCCCCTAGGCAATTCCATGAGATAACTTTCATACTTGGATTGTATAGATGAAAGGGTTCTACAGGATAATCAACTGGAATCCTGTTCCATTGTGCCAAAATCTGATTCAGAATCTCCATTGAGAGACTTTGCTGTCTGCTGCTCTCCCATGGTGTTATCTCTGCTCTCTCCCTCCAAGTGTGATCTGCATCTATCCGTTCCTCTCTGTGGACATGCAGACTGATCTCCCAAATGGTTCCTGGAATTGTCAGAACCGAGACAATGCGGTCCCAGTGGCTGATCTCATGGGTCATTGCTGGTGCTACAAACTGGGACTGTCGAGTGATGAAATCCCAAGGGTTGATCCAGTCCCAAGGATCCAAGTCCAGTGCTTCCTCCATGATGTTGAAGTGTATCCGACGTTGAAGTTATAACACAATCCACAAGTTCCACCGAATCTAATGTTTCTTGTGAATTTTCTGATGCCAGAATATCAAAAAGGTTAGAGGTCTGCTTATGAACCGTTCCTAACTTATTAAGAGTATTAGAGACTCTTGGTAGTCTTTTATATTTAGTAACCGCCATGTTCTTATTCTTAACCGTTTCATGCCTCAAAGAGGGATTCAAAGAGGCGGGTAATATCCTTCTATTGTGAGGCCTCCCAGCTGAAGAATCACTAGGATTCACAGGGCATTCCTCATTAGAAATCACCACAGGAGGAAACCTAGTATTCACAGGCTTATAGCTTGCTGGTACCATTTCCTTGGTGCTCTTAACTGCCTTAGGATCCTTAAGGGTATTATTGGGGTTGCCTTTCTCCTTAGCACGAACTGAGGTGGCTTTCTTTTTGCTGACCAACATCCAACTCCCATAATCCTTAGTTTTAGCTTTCTCTAGAATCCAATCTTCCTTCTGTGCAGCAGAAGATTGATTCTGCTGCGCATTCTCCTGTTCACCAGTGTCCATGCCATCAGTCTGAGGCTTGCTGATAGAACAATCACTTTTTACATGACCAATCCTCCCGCATTTATAGCAAAGAGAGGACACATTTTCATAAACCACTTGGTAGACATTATTATCAATCCATAAACCAACTTCTAAGGGTTGATCAGTTCGGATTTGAACACAGAACCTAGCGAAGTTCCCTCTTGTGGCATTAAAGGTATTGCCATCAATCTTTATTGGTTCCCCAATGCAAGAAGCAATAGCTTGAATCACTGCCTCCCTTAAGTATTCGATTGGAAGATTAAGAATCCTAACCCATGTAATAGAACTCTTTAGATCATCCTTTCCTGGACAAAAGTTAGGAGTCCATTTGCTAACACTCATGAAGTGTCCTGCTAATTGCCAAGGCCCCTCGGTTAGGATAAAATCTCTCTTTGCTGCAGTAAGCCCTCTAATGCAGTAAAGCCATGTCCTAAATCTACTAGGGTGAATTCACTATGGAGATGCCACATGATATCCAACCTTGATTGAAGTGTTGCATAATACCACGGTTTCCTAGTAATTCTGATAATGATGGCATGATCCCATTCATCCTTCAACTTATCTTTCAGCCCTTGCAAGATGTGAACTTGTTTGATAGGAATAACATCATCAGGCGACTTGATTTTGATGAATTGACGTTCCTCAGCAGTTTTACTGGAATCTATACGAACATCCTTGCTAATCCCTCGTGGTGCAACCACATTGGCGTAGGAGTTTGGCATCGGAGCAGCATTAACATTTGCATGCAGAGATGGAAAAGACTTGTCAAATTCAGACATGTCGGGCGCGTTCCTCGCTCTCTTTTGAACTCTAACATGAGTTGCACTTCCGAGGGTCGATTTGAAAACAAAAGGATCCTGAGGCGATATGTTGGGTGGCGGCGGTGGCGGCGGAGAATGGTCCTCGTTCATTTCCGACAAGACAGTTACCATGGCAGTTAGAGACGTTTTTTGGGATTCCGAGATTTTTGGAGAAAAAACGGTTACTATTGTAATTCAGAATTAATTAGTAATTAAACAAACGAAGACTTCTAAGAAATTGACTGTTTACACTGTTTGAACTAACGAATTAATCGTCATGTTCGGGTCAAATAACGAAAGTCCAATGCACGTCCTGACGCCCTTTTTTGTAACATGCAAAACTATATGATTCAATAATATGCATGGCGGAGGTACGAACTACGAACTACTTAAAGTTACATTCCAACTGATCATGAAGTACTTGAAATCGCTTACATGTTCGTTACGTTGAATAATAGTTCATTTTAGAAACAATTAATTCTACTGGTTATTGTTGGATACATGTGTATTTGATTTGGTGCATTATCGTCCGCTGGCTTGGCAGGCTGACGAAACACTCCACATCATTCTAGTTCTAGACCACGCTGGAATCAACTTTGTCTTTTGCACACATGTACTCCAAGTGACGTGGTGAGGGGACCGATGGATATTTAATGATTTCGGACTGAACTCGGGTTATCCCAACCTGTCTACGTATCCCCTTGAGGGAATCAAGCCCAACGTAGTTTATTTATCTATTCTGATGATTGAGCATGATGGACGTAGACTTCCCAAGCTGGTCTTTCAGCTAATGTCGAGAGTGATGCCAAAGGTTATGTCGAGGGTGATGTCGAGGACACGTCGAGAGTGATGTCGATGACACGTGGGGACGGGACCTCGAGGATGATATCGAATGGTTATGTCGAGTACGATCTTGAAAGCTATGTTGGAGTTGATATTAGGAATAGGTCGAGGGTGATATCGAATACGTAAATTCGATATCAGCAGGTTAATTAGGTAGTAAAATGTGTCCATCCCTCAGTATGCGGGGCGAGGATATTTATAGATTTCTGCCATGTACTGTATCGAATGCTATATTCGATATATAGAAGTATATCGGTTCCATCCCCGATATAGATGATCGTGGTCCTGGCCTATGGGCCAGTCCAAATACGGGAATCCCCCGTATCATGTAGTCCCCCAGTTTGGAGTGTGATTTTGGAACATGAGCATTCTTCAAACTCTAATTGGATGATATATTTGTACATACGAATAGTCCTCCAGTTTAGGAGTTATCATTGTAGATGATAATTTGTAAACTTGATTTGTATGCTTGAGTATTTTATTGAGGGATACCCTTCACTCCCCCCAGTTTTCTAGTTGCATGAACAACGAATTGGTATAGTGAAAATAAAGCTCGGATACTCCCCCATTTTCCTGGACAATTTGTTAAGATGGAAGTCGAAAATTCTGCGTTATTGGGTGGATATCGAATATGCATTTTCGATGCCTCCCCGATATAGAAAATCATTTATTGTTGTTGGAGCCCACGTGTATTTATTATATAAGCTGGTCCCCACCTCTTGTCCGGATGCTATTATTTTACTGGGGACCTTTTGTCATTTTGTGACCCTGGATATCGAATTCCTATTATATCGAAGTAGCAAGGTATGCTGTGTTTCTTCCAATAACAATATAGTGTTAATGTGTCTTGGTAGGGGCTAGTGTAGAACACGAGTAGATTTTTCTCTACGTTAGGCCGTCGTGGCCCCCAAAGCATTAATGCTAGAGACAAATTGGACCGCTTGGGGTTTTTACGTGTGAGGTTGTATGTGATATAATTTGTGATTGTGTATATATGAACGTTTATGGAAATGTTCTTTTTACAAACCTTGCGTTCTTTATTGCTTATTATGATTTTAGCTCTATAAAAACTTGGGATATGTGAAAATATTTGAATGCTCTAGCCCGACCATAGTGTCAATGCAGCTAGGTCTCGCATTTGGTGAGGTTGTTTGTGACCAACCCAAACTTTGTAGGTACTTCTTGAGTTATTCGAGTACTTTATCATATGTAGTATCTGACCGTGCTTCTATTACCTTTATAGGTAGATGTAGTTAACATCGTATCACAAACGATTCTTGTTATACATTGTGAGTTATGATCTAAGATAACGTGTTCAATATGCCCTATGGCATAAATACCATGCAGAGAATATTGCATTGTATCATGAGAGGTAAAAGACTATTTTCTAGCTGAAGTTATTCTAGAGTGTATCTTCAAGTATTGTTACATCTCACGGATGCTTTTGAGCTATCACCAGCGCAGAGTGTAGGTATGATAATGTTGAGCCTGATGGCGTCGTCAAGATTCTCAAAGAAAAGAGTCTCGTGTTGATTGGCGTGAGGTGTCCTTCGCAGTGTCCAAACTGAGAGGTGGAGTCATTGTTAAGGTATTCCCTACATGTCTCGTGGGATAGGAGATGTCATTTACCATTTGATGTATTTTCTACCTTTTCCGTTGGTGAATCGATTGATAGTAAAATGCTTGAAGTCAAGCAAGGTTGCAGTGAGAGCAAAAATCATATGAAACATCATTTGGAAAAGTTAAAGCCCATCATGGCGGACTAGAGGCTCCCCAGGCCAATGTTTCTAAATGACGGTTTACGTCCATATGATATATAGGTCCAATGAGAGGTGTCAACATTCCCTTCCATGTAACTTAAACATGCGCTTTATCAATCTTAAAGAGGATAAGATAGGTAATAAGCGAGAAGTCGTCGTAAGGAAGGTTCTAGGCTATATTAATTGTGAAAATGATGAATGCAATGATGGACGCAGAGAAGTTTCTTGACATTCTTAGGTCTGCGCTTAGTGCGTATTAGATCGTTTGCTTGCGCTACTAAGGGGTGTAGGTTGGTCACTCTTTGAGTAAGCGTTATAGTTTACAATGATATAAAGCGTAGCATATTATGCTGATAGGAATGATCTTTCGGTTAACACTTCTTGTGCTTTGGAGCGATTTTATTTAATAAATGCATCCTCATTTATTTGAACAGTAGTTGTTCATTTTGAACCTTGCATTATATGTCTTATAGTCGTAGGGGTATTATTGGAGATTTCATTAGCAATGAGAATTTACTGTTTGTGCTGGCTTCATTTAGGAATTGACAATACTTTACAGGGTAAAGTCATATCGTACCACGTAGATCTTTTGAATGTGGATTGACCAGTATGGGTAAGATGTTAACTCTCGTAATGGATATACATGTTGTAATCACTGTGACTGCAACATATTTAGAATTTGGTATTTTTCTTGACTCTCATCTCGAACGGGATAATGAGCGTGTTTCTCGTTGTAATTTTAGTACGGTGACGGATGTAACTCCACTGTCATAAAATTATGGTATGAATGATTTATTCATTTAATCATGTTATCGCGTTGTTTTTTAGCGTCTAGCAGTAATAATTATGTAGAGTAGGCTTCTAGCTAACTACTTGACCTTTGCATCATCGGTCCAGATTTAGAGGAGGCATTTGGCGACGATTATGTGCCCTTGAGAGTCGGGATCTCATTTCGGTGCTTTATTGCGCCTTAAGAAGCGGGGTACCGCATGGGTACTTATTTTTGTGTTGTATGAGGTGGGGATACCACGTGGGTACTAGTCGTTGTGCCTGAAGAGGCGTGTAACCGCGTAGGTACTTCATGTTGTAATATGGTTCGTCCTTGTCCATTTTTGTCTGGATTAATACAAGCGTGTCATCTCTTATTTGTGCACAAATTTATGCGATTCGCGTGGTGTCTCAAAGTAACTTATTTGATTTGACAATAGATCATTTTATATATATGCGAGTGTCGGTTACAAGTAAGTAGTCTGGCAATACAACGAGTCTATCTCAAATCAGACCTACACTACGTGTCTCGTGTACGCTTGGTCCGGAACACCTCGGACCTACGCTTCGATGCTTGGATGGGAGTGGAATGTCGGTAAATAGATCGAACGGACGTCGGTGATTGCCTTCGATGTGATGTCGAAGATGACCCCCGATGTGATATCGGTGATGAGGTGGTATGACGTGTCACATGTGCACGTGGTAGTCCCGATATCGAACAAGATATCGAAAGCGATATCGGTGATGTATTTCGATATGTCGCGTGGTAGCTGAGGGATAATAATTGCTTATTTTGGGATCCGGGCACCGCGTATTTATAGACCTCGGGATCCGGGGACCACAGTAACATATCGGTGATTATTACCGATATGACATCGAAAGTGATCCCCGATATAGTCCAATATGGGCCTGGTTTGGGCGTGGCCTAATATGCGGGCCCATATCATGTAATCCCCCAATTTGGGGATTTTTATCTTAGAGATAAGGATTCGCAAATTTAATTTTAAATTTCTGGGTTACCTGTACCCTTCGTCCCGCCAGTTCAAATGACAGAGATCAAACTTGCGGGGAGTGCACTTGTGATGAACTTCGATTCGTCTCCCAATGCAGTGGACGCATAGTTTGAGGTCCTCGTTTGAATTCTAGTTCCCTTGGTATTTGGGTTCCTTGAAAATTGTGATGGGGTTGCCGGGGCAGTTGTTATATTCTCGTGGCTCTTCGCGTAGTAAGGTAGGATGTCGGGTCTCATCTTCGACATGATGTCGAAATGCATATTCGATATGATGTCGAAAGTATATTTCGATGTAGTTAAGGCCTCCGTATATAAGTAGGGCTTGTAAGAGACTCTGAAGTTCATAGTTTTCTGCGTTTTCTCTGTCGTTTAGCGTAACCACATCGGTATGTATATCGGTAATCATATTCGATATATTCCCCGACGTGTGTTTCGACCTCGACGTGGTACTTGAATTATTTATTATTATTTCTTCATCCTGATACTCTGATTATTCTGCAGGTACATTACCTTTTTCTGAGATACTTCACTAGAATGGGGTTTAGACAATTGATGCTTAAACTTCAAGCCGATCGTGACGCTCAAAAAGCTGCTGAAATGACGACAGTCGCGGTGGTGGCTGAAATAAGGTCTGCATCTAGCTTTGACCTGAATAATGCAGCCATTGAGTTTCTGGCAGAGGCACCGGGAGTCGATCGACCTTCCCCTAGACTTGTAGTGCCTGAGCGTGTTAATGAAGAACTTTTTAACAATGTTTCTGCAACGGTTGGGTCCCTTAGCCAGGACATCCTTGACGTGGTGGGAGGCCCGGATGGTGCGGCCAGCCTCTTGGAGGTGTTGACCTCGAAACAAGAGGGTGTGGTTCCTCAACCTGACGGGGTTGTGGTGAGAGAGAGACCATTTGCGAGGTCTCCTTCCGGTGAGTATGTCGCTCCACGTTCTGAATCATCGACCGATATTCATTTGACCAAGGACGTTGGAGGTTCGGAATCGAATACCCATTTCAACTTGGGTGATTTTGTGGATGCGCCTTTTATAGTAGGGTCGGGTTCTTCACACCCGAACCTTATTAGTGACAAGGGAAAGGCGATCGTTTTAGGTGTGACCGACAAGGGTAAGGGGCCACTGCAGGAGCCCTCGATATTGGGGGGTCGTGCCCCTATTTTTCCTGGGATCCCGATTACGAAACCTGCCGTTGACCTGAGTAGGATATCATGTAGTAAAAGGTCTCATGAAGGGACTGTCCATAGTGGCCACTCATCTTCAAGTTTGGGCCCTCGAAAGGCGGGTGCAGTCAATCCCTCAAAGCGAGTAGAATTCCCTGAAGCAGATGCTGTACGGGGCATGATGCGGGCGTTTCCTCCTCCTACGAATGTGCGGGTGCTCACAGAATTTGAGCGGGCCGAGAATATATACGCCACAACGCTCATCTGTTCCAAAGTGTATGTATCTGAATACGACTTCGATCATTTTCATTTGAATGTTTAGCATAATGTTATGTATTGTATTGTGCAGACGGCCAAGCTGGCGGTCTCGTGTTTGAAGACCATTCGCGAGTCCAAGGGTGACCCTGACGATGTCGCTGCCGAACTCGAGGCTGATATCTTGAAAATGGGGGAGTTCAACCCCATGGTGTTGGAGAAGTTAGAGGCTGAAAAAGAGGATGCATTGAAGACATGTCGTACGCTCCGGGAGGAGTATGATTTGTTGAAGGGCAACCTCAAAACATTAATGACTGAGCTCGATCAAGGAAAGGCGCATGAATTTGCGGCCAATAAGAGCTGGAAACACTGAAAGCTGAGGTGGCGGCGGTGAAGGCTGAGGTCGTGGAGAAAAAGACTGAAGGGTCCTCGTGGGAGTAGCTGTTTACTGCCTTCACTGTAATTTGAATTTATCCCTTTTCGGACTATCTTTGATTCGTGGTTCTGTAGCTGAATATTTATTTCTCTGTTGTTTTCATAGTATATGACTCTTCGTGGCCTTGTTGTCTGATAACTTGTCGGTTTCTTTTATTGTCATGATGATAGAATATGCAGTATTCCGATGTCTGAGTCGCAGTCATTTCGTTCTCGTATTTGATGAGATTCGTTCAATCTGTCTGTTGTCAATCAAGGAATGATTAGAATTTCCTTGGTGTTGGTAGAAACATGGGTAATTTGTCACTGCTTCTGTGTTTAGGATCGACCCTATTATTACATGGGAAATTCTTCTTGTGGTTAGGGGCCCATAGAGCCTGCCTCTTCACCTAGTTTGATTTATGGAATTTTCACCCAATAGGCTCTTCACCTAGCGTAATTTTATGGGATTTCCACCCAATAGGCTCTTCACCTAGCTTGATTTATGGGATTTTCACCCAATAGGCTCTTCACCTAGCATAATTTTATGGGATTTCCACCCAATAGGCTCTTCACCTAGCTTGATTTATGGGATTTTCACCCAATAGGCTCTTCACCTAGCGTAATTTTATGGGATTTCCACCCAATAGGCTCTTCACCTAGCTTGATTTATGGGATTTTCACCCAAAAGGCTCTTCAACTAGCGTAATTTTATGGGATTTCCACCCAATAGGCTCTTCACCTAGCTTGATTTATGGGATTTTTACCCAATAGACTTTTAACCTAGCGTAATTTTATGGGATTTCCACCCAATAGGCTCTTCACCTAGCTTGGCAGTTCGACCCCGTTATCACATGGGATATTTTTCTTGAATCGACCCCGTTATCACAGGGGATTTTTGCTTTAATCGACCCCGTTATCACAGGGGATTTTTTCTTTAATCGACCCCGTTATCACAGGGGATTTTTTCTTAGATTGGCCCCGTTATCACAGGGAATTTTTTCTTTAATCGACCCCGTTATCACATGTGATTTTTTCTTTAATCGACCCCGTTATCACAGGGGATATTTTTTGTGTTGTAAGCGGGCCTTTTCATTGTCTTTTTGACTATGTCTCTTGGTGACTCTGTCGTCGTTGAATATGTAGGTCATTGAGCCCTGCAAAACATCATAGACAAGAAAAATTTTCGACATAAAAGCTAATACGAAAGCACGAAATGACGTGCATGTGTTATTTGAGGGATGTTCCCTCAATCTGGGAATATCAGTTTTACACAAGAAATAGTGTTTCCGTTGTGCTCTATCGTGCCTGTGGTACCTGTTTGTACCTGTAAGAGGGCGATGTGTTAAATATATATCTAGGGGAACATTCCCCAATTGTTTGTGCCATTCTCTGCACTTCTATAATGTCCGCTTAGGACATATCCCTGCATTAAATATGAGATTGCGCCAAGCAACAAATAAAAAATAAAAAGGTAGTAACGGATAACGGTCGAAGGCTTTGTAAACCCAACCCGCCTACGTATCCCGTTGTATGGGGAATCAGATCGGCGTAGTTCCCCCTGTTTTAAGTTACATGCCGACCCACGAAGGGGCAAAATAAGAGATAACGGTCAAGGGCTAGGTAAACCTAACCCGCATACGTATCTCGTTAAGTGGGGAATCAGACCGGCGTAGTTCCCCCTGTTTTAAGTTACATGTCGACCCACGAAGGGGCAAAATAAGAGATAACGGTCGAGGGCTAGGTAAACCTAACCCGCCTACGTATCCCGTTGAGTGGGGAATCAGACCGACTTAGTTCCCCCTGTTTTAAGTTTACAGACCAACCCACGATGGGGCAATGTTTCAATTGCTCGAGCATAAATTAAAAAACTACTGAAATTTAAAACACTGTTCTGTTGTTTCTCATGGTGATTACTCCGTCTGTGGAATGTATTCTTGGTGTGGGACTTGTATTTCCTGCTTTCTTCTGACTCTTGGGTGCTTCATCGAGTCCACATAGCACATCCATCCCTGTATCTGGTCGCCTAGAACCTCACCAACTCCCTGAGGCGTCGGGAATTTAATCTTCTGATAATAAGTAGAGACCACTGCCCTGATTTGGTTGAGCGCCTGTCGGCCAAGGATGGCGTGGTAAGGAAATGGGATATCGACAACTGTGTATTTTATCGGTGTCACCCGGGTGCGTGGGCTTCTGCCAAACATGGTGGGCAATATAACTTGTCCAAGCGGCACTACCTCTGCTCCTCCGAATTCGGTCAACGGGGTGGATATCGGCTTTAACTGGTCCGGGGCTATCCCCATCTGCTCGTAGGCTTTAGAGAATATCAGGTTTGCAGAGCTCCCGCTATCCACCAACACTTTATGCACCTGATAGCCATCCACATTAATCGTGATAACCAGTGGGCAATCTAGTTTCCCTGCGGTCAAGGCCAATGGACTAAGCTGCTCCAAGTCTTTCTTGGTGAAGGGGATCTCCTGCTCCAAGTATGCTTCTGGCATGATTGCGTTGGTGTACCCAACATAGGCTCCACCCTGGAGTCTCCGCGTTATGGTTTCTCGGCCGTGAGCCGTGTCAGCTCCCAAGCCTCCCCCGTTGATCACATTTATAACGCCTCTACTCGGGGCATTCACTATGGTCCTCCCTCACTCCTCGGGTTCCTCAATCATCTTCTGTTTTCCTCTTCTAGGCGAGTAATCCCTTCTAGGGGATGAGGAATGTTCTGCTCCTCTAGCATCCTCCCTGGCGCCCTGACAAACTCGACCAATTTCCCTTCTTTGATCAATCTTTCGATCTCGTTCCTCAGGTGTGTGCAGTCCTCTATCCTGTGTCCAGGTTGACGGTGGTATGCGCAATATTTGCCGGATGACATCATCCCAGGAGTCTCATTCAACGGCCTGGGTTCCGTCAACCATCCGTTTCTCTTTGCCACGGCCATCACCTCTAGAATGCCTCTGTTTAACGGGGTGTACGTCCTTGGGGGCCTTTACCTGTTGCGCTCTCTGTCAGCATTTCTGCTGGGAAACGAACTCTGACGCGTTGCCATCATTTCGTCCTCATAGACCATTTGGTTTGCAAGCATGTTGATCTGTGATATGGTGGGCTCAGTCAATTTGATTAGCTCCCCGGCGAACCTGCGATGGGTCGTACCCTTAAACAGCATCATCATGACCTGATCGCCATGCGGCTCATCCACCTTCAGTAATTCATCGTTGAACCTCTTCATATAGTCTCGGAGGTTCTCCATTTCCCCTTGCTGCACAGCGCCGAGGTGTAGCAGGTTGGTCTTCATTCTCTTTCGGCTAGAGAATTGGTTCTCAAATTTCTCCCTCAGCTGCTCGTAGTCCGTTATGGATCTGGCCTCTAGCCTAGCGAACCAATCCAGTGCAGCGCCCGTTAAAGTAGTGGAGAGGATCTTTGCTTTTATGTTTCTCGAGTAGTTGTGCAGGTTCAGATCGCTATCGACCTGATGGAGATGATCTGTAGGATCGCCTCTTCCGTCGTATGGCTTGATCACTGGGATCTTGTCCCCCCTTTGCAATACTTCAGCCTCTATCTCATCCGAAAACAGGGTCCTACTACGAACCTTTCTACGACTCTGAGTTAACTTCCTCGACAATTCCGCCCTCTCGCGGTCTAGCTGTTCCATCCTCCTTGAGATTACCCGCAGTATTTCTCCATCCTCATCCTTTGAATATGCAATCTCGGCGCGGTCGCGACCGCGTTCCATTCTCTGGACTACTTTCGCCCTCTCGCGGTCAAGTCGTTCCATCTTCCTTGCTAGCTCTCGATCTAGAGTCCCGGGGTCCCGTCTTTCTGCCCTGTCGTAAGAAGCGGGTGATATCTCTCTGAAAGAGTCACCCGTATCCTCCTGTTCGTCGTATCCTTGCCTTGCCCTTCTCTCACCCACTCCGAATTCATGGGGCCTCGCCCGAATGTCCTTTGCCCTTTGCTCCACTAGTCGTGGAACCAAGGTCTCCAATGTGGAGTCCAGCGCCGCTCTTACTGTGGCGTTGATCTACGCTTGCATCTCCGAGGTTATGGCAGCGGGGTGAAAGGCACTTTGTCCCGAGAGCATTGTCTCCTCCAGGCCGGGAAAATCCTCATTTGGCGCCTCGGTCATTGGAATGTCTGCTAGGTGGTTCTCAGCGGGCGGGCCCTCAGTCTCGGGTTCTGCCGCACTTGGTGCAACAAGGGTCGGACCTGCACTTGCGGCTCGCGGCGGCCTCCCGGGCTCGTGCCTTCATTGCACTGGTGGTAGAGGAAGCTCCATCTCGGCTTGAGCCACTGTCTGTTCTTGGTCAGTTGGGTGTTGAGGGGGTTGCGTGTCTTCCATCCTGGCACTCCTGGTCACAACTCCGCTAAATTCGGATCGAGTCCTCCTTCCTTGCATCTCGGTATCTTTCTCCGAGAACTGGTGTTCCCACACACAGCGCCACTGATTTGACAATAGATTATTTTATATATATGCGAGTGTCGGTTACATGTAAGTAGTCTGGCAATACAACGAGTTTATCTCAAATTAGATCTACACTACGTGTCTCGTGTAGGCTTGGTCCGGAACACCTCGGACCTACGCTTCGATGCTTGGATGGGAGTGGAATGTCGGTAAATAGATCGAACGGACGTCGGTGATTGCCTTCGATGTGATGTCGAAGATGACCCCCGATGTGATATCGGTGATGAGGTGGTATGACGTGTCACAGGTGCACGTGGTAGTCCCGATATCGAACAAGATATCGAAAGCGATATCAATGATATATTTCGATATGCCGCGTGGTAGCTGAGGGATAATAATTGCTTGTTTTGGGATCCGGGCACCCGTTTATAGACCTCGGGATCCGGGGACCACAATAACATATCGGTGATTATTACCGATATGACATCGAAAGTGATCCCCGATATAGTCCAATATGAGTCTGGTTTGGGCCTGGCCCTATATGCGGGAAATGCCTATATCATTATTTATTTGTTATATATAAAAGAATATTGTGTAAGGAATCATGTATTTGATTTGTTGTCATTTCAGTTAGGGTATGTCGTGGGTGCATGATTCATTATCATTTAAGGCAGGGTGCCGCGTAGGTACATATTCCTCTTCCAATTTAGGCATGAATCTGTCTACGTAGATGTTGCACTGCCAGTTCTAGCATGTTACCATGGAGGTAGATGTGAATCTTGTCATTTATAGCATGTTTCCGTAAAGGTACATGTTAGTCTTGTCATTTCGGGCATAATATCGTATAGGTAGTTGCTACAGTGCCATCATGGCATTTTACCGTATAGGTAGATGTTCCTCTGTAATTTATGGCATTTTACCGTATTGGTAGAAGTGACGCCACCATTTCTTGCAAGCCTCGTTTGTGTTGGCGACATTGTTCGTTTCCTCATTTGCACTCATGAATTAAAGAGGGTTTCAAAGTCTATTTAAATATTTTCTGTCATATCATGTAGGATAGTTAATAAACAAATTACATGTTAAGGTATCTTCTCTCGTATCCCGTAGGCTAGGAGATACGTCCGTCATATAAGTAGTCAAGATGGCGTAACCTTTGTTGTTGTATCACGGTATCCACCACTAAGGTATATGGATATTCGTTGTTGTAAGCGATATTTTCTGTGGGATACCTCTGAGGGAGATACCTCTCTGATGTTTTACCAGCATCTTTGCCGTGAAGGCATATGGATAGTCGCCTTTTCAAGTGATGTGTACTGATGGCGATACCTCTCTGCTGTTTTATCAGCATCTTTGCCGTGGAGGCATATGGACAGTCGCCTTCTCAAGCGATATGTCCCGAGGGCGATGCCTCTGAGCGCGAAGCCTCTTTGTTGTTGTACCAACATTTTTCTCTTTATCCTTCTTATCTTGATGGATAGGGGACTTATTTCTCCTTGTTTTGTTGACAGAGGATGTCTGCGTTCCTGTCAAGATACATAACAACCAAGAAACGGATAGCATCCGATCAGCCTACGCTTATGAAAGGAGATACTCTTATCCTTTAAGGCATATTTCTGTCTTATCCCGTAGGATATGTTCGCTCCTACAGTCAGTCTATTAATATGAAATAGAGAGATATATAGCATTCGTAAGATAAAGATTAGTAATAGATACCGACCGAAAACCAGGTAAATCCTAGTTCGCCTAATACGGAGGAAAGGCAATTTAGTATAAGGGTGATGCTGAATCCCGAATAATATCTAATATGGGATTATTTATCAAATCTGAGTGATATAGAATCTCGGATTATATCGTTGATACAAGATATCAAATTTATATGTATATCGAAGGTTGATGTTTATATCAAAAATAGGCTCGACATCAAAAATAGGTTCGACATCGCAAATAGGCTCGACATCGAAAATAGGCTTGACATCGAAAAGAGATTTCGATATCGATTTTAGCTCGACATCGAAATAATATTTCGATATTGAAATAGGCTCGATACGTAGGTGAATAAGTATAACGTAATTAATTGCAGAATATGCAGGTGAATAATATAATGTAATTGATATGACTTATCTTGATTGGTAGACCGGGGGTATTGGGTACTCGATATGCTCCAAGGTTTTGATGAATGTGGGTCAACCCATAATCGTAAGAATGAGTTTCATGTAACGCATAGGTCTGATGGCACTCTAATCCGCCATTGTTATTGATGAACTCAATCGAATTTTAAGGTTGCGTGCTTGTTTCCAAGTACATTCTAGTGTGGTCCCACAGACGACGCCAATGATTTAGTGCATTATCGTCTGCTAGCTTGGCAGGCTGACAAAACACTCCACATCATGCTGGTTAATTAGGTAGTAAAATGTGTCCGTCCCTCGGTATGCGGGCAGGGATATTTATAGATTTCTGCAATATACTATATCGAATGTTATATTCAATATACAGAAGTATATCGTGTTCCATCCCCGATATAGATGACCATGGGCCTGGCCCATTGGCTAGCCCAAATACGGGAATCCCACATATCAGTATTGTGAGAACCGCACCTCAAGATCTATTTAATATCAAACTCGTCCCATGTTCAAACAACACAGAAACAAACTCGCTATTAATTTAGTCTAAAGGAAAGGTCTCACGGCCAGGATCATACCATACATAAAGAAAATTAATTTATTACATATTACAATGGAAGTCTTCATAAAATACAAATAACAACTTTATAGTTGAATAAAAGTGACAATACTTAGTTATTTAAAATCTTTATGATTATTGAAATGCATACTCAAAATAACACTTAGCAAAATAACTTCTTGATTTGGAAAACAAGTAACACGAGCCACACGTAAGTCGCCTTTTATTCAGAGGAATGAACAGACAAAACAAAAGAGGATTAAGCCTTCAATGACTTAGTGAGATTTAAAGGTTTAGGCGGTAAATTGAACAAAAATTAGTAGAATTCGAAAATGATCTGAACGGAAAAGAATGGCAAGAAATAACTATTGAGCGTTAATAACATAAGAACATGAAGTAATAAAAATGAACATGTGCACATAACAACTAGATTCAACCTTATATCAACGAATATACTAGATTATACTCCCAACGAGGAGTAACCTCGTAACAAAACAAAAAGACATGCCCGAGTACACGTCCATCTAGCACGCGGGATATAATCAATTTATGACTATACACGGCATCTAGATCGATGAGTATTATGCAAAAATACTTAAACCGACACCTCTTGCTACCCGACAATAAATTAACACAATCTCGAGCCCAACTTCCCAAAGGCATACCAAAGGGTGAAACTTAATATTACATGAGCTAGTAAGGCGGATAATATATGTTGCTCGTTTGCACAGTCCAGGAATCAATATATAAGTTATCAGATTATGTCGGGTAATACAATTATGAATTGACAGGTCATTGAGATTTACCATTTGAACATGATGTAACAATAAATAAAAGTAACCTAATCACCAACGAGAATAAGTAAATGAAAAGTAAAGGCAATATAAAGGATGAACGAAATTGCTCGCGATTCGGAAATAAAATCAAGATTTTTTTGTCCAAGTTCCTCAGGGCCGGTGCCAAGCGCCGCAGGAATAATCAAAATCAAACCTCACCTTTTTCACACAATTGCCGCTAGTTGTCCTCGTTAACTTCGTCAATCCCTACATAAGTTTATAAAGTGTTAATGGTTATACAATTAGCTAGTAAGTTTATGGTGTTTATAAGTTGTTGTAACCAGTAATTAGGCTACCCTTTAATACTAACTAAATTAAAATGTGAGAGAATTGTGTTCTAATATACATCAAAGATTCATACAAAGAATTTTATGAAAGTAAACTAAAGATCACTTAAAACATGCATTGTTATTACTAAAATGAAACATACTCGGCTACTACTTTTTTTGTCGTGTAAACTATAATCTAAACTATTTTTGTCGTCTAAACTTAAATAACATTCAATATAGAAGATATATCATGAATTCATTATGTACACATTTTAACTCTTCAGATTACGCAATTTTATAAAGAGATTAGTGAAATGTTACATAATATTCTAAAACATATAGCTAAAGAAGTGACATGCTTAGATTCTTATTCTAAATTGACCTTTGTAAACAAATGAATATCATAGTTAAATATTTTTGAAATAATCAACATATATATAGAAATAAATTCATGGAGTATGAGTGCTAAAGGAAGAGTTTTACTATTTTGTAAAATCCTTGTGTGATAGAAGCTATTTTCGGACTTTCTAGACAGAGGATGATTGTTGCTTGCTTTCGGCCTTCAAAAACTTCTCTTTTGGAAATGGTGTCTAAATGTGAAATATGCCTAACTTATTGGATAATCTGGATCTAAAATGTTAGAATATTTGGACTTGTTTTGGATGAGTTATGATATTTTTAGTGATTGGATTTGAAAGTAGCGTTTCTGCGCAATGAAAAGTTTTGGTCGTTTTGGGGTACAAGGACGATGGGAAAAGTTCTGAAACAATAAAATGAAGAAAACAGTAAATGAAGAAAAATAATGAAGAAAACAGTAAACGAACGTCAGTTAATAAGGCAACGAAAATTGTTTGAATACAGATCTGAAGTGTAGACAGTAATTGTACAATCATGCAACAAGTTGTCCACTTGCCTAGTTGTTAACTTATCCTATATTTTTTTTTTCTCAACATATCTTATCATATCATTGCATGTGATTTTAGGTCAGATGTTCATCTCAAATAATTTAGAACTTAATAACTTAATAAGATAAAGTTTTATAAATATATTTACATAAATAACAAAAAATATTTAACCATTTAAGCTAATTTTAAAATACGAACTTTAAATTAGGGTTTGAATTGCTAATTTAAGAATAAATCAAGTGTATAGAAGACTACCATGAACCGGTCATTAAATCTAGGACTAAATTGAAATCTTTAAAACGATTTGTGGTCAAAATGATATTTTTAATAGTTTAGGGACTAAAGTGAAAATTTTGAAATTGTATTGTTCTCTTCTAAATTTTAGGGTCGTTACTATCCCTCCTCCTTAAAGGAATCTAGTCCCAAGATTCTTACCTTATCTAGTTCGAAGGGCAATAAGTGGGCTTTTATTATTCGAGCTCCGACCATTATGCGCTTCTTCTATTTCACAAGAAATATACTTCCAAGCTAGATTTCTTAATCCAAGATTTTGAAATTCAATCCATAGTAGTATTACGTCTAGTTGGACCCAGAAATTAATATCGTGTTATATCAAAACTTACTTCTAATTCAATTGTGCGTGATCAACTTCTCATGTCGATGATTCCAAGCCTATGAGCACCAAATATCCTATATATTTCTAAAAATAACCTTATGCAACTCTACGTTTACAGATAGAAAAAAAATCGATGGTGCATGATCTTTTCTTATCTGATGGTAAATGAAGAGATAATTACAAAATCCAACTCTAGTGCACCAAAAGAAACTATTGCCAAAAATCTTTAGGCGCTCTTCTAAAACCCAAGTTGTTCAATAAAATTCACGTTTCCAAATTTCATTTGATTCTTCTTACTACAACCCAAATTAAATTTTGAATATATCTCTATCCTTTGATTTTAGTCCTAGTATCCCTTTCGCAAACCAAATGAACTTGTAACTTATGTGATATCTCATCAATGACCCAAAATTAATATTTCTCCAATTGTAACACCTAAAATTCATCATTTGCCTAAATAAGAGTTGTGCATACCATAAACCAATGATAATAACTAGATCCTCAACCTTCAAGATCGATACTTAAATTAGGATAGGAAATTGTGAAACCATTTCTTTGGAAGAAGAACATAAATTATTTGGAAAAAATAAAAATAGAATTCTTTTAGCTAAAATCTCTTTCAAGTATATTTTGTTTTTTTTTTTGCTGTTCTATTGGACAATAAAACAAAGAGAATGGGTCAAGTTGTCGTTAAAATTTCAAACGAGAAAAATAAAAAAAAGGATTAGCTTGAATTTTCTAGTGGACAACTCTCAATTTGTTAAACAAAATGATGCTTATATAATATAACGAGGATCAAAATAAAGTAAAAGTTAACTCGTTATGTTTAATGTTAGTTATCTACAAAAATGACAAAGTTAAATGTGAAAGAGGATATATCTAATCATGCATAGACAGATTTTTGTCGTGGTATAAAAGATTAATTTCTAATAGCAAAAATCATCTAACTTGTAACTTTAAGAAATATGTCCACAACATATGTATACAGGCTTAAAATTACAACATAACTAGCCATATCTGAAAACGTATATAGGAAATAGATCTATAAAATACTACACAACAAAATTTATCAACCTTTACTTTTGAAGTATTCAAAAATAACCCATGCGAAAAAATTATGTAAATGAAGAGTTTTGATTGTCAAAACTATTTCATATATTTTATAAAAGTTTCCAATGAAGAATTGAAGTCACAATAATATAATTCTCTAAAATACTAATTATTGAGATGAAGGGCGATTAAGAAGACACGATTCAAGTTGCAAAAGGTAGATTGCACAACACGTTATTTAATTATTTATTATTTTTATTTGAAGATAATATTAGTTTATTTTTCTTTCAAAGCTTTCTCCATACGTTTACTAATTTTCTTATTATAAATACCGCGTGTATGTTGATGAGAACAACACACTTACATATACCACATTATACAGTAAAAAAATTCAGATGAAAAAAATCTTTTGTTCGCGCGATAAACACTATTTGTGTCTTTTGCGGATCTAGTTTTGGAAAAGGTCCAGAGTTTCTTGAAGTAGCAAGCAGTCTGGGAAGCATATTGGCACAAGGAAAGATAAAGCTCGTGTATGGAGGAGAAACTTTAGGGCTAATGGAGTGCGTAGAAAAAAATGTATTTTCAAGAGATGGAAGAGTTAGCAGACATGAATCCCAGTGGTCCAATCATAGGTGAAGAGCTTATTGTACTTAGCATGCATGAAAGAATAGCAACTATGTTGTGCAATTCTGATGCCTTTATGGCATTACCCGGAGGGTTTGGAACACTGGAAGAGATCTCATGCATAGCCTCATGGGCTCAATTAAACATGCATAAAAACCGATAAGATTGTACAACGTTAATGGTTTCTTTGATGAATTGTTGTCGTAGTTGTATCATTGTGTAGAGCAAGAATTTATGAAGTCGTCAGCCTGTTAAATTCTAATTTCTGCACATACTGCAGATGAACTGATCGACAAACTTAAAGCATATGTACCGAATGTAGATCCGATATTGTCACAAATTAATTGGCAGACGACAAAGAGCAGCAGTAGTAGTGGTAATGATAGTAGTAGCAAGAAACGTAAACTAGATTTAAATACGACACACAAATTGTGACTCTTTTTACTGTAAAACTATGATGACTAGTGTTTGATGCAATAAAATCTTTGTTTACCATTAGAAATAGTTTGAAAACGATCTTTGATAAAATAGCGTAATATCATAATTTTTAGTACATGGCTCTGATACCATACTGTGAGACGCACCTCAAGATTTAGTTAATATCAATCTCGTCCCATGTTCAAACAACACAGAAATAAACTCGATATTAATTTAGTCTAAAGAAAATGTCTCACGGCTAGGATCATACCAAACATAAAGAAAATTAATTTATTACATATCTCAGCGAAAGTCTTGATAATATACAAATAACAACGTCATTGTTGAATAAAAGTGACAAATACTTAGTCATTTAAAATCTTTTATGATTATCGAAATGCATACTCAAAATAACACTTAGCAAAATAACTTCTTGATTTGGAAAACTGCTCACATCAGCCACACGTAAGTCGCCTTTCATTTTGAGGAATGGACATACAAAACAAAAGAGGAATAAGTCTTTACTGACTTAGTGAGATTTATAGGTTTTGGCGGTAAATTGAACAAGAATAAGTAGAATTCGAAAATGATCTGAACGATAAAGAATAACAAGAAATAACTATTGAGTGTTAATAACATATGGACATAAAGTAATGAAAATGAACATGTGCACATAACAACTAGATTCAACCTTATATCAACGAATATACTACCTTATACCTCCCAACGAGGAGTAACCTCGCAACAAAACGAAAAGACATGCTTGAGTACACGCCTATCTAGCACGCGGGATATAATAAACTCCTAACTATACGCGGCGCCTAAATGGATGGGTATTATGCAAAAATACTTAAACCGTTAACCCTTGCTGTCCAGAAATTAATTAACACAGCCTCAGGCCCATCTTTCCAAAAGCGTCCCAATTGGTGAAACATAATATTACGTGAGCTAGTAAGCCGAATAATATCCGTTGCTCGTTTGCACAGTCCAGGAATCAATATATAACTTATCAGATTAGGCCGGGTAATGCAATTATGAATTGACAGGTCATAGAGATTTACCAGTTGAACATGATGTAACAATAGATAAAGTAACTGAATCACCAACGAGAATAAGTAAATGAAAAGTAAAGGTAATATAAAGAATGAAAGAAATTGCTCACGATTCAGAAATAAAATCACGATTTTTCTGTCCAAGTTCCTCAGGGCCGGGTGCCAAACGGGGCAGGAATAATCAAAATCAAACCTCACCTTTTTCCATACAATTGCCGATAGTTGTCCTTGTTAACTTCGTCAATCCTTGTTAATGGTTATACAATCATCTAATATGTTTATGGTTTTCATAAGTTCTTCTAACCAGTAATTAGGCTACCCTTTAATACTAACTAAGTTAAAATGTGAGAGAATTATTTTCTAATATACATCAAAGATTCATACAAAGGATTATATGAAAGTAAACTAAAGATCACTTAAAACATGCATTGTCATTAGTAAAATGAAACATACTCGGTTAGTACTATTTTTGCCGTCTAAACTATAATCTAATGAATGATTTGCTTAAATGACCTTCAATATAGTAGATATATCATGAATTCATTATGTACACATTTCAACTCTTCATATTAAGAAATTATATAAAGAGATTAGTGAAATGTTACATAATGTTCTAAAACAAATAGCTAAAGAAGTGACATGCTTAGATTCTTATTCTAAATTGGCCATTTTAAACAAATGAATACCATAGTTAAATATTTCTGAAAGAATAAACATATATAGAAATAATTTTATGGAGTAGGAGTGATAAATGAAGAGCTTTACTATTTTGTAAAATCCTTGTGTGATAGAAGCTGTTTTCGGACTTTCTAGACAGAGGATGATTGTTGCTTGCTTTCGGCCTTCAAAAACTTCTCTTTTGGAAATGGTGTCTAAATGTGAAATATGCCTAACTTATAGGGTAATCTGAATCTAAAATGTCAGAATATTTGGACTTATTTTGGATGAGTTATGATGTTTTTAGTGATCGGATTAGAAAGCAGTTTTTGTGCACAGTGAAGAGTTTTGGTCGTTTTGGGGTACAAGGATGATGAGAAAAAATCTAAAACAATTTTTCTAAGAAACTAGACTCAAAATGGTTGACAATAATAAAGAAAATAATACATGAACCTCAGTTAATAATGCCATAAAAATTATTTGAATGCATATCTGAAGTGCAGACAGTAATTATACAATCATGCAACAAGTAGTCCACTTGCCTAATTGTTCACTTATCCTATATATATTGTTTTCTCAACATATCTTATCATATCATGACATGTGATTTTAGGTCAGATGTTCATCTTAAACAATTTAGAACTTTATAACTTTGTTTGATTAATATTTAACCATAATGATTAGATAAAACATATTTATATAAATAACAAAAAATATTTAGCCATTTAAGCTAATTTCAAAATAATAACTATACTTAGGATTTGAAAAGCTAATTTAAGAATAAATCAAGTGTATAGAAGACTACCATGAACTGGTCATGAAATCTATGACTAAATTGCAAATCTTTAAAACGATGTGGGGTCAAAATGATATTTTTAATAATTTAGGGATTAAACTGAAAATTTTAAAATTGTATTGTTCTCTTCCAAATTTTAGGGCCGTTACAAGTATTGCTCACTTAGGCTCAAAATATCTCACTTGGGCCTCTGCTCGTTTCTTGTGCACCACCAAAACTTAAAAATCCGTCTACTAAGCCCTCACTACTTAGAAGCTCTCACATTCACACACATAGCTCTTAGTTGAAGGGAAAGAAGAAAACCCGTAAGAAAACTGAACCCATAGTACAAGAAAAAGTTGTTTCACCTAGGCCTGTCAATGGGTAAGGTTTTACCCTACCCTACCCTACCCTGAAAATGAACTCAGGGTTTAGACCCTTACCCTGAAATCAGGGTAAAGTTCAGGACCCAGACCCTTACGCTGAACGCAGGGTAATTCAGCTCAGGGTATGAACCCAGACCCTACCCTGTAACTTACTCTAGAAATTTTATTATAATCACCATGAGCGAGGTAACTTTTCCTCAAAATTTTCTTTTTGTGAATGTTACGATATTTGCTATCGATGGGAAAAAAATTGACGCGACCAAAATTTGTTAACGGGTCTAGTAAGACCCTTACCCATTTAACATGTTAGGGTCTGGGTCCTGCTAGGGTCAAGATTTTTACGTCCAAGTAAGGTTAGGTTCTGGGTCTGGGTAGGGTATGGGTCTTCAACAAAAAAAAAAGGTCCTATTAGGGTCTAGGTAGAGCTTGGGTAAAACCCTACTCATTGACAGACCTAGTTTCACCGACAAAAAAATATGTCGGTAAAAAGCAGCTCGCCGTTGGCAAAGACTGATTGGCTAGGATAAAACCGTACTCAAATAACGTTGGGGTCGCCTCTTTTGATAAAGTCATTCTCTTACGAAAAACCATCGGCAAAGTCCTTCTACCGTCGGCACAAAGGCAAATGATGACTTTGCCCAAAACGTCATCGAAAACCTTTGCCGACAGAACTAATTGAGAAGCACTTTGCCCAAAACGTCATTGAAAATTAATAAATTTTGTCAACAGTTATTTATTAAAATTTATTATAAAATAAAATAAGAGAAAAAATTAATAAATATAAAAGGACTTGGAGATTTAGAGAACTAAACGACCATGATGATAATTTTGAGATGTATAAATTTTGAAATATTGAAGGTATATTGTGGGGAATGGTTTTGCAATTGTATAAAACTTTGAAGTAGGGAAATTTTGTTTGTGGAGAATGATTTTACGTGTAGAATTGAGTGTGTTTATAGATGGGTAAGACACGTTACAGATTCGCGTCAACAAAGCAATGATCCGTGTGATCATGGCAAGGGAGAAGGCTCAATATTGTCGCATAAGGCTTAATACTTCATAGTGAAGATGAATGAGTCAGATAACTAATGAGGATGGAGCCTAATGGGATTGCTACTTAGATGGCTCCATCAGCTGAGGCAAAGGTCAAGGGGGAGTCATGCTTCAAAATAAGGAAAAATAACACCTAGAATTTGCGGCTAGGTTATAATTCCTCATCTTTAATAAAGAGGTAGAATATAAAAATGATACTCATCACCATACGGATGGCCAAAAAGTTCAAGATCCTACACCACGCATCCATGACGACTCCCAGTTGGTGGTACATCAAGTACGAGGGGAGTACGAGACCAAGGAAGACCGGATGCGCAATTATGTGTAGGCGGGAAGAAAAGAAAAAGAAAATTTTGTGTCCTAAGAACTTTTTAAGATCCCACAAACTTCGAAGACAAAGACCCACGCCCTAGTTCGCATGGCCAACACCATGACCCCCATAAAATCTAGGAGGATAACTTTCCTTGCCTGGAAAAGAGAGACTCAAAAAGAAATAACTGGTAGCAAAGATGGAAGCCATGATCGTGGTCAGTGACAACAAAAGAGGGTGGATGGAAGAAATAAAAGACTCTTATTGAATCCAGGCATGAGAGTCAGGAGATGCCATCAAAAAGAAGATGGTCTGAATCTTTGTCCAGTAGGGAGTATTATACAAAATGGGATTTTCCCAACCCCACCTTTGATGCCTAGGGGAAGAAGAAGCCCTCGAAGTAATGCTAGAAATTCACGAAAGGAGTACGAAAACCAATTTGGTAGCCAAAACCCAAAGGTCAAAATACTCAGACAAGGTTATATTGGCCAACGATTACGCGCCTGACGCAGAAAAATACACTAGAGTATATGAACAATGTCAAAGATATTCTCGGGGTCAACCATATGTTGGTCGCCCCATCGTAGCCCAAGGGGATACCTTTCCCTTCCAGTAAATGGGGAATCGACATCGTGGGTCTCCTCACAAAGAATATACACCAAAAGCAATACCTATTCGTCGCAGTAGACTATTTCACCAAATGGGTAGAAATGAAGGCCCTCATAAAGATCACCACGACCAGCGTAATCAAACTCTTAAAGAAAAACATCATATGACGTCCCACAACGATGTGATAAATGGAATGGCATCGATTCGCATCCGTAGGGTACTCCCACAAACTAATCCCTTCTAAAATCTCCTCAAGCACGATTAGGGAAAAAAATAAGTGGGTCAAAGAGCTTCCAGGGATCCTCTTGGCCTATCGTACCATGAGGCAGGCAGGCACTGGAGAGACACCCTTCAGCCTCACTTACAGACACAAAGCCATAATAGCAGCATAGATCGTTCAAGCCAGTAGCTGGAGGGTACAAGAAGTTAATGAGGTGGACAATGAATCCAATATTGCTCTTCAACTAGACCTACTATCGAAATGAAGAGCCTGAGCCTCGATGCGATCATAGAACTACAAAGCCAGGATGGTCGGGCGATGTTATCAAAGGGTCTACACACGGCTATACCAAGTAGGGGATGTAGTGCTATAGAGAATATAGGCTTTCAAAATAATCAGAAAACTCGACCCTAATTGGGAAGGACTGTACAAAATAGCCAACATAATTGAGTATGCCACTTATATCCTCCAAGATATGGAGGATCAAGAACACGGGCATTGGAATCCATTAAACCTCATGAAATTTTACGTGTAAGAATAGGTCATGAATCGACAAGCTATGACTCACTTACATACATAACTATTTATATAACTTTTCCCAAGTTAAGGAACTCTAAGCTAGCAGATTGTAACATAGTCCTAAAAACATTTAAGACACGAACGTTCCAAACAAAACTCTAGTGATGAAAAGGTTGCAGTCTGTCAGGATCAATGGCAACTTTCCAAGACCATGGTCGCCACTATGGAAGGCTAGCATGAGAGGATTATGACCCCACCACCATCACAATGGGAAACCCAAGAACGCTCGCAATCCAAAGGAATAAGGACTGCACGACAGCAAAAATGACAAAACAGTAACATTATTGCACGAATACACGGATGTTGCAGGGAAAAAATACTCACGGTGAGAACTAACCCCCTCGGCTTTTTTTAGGGAAAGAATCACCACACGAGGCCCCCTAAGGAGGCATATCCACCACATTGAAAGGAAGAACAAGTAAAGTCTCCTAGTAGCAAAAAAAAAAATTCACAAAGTCTTCTACCTCGGAAACTTCCAAAGAAACAGACTTGGGAGATATCTGGTTATGCATAAATACATGGACGAAGAAAAGGACCAGACTACCCCTAAAAGGGATCTTACTGCAAAAGCCCTCGCAAAGTTGCGACCTCAAAGCTATAAGAAAGGTCGCTCGTACTAAATGAAGGGCCACCTGGAACTCTCCACTTGAAGCACATATCACGCGTATCATTAAAGAGCATTAGATAATTGTCAGAACATGATCTCTTTTAAGTCACGGGGGCCAATATTAAACTATTGTCAGTAGATCCGTCTACCAAGAAGCGACATTTATGCATGCCCATCCTCAAAATTTCCAGAGGACATATAATCAATCCCACTTGTACGTTCGATACCTTATAAATAGAAGGCTAGATCAACATTGTAAACCAACTCAGATTGAGATAACATACATGTACTCTATATTCATCTAAAAGTAATATATTTCTTCTTTATTTCCAAGCTATCTCTCGTTTTTACACTTTAAGGGTCTTCGTAATTCGAAAACACTCCTTCGTATAAGCTCATATTCATATACTTTCTCTCTATGAATCATGAGAATTGTGTTCTGAACCACATCTTTTTGATAATTATGAAACCGCCTAACCCGTTTAATTTCGTGTTATCACTTATTTTCTTAGGCTTTTGCATACTTCTTGGTGCATATTTATTGGTTTTTGTATTGTTTCATCATTTAGTAAGATTTTGTTGGGTCAAGACATAACAATGGAAAAAGAGCACAAAATTGATGCTTTTGGAATGAATTACAAATATAGCGTCATGACACAATTTCAGGAACTATTGAACCATGCAAACCGAGACAACCTTAATCGCAGTTGGCCGCACAACATGGCAAGTCGCGCATCCCTATGGCATTTTTGACCTTTTCTACAGTTTAAGTTGCGGCAAACTACAAACCAGTGCAACTCGATTTTCTTGTAAATATGAGAGAACGGCCAAAACTTAGAACACAATGCTTTACCGCTCATAGTTATTCATAATTTGTTCTTGAAAGAGTCTTCAGAAGAGAAATCACCATCGAAGCTCTGTTTTAGTTTTGTTTTCATATTTAAAAGTTAATAGCTCGTGAGGAAGGTGATATCACGTAGGGGTCGAGAAGAGAGCAAATCGTCAATGTTCCACCCGATCTGAGATGCTTTCCCCAATCTCATTACTTTGTTAATATTATTTCATTCTTTATTGATTGTTCAACTCAAGACTATGATGAGCTGACTTACTCGTTTTTTGTGTATGGAGTAACTCTGATTTATGAATATGTGTAATTGCTTTGTTTGATGTGCGTTTCATGCATTCTTATGTCTAGAATGATTAGTCTTTATGCTACATAATTATCCTTTCTCTGGTTGGATGAATGGATGCACTACCCTGGGACCACCAGAGTGTAGATGTTAAGCTAATTATGTATAAATGCAAAATGTGACTTTAGTACGCTAACGTAGATATTGTGCAGCCTGTAGATCACACCAAATCATTCTTGATTATGTACGTTTATGTTAACATGATTTAAAAGAGTTAATTGGATTGCAGACTTAGTATCTCTAGTAAAATAACTGACAAGTTGGGTTGATTTTACTAGCGCAGTATGTCATTAGAGACTTAAGGATTTTATAGTTAGGATAGGTCAGTTATAGGTCACGGATCCATTAGACACTTGGAACTCAAACTCGCATCAAGCATCTCATCTAAACATAGGTCGTTCGTCTATGTACTATTATGGTTAAACCCGAGCTCCAAACATCTTTTCATTATTTGTTTACAACTAAAGCATTCAACCATTCAATCTTCTTAAATTCTGTCTTATTTACATTCTTGCATTAGTTTAGTTAGAATAGTTTCCCTTGCATTCAATTTGATTTCAATTAAGTTCTCTTTTCTTTCAAACTGTATTCTTGCATTAACACCCTTCTCTGCATTCTTACATTGTTTTCATTGTATTCTAGGTAGTCATTAGCATTCAAAATTGTTTTCATAAAATATTTAATCATAGTTTTTTGTATTCAAAGCATTATGCATTTACACTCATCCTGCATACACAAAGATAGCAAGTGTGACAACCGTTAGCGCTTTGCGTTTAAGTGATTCAAACATAGGTCCACCACTCATTTGCGATGCGATACTTGGTTCGTAATTATACTTATCATTTTATTATTACTTGACTCATGCACTTGTGAAGGGAGGAATTAAGGTGTAACAATTTCATTGTTAAATAATTATTACTATTCGAAACCTATACCGAGTTTGCACCCGATAAAGTTTTTGCCGCCGTTGCCTAGTAGTAACGGTGCTGAAATTTGTGAGTCATTTAAGCTTATTTGTTAAGGCACTAATAACGTGTGTTTGTAGGAGACACAATGGGACAAAGTGGATGGCCATCGATAATACCACCATGGGGATGCAAGATGAAGTACGAAAAGATTGGAAGAAACAATGGGCAAGGGCCATTGTTGCAAATATCGTACATGGGATATCAATGTCACTCAAATTGGTACTTTGCAAGATTTAAGGTACACATCAACAAATTTTCTTTACCGCATCCTATTTTCAACATCGCTTTAGTGAATGAAGAATTGATGAAAGTGTTAACCACATAGCAATTTGAAGGAGAGCCTTATGACAATCGAGATACCCTTTTTGAAGAACTCAAAGAGGTACGTCATCAATTTGATGTAAACGATGATTTCATGCTGGTATGAATATCCCCTCATTCATTAACAAGGAAGGAAAATTGAAGCTCGTTAGGGAATGGATTGGGCAACATCTGTCAAAAAGTGGTATGTACATGAAGTCCTAGAAAGAAAGAATTTTGAACTTTAGAAAAAACGTGGTTGTATGTTTTTTCGAGGCATGGAATGACTTGTAAGATATGGTGAAAAAGGCACACAACATTTACATGGAAAAATGAGGTGCCGCATTTACTTTTTCTTGGCTAGAAGACAAGCATGGAATCGACATCTAATATTGGGGTCTAAGAAAGGTTAATCGTCATATATTTAACAAGTTGAGTGGAGAGTTGATGTATGGGGATAGATTCCAACAATTACCAACCGACGCAACATTCCACTTGATGTATGATGTTGTACTGGCCACAAAGAAGCAAGGGATACTCTCTGCACGCAAATGCAACATTCAACCTAGTGAATGGATACGTGCAAATGTTCATCAATCAGGAAAGCGACGAAGTGAATAAGAAAGAGACCACAAAGGAGACAAGGTGCAAACGGTGCACCCAAGAACCCCTAATTCTTCACCCATAGCGTGGAGGTAACCCAAGTGAAACGAAATGTTATGTGGGAGGCAACCACAATAATAAGTTTTATTTTTAAGGCTGTTTAATTGTAAGTTATTTAATAATTTTATTTTGAGGCATATATAGCATAATCGTCCAAATGTTTTGAGCTCAAAATCGAGAAGGAAGAGGAAACATAAAAAAATGAAGGAAGATTCAAATTAGAGAGACGAAAGGAAACAAACGAATGAGACTCGGGATGTAAGCATATGTGAGTAGTGTAGGTAGCAGAAAAATGTGCGCATCGCATGGCACATCCATAGAGTTGTGCGAGTCGTGCATGTCAACTAGTGAGTTGCATGAGCCGTGTAACTGTCGCCACTGTCGCGTAGAACCAGTGTGACATGCATGTCGCGTCATCCCTGTTTCTTGTAGATCACGTTTTCCCAGTACAAAATGAATGAGGAGTCGTGCAAACTCATGATCTATGGAATTTGGTTGAGCAATCTCAATCTCTTACCTTTCCTACATTACTTACACTTCTCTTTTGATTAAATTGCATTGATGTACATGAATTACTCTTTGGTGATAACAATTAACATGGAATAATTGTGCAACTTTTTAAGAACTCTTATATATATTTCTTGAACATTGATCACTTTGATAATTCTCACATCTCGGCGAATTCATAAGACTTTTTCTTCTAGTCCTAACTTCTCAATTCATCAATTTTTCGTGAAGAAATATTTTATTTTTTTATCTTTCTTTGTAGAAGAACATGGCATCCGGACCTTACTTTACGATTGATCCCAAGACAGAAGAACCAAGAACTATGGAGAAACCCAGCATAGCATAACCGAGTTATGATCTGACCAAATCCACCACACGAAGCAACTATGAGAAGTACACAGCGTTGTTGAAAAGTGATTTTGTGAACGAGCAAGCATTTGCAGTTCCAGGAGTTAATATGTGCAAAGTTAACAAGGAGTGGTGATGAAACCGGGGGCAGTTAATGACAATCTAGTATATTAGTTTTACGATCACTATGATCGACGAGACTCATCAACCTCTATTTGTCTTCATGAAGTTCGATTTACTGCACAACGAATCAATGAACAATATGGCTTGGGGAAGAAATCCATGGAGATGTAGGGTGAGTATAGAAAGATGACACAAGGCACCGCATCAGAACATCTGACTACCAATAGGCATTCCATCCTGACACCCACGGTGATCTTAAAGCTGATTATAGATTACTCAAACCTCGTTTTAACGAGCTTTATGCGTTCGTAAGTTCGAGAGTTCTACCACATGTCAATGCGGGAAGAATTTTGTGTGAGCAAGCTAAGATTATGATGTTTATCAAAAGAGGAGATACTCCTAATATTGGTGACATCATATGTAAGGCTAAAGAAGACCACATTACTGATGGTCCACCACGACGCACGTATTTTGGAGCACTCATCACTGTATTTTGTATGAAAAGATGATGTTCTGAGCTTGACATAGACATCCATCATCAAAATACACATCTCATCAATCACATTGTGAGGCAAGTGATTGAGACGATGTTCCATACTCACGAGTCTTCATCTATTAAATCAATTGAAGAAATCATGTCGCCCGGGCACAAGAAACAGAAATGTTTAAGGAAAAATTACAAGAGGTGGGGGAACGAATGAATAAAGAGAACATTAAGTTACTGAACAAGTTGGAAGAAATCAAGAAGCAACTACGCATTACCAACACCCAACAATGGATGGAATTGAGGAACATTGCGAGGAATATAACAATGTGGAAAGCACCAACACCATCATCCCTACGATTGTCCATTAAGCTCAATCAGGGGAGTCCTCTCAACTATTCTTAATTTTATATGTTTTGCATATGAAGGCATCGTATGATTCTGCGTTGGGATTGAATAGCTTCGCTTTTTTGTTATGTATGTTATATATTTGTCTTAGAGTCTAGTTATTTTTGTTTAAGATCGAGTCATTAGAACCATGTTTGAAGCATGGAAGCATGAACATAAGTAGGGATTTATGATGATATATGCATAATATGGTACAAATTTGAGATGCAAGAGTATGTGATATAGTACATCTTGGGTAATATTGAGCATGTCTTATTTTCATATACACATATCAATGTGTTATAACTTGTAAGTGTAGAGGATGTGAAAATGATGTTGTTTGTTCATGAGAACATAGTACATAGCATGTGATTTATGAATTTTGAATAATTTTGTTGATTGTTATTGGAGATGAATGTAGACTTTATATGTGTTGATGAAATAAAAAAGGGCATCTTTTCTATTACAGTTTAGCCTTTCAAGTCCAAATCCAAAACCCTTTACAAAAAGAATGAATCCTCAGAACCTCGTTGAAGCCTTTTCTTGTGAAGCCTTTTGTTTATGAAGCCCCAATTACCTACCCTGAACCGATGAGTTATATCCTACCATTTTTCAAGACATGCATGTAATAAATCTTGAGGGATGAGAAAGAAGCTTAAAATAAAAGCACGAGGCTATGAGAAATGAAAATGAAAGGCTGAAAAGTCAAAAGAATGATGAATAAATAGAGAGAACAAATAACCCTATTGAAAACTCTAAGTTTGGGGGTGCATCTTGAAAATCAATGAAGTATAGCGGGAACGCAAATGAAAACGCAAACAAAATATGAAAAGAGCCTAAAATGTAATGCTCAATAAAAATATCAAATGAGAGAGGAAAAATGAAATAAATATGTGTTAATTTACAACGTACATCTCTAGAACTCATATATGTCTTTTCTTACTATAGCCCTTACCATAGCCTAAGATTACAAGCTAAAAACGTCATAAATGATCCTCAACATAAGAAGTTTGCATGAATTGACGGTAACATGAAAAGTAGAGAATGGAGTAAAGTGGTTACATATGATAACTATGATTTTGTGAATTTGCAAGGTGAAGATAACTCTTTTGCATGAGTCACAATGGCACACACTATTAAAGCACATGAAAATTGGCATGGCAATGAATTTATTAAGCTTGGTGTGCTTATGTGGCCAATATACTCTGTCTCGTGTCTTGTTGATAACTTGAATTCAAATTTTGATTGAGTCAAACTAATAGGTTTGCATGAGGACAAGCAAATATTTAATTTTGGGGGTATTTGATGAGCGTTTATTTGGTGTGATTTAAATACTTGTTTTCTTAGGCTTTTGTAGACTTCTTGGTGCATATTTATTTATTTTTTTGTATTGTTTTGTCATTTTGTAGAATTTTGTCGAGTCAAGACAAAATAATGGGAAAAGAGCACAAAATTGATGCTTTTGGAATGAATTGCAATTACAGCGCCATGACAGCGCCATGACACAACTTCAGGCGCTACAGCACCATGTAAAACTTAAGGATGCGAAAGCCGCACGGCTACCTGCACAACATAGTCGCGCAATATGGCAAGTTGCGTGTCCCTAGTGCAATACCGACACTTTCTACAGTTTAAGTTGTGGCAAACTACAAAACTAGGGCAACACGACTTTCATAGAAATAGGAGGGAATGACGAGCACTTAGAACATAATGCTTTACCGCTTGTAGTTATTCATAATTTGTTCTTGAAAGAGTTGTGAGAAGAGAGAGGGATTAGAATTTGTTTAGTCCTTTAATTTGGCTACCTCACCATTTTCGTCCTCAATTAGGCAGATCGCCAAAAAACGTTCAGTAAGTTGGTAAATTAGTTCCTTCTCCGGCACAAACTCAAAAATGCCCAGAAAAATCCTATGTGGGAACCGGTTGACTCCAGTCAGCCCGGTGACCAATTAAATTATTTTTTAAATTTATTTCTTCTATGTGGTATATCCACATAAGCGAAATAATTAAAAAAATAGATTTTTTAAAAAATAAAAATTACACTTCTTCTTCTCCCCTAACCACCCCAACCCTCCATCACTAGCAGCACCACCGCCACCACCACCATCAACACCACCATCACCCCCAAACTCGCCTCCCCACCGCCTCTCTCCTCCAAACACACCCAATCCCGCCACCCACCCCCCCACACAAACTCACCACTACCACCATGAATTCCCAACACAAACTCGAGACCCACCACCCTACAAATCCAACACAAATTCAAAATTGAATGTTTAGAAGGAATCAAAATCGAAGAAGGAGTTTAATGATTAAATCGAAAATGAATTTGAAGAAGAAATAGTGACATAGGTGGCGGCGACTTGGTGGGGATGGGAGGTAGCGTGGTGGGTGGTGGTGGATTTTGGGAAGGGACCAATTTACCAACTTAGTGGACGTTTTTTGTGAGCTGCCTAATTGAGAGACGGAAATGGTGAGGTGGTCAAATTAAAGGACTAAACAAATTTTAATCCCGAAGAGAGAAACACCATTGAAGCTTTGTTCTACTTTTGTTTTCATATTCAAGAGTTAATTGTTCGTAAGGAATGAGATAGCACGTAGGGGTCAAAAGTATTGTTAAGCTTCAACGTTCCACCGGATCTAAAAAGCTTTCCAATATCACTTTGCATTGATAATTTTATTTGAATCGTTATTGATAGTTCAACTCAAGACTATGAGTAGCGAACTACTCTGTGTTTGGAGTAGGAAAGTGACTCTGATTTGTGAATATGTTTATTTGTTTTGTTTGATGTGTTTTTGACGTGCTCATGTGTCTAGAATGATTAGTCTTTATTCTGCATAGTTAGTCTTGCTCTCGCTAGATGAACCGATGCACTACCTTAGAATCGCCAAAGTATAGATGCTAAGCTAATTGTGTAATATATTCAATCTGTGACTTTAGTATGCTAACGCAACTTTTATGCAACCCCTAGATCACAATAAATAATTCTTGATTACGTACAAATGTTAACACAATTTAGAAGCATTAATTGGGTTGCAGGCTCAATATCTATAATAAAATAACTGATAGTTGGGTTGATTTTCCTAGAGCGGTATGTCATTAGAGACTTAAGGATTTATAGTTAGGATAGGTCCAAATATAGGTCACGGATCTATTAGACACTTGCAACTCAAACTTGCATCAAAGATATCAAGTAAGCATAGGTAGTTTGTTTATGAACTATTATGGTTAAATTAGTGGTGAAACCCAAGCTCCAAACATCTTATTTACATTATTGCATTAGTTTAGTTAGAATAGTTTCCCTTGCATTCAATCTGATTTCAATTAAGTTCTCATTGCATGCAAGTTGTTTTCTTGCATTAAAATCGATCTATGCATGCTTACATTATTTTCATTGCATTCTATTTAAGTAGTTATTAACATCAATACTATTTTCATACAATCTGCATTTATAGTTTTATGCATTCAAACCCATCCTTCATACAGAAACATAGCAACCATGACAATTATTAGTGCTTTGCATTTAAGTGATCCAAGCATACATCCACCACTCCAATCAATAGGTTATGACATACTAGAGCAGAATTTGCAAACGTATTGGAGAAAAATAGAAACTATGCTCTAGTCACAACGTGGAGTGACGATGACTCGGATGAGACAGATGAAAAAACAGTTTGCATCTACATGTCATCTTCTATTGAAGAAACAATGAATGGTATTACTACAACTAACACCCTTACTAATTCTGAAGAGGAATCAGACATTGATGATACATCACTAAACATAGACTACGATGAGAAAAATGCAACTCTTGTAAATTGTGATGGTGTCATAAGAAGGAATGTCGATCAAGAGGTGCAATTCGAGTCTTTGGTAGACAAGTCAGAGATAAAGATCCGCAGTTACTAAAATTTGGAATGGAGATCAATACTCTCAAGATAGCAAATGACGCAACATCCTCAAGCCTAATTCAAACACAATCTGCCAAAAATGAAGCTTAATAGCAGTTGGTAAAAGCACTAAATGACGTAAAAAGGATTGATATAAACATCAATCTACTCAATGATGAAGCAATCAAACTAAATGATATCCCAGAAGCACGAAGAATCACTAAAGATCATTTAGGATCAAAATCACCTTCTGCTATAGGAACAACGAAGATCTATGGATTATCACAAAAGCTTCCTCGACACACAAGGAATCTTAGATCACAAGAAAAGGTAGCTCAACCTTCACAAATAAGAAGAAGAAGCATGTTATATTCACTTCACTCAGTAACGCAACAAAAGAGACATTCACTACCATTCATAAGAAACCATGCAGGTACATACTGAAATTCCGTGAATAATTCTAGTGTCACTAACATTTGAAAATTTGTGCCAGTGTGTCATTACTACGGGGTCAAAGGACATATTTGACCACACTGATTCCAACTGTGGGAGAATAGGAAGAAACACTTTGGTGCCAAATCCACATAATCCACTGTCCTAACAACACATGTGGCAAATACACATACTACTAAACACAAACCTAGACAAATCTAGGTTTAACGGAAGAAAAAAAAATCACTTTGCGAATTCACAGAAAGTGCAAAAATAAATGTGGTGTTTTGAGATGGAAACGAATGTAAAATTATCGAAAAATGGACTCTAAATGTGGATTAGTTCCCTCGTCTAAAGGAAGTCAGGTATATGGAAGGATTGTGTACTAACCTCATTAGTGTAAGTCAACTGTGTGAACATAAGCTCTTTGTAAGCTTTAGTAATAATGAATGCAAAGTTATCGATGAACAAGACAGATGCATCCTTTATGGGGTAAAGAAGGATTATTGCTATACAATGTCTAGGCATGAAAAGAAAAGTCCTACAGAAGGACCGAGCAAGTCATCATTTCCACAGACGTCACAACAGGTGACCAAAACTAGACTTGATATAGAAATTTCAACAAAATTAGGTGTTAGGACCGAATTCATCGGTCTAAACTATTATTAATTAAATTGCTTATTAGATAATTAAGTGTTTAGTTTTATAATTATTGATTATGTTTTGAATATTTCCGTATGTATTTTGAATATGGAATCTTTCCTTATAGTTAGAAAAGCTATCGAAATAAGGAAAGATGGTTGGTGAGATTTTGAAAGTGACTCTTATAGTTTTCTTATAGAAATAGATACTGGAGCGTCATTTTATTTATGGAAATAAGATTCAGCTTTATATTTGTCTTTGTATGATCCGATTTTATTCCAAGTTTACCTAGACTAAATTATATACATGCATACATTGGAATATTCTGTTTGTATATTTAGCAAAATAATATCGGATGAACTAAGGAAGGTTTGCAAGTTGTCTTCAAGAATCGAAGATCTGGAGCAACAACTGTCCTTCCGTGTGAAGATTCTGCAATCTATAAAAGTAAAAGACTAGAAGATAATTGAAGACAAGTTTCGAAGTTTAGATTCAAGATTTGTGTTTTATTTGTTTGAGAGTCAAATTCAGTTTACTATGTCTAGTTTGACAATAGATCGTTTATATAAGCATGGGTCGGTTACAGTGGAGTACAAGAGAGATACAACGAATCTATCTTAACAAACTAGACCTAATCTATGTGTCTCGATTAGGCTTGGTCCGGAACACCTCGAACTAACGCCTTAATGTTTGGACGACAGGGGTATGTCGGTAATCAGGTCGGGTGTACATCGGTGATCAGCTTCGATGTGATGTCGATGACCACCCTCGATATGGTATCGGTAATGTGATGATATGACGTATCAGTGGAGCACGAGGGTTATCTCGATATCGAGTACGATATCGATAGTGAGATCGGTGATTTCTTTCGATATGAAGCGTGGTAGCTGAGGGATAATAACTGCTTGTTTTGGGATCTTGGCGTCGCATATTTATAGACCTCGGGATCCGGGGACCACAGTACCATATCGATGATTATCACCGATATGACGTCGAAAGTGATCTTCGATATGGTTAAATATGGGCCTGGTTTGGACCAGGCCCAATATGCGGGAAATGCCCATATCATGTAGTCCCTCAATTTGGGGATTCTTATCTTAGAGATAAGAATTCGCAAATTTAATTTTGAATTTCTGGGTTACTTGTACCCTTCATCCCGCCAATTCAAATGATGGAGATCAAATTTGCGGGGAATGCACTTTGTGATGCACTTCGATGGACCCCCTAATGCAGTGGATGCATAGTTTGAGGTCCTCGTTTGAATTCTTTGTTCACCGTACGAGATTCTGAATTCCTCAGACCTATCGGGATTGCACTCTTTGATAAACTTTGGTGAACCACCCATTGCGTCTGTCATTGCCCCTGTCCTTTTATCTATATTGAATATGAGTACCGATGTGAGATCGAAACTTTGTTTCGATCTATCATCTCCGATGTCTATAAATAGGGCTTCCAGGGAAGTGAAACTCACTTTGGCTTTTAGCGAAAACTCGTTGTTCCTTCGAAAAGTATGTCGAATTTTGCTTTCGATATCTCCCTCGATATCATTTTCGATATCTTTTCCGATCTATTTTCCGATGTATATATATATATATATATGTGTCTAGATATTTTAAGTTAAATAACTAACCTTGCCATGTTTATTCATTTCAGGCTTTAACGTTCAACTTGATTTTTCTCACTAAGCGCCTCAGTATGTCGTTCGTCGGGAACAATGTTGGCTCAGGTTTGCCCGAGATGGATTTTGAAGGGATCGATGTGGAATTTACTGAAGGGATCGATGTGGAATTTTGAAGGTACAAGGTCATATTCCCTAGTGCGGATCAACGAATGCATACTCCACCGAAAGGCTGCATTACTGTTAATGCCAAGCATTTTAAGAACGGACTGCGCTTCCCAATTGATCATGTGGTTAGTGCTATCATAGCGACCATCGAGGTCTGCTTGGGGCAGCTATCCCCTAATTCTTTGGGGTACATCGTGGCTTTTATTTGTGTTATGAGAGCCTTGGGTGCCCCTTGCGGAATTAATGAGTTCTGGCAACTCTTTAGCGTTATGGTCAATAGGAAGGGCGGTGACAAAAGGTTCTTTTGTGTGCGGGCCCAGGGGGTCTTAGGTTCGTGCAATATACTCAATCCAGTTATTGATTTGGTAATAAGTGTGAGTATATGTACATTCAGGAGAGGACGGTTGGTGAATTTGATGTGCTTCCTAGTGTGTGGTGCGAAGACACCAAATATGAGAGACGAGCCGCTGTCGGGACAACTGCACATAGCCTCGAATTTCTGAGGAATCTGATTAACCATCCGTACGATGGTACCCTGCTTTGCAGTGACATAGTTTTGCGAGCAAGTGGGATATCTCCCGTACGTTATAACGGTCCTTCTACTCTCGGTAAGTGTTATATCTTTACAAATCGATAGCTTTCCCCCGATTTATCTCTTGACCTCATGTTTCATGTATCTTGCAGCCGATTTGGTAGAGTACTGTAGTCTGGATGCGATAGCGGAACGTAGACAGCTGGGGGCCGACGCTGCTACCAAAGATGCACCTCCACTCGTCAAGAAGAGGGGCCGTGAGGGCGTACGCAAGAATGCGAAGAAAACTGCTCCCTTATCGAGTGGAAATACTGCAGGCATGGGTGGCGCCTCGCAATCTCAACATGACATTGATACCGGGACGTCCAGGGGGCCAAAAAGAAGGAGGGAGGAGGGTAGTTCAAGCGGGGATCACAGCGGTCTATTCCGATCTGTAAGTAGTTTTTGTGTCTATTAGATGCGTATTTCTTTTGGGTTTTTATTCAATTGAGCAGCCAATTCCATATTGTGAATGTGCAGGTGGCGAGCTTTTTGAAAGGTTTCTTGGAGATGGTTGTTAAAGGCCAATCGGATCACGCAGAATCGCTACGGGTTACCAACGGTTTGCTCGAAAAGTTGGGTGAGTACGATCATGTTGCTGCCGTGGAGCTCCAACACGAGAGAAACGAGGCCATGGACATTTTGAAACCCAGTGAGAGTAATGTGAGAGGCCTGTATGACGATAATAAAAGGTTGATCGCAGAGCTCGATGAGGCTAGACTTATTGCTGGTAGTCAGGCGTCCCGACGGGAGGCAGTTGAGGCCGAGGCCGCAATTCTGAAGGACTGATTAGCCTAAGCTGAAAGGCACATGCGGTGCATGACGCTGAGCAAGAGCCAATTGACCAGTCCGGCCAAACAATTCCTTCTGAGTCGGTCTTATAAGATAATATGCGCTGAGCGGGGCTTGCTCGAGCGGGAGGAGGCCAAAGCCTCCGTTATAGGTCAAATTCAGCTGGAAGGTGGTTTTAAGGACGGTTATGATCCTTCAGCCATAAATCCGTTGAAGGGGCCGGACGGAAAATTTCCTGAAGATTCCGACGGTGATGACGAAGACCTGGAGCCAGAAGTGGAGTATCGTGAGATTTTCGATCAGAAGAGTCTGGCGTTAATCCATATTAAAGGAGCTCCTAGTTATCCCGGTTGAGATTTTAGGGATTGTAATTTTTTCCTTTTGGCCCCATTGCCTCTGTATATAACTTGATGGTTTACCCGTTAATTTAATCAATCCTTTTTGCGTGCCCTGATTTATATTCGTTAATACGTATTCAATGTGTGTTTGCTTGTCTTATCATTAGGCCTCGTTGTTGTGACGCCTATCAGGTTGTACCAGATTATATTGGCTAATCCTCCTCATCGGAAGGAGGTGCTTCTGTTTCTGTTTTCTAGGGTCCGACCCCATTATCACAGGGGATATTCTTCTTTTGGGTAGGGGCCTATCCCGTTATCACAGGGAACCCGCTACCGTTCAAATGTTTAGGATCGACCCCGTTATCACAGGGGATATTCTTCTTGTGGGTAGGGGCCCGTCCCGTTATCACACAAATCCGCTACCGTTCAAATGTTTAGGATTGACCCCGTTATCACAGGGGATATTCTTCTTGTGGGTAGGGGCCTATCCCGTTATCACAGGGAAACCCGCTACCTTTCAAATGTTTAGGATCGACCCCGTTATCACACGAGATATTTCTTCTTTTGGGTAGGGGCCCATCCCGTTATCACAGGGAACCCGCTACTGTTCAAATGTTTAGGATCGACCCCGTTATCACAGGGGATATTCTTCTTGTGGGTAGGGGCCCGTCCCGTTATCACAGGGAACCTGATACCATTCAAATGTTTAGGATTGACCCCGTTATCACATGGGATATTCTTCTTTTGGGTAGGGGCCCATCCCGTTATCACATGGTACCCGCTACTGTTCAAATGTTTAGGATCGACCTCGTTATCACAGGGGATATTCTTCTTGTGGGTAAGGGCCCGTCCCGTTATCACAGGGAACCCACTACCGTTCAAATGTTTAGGATCGACCCCGTTATCACAGGGGATATTCTTCTTTTGGGTAGGGGCCCATCCCGTTATCACAGGGAACCCGCTACTGTTCAAATGTTTACGATCGACCCCGTTATCACAGGGGATATTCTTCTTTTGGGTAAGGGCCCATCCCGTTATCACAGGGAACCCGCTACCGTTCAAATGTTTAGGATCGACCCCGTTATCACAGGGAACCCGTTACCGCTCATGGGTATGAGCCTTTTCTTTGTATATGACCCATTACCGCTCATGGGTAGGAGCCCGCCCGTTATCACAGGGGAACCAGTTACCGCTCATGGGTAGGAGCCTTTTCTTTGTATATGACCCGTTACCGCTCATGGGTAGGAGTCCTCCCGTTATCACAGGGAAACCCGTTACCGCTCATGGGTATAAGCCTTTTCTTTTGTCTTTTTGTCTTTGTCCCTTGGTGACTCTGTCGTCGTGGAGTCTATGGGTCGTTAGGCCCTGCAAAACATCACAGACAAGAAAGGTTTTTTGAGGTAAAAGCTTATGTGAAAGCACGAAATGATGTGCATGTGTTATCTGCGGAATGTTCCCTCAATCTGGGAATTGCAGTTTTATGAAAGAAAAGGTGGTTCCATTATGTTCTAACGTGCATGTTGTACCTGTTTGTACATGTTGCACCTGTTTAGATTGATAATATTGAATAATCTGGGGCGATGCCCCCGGAATCCCTTCTTTTAAAAAGCGAGGGTTTAATATTCCCTATGTCCTTTTTGGACATAGTAATGTGTAATCCTTCGGGTTATGTACCTGTAAGAGGGCAATGTGTTAAACATATATCTATGGGTATATTCCCAAATTCTTCGTGCAATTCTCTGCACTTCCGTAATATCCGATTAGGACATATCCCTGCATGAAATATGAGATTCCATAAAGCAAAAATAAAAAGGTAGCGACGAATAACGGTCGAAGTCTAGGTAAACCTAACCCGCCTACGTATCCCGTTGAGTGGGGAATCAGACCGGCGTAGTTCCCCCTATTTTAGTTACATGCCGACCCACGAAGGGGCAAAATAAAAGATAACGGTCGAAGGCTAGGTAAACCTAACCCGCCTACGTATCCCGTTGAGAGGGGAATCAGACCGGCATAGTTCCCCCTGTTTTAGGTTTACAAACTAACCCACGATGGGGCAATGTTTCAATTGTTCAATCACGATTTTAAAAACTAAGGGAACTTAAACGATAGTACTAGTTGTTTCTCCTGGTAATTACTCCGTAGCTTGTCGATCCTGATTCGGCCCGATTGCTTCTTCCTCCGCTTCTCTAATTCTTGGCAACGTAAGAGAAATGATGTAGCAGAACCAAGCCTCTTCCTGATTAGCGACCACTTCTCCGACCCCTCCTCTTGCTGGGAATTTCACCTTCTGATGGAATGTGGATACCACCGCTCTTATCGCGTTCAGGGTCGGCCTGCCGATTATGACATTGTATGCGAATGGTTGGTCCACGATCGTATACTGAACATTGATAGTTCGCATGTGCGGTTCTTGTCCAAATGATGTGGGAGGGTTCACTTGTCCTAGGGGAATTGTTTCTGCTCCACCGAATCCCACCAGTGTCGTACGGACCTGTTCAATTACATGGCGTCCGAATGCCATCTTCTCCAGAGCATGTGCAAATATGACATTGGTGGAACTACCATTTTGTCACGGGGCGTCTTTTGATTATTCGAATAAAAGGGTCCCGTGCGGCTAATAGCCCTCCACAGGCTACTCCGCCAATAACTCACGTAAGCCAACAATCACTTTAAGCAGCAATAGTATTCACAACAATAACGTTAACCAACAACACAATCATCCAACAATAACGATAGCCAACAACATAATTAACCGAGGGCGTAACAATCATTCACCATTTCCACATGAATAGGAATTGCTACTCGATGTCAATATCAAGAATTACTAATGAATTACAATAACAAGAACAATGCTTTGCTTTTCAACTTTCTTTTCTTCTCTTGACATTAGTGTTTAGCGTAATTCGCTAATCATGTCAACAACAGACTTACAAAGGATGCTAACTGCTTGGGTGGGGTCCAACACCCCACCCCAAATAACTTACAAGGAAACTGAAACAAACTTGAAACAAATTACAAGTACAAAATAGTCCTACACAACTATTCTTTCAATCTTCAATCTTGGCCACGTTCGTATAGGACTCTTGCGACACCTCGCCGGGTTGGCCCGACGAGGCCTTCCACGACGTCAGTGAGCGGCTTAGGCGCCTCCCCCCATAACAGACCGGCGTAGTTCCCCCTATTTTAGTTATATGCCGACCCACGAAGGGGCAAAATAAAAGATAACGGTCGAAGGCTAGGTAAACCTAACCCGCCTACGTATCCCGTTGAGAGGGGAATCAGACCGGCATAGTTCCCCATGTTTTAGGTTTACAAACTAACCCACGATGGGGCAATGTTTCAATTGTTCAATCACGATTTTAAAAACTAAGGGAACTTAAATGATAGTACTGGTTGTTTCTCCTGGTAATTACTCCGTAGCTTGTCGATCCTGATTCGGCCCGATTGCTTCTTCCTCCGCTTCTCTAATTCTTGGCAACGTAAGAGAAGTGATGTAGCAGAACCAAGCCTCTTCCTGATTAGCGACCACTTCTCCGACCCCTCCTCTTGCTGGGAATTTCACCTTCTGATGGAATGTGGATACCACCGCTCTTATCGCGTTCAGGGTCGGCCTGCCGATTATGACATTGTATGCGAATGGTTGGTCCACGATCGTATACTGAACATTGATAGTTCGCATGTGCGGTTCTTGTCCAAATGATGTGGGAGGGTTCACTTGTCCTAGGGGAATTGTTTCTGCTCCACCGAATCCCACCAGTGCCGTACGGACCTGTTCAATTACATGGCGGCCGAATGCCATCTTCTCCAGAGCATGTGCAAATATGACATTGGTGGAACTACCATTGTCTATAAGTACCTTGTGTACGGCGTAGTTAGCGATATCAAGCTTAACAACCAAGGGGCAGTCGAGCTTGTCTGCCTGGATGGCTTCGGGGTTGAGATCCAAGAGATCCCTGCTGGAAAACGTAATAACCTCGTCTGGAAGCTCCTCAATTAGCGTTGTGAATCCGACAAAACGGTCCTCGTTCAGTCCGTGGGTTATCTTCTTCCTATGGTTGGTGGAATCTGCTCCCACAGTGCCGTCGCTTATCACATTAATCACCCCCTCGAAGGTGCATCATTTATTGTATTGCGTCCTTGTCCACTCTCAATTGCCTTAAAGCCCTCCCTTCTCGGGGACTGGATCGCTCTCTCGATTCAGAATACTGCCCGCCCGCCTTAACGAACTCTATTAACCTCCCGTCCTTGATCAACCCCTCAATCTCATCCTTCAAGTCATAGCAATCCTTCGTGTCATGGCCTTTCTGGCGGTGGTACTCACAGTAGCGTCTAGATTTTTTGGTGAGATCCGTCTCCTTGATTTTCCGAGGCGCATTTAGCCAATTCTTACTTTGTGCGACGGCCAACATAGTGCGTATGTCTTGGTTGAGGGGAGTATACCTCTTCGGCGACCGGTCTCTACCTCCCCTGCTCTTGTTCCATACCTCTCTACCCCTTTCCCTGCCGGATTCCTGGGGTCTAAGCTTAGCTGCCATCATTGCGTCTTCATAAATCACAGTATGTGCCAACTCGTTTATCCGATTTATGGTAGGCTCTGTGAGCTTGATCAGTTCTTTGGCAAATCTGTTGTGTGTCGTTGCCCTGAATAAGGTGTGTAACACTTGTCCTCCGTAGGGGTTGTCCACCTTTAGCAGCTCCTCATTGAATATGCTCATGAATTCCCCGTGAGTTTCCCTCTCCCTCTGTTTTAACGCTTCCAGATGGTACATGCTTGTCTTCACTCGCTTCTAACTGAAAAAGTGGTTCTCCAATCTCTCCTTCATCTGCTCGAAGCTAGAGATAGATCCCGCTTCGATTCTGTTGAACCAGTCTAATGCCGCTCCTATTAGTGTTGTTTTCATTCTTTTTGCTTTAATGCCTTCAGAAAAGTCTTGTAAGTTCAAGAGACTCTCCACGGCGTGGATGTGATCCCTTGGGTCACTCTTCCCATCATATGGTTTTATAGTCAGAATTTTGTCTCCTCTGCATAACACTTCTTTCTCGATTTCACCACAAAAGGGAGCCATCGGTCGTCGGTATCCAAGTGTTGTCATTCCACGATTCACGTTCCTTCTCCCGGCTTCCATGTCCTTAGTCATTTTAGCTGTCTCCCTTATCATGTTACGTCTGTCCCCCTCAAACGTCCTGACTCTCTGGTCGTTCTCGGTATCATCACTTACTTCTACCCTCTCTTCACTTCTGGACCTTGTCGAACGCTCTCTTCCAGTGTTGTCCCTTCGACCCCCTTCCAGGATCTCCTCTTCGTCCCGTTCTTGCCTTGTCCTTCGCTCCACTATGCACGACAGCAAATTCTCCAGTGTAGCGTCAAGCGCCGCTTTTACAGAAGCGTTGATCTGCGCTAGAATCTTCGGGGTTATGGCTGCAGGGGGAACGGCGCTCTGCGCTGCAGCCCTCATCCCCTCTGAGCCGGGAAGATCCGCGTTTGGCGTCTTGGTCATTGGGACATCCGCCGCCGGGTTTTCAGTGGACGGGCCCTCAGTAGCAGGTTCCACCATATTCGGTGCGGCAGTGGTTGGCCCTGTATCCGTGGCCCCCGATGGCCTCCCAGGCCCCCGCCTACGTCGCGGTTCATTTTGTGCTGGAGGAAGCTCCATCTCGGCTTGGGTCATTGTCTGTTCTTGGCCAGTCGGCTGTTGAGGGGATGGTATGTCCTCAATCCTCGTGTTCCTGGTTCTGACTCTGTTAAATTCGGATCGGGTCCTCCTTCCTTGCATCTTAACGTCATCGTCCGGGAACTGGTGTTCCCACAGATGGCGCCACTAGTTTGACAATAGATCGTTTATATACGCATGGGTCGGTTACAGTCGAGTACAAGAGAGATACAACGAGTCTATCTTAACAAACTATACCTAATCTATGTGTCTCGATTAGACTTGGTCCGGAACACCTCGAACTAACGCCTTGATGCTTGGACGGCAGGGGTATGTCAGTAATCAGGTCGGGCGTACATCGATGATCAACTTTGATGTGATGTCGATGACCACCCTCGATATGGTATCGGTAATGTGATGATATGACGTATCAGTGGAGCACGAGGGTTATCTCGATATCGAGTACGATATCGATAGTGAGATCGGTGATTTCTTTCGATATGAAGCGTGGTAGCTGAGGGATAATAACTGCTTGTTTTGGGATCCGGACGGCGTCGCGTATTTATAGACCTCGGGATCCGGGGACCACAGTACCATATCGGTGATTATCACCGATATGACGTCGAAAGTGATCTCCGATATGGTTAAATATGGGCTTAGTTTGGACCAGGCCCAATATACGGGAAATGCCATTATCAATGTCCTTGTACAAAATATCAAGGCGAAGAAACTTCGTGTGAACTTGATCATTTCCAGATTCTAGTAGAGTTCTTTAGTAAGGCGTCGTGTAACCTGTAGAAAAGTAATTAGAGGGAGTCTAGATTCCTAGTACATGTAATAGCCTGAGTGAGTCAAAGTACTGTACTAAACGAAAGAGACTAGAGTTGTTAGAACAGGTGACAGCCGAGTGGAGTAGGTCTGTTGTGACTGAACCACTGTAAATCTCTGGGTTATTGTTTTACTTTTACTTGTCATAACAAGTATTAATCATTATGATCAGAAAACAAGTAATGAATAAACAATTAAGGTCTTACAACTTTTTTTTTTGAATTTGAACTTTTGATTAGTGCCGACGATTTTATTGTCGGCAATCGAGTTCGAACGGAGTCGCCAATTTTTCTTGTAATGCGACAAAGTATCTCTCTAGTTTTTCTCTCTTCTCTAGCTAAAAACCACTTTTTCTCTCGTCTATTTCACTCAGAAGAAAAGTCACACACAAGACACAAGCATACTTAGCACTTATAACAATAAGAAGTGTGCTAGACAAGCTGTAGGAAATTAATAATTTGGCATAGAAGATTGGCTTAAATTTTTAGGCCATATGACTAATAAACCAACAATCATCATATTTTCTCTACAATGGTGCACCAGAGGACTCATCATCATTGTGGCACCTACAACTAAGATCACGAAGAAAGCATAGGTGACAGTCGAGGACACGTAAAGTATACACTTAACCACACAGATGAAAAACATGTAATCACCACCTAGTCAAGCACCCAACAGACAACGAGCATATATAGCATATAGCACATAAATCATCATAAGTTAAAATTCAAAATCCTTCGACACGAAGTAAACTTTTCAACATGTAAATACTTAGTCCTCATATCCAGAAGATTAAATTGAGATGGAATTTTATTTGACTTCATAAGGCAATTTTCAACTATGTCACGAATAAAATAGAGCCTAACATCAGTAGGTTTAGTTTTATCATGAAACACGTGACTCTAACATCTTTGAATAGCAGATTGACTATTAGAAAATACAACCACATCTTGCTTGAAAAAATATATTTCAGACACAAGATACTTCAGATAGCTTCTTTGAAAGCTTAAGTGCTAGCTACATACTCATACTTGGCAGTAGACAAATTAAAAATGGGTTGTAATTGAGATTTCCAACTTATTCTAGCACTACAGAAGGTGAACACGTATAAAGTAGTAGACTTTCTATTATCCTTATCATTTTCATAATGCGAATCAATATAGCCAACAAGTTTCACACAATCGGGTCACTTAGAAAAAGTGAAACCATATGCATAGATATTGAAATTTCTTAGAAGCCATTTCAAATCATTCCAATAAGGCAAACTATAATTAGATATTTATCTACTCAAGCAACTACAGAATAAGCAATGTTAGGTCTTGAACTAGTTGTCAAGTACATGACATAGCATATAATGCTACTATATGGCACTCTTCATTTTCTACATGCCAGTTTCAGTCTTTGAAGATTGACCCTTACTTAATACAAAGTGGGAAGTAAGCGACATATTCTTAGCTTTAGTACATGGCATGTTAAATTTACTTAAGACATTTTCAACTTATGAAATTTGGTTTAACATAAGAGTAGATTTACGTGTCCCTCATAATATTGATACCTAAGAAAAATTTAGCATCACTCAAATATTTCATAACAAACTTTTCACAAATAATAGACTTAGGCAAGGACTGATAATCAACACATCATCCACATAGATTTATGGAAATAAGGCACATAAGCAATATTCTTAAAATACAAGAAATGATCATAAAAGCTTTTAACAAAATACAAAGATAGCATGCATTTGTCAAAGTTAATATTCTATTGACTGTTTAAGGCCATAGAGTTCCATTCGATGAACAAGACTGAACACACTTCTTGGAATCTACAAATCCCTCAGGTTGTTTCATATAAATCTTCTTGCCAAGATCACCATGCACGCAAGTAGTAGTCACATCCATTTATTTCATTTCCCAATTACAACGATTAATTAAAGCAATCATAATTCTAACAGTCTTGACAACGAAAGTAAAAGTCTCAAGCCTAATTGGTTCCCTCTTTTAAGTACATCCTTTAGCAACAAGTTAAATCTAACATTTTTAAATTCCTCATTAATCTTATATAACCATCAAAATTAGGTTTGGAAACAAGAACCCAAGTTCGGTTAACATGTAAGGAGTCTATCTCACTCCTCAAAGCATAAATGGTGTTCAGATTCTAAGGTTTCACGATGAGTCTTGGGTTCATTGCAAGCACAAGATTCAAACACATTAAAGGCAAAGTCGCTCATTTCAAACACATTAAAGCAAAATCAAATATTTTATGAGTATTGTTTTTGAATGTCTTGTTTACATCTATTCTAATGAGTTGATAATCCTTGACATTTTACTCATCATGCAAATTATGAAACCAACTATCATCGTGTATGATATGGGATATACCCATGTTAGGCCTAACAATTAGGGGCCAACCCAAACTAACTAAAATCTGGAGCATGTCGACTATCCACATTCGACAACTTAGCTGAGAAAATTCAAGGATGGTCCCGCATCCCGAGGGTTATAATACCCCTGCCTCAGATACCGAGAGGAATTCTCATCCACCCTGCCTATATCGAGTATTCATCCTTGACATAATTCATCCTTCATATCTTTGATACTCGACATCACCCCAGACTCGGCGTTAGCCAACACTTGACATCGCCCAGGCTCGATGTTAGCCAGCACTCGACATTCTCTACGTTTGACGTTTCATAGACTCATCACACGGAAACCTCGATATCTATCTGACTCTACTCAACGGAACCGGCATATGGCTAAGGAATTATTCCATATTATCATGACTTGTCCTAGGCAACTGTATAGGTTTTTTAGACAAAGTAACTCTAGACACTTGTATAAGTTATAGATTAACATAGTTCTATATAAGCTCTCGCATTCCTGTAATTCCACTTCTAGTGTGCTCAAGACGAATTTGTATAGAATTAGTGGCGCCATCTGTTGGAAAACATTTCTCGTGAATGTCACGATTTACTACCGTGATGACAATATTGCAAAGCAGCAACGATGCATGCCAAAAGAAATCAAACATGATGGTTAAGCCTAAGCCATCCAAGGACCCTGAAGAAGTGGAATCAAGTAAAAGGGAGAAATCACTCTTGTATTTCCAAGGTGAGTCTAAGATGGAACCCTTAGGGGAATTCATCTCTGCCAGCCTGGACCGAAATAACCCGGACAAAATAGTGCAAATCGGTTCGGCAATGTCAGTCGGTGTAAGAGATTTTATAGTTGGCTGTTTAAGGAAGAACGTTGATATCTTAGCCTGGTCAGATTCGAATTTAAAAGGGATAGATCCAAAGATCATAGTGCATAGATTGAGCATAAACCCTAATGGCTAAGTGGGTAAGGTAAAAGAAAATGAACTTCAGCAAGGAAAAGAATGAGGCTGCAGAGAATGAAGTGATCGAGAAATTAGAAGCACAACACATTTATGAGATACATTATTTAGAATGGCTCAGTACTATTGTATTGGTTCTTAAGAAAGAGGCAGCATGGCGGATGTGTGTTGATTACACTGATCTAAATAAACATTGCCCTCGGGATCCTTTCCCCTTACCTATGATTGATCTACTAGTGGATTTGATAGTCGGATGCGCTCTACTCAGCTTGATGGATGCCAAAAGTGGTTTTTATCAGATATTCACGGCGCTCTATGACCAGAGCAAAAGCAGCATTTATCACAGACACGGGTGTCTACTACTACAAGGTGATGCCTTTCAGCCTAAGGAATGTCGAGGCAACTTTTCATAGGTTGGTCGTCACGATGTTCTATAAGCTCATTGGTAAGTGTATGGAGGTATACAGTGACAATATGTTGGTCAAGATCTTGAATGTTGAGTATCACGTTAAGCACTTAGAAGAATCTTTCAGGATAATGTGGAATTATGGAATGAAACTCAACCCCAAGAACTGTATGTTTAGGGATAACCGCGGGCAAATTCCTAGGCTATGTGGTCAATCAGAGGGGCATTAAGGCGAACCCAAACAAAGTTCAAGCGGTAATGGAATTATCGTCTCCAAGGTCCATTAGAGATGTGCAGTGCTTGGTAGGGTGCATCACAACTCATGGGCATTTTGTAGCTACATCGGTAGAGAAGAGCCTGCCATTCTCCAAGATAATGAAAAAGGCAAGAAATTTTCATTGGACAACATAGTGTGAGGCTGCCTTCTAGCAGCTCAATAGATACTTGATGTTCCCTTCTTTATTGGCAAAACCTAAATCTGGCCAGATGCTTTATATGTACTTGCCATTTTCAGCCAACGCGGTTAGCACCATCCTCGTTAAGGAGGTAAATGGCAGAAACTTGCGTATACATTACGTGAGTTGTGTACTCCAAGGCGTAGAGAGGAACTATCTGCAGATCGAGTTATTTGTCTTGGCAATAGTCATGACATCCAGAAAATTGAAGTTGTACTTTCAATCACATCCAATAATTGTTGTCACGGACAGGCCATTGGGGCAAGTAATGTTCCATTCCGAAACCTTTGGGAGCCTAGTCAAGTGGGTGATAGAGCTAAGTAAACTTGGGTTAGAGTTTCTCTCCTGAAACGCTATCAAGGCACAAGTTATAACCGATTTCATGGCAGAGGCACTAGGAAATAGGGTTGAGCATTCCGTTAATCGTGTCTTTACAATCATTCAGGATCATGGCTCAAGCCGACTGCATTCGGCTTGGCTACTGCACGTGGATGGATCATCTACGGCCAATGGTGGTGTGGTCAGAATACATCTAGTTTCTCCCGGCTGCATGGAATTTGCTTTTGCTATAAGTATGAACTTCCTGGTAACCAATAACGAAGAAGAATAGAAGGGCGTACGAATGGCCAAAACTACGAGACTAAAGAGGAGGCCATGGTCCAATATTTGGAAACACTCAAGGCACTAGCGACAGAGTTCCGGGTATTTAACCTATCATAGATCCCGAGGTCGGAGAACACCAAAACGGATGCACTTTCTAAATATCCAAGCTCCTCAAAATAATTTTTGGAGAAACGCATCACACTCCTGGCCTCTAGTAGGCCGACGATAGGAAATTCAAATTTCAGCAAGGTTTGGGATGATGTGGAGTTTGTTTTTCCTATCCAAGAAGGACCAAGCTAGAAATAAGCGATTTTTCTAATACCTCCAGAATGGAACGCTCCCAGAAGAAGTCAATACTCGGCTTCATCTCAAGTACAGAGCTTATAGGTTCACTATCCATCGCGGTGTACTTTACAAATGGTCGTTTGAAGGACCGCGAATTCAATGTCTATTCCTAGAACAAGCACACTACATTATCAAAGAGGTTCACGGTGGAAGTCGTGGGAATCATTCGGGAGGTCATACCTTAGCTCAGAAGATACTAAGGCTAGGATATTGTTGGCCAACATTACTAAAGGACGCGACCAGATTCTCTCGCAACTAAGAAAGTTTTCAATATCACGCGAGAATGGTACACAGGCCAGCAACGCCGATGTATCTGCTTGAGATCACTTGTTTGCTTGACTGCTGTGGCATTGATATCGTAGGACCTCTGCCTATCGTGGAATATTTTATGAAATGGGTGGAAGCTGAGGCACTCACCACTAACACAGAGAACAACATGATAGAGTTTATTTGGAAGAACATTATCTGTTGATTTGGCATACCCATAGTGTTTATATCTGACTAAGCAAGTCAGTTTCGAGGAAAGGAAATTGTTGAGTGATGCAAAGAATTGAAAAACCAGCCATCATTTTGCAGTAGTAGCACACCCCCAAGCCAATGGACAAGTAGAATCCACTAACAAACCCCTTAAAGAGTACTTATAGAGACGCCTCCACGCCACCGAAAAAAGTTAGAGTGATGACTACAGAGCATTCTTTGGGCATACCCCACAACGCATCATACTTCTACAGGTGGGACGCCTTACACGGTGGTCTATGGCTCAGAGGCAATTGTCCCAGCTGGGATCGGGATGTCCGCATACAGAATCACAGAGTATGACCCCAATCATTCGACAAGGCTTCGCCAAATGAATCTGGATATGATTGGTTCCACCAGAGATCATGCAAATAAAAAGACCATTTCTTTCAAAGTCGCGATGGCCAAGACCTTCGATAAACGCGTTCATCTGTGCAATTTCCATATTAGAGAATTAGAACTTAAAAGTGTGAAGGCCAGTAAACACATTGGTAAATTGCAACCCAATTATGACGAACCTTATCGGGTCACACAATCAAAAGGCTATTACTACTTGGAGGACATGCAAGGGGATTCTTTGCCTTATTTGCCCCACCCATGGAATGTGCAACACTTGTGCCATTTTTATTGTCGATTTATGATTTGTTTGTAAAAGAACTACGGAAAGCTTGATTCCCATTTTGGGATACATAGGCAGCCATGATAATGGATCAGCACCGTTATTTACATTGTCCAATCCTTATGATATCAGCTTGCGAGAAGCACTGATTCGAGTCAAAGAGACACAAAGTACCCTTGCGGTAACATGTCATACCCAGCAAAGAATTTACCTATAAGGTAATATGCGAATAAACGGCATAATTCATACCACCCTTGGGTAACATGCCATACCCGACAAAGAATTTACCTATAAGGTAATATGCCAATAAACGACAAACTTTGTATGGCCCTTGCAGTAATATGCCATAACTGGCAGAGAACGTAGCTATAAGGTAAAATGCCAATAACGAAAGAATTTATACTACCCTTGTGGTAACATGCCATATCCGACAAAGATTTAACCTATAAGGTAAACAGGCCAGAAACGACAGAATTCATGATACATTCGTGGTAATATGGCAATATACTCCCTTATCAAATCATATGCTTACTGTTGTGACAAGATTTCCTACATAAAAATACACGCCTCACACGGTGAAGGCTTGCGCAACAACTGACATCACAATTTCTCAGATGTAGATTCACAAATTAGAGCATTAGATACTCACATGATACTAGAACCATAAGGTAAACATTTACGAACAACCAAACAGATTTGATAAAATGCACAAAGCTAGTATTTCCCAATCCATGCAAAAAGTCCACAGTCAATGAACAATACAGAATAAAATTCCTCTATGCAAGAGAATCCTTGTCCTTCTGACAAACCCAACCATTAACCATATAGTCGCTAAATATTTCATCTCGGTAGTCACCATATAAGTTGGGGACGGAGGCGAGTCAGCTCGGCTTACTATCCCAAAGTACATCGCAGTCAATGAGCACCTGGCGTTGATCTCATCCTCTATAAGGGTCAGATTACCCAGCTTCGGAAATCGCAGTACATCCAATCTCAAGTCTACTCCCACTGTATCACCTTCAGCTTCAATCTCGCATAAACTCCCACTCGGTACATTGTATGTCACCCTCAAGCTATCTGTAAGAGCCCCTACGACAATAGGTGAACTCATTTTGTTACCCATACCCGCGACATTTGACTCCCGATCCCCATCAACTTCACTATCAAAGTCAAACCATCTTGAACTACCACGACCTCGGAGTAGGATCTGCATAGACTTAGGCGTTATCATCATTTATCTCATCTCTACCAGGGGTAGGAGTAAAATCGACCATGAAGAGATCCCTCTCCCGTACTAGGGGTAAAATAGATTTTCGGGTCCATGTGTCACATAATTGTCATTCTCAGACTCAACTGGAACTAGCATATCCGGTCCCAGCTCAGGATTCATAATATAATGCTGAAATGAAACCCATCCCGTGGAAACCAAGAGTCCCAAACTGGCGCGCAACCAATTCCATACCAAACTTTTTATCTCTCTCACCGCGCGCATATCTTATGAAGTTGAAGGTGAAGGACAACAAAAATTCCCTCGCCACCTCGACTTTGTAAACATTGGACTCGAGATAAGCAGCCTTCTTCTCCAGTCCTCTACCCTTCGTCTCAAGATTTTCTACAGATACCTTTTAGGAATATCTCTCTCTTCTTAAACTTCGCATTCTCTCTATGCATGCTGTTAGGTATTTGAGTCGACAAATACGCACCCCCAGGATTTGCCCATCGTGGATATACGAAGCAAATACGAATAAAATATGACGATAGTAACAACACAAGGATTTTACGTGGAAACTCCAAAACAGGAGAAAAACCGCGAGGCCCGAACGAAAATACACTATGTAGAAAATTGTTACAACTACATAATTTCTCTCTCAACCCAATCGATCCCCACAGAGCCTTTATACCGCAACACTCCCCAAATAAACCTCACACAAATATAGAAATATTACAAGAGGAAAGAAGAGAATTATATGCTAAAGCACTCTACAATTTGGGATGAATTTCCTTCACAATCCCCACCCCTATTTATAGGGAAGAATTGAAGCAAAGGAAAGTGCCGTGAACTTTCCTTACAAAGGCCAGCCCTTCCAAAGGCCAACCTTTCCATAGGCCAACCTTTCCAAAAGGCCAGCCTTTCCAAAGACCAACCCTTCCAAAGGCCAACCTTTCCAAAAGGCCAACCACTATCCCCCAATATAATTTTGGGGATTAGTCTGCCTACAATCTCCACCTTGAACATGTGATTACTAGTGACTAATCACGTCTTCAAAACCATCTTCATTCTGGACTTGGGCAATCGCATACCCACTCTGCCTCCGAAGATCTCCATAGCTCCCGCTATCACTGCAACCGCATTCGTACTTTTAGAAGTACCATGCTCCACCATAAAGCGTAACCACTCAGAATAAACCAATTCTAATAATTTCCCTTTTCGGCCCATGTCGAACATTAACCTGCTAATAGAATGGTACAACTTCCCCTTTTGACTCCTCCGAAAGTCATCAGCCCGCCGACATGAATATACCACACACCTTGCATTAATGCCATAACCAATGCCCGTGTACAAACTGGACCCACTAACATTAACGTCCTGTCTCATGGCAACTTTTCGGGTCCCCTGGCGTCAGGACGAGCATGTCCCCTACAGTATGACAGGAGCGTCACTGCCATAAACAATGTTAGTTTCGCTTCCAGTGTTTCTGTTTCCTGCCTCAGAGCCATTTGTCGAACCGGCTCCCCTTGTCGGACAATTTCTTTTAAAGTGGCCAGCTTGTCCGCATCGCCAACACACTTTCCTCCCAGAGTTCGTCTTCTTGCCACCGTAAGTCACCATTATAGTATTTTTCATGCGAATCATTACCCCCGCTAAGCCTCATCTCTTCAGACAGAAGCTTTCCCGTAACTTCAGAGAGATTAATTTTCTTTTTCCCATGAATCAATATCGGTTTCATGTGCTCATACGACCGTGGAAGAGACCAGATGAGTCTCAAGGCCTGATCCTCCTCATCAATTGCAACTCCAATGGATTCAAGCTCAGCAACGATCCCGTTCAGAACCCTCAGATGATCTGAGATACTCGCATTATCCGCCATTCGCAGTGTGTGAAACTGCTCCTTTAGATACACGTGATTCGATACGCCTTAGCCGAAAAAATCCCATGCACGTTCGCAAGAACGTTTTTGGCCAGGCACAGACGAATTGTGCTTGCAGCTCGCAAATCTATATCCTCCCAGTCATCATCGTCCACCACAACTTTTATACCAGTTGCTTCGGAACTCGTGCTAGTAGTGCCGCTACCTTTAGTGATCCTTCCTTTTAAAGCCTTGTGTAACCCTGACTGAATCAACACATCTCTGACTTGAACTTGCCACAAGACAAAGTTGATTTTTCCGTCAAATTTTTCAACGTCAAATCTCACTGCACTCGTACCCTTGCTTCCTGACATTGCACCAGTGAGCCTTGGTGAATTTCAAGTAGATCCGAATAGCACAAAGTAAACCCTCGGAAAAAGATAGCTCGTCTTTCTAGACAGGGTTTCAAGGTTCCCAGGTAATTGGTAGGGTCACAGCGGTCCCGCTTAATAACCAATTACCTTTGACAGAACCTTCTTTATCAGCTCGTATTCACACTACTATCACATAAGAACTCCACCCCAACAAAAGCTCCACCTCCAGCAGTACCCGGGCTCTGATACCACTAGTTAGGTATTTGAGTCGACAAATACGCACCCCCAGGATTTGTCCATCGTGGATATACGAAGCAAATACGAATAAAATATAACGATAGTAACAACACAAGGATTTTACATGGAAACTCCAAAACCGGAGAAAAACCATGGGGCCCGAACGAAAATACACTATGTAGAAAATTGTTACAACTACATAATTTCTCGCTAAACCCAACCGATCCCCACAGAGCCTTTATACCGCAACACTCCCCGAATAAACCTCACACAAATATAGAAATATTACAAGAGGAAAGAAGATAATTATATGCTAAAGCACTCTACAATTTGGGATGAATTTCCTTCACAATCCCCACCCCTATTTATAGGGAGGAATTGAAGCAAAGGAAAGTGTCGTGCACTTTCCTTCCAAAGGCCAACTCTTCCAAAGGCCAACCTTTCCAAAATATCAAACCTTCCAAAGGCCAACCTTTCCAAAAGGCCAACCACTATCCCCCAATATAATATTGGGGGTTAGTCTGCCTACACATGCGCTCTAATTCATTCTTCATGGATTCTAACTCCTTTCTTAGCTTTTCTACCCCTATGTGAGCCTCATTGGTTCATTCTAAAGCTTTAGACTCTTTAGTCTTAGCGGTACACGCTCTTTTACGTGCTTTGTTATGAGACATTTCTGCTAATGCAATTTGTTGGCGCATTTTATGTACAATCCCATCGTGTTTCGTTTGCACTTCTACTAATAGCATGTGGTTTTGGTATATGGCATGAAATATGCGCCCAAACGCCATCATATAACATGACATATATGCATAGTATGCCATTCACCCCAAGATCACGAATCAATGCCTCTGGATCTATGCTCGGATATATATTATCCTGGCACGCGATGACGTCCTCTTCTCTCAAAATGCGTCCATTTATTCTCATGGTCATATTTCTTGCACCCTCGTCGTTCAGGAAGTTATAATCTGCCCGTTTGCACTGCGCACCCTCTTCATCATGCTGACCAGCAGACCGCTTGCAAAAAGCACGGTCGCCTGGTGCTTCAGATACAGGGGAAGGTATCCCTTCTGTATCAATTTGCATTCCCACCACTCGTCAAATTCAACGCAGAAGAGTGGATCTTTCCAACCACAAGAACGCCAGGACCGCCTTTAGGCGCAGAGATATTTTTGGATCCAAGTGGCTCCTCTCTAGTCTCTATCCACACTAGAATCACCTACACAGTCCGCACCTTCACCATCTGAATAAGCAAGCACCTGTCATCCCACTCGAACTTTCCTCAACATTACTCCTTCGCACCATATTCAAATACCACTGATTTAGCAAAACATCGGGGGTAAAGGCGTAAGACACGCAGGCTCCAACATTATATGCAGCCTGTGAAAACACAAGTGTTAGATAATCTTGGACTTTCTAAACTAAACTTGTTCAGAGATAATACCTCCAAATGCGTGTTGTGCCGCACAATATTGTTGGTAATCGTAGTTTGCCTGATTTGGTTCCCTACAAAGATCTAACCTCCATCTTTGGAAGCTTGGATGACCAGATACTGAGCCTCAAATCGAGACTCTAGCTTGTACGCCTGTAGCGTGGTAGCCTTATCTGCGTGGTTATGCTTTCCTGCCATTGTACCACTTTCAATGACTTCCTCTTCTAAGTATATTGAACAGAAACATATCGAGCACATGATTCATCAATATCGTACTTAGATGGTACAAAAGAAACAACAACGCCAAACATGTAAATGTAAGCTCAATCCTATCCACTAAGTAGGATAATGTGTATCACCCATCTCCATCCATTCGTTTAGGTTGAGCAAAACGTCTTCACGTGTATTTCTAAACTTTATATCCTTCTGCATGACTTGGTGGACGATTTCTAAACTATTTCTTAGAGTTATTATGTTTAGAAATTTAGGTTCAAATCCAAATGGCTAGACATGTAATTAATAAAATGGTAGGTGGGTAAACGGTAATTTAGCACCAAAAGATTTGTTTTTGTTTATTTATTTATTTATTCCCCCTACACGTATAAAACAAATTAAACACGTTGTCGGCATTCGTTGAGACGTTGGTTCGATTCTCCCGCGAGTTTTAACTGCCGAAATCAAAGTACCACCTTTCCTCAACCCCCTACCCCCCCCCCCCCCCCCCTCCTTTTCTCCATTTCTCTACTTATTTTTAACATCGCAATGATAATGTTCATACATTATTAAACATCATGTCTACTATTATTTGTTCACTGATTTGGGTATAATCCCAATTTTAGGGCATAATTTCTATTTTGCATGAAATTGTTCGTTAATTAGCTCCCCATGCCGCCGTGACGAAATGGGTTTTCTTTAGTGCCTCCGATCGAATATTCTAGTAGGATACTGATACTATGTTCTCTGTGTAGTCCTTAAATTGTTCGATTTCTTTTGTTTTCACTTTATTTGTTTGTTACATTGCAGGACTAATTTTTTGGGTCATATACAAAATAAACAAAATTGGATAACAAGTAAGAGCGATTTAGATATGGGTTTTTATTATTTGTTCACATGGGTTGATGCTGAAGTGGAAATTTATGTATTATGTTTTATCGATTTTACGTGTGTAGGGATGGGAAGGGTGAAGTTGAAGATACAGAGACTGCAGAGTCAGAGTAGCCAACAGGTTACTTATGGCAAACGAAGGGCCGGGATCTTGAAAAAGGCGCAGGAGATCTCGGTGTTGTGTGACATTGAGATTATTCTACTTATGTTTTCACCGACTGGGAAGCCGTCTATATTTCGTACTGAACATAGGTATTCACTAAACTTCTGAAACGGGATAAGACATTATACGTAGCACGCATAATTGAGCATGGACGCGTTGTTGCTTTATATTTGGTAGATTTGGATTTGCGATTTGCCATTGCCAGTTGTGAGTGGCTTGTGTTGTCTAGCCTTGCAGAAAGAATAGCTGCTTCTTTGTACGTATCAGGCTGTCACGGTATAGGGGAAGAAACAGTAAATGGTTTTGTTTTATAAGCTTTTATCTGAATACAGAATACGTGAAGTAGGAAACATGTAGCAATGCCATCAAATGATGGCCCAGTGTGAAAGCTTTTATGGAAAATGAACATGCACATCATATGTTGAAAGCTTCTCTTAAGCATTTGGTGTCTTTTGATGTGGACTTCGTAAAGTGGCCATAGCTTTGTAGTACCGGAGTTCATTTGTATTCCTGTTGTTTGCTAATTGAATTGATAACTTAGGTTCTGGAAACTTCAGTTCATGCCAGATAATCTTGCTTTGGCTGCTATTGATAAATGATAATTGAATGTGCAACCCAACACTCCAAATCTAAGCTTATTGAATGTAAATACGGCTCAGTATTGCTACTGATAATATCCTGAGTGGGCTGGGCTTACTTCTAACGAATTTTACGCACCATCAGTATACTGATGTTGGATTATTTCTGGTTCTTATATTAATTTTGTTTCATTTGTCAATGATTTATGGTTCTTATTGTTTTTTTCTGTTTCTTAATTACTAAAGATTAACCATATAATAACTTTCACTTTCCTTGGTGAAAGATCGGTGATCCACCAAGTTACTGGTTTTCATATGATTTGATGTTCCTCATGTTATCAACGAGTATGCAATTATTGCAGACTATGTGTCTGATAATATTATGTGTTTTATCTTTTTGATTTCAGCAACATTGATGAAATGATTGCCAAGTATGCTGAGCTTACACCAAACGAAAGGGAAAAGAGGTATATGGTATAGTTCTTGCAGTTGATTTTGTTTTGTCAAGCATTAATAGTCTTATGACAAACTTATTCCTACTCTTGTATTTGAACAGGAGGTTGGAGAGTCTTGAAGTAAGTTTTGTGTTTAAAATGGATCTTGTTTCTTCTTGTAAAGAATCTTGACTGGATTAATGTTGAATTCATTTACATGTTAGACTTTGAAGAGAAATTTTAAGAAACTCGACCAGGACGTGGATATAGATGAGTTTCTTGATCCAAGGTAGCCCTATATATTACTTAATTTATGTTTGCTTAACCTTCATGTTCAGTCTGATTAACATATAATTTATCGGTCTTCATTGCAGTACTTCATCAATTGAGGTATCTCCCGCTTCTCCTAGAGGACTTCTTTCATATTTGATAATTTGATCCTTTAACATCTAATATGATGCTCTGTTCTTGATAGGAGATGCAAAATCGATTAAGGATGTTACAAGCTCAGCTTACTGAAATGCATAAAAGATTAAGGTAATTAGACCTTTCATCCAGCAAAATTTGTCAGTTATCTTACAATATCAATAAAAAAAATACATTACCATGTGACATCCATGTTTTCCGAAATCCCTGTATACACCACGAGTTAACCGAACTTATCTAAACCTCTAGCTATCATGATCAAGTGAATCTGACTATCTTTTTTGAAAATAACTTTAAAATATTGATAATCTATTTTATTCTCACATTAAAGATAATTGGTAAAGTTTATTGATTCTTAGTCGTCCATGGGCTATATGAATTGAGTAACTCATCACCATTTTTTTCTGTATATACGTATGAAGTGATTTGTTCATTCTTCATTTTGCACCTTAGCTGGTGGACTAATCCAGACAAAATTGAAGACATTGAACATCTCAGTCAGATGGAAAATTCACTCAGGGAATCCCTCAACGTGGTTCGCATGCATAAGGTACTTTTCTGAGTTTAAAACAGAGATCAGGAAATATCTTATTGTTACTGGAAATTACTGTTAGTCATGATTTAGGTGTAGTACCAGTGAGTGCAAAGAAATTACTCTAGGATCTTGAACTTGCACGTACTAAATAACTATGAGTAGTATGAAAGGTTAATGTTTGGATGTCATCCGGTGTATTTACTCTGTTGTAACTGCGTAATGTCTCAAGTTCCAGAGGACTGTGTTAGATGCAGAATAAATATCGAAAAACGACTCATGTGATATTCTTTATTGGCAAACACGTATGTCTGTAATTTTCATCCGCATTTATGTTATTTGATAACTAGAAAAACTGTAAATGATAAATCGCAGTTTGATGGTTCACTATTCATAAGAGTTTATATGCATGTTATCAGGCATCCCATACCATAGCAAATTTCAAGAAACCCTAAAACACACACAATAGTTGTTTACGCAGTTTAGCATAACAAACCTACATCAAGGAGCCACGCCAAAATTAAGGTACTTTACTATAACAACGAGTCAAGTTACACTGACAGAGTCAGTCACTAAACTAAGACAGAGCCCCTCCCCAACCACACGGTTCAATCAAGCTTAGGGAACATACACAGTAGGTACAAACTTTTTATCCATCTTACTGTCAACTTTATCACGTGGGTCATGTGAGGTGGGTGAACCATACTAAATTTAATTGGGAGTACATGATAATAACTCTTATATACAGATACTTAGCTGAGTAAGAATGACACTTAGGTGGTTTTCACGAGCACTGATGTGGCTAACTTTAACTAACAGGAATGCTTTTCCATTCAACAAGAAAAAATCGCAAAGGACACACTTATTGCACTTGAACGCAAGATCCAGGTAATGAAGCATTCCAACTGTGCCAGATTCTCTCTGCTTTGGACTTTGGTGCATCTATTTTTATTTCTTTCCTTATGCGAGCATTGATGCGCTGGTTTCTCTGTTATGGATCAGTTTTTGAGGAATTTAATTTTGGAAATTGCAGTTTGAAAATGCCATGAATTTCCCAATAATGACAACTACCGATCAGGATTGCCAGAACCAGTCGTCGCTTCTAGTTGCTGACAGTCAACATATGATACTACCAAATGAGACCAACTTTTTGACTAGCAGGTGAGTTCATGTATCTCTATAATATTCTGTTTTAACATCATAGATACAGTTCTATCTTCTTAGTTGCAATAATTATTCAGCTGTGTATTTACGTATTTTTCTTATTGTTTTTGTAACATTATGAAACGTAAAGAAGAGCATGACATACAGATTTCCACGGGTAGCTAATATTTAACATTTGTAAGTTTCTTTGTTATTGAACTAGTATAAATATAACATCCATTTTTGTTCTCTAGAGACATGGACTGCACACAAAATGCACCTTTCCCAGGGTGTTCTGGTTTCTTCAATGACGTGAAAGAACAAAATTTGGAAAATTCAATTCCAAGACAAGAGGGCATTACTATTGAGGATTATACCAGTTCTCCTCACCTGAGATTACCTCTTCCGGAGCAATATTTATATAACCCGTATGGAAATTTAAATTTCCCAGACGTGATGGAACCTGGAAGGGAATCAAAGTTTCAACCGACTACCATCGATTATCAGATAAATGCTAATTTTGATCATTTGCAGAATAATTTGGTTCCTTTACCTGGTTCATGTGCCATTTCTATGCTTGAGCCGAACTCTTATCTTCAGGTGAGCCCTTTATATTACATTCTCTCATTCATCATTTCAAGAATTCATCCAAGATGTCCCTTAACTCTTTGAAGACTGGAAATTCAGGCATGTAGGTATTATGTAGCATCGCTTGCTTAAGTCTTGAACAATGCAAAAAATAAATAATGAAATATTTGGAAGAACTGTGGCCATAACCAGGAACTGGAAGATTTGAAGGCATAGTATATTTATCTAAGACATTTTGTTAGTTTTTGTTATCATGCATAAAGCGAAATGTTCCATGTGTCTCAGAATATAAAATCCTTGGTACACATTGCCATATTCATCATTATTACTGATTGCGAAGTGTATTCAAAAACTCGGTGTGTACAAATAACCTTGGGCTAGATTTCTTTTACAAGTTTTAGAAGTTGAACTGAGACATAAAGACGAATTGTTGGATCAATTGTTGTTGCTCTTGGTAAATATTCGTTTAATTTTCATAATTTACTTAGAATATTGGTGTTCTAAATGTGTTTGGAACCTCCATATATTATCATATGTCGTTTTTGCATCAGACTGTTTGTGATTTGTATTAACTCTATAATTTAGGTCGATGATCTCTGCAAATGTATATCTTTTGCAGCCTCCGCATTAGTTGAATGCTCTATAGCAGATTGGATCAGTCAAATCTTGCCTGAATTAACTGGCATTCTAGAAGATTTGAAGCTTTCTACGGCCTAAAAAACAAAGAAAAATTCTACATTTCTTTCCTTTCTCGAAAGCTCCATTCTACCGGGAGGACCGAAGAGATTCACTATTCAAGAATAGAAGTTCAATTAGGCACAGCTGCATTATCTATGCATCTCTAATTGCTCGTTTCATTTCATACTGATGTTACTCAGTTGTTATTTACATTCTCAAATTTCTTGAAACCCCAACATGGGCGATTGTATAAGAAACCAATATAATAAAAACCTTTGTAACACCACCTATTTGTATTGGTTATATGATAAAAAAAAAAAAAAATGTGTATTCCTCTGCCTTTGTTTTTGCAAAATCAGTAGTTGCTGACCATTGACTGAGATTATATCAATAACAAATGCGATTTTAGTTCTCTGTACATTAAAGATCCCTTGGTCACTCATACAGCGCAATTCTCAATACAAACCATCAACTCAAGATTACATAAAAACCAATCCTCCCATTTCTTCTTCCATTTGTGTAATTTAAGGTTTTAGCCCCTGAATGTCTGAATAATAGTGTTGTGCCATGGGTCTGAAAGGTGCTGCAATAAGTTGTCAAATGGACCCTTTCCAGTAACATTGTGCTGCACAATAAATCCCAAGAACGCCAACATTGCTAATCTCCCTGCAAAAAATAATCACAACCAATTAATTACAACTTAGATAATCATGAGATGATATTGAATTATCAATATTAACCAATTAAAAATGTATCTCTTACCATTGGCAACTTCTTTCTCCTTCGCCTCCAAAGTCGGGGCGAAGTTCAACGGGTTGAAGATGCCACCCGGGTACCCGACTTCATTTGGAGGTAAGCTGTAGCTCTTGAAGATCGGATCTTGGTTCACACTTCCTGGGTTCTTAATGTCTTGCCACCTTCTGATCTCGACGTAGTGGAACAAAATGAACTCAATAACGAAAAGGGTTGATGAGGAGGCGAAGTACTCAGCTTTTCCAGCCTCGTACCATTTAGGAACGTTGATGAGTCCGATGGACGTAAAAACTTCAGGCAACAGCATGCCGGCAACCCCCAACATGGCCCACCTCCCGTTTACAAGCTCCGCTTGTACGAACCATTTCAAGTTTTCCGGGTCCTCGGCAAGACCCAATGGATCAAATCCATTGTCACCAGCAAGACTGAACAAAAAAAAAACCGTTTATTATGATCAATAAGGGACTTGATGTCTCATCTTGCCAACTGTATATATTTTTAATAGACAGGTGACATTATGGTTTGGAAGTTACTAGGTTTTTTGGTGTAGTTTGATACAATAATGAATTGTAGCTATAATTTACTGTTATTAATTAATAATATTCTTTAGTTATTTGTCTCTTATGCCATATTGAATTACATAGATAATTATTATTATCGATTGAAAATATGTGAACATACCTGCCATTAAGATAAGTAGGAGAGGCCAACCCCGGTAACCATTCACCTTTCTTGGCTTCAACTTTGAAAGAGTTGTAGGACGAAACAGTTTGCCTAATTGCAGACAACTCCCGGTTCAATTTTCCGGATGAACCGGTAAGGAACCGGGTTTTAGAACCGCAAGGGCGGAAAATGGAGGCCGAAGCTTGTGCTGTAACAGTTGCCATTTTTTCCAGGCTAAAATATTAGTATAAAATATTCGGGTCCTGGAAAATATGTAGTGGTGTTATTTGGTTAAGAAATGAAGGAATGTGAATGCATTATTTGTATTGCTTTAATTGGTTCACTTGTGGTTGTGGTTGGATCTTGAGTTGGGCTGTTGATTTGTCTAGATTTTTCGAATCCAACGGCTAGAATTTTTTTGATTGTGAAGTGTTGGAATAGCCAATGGGAAGCCATTGTGCTTATCCCTTATCTGAGTTGGTATATCTTCAAATCTATTACCTAGCTCCTGTTGGTTTTATAAGATTATATGGGGTCCCCCCTTCTATCGCCAAGTGTATGGTCGTTCGTTCTATTCTGAATATATATTTATATTAGTACACTTCTGATCTAACATATGAAAGTTTGCAAAGAGCGAAAGAGTTCCACATTCTATTGTGAAATTGGTTGTATTACCGTCTCAGTTAAAGTGAAACGATCGCCATTTAACTGATTAGTAATTTAGTATATATTCTCAAGCATGTTTCATCATGAGCAAGGTATAGATGTTTTCTTGTTAGAGCCTACGTGAGACGACCAAACGGATTTGTGATCTACTTATATGATCGGATTAGAGTTAAAACCTAAGTTGCACGAACATATACGGATATCGTGATACAAATTTTTGATAAATTATACATTGAGGTTGCTTACGGAACAGCAAAAAGGGACTTATTTAAATTCTAGTCTTTATAGTATTTTACATTCAATAACGTCATTTATATTTTGCAATTATAAATATTTATATATAATAATATAATTTGAATAAAAATATTAGACGTAATAATTTTAGTTCACTTCGTAGTAACATGTTAATATGAAATATATTTAAGTTTAAACACAATAAAAGTTGCAAGCCTATATAATAAAAGAATATCTATAATTCTACATAACCTCAAAATTACAAATTGAGTATTTGAAATACCAATGTATGTGTCAAACATATTCAACAAGAATATTAAAGAATTTTACACTCTAATAATATTAATGAAACTAAATTAACATTACCGTTTTATTTTATTACTATATTGCGCCTTATTATTTGACGAATATGTGTCGAATGCGCCTTCAGAGCGCGTCTGATATTCTTTATTTAATTTTACGCCACATGGCATATAGGATACATATTTGAAACATAGGTTAAACCCAATATATACATGTGCGTCTGTTAAAAATCATTTCGTATTACTTGAAAAGAACTCAAAACACAATATATAGTATATAAAAAGAAATAAAGAATGGAACAACTTACGTGGCTAAAATTCTACAGAAGCACCAAAAAAAGTTTTTTTTTCTATATAGGTACCAAAAAATATTCTTGAAAATTAATATTGAGATACATCTTGGTTTTTAAGAGAAAATATCATGTTGCTTACATTTGTCACACAAATATACACATATAATACACACACACACACACACATATATATATATATATATTATATACATATATTATATATATATATTTATTAATGCGAGGCGTCACCGCCATTTTACTCGGTAGGACGACTCATAGCTCAACGTGGGACTAGTTCAATATTTTATATAAATCGACTTTGTCCTTTACATATACTGACTTTGAGCAACACACGTGAACTAGATCGTGGTTTCTGGCATAGGCACTTCGTCGTTAAGTTAGCAAAGTAGTTGAACCCAAGAGTTTATTTGGATGAGGGTCCCAAGAGTTTATTTGGATGAGGGTCAACAATTTATTGATCTCAGATTAAATTTAGGACTAAGTCAAGTCACATAGGTTTTTCATCTAGAGAATCAAGTTGAACATAGTTCATTGTATATGTGTAAATGTCGTACTTTGATTGAATTGAACAATTTAACAAAAGGTTGAGTCATGTCAAAAGAAAAGTCAAGTAGTATGAATTCAACTATTATATGTAAAACCACGGCTCTTAGGTTGAATTCAGGCATGTGGGCTTGATTCAGCACTTGAATATCAAAATTAAAGTTTTGTACATCGAAACCAAGTCTTGGGAGACAAAATTAAGGCTTTTGGATGGACTAGCACGGGACAAAAATCCGTTTAATCCTTTAACTTGATCTCGTCGTCAATTTCGTTCACTAACGTGGCGACGCGCCAGTTTAGTCCTTAAGTCCCAAATTTTCCACCAATTTAGTATTTTTCGGCAAAATTTTTAAATTAGCCGGAAAAAGCTAACGTGGCACACATTTGACCGATTTCCTCCAATTTTGACCGAAATTATTAATTTTTTATTCTATTTTGACACATGGACATGCCAACTCAGCCAAAATTAAAGAAAAATATATATATAAAAAAAATTGTTTTTAAACATGTAATAAAATAAAAAAACCTTTATTGTTAACTTTATTATATAAATTATAAAAACTTATTATCATTTTAAAAAACTTAATTTTTAATAACTAATAATTTTTTTTAAAAAATCCAAAAAATAAAAAGTAAAATCTTTATAATTTACTTTATCATATAAATTATAAAAACTTATAATATAATTCTAATTTAAATAAATTGTTTTTAATAACTAATAAATTTATAATAAAATAGAAAATAAGTAAGTTACATTTATATAATTAACTTTATTACATAACTCATAAAATTTATAATGTATTCCTAATTTATAAAACTTAATTTTTATAACTAATAAGTTTAAAAAACAATAAAAAACCAAAAACAAATAACCCCCAACCACCCCACCCAACACCCATCCCCCCACGCCCACCCACCACCACCATCACCACCAACAACCCCAATTCTAATAACCCTAAACCCTAAAATCTAAACCCTAAACCCCACACCACCACCACCACTTATTAAAAAAGATATTATTAAAAATTTATTTTCTTAAAATTTATTAGTTATTGAAAAATGAAGATTTTGAAAAATTGTATTTTTGAAATTTCTTATTTTTTTGTTGAATTTCTCTTTTTTTTTTTAAGTTATTTTGTTGACTAGGCAATTATGTGGTAATAAAAATAAAAATTTCTGGTCAAAATTGATGACCGGTGGTCAAACCACCGCCGTGTCAGCAATTTCTCGCGGCAATTGTAAGTCCACCGTAAAGCGGACCAAATTGAAGAGGAATTTGGGATTATGTGACTAAATTGGCTGGTCGCCAAGTTAGTGAACGAAATTGGCAACGAGGCCAAGTTAAAGGACTTAACGAATTTTTGCCCCGACTAGCACCGTAACGTCAAATTGGCCTAAAAACCAAAACTCGGCTCATGTTTCAGCTTTCTGCGGCTTTATTATTCTGGTTTTAACAGCATCAGTAAATGTAGACCTATAATTATTTCTTGATTTTGAAAGTAGCAATCTATTAGTTTTACAACGATACAATAATCATCGAGTTCTCAGTCTAATTATGAGTCTTGCTTGAGATATTAAAGTCAAACTGCGGACTCGAAGGTCGAAAGTCTTCTTTATGGTTTCAAAATAAAACATTACGAATTATGTTTGACACAATGAATCATAAACTATATCACTATATGAAATTAGAACATGTGTAAAAAAAACTTTATTTACTAATGTGAGTGGGGTAGGTATATATGGTGTGGTTCGAGATAAAGACAAATCTATTTTGTTAGTGATTTATTTTGCTTAATGTCAAGTTTCTGTAGGAAATAGAAACAAAACTATCACAGAAGTTGGACATCGTGGTCATTTTTGTTTTAAATCAAAAACAATCACATCTTATTGCCACAAAATAACGAACAATGTCTTACAAAAAGAATCTCAAAAAACTTAAAAAATACGCAACAAAACTTAAACGAAAAGCTACCTAGGAAAAAGAAAAATTGGAATTCCTCTCGCATCAAGAATAGAAAGTCCACGAGCACGACCCAAAAATTGGGTTCCTTCAAGAATATTATCACACTTAAGATCACAAGCCTCGTTTACCAAAAGATCCGCCACACAGTTGCCTTCACAAAAAATATGTTGAATAGAAACATTCATCCTAGCAAAAAAAGGATCTAATAATGTTCTCAACCGTTGAAACAATCTTCCAATTTCACAGAGATTTAGAATCGATTAAGTAAATAACAACTTGAGCTTCCACCTCCATGGTCCCAATAAACCAAAAAAAAACTTTTTCTAAACCATGTAATTCAGCATCCAAATTAGTAGTCACTCCAATCGTCGGCATCACGAAGAACCCCACCAGTCGCGGCTTCACCCAGATTTCCTCTAAAACACCCATCAGTGTTGAGTTTCACAACACCTGCATTCGGTTTAACCCATGTAACAATCTTCACATCTTTCCCTTTAGAGCCTAAATTTTCGAAATTCTACTTTCTTCCAATCTCCCAATTGCCATACCAAAAAACATGAATACATAAAATTTTAAGACTATCAACATACCTTGAAATTTTAAAGATGATCTTCGCAACAAACATCTTTAAATATCGACTCTTAGAATCATTTATTGCAGTCCAAAGAAACCAAACAATAAGAATATGGATAATACCATGAATATGACTCGGTTTTACCCTTTCCATCCAACTTCTTCTTGCCGCTTCAAAGGTGCCATTCAGACCAAATTGAATATCAGAAACCGCAAATAAAATCTCCAAACTTGTTGAGCAACACAACCCGACTAAAAGATATGATCAAATGATTCAACCTTCCTACAACATTGACATTTTGAAACCAACTCCATTCCCTTCATTTGCAGCATGAGATCTGATAGGATCCACCAGTTCACAAGTTTCCACCAAAAGAAACCAAAGTAAGACATGATATCCCGATTCCAATACCAACACGAACACGACACCCTCTCATAATGCTCTCTACATCACTTGTAAGCCGATTTAGTAGAGAACCTCCCATCTGTCGAGTTCTTCCAAATGCCATATCATTCTTACCATACCAAATCTTAACTTGAGTTATTTTACCAACCCACTCATCATCCAATATAAACCTTAAATCCATACATCCCATTCCACATCCATCAAATAATCACAAACTTTGGAGTCAACCGCCCTAGAAATCTGCACTAACTCGGCTAACGATCCCTCCTCAACAAATTAAACGGAAATTTGGCCCGTCCCAACCATCCAAAATATGTGATGTTGACCCAACTCCCTTACAGCAACAAGTTATCTCTAAATAGTTGAATGATGAAAAGAACCCCTTGTTATACAAGGAGAAACTCTCATATAATAGCACCCCTTGAAAGCCGTGAACCATAAACTGTGTGATGATCTAACTTTCTACCACAATTTAAGAGAGAAATCCCTAAATAAATCCCTTAAATCACGAATACCTAGCCCTTCCTCCACAACCGCCTTGCAAACCTTCAACCAAGATGTCCAATGCATTCTCTTCCTCGTTTCATACGCTCCCCACAAGAACCTAGCCATAATGCCATTGATCTTCTTAATCACGTTCTCTGGAGGGTTCATAACCTGAAAAAAGTATATTGGAACCGCTGCAATTGCGGATTTAATTAATGTAATACGACCACCCGGAGAAAGCTGAGAGCTATCCCAACTCAATAAATGCGCTCGAATAATATCAATGATCCTCTCAAAGTGCAGCTACTTTACACTGCCATCATCCAGTAAGACACCAAGATAAAGTAAAGGTAAGCGTGTTTGATAAAAACCACTTACCTGATGGATCGTTGCGCGATGATGAAGCATTCTTACTCAGAATAAATGAACTCTTGGTCTTGTTAACTCGCTGCCCCGAAACTTCACAATAAAGATCTAACAATTTACCAATCTTCTTCACGCCATGTTTGGATCCCCTCGCAAAAAGATGCAATCATCCGCATAAGCAAGGTGCGAAATAGAAAACCTTTTCTTTGTATTAAAAAAAGGTTCAGAATTCTTGTGTAAAGTTCTTCCAATCCCCGAGAAAGAGATTGCGATGCAATAACAAAAAGGGTTGGAAAAATAGGATCACCTTACCCCAAACCTTGTTTAGAAGCAAATTATCCCCACTGCCTCCCCATTAACCACCACCGAAAAATGGCAATTTGTAATGCAACGTGAAATAAGTCCCCTCCATATTGCATCAAATCCAAAGTTCTCCAAAACAAGAAAGAGAAATTCCCATTGAACCTTATCATACATCTCAGTCAGTTCACTTGCACGTTGTTCAAACACTCCATGTCAAATTGATTAGGTGCTCCACTAAGTTTTGAACGTATTTGTCCTTTTACACACTTGTATTCTAAGCAACTCTTGTGAATTTTGACGGAGCAGACGCATGATAGGCCCTCAAATGATTAAATCAACAAAATTATAAGAGTGTGTGTCGAATCCTAGGGGTCGAAGTACTTATGGTCAAAATAATTGAAAGACAAAATATTGCACAAGCTCGAATTATACAAAGGGGTCGAATTCATGAGCCTTTAATTCAAACACATGTGGGTCAAATCTTGAGAGTTTAATTGTCATGGAGGCTGGAATTGCAATTGGTGTTTGCATCAGTGGTCGAAATGCAGTTGAAGATCAACTTCATTCTCTAGCTCCCCGTTGAGCTCAATAAAAGAATCTTACATGACGTATTTATTAGCTAGAGTATATCTTTCCATATTATTTAGAGGATATCTTTCCATAGCTAGAATATCCTTAATATCTTCTTATCTATAATTTAGAATTATTGTTGTATTTAGAATATTTATTTCCGTAATTATCCTTGTACATGTAATTGTATAAATATTCTCTTTACAATTAATAATACTTATCACTTTTCTCATATCTCTTATATGGTATCATCTTAGTCTTACCTCTAACGAGAAATTTCGATCCTATGTCAAGCCCACCAATGGATTCCGGCAACTCTACTTCTGCCGCCGCCCCTAGTGGTGCTCCGTCTTCGGACGTTTGTTCGACGCGTCGGTTCTCCATGACGCCGTCCACTGGCAATGGTATGCTTGGCGGTGAATCCCTTATTTCGATCAACGCCCATCACCATTTGCCGCTTCGTCTCACGGGTCCCAATTTTCCGTCATGGCGATCTCAAGTTCGCCATCTACTTTTTGGGTACGGTCTATTTGGATTTCTCGATGGTACAACTCCGTGTCCGCCTTCCGGCCCCGATCCCGAGTCTATGGCTGCACACGTGTTCTGGCTTCGTCAGGATTCCCTCATCCTCTCGGCCCTCTTTGGCTCTGTCACCCCGGAGATTTTTACTCTTATCTCTAACTGTGATTCCTCTGCCCATGCTTGGCGTGAACTTCAACGTATTTACGCCAGTCGCTCTCGATCTAGAGTTATGCAACTCAAAGATGATCTCAACACACTCAAGTTGGGCTCCAAATCTGTCTCGGAATATCTTCAAGCCGTCAAATCCAAGGCGGATGAGATTGCTATCATTGATGGTGCGATGAAAGATGACGATCTTACTCTCTACATTCTGCATGGTCTCGGTTCCAACTATCGAGACATTGCTAGATCTATCCGAGCTCGAGAAAATCCGATCCACTTTGCCGAACTCCATGACCTGTTGGTAAGTCATGAGAGTTCTTTGCATCGCCTGGATTTTGATACTGCATCGCCAGTTGCAACTGCGAACATGGCTGCCTCCTCCTCATGCAACTCTCGACAACATTCTCGCGGACGAGGACACAACAACACTAGTGGTCGAGGGTTCTCCAATAATAATCAGCGAGACTCTGCTGATCCACGTTCTCACCATATGCGTTCGCAAATTGTCTGTCAATTTTGCAACATTCCGGGCTATGGTGCGCGTACTTGCCGCCATTACAGTCCAACTAGTGCTCATTATGCCGCTTCTCCTTCGTTGGCCGAGCCGCCTAACACGGACTGGTTGGTGGATTCTGGCGCATCACATAACCTTACGCCTGATCTCCAGAATTTATCAATTCACTCGGAGTATGATGGTCCTGATCAATTTGCAACTGCTGGTGGTACATGTTTGCCTATTACCCATACTAGCTCTTCTCGTGTTCTATGTGGTGCCCGCGAGCTTCTTCTTGATAATATCTTATGTGTTCCAAAGTCTCGACGCAATCTTCTATTTGTGCATCAGTTTACAAAGGCCAATGGTGTTTACATTGTGTTTCACCCCTCTCACTTTGTGGTTAAGGATCGCAAAACAGGAACTAGCTTAATTTCGGGACCTTGCATTGATGGTGTTTATCGGGTTCAGCTTCCTCGCTCGTTGCGTCCTCTTGTCAAAGCCTTTGTTGGTGAACGGGTCACTCGAGATTGTTGGCATGATCGATTGGGTCACCCCTCCTCTCGGATTAGTTCTCTAGTTATTCGCAATTTTGGTTTGCCATGTACGCCGAATGCTTCGGGTATTGACAGTTGCAACTCTTGTTTGCTTAATAAAAGCCAACATCTTATTTTTCACAATATTTCGCTTGTTTCTGATCGAGTGTTGTAATTTGTGTATGGTGATGTGTGAGGTCCTGCCCCTACTACCTCTTTGGATGGTTATAAGTATTACTTGATTCTTGTTGATCATTACACTAAGTATTGTTGGTTGTTTCCTCTAGTTGCGAAGTTCGATGTCTTCCAGGTTTTTGTGGAGTTTAGATCCCTTGTGGAAAAATAATTTGGCTGCTCCATCCTTAATTTTTACTCTGATAATGGTGGGGAATTTGTAGCCTTGCGGCGCTATTTTGTTACTCATGGCATCAATTGGCTAACTACGGCACCTCACACCCCGCAGCAAAATGGTATAAGTGAACGTCGTCATCGCACAGTTGCAACTATGGGACGGGCGCTTCTCACTCGTGCCAACTTGCCTTCACCTTATTGGGCCTATGCCTTTGGTACCACTATCTATCTCTCGAATCGGCTTCCTACACCCGTTCTCAAGAATAAGTCGTCGTTTGAGGTTCTTTTTGGTCGTACTCCGAACTATCTACGCCTTAGGACTTTTGGTTGCCTTTGTTATCCTCATCTCCAGGCCTATGTTTCGAACAAACTGCTTCGCTCATTCGTTGTGATAACATGGGCGCTCCTCGACTCTCTTTGCATCCAGTTCACCACTCTCGTATGAAGCATATTTCTATTGATCTCCATTTTGTTCGTGACCTTGTCTCTAAAGGTTTGATCAAGGTATCTTATGTCAAAACCCTTGATCAATTGGCGGATCTCCTCACCAAGCCCCTCGCTCGCTCCCGGTTTCTCCTTCTACGTTCCAAAATATCCGTCGCCGATGGGACGTCAATTTTGCGGGGGCGTATTAGCTAGAGTATATCTTTCCATATTAATTAGATGATATATTTCCATAGCTAGAATATCCTTGATATCTTCGTATCTATAATTTAGAATTATTGTTGTATTTAAAATATATCTTTTCGTAATTATCCTTTTACATGTAATTGTATAAATACTCTCTTTACAATTAATAATACTTATCACTTTTCTCATATCTCTTATAGTATTTGCTTATATAATATACTCAGAAGTTTACATAGACAATTAGCTCCGGATTTCGTCGTAATTTTTAGAATTAGTTGCTAATTATCATATCTACAAATTTGGAGGTCAAAATCACGAAGGTCGTCGAAATATTGTAAGGCATTGGTTGGAGGTTAAATTTGACCTCTAATTATTTGAACATCTGCTTTTGTTTTGTCGAATTTCATTTGCTTGATACGTGATACACTACAAAAAAATCGGGTTATTCCCAACCGCAAAGCCGGTCGGGAATGACCCATCGGTGGTCGGGAAGTCCCGGTCGGCGTTGCTTCGGTCGGGAAAAGTTTCCCGACCGCGGTTCGGTCGACAAGGAAATTTCCCGACCGCTAATTCCGACCAGGCAACGGTCAGGATATATTCCGATAGTTTAGCGGTCGGGAAATGTTTGAATATTATTCCCGACCGATATTCGGTCAGGATTATATGAATCTTTTTCCCGACCGATATGCGGTCGGAAAACTTCCGACCGCGAAACGGTCGTGTTGTCCCCAATTTGTTTCCCGACCGAATCCCGGTCGGGTCTTTTTACGGAAAATCCCGACCAACCACCGGTCGGGACTTTTCCCGACCGCATATCGGTCGAGATTAAGATTCATATTATTCCCGACCGGTTATCGGTCGGGAATAATATTCAAATTAATCCTGACCGCTATGCGGTCGGGGATAAGATTCATCTTATTCCCGACCGATTTTCGGTCGGGAATAATAATCATCAGAACAAAAAAAATAATATTCCGGTAATAATTACCAGAATATTATTTTTTGTTCTATTTTGCAATATTTTTAAAACATTATTTAGTTTTTTTTGTGTTTTAGATGAGCAATTAAATTTTTGATTCATTGCTCAGTCTCAAACATAAAAAAAATAAATAAGTTTTTGATTATTGAAAAGTTGAATAAAGAAGTGAAAAAATTTAATTTTGAAGTTGAAAGAATAAATGTTTTGAAAAAGTGTTTGAATATGAAAAAAAAAAGTGTTTGAAAAAGTTTTGGAGATGAAAAAAGTTTTTGGAGATGAAAAAAGTGCGTGGAGATGAAAAAATTAGGAGAATAATGAAGTGTATTTATAGAAAAAGTGAAAAAAAAAAATTGAATTTTCGTCAAATTTGAATTTCCCACCAAATCCCGCCAATTTTTTCGATTATTCCCGACCGATTTTCGGTCGGGAATGTTGAATTTTTTCAAAAATTTCAAAAAACCGCCAAATTTTGAAAAATTGCCGACCGAAATTCAGTCGGCAAAACTATGCTGCCCAGAAACGTGGGAAATACCGACCGCATATCGGTCGAGAATAGTGTTGAATATTATTCTCGACCGCCATGCGGTCGGCAATAATGGTCAATGCCGACCGAAAATCGGTCGGGAATGGGTTGAATATTTCTCCCTACCGCAGATCGGTCGGGAAAAATAGCCAATTTTACATTTTTTCGATCTTTTGGAAAATCTTGATGTGTTCGTTAAGTATAACTATAGAATCTCATTAAATTCATGAGTTGCACTATTAGTTAGTTAGTTTAATGTACTTTTAATTATTAAATTAGTATAGTTTACCGGAGTATAAGTTAAGTTAGTTTGGAGTTTTACATATAATAATCATACGTAGTATAGAGGAGTTCACAATTGCCGATTAACGTTTGTTACCAACGTTAGTATAGAGAGGCTAATTGTGATATATATATATATATATATATATATATATATATATATTAACATATGTTTAACATAATCGTAAGTAGTTACATTATTAGCAACTACGTATACTAATCTATTTATAAGTGACAATATGAATCGGCGCTTCAAACGATTCATCAACGTGCAACTAAATTTAATTTTTTTTAGATTTTCAGTAATATATAACTAATATTGATTTACTTGATCATTAAATGAACGATTTATCTAAAATTGAGAGCGAAATTGTGAAATTAAGAATATGAATATTATTCCCTACCGATCTTCGGTCGCCAATACCCCTAAACCCTAATATTTCCGACCGCATTGCGGTCGGGAATAACAACGGAAACAATTATTTCTGACCGCATTGCGGTTGGGAATAACAACGGTAACAATTATTCCTGACCGCATGTCGGTCGGGAATAACAACGGTCAAGCTTATTCCCGACCGACATGCGGTCGGGAATAATTGTTACCGTTGTTATTCCCGACCGCAATGCGGTCAGCCCCCCTATAAATACCCCTCCCTATTCCACTTGAGAAATCATTCCAACATTCATCCCTTGCTAAGGTATATACGATTTCCTCTTGTTATAACTGTTTTTGTTAGTTTTTCTCAATTAAGATCGTTTTTATTAACTTTTTTTAATGTTTCTTTGTTTTAGATATTGCGGTAAATGCAACGAGGGGCGTGTGTTTGCAAAGAATACTTGATCTAAGTATTTTCTACGCTACAACAAGTAAGTATTAATTGCCTTGGCTTCGTCGTACTCGAGTTTTAAAAGTTTTATATAAATGATAAATATATTGATTGGTGAAATTAATTGTAACAATTTCTTTTTAATTTTCTTAGATTAGAAATGGATTGTCGTCCCGATAGATCTTGGATGTATGATAGGATAGATATTAACACTGGTTATTTGAATCAACATTACGTGGTTGGGGTTCGTGAATTCGTAAAATATGCATCACAACAGACAAATTACGTAGATCTAAGAAATCATATTAGGTGCCCGTGCTAGAGATGCATCAATTAAAATTTTTTTGATCGAAACGTAGTACGGGATCATCTTCATAAGTGGGGGTTTGTGTATCAATATTGGATATGGGTGTTGCATGGAGAGATGGCGAGCGAGGCATCTACATCATATGTACATGAATCACCGTCTGCTAGTATTCACGTTGATAGTCCGGTTCATGCCGATACTTCGTTTAGAGAATTGGTTGTGGATGCATATGGGGGTCGATTTGTTGAGGGAAAGGTGTGCAACAAAGATCCAAGTCCCGAGGCAAAGGAGTTCTACAAATTGATGCAGATGGGAGACATAAAAATGAACAGGAAGAAGTCGAAGACTGTGCTCCAGTGGTTTGCCGAGTTCTTAACTACTAAGACGATGCACAAATTAGTTAATGCCGCTTGCGAAAAGTACTTAAGTTTGTCTAAAGATATTATGGACCCAGAGATTGAGGAAATGCTACCGAATACGGTTCCAGGCATGAATAAGATGCTCGCCGGTTTGGGTTTAGGGTTCGAAAAGATGGACGTATGTTGGAATTTTTGTTTCTTGTACTACGGCGATAATGCCAACAAGGATCTCACATCGTGTCCGATATGCAAGACCGATAGGTACGTGGCTGGTAGAAAGTCCAGGGTCGCAAGGAAGAAATTGTGGTACTTCCCCCTAGGCCCTCGATTACAGAGGTTGTTTTATACTGTAGGCACTTCGAGACATATGACTTGGCATTTGAAGTGTCGAGAGTCAACAGATAGAATGATTCACCCAGCTGCAGGCGAGGCGTGGAGAGATTTTGATCGTACGTATCCGGACTTCGCAGCAGAGCCTAAAAATGTCTGACTCGGCCTATGTACTGATGGGTTCACACCTTTTGGGCCATCTGGGAAGAACTACTCTTGTTGGCCCGTGTTTGTTACCCCTTATAACCTTCCTCCAGATTTATGCATGCGACCGGAGTTCATTTTTCTGAGCCTTATTATACCCGGTCCAAAGAGTCCTGGAAAGAACTTGGATCTTTTGCTGAGACCGTTGATTGATGAGTTGAATGCTTTGTGGAGTAATGGTTTGTGGACATATGACAGCTCATGAAAGGAAAACTTCGAAATGCGAGCGACCCTAATGTGGACTATTAGCGATTTTCCTGCTTACGGAATGTTGTCCCAGTGGAGCACGCATGGTAAGCTGGCGTGCCCTTATTGCATGGGTGAGACAGATTCTTTTACACTTAAGCATGGTGGGAAAGCCTCGTGGTTTGATTATCATCGTCGGTTTCTACCAGAGGGTCATAAATGGAGGTACAACAAGAAGGATTTCTACAAGGGTAAGGAGGTACTTGAAGCGCCCATTCCAAGGAAGACAGGAGCGCAGATGAGGGCAATTGTGGATAAGCTACGATCGGTTAGATTTGGGGCAAACTCCATAAAGCTTCCGGGCTTTAACACAACTCATAACTGGTGTCGTCGAAGCATCTTTTGGGAACTACCTTATTGGTCCACGAACTTGATTCGCCACAATCTAGATGTGATGCACTGTGAGAAGAACTTTTTTGAGAACATCATCAACACGGTGTTGGACGATGCTAAGTCTAAGGACAATATTAAGTCGAGGCACGATCTTAAGCTGTTGACCAACTGTAAAGAGTTGTTCTTGAAACCCAGTGGCAGAGGAAGTGAGTACATAAAGCCAAAGGCAAAATATTGTCTTACGAGGGATCAAAAGAACATGGTGCTTGATTGGCTGACCGAACTGAAGTTTCCTGATGGATATGCCTCGAACTTGGGACGATGTGTGCAAAAACAACAAGGAAAATTGTATGGAATGAAAAGTCATGATTGTCACGTCTTCATTCAGAGATTGATCCCGATTGCATTTCGCGAATTCTTGGAACCCGAGATTTGGGGGACCTTAATAGAGATTAGCCTTTTTTTAAGGCGGTTTGCGCCTCGGAGGTGTCGGCCGAAGATATGGAGCGATTGGAGGAATCGTTTATTGTTACCATGTGCAAGATGGAAATGATATTTCCTCCTTCATTTTTCGACTCTATGGAGCATTTAGCCATCTAGAGTTGGTGGTCCAGTTCATTATAGATGGATGTATCCATTCGAGAGGTACGATCTTATATTTTTAATAACAATTATCTTTTAAAAATATCGATTCTTTGCCTAATCTTTGATTTCTATGAACTAGGCAGATGTTCGACATGAAGGGTTCAGTAAAGAACAAGGCGAGGGTGGAGGGATCCATAGCCAATCAATACCTACTTGATGAGCTCTCCAATATGTGTTCTCAATATTTGGATGTTTCTTTTCAGACTAAATATAAAAAACTCAACAGGAATGAGACACTAGATAGCACGGAGTGGGACAATGAGCTTACAATATTTCAAAAGAAAGGGGCGCCAATAGGGCCACTAAACAAAAGGTGATACTTGACTTCCGATGAGATGGAGCAAATAGAGCTTTACACGCTTCTAAACTGTCCAGGGCTTGACGAATGGGTGGAGTAAGTGGTAGTTAATTATTTTTAATAACGAAATGATTAAGCGCTTTACAGACGACTAACTTATGATGATTTTCCTATGCAGACTGTTTGTAGAAGAGGAGTGCGGCGGACTAAGTCCAATGGAGATACAATCCAAGAGGAACCAAGAGTACGTAGCATGGTTCAAGCAGACATATTCAAGTGGGAAATACGAGACCGACGTACGAATAGATCCTCTAATCACAAGTCCGGCTTATTCAGTGGCAACCTACGAGGGATACATTGTGAATGGGTTCAGATTTCACACCGATATGATTTTGGGCCCGAAGAAGAGTGATTGTAGCGGTGTTTATGTGAAGGGAGACATGGGAGGATCCGATGCTACCAACTTCTATGGAACGTTGAAAGACATTATACAGGTGGAATATTGGGGCAGAATTTGGCCCCTATACATTGTCTTGTTCAAATGTGTTTGGTATGATATAAACGCAGGTACGCAAGAGCATTCAACGTACAAGTTGGTTGACATCAACCCGAGGCGTACCCTCAACACCAATGAGCCGTTTGTATTCGCTAACCAAGCAAAATAGGCATACTATGTGCCCTATCCAAAAAAGACGACAGGGCGACCGGGACAGAGAGGATGGTTGGCCGTATCCACTATTCCTGCCAGACACATAATCGATATGTCATCAGTTGCAGGATCAAAAGATGTCGACGCAGGGATGCCGAACCAAGTGCTACAAAAGAATGCATCAGAAGGGTTTAACTTATGCGTGGACCTTTCCTCATTCAATATGAATATCTAATTGGCCAACGAGGGATTTGATGTGGTTGTCGAGGAGGCAGCAACGGAGGGCAACGAGGAAGGGGAGGGCTACGAGGAAGAGGAGGGCTACGAGGACGACGACGGAAATGAGGAAGAGGAAGAGGAAGAGATAATGAGTGACTCAGATTCTGAGGATAGTATGTATGACTAGCATCGATTATGGTTTAGTAGGTCAAATTTTATTTTATAAAAAAATTTGATTCACGTTGTTTAATTTCATATTATAGGCATAATTTCCAATAAACAAACAACTAAAAACGTTTTCAATACTTAGATTAAACGAACAAATAATACTACTACTCCGCACCAAACGAACAAATAATATACAACATAATTACAGAATAAATACGAAACTAGTTTAAACATTACATAATTTGTCCAAGCATCAAACATATTACATAAATACAAACAACTAACACAGTTTTCAATACTAAAATATCCCTAAAATAAATAAAACTTTTCCTACTCATAGTCCTCGTCATGAAATCCAAATGTATCAGGAGTTGTGGAGGGTCCAGCACCATCATCACCATCACCGGCAAGATCGGCTGCATCACCACCGAGAGTGTCATCCTCGGGGTCCTCATCAGGGTCATCCTCGTACTCATCATCATACATCGTGCAACCCGGAGCACCACGCGCAAAAGGATCAGGAGGGGCGTCTCGACGAGCATCACTCATGAATCCCCCTGAAGGCCTGGGTCGAGTAGGAGGAGGAGTACCTCCAGTCTGGGTGATGTGCTGGGTCAAGTAATCTACCTGAGTAGCAAGCTCGTCAATCCTCACATCAGTAACAGTCCTAAGACGACGGTTCTCCCTCTCCAACGCCCTCGCATAATCATGTGTCGTGTCTGGGTGCTTCTTCGTCGAGAAACCAAACCGATCGTGACGTGCATCTGAAGGGAGACCCGCAACCTTCCCCTTCTTCAATCCTCCTATCGCCTGATTCCACAGCCACGTAGAATGATCCGCCTCGTACCTCTCGGTCATAAGGTGCATGTACTCCTCCTATTCATTTTGTCATAATTGTTAGTACGTAATTAAGGAAGACATATATTAATACAGTAATCATAGAATGCTATACAAGTTAAATACTTACGTAGATAGCCATGTACTTGGGGTGAACCCAAACGCGGCGACGTGGAGCTCCCTCTGGCAGACCACTGGGCACATGTGTGTGCTGATAACGATATACCTCATCGTGCCGAGGTGGAGGGGCCTCTAGAGGTCTAGAAGCAGCCTGCATATTGATATACATTAGTTATTTTAGATATTTAAATTTAAGACAATAATATTATTCGTATAGAAACTCAATTTAATAAGACATACCATCTTACGTCGAATCTCCGTGTAGCTCCGGGACCCACTAGCATGAGTAGCTCGTGCAGGACGATCAGGGTCTAGTGCCTCTCCCGATCGCCTGTTCTTCTAGCCTGCCACGGATTTCTTCGCATGGTCCTCCGACTCCCAATGCGTCACGAACATCCTCTCTAACTTGTCGCTCGTCCAACTATTTTTCGGACGCGACGCCCACTTCGGATCATTGAGCATGTCGTAATAGTTCTTCTTGGCATTGTACACGATATCCTTGTAACAGTGCTTAGCCTTCGCCTCGTATGCGGAATGTGCACGAAGCATGTCATCCGGATCAATGTAGTATATGCTCTACAATTAAATAAGGTTTTTAATTAAGGTTTCGTTAAATAAAAATCTTACTATTTATATATATATTTAGTAAACTTTCTAAATCTCACCTTAAACTTAGCCCACATCTGTCCCTGGACATTTGGATCTACCTCAGTGTATGAAGGAACACACGTCTTCATAAACTCCCTAATGATCGAGGTAATCGCCGTCGATATCTTTCTCCCATCCATAAATACGCCGTGCTCATCCAGCTGGGCCCTACGACGGGCTCTACGGTCAGCTGGAACCTGCGGCCCTCTCGATATGCCTCGGCCCGGTCTCTGCTGCGTCGCTGAAGATGGTCCTGCACCGGCAACGTCTGCAGGGGAAGAAGTACTATGACCCACCGGTGTAGACTCTGTAGAGCGTGGCCTAGGTGTCGTAGGCCTCGATGATGATGGTGGCCTAGATGATGACGATGGCCTAGATGATGACGATGGCGTCGATGCTACGTGATCATCATCTAGTCGAAATGGTACTACTAGATCTGGTGGAGTACCGCCGCTCGATCCGATACGCCTATGTGGATGTGAAGAAGTAGGGGACTCGCCAAGATCGGTATCAGGTGCATCGACATGAGTGGGTGGTGCAGCGCCAGAACGAATAATCCGTACACGAGGACCTATCCTCGGTGGACCAGTAGGTGGAGTACTCGATGGAGGGCTCGATGGACCACTACGCCCTCTCTTCGAGGGCTGGTCACGATCGCTATCACGGGACGACATGTTGTCGAAGAGGAGTGCTACGAACTAAGTAAAATAATCTAAGTTAGAATTTTTCTAATTGTAGAGATGACCTAAGTTTAATCAATACTAAGTTATATAGTTTTTTCCTAAAGGTATAAATATTTCCCAAAGCCTAACAATTCCTAAAGGAATTTACAAATTAAATCCTAACAATTTCTACAATATCTAACAATTAATATTAAAACATTAAATATAACATTAATAATTAATATTAAAACATTAAATATAACATAAATAACTCCATAATTAACGTCCAAATAAATAAATTAACACATATAAAAATCATATATAGTTTTCATAAAGTCATAAATAATTACTAAACTATAACATTTCCTAAAGCCTAACAATTCCTAAAGGCATAAAAATCTAACATTTTCCCAAAGCCTAACAATTCCTAAAGGCATAAAAATCTAACATTTTCTCAAAGCCTAACAATTCCTAAAGGCATAAATAATAATTATTATAAAATCATAAAACTATAACATATCCTAAAACCTAACAATTCCTAAAGGCATAAAAATCTAATATTTTCCCAAAGTCTAACAATTCCTAAAGGCATTTTTAATTAAATTCTAACAACTTCTACAATATCTAACAATCAATATTAAAATATTAAAGATAACATAAATAAATAATATTAAAACATTAAATAAAATATAAAATACAAGAAAAAGTGAAAAAACTTACCGGATCGGAAGTGGCGACTGATTTTCGATCACGAAAGGCAAAACGGCGGTCGAGAAATTTTTTTGAGAGAGAAGAAAAGTGTGAAAATGAAGAAGAGGAGGGAGGTATTTATAGAAATACCTCCCTCTTTCCCGACCACATATCGGTCGGGAATAACTCATTCCCGACCGAAATGCGGTCGGGAACACTCGGCCCAGCTGGGCCGAGATTAGGGCTACACTATGGGCGGGAAATTTCCCGCCCAGAGTGTCCCGACCGCAGTTCAGTCGGGAATAATATTCCCGACCGAATTGCAGTCGGGAATAAGCTTTCCCGACTATTACGCGGTCGGGAATTGTTTTTTAACATGTCCCGACCGCATATTGGTCGGGAAAAGTTGTCCCGACCGAATTCCGGTCGGGATTTGCCGGTCGGGATTGGGCGTGAAATCTTGTAGTGATAGCATTTGCTAGATGCCACTATCCAGCATATATAACGTCAGTCATTTTAGAAAATTTAAAAAATCTAAATTGATATTATAAATAAATCTCATTATTATATTGGATTTCAAAATAGTTTTTCCATAGTTATACGTAGTACATTTAGAAAAATACTAGAATGTGAATAAAAATACTATCCCCCCCCCCCCTAAATTGAAGATAAAATAGAACTTATGAAAGTAAGATTTGAGTTTCCGGAAAACCATAATTTTAAATGTTAAATATTTCTTATATTTCATTAATAAATTACAAAACTAAGCATATATCATACCTCACTAAAATTATTTTGGAATACCATAATGTTAATATAGTTTCTTCGTACTTTATTTTCTTCTTTGAAAAAACTCTGAGAAAGGTACCACATTATGAAAACTCAAAAAATATATATTAAACTAGTAATTGGCCCATGCTGTTCCACACTGGCGCATTTTATTCTAATTGATAATTAATTGCAATCTTTAAAAATATTTTTGTAATTATAAATATAGCCAATTTAAATATTTGTCTAAGAAATATTAATATAACTTTAGGATTTAGGTTTATAAAATATGTACAGTATCAGTTAATTTTATTTAAATCTTATTCAACTTTATTCAACAACGAAAAGCTACTTCACGATAATAGTCTAAAATATTTTCCAAGAACTCCTTTTTAGATAGATAAAACATAAATATATATTAAAGGCCCATACAATTTGAATTTATATCATACGTTTAGATATCTTGACAAATTACTTAATTGTAAACAATAAGTACGCAAATACTTTTTCTAATCTTAAAAAATAGGGCATTACTTCTTGGTGGTGTAGTTTTCAAGCTTTAAACGTATATTAGCTCATCAGAAATTGCCTCATTAGTTCACATGCATAAAAGCTGTTAAAGACAATGCATATATAATCTCCACATAATAATTAAGAAAATTTAACTTTAGTTTTTAATTATATCATATATTTAATGGGACTCACTTAGTGAAAACATTATGAAATCGAAGCACACAAATGAGATGCATATAATATGCGGGCTATAATAATTTATCATATATTATGTGTGTGTCAATGATTATTTTATGCCCGCCCAAGTTATTGATTATTAACCAAACATATTATGCGGGCCCTAATGAGTAATCTATCTTATATTATGCGTTTATGCACGACCCTAGTTATTCATTATTAACCAAACATTAGGGGCAAAATTAGAAGAATAAAAAGCTATAAAGACTGTTCAATAATTTACAGCGAGACTCATAAGTGAATAACATAAAACTTGATGGAGATGAGCTAACGCCGCCAAATCAAGAAAAAAAGGATCTACTCAAAATTCATGATGGTCCAATAACTAAAGCCCAAGCAAAACAAATTAGAGATGCCATGTTGAATCTTGTTGCTGAAATACCAGAGAATGTGCAAGAGAAGTGCTTAGAAGGCCTAATAATGAATGTTATTGGGCTGAAACTCAATTCAAGTGATGGATTGATGCTAAATTAAATTGGAAGACACTTTTTCGAGACCATGGGCCATCAATTTCATGGCTAGCTTCAAGACTAAGTAAAGAGGATTAAGTTTTGGTCAAATAAACTTTTTGTATGTCCAAGAAGTCAAGTTTTCTTGTTTAGTGTTTCAAGAGTCATTAAGAGTGGTCAAATGCTTGTTTAGTACTCATATGTCTTAGATATAAATGTAGGACACTTTAGAGTCACTTTCTAGCCTATAAATAAGTCTTAAAAGAGTTGTAAAAAAAAGCTTTGACAATATTCCGAAAATGAATATTTATTTCAAATATTTGGACTCTCTCTTTGAGAGGAATTAAAATATTGAAGAACTTATCAAGATTCTTGAGCACGATCTTGTGGCGTTCAACCATACCGAGGTTCCTGGCTGATTCTATAGCCAATGGGTCGAGGTTTATCAAGGTCTAAGTAAGATCAAACCGGATTATCGATCTGAGGAGACCGCTGCTTATTTATACATTGGGTTCTTAGATCTATATATCTAACAGGTCCAATGTCTCTATCCTTTATCCACATCATTTTCTCTCAATCTTCGAAAAGATTCGTCCTCGAATCTGAATCTATGACAGAACCTCGACCTGATGCCTTAGTACAAATAGGAACCTTGGTATGTTGGCCGCGACCCACTACTTGATACAAAACATGAACCTTGGTATAGTGAAGAATGAACGGAACCTCGATCCGTTGCTTTAGTAAAAGTAGGAACTTTGGTATGATGACCGCGACCCACAATTATACCTAAGACTTAGGAGTACTAAACAAGCATTGGACCACTCTTAATGACTCTTGAAACACTAAACAAGAAGACTTGACTTCTTGGACATAGAAAAGGTTTATTTGACCAAAACTTAATCCTCTTTACTTAGTCTTGAAGCTAGCCACGAAATTGGCCCATGGTCTTGAAAAAGTGTCTTCCAATTTAATTTAGCACCAGCCCATCACTTGAATTGAGTCTCAACCCAATAACATTCATTATTGGGCTTTCTAAGTACTTCTCTTGCACATTTTTTTGCATTACGACAACAATGTACGGCATGGCCTCTTCAATTTGTTTGGTTTTGCTATAGCTTTATTTCAGTGTGTGCTCGTTTCCATCAAAACTTTTGGGACGAAATTGAAAGAACTAAAAAATAAAAGGGTTGTCTAACAATTTACAACGAGACACCCATAAATCAACAACACAAAACTTTTAGGGTGGAACCGAAAGAATTAAAAACTAAAAGGATTGTCCGATAATTTACAAAGAAGCCCATAAGTAAATAACGTAAAACTTTTAGAGCAAAACCGAAATAATTTAAAAATAAAAGAATTATTCAACAATTTACAGTGAGACCCAAAAGTAAATAACATAGAACTTTTGGAGCGAATTTGAGAAAATTAAAAAACTAAAAGAACTATTCAACAATGTACAACGAGGTCTATAAGTGCGTAATGTGAAATTTTTAGAAAAAATTTAAATATTTAAAAACTAAAAAGATTGATCCACAATTTACTGCAGACACTCACCTTATTAAGTGCAAATTAATTTTATATTATGCATGTCTCAGTTGTTTAGCTTACAAGTTATTCAACAAAACATAATAAGTAATAACTTGAAATTACATCGCAAAATTGAAATAATTCTTTTTAACAATTCCTATATTAGATAGATAATCGCACATTACAAAATAATATTTGATCTAAAAACCCAATCTAAAATCAAAACTAGGACTTATCAAATTAAATTACACCAAACCTTAGACGGGTGTAGACGTGTAGTAGGCTCCATTGTTTTGAACTTGTCTCGTCTTCCTACTTTCATAATTTTCAGTCGGGTCGTCATATGAATGAATTTCTAGTTACTCTTACTCATACTGTCGAATAATTACAAAATTGGATATGCAAATCCATCTTCGGACATTGAAAACTATATCAAGATTCAATTTTTATCGCAGCTCCTTTTCATTTTCAGTCCCTCTGTTCTATTCAGTATCAGCAACCCAATGGAGAACAAACCCAAATGCATCAACCAATCATCATTCAAATATAGTCGCCGATTTCACTATGCACTGCTACCAGAGGAATCTCCACAAAGCTATGAAGGCATTGGACTCAATGCAAAATCACAAAATATGGGCTGACTCAATCACTTACGCTGAGCTCATTAAGTGCTGCATAGCTCATCGTGCCGTCGAACAGGGAAAAAAGGTTCATCACCATGTTTTTTCAAATGGGTATGAGCCCAAAACGTTCCTCATCAACACATTATTGAACATGTATGTCAAGTTTGATATGCTAGATGAGGCACATAAGCTGTTTGATGAAATGTTTGAGAGGAATGTTGTTTCGTGGACGACGATGATTGCTGCTTACTCGAGTACCGAGTCGAATGAGAAGGCGTTGGATATGTTAGTTTGGATGCTCAGAGATGGGATTAGACCGAACATGTTCACGTACTCTTCTGTCCTGAGAGCCTGTAAAGAGTTGTCCACCCTCAGACAGCTGCATTGTTGCATATTTAAGGTTGGTTTGGAGTCAGATGTTTTCGTCAGAAGTGCTCTGATTGATATTTATTCTAAATGGGGGGAGTTACGATCGGCTCTTTGCGTATTCGATGAGATGGTGACTGCTGATCTTGTTGTTTGGAACTCTATCATTGGTGGGTTTGCACAGAACAGCGACGGTGACGAAGCCATGAATCTTTATATAAGAATGAAGAGAGCTGGTTTCGGCGCTGATCAGTCGACTTTGACTAGTGTTTTGCGGGCTTGCACTAGTTTGGCACTTTTGGAACTCGGAAGGCAAGTACATGTTCATGTCATCAAGTTTCGTCGAGATTTGGCCCTTGACAATGCGCTTTTGGATATGTATTGTAAGTGTGGTTGTCTGGAAGATGCTAATTGTACCTTCACTGAGATGGTTGAAAGAGATGTAATCTCTTGGAGCACCATGATTATAGGCTTTGCTCAGAATGGTTACAGTCAGAAAGCTCTGAAGTTGTTTGAAGTGATGAGAGCTTCGGGAACCAATCCAAATTACATTACAATGGTTGGAGTTCTGTTTGCTTGCAGCCACGCTGGACTGGTAGATGATGGGCAGTATTACTTCAAATCGATGAAGATGCTTTTTGGTATTGAACCTGGAAAGGAGCATTACGGCTGCATGGTTGATCTTCTTGGCAGAACTGGGAAACTTGAAGAGGCAGTAAAATTAGTACACGAAATGAAATGTGAACCAGATCCTGTGATGTGGAGAACTTTGCTTGGTGCCTGTAGAGTTCATCGCAATATGGATCTAGCTGAGTATGCTGCCAAACAAATTTTGAAGTTGGATCCTCATGATGCTGGAACGTACATACTATTGTCAAATATCTATGCAAAAACTCAGAGATGGGAAGATGTGACAAATTTGAGAAGTTCTATGAAGGATTTGGGGATCAAGAAGGAGCCGGGATGTAGTTGGATTGAGATAAATCAACAGATTCATGCCTTCATTTTGGGCGATAAGTTCCATCCCAAAATAAATGATATCCATTCCGAGCTGGACCAAATTATTTGGAGATTAAAAGAAGAGGGTTATGTGCCAGACACTAATTTTGTATTGCAAGATCTCGAAGGAGAACAGATGGAAAACTCGCTTCTTTATCACAGCGAGAAACTGGCACTTGTGTTTGGTATAATGAGCTCGCCAAAGGGAAAGACAATTAGAATAAGGAAGAATCTTAGGATATGTGGGGATTGTCACATGTTCGCAAAACTGTTGGCAAAAATAGAGAACCGAAGCATCGTCATCAGAGATCCTATACGCTACCATCATTTTCAGGATGGGGCTTGTTCCTGTGGTGATTACTGGTAGTTAGGAGTAAACGCTCGCCAAACCTTTCCTTCAAGATATTGACATATACTGTAATCTGACAGCATTTGTCTCCTTGTATCCGAGTGCATTTAAATATTTATAATTAGAGGTGCTATCTGAAGCTGATGAAAGTGTAACGGATTATTCAATAATGGATGCCTTAAATCAATTTTATCATCTAAGGCAAGATGGGAATGCTGTGGTTGACCATTTGGCTAATGAAGCCTGTAATAATGGGGTGATGGACGCAAGTCAATGCTTGACGAAAGTTGGAAATTAGCGGCAGTGGATCATATGGAAATGCTGATTATCAGACTAGTTAAGGTGATCGGTGATGGCTAATTGGTGTCGGGAGCCAAGTGCTTGGTGAAAATGACGGTGCGAGTTTAGAACATTGATGGATATGGGCTACAGTGTGAGTTGAAGGATTGGGATTTTAGGCTTTGTGTCTTTAAGGGGCGCGGCTTGACTCGAGCAGCGGACTCTGATGGGCTCCTAGTGCACAAGATGTCGCTGCTGTGCATACTCAACAGGTTAGTTAGAGGTGGGAAACGGATGCGTTAGATTGATAAAGCATGGGTCATAGCGCCTCATGCATAACATGTGACTGAACCATTAACAGGGTGAATGGGTGATAATTCTTTTGGAAGTTGATTGCACCAAAATTTCACATGTGAGACATTGGTATCACTTAAATTTTTTTTGGCCTGCTGTAATGTTATAGATTAAATATTATTTCCGATGTGAATAACGACAGTATTCATTCATTAATAGGCGGTTCAATTGTGCAAACGCTCTCTCGTTTGTTAATCCGAGTATCCGACATTTGTTACCAAAATACATACTGGTGTGTCCTATTCCTTAAACACCTGAGTTAGCATTTCATCACTCGTATGATATATGTTGTTTGAAGATAAGATAATTAAATTATCAATAAGAAAAACGATAAAATTTGGAAACAGCAAATGTCCTGCAATCACCACGGTTTCCCAAAAGAAATATAGAAGCCACGAAAAAATAGTCAATATACTTTTCCATATTTTTAGATTGTAAGAATGTAAGAAGACTCATCCAGTAAAAGATTTGGTATAACCGTGTACAAGTATGAAAAAAAAAAAAAAATCTGTATCTTTGTGACAGTCACTGCCAATGTTGAACCAGTGTCGTCCAGTACTCCAGTACATACAGAAACTTGCATAACCACATAAATGAGAAGTTCTTAGTACACTACATACGTTTTGTTTCTAAACCTAACGTCGAATTTTCTGCCAATTGCGATGATGAAACAGGTGGAATTGCTGCTGCGGTTTGCACCAAAACATCCACCACGGCCACGGGTGGAGGTGCTTTTCGCATATCAGCAATCCCTTCGAGCATTTGCACCACTTTTCCCATTGTAGGTCTACGCGACGGATGCTCTTGTATGCACCAAAAGCTTACTTGTACAAGCCTCACTGCTTGCGCCATATCCACCTCGTGTAACACAAGCCTCTTATCAAGAATGGCTTCCACATTATCCTTCTCAAACTCTTCGTAAGCCCACAGCGAAAACTTTTTATGGTTCGTTTCAGAAGAAACTTCGAAATTCCTCCTTCCGCTCAATATCTCCAAGAGTACCATCCCATAACTATAAACATCAGCTTTCGAAGTTATATTAAGATTTGCCAGCCATTCTGGAGCTAAATACCCCCTCGTTCCCCTCACCGTAATTATAGTTCGTTGCTTATGATCGTTCAAGTTCAAGAGCTTTGCAAGCCCAAAATCAGAGATTCTTGCATTATAATTCTCGTCCACGAGAACGTTCTCTGGCTTTATATCGCAGTGAAGAATGCAGTCACGACACTCCTCGTGCAAATATGTGATCCCCTTTGCAGCACCTAACGCAATGTTGTATCTTTGTTGCCAGTTCAAAACTTTCTTATTTGTTGAATTGAACAAAAAATTGTCAAGAGAACCATATTTCATGAACTCGTACACGAGTACTCTGTGTCGACGTTCGGAGCAGAATCCGATCAATCTCACCAGATTCAAGTGATGAGTACTACTTATGGTCAGTACCTCCATTCTGAACTGCTTCTCTCCCTGTCCAATACCTTCAAGTCGCTTCACTGCAATCACTGTTTTGTTCTGGAGCTCTCCTCTGTAAACAGATCCAAATCCTCCTTCACCGAGCTTTTCCTTGAAGTAGTCCGTCGCCTGTTGGAGCTCCTTATATGAGAACTGGAGGGGAACACCTGAAGCATAGTCTGAAACTGAATATTGAGATTGTAACATTTTGTACTTCAGTTTAGACCGACAATACCACCACAAACCAATGCCAATGAGAACAACCAAACATAAACTGCTGCCTAAAACCACAGTGGCAATCTTCATAGCATCAGAGCTCTTGTCAAATGTAGTATATTGTACTAGAGGATTCGGCAATGCAGGCTCACAGACTTTCACGTTAGACGTACTAGCAAGTGTTGGAGACTGGTATCCGCTAACAAATTCTGATCTTTTCATGTAGCAAGCCCCTGTTCCGTCTGCCAAGGTAGTTGAAGCTACACACGTAGAATCTGCAAGACAATTAGACCTGCAAGCCACAATACTCGCAGTGTAGTAATCTGAACTGAATTGAGAAGCATATGTCAGAAATACAGTATTGTTCAAAGACAACATGGTGGTTTGACAACTCTGAATGGCCAATTTCCTTCGACAACCTTTTCTTCCATCATTTGGATCAACTGGAGCAAAATTCTCAGACGGGCATCCACAAACCGGATTGAAGCTAAACTCATCATACCGACATATTCCAAAATTCCCACAATAACCGAAAACCTGACATTGATCACCAACAGCACTCCATCTCACAATTTTATTCCCCCTCCCACTACGCATAGCAGAACTGTAAATCCTCATATTCCCATCGTTATCCAGCTTTACAAATCTCAGATTGTTATCACTCATTTCGCCATAGTCGCTACTACGGGCCATGATCACAGGACTTGAAAGAAACGGATCGAAAAGCGAAAAGATCCCAACTTGCTCCATGCGTAAACTTGGTGAAGTCAAGTTTAAGTCACCAGTTCTATTAATCCCCGAAGATGTATAATACACAACAGAATTATTCCACTCGAGAGCCACCACTCCCGTGCTCGAGAGGCGAAACGAGTACAATCCCGATCGCAAGACGTGATCAACGGTGAAATTTTGTCCAGGGAGAATTGTATCAGATGGATTGTCAAAGGTTGTCCACATTGGCAAAGTTCCATTCTTGAGTACAAAATTACCCAAATCATCGAGTGCAGCGGATGTGATACCGAAGGCAGAAGTGTTCGACTGCCATACTACAGAACCTCGCGAACCGGATATGAGCTGGAGGTTTCCGGTTTGGAGGAGGCGGAAGGAGGCTGAGGAATCAACGGCACCACCCGGATCGCCACCGGCTTTCCATATGGGAATGCCATTATAGACAACAGCAGCAAAGTATGTGTTTTCAGATTCTTGAATGAAGGAAAGTGAGAAAGTTCTATTGGGAGAGATCCATGACTGTTGTGGATTTGAGGCATATAGAGTTGATCCTAAAGGTATATCATCTGCTGAAATAGTACTCAAAAACAAGAAAATTAACATACAAAATGAAGGGAACTTCATGTTTTTGTTTACTACTACTCTAAATCAAACTATGAGAAACCTGTAAACTTATCAACACGACAGCTTTCACAATAATGAGTTAAAGAAAAGGTAGAGTACTCTTTATCAACAATAGATATTTTCTTGGATTGCAGTACATAAGTATTAACTATAACTTTGGTCCATTTCCTCTCTGTAACATCAAAATTTATGAAGACTCACCAGTCACCAGCAAGGTTTAATGACAATTTTTCATTCCTTAATGTTGTACTAAGATATAAGTGGTGGAGAAAAGCTGATTTGATTTTGTGGAAATTTCTAAGATGTGACTTTTTCAATAGTTTAATGAAGATAGTTAGTCCACAATTTCAAAAAGGTAGATCCACGTTTTGGGTTTAATAACCATTTCTTTTTCAACTATAGATAACAGCATAAAGCATACTCAATTTAGAACTAAATGGTTTTTGTAAGAATTTAGCGTCATATATTCCTTCTTAGTCTTTGAAATTTGAATGTTTGATTTGTCCGACGTAGGACAACGTTGTTGTTTTCAGTAATTAATAAATGTTTTCTTACCGTGTCCGTACGTGTGTAAGGAAAGATGACCATAGTACTAGATTGCAGGAGCACAAAATATCTGGGCCAAATTGAATGCTGGTCGTTCAAGACAATATTACAAATTGGAGAAACATAACCAAGATTATTGTATAAGGCCCAAGAAGAATCTCAAGGGTTTGAGTGGAATTTTATAGACTTTCCCCAATAAAAAAATAAAAAATGTTTGAGAAAGGTAAAAGCAAAAGTAAGAAACTGCTCAGTTAGGCAGTTAGCACTTGGCAACAATTTCTTTTTGAACGATTTCTTGAGGACGAGGATAGCCAGCTTATTGACCGAGAGGTGACCATCGAGGAATTAAAAAATACTCACAAAATAAATCTCTAGGGCCGGACGTGTAAAATAAAGAGGATGCAGAATAAATGATAAATTGAATTGATAACTATTTTTTTTTTATTACACACACCAGAACCAAGATTATATACAACTTTGTAACAATGAATCAGTCCTAATTCTAAGCCGTAATATTCGTGATCCACAATAAGTGGGATCTAATTTATACTAACTATGGAAAGTAAATATATTACATAATATATCTAATATTCCTCCTCAAGTTGGAGAGTGAATATCATGAAGTCCCAACTTGTTACGTAGAGTCACAAATTTATCCTTTCCCAAAGCTTTTGTAAAAACATCGGCCAACTGGAAATGTGTCGGAACATATGAGGGACTAATCATCCCAGCTTGTAGTTTTTCTCGAACTATATGACAATCTATTTCAATGTGTTTCGTTCGCTCGTGATATACCGGATTTGCAGCAATATACAAAGCAGATTGATTGTCGCAAAATAATGGCGTAGGAGTTGACTGTGTTGCTCTTAAATCTTGCAATATGTAGCGCAACCAAGTTAGCTCCAAGCATGTATTAGCCATAGCGCGATATTCGGCTTCCGATGAAGATCGGGAAACATTTGCTTGTTTCTTGGATTTCCAAGAGATAAGAGAGTTTCCCAAAAATATACAATATCCCGTAACTGATCTCCGTGTTGCACGACATCCTCCCCAATCTGAATCGCAAAAGGCTTTCAAGGTAAGATTGTTGGTGGAAGGATAAATAAGTCCTTGACCAGGAGTGCATTTGACATATTTTAGAACTCGTATTACAGCATCCCAATGCGGTTTTCGTGGCTCGTGCATGAATTGGCTTAAGGTTCAAACTGAGTAGACTATATAGGGTCTTGTGACGGTAAGATAAATCAATCTCCCAACTAGTCTTCTATATTTTGTCGGATCATTCAATAATTCTCCATTGGTTGGAGTGAGATTCAAATTTTGTTCCATGGGGAACTTTTCTGGACGAGCTCCAAGAAGTCCTGAATCTTGCAAAATGTCTAATGCATATTTTCTTTGTGACATGAAAATACCTTTCTTTGAACGAGAAAACTCGATGCCCAAAAAATATTTTAAATCCCCAAGGTCTTTGATGCGGAAACGTTTTAGAAGGAATTCTTTGAGACGTTTCATTTCTTGCAGGTCATTTCCTGTGAGAAGTATGTCATCAACATATATAAGAATAACAATAATTGAAGTACCTTCGACTTTGGTGAAAAGGGAATAATCGGCTTTTGATTGTTGGTAACCGGCTTTTTGAATGGTATGTGAAAAGGTGGAAAACCAATTTCTTGATGCTTGCTTAAGTCCGTATAGAGACTTGTTGAGCCGACAAACAATGTTCTCCCCCTTTCGGCGAAGGCCGGGTGGAAGACCCATGTACACAATTTCCTTCAAGTCACCGTGAAGAAAAGCATTTTGTACGTCTAATTGGTGAATGTACCAATGTCTAGCAGAAGCAACACTAAGAAGACAACGAAGTGTAGTGAGCTTAGATGTAGGAGAAAAAGTTTCCTGATGGTCGATACCCTCAACCTGCGTGTATCCTTTAGCAACAAGTCGAGCTTTATAGCGCTCGATGGTGCCGTCGGACTTATACTTTATTTTATAAACCCACTTGCATCCAATTGGTTTTTGGCCATCTGGTAAAGGAACGAGACTCCATGTATTATTCAATTGTAAAGCTTCTATTTCTTCATGCATAGCTTGTCGCCAATGCGGGGTCGAGGATAGCTTGAGCATAAGAGGATGGCTCCGTGTGACCTGTAATGTTAGCTAAAAAAGTACAATGCGCAGGAGAAAGACGAGAATAAGAAATATATTGAGAGAGGGGATAACGTGTACCTATTGTAGTTCTTGGTAACGGGATAGATTGATTGACTTGTGCCGACAATATGTAGTCTTTATGCCATGTCGGTGGTTGTTTATGTCGTGTTGATTGTCTTAATGGTGGTTGTGTAGGGGAAACAGATTGCAAAGTGCTTGTAGAATCTTCAATAGGATTTATATTAGTTGATGGTGAGGGTAATGGAGTAGTTTCTTGAGGTGTGGCAGGTGTATGTATAATTGATTCAGGTACTTGAGTGCTAGCTGGATCAGTTTGGTCAAGATGTGAAGATGGTTTTTGAGTGTACAAATTGTTTGTTATGTCATTGGGAAAATTGGGCAATGTAAAAGTAGGATCTGGTGGTGGAGGTGGTGTGAAGGAAAAAGGGAAAATTATTTCAAAAAATTTGACATCACGACTAACCCTTACAGGCGATGTTTTTTCCAGAAATACTTGGGATGGACATGCGACTCTCTTATGACGTTTGTGCAAGATGCATTCAATCATAGCTCGTTCAACCAACTGTTTGTGCAGCGGGTCTATGCTTTACCCCTAAGGTATAAGATCTTTCTATGATCTCACAGTTTAGGCCTATATCTCGTTGCAACGTTATTTATAAATTCATCACCAAGTGTATTACACTGAGGTTTAGAGATATAATGTCTAATCTGATTGCACCGACCTAATCAAGTTTTATCAAAATGTCGCAGCACGCAGGATAATATTTTCCTCATGCGAGAAATCCTTCATTCGTTGCGCACAAAGAGAAACTATAAAAAGGGTTGTATGATTTTGAAGTTGGAGTTCGAGAAAGCTTATGACAAGAGTTTTGCGTTCCGGATTCCGTTTAATGTGAATAAAATTGGTGATGTTTTGCGTTCGCAAGGCCTCCACAAGAATTTTATGGAACGCTAACCTCTTGAGGAAATTCAACACGGCTGCAGTTTGCGACAAGGGGATCCTTTGTCACCATACCTATTTGTTTTGTGTGTTGAGCGTCTATCTTATATGATTGAGGAAGTTGTTGAAGAGGGAACATGGGAACCGATTATCCCTTGCCGAGGAGGCCCTAAACTTTTCCACGTGTTCTTTGCAGATGATTTGATATTAAGGGGAAAGCAACCTTGAAAATCACGAAGCGGGCCAAAGAAATTCTTGATACGTTTTGAGATTGTTCGGGTTTGAAGCTGAATAAAGACAAGTCCAAAGTTTACTTTTCCAACATAGGAAATGCTAGTTTAAAGCGTTAGATTTGTGCGAATTTGGGGTTCTCTCAAACCCAAAACCTCGGGAAATATTTGGGTGTAAATTTGGTTCACGCTCGTGTGGAGAACGAACATTATAATGATATGCTCGACAAAGTTCTTAGTTGGTTCTCGGGATGGAAGGGTAATACTTTATCCCTAGCGGGTCGCGTGACACTCATCCAAGCGATTTCTACTGCCATTCGGATCCACATCATGCAATCAAGTTGGGTGCCGGGGAGGATTTGTAACAAGCTTGACAAATTAAATCGAGATTTTTTGTGATCAAATAATCCTGAGATAAAAAGAACCCATCTCGTGGGTTGAAATAAAGTGACGCAAGAAAAGAAAGAAAGCGGACATGGGTTGAGGAGAGCAAGAATTAATAATGAAGCATTACTCGCGAAACTTTGTTGGAGTATATTGAAGAATAAACCGAGCTTCTGGTCGGAATTAGTGAATGCAAAGTATCTCAAATCAATTAAGTTGAATGAGTACGTTATTCGCCCAGGAGATCGTTCGACGTGGAAGATTAGTGAATGAGATAGTCCGTTGCATGACGCTTATTATGCCCTTCATAAGGTGAACGATTGGGAACAGAAAATTCGTCTGAATTTGGTTCGACAATTGGCTTGGTAATGTTCGACTTTGTGATGTTGTTTTCGATATTAATCAAGGGGAATATGGGCTACGGTTGTCGGACATAATTGATGAGGCAGGGAATTGGACTTTGGAGAATAGTCGAACTCATATTCCGGAAGAATGGATCATGGAGGTAAAGAAACGCCAAATACTCTTGAGATAAAGAGAAGACAAAATACTTTGAAGTGAATGGGCGAATGGAGAATTCTGTGAATATACTGTTGCACCGACTCGATCCCATAGAATCGATTGGGTTTGGAATCTTCCATGCAACAACTAACTGTGCGTTTTTATTTGGCTAGTGGTTCAAAATAAATTGGCGACGAACAAAGTTCAAAAAGGGGAGAAAGCTGATAAAGGCACACTACTGTGTACCAACAATAGATATTTTCTTGGATTTCAGTACATAACCATAAGGTATAAGTAGAAAAAAAGATTAAATCTTTGGTCCATAATATCAAAATTTATGAAGACTCCCCAGTCACCAGCAAGGTTTAATGACAATTTTTCATTCCATAATATTGTACTAAGAAATAAGTGGTGGAGAAAAGCTGGTTTGATTTTGTGGAAATTTGTAAGATGTGAACTTTTTCAATAGTTTAATGAAGATAGTTAGTCCACAATTTCAAAAAGGTAGATCCACGTTTTGGGTTTAATAGCCATTTCTTTTTCAACTATGGATAACCATTAACAGGATACCTGCATACTTAATTTAATTTAAATGGTTCGTTAAGAATTTAGCATCATATTTTCCTTCTTAGTCATTTAACGGTTGATTTTTCAGACGTAAGACAACGTTGTCGTTTTCTGTAAGTTTATATGTTTTCTTACCATGTCCGTGTGTAGGAAAAGTGGACCAAATTGAATGCTGGTCGTTCAAGATAATATGCAAAAATATCCCCTTGTATTTTTTATTGACAAATAACAAAGCAAAGCTTATTTTACTAGCGGAAAAAAACTAAACGTGTCAAAAGGTCCATACCAGAGGGGAATAAGAAACCCCTTCAACCATAAAGTACACGGCATTTTTTTTTTTTGATAGAAGTACACGGCATTATTATCCTACATAAAAGTGAATTATCATTTTCCCACGAGAAATTTTATTTTCGCCCTTCATTTTCTAAAATATTGAAACAGTATTAGAGTATTACTCTAAAGAAAAGTTAAATAAATAAGGTCATCGACATAGTACGATATGGAGTTGTTTTTTTTTTACTCAACTTTAAGGTTTTTGAAATAAGCACATCACTCACAATGAATAAATAGGCAAATTATACATATTTGTTATATTAAATATGTGTATTATCATTTACCACCATGTGAAGAAACAGAGATAGAAAGTACCATTTTAAAAATATATCAAATATTCAAATGTACTTAAGGGAATTACAAATTGGAGAAACATAACCAAGATTATTGTATAAGGCCCAATACGAATCTCAAGTTTGTTCCAATATGGTTCGAGTACAACGCGGTATTATGGAATTTTAGAGACTTTCTCCAATAACGATTGTGAATTGTCTGAGAAAGGTTGTTAACATTAGTTATTTGTTCAGGTTTTTCCTGTAATTAACCGTTGTTTGTTGGACTAGTTAGCTGGTGTTATGGGCGAAGCGACGGGGGGTGCATGTGGGTGCACTTGCACCCCCCAGCCTCCCAATTTTTTTTTAAGAAGTATACTGTGGTGAATATTTCCCACAACATGAAAGTTTGGATGGTTTTGCACCCCTTGATTGGTCCACCGCTTGAAGACACACGAATAATTTTATAGATAATATAGAAGGATTGCTGTTGCCCACTGATATAATATAAGATATGTGTAAATATAAACTAGTTCAATCTTACACCTATATTTAATTATTTTATTTTCCACTACCTAATGTCAGACACTTCTTTTGTGACTAGTTACATTTTCTTTGTCACGCATATATCAAATAAATAAAACAAAACTTAGCCATATACAACGATCGATTCTGTATATCTTATGTTAATTGAATGCTTTCATATTAATATAATCAATCCTACATTATTCAAAATATTTGGCTAAAATATTTAGTGTAAAAGATGTTATTTTCAGGCTGAACTTAATTATATTCTTCTACAGTTTTCATATTTATCGAGAAAAATTTTTTCGCACCCCCTATCTTATATTTCTGGCTTCGCCCCGCCTGGTGTCTATTATTTATCTTTCGCGCTCCTATTCTATTAGCTTAGAGTAGTACATATAGATGCTCGACATTCATTTTATGTAATTTTGCATACATGAAATCATTATTTCTCTCTAGATCTGCCATTTAACATGGTACCATGAGCATGGTTAAGCTTTTTTTTTTTTGTGAAAATCTCGGGGACTTTCAGCTGTGCGATCTCGTATTGACGTTGCGTGTGCGTGTTTTGAGCTCTAGCATCAATGGCGAATCCTCTTGAAGGTGTGATTTCTCCAATTGCGGCGAATTCTTCAGCGAATATCCGTGTGAACTCTTCAATTACGTCGGATTCTGTTATGAATCCTCGTTCGATCAATGGTTCTTTGTAATTGCAAGGATCGGACAATCCTAATATGCATCTCACTTCAATTTCTCTGACTCGAATTCAGTGCGGCGAAGCTCGCTTTAGGTGCAAAGCAAAAATTAGGGTTCATAACTGATCTACCCCTAAACTTGCAGTTGATCATTTGGATTATGAAGACTGACACCGAGTGGATTGTATGGTAACTTCTTGGATCTTATACTCTATTGATGATGGCCTATTTGATGTTTTTATATTCTCTGATTTGTTGCGGGATTGTGGAACAATTAGAAACTCATTACGATTTGAATAATGGACCTAGATTGTATCAATTGTAACGTGTTGTTGCTTCTGTTGCTCAGAAATTTGCTTCGGTTTCTTAGTATTACACTAATTTGAAGAAACTTTGGGATGAGTTAAGTTGCCTTTTACCCCCTATTTCTTGCCACTGTGAGGCTGCTAGCATTTGTTCTTGCAACATTACACAACACTCACTTGATGCAGATTCTCAAACCAGGCTTATGCAATTTCTCATGGGCTTTGATGATAAGTTTGAATCTTTTAGGAGTCAAGATTCTTGGGATTTAACCTATTCCACTTATTGAAAAAGCTTATGACATGGTATTAACGGTGGCAAAGTAGAAAGAAATTTAGGTTTCCCTATCTCGTGTGCATGAGAATGTTGCTATGTTGACTAGGCCTGGTCCTTCTTATCAGCCCAGGCCTCCTACTGGTTTTAGCTCTAGGGATTCTAAGAAGAAGAACAATGACAGAAGATGTGATCATTGTCACATAAGTGGCCACACCAAAAAGACTTGCTTCAAATTGGTAGGAGTACCAGAATGGTACAAAGAATTAAAGGATAAGAAATCCTATGGTCAAAGGTTCTCTTTTAATGCAGTAGATACTGAGGGACAACCTCTTCTATCTAGCACTCTGCACCTTCCTCTTCAGGTTCCAGGAATGCTTTACTTCTTGATCGGTTCCAAGCTAACTTTATGAAGATGATGAAATACATGATGGCATCTAACAGTGGCATGCTCCAACTTGATTTTGGAGAGTTTGTCAGTAATAACTTCAGCTCTCCCTCCTTGGAAAGTATATCATCTACTGTATGGGTTATAGACACATGGGCTTATAATAATATGATGATACATGATCACTTATTGTCTAACTCTTGTGCCATGTTGTTCCTACACATGTATACTTGCTTGATGGTAATATTAAACATGTTATGAGCATTGGTAGTGTAGCCCTCACACCTCCTATCACTTTGGCAGGAACGCATGTCCCTGATTTTAAGTTCAATCTCCTATCAGTGCATAAACCTTCTTAGACTATCAAGCTGAAATTCACTTTTCTTCCTCAATGTTGTCTTTTGTAGAACCTACAGACTGATAAAGTGCTTGTTGTGGGTCATATGAAAGGCTACCTTTACATTCTGGATTCCTTAAAGTGTTCTTTTACTACTTTGCAGAATAGTTCGTTAGCCACCTATCCTTCTAGTGTTTCTTTGAATAAGTGTTTTGCATCTACATCTCTAAACTTTGTATCAACTTTGTTGATACAGATATAATGAAGTTGTGGCATGCCATATTTGGCCATGAATCTAATAACACTTTGAAACATCTTGAATGTCTTTCTTTTTTTAAGCATTCTTTTAATGACATTGTTGCTTGTGAAATATGTCATAAATCTAAACAACACAAGTTGCCCTTTCTAACAGTACCTCTACTATCTCTAAACTCTTTGAGCTTGTGCAAATGGATCTTTGGGGTCCTTATAGAATAGCTATCACTACCAATGCTCATTACATACTCACTTTGGTGGATGAAATAACAAAGCTCAGGTTCCTACTTTACTGTCTCATTTTATTGCTATGATTGCCATTTAGTTTAGTGTTAAGATTCTACACTTTAAAAGTGACAATGGCACTGAGTTTATGTTAAGTGCTAAATTACACTTCATATTTCCTAATTTTTGTTTAGGAAAATACTGAAAAAATATTTAAAGAAAGAAAAAAAATATAAGCAAAAGGAATTAATTTTTGATTTAGCCTGATCAACTTGTATATAGACTCCCAATACTTAAATAAAAGTAAAATAACAAATTGCAATAATCTCTCTAACTACCTATCCACTACTAAACCGCTAATGACTTATCCAATCACCACTACATAGACTTGTTCTTGCACAATTAACAAAAAGAGAAATTACATTCTAATATAATAAAGAATTATAATTAAAAAGTTGATCATTTATTTAAAGCTTTGTCTAACATAATTTGTAGCCCATTAATGAGATTTCCTTATGCGCGTGGGCCTAGAATTATTAAGGCCTATATCATCCTCTTCTCCTTCAAGTGGGGTCTTATCCTCAAGGCCCAATAGCAGCTGAATATCATCATCTTCGTCTTCAACCGAAACCATCTTTAAATATGGTTGTGTAAAATCTGTCAACTCATTAGTAATCATAGTTAAAAATTCAACATTCTTACATCTATGGCAAGGTGATACTTCTCATCGCAGTTGAAACAGAGCCCTTGAGTTCTCATTTTTTGTATTTTCGAAGGTGTCAACCTCCGTACGGGTAACTGCATTGCCGAATGTGTTGTTTGTAGTGTTAGTTGCGGGGTGGACAACAATGAAGGTGTTGTAACAATTGATATAGCATGGGCATAAATTTGTTGTGATGTTGCATCCTGCAATTTGGATTCAATGAGCTTTGCCAATCGTATGGCCTTCATAATATCTGTCGATTTTAAAATTGCTAGCTCATGTTGTATATCGTGCCTTAAGCCCGAGATTTAACAATTCAACAACGCTTTGGAGTTTAACCCGGTGACAAAATTTCTTATACGTTCGAATTGCTCCTAAAAATCATGCTCAAACCCTGTTTGCCTTAAATTGAAAAGGGTTGTCTTGTAATTTTCGTAGGACAAAGGCCCATATCGCGTGACCAAATCCTTTTTGATTTTCTCACAATTTTGTAATGGAAAGGTGTGGTGCATTCACTTGTACCAACTTAAAGCCTTGCCTTGCATACATAACAAAGGCAATTGAAAGCCGCTCATTCACCGGAACTTGATAAAAAATGAAGAATTTTTTAGCTTGAAAATTCAATCAAGCGGATCGGTTCCATCAATATGAGGTAACTCGAGCTTAAAACCTTTAAGAAAATTAACAATGGGTTGTTAGTGGCTTTTCGAGCAAAAGTTTTAGTTTGGGTGGGGCTGCCGACATGATATGGTGTAGGGATGGAAGAAGTGAAGGCATGATTTGTGTTAGGTTCTGTGGATTTTTTGTGTAGAGGTTTTAGTTCAGCCACAAGTTGCGCCAAAATTTAATCAAGTTGCAAATTTTCATGATGTGTTGTCTCAGCTTGCATCGCACTTTGTTATCTAATTTCAGCCATTTCTGCTTGTAAGACACATAGAGCTTCGGTCGTTTGAGAATCATCAGACGATCCATGGGATTGCGTGTCTCGGAGGCATGATTCACTGCATATAAAAGCACCAATTGTTAAGTGTTAAATTAGACTTAACGTTTCATAATTCGAGTTTAGGAAAATACTCCAAAAATATTTAAAGAAATAAATAATTTTAAGCAAAAGGAATTAATATTTTGATTTAGTCTGATCAGCTCGTACATAGACTTGAAATATTTTAAGGAAAGAGAGATAACAAATTGCAAATCTCTAACTACCTATCCACTACTAGAACATTAATGACTTATCCAATCACCACTACATAGACTTGGTCTTGCACAATTACCTGAAAGAGAAGTTACAATCTAATATATAAAAAAACCATTGTTATAAAGTTGATCATTTATTTAACACTTGGACTAACATAATTTGTAGCCCATTAAGGAGGTTTCCTTATGCGTGTGGGCATAGAACTATTAAGGCCCGTATGAATTTACGGGTCACTCAGTTATTTCATACTCATGACATTCTTCATCTCAAATCAGCTCCCTATCCCCCAACAAAATGGGGTGGTGGAGTACAAACATAGGCACCTCCTGCAGTATATCGGGGCCTTATTATTTCATGTCGACTTACCTCGGATGTACTTGGGAAGGCCTTACTCATGGCTACCCATATCATCAATAAAACTCCCTCTCAGCTTCTGAATTGTAAGTCTCCCTTTGAATTTCTTCATGATTGCAAGCCTGATCTTGCAGCACTCAGGACTGTTGGGTGTATGTGCTACTATATAAACACTGCACCCCAGAAGATAAGTTGGCTCCAAGGAGTTTTAAAGGTTGTTTCGTGGCTATGCACCTGGTCAGAAGGCATATAAGAAATATGTAGTGGCTTCTATAGATGTAGTTTTTTCTGAGAAGGCTTTTCCCTACAAGTTTTTCTTTGTTGAACCATAGGGCACTCCTCTGCCAGCTATTCCCATCATTGAGGCTGTCATGGCCTATACTCACCTATCCTTACCTCCTATACACTCTTCATCCTCTCTAGTGGCACACCTGGACCCCTTGCATGAGCATGATAATGATTGTGCTACTAATTTCCCTTCCCATTAGCCATTGAACCTTCTCCTGATGTTCTGCCTCTACACTGCAGTGCTCGCCCTAGCACTTTACCACCACAAATTAAAGACGACATCCTATGCTGCAAAACTGGCCCCACTTCCTCTCCTCCTTACTACTATAATACCTCATCGTCTCACACTCCCCCTACCTTCCCATACACTTGTCCTCCTCACTTAACTCCCTCTTATATCAGTTTCCTAGCCAACATTTCTTCTCATTCTGAACCTACCTCCTACACTCAGGCTTGCAAAGATTTTAACTGGATCTCTGCTATAAATGCTGAAATTGATGCACTTGAGGCTAACCATACTTTGGACCTTGTACCTCTGCCTTCTGGTAAGAAGCCTATTGGCTGAAAATGGGTTTTCAAATTGAAGTTGCATCCTGATGAATCTGTAGAAAGTCATAAGTCTTGTTTGGTTGCAAGGGGTTACATCCAAGTCTTTGGATTGGACTACAATGAGAGTTTTTCTCCCGCGGTTAAGTTGTTCATTGTTAGACTCTTGCTTGATGTGGCTACACATTTCTCGTGGCCTCTTCACCAATTGGACATAAATAATGCTTTCTTGCATGGATTCCTTGGCAACGATCTTTACCTCTCACCCCCTCTAGGTTATCAAGTTGCTTCTGGTCAAGTGTGTAAGCTAAAAAAAATCCCTTTATATCGTCAAACAGACCATTAGACAATGGAATATTGAATTTACAAAGTGCTTGATCTCCTATGGGTTTTGTCAATCATCTCATGACAAATGTCTATCACTAAAGTCTTTGGGGATTCATTCATTGCTCTTTGGGGCTTCATTCAAAGCACACTTACATTCCATCAAGAAATCTTGGTCCTGCCAAGTACTTCATTGGTCTGGAAATCTTCTTCACCTCATCTTGTACTTACATCAATCAGTGCAAGTACACTTTGGACATCATTTCTGATGCTGGTCTCACTGGTGCCAAACCTCTCAACTTGCCAAGCAAACCTGGTCTTAAACTGCTCTCTAAGGGTCATGTTTTCTCTCACCCTGACCAGTACCACATGTGGATTGGTAGGATCCTTTATTTGAATATAACTGGACCTGACATATGCTTCATTGCCAATCAACTCAGCCAATTCAAGAATTCTCCCACCGACTTACCTGGCAGGTTGCTAAGGATGTTCTTTTTTTATCTTAAAGAGTTGATCTTCCCTTGGATTGTACTATGAGGCTACTCATTCTGTCACTTTTTCCAGCTACATTGATTCTGACAGCTGCAGATCCATCACTGGCTTTGTAATATTCCTTGGTAACTCCTTTATAATCTTGAAAACCAAGAAAATTGTTACTGTTGCAAGGTCCTCAGCTGAGGCTGAGTATAGGAGCATGGTCAGCACTGTTTGTAAGCTCAAATGGCTTAGTTTCATCTTTCATGATCTTCAGGTGGCTGTCTTTTTACCAATTCCATTATATTGTGACAACAAAGTCGTTGTTCACATCACAAGAACCTTGTGTTCCATGAAAAGTACTTAGACATAGATTGTCATGTGGTTTGGGCCTCATTCAAAGTTGGTTTTGGGCTTCCTCAATGTTAACCGTATAAAATAAATACGAGATTAAAGAAAATATTAGTCCTAAATCAGAAGGATTAATAAATGGACAATACTATTGTCACGAGTACTTTCGATGAAGTAGTACCCACTCCCAACGAGGAGGCCCATCGGGTGTGACCAATATCGCTCGGTTACTAACCCAAAGTGGTATGAGTGGCCATCCGACGAGGGCACCTAGCGTCCCTCGGAAAGTCACGATGATCAAGACCAGATATCAAGGTGGCATCGGATAAAAAGCAAACCCGGATGGATCCGCCTGATTCAGATATCCATCACGACGCCGAGCAGGGCTCCAACGGACTCACGAGTCCCAGAAACTTGACAAAAATGCTTCCTTGCTATACACTCCCAATACAAGTGCCCTCGGAACAATGCCCCAGGCGACCAACTCAAAGAACAGAGCCGAGCATTGATGTAAGAACTATAGAACAACGTCTTCCGGGCAGTTGGAAAAAGAAACGCCTGCCCACGAGAGATAAAATCCCCTCATAATTCAAGTCACGGGCGAATACCCTATCGGAGAAAAAGCCCTGAATCACTTACTTTAGGATACATCCCTATCCGAGTGGCATTATCACCAAGGAGACACCCAAACTTGGCCCTCAAGTCATTGCTAAAGGCAATAAGCCCTCGGAGACAAAGAAGTCGGCCTAACCACCTATCGGAATGAAGGCAAAACCCCTCGAAGGAAGATAAAGCAGCACAGTCAGTACTTAGTAGATCAAGATAGACATTATCTTATTGATTGGTGTACCATGTAACACGTGTACTCATCCTAAAACATGTCAACATGCATAGAGACATCTGTCCCTAAAAATTTCTATATAAAGGGAGGTGATCAATTGAAGAAAAACAACTCAAGACACAGACATACAACATGAGTGAAATATAGTGAATAAAGGAAGGGATGTTCTTGTTATTTTGTCTCCTTTAAAATAGCATTTAGTTTTTGAACCATGGGTAAGGGTGTTCCAACCCGAATAAATAGTTTAGTTAATTAGGTCATAATTCCAAACCTGTTAACAAAATGGCGCCGTCTGTGGGAACACCATAAAATCTACCTTTGAGAGTGTTCAAGAGCGATGCCTATTATGGAGAATTTATTCTACAGCGAAAGTCATCCTAGCCAATCTCAAAATTCGGAAGAAACTCTGTCCAATCGCCAATCCTAGGAGAGGGATTTTATCAACATCCCTCGCTCCACCTTTGAAAGATTTATGGAGACTAGGGCCCGGAGGACACCGCCCGGATACGTGAACCCTCACGACTTATCCCCTCGGTCCTCTCGCCACCAAAATCCCTGGGCTGAAGAAGGGGGAGCTTGAGCTAGATGGAGCCCCGTCTCCAATCCCTGGCGCCAATGACCCCCGCAGAATGCTCGGAGGCACTACAACTACCGGGACACGCGCCGGATTGGCCAGCTAGAAGGGGGAACGGCTCCCCCGGACCGTCCTACATCATTCTCATCTTCGGGTGAGGATCATACTATATGGGGAATTCTTGATGGCCTTAGGAGGGAGATGGGCGATATTAAGAAGACTATGGGCCTCAAGGAGGATCCTACCTTTAAAACCTCCCATTTTATCCCCGAAATAGCCTTAGCCTCTATCCCCGCGGGGATGCGGCCCGTAAATGGTCCCATGTATACGGGGGATGCGGATGGAAAGGATCCTCAAGATCATATACATCAATACCTAGTCGGAATGGATCTCAAGTCCGCCCCGGAGCCCGGACCATATGCTTTGTCAGGTGTTCCCGGTGACCCTCGGAGGACGGGCACAATCGTGGTTCACCCACCTTGCACCCGGCTCCATCGACAATTTTGATCGACTGGCCCACTTATTCGTGAGGCAGTTTGCTTGCAACCGGAGGTACCCTAAATCCGCCACACATCTCTTCACTATTAAACAGAAGAAGAATGAACCCCTACGAGGATACATAAAACGCTTTACAGATGAAGCGTTGGATGTCCCGAACGTTAGTACCACCATTTTGGCGGATATACTCACACAAGGACTCCGGGCAGACGAATTCTTCCGCTACCTCACGGGAAATCATATAACGGATATGAACGAACTTATGCATCAAGCAGAGACTTATATCCTGATGGAGCAAGCAGAAGGCGCGAAAAGATGCTTGGAGGGCGATGACAATGAACATCACGAGCGCACTGAACGGGAAGTAAAGGCCAAGGAGAAAAGACGGGAAGGGAAACCAGCCCAGCGTAAAGACGAGAGTGGCCCGGTCAAGAAATTTCTCAAGCTGGAACCCTTGCCCCCGATGACCATTGCCCCCGTAGAAGTACTCAATGTGATGCGGGGCAGCATCGAGCTGCGATGGCCAAGAGACGCCCGGTTTCCAGATAGGGACAAGAATATGGGTAAGTATTGTAAATACCATAAAACCTATGGGTATACTACCGAGGAGTGTACCACACTGCGAAGGGAGGTGCTCCGCCTCTTGGAAGCCGGGTACCTAAAGAACTATCTCAAGGCGAACTACCCGGAGAATCCCCCTCAATATGCCTATAAGAGACCTCGAAGGGAAGAAGAAGAAAAAGAAGAAGATCAGATGACTCCCAATTGGAGGTCACGAGAGAGAACGGCGGGACAGCGGAACCCACCCCCTCCCTCGGAAGCATATGAAGATAACACCCCATCGGGGCGTACCATCAGTATGATAGAAGGAGGAGATCTCTCCGTTACACCAAAAGGTAAAAAGAAGCAGTATTTGAAAGAAGCTAGGCGGGCGGAACAAGGATTGTTTGTAGGATCCATTCAGGGTGCAAAGCTTCCTAGCATCACCTTTGGACCCGAAGATTTAAAAGGGGTGATTTATTCCCACGAAGACCCCCTGGTAATAGAAGCCGTGATCTATGGGATAGACATCCAGAGAATACTGGTTGATACCGGTAGTTCCGTGGATGTCCTATTTCTCCCCACCTATTTGGCCATGGGATTGAAGAAAGAGTAGCTAGAAGCAGCCGAATTTCGGTTAATAGGTTTCTCGGGAGAAGCCTCCAAAACACTCAGAACCATGACACTTCCGATGTTGTGGGGAGAAGGGGCCCTTCGAAGAACGGAACCCATAAAATTTTGGGTGGTAGAGGCGTCATCAAGAACGTACAACGCAATCTGTGGGCGGCCATCCATTCGGGCCTTCGAAGCGATCCCTTCAACCCTCCATCTCAAGGTAAAATTCCCAACCTTTTCAGGTATCGGAGAAGTCCGAGGAAACCAGGCAAAGGCCCGGGAGTGCCGCATGAATGCTCTCCCTCCTAAAGAGGACGAACCTATCCTCGGAAGCAGCAAAAAGCGAAAAGAAGAGGAAGTACGAGTACAACCCGTAGAAGACCTAAAGTTGGTGGAACTCGTAGAGAGGAGCCCGAAGAAAGCGGTCAAAGTAGGTACCAAAATGGAGCCTGAAGTGGAAGCCCAACTGGTCCCCATCTTGAAAGAATTCCACCACATTCTCGCATGGGAAGGCGGACTGCCAACATTTCCTTAACGTGAAACCCGGGGCCAAGCCAGTCCAACAAAAAAAGAGGAAAATGGGCCCGGAGCGCAATAAAATTATCCGGTCGGAAATTCAGCGACTCCTCAGCCTAAGGCAAATCAGAGAAGTCATCTACCCCGAATGGTTGGCTAACGTGGTCCTAGTCCCAAAGCATGGGGGTAAGTGGCGAATGTGCATGGATTTCACGAACCTTAATGACGCATGCCCCAAGGACTGCTATCCCCTCCCGAGTATTGACCAACTGGTAGACTCAACAGCGGGATGCGCACTCTTGTCCACCCTGGATGGAAACCAGGGATATAACCAAATCCCGATGGCCGTCGTGGATCAAGACAAAACTAGTTTTATCACTGATGCGGGCACCTTTTGCTACCTGGTGATGCCCTTCAGCCTCAAGAATGCATGGGCCACTTATCAACGATTGGTAAGCTTAATGTTTGCAGGGCTCATCGGAAACACGGTGGAAGTCTACGTGGATGATACGGTCGTTAAAAGCCGCTCCGCCCAGGACCACCCCGAGGACCTACGAAAGGCATTAGCCATCATGGACCAATTTGGGATGAAGGTTAACCCTAAGAAATGCTCCTTCGGCATCAGAGGGGGCAAGTTCCTAGGATACATGGTTACAGAGAGAGGGATAGAAGTCAACCCCGAGAAGGCCGTAGCCATCCTAGGGTTACCTACCCCAAAGACAGTTAAATATGTGCAAAAGCTTACAGGTCGAATGGCCTCCCTGAGCCGATTCATCTCCAAGTCGGCCGAAAAAGGGCTTCCATTCTTCAAGGTGCTACGCAACATCAAGGAGTTCCAATGGACCCCGCAATGCGACGAAGCTCTCCACCAACTGAAGGATTATATGGTGAAACCTCCTTTACTAGTGAAACCGGCGCCACATGAAGAACTCTTTGTGTACTTATCAGTCGGAGAGGAGGCCATAAGTGCGGTACTAGTCAAGGATCAAGACAAGGAACACCACCCCGTGTACTATGTAAGCAAGACTCTTCTCGGGGCCGAAACCAGGTATACCCAAACCGAAAAACTTGTCTTAACTTTAATTACCACAGCCCGGAAGCTCCGCCCATATTTCATCTCCCATCCCGTAACTGTGTTAACTAAACACCCGTTACGAGCAATTCTCGACAAGCCCGAGACCTCTAGAAGATTGATAAAGTGGGCCGTGGAGCTCACCGAATATGATATTTCTTATGCCCCGAGACCCTCCGTCAAAGCACAAGTCCTAGCAGATTTTGTGACTGAAATGACGGGCATCGGAGCTGAAGAAAAGACACCCCTGTGGCACCTCTATGTGGACGGCTCCTCTATGAGCACACCCGGGGGGGCTGGGATAGTTCTAGCAAACCAAGAAGTAGAAGAAGAGATACTCCACTTCGCGGTCAGAATCGACTACCCCTTGTCGAATAACGAAGCCGAATATGAGTCCTTACTCATAAGGATGAGACTTGCCCGAGAAGGAGGCATCAGGAAAATACTCATCCACAACGACTCGCAACTAATTGTGCAACAAGTCAATGGTTCGTACGAAGCCAAGGAAGAGAGGATGCAAGCATGCCTCCAATCGGTTCACCGCAAACGGGAATGGTTCGACGAGTGCAAACTAGTCCAAATCCCACGAAAGGAGAATCAAGAGGCGGATGCCTTGTCCAAGATGGCCACCCAAACGGCCGCCATGCACACCCGAAAAATCACCCTGCTCCAAGTTACCGAGTCCGAGAAAGCCGAGGGCCACGAAGTGAATGCCACTACAGACCCTCCGTCCAGCTGGGTGACCCCAATCAAAGCCTATCTACAGGACCCAGAAGGGTATTCCACGGATAAAGTCGTGCAACGGCTTATGGCCAGAAGAACTATCAAGTATTTCCTTAAAGACAGGGTATTATTCCGCAGGACATACTCATGCCCTCACGCTCGATGCCTAAATGAGGAAGAAGCTCAACTGGCTATAAGTAAGGATATAAGGAAACCACAGTGAAGATAAAACTACAAGATAACAAGTACTTACGATAGCTTCCATCCAGACGGTGCTTGCCCGTAGGAATTGATACCCCTCCGCATGCGCGGAAAGAGCAGAGCCGAAGAAATGAAGAATCTCGTGGTAAGCTTCCCCCACGGTCGGGGGCTCCTTCTCGGGTGCCTGGGGTGAAAGACTTCCCTCGGAAGCAGACCTCCGCAAGGTAGCCCTCTTTGGGAAATCAGTCGTCGGGGGAGGGACAGTCGTAGTGGGAGTCACAGTCACTGCCTCCGTCATCACCGCCTCGGGAACCTCAACCTCCATGGCGACCGAAGAACCCTCCCCGCTGAGTAAGGTGCCCAACACCTCCTTCTTCACCTCCAAGTCCTTCAACCAGTCAGCAGGACTCTTGAAAACCCCCTCGGAACCCCCCGATGGCTCCTCCGGGTGCGATTGGAGCACTTGAGCAAACAAGTCAGCACCCGGGAACATAATGGCCTTTCCCTTATTGATTACCGCTACAAAAGCAAGATATATATTTAAGTAACTTTGCGGGACAAATTCGAACATGATAGCATGGATAGAATCCTAAAACAAGGTAAATAGAGGAGAGAAAGAAACTTATGAGGAGAAGAAGGGGAAGGATCCCGGAAAGAGATGAGCACGACATCCGGCCCCAGAGACAAGGGCTCTTCTTCTTCCGCCCGTGGAGATGGCACCTCCTTGGAGCTCATCGGAGAACTGCCAGTGTTGGACTCGGGAGCTGGCACCACGACTAAAGCAGACATAGGGTCCACTTGTCGCAGTGGAACGGCCTCCAAGCATACCCCCTCAGCATCTACGAAGGGACGCGGGATGTCCTCGTGAACTTCCTCATCACCCGGATCCATCCCTGCCTCTCCGGGAGACTGCACTTCCCCTCCCTCGTGATCTCCCTCCTCAGAAGCTTCACTGTGCCCACTCGGAGCCGCTTCCTCAAAACCCGGCAGTAAGTAATATCTCGCCACAACCTCCTATTCACCACACAAGGACAAGTAAGTACAGACAACGAAATACGAAAAAGAAACTACTCAGAGGAAATAAATACGAAAAAGAGAGCATGAGAATAAGAAAGGGGAACTTAGTGAAAGCTGCCAAGCGCACAGCCGGAACAGAAAGCGGTTTCTTCACCTTGTGATTAGTAAACACTACGTGGTGAAGCCCGGAATCATCAAACAGCTTCGAAAAATCCTCCGACTCCATTAACAGCTGTTGCGCAATTACCGGGGAGAGCACCATGTCTTCGTCCATGGTGCGAATTGGGGTCGCACCCTCCCCCCTCGTGAAGGGCACGTCCCACTTCCCTCGGACAGGCTTCACATAGAAGAACTTGTCCTTCCAAACGCTATGCGAGCTGATTGTCAAACCTAGAATCCTTTTTGTGGAATTCCCCGAGTTGTCCCGATGGCAGACATGATAAAAGGGGTATCTCCCGGGCGACACCACCACATCAAAAATTGAGAGGAAATGATCCACTCCGCACTCATACCCCTTGATGAGGCACCAAAACACATAAATGCAGAGAGCAGCAAATCCATTGGGCACCAATTGACTCAGACAGATGCCGCAAGTCTTGAAAACTTCACAAAAGAAGGGTGGCATAAATGAGCGCCACCCGTAATTCACCTGTGCGAAGTACACCGTAAGCATACCCACGAGAGGATGACAAGCACTCTGATCCTCAGTGGGAATGTGAACAGTCACATTCTTCATAGCGGTCCCCGTGGCCTTAAATAGATCCATGACCTGCTCGTAAGTAACAACGGACCGAATCTTCTCGATTTTAGAGAGATCGCGAGCAAGGGGCTTCTTCGATTTTGAAACCCTAGCCTTCTTAGTAGAGGCGGCGCCGCTCCCCTCAACAATGGCACCTTCCTTTTACGGGTAGCAACAGCAGGCCCCACGAGGGGAGCAGTAGCCACAAAAGCGGCGAAAACATCGGCAGAGGAGGTATTTGCAGATGAGGCCATTTTTTTCGTTGAACGAGAGGAAGAAATTTTGAGATGTATAAAATTCGTTTTCTTGCTTAAGAAAATTGAGAAAGTTGAGAGAATTTGAAGATTGAAGAAAGGTAAAGTGAAGAGGAGTACGGACGGGCCTATTTATCGGAATAAACAATTAAGACGTGTCGCGAAACTCGCGCCCCACGTCGCCCCTCAACAGACGCGTGTCATCCACACGTCCTAACCGTTGAAAATCCTCAACGGTCGAAAACCCACTACCATCAAGGATCTAACGGCTAAAGGCTTTCAATGCTAGCAAACCGTTACTTCTCCACCATGCGACGTCATAACTGCTCATCAAAACCGCCACCAAACCGTTACGCTTCAAGGGCAATCAGGTAATTACCTTTACAAATTTTTAAACATGCACTTGTATACACTGTGATCCCCTCGGAGACATGAAAAAAAGTATAAACCCCCTCGGAAGAAAAGGAAAAAATCATATCCCTTCGGAAAAATCTTGAAAAAAGGAAAAACAACACTCAGGGCTTCTTATACCCTCGGAAAAATCAAAAATTAGTGGAAAAAGCTTCGCCCCCCTCATAAAATGGCCACAAAAAAAAATGGGCAAAGAGGAAAAAACACAAAACTCCTAGGCTTACAAAAACCCCAAGATTAAAATTTCCCTCGCCTCTACGATGGCGATCGAAATTTGGGGGGGCTAGCGTTAACCGTATAAAATAAATACGAGATCAAAGAAAATATTAGTCCTAAATCAGAATGATTAATAAATGGACAATACTATTGTCACGAGTACTTCCGATGAAGTAGTACCTACTCCCAACGAGGAGGCCCATCGGGTGTGACCAATATCGCTCGGTTACTAACCCAAAGCGGTATGAGTGGCCATCCGACGAGGGCACCTAGCGTCCCTCGGAAAGTCACGATGAATCAAGACCAGATATCAAAGTGGCATCGGATAAAAAGCAAACCCAGATGGATCCGCCTGATTCAGATATCCATCACGACGCCGAGCAGGGCTCCAACGGACTCCCGAGTCCCAGAACCTTGACAAAAACGCTTCCTTGCTATACACTCCCAATACAAGTGCCCTCGGAACAATGCCACAGGCGACCAACTCAAAGAACGGAGTCGAGCATTGATGTAAGAACTATAGAACAACGTCTTCCGGGCAGTCGGAAAAAGAAACGCCTGCCCACGAGAGATAAAATCCCCTCGGAATTCAAGTCATGGGCAAACACCCTATCGGAGAAAAAGCCCCGAATCACTTACTTCAGGATACATCCCTATCCGAGCGGCATTATCACCAAGGAGACACCCAAACTTGGCCATCAAGTCATTACTAAAGGCAATAAGCCCTCGGAGACAAAGAAGTCGGCCTAACCACCTATCAGAATGAAGGCAAAACCCCTCGGAGGAAGATAAAGCAGCACAGTCAGCACTTAGTAGATCAAGATAGACATTATCTTATTGATTGGTGTACCATGTAACACGTGTACTCATCCTAAAACATGTCAACATGCATAGACACACCTGTCCCTAAAAATTTCTATATGAAGGGAGGTGATCAATTGAAGAAAAACAACTCAAGACACAGACATACAACATGAGTGAAATATAGTGAATAAAGGAAGGAATGTTCTTGTTATTTTGTCTCCTTTAAAATAGCATTTAGCTTTTGAACCACGGGTAAGGGTGTTCCAACCCGAATAAATAATTCAGTTAATTATGTCATAATTCTGAACTTGTTAACACTCAACATTAGCATGTTGCGCTTCAACCTGCTGACTTCTTTACCAGGCCCATCGTTGGTCTTGCTTTCCATCATTAGTTGTCCAAGTTGTTATTAGGTGATCCACATCAAGCTTTGAGGGGAGGTTGTTAGCATTAGTTATTTGTTCAGATTCTTTTCTGTTATTAACCGTTGTTTGTTAGACTAGTTAGCTGGTGTCTGTTATTTGTCTTTCCCGCTCCTTTCATGTAAGCTTAGAGTTGTATATATAGCTGCTCGATATTCCTTTTATGTAACTGATTTTGCATATATGAAATTACTATTTCTCTCTCTAGGTTTGCCATTTAACAAAGCTAAAAAGCAAAAGTAAAAATTGCTTGTTAGCACTCAACAATAATTTATTTATTTTTGAGTAAATCAGAACATGAAATAAAACGCTAACATAGGGATATTATGTGACTCGGTTATGTTAGACATCCTTTGTATTTATCTTTGGATTTATTATTTCATCAATAGTACTTATCTAGTTTAGATCGATACCAGCCCCACTATAGTTATCTTTTGATTATTCTCTAATCCATACTTATGGGGTGTTTGCAAGAACTTGTGAAAGCTATTTCTTCATAACTTTTACTGAAAAGTTACTTAAAGCTGTTAGTTTTGTGGCGTTTGCAATAGCTAATGGAAAACAACTTTTGAATATTGGTTAACATGTAATACGATTTACTGCTCTTATTTAAAATATACACAATATTAATGTTTCACTCTTACTTATACAATGTTTGTTATATTTAAAAATAAATAATTTAAATGTAAATATAATTGAATTAAAATATACACTTATTACATTACATTGCACAATTTATTTGGTGTAAGCGTTTATTTTTAGAAATTATAACTTTATCTAAATGATGTTAATTTAATTAAGTCGTACATGTTGTTGTTAAGTAAAAAAAGATATTTTTTTCTCTTCTTTTTCATTATTAACTTTTCTTTCATTGTTTTTATTATTAATTAACTATTCTTAAAAATGCCACAATTTTAAATTATAGAGAATATCATGTAAATGAGGAAAGGGAGAAAAAATGAGATTTATTTCTAATTAATTAAGGTTAAAATAAGATAATTTAAGGAATATATAAGCAGAAGCAGCTTATAGAAGTACCTCATAACATGCTTCTGGGCTTCTATTTTTTTTTTAGAGAAGTAGAAGCAAAAGCATGCATTGCAAACACTAAATAAATGCTTCTTAATGACTTAAAGCCCATAAGCTACTTTTAAAAACTCTTGCAAACACCCCATTATACTGTTTAGAAGATATCAATCTCTGTATTTAAGGGAATTAACTTACCCATTCTATTCTACTGTAATCATTCTTGTTAAAAATAATATATATATATATATATATATATATATGTGTGTGTGTGTGTGTATGTGTGTGTTAACACTCGTATTGTTATCTGAGAGTTGTGGGATTTTATTTATCGGAACGCCTTTGTCTATTCCACAAGTTGCCAAAGTATTATCTATTTATTAGCTATTTTCTTTATACTCCGACGATTATCCTTATATCTTAGCCTTTTTCCACTTTTCCCTTTATGGCGCTTTTCATTCCCTATTTGTAGGACAAATCTCCTAGAACAGCTGCCACAATGCATGTTTTCTTTTTGCCAGATGGCTCTCCATTTTATGCTGATACATTCTTGTGCTCTCCATCGGGTGACATGTAGTTCTTGCATGTCTGATATCTTCTTTGCATTTCTGACAGATGGTCTCTTCTGTTGCATGCTGTATTTTTGGACATCTGGAGACCTGGTGTTATCATTTGATAGTAATAAGAGATTCAGATCTTTATCCTCGTTCTCATCTCTGGTCAATCGATATTTCAGGGAAACTATCGGATGGAGCCAGGAAGTACTGGAGACGTGTTTAAGGATAACGTAATCGCGTGAGGTGTCATAGAGTCATCCAAGTCTCACGGTACCTCGGGGATTTTATATCATATTCGCACTCTTCTGTCATCGTATTTGAGGTGAGTTATTTGGGTCATCTATGCCCGATGATCTCTTCCTTCGATGGTTATCCTTTTGAGGATTACTTGGTACTCATGCCCACGATGAAGGTGGTACCTTTCGTAGATGGTTGTTCATTGGGTTTACACTTGTCCCCCCGAGTTCCTTCTAAATTCGATAGAATATTGAGGAACTCAATGCTTTTAAGTTTTACTCCTCTGGGACTTTTATGGGGGCTTTCACCATTGATTGCCTTTCGTAGTGGGGGACGCTTCAACTGCATAACGACTCCTAATTTTTCGGGTATTGTGCTCTTTAAATGCCAGGTAATTAATTCCCCACTTCTCCACTTCTCTTCTACCATGTTCTATTCTCAATTATAAGAGAAAAATCCCTTTTCGTCCTTTTCATTCACTCATTCTCCTTAATTTTTCTCCCGCCCTTTATTGTTTCCTTCTTTATTTTTCAAGGCAAAAGCAAACTTCCTCTCATGGCTACCACCAGAAACCCTTCTGAGCTAGTTTTGGTCGCTTCTCCAACTGGGGTCGTCTCTTTTGCCCATAATGCTGAATCTCCGGCGGTGACTGGCGCTGCTGTACCTTCTCGTAAGAGAAAAGATAGAAATAAGGCGGGTGGTGACGACAGCAGCGCTGCTGCAACTTGCAAGAAGGGGAAGAAGTCTAAGAAGTCTTCCTCGTCGGAAGAGACCCGCTACTTTCAGAAAGTCGGCGACTTTGTGAGCACGACGATGAAAGATGAGGTTCAATACATCTTTACCAAACTTCGCGCCTCCGCCAGAAACCTGGTACTCCAGATTCCGACTGAGGATGAGAGGGGTGACAACCCTTCTGATGGTTGTGTCACCATCTACTATGTGTAGATTCGTGCTAGTCTCCACGCCTTTTCTCCTCCCTTCTATTGTGAGGTTTTCAAGGCTTGTGATCTTTGGCCTAGACAATTTACACCTAACTGTTTCATCATCCTATCGGGCTTTGTTTTGTGGTTCTTGGCTCGTGGGTTGGAGTGTACTGTGAAGAGGTTTTTCTCCATTTTCAAGGTGTGCGTTCTTTAGCGGGGGCACTATATTACTTTTTCTGCCATCACGATTGGTCCAAGAAGGTTTTGGTGGGCACCAACGTTTCGTATAGCAGTTGGAAGGACAAATATTTCTTTGCCAGTCCTAACATTGGGGGAAAGTGGGACTTTCCTCTTACTTGGAAGGAGCCGAAGGCGCCCTCGTATCGATTGGATTCTTCCTTGGTTTTTGATCCCGTCTATGATGCGGTACGCCTTTCATCATTGGAACACTACGAAGCCTTGTGCCAAACTACGGGTTTATACAAGATTTCTTTGATAGACTTGGAGAAAGAAGAAGAATCCTTTCTCTCATTGTCCGGTGATATTAGGCATGCATTCGGTAAAGTCTTTCTCCTCTTTTTTTTTATTACAATATGGATTGGGAGATTTCTTACGATGGTTTGCCTTTTATACGTAGTTAAGTCATTGTCAAAGTTCATTGCTTCTCCAAAGGGTGAAGCTTCTTCTTCTAAAGATTCTTCGAGGATGAGGACAAGGTCAATTGTCGGGACTAGCGGTTCTTCATTTGGTGACATGCCTCAATCTTTCGAGGATGCGGGTCTAGAGAATGTTTTAGAAGTTGCTCCTCCTCTGCATGCTCCTCCTAAGGAAAGTTTGGGGGGCCCATCCGATTCGAGGCCTACCACTTTTGCTTTTAGTGATGGTTTCGACGGTCCTGATTTGCAGACTTTTCTGTCTCATGATGCAACCTTACCTACACACTCTCCCGCTTCTCTCGCTGCCCTCGCAGTACCCATTACCGCTCCGTCGGTTATTCCCACTCCGTCATCTATGGAAGTTCCCAATGTTGAGGAATAAACATCCCATGACAATCTTCCATCCCCATCGGCGTTGCCGTCTTCTCCTCTTCACGCTGACGAGATTGTTACGGAGGTTCTAGCGAATACATTGGCTTCCTCTAGTTCTCTTACTCCAATTTCAGAATTATCTCCTCATTCTCCTCAGATAAACGATACTACTTAAGAAGTTCTTGACAAAGTTTTGGCTTCAACAACTGTCTCCCTCTCCCCTTCAACATCATCGCCCTCTCCGAGTCCCAGTTACATTCCTTCGTTGCTAGGTATCATTTTATCATTTTCTTAAGTTTGGGTATAGAAATTCTATTGCTATTCTTACACCATCTTATTATTTTCTTCAAATAAGGGAAAAAGGGTCGTGAGCCACGACAATCTTCCATTTCCAATAGGTAAGCCTTCACTTCCATCTGTGCCGATATATTTTTTATCCATGTATTTATATCTTAATGGTACTTGTTATGTTGTGTAGAAGATATGCCGGTCGGTCTCCCCAAGATAGTCAAGCGTCTTTCAATAGACGATCTGCTCGATGGTGATGAAGATCCTTCTTGGTGTCACCATGCATGTGGCTATTTTGGACAATCTCCCTAAGGCATCTGTGCCTTCATCCAATCCTCCCCTTTTCCGAGATGATTTGGCCATTTTGGATAGGATGCTTCCTTCCTTAGTAGCGTTGAACGTCTGGGTGAAACCTACTCCTGCTCCACCAGTTGTGCTTACCGACTCCCAGCGTGTGGCTTCTGCATCTTCCCCTATCCGAGAAGGTATGTCATTTTCTAGTCGTTTTAACGTGGTGGGTTCTCTCTTTTACTACTGGGGATGATGCCATTAAGGGTCCCACACCTCCTCATATGTAAATGATTGAGGCTATGTGCACCATAACTTGTTATCTGAACTCCACGACGGCCTTAACCAGCCACAATGAGGGAGTTGCTCGATTTTGCTTGGAGTGGTTAGCCTAGATGGTGAATTCTTCTCGCTTTATATTTCTTTCCTTCTCTTCTTTGTTTTTTACTCTTTTTATTCATAGGCACTTCTACTCCTCGTTAGGTTCTGAAGATAATTCCTTCCATTTGGCACGAAGTGGATGCAACCCAAGCTATCGTTGTGCTTTCTATGGAGAAACTTGAGGCGAGGGAGAAAAGATTGGCCGCTCTCAAGCAGGAGGCGGAAAGATTTTGCACTAACTATGCTCAAAGCCTGGCTCGGGAGAAAATCCTGGAGGACAATGTCAAGGAGTTGGAGGAGTCTTTGGGTAAGAGTCGTTCTCTATGCTCCTCTTATGAAGGTGACATTCTTGCTTTGAAGGAAGAGAAGTTCTCGTGGGAGAAGAAAGAAGTAGAGTTGAAAAAAGAGCTTTCGGAGGTTCATGACAGGGTCACTATGTTGAAGGAAGAGTTAAAGAAACCTCTTCCGGTTCCGACGGGGTATGTTTCCCCATATGAACTAAGGTTGGAGTTGGACGAAGTCGTTCAAATGGTCAAAGATGCTACCTTCAAGCGCTACGAGGAGGATCTTCACACTCGCCAGCAGTGCTACTTCATCGGTCATTCTTTGTGCAGATTTCTCCGCTGTGTTAACATGGGTAGGGAGAATAGACTTTTTGCCCACGAAGACAGCTGGAGACGTCTGAACCTGAACAACTTACTAACTGACCCTCCGACGATGGAAGATGCCTTTGAGATGTTTACCCAAGTGGTGGTGAGATCTCATTCGTCGTCACATGTGCTTCCCGCTCTATCGGCCGTTCCAGGACCCTCTGCTCCTCGTTCCTCCTCCATTACTGCTGGCACCAATCTTACTTCTCCAATTTTCGAAATCCCCAAAGATTCAGCAGGTGTTAGTGGCGTCAAAGGGGTGCCCTCTGGTCCTTCCTCCCACAACAGCTCAGTGTAGTAGAGAGCAAGTTCTGTTGTTGTTTTTTATGTACTTTTTTCTTTCGTAATGTAACTCAATGCACTCTTTTTTTCTTTTTTTTTTCTGAACTTATTTCGCCGTTCTTTTTATGTAATGATAACTCTCTTTATTCATCGGAATGCTTCGATAGTTGTGACCATTTGTTATTTGCAATGTGATGGGCGTCTTCTTTTTATATTATTGCATGCTCAGTTCTCTACTTTCGCATATCTTAATTATGCTCCTGACACATTTTCGGAATCTGTGCCTTTATGACATGAACGTGCGATAACTCATGGCGTCAGAGAATGTCGCCCACCATGGTTGTTAGTAATTCCTACGTGTCCAAAATTTCTCCTGCATGGCGCGCTGATTGGTGAGCACCACCGCCCAGGTGGTTTATTGTTCTGGTCGCGTGGGTCCCTTAACGTTCGTTTCTTGCCTCTAAATAGCTTTGTAGATCAATCATTTGCTTTTCAGTTTTCCCAAAATTTCATTTTTGTCCTTTTCCCTTCTCTTGACACTTTTTCTGAACCACTTTATCCGCTTATATTTTGTTAAGCAACCCTAATCATGGTTTCTAACTTGTTAATTAGCATGTCTCATTGTTCATCTCGTTCGTCCTCCCCTTCCCAAACCACAGATCTTGGAAGTCCTTCCCATCACCGCACTAGGCCAGGCTCTTCCCGTGGTCCTTATACTATTGCTTGCATGTAGATACAAATCGGAGGTTTAACTAGGATTTTTAGAAACACTTCCGCTATGACTCGCATTGATCCAAATCGTTCGGATTCTTCTCTGATTGACTCACTTCTCTTGACATTTCTTCGCAGGGAGTCCTATGCTCCAACTAACCGATTTTTGATTCTTAACACATCTCCTCGGAATGCTCGTGCGATGGTTGGTGGTGGGAGGGTTGGATCATTGCCAGTGTTGAGTCTCCGGAGTCTATCTCTCGACTACTGTGTGAGTATCGACTGAATTAGGATAATTATGACATATTGGTTCCCCGTCCTCACCAATGAGCTTTCGATCCTCCTGCTGGATTTATGACAGTCTACGCGGATCAAATCCGATGTGGTCTTCGAGTGTTTTTTCATCCTTTTGTCCGTTACTTATTTAGGTATTGGTAGATTTGTCCAAGTCAATTAACGCCCAACTTATTTCGTTACCTGATCGGGTTCATCCTCTGCTGCAAGATGTTAGATATTCCTGTAATGCCCTATCGTGTGAGAGCTTCTTTTATCATTCGTCCCTATCTTAATGGCCTCCCTTTCTTTAGTCTAGTGGCTCGAGAACATTCTCGGAGCTTCATTTCTGTTCCTCGTCGGTTAGCCTTTCCCGTGGACTGGAAAAGTGCTTCTTTTTCATGAAACCTAAATGAGCGTCCGCTGCTTCTTGGGGAATATCTATTCGCTGGGGTTTAGGCTTTGTGATTCCAATCCAGATATCTCTGTTCGCGAAATGAGTTATCTTACTACGGCGGGTTTATATTATGGGTGCTACGATGTTTGCGCTCTGCTGGAGAATTCTAGAGCGTTAGAAATGGCGGACTTGCAATCACGGGGTGATGATCTCTTATCTTCTTCTAGGCTTCTTGACGTAGCGGAAGCTTATAGGAAAGATAGGAACGACACACAAAAATTAAAAGCTTGTTGATTCACGAAGAATACCAAGAAATTGATGCAAAAGAGAGAAACTCTCAAGAAATTTATTCAATAATTAACTGAATGTCTTTTTAGGGTTTACATAGAATATATACCCTAAAAGCACAACTAAAAATAGGAAATAACGTTTTTTTTTCAAAAAAGGAAAAAATCGAAATAAAAGCATAAACTAAAAGTGCTACTCATAAGGAACACGCTCCAACAAGCGGAATGCAATTTCGAGTTCTAGAAATAAAGATATAACTGAAACGAAAATTACTAAAAACGGCAAAAACAGCCTTTTCGAGGCCTAAACGAAAGAATTTGGCTAAAATCCGCTCTCTTAATGATCTATAGATCATTACTATGGTTCGTTGGCCCGTTTCGGATAAAATTTGACTATTCGCACGTCAAAAAAGGACCGAGCCAAAATCAGTCTCTCTTGGGATGATCCCGTTTCACCATAAACTCCAACGCTTTCTCGACTGCATCATTCCCGTCGGGGTGTGAGAAATTCGCCCTCGAATTTGGCACATGCAGATCCCCATCATCATCATCAGAGTTATCACCCCGAAACGGCACCAAGTGTTTGACATTAAACATATCAGAAGTACGAATATGACTAGGCAGCTTCAACCGATAAGCATTGGGATTGATCTTCTCAACAATCTCTACTGGACCAAGCTTCTTTGCCGAGAGTTTGTTATACTCATGTGCTGGAATACGATCCCGAGTCAGCACTGCCCATACAAAGTCACGCACCTCAAACTCAACATTGCGCCTCTTTTTATCAGCAGCACGCTTGTAATCCACGGCGACAGCTTGCAAGTGGTCATGAGCTTGTGAGTGCACCTACTGCAACTGATGGACAAAATCATCTGCCTTGCCATGCAACTTGACTGAGGCAGTCACTGGAACCAAATCAAGGGGACTCCTAGGAACGAGGCCATACACCACCTGAAAAGGACTGAACCCCGAAGTGCGGTTGACAGCGTGATTATGAGCAAACTCAGCTTGGCACAGTTTATGATCCCAAAACTTAAGATTATCACCCCACAAGGCAACGCAACAGATCACCCAAAGAACGATTCACAACCTTGATTTGACCATCTGTTTGTGGATGATAAGCACTACTGAAATCCAGCCGTGTATTCACCATGCACCACAAGCTACGCCAGAAGTGACTAAGAAAGCGAGTGTCCCGATCAGACACAATTGAGGTGGGCAGCCCATGCAAACGATAAACCTCACGAAAGTATAGCAAGGCAACATTAACATCATCAGTAGTCTTCTTGCAAGGGATAAAGTGCACCATCTTTGAGAAACGATCCACCACCACATAAATTGAATCAAATCCACGTTGAGTTCGTGGTAACCCCACAACAAAATCCATGCTTACATCTGTCCACGGCTGTGTCAGGATAGGCAGTGGCATGTACAACCCAGCATTCATCGCTTTACCCTTAGATAGCTGACAAACCCGTCAACGCTCCACAAACTTACCCACGTCCCTACGCAAAGATGGCCAAAAATATGAAGCCATCGCGAGCTGGAGGGTCCTATCACGACCCACATGACCCTCATTATGCAACTCCTGAATAATTTTAACGCGCAAACTTCCCTCTGGAATGCACAACTGAGTACCCCGAAACAAAAAACCATCCACCCATGCAAATTCGGACTGTACCCCACTATGCATATCCCGAATCACGCCAAAAAAGTAGGGATCAACGGGGTACAAATCACGCAGGCTATCAAATCCCAGCACCTCGACGCGCATCTCCAAGAGCATGTTATGACGCCTACTCAACGCATCTGCAATCTTGTTCAAAGCACCAGCCTTATGCTTTATCACGAAAGTGAACTGCTGCAAGTAAGCAATCCATGAAGCATGCCGAGCAGACACTTTATCCTGAGTTCCAAGGTGTTTAAGGGCATCATGATCAGTATATAAGATGAACTCCTTGTGAAAAAAGGTAGTGACGCCAGTGTCGTATAGACTGAACAATAACATAGAATTCAACATCATAAGTGCTATATCGAGACTTGGAACCAGACAACTTCTCACTAAAAAAGGCCACGGGGCGATTACCCTGACTCAACACACCACCAATACCAACATTTGATGCATCACAGTGTAACTCAAACGGGCGATTGAAATCAGGTAAGACCAACACGGGAGCTTATAGGAAAGATAAGAACGACACACGAAAATCAAAAGCTTGTTGATTCACAAAGAATACCAAAAAATTGATGTAAAAGAGAGAAACTCTCAAGAAATTTATTCAATAATCAACTGAATGTCTTCTTAGGGTTTACATAGAATATATACCCTAAAAGCACAACTAAAAATAGGAAATAACGTTTTTTTCCAAAAAAAGAAAAAATCGAAATAAAAGCATAAACTAAAAGTGCTACTCATAAGGAACACGCTCCAACAAGCGGAATGCAATTTCGAGTTCTAGAAATAAAGACATAACTGAAACGAAAATTACTAAAAACGGCAAAAACGGCATTTTCGAGGCCTAAACGAAGGAATTTGGCTAAAATTCGCTCTCTTAATGATCGTTGGATCATTACTATGGTTCGTTGGCCCGTTTCGGATAAAATTTGACTATTCGCACGTCAAAAACGGACCGAGCCAAAATCAGCCTCTCTTGGGATGATCCCGTTTCACCATAAACTCCAACGCTTTCTCGACTGCATCACTTCTACATGCGGATATGTCATATAGTAAGAAATCTTCCCCGGATCTTCTGAATCTTTCTTTTATTTTACTCGTGATTTTATATTTACTTAGTGTCTTTTTGGTATATGATTGGATATAAATTCCCACGTGGTGATGCCATTCTCTCCGGAGTTCTTGTCTACGATACTTTCTCCTTCTCGAGTTTTTGTGGATTCAGGGTCCTAGTTGTTCAAGTATGAGCTTCTCCCTGCTCCTTTAGGCCTATCTGACATTTTCCTAGCTAGATCAGATTCCATCGGCTGACTCTCAGAACCTCTACCCATAGACATTTTTTTTTGTTAAGATTCCTCCCACGTTGACAACGATGAAGGAACTCTCTAAGCCTGATACCGCGCTTGGTTTAAGCTTTTTACCTTCGATTTGTGTTGTTCATCCCTCCGTGAACATGGTAGATGGGCATTCATCCTCTCCTCCGACTCCCATTACTTCCCCCGCATGTGAAGGTTCGAGTCTAGTCTGCGATTCTATGGACATTCCTGGCTCCATAGCTCTTGATGCAGATTATTGCCGAGATTTTCTTAGTAGGTTGTTGAATCAAACATATTGTGAGCTACTAGGATCTTTCTCTTTATCAACTCTTAGGGCTAGGTTCTGTCGTGATCCTTGTGAGGTGGCCCTTTTTTTTTTTTTTTTGCCTTTTGTTCATCCTACTTCTTCTACATCCTAACTTGTCCCTATTTCCAGATTTTCATACTCATGGATGCTATGGAATCTCATAAAGACTATTCATCAAGTTGTGGCTTCATTTTTCATCATCTTGTCGATTTAGAGATGGAAATATGTGTCCTTCGTCAAGAAAAGGATCATGTAATCATCAAGGCCGATGCTGACTAACTGCTGCTAGAAGATTTGCTTCGCGCTTCTTGCAATAAAGCTTGGGACCTGGAACGTGTTTTAGTGCTAGAGAGAGCTCACGTTCTCAGATTAGAAGAAAGGATTGATAATCTTTAGTCACAAATTAAGATATCTGATGAGCTCGATTCTCCACTCTCTGCAGATCGAGATGCCGCGCGTGATCAGATTGAGAGTATGAGCAAATCCCACGAAGTATCGATAGTTATGGCACGCGCGCAGGCTACCATGGAACTCCCGAGTCTTCCTCAAATTCGAGAATCTCTTCGTGAGGATATGAGGGAAATGGTCCTCATTGGATATCGTATCTATCAGGACACCGTGAGGAACCTTCTTGGGTTTCCCCAACAATTAATCTTGCTGGACTTGGATATCTATACTTCCGTTAAAGCTCCAAGTTTAGCACCTTCGTCGGAGCTCGATCTTCGTCAGACGATTGTTCCTACCGTGACCATGATGGATCCAGCAGATCTATCTGCGGAGTAGCACCGCAAGATTATTAAAGAGGGTAAATGTCCAGTGGAAGATGAATAGAAGGAAGATTAACTTATCTCGCTGTATATGATGTATATATTCCTAGTATGCTATTCTAAATAAGTCATGATTATAAGGAGTCTTAACTTTCACAAGATTATGAGTTTCATTATAGAGTACGTTTTGTAGGTCATAATTGCCGCCTTTTGGTATCTCTGTAATACTCATTTTCCTTGCTGAAATAGAACTTCCTTTTATTCATCCATGTCTTATTCTTACTTTCGTCATCTTCATAAGCGTAATACTTTTTCAAGTTCATGGCATTCCATGTATTGGAATACTCGTTGTTATCTACATCGTTCAGACGATAAGTAGATGGCCCTACTATTTGGGATATCTTATAAGGTCCCTCCCATCTAGGTTGCAACTTGGCAACGTTGTTGGAAGCTTCGACCCTTTTCAGAACCAAATCCCCCACTTGGAATGTCTTGGTTCTTAGGTTTTAATTGTAGCGGTGAGACATTCTCGCCTTATAACCCTCCGTCCTTACGGCTGCTCGTGCCCTTCTTTCCTCGAGTAAGTCAAGTGCTAAGGCTAAGTTTGAGCTATTACTTACTTCTTCATATTCTTGGACACGCCAGCTCTCTGTGACGACTCCGGGTGGTATCACAGCCTCGCATCCATACGCCAGGTTGTAAGGTGTTTCCCCCATTGCGGAACTCTACGTGGTGCAATAGGCCCATAAGATGCCTAGCACTTCTTCCACCCACTTGTCTTTGTGCCAATCAAGTCGTGCTTTTAGATTTTTTAGCAGAGTCCAATAAGTTCTTTCTACTTGCCCATTGCCTTGGGGATACCCCACCGATGCAAAGTGATGTTTTATTTTCCAATGTGCACACTATTGGTATAGCTCGTTGCTATCGAACTGCAGCCCGTTATCACTAACGAGGTATCGAGGTATACCGAACCTGCACAATATGTTCCTCTATAGAAAATTGATGACTGCCCCGGTAGTAATCCTAGCCAAGGGTTCCGTTTCCACCCATTTTTTGAAGTAGTCGACCGCTACTAAGAGAAATTTCTTGTGCCTTGCATTAGGTATCAAAGGCCTGACAATGTCTATCCCCCATTTTGCAAAAGGGCATGCCAAAAGGTTTGGTTCCTAAAGGGTTGCGGGGGCGTGGATTTGCGGGGCATGCAATTGACAAAGTTTGCACTACCGTGCATATTCTTTACAATCTTACACCATAGACGGCCAATAGTACCCTTGGCGTATGATACGATGGGCCATACTTGATCCCCCCGAGTGGCTCCCCCATTGTCCTTCGTGTATTTCTTTCATTACCGCTCTCGCCTCTTCGCTATTTAAGCATCGGGTGTGAGGATTACTATAACACCTTCTAAATAAGGTTCCATTGCGGATGAAGTATCGAAAAGCTTTTAGTTCCATCTGTCGTCGCTCTTTCTCACTCCCCCCGTACTCTTCTGGACTTTCTAAACACCTCTTAATATTTGTTGTTCATTCATCATCGATGAACGCTACCACTGTCTCCGATAGATCAAACGTGTCTTTTTCAGATTAACTTGCTCGCAGCGGGGTGATCCACCGTTCATATTGACGACGGTTTGAGAAGCTATTTTCGACAGGCTATTGGCTTCTTGATTCTCTAACTCGGGTATTTGTACCACTTGGCATTCTGTAAAGACTCGTTTTCTTTGATGAACCGTCTGAGTGTATGCTTTCATTTCTTTCTTCCTCTATTTAAAAGTTTCTAGTAACTTGTTGTACTATCAACTGAGAGTTACTGTGAACTATCAACCGCTTTATCTTTCTATCGTGCGTCAATCTCATGTCTGCTAACAGAGCCTCATACTCTGCTTCGTTGTTGGACAGGGGATATTTTAACTTGGTAGCAAAGTGGAGCAATTCTTCTTCGATTTCTGTATTTCTAAGTACCACTCCTATTCCTCTGTGGGTTCCTACGAACGATCCATCTACAAATGCATGCCACAGGGGATGGTGGTTTTCTTTAGAAACTTCAGTCATCTCCACGATGAAGTCTGCTAACACATGTGCTTTTTAATTGCTGGTCGTAGGGCATACTTGATGTCATACTCACTTAATTCTACAACCCATTTTATAAGCCTTCCGGACATTTCTGGCGATTAAGAATAGTTTGCAAAGGGTGTTTTGTGAGGACGGTGATAGGGTAAGATAGGAAATAGCATTATAATCTTCTTACCGTTGTCACGAGTGTCAGCACGAGCTTTTCCATAAGCGTGTATCGAGTCTATGCCCCTTGCAACGTTTTGCTAACGTAGTAAATCGGCAAGTGCTCCCTTCCTTCCACCTTCACTAAGACTACGCTAACTTCTTCTTTTCCTACCGCCATGTATGCAAAATAGTTTATCCCCCGACTGGGGCTCTACTAGCAATGGTGGGCTGGTCAGGTATTTCTTTAGGTCATCAAAAGCTTTCTCACATTGCTCATCCCATTGAAAGTTACCTAGGTTCCTTAAGATCTTGAAGAAAGGTAACCCCTTGTCTGTTGATCGCGAGATGAATCGATTCAACGAGGCTAATCTGCCTGTCAGCTTCTTGACATCCTTAATTGTCGTGGGAGTTTTTCATTTCTACGATGGCTTTTACCTTCTCAGGGTTTACTTCAATACCTTTTTCAGTTAACATGAACCCTATGAATTTTCCTCCTTTTATGTTAAGTGAGCATTTTTTCGGGTTAATTTTCATCCCAACATGTCCATGATACCGAGAGCCTTCTCTAAATCCCCTGGATGCTCATTTGCATGTCTGTTTTTTACTATCATGTCATCCACGTATACCTCTATCGAATCTCCGATGAGACCCGAAAACATTAAGTTGACCAACCGTTGGTAGGTAGCTCCCGCATTTTTGAGTCTGAATGGCATCACCAAGTAACATAAAGTGTCAGCGTCCGTGATAAAACTAGTTTTCTCTTGATCTTGTTCTGCCATTGGTATCTGGTTATATCCTTGATCTCCGTCCTTGGTGGATAACCGAGCGCATCCCGCCGTAGAATCTACTAGCTGGTCAATACTCGGCAAGGGGTAGCAGTCTTTTGGGCATGCATCGTTTAGGTTGGTAAAGTCAACGCACATACACCATCTTCCTCCCGATTTGGGCACTAGAACCACATTTGATAGCCACTCAGGTAATAACACTTCTTTGATTTGTCGGAGCTGTAATAGCCATTGGATTTTGGAACGAATAATCTTATTCCTCCCAAGCCCCATATTTCTCTTTTTCTGCTGAACTGGTTTAGCGTTGGACCTTACATTAAGGTAATGTTGGCACACCCGAGGGCTAATTCGTCCGGGTGGTCCATCTTCCCATGCGAAAAGGTGACTATATTTTCTCAAGATCTTGATGATTTCTTCCCCCACCTCTGGTTTTAACTCGGTTCCAATTTTGACTTTCTTGTGAGTGCCTCCTTCTACGATTTCTACTAGTTCGAGCTCTTCAACAGGCTGCACTCTTTCTTCTTCAGCTTTCTACTTTTTTCCTGGTACAAGGATTTCTTCTCCGATGTTGAGAGGTATGGCATTCATGCGACATTCCCTCGCTTTGGTGTGACTTCCCCTTACTTCTTCGATACCAAACATGGTTGGGAACTTGATTTTCAAGTGGAGGGTTGAGGGAGTGGCTTCAAAAGTATGTATTGATGGCCTGCTTCATATCACAGTGTAGCTTCTTGTAGGGGCCTCCACTACCCAAAACTGCATGTGTTCTGTCCGCCTTAATGCTCCCTCCCCCCAGGACACGGGTAGCATAACAGTGCCTATCGTGCGGCTAGCTTCTCCGGAGAATCCAACCAACGGTGTTTCTGTCGGGTCCAAATGTTCTTTTCTTAAGCCCATGGCTCGAAAAGTGGGTGTAAACAATACATCCACAGAACTTTTGGTCTCTATCAAGATTCTTTGGACCTCTATACCCAGAATGGTAGCCGTGATTACAAGTGGATCATCGTGAGGGTATACGATTCCCTTTAAGTCCTCGGCTCTGAAAGATATTGTTTGCAGTTTTGTTCCCTGAATTGAACAGACCGGCATTCCATGCTCCACTCTTCGAGCTTCCTTGAGGTGTTTATTCTTCTTCTTCGTAGGTATTATAGCTATATCTCCGCCTTCGATTATGTTCATTGTCCTACCCGATGGGGGATTGTCTCCGTACGACTCTGGAGGTGGGGGAAGCCTTTGATGACAGTCTTCTTCTTCTGGTTGTGCTTGCCGAGTTGTGTGCCATTTTAACCTTTTTTGAATTTAATCTTTTCCTTACTTCAGTCAGCTTGGGGCTCCGATCTCCCTCGTCTACATAATCTCTCAAATATCCATGGCTTAACAAACGGCGGATTTCCTTTTTCAGCATAGTACAACCATCTGTAGTATTCCATAGGCTTTCTGATACTTGCAGAACCTTCTAGAATCTTTGTTCTTGTATGGTTGTTTAACTGGCATTGGCCACGCAAAATCCTTATGACTTTTCATTATATTCAGTATTTCTACCGGTGTAATTTTTAAGGTTGGGAGCAGAACAGGTTGTAAATACCTCTTTACATTTCTCAAATTATCTCTCTGAGGTTGGGGAGCTTTTTCCTCTTTCATTTTCGGTTTTTGATCGTGAGCTTCGCCCTTGGACTTTAATTTGGAGTTTTCTGCTTCTTCCATGAGGATATATGTTTCCAATTTTTGCATTAATTTGTTCATATCTTTTTCTCTATTTCCGATCAAATATCGGAAGAAACTTCCGGCTCTCAGACTTTGCGCCAAAATGTCGACAATCATGGAGGGTTCTACATTTGGTACATCCAAAGCTTCATCCGAGAATCGTTTCATGAAGTCCCTCAAGGGTTCATCCTTTTGTTGTTTGATTGTGAATAGGTGACACACAGACTTAGGGTATCGCCTGTTACAAGCAATTTGTTTAACAAATAAGCAAACCAATTGTTCAAACTTTGAGATCGTACCTGAAGGTATTTGCGAGAACCATGACTGCGCACGCTTAACAAGCGTGGTACGAAACACCCGGCACAACGCTGGTTTGGAAGTTGACGTGAGATATATCATGGCTATGTATTGGTTAATGTGATCCTGGGATATCTCCCATCCTTTTCTCTTGAATACAAGGGCAAATTGGCTGGCCTCATCGTTACTGGGATGATTGCATGTGCAATTTTCGGGATGAAGGGTGATCCCTGATAAACTGGCTCTTCTCCGGGAGTTATTGTCCTCCTCATATCTTGCATTTCTCTCCGCATATGATTGATTAAGCCCCAAAGAGTGGGGGTAGGCTCCCTGCCCATGGGGTGTAAAAATCTACGGAGAAATTTCGTAGGGATTATTCTGGCGGGTCGAGTTTTGTAGAGACCATAAGGTCTTTTTTCATAACACCTTCTCTATGTGGGGTAAGCCGGCTCTCGATATAGGGGGCCTTAACAGGGAATTTGAGTCATTATGGATCCCTGTTCTTCCACATGATATCGTTCCCCGTATGGCAAAATGGGTTGAATTCCCTGCTCTCTATCTCTCTTATGTTTGGTTCGCCGGAGGGCTGCCTCCATGAGGTCTTCAAAAACATGTTTGGGGATGTTTATGAACTCTGCATTGGGGGCTGGAGATGGTGGAGCAGGGGGTGCATCCGTCGGATCTTGGGTTGAAATTTCATCCCTCAATCTTGGTTCACTTTCTTGTGGATGGCTAATAGAGTCTTCCATAGTTGTTTGGCTGGCAATTCTGTGGAATTACTCAAGGTAATTTTTATGGCGTTCCTACATACGGTGCCATTTTGTTAACACTCGTATTGTTATCCGAGGGTTGTGGGACTTTATTTATCGAAACGCCTTTGCCTATTCCACAAGTTGCCAAAGTATTATCTACTTATTTTCTATTTTCCTTCTACTCCGACGATTATCCTTATATCTTACTTGTTTTCCCCTTTTCCCTTTATGACGTTTTCATTCCCTATTTATAGGACAAATCTCGTAAAACAACTGCCACAGTGCATGTTTTCTTTTTGCCATATAGCTCTCCATTTTATGCTGATACATTCTTGTGCTCTCCATCGGGTGACATGTGGTTCTTGCATGTCTGATATCTTCTTTGCATGTTTGACAAATGGTTTCTTCTGTTCTCGACTGTTTTTCTGGACAGCTGGACTCCTAGTGTTATCATTTGATAGTAATAAGAGATTCGGATCTTTATCTTGTTCTCATCTCTGGTCAATCGATGTTTCAGGGAAACTATCGGATGGAGCCAGGAAGTATCAGAGATGTGTTTAAGGATAACGTAATCGCGTGAAGTATCATGAAGTCATCCAAGTCTCGCGGTACCTCGGGGATTTTGTATCCTGTTCGCAATCTCCTGTCATCGTATTTGAGGTGAGTTCTTCGGGTCATCTAAGCTCGACGATCTCTTCCTCTAATGGTTATCCTTTTGAGGATTACTTTGTACTCGTAACCACAATGAATGTGGTACCTTTAGTAGATGGTTGTTCATCGGGTTTACAATATATATATATATATATATATATATATATATATATATTACACTTTTGTTCTTGTCTCAAAAATGGATAACAAGTTCTTGAATGACCTACCAACAGAAATCATCATAAACATGGACAAAAGTTTGTTTCATCCATTAACTTAGCACCCTCACCAATTTGATCCGACAATTAATCACGCCACCAATTTTGTCCCCGAAGTCAAAAATTTTACTTCAATTTAATCCATTTTGCCCAGATTTTCAAAATTGACCGGAGTTCGTCAATGTGGTACTCGATTGACCATTACCAAACGATTTTGACCCAAAATATTATTTTTTTAGTTTGTTTTTGCTACTTAATTATCCAACTAAGAAAAAAAAGTCACAAGCAATTACACCATACATACTATTACATTATTTAAATTATTTGCTATTAAGTACTTATTTTTATAACATAAACATAAACATTAAAAATAAAAAAAGTTTGAAAACAAACTACTTGGTAATTTAAAATTAAAAAACAAAAAAATATATATCCTTCTTCCACACACCCCAACCCCGCCGTCCCGCCGTCCTTCACACACAACCCCTGGTCAACCCCGTCATCCTCCTCTACCCATGTACGATGCGAGGGGATCTGGCTATTCGGCAAACTGGTGCGGACAACAATGCTTTTCACGGTTTTGATTCTCTGGATGACTACGTCAGGGGCGAAGCCAGGATTTTTTCAGACCCCGGGATACTATTAACTTAAATATATATAATTTGACAATAGATCGTATAAATATGACGAGGTGGGATATTACAAGTGTTATGCTACGATTATATTACAAACTAGGTCCCCTATAACTATGAATAGTTTTAGGTATACTTGGTCCGCAACACCTCAGACTTACGATGGGATACACTGCTAGATGTTAAGGAAATGTCTAATATGACGTCGATGGTGATATCGGGGATGATATCGAAGACCTTCTATGTCGGGGATGAATCTATGTCGAGGATGACATTGGGGTAGATATCGGGTATGATGTCAAGAATGATGTTGAATGGTATGTAGATGATATATATATAGAAGATATATATCGGGTGTTATATCGGGGATACTTGATATCAGGTTTACAGTGTATGAGGATAATTCAAGATTACCATGATTAGCGGAGCCCATATATTTATAGACACTGGGATGCAGAGACCACACACGTGATATGTACTATATCGAATATCACATTCGATATACATATCGGGGGCCATCCCCGATATAGCTGAACACGGGCTCAGCCCATGGCCCAACCCAATAGGGGAATTACCCGTATCATGTAGTCCCTAGTTTGGGAGTTATTATTGTAAATAATAATTCGTAAATTAAAATTAAATTTGAATTATCAGTGCCTCTTGTCTCGCCAGTTCAAATGACGGAGGTCAGATACGTGAATTAATTCAAAGATGTTTGTGGACCCCTAATGTAATTTACGTAGCATAGAGGTCCGCTCTTGAATTATTAGAGAAAAGTGTCCCTGGTTAGGTAACTGCAGTGTTATTTTTCTCAAGAGACATCGAAATTATGTTGCCATGTTCAATTTCTTTGATATCAGATATCGAATCTGAGATTTGATATGTCCGATAATAAATGAGTAGTCAAAGGGTCTACTGTCTATTAATAGTAGTCGTGAGTAGAGAGGAAAATTTCCCTTTTATTTTAGTGAATTCATGCTTCTTACATCAAAGGTATGTCGGGGATTCCCGATATGGTTTTCGATGTGAATTCGATATATCTATTCGACATACAATTTTCTCTGCTTTTAGATGTAGCCTTTGATGTATATTTTTTATATGTGCTTCGATATCACTTTTGATGTCGTATTCAATGTAACTTTTGATGTATACTTTCGATATGGACTTAGATTTCACTTTTAAAGTCGTATTCGATGTAACTTTTGATGTATACTTCGATATGTTTAACGACATCATTTATGGTATTGGTTCTTATTCTTGTTTATGCCCATGTGCAAGCTATAATTTTATAGGACACTTGAGGCGAAAGATGAGGCATCGTCAATTGCGGCGACATGAGTAACGACTCCAGCCGTTACTATAACGGAGGCCACCAACGCGGTCCAGATTGTTGCAGAATATGTTGTTATGACATATATTCATGAGACAATGGCTGAGATCGCGAGCGATGAGCTCATCGGAGTTGTCAGAGGTATGGCTGGCGCCAATCCGCTTTTTAAGGATGTTTCGTCGTCTTTTGGCAGTGTGGCACCCACGCGGAATGTGGGGGCCGAAGTATATGAAGCGGAAGGCCCTTCCTCATCTAATAGTGAGAAGGTGGCTTCTTCCTAAAGAGACGCTAGTTCCTGGTAGTGTTAGTGATGTCCCTTCGGATGATGGGGTCAGGGCCGACTATGTTAACCCAAGTTCAACTGGTGAGAAGAAAATGGGAAGTTCCATGGAGGTTCCAATAAGGCTGGATGAGGAGGCTTCTGATCATATTCTTGCCGCTCCAAAATGCAAAGGGGTCCCTCAAGATGTTGGTTCGAAGATGCCTCAGGATAAAGGGGCTAGCGTTAGCCATACCCAAAAGTCTACTGCACCGACCATCGAGGTGCTTGGTTCAAGTGGACGAAAGAGAGCTCGAGGTGAGAGTTCATCGGTTCCTTGGCCGCCTCCTTCACAAGAGCGCGTCGCCCCGATTTCTAGTATTAATGTGAAGATTAAAGATTTTAGTGAGATCAAAGTGGTCCGTTCTATGAAGCGGTCGTTCCTTGTTCCTGGTAAGGCTCTTATGTTAGGGGAGCAAGATCGGACACGGAATATGCCTCGCAAAATGCATATTTTCCTAACTGTAAGTGGTTAAGGCCCTTTTATTTTTGCTATATATGTAGTATTAAAATGTGTCTTCCTAACTTTCATGTTTGTGACATGAACAATTTGGTCTTTGTCGCTAGCATGAGGACCGTTACTCAAGCCGATGGGGATAAGGATGCTATAATCACCCAGTTTGAGGCTGATATTGAGAACATGGGTGATTTTAACCCGATTGTTGTGGAGAAACTAATTACTGAGAAGGAAGAAGCTCAGCGTCGATAGCGGGTGATCAAAGATGATCTCGATGAATGTCGTGCTCAGAACGAGAGGCTCAGTAACAAGGCTATTGATTTGAAAGAGCATGCTCTCAAAGAGCTAAGTGATCAACGCTTGGCTGAACGCGAGCTCGATAAAGTGATAGCGGAGAAAGAGCTACTGCTAGCCGATCTTGCAAAAGCTCGGGCTGATCTGGAGAGTGCGGTATGCAGATTTCTCATGTCATGTAGTTATGTTCTTATAATCCATTTTTCTAAAAGTTTGTGTTTCCAGGATGCGTCTCCTGAGTTGATAGTATATGTCGCTAAGAAATTCCTTACGAGTGACACTTATAAAGAACTTCTCGCGGAGCGTGCCTTTATAGAGAGCGAGGATGCAAAAAATTTGATTGTCGGGTCAATCAACGTAAAGAAGGGTTCAAAGACGGGTTTGACTTTATGCGGTTGGACGCCATGTGTGGTCTAAATGGCTTGCCTATCGAAGATCCTGAGTCCTTAGATGTTGTTGTTGAAAAACTCGACCCATTTTCGGTTCTCTTGAAGAAGAAAGATTTTGTTTGATCCTGTTAAAGTCAGACTTCCTCTCCTACTTATTGGCATTGCTTCGCCTTTTATTCTGTATTTATGTAATAAAATCTCTAAATATTGTGGTTTTCTGGAATCTTTGTTTCATTTGCTTATCGAGTTGTTCGGATCTCGTGTGTCATAGACCCTTATATCTAAAGGTTTATTTGTCATCCGTCGTTTTATCTATATTGCTTGTATTGTTTTTATAGAATTGTCACTCTTATGAGTCTCTTGTGGTTATTGGGGAGTTTCCTCCTCTCAACGCCTCCTCTAGACGTGAATGTACGATGGCGCTTATTGATCTGTAGTTGCTGTTCTTCTGTTGTTTTCGTTATAAGAGGTTGATGCCTCGTTGTGGGGTCCTTACCTTTTGGGGTTCTTACCTTCGTATCTTATTGAATCAAGGAGACAATATCCCGTAGGATTTGTAGCTTGGCGCCCATTTCGGGTTCGCTCCTCCGTATCTAGGTGGATAGGGGAGTCGATATCCTATAGGATTTCTTGATCTTAGCTCTTTTTGGGTTATCTCCTCTATATCTCGATGGATAGGGCAGTCAGTATCCCGTAGGATTTGTAGATCTTCGCCCGTTTTGGGTTCTGTCCTCCGTATCTCGGTGGGTAGGGGAGTCAGTATTCCGTAGGATTTGTAGATCTTCTCCCCTTTCGGGCTATCTCCTTCGTACCTTGGTGGATAGAGGAGTCAGTATCCCGTAGAATTTGTAGATCTTCGCCTCTTTTGGGTTCTCTCCTCCGTATCGGTGCATATGGGAGTCAGTATCCCTTTAGGATTTGTAGATCTGTGCCCCTTTTGGGTTATCTCCTCCATATCTCGTTGTACATGGGATGTCGTTGCTACATGTCATTCATACAGATAACAATAATATATGCGAGAATGTAAAGCAGGATATAGTCCCACGCGAGAGTTTCTAAGCGAGGGGTAGCCCTCTATTTGTTGTGCAACCTGGGTGTAAAAATATTCAAATCCCCTTTTAAGAGACTCTAATGTTATATCTTATAGGATATGTCGAACCTGCAGTTAATCTATTAGAATAAGAATTCCTGGAATACAATAGTTGAAAGATAAGAAATAACAATAGATAACGGTCGAGGGCTAGGTAAATTTTAACTTGCCTACGTATACCGTGGTATAGGAATCAGACCGGCGTAGTTCCCCCCTGTTTTAGTTACAGGCCAGCCCATCAAATGAGGAAATTTAGGTAAACAACATTATTCGAGAAACATAAAGACAGGAATCAAATTGTTTAAGAAATAACGAAACAAAAATTAAACTAACGCGAGGCAATCACTTCGTGTCTAGGATGTATTCTCCTTCGGCTCCTTCTACCTTATGCACCTCCCTAATGTTGGGGAGTCTAAGTGATGCAACATAACATATCCAGCCCTCCTTCTGGTCACCTAGGTCTCTCCAACCCCGCCCTTGGTACGAAACTTCATTTTCTGGTGGTAAGTAGATACCACTACTCTTATCTCATTGAGGGTGGGGCATCTGATAATGACGTTGTAAGGGAAGCAGAGACCGACCAAACGATGTGGGTAGCACGATCTGTCCTCTTGGAATCCAGTCAATGGGAAGGAAACGGCCTCAGCTATGTCTTGGTTCACCAGCATCTTTTCCAGGGCGTGCACAAAGATCACATTGGAGGAGCTTCCATTATCAATAAGCCCTTTCCACACCTCATATTTGGCTATATCAATTTTAACAACAAGGGGACAATCGAGCTTACCTGCCATTAGCGCATGCGGCTTGAGCTGTTCCAAGTCATTTTTTGGTGAAGGATATCTCTTGGTCCAGGAAATCATTGGCTAGGGTTGTGAAGGCCCACGTATCTCCCTTCATGCATCTTATGGATTATCCTCTCGCGCCCTTCGACAGAGTCAGCTCCAACTGGTCCTCTGTTAATCACATTGAGCATTCCTCTAGTAGGAGCATGATTGCTCTCCCGCACTTGCTAGGAGCTTCGATGGCCCTCTGCCTGTCCTTCCAGGGTGAACGCGAATGGTCCCCCTGAGGCGAGCGGAACCTATCATCCATGTCACTCTCGTCCTTTGAGCTTCTAACGAATTCCACTAACTTGCCTTATTTGATAAACCTTTCAATCTCATCTTTGAGGTCAGTACACTCATCGGTCTTATGTCCTGTATATCGATGATACTTGCAATATTTCATGGAGAATTTCATTCCTCTACTTTCTCTCAGCTTTCTTAGCTCATTTAACCACATGTTCTTTTGCGCCACATCGAATACGGTCATGATCCCTCTATTCAGGGGAGTAAACCTCTTAGGGGATATGTCCCTGCCTTTGCCCCATCCTTCCTTTCCTTGTGTTCCATTCTGCGACTGATGCTGATTCTGTTTGGTAGCCATCATATTATCCTGATAAATAGTATCATATGCCAATGCGTTGATGGTTAATCATAGAAGATCTAACCTTGATCAGCTCTGCCGCTAACCTCTTAAGCGTCGTCGCATTGAATATGATGAGAACCACTTGCTTGCTCTTTGGCTCATCAACCTTGAGGAGCTCCTCTTTGAATCTTTTTATGTAGTCCTCCAGACTCTCTTTGTCTTTCTGCTTAGTCGCATTCAGGTAGTTCATATTAGTCTGCATTCTCTTTTGACTTGAGAACTGGCTCTTGAGCCTCTGCCTCATATGCTCGTAGCTAGTTATATAACCAACCTCTATCCTTGTAAACCAGTCAAGGGCTTCCCCTGTCATGGTCGTAACCAGGATCTTTGCTTGCACATTATCTAAAAATCAGTGCAACTCCAGGATAATATCCACGTAGCATAAATGCTCGTGCGGGTCACTCTTCCCATCATATGGTTTGAGAATAGGGACCTTATCCTTTTTTTATAGTACTTCTGACTCGATTTCCTCATTGAACGGAGTCAACCTCCTATGGCCCCGTGCTAGTGCTAGCTTCCAACCGACCTCTGCATTCTCGCGGTCCAACTACTCCATCCTTCTTGCTATGTTCCTCATGTCTATCATTGGGTTGGGACAGTCCTCCACAGGAATTCTCGACCGTGGGCGCTCCCTCCTAGATAATCCTACATCTTCATGCTTATGTGCCATGGATCCGGCTGTGGGGGCTCTTGTTTTGGATTCTTGGGGTTGCGGAGGCATGTTACCGGCAGCCTGATTGATCAAGCGTGGCAGCAAAGTCCCCAGACTGGCATTCAGATTAGCTTGAATGATGGCGTTAATTTGCGCAATGATTTTTGGTGACAGGACAGTAGGGTTTGCGGGCACGAGTTCGGGTGCCACCGGAGGCTGAGGAGGCAATGGGCAATTATGTTCCATCTCGAGTTCTGGTACTTGGACGAGTGGTGGTGGTGTCGATGACTGGCCTTGTAGATTGCGATCGGGTCACCCTGCGCTGCATCCTAGCGTCTTCATCTTGGAACATGGTGTTCTCACAAATGGCGCCACTAATTTGACAATAGATCGTATATAAATGATGAGGTGGGATATTACAAGTGTTATGCTACGATTATATTGCAAACTAGGTCCCCTACAATTGTGACTTTTCTAGGTAGACTTGGTCGAGAATACCTCATACCGATAATGGGATGCACTGTTAGATGTAGAGAGCAATGACGAATATGATGTCGAAGGTGATATCGGGGATGATATCGAAGACTTTCTATGTCGGGGATGAATTTATGTTGAGGATGACGTCGGGGTAGATATCGACACCCCAATTTCTCTATACCCCAACTATGTACCCTTTTATGTACCCTCTATGAAAACATGACACATGTCTATTTTACTCCAAGTTGTTACCTGATGGGGATTAGTAGTCAAACAATTAAATCTTAATCAGAGGAGAGAGAAAAATATTACATAGAAAACATAAAAGGAGAGAGAAAACACTTCTTCTCCATCACCACCATCACCACCGATCCACTTTTCAGAGCAAGCATATCTCCATCAACAAACCATCTTCCCTTCTTCAAAAAAAATCTTTTATCTATTTTTTTTTCTTTTTAAATTTTCAGATTTAGGAATCAATTTATTCTTCAGAAACAAGAATTCCAATATAATTTCTTCTTTACAAACCACAGCAATTAAAAACACTGTATTCATTATCATACGAAAGGTCTCTCTTCACCAACAGAAAAAAAAAAAGGAAAAAAAAAACTCAGGTACCCACGTCAGTTTACAATCGTTAAAATAAAAGGTGATTACAACTCTTGTGTCAACAAAATCCAGAATCAAAAGGGCTTTAATCCAGAGCTTTTCTTTTTTTGTTTCTCAAATGTTAAAATTGTGCACAAATAAAAAGGGTTGTAATCAGCAGAATTGGACAGGCCAAGTTCAGCCACACGCCCACAATTTGAATAAGAAGAAGCTTCTCTCAATTGTTGGAAGCTCGCTCCAACAAAAAAAAACGCGGAAAAGAAAAATGGAATTATTGTTATTATTTGAGTATATATGTAAAGACGGTGGTTTTGCAATGAAACAAAATAACCCAGTACTATTCCTACTACTACTGTTTGTTTGAAAGAATGACTTGAATAGTAGGTGGTTTCTTTATGTTTTAAAAATAATAATGTCGTGGTCAGTGTGATTATTTGCTTTGTTGTTTCAGTTGAAAGACAATGTCACAGTTTAACATTTTTGTTATTTTTAAAAGCATCTCCTAAATCTGAAAATTTAAAAAGAAAAAAAATAGATAAAGAATTTTTTTGAAGAAGGGAAGATGGTTTGTTGATGGAGATATGCTTGCTCTGAAAAGTGGATCGGTGGTGATGGTGGTGATGGAGAAGAAGTGTTTTCTCTCTACTTTTATGTTTTCTATGTAATATTTTTCTCTCTCCTATGATTAAGATTTAATTGTTTGACTACTAATCCACATCAGGTAACAACTTGGAGTAAAATAGACATGTGTCATGTTTTCATAGAGGGTACATAAAAGGGTACATAGTTGGGGTATAGAGAAATTGGGGTGAGATATCAATGTCGAGAATGATGTCGAATGGTATGTATATGATATACATAGAAGATATATATCGGGTGTTATATCGGAATTGATATCAGGGATACTCGATATCGGGTGTACAATGTATAAGGATAATCCAAGCTTACCTTGATTAGCAGAGCCCGGATATTTATAGACCTCGGATTGTGGGAACCGCACACGTGACCTCCACGTGATCAGTACTATATCGAATATCACATTCGATATACATATCGGGGGTCATCTGCGATATAGCTGAACATGGGCTTAGCCCATGAGCCAACCCAATACGGGAATACCCATATCAATATATATATATATATATATGTGTGTGTGTGTGTGTGTGTGTGTGTTAAAATACAAGGAAAAATATCTTATGTTTCGTACATTATGATTTAAAATTACATGCTAAATAAAAATGTTATCAAAATTAAGCTTTATATTTCCAAAAATACTAAAGTTGATCAATGACATTTGTACATGAATATACATGCATGCTTCTCCTTTAATTGCAATATGCGTTTATCTATAGATTTAGAAAAAGAAAATTTTAATAGCCATATGTATAACAAAAAAACCTTTAATAGTCTTACTTTAAAGCCCCCAACAAGATAATAAATTTGGTATAAATGCACAAGACTATCTCATACTCGAAAATAAATTTAAACATATACTCTTTGTATATAACTAGATAACTTACTACACATTGCTAACATTTTCAAGATTTGATATTGAAAGTTTGAGAGGAATAAGGTAATTGTTTTAAGTGTAAAGAGATTTAGAGTTGAACTTTCTTTCTATATTAAGTGATGGATTATAATAAGTTTTTATCCGTCATAAACATAATTTCCAACTTGTTATTTGTACGATTATAACTTGCAAATGTGTTTGCAAGTCATTGTTCAATCTTATTGACTCATGATTTTGTCGACTTCCATATTTCCAAATCCATCCCCAGCCTAATGGTTTACCAATTCGACAGGCTTGGTGATTTTCTCAAAATATCTGAACTTGATGAATACGGGCGTGGTGACGTTCCAGACGTGGAATTCGAAAGGATGTTCCTTACTTCCTATTGTGCATGTGCAACGGAGGACTCGGGTACTGGTTTACTTTTTTTTTGCGCGCCACCCCTATACATCAGCGTGAACAAGACCTTTGCATATGTAACCCAGTTACACATAAGTATATAAATCTTTTATTTTTGGTCTTATTTCGTCACGGTAATCGAACACAGTAAAACAATACAATTAGAATATAAATAACCAAAATAATGTTAATCCATTGAAGTAAAGCAGACTAACTTTGTCCGAAACACCTACTATCTATTACAGATCTTACACTGAATTAAATATGTAAATAACATGAATTAAACAACGCATCGAATTGCGGTCATTCGATGTACGCCTCGAATTCTACTGATTCGATGTCGGTCTGATTCGAGGCCCGTTTGATTCGAGGTCAGTTTGATTCGATACGCCTTTAATAAAATACTATCGGTATCGAACTCATATACGTATCGAACAAGGGTAGGTATCGAATAGGGTAATTCCATGTGGTAAGGTCGGGGCTCAGGTTCGATCTCTATCTGAATGCTCAAAACCGCGATATATATAACAGCCTCGTTGTGTGGGGCCCAAAGACAACTGTATAAAGCGCATCGAATCGGTATGAGTCGATGCGCGCATTGAATGACAGTTATTCGATGCGCTGAAGGTATCGAATTGGGCAAATTCGATACGCTTATGGGCCGGCCCCATACCTAGTGTTGGGCCAGTCCTAAAATACCCCCATCACATAGTCCCCTCAGTTTGGGAGACGTTAACAGAATGATGACGGCTTCCAAACTTCAAATCCTATTCTCCATAAAAAGTTATGGGCATCGAATTGGAATAATTCGATGCGTCAGTTTGCTGGCATCGAATTTTGACGAATTCGATGCGCGCATCGAATCCTTTAAATTCGATGCGTTCAGAAAGTGACGGCCCATTGGCCTATATATTAGAGTCCACATGTCTGACATTTTTTGTTTTCATTCGCAGAAGGATTTTTTTGTTTGCTTCTGAACCGCATCGAACGGAGTCTGTTCGACGCGGTCCGTATCGAATTATTGGAATCGACACGCTACTAATATTTTATTTTTATATAAAAATTATTAAAATTCGTTATTAGGCTGACATGGCTCGTACAAAATCTCGAAATCGCAGCAAAATTGTGTTGTCACCTGAGAACATTTATGATGCTTAGGGGAGGAGCGAGCGAAATGAGCAAAATGAGCCCTCAGGTGCGGGCCCGTCTAATTTATCTTCCCCAGATCATTCTACCAAGAGGCTCGGTGGTGTTAGTGCTGGCACTCGGGTGCCCATAGTGAGCGATTTTGAACGCAACGAGAATGTTGTTACACGTAGAGTGGTGGTAACACCCACCGTTACTGGTGGACGCGTAAAGGTCGGGACTAATCGTCAAATCCGAATAATGGAAGATATCGATTCTGAAGACGAAAGAATTACCGCTAACTTGGCCAGGTTTAATGCAGCGAACCCTACATTCAGACAAAAACGAAGTGCAGAGGAAGCGAGCTCCTCCCGCTCATTTGATGAGGATTGGTATACTTCCGCTAAAAGAAAATTAGCGGAGGAAGAATCCGCTCGCGATGCTCAGGACATTCCGCCTCCTCCCCCGAGATGACCTCGACCTTCGGGAAATCCAAGACCTGCCCCTCCAGGAAGTCTTATTAATTACGATTTTCTCAATGATGAGAATTTAGAATCATTAAGTGCCACATTGGGTGGATACAGATTGAGAGAGGAGCAAGCTGGAGAGATAATGCAGAGTCTATGGCCTCAGTTGGATCGCTGAACCGTAATAAATCGGTTGGGGTATCAGGATTTGGCTCACTTTGGGCGCCTATTCTTCGCTGCTGTCATCTTAGCAGTATATCGGCTATGCAGGGATTACAGCGGGTTAGTTGAGGTGCAGAGCCAACACAATGTTGTTGTCGATAATCTTCGGACTACTATTCGTAATGGAAATTATAGTCGCCAAAATGCGCTGAAATGCGCTAGGGAGGCGGAAACAAAAGCGTCTAGGGCCACCCGTGATAAGCATGATACCGAAGTTAAGGCCAAGAAAACAAAAGAGAATGTTGTAGCTCTGTGTGCTGAAATTATTGCGCTAAAAAAGGATAACGAATCCTTGAAACGTGAGAATTGTTCTCTTCAAGCTTCAAATATGGATGTTGAACATGCCATTACCAATATGCGCCGTCGAATTCAGTATTTTGAATCTGAAGATTACAAATATGCAATCGTCCGAGATTTTATGCAAAGTAACGTATATAAATTCTTGGAATTAATTCACGGTGCTGCTGATGTGAAATATGGAATAGAAGTCGGTGTTGATCAATCTGGATATCTTGGGTATCTCGGAGATGGTTTCCGAAAGGACATGCTTGATGTAACGCGTAACTCTAAAATAGAGATCCCAGAGGGTAGTAGTGATGATGATAATGACGATTTACATACTCCGAGGCCTGGTGATCCATTTTATGCTGTGTGGCGCGACCGTAAAAAACCTAAGGTGACCGGCTCCGGTTCCGTAAAATCAAGCTCACCTCTGTCCCATAAAGGAAAAGAGAAAAGTATTCCTAGCGTTACTCTGGAGGATTCAGATAATATCAAACGAATTCTTCATGATGTTTTTGGTTCGAGCGATGATGATTCAATATTACCGCCGAGAACTTCTAGGTCTACAATTTTTCTCCAAAGTCCTCCAAAGACAACGGGTTTTGAAAATGTTCCCCCTGCAGCTTCGGACCAAAGAAATAGGGCAACAAGCGCGCCAAAGACTTCTGGTCCTAAAGGAGTCTTACCAGGCGGAACGCGTTCTACTCAAAGTGGCATGGTTTCTGTGCTGGTCAGTAATCTACCTGATCTATCACTTAGTGCACAGAATCTTATTTCTCCTAGTAGATATCAATTCAACGATCCTTCTGAAAGGACTGAAGTTGTCTTGCCCGATGATTGGGCACAAAATGATGAATTGATCCTTACAGAAGATCAAATTCAAAGCAATTGTGCTAAATTTGCGCGTTCAGTGGGTGTAGTTCTTCGTCAGGAGTCCCCTCATTCACCGAATGAGTAGCTATATTTAGATTATGTTGTTATGTGGATATTAGGCCTTTAATTTTGTACAGAGCCTTGTAACTTTAATCGATTGCTCTGTAATGAGAACCACTCAACTGTTTGACATTATAGCTTTTTAATTTATGTTTATTCCCGTATTGTTTCTTTCCGATTATTCCCAAAAACATCTTTTCATTCATTTGTTTGCTGTTGAGTTAATATTTTTCTGATGTTTAATAATGGTGTTTGATGTCATGGTGCATATGTAATATTATGATTGTGCTTGCCATGAAAAATACGAGCACTTTGAGCTGTTATTATTATCATTAGGACATTCATATTTTACCTGAGAGATCGGATCATTTGGGCCTTTATCTCGCCGTTTTGGCATGCGGGGGTGGACCATTTGGGCCTTCTTATCTCTCCAAATTGTTCTTCCTTCCGGCATGCGTGGGTGGACCAATTTGGGCCTTCTTACCCCTACGTCATGCTCTTCCTTCCGGCACGCGTGGGTGGACCACTTTGGGCCTTCTTACCCCTACATCATGCTCTTCCTTCCGGCACGCGTGGGTGGACCACTTTGGGCCTTCTCACCCCTACGTCATGCTCTTCTTTCCAGCACGCGTGGGTGGACCACTTTGGGCCTTCTTACCCCTACGTCATACTCTTCTTTCCAGCACGCGTGGGTGGACCACTAAGGGCCTTCTTACCCCTACGTCATGCTCTTCTTTCCAGCACGCGTGGGTGGACCACTTTGGGCCTTCTTACCCCTACGTCATACTCTTCTTTCCAGCACGCGTGGGTGGACCACTAAGGGCCTTCTTACCCCTACGTCATGCTCTTCTTTCCAGCACGCGTGGGTGGACCACTTTGGGCCTTCTTACCCCTACGTCATGCTCTTCTTTCCAGCACGCGTGGGTGGACCACTTTGGGCCTTCTTACCCCTGCGTCATGCTCTTCTTTCCAGCACGCGTGGCTGGACCACGTTGGGCCTTCTTACCCCTACGTCATGCTCTTCTTTCTAGCACGCGTGAGTGGACCACTTTGGGCCTTCTTACCCCTACGTCATGCTCTTCTTTCCAGCACGCGTGGGTGGACCACTTTTGGCCTTCTTACCCCTACGCCATGCTCTTCTTGCGTTTTTTAATGGATAGAAATTACAGTTAATAACACTTAAAGATTAATATCAATTACAGGCAATGTATGGAAATATTTTATCAATTTAATTCAATTTTATGCATAATAACGCCTGAGATGTTGCACATTCCACGGACGCTTCAGTTGAACCCCTCTTAGAGTCTTCAAATAATAATATCCTCGTGAACTTGCTCGTGTGACTCTAAAAGGCCCTTCCCAATTTGGTTCGAGCTTTCCTATATGTTGTTTTGCTACAATGCTTCGCAGGACCAGATCTCCTACTTCAAAATTTTTGAAGTGAACCCTTTTATCATAGCTTTTTGTCATTGCTGCTTTATAAGCAATAGTACGTTGATACGCATCCTCCCTTGTTGATCCTATCATATCCAGATCCATTTGTCTTAACCGGGCTGATTGTTCAGGATCGTAATCAGTAATCCTGCGTGTTGGCATACCGATCTCTGCCGATAGGACAGCTTCAGTACCATATACGAGGACAAATGGGGTCTCCCATGTAGATGTTCTTGGAGTCGTTCTGTATGCCCATAGTATTCCTTGAAGCTCTTCTGGCCATGTTTTTCCCGTGCTTCTCACTCTCCTTTCTAGATAATCCTTCAATGTCTTGTTAGTGGATTTCGTTTGACCATTAGACTGTGGATGATACACTGAGGTCAAATTGTGAGATATTTTTAATTCCGCAAACCATGATTTTATCTCCTTTCCGCTGAATTGTGTGCCGTTATCACATACAATTGACCTCGGGATGCCGAAACGGCATATGATGTTTTTCCAGATAAACTCGATCATATTCTTCTCTGTGATTGACGTTATAGGTTCTGCCTCAACCCATTTAGTATAGTACTCCACGACTACTATTAAGTATCGTTCTTGCCCCTTGGTTGGTGGAAATGGGCCCACAATATCAATTCCCCACTGATCAAATGGACATGCCACGTCGATGGGTTGTAATTGACGTGCCGGTCTGTGAATAAGTCGAGCATGGTATTGGCAACTGTCACATTTTCTCGAGTAAGTTGTCGCGTCTTTAAGTAGAGTTGGCCAATAATATCCTTGACGCAGTATTCGTTGTGCCAAAGCTCGTCCCCCGGAATGATTTCCACAACATCCAGCATGGATTTCTTCCATAACATACTCAGCTTGAGTAGGTGTCAAACATCTCAACAACGGTCCTTCAAAAGATCTTTTATATAATTCTCCATTGCTTATGGTAAATCTATGAGCCTTATATCGCATTCTGCGTTGTGCTTTTGGATCTGTCGGTAGAATACCTTGCTGAAGATAAATCATGATCTCGTCCTTCCAGGAGGGCTCTTTTTGTATCGCCAGTATAAACTCCACTTGAGCCTCCGTGGTAAGATATTTCGATATCCCAATCGAAGGTTTATCTGCTACCATAAACGTGATTCTTTTCTCCACCAAGATCTCCAAGGAGCTTGCAAATTTAGAGAGCGCATTTGCCTTTACATTGTCATCCCTGGGAATTTGAGTAATGTCAAAGAACTTGAAGTTCTTTGCCAATTCTTTTATCTTTGCAGCATACAATTTCATTGTTTCCTCCCGCGTCTCATATTTTCCCGAAAAATGATTAGCCACCAAGAGGGAGTCGGTGAAGATGTATAGGTGTTCAATATTGAGTCCGAGCGCCATTTTGATACCGGCAATAACTGCTTCGTATTCTGCTTCATTATTTGTTACCATGTAATTTAAATTGATGGCAAATTCAAATTATCTTCGTTCCAGGGACAGGAAATGGATTCCAATTCCTCCTCCATGAGTGGTCGCGGATCCATCTGTGTGCAATAGCCATGTTGATGTAACCTTGTTGGTCCCAACCTGATCTGATATAGAAAAAATACAACTTGCGGTCTCGGTTACACTATTTCCCAAAGTTTCGGCCATGAAATCTGCTAAAGCCTGTGCTTTGATCGCAACTTGTGGCTTAAACTCCAGTCCAAATTCACTGAGTTCAATCGCCCATTTCACCAATCGGCCTGAAGTTTCTGGCTTTGCCAATACTTGCTTCAATGGTTTGTCCGTTACCACGGTAATCGGGTGAGACTGAAAATATGGTTTCAACTTTCTAGCTGTAACAACAATTGCTAATGCGAACAACTCTATTTCCAAGTAGTTTCTCTCCGCCCCTTGTAGTACTCTGCTCACATAATGGATGGGTAACTGCTGAGCTCCTTTTTGCTTAAGTAATACTGTACTGATTGCATTTGCGGACACTGCCAAATAGAGATACAACATTTCGTTTTCTTCCGGTTTTGCTAACAACGGCGGACTTACCAGATAATTCTTCATTTGTCTAAAAGCCTCTTCACATTCCGGCGTCCAAATAAAATCTTTGCTCCGCTTCATCACTTTAAAGAAAGGAAGATTCTTTTCCGCAGATGTTGATATAAATCTTCCCAAGGCCGTCAGACGGCCCACTAGACATTGAACATCCCTCACTGTTCTTGGTGATGGTAGATCCAGTACTGCCTTTATTTTATCAGGGTTGGCTTCAATTCCTCTTTTATTCACCACATATCCTAGAAACTTCCCAGTCGTTACTCCAAAAGTGCATTTTTTAGGGTTTAGTTTCATTCCATATGTCTTCATTATAGCGAAGGCCTTGTCCAAATGTTGCACATGCTCTTCGGCTTTCAGGCTTTTTACAAGCATATCGTCAATATACACCTCCATTGTTTTTCCAATTTGATGGTAAAACATTTTTGCCACCAACCTCTGAAAAGTTGCTCCCGCATTCTTCAATCCAAACGGCATTACCCGATAACAATATACTCTGGTATCTGTTACAAATGATGTCTTGCTCTGATCTTGCACTGCCATAAAGATTTGATGGAAACCACTCTTCGCATCCATCATGCTCAATAATGCACATCCTGCTGTAAAATCCACAAGTAGATCTATCCGGGGCAAGGGAAAAGGATCTCTTGGGCAATGCTTGTTTAAGTCAGTATAATCCACACACATTCTCCATGTAGCTTCTTTTTTCAAGACCAACACAATATTGCTCAACCATTCTGAAAATCTTATTGCCTAAATATGTCGCGCTGCTAAAAGTTCTTGTACCTCCTTCTCAGCTGCTTCATTATTTTCCTTGCTGAAATTCCGCTTCTTTTGCCGTATCGGTTTTGCATTCTTATCTACATTCAAACGATGTACTATGATCCTAAAGTCTATCCCAAGAAGGTCAGAATCGGACCATGCAAATATATCTGAATTACGCCGAAGACAGTCTACCAATGCAGCCTCTATATTCCAGTCCATTTTTGCTCCAATCTTTATTACTTTCTCAAAACTTTCTTTGAAGAGCTGAACGATTTTGAACTCCCCCAATGGCTCCATCTTGCATTCTTGCCATTGTTTTAACAACTGAGTTCTATTTTATCTTGCCCCTGTTCTTTAGGCTTAACCCGCTCTTGACTCAGATCTGTTTCTGTCTTGATCTTCTTCTCTATTTGCTGTTTTTCGACCGCATTCACGCGCCATTTATTTACCATCCTAGCTACTCTATCTAAAACAGTGTTAACAGTGTTCCCACAGACGGCGCCAATATTTTGGTCTTATTTCGTCACGGTAATAGAACACAGTAAAATAATACAATTAGAATATAAATAACCAAAATAATGTTAATCCATTGAAGTAAAGCGGACTAACTTTGTCCGAAACACCTACTATCTATTACAGATCTTACACTGAATTAAATATGTAAATAACATGAATTAAACTACACATCGAATTGCGGTCATTCGATGTACGCCTCGAATGCTACTGATTCGATGCCGGTCTGATTCGAGGCCCGTTTGATTCGATACGGCTTTAATAAAATACTATCGGTATCGAATTCATATACGTATCGAACAAGGGTATGTATCGAATAGGGTAATTTGATGTGGTAAGGTCGGGGCTCAGGTTCGATCTCTATCTGAATGCTCAAAACTGCGATATATATAACAACCTCGCTGTGTGGGGCCCAAAGACAGCTGTATAAAGCGCATCGAATTGGTATGATTCGATGCGCGCATCGAATGACAGTTATTCGATGCGCTGAAGGTATCGAATTGGGCCAATTCGATACGTTTATGGGCCGGCCCAATACCTAGTGTTGGGCCAGTCCTAAAATACCCCCATCATCTTTCTTATCCCAAAGGGATACTCTATGATCGTAGCATAGTAGACTACGATTTTGGAGTGAGCAAGAAAACTAATCAATACAAGGTTGTTCAAATTTCCTACGAGTATGCATAAGGTCCAATCACATATTCACTATTGAGCACTCCCAAGCCTGAATGTCATGTCTACACTCTTGGAACAAGGTCCTGGAGGAGTGTCCTGCATTATTCTTCACTAGAATACAAACATTCAAACGAGGGATTTCTAAATAATATTTCTTATTTTAGATGGGAAAGAATTGTTATTGATTTTGTGTTTCGATCTTGAAACAGAAATGTTCAAAGAACTTTCTCTTCCTCATTATGTTAGGGAACGTAAATATTTTTTAGATGTTGCAATACTTGAAGAATGCTTATGCTTATATGATACATCGTCCGAGGGACTTATTTTATTGGTTATGAAGGAATATACGGTGAAACAGTCATGGACGAAAGAAGTTGTCATCAATACACTCCATAATATTGATACATCTTTTCTGGATATCTATCCTATCAAAAATTTCAAGAATGGTTGTGTTGTTGCCATGGGGGCTATCCTACCTCATTTGTTACTCCAACGAGACTTAATATACTAGGAGAGTCGATATCTTCAATATGCATATGTCTGGCCCCCTTGTGTCTTTAGCTTTCTTTCGCTCAAAAGCTTTGGAAATGAAAATGTAGCTAAGTTCTGATTCTCTTATGTTCCTCAAAGAATGCATGTGATAAACTTATTTCAGGTTGTAAAGCACGGAAGGTTGCCTCATTTATGAAGAACATTATATCGCTTTTCCATGATGATATGGGTATTTTCCGTACTGGGCTGGCCCATGGGCCAAGCCCGTATTTTACATATATCGGGGGTCTTCCCCGATATAGACATCGAATATGACATTCGATATGGTACGGCTCACGTGTTTATCACGTATTCGATCTCTGCTTCTTGAGGCATATAAATACCCAGATTCTGCTAATCAATGTAAGATTTAATTATCCTAAGTTACTGTACACTGATATCGAGTATATTCGATATAGCGCCCGACATAGTATTCGACATCATTCCCGACGTCAGCCTAGACGTCATCCCCGATATAAAAGGCCTCCAATATCATCCCCGATATCACCTTCGACGTCACATAAGATATACCCTCGACATCCAGCAGAGCACTAACGTCAGTTCGAGGTGTTCCGGACCAAGCCTACTTAGCACTAGCCTTAGTCGAAGTAGGTATAGTTTGTAATAAAATCGTAGCACCACACCAGCAATACTCATCTCGTTATATATATATATATATATATATATATATATATATATATATATATATATATATATGCGATCTATTGTTAAACTAGTGGCGTCGTCTATGGAAAAACCACGTTTCTGGACAAAGACTTTAAGATGCAACGCCGGATGACCGGCTCGCAATCTACTAGGCCAGTGGTTAACAATTCAGCAGCAGAGAGTGCGCCCCCACCACATGCTCAAACTCTAGAACCAATATTTGACTAGAATGAACTCGTGCCACCTCAACCTCCGAGGGTACCCATGCGCGCACATGTGGCGCTTATTGTCTTGGCACCCAAAATCCTGGCGCAGATCAATGCTACCGTCCAGACAACACTGAATGCAACCCTGGAAACCGTGTTTCCACGTTTGATTACCCGAAGAGCGAACGAAGCGCCGCTGCAACCATAGGAATCGAGAACCAGAAACTCCAAAATTGGGCGTAGAGCGAATGAACGCAACGATATTGGAGAATCCATATGGGATTGTCTACATTTGAGAGTTCTCGGAGAGGAAGGTCCTGACCCAATGATGGACATGAGGAACATAGTGAGAAGGATGGTGCAGTTGGACCGCGAGAGGATAGAGGTTGGACGATAACTAGCTTTGGTATTAAGTCACAGGAGTTTGACCCCATTTTGTGAGGAAATTGAATTAGAGGTGCTGGAGAAAGGAGATAAGATCCCTACCATCAAAGCATACGACGGGAAGAGCGACCCGGGCGACCACCTCCACTTCGTCGATAGTGTCTTAAACCTGCATAGGTTTTCACGCAATATTAAGGCAAAAATCTTGGCTACAACCATGATTGGGGCAGCCCTGGATTGGTTTACCAGGATAGAAGCTGAGTCTATAACAAGCTAGAAGCAGATGAGGCAGAAATTAGAGAGCCAATTCTCTAGCCAGGAGAGGATGAGGACTAGCATGAACCATTTGAACGCGATGCAACAGAGGGACAAATAGAGCTTTAAAGATTTCATCAAAAGGTTTAATGATGAGTTACTCAAAGTTGACGAGCCAAAGGGGGACCAGGTTGTCCTCATCTTGTTTAATGCGGCAACGCATAGAAGATTCACGACGCAGTTGATCAAGTTTAAATCGCCAATAATTGAACAGATCAATGCACTTGCTTACGATATCGTCTGCAAAGATAACATGATGGCGACCAAACAGAGCCCGCATTAGTCATAGAGCAGGGCCCAGGGAAAGGGGCGATACTGGGGTAGATCCCCAAAATGATATACTCTCCTGAAAAGATGAGTTTTGGAGATATTTGTTGTGGCACAAAAAAAACAGGTGGCTCAATGAGATGAGGAAACTGAAAGAGAGCAAGGGGATGAGGTTCTATAGGAAGTACTGGGAATATCACCAGCAGCCTGGACATAACACATAAGAGTATACTGACCTCAAGAATGAGATCAAAAGGCTAATCAAAGAAGGCAAGTTGGTGGAGTTCATGAGGAACTCAAAGGATGAGCGTAACATGGATGATAGATCCCGTTCACCCCCATAGATCATTCTCGCTCTCCCTGGCAGGATAAATAGAAGGCCATCGAAGCTCCTACTTAGCGCGGAAGGGCAATTGTCAATGCTCCAACTAGAGGAACGATCAACATGATCAATGGAAGGCCATTAGGTGCTGACACGGAAAAAGGGCGCGAGAAGATAACCCACATGATGCAGATATGGACATATGTAGGTTTTACAACCTTAGTAGAGGAGGAAGATTTCCTAGACCAGGAGATATCCTTTACCAAGAAGGATTTGGAGCAGCTCACGCCGCAAGCACTGAAGGCAGGTAAACTCGACAGCCCACTTATTATTTATATCAATAGAGCTGAATATCAGGTATGGAAGGTCCTCATCGACAACGAAAGCTCCTCTAATGTGATCTTTGCACATACCTTGGAGAAAATGTCGGTAGCCCAGAATATGATTGAAAAAGTTTCCACTCAATTAACTGGGTTCGGTGGCGGAGAGGTGATCCCAACGAGACAAATCGTACTACCTACATATTTTGGAAAGAACCCATACAGAAGGACAATCAAGGTCAAATACACTGTGGTCGGTCTCTTTTTCCCCTATTACGTCATCATTGGGCGTCCCTCCTTCAATAAGATGAGAGCAGTGGTATCTACTTACCACCAAAAAATGAAATTTCCTACAAAATGGGGGATCAGGGAGATCTTAGGTGACCAGAAGGAGGGTTGGATGTGCTACGTGGCCTCACTCAGACTTCTTAGTGTTAACGGGTTTGGAATTATTCCCTATTTAACAGAAGATATTTATATTGGGTTGGAACGCCCTGCCCGTGATTCAAAAACAATAATGGATGGAAATAACAAGGGATGCAAGAATATTCCTTCCTTTACACACTGAACTTTTCCTCCTTTTATCTCTGTGTGTGTGATTCGAGTTTTTTTCTTCCATTGATCACCTCCCTTTATATAGACTTTGGTAGGGGTAGGTGTCACTGTGCATGTGCTTTAGTAAAGACAGGTGTCGTTATGTTGATACAGGTGTGAAAAACTAAGATAAGGTTTATCTTTTAGTCTACTAGATGCTGACTAGACTAATCTTTATGTCTTCCGATGGCTCTGAGGGTCTCTGAGGAATGGTTTTTTTGGGACGTTACTCTTCCAAGGGGCTATGCTTTTGTTGATGAATAATTAGGATGCTCGTCTGGGGGTATCATGCTTTCGCATAAGTGTATTCGGGAGTAGGGACTGCTGTATATGCCCTCCAAGGGGTTTTATTTTTCTTTCTCGATTCGGGTCCGTTCTCCAATGGCCTGATGTGATCTCCGAGGGCGTAATATGATCTCCGAGGGCTTGTTTTGCTCTGCTTGAAACGGTAGTTTCCCGTCTAAGTCCTCGGAAAATATTATCCAAGCGCTCTGTTATTCATTTCTGGTTTTTCTCTGAGAATAGGTCCGAGGGTGATGGTCCGAGGGCTGGTCATGTTGAGGAGTGTTCAGCAAGGAAGTTTTCTTGTAAGTTTGTGGGACTCGGGGTCCGTTGTGGTCCCTCTTGGTGCGTTGAACCATATCGTAGTCGCGCGGATCCACCGGGGTTCGCTCTTTTTCCGATGCCGCATTGATATCTTTTTTTACTCACCATTTGACTTTCCAAGGGACGCTTATGTGCCTCCTCGTGTGTTCCTTCGTGCCTTCTTAGGTCAGTGACCGAGGGGTAAGGCAACATCGGAGGGGGCCTCCTTATTAGGAGTGGGTACATCTCATCGGAAGTACTCGTGACAACTGTATTGTCCATTTATTAATTCCCCTGATTAGGATTAACCTTCTTCTTAACCTTTTATTTATTTTTATGGTTAACACTAGCCCCCCCAAATTTCGATCGCCTTCGTAGAGGCGAAGGAAATTTTATTCATCGTCCTTAGTGAGGCGAAGGGTTAGTCCATGTCTTGGTCTTCAATGTATTTATTTTTTGGTATTTTTCCGAGGGAATATGCATATATACAAAGTCAAAGGGATTTTACCTGAATACCCCTAGGGATATTGTACGCGGAGATCTCAGGGCGTAGGTGGCAGGTCGCCGTTGACCGGCTTTGAAGTTTTAAAATATCTGACCGTTGGTAACGGTCAGATTGGTGATGGCGTGGCGCGGTCATGCGTCGGTTACGTGGAGCTTTAAACAGGCTCCACGTTTTAAATATTTGTGACCGTTGTTTTCTTCTGTTATAAATAGGAGTACTGTTGATCTTCTCTCCTCATTCTCAAAATTCATTCTTGCGGTGACTTTTCTTCAGAGCAAAAAAAAAAAACTTCTTCTCTTCTTCTTTTGCACTTCAAATTCTCAGCAGATTCACGTACTCCTTTTCTCTTTTCTTTTTGAAAAAAAACATTCCTTTTTTATCTTCGTATAAATGGCTTCCTCTGCCAACGTTGACCCCATTGCTGCCTCCACCATCTCCGGAGTTATTGCTCCGGTTGATTCTTCTGTAAATTTGAGGGATATTTCGATAGGGGTGGTTACTCGTAAGCGCAAGGGAGAGGCTGTTGCTGCTGCCGAGGGCGGCGCCGCTTCTTCTAAAAAAGCTAGGGTTCCCAAATCGAAGAAGGCGGCTCCTCAGGATTTTGCCAAAGTTGAGAGGGTTCCTAGCATCGCCACTCGTGAACAGGTATTGGAGTTATTTACTTCAACTGGGGCTTTTCAAAAGAATATGGTTTTTCGAATTCCGACGAAGGACGAGAGAGCTTGTTATCCTCATCCGGGTATGTTGACTGTTTATTTTGCTCAAGTGAGATACGGGTGGCGTTCATTCATGCCGCCTTTCTTCTGCGAAGTTTTTAAGGCTTGCAATATCAGCCCGAGTCAAATGGTTCCGAATGGGTTCGCCGCTCTTTGCATTTACGTCTTTTGGTGCCAGGTGAGTGGGTTGGAGTGTGGGGTGGACCATTTTTTCTCAATTTTTGATGTGATAATCTCACCCGGAGGGTATCCGTTTTACCATGTTTGCCATCGGGACAATCATTCTACGAAGAGGATACTAGACGCGTCGATCTCCTCACACAGCGTTTGGAAGAATAAATATTTTTTCGTGCAACCCGTTGAAGGTGAATGGGACATGCCCTTCGATTGGAGAGAGGGCACATCTCTCGTGCACACTCTGGACCCGGAATAGTTTTGTCTCCTGTAATTTCTCAGCAAAAGTTGATGGAGTCGGAGGACTTTATAATGTTGTTCGAGACATCCGGACTTCATCATGTGGTTTTTACCGATGACGCCGTGGAAAAGCCCTTGTCCCTATCGTCCAATGCGAGGAATTTTTTTAGTAAGTTCCTTATTTTCTTCTTTTGCTCCTTCTCTGGGTATAGTAGTGAATAATACTTATATATGTTGGCTTTGGGGTGGTGCAGAGGAGGTTATGGCGAATTACTATTTACAGTCGGGTCCGAGAGAACCTACTCCGAGCGGTACTTCCGATGTGCCAGAAGAGGGTGATCATGAAGAAGAAGAGGTCAATGCCCCCGAGGGCGGGCATACGGGTCCCGAGACAGGAGGGGCTCATGAGGACCATTCTCCTCTGTATATAGATATGACGGGGGTTATCAGAAGTGCTGTTCCATTACGCCAGGTAGCTCCTTCTTCCTCTTGGGCTTTGGTGCCGGTCTCTAGGTCCGATACGGGAGATCTGCCTGCCTCTGGATCCGATATAGGAAATTCTCCGAGGATTTCCGAAGAAGGGATATTTCTGAGGGCTAGCGAGGAAGAATCTGTTTAGAAGACTACTGAGGTGGTAGACTTTTCTTCTAGGGATCCCTCTCCCGCTTCTACTTATGGAGTTGAGCCTACGCCCCTGACAGTTCCTGAATCTGTCCCTCGTGGTGAGTTCTTATGGGTCTTTAATGAAAATTTCCATACCTTTCTTGAAGAGTTTATTCATGTGCTGATGTCCTCATTCTTGATGTAGAGACTGTGGACAAAGGTAAGGCTCCGATGGTGGAAGAGCCTTCTTTATATGGTAAGCGTTCTTCACTTGTCTTTTTCTTCTAGTGATAATTTTTTCTAGTTTCCTCCTTTTCACACACATATGTTGCCTTTTGTAGAAGAAGATTTCTTGGCACAATTCAGTGTTCCCGGGCAGAAGGCTTCACGGGGGGATTCCGAGGATACTCAAGGGGAGTTTGATCCCTCGTCCGAGGACAGAGACGTTAAGGAGGGGATCTTGAATTCGTTGATGGGGGAGGCTGGCCCGTCCGTCGTAGCTGGTGGTTCTCGGGCCGTATTTACTAATTCGGAGGTGGTGACGCCAATACCGAGAATTACTCCTCCGAGGGGTCACATTCCAGTGACTCTGTTCGTTCCCGTAACTCTGTCTTCGAGAGGTCACACTTTTCAGACGCCCATACCTCCTAGTGGGCCAGAGGGTCATTTCTCGTCTCGGACCGTGGGGGAGGCCTATCAGGACATCCTCCAGTTCTTTGCTTCTTCTAGTTCGACACCTGCCGAGGGGTATCAATTTCTGTATACCAGTCTTAACTGGTTGGGACTCATGGTAAGTTTCTTCGTACTAGTCTTCTTGGGGTTGTATGATTTATCTGTAATAATTTTTTTTTTGCTTATCTTTTCGTAGATTGGAAAGACTCGGGAGGCAGTTACTGTTGTAGAAGAACGTGGTCGGAAGGACGTAGAGGAGATGGAAGCTCTCCGAGCACAATTGGCACCTCTTTTGTTCCGGGACAAGGAGAGTCAGACGAGGGAAGAGGTTCTCCTCACAAAAATCTCTGACTACGAATTCGTTCTTCGGGAAGCTGAGAAGGCGAAGGAGGGCTTGCACCATAGGTTGAACACTGCAGAGTCTGCCTATAAGAAAATAGAGGCCTCCGAGAAGGCTGCAATGGCTAAGATAGCCCTTTTGGATAAGGAAAGAAAGGAGTCCGAGGAAGCTCTTAATGCTCGGATCGCTGCTCTTGAGAAGGAGGTGGCGGAAGGTTTGGAGAGGGAGAGGGGTCTTCAGGAGACGTTGGGTCATATCACTGACAGAGCTGAGTCGGCCGAGGGTAAGTTGACGAATTTTCATTCTCTCGAGGAGGTGCAGGACAAGGTTGACGCAGCAGTTCAATTTGCTCAACAAGAGATCTCTAGACAGCACTCGGGAGTTTTCGATACGTCTTCTCAGGAGCTTTTAACAGGCCATCTTTTGTGAGGCTATTTGGAATGTGCTAGGTTGGCAAAGTCCTTATTACGGTCGGATGTGGATTTTTCCAAGTCTTTTGACCTTTGCAAGTTGAAGAGGCCAACTCTCGATGACTGTCATTACTTTGTAGGGAGGTTTGGGGGTTTATTGTCCCCTAAGAATTCTCCTTTGCCTTCTCCGATGCGTTCCACCAGTAGTCCGGGTCCGAGGGCTAGCGGTTCCGGGGGAGTGTTTTCACCAATTTCTCGCCTTGCTTCGCTAGGTATTTCTGCTGAGGCTACGACTCCTTCACACCCTTCTACCACGGGGGCATAGTCTATTCATTGTAGCTTTTATTTCCCGCTTTTAATAAATGTCTTTTGTACATACCATCTTTTCCGTGGGCTCCTCGATTTTTGAATAAATAGTCATTTTTTCCATCTTTCCCTTCTCTACCTTTTTTTGTCTTTACCGTTAAAATCTAATTAAGGAAGATAATGATGAACCACTTAAGGTTGCTGACTAGGTTTATCTCCTAAGTAGGAGGTGTTGTTTTGCATGGCGATGTGGGATACGTGTCATTCTTAATTAAGAAGATTTCTCGACACGTGTCATTTGCTTTATGTAATGGGGATTTAATCTTATTTATCTAATCAAAGGGTAAATGATATATGTACTCTGGTCATTCAGCAGTTATGCTTACTAATTCTCTTGTGATTAAAGATAGCTCTTAGCTTCTGACTTCCCTATCTTTTAGATTTTCAATAATTGTAAGCACGAAGATAATACTTACTTGAGGAGATGATGCCCCCTTATTATAGGCGAGGAGGATCAGTTTCGTCTTGTGGTTCTTCTCGAAACACTACTCGGGGTCCTCCTGGACAGTCAAGGGCTCCTCCTATCCTCTCGGGGAATTCTTCTCCTGGGTTGACAGATATTTTATCGGGAAATCAAGCGACACTTGGCGCGAGTTCCTCTTCGGAAGTAGTCCATAGGCTTTCATCTACGAATTCTCGTCGAGTGAACCACATCAAGGAGGTATTTATGGGTAGGGAGCCATATTCTTTAGCTGATGAGTCTTCGGAATTTGATTTAATTCCTCTTAATCCAGCAAGATTGATAGGCAGAGGACGTGTGGGATCCACTACGAGTACGGAGTGTGAGAGCTCTGTAAGGACTCTTTTCACTGGGTATAACTTGGATCTCGAAGAGTATGACATGATAGTGCCTTCCACGGGCCAGAGAGCCTAGGCGCCTCCCTCGGGTTATTTGACTGTCTACAGCGAACAGATGCGTTGTGGGTTACGAATGTTTTTCCACCCTTTTTTTCAAATACTCTTTCGGTATTGGCATATATGTCCGAGTCAGTTAACGCCAAGTTCATATAGTCATTTGGTGGGGTATGTCCTGCATTGCGAGCTTTTAAAGCTTCATATGCCCCCTTATCGGGTGGGAACAATATTTGCCCTTCGACCCTATTTAGAGGGGAATCCCTTTTTTAGCCTGACCTATCGGGACAAGGAAGATACCTTCACTCGCGTATCCAATACCCGCTCTTGTAGAGGGGACTAGAGGCGGAGGTTTTTCTTTGTCCGTCCGAGAGGTCAATCAGCCAGGTCGTGGGGGGTGCCCATCCGATGGGGTCTGGGATATATTGCTCCCAACACCGAAACACAAGGTTACGAAAGGGAGGTGTTGCTTCGCTCGGGACTTTTTTCTGGTTCCTATGACATATCCGGGGTACTGGACTTCCCCGAGGCCCTGAATTTGGCGGGTTTGCAAGAGGGGGTGGAGGGATGTACCCTCCCATCTCGTCCTCTTCACTGTAACTTTTATTTCCGTAAGTTTTTCTTATCACCTTTCTCATCTGTTCAGCTTGTAAATTATCTGGGTGTCCTCGGACTGTTTGCACACTGATGTTTTTGCAGGCGCAGAGATGGGAGCATTTTCCCTCGGGTCTTCTAATGATGTTTTTCTGGGGCGGGCGTTGCATGGTAGTCTCAGGATACCGGAGGTTGGCAGTTCTAATCCGCTCGTAAATGAGGCGATGATTGATATTTCTTCGGAGGAGGAGGGACTGGAGGCATCGCCTGTGGTAGCCCCCCCAGTGAGCTTTATAATTCCTCTCGGGGCGTCGGATCCAATAGGGGCTCCTTCTCAGACGGACTTTCATACAATTCCAGTAGTGTCCCAGCCTTTTCCTCGTGGCTCTGTTGCGGTGAACGTGTTAGAAGAGTATCTTCTTTCTCCTGATACGGGGGACTCGCAGCCCATTGAAGGTGGCCCTGATCGTGTTCCCGCACCACCGCTCGAGGGGAACCCTTCCCTCGGGAGATCTTCTCCCCCCAGGGGATAATCAGGATATTTCTCCCCTCGGATCAGCGGTGGGATTTTGTCGAAACTTTCTCAGTGGTTTATTAAACATGACGGATTGTGGGCTGATGAAAACCCTTCCAGTATCCGTTCTTCAGGACTTGGCTTGTAAAGACCTGTGTGAGGTATTCCATTATTTTATCTATTTTATTTAATACTAACTTTTCGCCCCCGTTTGATGTAATTTGCTGTCCTTGGGCAGATTTATATGGTGCTAGATGCCCTCGGATCTTACGGGAGTTCTTCTTCTGATCCTGGTTTAGTGTATCGTCGCCGGGACGAGTTAGAGCAAGGTCTTTTAGAGGCTCAAGCGGAGATAACTCAATTGAGGGAGGTTCACGAGTCCACTCGGGAGATCCACAACAATGCGTTACAATCCGAGAAGGATAAAGCGTGGGAATTGGAACGCCAACTGATGCTCGAGAGAGCTCGTGTATTGAATTTGGAGAGGAGAATAGAGGAGTTACGAGACCAGATGCGGTTCTCGGAAGAGCAACTGACGCAGGCTACGAAGGAAAGAGATGCCTTGAGTCAGCAACTGTTAGGGATAACTTGCACCCACACCCAGGCGGTGGCGCTGGTGATGGCTCGGGTCCAAGCAGTGTTGGAAGTGGTGGGTCCACCTAGCCTTCGTGAGTCTCTCCAGGGCGAGATGTGTGATTTGGTTCATATAGGCTACCGGTTGTGCCAAGACGCTGTTCAAGCTTTGCCAGGGTTTCCCTCGGGCTTGATCATTCCGGAACTTAGTATTCGTCAGATTTTCGAGGAACTTCCTCCCTCACCCATTAGGGATTCTGTAGCTCCGATTGTGTTTGTTGATGATCCGGTTTCTTTTTCCGAAGAGCAGCGCCGGCGACTTATTCGAGAAGAAAACGTCCTATAGAAGGGGCTTAGTTTGTAGAAGGATACAGTTTAGTTCGTAATACTAGGGGCTTTTGATATTGTTGGGTTGTCAAGATGACTCATGTGTAGAGTCATCATTTTGTCAGGCAACCCTACTTTATTTTGTACTGGAACCATTCGTATATGAACAACCTTTTTTATTTATGCATGATTGTTACATTAAGCGAAGTACTTTATAAGGTTGATTGAGTTCCAGGTATTGCGAAGCACTATTCCCTCGGAATTGGCAAGAAGATAGGTCGCAGGTCCCACAATTTCCGCTATCTTATAGGGTTCTTCCAATCGTGGATCAAGCTTGCCTACATTCTTGGAAGCCCCTACTCGTTTCATTACTAGATCTCCAACTTGAAAAGTTCGGGGCTTTATCTTGGTATTGTAGTATCGTGACATCCGGGTCTTGTATTCTTCCACTCGGAGGGCTACTCGGGTTCTCTTTTCTTCGAGTAGATCAAGGGCGAGGGCTAGATTTGAGCCGTTGATTACTTCCTCGTATTCTCTGACTCGCCAACTTTCTATGGAGACCTCCGAGGGCAAGACAGCTTCGCACCCGTAGGATAGGCTGAAAGGAGTTTCGCCCGTAGTGGCGCTTTGCGTGGTCCGATAGGCCCATAGTATACCGGGTATTTCTTCAACCCACTTGGCTTTGTGCCAATCGAGTCGGGCCTTCATGTTTTTCAAAAGGGTTCTGTTGGTCCTTTCTACTTGCCCATTTGCTTGGGGGTACCCCACCGATGTGAAGCGGTGTTTAATCTCCCAATGGTCACACCACTTTTGTAGCTCTTGATTCGTGAACTGTATGCCATTATCACTTACCAAACTTCGAGGGACGCCTAAGCGACACATGATGTTTCTCCATAGAAAGTTGATGACGGCTCCCGCTGTGATCCGAGCTAAGGGTTCCGCTTCTACCCATTTAGTAAAGTAGTCAACGGCTACCAGTAGAAATTTCTTTTGACCAGCGTCAGGGATGAGGGGTCCAACTATATCAATGCCCCATTTGGAGAATGGGCAAGGGGTCAGATGGGGTTCCCATGGGGCCGCGGGTTGATGGACCCGAGGGGCGTAAGCTTGGCATGGTTTACACCTTTCGGCATGGCTTTTACTGTCTTTAGCCATCGTGGGCCAGTAGTAGCCTTGTCGAATCAGGCGTCCGACCATGCTTTCGCCGCTAGTATGGCTCCCACATGTCCCCTCGTGAGTTTTCGCTAAAGCCAGTTGGGCTTCTTCTTCATTAAGGCATCGAGCATGGGGTCACGAGTACGTTCTTCGGAAAAGTATCCCATCTTTGAGGAAGTATCGAATGGTTTTTCTGGACATCATTCGCTGTATACTTTTATCCGAGGAGTATCCCTCGGGATCCTGTAAATAGGCTTTGATAGGAGTTACCCAGCTAGACGAAGGATCTGAGATGGTATTTACCTCTTTGCCTTCGCTCTTTTCGGATTCGTTGACATGAAGTAGAGTGATCCTCCGAGTGTGTATGGCGGCTGTTTGAGTAGCCATTTTAGATAAGGCGTTCGCCTCTTGGTTTTCTTTTCGGGGGATTTGAACTATATCATATTCCTCGAACCATTCTTGCCTTCGACGGACAACCCGGAGGTACTCTTGCATTCTTTCTTCTTTTGCTTCATATGATCCTTTGACTTGCTGAACAATCAATTGAGAATCACTATGGAGGAGTATTCTCTTCATTCCTCCTTCCTTTGCTAGTCGCATACCAATAAGGAGAGCTTTATACTCAGCTTCATTATTAGAGAGGGGTAATCGATTCTGATTGCAAAATGGAGTCTGCCTTCCTCCCCTTCTTGATTTACAAAAACTATTCCTGCCCCACCCCCCCACCCCCACCCCATGCGTGCTCACCGAGGATCCATCTACATAGGCGTACCACAATGGTTCTTTCTTCTCGGATCCGATGCCCGTAAGTTCCATTACAAAGTCCGCCAGGACTTGTGCCTTGATGGAGGGTCTCGGAGCGTAGGAAATGTCATACTCCGTGAGTTCTACGGCCCATTTTATTAATCTCCCCGATGACTCAGGCTTATTAAGAATTGCCCTTAAGGGATGCTTTGTTAGCATTGTAATCGGGTGGGAAAGAAAGTAGGGGCGTAGCTTGCGGGCTGTAGTAACCAATGCTAAGACGAGTTTTTCAGTCAGGGTATACCTGGTTTTGGCTCCGATGAGGGTTTTGCTGACGTAATATACCGGACGATATTCCTCGTCTTGTTCTTTGACTAAGACAGCGCTAATGGCCTCTTCTCCGACCGACATATAGAGAAATAACTCTTCTTGAGGTAAAGGTTTTACCAGCAAAGGTGGTTTCAACATATACCATTTTAGTTCTCCGAGGGCTTCCTCGCACTGGGGGGTCCATTGAAATTCCTTGACATTTCGAAGTATCTTGAAGAAGGGAAGTCCTTTTTTCCGCTGACTTGGAGACGAACCGACTCAACGAGGCCATTCTACCAGTCAACTTTTTGACATCTTTCACCGTCTTCGGGGTGGGTAGTCCCATAATGGCCTCTACTTTCTCGGGATTAACTTCTATTCCCTTCTCCGTAACCATAAACCCCAAGAATTTTCCTCCTCGGATACCAAAAGAGCATTTTCTAGGGTTAACTTTCATGCCAAAGTTGTTCATAATGACCAACGCCTTCCGTAGGTCCTCGGGATGTTCCTCGACAGTGTTACTTTTAACTACCGTGTCGTCCACGTAAACTTCTACTGACTTTCCGATAAGTCCTGCGAACATAAGACTTACTAACCTTTGGTAGGTAGCCCCAACATTTTTTAGCCCGAAGGGCATGACTAGGTAACAGAATGTGCTTGCGTCCGTAATGAAGCTAGTCTTATCCTGGTCCACTGCCGCCATCGGGATTTGGTTGTATCCCTGGTCTCCATCTAGGGTTGACAGTAGTGCACATCCAGCGGTGGAATCAACTAACTGATCTATGCTCGGTAAGGGATAACAATCTTTTGGGCATGCTTCATTGAGGTTAGTAAAGTCAACGCACATCCGCCATCTTCCTCTGTGCTTGGGAACTAGTACGACATTAGCTAACCACTCGGGATAGATAACTTCCCGAATTTGTTTCAAGTTGAGAAGGCATTGTATTTCCAAGCGAATGATTTTGTTACGCTCGGGTCCCATTTTCCTTTTTTTCTGCTGGACAGGCTTAACCCCGGGCTTCACATTAAGAAAGTGCTGGCATACCTTGTTGCTGATTCGCCCGGGTGGTCCTCCTTCCCATGCAAATAGGTGATGGAATTGTTTGAGGAGGGAAATCAGTTGAACTTCTATTGCTGGTTTAATGCGGGTACCCATTTTGATCACCTTCTCGGGGCTTCCTTCTACCAACTCTACCATCTTTAATTCTTCCACAGGTTGGACTCGTGCTTCCTCGGTCTTACGCTTTTTATTGTTTCCGAGGGAAGGTTCGTCTTCTTCCGAGGGGATGGCATTCATGCAGCATTCTCTGGCTTTAGATTGACTTCCTCGGACTTCTCCGATTCCTGAAGAGGTGGGGAATTTCACTTTAAGATGCAAGGTAGAGGGGATGGCTTCAAAGGCTCGAATGGATGGTCTTCCACAGATGGCGTTATACGTCCGTGAAAAAGCTTCCACTATCCAAAACTTGGTGGGTTCCGTTATTCGAAAGGCTCCCTTTCCCCATGGCATTGGAAGAGTCACAGTTCCGAGGGTATGGCAGGCTTCCCCAGAGAACCCTACCAAGGGGACTTCAGCGGTTTCCAACTTTTCTTATTTCAGCCCCATAGCAAGATAGGTAGGCAAGAAGAGTACGTCCACGGAGCTGCCCGTGTCTATGAGGATCCGTTGGCTTTCATACCCTTAAATGACGGCTGAAATAACTAGTGGGTCTTCGTGAGGGTATATTATGCCTGTGAGATCTTCGGGTCCGAAGGTAATGCTAGGTAGCTTTGACCCTTGGACAGAGCAGACAGAGAATCCTTGCTCTGCTCGTCTGTCTTCTTTCAAATATTTCTTCTTTTTACCTTGGGGCGTCATTGAAATTTCACCTCCCTCAATCATATTGATGGTTCGTCCTGACGGGGGATTGTTTTTATAAGAGTCGGGTGGAGGAGGCAAACTCCGATACCCTGTTGTCCTCTCTCGTGAATTTTGTCGACGGCCTTTGGTTCTCTCTTGGGGTCGTAGGCGTCCAATTGTCCTCTCTCGTGACCTCCGGCTAGGCGTCCTTTCTTCCTCTTCTTCTTCCTCTTCTTCTCTTCGTGACCTCTTCCATACGTTTGTCTTGGGCTCCCCGAGATTATTTTCCTTGAGGTAATTCTTCAAGTATCCTATTTCTAGGAGACGAAGTACTTCTCTACGAAGGGTAGTACATTCTTCAGTGGTGTGCCCATAGGTTTTGTGGTATTTACAATATTTCCCGGTATTCTTGTCTCGGTTAGGAAATTTAGCTGGTACGGGCCAGTGCAACTCGTTGTTGCCTCTCATTATATTGAGTACTTCCGGGGGAGTGATAGTCATCGGAGGTAAGGGCACGGGTCGGAGGAATTTCTTAACCACTCCGCCCTCATCTTTATGCGGAGGGGGTTTTCCCTACTTACCCTTTTTCTTTAGTTTTTGCCTCTCTCTCGGCGCGCTCTAGGTGTTCATTATCATCATGCTCCATGCGCTTCTTCGTCCCTTCCGCCTCTTCCATCAGAATGTGGACTTTCGCCTTTTGCATAAGTTCATTCATGTCCGTGACACGATTTCCCATAAGATATCTGAAGAAATCCCCCGTTCGAAGTCCTTGAGTCAATATGTCAGCCATGATAGTTGGACTGACGTTGGGAACATCTAGTGCTTCGTCCGTGAAGCGCTTTATATATCCTCGTAGGGGTTCATCCTTTATCTGTTTAATAGTGAAAAGATGTGTGGCAGACTTGGGGTACCTCCGATTGCAAGCAATTTGTCGTACAAACAGGTGAGCTAATCGGTCAAAGCTCGTAATGGAACAAGGTGGAAGATGGGTGAACCACGCCTGAGCCCGCCCTCCGAGGGTGACAGGAAACACGCGGCATAAAACATGGTCGGGGGCAGAAGATAGATCCATTCCGACCAGATATTGATGGATATGATCCTGCGGGTCTCTCCCATCAGCTTCTCCGGTATATAAAGGGATATTAATGGGTCGCATCCCCGAGGGAATAGAGGCTAAGGCAATATTAGGAATGAAATGAGAGGTCTTAAATGTGGGGTCCTCCTCGGGGGCCATGGTTTTCTTAAGGTCGCCCAATTCTTTTCGCAAGTCATCCATTATTCCCCATAAGGCGTGCTCAACATCTCCCCGACACTCCGAGGGACGGGAAATTTCTCCCCGACCCCTCTCCGGGGTTCTTTCATGACAAACGTACCTTCGGGATGTTTGTCGGGGTTCCTGGTGCCAAGGGATTGAGTTTGGGTTCCATGCCGCCTGGGGTGTGTCTCCTTCTGATGGGAGATTTCTATACCCAGGGGATATAGAGGGCCTATTTCTGAAATTTCCCCCTATCCGGGGTGTCCGCATAGCCGTAGCATCTATAAGTCTTTCATAGACAGATCGGGGAATATTAATAAAATCTATCGTACCTGACTCGTGATTTGACAGAGCTTCTTCCGAGTCGCCGTAATGAAGCGGAAGATTCTCACTTTCGAATAGGTCATCCATCATGGGCGACGTTTGTTGAATTCTCTCGAGGGCAGATATTATGGCATTCCCACAGACGGCGCCACTTTGTTAACGGGTTTGGAATTATTCCCTATTTAACAGAAGATATTTATATTGGGTTGGAACGCCCTGCCCGTGATTCAAAAACAATAATGGATGGAAATAATAAGGGATGCAAGAATATTCCTTCCTTTACTCACTGAACTTTTCCTCCTTCTAACTCTGTGTGTGTGATTCGAGTTTTTTTCTTCCATTGACCACCTCCCTTTATATAGACTTTGGTAGGGGTAGGTGTCACTGTGCATGTGCTTTAGTAAAGACAGGTGTCGTTATGTTGATACAGGTGTGAAAAACTAAGATAAGGTTTATCTTTTAGTCTACTAGATGCTGACTAGACTAATCTTTATGTCTTCCGATGGCTCCGAGGGTCTCTGAGGAATGGTTTTTTTGGGACGTTACTCTTCCGAGGGGCTATGCTTTTGTTGATGAATAATTAGGATGCTCGTCCGGGGGTATCATGCTTTGGCATAAGTGTATTCGGGAGTCGGGACTGCTGTATATGCCCCCCGAGGGGTTTTATTTTTCTTTCTCGATTCGGGTCCGTTCTCCAATGGCCTGATGTGATCTCCGAGAGCGTAATATGATCTCCGAGGGCTTGTTTTGCTCTGCTTGAAAAGGTATTTTCCCGTCTAAGTCCTTAGAAAATATTATCCAGGCGCTATGTTATTCATTTCTGTTTTTTCTCTGAGAATAGGTCATCGGGTGATGGTCCGAGGGCTGGTCATGTTGAGGAGTGTTCAGCAAGGAAGTTTTCTTGTAAGTTTGTGGGACTCGGGGTCCGTTGTGGTCCCTCTTGGCGCGTTGATGGATATCGTAGTCGCGCGGATCCATCGGGGTTCGCTCTTTTTCCGATGCCGCGTTGATATCTATTTTTTACTCACCATTTGACTTTCCAAGGGACGCTTATGTGCCTCCTCGTGTGTTCCTTCGTGCCTTCTTAGGTCAGTGACCGAGTAGGGCAACATCCGAGGGGGCCTCCTTATTAGGAGTGGGTACATCTCATCGGAAGTACTCGTGACAACTGTATTGTCCATTTATTAATTCCCCTGATTAGGATTAACCTTCTTCTTAACCTTTTATTTATTTTTATGGTTAACGCCTAGCATTAAGGAGGTGCAAGACATAGAAGTAGCTGAGCAAGAATACATGTCAAGCACAGAGTGATCACTTCACAGAGACTAAGGGGCAGAGCCTTGGGTCAAAATCTTATTTTGTTATTTCTAGAACATTTTAATTTTCTGTTTTTCGAACAATGTCATTTACCTAAATTGCCCCATTAAATGGGCTGGCCTGTAAATAAAATAGGGAGAACTACGCCGGTCTTATTCCCATATAAGGGATACGTAGGCGGGTTAGGATTTACCTAGCCCTCGGGCGTTATCCATCGTTATTTCTTATTTGTCAAATTGCTATATACTTGCATTTCAATATCAATAGCTATCTGCAGGTAAATATCTTATAGGGTATGACATAGACGTTCCCCACTAAGGGGTTCGAACGACACATCCGCGAAGGGGCACACACATTATGAGATATCTATCATTGGATATCCTATTATGGGAATGCCATGCTATCAGGTCTTGCACATATACTACTGTTTTACCCATCTATGACAGGTAGAATAATATTCCCTACCGAGGGGCAAGGAGGAACACATTCCCTAGCTATCGGGAAGAGGATGAACAAGTTGAAATCTGCCTTCCAAATTACTATCTTATCAATATTTGTCAATGCATATTGTGTTATCTTGTCTAAATGACAGGAAATTACCAACCAAAGACCACATTAAAAAGGGAAAGAAGCTCTACAAATCCTATGGGATATCTACCACTTTAGAAGGAGACGAAGATCTACAAATCCTACAGGATATCGACCACCCTAAAAGGGGATGAAGATCTACAAATCCTATGGGATATCGAACACCCTAAAAGGGGACGAAGACCTACAAATCCTACGGGATATCGACCACCCTAAAAGGGGACGAAGACCTATAAATCCTACGGGATATCACGCACCCTCGAAGGAATGAAGATCTACAAATCCTACGGGATATCAAGCACCCTCAAAGGGATGAAGATCTACGATTCCTAAGGGATAACTCCCTCATCTACAGTGATAGGGAGGAGAGAACTTGAATGAAAAAAAAATATCTACAGATCCTACGGGTGATACCTCTTTGTTGTTTTACCAACATATTTCTCTTTATCCTCCGTACCTCGATGGATATGGGATCTTTTTTCTCCTTATCTCGATGGATAGGGGATCTTATTCTCCTTGTATTGTTGACGGATGATGTATATGTTCCTGTTATTCAAACGGATAACAATATATGCAACAATATATATCAATATAAAACTTTAAGATAGATAACAAGCAAGAATCAGATAGCCTCCGATTTACCTATCCTTTAGGATAGAATATACTTTTAGCCTTTAAGGTATATTCTTGTCTTATTCTGTAGGATATATTCGCTTCTGCAATCAGTCTGTTACTATGAAAGAGCGAGAGAGATATATAGAATTCGCAAGATAAAGATTAATAATAGATAGCGGCCCAAAAATTGGGTAAAGCCCAGTTCGCCTAATATGGAAGAAAGGCAATTCAGGTAAATATAAATTGTTCCCGCATAATTAGAAAACTAAAATTAACAAGCCCAAGTGATTCCTGGGGAATCACTCCGTCGAGTCTGAAAGACATCGAATCTAGGATAATATCGAATATGAGCGATATCAGAAAGAGGTTTCAATATTGAAAATAGGCTCAACATCGAAAAGAGTTTTCAATATCGAAAATAGGCTCAATATGTAGGTGAATAAGTATAACGTAATTAATATAACTTACCTTGATTGACAGAGCGGGGTATTGGGTGCTCGATATGCTACATGGTTTTGATGAATGCGGGTCAACCCAGAATCGTAAGAATGAGCTTCATGTAAGGCATAGGTTCGATGGCGCTCCAATCCTTCATTGATTTTGATGAACTCGATTAAATTTTAAGGATGTGTGCTTGTTTCCAAGTACATTACAGTGTGTTTCCCACAAACGGCGTCAATAATTTGGTGCATTATCGTCTGTTGGCTTGGCAGGCTGACGAAATACTCCACATCATGCTGGTTTTAGGCCACGCTGGAACCAGGATTGTCATTTGCACCCATGTACTCCAAGCGACATGGTGAGGGGACATGTAGATCTTTGATAATTTTGGACTGGATTCGGGTTATCCCAAGCTGCCTAAGTATCCTCTTGAGGTAATCAAGCCGAACATAGTTCATTAGTGATAGGATAAGTATACAATCAAGTATAGTGGTATGTCGAGTATCTCGTGGATATCATATATGACGTCGAATGTGATATCGGGGATGATATCTAGGCCCTTCCACGTTAGGGATGATGTCCTGATGGACGTCGGGCATGACGTCGATGGGTATGTCGATGATATATATCAATGATATATATCGGGTGCTATGTCGAAAGTTATATCGGGGATGCTCGATATCGGGTGTACAATATTGAGGATAATTAAAGTTTACCTTAATTAGCGGAGCCCAAATATTTATATAGACCTTGGGCTGTAGGGACCACACACGTGATCTGTACTATATCAAATATTATATTTGATATACATATCGGGGGCCATCCCCGATATAGATGAACATGGGCTTGGCCCATGGGCCAGCCCAATACGAGAATTACCCATATCATAGCGTTCGGCCAAAAGATCAATCTTGAAAAATCAGTGGTTGTGTTTAGTAAGAATACGAGTGAGGCTTGGGCACAAGAAATAGGGTGATACTCGGAGTGGCATTGCTGAGCGGCATGAGAAATACTTGGACTCCCGTCAGTGATTGGTATCAAATAGGGAATTATTTGACTTTATACGAGAATGAGTATGGAAACGTGCGCATGGATACAAGGTGAAGACATTGTTGCGGGGGCAGGGGGGGTGAAGAGGTCTTGATTAAAGCGATTATGTAATCAATCCCTACTTTTGTGATGAGAGCTGCTTTCATTTACCGAATTTGTTGATTACGGAGATTGGGTGGAGCAGTGGTACAAGGAATAAAACTCATTGGGTTGCGTGGGCCAAATTATGTCGGAAAAAGAACGAGGATGCTCTTAGTTTTAGGAATCTTAAGGCGTTCAATATGGCGTTGCTTGCTAAACAAGCTTGGCGCATTTTTCATAATCCTGAGAGTTTGGTGAGTCGTATTTACAAAGCTAAATATTTTTTCGAGCTCATCTTGTTTGGACTCGAGGATTGAGGGTTCTCCGTCGTTCTCGTGGCAGTGTATTTGGGAAACTATTGTGGTTATTAAGCAAGGAGTGCGATGGAGTGTGGGTAAGGGTAACCTGATATCGATTTGGGAGGATACATGGCTCCCCCACTCCCGTTTTGCCCTATCACACCACAGATGCCACAAACAGATTTGTTGCGAGTGCGAGATTTAATCGATGAGGAGACGGGTTTGGTGGGATATTGCAGTGGTGCAAGACATGTTTTGGGAAGTGGATGCGATGGTAATTTGGTATATACCGCTGGGAAGTGTGAAAAGGTTGGATCAACATATATGGCATCACGAAAGACATGGTCGTTTCACGGTGCATAGTGCCTATCATTTAATTATGTCCCAGGTGTTTGGCGTTACGAGGTAGCAAACATTCTAACGATAATATGAACTGGAAAAAGCGTTGGAGGTCGGGTTGTGCAAATAAGATGAAACTTTTCGGGTGGCGAACTTGCTTAGATATATTACCTACACGTATGAATCTTGCGCGTCGGACAGTATGTGAGACATCAAGTTTGGTAACGTGTGGCAAAGGAGAGGAGACACCTCGACATGTTTTCTTTGATTGTCACGTAGCGCGCTAGGTGTGGGCTTTAGCAATTTTTCCCCTTTCGACGGCGATTCGAGCAAATGAGGCTTTTATGGAGTGGGTTCTGCGGCTGTTGCACGAGGTGGAGAAGGAAAAGGTTGGGATTGCAATTACTTTGTGCTGGGCATTACGGAACAATAAAAGTACGATCTTAGCATGTGAGCACCCGTGCGATTCAGCAGAAATAACAACTTTCGGGGTACTCCTATGCGACAACTTGGCGGGGAGTTGTGAAGAATTAGACACATATTACACAATTAGAAGCCAACGAGTGGGAGGCACTGTGTGAGGGCTACTATAAAATAAATTTTGATGTAGCGCGCTTTGATGAGGAGCGAGTGATCGACATTGAGGTGGTGGTGGGAAATTACAAAGGCAGTTCTTGGCTAGGGTGCAAAGAAGAATCATGGCCACACTCGATCCTTCGTGCATTGAGGCACTAACTGCACTTTGGGCGATTAAGTTAGCGGTTGGTATGAATTGGGAGGAAGTAATATTTAAAGGTGATTGTTTGAATGTTATCCATGACATCATTCACCGGACTCAAGAGGACGCAAGTGAACATTGTCGCAGGCTTTTTTCGCTTGTTTACACCACGCGATGGGTTTTCAATTCGACGTATGAGACGTGATGCTAACTTTGCTGCTCATGATTTAGCTCGCACGACAATTGAAAGCCATGTCTATCCACATGATCTTGTGTTAATGGTTCATTAGTTTAGTCACTTTTGATGTGAGATTTGGTTATTGATTTTGTTAGTTTCTTTGAGGTCATTAGTCATTGATTTGTAATTTGATAATTGGATGGCGTGTTTTATACGTCGGTCATAAAATTTATTAACTTAAGAAATGGTGGATATAAGGTTCTATGACCGTTATTTCATAAAGTTTTTATGATATTCTTCTGATGACTCCCCCGACAGTAGATTGCACATTGTGATCAATACAACGATTGTATAATTTATTTCTTTCAAATTCGTTAAGTTTGAAATTGAAAGTAACTAATTACAAAACTAATATATTAAAATTATAGAAAAATCTTTAACATTATGAAGTAGAAAATTATCAATTCAAAAATAATTATCAACAGAGAAAGTCTTTTTTGTCTTGTTACTTGGTCAAACAATAAAAATCTAAAATCGCTAATTAGACATAAGATGGGGTTAATCTGAAAATTATCAATTCAAAAATAATTGTCATTCATGCCAAGAATGTTTCATTCGTTTGGGTTAAGAATATAATATCTAATTTCACAGAAAGTCTTTTTTTTTCTTTTTTGAACCACTGAGAAAGTCTTTTTTGTCTTTTGGTGACTAGGTCAAACAATAAGGTGGTGTTTGCAAGAGCTTATAAAAGCTTCTTTTTTTAGGCTTTTACTTAAAGTTACTTAAAGCTTCTTTTGACTTAAAGCAATGAGTGTTTGCAAACCTTATTTAAAAAGCAGCTTAAAGCACTTAAAATTAATTTTGTGGTGTTTGCAATAATAAGTAAGAAGAAGCTTTTAAAATGCAATAAGACTTAAGTATCCTTATTTATAAAGTATATTTTTTTTTAATATGCACCTATTAAAAATGTAAAGTATATATTTTTTAATAATTATAAAGTATATATTTTTTAATAATTATAAAGTATATATTTTTTTAATAATTATAAAGTATCCTTATATTATAAAGTATATATTTTTTTAATAATTAAAAAAAAAGTATATATTTTTTTTAATATGGAAGAGAAAAGATGATAGAATATTTTTTTTCCTTAAATGTGGGGGTATGGACGGAACTTTGAGGAAATTTAGGAGAGAGCAATATTTTTAAAATGTAATAATTAAAAGGAGCTTTTAAAAGCACCCTCTACCCAGCTTGTGGGCTTGTGCTTTTTTGTGGCTTATTTTTAGACAAGGAGAAGCAAAAGCCCTATATTCAAACACTAATTTATGGCTTATCTATTGACAAAAGCCCACAAGCTCCTTTTATAAGCATTTGCAAACACTCCCTAAAAATCTAAAATCGCTAATTAGACATAAGATGGCCTTTTTGTTTTTTTTTTTTTTTTTTTTGCATTTCTTCTGCAATTATAGGCTGACATATGAAAACACGTTATTCTAAAGGACTTATTTGCAAATATCTCGCTTTCTTAAACCCTAGAGAACCATCTAGTGTTGGATGCGCCTCTATAATAGATCCAGCCAGCCTTCATATTCACGAACTCTAATTTCAATTATTCAATTGGCCATAAACACCTACTCTGCCTCATTTCATCATCGATTTGCTCAATTTGAGTACTTTGGGTAATTTTCAGCTTCATTTCTATGTAACCATTTCTGTGTATTTTTTTGTTCTTCTGATTTTTATGGTGATTCCCTTTTCTTTTTCCGAATCGACTTTTTAATTTTTTATATTGATTTAATTTGCACCTAAAGATTTGAACTTTCTTTAAATATGCTTCTGCCTGTGATGGTGTTAAATATACTTTGAGTACTTCACTCTGAAAATCATTTTACTCTGAGGCTTTGAATCATAACAAATCTTGTTCGCTCGTTCTTTTTTTTTTTTTTTTGTAATTTGAGATTTTTGTGATTAATATTTGAAATTAGTTTTTTGTTTCTGCAAATGACGATAAAATAGACAGGGACATCAGATCTCCTTTTGGAGTGTGATGACTTAGTCTAATGGGAATCTCTCTGATGCAATCTCTTTCATTTTCAATTAATTTTTTGATATTTTAAATGTTCAATTATTTGTATTAAAAGTATTTGCCTATGATGCATATGCTAATGCACGTATTATCAGAGATAAAGATGATGATGATTTGCTATTGTCACTACCTCTGAGGCATGGTCATTTGTTTATAATTTTTGTACTTATAATTGAGTTGTGTTTCATTTATTCTGGCCCTTTTGCCTTGTGATTACATTTACAAAGAACGGAGATTTGAATTGTGTGCTTTGTTGAAGCCTAGCTGATTTTTCTTGCTTGGGCTCCAAAGTTCGTAGCTGTAATAAAACCTTTGCAGTTTCAATGAAGGCAGAGGGGTATTATTCTCTCAGCTATGTTAAGGAATTGTATAATAAAGTGTTTTGTCACTTTTTTACCAACAAACTGATATGAAAGGCTTAATAGCCACACAAAATAAAAGGGCATAACATGGTTTCTCCATACTCTATCAACAAAATACCCAACTAAAAAGTAGTGCAACCATGTTCAGCTCTAAAAAAAGGGATCCCCTAACCTTATTTCGTCAGAATATTGCCTACATGCAACTGAATCAGCTTCTTGTTGACCATGTCAATTGTAACACTCACAATACTTGAAGTGGGTCCCTTCCCTGGAAATTCCTCACTTTTTTTCTTGCCCCTGATATGAATCCCTTAATTAGATAAGGCAAACAATAAGACAGACTCCAATGACAACAAACTAATATGAATCCTTTATCTCATTCTTGGTTGCTTCTTGCCCTGAAGTGGTTGCCTTCTTTGCCAAGTTCTCACCTTTTTTCTTAAGTTGCATCAAAAGCAAAATAATTAGATAATACAGCAAATAAGATTGGCTCTAATTACAACATACTGATATTAATCTTTTTCCTCGTTCACTCTCGCTTCTTACCCTGAAGTGGTTGCCTTCTTTGCCAAGTCCTCACCTTTTTTTTTAATCTGCATCAAAAGAAAATTACTTAGATAAGGGAAATGCCAAAAACTCCTTAAATATACCAATCTCTTCAATAATATGATACGAATATTTTACCTCATTCCTGGTGGCTTTATGAATAGAAGCCTCTGTATTGAGTATAATCTGTTTTTTTCAGCTAGTCTTCACTTGCTTCTTGGGACCCTTCTTGCTACTAATCTCTTCAACCAATCTTGCAACCTTTTTTTTGGTCCTCATTTGTCTCTCCTCAACCTTTAACCCCCTCCACATCAATGATCCAGCTCCTTTCTTCGCTGGAGATACACTCCTTTGTGTAGTTATCATTGGAGATGCATGAGTAGTTTGATGCAGGTTGAATCTTGGAATTGATCTCCTTGGGGTAGGAAGGGTGTTGTGGCTAGCAGGTACCTCAACAACACCTTGCCTAGATGTTTGTGTCTGCATATGCTACAACAATTTAAAAAGAAAAAAAAATAATGAGTAACCAAAACTCCTGACCAATCAAAGCTACAACAATTCACATATTCTACTTGACCAATATTAACCAAAAAACAACTTGTCCATGAGCCTCATCTGTTGCAACATCTCCATGCTCCTCGTTCTGTCCATCACCAACATGATCATTAGTATTTGCAGCTCTCCAATTCTGTCCCTCTCCAGCCACATGATCATTAGTATTTGCAGCTCTCCAATTTTGTCCCTCTTAAACCACTTGATCATTAGTTTCACCAGCTCCCTCATTCTATCCCTCTACTTCTCCCTCTTGGTGTGTATTGGTCCTCATTTTCTTGGATTTCTAACACAAATTCACAACAACAATTAATTATTATGATAATATTTAACACAACAGTAAGGCAGGAGATCTAATCAATACCTGTTTTGGTTGCCTTTCACTTGGTGGCACATCAACACCTGCCCTCTCTTCTTCTGGTAACATAGTTTTTTTTTACTCGGCAAGTTCTAATATTGTGCCCTGAGTTGTAACAAAATCTGCAATTCATCACAACTCTATTTTGCCCAGTTTCCTAACATCTCCTTTTGTTCCCTTCTTCTTTAATTCCTCCAGTTCTTCAGGTGGCTTAACTCTGTCATTCTTCTTGGGCATACCTGGTAATTTCTCAAGGATAGGTGGGAGACAAGGCTAAAGGTTTGATGTTGGCCAGTCCTCAAGACCTCTCAATATATTCATACAGTGTCTATAAGTATGCATACATGTCGCTATTGAGAAGCAATCTTCAACATGCTCTGAAGGGGTCTGTTCTTTGTAGTACAAACTAGCCATTCCATGAGCATGTGGTATCCCACTTACCTGCCACTTCCTACATGAGCACTCTCTCTTGGTCACATTCACATGGATTTGACCATCATGCTATTGACTTCAAAATTATCCTCCCCATTCCAGAATGCCTTTCATTCACTACTCTTCTCATGTGCCTTGTCTAGTATCTTCTAAAAGTTAGGGCAATATTCACCAATCCACTACTTGGTGAGATCCCTCTTCACATGCATCCTCTTCATCGGGATCAGTCTGATGTGTTCCAAGCAGTCAGTAATGGGTTTTGGCCTAGCTTCCAATATAATTGCATTGAATGATTCACACATGTTGAACACATCACAATTGAAGCCTGGTTGGAAGAAAGCCCTGGACCAAGGCTTCTTTGCAAGCCACTTGTAGGCCTCTAAATTCCTGTCCCTTATTTCCTTCACGTGCTTCTCAAACTTAGAAATTGTAGTTGCCTTTACAGCTTGCCAGAGCAAGGCCCTGAGTGGTAGACATTTGTGTGTTTGCTTAAAATTTCCATACATATGCATAACACAAATTATGTGTTGTGCATAGGACAAAACCAACTCCACATCATCAACCAAACCTTTTTGTTTGTCTGAGATCACCACATATTTCCCACTCCCATCAGCTGTAATACCTAGATCCTTAACCAACAGTTCCATGAACTACACCCAACTTTCTCTATTTTCTTTCTCCACCACTGCATATGCTACTGGGTACAAGCAATTATTAGCATCAATGATAATAGCAGTCAGAAGAATCCTACCATAAAACCCTTTCAGATGGCACCCATCAAAATAGAGGATAGGTCTACACCCTGCCAAAAGTTCCCTCTTCAACTGCCCCCAACAAATGTAAAACCTTTTAAACACAGGCCCACTATCTGTTGGCAAGTTTTTGATCCTAACAGCATTGTTAGGATCACTTATGATTATCTATGATGCATACCTCCATAGTAGAGCATATTGTTTCTTCTCTCCACCCACATATAGTTGTCTAACAATAGCTTTGATCCTATACATATGAAACCTTGAAAACTTGATATTGGTTTCATGTCTGAACATATCTTGCATGGCTGTAACTGGCATTTTAGGATTGTACTTCAACATCATTTGATACTTCTTTGCCAGCCATGTGGATGTAAAAGCTTTTACCTCCTCCAGTCTTGGGCATTTATGAATGCCTTTCCATGTCTTCACCACCAATGTTTTGCAATTACCATGCTCTGATGCATAGATTTGCCACTCACATGCAGGTTTCTTGTATCTTGCCCTAATCTTGTGGCTGTCATTTTTTATGAAAGTAATGTCCCTTCTCACCTTTATAGCAAACTCCCTTACAACTCTCCTAAATGTAGCTGCATTTTGGAAGCACATACCCAAATGAAACTTGGGATATGTCATATCCTTATCTGGATTAAATACAGGGAAGCCTCCATACATTCATTGGCTATTCTTCACTCTTGCAACTCCAGATTTGACTGAAGGTGGGCACTTGCTTGATTCTCCACCATTCATGGCTGGACTTGCCTCATTACCTCTCTGGACCTTCTCTTGAGATGGCCTTTTAGTTGGCATTTGGTCACCTCTTTGTTTTGAGGCCCCACAACTCCTCTAAGATGAAGATTGTTTAGCTCTAGGGGTGTTACTTCAACTGCTGTAGGCATAGTCCAGTGAGCTTCAGTCTCACCAGCAGCAACATAATCTCATTCATTATCACCATCACTGAAACACTCCGATAAATCAATAGCACTCCCCACTGAGTTATCATAATCTATCTCAACACCCTCTTTCTCAATGATCAACTCATCATACATCTCAGTCTCATCATCCTCATGATTACCTACACCCTCACCCCCATCATTACCTGAACCAACACCATCAAAATGTTTTCACCCCCACCAATATGATTATTACCCTCTTGCCCATTACCACCTGCACCATCCTTACCACAAAAGGATTTACAACATTGTTACCCTCAACCCCACCTTCTGTGAAAACATGAACCACTATGTCCTCATCAATATACTTTACTAACTTGAGGGTGTTTGTATCCCTCCCATGTACTCTAATACAGACAAGTCATCCTCACCAAATTGACTTGAGTAAAACTTGCAGTTAGGACCATTCTCAAAACCAACAGTCTACCCCATGTAATGGATCACAATCAGACTTATTTCTTCATCTTTGTAGTAGTCAAAGTGACTAACTTTACCCCCCGCATATCTGACCGCTCTATCATTCATAAACTTTCCATGATGATGAAGTGTGATGGTGAAATCTTTTGAATCGGAACCTGCAATAAGACATTAAGTTTCCAATGTCAAAAAGGTTTTTCAATTATCAATAAAGTTCATCTTAGTAATAGTGTAAATGATTTGTTTATTATGTTTCTAAGGTGGTTTACAAACACAAATGGATAGAAAGGCTATGACTTTGTTCAATTTAATATGATATATAGTACACAAGTAACATGGGTGGACCACAAACAACTGGAAATTACTTAAAGTAACAAAAAAAGTCACTCAGACTAAGAAAATCATGACAATCATAAAGTATTCTTATGCAATTTGAGTGAGACAGTTCCCCACCACTGCCCTACCAAATACCCATTATCATTTAACAAACCCAAATGAAAAAGACCTCGAATCCATACAGATATAACCATGTGCCAACAAAATTAACAAAAATCATAAACTTTGGGACCACTGTTGAAACCCTAGACCCCGTACTACTAACACAATCCATATTTAAGCACGCACACATTAATCTTAATGTGCTTCAAGCCATATACCACTTATAGACACACAAAAAAACTACAATTTCGCCAAACTAAAAAAAAACTAGGGTTTTCGAAATATGGAAAACATACCATAATCTGGAGCATTTCGATCGATAGGCAATTCGTCTGTCGATTCTCGTAGTTTTTACCCCATTTCACGTAAGATTGACCGTACATTTGAAGTAAAATCAAGAAATTGACATTTTATGAAAAAACCCTAAATCGCCACTGCAATTTCCCGCTAATTTGTGAAAGATGTAATAGGGTTTGTAGAGTGTGCCCCTTCATCTTTAGTCATTTTTTTACTAATTTTTTAGTATGCTTAGTGACGGGATAATTCTACCCCTTAGGGGTCACGTGTCAAAGTCACGTGACAGAATCTAATTGGAATATGCATTTTGGGCCAGAAACACGCACAAAAGACATTCGAACATAGTATCAAAGGTTAGGGGGCAACGGCGCTAAAAACAAAGTTGTGACATTGTTCCCATAAAGATGTCATAGTTTGGGGGTTTAATGAAATTATCCCTTTTATTTATTTTTTTCATTACTTCTATTCATATCCCAAAATATTTAAGTATGTGCACTTTTTATTTTATTATATTTTTCTTCTTTCTAGTAATGTAACTAATGTCAACTTTGTTTTTCTTCTTTTCATTCACATATAATAATCAATTCTAGTATACTTGTTACTTCTATTATGTCCCAAAATAATTTAGTCTGATAGTAAGTTTCTTTTACGATTTCATTTTTATTTTATTTTCGCTTTACTTTTGTAGACATGTAACTAAACATGGGTTTTCGTCTGTATTGCACGGACACGGATACGTGGACACATATCAGACAAGATACTGATACAGAGATACGAATTTTTTCAAATTACATATTGAGATACGTCAAAGATACGTCGAATATTTACCATTAAAAAACTGTATATGTGTATATATCATTTAAGTAAAATTCAAAGAAAAATCAACATATATAGCAATATACAAAGATCGACCATTCCACAAACTCAAATATTAATTGATAAATATGTTCAACACGAATATTACAAAGTTTAATAATATAACAAATAAGATTAATATTGCAATAGCTTATTTATTGTTAAACAACATCATCAACAAACAAAATCGACTCAAAGTCGGGTTCATCAAGAGAAATATTTACAATTTTATGAGTACCAACATCACCCATTGATTCAAAAGCATCCCCGGTCACATCCCACATTCTTGACTCTCCTTGTGTGTATTGTACTGACTTTCTCGACAAAAGACGGAGATTGCTATGAATAAACACCAAATCTTCGACACGTTGAGGAGTTATTCTGTTTCTCTTCGTTGAGTGAATAAATGCATAGGTACTCCAATTTCTCTCAGAATAAGAAGAAGACGAAACTTGGCCAAGTATTTTAATTGCAACCGGCTGAAGGAGAGGTGTTGCCAAACCATGAATGATCCACCACTCTGTTGGATTCATTCCCCATCTATCTCTTATAGAATCCTCATCAGAAAAACCTTTGGAGCATCCAAAAAACCTAGCAAGCTCTTTATTCACTTATGTCCGTGTCTCATTGTTGGGAAAAAGACGTTTCCAACACTTTTTTCTCATATCTGAAACTTCTGTATCACGGTTTGGAGGTGCAAGATGTGGATGTTCAATCTTCCACTCATTTGTCATACTCCTGTTAAACATAAAACAACATAATTAGCATATAAAAATTTAAGTCCATATAAAATAATGTAGTAATATACAATCTGAAAATCAAAGACACTAATCAGAAGCTAAAATTTCCCTTAGACAACATGTTTCTTACCTTGGATTCAAGGAATAAGCCAAACATTGCAAGGGATTATTGCTCTTAGTCCATATGTCCTCTAATATTGTTTTCACAGCATTCCAGAAGTTTGACTCTTCTTCATCACTTTTGTTTTCAGCTTTATAGAAGCGTTTCTTCACTTGCATTATCATAGTATCCCACATCTCATACACTAAATGAAGACAAGGCTTGTCTGTATCACAAAGTCTAAGCATAGAATAGATAGTGTTTGTGAACTCCGGAATATAATCAATCTTCTCCCACCAGTCATCATCTATAAGTATGTCTCTCACACGTCTTGCCTTAACTACATCATCATCACGATATAAAAACCACGTATCACTAATTACCAAATTCTATAACTGTTGCTTTATGAGTTTGAATCTTTTTAACATAACAATAGTAGAAGCAAACCGAGTCTCTGCCACAACAACCAACTTAAGCCTAGAATACTCATTAAACATAGTAGAAACACTCTTTGGGCCGACTTTTCTTTTGTTTGTTGTATCATCAGACGGTTGATTTAAGATATCAATTGATACCGACTGAGAAGATGAATAACTAGAGCTTGAACCTGATTAAGGCAACATAATTGTTCTAGCTTGATTTGCTTTCCTACGCCTTGCTTCATCCTCAAGATTCAAAAACTGATTTAGTCGACCGACTGATACTCTTTCACAAGCCGCTACCCCATTATGCAGCTTAAGCAAATGTCCTCTGATCCTAGGATAAGATCTAGTGAATTTAAAGTCACACAACTTACATTGCATCCTCAGATTTCCACATGTTCCTCCACCAACCTTACCCAGGTTGTGTATATATTCCCACAAAGGATAATATTCAATATTTGGAGGAGCATCATTAGTTGTTATATCATTGACATCGACATCGCGACATCGTCAATGCCACCCACGCCACTACTACCAGTAGCCATGATAATCTTGAGAACTTTGGAAGGAATATAAATCACCACAACCAAAGCCTGCAAAAGTGCAAAACCATTTTAATCAAAATAAATATTATTAAAGTTGGGTTAACATATATTAATTTATAAACATGACCTTCAGATGCACGAAAACAGTGTATATAAAAATTCTCATATCATATTCTTGTGCTACTAAAGGCCACAAATTCCAGTTTATCATAATTTTCAGTTTCAGCATATACAAAGATTTTAGTAACCTAACATAAATGCCCACAATTCTTTACATTTTTGATTTCAAATATTTTCGCATAAACCCTAATCTTACAATTGCATAAATGGTAAAAAGAAAAAGGAAAATATAGTAGTACACCAAAAAGATGAAACAATTACCTTGATGAAGAATGAAGATGAGGATTCAGATTCGGATTGAGGGATCGATTCGAAATTTTGGATTGAATTCTAATCTGTAGATGAAAAATGAAAACAATGAACTATAATATGAGTTAAATGAGTTGATAAATTATAAAATTACATTTTAGTGTTTGTAGTATAAATAAATTACTTTTTTGCCCCTAAAATTTTCTAAAATAATAAAATAACCTATTTTATTGAGGACACGTATCAGATACACCTTAGAACAGTATTCGATACGTATCCTATTTATTAAAAAAATAATAGTTAAATTAGATATGCCACGTGGGTATCCGACACGTATCCGAGGCGTGTCCTTGTCCGTTTAGTATCCGATACGGGATACGAAGCCATTTTCGGAGTATCCGTGATGGACCCACTTAATTTCTTTAAGGGTTTGATGAATTCTCACTTTCCTCTTTCAAATTAATTAACTTCTAAATATTGGGGCTAGCTATTTAATATTATAAATATTAAAGGGGCCGGGCAATATGTAGGACTTAAGCTGTTGCCAAGAATTGAAGGATTTTTTTTTTTGGGTAAATGAGAATTGAAGCAATTATGTTACCTATATGATATGCGTCTGCATCACAGACTTATTTACAAGCCTGTAATTAGCACCACTCATTTTATAAACTTGTTTCATTATTTGTAACTTTTTAAGTATCTAAATAATGCACAACATGAATGTATGTAATAGCTAAGAATAATACATTTATGTAACGTCGTAATATTATCATGTCAATATATAAATTAATAATTAATTCCACTGCGGCACACAATTTAAGTTTTAGATGAACGTGGAGAAAACAAATAACTTTGTCATTGCAATGAAACTATTGTAATAATATATCGTGATCACTAAATTACATTTCGGAAAGTTGAGTCATATTTACAACATTTTCTGAAGTTTGGACTTTAGATACATAAATATATAATTGAGTTCCTAAAGTACACAACATATCAACTAAAGTAAATGGTAGCCCTGTTCGACCCAGTCAAATAAACTTCTAGCACAACATAGGTAGCCCGATACAGACCCTGGGTTCTTGTATGGGCCCAGGCTTGAGCATTGCCTGAAGGCCCAGGCTATGGTTTACAAGTTGTGGCATTTGGTGGTGTTTGTAAGTTTATTGAATATCCAACATTATCTTAGACTAAATGTGACCATCACGATTGGCTAAAATATCACTACAAGATAACAGAGAAGCTGCAACGCTTTTTGCCGCCTTTGCCAACGTATCTGTGCGTTGTCAAAACCTTTACAAACGTTTGTCAAAATTTTTACAAACGTTTGCATGAAGCGTTGTCTTTTCCTACTTCGGTAAAGGTCCCAACGCTTTTCGTGTGCAGCGTTGGTAAAGAGGGTTTTGTGACAATGCTTTGACGTGCTGGCGTAGCTGTAAGTCAACAACTACGCTATCCCACAGAAGTGTAAAGCACCACACTAAAATGAGGTTTTCTACCAAGCTTATAGAAAAAAGTGCGGGCATAGCTATCACAAATTTCTTACTCTTATGTTAGTTCATATAGCGCGTGGGAGATCACCGCTATCAATTAGCAACAAACAGAAACAATTAGCAAAAATATCCCACAACCAACCAGCTCTTCATTTAATTCAAATAAGTATTGAGTTTCAAACAGAAATAAACTATATTTATATAACAGTTCCTACTCAAAGAGCCATTTATTCAATTCAACAAACAACATGGAGATTTCATCGCTTCCTCCGATCCGGTCTTCATCGATTTCTTGGGTAGAAGAACTGGGTTGATGTTTGGCAACACTCCTCTGTGGGCCATAGTCACACCAGCAGGAGGTTCCCCTTGCTCCTCATCGTTCCTCACAATGAGTAACAGGTGCCTTGGAATAATCTTGTTCTTCTTGATGTCCCTAACAACATTCCCAGCCAATACCAAAACCTAACAACCCGAACTACGATACACCAAACAAACAAATCAGTATCAGGAATATAGCATCATAAACTAAACAACATGATTCATTACAAATATATAGTATAACGATCAAAAGCTTTTAACAGAAAAGAACCAATTCCATGTGATTCTGATATGGCCTATTTGCGTAGCTGCGAGAAATGGCCCAACCGATAATGGGCCAAACCCATAAAGCCCTAAATTTTAAATTGGATATCGAATATCCACGGTCGATGTTCTTCACATATCGAATACTGACTAGTGTGTGGGATGTTATTAAATAGAATATAAATCAACACATGAATGTTACACCTAAAATAAAAGTTTGTAAAGAAAGAAAAATGAGGGGGGGGGGGGGGCATTACATAATGAGATCGTAGTGTACCCTACCCATACGATCACCAACACCAACAACCATAGAGACTAGGCGGTTTAAAAGAATACCTCAAAAATCAAAAAACACTTTTATAGAGTTGAGTAAACATCCCACGAGAGTGAGATAGTCGGAGATTATACCCAAAAATCAAGAGCCCTATCACGAAATTGGGAGGTCTAACCAACTACAAGAAAAATCAAGAGCCCTATCTCTATTACAGAAAAAAACATATCTCAAAATTTGATATCTCGTAAAATAATGTAGGCCTAATGTTTGAAAGCGGGTGAGAAACTTATTACAATGAATAACAGACGAAATAGGAGTATCATGTTGCAACCTCCAATGAGTGGTGTTTGGACTTCTTGTTCTATTTTCCAAACTAGGAGTTCTTGGATTAAGTCGAGCTCTTGCGTTATGCTCCACCAGGGTAATAACGTGTCTTTTCCTTATCTTCAAGTCATCACAATGATGTTGTGTGTCAAGTTAATTGAAATGAGAAGTTCTTTGAAGCCTAGCATGAATGAACTTTCTAAACTTCAAATTTCTTGTGCCTTTCTCCTTACTTTGAGTCAAATAAAACCTTCATTTTCAGAGGTTAAAAGTTCCCAAATGATGTGCCAAAGATGAGACGTAGTGTGCAAAGAGTGACATAAAGTTCTCTAATAACATGTGTAATGTGTGTACAAAGTGAGAACCGAGAACTTAAGAACTTTGATGCGTGTCAAGCACGAAGCGGAGAAAGGAATAAGTGCATTTTCATGAAGAAATGAAGATTTGAAAGATTTTACTTTGTGATAGGTGTTTGGAAAAGTAAGACCAAAGGGACCGAAGAGATGTCATAGCCACAACAATAATTCGATCTCCTCCATCACATAAGCTCATCCATGAATCGTAGTGTGCAAAGAGTGTCACAATGCCTTGTATGTGCAATTGTGTGCAAAAGTGATCAAAGATAGAAGAGGAAGACAAGGTATTATGAGTGATAAGTCAACCTATGAATGCTAAACGTGTAATTACATAATGTAATTTTGGAAAGGCTAATGGTATGGAAAGGTTTAAGGAGGAAAACAAGGGATAAGGAAAAAAGGTCACTTCCAAGGTCCGAATGGTGCATTTTAGAAGCCATACAACATAACCACACTTGAAACCAATAGTTTATCATATCAAGCCACAAATTATCATTCTTTTCCATCATGCATAATCTGTGTGTGCAATGATTTGAACAATGCACGGATATAAATCATGCTCAAGTGTGTGTATCGTGAAGAACGAGAGCTCACATACATTGTTCGTGTGACGGAGGAAAACAAGCAAAGTAAAGCGTGAATTACTAGGATTAACTAGTAATATAGAATATTGCATTTACAAAAGTGTATAAAGTGTATGCGGAGCAAATGCAATAAGAAAAGACGAGTGTGGTACCTTCATGAGTCCAGTTTTGGGGTGCGAATATAAGACCAATTTTGTTTATCCCGCTCAAGAAGACTCTGAACCTTCATGCTTGCCAATTCTAAGGGAACACGGCCATAAACTCTTTGGAGACAAGCTTCATTAGCCAATTGGTTCGCCACTTGGTTCCCTTCTCGAAACACATGTTGTATTGTACCATTCATCGATGCCAAAAGAGACCGAATATCCTCAACATACTTGATAATCTTCCATGGTCCTCCCAACAAGGCATTCACAATCGGTAAAGTAACAAGAGCATTAGTTTCAACTTCCACATCACGAAGACCAAGATCGTGACAATATGTAAGTCATTTATGAATAGCTATGATCTCCGCCTCCACAATAGTCATTGGTTCAAGCGCAATGTGATACACCCATGTGCAATCACCAAGGTGATCTCGAAGAACTCCTCCTCCTCTGGCCATACCGGTATTCCCTTTCGAAATCCCATCTGTATTCAATTTCCAACGAGCTTCCTTTAGTTTTTCCCAAGTGACAACAATAGGTAGCTTTATGGAGGGTCGAGCAAATTTGATCCCTCACAAGTATATCACACGTTTCGACCTATTTCACAACTTTTCACAACAAGGTCAAGGAGTGAGAGTAAATAATTCACTAAAGTGCCGAATCACCTTAGCAACAATGTGCATAGCCTCCATCGGGATACTATCATATCTAGCCGCATTTATAGCCACCCAAATATACCAAAGAATAACAATAGGTACAAGGACTCTAATGTGACTGGGATTGTGCGATGTTGAGCATTGCTTCAATAGGCAATTAAATTTCTCCATGAGATGGTAACGGGTTGCTTGATATGAAAAGTGTGAAAGAAATAAGACCATAGCTCTTGAGCAAGCATGCTAGAACAAAAAATATGATCCATGTTTTCAATGCTTCGACAATAATTGCATTCAGAGACGATTTCCATCCGCTTTGCAACCGTTTGATCCAACGATATTAGTTCTTGCATATAGCGCCAAGCAAAGAAAGATATGTTTGGAAGAAGAATCTTATGCCAAAGGGAATTATAAACACCGTGAGGTGCGTACAGCTCACTAGTAGTACATTTCGCGGATTTCATGGAGAAAATACCGTTGGGATCAAGCTTCCAAAGAAGGACATCCTTCCCATCTTGCCAAGTCGAATGAGTAATCATTTTGTACACCTCCACCTCTTCAAGAAACCCCTCAGGTCTTGCAATATCCCACTCGGCTCAAACCCAAAAACCACTAACCAAAGCATTATTCTTTATAAGAGCACCTTCGCGCGGTTGAATAAGTCCTCATTGTAACCAATAGTCCATCCAAAAGAAAGCATTACCCTTCTTGAGATGCCAATAGAGATGCAATTAAGTTAATGTGGCGGCTCTAACCTATCTCTTCCAAACACGAGATTCCAACCTTTTATGCTAAAAAGTTGATCCCTAGTAGCATACCAAGCCATCATGTACTTAGCCCAAAGAGATTCTTGCATACGAAACCGCCAACAAAGCTTCATGTCAAAATCCTCAACCAATCTACTAAGAGGAGAGATATTAAGGCCCCCCCCATGTCTAATGGTTTGCAAATTCTTTCCCAACTTCGCCAATCTTGCCTTCTATGCTCCTTGGTTGAATCCCAAAGAAACTTCGCAAAAATTCTTTCCAATTCTTCAAGCACACTAATTGGGGGTTCAAGAACTTTGCATAAGTAGACCCGGATAGAACATAAGATACTCTTGATGAGAGTGAGCCGACCCCCAAAATTGAGAAACTTCTTCTCCCATCCACTAATCAACCCATGGATTTGCTCCATCCACACAGTAAAATAGGAAAACTTCATTTGCCCGCGAATGAGAGGGGCTCCAAGATAAGTAATGGGGAACTCACCTTTCACAAAATCGGAGAGGTTCCTAAGGCCATGAGAGTGCGCAACATTTTAGGTGAGTTGAAGAGATAAAGCAACTCTTGGCCGTTTTAATAAGTTGACCCGAGGCCATTTCATACAAATGAAGAAACTCCATAAGCTTAGCCATGTTATCCGTCGTACCTCGCAAGAAGATGATACAATCATCTGCATATGCCAAATGAGAGACCAAAATCCCACCGGTCATAAAGTCCTCGTGAAAGATACTCGGAGGCAATAATGAAAAGAGTGGGAAATAGTGGGTCTCCTTGGCGCACACTATGCTTGGATTCAAAGAAACAGTGAGCTTCCCCATTCACAATAGTTGTAAAAGAACAACTCTAAAAAAACTAATTATTCTCACAATATTTAACAAACCAAATCCATTGCCAAGAAAACCAAAACTTCAAGAGGCATTGATATAAGAACCCCCAATCAAGCTAATCATATACCTTCTCCATATCAAGCTTTCACCACCGTATTGTGTCTATCCCATCGCTTAATAAGGTTCGAGGCCAATTCTTGAGCTAATAAGATGTTGTCTCCAATAAGACGACCCTTCACGAAGCCACTTTGAGTGGGAGAAACAAGCTTAGGGAGGAAAGAAGCTAATTGATCATTAAGAAGCTTAGAAATAAATTTATAGCTTACGTTGCATAGATTTTATAGCCTATACTCTTTCCACTCTTTGGGATCTTGTTTTTTCGGAATAAGAGCAATGTTGGTAGCTTTAAACATTCTCGAAAAAGCGGTGACTCGAAAAAAGTCTAAAACCGCTTCAAGAAGATATTTTTTGATGATATCCCAACACGATTGGTAAAATAGAGCATTAAAGCCATTCGGTCCCGCAACACTATCCGAACTCAAGCCAAAAACAACCTCCCAAACTTCATCAAGAACCAGTGATCGACATAACCAAGCATTGTCCTCAGGAGTAATAATTTGAGGAATGAAATTGAGATTATGGCAAGTCGTTACCTCAATAGGAGAAGCACGTAGATGCTCAAATTACCGAGCGGTCGAAGCTCCAATCTCATTCAGATTATCCATAAGAACACATTCTTCATGTATTTTGAATATTTTGGCTCGTGATTGTTTCTTTTTAGCAATGGCTTGAAAGAGTCGAGTGTTACGCTCACTTTCAATAGCCCACTTACACCTCGCCCGTTGCTTCCAAAATTCTTCTTCCATAATTTGAATCATTGTAAACTCGGCATAACACTTATTCAAGAGAGTTCGAGAGTTCGGAGTTGGTTTAAGATCATGCGCAAGCTCGGCTTGTTTGAGACTTTCTTCTTTCTCTTGAATCTTTTGGAAGATGCTGTCAATAGTATTACGATTCCAAAGTTTAAGGTCTTTCTTCAAACAAAGTAATTTGGATCCAAGCTTAAAAAGACCAACACAAGGAGTGTGTTGCCCCCAATTTTCCGCCATCCTTGCTTGAAAAGTATGATGTTTGACCCACATGTTTTGGAATCGAAAAGGCCTCGTCTTCTAGTAGTATCACATTCAAATTGGATCAAAAGTGGGTTGTGATCCGAATGAAGTCGAGGATAATATGTTACTTTAGTGCTCGCAAAAATCGTGCTCCACTCAAAGTTAATAAGTGCACGGTCAATCCGGGTGCGAGTGCCATTACTAGCATAAGTAAAAGGATTACCTTCGTATCCGACATCTTGCAAACCGCAATTCTCAATGCACTATTGAAAGTCCTTCATAACTCCAATATTAGGTGGTACTTTGACAATCTTCTCCTCATATTTAAGCACAACATTGAAATCTCCAACAACCAACCATGGCTTATGAGCATCACTTCTTCTCAAACCATCCCAAAGAGACCGACGAAGGATTCTAGTTTGCGCGACATACACAAATGTGCACAACAAAGGTTGTGGAAGAAGAGAAGAGGAAATGAGGCAATAGAGATGGTGTGCTTTGTTATGGAGGCTTTGTAGTTGCTGCTATGGACTATATAATTTGAACTACTGTATTTTAATCTTAACCGAAGACTCCTGCATTTTGGTTGTTTGCTGTTGCATAATGAGAAAGTAAATTTGCATAGTATGCAACATTGATGAGCTTGGAGAATGGTCTTACTAGATCTGTTCTGAAATTGAGTGGTGTTCCATATTCAGTCTTTAATACTCTGTCTTCTGCCTTAATTGTCACCCGTTGCAAGAGCACATATCTTCACCTTACTTGAGCTGTAAAAAGCAACCCACAATTCTGGGGGACATCTCTTACTAGGAAAAAGAGCATTCTGGAAAGTCTATAAAGGCTATATCGAGTATCTCGATCAAGTAAATGAGCATTCGGGAAAGTGTATAAAGGCTATATCGAGGATCTTGGTGAGGTAATTGAAATACCTGACCGAGATACTCGATATAACATTTATAGACTTAGGTAATTGAAAGCATACCATCCGGAAAAAAAAATCAAATAATAAAAGTACAATGATAAAATCAAGGCATAAATGAGTTTAAAAAGAAAAGAAAATAAAATCCCCAAAATCAATTGTACCCGATACCCAATCTGGACAGAAGTGTATTCCAAAACACATCACAATTCACAATCAGTTTTTCTTAATAATCGAATTCAAAATCAAACTGAGGTGCATATATAGACCAAGCGAACTCTGCAATTCTTGCTGTAAACCAACATAAATTATTGCATAATCTCATACTAAAAAGGTATGTTGTTTAGTTAAGAATGGAGTATGTTGTGCTTATGGTGTGTTGTATGCACCTATTTTGTGAAGAATGTTGTTATGATGGTATTATGAATGTTAATGTCATTTGGTTGTTGTTTGAGAAATCAATGAGTGGCATTTGAATTGAGGAAATGCATAATATTACACAAAGAAAAAACTTTGAGGTGCAAAAAAGAAGTATTTTAATACTACAAGGACCAATTATTTACAAAACAAATACTAATGGCACCAAAAAGGCACACAATAAATAGTTCAATGGGCAAATCGCACACTCAATAGTTTAGGGGGTTAACATTAGTAGTGTTGAATAGTTTAAGAGGCCTAAAAGCTAGGACAAAATTTTTCGGACGAAAATGCCCTTGAAAGAAAACACGTGCCTAGCACGTGGCTGACTGTGCCGGAGCATTTTGCGCCAGAAATACGCACAAAATATATTCGAACATAGCGCCAAAGGTTGGGGGCACCGGCGCCAAAAACAAAGTTGTGACCTTGTTCCCATAAAGGTGCCATAGTTTGTGGGGTTTAAGGGACAACTATTATCAAGTGCGGGGAATGAGGTACTTATTAAAGCTGTTATGCAAGCTGTTCCGACGTTTGTTATGAGTTGTTTTCATTTGCCTGACTCCTTGATTCAAGAGATTGAGTCTATTATTTGTAATTATTGGTAGGGGAATGGTAATCAAAATAAAATTCATTGGGTCGCATGGAAAAAGTTGTGTCGAAGTAAGGATGACGGTGGGTTGGGGTTCCGCAATCTTAAATCTTTTAATATGGCATTGCTCGCGAAACAAGCATGGCGAATTTTTAGTAATCCGGATAGCCCTGTTAGCCGTATTTTTAAAGCTAAGTATTTTCCACCGGTTGATTTTATTGAGCGCGAGTGGGTCATGCTCTTTCGTTCTCTTGGCGATGTATTTGGGAGACCTTACCCGTGATTCGGAGGGGAGTGAGATGGTGCGTTGGGAACGGAAGGTGAGTATCAATTTGGGAGGATAAATGGCTGCCACCCCCCCCCCCCCCCCCAAATTTCTTTCCGACCAATAATTGCGCGGCAGCCACATATGGCGGTTGCGAAGGTTTGTGATCTTATAGATGAGGGCACATGATGATGGAATGCTGATTTGGTCCGAGAAGTTTTTTGGGAGGTGGACGCTCGCTGTGTTTTGTCAATTCTGTTAGGGGATCTGGCGCACGAAGATCGTATAATTTGGCACTATACAAAGAATAGAGGCTTTACGGTCCGGAGTGCATATTATTTAATCCTGGCGCAAGGTTTGACAAATAAAAATGGGGAGGGCGAACCGAGCTCAAGCGGTTGTTTGGCGTGGAAGAAAATTTGGAAACTCTAGTGTGCTAACAAGATTAAAATGTTTTGGTGGCGAGCATGAAGTGTTATCAACTCGGGATAAACTTGCGCGGCGTCGGGTGTGTAATGATACATGTTGCGTCACGTGTGGCGAAGGTGTAAAGACGGCGCGACATCTCTTTTTTTTGAATGCACCGTAGTGCGCCAAGTGTGGTCATTAGCTCATGTTCCAATGATAATGATCATTCGTGAAAGCGAGGCGCTGTGGGACTGGTTTCTCCGCGTGGGGCAGGGAACCGAGAAGGAGCAACATGCCGTTATGATCACTATATGTTGGTCATTGTGGAGCAGCCGCAACATGAGTCTCGCAGGGGATGGACATCGGAGTCCGATGGAGATTGTCTCATTTGTGACCTTGTATGCGCAGCAGTGGCGTAATGCCGTGAGAGGACATCAGCTCTCGGCTCCATCGACGTCGCTAGAGTGGATTGCGCCTGTTGAGGGGTGCCTTAAAATTAATTTTGACGGGGCTGTCTTCTTGGCCGAAGGCGAGGTTGGGTTGGGCGTAGCGGTACATAATCATGGGAGTGAAATAATTGTTACGTCGCAAAGGCGTTTTATCTCAACAATGGATGTGGTGTGTGTTGAAGCATTGGCTGCATTGTGGCGATTAAATTGGCGGTGGGGATGCAATGGACGGAGATAGCGTTTGAGGGCGATTGCTTTAATATTGTGCACGATATCATTTACCAAACACGGTCGTAGGCGCTGTATCATAACGTCATTGAAGATTTTATTCGATTATTTGAACCAAGAGGTGGTTATCGGATCCGTTGGGTGAGGAGGGAAGCAAACACTGAGGCTCATGAACTTGCTCGCACAACGACATGGCTTGACCTTGTTCCGGATGATCTCATTTTTGTTTCTTAGACTTTTTGCTAGTAGGTTGATTTTGAGTTTGGGCGCATTGGCCGCATTTTTTCGTATGTACTATTGTGTGCAAGTTTGCACGGTTTTATAATGGAATTCTTTTCTTCAAAAAAAAAAAAAAGAATAAAAATGTAACATTAAGTACATGCCTACAAAGGATAATTAAAATGAAGAAGAAATCTATGCATCTAGATTCTCTACGATATGATTAGAAGTAACTAAAATAATAGAACTAACTATTAGTTTAGCTATGGAGAAAAAAAATGTTTAATAACATTCCTACAAAAAAGATGAAAAAAAAATATAACAAAAAAATAGAAGTAATTATGTTCTGGTACCTAATTTATAGAAGTTAGTGATAAAAATACAATTAGTAAAAATATATAGGCCAAAATTTATTTATTTGGAAGCAGAACCTAACCGGCGGAACTGGTTGCTGGTGCAAATTAAGAGCCATATCATTTAAATAACTAGCAAATGGAGCACGCGGTTCCCGCGAGCATAATTCTTTTTTCAATGTCATTCTATATGTGGGTTAAAGAAGAAAATTTATCTAGATAACATGTGCCATAAATTTAGAGTATAACAATGGAAGAAAAATATATTATAGGAAAAGTAAATCATTAATTACAATGAATAGTGTAATTAATTAGTCTAACTTAATTTGTAAGGTTATTTTGGGGATTTAATAGTATACTTTTACAATATAGCTAAAACTCAAAGGTTAAAGTTGGAAATCAAAAGATTGGTGTCACAATGGGTTTCTTTATATAATAGTATATCGGCACGTTTGGATGCCATTGGCCCTCAAAACATTCATTATTTAATAGGCATACAACACGTTTGGATGCTCTTAAAAGGCCTTATTAACTAAATATGGTGGGCTAATATGGTGTTTGGTTTGCTAAATTTTTGCACTAATTAGTAATGGGAGCCCGGTATTAGGTGGGTCATGTATGTACTTTTGGCCTTTAATTTATCTCACTTTCCTAGCTGATATTATTTAATGTGGGCTGATGGGCATACTAATATGCCTATTAAATAATGAATGTTTTGAGGGCCAATGGCATCCAAACGTGCCGATATTAGTATGTCCATCAGCCCACATTAAATAATATCAGCTAGGAAAGTGAGATAAATTAAAGGCTAAAAGTACATACATGGCCCACCTAATACCGGGCTCCCATTACTAATTAGTGCAAAAATTTAGCAAACCAAACACCATATTAGCCCACCATATTTAGTTAATAAGGCCTCTTAAGAGCATCCAAACGTGCCGTATAGATATAGATGTCTGTAAAGTAATAGAGACGGTAAGATAACCATTTTCCTTTATAAATTATAATCCAACTTAAAAAAATTTGTTGAAAATGAAAGCGATACTTCTCGTTGATTTTTGCAAATATTTAATCCATTTATGTTGTTTTTACCGAAAATCTTGTTTTAGTCAAAAGTACATTTATAACTGATAACTTAACAAGCGGCTTGATCTTTGAAGTTCTATTAATAGTTAAGACAACTTTAGTTTTGCAATTTACAAATTAAAGTAAATATTGAGAGAAAAGAGGAGGCCATATACGTGATCTTACTGTAAAACATAATTCTATAAAATTATATGACTCAATGGTAATAAATTATTTTATTTAACGAGCTCTTCTTTCTTGCTAGCTTCTTCCAATTCTCTTAGGCCTCCAACCTTTTGCTCAATTTCTTCAATAAGTTCCTCTCGCCACAGTTCTGCCCTGGATGATTCTTCAATGTCCTCTTGCTGTAAACCGAAAATATACAGAAATATTAAGTATACGCCCCTAAGGTTCAATCTTATTACAAAACCTCTCCCACTATTTGAATAATTATAGATAGACTTTTCCGATTTACAAATAACATAATATAGATTAGTTCTCCTGATGATTGCATAGTTATAGACACCCGTTAAAGGTTAAAAAAAGCTATCACATGGAGAAACTTGTTTAATGACTTTGAAGATTTAAAGGGGTATCTTTATAATTATAAAAAAGTTAAGATGCTTTTACAATTAAATGAAATCTTGTAGTATAAATCTAACTTCGTGCTTTTATACGGTAGCCGCTCCATGCCTTATAGATATACTTACACAGTTGATGTATGTTGACATTGAACAAAAAGATTTATCTGAGTAGCTCCTTTTTTTTTTTTTTTTGAATAGTAATAATCTAAGTAACTCTGAAGAATTTAAGAAGAAGAAGAAGAAGAAAACGTTAGCGGTACGTAAAATCATGGGAAAAAAGTCTTGAACGAAATGCAAAGGAATATAATGTTAACCACCTCTCAATTTAATAATAGTTTGATAATGTTGCTGCAACGACAACTTTTTGTTGAAAACTTATTAGTCTTCGATATTCGCTTCTAAAAGTTTAATTTTATAAATTCAGTGATTATTTGTATAGGGGTTTTCTGAATCCTAGGGGGGTCACCACTGGGTCACCCCCCTCAAATTCCGACACGTGTCCATATGAACATTTTTTAAGTTTTTTTGTTTACAAGCTTTTTTCTCCTCTTTCTTACGGCTTTCAAGTTTTATTTTTTATTTTTTTTAACAGCTTTCAAGTTTTAGTTTACTGCTTCTCATTGTTTGTTTAATTTTTTGTTACACTCATATTTCATTTGTCAAGAAAAGATGAAGTATATTTTGTCTATTATTATGGCTGCTTTTTTCATCAAATCTTGATAATTAAAAATTATATGGTCATTTTTTAATTTTTTTTGTTTACATGCTTTTTTCTCCTATTTCTTACATTTTTGTTTTTATTATTATTATATGTACATCTTTTTTCCCCCTTCTTTTGTAGAGCTATTATTATTATTATATGTACAATTTCGTTCGTCAAATAAAATCCATTTTCATTTATTATATTATATATATATGTCTGTATCTCTTTTTCTCAGGTTTAAAATCTTGATCATTAACTTAGGTAGACTTGTTCTCTAATTGGTAACTCTTAAAATTTGCCATATTTAATCTTGTTTTACTTATATAAAAAGCTGTCTTTTTCTGTTTTTGAACATAATATGTGTGTTGGGTTTGAAATAATTTGAAATAGTTTCTAATTGTGAAAAAAGAAGAGGAAGAAGGACGTACAAAAAAAATCTTGATTATTTCAAACGTGAAATAATTTTTTCATCAAAGATTTGATATATATATTATTTCTAATTTTTAATTATCAAGATTTGATGAAAAAAGTAGCCATAATAATAGACAAAATATACTTCATCTTTTCTTGACAAATGAAATATGAGTGTAACAAAAAATTAAACAAACAATGAGAAGCAGTAAAATAAAACCTGAAAGCTGTTAAAAAATAAAAAATAAAACTTGAAAGCCGTAAGAAAGAGGAGAAAAAAGCATGTAAACAAAAAAAATTAAAAAATGTTCATATGGACACGTGTCAGAATTTGAGGGGGGTGACCCAGTGGTGACCCCCCTAGGATTCAGAAAACCTTGTATAGGTAGTTCACTAGTAAAATTCTAATCAATTACGTTACTTGCGAGTACCTTTTCGTAGGCCCAATGTCCAGTGCCATCCCCTCCATCTTTTCTATAATCTTCTGAATCATAATACGGATCCTAAAACAAGATGTGAATAAACAATTAATAAGAAATCAGTAGAAAAACCTAAAATTTAATGACAACAATTAATGAAAACGAAAGATACCTTTGTGGAGCCAAAGAAACAACATCCCCAGCAGGTGAACATTATGTAAAATGTGTCTACAAAAGAACAATGTAGTAAGTTAAAATTGCCAATATCTAGCTGAAAAGATAAAATACCAACATATGTAACTAGATTAAATTAGAGTTCATCATTTTTGTTCAAAATTATTGATAAAACGTGTACATCTTAAAATTAATTAAATCAAGTTAGCAATAGTAATATTTTTCAGTGAAGATGTATGGAATCACATAAAAATATTTTCAGGATATCTTAAAAAATGAAAATAAAGTTACCATTTAAATGGAAGGCCATATTACTTTTACCTTGGACCATAAAGTTTAAAATAAAAGAAGCATGTCAAAAACTGAAGTAAAGTAAATACATAAAAACCAGAAGCTTAATGATTTTCTCCGAAAACTTCTACGCTATACCAAAATGCATGATAAATGAAGTAAATTAAAATAAAACTGAAAAAATATTTCTTCATTTTTTTTTTGGTTACCTGATTATCGAATTGAAACTATGGCGTAAATGCTCCTATAAACAATAATGTGATTAGAAGTGTAACAATTTAGTTTTATAAATTGACATACAAACATTCTTCATGGCTTGATCACTAAGGTGCCAAATTGATTTGTGGGTAATGAGATCTCTCTGTCCATCCATTTGTTCGACCATCACTGCCATTAATGGCCAATCTGGAAAAGCATTAACTTTAATCGTCGATGCTCTTCGCCCATTCTCACTTTCAGTCTATTGCAAGGATCAATCACGAGACAATTATAAATTAGAGGGGTTAAAATGCCATTATCATTTACAAGTTAAATAACACGTAGGAAAATCACATGGGTGCATTTGGCTATTTTATTTCAAATGTGACTAATTTAGTATTTCTTTTCACATAGAATAATTCGTATATCCACATAGCACAACGTGTGAAATGTCATTAGCTATTAAACAAAGTTAGAAATTGTTCGAGAAAATAAGTGTGGAGTATCTATTGAAGAGAAAAGTGAATGACACATGCACTTATTTCTTTAGGATTTTGGATTGGATCAAGATGTGGTGTCAAGTTCCCTAACGTGTGACTCACTTTCTAATAACTCCTCGTTGTTGGCTCTTTCGGTGCTAACAAATGACATCACGTGAACTGTTAATGGGACAAAATACTTGTACAAGAACATCGACCCATCATCATTCATTAGGTTTGAAAGAATTAATCTAAAGCCAAATAGCATAACCATAATTTTGTCTTACCAAATTGAAGAATATCGACTCCCAAGTTAAATTGATGGATTAATAATATTTACATAACCGCACCTTATTGTACAAGTAAAACATCAACTGAAAAAAAAATATGTGAGGACTAAACTAATATTTACAAATTTATTTGGGTTTAATTTGCATTTTTTTTCATTTTCACGATGGACTAATTTTGCTATTGTAACACGTGCGATTTATGAATTTATCTACTATTAGCTCTACTTATTTCACCTGATGCCTGCTTCTGCTAAATCTTGAACGTGAACTTGAAATTTGCATGAGCTGAATCAAGAACAAATATATATATCTCGCAGTCACATAAAAGGAAAGTAGGAAACTATAGACTTTCAAAGTGAATTTTTGAATCCATAAATAAAAAATGTAAGTAAATTTAATGTCAGAAATATTTACTTACTGGTTTTGACAATGAACTGAATTCTGCTTTTGTTGATTGTGTGTAATTGCATTGTATGCATGGTTTGAGAAGATTGAAGCTGGTGAAAGTTTTAGCCATTTCTCAAGTTAAAATGGCAAATGCTGAAACTACATCTATTTTATTGATATTTTATTCTTTCATTTTTGTATTTTAGTTATTGGGGAATGGATAAGAGAACCATTTCTATCCACCATTATAATTTTTGAGTTAGTGGCACAAAAAGGCTGATGCTACAGGATATGGGTTATTTTCTTGCGTCCTGTTATCCTTGGAGCCATACAATCCAAATGGCCTATTTAGTCTTGATAGCACCAAAACTATGTTATGTTAGTGCTTTTAGTATCTTACAATATATTGAAGCCTCTGAAAGGGTTGAGGAAATTACATGTGTAACAATTTCTAGCACATCAATAATAAGTAGTTTCTTACTCAAATTGGACATTATGTGAATGGGAGACAATTACTATATATTTCATGAATATTACCTATTGACAACTTTAAATCATTTGAAAGTGTGATTGTTCTAAATACACGACTATTAGCAATCGACTCCTCTGAATATGGGTGCGATTGCGTCAGGACTCGTCACCACTCACGATCAAGAGCCCGACTACTCAGGATCATCCACATACGTAGTTCTTGTCAAATTCAGAATGATCTATGAGTAGGAGTGTAGGACTAATGATTTGGTAAAGGAAAAACTGAAAAGTTGTTTTATGTCCAAATTCAAATTAACAGATTTTGATGAGCAAATCCACCTGCAAATGGTTCGCCAAACTACAAAATACGAGCATCTTATATTAGCTTACAACTTCATAACCAACAAGGAAGTCATCCCTCGTTTGCGACATACCAACTGCACATTCAACAAGCTCTATTTGTTTAGTCAGCTGAATTAAACATTTGTAGATCTGATTCGATTGAGAATGTGACTTGTCTCTGACTATAAACTCGTATAAATCTCCATTAACCTCAATGGAGCTGCAACCAGGAGTTTTATCAACTCCTCTCTTCTTCATCATATCCCATACCTGACCAGACTCGCGCCACATATTGGCTTCATCATACATATTAGCCAGTAACACATACGTTCCACTATCGTCAGGATCCAACTCAAGAAGTTTCATGGCAGCTCTCTCCCCCAACTCAATGTTTTTGTGCATTCGACAAGCAAAAAACAACGCTCCCCAAACCACGGCATCTGCTTCCATGGGCATGCTCTCGATAAGTTCTATGGCATTCTCTAGAAGACCAGCCCTACCAAGAAGGTCCACCATAGTCGAGTAATGCTTGATTTTGGGGGTTATTTTAAATTCAGAGCACATTCGAGAAAAGATCGAGCGACCTTCGTCCACCAAGCCACCATGACAACATGCAGACAAGATCCCAAGAAGAGTTACTTCATCCGGCGCTAAACCAACATCAATCATCTCCAGAAAGTATGACAAAGCATCTCGGGCGTCCCCATGAAGCGCTAAGCCACCAATTATGGCTGTATAAGTTAAGGCATTCCTGCCAGGAATCTCCTTGAAGACCTGAAGTGCTTTCGTGATATTACCACACTTGGCGTACATGTCAACCAAAGCCGTTCCAAGAACAACATTGAGAGAAAGATTATGTTTTTCAATATAATGGTGAATCCAGACTCCGACATCAAGTGCTCCAAGTTGTGAACACGCAGACAAACAGCTAACCATGGTCACCTCATCAGGATTAACATTCATAGCTTGCATTTCATGAAACAAAGCCAATGCTTCTTTGCCTCGTTGGGCTTGGACATAAGCACTCATCATTGCATTCCACGGGACAACATCCTTCTCTGGCATTTCATTGAAAAGTCTCCTAGCAACATCAAGATAACCAAATCTCGCGTAACCAACAATCATAGCAGTCCAACTGACCATGGTCTTATCCTCCATCTTGCCAAACAAGTCCTTAGCTTCCTCTATACAGCCGCACTTGACATACATATCCAAAAGCGCATTAGAGAGCGGAATACTCATATTCAACCCCTTCTCTCTTATGAATCGATGGAATCCACGCCCACGGTTCAAATCCTCCAACTGTGTACAAGCCATAACAACCCCAATCATGGTAACTTCGTCCGGATAAACACCACCCTCCCTCTCCATTTTCTCGTACATCCTCAACGCCTCCTTCGCTCTCCCACTCCGCACATAACCATTAATCAACGAGTTCCACGAAACCAAATCCCTCATGCAACTTTTCTCAAACACCTCCTCCGCACTCTCCAACTTCCCACAAGAAACCATAAAATGAATCAAAGCATTGTGCACGTAAATATCACCCGCATAATTCAACTTAATGACATGCCCCAAAACCCCATGCCCCATGTGAAAAAGCACAAACTTGGAGCAAGTCTTGAACAACAAAGGAAAAGTATAATTATCAGGCCTCAAATTAACTAACATTTGTTTGTACAAGAGAAAAACCTCAAATGGGTTATTCGGGCATTCGCTAAAAGCTCGAATCACGATATTCCAGGAAAATACATTTGGGTTTTTCATATAAAGCAACAATCTTTTTGCATAATGAAGATCAGCCATTTGGGATAGGGCAGAAAATGCTATTAAGCGACTGTAAGCCAACCCATCTAAGGAAAGGCCGGTGATTGTCATGTGGGATTGGATTTGTTTGAGGTGGGTCATGGACTTGCATTTTGATTCGAGAAGGGAGAGGGTGGGATTTGAGAGGACGAATGTGTGTGTGGTGTTCCAGTTATTAATGGCGGTTGGTTTGTTGGGTTTTTTATTTTTCCTTTGGGGTAAGAGAGTGTGTGTGTGGAGATTAAGGTGGTGGTGAAATCCAAAGAGAGCAGTACAACGTTGGTGGTGTGAATGTGATCTGATTCTGATGAATAAAAGAGTGAGCATCAGAGTCGTTCGAGTTAGTAGAATTTTTGCAGCTCACAGTTGAAATAGCTAGTTAGGGGTGAAGCTGTAAATAGCGTTCATGTATGTATTATTTATAGCCTCAGTTCAAATTGCAGAAATGCCCCTCTAATATTCTTAATTGGTAAATTGAATGCCTTAAGTTATTATCCTCACAAGTGACAAAATAAGGGTTTATTGAGCATCAACAAGCCAACAAGTCTAATTGACTACTACTCTAGTTCCATCGAACCGGTCAGCCACCATCAAACGACTTCCTTGTCTACTTACAAGTTGGAGATTTACGCCCATTATGTTAATCTCATTTTCCTATAAATACAATATTATTTCTCAAGAAAATCCTTTGAAAACCTTTCTCCCATACTTGCCTACAACCTATGCTTTTGATCCGACAAGTTTTGCAAAACTTAGGGCTCGTTTGGTTGCTTGTTATAGTGCCGAATATGGGCTTGAATGTGGATTAAACAGTCTTTTAAATAGCTTTGGTGTGTCAGGCCCAATCTGGGTCGACCCGCACGAATTCGTTCAACCCGGGAATAGCCCAGCTTATGAATTCGCGCCCGAGGGTACGTTTTATTAATATGGGCTCAACATTTCTCTTTTTTGGCGGCGCGAAATGTCAATTATAACCCTGATTTTTGATAGTTAGTACCATGGGTACCCCTCTCCTCTTTACTCATTCGGGAAACTCATTTCCCCCAAATTATTGTGCCGTCTAAAACCCTAATCCTCTGCGAGAGCTCAACAAGGTAAAACAATTTCTTCCTTATAGTTAGCAAATTAAAACAACTTCGGGTTTCATTATTGTTAATTCGTTTACATACCCTAACATCGATATCTTTTTCGTCCATTAATTTTGGGTCGCGGTGTTTGGACAAAATAGCTGACCGATTTCCAAACGCGATTTGTTGTGGGTAAGGTAGTTCTGTTTGTACTAATTTTTGCTTTCGTTTCGTATATATTGTGGTTTCCGTTTCTGCTATGTCAATTATCTCTCCCAAAATTATTGTGGTTTACTTGTTCTAACATTGAGCAACCTTTCAAATTGTTAGGGCAATTTCGGCTACTCGAACAACGCCGTCTTACGTTCGATTAGGTAATTCGAGCTCATTGTTCCCTTTTCATTTGCTTTTTATTTTATCTTCTATTAAATCTGAAATATTTCATTTGAAAATTTAATTACCTTATTCTAATTTCTTTAATTTTGTGGGATTCTTTTTCGAACATTGGCGGCTTACTTTGTTGGTGATGGCGTCAGACCTTCCACTATCCCAATTTTTTAAATAGCTCGCACTCTACATCTGAATACTAAACAGGTATGAAGTTTTACTAAATATGTGTGCACATATATATATATATATATATATGTATATGCTATAAAATATTGCTTGTGTGGTTTAATATATGCATTGATATGCAAGTTGACAGATGATGGGGACATTTTAATATGTGCACTGATATTCTGTTCCAGATGATGCTAATTTATAATTTGAGGGGACATTAATTTGCTGCTCCAAAATGATTATTTAATTTGTGCTTGAATGATTTTGTTCATAATCTTATATGACTCATCATGAATAAGAATAATAGTGAGTTAATTTGAAAAATAGTAATACTACATGCATGTGGGTTGCGGAGTTAATATTTCTTGATTCTGGATGCATTACTTAATAGTAATGTTTTGTATGTTCAAATGCTTTATAATTGCGCACCTATTGTGAAATATAAACTAAGATGGTATCAGTGCTTGTATTTAATTTGTTTGCATAATGTAATACAATTGTGTATTTTGTAATAATCGACAGTTTTAATATTGTTTGTTGTTGATTGTAAAGTCATAATTACCTCATGCCTTTCATAACAAACAAACTTACTTGTTCGTAGGATGGATTGACAAACACATGCAATGCTTCTTGGCGCCGCACAAATATATTTGTTTAGACTTAGAATTATTATGATATCATTGAGGAAACGCCTAACCAATTCTACTAAACGAAAAATGGGTTATAAGTATAGCATGCTCGGTAGACTTCCTAGACAAATCGCTCATATACGGGACCTAATACACATAAACGACGTTGATTGCATAGATATCTTGAGAATGGATAGGAATAGTTTCCACAAATTGTGTTATCTATTAGAACATTTGGGGCGGGGGTGTTTAACAAGCTCAAAATATGTCAATGTTCAAGAGACGACTGCCTTGTTCTTGCAAACACTGGCCCACCATCACAAAAACCGAGTGGTTCGCTTTGATTTCAAAAGGTCCGGTCAAACCAGTAGTCATTATTTTCACAAAACAATGGATGCTTTGTTCAAGATTATGGACCACCTTATGATGAAGCAAACTCCGATACCAACAGATTGTACGGATGAACGGTGGAAATGTTTTCCGGTAAGATACATGTCAACTCTTTCCCTAGTGAAGCACATTGTCACTATTAATAAGATGTTTAATTTCTATTTGATTAAGCACCTAACCTAAACCTTGTGTCTAATAACACACTTGATAGGGATTCTTAGGAGCACTAGACGGGACACATGTTAAGTTACGCGTTCCACTAATCGATAAGGATCGTTACATTGGAAGGAAGGGTATAGTTACAACCAACGTGCTAGGGGTATGCGACATAAACAAGAATTTTATTTACGTTTTCGTCATGCTTTAGTTAGGCAGCATGGTCTAAAAGTTTCGACTGGTACGCTTTTCTCCGTATTGAATATTTTAGATCCATATAAGAAGTGTTGTCAAAATACAAGTAGCTTATTATTAAAATTAAATCTTCAACATGTCAATATTACTTATGTGACCTAGGGTACCAAAATGGTGAAGGTTTTCTAACGCCTTACAAGGGTAGGAGATACCACTTAAATGAGTGGTCAAACGGTCGCAATCGGCCTAGGGATCATGAAGAATTTTTCAACATGAAACATAGTAAAGCACGGAATGTGATTGAGTGTGCTTTTGGTTTGTTGAAGATGTGTTGGCCAATATTGGAACACCCAACTCATTTCTCCGTTGACTCCAAATGCAATATTGTGTTGGCATGTGCATTGTTGCATAACTTCATCCGGACAACAATGCTTGTTGACCCCCTTGAAGCAAGTGGCATACCTCTTCAATTCTCACCCCCTGAGAAGCTGAATACATTGAGAAGATTACCCCTTCTCCAGTTTGGCAAGGGTGGCGCAACGACATGGCATGCATTATGTTCAACAATTGGCATTTGAGGCGTTAGAAGACTACCCAATGATTTATTGTTCTCGTTTTATGTCATGTAAATTAAATATTTCGAAACACATATAACGCTTATTAAACTGTTGTTCAGTTGTGTAACATGTCTAAGATTGTATTTCTTTCGATGTTGCGAAAATATTATAATATTATGAATGAATACTAGATGGTTATTATAATATTATAATTGTATACTATTTGGTTGTGCTATTTATTGGCTGCTATCTATAATTACAAGGATGCAGCAATTTTAGGGGAAAAAAATCACTTTTGGTCCTTTATCGTAGCATAGTTACGATTTTAGTCCCATAATGTGGCATTGTCCACATTTAGTCTTTTATTGTGGCTTTTTGTACAATTTTGGTCCCACGGTCTGTTTTTTGCCCATAAGTTATTTTCATTAACAAAAAACACCCCATATGTTATTTATAATTAGTCAAAAGCCCATGTGTGTTATATATTCTCCTAAATTTGTATTTTTACTTACAAAAAGCTAAATTAAAAAATTCCCTAAGTTACAATGTAAAATTAATTTTCTTAATAAATTTTAGTTATTATAAATGCAAATAAATTTTTAAAAAGAAAAAGACCCAATTATAATAAAATAATTAAAAAAATATCTCTCCCCACCCAGCCCCCACCACCACCACCGCCACCCAAAAAACAAATTCTCCATTTTTTTATATTTTTCGTTCCAATTTAAGACTTTTCACTAAAAAAAATAGAATTATTTATCACATGTAAAAAAAAACCTAATTATAATAAAATAATTCAAAGTAATTTTTTAAGAAAAACCTACTCCCTCCCCACCCTTTTTTTTTGTTCGGCTTTCAGTCATAATTATAGTTTTTCACTGAAAAAAGTAAATTATTTATTTTATGTTAAGAACCTTCACCCCCTCCCCCCCCATTCCCCCACCACCACCGATTTTTTTTATTTTCTTTTACTGTTTTTTCCCTCCGTGCATATCCATAAAATATCCAAATTAAGGTCCTTTGACACCGATTATTACGTCGGTAATTTAACTTCAAAGTGGCATGTGAGGAGGTGCTTGGTCACCAAGGATTGGGAAAGACTTCTCGACTCCTTTGTTCTCTTTTTTTTTTTTGTTAAGCCCTTCCAAAAAATTAGAATAACAAATAATTAAATAAATTGAGTTACTTAAAACAGGGTAAATATATATATTTGAATTTTTGAAAATTTTCTTTTTTTAAGTGAAAAATCATAAATTTTGACTTAAAAATGAATGAGGAAAAGAAGAAAAAAAATGGGTGGTGGTGGGGAGGAGAAGGTTTTTTTTTTATTATTTTGTTTTATTGGGCCTTTTTTCTTTTTAAATTTTAAATATAAATATGTATAATAATTAAAATTTATTAAAAAATATAATTTTACATTGTAACCTAGGGGTTTTTTTATTTTCAGCTATTTTTTTGGTGAAAATATAATTTTAGGAGAATATATAACACACGGGTTTTTATTAATTAGAAATAACTTATGGGGGTATTTTTTGCTAATAAAAATAACTTATGGGGCAAAAAACCGTCTATCGGATCAAAATTGTACAAAATGCCACAATATAGGACTAAATGTGGACAATGTCATATTATGGGACTAAAATCGTAACTATGCCACAATAAGAGACCAAAAGTGATTTTTTCCCCAATTTTAGTGCCTTTAACAGTAATACATACCTTAGATAATTAGGTAAAAATATAGTTATCTATTACACTACTGTCTGTATGAAATTGTTATCTGGTCCTTGAATTATTTGTATCTAGTATACTATTTGCTAGTGTTATGATGCTTTCTATTAATGTCATTGACTAATGTTTGTATCAAATTCACTTTTTTATATTTCTTTGTTATTTTTAAGTCTTGACAATAACACATCGAGATGGCTGTTTTGCTTTAATATTATTAGCAGATATGTTATTACACATCCAGAACTTTTTGATGTCTATTAATTAACATAAATCATAACAAAATTTGTTTTTTCTTTTTTCAGATTGAGTTATGGACACCTCGAGTTGCAGTTTGCGTCAAACCAACGATACGACAACCGGAAGCAAAGGAAGCCGAAAGTTCTGGACTCGGGTAGAGGAGGAAGCCTTGATTACTGTTGTGAAGGATCTCATTGTCGAAGGTTGGCAGACTGGGAATGGATAGCGTCCGGGATTTAATAACCAAGTAGCACATCGGATCCGTACAATGATACCTATGAGTGATGTGTTGGGCAACCCCCACGTAATTTCGAAGCTGTCCGCATGGCGTAAGGATTATGGTGCTTTGTCAAAGTTATTTGGCCGGACTTGGCAGAACAAGATCGGTCTTCATCCTACCAACTTCACTATTACCATTATTGGTACTCCAGTTTGGGATGCTACTGCAAAGGTAATAACTAAATACACTTTGATTAAACCAAAATTGTTATTATAACATTTTTAGTTTTGCTAATTGAAGCATTATTTACATGAAATAAAACCCGCTATATATGTTCCACAAACCAATCCGGAGTTGGAGAAAATGAAACTCAAATCTTTCCCTTATTATGAGGAGTGGGATACAATGTTTGGCAACAGTAAGGGAACCGGAGATCATGTCGTTGACTTTGGGGAGGCTTGCCAACGCGTGCATAACATTCCCATGAACCTACCGCCTACGCCAACAGTTCAAACTCCTAACGGTCTAGACGATTTAGTTGGAGAAACCGGTGATACCTCATCAGCTACTCAAAATTCAGGAGGAGGAGGCCCCTGGAAGCCATCTGGAATAAAGAAAAGAAAGGGTCGATCATCTCTTGTGGAAGATGAGATGATAATCTCACTTACTTCCGCATTCGATGAGACAAAGACTGCTATTGGTGATCTATCTACTGCCATCCGCTCTTTGAAAGAAGCAGATATGGCGGTTAATATGATTTTCTCGGCGTTGAAAGAGTTGTCGGACTTCAGTATGACTGCACGTGTTAGGGCCGCAAAGAAAATAGTTATGTCCCAGTAGCACGTGGCTCTTTTCTTTAGCATGGACGCCGAGGAGAGGACTGAATTTATTATGAGCATCCTCGTCAAATGAATACTCATGTTCGGTGTTTTGGGTAACGTAACATGAATTAAGGCATTAATTGGAGTAAATCCAATAAACTAAAAATATTTGACAACTGTGCCATATTAATTTTGTGTGGCTTATGTACCGTATTTTGGATTTATAATATAGATTTCACAATTCTGCTCCCTAAGTTCATGAAACTAGTGTTTGATACACACTTTGAACTAATTTGTATGGTACCGTACCGTATTGACGTTACTGAATTATTGCCTAATATATTTGACGATTTTATGTTTTATACCGAGTAAATTTTCATGTGGCATGTACAATGAAAAATGAACTCCAAATTCGAATTGTGTTTGTTTAATTTTATGTTTGATAAGCGATGAAAATTGAACTGTCAATACAAACCTTTTCACACATTAAGAAGCTGAATTGTTATGGACTTATTTGTCGAGTGTCTTCTTAATTATAATAGCATGGAAATGTTTTTGGAATGATAGAGTATTTGAGGTGGAAAATTCTGGTCACCACTATTAACTCATCAAACTAATGCAATGAAGAGGGAACTTCATCCGATGCATTTTACTTTGGTTATCATAAGTGACATGGTGATTAAATTTAGCGTACCATGACAACATTAGATCCCACTTACATTTTAATACTATCTTGGAGTTGTAACTATGGTATAGCCATGCATGCACACAAGTTACAAAAGATATGATGCGCAACACGTAATACATAAGCCACACAACGTTAAATTTGAAAACGTGACTGTAATCCATCCTACGCTAAGATTTTAGAGTGAAAACATGCAAACCAAACTAATAAAACACCAAGATACATGAAAACCAAATAAATAAACACCAAAATGTAGCCATCAAGCGGTAAAAACTAGTGCATGATTTACTAGTAAGACATGCAACACAAAACTATCATGGCCTCGTACTCTTACAACCGCAACCTTAGTCGCTCATTGAAAATCTTCTTGTATTTTTTCTGGCGGATCAGCTCTTCAAACGGTGTGTTGCAAACTAGGAAACTAGTTTGAATGTTAAAACGACCTTCATGGCCATCAGGGAATACAAAACGAGGGTCATCCTCCCACAGTTTCGCCCTTTCAAACAAGAATGATAACTTGTGCCAAAAAGGCTCTCTGGCATAAAAATACCTCTCTGATTCGAGAACTCCCTGCATACATAGGAACACGAGGGCTGATTATAATTATTAAATGACATATCCTAAATTTTTCATTATGTACCATAACAGAAAATGTTATATTAATAGATGTTAAACCGTTGGATTTTTAAAAAATTTAAATCTTACGTGCTTCATTGCCATCATCACCAAGGAGGGTATGGTGACAATGTTTGTTGGCGGATCCCATGTCACCATTGGAAAACCAACCATGAATTTAAATAGGTTGAACCGTGATTGTAGTAATTCGTAGTGAAGGCGAAAAAAGCTTATGGAGTACGAACACTTGTATGTATATGTCATAATTGTAGTAACGACCTCCAACACCTTCTCGATCGTGACGGGGTGGACAATCTCAACGTAGCGACGTGCCTCTATCAACTTGTTAATGAAAGACGTTAGTTGTTCTTTGCCCCAAAGCACGACACCACCCAATATATCAAGGTACATAACGTCGTCATTTTTGAAAGCCATTTTTTAAAAAGAACTGAAGGATGTAACAAACTATTTGGGAAATTAGCCTTTATTATGATGTTTACGAGGTAATGGTAAGAAGCATTATCTTTTTTAAGACATTATATAGAGCAAAGATTCATGTAGAATAGTAATTAACCATCATTACATTAGTGTATTTAATTTTTTTGACATCTCTTGTGATGGAAATGTTTGATTCGGTTACTGCAAAAAACGGCTATAGATTTTTTTGGGGGTTAAAAAGTAGGCAGTATTTGATATTTGGCAACAGTAGCAGCATGCGGTAGATAATCATTAATAGGGAGGTTGTTACATGGAATTAGGTCCATTTTTACATACAAATATAACCTATACGTGGCATTGTTATTAAGATGGTAATTTATTAATATTAATCAAATGTTTGTATGTCTCTTTTCTATTGCTATACATATAAATATAACCTATTTATGAAGTATTTGTATTGCTACCAACCAATAAGGTCTATGAATGTATTCTTGGCCGTTATTACAAATAAATTCATATCACGTATTTATTGACTAATGAGTTAAAGATTAGTTTTGGTTATGGCAAAATCTTGATATATTCCTGGATTTTAATAGATATTATTTAGAACAAAATTTGTTCTATATTAAAAAATAAAATAATAACCAAAAACACACAATTTTTTCAAATTTATTTTAACCACACCACGAGTGTAATAATACTCGAATTTATAAACTAGAAAATATATTGATTGGTGAACCACATTTACGTATTATATGGCTAAAAGATACGGTAGGCCCCTAAGAACATGAGAACATGGAGATCACGTAGGGGTTCGCACACAAGCTTCATTTATTCATTACACTTGGTTTACCAATATGCTAGTACGTAGAAAAGAGCATTCAAATCTAGGTTACATTTTGGGACATAACCTATTCTTCCACACGATATATTTCATTATAGATCCCAATATGAATCCGTGCACGATGGTGATCACCCTCGTTCGTTAATTCTGACACGTGAATGAGACTAATGTCCATGATCTCGTAACGCGGCGATGGATGTAGAACACGAAAATCGGGAACGAACTCATCAGGAGTATCAAATAAAATCTGGAAGTCCTCCCATAAAGGTTCACCTGTATGACAGTACCTTGATGCACCCGGTCTCATCTGCTTATTTAACGAGTATACATTTACGTGTACGTGTCAATAGTTGCCATAAGGCGGACATATTAATTTCAAAAGAAAAAAATCGATGAGAAGGATGTAGACTTACGTGCCGAATTGACATCTCGATTTGTGCAGGCATAGTCACAATATTTGCACCCTGATCATAACGAACTAACGGAAAGCCTAAAACATATCCGAACAGTTCGTATTGCCCTTTAAACATAGCAAAACGTTCATGAAGTGCTGACAGATTAAAAGGATGGTTAAATGTCTCAGGCATAACTATATGAATTGTATTTAAAACCGGAACGACCATATTATCTTTGTGCAAAGGAACGAATTTTTGACTAAACCGAAATTCACGAAGTAATATCTCGTCGTGATCGCCATCCCAATAAGCAATAAGCGTAACCCCAACCAGCATCCATCTATGCAGCAACTTTTGTTTATAATGAGCTTTTCCAAATGCTACAAATATTTGACTGAGATGTTGCATGCAAGCTTACTGTCTTTTATAATCGAAAATGAGAGTGCCACCATGTGGGGTTTATGTATAGTGCAATTATTTGGTCAATTGTGAAACAGTAATAGGTACGATTGGTGGGTCACTAAACCATTGAATTAATTGTTGCACTATTGTAAATACTTTATAGTTTAATAAATAATGAATATTGAATAACTATAGCGAGATAATGTGAACATTATATATGAAAAAAATAGAAAAACATGCACACATAAATTCTTGAGAAACATAACTGATTGTTTCTAACGGATACATGCGGGTTTGTGCGTGTGATTAACCATTACAAGCATTTATTAAATTCAAAAACAAATTTGTGGCATATAGTATATCTGCCATGCTAGAGAACAAATTATATAGTTCTAAAATTCTTGCGATACATTTCTCCATGAACATGATGCCTCAGAGCTTGGTTCCTCGTCCTCATTGAAGAATGATGTTGATGTCGAACAACGATTTGAGTATGAGAAATTACTGTCATTAGCGATCACATGTTCAGATTGCACATTTTTCTGCTCGAGTTGTGGCTTGTTCTCTGACGACGATTGGACAGATTTCCTACATACGAGTAGCAAAATATAGTTGAAAACAAAATTTAATATAACTTGGATCGTAATGTTTCCAAGAAAGGATTATTTTTTGGACTTAGTTTTATAACGAGCAACCTAGAGAAGGTTCCGTATTAGAGGATATGGTTATTGTTCCAAAGTTGATGTAAGGCGTGACAACCTCAGGTTCACCAAATATCCTTTTCAGATAATCCCAGCACGGCTCGCCTTGAGTCCGATAAGCAACGACTAGTTCTTTGTTCTATATTAATAAAATAATATGAAAATAGATAAGCAAATTAATAAGTGATGACAATAAAATCAAAATCAATCGGTAGGACGAAGCTTACCATGCAAATACAATCCCAGACATGCTGTTTGGCATGCAAAACATTGGCTACGGGGTCGAATATAAATTCAGGCATTGACAATAACTCTTTGAAACGTGTATCTTTCCTCTAGTTTTTTGAATCGTCTTATGCAAAATGGCCCACCAAAAGTTGTTTGGAACCTTGCGTTCACTTCGTCATGTGCTTGCATAATGCTGTAACGTGATGATTTTGTTAGTGGCCGGCCTACGCGGACTACCTCTTCTTCAAGCTTAATGATGAAGCATAAATCGGTAAACTCAACGACTGCAATAGAACAAGTCGTGTTGCGAGGGAAGCATTGGGGAAGCCATTCAATTTTGTTTAGAATTGTCGTAGTAGAATATAAGTAATTATTTGTAAGATTTAGTAGTTCAATGGGACTAACATGCATTTACGGGTTTTATAAGGTGAGTTGGAATATAGGAAATTATTCTGCCTCAATAAATCTGAAGGGATAAATCCAAAGATGCGAATTGGATTTTTGCTGTTGATTTTCCTACATAATATATATCGCTTGTTGGTACTTACGTCATTCACGGGAAAAATAAATCATATAATCTAGATATAGCATTGGATTCGTTTGTTAAATAAGTCATAGAATAATAATTGTCACGAGTTGAAAAAATCTCATTATATGCATAAAATCTTTCATCACAGGAGGATCAATCTACAACCATTTAACTCAACTACTCGAAATATGACATTACACATGCACTTTTATTTTGATTTGATTGAAGAAAGATGGTATTGATTTCAACCACACAACCACTCGAGGACACACCTTTACTAATAATAGATGGATATGGATGAATGGGTCAAACATGGAATAATAACATAAATAAAATGATGAACCCACAATAATTGATAAGATATCAATGAATATAGCCACGCATTCCCAAATATTTTGTATGAAGAGTGGGGGCGCTCCATTCCTTTATAGATCACCCTACATATGAATATTTGGAAGAAAAAAAAGGCTCATTATCATATAATTCAACTATTCACTTCCATAACATGGATTACAGTAGTAGCAAACCATCAAGGAATCAAAAAAACAAATCATCTAATTCTTCTCATAATACAATATTTCATTATGGTGAAAAAATTGTTGTAGAGTCATGTTTTTGTGGGGTGCCTATGATATTCAAGACGCATTGGGGAGATGACGACTCCGGACGGAGATATCAAAAATGCAGAAATTATGGTGTAAGTCTCCCTACCTTAAGGATTTTTTTTATGTGTAATACCATTGTTAATTCATAGTAATAGATATTGAATTTTGTTCTAATCAGAGCAATGGATGTGGAAAGAGGGAATGGTATGATCCCTCTATGTGCTCAAGAGCCAAAAAAATAATTCCAAGGCTACTACGCAAACTTAAAAAATACGAGAGTGGAGCATCCATGGAGAGTAGTCAAAATAAAAGGGTTGCGGAGTTGCCGACAAAAGAGAGTGACTGTACGGAAACTCTCAAAGAACAAAAAAAGTGCTTGAAGACAACAATGGTTGTGGCCCATAAGAAAATCCAGAAGTTGTGGATTGTTATTGCACTTTCAAGGATGACCGGTTTAGCCGTGTTAATGTTTAAATAAGAAATGTTGTGTGTTTTATAAAAGGAGGTAAGTCAGGGTTTTAGATTGGAAAAATGATCACTTCAACTGGATATAAGAAAGAAGACAGTCTCTTTGTTAGCTAATAATTTATTACTAACAAGTATAACACAAACATCAACTAACATATTGCACCAAAAGCACCATTTGGATGATTTAATTAGATACCTTGCAAAAGAACAACTTCAATAAGCAAGCATCCATCGATTTGGCTAACAGAAGCAAACTAACCACTCAGTGTAGTAAGGGAACGTCTTTAAACGCATACTTTTAATCGCCGACACAAACTACTATTTAAGGAAAACATAATCAACAACAAAATATACAACAATAAGGATCTCATTTTGAAAATATTAACTTACCATAATATAGCTAAGACATGCATCTTCGTCAAGAACTATCAACTGGTGTGTCAACTCGTCGATTCCGTGCATACCATGAAAATTACAATACTCGTGTAAGAGGTTAAAATCTCGGGTCCATTTCGACAATTCGATTGATATTTTAGTCTCTGAGACGAATGCACATCCATGTAGCTCCTTGTTCAATATATTTTGAAGATGCTTGTAAAACCCAGGCCTCCAAGAGGTTCCCAACCTCCAACCTTCACTGACAAGTGACTTAACGACATAAATTAATGACAATTCATCGTTTGGTGACCAAACATGAAGAGAAGTAAGACGTTTGTTGGTGGCACCCTCACTACCACATGTTGATACACCAACACAAGCAATCCATATGTGTCATTGCCACATAGCAAGAATTTAAAATTTATATAATAATGTCAATGACACTATTGCAAGGTCAGTTTAGTTACTCGCAATTGAGGCGTACCGCATGACATGCTGATTTGTGATAGGAAAATGTAGAAAAGTGGAAAGTCAATCCTCTATTTCTGAGAAAATAATGCAAGATATAAATTTTAGCAAGCATCAATTCGATATAGACATGCAACATGTACAATGAAAGTATTCGACGGAGTAAATTATCACAACACGAAATGAAACCTCATGTCTAGCTATGGCCTTACTGTTATTGGCAAGCAAATTACTTACGAGGTATATGTGTAAAATCATTCAAACCGTAAGCTAAGGTAGTTAATATACTATATTGTGACTCCCTGTAATATCGACAAATAAGAATGACAGCCATACCCACTGATTTCTACAGGCAAGTGGTGATTAAGGTGTTTATGCACATATTTGATCTATAAACCCATGACAAATTACATTAAATCCAAATCATTACTATTTATTGCTGTAATTAAACAGTAAAACCTAACAATTTGGATATCACAATTCATGGAGGTGGTCGGGATGAATTCTTACGTTATAAGAGAAACCTGTGGAATGCCACCCCTATTGAAGCTCGTGGAGATTTGGTGGTGAAAGTTTCGACAAGAGAGTGTTAGATCGATCGTTGAGGGCGGCTGAATAGAATGACGCTGTTGAACTTGATTTGGGGATTTTGGGGAAAAAATGATTTTTAAAAAGAAGACGATTTCAGTGGTGAGGTGTCCAAATTGATGGGGGTAGAATTGGATTTTATTACGTTATATTAGTAAAATCGGATGGTAGAAGACTTACCAAAGAAGATATAATTGTAGGGCCCACTGCTTAATGAAAATGGGAGAATGAAAAACCAAACCTGTTTTTACTCATGAAAATGGATCCTATTCAGCACTAACACTTAGAATGCTATTAGCTCAGATTGCAACCAAACGAGCCCTTAAGTTTTATGTGCTTGGTTTGCTGCTACGACGTTCCTCAGTCTTTACACTTTTACCCCTCTAATTCTTAGTGTGTTCAACATAAGGGAAATTTATCAAAATTAGCGCACTAAATTGGCTCCATTTAATTTTTCACCACTATATTGGCAAAGTACGATTTAAGTCCACTATATTAGCATCAATGAAAATATTCACCCTTTTTACACGTCTCACTACAATTGTCCACATATGATGCGGATTCACACGCTGAATTTTTTAATTTAATTTTCTTAAATTTTCACGTATTTTGTACTTTTTTATTTTCTGAAAACAAAACCAAAACAAAATTAATACCGAATTGGGTTTGGGAAAGAGAAATAAAAATTTCCTTATTTCTCTTTCTCTTTCCCTCTCAACGTAGGAGAGAAGGAGAGTTTCGCAATTCCTCTCTCAAATTTCACCCAAATCAACATAAAAGTTTGCATATTCTTGAGATTTGTAAGCTGATAATGCACAACAAACTGAGAACTCTTGAATCAACATTTTATTCAATCAAATATTAGAATCAACAAGATTATTTGTTACAAATTTGGGAGAGAAAAAGAGGGTTTCTCTCTTTCTTCTTAGCTTCTAATCGAGAACATAATGATCAGAAAAATACATTAACATATATTAACTACTAATCAGGATGATTAATGAACTAAGGAACATACTTACTTAATATAGTAAGTAGTTAATAACTAATTACCAGAATTATGAAAAGTTTCCAAATATAGAAATACTGTAAAATAGATAATTTTAGGTCACTTAAGACACTCCCCCCCTCCCCCAAGAGTGGCATGGATGTCCAACACCCATCTAGGTCTGAAGAGGTAAAGGTTTGGTTAAAACATTTGCCAGTCGGATAATGTTGGGAATGTGCATGACTTTGAGTTGATGTTATTGCACTTTCTCTCTAACGAAATAACAAATCGATTGTGTTGTGTCCTCTCATGGTGGACATGATTATGTGCAATAGCCTCAACACTTTTGTTCTCAGTACGCAGGAGAGGAATTCTGGTAGAAGTGATCTTTAGGTCAGGTAAAAGTTGAGTGAGCCAGGTCATTTCACATGTAGTAGTGGCCATTGATCTATACTCAGCTTCTGTGGATGACCTGCTAACAGTTGGTTGCTTCTTGGCCTTCTAGGAAATCAAGGGATCACCAAGGTATATAGCATATCATGGTATGCTTCTTTTGGTATTATTGCAGCCTGCCCAGTCACTGTCACAAAGACCTTTGAGATTAGTATCAGTTTTGACTGGATAAAATAACCCCTTGCCTGGTGTTGATTTTAGGTATCTTAGTACCCTATGGGCTGCTACAAGAAGTGAAATAGTTGGAAGAGACATATATTGAGTTAAAGCTTGAATAGAGAAGCATTAATCAAGTCTAGTAATGGATAAGTAAAGTAGTCTTCCAACAAGCCTCCTATACTCTGAAGGATCATATAGAGGTTCAACATCAGTTTGTTAAAGTTTTGTTTTGCTATCCATTGGTGTTGAATCGGGTTTCCTTTCCAAATAACCAAACTAAATAAGTATGTCTAGGGCATACTTTCTTTGGCAAAGAGAAATACCCTTTGATGATCTGGCAATTTCAAGGCACATGTTATACTTGAGGTCACCTAGATCTTTTATAGTAAACTGCTCATCAAGATGAAGCTCAATTTTGTTGATCTATGTCAGGTTGTTCCTATTAATATCACATTATCTATGCAAAGAATAGTTATAGAGCCATTGTGGGTAAGAACAAATAGAGAACAATCAGAGATGCTTTGTTTGAAACCATAAGCCAACAAACAGTTAGTTGATTTTGTATACCACTGTCTAGATGCATTTTTAAGGCCATACAAACTTTTCTTTAACAAACATACTCTTGTGTCCTTAGGATCACAATAGCCAGGTGGGGGTTTCCTATATATTTCTTCATCAAAATCACCATGTAAGAAAGCATCATTGACATCTAATTGTTTTAAAAACCAATTCTGAGAAGCAGCTAAGGCTATGATTACTCTCACAGTTGTGAGTTTTGCAACAAGGCTGAAAGTGTCAAAATTATCCAAGCCTTCTTCTTGAGTATAACCCTTTGCTACCAACCTTGCTTTGTACGTTTCTACTGTGCCATCGACCTTTAGTTTAATCTTGTAAACCCATTTTCAACCTATGCAATGCTAGCCAGGGGTGATTCTGTCATGATCCATGTATTAGTCTTTTTTAGTGCATTGATTTCAGTCTGCATCACATTCTCCTATTCACTAGAAGCGCTAGCTTGTATGTATGTTTTTGGATCAGATAGATGAGATATAGCAGAAGTAAAAAGCTTTATGAGAAAAAACCAAGTCTATATGTAATGAGAAACATACTAATATGATACTTTGTTTTATGATATTGGAGAATACCAATGTCACTAGTGTTAGAGTAGTTAGCCTTATGAATAGAGTTAGGCAACTGATAATCAAGCACCTCTAGATAGGCAGAAGGATGAATAGATATTGTAGATCTCCTCTACTCAATGAGTATATTCGTTAGAGGGTCAGAAATACTTGGTGCAACAGGTTGTTGCACACTTGTGAGTTCTTGATCTTCAAAGTAGTTAGCTGAAGGCTCATAAGAGTTTTTTTGATCCATAAGGTTGTTTGAATATCAGGAGTAGCTGGCAAATCTGATGGTATTGAGTGTGACTCAGCTGGCATCATGGGATTATGTTGAGGTTGATGAACAATCTGAGTAGGTAGACTTTCTTGAGCAATAAAAGGGTCAGTACATAGTCTCAAATTTGTTCTTATAGAAGTTGCTATGTCATGTAAAACATTCTACTTATTCCAGAAAGGAAATATCGTTTCGTGGAATACAACATTCCTTGAGATGAAAATTTTGTTATTTAACAAGTCTAGTAGTTGGTATCCTTTTGTACTCCTAGGATTACCAATGAAATAACATTGTACAACCCTAGCGTAAATTTTTTGTCTTTTAGCAGTGAGGGTAGAACCATAGCATAAACAACCAGTTTTTTTTTTTTTTTTTAAAAGAGAGTAGTCAGGAGGTTTATGAAAGAGCAGCTCATAGGGTGTCTTGTTGTTTACAGTCTTAGACAGTAATCTATTTATTAAAAAACTAGCATTAGATACACAATTACTCCAATATTCAATAGGGAGATGAGATTGAAATTTGAGTGATCTAGCAACCTGTAAGAGGTATTTATGCTTTCTTTCCACTAGACCATTTTGTTGTGTAGTTTCAACACCAACTGCTCTGGTGATGTATCCCGTTAAACTTATAAAAAGCATTAAGGAGAAACTCAGATCCATTGTCATTCCTAATACTTTTGATAGAAACAGCAAACTGAGTTAAAACAGATTTGTGAAAGTGAATAATGTGTTGTCTAACTTCAGATTTGTGATTCATTAAATAAATCCAAGCGCGTCTAGAGTAGTCATCAACAATAGTGAGAAAGAATCTGAAACCATCATGTGAATACACAGAAAAAGGGCCTCATACATCATAGTGAATAAGATCAAATGCAACATGAGATTGAGATTGACTAACAGGAAAGGAAAGTTTCTTTTGCTTTGATAAAGGACATACATCACAATGAGTGTCTTTACAAGAATGAGCATCTATAGAGTGAATAGACAAAAGTTTCTCCCTAAAAGGATGTCCTAGTATAATATGTCATAGATTTGCATGAAAGTACACATTATTACAAGATGAATGATGAACATAATTATCATAAAACTTCAAGATATAGAGGTTATTCAATAGCTTAGCGGAACCAATCATATGTCTTGCGATTGAGTCCGGGATCAAACAAGCAGAAGACATAAAATTGAGGATAAGATTGGTTAGCTTGGTTAGTTTAGATATAGATAGCAAATTATGAGAAAAAGAAGGAACAAATAACACATTAGTTAATATAACTCCTTGGAAAAGTAATACATTACCTATATCTGTTGCAATAGTTTAACTCTTATTAGGCAAGTGTATAATAGTATTTGTTTGAATATGAGTGCTATAGTACTGATTTAAATTGCATATCATGTGATCAGTAGCCCTTGTATCAATAATCCAGTTCTTGGAATGATCAAGACTAGCATGTGAGTGAGTGTTAAAAGCAAAGTGTTCAAGAGTACCAGACACTGTAGTAAAAGCATAGTGAGGTTGTTGTCCAGTGTTAGCAGTAGCAACATAGTAGTGTGAACCTTCTACTGGAGCACTGGTAGTTCTGAGTTGTTCTTGAGCTTGTTGGTAAGCAATAAACTGTTCAAAAACTCTTGAGTGGAGGACTTTTGATGGAGCTCAGAAGCTACATGAATCAAGTTGGTCTGCTCATTTAAGCTGTGCGAGTTGTTTGCTGAACTAGATGATCTTTGTGGTAGTTGTCTCTTGCCAGTAGAACCAGTCCATAGGAGGATAGCCATAGATCTGAAAGCACTTGTCTACAGTGCGACCACTATAGCCACAGTAAGTGCATTTCAGTTTCTTTTCTCTTGCTTAGAGAGATGAGGCTTATATGGAGCATTTACACCTGAAGCATTCTGCATGTGTGTCCTAGATTGCGAGTCTCCAAAGTTCCTTTGTCTGGTGAATAGAGCCATAACATCCATAGGCGGGGCAACATAGTGGAGATCCCTTTGATTCTCTTCTAGAAGAATAAGGGAATACACATTGGTAAGAGAAGGCAAAGCAACCATCAAGAGGATTGGACTTCACACAACAGAGTAGGAGTCATTCAAGCCCACTAAGAACTTCATAACACAATCATACTGTTGGTATTTCATCATAGCGTTTTTTAAGTTACAAGTACATAGCCCACAAGAACAAGATGCAATAGGTTTCTGGCTATTTTACTCATCCCATAGAGCCCTGAAGTTGTGATAGATCTAGTCCCTTGTGAAATAGTAGAAAAGAAATTTTGAAGATGATACACCCTGGAACATCAGTTCTTGTTTTTAACTCATTCCATAGGACACATGCAGATGTGTAGAACATCAAGCTATTTCGAAGTTCTTTAGTGACAGAATAACTAAGCCAAGAAAAGACCAGCCAATTTGCTTTAACCCAACAATTCAACATAACATGATCAGCAAGGGAGGGTTTTGGGAGGGAACCATTAATGAATGGGAGTTTTTTCTTAATTGTAAGAACAATAATAATACTCCTACTCCATGAGATATAATTGGTTCCATTCAATTGATCGACCACAATTGAAGTTCATGTGAAATCGTTGGAGCCAAGGTAGTATACAGAAGATGAATTCTCACAAGGATTCTTGGGGTTAGTAATAAAGGAGACAACATAATTAGTAGAGGATGAAGTTGCAGGTTCAATCATAGTTGAATAACAATCGCAAAATTAGGGTTACAAGAATTAGGGGTTTTCAACAAATTGAACAAATTAACAGAAAAAAGATGAAGGAAATCACAAATCAAGAGTGATGCGTGCAGAAGAACTAAGATCAACTCAATGATCGAGCAGTAATCACAAAAAAAAAACTCAAAATCGAAGAACATCAACGAAATTTAGCGTCAGATCGAACTCAGCGGATACCGTATTTGCACAACAAATTGAGAACTCTTGAATCAACATTTAATTCAACCAAAGATCAGAATCAACAAGATTATTTGTTACAAATTTGGGAGAGAGAAATAGGGTTTCTCTCTTTCTTCTTAGCTTCAGATGGAGAACATAATAATTAGAAAAATACATTTCCAGGTTCTATTAGAAAAATACATTTCCAGGATGATTAGTGAACTAATGAACATATTTACTTAATATAATAAGTGGTTAGTAACTACTAATCACGATGATTAGTGAACTAATGAACATACTTACTTAATATAATAAGTGGTTAGTAACTACTAATCAGGATGATTAGTGAACTAATGAACATACTTACTTAATATAATAAGTGGTTAGTAACTAATTACCATAATTATGAAAAGTTTTCAAATACAAAAATAATGTAAAATAGATAATTTTAGGTCACTTAAGAAAAATAACCTCTATTATATTTTCAATAGTATTGTGAATAAGATTCTATTTTATTGAGATACATATAAGTTTATACTAAATTGGATATTTATCCAACTACATATTATCTTTTCTAGTAAGTTTTTGAGATTTGTTGATTTTGTTTTTAATATTACGATAATAAATATGTCATATATGCTTTAACATTTATAAAATGATTTATCTTTTCATATTTATTAATATAAAACTGCATGGACTCCAATTTAAACAATATTAACCTTTTATGCACAAAAGCGTAGCCATTAATGTTATACAGTAATAAGAAGTATTTGCAAAACTCTGAACTTTTGCATGATTTCTAATAAAAACCATTTCTCTGGGTTAATTCATTCCCCACAGCCCGATTTCGCCATTTTGCATCCCGTTACTCTGACCACTCCTCAATTATTTTGAATCTCCTTTCCCTAGAACCTATCCCGACCCAGCCATTTTGCTACAAGATGGCCTGGAGTCTTCACCCGACTTTTTTAGAGGTAACCATTCTCCACCAACTACCGCCACTTCGCAGTAGGCACCCGCCATTAGAAGCATACCCAATTCGGTAACCTTGACAATCTGATTGCTTCCTTGCAATCTCAACTAGGTAATATCCTCCCGGAGCTTACAACTAACCCTGTTCCGCAAACATTTCTTGTGGAACGCTCGCTGAGGAATTCCATCACCCACTACCTTGCGCAGAAAGAACTGTATTGGGCACAACGCTCCCGTGAACGCTGGATCTCGGATGGCGACAACAACACCAAGTTTTATCATGCCTTCACATCGCACCGCAGTCGAATGAATACAATTCAGGGGATCTATAATCTCTCCAGCCAATGGCTCCACACGATGGCAGGAATCCTTTGCAAATTTTGCCACTTCTTTCAATCTCTTGAACCTCACTCACCTCACCCCTGGATCAATTCCTAATTCGCCCTTTTCCCCCTTGACCCTACCTTTTTCCCCAGTTTCATTAATTCGACCGAAGAAACAGAAATTCTGGAAGTGGATTTTATCATTGGACCTACCAAGGCTCCCGGACCTGATGGCCTCAATGGACATTTCTTCCAACATTATCGGACCCAACTTCAGCCGCAAGTTGTGACTCTGGTCTCTGGTTTCTTTACCACTTTCCATATGCCACCAGACATCAATCAGACTACCATTGTCCTTATCCTAAAAAGGGAACAACCCCAGCTACCACAACACTTTCGCCCTATCAGTCTTCGTAACATCAATTACAAAATCATCTCTAATTGGCCGGATTCACCCTGCCATGAACTCCATAATCTCCCCACACTATAACGGTTTTTTCCTCACCGTTCTATCACGAACAATGTCCTCATTACCTAGGAACTAATCCACAACATTAATAATCATAGAAGTGGAGGTCGGGGACTACTTTCCATCAAGATCGACATGGCTAAAGCTTATGACCACGTCAATTGGTCTTTTATAGAATTCACTCTACACCAATTCCATTCCTCCACCCCCAATGATTATCTCCTGGTTAATGGAGTGCGTGCGTACGACCGAATTAAATATTAGTGTAAATGAAGTTCAATCCGTGGGATGGCACCCTAATTGGGGCCTCCGACAAGGAGACCACCTCTCTCCCTATATTTTTATCACCTACATAGAACTCCTCATTGCTGCCTTTATCAGGGCCACTGATGCGGGACAGTTTCGTGTTGTCTGTGTAAGTTGCACAATGACTCTCTATACCTATCCACAGCTTCGCTGATGATTATTTCATCTTCTACAAAGACCACCTCTGACGCTTCATATCCTCCTCGAATTCCTTGATTCTTTCCATGCGATGGCTGGGCCAGGGGTAGGCTACGAGAAGTCATGTGTCCTTTTCTCCCCGAACATACCACGTAGACGGTTTCGTGAACTCCTTCGTATCCTCAGCATGGAACCTATGACCAGTCGGGACAAATACCTTGATCGCCCCATCTGGCAGGGGCACTTTCACCCTAGGTTCTTTGACCCGGTCATTGATTGATTCTCCCGATGCATAGACGATTGGCATACGCAGTTGTTATCCTATGCTGGTCGCCACCTCATCATCCAATCTACATTTCAGACTATGCTAGTTACCAAATGAGTGTCCTCCGTTTACCCAGTATAGTCTTAACCACATTTACTAAATTGTCTAAATCCTTTATGTGGAATGCAGACAGTCGGGGCCGTCACAAAGGCCTTGTACCTTGGCGCACGACATGTCTACCCACCCATTCGAGTGGCCTTGGTTTTAGGCATCTTGAGCACCTTAATGAGGCATACATACTTAAACTAGGATGGCGTCTACTTCATGAACACGACTCTCTATGGACCTAGGTCATGGGTGGCAATTACTATCTAGACCATCACCCCAATTACGACCAATATCCCTACGAATGCTAGTTGCGTTTGGAAAACGACCGGCCTCCGTTTACCCAGTTTGCTCGCCTCAGTGAGATGGACTATGGGAAACAGTTCCTCTATCAATTTTTGGCATTCACGCTGCTTGGGGTCATTCACGATTGGCGATACGTCCCATCTATTCGCCCCCTCCCCCCACACATCCTCTCCCTAACTGTGCAGGACATCATCCGCCACCGGGGAGGTGGGACCTCACCACCATTAGCCCACTCCCACCGTGCGACATTGCAGAACGTATCCTCTGTATCCCCATTCTAGTGGAGGACGTTCTCGACTCAACATGTTGGGCATGAAATTCGCAGGGGGGGGGGGGGTGTGGCAGATTCTTACTCTTCCTCGCATAAATATTTTTGGTTGGTTGTGGGGACATGACGCCTTACCTACTCGCATCTGCCTCTCGCGCACGCACGTGCCTATCGGCCCCACTTGCCCTCTCTGCCACTCGGCCAATAAAATTGCGTCATATTTGTTTATTGACTACCCTTTCTTCTCGGAAGTGCGCGGGAATTTTCCCCTCTTTTAACCGCCCCACAAGAGTCCACATCATTTCACACCTTCTCCGCCTACCCCAACTAACTACAACGCTCATTGGGTGTTGGACCATATGGAGGGCACAAAATGAATGCCTTTTCTGCGGTACTCCCATCCCAACTACCCTCATTTCCACTCGCATCTCAGGCGCACTTGCACAAGCGCCGCCTGCTCCACTACCAAAGCCACCGAGGACGAACATGTTTTCCATCCGTTGGATTCCACCACCGCAAGGTCTCATCAAACTTAACACGAATGACTCAGCACTGCGCAACCTGGACCCCACAGGTATTAGTGGTGTGATACGTGATTTTGAAGGTAATATCGTTGGTGCTTTTTTCGAAGAAACGGGATGTAGCACTAACAATATAGCTGAAATCTAGGCTATTCCACATGGAGTGATACTTGCTTTACAACTTTCGATTATTGCTCTAATTATCAAAATAGACTTAGAAGTTGTATATGCTTACTCGACCAAGATGCGGGACCCTACGGTCTCCGCGTCGATGAAGGCTCTGCTCCGTGACTTGCAAAGTTTAGGAGCCGGGATTCCCATCCTATTTGTCTCTTGTACACACCGTGATGCAAATAGGTTAGCGGACGCGCTGGCAAAGCAGAGATCCAATCGAGCTAGTGTGAACTGCCCACAACAACCACCTTTTTGTGCAGCCTAGAGCGGCTATACGCCCAATTTAGCATTTTTGGAGTTGTGTGATATTCCTTGTACATATTCGCAATTATCCCGCCAAACTCGACCCCACACCCCGTTGTGTACTCTTTGGCCTCGGCCTTGATAAATAAATAACTAATTTGTTTAAAAAACAAAACAAAAAACCACATAAGAAGTTATTTGTTAATTAGAAATAATGCAGGGGTGATTCTTGCAATTTGCTCAAAAGATAAAAGAAAATGTTAAAAGGAGGTCAATTGCGTATTCCTTAAAAAAAGTATTCATCATCCTCATTCATTCTTAAGTTTCGTCCAGTAATCAAATACCAAGGTTTGACAGTTAAAACCCCCAAATCTTTAAATTATTTTATCTATCTGGGTTTTTGCGAACGAAAATTAATTTATTTACTATTGATAGATGGATTTGGTGAAGTGGTTAAAGTAGCTGCTAATTACTACTTTTGTTAGAATTATTTACACTGCCATAGTTCAGAGTTTATTTCTCTTATATGATTGTGTTTCTCCTTTTCTTGTCAAATCCCCGAACTGTTTGTTCGACTTAGGTTATATGTGGGTCCCAACAGTTCCCGAATCTAAGATTCATGAACTTTCAGATAATAATTATGGTTTCTTTGTGTAATAATCTTGTGGGTTTGTATAAAGTGGTGTTTCTTGTTTAGGATTATTTACAGGCCATTGGTAGCTATTTTGGCTAAGCCCTGATTGTATTAGTTTTTTTGTGAACGTATGATGTGTGGACGTTGAGAATCACGCGTTCAAGTAAATTGCTTGTGATAAGTGTCATTTGGTAAAGATCCCGCATTTTGTGTTCATTGCTCTTTTGTAAATGCTGGTTTCTACCAATTTTTGTGGTTTGTGATCTCAACGTGGTATTTTGTTGTCTATCGAGGCTCCAAATCCAGTTATTACCCTAAACATTCTTCTCTTTAGAAGAGACTTCAAGTGATTATTGAAATGTTGGTGGGGTGTATTCGTTATTTGAATTTGTGTGTTATGGTCGCGATTCCTAACCTTTTACTTCAGCTATTACCAGTCATACTAGTATTATTTGTATATCTTAAATCTTGATTATACGCTAGCTTTTATACCTGGCATTTTACGTGGACACTTATTTTCTGAGTAATGTATAAAAATGGGAAGTTGGATTTATGCATTGATAAGGATTTAGGAAGTGTGGAAACTAACCATTACATTAGTTTCTTTTGTTATTATCATTTGGGGTTATGTTGTACATAATGCTTGTGTGTTAATATTTATACAGCAATGGGGAAGGACGGAAAGGCTAAAGATTCTGGAAAAGGTAAGGGGAAAGCAGCAGGAGGAAGCGATGACTCTGCGCCCAAGGGTAAAGGAAAAGCAGGGAAGGCAGCTGATGGCCTCGGAACTTGCACATACGTTAAAGGTGGTTATTGTGTGTGATGTTATGACTTACGAGCATTTGTACAAACTTCCAATTCTTTTAATTGTTAGAAGATTCTAATTACTTGTTTAATCCCTTATCAGCTCGACATATCTTGTGTGAGAAGCAAGGAAAGATTAATGACGCCTATAAGAAGCTACAAGACGGATGGCTTAGTAACGGGGACAAGGTTCCACCTGCTGAGTTTGCTAAGGTATTCTTCCGCATTTGTGTTTCATAGAATTTTTGTTGATTTCGGTGCATCATACTTGTTAAGTATATGCTTATGTATCGACTGTCCATGTATCAGCAAATCTATGCATTAAGCTATATTTAAATCGCTATTTATTCTCTTCTTCAGGTAGCTGCAGAATTTTCAGAATGTCCATCGGGAAAGAAAGGTGGAGACTTGGGATGGTTTCCCCGCGGAAAAATGGCTGGCCCATTTCAGGAGGTGGCTTTTAACACGCCTGTTGGTGTAACAAGCGCGCCATTCAAGTCCACGTGCGGTTTTTGCTAATATTTAGAATTTCTTGTCCTTGGTGCGTCTTTCATAGATTTTAGGAATTTTAAATACGTGCTGATTTTTTATTTGCTTTTTACAAATTCAGGCATGGGTACCATATTATCTTGAGCGAAGGAAGGAAGAACTGAGATGCACAAACACTTCATGCGAAACCGTACGAAATGAAGAGTAATAATTTGCCAATCCAATTGTTGACTGAGGCTTTTTTTCTCTAAAAACATGTAAACTTAAGGTACTTTTATGTGGAGGATGTAATGAATATCCTTGGTTTTCATGTGCTTTGATGCATCGGAACCTTTGTCAATTAACAGTTGAAGCTCAATTTAGAGATTATGCTTATTACATGATTGATTAACTATCGAAAAGAGACTCATAAAATGATGATATGAGGGTAACCGTGGATGCATAGTTATACTTGTAAAGTAGCTGTGTTAAACGAAACATAGTTGTGGAACAATGCAAGAAAGTAAATATATCTGTGATGACCATGTAATCTTCAGAATGTTTCATTCAAAATATTGAAACGCAAAAAACAAGGGTCAGAAATGTGGTTTAGATTGCAAGAAGATTTTCCGTTATTTGTTCATCTTGGTTTCGTATTGAGTATTTTGAATGAAAAACTATACTTGAATGGTTCTATTAGATTTTGTGTGATAAGAATGTGTTTCAATCATGAACCACATTCGAATATAGTGACATCAAATTCAAAGAGTACGCTGATGTAGTTCAAAAATTGATGGACTATACAAAAGTTTTGTCTTACAGAGATCACGGTCACAGTCGTAAGGTACCGAGAGTTCCATTGGAATGCAATGGTAAAATCCAAGTAATACAGATCATACCCACTTGTGGGTGAAGGTCAAATGCACTTTGATAAAAAGAGACATAAGACATACAGATTTAGTACATAATGTAGGACCATTTTCTGGACAACAAAAATCTCATCTTAACCGGTGAAAAACCAGAGATAACACATATCTTGTTCAAAGTTCGCTATAGTTTTCAACCAGTTTAAGACCCCAGCTCATATCCTCACAATGCCTCACGTGAGGAACAACATTACCAGTATCCATTCCTCTTTTCATTTTGCAATCATAAAATGGAGGAGCATGGAAACATGGTTCCATCGACATGGCCCGACGACAAGCTGGGTTGGGTACTGACTCGTTTTCGGGCTTGTAAAGTATCCACGGCTTTAAACCTCCAAGACCCTGCGCCACATATCCAAACGTTGACCAAGAACTAGTTACCAGTTTATCAGTCAAGCTAAGTAGATACATCTCTGCCCACGCCTTTCTGTTGTGATTTTGCTTCTCGGTTTGTTGATACCCTTCGTGACTCGGTTGGTGAACTGCAATCACTTCTCCAGTTGCGGTTGGATTCTCCCAGTACAGGTCTCGTACTTGCTCAAAGTAACCCGAACTTAAAGAAGTCATCAACACTGATATAGTCTTTGGGTTTGAGGACGGGTTAATCACGTCTTCAGTCTGGTTAACTTGTGGTAGTATTTCCTCTTTCATGGTACAATCCAAAATCTGGTCCAATACATATTTAAATGGACCGGGTCTTGTATCAAAAACACGAATTTGGATTCCGACTTTCACGTCTGCCTTGGATAAGTAAGCTTGATAGTATCGGCTAACAAACCCCCATACTGAGTTTGTAGGATGAAACAAATACCGGCCCAAGAGGTGGAATACCGTTTCCTTATCTGGGAATAGATTATGCAATTCTTGCTCGAAAGATGGAATCAAGAAAAGGGACGGAATAAAGTAATTATCCGTCTTCACTATCAACCACGGTTTCTTCTGCAAAAACGTTTGATCTTGATCGCAGAAAAAAAGCTTATCCTGGTCATCATAATCATGAACCAGATGGAGATAAATGTGCGGATTTAAAGCTGAAATGTTCGAGTTACTCTTCTGAAGATTCCCGTAACTCTCCTGTGATTTCTGGTTGAAGCTATTGAACTGATTAATTAAAGGAAAATCTAAAGGAAGTAACCAAGAAACCTCTGGAAATGGTTCGCAGAATAGATCGGGCATATCAACTCCACGGTCAACAAGGAGGACTCGATTAGTGAGAAGTGCATAAAGGAAAGATGAAGCCAATGTTAGAATCCGGTTACCTAAGCCGCTATAGGATATCCAAACAATGTACTGGCATTCGGAGGTGCTTGAGGATCTGCCGAATTTTAGATCTTCCACTGTTTTATTGTACAATTCAGTATATGGACCACACTTCTTAAGCAGCGCTTCATAGTTTCGTAACTTGGAAATAAGGTAAGGGGAAGCTCTTTTTCCCATTTCTTTGCGGTACAAGAGTGATTGATACCTACTAAGGCAAGAATTTTCATCGAAGCCAGTGGGGAGAAGGTCACCAAGTAGCTTATCTTTTGGCACTTGAGCCGGCTGAGGAAAATCACTTGCTTCTTGAATGGCTGCCATAAAGAACGAGAAACTCAGGGTATAAACTACAGTTATTAGATTGCCAAGATTAATAAGATAATCAAAGTGATAAGGGTATCATCTCAGCTATCTAAGGAGCAGACACTAAGACTTGTCACTCTAGGTTAAGCAATCTTCTGAAAAGAAAGTATCCTTAGAGACTAGTGTTAGAGTGTTCTTGTGGGTGCAACACCCATTCTCCAAAAAAATTATTTAAGGCAAATCAAAATTCTTTTAGTGAGGCTGCAAAATTCTCTGTGGGCAATTCATAACACGAGACGTGTAACTCACGATGCGAACTTGGCAAAGAGTATAGTATATTGAAGTGAATATAAGAGTATGTTTCTATTTAGTTAGCTGTGAACTAATCATGTGTGATGTGACACTAGTTATATAAATAACCCAAACACACTTGTTATCAATACAAACAAAACATTTCACAGTCTAACAATAAGTAATGCTTACATCAATTTCCTGACTCTTGGACACAATCTTGACAATGGAAAAAGTTACTACATCGAAAATATTCCCAGATATCAGAAGCTAACATCATCTGCGCCGATACATTCTTACACTGGACCAGTGGAAGTTCTCACTCACTAATCATCAGAACCGAAGCTACAAAAATAATATTAACGAAGAAATGATCACTTAATGGTCCTTAAATCTACACCATTAATGGTCTTATACTTGTCATAATTAGCTCAACCACAGCGTTCAAGTGAAATAATTTCCATTTCCAATCACACCCACGCATTTACTAACTCCCTACTCAAGAAAGAAACAAGAAGTATCATCAATTACTACTAATCTTAAGCTACTAAATTCTCACAGCACAAAAATGCAGAACCATTTAGATTCAGATTCTAATTGAAGCAAAAACAAAAAAGAAAAACACCCATCAACTTCATCGACATAAAGGTAGTACCTTTATGAGTGTGTAAATCAAGATTCCGGGCATCAACGACAGGCCAAAGAAAATCAGAAGGTGGGTCCCTCAGCACAACGGACACCGAGAATAGAACAGAGAAACCCATCAACATAACGATCAAAACACCCATCAACTTCATCGGACTCAACCCACATTTGCAATCCGAGGTTTCTATGTAATAAACGCCGTCGTTTCCGTGATCGTCTGTTTCGCCACCGTTGGAATTAGGGGAGCCCTTTTTTCTCAACCTCTTCATCGCCTCTGTAGCAAGCAAAATCTCATTAAATTGATTTTTGTTAACAAGAACTAACTATATTGAATTTCAGCAGAGGAGAGGAGAGGAGAGTTCAATATTTAACTAGTTGAGAGGGGTTTTAGGTTTTAGCTGTACGGATCTTACTGCTGTCGGTGAGATCTTTTGTAAGAAATTGCAAATTTAAATCTTTTACTTTAGATTAGTTGTCCAGAGAGTCCTTGTATTTAATTACTTTTTGATATTTATGAATTTCTACAATAAGTTTCAGATCATCTTTCAAATAAAGAAAGCTAAGGGTACCAAAAATCATATACAGTGTATATGTAGGTGGTCTTTTAACTCCACTCATCTTATTAATATATATTACAGAAGAAAAAATAGGTCCTTAAACCAAATTAGAGCTTAAACAAACAATAATCTGAAGGGGAGACATATTCCAAATATTTCTCTTTTCCTATCATCCGTTTTAAGCTCGGCCAAATTGTTTGCTACCATATTCGCTCAGACAAATGGAGTCGCCATGACGATTCTGTGTCGTGGGTCTACTTGTTACAAAAAGCGAGCATTCATATTCGAAAACATTGACAGAGTCCTCAGACATATATCGAAAAGGGGACAAAACTAGGGAGTTCTCTCTTCTTAAGATAGGGAACTCCATGGACTCAACTGTCCACATAAGGTGTAGAACCCTTTTGCTTTCTTGAATAAGCCCATTTCATTTTGCATACTTTCCACTTCGCGCGACGCCAACTTATAGCCGATTTGAATCCGTTTCAACACTATTTTTGGTGTTCTCATTTCCCACGGGCCTAAGAGACATCAGTTCAGCTTCCTCAACAGTCGGTGACGACAACTTTGGCTTGAAGCCCATAACCACGCCATCATTTCTAACCAGCTGCGACGCGTTGTTTGGTGTTAATAACAGTGCTTCCATCCAATTTCAGTTTAACCCAATCTTTCTTGGGTTTTTTTTCCATTTCTTCCTTGTGTTGCCGGATGACTTTTCCCATTTTGCTTCTTGTAAGTCAAGGCTCAACCGCTTAATCTGGTAAATCCGATTATTAAGAGAATCTTGCTTACCTTGAAAGACCAGTTTGTTTTGAGATTTTCATATTGTTCGTAACGCTAAAAAAAATCCAGTTACACCCCATACCTCGCCGAATAGCGCAGTGAAAATTCTTCATTTGTGTTTTTTTCCCCAGTCAAACCGCATCCAGACATTTCTCATAATAGAAATAATTTTTGCATTGAACCCACAAATGCTTGTATTTTTGAGTTGGATCGAGGTTATTATCATTAGACTCTTCTGTTACACTTAAATCACTACTATCCGCGGGGGTTGGCATAATTGTGGCAATTCGGTTGTGAGAAGCTAACAAAATAAAGTGTTGCAACTTATTACTATAGCTCGTCTTCCAAACCCAATTGTGGCACGCCATACTCGTCTTGTCTGTTGTATAATGTTTTATAAAATGCTTTGTAGGTCGATTGATATGTGAAAACTTTGTTACCCGTTTCACTCCAAATTAATTTATACCTTCGATCCCTTAGGATGATGCAACATTTCTTTAATTCTTCTTGGGCCTGAATTAGAATTCAAGTTTGCATCTCGTCACAACACCAATGTTCCCCTTCGTCAATTATGTTGCTCAAGCGCGATTTAGCCTCATTCAAAATAATTCTCGGGATGGCGTCGCTCAATCATTTATAACCCAACCCGTTGTCATACCAGAATGAAATAGATTTCCCATCTGCCATTCCCATCGGAGAAACAGTTTCATTAAGCCTACACACCATACAATCCCTTTCCATGTAGCACTATCAAATGTCTTTCTCATATAGCTCAACCAAGTCGGTCTTGTTTAAGTACTTAGCATACGCGAGACTTTTCAAATCGTATCTTCGTTTTGTAGAACATTGCAAGCAAGTTTCAATAATAGAGCTTCATTAATCATTCGGCTAATCCTTAAGCCCAAACCGCCCTCCTTCTTCAATTTCGTCACCCTATTCCATCCAACTAGAAGTATATTTTTCTTTGATATGTCCGCCGACCAAAGAAAATCTTCGATTAATGTATTAAGTTGAGAACAAGCATTCTCTTGAAGCCACGCCGATTGCATGGTATAAATCAGAACCGCAATACTGTCTGAATAAAAGTTGAACAACAAGGTAAATATAAGAGTTTGCTTTTCCAGCCACTCAATCCTTTCATTACTCTATCAAATATCTCTGAGAAGGTTTCTATAATAATTTGCTAATGGATCAATTGAATACCCAATTATTTACCCAAGTTGCACGTTTGCTCAAAACCTAACATATCACAGATGTTGCGTTTTAGGCTGGGACCTTTGCTCTTGAAAAAAAAAGATTTTAGACTTCTACTGGTTTAGTTTGAAGCCGAACGCACCACAAAAACTCTCAAGTAATTTTTTTGATCGTTTTGGTAGAAGAAGTCGTGGCTTTCCCTATCAAAATCATATCATTTGAAAAAAAGAAATGCAAAATCTTCAATCCCATGTGACATGGAATTATAAGTTTCAACGTCTTCCTTTCCACCAGTTCATGAAACTAGACTAAGTAGAGGCGTTTAATCCAAGCATAAAATCTCTTAGCCGCAAAGTTATGCATTTTGTAATATTTTTATAAAGAACGTTGTAGAGAGAGATATGTCAGAATTGAGATATAAGTACCGGATCTTGGATCTTGGGAATCAGGCTTAAATGCGCCTTGCATATCTTCGAATCAAATTGTTTATTCCTGAAAACTTCCTTGGCAAAGTTCAGTAGAGAAGATTGGATCCAATCCCACCCCTTTTGATAAAACAATGCGCGAAGGCCATCTGGTCCCGACGCATTGAGAGGATGTGTCGCCTAGACCGCCTTCTTTAACTCCTTCAAGTCAATATTTGGCCATAACTCAGTCGTTTTCTCGTGAGATACTTTGGCTTGGAACCCGAAGCTGGGAGTGTTTGTGTTCTCCTACTCGTATGCATGCTATTGTTATCAGAGAACAAGTGGACTAAATATTCTCTGGCATGGTATTGCAGTTTCCCATCATCCTTTTCCCATTCGCCCTCAACTTTTAACATCACAACACACTTCCTTCTTCTTCTTGATAGCATGAATTGGTGGAAAAACTTATTTATCTCGCCATCTTTAATCCACCTAATTCTCGACTTAATATATTTTATTGTTTGAGCACCTCATTATAATCCTTAATAAGCTCATTGATGAGTGATTATTTATAGCAATTTGAGTACCTGGTTTCTTATGCTTTTGATTGTTCCTTGTGGTATTTTTACTTGTTTTAGTATTTTTTTGTCATTTTAAAGTTTTTAGTCGAGTTGGAGCAAATCAATGCATATTGGATGGAAAATAGCATGAAAAGGAACAAAGATGTATGAAGGGGGTAATTTAGAGAAGGCTAATAATGGATTCATACCATAATTTGGCTGGGACAAATGAGGATGTGAGGCAGCCCATCAACAGAAAAGACCAGACAGCATGCAGGAGAGCAGGTACACGCCCAACTCGCGCAGGCCAGGAGTAGATCGTGCAACCTACAAAACATTATGTGTCATCACGCCAAACGTCTAGAGACTTGTGTTACAACAGAAAAACACGCACGACTAGCGCAGCCACAAACGCGACTTATCGCACGACCATGCGCGACATGTACTAAATGAATCGGGTTGTTCTGAAATCCTAGAGGCTGCAACTTACAGACCAAACACTATAAATATAGGGAGATGTTGAGCAGCTAGGGAACCAACACACATACATCGAGAGCAACCATACAGAAAGAGAAAAAACACACGAGCATAATACTTCATAGCAAAATTCCACCGTTTGAAGTATTGTAATCACTATTGAGGGAGAGAGGTGATCAAAAGGAGCTGATAATCAAGTGAAGGAAGGGGCAAAGAGTCACTAGGAGAATACACGCTGAAATCCCACCAAGATCACGAGTTTAATATTTTATTTTCTTTATTTGCACAACTTTATGATGAATTATTGTTTTGTTACGTTGATCATGAGTAGCTAAATCTCAAAGTGTCTGGGATAGGATGTCGTTATCTTATATGGATGCACCTTGAACCTACGTTTTGATTAAGTCTATTGAGACTTTTGTTTGTTGGATCTTATTTGTTGTTTATGCTACTTGGTATATTTAACACAAGCATTTCATCGATTCAGTGTAATGATGTTGAATTACCTTGTATTAGGTTGAATTATGCTTAGGAGATTGTTAGCGCAAAACTAACATAGTTGATCAAGCAAATAAATCTTTAGGCCTTTGGCACTAGAGTCTATCGAGGAATCTAGATCTTAGTCTTCAACTCTAATCACCTTCTAAAACTTTGTATGGATCCTTGACAATGTGAACTTCTGGAGAGAGAAAAGTGCGTAACGACCTAAGTTCATTAGGGGTTAGCGGTTCATTAAGTAATACAAAAGTGTGCTTAATTTATCATGTCAATTGATAAAATAAAACAAGAATCAAAAGAAGGAGGCTGGCGTAGGAATCATTGATATTTTTGTCTATGAAATACCTGCATTCGAGATTAACGAAATTCGAATCCTAGACAATTTTTTCTTAATCAGTTTTACAACCAAACCAATCAAACAATCAATTTAGTTATGTCTTTGTCTTTATTTTTTTTTAGCTTTAATCGTAGTTTAATTAGTTCTTTCTATTCTTAAATACTCTAAGCATTGTTTCACTAAGTTCTCAATGATTTTGATTGCTAATACAAGATGCATACTCTCTAGGGATTCGATACTTAGTATGTAAGCTTCACTTACCATTTCATTAACACTTGACTCGTATACTTACGAAGGTGTGTAGTTGTTTACTATTTCATAGTACTGATTGCAAACAAGCAATGCATAATACACATTTTGGAGCCGTTGCTAGGGAGTAACAATATGTTTTAGCAATCTTCTGTTTATTGTTAATTTTTGAAAAACACTTACTGCTCTATTCACATTTCAGGAGACCGTAGTGCATGACACGTGGAGGCAATGTGACACCACTGTTATACCACCCAGAAATAGAAAGAACCTGCAGACGTAAGTTAACAGAAAAATTCAACATATCAAACACTGAGGGGATTTCGACAACACCAGAAAGGACTGAACGGAAGGACCACCACCAACACAAATGCCAGTAGTAACTGAGATGAATGATCAGAACACTGTGGGAGGTTATTATTTTCGACCAACTAGGCAAGAAGTGCTACCAACACTTGAGGGAACATGATCATGCATTGTAGCTGATGAGGAGCACGACCCAATCAATTTCAGCAATATTCTCTATGATTGACCAAAACCAATTCGGAGGAGGATTCACTGAAAACCTAATAGGCCATCTCAAAGGCTTTATTGGAACATGCAAGGTGTTTCAAATCAAGACCGACTCAGCAATCTTAAAGCTATTTCCATTTTCACTTATTGGAGAAGCAAAAAGATGGCTCCCCGAGTTACCCAACATCATCATCACAACATGGAAACAAATGGCACCACTTTTCTTAAACCAATTCTGCTCACCAGCAATAATGGCTAAGATGAAGTGAGAGAGACAATTTCCAGAAAATGGAGGGAGAATCACTATCTGGTGCATGGGAAAAAAATTAAAGGCATGATGAAGAAGTGTCCACAACACAACTTTGAAAAGGAGGTACTACTCAAACAATTCTATTTTGGACTAAATATGGGGTGTAAGAATACACTCGACATTAGTTTTGGAGGTGTATTCATGATGAGAACCGATGATGATGCATTCCCATTATTGGAAACAATTACGTCAAACATATCTAAGTGAAATATAGAACGAGCACTAGCAATGAGAACAATGGGGGTCCATTAGGTAGATGCCATTACTTAATTATATGCACAAATGGAGTTCATCAACACCAAGCTGAAGTATATCAATTCTATGCACTAAATGTGGAGGAAATCATCCGAATATTGAATGTCAAGGAGTTAACTCAATCATGCAAGAAGAAATCAATTATGCAGGTAATTATTCAAGGAACAACAATCCTTACTCGAATTCTTACAACCTAGGATGGAGAAATCACCCAAATTATTCTTGGGGAAGCCAACAGAACCAACAACAATAACAAGGAGCTCAAAAACCACCGGGATTCCAATCCAATGACAGGAAATCCAACTTTGAAGAAAACCATGTTTAATTACAAGGCAAAAACTGATGCCAGAATGTGACAAATTGAAGTAAGGTTTCAATATATGATATTTCATTGAAGAATGTGGAGAGGCAACTCGGTCAAATTGAAAATCAACTAAATACTCGACCAATTGCCAAGCAACACCGAGAAAAATCCACGAGAGCAAGTGAATATGATCCCAACGGAAGAAGATGTTTTGAGCAACCTTTCTGAACCGTTGATGAAAGAATATTATCCACCAGTTCCATATCTTTCAAGAATTCATCACGTGAAACAATTCGATGTTGTATTCAATAATCTATCGGGATCAATGACACTTGAAGAAGCAGTGAGACAAGTATCAGAATATAAAAAATACTATGGAGATACAAGTCTGATCAAGGAGAGGATGGATGACAAGGAGGTCCACAAAGTCTTTACACTTCAAGCAATTGAAGATTTGCCCACAAAGCTAAAGGATCAAAGGAGTTTTAGTATATCTTGCACTGTGAATAATGTTTTACTTGAGCATTCGTTATGTGATTTCGGTGCTACTATAAATCGCATTCCATACTCTATCTATGAAAATTTGAATTTGCCTAATTTGTAGCAACTGATTTGACTATAGAGCTTGCTGATGGGAGTGTGAGTTATCCCAAAGGGGTAAACAAAGATCATTTGGTCAAAATTGTTGACTCATACGTTTCCAACTGATTTTGTGGTAATTGATACAAGTTAAAAGTATAACTTCTCACTAGTTTTGGGAAGAACATTTTTCGCAACGACTAATACTTTGATTGATGTAGGAGGAGGAACTATTACTTTAAAAGTTAGTAACGAGCACGTTAGTTTTAAAGTAAATAAAAGAGTTTATCCTGATAAACCACCAATTAATATTAGGACCAAAATTATCGGTCTAAACTATTATTAATTGAATTGCTTATTATTTAGATGATTAAGTGTTTAATTACATGATTATTGATTATGTTTTGAATATTTCCGTAAGGAGTTTTTAATCTAGAATCTTTCCTTATTGTTAGAACAACTATCGCGATAAGAGAAATAAAGAAAGATGGTTGGTGAGATTCTAAATGTGAATTTTATAGTTTCCTTATAGAAATAGATAATGTCGAGTCAGATTATTTATGGAAACAAGATTCAGCTTTATATTTGTCTTTGTATGATCCGATTTTGTTCCAAGTGTATCTAGACTAAATCATATATATGCATACACTGGAATATTCTATTTACATATTTGGCAGAACAAAATCGGATGAACTAAGGAAGGTTTGCAAGATGTCTTGAAGAATCGAAGATTTGGTGAACAATTGTCCTTCCGTGTGGAGATTCTGCACTCTATAAAAGCAGCAGACTCGAAGACAAGTTTTGAAGTTTAGATTTGAGATTTATATTTTATTTGTTTGAGAGTCAAAAACTGTTTATTATATTCTTGTACGAATATCAAGGCGGAGGAACTTTGTATGAACTTGATCAATTCCAGATTCTAGTAGAGTTCTTTAGTAAGGCGTCGCGTCAATTGTTAGAAAAGTAAATAGAGGGAGTCTAGATTACTAGCACATATAATAGCCTGAGTGAGTTAAAGTCATATTAAACGAAATAGACTAGAGTTGTTAGAACTGACGAAAGCCGAGTGGACTAGGTCTGTTGTGACCGAACCACTATAAATCCATGTGTTATTATTTTACTTTTAACTGTCATAACAAGTAATAACCATTACAAAAAGAAAACAAGTAACAAGTAAACAACTAAGGTCTTACAATTAAGAATGTAGCAAGTGAAATGGAAATAGCACATCCATCTAGCCATGGTAGAGCGAGGGTCACACCTTAGAATTAGTAGCTTCGGGCTAGAAGACGTAAAAACTAAGCGCTTTTTGGGAGGCAACCCAAAACTTTATAGTTTTTGAGTCAATTTTTTATGTACATTTAATTTGTCTAATTTTGATTACTTTTGTAGGAAGGAGAATATGAAGGGAACTAATGAAGAATAGGAATATGGTGTATGAAGAAAGGAGTGCAGATTTTATAATAGCACGAGATCAATAGCAACAAAATTTTTGAACAGCAGAAACCCGTATAACGAGCACAAAGTGGCGCGAGTTGCGCCACTCACTTGATGTTTGGCGCGACGCTGACAGAGCATCGTGATCCGCGCGACATACTAGACAACCCGTGCAGCTATACGTGTGACACAAGAAGTTGCACAACATGATGTGCAACATGCCATGTCGCTAGTCTAGAAAAATGCATTTTCTGCACTGCTGATCCCGGAATAAGTTTTCTAAACTTATTTCTTTCCATATCTTCTATATTTAGGATTTTATATGCTAGAGGTTACCTTATCATAATAATGTTATGTTGGGAATACTACGGTAACTCATAATTTACCTATAAGGTGGAATCCTGGTCCATTTATACTTACATGTATTGCCGTACTGTATATATGAGTTAATATGGGGTATGTGTCACTATTCTAATACACAAGTTAGAGATCCCTAGTTTCTCTTCATAATTTTTGGATTCAATCATACATATTTTCTTCCATATCTCTTTTACTTGTTCAAAGTTGTCATGACTTTGCAAAATAACATTAAGAAATGACAAAGGGCAGTTCAATTTTCCGACGATGAAGACATACCACCATCTTCATCACCCGCCCCCACCGTGCAATAAAAGAAGTAAAAGCACTTCATCAACAAGAGAACAAAGGTTGAAGATGAAACCTTTTATCATCGAAAGAGGTTTTGAACTTTTTCGCACAAAAGTTGCAGATCTAGGATGGACAAAGTTCGTAAAATAACTAGGAGAAGTCAACAATATAATGGTTATCGAATTCTACGCCAATGGTATTGAATTTATGAGAAAGTAGAGAGTTACATAGAAAATATGGATCTCAAATAATTTACTCGATTGTTATTTAAAAGAAGTGTAAAATTGGAGTGTTAAGGAAATGAAATAGGCCGTCTTTTCTATTACATTTTAGGTTTTTAAATCCAAAACTCTTTACATATAAAGATAAACCCTCAAAACCCCGCTGAAGTCTTTTCTTGTGAAGCCTTTTGTTTACGAAGAAGCCCCATTTACCTACCCTAAGCCGATGAATTATATCCTACTTCTTTTTCTAGAGATGTATGTAGTAAATCTTAAGGATAAGGAAGGATGCTAAAATAAAAGCATGAGCCTATGAAAAAACAAAAAGGTAAAGGCTAAAATTCAGATGGAGGATGGTGGATTGATACATGCGCAAATGAAACGCAAAGAAAAGATGAAAAGAGCCTAAATTGTATGGCCAATAAAAATATCAAATAAGGGAGGAAAAATAATCAATGAGTTGATTTACTACATACATATATAAAACTCATAATTGACTCTTCGGATTATCGCGCACACCTTAGCCTAAGATCACAAGCCAAGTAATGTCCTAAATGATCCTCAACACAAAAAATTTACATGTATGGAGAATAGAGAGAAAGGTAGAAAGTGAGAGTGAAGTGACTATATGTGAAACTCTATGCTTTTATAAATTCTTCATGAGAATCTTATTTTTCTATACTTATGTATCCATGAGCACTTTTCAGTATAATAAAATTTGACTTGAAGATGACTTTATTAACCTCAATGTGCAATGAATTACTCGTACAATTTTAAGTACTACAACTTCCAAGCATAAGAGGCATTCTCAGGCAAAATCTTAACTTGTGTATGTTGGCATTATTACAACTTGATTTCTTTTGTTTAGAGTCTTGCTAAAGGACGAGCAGTGGTTTAAGTTCGGGGGTATTTCATGAGTGATTATTTATAGTGATTTGAGAACATGGTTTCTTATGCTTTCGATTATTCCTTATGGAACTTTTACTGGTTTTAGTCTTGCTTTGTCATTTTACAGCTTTAAGTCAAGCCGGAGCAAAATGATGCATATTAGATGGAAAAGAACATAAAATGGAACAACGATGTATGGGGGGAAAGTTAGCAAAGGCTAATAACGGATTCAGACCATAACTAAGTGAGGATGTGAGGCAGTACATCAGCAAAAAGGCCTATACAGCCTGCAAGAGAGCAGCAAAAGTTTCACGGCTCGCGTAACTACATGTGCGACTCGCGTAGGTCAGGTAGTAGGTCGTCCGACCTACACAATATTACATGTCATCATGCCAAACGTCCATAGACTTGCGCTAGAGCAGACAAACACGGGCGACTTGGACCATACGCGACGTGTACTAAATGGTACAGATTGTTCTAAAACCCTAGAGGCTGCAACTTACAGACAAAAAAACTATAAATAATATAGGGAGAAGTTCAGCAGCTAGGGCACTAACACACATACATCGAGAACAAGCATACATATAGAGAAAAAAAACACGAGCATGGTATTTAATAGCAAAATTCTACCGTTTGAAGTATTGTAATCATTGTTGAGGGAGAGAGAGATGATCAAAAGGAGCTGATAATCAAGTGAAGGAAGGAAGCAAAGAGTCACAAGGAGAAGACACTCCAAAATTCTACCGGGATCAAAAGTTTAATCTTTTCTTTTCTTTATTGCACAACTTTATGATTAATTATTATTTTGTTACGTTGATCATGAGTAGCTAAATTTCCCAGTGTCTATGATAGAATGTAGTTATCTCATATGGATGCACATTGAATCTAAATTTTGATTAATTATATTGAGACTTTGTTTTGTTGGATATTTTTTGTTTCTTATGCTACTTGGTATATTTGGCACAACGTTTCTTCATTTAGTGTAGTGATGTTAAATTACCTTGTATTATGTTGAATTATGCTTAGGAGATTGTTAGCGTAACATTGGGATAGTTGATCAAGCAAATATATCTTTAGACCTTCGGCACTAGCGTCTACCGAGTAATCTAGATCTTAATCGTCAACTCTAATCATCTTCTAAAACTCCTTATGGATCCTTGACAAGGTGAACTTCTAAATATGGAAAAGTACTTAACAGCCTGACATCATTATGGGTTAGAGGGTTCTTTAAGTAATACGAAAGTGTGCTTGATTTATCATGTCAACTCTGAGAACAAAACAAGAATAAATAGAAGGATACTTGCATAGGAACCGTTGGTGTTTTGTCTATGAAATATTCGCATTCGAGATTAATGAAATCCGAATCCTAGATACATTTTCCTTAATCTGTTTTACAACCAAAGCAATCAATCAATCAATTCAATCTTGCCTTTGTTTTTATTTTCTTAGCTTTAGTCATAGTTTAATTAGTTCTTTCTATTCTTATATACTCAAAGCATTGTTTTGCTAAGTTCTCAATAATTTCGATTGCTAATACAAGATACAATCTATAGGGATTCGATACTTGGTCAGTTGGTCTGTAAGCTTTACTTACCATTTTATTATTACATAACTCATATACTTGTGAAGGTGTGTAGTTGTTTACTATTTATAATACTGATTACAAACAAGCAATACATAACACGCATCACTCATTTTCCAGCGAATTCAGATAATCATTTGGCCTAATACTCTGAGCTTTTTTTGGATTCTATCACGTCGCGCCAAAAACTTCCTCATTCTTTAGAATATATTACCAATTTTTTTTTCTTGTTCCATGGCTGTAAAACCTTGGCACATCCAACACAGCTGTCAGTAAATTCGAGTTCTCCTCCTATATTTTTTGAAGCGGTGTTTTACACTATGGGTTATGAAACCATGCGGCCTTAAATCAGAATGGGCGCACACCTTTGGGTTTTGAGATACCATGACAACCTGTAAGGATTGAGTAGTGATCTGAATGAGTACGTGGTAGATGAATGACTACGTTATTAGGGGAAAAATAAATCCAACTCTCGTTTACAAGCGCTCTATCAATCTGCTCCTTAAAATTTGCACCACTTCCTCCTTTATTTGCCCATGTAAAGGACGACCCATGGAATTCGTGATCAAGCAAACCCACAACGCTCCATGTAATTTTAGAAGAACCTTAGTCTACTCACCGATACCACACACCCCTCACTCTTCTTGTACCTGAAACCACCTTAATTAAAATCTCTTTTAACTAACCACAGAACGCCGGATTCCTTGACGATATTCTCCATACTCTCAAATATATGAACCTTTTCCACTCTTTTGGGCCGCATAAATCTTTGACAAACTCTAACGATCTAGAGACTTTGTCCTAATCAAAACGTGAATCCCCTGATCTTCAATGCCCGTAATTTCCACTTATACTTCCTCCTTATTCCAGAGCATCCATACCCCCCTTCCATTCCAGTAGTTGGCGCAAGAACATAGTTCAAAAATCCTAGAAAAGGCGCGATCTCCCTTTCAAGGTCCTAAAAAACTCGAGTTTCCATGACAAACACCATTGTCGATCCGTGGATATGGAAAAGTTCTCTAAAATTCTTACATAATTCCTCATCAGCAGCTCCTTGACATTTCCAAGATATCATCTTCATCTTAACATTATTTAGATGTAACATGAGCACCAGGCTCTCAATTGGAAACCCCTTCCATGTCTCTATCAATTGCCTCAGATTTTTGTGGTTACCACCTGTTCTCGGAGCAACTCTCAGTCGTTTTGTATTGTTTTTTGCCACCATGAGATCAGAGCTTCATCCCTCTGAGTCAGATGCATCGTTTTGTCTATTTCCCAGTCAAATCCTTGAATCTCTAGAAGGTGAATCAAACGTTCTTCTTGAGTAGTTCATAATATCCTAGAGTCCTTAGAATGGGTGGAATTTAGTCTCTATCCCCAAATTTTTGTCCCAAATCCCTATCAACATACTGTTCTTGAACTCGATCCGCATGTTGTTCACGTTGACTACCATTGAGTTCCATTAATTTATTTGGGTCCTCTTGAAGAACCTAGATTAATATTATCTAAGACTTCCACTTCTGTTAGAACTGAAAATTTATTTGAGCTACTTGGACTCAATACAACAGTAATCAAAGATCCCGCAGCGAGGCTTGGCATACTCCTACGTGGTCCAGATTTGTTACCCGTTGCACTTCCTTTTTCTTCTGAAGATTGGCTCGCTAAATTCTTTTATCTTGTGTGTCTACGGTTTGGACTTCAAGTTTAGTTGTCTGAAATATCGGCACCCTAGCTGATTCTACTTGGATGCATGTGACTGCCATGGGGTTTTTCTTATTTGCATCTCTTACATTTTCTTAGTGTTAGAACGGGGTCGATCCTTAGCTGTGTTCACTTTCTTTCTCTTAGTAGGTACTTCCATCCACTCGTCAAATTCCTTATTCTTTGCCTTTTCAATTAGCCATTCGGTTTTCCCTTTTACTCTGAACTCTCCTTCGATGCTCCACATAGTTGAGATCTCTCTTGAAGAAAATTTTTGCGTACTATTTAACTCACAATTGTCCACATAGTGCCCTACCTTCCCACAAGTGTGGCACAACAATGGAAGATTTATTATACAATATGGTATACTTTCCCGCTACTACAGAGTCCAAGTTCTAGGGGTTTATCTGTCAGGACTTGAACACAAAATCTCGCAAACTTTCTCCTATGAGAGTTGTACGTATTACCATCAATTTTGATGGGATCTCAGATATATGACGCCAAAGCTTGTATGACTGACTCCTTGAATAATTCCACTAGAAGGTTTAGAATTTTGTCCCATGTAATTGTGCTATCTACTATATTTGTATTAGCTCTGAAGTTTGGTCTCCACTTCCTTATTGATAGAAATTTGTCGGCCAGTTTCGAGGGGCCTTCGGTTCAGACCATCTCTATTTGCTATAGGGTGATGCCATCTAGGCAATAGCACAGGTGCCCCAAATCCACAAGTTCGAAATCCTTGTGAAGCGACCACATTATATCTACTTTTGTGTGCAAAGTTGGGTAAAACTATTTTTCCTAATACACGCACGATGATCATGTATTTTGAGTGGTTTGCCTTTAGGATTTGCATCTTGTATGTGAATTCAATTTACTTAAATGGAAAAGCTTCCCTTGGGGGTATAACATGGATTTCCTTCCATTCTTCAGCAATTCTAAGTTCATCAATTCGAACATCTTTTTTCCTATATCATGACATTATAATATTGGCATGGAATTAGGGTTATCCTTCATTATCACGTCGTTCCCTATCATCTCTCTCTCTTCTGAAATGACTCCTCCAACTGTCGAAGCCATTTCTGAGATTTCTTGTTTCAAAGTTCAAAGGATCCGGAGGCTGGAAGTTCGTGGGGGAGGTCCTTGATGAACATTTATTTAGCGTCATTCTAGTACTCATTTACTTGTGCTTTTGTATAATTTTTTATGCATATTTATAGATTTTAGTATTGCTTCTTGTTTTCTTAGGGATTTATCAAGTCAAGACAAAACGGACCGAAAAGAGAATAAAATGGATGCTTTTAGAAACATGGCACCACGATGCAACTTCAAGGGCCATGGCGCTTTGCAAAGGATGAAAACCCTAATCGTAACGCGTAAAGAAGCCCAAAAGCCAGCCTAAATCGAGGATTGAGCGGCGCGACACGGGAAGAGCTGCACGATAATGCCATAAAAGCTTAATGTAGCATGAAGAACAGAAGGAAGCTAGACAACACATATGACAAATAGATAGTGGAGCGACAGAGTTGAAAAGCTGCGCAAGCCGCGCAGGAAACTACACGAGATGCTAGGGTGCACGTCTCTAGGGTAACATAACCGAATCCTGTAGTTTAAGTTGCGGCCATTTATGAAAGCAGGGAAACAAGACTTTCCTATATATATGGTAGAACGACCAACACTTAGAGGAGACCACTTACAACTGCTCGCAACACCAGTTACAACTGTTTTCAGAGAGAAACACCATCAAAGTTATGTTTTAATTTAGCTTTTGTTAGTGTTTTAGAGTTAATAGTTTGTGGAGAAGAAGATAGCATGTAGGAGTCACTAGATAGCCAAAGCATCAACGTTCCTCTAGAGCTGATTAGCTTTCCTCCATATCTTACTTTGTTTATGTTATTTAATTTCTTTATTAATTATTAAACTCATGACTATCAGGAGCTAACCTACTCGTCGTTTAGAGTAGAGGAGTAACTCTTATTTATAAATATGTTTATTTACTGTGTTTGATGAATTTGTATGTTTAAATTGAATAGTTTTTATGATGTGTGACTAGTCATACTCTCATTGGATGAACGGAAGCGCTACCCTGGGACCGCCAGAGTGTACATGCTACTCTAGTTATATAAATATGTGATTTGTGACTTTGGTACGCTAACGCAACCGATGTGCAATCTCTGAATCACATTAGATCAATCTTGATTATGTACATTTATGTTAACACGACTCGAATGAGTTAAATCGATTGCAGATTTGATATTTTTACTAAAATTACTGACAACTGGGTTGAATCCGCTAACACGGTAGGTTAATAGAGACTTGTAAATTCTTTAGTTTAGATAGGTCCAGCTATAGGTCACAGATCCATTAGACATACGAACTTTAAACTATCATCAAACATCTTAAGTAAACATAAGTAGTTGTTTATGAACTACTACAGTTAAATTAGTGGTGAAACCCAACCTCTAAAAAATCTTTTAATCTATTGTTTTACAACCTAAACATTCAACCAATCATCTATAGTTTTATTAATTTTCTTGCATTAGTTGGATTAGTACCATTAAATTCAATTCAGATCTCATTAAAACTGTTCTTGCATTTTCATTGTTTTCATTGCATTATAGTTAGTCATTCATAGCATTTTAGTTTAGCTTTCTTATGCATTAAAAACTGTTTTCATATAAATTGCATATATAAGTTTTCTGCATAATAGCATTTTGTATTCATTGAGCATTCATCATGCAAACACAGATTTACTACCTACATCTCTAGAACTCATAAATGTCTTTTTCCATTATAGCTCATATTCAAGCTTAACATTACAAGCTAACAGGTCCTAAATGATCTTCAACATTAGGAGTCTACATGAATTTATGACAACATGAAAGGTAAAGAATGAGAGTGAAGTGATTACATGTTAAGAGCTATGATTTTGTGAATTTGCAATGTTAAAATAACTCTTATACATGAGCAATAATGACACACACTATTTGAGCAATTGAATTTGGCATGACAATGATTTTATTAAACTTGATGTGCTCGTGTTTGTATATTCTATGTCATCTCCCGTTTTCACCATAGGTTGCATTATGAGAATATCCATATTTATGAATGTTGACATGTTGGTTACTTGATTCTAAGTTAGATCGAGTCAAGCTAGTAAGTTTGCTTGAGGACTAACAAAGGTCTAAGTTTGAGGGTATTTTATGAGCCTTTATTCAACGTCATTCTAGTACTCATTTTCTTGTGCTTTTGTATAATTCTTGGTGCATATTTATTGGTTTTAGTATTTTTCTTCTTCTTATTTTCTTAGAAATTTATCGAGTCAAGACAAAACGTAGCTAAAAGAGTATTAGAATGTAATGGAAATTAATCTAAGAATGCAAAAATAGCAATTAAATATCATTTTGAGTTTTTGGAATGCAAGAAAACAATTAAAGCAATTAAACTAATTAAACAATTAAACTAATGAAAGCAAATAAACAATTAAACTAAGAATGCCGAAAGAAATATTGATTAACTAACTTAACTAAACTTAACAAAAGAACATAATTTAATGACTAATTGATTGATTGATTTATTGTGGTTGTAAACAATAATTGGAAAGATTGTTTTGAGGTCGGGTTTCACAATATTTTAACCATAACAATTCATAGACAAACTACATATATCTACTTACAGTACTTGATAGTTATTTGATATTTGCATATCTAATGGATCTGTGACATATGACAGGAGTTACCCCAACCATACACCTATAAGTCTCTAATAACCTAGTGTGTTAACGGATCAGCCTAGTTGTCAGTTATTTTAGAAGAGATATCAAATCTGCAATCCAATTAACTCATTCGAATCGTGTTAACAAAACGTACTTAGTCAAGATTGATCTAGTGTGATCTAAATGTTGCACATCAGTTGCTTTCGCAAATTCTAAGTCACAAATCGCGCATATATATATATATATATATAACTATCCTTAGCATTCTACACTCCGGGGGCCCCGCACGGGCACTTCCATGTTATCCCAACGAGAGTAAGGTCAGTCACACATCATAAGTAACTATTCAATTTAGACATTCAATAACATCAAACACACATCAAGTAAAGCAAATAAACATATTCATAAATCAGAGTTACTCCCCTACTCTAAAGGACGAGTAGGTTAGCTCCTCATAGTCATGAGTACAACAATCAATAAAGAAGTAAATAGCATAAAAGCAAAGAGATAAAGAAAAGCTTCTCGGATCCGATGGAACGTTGTTGCTTGACCCTCTGCTTACTCTCTTTTGCTATCTTCTTCTTCAAAAACTATTTTCTCTCTAACAATGACTCAACTAAACTAGAACAAGAATTTGATGGTGTTTTCTCTCTCGTGACAAACTCTCAGGGTTTCTTTGTCAGAGAGTGGTGGAAAGTGCTTGTGAATGTGTGTAAATCGATGCCCTAACTGCTGAATGTGGCCTCCTATTTATAGTTTTCTCTGCTTTGGGTTGCGTTTTAGGGTTTTTAGTTTTGGGCCAAATTCTTGTTTTGATTGCGCACCACTCGCACGATATGGTGTTGGCTGCATCACATTGTTTTCCTACATGCGATCTCCTGGTATCTTCTTCTTCAATTGTGCTATGTTCGGTATTTTGCCTTTATGTACGGTCGATGTGCCGTAGTGCTCTCGTAGCGCTTAAACATCACAAAATAGTGTCTTGACTAATTATCGTCCAAAACATCCATTTTTGGTCTTATTTAGCCTATTTTCGTCTCGACTCCATAAATTCCTAAGAAAACATAAAACAATAATAAAACAAGTAAATATTCCATCATAAGTATTCAAAAGCATAAGTAAACAGATACTTAAATCACGCTAATTAGGCGCTCATCACTCAACATTGGACAACTCATTCAAAGAGGCTATTCCATTACCTTTGATGAAAAGAAATGTGTCATCTTTGATAAAACTAAAGGAAATAGATGAATCAAAAATAGAAGAGAACACAACATTTCCTCTTACATTTCCTCTTTGTGAATCAAAAAATGAAGAAGGGTAATGAGCGTTTATTTAGCGTCATTTTAGTACGCATTTACTTATGCTTTTGTACAAATATGTAGTGCATATTTATTGGTTTTAGTATTGTTTCTTGTTTTCTTAGGATTTTATCGAGTCACGACAAAACGGAGCTAGAAGAGCTCAAAATGGAGATTTTTGGTAACAAGGCGTCAAGACGCTACTTCAAGGGCCATTATGCTACGAAGGAGGCAAACCTTAATCGCAACACGTTAAGAAGCCCAAAAGTCTACTCACACCGAGGAAAAAGCGGCTCGACACGGGGAGAGTTGCGCGATAGCGCCACTAAAGCTAAATATTGTGTGAGAACGGAAAAAAGCAGAACATAGCAGAAAAGAAATAGAGAGTGGTGCGACGAGGCAAAAAGCGGAGCGCCGTATTTTATCTTTCAACTTGAGAACATGAACGTCATTTTCTGCTGATTAAGTTGCGGCTATGCATGAAACTGGGGCATCAAGACTTTCCTATATATAGGGGAGGACGGCCAACACTTAAAACACGCGTTGACCCCAATTTATACAACGAACAATAACTCTTAGTAGCATACAACTGTTTTTAGAGAGAAACACCATTGAAGTTTTGTTCTAATTTAGTTTTGTCATTGTTTAGAGTCAATAGTTCATAGAGAAGAAGATAGCACACATGAGTCAAGAAGATAGTCAAAGAGTCAACGTTCCTCCGGATCTGAGAAGCTTTCCTCCATTTCTTTACTTTGTTTATGTTATTTTATTCTTTGTTAATTGTTGGACTCATGAGTCATGACTATGAGGAGTTAACCTACGCGTTGCTTAGAGTAGAAGAGTAACTCTGATTTATGAATATGTTTATTTGTTTTGTTTGATGTGTGTTTGATGAGGCTGTATGTCAAGATTGAATAGTTATTTATGATGTGTGACTAGTCTTTCTCTCGTAGGAATAACGGATGCACTACCCTGGGACTGACATAGTGTAGATGTTAAGCTAGTTATATATACATGTGATTTGTGACTTTGGTACGCTAATGCAATTGATGCACAAACCCTAGATCACACTACATCAATCTTGATTATGTACGCTTATGTTAACACGATTCATATGAGTTAATTGGATTGCAGATTTGACATCTCCACTAAAAAAACTTAAAATTGGGTTGAACCCGCTAATGCCGTAAGTTATTAGAGACTCATAGATTCTACAGTTAATATAGGTCCAACTATAGGTCGCGGATCCATTAGACATACGAGCTACAAACTATCATCAAGCATCTCAAGTAAATATTGGTAGTTTGTCTATGAACTACTATGGTTAAATCAGTTGTGAAAGCCAACCTCTAAACAATCTTTCATTTTATTGTTTACAACCCTATCATCCACCCCATCAATCTTCTTAAATTTTGTTTATTTACTTTTTTGCATTAGTTAGCTTAGTTCTCTAGCATTCATCTTTAGTTAGTTTAATTAATTCTCTGCATTCAAATCATTCTCATTGATCTCATTTCATTCTACTTAATCGTTTTTCTACAATCAAAACTATTTTCATAAAACATGCATCCATAGTTTTTTGCATTAAAAGCATTCTGCATACATTCCGCATTCACCCTGCAAACACAAGGGATAGCAATCGTGACAACCATTAGTGTTTTTCATTTAAGTGATTTAATCATTCATCAACCACTCCCTTGGGACACAATAATTGGTTCATAACTATACTTACCATTTTATTATTACTTGATTCGTGCACTTGCAGGAATAAGAATCTAGGTGTAATAATTGATTTGTTAACTTTATATTCTTTGTTCGCTATACCAATGTTTCCGTGAAAGAGCCTCAAGAAGAATTTCAAACTCCAAAGGAGAAAGTCTTGAAAGAAGGCCACCCAAGTGAAAGTGCAGCACGGTGTGAGAAGAATATTATAGCCGCAACTTGCCAAGTAGCATTTTTTTCCACAAGTTTCAGATTCATATAGATTAAAGAAAACTCGATTTCAACCAAGTGCAGATGTTCAGAAGAAGAAAGGACACGCAATTCACGACAAAAAATGAGCCAGAAAATCGACAACAAAAATGAGCAACATGAGTGCCATTATGATGCTTTATACAATTCAAAGAAGGTTTTTATGAAGCTTTCGTGGAGCCATGAACAAAAGTCATAGCCTAAGAAATCATTTATCAAGTTCAAAGAGAAGAAGAAACCACAAGATGCGGATGAACATTGCCGAAAAAATATTAAGGAGGAGTGTTAAAAATATAATATATTTTTCCTAATCTAATAAATTTCCTACATACATGAATAATTAGAAAGGATGTGTTGTAGGATGCATTAATTATTAGATGCATTAATTATTAGATGCATGAATATTTAGTTACATAAATTGATAAGTTCATGAACTTGTTGATTCATGAATAAATAGGTACTAAATATTTGCTAAGACCTTGAGTAGTATAAATAGATGGTCCTATGTAAAAGCTTACGCATTCAAGAAAACAAGAAAAAAAAGTATTCGAGAAATACTACAAATAAAAGGAGAGACATACTCCTAATTTTTGCAAAATTAATCTTGTTAATCTTGTTCAAAATATATACACCAATTTTTTTCAACAAAGTAGTGGTTTAAAGAACCACGATAACCAATCATTTTCTAACATAGGGGACATGTTGGGGATGGGTATTTAATTAATTTGATTTAACTTTTTATTATGATCTTTATCTCAATCAATGGGAGAGGGTAATACTGTAATTTCATAACAAAAACATTTATCCCATATGCAATTGAGGCGCGTGTATTGCAAATAATAGTTATGGGGTCTTTTTTTTTGTGGCCAATTTTACTCAATTACATACGAAGGTTTTTGCCAATTAAAATAATACATAGAGTTTCTTGCCAATTAAAATAATACAGAGGAGTTTTTACCAATTAAAATAACACATGGATGGTTTTTGCTATTTACTCATTATTACGTGATCACAATATTGAAACCATGCAAATTCACTTTTTTCATATCGAATGTATATAAAACAACTAAAAGCAACTCGCCGCTTGATGTATAACGGAATGCTTGCTTCATTATTGCTTGTTTTGATGGCTGATATATATGCCCAAAGATAATTTAATTTGACAACTAGAAATGAAGAAAATGGCTTAAGTTAACAACTAGAGATGGACTTTTATATTTTCATGTATAAAAGAAGAAAGGACAGATTATTAAATGTGCCTCGTAACTTTCTTTTTTCTCGTAACTTTCTTTTTTCCAAAAGTACCTTAGATGTTTTCGGGAAGGAATCTCTGTCCCGTAAGTTTGATTTTTTCTACCAAAAATGCTCAATTTTTCGTATTCGGCTTTTTTTATGATGTGTCTGTCACATCGTCGCCACGTGAAAAATATTAAACTTTTTATTTTATTTTTTTGCACTGCCACTTTACAATTATAAAAGCATAAAATTCAAAAATTACCCTTATAATTTTAAAATTGCACTTGCACCCCAAAATATATATGTAAAAGGAAAGAAAAAAATATCATTATTTCACTAATTCATTTGTAATTAGTTGTATTTATCTCCTTAAAATAACATCTTATAATTCTGAAACTAAAAACTTTTAAAAATATATCCTGAAATTAAAAAGAAGAAAAAACATAGAGTTTGTATTTAATTAAATCACAAAAATAAAATATTTAATATTTACAATTTGTGTTAAAAAAGAATTTATTTTTTCTCCAACCTTTTTTCCTCCTCTCGTCACCCCCCACCCATCACCACAATTAGGGCATTCTACACCTCATCCACCACCACCACAATTTTCTAATTTGGAGGCTTCTCTCCCAATATTTCTCATTCTATTTCGAAATTAATTGTCAAATACTAAATTCTGGACAAGCATTTGAGTTTGGTGATGGTGGTGGCTTTGATAGTTTGGTTGTGGTGGGAATGGTGATGGTGAGTTTAATGGTGGGTTTGGTGGTGATAGTGGCGGGTTTGGTGGTTGTGGTGATGGTGAGTTTGGTGGTGATGGTGGTGGGTTTGGTGGTTGTGGTGATTTTGGGGAAGAAGGTGATTTTAGTTTTTCTTTTCTACAAAATGATAATTACAAAAAAAATATTATAATTTTAGCTTTTTATGAATTAACTATTTTATGTTTAAGGATACAAAATATTTTTTGAAAAAATTGACTATATATATATATATATAAATATTAGTAGTTTAGTTTATGAGATATAAATTTAAAAATTTAAGAAAAATAATGAATTTTGATATGGGCATTTCCCGCATATGGGGCCTGGCCCAAACCAGGCCCATATTTAATCATATCGGGGATCACTTTCGATATGATATCGGTGATTACCACCGATATGGTACTGTGGTCCCTGCATCCCGAGATCTATAAATACGCGACGCCCGGATCCCAAAACAAGCAATTATTATCCATCAACTACCACGCTCCATATCGAAAGAAATCACCGATCTCACTTTCGATATCGAGATTACCCTCGTGCTCCACTGATATGTCATACCACCACACTACCGATACCATATCGAGGGTGGTCATCGACATCACATCGAAGCTGATCACCGATATACGCCCGATCTAATTACCGACATACCCTTACCATCCAATCATCGAGACGTTGGTGTTCCGGACAAAGCCTAATCAAGACACCTAGATTAGGCCTAGTTTGTTAAGATAGACTCGTTGTATTTCCTTTGCACTCTATTGTAACCGACCCATACTTATATAAACGATCTATTGTCAAACTAGTGGCGCCGTATGTGGGAACACCAGTTCCCGGACAAGGAAGTCAAGATGCTAGGAAGGAGGACCCGATCCGAATTTAACAGAGTTGTGACTAGAAACGCGAGGATTGAGGACACGCCACTCCCTCAATAGCCGACTGACCAAGAACAGACAATAACCCAAGCTGAGATGGAGCTTCCTCCAGCATAGAACGCACCGCGACGTAGGCGCGGGCTCGGGAGGCCACCGCGAGCCACGAATACTGGTCCAACCATTGCCGCACCAAATATGGCGGAACCTGCTACTGAGGGCCCAACCACTGAAAACTCGGCAGCGGATGTCCCAATGACCGAGGTGCCAAACGCGGATCTTCCCGGCTCAGAGGAGACGATGGCTGCAGAACAGAGCGTCGTTCCCCCTGCCGCCATAACCCCGTAGATGCTAGCGCAGATCAACGCTTTTGTAAAAGCGGCGCTTGACACTACACTGGAGACTTTGCTTCCACGACTGGTGGAACAAAGGACAAGGGACATTCGGGCAAGGCCCCATGAATCCAGAGCGGGTGAGAGAAGGGCAAGACAAGGATATGATGAACAAGAGGATACGGAAGACTCATTCAGAGAGATATCGCCTGCTGCTTACGACAGGTCGGAGAGACGGGATCCTAGGACCCTGGATCGAGAGATAACAAGAAGGATGGAATGACTTGACCGCGAGAGAGCGGAAGTAATCAGGAGAATGGAACGCAATCGCGACCACGCTGAGGTTACGTATTCAAAGAATGAAGACGCATAAGTACTGCAGGTAATATCGAGGAGGATGGAACAACTAGACCGCGAGAGGGCGGAGTTGACGAAGAAAGGTCGCAACAAGACCGCGTTTTCGGATGAGATTGAGGCTGAGGTATTGCAAAGAGGGGACAAGATCCCAGTGATCAAGCCATACGGCGGAAGAAGTGATCCTACAGATCATCTCCATCAGGTCGATAGCATTTTGAATCTGTACAACTACTCAAAAAACATAAAGGCAAAGATCCTATCTACCACTTTGACGGGCGCTGCACTGGATAGGTTCACTAGGCTGGAGGTCTGATCCATAACGGACTATGAGCAACTAAGGGAAAAGTTTGAGAACCAGTTCTCTAGCCAGAAGAGAATGAAGACCAACCTGTTGCACCTCGGCGCGGTGCAGCAAAGGGAAAGGGAGAACCTCCGGGAATATATGAAGAGGTTCAATGACGAATTGTTGAAAGTGGATGAGCCACATGGGGGGCAGGTTATGATGATGCTGTTCAAGGGTACGACCCACCGCAGGTTCGTCGGCGAGCTAATCAAATTGACTGAGCCCGCCATAGCACATATCAACATGCTCGCAAACCAAATGGTTTACGAGGACGAGATGATGGCAACGCGTCAAGGTTCATTTCCCAACAGGAATGCAGACACAGATCACAACAGAGAAAGGCCTCCAAAGACGTACACACCATTGAATAGAGGCATTCTGGAAGTGATGGCTGTGGCAAGGAGGAACAGATGGTTGACAGAACCCAGGCCATTGAATGAGACTCCCGGGATGAAGCCATCGGGCAAATACTGTGCGTACCACCGACAACCTGGACACAGGACAGAGGATTGTACGCACCTGAGGAATGAAATTGAAAGATTGATTAAAGAAGGGAAATTGATCGAGTTCGTCAGAAACGTCAAGGAAGATGCTAGGGGGACAGACAATTCTTTATCCCCTAGAAGAGATTACTCACCCAGGAGAGGAAAGCAGAAGATGATCGAGGCACCCGAGGAGCGTGGTAGGACCATAGTGAATGCCCCGAGCAAAGGCGTCATAAACATGATCAACGGAGGAGCCTTGGGAGTCGACACGGCTCGCGGCTGAGAAACCATAACACGAAGACTCTAGGGTGGAGCCTACATTGGGTACACGAATGCAATCATGCCGGAAGCGTACTTGGAGTAGGAGATCTCTTTCACCAGGAGAGACTTGGAGCAATTTAGTCCATTGGCCTTGACCGCAGATGAGGATAGCCCCAGACCGGCTAAAGTCGATATCCACCCCATTGACCGGATTCGGCGGAGCAGAGGTAGTTCCACTCGGACAAGTTATATTGCCCACAATGCTTGGGAGAAGCCCACGCACCCGGGTGACACCGATAAAATACACAATATCGACATCCCGTTTCCCTACCACGCCATCATTGGCCGACCGGCACTCAACCAGATCAGGGCAGTGGTCTCTACTTATTACCAGAAGATTAAATTTCCGACACCTCAGGGAGTCGGCGAGATTCTAGGTGACCAAGTACAAGGATGGATGTGCTATGTGAACTCGCTGAAGTACCCTAGAATCAGAATAAGACAAGAAATACAAGTCCCACACCAAGAATACATTCCGCGCACGGAGTGATCACCATGAGGAGCAAACAGAACAATATTTTAAAATTTCAATAGTTTTTAAATTATGCTTGAACAATTGAAACATTGCCCCATTGTGGGTTAGTTTGTAAACTTAAAACAGGGGGAACTACGCCGGTCTGATTCCCCACTCAACGGGATACGTAGGCGGGTTAGGTTTACCTAGTCTTCGACCGTTATCTTTTATTTTGCCCCTTCGTGGGTCGGCATGTAACTAAAACAGAGGGAACTACGCCGGTCTGATTCCCCAATCAACGAGATACGTAGGCGGGGTTAGGTTTACCTAGCCTTCGACTGTCATCCGTCGCTACCTTTTTATTTTTGCTTTATGGAATCTCATGCTTCATGCAGGGATATGTCCTAATCGGACATTATGGAAGTGCAGAGAATTGCACGAAGAATTGGGGAGTATTCACATATATATATGTTTAACACATCGCCCTCTTACAGGTACATAGCCCGAAGGATCACACATTACTATGTCCGAAAAGGACATAGGGAATATTAAACCCTCGCTTTTTAAAAGAAGGGATTCAGGGGGCATTACCCCAGATTATTCAATATTATCCATCTAAACAGGTGCAACAGGTACAAACAGGTACAACATGAACGTTAAAACACAATGGAAACACCTTTTCTTGCATGAAACTGAAATTCTCAGATTGAGGGAACATTCCGCAGATAACACATGCGCATCATTTCGTGTTTTCATATAAGCTTTTACATCGAAAAATCTTTCTTGTATGTGATGTTTTACAGGGCCTAACGACCCATAGAGTCCACGACGACAGAGTCACCAAGGGACATAGACAAAAAGACAAAAGAAAAGACTCCTACCCATGAGCGGTAACGGGTTCCCCTGTGATAACGGGCGGGCTCCTATCGATGAGCGGTAACGGGTCATCGACAAAACAAAAAGGCTCCTACCCATGAGCGGTAACAGGTTCCCCTATGATAACGGGCGGGCTCCTACCCATGAGCGGTAACGGGTCATCTACAAAGGAAAGGCTCCTACCCAAGAGCGGTAACGGGTTCCCCTGTGATAACGGGCGGGCTCCTACCCATGAGCGGTAACGGGTCATCTACAAAGGAAAGGCTCCTACCCATGAGCGGTAACAGGTTCCCCTGTGATAACGGGCGGGCTCCTACCCATGAGCGGTAACGAGTCATCTACAAAGGAAAGGCTCATACCCATGAGTGGTAACGGGTTCCCCTGTGATAACGGGCGGGCTCCTACCCATGAGCGGTAATGGGTCATCGACAAAGAAAAGGCTCCTACCCATGAGCAGTAACGGGTTCCCCTGTGATAACGGGCGGGCTCCTACCCATGAGCAATAACGGGTCATCTACAAAGAAAAGGCTCCTACCCATGAACGGTAACTGGTTCCCTTGTGATAACGGGCGGGCTCCTACCCATGAATGGTAACGGGTCACCTACAAAGAGAAGAAGATCCCCTGTGATAACGGGGTCGATCCAAAACATTTAAACGGTACCGGGTTCCCTGTGATAACGGGATGGGCCCCTACCCACAAGAAAAAGATACCCTGTGATAACGGGGTCGATCCTAAACATTTAAACGGTATCGGGTTCCCTGTGATAACGGGATGTGCCCCTACCCACAAGAAAAAGATACCCTATGATAACGGGGTCGATCCTAAACATTTAAACGGTACCGGGTTCTCTGTGATAACGGGATGGGCCCCTACCCACAAGAAAAAGATACCCTGCGATAACGGGGTCGATCCTAAACACATGAGCGGTGGCAGATTACCCATGTTTCTACCAACACCGAGGACATTCTAATCATTCCTTGTTGACAACAAGCAGATTAAAGAAATCTCATCAAATACGAGAACGAAATGAATGCAGGGTCAGTTATCGAAATATTGCATACTCTATCATCATGACAATAAAAAATCAACAAGTTATCAGACAACAAGGCTACGAAGAGTCACAAATTATGAAGATAATAGAGAAATAAATATTCAGTGACAGAACCACAAATTGGAGATAGTCCGAAAAGGGATAAATTCAGGTTACAATAAAGGCAGCAAACAGCTACTCCCACAGAGACCCTTCAGTCTTCTTCTCAACGACCTCGGAAAACACGTCAGGGTCGGCCGCACCCTCCTCCACCTCGTCTAGTCCACCAATCGGTAGGTCGTTATGATCGTGCCTTGGGTTCAACCCACTCAATTCGAGGGAGTCCTTGAAACCGTCATTTTTCAATACTTGCCCTACACAAGCATGAAATGCTGCCTCCCGAACCTTCAAAACTAAGTCTCAGAAGCTCGAGCTTTCCATAAACTTCTCCGCTCCAACCTGGAGGAGATCAGGACGACGTTCCTACAAATTGAACTCTATTAAATACAGGAGGAAAAAACATAAGAAGATATCATAAATAAGATATATACCAAGTCTAATGGAGCTAATTTGGTAGTGGAGAGCTCCAACGAGAGACGTTCGTTAGCAGCCTTCACTGCCACCACCTCAGCCTTCAGTTTCTCCAGCTCTTTGTTGGCCGCAAGTTCACGCGCCTTTCCTTGGTCAATCTCAGTCACTAATGTTTTGAAGTTGCCCTTCAACAAATCATACTCCTCCCGGAGCTTACGACATGTCTTCAGGGCATCCTCTTTCTCGGCCTCCAACTTCTCTAGCACCATGGGGTTGAATTCCCCCATCCTCAAGATATCAACCTCGAACTCGGCAGCAACAGCGTCAGGGTCACCCTTGGACTCGCGCATTGTCTTCAGACACGAAACCGCCAGCTTTGCCATCTGCGCAATACAATCAGTAATGTTATGTCAAACAGTCAAATGAAATCAATCGAAGTCATGTTAAGATACGTACACTCTGTAACATATGAGTGTTGCGGCGTATATTCTGGGCCCGCTCGAATTCTGTAAGCACCCGCACATTTGCTGAAGGAGGAAAAGCCCGTATCATTCCCCGCACAACATCTGCTTCAGGGACTTCTACTCGTTTGGAGGATTTGACTGCACCCACCTTCTTGGGGCCCGAACTTGAAGATGAGTGGACATTGTGGATAGTCCCGTCATGAGACCTTTTATTACCCGATACCCTAGCCGGGTCAACGGCAGGCTTCCTAATCGGAATTCAAGGAAAGATAGGGGCAAAGCCTCCCAATATCGAGGGCTCATGCAGTGGCCCTTTACCCTTGTCAGTCGTACCTGAAACAGGCGCTTTTCCCTTGCCGCTAATAGGGTTTGGGCTTGAAGAGCCCGACCCCACGATAAAGGGCGCATCCACTAAATCACCTAAGTGGACATGGGTATTCGATCCCGAACCACCAACGTTCTCGGTCAAAGGAATGTTGGACTCCGACTCAGAACGTGGGGCTACGTACTCACCAGAAGGAGACCTAGCATCTGGTCTTTTAGTCAACACAGCCCCTTCAGGCGGATGAACCACACCCTCCTGTTTCGAGGTCAACACCTCCAAGAGATTGGCTGCACCGTCCAGGCCTCCCACCGCATCAAGGATGTCCTGGCTAAAGGACGCAACCGTTGTAGGAACACTTTCAAAGCATTCTTCATTAAAACGTTCACGTACTACAATGCTAGGGGGAGGTTGTTCAACTCCCGATACCTCTGCCAGAACCTCAGTGGCTGCATTATTCAGATCAAAGTTAGACGCAGACCCTGTTTCAGGCGCCACCGCAACTGCTGCCGTCTCAGCCAATGCAGCTTTCTGAGCATCACGGTTAGCTTGAAGTTTACGCATCAATTGTCTGAAACCCATTCTCACGCAATATCTCAAAAAATAAAAATATACCTACAGAATAATTGGAATATCAGCATGACAAAATAATAATAAATCAAGTACAACAGCGAGATCGAAATACACATCGGAGAATATATCGAACATGATTACCGATATAAATACCGATGTGGCTACGCTAACGACAAAGAAGACACAGAAAACTATGACCTTCAAAGTCTCTTACAAGTCCTACTTATAGACGGAAGCTTTAACTACATCGAGAGACACTTTCGACATCATATCGAATATGCGTTTCGACGTGATATCGACGATGAAACCCGATATCCTATCCTATTACGCAAAAAAGTCTCGAAAATATAACAATTGCACCGGCGGGCCCATCGCAATTTTCTAATTGCAACTCCCATATTTCTAAGAAATTCAAATCCAAAGAAACACAGAATTCAAACAAGGACCTCAAACTATGCGTCCACTGCATTAGGGGGCCCATCGAAGTTCATCACGAAGTGCATTCCCCGCAAATTTGATCTCCGTCATTTGAACTGGCGGGACGAAAGGTACAGGTAACCCAGAAATTCAAAATTAAATTTGCGAATTCTTATCTCTAAGATAAAAATCCCCAAATTGGGGGACTACATGATATGGGAATTTCCAGGCCCATATTAGGGATCACTTTCGATATAATATCGGTGATTACCACCGATATGGTACTGTGGTCCCCGGATCCCGAGGTCTATAAATACGCGACGCCCGGATCCCAAAACAAGCAATTATTATCCCCCAGCTACCATGCTCCATATCGAAAGAAATCACCGATCTCACTCTCGATATCGTACTTGATATCGAGATTACCCTCGTGCTCCACTGATACGTCATACCACCACACTACTGATACCATATCGAGGATGGTCATCGACATCACATCGAAGCTGATCACTGATATACGCCCGATCTAATTACCGACATACCCCTGCCATCCAAGCATCGAGGCGTTAGTCCGAGGTGTTCCGGACCAAGCCTAATCAAGACACCTAGATTAAGCCTAGTTTGTTAAGATAGACTCGTTGTATTTCCTTTGCACTCTACTGTAACCGACCCATACTTATATAAACGATCTATTGTCAAACTAAATTTAATTATTAGTAGTTTAGTTTCTGAGATATAAATATAAAAATTTAAGAAAAATAATGAATTTACTTTTCTTTTCTTTATTTTTTTTTTATATATTTTGGGTGCAAAGCACAAATAAATAAGGATATAGTTTTCGAACTTTATAGTTTTATAATTATACAGTAGCTGTGTAAAAGAAATAAACAAAAAGTTTAATAAATCCTACGTGGTGACAATGTGACAGCCACAATAGTAAAAAAGCCCGAATAAGATAAATTGAGCATTTTTTTTATAGAAAATATCAAACTTACGAGGCATGGATTTCGGCCTATCTAGGGCACTTTCGGAAAAGAGAAAAAGTTACCAGGCACATTTAATAATTAGTCCAAGAAAAAAAAAGACTAAAATTGCAGATTATACACATTAAAGGCAAAGATCTAGTTTACAAGCTATAAGAAGTAAGGGTTGTTTTTAAACCATCCCTAATTAAGGTTGTTTTTGATAAAAACGATCCTTAACTTAACTAATATTATTGCATTTTCTCCGCTCTTTATTTCCAACACTGAAATACTTACATTTGGTTTTTAGTAATATCATTTTATAGGGAATAATATGTGCAGTCTAATTACCCCCAAAGAAACTCATATCGTTTCAATAGTAAGATAGATAATCCAAAATATGGGAAAGGGAATCTTACAATAATATCATATTTTGTTTCAAAGTTCGGTATAGTTCTCTACTAGTTTAATACCACGACTAGTATCCTCACAATGCCTCACATGAGGAACAACATTACCAATATCAACTCCTTTTTTCGTATGGCAATCATAAGATGGAGGATAGTGGAAGCACGGCTCCATCGACATGGCCCTACGACAAGCTGGGTCAGGTACTGAACCATTTATGGGCCTGTAAAGTATCCACGGCTTCAAACCTCCAAGACCTTGAGCCACATAACCAAACGTCGACCAAGAACTAGTTACCAATTTATCTGTCAAGCTAAGTAGATACATTTCCGCCCACGCCTTTCTGTCGTGATTTTGCATATTGGTTTGTTGATACTCTTCGTGACTCGGTTGATGAACCGTGATCACTTCTCCCGTCGTCGTTGGATTTTCCCAATACAAGTTTCTTACTTGATCAAAGTAACTTGAATTTAAAGATGTCATCAACACTGATATAGTCTTCGGGTTCGAGGAGGGTTTATCAACATCTTTTGTCCGGTTAACTTGTGGTAGTATTTCCTCTTTCATGGTACAATCCAAAATCAGGCCCAACACATGTTTAAACATGATGGTTCTTGTATCAAACACTCTTACTTGTATTCCGACTTTCACATCTGCCTTGGATAAGTAAGCTTGATAATATCGACTAATCAGGCCCCACACCGAGTTTGTAGGGTGGAACAAATATCGACCCAAGAAGTGGAAAACCGTTTCCTTATCTGGAAACAGATTCTTCAATTCTTGCTTGAAAGATGGGATCAAGAAAAGGGACGGAATAAAGTATTGATTCGTCTTCACTATCAACCACGGTTTCTTCTGCAAAAAGATTTGATCTTGATTGCAGAAAAAATGTTTATCCAAGTCATCATAATCATGTGCCAGATAGAGAGAGACGTGCGGTTTTAAAGTTAAATCGCTCGAGTTACTCTTCTGTAAGTTCCCGTAACTCTCGTGTGATTTCTGGTTAAAGCCATTGAATTGATTAATCAGTGGGAAATCTAGGGGAAGTAGCCAAGAAACCTTAGGAAATGGTTCGCAGAAGAGATCAGGTATATCGACTCCACGGTCAACAAGAAGGACTCGATTAGTGATAAGGGCATAAAGGAAAGACGAAGCCAAGGTTAGAATCCTATTTCCTAAGCCACTATAGGGTATCCAAACAATGTATTGACACTCGGAGGTGCTTGAGGGTTTATAGGATTTAAGATTTTCTACTGTTTTATTGTACAACTCGGTATAGGGCCCACATTTCTTATGTAACGCTTCATATCTTCGTAATTTGGCTATAAGGTGTGGGGAAGCTCTTTTTCCCGTTTGTTTGCGGTACAAGAGTGATTCATATCTACTAATGCAAGAACTTTCATCAAAGCCAGTTGGGAGAAGGTCATCGGGTGGCAGCCTATCTTTTGGCATTAGAGCCTCCTGGGGAAAAACATTAGCTTTTTGTATGGCTGCCAAAAAAAGAAACAAGAGAATCAGATCAGGGTATAAACTACAGATAAAAGAATTACAAAAACAATAAGATAATCAAATTAAAGTTATGAGAGTATCATTGCAACTGTATATATAGCCAGCTCAGGAGAACATACTAGTATAAACTATAGTTAAGAGAACGTATACAGTCAAGAATAATAAGATATTAATCAAAGTTATGAGAGTATCAACAATTTGCAACTAGCTAGCTAAGGAGCACATACACTAGTGTATAAACTAAAACGAAAGTTTTTTAGTGCACCAGCACTGATGTTAGTGTTCTTGTGGGTGCAGCAATGCTCTCCGAGAAAATCCTTTATCGACGACAGAGAAAAAATCTTAGCGTGCAATTCATAACATGAGACATATAACTCATAGTGCACACTATGCAGTATAATTTACATGTTACAGAATATTAATGAATCTCAAGTTAAGAGTATATTTCTATTTAGCAAGCTTTGATCTTGAGGCAAGCTAGTTATACAAAATATCCAAAACTGTTGTTATCCATTTTTTTTTTTTTTAAGAACATTTAGCAGCATGTTTGCTTATATATTCAACTCGTCGTAGACTTGCATCTTCTCCGCATATATAGAATTGCAGCTGACAAGTTTAACAGGGATATAAGCAAGAAAAAACAAGATTACTTTGATATTTATAGTTCATTGATGAAAAAAAAAAAAGCCTAGTAAAAATGAATTTGACAATCGCCACTCTCCGAAATCTAAAAATCCATTAAATGAACGTAAAAGTGTTTTTTTTAAATGGAGATCTTGATGAAAAGTTTTCAGTGCTCAAGGAGAAGAAAAAAAGTTTGTAAATTGGCGAAGTCATTGTATGTATTTAAATAAACATCTTAACAATGGCATGAGATCAATGAGTGTGACTTTTAAAAGTTGGATATTTAATTATTAGAAGAATTGCTAAAAATGTCCTATACCTTTTTCCAACTTTAATTTTTGTCCTTTGACTTTTTAAGCCTCGTTTTATGTCCGGTAACTTTGCCAAAAATGCCTGAAACACTGTTCATTGCCCCTGTCCGCCAAATCATCAAATCTCGTCCTTCCAGCAAGGAGTGTCTGCAATAGGAAAAATAAATTCTACATCCGCCCACACCGTACTAGCTTTAGTAAAACCTATTGTTGGCCTTGAAGTGGCCAATAAGGTGACGCGCTTCTCGGCAAAGTTGTCTGATGAACTTACAAAATTTAACGTGTCTGCTTTGGTATTCTCAGATCTGTGGATCTGGGTTAAATTGAATGTGGTGAATTCAGAAGCTAGCGCCTTCAGTTTCGCCAAATACAAGACCATTGTCTCATGTTTTGCTTCAAAGAATCTCGAGAAATGGTTTGCCACCAGTTGGGAATCTGTGAAGGCCTCTAAGTGGTCTGAACATAGAGTCTTTGCCATCCTTACACCCACGAGAACCGCCTCATACTCCACTTCATTATTTGTTATTAGAAAGTTCAAGCTTATAGTAAAATCGAACTCTCTTCGGTCTGGTGATATAAAGTGGATTCCCGCCCCGCCGCCATTGGCGGTCGAGGATCCGTCCATATGGAGCAGCCATGCTGAATGCCAGGTACTGGGCCCCGTGTCCTGTGTAATGGCAAAAATGTGGTTGCACGAGTAGTCTACGATGTTGCCTAATGTTTCTGCCATGAAATCTGCCAAGACATGTGCTTTGATGGCGGTCCGGGGGCGATATTCTATCCTGAATTCGCTTAACTCTATTGCCCATTTCACCAGTCGCCCGGAAGTTTCTGGGCTAGCCATGATCTGGCAAAACGGTTTATCTGTGATCACCGTTATGGGGTGTGACTGAAAATACGGCTTCAACTTTCGTGCCGTCATTACGATTGCCAAGGCGAATAGCTCAATCTATAGGTAGTTCCTTTCTGCGCCATGAAGCACACGACTAATATAATGAATGGGCAGTTGCTTGCCCGCTACGTCCTTGACCAAAACCGTGCTAATGACATTGGTCGAAACAGCGAGGTATAGGTAAAGCATTTCTCCTGGGTCGGGGTTTGCCAACAGCGGTGGGGCCACCAGGTACTTCTTCAGTTGTTGGAATGCTACCTCACAATTATCCGTCCATTGAAAGTCCTTTGCCTTTTTGAACACCTTGAAAAAGGGAAGGCTCTTTTCTGTTGACGTTGCAATAAATCGTCCTAATGTCGTTATGCGTCCCACCAAACACTGTACGTCACGTACCGATCGTGGTGAGGGAAAACTCATCACTGCCTGAATCTTATCAGGAATATCCTCGATCCCCCTCTCATTAACCATATAACCCAAAACTTTTCGTGCAGGAACTCCAAACGTGCATTTCTTCGGGTTAAGTTTCATTCCATAGTTTCTCATTATGCCGAAAGACTGCTCCAAGTGCTGCACATAATCCTGAGCCTTCAGACTTTTAATCAGCATATCGTCTACGTAAACCTCCATGGACTTTCCAATTAGATCGTAGAACATCTTAGTGACCAACCTCTGGAATGTAGCGCATGTATTTCTCGATATTAACAGTAATGAAATCTCCAACGAGTTCTATTTTTGGCTCATTCTGAAACAGTATGATTGCTCTCTCTCTCTTTTTGAAATCTCGTCGGACGACGCGGCCTCTAACTTCTTCTTGCCTACCACCATCTTTCTCTTCTTCTTCTGCCCTATCTCCTTCACACTATTTGGTCTCTTCATCTTTTAGTTACCCCGTGACCCTCTAATGTCGAGAACTAGTATTCCCACAGACGACGCCACTAATTTGACAATAGACCGTATATATATGACGAGGTGATATTACAAGTGATGTACAACAATTCTATCACAAACTATGTTTCATATCACTAGCTATAGGATGACTTTAGTCCGGAACACTAGATGCTCGAGGTAGAAGTTCCACGAGGCAACTGTGATGATGTCGAAGATGACGTCGGAGGTGACGTCGAAGATCAGGCTGGGGTAATTTCGGAGATCACGTCGGGATGATGTCGGGAATAATATCGGATATATGTCGGATGAGATGTATGAGGTAACATCGAATCAAATATTGAGCAGAACGTCGAAGTAAATGTCGAAGGTGATATCGAATATGCGTATTCGATATCAGCAGGTAGATTTGGGTAGTAATTATGTCTTATTCTCGGTGTGCGGGACGCGGTATTTATAGATTCCGCTATGTACCCTATCGAAGGCCAACTTCGATGTGCACGTCGGGAATTCTCCCCGATATAGTCAAACGTGGGCCTAGCCCATGAGTCAGTCAAACACGGGAAATATCCATATCAACTTTGAAGACACCTAGCTAGAAAACTATGTTTGCACCATGAATATTTTTCGAGTCTTCTTGAGTCAGTCATTTGGTGGTCGAGGAAAGTAACAAATTGAATTCCCTAAAGCAGTTCTAGTTCGTGTAGACACTACCATTCATAATTGTTGTATCTTGACAGACACACGCACGCTAACGTTTTCTCAACCACAACGAAGATAAAGAATCTGCTTTAAGAAAAACTTGATTCGTTGGCTTTAAAAAAAAATGCCGTTATGTTGACAAGTTGTTCTTAGCATGGCGTAATGAACTATAGTTTTGACTTCTTCCGCTACTTGCAACAATTTTCTCATTTTGACTACTGAAAGAAAGAAAGAAAAAAAAAAACCCAAAACATAACACAAATATCGACAGCTTTTTAAAGCTCAAAAATCAAAATCGAAGGAATCAGCAAAAAGCTAGAGATTACCTTTATCGGATTGTACATCAAGATTATTTCTGGCATCAACGACAGACCAAAGAAAACCAGAATACGGGTCCCTCAGCACAACATACACCGAAAACAAAACAGTGGAACCCATCAACACAGCTACGAACACCCTCATCGAACTCAACCCGTATTTGTAATCCAAGGCTCCTCCGCTATAGACGCTGTCGTTTTTCAACCACTTCATTGACTTTGCAGCACAATAGTATGTTTTCTCATAAGGAGTTTTTAGTTGCTAATAATTAATAATATAGTTTAAGATAACAAAGAAGTGGCATCAATTCTCCAAGTTGATTATAAAAAGAGAAATAGAGTTAGTTCTTACAGTTCTTAGGGTAGGAGTAGGTGATGCAACTTGCAAATTTATGTTTGTTCATGGAACGCCACTCTTAAGAAAGTGTAGAGAGAAGAATGGAGAACTTTTCTAAAATATTTGTGCCTAAAATACTATTACAATACAATAAGAACGTGAGAGGAAGGTAGACGTGCGACTTGTCCCACAATTATAAGATTAACAACCTACTAATATGCAACTTCTCACTCTATTTGATAATATATATATATATAATTAATACAATAATATATAATATTAATTACTAGAGCCATGTAGGGAAGGGGTTTTTGCCTGGGTAAAATGCAAAAACTACATCTGTTTTATCTTAATTGACAAAAAAAAAAAAAAACCCTTGAGTTATTATTTAGTTAGTACATTGCGCTCAAATTTGTTTTTAGCTTTGATTTGCTGGAAAATATAAGTTTACCTTGTATATATATATATATATATATATATATATAATCATTCGTTTCATTCTTTTAAACTTTCTTATCAGTTAGTAAGATACTAAATTCTCATTTTGACTTGAAATGAAAGAAACTCGGTTTCTTCAAAAAGATTCATATCAAAACTACCTATATTCTACTAATCAAGATTAAGAGAAGCACTTAATCTGATCAAAAAGAGAAAAAGAAAGAGAAACACTTAATAGATTTTAAAATGTTATGAAGATGCTATTCTTTTTGAATTTATTGTTAAATAAACAAAAGGAAAAAAAAGAAAGATGATCGTCTTCTTCCTTGCACCTTATAGGTATGACCCATATATTAATTATTAAAAGAAAGTCGGTGATTAAATCTTTTTTTTAAATGCTAATGTAACTATCCGCACACATATATGACATTAAGATTTACGTAATTTTTAATTTTTGGGGTCAAAACTCTCGCATACAGGGAGAGTACAACATACCCTCAATGAATTTTTATGGCAGGAATATATTATATAATTTTTAATTTAACAAAAGAAAACATATTGAAAACTATATTAGTTAGTATAAGTATATATAGTGTGTTGTATATATTTTTCTTATTTATGATATTTGATTTTTCTCAATTGTAATTGGGAGTTTATCACCGGAAGTCCTTTATGTTAACCACGTTTCGAAAAAGGTCCTCTATGTTGACATTTAGCAGAAAACGTCTTATACGTTGATATCATTTGCAATTCTCGTCCTATATGTTGACATTTAGCAGAAAACGTCATATATGTTGACATCATTTGCAGTTTTCGTGCTATATGTTGACATTATTTGCAATTTTAGTCCTTTTCAAAAATCTGGCAAGAAAATATTTGCATTTTCATTCCTAAATATTTTATATAGTTGCACTCACACCATAATATATTTTTAGAAATTTAAAATTTTAAACAAACTTAATTAGTAATTTCTTAAGCTTGATTTTATTAATTATCTGATAATTTCAAATTTAAAATAAAATAAAATAATATTATACTTCCTCTTCTCCACACCCACCCCCCACCCCCCCCCCAACAGCCCCGCCCCCCTTCACTGCACCCCCACCCCCACCCTACCAAATCCACTACCACGAAACTCCAAATTCAACTCAAATTGACTTATTTTCATCACCATCGCTCTTCCATGATCTCAATTTTGAAAATCGCTACCAAAAAGCGTTCGAAATAGTTTTAAATCGTCACTCAAAACCCCACAAAATGAAAAATTGAGGTCATAGAAGTGTGATGGTGATGAAAATATTTGGTGGGGTTGGAGGGGGGAGGCTGTTGGGAGGTGGGTTTGGGGTGGGTGGGTGTGGAGAAGATGAAGTATAATATTATTTTTTTTTAAATTTTAAATTATCAGATAATTAATAAAATCAAGCTTAAGAAATTACTAATTAAGTTTCTTGAGATTTTTCAAATTTCTAAAAATATATTATGGTGTGAGTGCAATTATATAAAATATTTAGGGATGAAAATGTAAATATTTTCTTGCCACATTTTTGAAAATGACTAAAATTGCAAATGATATCAACATATAGGACGTTTTCTGCTAAATGTCAACATATAGGACGAAAATTGCAAATGATGTCAACATATAGGACGTTTTCTGCTAAATGTCAACATAGAGGACCTTTTTTGAAAAGTGGTTAACATAAAGGACTTCCGGTGGCAAATTCCCATTTTAATTATATACCTTCCGTGAATATCCATGTAACTATATATGTGTATCTTATTAATTAACGAAATTATGTATTCACTCCAAACTTACTGTAGCTCTTATATAATATCAAGTCGTCATCTCGGTCTAATGACAAACACCCCTCTCACAACCATCATGCACGCACAAAAACCTCATCACTCACGCACACTCACGCCGACACGCCGCCGTCAGCCCTCCCACCACCACCACGCACAACCTTCTCCCTCCAATTTTCAAAATTCAAACGGGGAAAAGAAAAGTGGGCAATTTCTCCACTTTTTTGTCGCTTTAAGTTCTGAAAATTGGAGGGATTCCCGCGAGGGAATCCCGCCAAGGACAGGATCCCGTCTAAGCGGGATTCTGTCCTCAAAGGGGCGGGAATGGGAATGGGTTTCTCATTCTCGTGTAGGCGAGATCGCGTGCAACATGCGAACAGTCATTGATTCCGATCAGTGCTCATCAACAACCACCGCTTCAACTTCCTAGAGTAATTTTGCCACATGGCATTCCCATGTTGGCCATATTTTCTATGGTTATGGCCTCTTCGGGTTTTTAGATGGCATGTTTCCTTTGTCCTTCTCTGGGTTCCACTCTAAAAAGTATTTGTTGCCCACATTTACTAGACTAATCAGGATTCTTTAATCATCTACAAACTTTTTGGATATGTTTTGTCTGATATTGTGTCATTGCATGCGTCTGCAGAATGCTATGTCGATGCATAGGTGACCTTATAGCGTCTCTATGCAAATCGATCGCATTCGCATGTCATGCAACTGAAGGACGAATTACTCTACGAAATTGGGTTCAAACTCTATTTCAGCATATTTGGAGTTAATTAATTCCAAAGATGATGAACTTGCAGTTGTTAATGGTATGTTTAAGGATGATAACATCACTATTTACATCCTTAACGACATATGATCATAAAACAGTGCCCCTAGCTCCATCCAATCTCCACATACTCCTCGTCCTGACCCTCTTCCACCACGTCCTTGAAATCTATAGGCTTCGCCCTCCACATGAACCAACTCTTCAACCAGAGTGGCATGGGCCACACCTACGAGAACCATTACACCACGAATGATACGTCGCATGGTAGGATAGCTCCCACCACCAACCTCTTCAAACAAACGTTGTAAAAAGCCACAAGTCATGGGCACCCTTAGCATAATCTTAAACTCTTCTATTTTGGATATCAGTAGAGATTCTTTTTTAGGCTTAAGAAATAAAGGCGCAAGGAGCAGAAGAGTGAAGAGAAAAAAGATGCACGTTTTGAAAAATAAAAAACTTACATAAAGGCATTAGCCAGCAAAGATTCCCTATCTATAGAACATAAGGGCGTTTCAAAGTTGTTGATAAATGCCTCGTATTAAACATTTCACGACTGCAAGTCTATAACACATGTGCCTTTTCCACCGCCTTATTCGCACTCCTTTGTTTTGATCTAACCATCCTGTGCTTCGATTTAAACTTAATTCTTTATTTTTCAAATGTTTGGTAGCATGTAAATTTTGAAAAAGCTTAAATGATTGAAAATAATTTCTAAAATATCTGTAATCACGGTTTTGATCCCATCCCAAATAATCTGTGAAAATAATTCAACATATTTGAAGTTTTAGCAATTCTCAAATGGATGGAAAAAATATCAATCTTTAACTGCTTTTCTAATTTCTAAGATTTTTATATTTTCACCAACTCAGAGACTATATATATATATATATATATATATATATATATATATAAACATTTTTGGACTAATTTTTGTTTTATAAAAGTTCTTGACCTACAAGGCACTCCTCCTCCTCCTCCTCCTCCTCCTCCTCCTCCTCCTCCTCGTTCTTTCTTTTTCTAAAGTGTTAGTCCAACATTGAGGTATGCAGTGTTGACTCAATATGGGGTATAACATTGTCAGTGCACAATCTGAAATTAACTTGAATATTTTATTTTGCCTTATTGTGATGTAAAGTAAACAAGTATGCACTAGGGTGTTGGGGTGTTTGGGCCATGCACTTCCTTCATTCAGGTCTATGTGCTTGCATGTGCATCTACATTGATTATGATAAAACTAGAGTGTACGGGTCTAGCTATTACCTGCATTTAATGGATTCATGATCGCTTCTTGACCTTTCAGGGGATTGATAAAGAGAGTATATAAATTTGTTGTATTTCAAAGTTAAAAAAAGGCGAAAATTAATTTCAGGTGTCACCAAGTAGTGTTGCCACACCAACCAAAGCTGGGTTGACACAATTTTCGTTCCCTTAGGTCTGCATTCATCCATATTCATCTGTTTCTATCGGGTTTGGGCTTAAGGGGGAGTATATTTCCTCATGATTTTCATTTGAAGGCATACACCTTGGGTGATTTAGTTGCGAGTGACACACTAAGTTGTTTCTAATTAAACCTTGGAAGTTGATTATCTTTATAATTCTAACTTCATATCCAAAATGTGTGTTTTCTATTAGCTAACTCCCCTACTCTTGTACAGGTTTGAAAAACATATGTTACTAATGTGCTAAAATTGTCTTAAGTTCCACATATTTATTTCAGATCTAGCTTATGTGTTTACTTGAATGGAGCTTGAAGGTAAGCCATGTACCCACACACACAGAAACTAGTCTTGTTTAAATACAGGTATCAATGTTGTGCCAACATTAGTTTCAGTGTTGTCCCAACATCCAGGTTCAACATTGTGACTTAAAAGTTTTTAGTAAGTTGATATAGTCACGTGTGATGAAAACACAGAAGCACGTGTAGACTCAACGTGTGAGAATTCTACATGTTTTAACCCTTTAACCGCCTAGTACTCCTCAATCATTTCCACTTCTTTTGTGTGCTTAAATTGTTCCATCAAATGTTCTTAACCCTAATCCTGAAATTTCTCTACAATTATTTTGATTTCTCTCATATTTCATCATGGTTCGCAAATCCTCTATCTCTAATCTTGCCAATGCAACTCTCAACATGGAGAAGCACGCAGTTGGCACCGCTGCTACTAGTGGAGCACTATCATGAAGGTACAACACAAGCACACGCTCAACTCCAATCATCCATGTTGTGCCGAAACATAAGGCATCCACCTACTCTAGGAGAAATGTCAAATTGAAAAATGGAGCATCTACCAATGTTTCCCAAACATTAGATCCTTACACCATTGTTGAAACTGAGGTCCCTCAATATTAGGATCTGGCGACTGGTACAATTGAGAGGGAGAACACGAGGTTGATGCTACTACTAATGAAGTGGAAACATAGGTCGAAAGGATAGGAGATTGCAGAAAATGAAGAAAAAAAGTCTAAGAAATGAGAAGATGAGGGAGAAGAGTCTGGTTCTGATGAGGAAGAGAATGTTGAAGAAACTGTGAAGGAAACTCCTGAGATTGAGGAGAATGTGGTTGATCATCCTGATGATGCCTTTGAAGAGGATGAGCAGGGTGTTAAGTCAACATCCTTAGAAAGTGGTGAGGAGTCAACACTAGAAGATGTTGTACATGAAATTCCTGATACATTCGAGATATACTTTTGTGCTGAAACTCATAATTCTTATTTCTTAACTAAGGAGGTTAGTAAGAAGTGGAATGGTTATTGCTGAGGAAAGTTTGGACTGAGAAAACTATGGTGGTGGAGGATTTTAAGAAATAAAAGTCTATGAGTTCGTGTGTACTAGAGGTCTAACTGGTTCCCTAAAAAAGGTCATACCTTTGTTCGTGAATTTGTTAGGAAATTATATTGTAACTTGTCCAAATTTGTTGATGCCCTGGGTCACCCAAATATGGGAGAGATTATGTGATAGAAAATTTTTACACGATGAACCCCTATGTGATGTACGAAGCTTGAAAGATGCCTGATAAGAAAGAGGTTGATGTGAAAATTGACTGGAACGAAGTGATTAAGGAACTGACTGGTGGGTTGGTGAAAACTTCGCAATATCTTATGTCTAGTCTTTCTTCTCCGAGTGCAATTTTGTGCAAGATTTCCTCAACAAACTAGATGTTTACTTCAAATTCAACTTGTTTGACAAATGACATTGCCTTACTCATGTACAAGTGAAAGAAAGGAATTCCAGTGAACATGGGGGAGATGATTCTCACCATCATGGTTGTTGCTGCTTAAAAGAAGGAGGAAATTCTTCCCATTTCCACCTTTGGCCTTCAAAATTTTGAGTGACCAAGGGTTTTGAAGAAGAAGAAGAAGAAGAAGGAGGAGGAACTTTTGGTGGATCAGATAGGATCAGTGGCTCTGACCAAAAACTACTTTGGGAGTTCAAGAATCAATGATCTTCCTTGGAGAAATCCAAATGCATCAAGTGGGAATGGAGCAATGTAGAAGACTGCCAGAAAATTCACTGTTGCAGCAATATCAGAAGACAACACTAAAGACACAATGCCAATCAACCCAGTCTTTGTCCAATAGCAAGTCAATTGGTGTGACCACATGATTTCGGACAAGAAAATGGAGACTGTTGATAGAGAGGAGGAGCTGAAAAAACTGGACTCCATAAAAGAAGCACATGTTGGTGGTGCTTTCCTCACAAAAGGGGGAGGGTATACCAATTTTTATGTTTCGTTATGTTTTGCTTATATTTTTAAAAATTTGAACAATATTTAAGTTTTCTTAGATTTGTTTTTGATTCAAGGAAGATGTTCCCCGTATTTGTTTGGGCATGTATCAGATAACTGACTCTTACACTACTGTATTATTCTATGTTTACTCTGGTTATGAGATGTTGATTCCAACTTGCATGTGATATACCGAGTCTTAGTCCAACACTGAAGTAACCAAGGTTGTCACAACACCAGGTATAAAATTCTGGTTAAGGGAGAGTAAATTAGAATATTGATTGTGGTATGTGACTGGAGTATACTATTTGAGAAAAATTGTGTAAATGTTTGGTTTTGTGAACAAAGGAAAAAATAGGAGATTGAAAGTGCAGGTGTTAGATCAAAGTGTTAGTCCAGCACTGAGGTATGCAGTGTTGACTCAACACTGAGTATTAACACTTACACTGCATAATCTGGAATAACTTGAATATTTTGTTCTGCCTTTATGCACCTAGTTCCACAATTGTAGTTTATTGTGAAGGTATTCCAGGATCATGAAGATCAAAGAAAGAAGAGTCTGAGTTAAGTTTCCTTCAATAAAGTTTTCCTAAAATATAAGACGCGTGCGGCTGAGATTTAAGGAAAGATCAAAGAGTGTGATTTGCAAAGATGGAAAGAAGATTTCCAAAAGAAAGTCATATTAAGGGAAGACTTCAACAAAGAGAAGGATACTTCCCTTAGAAGACTTCGAGTTTAAGAAATAAAACTTTCCTAACTTATGAAGATAAGTTCGAAGAAGAGTTGAAGATGATCTATGAGAACTAAAAGTGATATGGGCATTTTCCGCATATTAGGCCTGGCCAAAACCAGGCCCATATTTAATCATATCACTTTCGATATGATATCGGTGATTACCACCGATATGGTACTGTGGTCCCCGGATCTCGAGGTCTATAAATACACGATACCCGGATCCCAAAGCAAGCAATTATTATCCCTCAACTACCACGCATCACATCGAAAGAAATCCCCGATCTCACTCTCGATATCGTACTCGATATCGAGATAACCCTCGTGTTCCACTGATACGTCATACCACCAAACTACCGATACACATCGAGAGGGGTCCTCGATATCACGTCGAAGATGATCACCGATATACATCCGACCTGATTACCGATATGCCTATGCCATCCAAGCATCAAGGCGTTAGTTCGAGGTGTTCCGGACCAAGCCTAATAGAGACACCTAGATTAGGTCTAGTTTGTTAAGATAGATTCGTTGTATTTCCTTTGTACTCAATTGTAACCGACCCATACTTATATAAACGATCTATTGTCAAACTAGTGGCGCCGTCTGTGGGAACACTATTTCCCGGACGAGGACGTCAAGATGCTAGGAAGGAGGCCCCGGTCCGAATTTAACAGAATTGTGACTAGAAACACGAGGATTGAGGACACACCACTCCCTCAACAGTCGACTGACCAAGAGCAGGCAATGACCCAAGCTCAGATGGAGCTTCCTCCAGCACAAAATGAACCGCGACGTAGGCGCGGGCCCGGGAGGCCATCGCGAGCCACGAATATAGATCCAACCACTGCCGCACCAAATACGGCAAAACCTGCTACTGAGGGCCCGACGACTGAAAACCCGACGGCGGGTGTCCCAATGACTGAGGTGCCAAGCGCTGATCCTCCCGGCTCAGAGGAGACGATGGTTGCGGGACAGTGCGTCGTTCCCCCTGCCGCCATAACCTCGGAGATGCTAGCGCAGATCAACGCCTCTGTAAAAGCTGCGCTCGACGCTACACTGAAGACTTTGCTTCCACGACTGGCGGAACAAAAGACAAGGGACGTTCGGGCAAGGCCCCGTGAATCCGGAGCGGGTGAGAGAAGGGCAAGGCAAGGATATGATGAACAGGAGGATACTAGAGACTCGTTCAAAGAGATATCGCCCGCTGTTTACGATAGGTCGGAGAAACGGGACCCTAGGACCCTGGATCGAGAGATAGCAAGAAGGATGGAACGACTTGACCGCGAGAGAGTGAAAGTAATCAGGAGAATGGAACGCGCTTGCGATCACACTGAGTTTGCGTATTCAAGGAATGAAGATGCAGAAGTACTGCAGGTACTATCGAGGAGGATGGAGCAACTAGACCGCGAGAGGGCGGAGTTGACGAGGAAGGTGACTCAGAGCCATTGGAAGGGTCGCAGCAGGACCCCGTTTTTGGACGAGATTGAGGCCGAGGTACTGCAAAGAGCGGACAAGATCCCAGTGATCAAGCCATACGATGGAAGAAGTGATCCTACAGATCATCTCCATCAGGTCGATAGCGTTTTAAATCTGCACAACTACTCGAAAAACATAAAGGCAAAGATCCTATCCACCACTTTAATGGGCGCTGCACTAGATTGGTTCACTAGGCTGGAGATCGGATCCATAACGGACTATGAGCAATTAAGGGAAAAGTTTGAGAACCAGCTCTCTAGCCAAAAGAGAATGAAGAGCAACATGTTGCACCTCGGCACGGTGCAGCAAAGGGAAATGGAGAACCTCCGAGAATATATGAAGAGGTTCAATGACGAATTGTTGAAAGTGGATGAGCCACATGGGGGGCAGGTTATGATGATGTTGTTCAAGGGTACGACTCACCGCAGGTTCGCCGGCGAGCTAATAAAATTGACTGAGCCCACCATAGCACAGATCAATATGCTCGCGAACCAAATGGTTTACGAGGACGAGATGATGGCCACGCGACAAGGTTCATTTTCCAACAGGAATGCAGACAGAGATCACAACAGAGAAAGGCCCCCAAGGACGTACACACCGCTGAATAGAGGCATTCTAGAAGTGATGGCCGTGGAAAAGAGGAACAGATGGTTGACAGAACCCAGGCCATTGAATGAGACTCCCCGGATGAAGTCGTCGGGCACAGGACGGAGGATTGTACGCACCTGAGGAATGAAATTGAAAGATTGATTAAAAAAGGAAAGTTGGTAGAGTTTGTCAGAAACGCCAAGGAAGATGCTAGGGGGACAGACAATTCTTTATCCCCTATAAGAGATTACTCACCCAGGAGAGGAAAACAGAAGATGATCGAGGCACCCCGAGGAGCGTGGGAGGACCATAGTGAATGCCCCGAGCAGAAGCGTCATAAACATGATCAATGGAGGAGCCTTTGGAGCCGACAGTGCTCGCGGCCGAGAAACTATAACACGAAGAGTCCAGGGTGGAGCCTACGTTGGGTACACAAATGCAATCATACCGGAAGCGTACTTGGAGCAGGAGATCTCTTTCACCAGGAGAGAATTCGAACAACTTAGTCCATTGGCCCTGACCGCAGGTAAATTAGACTGCCCTTTGGTTATTACTATTAATTTGGATGGATATCAGGTGCATAAAGTTCTGGTGGATAGCGAAAGCTCCGGAAACCTGATATTCTCAAAAGCCTATGAGCACATGATGATAACCCCAGACCGGCTAGAGCTGATATCCACCCCATTGACCGGATTCGGCGGAGCAGAGGTAGTTCCACTCGGACAAGTTGTATTGCCCACAGTGTTTGGGAGAAACCCACGCACCCGGGTGACGCCGATAAAATACGCAATAGTCGACATCCCGTTTCCCTACCACGCCATCATTGGCCGACCAGCACTCAACCAGATCAGGGCAGTGGTCTCTACTTATTACCAGAAGATCAAATTCCCAACACCTCAGGGAGTCGGCAAAATTCTAGGTGACCAGGTACAAGGATGGATGTGCTATGTGGACTCGCTGAAACACCCTAAAATTAGAAGAAGGGAGGAAATACAAGTCCCCCACCAAGAATACATTCCGCGCACTGAGTGATCACCATGAGGAACAGACAGAACAATATTTTAAATTTCAGTGGTTTTTAAATTATGCCTGAACAATTGAAACATTGCCCCATCGTGGGTTAGTTTGTAAACCTAAAACATGGGGAATTACGCCGGTCTGATTCCCCACTCAACGGGATACGTAGGCGGTTTATGTTTACCTATCCTTCGACCGTTATCTTTTATTTTGCCCCTTCGTGGGTCGGCATGTAACTAAAACAGGGGGAACTACGCCGGTCTGATTCCCCACTCAACGGGATACGTAGGCGGGTTAGGTTTACCTAGCCGTCGACCGTTATCCGTCACTACTTTTTTATTTTTTAATTACTTTATGGAATCTCATATTTCATGCAGGGATATGTCCTAATCGGATACTACGAAAGTGCAGAGAATTGCACGAGAAATTCGGGGAGTATTCCCATAGATATATGTTTAACATATCGCCCTCTTACATGTACATAACCCGAAGGATCACACATCACTATGTCCAAAAAGGACATAGGGAATATTAAACCCTCGCCTTTCAAAAGAAGGGATTCAGGGGACATCGCCCCAGATTATTCAATATTATCCATCTAAACAGGTGCAACAGGTACAAACAGGTACAACAGGCACGTTAGAACACAATGAAAACACCTTTTCTTTCATTAAACTGAAATTCCCAGATTGAGGGAACATTCCGCAGATAATACATGCGCATCATTTCGTGCTTTCATATAAGTTTTTGCATCGAAAACCCGTGCTTGTCTATGATGTTTTATAGGGCCTAATGACCCATAGACTCCACGACGACAGAGTCACCAGGGAACATAGACAAAAATACAAAAGGCAGGCTCCTACCCATGAGCGGTAACGGGTTCCCCTGTGATAACGGGCGGGCTCCTACCCATGAGTGGTACCGGGTCACCTGCAAAAAAAAAAAAAAAAAGGCTCCTACCCATGAGCGGTAACGGGTTCCCCTGTGATAACGGGCGGGCTCCTACCCATGAGCGGTAACGGGTTTCCCTGTGATAATGGGCGGGCTCCTACCCATGAGCGGTAACGGGTTCCCTTGTGATAACCGGGCGGGCTCCTACCCATGAGTGGTAACGGGTCACCTACAAAGGCAGGCTCCTACCCATGAGCGGTAACGGGTTCCCCTGTGATAACGGGCGGGCTCCTACCCATGAGTGGTAACGGGTCACCTACAAAGAAAAGGCTCCTACCCATGAGCGGTAACGGGTTCCCCTGTGATAACAGGCGGGCTCCTACCCATGAGCGGTAACGGGTCACCGACAAAGAAAAAGCTCCTACCCATGAGCGGTAACGGGTTCCCCTGTGATAACGGGCGGGCTCCTACCCATGAGTGGTAACGGGTCACATATATCTAAAGACAAGCTCATACCAATGAGCGGTGGCACATTACCCATGTTCCTACCAAAACTGAGGAAATTCAAATCATCCCTTGTTGACAACAAGCAGAGTAAAGAAACCTCATCAATACGAGAACGAAATGAATGTAGTGTCAGATATCGAAATACTGCACACTCTATCATCACGACAATAAAAATCAACAAGTTATCGGACAACGAGGCCACGTAGAGTCACAGATTATGAAGATAACAGAGAAATAAATATTCAGTTACAGAACCACGAATTGGAGATAGTCCGGAAAGGGATAAATTCAAGTTACAATAAAGGCAGCAAATAGCTACTCCCACGAGGACCCTTTAGTCTTCTTCTCAACGACCTCGGAAAACACGTCAGGGTTGGCCGGACCCTCCTCCACCTCATCTAGTCCACCAATCGGCAGGTCGTCATAATCATGCCTTGGGTTCAACCCACTCAATTCGAGGGAGTCCTTGAAACCGTCATTTTTTAATACTTGCCCTACGCAAGCATGAAATGCTGCCTCCCGAACCTTCAAAACTAAGTCTCGGAAGCTCGAGCTTTCCATAAACTTCTCAACTCCAATCCGGAGGAGATCAGGACGACGTTCCTACAGATTGAACTCTATTAAATACATGAGGAAAAAACAGAAGTAGATATCGTAAACAAGATATATACCAAGTCCAAGGGAGCTAATTTGGTAGTGGATAGCTCCAACGAGAGACGTTCGTTAGCAGCCTTCACCGCCACCACCTCAACCTTCAGTTTCTCCAGCTCCTTGCTGGCCGCAAGTTCACGCGCCTTTCCTTGGTCAATCTCAGTCACTAATGTTTTGAAGTTGCCCTTCAACAAATCCTACTCCTCCCGGAGCTTACGACATGTCTTTAGGGCATCCTCTTTCTCAGCTTCCAACTTCTCTAGCACCATGGGGTTGAATTCCCCCATCCTCAAGATAACAGCCTCGAACTCGGCAACAACAGCGTCAGGGTCACCCTTGGACTCGCGCATTGTCTTCAGACACAAAACCACCAGCTTTGCCATCTGCGCAATACAATCAGTAACGTTATGTTAAACAGTCAAATGAAATCAATCGAAGTCATGCTAAGATACGTACACTCTGAAACATATGAGTGCTGCGGCGTATATTTTTGGCCCGCTCGAATTCTGTAAGCACCCGCACATTTGCTGGAGGAGGAAAAGCTCGCATCATTCCCCGCACAGCATCTGCTTCAGAGAATTCTACTCGCTTGGAGGACTTGACTGCACCCACCTTCTTTGGGCCCGAACTCGAAGACGAGTGGACAACGTGGACAGTCCCGTCACGAGACCTTTTATTACCAGATACCCTAGCAGGGTCAACGGCAGGCTTCCTAATCAGAATTCCAAGAAAGATAGGGGCAAAGCCCCCAATATCGAGGGCTCCTGCAGTGGCCCTTTACCCTTGTCGGTCGTACCTGAAACAAGCGCTTTTTCCTTGCCGCTAATAGGGTTCGGGCTTGAAGAGTCCGACCCCACGGAAAAGGGCGCATCCACTGAATCACCTAAGTTGACATAGGTATTCGATCCTGAACCACCAACGTTCTCGGTCAAAGGAATGTTGGCCTTCGACTCAGAACGTGGGGCTACGTACTCACCAGAAGGAGACCTAGCATCTGGTCTTTCAGTCAACACAGTCCCGTAAGGCGGATGAACCACACCCTTCTGTTTCGAGGTAAACACCTCCAAGAGATTGGCTGCACCGTCCAGGCCTCCCACCACATCAAGGATGTCCTGGCTAAAGGACCCAACCGTTGCAGGAACACTTTCAAAGCATTCTTCATTAATACGTTCAGGTACTACAATGCTAGGGGAGGTTGTTCAACTCCCGATACCTCTGCCAGAACCTCAGTGGCTGCATTATTCAGATCAAAGTTAGACGCAGACCCTGTTTCAGGCGCCACCGCGACTGCTGCCATCTCAGCCAAGGCAGCTTTCTGAGTATCACGGTCGGCTTGAAGTTTACGCATCAATTGTCTGAAACCCATTCTCACGGAATATCTCAAAAAATAAAATATACATGCAGAATAATCGGAATATCAGCATGAGAAAATAATAATAAATCAAGTACAACAGTGAGATCGAAATACACGTCGTGGAATATATCGAATATGATTACCGACATACATACTGATGTGGTTACGCTAACGATAGAGAAGACACAGAAAACTATGACCTTCAAAGTCTCTTACAAGCCCTACTTATAGACGGAAGCTTTAACTACATCGAAAGATATTTTCGACATTGTATCGAATATGCATTTCGACGTAATATCGACGATGAAACCCGATATCCTATCCTTTTACGCAAAAAAGCCTCGAAAATATGACAATTACACCGGCAGGCCCATCGCAATTTTCAAAGTGCAACTCCCATATTTATAAGAAATTCAAATCCCAAGAAACACAGAATTCAAACGAGGACCTCAAACTATGCGTCCACTGCATTAGGGGGTCCATCGAAGTTCATCACAAAGTGCATTCCCCGCATATTTGATCTCTGTCATTTGAACTGGCGGGACGAAGGGTACAGGTAGCCCAGAAATTTAAAATTAAATTTGCGAATTCTTATCTCTAAGATAAGAATCCCCAAATTGGAGGACTACATGATATGGGCATTTCCAGCATATTGGGCCTGGCCCAAACCAGGCCCATATTTAATCATATCGGGGATCACTTTCGATATGATATCGGTGATTACCACCGATATGGTACTGTGGTCCCCGGATCCCGAGATCTATAAATACGCGATACCTGGATCCCAAAGCAAGCAATTATTATCCCTCAGCTACCACGCATCACATCGGAAGAAATCCCCGATCTCACTCTCGATATCGTACTCGATATTGAGATAACCCTCGTGTTCCATTGATACGTCATACCACCACACTACCGATATCACATCGAGAGGGGTTCTCGATATCACGTCGAAGATGATCACCGATATACATCCGACCTGATTACCGATATGCCCATGCCATCCAAGCATCAAGGCGTTAGTTCTAGGTGTTCCGGACCAAGCCTAATCGAGACACCTAGATTAGGTCTAGTTTGTTAAGATAGATTCGTTGTATTTCCTTTGTACTCCATTGTAACTGACCCATACTTATATAAACGATCTATTGTCAAACTAAAAAGCAATATAAAACCGTGTCCTACATGCTTTCAACCTCATGAAAGAAGATCTTATATAAAGACATAAGACATCAAGAAACAACACGAGACTAGAGCAAATATATCCAGAGAGTTAGTTAGTTGGGTTGAGCGTTGTTGTCTTGTTTTACTGGGGCTTTGTTCAGTTAGTTAGAGCTATAGTGAGAATAGATCTAAGTAGCTGGATTGAAATGAGTGGTTTTCCTTAAATATTCCTAGTTGATTTTATAAAATTATTATTCTTATAGTGATTATTTCGCATTGTGGCTAGGCAGATTATATAAATATAATCTGCTTAAAATTACCTACTATGTTGTGAAAATTATGTTGTGCATATTCAATCTGTTCACGTATGTGTTAAGACAACTCTCAGTAAAATCAGTGTTGGCTTAACACTGAGAGGTAACAAAAGTATTAGAGTTATGAATTGGTACCAATCCCGATCCACAAACTCTCACATTGAATAATTATTTTTACCACATTACTTTTTGTTGAAAGTATTATATTTTATGTATTGTTTATGTTTCTTTGTATCAAATGCATTATTAACATTTATAAATTTCAGATATACCAAAGTACTCAAGTTAGTATCATATTCCTCCACTTAATTGCCCAAGAAGTTGTGGAGAATTTAAGAAATCCAAGAAATACTTTAATGTCAGTGTAAGCTTACTCGACTGAAAGCAGATAAAATAAGAGAATAATTTTGTGACAGGACTGTATGCTTACAGTCCCATTATCACTGCTTTAATATTTTAACTGCATTGGACAACCGAGTTAGCCGGTAATATTCAATCTTGATTATCTTCTACTTTAGCGTCAACATCCTCATATTACACAAAACTCCTCACTTTGTTTTGTTATATTTTTATTAAGTTGTAGGCTTGTAGCTTATGTGTTTTACATACATTTTTTTTTGTTACATAAAGTCTCATTTCCTTGCAAAGAACTAACAATAATTTAGAATGTAAAGACAAAGTAACTATTTTGTCGATGAAGTAATTCATCAGTAGGGTATGTACAAAATATTAACCGTTTAAAAAAGAGAAGTATATTTTCCTAAATTCAATAAGAAGTATAATTTCCTAAATTCAATGAGAACTGAATATATTTTCATTCTCAATAACTACTCCAAAGTCCAAACTTGTAGAGTTTTCACTCTTTGATTTATGTTGCTTATCTCATTGTACAACAAAATAATTTTACAATGTTTGTCTTTAAATCAAGACAAGATGTACAATAATTTAGACATAATAGTTTAATAACCCAAAATAAATATTACCTCTACTTAAAAGACATATTACCTCTACTAAAAAGACATATATGTGTGTAACTTTTTCTTCCAGCAATACTTCACCAGACAAAGACAACTGGTTTTTTATTTTTATATCAATACAATTAGTAAATATTAAATATTGTTGGAAATACTAATCTCTGGCAGATCTTTAGTTGATTTGATGAGATGTATTGGCAGATTTATGGGGTCTAATTGGAGCATAATTGATGTTATTAATTAGGATTAGTGTAATTATTGTAATTAGTTAGGTAGGACTGATTTTGTTTCCTTTTCTATTGTCCAATGTTGTAGTATATATATATATATATATATATATATATATATATATATATTTATTTATGGGATAATTCTATCAAACCCCCCAAACTATGGGGTCATTTACCGCACAGGGTCAGAACTTTAGTTTTAGCGGCAATGCCCTCTAAACTTTGGTCGTTTGTGCGAATTTCTCCATTTTCCAGTTTTTTGCAATTTTTCCACCAAAAATCACCGAAAAAATTATTTAAAGTTTGACTAAAACCTTCGTCTCGATGAGACGGTTCCAATGATGGTGACGGTGATGCAAAATTCAAAGTTATAAGATGGGAATTCTAATTTAAGTGCAATACACTTAAATTAAATTTCCCGTGTATTGGCTTTGAATTTTGCGACACCGTCACCACCATCGGAACCGTCTCATCGAGACGAAAGTTTTAGTCAAACTTTAAATAATTTTTTCAATGATTTTTTGTGGAAAAATTGCAAAAAACTGGAAAATGGAGAAATTCGCACAAACGACCAAAGTTTAGGGGGCACTGCCGCTAAAACTAAAGTTCTGACCCTGTGCGGTAAATGACCCCATAGTTTGGGGGGTTTGTTAGAATTATCCCTTTATTTATTTATTTATTTATTTTGGTGTTGTACTTATCATTTGAAATAAGAAAAACATACAAAATATTTCTGTTTTTGTACATGGTACATGGGTTATTCATCAAACCCTAACTCATGTCAACCAATAAAGAGGATTCATACTCCACGATGGAGTCATCAACGGGAAACTCAATTGGAACAAACACTTCATCCTTACAATTTCCCATAGAAAAACTCAATGAAAAATATTATCGAGAATGGGCGGAGTCAATTCAACTCATCATTGACGACAAAGGTAAAATGAGATACCTGGTCGGCGAGTCGAAGAAACCCATTGAAGATGCTGTCCTCAAGAGATGGAAGTTTAAAAATTCTATAATCACATCATGGTTAACTCACTCCATGCATGCAGTAATCTAGAAAAAACATACTTGTTTCTTCCAACAACAAAGGATGTATGGGATGCTGTAAAAGATACGTATTCTGATGCAGATGATGTTGCCCAAATTTATGAACTGAAAACCAGAAGAAAGAGACATGACCAAGAAATTGACCTTAATTTTGAAGATGGTCGGGAATGCGCTTGAGATAGTGCCCCATGGAAACGAAAAGTAGAGACATGGAGGATGTTTGAGTTCTTGGCTGGATTAAACCCTAAGTTTGACGATGTAAAAAAGACTTGTTAGTTGACGACCCATACCAAAAATGAGAGAAGCATTTGCTGAATTTCGAGGAGAAGAACAGCGGCGTCGTGTAATGTTGAAAGAAGCAAAGAATCTTGAACCTGCTGGTATGACTGAGATGTCTGCATTACTAACTGGTCGTGGATATGGGCATTTTAGGGCTATAAATTCAAACTCGATGGGTCGTACTGGTCTAGGATCAGCCCAAAGTCAGAATAAAAAGAAATTATGGTGCGAACATTGTCGAAAAATGGGCACGCAAAGGATACATGTTGGGACATACATAGGAAGCCCGCTAATTAAAAATCAAGGACAAATAGTAGAAACCATGGATATCAGGCTGCACTTGAATCTGATGGCAAAAATCATGCAAAAAAGGATTCTGGTCAAAACAGTGCCTTTACCCAAAAATATATGGACCAGTTGTACAAAATGTTCACATGTTTCCAAACTTCCAATACAGTTAATCATTTTGGTTCACGGGCACATAAAGGTAACCTTTTACGAGCTTTAAGCACCACTCAAATTCTCAGTCACACTTATGCAAAATGGTTATCACATTTGTAGATGACCATAAAAGAGTTTGTTTGGTTTACCTTTTGAAAGACAAAATTGATGTTCGAGAAGGGTTCATAAATTTTTGTGCCATGATTCAAACACAATTTCAAACTCAAATTTAGATTTTGCATACTAATAATGGCACGCGATATTTTAACAACACGTTAGGAAATTATATGAACAAATATGGAATTGTTGTGTTGAGAGTCCCCAACAAAATGGGGTTGCCGAAAGAAAAGATAGACATATTCTAGAAGTTGCAAGAGCTATAATATTTGCAACAAATACACATAAACAGTTATGAGGAGATGTTATTCTGACAGCCGCCTACCTCATAAACCGAATGCCATGTCGTATCCTTGCCTATGACACACCTCTACAAAAGTTACGTACATATTACCCTACCTCACACTTAAGCTCAAGTTTCCCCTAAGAGTGTTCGGATGCATTGCATTTGTTCACAGTAATTCTCAAAACATAAACAAATTTGATCCAAGATCTAACAAGTGTATCTTCATTGGCTAATCACTCTCACAAAAGGGATACAAGTGCTTTGATCCAACCACGGGAAAGCTGTTTATCAGTCTTGATGTTATATCTCAAGAGAATACCCTTTACTTTGGGAGAACTCCTACTTCAGGGGAGATACCAAGTGAATCTCCATCTTCGCTCTTCGATTTCAACATCTTACCTATTGAAACTAACCTTGAAAATGAACCAGCACATGCTGCTAATCTAAATACACACAAAACACCAAGTCTATCATACCATATCTAAATGATCATCTCAACTTAGGAGGAGATAATGCAGGTAAACAAAACAGAAATATATTAGTTTGCTCAAGAAAGCCAAAATTAGAGTATAACAATCAACTCACACCTGAAGAACTAGGTCATGCACTCTCTATCCTATCTCAAAATGTTTGTCCTATGGTGCTCTATCTACTCGATTTCGTGCTTTTACTTCCAATCTTGACAGTACGAAAATTCCAAGAGATGTTCAAGAGGCACTACAAATTCCAGGATGAAGAGCAACTGTAATGGATAAAATGAGAGCCTTGGAAGCAAATGAAACTTGGGATAAAGTGGAGTTACCAAGAGGAAAACAAGTTGTGGGCTGCAAATGAATTTTTTCAATCGAGTATGGGTCTAACGGTGCAATAGATCGGTATAAAGCCACATTAGTTGCAAAGGAATTCACACAAACCCATGGCGTTGACTATGTAGAGATATTTGCACTGCTGGCAAAATTGAACACAGTTCGAGTCCTACTATCCTTAGCTGTCAACTTGGACTGGCCTCTCAGTAACTTGATATTAAAAAATGTGTTTTTGAATAGTACACTTGAAGAAGAGGTGTACATGTTTATGCTGCCATGATTCAGAAAAATGGGGAGGAAAACCAAGTATGTAAACTTAAGAAATCTCTATGCGGATTAAAACAATCTACAAGAGTGTGGTTTGACAGATTTGCGAAGGTGATAAAAGGACAAGGATACCAGCAAGGGCAAGCAAGACATATCATGATTTTTTTGACAATTAAAAGATGGAGAGAAAATGATCCTACTCGTCTATGTGGATGACATCATCCTTACAAGAGATGATTTGATAGAGATGGAAAGGTTGAAAGGGGTCCTTACAACAAACTTGAAGTGAAAGATCTACGTCAGTTGCGGTAATTTTTGGGCATGGAGATAGCTCGCTCAAACAAAGGTATCTCAGTCTCTCAACGTAAATATGTGCTTGATCTTGTCACTGGAACATGGATGTTTGGGTTTAAACCTTGTGATACACCAATAGAACCACGAAAAAAGTATTGACAAATTTGAAAAAATTGTTGAGAAAGAGAGATATCAAAGGTTGGTTGGCAAGCTCATTTATTTGTCTCATACAAGGCCTGATATCGCGTTTGCCGTTAGTGTTGTAAGTCAACATATGCATGCGCCAAATGAAACACATATGGAATCAATTTACAAAATCCTAAGATACTTAAAAGGTTTTATAGGTAAGGGGCTTATGTTCAAGAAGGGTGGAAAAAGAGAAATAGAAGTATTCACATATGCAAATACTAGACATTGTAACTTTATTTGGGGAAACCTTGTAACGTGGAGAAGTAAAAAGCTGAATGTTGTTGCTAAAAGCAGCGCCAAAGCTGAGTTTTGAGTTGTTTCTCATGAAATTTAAGAAAGTATTGGGTTACCAAAGATTATGGGAGACCTGAACATGAAAATAGAATACCATATCAAGCTATTTTGTGACAACAAAGCAGCAATCAACATTTCAAGTAATCCAGTTCAACACGACCGGATCAAGCATGTTGAGGTTGATTGTCACTTTATTAAGGAGAAGATGGAGAATGGAACTATTTGTATGACTTATGTTCCTACAAAGGAACAACGAGCAGACATCCTTACAAAAGGCATGTCCCGACCAGATTTTAACAGATGCGTTGGCAAGTTAGACATGACTAACATCTACGATCCAACTTGAGGGAGCGTGTTGGAAATACTAATCTCTGGCAGATCTTTAGTTGAATTGATGAGATGTATTGACATATTTATGGAATCTTATTGGAGCCTAATCGATGTAATTAATTAAGATTAAAGTAACTATTGTAGTTCGTTAGGTATGACTGATTTTGTTTCCTTTTTTATTGTCCAGTTTTGTAACATATATATAGGTGTTGTACTTATAAGAAAAACATACATAATTTATGTTTTTCTACAAATATGATATAAAGAAATTTCAGTTTAAATTTATTGAGGAGCGCATGCTTTTAAAACTACAAGACGTGAAGGTCTCTAAATCTGTCTTGTAACTTCTATTTCTTAAATAGGCTTAAGATGCATTTTTTCCGATAAACAATTGAAAATCATGATTTTTGTAATCTTTTTCTCAAGTGCTCATGGCACACAATATATTTATAGCTTGTATGGATGTAAGTTTTAGCATGTCTCTTTCTCTCCTTTTTCTTGTTAAATAGCGATTTCATATTCCCATAAGTGATAGTTGAAATCACTTTAGCTAAAAACTCTAAGAAAGACCAGATTGAAGTGGGACAACTATCCATATTGATGCTAGAGTTGCTACAAGGACGGTATTAAAGATTTCAAAATGCTAACTCACTGGTGTCCCTTAAGTGGGAAGCGAAAGCTACGAGACGACGGCTATCGCTCTCTAAAAGTCTATCAAAGGATAATCGTTTTAACTACAAATTGCAGAGCTCTAAATTCTTCATGTGTGTCAAAGGACAGACTCCTATAAATGACGATGTAGATACTGTAGAGAGCCCATGCAAGAGTTTTACGGTGGGTTCGGTCCATAGAAGCGATATAGCTATCTATGTAGAAGTAAGAGATGCGATATACCAGAAAAAGAATGGTTCCATATGGACTCGATTCCCTTTGGGCTTTGTGTTTGTCCCTGTTATTGATAGAAGAAGGAGAAATATAAAGCTTTTGAGATGGAGATAGAGGAAGGCAGATGAAGAAAGAGCAAGGAAAAGACTATACTCTTTTTGTAGGGGACGAGAGGGGGTCTGCATTTTTTAGAGGTGCTAACCTCGCGCGTGCGGAAGACCCTCTCGACATCTTTGGTCCTGCCCCCTAAGTAAGGAGTCACTCCTAACTACATTTAGCTCTTTCTTTCCCTGTCCTTTAAATTGATCTCTTTTATAGGACGATGGATACGTAGTGTGCTTGTATGTATTTTAACTTAGGGTAAAAAGCATCAAATCCCCCAACGTTTGACCATATTTGCAGCAAACCTTCATAACTTTGGTCTTTGGCGGTCAACCTCCCAACCTTTGCAATTTTGTGCGAACTTCCTCATTTGGCCAATTTAACGATAAAAAATATTGACACGTGAGCAAATCCTATGACAAAAATGTGAATTTAGGGGGAGGGCACTTCGAACAAAATTTCACAGGTTGAGGGGTTGACTACCAAAGACCAAAATTATGGGGGTTTGCTGCAAATGGCATCAAACCTTGGGGGGTTTGATATTTTTTTCCCTTTAACTTATCAAATTGAGGGTTTTGCTAATTTTAAAATTTAAAGGAGTCTAGAGTAAAACTTAAAAATCTCATAACATGCAATAAATAATTATTAAAACCGTATGATTGTGAGAGAAATTATTTGGTTGGCTGCACCACATAGACGAAATGACATGGTGCAACCATTGTAACAATAATTTTTTGAAACCGATTCCACTAACGCAAAAACAGGCACAAGCACGGGGAGCGTCGGGGCTACAGTTGGCTGCTGTGCAGTCAAGCCCCACAAAACTTAAAGTTTCTACTATTAAGGCCACAAAACTTTGTACTTTCTTATAATTGTGGCTCCAAATAAAATATTCATCTATTCGAACTAGTTGTTCAATTTATTTGGCCATCTTTTTATATTCTGAATATGCTTTATATATATACGAGTTGATTATTTACAGGGTCTTCCACAAATCTTTAAATCCCTATAATAAGGCCTCAAATTTTTTTATCTTTCCTACAATGAGGCTCCTTTGTTTATTTGTTTTCTTAAATAAAATAAAACAATAGTTATCAATATATATTTTCGAAAAAATTTGAACACCACATTTATAAATTAAGTTACTTTTAAGAAAATGAAAACTTAGTTCAGAAGAGTAATATTTTGGGCATTAATTTCTTGATATAGTTTTAAAATCCTTTAATCCCTTTTTTATGTATATTTTATCATATTATCATGATTTTCTTCATTAAACCCAAATATTATATATGTATATATGTATGTATATATTCCTTTAAAGATAATTAAAATCATTCATCCCATTAAGAATATAAATCTGTTTGGTAAAAAATACTGCTATGTGTTATAAGAAACTAGGGTAAATGAATAAAAAATGATGTTGTTACACTAAAGCATTATCTATGCACATCTTATCTATACTATTATATAAAGAAAGACAAACTGTGACACCAAACTTTTGATTTCCGGTTTTAACCTTATAATTTTATTGTTAGCACAATAGTTTAATTATTGAGTTCCTAATTTAGCCTTATAATTTAAATAGAATCAATAACTATAGTAATTATTGTGATTGAATATTTAGTTTCCCAAAATTTAAAACTTTCTATATAAAGTCTCTATCCTTATTTATTTAATCTTTACTTATTCAAATTATTCTTTTACCATATAAATTAAAATAAATTCTTAATTACGCGGGGACCGCGTGCCAGCGTTTCTAGTAAAGATAAAGATAAGAAAGAAACTTCATGTTTTCAAACGATAAAAAGAGATCCTTAATTAATATATAATTATAAGAGAAATTTCAGTGTAATAGTAATAGTTCCCTATATTAACGGTGTAGATGTGTTTAATCGCTGATTTTTCTATTAAAAGAAGCTATATATCAAACTCGCTTGATCTAATATATTCTTTTATTATCTACAGTGCGTATTTGTCTTATAAATTAAAAAAACATTAATTAAATAGCAAAGTGATATTATTAATTAGAAAAGAGAAATCATGGTGCCCTGACTGTGAGGAAGAATAATTTATGAGGTCTTGGTAATATTTATAATTATAGTTTATTATAAATAGATAATTTTATAGTTAAACTATATGTGATGACATAAAATGTGATTTCTACAAGGATGATATAAACAGTAAACACGCTTCTAACAAAGAACAGTTAAAAACGAATTATTAGAATTGAAAAAAGGGCTACAGTAAAAAAGTACTAATTAGATAAAATAAATTTTATAATTTAGTTTCTCAAAACATAAATTTTATAATGTCACAAATATTTGAGTTAATAAAGTTACGGGGCCTGGATTGTAGCAATGAGAATGTTATGGGGTCATAATTGTAAGAAACAGAAAAATGAGGGAACTTGACTGCAGGGCAGTTAGCTGCAGCCCCGACCTTCCCTAAACCACGACCCGTGGTGTGTCGCGTCGCTGGCACAAAAACAGGCACAAGCACGACCCGTGTCAACCTTAAAATTGAAAAGTTTGAAATAACGACTTACCTCAAACAAACAGCACGCTTCTCTCTTTGTTATCGTGTGCTGATTACACACACACACACATACACATACACGTATTCTTTTCTTTCTCTCCTCATTGTTCTTTTACCTTTCCCCACTTTCTCTTCCATTCTTAAACCCTCCTTCCTCTCGAAGCTAATTCCATATATAACTCCCCGAACCCTTCAATTCTGCAATTCATTTCACAATTATATCTTCTCACACAGCACAAATATAGTAAAAAAAAGAAAAATGGGCGAGAACAAGTCCGAGATAGCCTTCTTCGACGTAGAGACCACAATTCCGACCCGGCCCGGTCAGGGATTCGCTATTCTCGAATTCGGAGCCATTCTGGTCTGCCCCAAGAAGCTCGTGGAGCTCCGTAACTACTCCACACTCATCCGACCCGCCGACCTCTCCCACATTTCATCCTTGTCCGTTCGATGCAACGGCATTAGCAGAGACGCTGTCGTTACCGCCCCCACCTTTGCGGACATAGCTGATGTCGTCTACGACGTGCTCAATGGTAATGGAATTATCTCTCTCTCTCTCTCTCTCTGCCTTAATTTGTTCTTGTTGTTTATAAGGTTGATTTTTGTTTGCTTAAAGGTGGAATTTTGTGTTCAGTTATTTGTTAATTAGTTTACGAGTTTAGCGAATTGATGACAGAACCGGGCTCTAGCTCGTATGTATTAGAGTCGTAAAGTTAACTTTTTTGGCCTTTTAATAAATCAAGATTATTTATTGAGAATGAAAAATTATGCATTGGAGTGATTTTTCTCCTCTAATTACATGCACATGTTTTGTCACCTAAATTGATTTCTAAAAGAAAGAATTTTTTGAGGATCATTATTGTTGATGGGGGACTTTGAGGAGGTTTTGGTACTTTTTTGATGAATAGACAAAGGGAAGATCATTGGATTAGTTAGTGATGAGAAATAGAAGATCATGCCTGAAAATGGTCGAGTTTAGAGCTATCATTTGTTATGAAGGACTTGATCGTGAAGGAGTTCGGATTGAACTTGCCTTGCAGATGACACGTCGATATGAAAGATATAATCAGGAGGTCTACTTCTTTATTAATTTTCTCTGTATATTTTTGATCATGCACTTTACTAGGATTGAGCATTTGTTTTCCCGACTGTTAGAATTTATTTGTTATAGTCATGTCCGATAGGTATCGTAGGCGGTTACACGTGGAAGGAATTTATCCTTAGGAAAATATCTCTTTTACAAATGCCTGATCTTGGACATCAACATTAGAGTGAATTAATTTGGTTTGGGGGTCTCTACTAGCACGAAATCCTTTTTTGCCTATATGTTTCAGGATGACTTGTTTTTCTTTTCCTACTATGCTTGTCAAGATAAAGATTTTTGTCACTAGTGTTTGAGGTTTTCAGCTTAATATGGTGTCTTGTTTGTTTCTTCTTTGTATAGGAAGAATATGGGCTGGTCATAACATTTTGCGATTTGATTGTCCTCGTATAAGAGAGGCATTTTCTGAGATTAACAGGCCAGCTCCAGAGCCTAAGGGAACTATTGATTCCCTAGCACTCTTGACCCAACGGTTTGGAAGAAGAGCTGGTGACATGAAGGTGAGGTCCTTATGGACATTTGTTTGTAAATGTTTGAATCCTTTTCAAGACAATAAATATAGTATGTAACTTATACGGAAGAGTTCTTTTTGAAGTCAAAGATGAACATCTCTTAGAATTGTTCTTTTAGATATTTCATATGTATATTGCTACCTATAGTTCTGGCTTTTTATTAATGAGATGTGTTATTGAAGATTCAACTCTTGAACCAGTTCAATGAGTTTTAATGACAAATGCTCTTAAGCTTTGGTTCCTTATTGATGTTCTAAACCTTTAATGTTTCTTTAACCTTCTCCTGTTTTTCTTCTCAATATATTTGTCCAGCAGAGAGAAAAAAAAAATAATGTTATATTTATAGCATCTCGAAGGAATGATCCTTGTATCTTTTATTTTTATTAATGATCCCGTACATTTGTGTTTTTCTTGTCATAAATACTGAAAATTTGGGTGTTCTTCCAGATGGCCACTCTCGCAGCATATTTTGGTCTTGGCAAGCAAACACATAGGTAATGTGTCTCGTTATTATGACCCACACTTCCATATGCAGATTATCACTTTTTATACTGCATTTTTTTTTCTTAATTGCAGCAGGTTGTTGGTGCACATCAAACTAAATTGTGTTTTAATGAAATTATATTTTCACGTGCACGAACCTTGTATTAACTAATAATAATCTGAATGATAACTTGCTTGATCTACTCACTTATTTTTCTAAATAACTCATATTATTTGGACACCATCAATGTATAAAAGAACCATTTCAATTTTCATAAAAGTGTGAGCTCCAAAAAATAGTCTAACTAAACAATAAGGCTTGGAGATGCATAATTGTAATCTAAGGTTGTTTCTTCTAAGAAATTCTGAACTTTGAGATTTAGTTTTGTCTCAGCATGTTATCGTTTTACTAATATTTCCATGATCACATTTTAGGAGTTTGGATGATGTTCGGATGAATCTCGAAGTTCTCAAGTACTGCGCAACTGTCCTGTTTTTGGTAATTCACTATTTCGTAGCTTTATAATAAGATCCTCAGAGCAAATTAAATTGCGCCAAGTCCAGATTGATTCATTCTTTCCTTACTTGTTTTATCTCTGTTATTTGTTTGAAGCGTCTTGTTTTGTTCAATATACAACTCTGTATTGCAAACTGATATTACGAAATAATTTCTAGTGGATAGTTGTCTTGAAGAACAGGTGAAGGATATATGAATATTATTTCTTTCTCTTAATGTTCTGAAGTTAAATATGATCAGTGTGAAGGTTAAATTCTCATCTATGGTTAGTTGATTATGTTTGTGCTTAACCTCTTTGGCTGATTCATGTTGAGTGTGTTGAATTTTTTGATTTTTGAAAATATATATTTTTCTTCGTCCTTTTCTGCCAGGAATCAAGCCTCCCAGACGTATTTACAGAGGGTAGTTGGGTTTCTCCAAATGCTACCACAAGAAGTCGAAGTAATGGAAAAACTTTGGTGGATCAGACTGCACAAAATGGAAGTACGCCGTCATCAAGTGTCAAAGTTGGAAATCATTCAGCTGAACCAATTGAGGAAAACCATCCAATACTGTCATTAATGTCACCCAACACTGGTGAAGTAAATTTGCCTGGAGTTGGATCTAATCCCACCAGAATGAACTCATTTGATCTGTCGGCGCTTGGGCGTGAAATCAAAATCGAATCTCTTGATGTGGACAAGGTTGAAGAAGAAAAAACTGGTTCGGCATCGCAAGAGTCTTCGACTTCAGTGAGTTCTGAGGGTTCTAATGGTGGTTGTGAATTCTTGGAGCCCAGTGGCATTTCAGTTTCTTCCATCTCTGCTGCTCTTGTACCTTTCTTTCGTGGGACTCGAAAAACACAACTACTGCACAACAATTTCCCATTGCAGATTTTGTGTAGAAACATGAAGGTTCGGTTTGGAGTCAGTACGAAGTTTGTTGATCATGCTGGTCGCCCCCGGTTGAACATTGTGGTGGATGCGCCACCTAGCTTGTGCACGGTTCTGGAAGCAAGTGATGGTCATGCACAGAAGTTGTCCGTTGATTCTGGCAGTGGCTCTGAATGGCGACCTGTGGTGACCAGAAAGGCAGGCTTCTACAACTATCCCACTCTTCGACTGCAGTAAGTTTCTCTTTGTTTGCCTGGTATTTTATTTTTTGCTTCCCAGCTGCTTATGTATTAGTTTGTTCCTTCATTTTAGCTGGCTGCAAGTCCATTGGTTCCCTTCTCTGTTTTACTCATTTTCATGCTCTGTGAAACATTTCGGAGTAGAGTAAATGCAGAAAACTAGTATCATTAGTATAAAAACAAATTCCAGTTTTTTTTTCCGTCTATATTGGTAGTGTAAAATGTACAACGCTAGTATAATTTCAGAATTCAAATTTCACATCTGTTTCCAACAGCCTGCCCACAGTAACCGTTGGTGATGCCACCCGATGGGCAACAGAGATATACCAACAAGACACTTCAGCCTCACAGAAGCTTGAGTTTAGTAGATTCGATGTAAATGAGTTGGAGTCCCTACTTGCACCGGGGAATCTTGTGGATGCCTACTTCGCCCTGGATGCCTATGATTATATGCAGAATGCCGGCATCCGTTTAGTTGCAAAGAAGCTGGTTGTTCACCCTTAACTGATGAAGCAGTATAAACTGACTACACAACGATAAATATATCGGAGATAGGTAGAACGTAATACCCTGATAGAGATTTGGTTAACTTGGATTAATTTAAAGAAATTTGCTTTCGTTTATTTAGTTGATTAGATGGTTAGATTTAACCTTTGACACTCTGTAAATGTTGGAAATTGCTGTAAGCTGTGTGTTAGATTCTTCTATTTTTTCCACGGAATTAGGGGAATTCTTTCATTCTTTTAATAAGACTTGTTACAACTCAATGATGGTATTGAAAATGCACTTTAATTGTCTATTCTCTGTGTTTTTGGCTATAAGCATCATGTTGTGCAACAAAACAAATGCGTTAAAGAAACTAAAAAAAGAAAATACCTAATACAAAGTTTGGATATCTGGTATCAGAAACAATTTTGTCAAACCATTGTTTGCCGGAAAACAGTTTACAACTTGGTTTGAAACTTTGAATAGATTATTGGGATAATTCTATCAAACATCCCAAACTATGGTACATTTTACCGGACGAGGTCAAAACTTTCATTTTAGCACCAGTGCCCCTAACCTTTAGTCGTTTGTGCGATTTACTTTTGTGCGTTTTCCGTCTATATTTTTACCGGAACGATAAGGCACGTGCACAGTACATGTTATAGTTTAAGGGCATTTTTGTCCAAAACATGTTCGCCAAACTTTGATGCCACCTAAACTATACGATTTTTTGACTTTCCCCCCTAAACTATGAAGTGTGCGATTTGCCCCCCAAACTATTGATTCTTTTGAGGATTGCCCCATAAACTATATTTTGAATTTGGGGATTGCCCCTTAAACTATATTTTGAATTTGGGGATTGCCCCTTGAACTATATTTTGTAATTGGCCCTGGATTTTAAATTGAGATACACCCAAAAATCAACATCAAAACACCAAACCCCCAAAAAACAAGATGAAAACACCAATTAAGCAGCATTAGAACATCCAAAAATCAACATCAAAATAAACAACATCTGAAGGGCATAACATGAAGTGTTCATAATCCTACATAACAAAATAAGAAGTGTTCATAACCACTTCAACTCCCTCACACCTGAAACTACACCTGAGATTCCTTATTTAGTTTAAGGCCTAAACATATAGGCTGCAAGCAGGTGAATGATGATCAATGTGTTGTATTTGAGTTTGAATGCTCCTTTTATTAAAGTTTTAATGGATTGCTTCTGATATCTTGAATACCTCTATATTCATGGTTAGTAAATGATCAAAACAGCCCTTAAATCTCAAAGAACCTAATCAACCTATCTTGCTAACAATCGTCAGAAATTGAAAAAAGAAAGACTATAAAACTCACTTTAATCAGACCAATTAAGAACAAGATTTCACCAACAAACACAGATTCATTTCACCAACAGAGTAGCCCATTTCAAAAGTTAGTAAATTGGTGGAGATTCTGCTGCAATAAAGGAGAGAGAAAACAAATCAATTGATTAACTAACAAAATACTGAAATAGTATGCTTGTGAGTTGAGTATATCTTGTACAAGGGTCATTTAAGAGACATGTAACTAGATTAGTGATTAATCTGAACCTTCTAGCAAGAGTTCTATGATGTATCAATTACAAAACTGTTAATTTTCTTCATGGGTCAATAACGTAATAAAAGTGTAGAATGGTACTATTATGAACTTTACATACCTAATCTTTTTAAATTTTAATAGAGTAACCGAAAACTTCATAGAATCGTTTTAAGAAAGATCTGCATGCTACTCTTCCGGTCCATGCACATGCTTTGCAATTCTCTAAGTAATTAGCACCAAATATAATCTCATTTGATTTCCTTGACCAAGCTAACATGCTGAATGAATAAAAATAACAATTGTTTGTACGAGATGGAACAACATTTACTAATAGAAGTCATGACTTCTGTCGGTAACGTGAGTATAACAACATTTGTTTGGGGGTTTCACAAGATTAAATTGAGATGTTTATGAATGCAACTTCTATTTTTATGTTATGTCATAACAGCACTTAAGATCGAATTAAAGTAAAACTTAACCACGGATTACAGAAGTATAGATCGACTTGACAAAAGACATTAAAAATGTAAAGTATTTTGGTCTTATTTCGTCACGGTAATAGAACACGGTAAAATAGTACAATTGAGATACAAATAACCAAAATAATGTTATCCAACTTTATTATCGGACTAGCTTGGTCCGGAACACCTATTACAAGCTTACTAGGTTAAATAAACAAATTACACGCTAACTATAACGTATCGAATCCTAGACGTTCGATGCTGACGTATCGAATGCCTTTGTTCGATATGAGTTGTATATTAAGGGTCCTGTGCTGAATACAAGCGTATCGAATCCAAGAGATTCGATGTCACCTTACGTATCGAATTCGATGTGGTCTTTGTCGTATCGAACGTACCAAATTATGTCCAGTTACGTGTCAAATGGGATTCGTTCGATCAAATACGTCTCGAATGAACAGTGATTCGATGCTGACTGTGCAAAAGTGGTTCTCCAATCCAAGCGTCCACGAATTACAAGGGGACGGACTATATATAGCAACCGTCCCGTGGGTTCCAATGACAGATACGGAAAGCACATCGAATCTTACCAATTCGATGCACAATTCAATACGCGCATCGAACATGAGGTGTCCGATGTGGTTATGGGTCGGCCCAATATGCAAGTATTGGGCCAATCGTAAAACATATCCTCGGCGTCCAAACTTAAAAAACAAATTGCGGATTGATGAACGGTCGATATTGTACTAGTTTGATGAGGCTTATTTGCCTGATACCAAGTATTTTTTCACTGATTAGGAATATTCCTAATCATACGTTACTTCGAAATAGATTTCGAATGTCTGCAATTGATATCTGACAATTAATGAAGCGCATCGAACAAGGTATATTCGATGCGTCAGTAAAGACGCATCGAATGGAAAGCATTTGATGCGCTTATGATATGGGCCTAGTGGGCCGTCTGCTGCCTATATATAGGCTAGACTGCTTTGGGAAACTCATTCAGTACATTGCGCATTATGTTTCTCATGTAAAGTGCATCGAATAGGTGCAATTCGATGTGTTCGGCATCGAACAACATCGATTCGATGCTGTTGGCATCGAGCCGTGAGTGTTCGATGTGATTCCTTAGACCCTTTAGCTTTTGTAGCCTGCTACTTTAATGTTTCTTTTTTACTCTTTTAACATTTTGCATTTTGTTTTTGTTTAGCAGCTCAACTAATCAAGCAAAAGTTTTCTCGTGCAAATTCAGTTAAGGTAAATGATACGCCCTTTTTTGTTAGATTTTTATCTTTTCAATAAGTGAACTTTAATGCATGTTTGAGAGATATGTGAGAGCTTAGAATGACGTGTTCACCCGTAGTCAGCCTTCGTTTCTTTTTAATTTATTTCAGTTCGTTTTCGTCAAAGATGGTGAACACTGAGTCAGTCAACATATGGGAGTGAGTAAAGTAGCGGCTCGAGCTCCAGTTCAATTAATATGGTGAGCCCACCTAATGGTCCCGCAGGTTTGAACACATCCGCATCAGATGAAGTTGAGTTAATAGATATAGAAACCAGTGGTTCACCCGCGAGTAACAATCCCGATGCAAACGCCGAACAAGCAGCACCTCAGGCTGAAAGCGATAATTCGCAAGCGTCATCAAGCTGGGATTATCGTACCCCTAGCGAGGCCGGCGAAGACGTAGATTACATCAACAAGGAGTTTGATGATCATGTTGAAGTTCCCGGGATGGCGTATGACATGTACATTTCCCGCCTCCAACATAGTCGCAAGGGACTCCGCATAAAATTCAACATACCTAATAAGTATAAGATCGTTCTCCCCGGGCCAAATGATCGAATGCACACCCCACCGCATGGGCATATGACTGTGTTTGTCGGTCAGCTCCTCAATGGTCTACGCTTTCCAACCCCCTTTGAACTAAGATGGCTTCTGAGGGAGATCAATCTCTTGCAAGCCCAACTCACCCCAAACTCTTATGGGAACTTGATTGGCTTCATTATTGTTATGAAAGCGCTGCGCCAACCTCAAAATCCCAACGAGTTCTACGTACTGTTCGAAATTGCGAGGCGCGAAGAAGGGTTCTACCACATTAAAGCGCATATGCATCGCATGTTCTTGAATGGCAGAGCGACGGGATACGGGAAAGATTGGAAGAGACGGTATTTTTACATTGAGGAAAGCTAGGAGGGCGAGTTTAGGCAATACCGCCGCGATTGGTGTAACGGCGCAAGGATGATGATACCCCCCGGCGTCTCTACGACTTCATGGGATTGCGAGTTCATCCCAAATTTAGTTTGACAACATCAGTTTGATGTTAAAAAATTAGTAGAAAATCGAGTCTTGTCGTTAGCTAGTTTGTCCCCAGTTAAATATAACGGGAGGTTTACCCTTGGTATAACTGCTCAACTCTTTTGATATTTTTGATTTGTCTCTAATGAGTATTCTAACAATATGATTTTCTTGTAGTCGATTATATTATGGACCGCCATGCCAGGATAAACCGAGTTGTTGCTGCTGATCAAGCTAGCTCGCAGACCAACATCGCTGCTGAGATTCCTCCCCCCAGAAAGAGGAAGAGTAAGGGCAAGAAAAACCTTGCAGGACCTTCAACTGCTATTGCTGCCGATTCGGCAGCTGATCCTTTCGATGACAATCTGGGTGAAAGTCGCGATGCTACGCGAGCTGCTGTTAAGGCTTCGGAGAGCATGGCAGCTGGTCTGGACGACAATATCGAAGGCGCTGTCTAGACGAAGAAAGGAAGGTTCATCAAACCCGGTCGCAAACCGAAGGTGCCGCTCCAATAGGTGGGCCCAGTGCTGCTCATGCCTCTGCCCCTGCGACTGGGCCGAGTGCAAGGATCGGGTCTAGCCAGGGCCCACATGCTCGGGCTGGTGGATACGAGATTTCTAAGGCTGAGGCTATCGATCATCTGAAGTCTCTTCTGCCTGGTCTTGCCGTTCCTCTTCCAGTTTCTGCCGATGAGAGGAGGATGGTGGAGCACAATACGCTCCATTTGTTGACAAAGGTAATCATATCTTCTTTCTGAATTAATTGTTTCTTTGACTTAAATGTTGATTTGATTGCTCATTAATTGTTAGGCGGGCGGTTTTGTGGACATTATGTTCGCGACGCTGATGTAAGTCCGTGAAACGGCCACTGGTGGTGATGCTGCTGCCTTAAAGGCAGCCCTCGATGAGAAAGACAATGCCTTGCAAAAGGTCAAAAAATATGCCGCGAGGGCGCATGCTGATAGGGAAGCAGCAAAACAGGCGCGGGAGGAGGCTGATCAGCTCAAAGAAGAGCTGACTAAATAGATCACCGAACTCAAGATGAAGGTGGCGGGTAGCGAGAAAATAAGCTTACAATGCCGATAACACTGGATACATGCGAGGCCTTAGCAAGGTAAAGTATCGTAGCTCTTAGCATTTTGCGTTCCTTTTATATTTTGTTGTATTAATTTATGTCGTGCCCCTATAGGTTTCTGCTTAGCAGAAGGTGGAGATCGTCGAAGAATTTCTTCCGAGAAATTAGCACTCACCGAGGCAATCTTGAAGCTCGCAAGACTCAAGTTCTGACTGTCCGTCAATTTTATTCGACGCAGTACGTCCGTGGCAGTTTTAAGCCAGATTGGTTGAGCCTGTCTCTGGGGCCCAATCGAGAACCTATGCCGCCTCGAATGACTTCTCAACCTACAGATCCTGACGAGTTCGCCTCTCTGCTTGAGAATGACAATCTTGTCCTCCAAGGACTCTCACCACCGCATCCGATGCCTGAGCCGTATCCCTCTTCTAAGGATGAGGAAGAAAATTGAGGCTGCAACCCTAAGGCCTTTCTTTCTTTATGTTTATGAACAATTTTTAATTTGGTTTTATTCGCTGCGCTACGTCGCCTTTATTTGTTCGAACAATTTGATGACTAGCAATATTTCGTTTTTGAATTCTCGTATTGAGTTGCTTAATTATCTAAGCTCATATTTGTTGTCTTTTATTTCAATTCCCTGTACTGGTTCTTTACTTTATTTTGACAACATGTGGGTTCTTTATTGTTCATGAAAAATTGTTCATTCTGCGACAACTTGTTGAATAGTGTTTTCTCTTACAGGGTTATAATCGTCCCGTTTGGTGTTATTTCTTATAGGAACAGGTTTTGCTCGTCGTTTTAGACATAGTACTTTCTTTTCTTGTACTTTTGTTCAGTCGTTATTATTCACCGTTTGAGAGTTTCATTCATGTTTTTTCGAACTGTGGGTTTTAGATAGCAATTATAGTTTTATATGTAGTGTATGTTCCCTTCTTGTTTTTTTAGCAGTCGTGGTCATAGTTTCCACTTTGGAAAGAACTGTCCGTACCTCCTCGTCATTTGTGTGTGATTCTGAGTATCTCGTGCCACTTTGGACAGAGTTTCCGTTCTTCTCGTTGCCTCTAGGAATTTTCGGTATCTCGTGCCACGATGGACATAGTTTCCGTCCCTTCCGTTGCCTCTGGCTTTTTTTGGTATCTCGTTCCACTTTGAACAGAGTTTCCGTTCTTCTCGTTGCCTCTAGGGATTTTCGGTATCTCGTGCCACGACGGACAGAGTTTTCGTCCCTTTCGTTGCCTCTGGGCTTTTTCGATATCTCGTGCCACTTTGAACAGAGTTTCCGTTCTTCTCGTTGCCTCTAGGGATTTTTGGTATCTTGTGTCACGATGGACAGAGTTTTCGTCCCTTTCGTTGCCTCTGGCTTTTTTCGGTATCTCGTGCCACTATGGACAGAGTTTCCGTTCTTCTCGTTCATGGCCTTTTGGACGTTATGTCCTGCATATATTTTTATTATTCAAGTTAGATGGATTTTATAAGGAAATTAATCAAAATAATTCTTCTTAAAAAACCGAATCAAATTATGTGAGTAGATCGGAGATTGAGTCATAGCTCATTCACCCTGATTTCCTGTGTGGCCTTCTGGACGCACGTTCTCTGTGTTCCTATTTCAAGTTGATACATGTTTGCCCCTCATACTTGTCATAGCAAAGGGGACGAATAAATATTGTTCAAAATATTCAAAATACTAAGGACTCTTATGAATTGAACTGGAATCTTTTAATCAATGTGCTCCATTAGCCCGGGAGCCAATGCCCTTGCTGCGTCTTCTTCTTGTTGTGGCCGCGTTCGGAGCGAAGTTACGTAACACTTCCATCCTTCGATATGGTCTCCTATTATTTCGCCTGTGCCGGCAGACGTTGGAAATTTTACCATTTGATGATAGGTCGATGGTAACGCTCGAAATGCATTCAGCGTCGGTCTTCCTATGATTCCGTTGTATGCGAAATGCATGTTAACTATCACATAGTTCTCCAGAAGTGTCTTTCTCTGTGGTGCTGTACCCAATGAGGTTGGGAGCTTAAGCATTCCAAGTGATACTATCTCTGGACCTCCAAACCCGTGAAGAGATGTTCTCACTGGTTCCAGTATCTGGTTATTCAATCCCATTTTAGCCAATGTAGAACTGAACAACACATTTACAGGGCTTCCGTGATCCACTAGCATCTTGGTGACTCCATAATTAGCTATATCCACAGTTATTACCAAAGGGCAATTTAAATTTGACATTTGTATAGCATGTGCGCTCAGTTTCCGTAGGTCTGTTGTAGAGAATGTGACTTCCTCATGTGGCATCTCTTCAATTCTTAGTATACTGGCCATATTGACAAAGTTATCTGACTCGACAAGCAGGGGCGGAGGGAGAGGGGGTGCAGGGGGGGCCACTGCACCCCCTCACTTTCCAAAATTTTCTTTTTTAATACTAATATTATAGTAGTTTAAAGTAAAAAATAATGGGGCGGCATGTGCTTGCACCCCCTCAACTAATTTGGCCATTTTCAAACCTTATTATCAAATATAAATAATATAAGTCTTGGCCCATGTAGTATATTTGGAAGCCGAAGTGGTGGAAGTGGACGTGTACTTCCCTTATTAAAAAAAAAGTGAACTAATATATAAAAATATAGAAACATTCAAGGGAAAATACTTACATGGACCGAGTCCATGTAAAAAGCTATGCACCTTGTGGATGATATTGAATCTGGTCATTTGATTACATCACCCAAGTCTGAACTGTACTTGATGGTACTGCATGCAGCAATTTAATTTAATTTTATTAAGTATCTTTTGTTGTTTCAAAAGGGAAAAAAAGTTTATTTTCACTAATTCTGAGCTATTGTTACCGATGCATACTAAGCAAAGGTTAGACAAAATTGCATGAAGTGAGTAATTACTTAAATTTGTTTTTTTTTTTTTGTTAATATTAGCTGTTTGAAAAAATATATAACTATAATACTATATGTTTGTGCTAATTTAAATATAACAGTTCAAATACTTAAGGTTTGGTTAAGCACACTTAATTTATTAAGGTTTGATGCAAAAAATATTTTGTTCGTGTTACTTATATACTTACAATCAAGACTATATTTTGAAGAGGAGGTCCTGGAATAATTGCTATATATACACGTGTAATTTACACTTATTGTGATATTATTATGCATATGAGGATTGGGGGGAGTAGCAGTCTTTTGTTTTTTGGGAAGAAGGAAGGAAAATTTAAAAGAATTAGAATTTTACTACAATATCCGTTGACATGCAATATAAGAATCACTGTCATTACAAAAATGGTTACGAGTTTTTTTTTTGAATTCTTGTTGTTTTGATTGATTAATTTTTTTTATTAAATATTGTCTACAAAATGCATGTATTTCCCATCAAATATATTTAAATGCAAAAGAACTTGGTCTACTCATGAGGTGATTTAATTGGTTTTTAAAAAGTACTTTGTTGATTTTTTAAATGGAAAAGGTGATAAGATCAAATAAGAGCCACAAGGTGCATAGGTTTTTCTATGCACCTGGTTCATGTAAGAATTTTTCACATTCAAGACCCTATTGTAGTTGCAACTTGCAACATAGAAATAATATATTATGTGCAATAGTTTATTAAAGTAAATCCTTCATTTGCCCACATGTGCTCACGTTTTTCGTCCTCTGTAAGTACAAATTAATTGTTTTTTATTTTTCTTTTTGTTATCTTGTAATTGCAACAAAGTTTTAAATTTTAATATATTATATATAATAATTTGTGAAATATATAGTTTTTGATTGTTTAAATTTGGTAGTGACTAGTCTGTTTGTATAGGATTTAAATATTGTCATATCAAATTGTAATGTTAATTGTGAATTGTGATGTCATGCGGATGTTAAACTTAAAAGTCTTATATATGATTTTGTTATCTTAGAATGAGTTTTGAATTAGCAAAATTTTGGATTGATAAAGTAGTTAACTAATGTTAATTATTTATATAACTAGGTCCTAGTACTACACTTATTGTTATGTGATCAATTAAAAAAGTAAAGTAGCAACTAATTAATTACTTAACTTTTTATTTATACGGGTTTTGGCTTTATTTATACAGGTTTTGGCTTGATGGTAAAAAAAAAAATTAATATTGTTGGTTAGTTATTAATCATGTACATGTTTTTTTTCTAAAGCTAATTTACTGTTGTTGAAAAAAAAATTATATTGAATTAATAAAAAAATAAATTTATTTAAAATAATCTCGCCCCCCCTCCCTCGAAATCCTGGCTCCGCCCCTGTCGACAAGCCTCTTGATCCTTCTTCGCCCGTTGGTGGAATCTGCTCCCTCCCGGTCCTCCTGATATCATATTGATCATTCATTTCCTTACGTTTCCATCTTCAATCTGAGGATATTCGAATAGATGTGGTTCATCGACCATCCTTTGCTTGTCCTTCCTGGGAGAAGGAATTCTCTTCCTGTTGAAATTGTTCTCTTGTTCTTGAACCTTTTTTACAAACTCCACGAGTTTGCCGTCCTTCACTAATCGTTCAATTTCATCATTTAGGTTTATGCAATCTTCAGTATCGTGCCCCTTCTAATTGTGATATTTGCAAAATTGGGTCGAAAACATTGTAGCCTTGGATTCCCTCATTGGTCTGAGATCTTTTAAGCAACCTTTTCTCGTTGCTGCCCCCAAATACTGTCATGATACGAGCATTTAGCGGCGTATATCGTCTGGGCGAACTTTCCCGGTATTTGTAGTTTTTGCTCTTGTTGTTATTGTTGTTACGGTTGTAATCTTCTCTGCCTCTTTCTCTCTCTTTCACGGGCGCACTAATAGGTACTTTAGTCGCCATCATCTCCTCAAAATGAACCACCTCCTGTGTTATTTTATTGATCTCTTCGATGGTGGTGGGCTTGCGTCTGAGTAAGTCGCCATTAAACATTGTGTTGGTGGTTGCTCGGAATAGTATGCTCACGATCATCTCTCTAGACGGGCTATCAATTCTCAGCAGCTCCGTATTGAAACGTTTCATAAAGTCCTTCAGACTTTCATTGGCTTCTTGTTTCATCGTATAGAGATGGGAGTGATCCAACACCAATCTAGCTTGACTGGAGAATTGATCTTCAAACATCTTTCTCAATTGGTTGTAGTTTTTAATCTGTCCTGGAGAAATCCGATTAAACCAATCCATAGTTACTCATGACAGAGTTGTTGCAAATATCCTAGCTTGGATATTGTCTTTAAAGCTGTATAGGGACATTTTTCTATCCAAGTGAAAAAGATGTGTTAACAGGGTAAAAATCCACGTGCTTGAGAGGTACTATGATTCGATTACTAAATTGCCAAATATATTATTATATAATTTGTACTCGCAACCACGAGATACCCATACCGTGGAGCGAGGACCCCGAGTCCCCCGGGAAGCAAGATCACCCCCTATCGGAGAACTCATCCCGAGAGCCTGTATCACCAAACACTACTTCACGAAGACAGAGCGAAGCCCTCAGAAATCAAATCAAACCCCTCGGAAAACATGCCCAACCTACGACCAGGACAGAAACACCTCTCGGAATGCACATCAGAAGAAGGCAACTTAACGGTGGACCACTATCGGAAACTACGGCAGCATCGGACGAACATTCCCTCGCACTTGTCCAGCGTTCCCGATAGGTACCACCCATCAGGGGAAAGGAAACCAAAGAGCCAGTTCCTCAGAGCACGATGAAGCTATCGGAAAGGATAAGTCATCCTCGTCAGCGCCCAGTCAACAAATATACCCAACATATCAAAACCTATCCCTTAAACACATGCGTATCAACACGTGTATCTATTAAACACATGCACGTTGGCACCTACCCCTAATAAAATTCTATAAAGAGCAGAAGCAGCAAATCACCAAAAAAGGGGGGCGCGCCCAAGGGAACTCATGTTCTCTAAAGAATTAAAAACACAGGCTCCAGGGGAGAAGGCAAACTCCTTTCTTTCTGGAGTCTACACAAGGGTCAACTCTTTCAACAGATAAAATCTACGCAATCAGTAAAATCGATACTCCAAATTAATTAACCTCAAGAACAAGAACTACGAGTGGCTTGATTCCCAATCGGGGGATACGTAGGCACCTCGGAAAATATCCGAGTCCAGCCCCAAACCAATAAAAACCAACAATCCCCTCGGGTCGGGATTGGCGTTCCAACCCAATATAAATATCTTTCGTTAAATAGGGAATAACTTCAAACCCGTTAACAAAGTGGCGCCGTCTGTGGGAACGTCATCGAATCCTTGAGCAAGCCCGAAGGCATCGCAACCAAGATCAAAATGGAAAGCAGGTGCAGCAGCCCTGGGGCAATACGCTCCGAAGATAAGTTTTTCTCTAAACTCGCGCAATTGGATTCCAGTCTGAAATCTCCTTGAAAATCATAAGATTCTCTTATCGCTATATAAGTATATATGCGAGGTCTGTAAGAGACTTGTGAAGGAAAGAGGAATAACCCGATAGCCTTATAGAGGTTCTTAGTGAACGTTTTACCCAGAAAACTTTGTTCGTGTCCCCTTCTCCGAAGGCTTTCAAAGTCTTTATAATTAGATTCGCGAGAATGATCCTATCGGAGTGATTCTTTAAAAGTACGTGAGAATATTCACTAAACTCTAAGCATCTATGCATACGTGAGAGTCTTTCCTCGGATGACCGAATTAAGTTTGAGCTGTCCAAACTGTGTTATAGCCACGAGGGCATATCGGGGGATACCTTTATTTAGAGTGAATGTATCTTCAAAGTTTGCACAGCAAACGGGCACGCTATGCCAAGTAATTTGTTTGGCCAGTAAGAATGAACTTCATTTCTCAATCTTAATTTCGACAATTAAAGGAAAGGACTCAGGTATTCATAACGTGCTGAAAAGTTACGATGACTATCGACACAGAAAAAATAAGTTTCATTCCACTAGAAAACAAGTACAACTGTGCGGAAAGTAAATAACAAAGAGTACAATAATAAAAGCCACTAGGGGGGGTAGAGCACTCTTAGGAGGGGGGGTCGACCCGGTTGCAGGGGCTAGGGCCGGGACACCGGCAGAAGGGGAAGCCTCAGAGGGATCTGAAGGAACCCTCGTACCGGGAGGAGCACGAGTTGTCGGCAGAGGGGCCACGGCGGTTACAGGAACTCGACTCGGGGCAGCAAAGGAAGGAGGAAGTTGAGTACTACTCTTAATGAAGAGGTCGTAAGCTTGTTCCAACGTAGGCTTCTCCATCTCCGCTATATTTATGACACGCGTATCTAAGTTAGGAGCCACATTCCTGCGCACTTGCCCGAAACATTGGAGGAACCCCCACATTACGTGCCCGACCATATATCCTTGATTTTTGTGGACATATAACTACTTGACCTAGAGAGTGGCCTCCTCATGGGCTTGCTTCACTGCAACAGATATCCTCTGTTGCACCTCCTCGGAGGAAATGCCTCCCGAAATCGGAGCTTTCGACAGCTCCTCGTTGAGAACATCCACTTGGTCGAGCGCTTGGTACCAGTCGCGCTCCAACACCTTTTGTTTTGCCTCCAAAACAGTCTTCCCCTCTTCAAGGGAGGTAACCTTGTCTTTCAGAACTAGCCCCGAGGCCTCCATCTCCGACACGTAAGATTGGAGCCGCTTGTTTTCCTCTCTCAGCTTTCGGTCCTGCTGAGTGAGTTTAGCCAACGCTTTGTTGTACTTCCCCATCCTCTCTCGGAGATCTTTATTCTCTTCCTCCGTCTTCCGAGACCTTTCCTCAGCTTCGGTCGCCAGCTTTTGCAACTTCTCAACCTCGAGTAATAGAAGAGGAAGCATTTTAGGCGCCTAGAAAGCAAGATAGATGGATAAAGATCCCAACGGTGGGGCCTAAAGGAAATAGATAAGTAGAGATTAGATCTTACGAGCGTCGCCATCCAATTTGTACAAGTCTGGACAAATTGCCATCCCCCCGATGGTAGAGAGTTGGCAGCCGACAAGTACCGGGTAACTGTATCGAGAGCCCCCTTAGCTTTTTCTGAGCTAGGCTCTCGTCCCGAGGCTGCAACATTTGAAGTCGAAGCTCCCCCTAATGGTATTCCCTCCGATATGGGTACTTGAGTGACCGCGGGACTGTTCGATTGGATGGCGACAAAAGGACTCGGAGTGGGATGGCCCGAAAAAGAGGGAGCTGCGGCCAGCAGTTCATCCAGTAGAGCCATCGGATCATCCGAGGCTGAAGGGGCGTAAGGTCCCGAGAAAAGGGATCCCCCTTCAAAGTTGAATAAATTAGTGTCCCCTGCGAATCAAAACTCCTTGAATAAAGCAAACTATTCCCAAAAGGAGAAGCTAAATAGAGAAGTGCTTAAACTTAAGAAACTTACCCAATTCCAGAGCATCCTTCTGAGATACTCCTTCGTTCTCAGCAGGGAGGGCCTCTCCTTTGTCTGCCAGAGATAGAGTTTCCCATTAATATGTAAGCATCTCGGTATTGCTTGAGACTAAGAAGAGAGAAAGTACCTTTAGGAGGGGTCGCCATGAGAATCTCTATGGAATCCCCCGATACCTCCGCTGGGGAAGGTATATTGATAGCACCTGGGGGAAGGGGGGGGGGGGTAGGGGTAACCCCTCTATTCCTACATCCTCGTCCCCTTCTTCTAGCGAGAAAGCTCTCGCAAGGACTGCACCTGCGGAAGTTACCCATGTCTCCGTTTCTTCCGGGGTATCGGATGTCCCACTGGAGAATCGGGATAGGGTGGTCAGAGTCATTAAACGAGTTCTTACCCACTCGGTATTGCCCTCCGCAGTCCCGGAGACTTCGCTTTCTTTCACCATCAACCCCTCTTCCCGAATCTCCAACTCCTTGTTACCACCCGAGCCACTGGCTCCTTCCACCATGTACGGTCGTAAGACGTCCACTGCAGAACAGGTAGAAGTTAGGTAAACCAGAAGAGATACCTATAGAGCAAAGAGTGTTAGTAACTTACCAAAAGCGCTGAAGTACTTCGCGGGGATAGCCAGAGGAGTCTCGATTCTGTCTATCGGAGTAATATGTCTCAAGCCTGCGGTCCGATAGAGACGAGAGAAATCCTTCGACTCCACCAAAGGCTTCGCAGAAAACACAGGTGAAAACACCAGTGTGTCATCCAACACCCTCTTGGGGAACGTAGGCTCCCTCCAGGTGAGTGACATGTCCCATTCCCCCTCGGCAGGGCAGATGTAGAAGAACTTGTTCTTCCACGTGCTGTGAGAGCTAACGTTGCCCTCGGAGATCTGATCGTCCTTGTCCCGATGGGTGAAGCAGTAGAAAGGAGCCCCCCACGGGGACACCTTCAGCTCAAAAATCAAAAAGAACCTATCCCTAGTACACTCCATCCCCCTCACCAGGCACCAGAAGACGAATAGGGCAAGGGCCGTGAAAGAGTTGGGGGTGAGTTGACTAGGGAATATGTTGCAGTAGTTGAAAATTTTGCAATAGAGAGGCGGGAAGAAGGAGCGCAGCCCCGCCTTTACTTGGGAATAGTACACCGTCATGTGCTTCGGCGGAGGAGAATTACCTCTCTGATCTACTAGCGGAACTGTCACCTCCACATTCCGGCCTGAGGCACCATGATCAGTGTACAACTTTCGAATCTCCTCCTCTGTAGCAGCGTTGGCAGTCGCTTCAACTTTCTGGGTAGCTCGAGGAGCGCCACCCTTGTCGGCACTTTTCTTTGACTTTTTTGTCTTCTTAGCACTGCTACCGGCACCACCCGTTACCGCCGCCGCACTTCTCTTTCGAGAGGACGGAAGGACAGCCCCCGTCGCCCCACCGGTACCAGAAGCGGCGGACACCAAGTTAGTTGTGGATTGAGACGCCATTGGAGAGATTTTGAGAGATTAGAAAGCTTTTTGCAGAAAGAGATAAGCGGGAGCGTTTTTGCTTAAGATTACAAGTGATAATTGCAATTGGAGAAAGGTGGTTATAAACCCTAGGCCTGATAAAGGCATTAATTGCCCACTAACCCTATTTACACCCCACGATTGGAAATCGTGCCTAGTGGGTTATGAACCACGTCTCCTCGATTATGGAGAGCATAACGGTTCGAATATTTTGGCACGCGCACCACATCTGAAAGTGGCATTAAATCATCATTAACTGCATTTAAATCGCAGTTAATTAAATGCGACGACATTAATTATAATTAATTCCCCGATGTTAATCCCACGAGAGCACACTTTAGAGGCATCGGAAATATCTCACTTCGAAGAAGGCAGCCACGATACTCCACTCATTTCTTCGAAGGCAAGGTCGAAAACTCGAGAGACGTGTCAAACAGACATTAACATCAATGACGAATGTTTACGACACCCCAAAAGAATCCTACGCGTTCCTGATAACTATACGATACTTTACGAGGGTCGAAGCAGCCCCTACGATGCTTATAAGGACACTAAGATGTCCTGATACTACGTACGATACTCTAAAAGCTCGGAACAAGTGCTTTCGACGATACCAGTAACTGAAGGCTACGATGCCGGGACCATCGTGAGTTTTGACCTTTTGAGTTTCTCAGCTGCCCTAGAAACTTGGGGGGGGGGGGGGGGGGGTTTGTTAACAGGGTAAAAATCCATGTGCTTGAGAGGTACTATGATTCGATTACTAAATTGCTGAATATATTATTATATAATATTTACTCGCAACCACGAGATACCCGTATCGTAGAGCGAGGACCCCGAGTCCCCCGGGAAGCAAGATCACCCCCTATCGGAGAACTCATCCCGAGAGCCTGTATCACCAAACACTACTTCACGAAGACAGAGCGAAGCCCTCGGAAATCAAATCAAACCCCTCGGAAAACATGCCCAACCTACGACCAGGACAGAAACACCTCTCGAAATGCACATCAGAAGAAGGAAACTTAACGGTGGACCACTATCGGAAACTACGATAACATCGGACGAACATTCCCTCGCACTTGTCCAGCGTTCCCGATAGGTACCACCCATCAGGGGAAAGGAAACCAAAGAGCCAGTTCCTCAGAGCACGATGAAGCTATCGGAAAGGATAAGTCATCCTCGTCAGCGCCCAGTCAACAAATATACCCAACATATCAAAACCTATCCCTTAAACACATGCGTATCAACACGTGTATCTATTAAACACATGCACGTTGGCACCTACCCCTAACAAACTTCTATAAAGAGCAGAAGCAGCAAATCACCAAAAAAGGGGGGTGCGCCCAAGGGAACTCATGTTCTCTATAGAATTAAAAACAAAGGCTCCAGGGGAAAAGGCAAACTCCTTTTTTTCTGGAGTCTTCACAAGGGTCAACTCTTTCAACAGATAAAATCTACGCAATCACTAAAATCGATACTTCAAATTAATCAACACCAAGAACAAGAACTACGAGTGGCTTGATTCCCAATCGGGGGATACGTAGGCACCTCGGAAAATATCTGAGTCCATCCCCAAACCAATAAAAACCAACAATCCCCTCGGGTCGGGATTGGCGTTCCAACCCAATATAAATATCTTCCGTTAAATAGGGAATAACTCCAAACCCGTTAACAAGATGATCTCGGGGATCAGACTTACCATCGTAAGTTTCAGATCCGGGATCTTTTCCCCTTGTCCCAAGATCTCTAATTCTATCGCTTGACAAAATGGGCTACGATTAGAAGTATTGTCCACATGTGCCATCTGACCTTCGACTATTGCTTTCTCTTTCTCCAGCCTTTCTATTTTTCTGGCCATTTTGTCACGCTCCCTCCGTGAGTCATGACCATCCAGATGCCTCCCGTCATCCCTATCTTCTCTCCTTCTAGGTTCTTCCCTCAGACTTCTTTCCTTGTCATGTTCCCTTCTGGAGTCATCACTCTCCGGACGTCTCATGTCATCCCTATCTTCTCTTCTTCTTGGTTTAGTTATGCGGTCTTCCTCCTTTTTTTTTCCTCTCCTCTCATGGTGCCTTTTTGATGCACCTCGCTTGACTCTAACTTCCTTCCCTGATCATCACGGGTAGACTTTCCCTTACTTTGCAGTTCCTCTGATGCAGGTTTACTTCTTCTATCGTCCTGTCAGGATTTTTCTTTCTCCTTTCCTCTCTGTATTCTGGCAGCGGAACCTTGTTCCCTTAATACTTCTGGATGTTCAATAGGCGGTGGTGTCAATACGGGCAGTGCAGGAGTAAGTACTTTTGCCAATGCGGCTTTTACCATCGCCACGAGTTCATTCTTCACAGTGTTTGGAATCGAAACACTCGTCGCTGTTGCCCCAGTTGCACCTGCTTTAGTCACCGGTGCCTCCACACCTTGAAGTCCTTGAATTTTCGTTCTTGCAGGTATTGGTACTGTTGCGGGTACTGTTGATGGTCCCGCATTGTCTGGAGTTATCGGTTCCACAGTTATCCGTTCAGCCTCTTCATTAGTTCCCTCTACAGCTCTACTGCGGGATCTGGTAATTCTGGATGTCATGCCTAATAAACTAATAAAACTTATTGTTCCCACAGACGGCGCCAATATTTCGGTCTTATTTTGTCACGGTAATAGAACACAATAAAACAGTACAATTGAGATACAAATAACCAAAATAATGCTATCCAACTTTATTATCGGACTAGCTTGGTCCGGAACACCTATTACAAGCTTACTAGGTTAAATAAACAAATTACAAGATAACTATAACGTATCGAATCCTAGACGTTCGATGCTGACGTATCGAATGTCTTTGTTCGATATGAGTTATATATTAAGGGTCATGTGCTGAATACAAGCGTATCGAATCCAAGAGATTCGATGTCACCTTACGTATCGAATTCGATGTGGTATTCGTCGTATCGAACGTACCAAATTCGGCCCAGTTACGTGTCGAATGGGATTCGTTCGATCAAATACGTCTCGAATGAACAGTGATTCGATGCTGACTGTGCAAAAGTGGTTCTCCAATCCAAGCGTCCACGAATTATAAGGGGACGGGTTATATATAGCAACCGTCCCGTGAGTCCCAATGACAGATACAGAATAACATCGAATCTTACCAATTCGATGCGCATACAATTCAATACGCGCATCGAACATGAGGTGTCCGATGTGGTTATGGGCCGGCCCAATATGCAAGTATTGGGCCAATCGTAAAACATACCTATCATAAAGTTTAAATCTATGAGAGAGCGACGTGATACAGATACGAAAACACGAATTTTGATAACTTCATAGCGCACTATAGACATGCGCATGTATTCATATGATTATATTATTAGTAAGTTACCAAAAAACTAAGTTAAATATACCATATTCTTAAAAGCAGCTGATTTATATCTGTAGCGATTTATTGGAAGGTTAATCAAAAGCGAGTTGTAACCACTTAAATTAAATTAATTATATCTAGTATAAGAATATCTTATAAATAGAAATATTGAAAATATCTTTTTTAATTCTATTTCTCTTGTTATTTTAAGAGGGAATTACACAAACACCCCGTGAGGTATGAGACAATTGGAACCCTTCATATTTGAAAAATTACACAAACACCTTTTGTGGCTAACTATTTTTGTCTTTTTTTTTTTGGAAAATGTGGCTAATTATTCTATGAGAATAACTAAATTTGTTGGATGTGGATATATGCCGCTCATTTGTCATGCATAAGAAATAAAAAATAAACCAACATGGCTTAGAAAATAAAAGCAATCCTCATTTATTCTATTAAAAATAAAAAACTAAAACAAAGGATTTTGTTTGCAATTTTGATTTATTTTTATTTCTAATGCATAACAAATGAGGATAGAAGTTTACATTCAACAAAACTTTATAATTTTTAAATATAATCTAGCCACGAGGATATGTGTCCAACTTTCTAAACGCGAAGAGTGATCAAATAATTATCCCATACCTCATGGCATGTTTGTGTAGTTATCCCTTGTTCTAATCTCTTTTCATTAAATTTTGAAATATTATACATTGAATGCGGTTATACACATTTTCTACAAGGTGTCTAAAATTATATTTTATTTCAATATAACAAACCATATAAGAGTTCAACACGTATTTGAGAAGTGTTCAAAAAGTATCCGTATCCGATATATATCACATTAATTCTTTAAAATGCTTTTATAATATATATATATCAAATTGCTAATATCCTAAGGTAGAAACACTTGTGGTATTAAAGCCTGAGCCTTACACGAGCTAGTTCACTAAACATTATATAAAACTACATAAATGTTAATAATGTCTTGACAATAATTAATAAGACGAGACTTTCTTATTCATTTCAAAAACTTTTTAAAGTATCATACTTTGCTTCTACGGCTTGTGTATTTGTTACTTATTATTTTAAGAAAACCAGAGCAAAAGATGAAAATTTGAGACATAAAATATGTTTTACGTTGTCACATAAGTAAGAAGTCGTTTTTATAAGTGATTGCAAATAATGCATACTTGTTAACGAGGGGAAAATAATTCAGCCACACGCAGAAAGGACTAGGGAGTAATTTCATATACAAATCTCCTTCTCAATTATCAAAAGACAAAACCCTCGTGTACGAAGGTTGACCCTCGTATACACAACATTGAACTCTTAAGATATCGCCACGACATGTGAATAAGTATGCACCGCAAATAAGTTGTCGTTACCTCTCTATCTGTTGAGGCTTCTCAATGACTTTCACCATCAAAGTCATAGTCCTGACTCCTGAACTCATATTCAAGATCTCGTTCTGGTCGATGCAGTAAACAAACTCTCTTATTTCTTCCATAGAAGATGTCATAAAGCCAATCACTTCTTTGATTATATCTGACAAGGGTTCGAGGTGAGTCTCATGACCCTAAAAAGTCATCATTCTTCTACGTAACAAAAAGAGCCTTTAAATGCTTGCTTTGTTGACTTCCGTCGTCTCGTTTACCCACTCTTTATCATACTTGACCAGTTATCATCCTTGTTGCAACACCTCCTCGACATGGAGAACTTTGGATCATAAAAGCCCTACAACTTGTTTATTGTGTATTTGATTCGGTATGGAATAGCTTTACATTTTCGGTCTTTATCCTTTGTGCTGCATAGTGAAGTTATTAGTCCAAAAAAGAATCTCATAATTAGTTAATACACAATATTCCTGTACCAAGTCTACATAAGAACCCCCATAGTTTTTTGTAGGTAGCAGCATTAAGGAGAAAAACAATAATAATAACTCAAACAAATAATTATGACATCAAAATCTCCTAATTGACCTTAAAGCAAATAAAAAGTAGAAAAGATCCACGCGTTAAATCCAGCCAGCCCGTAAACAGCTGATGATGATTGTCAATTAAACTAATAATAATAATGATATTCAAATATACTCAGTCGTCGGTCGGTGCCTTCTTCTTCTTCACCATTTCACCATTTCTCTCTTTCTTTCTCTACTAATAAAATAAAATAAAAACTCTGTTAAATCTCTTTCACTCACTTACACAGTTACACTGACGCTACTTTCAGTTAACAGCTAGCTGATGATGGGTTCCGAAAACTCGTTTTCAGCTCAGAAGCGAGTCCCCACACGCGCCGCCCCTGTCATCCCTCGCGGCCGCCAGATCCAAAAAACCTTCAACAACATCAAAATCACCGTCCTCTGCGGGTTCGTCACCATCCTCGTACTCCGCGGCACTATCGGCCTCGGCAACCTCGTCTCCTTCGAAGCGGAGGCCGAGAATCAGCACGTCATCGAAGAGACCAATCGGATTCTCGCCGAGATTCGATCCGACAAGGATCCCGACGAACCCGAGGATCAGCCCGAGGAGTTTCTCAGCTTGAATGCCACTTTCACGTTGGGTCCCAAGATCAGCACGTGGGACCAAGATCGGAAGGTATGGCTTCACAAAAACCCTAATTTCCCTAATTATGTACGTGGCAAACCTAGGATTTTGCTCGTCACGGGTTCGCCGCCCAATCCCTGCGATAACGCCATTGGAGATCATTATTTGTTGAAAGGTGTGAAGAATAAGATTGATTATTGTAGGATTCATGGGATTGAGATTGTGTATAATATGGCGCATTTGGATAAGGAGATGGCCGGGTACTGGTCAAAGCTGCCTTTGATTAGGCGACTCATGCTGTCCCATCCCGAAGTGGAGTGGATTTGGTGGATGGATAGCGATGCTCTCTTTACGGATATGTCCTTTGAGCTTCCCGTTTCTAAGTACGAGGACTATAATATGGTGATCCATGGCTATCCCGATTTGTTGTTTGACCAGAAGTCGTGGATTGCGTTGAATACCGGGAGTTTCTTGTTTCGCAACTGTCAGTGGTCGTTGGATTTGTTGGATACTTGGGCCCCCATGGGTCCCAAGGGTCCCATTCGTGAGGAGGCGGGGAAGATCTTGACCGCTAATTTGAAGGGCCGGCCTGCATTTGAGGCGGATGATCAGTCTGCCTTGATTTACTTGCTGGTGTCGCAGAAGGATCGGTGGATGAACAAGGTGTTTGTCGAGAACTCGTTTTATTTGCACGGGTTTTGGGAGGGGCTTGTGGATCGTTACGAGGAGATGATTGAGAAGTATCATCCGGGGTTGGGTGATGAGAGGTGGCCGTTTGTGACGCATTTCGTGGGATGCAAGCCTTGCGGGAGTTATGGAGATTACCCAGTTGAAAGGTGTTTGAAGAGTATGGAGAGAGCTTTTAACTTTGCGGATAATCAGGTTTTGAACTTGTATGGATTTAGGCATAGGGGCCTGGTGAGCCCAAATATTAAGAGGATCAGGAACGAGACTGTTACTCCTTTGGTGAATGTGGATAAGTTTGATATTCGACATTCAACCTCTACTGAATCTAAGAGCTAGTCAGCCTTATGCCAGCTATTCAACACCGTCAGGTAACTTAATAACACGCTGGACTTGTTCTCGACTTCTATTAAGAATTATCCTTTTCCAAAACGTGCTTGATTATATTTAATCTACCATTTTGGAAGGTGATGGAGTTTATGCCTTTTTTGGTAATCTCTGCATGACTTTGTTTACTAATGCATTTGAAATCATAGGTTTAAGTTTTTGTTATTCCTTTTAGTACCTGTGTCGGTCTATAACTTGCTACTTACGTTTTTGGTTGAGTTTATGGTAAATCATCTGCCTACTTTTGAATGTGCTGTTTCGCTGTGCCTTAACTTTTCCAGTGATGTATCGCTTGAAAGTTAAATAGAATCTCCAGCCTGGTGTCAGTTTCCCTTGCCCGTTACCAAGTGGAATAACAATACTAATCAAAGCGTAGGTTAAAGACTTGTTCATCTGCAATCTATCTGTGTCTGGAATCGTGGTAGATGACCTGTTAGGCAGCAGTTTATGCTGTCACAGGATGCTTATAGGATAAATTTGTGTACAGAACGGTTGTTTCTAGACGATAAAGTTAAAGTCTTATGCCAATATAAGCAGAACTTTAGTCGATTGGCATTTATGTTGAGGACAATAAATTTTTAACATCATTCTGTTTATTTTCACTGATTAAGAGGATATAACGAGATAAACGTATCAAGACAATTAATATTGTAACGTTCACTACATTATGCATCAAATCTATAAATAACAGTTCCTATCAGAGTCCTAATATAAAAATGTCAGTAGTGAGTTAAACAAAAATTGTAGAATTTAAGTAGATAAGAGATTGGAGAAGTCTGATAGAGTCGAGCTATAGGAAATTTGTCACTTGTCTTGGATATTAAATAAAGTACGATCATTGTTTTGTAGGAATAACAGATAGTAGCTTGTTTTTACCTCGTTTAATCTGCAAATTGGATCGTTTCCTTTCTCGATACAATCCTGCCTCTAGAATTTAATTTCTCTTCAATCGGAAAATACAAATGAGAGATCGAAATTGAGAGTGCGATTAGCAAAAAAAAAAAAAAAAAAAAAAAGAAAGAAAGAAATTTTTTTCTGATTAGGACGAGTTTTGCAATAAACAATGTAGCCTATTTGTATGCTCAAAACTAAATTAAAACTTAATACAATATCTAATCTCTCAAGTAATCAAATAATTCTCCACGTGTTATTTGTGGAGCATTATTGTGCAAATAGGTGTATAATTGAAGTAAGGTTGTCCAAACATAACATGTGTGAAGAATTATTTGATTAGCTGGGAGATTAGATTTACTAATTCCAATCTATTTTTGAGCCTATAAATAGGCTAGATCTTTCATTGCAAAAATCAACCCAAGCAAACAATGTACCTTTTTTTATTCCTAATATCTCTCTCAAGTTTCACCTCTTGCTTTCGTGTATTTCCCTATTGCATTATAGTTTGTTAATTTTGTGAATATTGTTATAGTAACATATTCCATCGTCCGGTTCGGATTAAGCCAAGTAATGTTACCCATAACAGAGTTCAATACGTGAATCACTTTCATGGGAAGAAAAGGAAGGATGTTTGAGAATGGTATCTTAATAGAAAATGTAATTTTTGTTTAATTTGTTGAAAAAGGCGTGTGATAATATTACAGTAGAGGGCGAAGATCCTAATATAGTAAGATAGTTTATAATTGTGTCATAAAATGCTAGAAGCTCTGACTGCTGGTAGGATAAAGGCATTAAAATTGCTCAGCAAATTGCCAAACATTATGGTTTAGCTATCCTTTCTTGGGGTATGTGCTTTATTATTCCTCTTTTTATGTTGAAATTAGCTAGGGTTATTTCCACCGTGTTGAATTCAAATAATTACATCTAAACTCCTGAAGGAGCCAATTACATTTAAACTCTTTAATGCTTGTTAATTAAGAATTATATTGTTACAACGGTAAGATATTGTACACTCATAGTCCAAGCAATTATCAGTACGCAAAATCTAAATTTGAGTTTGAAATTGTGTTTGAATCATGGCACAAAAATTGATGAACCCTTGGGGGACATCATAGTCCAACGGTAAGATATTGTACACACATAGTCCAAGCCCCTAATCGTTTTGTTTTTGTCATTTACTAGTGAAAATATGATTATTTTTATATAGCTCCACTCATTCTTATTGATATTGGACTATTATTCCCCCGCCACAATCTTCCATGTTAGCAAAGGACCACCAAGCTTTTCCTATGTGCCTCTCATAACTCGAGGTTCATCAGCTTTCCGTTAGCTTATGAGGACTTTTTTGCCTCAACCCTTGGACAAATGACAATGGAGTCTCCCCTGTGGGTATTCACCAATTGTGGGCATCTCCTTGAGTGGGGAGCCACTCCTTTCTCCTCCTTAACATTAGGGAAACCCCATAAATCTGGAGTACATGCAATGATACTAGTTGTTAGAAATATATCTCCACAACATGATGTTATTGTCTACTTTGGCCCAAGTCCTCGTAGTTTAATTTTTTGCTCCAGCCTCATACTTATTATTTCGTTGAACCATGTTTCATTTGTTCATCTTTCCGTATTAGGACTACTGGTCGTCCCAACATACTGTGATTCTAATACTTGTAGAAGTATCCATTCAAATTTGCACAAATATACAATTATGTGCGACACTGGGGTGTCTACGTAATATTTGTGTATGCTTTATGGAAATTCATTGTAAGGTTTGGTAAGACTACATAAACCACAAAAACAGTTTTTATAATTAGACAACCTCAAAGGGTGTAGATGTAATTATCACTTCATATTCAGAATATAGGTATGTGAGTTGCATGTGGTGGCTCCTGATCAGGAACCGAGAGAAAGTTGGGCATGAGGGGTATGTGAGACCACCTTTTCTATCTTGTAGTCCTGGACAAACCTCTACACCGACTTAAAAACCCCACACTTGGGAAGGAAGAATTTGAATATTTTCTATTAGGTTAACTTTTGTGTATGTGTGTGTGTGTGCGTGTCTGTGTTTTCGTACGAAACAGACTCGTGGCCTACTTTTTAATAAATATCAAGTTGCTGCTCTTTGAGATGGTGCGATAAGTTTGCATAGTGCACGAAAGTCAATCAATTGATACACCACACCCACACCCACCATACACTCCCCCCAGCCAGCAATGCATGGAGAAAAAGCAAATACGAATTGTTTCCTCTTAAAGCAGCCTGCATTGGCTAAATGTTGGCAGAAACTCCTAGAAGATGCATGTTTTTACTAATAGATACATAAAGAGAGTTCCAAAATGCAGATGCTGCCCTACCCGGAGAGTTAAGATTGTACTCACGTGTTGCAGTAGTCTGACAGTTGAGATTATACTATTTTTATTCTAGGCCTTCTTTTGTTTAGGATATGCATAAGTGGTATTATAACTAATAAATACCAAACCTCTCTCCATAAGCATGATCTTTAGGATGAGAATTCAATAATAGTATCAATAGTATCAGAGCTTGTGCCAAAGAGGAGATATTGTCTTCAAATCCCAACGTATCATTTATAGAACTAGTAACTTATCATGTTTAATGAAAAGATTTGTAGACTACCAATTAAGGGGCGTGTGGAGGTTATACATCAAGTAATAAATGCCAAACTTCTCTATACTTATGGCAACAGTGAGAGTTAATAACTTTCGCTTCCTTCTCTGAGTCCTTATTACTTTTAAAGAGGCCATATTTCGTATGCTGGATATAACTCCTCAAGACAATAGTTGGAGTTCAAATTAAGGTCATCTTTTATCCAACACAATAGTTGGCGTTCAAATTAAGGTAATCTTTTATCCAATGATAGGGGTAATGTTATTGAGTTCTTGTTTTCGTGGTAGTCCGCTGTTGTGATTGTTATTTTGGTTTCAAACAATATGTTACAAAATGGAAATGATTCAGATATGTAAAGTTGTCTGATAAGGTTATCTAATGGGTTGATCTCATCTTCATTATAAATGTTACTGTCATGCTTTGATCAGATTACTTTACCCTCACGTATCTTTTCATTTATTTTTATTCAAAGCTTGCCCAATAGGTTTATGGATTAATATAACTTTTTTTCATTTTGCAGCTATTGCGATATCGTTCTGAGTTTCCAGATGAAGAAATTGCCGCTTTACATATAGAAAGGAACTCACGCTTTGAGGACACTTCTGGGTGATGTATTACCCTTGTAAAGCCAGGAAACATGGGAACAATACTTCAATTTTTTTTTTTTTTACTGTTATTTGAAAATTAGCTGTTGTTTAAGCTGTTTATTTGTTTAAGAACCCTGTGAGTGAAGTTTAAGTAAGAAGCAAGATTGGGAAAAAGCCTCAGTAGAAGAAATGTGCATGAGAGTAAACAGAATGATAGGATGTTCGCAAATTGTGTGCAATTGTATGCACAAATGTACCATGGCAATTGACTGTATGTTTGACAAAAGATAATTTTCTTTTCACAAATTGGAAGCATTTTCCATTTCTGATATTCAACCGTTTGTAATGTTTTTAGTAGAGTGTAATGTCTTTTACTCTGGTAGTGCATGAAAAGCAAGTTTGACAGATCATTATTATTTATTGATTTTCAACGTAATTAATCTATTTGAGAGTCGATTACTTTGCTGGTCGAGAAGGTTATTATTCATCTGCCTATATGTGAATTTCCTCATGTTACTTCCGTTGAGCATATTTCTTCATTCACTTTCTTCTCCTAAATTATGTGTTACTTTCACCGATCAACCATTGTAGGCGATATACATCATATATCCCCCACTCCAAATAGTAAAATGTGACGGGTGAACGTAATGATACAGTTACAAAAGTAATACTAAGGTTGAACTACGTTTGATGAGTTGTGTTGCACACCTGTAAAAAGAGAAATCAAATGGGGCGAAAAGTAGAACGCGTAGTTATCTGCGTATCAAAGAGTTGTATGCATAACGTTAATTTGGTTTTTTGTTTTACACTTCTAAAAAGATAAATCAAATGGGATGGAACGTAGAACATATAAGATGTCTGCATATCAAAGAGTTGTGTGCATAACGTTAATATGATTTATTAGGTTGTTTGAACTCTTAATTTTGATCTTGGGCTACTAACACCGTGCGTCCCGGTCTCATGCATCATTAATAATCAGTCGTAAGTGAGCAACATAAACAGTTCAAGACAATGGTACAGTTTAATAAAGATTTGCGGATTGTCTATTATAACACCTGTTTTTCCCTTTCAAAGATACATTTTTTATGGGAATAGGAATGCAATTTTATTTCTGATCGGACATAGTCGCCAAGATATAATCAAACGAACAAACGAAATGGTCATAAAACAATGATACCATGTGCTCGTTAACATGACGAATCCATTGAGTTTGACATATTTCGAATACCAAATTCGGCGTGGTAGTTCAATGAAAAAATCACTTGTTTCGGTCATTGCGTTGACTCCCGTAGTGCAACTGACGATCAAGATGCTGACAACTTTTTTTTAAAAAAATTGCAAGCTAGATCAATTATTTTATAGACATTTTTGTATTGCTAATTGAAACTAATTGTTGCTTCACAATATCGTGTAAATTTGTGTTGTGGGTAATTTGTTTGCTGAATAATCACTCCAAGTCAGACTAATATAATCGTCTTATTAGTCATGAGTTAGCTTGAGTTCGATAAACCTGCACTAAAAAATATGACACGTGAACTAGGCTGGGGTTGACCCGGCATAAGCACTCTGATGCATAAGTTAGTTGAGCCTGTTAAAGGGTTAGTCTATAAACATGATATGGCTCAAATACAACATAAATAGAAAAAATAGTTAAGTAAGTCGAACGTATCTGCTAGGTCGGGTAGAAAGTGATTAACGCGGATTAAGAGTTTGTTAATTTCGGACTGAACTTGCGACTAAGCCAAGCTTCCCACATATCCCGTTTAAGAAATTAAGCTAAACGTAGTTCATTGTTTCTTCGTGGTTGAGGATCGTTGTCGGAGGTCAAGGTCGAACTTCTGAGGTCGGAGCTTTGCACATCAGATAGCGAGTTGATGGCACAAATATTGCACGACTTCACGGATAGCAGTTGATCATTCATGAAGAGATGTTTCACAAAGAGATAGTGCACAAATAAATAGTTCACAAACAGATAGTGCGTGAAGATATAGCACATGAGGAGATAGTGAACAATTTGGAAGAAATCAAAGAGCAACTCCGGAATATCAACAACCATCAATGAATGGAACTTCGGCACATTAAAAGGAAGATAACAAATTAAGAAGGCACTGACACCAACAACACGACGAGTGTCCTTTGAGTTTGATCAGGGGAACACTCTCATTTATGCTTTAATTTTTATGTTTTGATGATGATGGCATCGTATGATTCTGTGTTGCGGGTGGGAAAGCTTCACTTTTTGTTATCTATGCAATATATTTATCCTGTTTCAGAGTCTAGTTATTTTTCTAATTCTTTATGATCAAGCCATTAGAACCGAGTTTGAAGCATGAAATCATAAATAAGTAGGGATCAATGATGTTATATGCATAATATAGTACGATTCTGAGATGCAAGAGTATATGTTTGAGAATTGAGTATATCTTGAGTAATATTGTCAAAAGCATATTTTATTTTCATATACACTTATCAATCCTTTACACCTGTAGAAGAGTGGGAACACTGTTGTTTGCTCATGAGAAAGTAGTATATATCATATGATTTATGAATCTTGAATAATTTGCTTGATCGTTATTGGAGATAATTGTAGACTTTACATGTGTTAAAGAAATGAATTAGGCCGTCTTTCTATTATGTTATATAGCCTTTCCAGTCCCGAATCCTTTACAAATAAAATAAATCTTCAGAACTCCGTTGAAGCCTTTTCTTGTGAATCCTTTTGTTTATGAAGAACCAATTACTTACTCCTTGTGCCGATGAATTATATCCTATCATTTTCTAGAGATGGAGGTGTAAATCTTATGGAGCGATGAGGAAAGAGCTAAAAACCTAAAAGCATGAACCTATGAAAAATGAAAGAGTCAAGGCTGAAAATAAAAAAGAGGATGAATATAATAGAGAGCACAAATAATCTAGTAGAAAACTTTAAGTTTGGGGGTGCATCTTAAAAATCATGAAGTATAGGGTGGATTGAAAACTTGCACATATGAAAATGCAATGAAAAGATGATTTACTACGTACATGATGAGTGAATTATTATAGCAATTTGAGTACCTGATTTCTTATACTTTTGCATAATCTTTGTGGCAATTTTACTTGTTTCAGTATTGTTTCATTATTTTTGTAGTTTGAGTCAAGTCAAAGCAAAACAATACTTATTTGGAGGATTTCACTATTTAGTGATAATGAGGCAGTAGCGCCACGACTCTACCAATAGCGCCTCTATCACAAGGAAAACCGAATGTATTGCGAGTAAGAGCAGAATCACAGGAGAAAGCTAGAAAAAAATAGAATGAGGCGCGACTGGAGGCGCGATGGACCGTGATCGCGCCTGACGGGGATTGAACGACCATTCAGTCTAACTAGGTTACGGCTGATCCCAAAATTAGGGCATCAGAAATATAAGAGGACGACCATACCACAAAACACAACTTACAAGAGCCTACAAACACTTAGAGTTGAAAGAGCATAAATTCTATCTTTGTGCATTACAATCACTATAGAGGGAGAAAGGTGAACAAGAGAACTCGGCACTCAGAGTAGAGGAAAGCAGCAAGGAGATCATGATCTTAATCTTTTCTTTTCCTTAATGGAATAATTTATGATAAATTGGTGTGCTTTGAATACAACTATGAGTAGCTAATCCTCTCAGTACCTGAGAGAGGATGTAGTTAATCTCATATGGATGCACATTGAACCTATTTTTTGATTAAGTCTATTGATCAATTTATTTTATTGTCTATTATTTGTTGCTTATGTTACTTGGTATGTTTAGCACACACATTTCTATGAAGCAAAGTAGTGATCTTGAACAACCTTGTATTATATTGAATTATGCATAGGAGATTGTTAACGCAATACTAGTATAGTAGATCAGATTGATAAATCTCTAGACCTTAGACATTAACGTGTTTTGTGGAATCTAGATCGTAGTTGATAACTCTAATTCACTTTTAAAACATTGTATGGATCACATGACATGGTGAACTTCTGGTGAGGAGAAAATGCTTAATGGCCTGACATCATTAGGGATTAGGGGATTCTTTAGTACATGCGAAAGGTGGCTAATTTATCACATCAACGTGTAAACAAAACAATCATCAATAGAAAGAAGCTTGCATAAGAATCATTGGTATTTTGTCTATGAAATACACGCATCCGATAATAAAAAATCCATTGCTTAGATACCTTTTACTTAATATGTTTTATAACTTTAGATAGCAATCAAGTATTAGTTAGTTTAGCTTTAGTTAATTAATCTTCTCATCTACAATCCTTAGTTAATTAATAATTAATCCTAGTTCTGCATTATAGTTTTGATCTTTAGTTAGTTTTTATTTCTCCATCTTCATTCATAAATAAAAGCAAAGCAAAGTAGAAATCATTCGTTGTTCAACAATGTAATTGCTAAATCTCAAATATATACTTTCAGAGAATTAGATACTTGGTTAGTTATACTTACTGAACATTTTATTACTTGATACGTATACTTGCGGTTTGCGTGCATTAATCCAATTGAGAACACAAAAGTAACTTACGCACTCATCAAGATTTTGGCTCCTTGTCGGGGAGGAACGGTATATTTAGCGATTTCTACTATTGTTGATTTGTGAGAAACACTTACTGCTCTATTCATATTTCAGGTACCAGTAGTGCATGACACGCATAGACGCCGTGAAACCATTACTATTTGATCCTGAGATAGCAAGAACTTGCAGACGCAACCGAAAGAGAGATCCAACATGTCTAATGTTGAAGACGGGGCAACTCCATCAAAAGAAACACAACATGAACAACAAACAGGAGGAAACAATGGTCAACACTTGGGAGGAGGATATTTTCTTCGACCTACAAGACAAGAAGTCTTGCCAACGCTTGAAGGCACTGGATCATGTATTGTAACACCTGAAGATCATGAACCAATTAAGTCAACAATATTCTCTATGATCGGCCAAAATCAATTCGGGAGAGGAATTACTGAAGATCCAATGGCACATCACAAAGATCTTATTTGGACGTGTAAAGTATATCAACTCAGTTTTGATGCAACAATCTTGAAGTTATTTTCATTCTATTTTAATTGAAGGGCTAAAAGGTGGCTCAATGAATTTTCGAATAACAGTATCACGTCATGGGAACAAATGGCACAACTATTCTTACAACAATTTTGCCCACCGACAAAAATAAGAAAGATGAGAAGTGAGATTGTTAATTTTTGGCAGATGCATGGAGAATCATTCTCAAAAGCATGGGAGATATTCAAGGGCATGACGAAGAGGTGTCCACAACATAGCTTCACGAATGAGGCACTACTCCAACAGTTTTACTATGGACTAAACACATGCTGCAAGAATACACTCGATGTTAGTTCTGAAGGGGATTCATGCAAAGAACCGACGATGATGCATTCACAGTATTGGAGACAATGCATCAACTATATCCAAGTGGAGTATTGATCGAGCTCCAATAAAGAGAACGATAGAAGTTCGCGAGATAGACACTATTACTCAATTATCTACACAAGTGGATGCCATCAATACTAAATTGATGCATTTGAATGAGAACTCACCAATATTGGTATGCAATAATTGTGGAGGAAATCACCCAACCAATGAATGCAAAGGAGTAAATGCAATCATGCAAGAAGAAATCAACTATGCTGGTAATTATTCAAGGTTAAACAATCCATACTCGAATAGTTACAATCCAAGAACAAGAAATCACCCTAATTTTTCTGGAAACAAACTCAGCAACAACAAGCAGGAGTTCAAAAGCCAGCAGGATTCTAGTCAAATCTCAAGGAAACGTTATATAACTATATGACGAAGACTGATGCAATACTAGACAAATTGAAGCAAGATGTCCAAACACCGACAATTCACTAAGGAATATTGAGAAATAATTGGGCCTAATTGCAAATCAGTTAAATACTCGACCAAATGGAACACTGCCAAGCAATACAAAAACCAACCTGAGGGAGCAAGTGAATGTGGTCTCAACTAAAGAAGATGTTTTGAGCAAAGTTTGAGAGCTACTGGTGAAGGAGTACTATCCACAAATTCTTTAACCTTACAATAATTCATCATGTGGAAAAATTTGCTATGGTTTTCAAAGATCTACCAGGTTCTATGACACTTGAGGAGGCAGTGCAACAAGTACCAGAGTATGATAAATACTTGGGAGACACGAGGATAGTCAAGAGGAAGATGTATGAGATCATGACTCACAAAGTCTTTACACTTCAGGCAATTGAAGGATTGCCGACAAAGCTTAAGGATCCAGGGAGTTTTACTATACCTTGCACTGTGAATGATGTTTTACATGAGCATTCTTTATGTGATCTATGTGCAAGTATTAATCTCATAACATATACTATTTATGAATGTCTGAAATTACATACCGTACAAGCAACTGATTTACAATTCAACTCGCTGATAGTAGTGTTAATTATTCTGGGGGAGTAATTGAAGATGTTATGGTTAAGATTGGTAAATATAATTTTCCAACTGATTTTGTGATAATTGATATGAATGAAAAGTATAAGTTCCCATTTATTCTTGGAAGAACATTCTTAGCAACTGCTAACGCCTTGATTGATGTAGGAGAAGGAACTATAACTTTGAAAGTTAACAATGAGCATTTTAGTTTTAAACTAGAGAAAATAGTTTATCCAAAGGAACCACCAATCAAGAAAACTGTAGGGGAAGAAAATGTTGCGCATCCATTTAACTATGATAAAGCGATTGATACACCTTTAGAACAAGTAGCGCCTGGCTAGACGATGTAAAAACTAAGCGTTGTTTGGGAGGTAACCCAGATATTATAGTTTTTGAGTCATTGTTCTTTTACTTAGTGTTATTTGATTTATTTTTATTTTTTTGCTTTTACAGAGAAAATTCTGGAAGAAACAAATGAAGAAGTTTGAATTTTGTGGAAAAATGAGTCAGATTTCTTTCGAAACAAAATCAGCCAGCAACAGTTTTTCAAAACAGAGGCAAGCGTGATCAGGTACAGTCACATGTGATGATCGCGCCTGATTATGGGATTTTAGGGCGAGGTATACTTCTCTCACTACTCAACGCGACACTCACTAGAAAAAAGAAAGAAAAAAATTGACGGCAACTTAGATCGCGCTCGTCAGGCGCGATTGGGGAGCGACGCGTTAATTGCGCGCGGTCAAAACGCGTTTTCTACACACTGTTGACTCGGGAATAAGTTTTCTTACTTATTTACTCTCATTTTCTAAATTATCTTAGGATTTTATACATTAACATGTTTCCTAATTGTACTAACTTTGCGCTGGAATGTTTTTCGAAAGTCTAAATTTACCTATATGGTGGAATTCTAGTCCATCTAGACACCTATGTATTACTATACTATTTATATGGTGAATACATAGGTTATGGCATTATTTCACAAGTTAATCCTAGTGTTCTTCTTCGTTATTGTTCTCTTCTCTCTCTCCTATCTTGTTCTACTTGTCCAAATGTACCATGACTTTGTAGAAAAACACCAATAAACATTGTAAGGACATTTCAAGTTCTAAGGAGGAGGAGTCACCACCATCATCTCCACGTGCCCCACCATGCAAGAAAGAGACCAATGATGATTCACCTACAAGAAAGCAAAAACTAATGAAGAAATTATTCATCCTTGAAAGCGGTCTTAAGAAGGGGTGCTTCAGAAAAAAAAATTGTCATATCACAAAGAGCATTAAGGAACATGGTTCTTCCAGAGACCCTTGTCCATGAGCCAAATTCAGCTAATCCTTTTACCGTTTATAATAAATTTGTGCCAGAATGTAAGGCTTGGTATCATTTCATTATTTCTTGTATTGCACCCAGTAACCACATGACATATGTCCATTGGGACAAAGTGAAATATATGGCATGGATCCGCGATGGAATCCATATAGATGTGGAGTGTTGTGGTAAAATTCGCACGTGCACGAAGTCATAACAAGTAATAAAGTGATAGATAGGGTTGTCGATCCCACGAGAAATAAATAATTAATTACCAAATTTGATTAACTCTGATTTTATTTGAGAACCCGAATTTCAGATTGTTCAAGCGAAAAGATTAACAATTTACTAACTACATGTAAAAACTTTTAACAAAGTAGGGCGTTGAGACAATAGAATAATAAAGGTATAACAATAAATAATAGTAGACAATAAGAGAAGAGCTGGAAATCATGATTTCATCGTTATTAGCCTGATCTAACTTTAATTAAGCATATTGTTACGAGTTTCACGTTCAAAATTGTTGTTGGTTATCACCATTTATGCTTTATGTACACTTTCTGAAGTTATACATAAATTCTATAGCTTTACAACTAGAAAATGAGTCTAGTTACAAAAATGTGCACATGTATGTTCGGTGGTGATTTTATCAACCACATGAAAACGATAGATATATTTCTATTCTATCTCAGAATTCACGGTATTTACTTTGGAGCTATTTCAAGAAAATCTCCTCTCAGTTTCAATTCGGTACTTAGTTCATCCAAAAGTTGGCTAGAATTTTAGAAGCATTATACTCACAAATAAATACACCAACTATTTTGACATCGTAACAATATATTTAGGTAAGATTAGATCATAGTAATTAGGCTACGTCACTATCCCAACAAGGTAGATTTAGCACATAATGGAATATGTCGGCGTTCCCTCTAAACAGTTGTACCGTTATGAATTCATCGAGTGGCTCCATCTTGCACTCCTCCCATTGCTTCATTAATTAGGTCTTTGATTTTTCTCGGCCTTGCTCCTGAGGTTCGGGTCTCTTTCCATTATCATATATATTCGCTCTAGGCTTCTTTTTTACTTTTACTTCTCCACCTGACGGGCCATTTCGTCTATTCACCATTCTAGTTACTTAAATCTAAACGTAATTTAAACAGTGTTCCCACTGACGACGCCAATAGTTTGGTATTATTTCGTCTGGGTTACAATACACCGAGATAATTGATACAATGGGCATGACTAGTGCCAAAATAATGCTAATCTATTACAATAAACATACTAGCTTTGGTCCAGAATACCTACTATGTATTACAAGTATGCAGATAACTTAAATAACCTTAGAAGACTAAAAGACTGGACGGTCGAACGCCAGACGCTCGACTTACGATTCTCGGACTGTGGTGGTTCGATTCTGCCAAGCGTCGTATCCGATGATCTATCGAATGGCCTTGATTCGACGCTACCGACCCTCGAATATAGAAGGTTCAATTGTATACTCAGCAAGGATCGATCAGACTGAAGAGACGATCGAACTTGAATGATTGTCGAATTGGATCGATCGAACTGAAGAAACAATCGAACTGGATGAGTATTGAATCGCAAGGTCCGATTGATACGAATAGGTTGCGAGTATTCAATGCGTGTCATTAATGTCGGAGGACGGGGTATTTATAGATCCCGTCTCATGGGACCGAATCAATAGATAACATCGGTCGAACGGACTTGGTTCGATCGTCTAGGTATCGGTCGAACATACATGATTAGACCGTGTTAATAGCAGTTAAACGGTCGTCGCTCGACAGTAAATTTATCGGGCCTTTCCTTGATGGATCGGTCCAAAATAATATTTTAGGCCTTCCTAAAATACTTCCATCAATATATAAAAGTAATTATAATATATACTGGGCCTATTTTCTGTGGTAGAAACTGAAGTGGGCCTGTTTTACTATATTAAGAGTTGTATACACATATATATTATTAGGGAGAATTACACAAAGTACCCCTCAACTATGGGTAAATTACACAAAGTATCCCTCCTCTTTGGGAAATTACACAAACTACCCTTATGGTCAAAAAAAATTAAAATAATTAAGATAACCTTTCAAATTCAAATCATAGCAGAGACTAAAATTCGCAGATAATTTATTTTTTCTTAGATGAAATTATTTGTTATCAATATTTTTTGTCTTTTTAAACGAGATAAATGAGGTTTAATGCAATAACTTTGACTTATTTATTGTTTTTTGTGTAAAATAATTGAAGAGTATGAATTTACATCAATAATTTGAAATAAAAAATTACGAAAAATCGGTTATAAGGGTAGTTTGTGTAATTTTCCAAAGAGGAGGGATACTTTGTGTAATTTATCCATAGTTGAGGGGTACTTTATGTAATTCTCCCTATTATTTATTTAATCTTGAACTTCATCCGATGTGATTGTTAACAATGTTGTTTTTGTGGTATTTCAACCTCTATTTTAACTGGTCATGCAATTAGTTTATAAATTATATATTTTAAAATTTCCCATGGTGTTGTCATTAATTAACAAAAACAGTGTTAAAATTTTTATTTATTTTATTAGGATTGTTTAAATTCTTCTGGTAAACAGTTACTACTTTCAGCTATGTATTTCTTGTCATAATTAAATCAATACGTTATCTATAGGTGCTCAAGACTCCAAGTACAATAAAGGGAAAAATTAAGTTACCTATCCAACGTTTGCCCGCTTTTACAGTTTCTTATCCAACGTTTCATTTTTTACACTTTACGGTCCAACCTTTTACTCCGGTAACAGTTTGCGGTCCAACTTTTATTTCTGACCTATCTCGGTCAAAAAACGTCACTTTTCAGTCTTATGACATCACGCTGACATTATTTGAAGGGGCAATTTAGTTATTTTACATATTAGGGGGTGTAATGCTATATGTATAATTAATTTATACACCCTAAATTTTTATTTTATTATACATTTTATATTTTCCAGTTTTTATTTTTTTGTTACTTTAAAAATATTCAAAAAATTAAAAACTAATAAACTTTAACTCATCTAAAATAAAGTAAATTCTTTTTGTTTACAAGTTTAATAGTAAATACTATCAATCTTTTTTTTTTAAGAAAATGTGTCTTAAAATGAATTATAATATTAGAAATTATACCTTTTCAACAAAATTAATTAGTAATTTTTTAAGCTTGATTTTTTTAAGTTTGATTTATTAATTAGTTGGAGAAGATGATTTTTTTTTTTTGTTTTTTTTCAGTTTTAAATTATCAACTAATTAATAAATCAAATTTAAAAAATAAAATTACAAATTAGTTTTGTTGAAAAGTCTTAATTTCTAAAAATATAATTCATTTGAAGACACATTTTCTTCAAGAAAAAGATTGATAACAATAAGAATATACTTTATTTTAGATAAGTTAAAGTTTATTAGTTTTATATTTTAAATATTTTTGAAGTAACAAAAAAAAAATAATAACTGAAAAATGTAAAGTGTATAATAAAATAAAAATTTAAGGTGTGTAAATTAATTATACATATTGCATTACACCCCTAATATATAAAATAACTAAATTGCCCCTTCAAATGATGTCAGCGTGATGTCATAAGGCTGAAAAGTGACGCTTTTGGCCGATATAGGTCAAAATTAAAGGTTGGACCGCAAACTGTGACCGAAATAAAATGTTGGACCGCAAAGTGTAAAAAATGAAACGTTGGATAAAAAACTGTAAAAGCGGACAAACGTTGGATAGGTAACTGAAATTTTTCTTACAAAAAATGATTAAAGAAAAGAAAACTCCTTAAGAAATACTGACTGATAATTTTAAGATTTTGAAACAAGTTTTTACCAGATTTTACTTCTTCTTTCATAGTAATAATATTGTCCTCGTGGACTTTTTATTTTATTTTTTAAATTTTTTTACTAAAAGGATTACTTATATAAAAATTCCATTCGAAGACTGAATTTTGTCCCCTAAATAAAATTTGTGACTCCACCCTAATCTAGAAATCATGACTAAACTCTATATCAGGGCATTGGGTAATTAATGAATAGACCAATTTGATGGACAATAATGGACAAAGGCCCTCGGGCTCGGTTCTGTCTTTTTGTTGGCAATGTGTAGTGCCTTTTAGCCTAATCGTGCCAACTGCCAAGCTACCAGTTCCACCACATTTTTGGTATTGATGTGATATTTAATTACCTCATTATAACTATGTGGATAAAATATACGGAACGTGGCAACTGCTTGCTTTTCCATTTCGAGACTCGAGAGTTGAAGTCAATTATGATGTACTAACTGTTATGTGGACCATTTACTTTTTTTTGATAGTTCATACAACTGCCAAGAATTGCTAGTAACGGAAATAAAAAGAAAACCTTTGTTTTAGCAAAAGTTAGATTGTTGTTATTCAAAAACTAAAACTAATTGATTATAATAATATATTAAAAGGGTATAGGAAAAGAAGAGCAAATAACAAGTATATTACTTGTGAATAAATATTTTTCTCTTTATCTTGAAGGGTCTTTATATAGGAAAGAATTTTCAACATCTTACACTATTTGCAACAACTAATACCATTATAAAATAGTATTTGTACATAATTATCAACAATCACTAGACATATTCCACTTACCATATTCATAATACTCCCCCTTAGTCATTTGATGATTTTGTTATGTACATGATCCGTCTTCTGCACACGTCTTATGTTGCCTCGTTAAAAACCTTATAAGGAAAAACCTAATAGGATAAAAACCTTAATAAGGAAAGAAAAAGTGCAGCCGTGTGAACTCCCTCTCAAGTTGGCATCTCCAATTCTTCATAAGTCTCGTAGGTGACGCATCTCAATACTTTGAACATTTTTTCTTAAAAGTTACAGTAGGGAGTGCATTTGTAAAAGATCTGTCATATTGTCACATGATTGAACATATTGGATATTAATTTCTTTGTTCTTCTCGAGTTCCTGGATCATCAATTTCATTCACAATTTCATAAGCGACTAAATATGAAAATATTTCATCCATATTTTCCATCTCATTTCGATCCAATACCATTCCCGGATTGATATAATTTATAGAGAATTCAACATTCTCTTTATTTATAGGATCTGATTGGATAACTTCTTGAGGTATCTCATATGTCACATTTTGCGACTCATCATGCAGATATTCCTCAATAATAGGATCATTAGATTTTGATGCTCCTTTTTTTTGAGGATTTTTGTCTTTTAAGCCAACATGATGTCCACGTTTCTTAGATATATCAAAGATATCATCCTTTGATGTTTCTTTTGGAATTACAATATGAGCATGAGCATTTGCAGCTGGTATATGTGATTTTGTTACCCTGCTTATGTCAGTAAATGCATCGGGTAATTGATTTGCAATAGCTTGTAAATGCAAGATTTTCTTTACTTCCAAATCACATTGCTTTGTTAGCATATCAAAGCTTGTCAAAGATGGATTATACCATGATATATATTTTTTCAACTGCTTCTTTTCTCCTCCCTTAGGTTAGAAAATTTGCCTCATTAAAATGACAATCGGCAAAATGTGACGTAAAGACATCACCTGTTAGAGACTCAAGATATCTGATTATTGATGGTGAGTCAAATCAAACATATATTCCCAACCTTCTTTGTTGTCCCATTTTTGTTCACTTTGGTGGTGCAATTGGAACATAAACCGCACAACTAAAAATCTTTATATGAGAAATATTGGGTTCATGACCAAAAGCAAGTTGTAATGGGGAATATTCATGATACGAACTTGGTCTAATGTAAATTAGTGAGGCATCATGTAAAATTGTATGACCCCATAGAGAACTTGGCAATTTAGCTTTCATCAACAATGGCCTAACAATTAATTGAAAGACGTTTAATTAATGATTCAGCTAAACACTATGTTCAACCGTAATTTCAGTTGACATACAATAATCATTGAAAGCTTGAGGCGTGAATTCACCAGCATTGTCAAGTCTGGCTTTCTTGATCGTATAGTCAGGAAATTGGGCTCTTATTTTAATTATTTGACCAAGAAATCTCGCAAATGCCATATTGCGAGTAGACAATAGACAGACATGTGACCACCGACTTGAGGCATCAATTAATACCATAAAATATTGAAATGGTCCAAATGATGGATGAATAGGTCCACATATATCACCTTGGATTCTTTCAAGAAATGTGGGTAATTCTGTCTTAATTTTAACTGGTAAATGCTTTATAATTAGCTTTCCAAGAGAACATGCTTCACATAGACTATTGTTGCCCAGATTGAGTTTTAATCCTTTTAATGAATGTCCATGTGTAGTTTCAATTATCCTCCGCATTTTTGTTGAACCAGGATGGCCTAGTCGATCATGCCATAGAGTCAATAATTCTGGATTTTCATTGACTACCATATTTGATTCGATTTTATTAATATATGTATAATGCAACCGTAATGAGATATATGGTAGTTTTTCCCGAAAATGTTTATTTCTTGGCATATGCTTAGTAATAAAAACATATTTAGCGTTATTCACAGTCATTGACTCAGTATCATATCAATGTCGATATATATCTTTAAAACTCAATAAATTCCTTTTGGATTTTGGGACAAATAAGGCATCATTGATGATAAACTTTGTTCCATTTGGGAAAGTAAAAGTAGTTCTACCAGATCCTTCAATCTATTTAATAGGACCTCATATTGTACCGACTTGAAATTTTGAGGGTTCTAAATATGTAAACTATTTCTTACTTGTGAGAATTGTATGAGTTGTACAATAATCAAGTAGGCAGAAATCACTGGTATGCTCCATATCATGCTTCAGTTCAAATAAACAATATTAAAACAAATATTGCAATAAACTCTGTTAATATTTGAAAAGAGATTATTTTTTTGAAAGCACACAAACGAAATGCAAGAAGCAGAAAATACAACTTAAAACATAAATCACACTAAGCATATTCAGCTAGAAGATCACAAAATACATATTAAGACAAACGAAAATCATAGTCATCAGTAAAGTATGTCGCCTCCATAAAAGTGGAATCATCATTTGAATTTTGTTCGACAAGGTTAACATTCTTTTCTTTATCCTTCAAACTTTCTTGGTGCATCTTACAAAGATGTTCTGTTGTACAACATTTGTTGGCCCAATGTCCTTTTATTCTACATTTAAAACAATAACCTTGAGAGTTTTTATATTTTTCTTTGTTATGGTGGTTATTCTTAAAAACAATGTTGGTATGCGAGGGGTTGTGAAAAAACCCTCGACCACGACCACGTCTACGACCACCTCTTTTACCGCGTCCACCTCTATGGCCATATCCTCCTCTATGACATCCTCTACCTTGACCACGACCAAGATCTTGATTAGCATTATCATTGTTACCTCATCCATAAGGGTTTGAAAAATTAATGGCATTTGCCTCAGGTAATGCATGTGCTCCAAGAGGACGAGATTGATGATTTTTCATCAATAAGTTATTGTAACTTTCTGCCATTAACAACCTTTGTTGCAAGTCGTGATATTTAGAAATATTCAGCAATCTGTATTGTTGTTGAACATTTATCATGGACACATATAAAGTAGAAAGTATTTTCTCTATCATTTCTCTATTATTAAGCTTTGTTCTACAATAAATTAAATCTGAACAAATCTCCATAAGCGCGGAGTTGTATGCGCTTACAGTTTCAAAATCTTGGATCCTTAAACTGTTCTAATAATCAGTGACTTTTGGCAACGTGGTTTCTTTTTTATGGTCATGTCTTTTCAGTAGTGTTAACGGGTTTGGAATTATTCCCTATTTAACGGAAGATATTTATTTGGGTTGGAACGCCGATCCCGACCCGAGGGGATTGTTGGCTTTTATCGATTTGCGGCTGGACTCGATTTGTTTCGAGATGCCTACGTATCCCTTCCTCGGGAATCAAGCCACTCGTAGTTCTTGTTTTTGGTGTTGGATATTTGGTGTTTGTCGATTTTATCGGATGTATTGGTTTTGTATTTGTTGAGGGGTTGTCCTCGTGAAGAGTCCGAGGGGGAGAGGGAGTTCTCCGAGGGGAGGAGTTATTCTCCCGTAGAGAAATTCCTTTTTGTGGAGAAAAGTCGTCCTTTTTTTTACTCCTCTATTGGTCTTGCTCCCTTTTATAGGAGTTTAATCTTGCTCCCTAAGTTTGGAATTTGTATTAGTTTAATATTAGTTATTTTTATGTTATTATCTGTACTGTTATTTATCTGTTCAAGCAGCACAGTAATTAACTTATCTATTTAAGATGTATCAGCAGACACGTGTTGTGTTCTTTGTGAATATGAGTCATGTTACCAGGACGAATATAAAATCGTACGCGTAATAATATATTGAGTCGAACATAATTCGGGTAGTATTTTAGTTATAAATCCGGCCGATAACTGTGTGTCGTGATTTACGATATACGAATAGTATAATTTTTTAACGAAGTAAACCGGTATTTAAACCGTGTTATAATGCGGTGTTATTTATAAATATAAATCATATAATAATATACCCAGTAATTTTGGTAATTGAATAATCGCTTATTTTAAGCAGGTGATTTTCTATTCTGTTAACAAGTAGGTTTGTCCATAATTCATGAGGATCGGTAACATCGAGATATTCCCACTTTAAGGTTTCATCTAAATGTTTTCTCATATAGATCACAACCTCACATTTTTTTTTTGGATCCGTATAGGTATTTACTGTAGCAAGAGTTTTAACGATACTCTTTGATCTGAGGTATAATTTTGTATCTGATTTCCATTGTCCATAATTCTTGCCAGTGATATTGAGTATACAACTAATTGTACTCGTGAGGTTAGACATTTTTCCAGCTAAATACAAAACCAAGAAAAATATAATTAAGATCGAAACATTTTATTTAACACATAATCATAGAAGCACAATTATTACAATAATACAATGTAATTATCTCATATCTAGCCAAATCTTGAACTCGAACATTATTATGATAAAAGGGAGGAATATCATAGGGACAAAATAGGAGTGTCCTCATCTACTAGAATAAACATAAAAATTGAAAGGTAAGTGAGGATCAAGATCGCTGTTGTTGTAGAGATAATTTTGCAATATGAGAGAAATAAGGTGAAGATTTGTGTGGAATTTGTGTATTTATAGAGGAAAAATGTAAGTAGTCGTTTATAGTCGTTAGAAAAATAATTATTTTGCCATGTTTTATGAACGGTACTCTCTTTAATAATTTAGAAACAAAAATTAATAGCAATAACATGTAAAATAATTTCCGCCGCATTAGTGATATTTTAACAGGCATATGGAATAATATTACGATAAGTAAATACATATATATTTTTTGCCACTTTACTATGTAAAAACTTTCATGGGCTTCAGGAATAATGTAAACAAGTACAATAATTCCAATGAATTAAGTGCGTAAATAATTTCCGCCACATTACTATGTAAAAATTTTCATGGGCTTATAGAATAAAATAAGCAATATAGTAGGAGGTAAAACCTTTCATAATAATAAATTGTCGGTAGTCGTTTCTAGCTTAGGGGTAACTCAAGCATCAACGAAAATTCAAATTAATGTTAGTGTTAGAGTTAGATGACAATAAAATATAAATTGTCAGTAGTCGTTTCTATCTTGGGGTTAACTCAAACATCAACGAAAGTTAAAATTAGCGTTAGTGTTAGAATTAGATGGCAGTAAGATATAAATATAATTTTTATCTAATCATAAAATTATAGATAGGCGGTAGTCCTCATTGTCTATAATAATGGAGATAGATGAATAAGTAAATATTAAATTTCGTACATTTTAACGTTGAATGTTGTCTTTAAAGACTGGAGCTGAATTTTGAAATACTGAATCCTCGTTTTGGGTTTATACTAAACTTTTGGCGAAGGATTCATTTAATAGTATGAATATTTTGGGTTTATAATAATTTTTTTTCTTTGGAGAGTAAGGATATATTGTACATAGAGAAAAAGAAAGATTAAGAAAATGTATCGGAGCGAGCACCTTCGTGCTGATAACGTGTTATAGAAAAACTAAAACTATTGAGGTGTATAACAATTTATTAAAAGGACATAGGGAAAAAAAAGAGCAAATAAGGAGTATATTACTTGTGAATAAGTGTTTTTCTCTTCATCTTGATGTCTCCTTATATAGGAAAGAATTTTCAACATCTTACACTATTTACAACTACTACTATTACAAAATAGTATTTGTACATAATTTTCAATAATGGCCATTAAACATATTCTACTTGCCATATTTATAACAATTGCATTTTTTTTGGGTATTATTGTTCTTTGTATAAAAGGTACACTCAAAAAATACAAACCATAACACTAAATCGTTACATACTCGTTATTTCTTAAGTATTATTACTTGCACACGAATTTCATAATACAAAAAAAAAGTTATATACTCTCGAACTATATTCGTTTTAATCACTGTTTTCATAACCGGATCGGACTGGCCAATCCGACTGGTCTGACCGAGAACCGGTGTCTTGTTCGATCTGGTTCTCCCAAAAATGAATTGCAAGCCCCCAGCGAGCCGAACGATCGACTCGGTGAACCGGTTCAGCCTACGAACCGGTCTGCCATTTTTTATTTTTTTTGGGCTTTTGGTCAATTGCGAACCAGCTCTTGTTTTTTTTTTTTGCCAATTTAAAAGTTGCCTCGAAATTGCAAAAAAGAAATGCAAAACTTTAGAAGGCCATAACTTTGCGTATGAACGTCCGTTTTCCATCCTTAATTTGATTTTGAAGCGAAATGAGCATGCATTCGAAAATTTCATGCATAGTATTTCATCCCGATGCTAAGTTTATTTTCTAGATTTTAGTGTTACATATTGGTGTTCTTGTGTTGAATTTTATGATACAGTTGGCCAACAATTAAAATACAATCTTTTAGTTTTTATGAAATATATTGTTTGTTGGATTATTTATTATCTTGTTGTATAGCTCAATGGTTTCAACTACGTTCTAATAACTTATTTTGTTGGAGGTCATGTGTTCAAATCCTAGTATTGTGGTATTCACATTCTTATTTTTCTTATAATATAACAAAATATTGACTTAAAAATATTAATATTTTGTTATATTATTAAAATTAAATTACATATTTTGTTGACCCTTGACTAACCGGTTCACCAAGTGGTTCGATCGGTCCGACATGTTGATTCGCTACCCAATAGCCTCACCGATTTGTGACTGAGCCGGGTCTAAAAACACTGGTTTTAATAATGTTTTACCTGGCTAACAAGATTAAAAAAGTTGCACCGAACTCCCCAGCCTTTTGATTTCTGTCCACGTTTTATCCTAATAGCCAATTTTTAGGCAATATAATGTCACTGAAAAGCTCATGTTCGCAGAAATATGCACCGTAAATATGGAACTATGTCTCATTTTGACCTCAATTTCAAGAAAAATATGTTTTCTCTTCCACGTTGAATTTTGAATTTCATTCTCAAAATGAAGATTTCTAATTAGGATCGTGCGATTCGATATTATCGTATCAATGGTCCGATATTTTAGATGTCAGGTTTGATTCGATAATTTTAAAATTCAAATCACTTGCTAAAATAAAACTCATTCGGTATGATTTAGTAACTCTAATCGATTTGGTAATTACCAGATGATCCAAAATATTTATCAAACTACATTTTGGGTTTCATTTTTTTTAATAATTACAATAAGATTCCGATATTATAACACCTTACAATCCAAAATATACCAAAAGAACTTGTAACAAACATTCAAATGTGAAAAATTAGCATTCAAATATATAAGAGGGGGAAACAAAAGTGAGAATGACACGGCGACGACGACGTGGCAACATGGTACGAAATCGATGTAGGTTATGGCAGGGTTGACAGTGATATATATGTGTATTACTGTGTGTTTGAGGCTTGAGTTCGTGTGATTATATTTGTGTGTCAAAATGCATGTGTTTTGTGGTTTTATAATTTTTGTGAGTCTTACTGATTGTTTTATGAGTAATTGTATCAGTCTTTTATTTTATTTTATGTAAGAGTTAGATAAGTACAAATAAGGTTTAATGTTTGATTAAACACTGATTCCATATTATGACTTATTTTTTAAAGAAGTTAAATTAATACAAAATATGACTTTATTATTTATATATATTTACAAAGAAAAAAGAAAAGGAGTTGACAATTGGTATGATATAATTATCAATCCCTCATACCAAATCCAATGTTGATTCGGTATCTGAGATGTAATGACTTGCCAAGTTAATTCAATTATCTAGTAAACGATTTGTATTGTTGATTTAATTACCGTTCAAAACGATTGGTAGAGTACACTTTGCACAACCTTATTTGTAGTTAACATATATAACAAACATTGGATGGAAAAGATGGTGGGTATCTATTACGATTGAGTTCAACGAGATGAAGGCTTATATTTACTATGTATACTACGGTAGAAACGAACTTCCCAACAAAATTATCTTTCAAAAGTTGAATAGAGGGGAAGTGCTCCAAAATTGGTTAGTTGGGTGTAGTTACAGCCTTTTTTGGCCGGTGGGCACTTCTGTTAAAAGTGGGGTGATTTTGGGGTTAATACTTTTATCTTTACACAATATCAAGCAAACATTTGAAGTTATAGACTGATTTTTTCTCTTTCATACCTTAGTTTTAAATTTGGAAGCTCTATGTTTTGGTCTTATTTCGTCAATGTAACAGAACACGGTACAATAAAACAATCTGAATATAAATAACCAAAATAATGTTAATCTAATAAAATGAATGGACTAACTTTGTCCGGAACACCTATTACAAGCTTACTAGGTTTAAATGTAAAATTACAAGATGTTTGAAGCGTATCGAATTCTAGGCATTCGATGCTGACGTGTCGAATAGCCTTTGTTCGATGCGAAATGTATAGCAAGGGTTCCGTCTCGAATTCACATATATCGAATTTGAGAGATTCAATGTCATCTTCTGTATCGAATTCGATGTGCTCTTCTTCGTATCGAACGTACTGAATTCGGTACTGGTACGTGTCGAATCGAGTGAGTTCGATTTAGCACGCCTCGAATGAACAGTGATTCGATGCTGACTATGCCAAAGTGACTCTCCAATCAGAACGTACACGAACTACAAGGGGACGGGCTATATATAACAACCGTTTCGTGGATCCCAATGACAGATGCGGAAAGCGCATCGAATCATATAAATTCGATGCGTAATTCGATGGCTGACCCAATATGCAAGTGTTGGGCCAACCTTAAATCATACCCATGACTCTATTTTAAGTTTAAGACGAAATATTAAAACTGCCCTATAACTTTTTTTCAAAACTTAAAATGGCCGTTTTTTTCGGGCCTTGCAAAAATGCCCCGTAAGTCTTGAAAAATCTTGTAAAAATGCCCGATTCCCTTATGAAAGTGTAAGATGTTCTGTTATCAATGTTGGATGGATGTTGTGTCAACATCCAGAGGAAAAGATTGAAACCAGAGAACAAGTCTTAATCTGAAACATGTTCTGTTATCAATGTTGGATGGATGTTGTGTCAACATCCAGAGGACAACATTGAAACCCGAGAACAGTCTTAACCTAAAACATGTTTCTGAACATAAGTGTTCTGGATTAAATGTTGGATGGATGTTGAGCCAACATTCACAGGACAACATTGAAACCATAAACTTTTCTGTCAATCTGTCTTTAACTGCTTTATTTTAGTTTTGCCTTTATTCACCTATTAATCAAGTTCCACGATTTTAGTTGTCTTTGTTTATGTCCAGGAACATCTCTTAATCATAAGGAAGAACATTACAAGTTTCCTAAGTTGAAGTTTCCATAATTCAAGAGGAGGAGATCGGTCAAGTCAACACGGTTTCAAAGAAGGAAAGTTTTGGAGTTCAAGTGCAACTAGGAATCTTTCCAAGATCAACTCTGAATTGAAGAAGGAGTATTTCCTTATTAGAACTCAATCTAATAAAGGGAACTATTATTCAAGAAGGAGATCAAGTTCAAGAAGGAAAGTAGAGTTCAACAAGAAAACAACATAAGTTACCAAAACTGTGTACAACACACCTTGGAGATCAAGTTTGAAGAAACCTATACATAAGGTGTGAAGTACATCAAGATACATAGAGAAACAATAGAGCTTATAAATCCGTAGAGATTATATCTTAAGCATTGTTGCTATGTTTCTTGTTTTGCAAAGTTTGTGAGTTTTCGAGTTAAGTCTAGGATTAGATTTAAGGAGAAAATTCTTGTCTGCTTTGCTGAGTCCCATCTACAAAAGAGCGAGAGTGGTTTTGTGGTGAGGAACGTCTTTGGTAAAACCTGCGTGGTTATTTTGCCGTAAGGCTAGATGGTTGATTATTTATAATAAACCAATGAAAATTTATCTTCTTGTGTTCTTTAACTTCCGCTGCATATTATACTCTATCAAGAAGATTGTTTGAGATCAAGTTAAGGCAACGACAACTTAACTTGAGCTTTGAAACGTGGAAAAGTTGTATCAATCCCGATCCAACAATTTCACCTTATTTGGGCCAAAATTGCCTACGTGGCGACACAGTCAACGCCACGTCATAAAATAGCTCCGCCACGTCATATTTTCAGCCAATAATAATAAATATATATATAAATAATAATAATAAACATATATATAAAAAATAAAGATATATATATAAATAATAAAGATATATATATAAATAGTAATAAACATATATATAAATAATAATAATAAACATATATATATATATAATAAAGATATATATATATATATATAAATAATAATAAACATATATATATATAAATAAAACAAATAACAATAAAACACAAAAAAATAAAAATAAAAACCTACCGCACCCCTCCTGACCCCCTACGCCCCCCCCCCCCCCCCGCCACCCAACGACCACGATTGCAGTGGTGGTGGCGTCAAATCGACGCCACCACCACTGCAATCGTGGTCGCCACCACTGCGATTTGGCAGTGGTGGTGGCGGGGCGGGGCGGGGGAGGGGGTGTGGTTCCGGCGATTCGCAGCGGCGGGGGGTGGGGGGGTAAACCAGGGGATGGATTTTTTTTTTTAATTTTTTTTTGTTTTTCATTTATTTTATATAATGATAAAATATTTATTATTTTATAAATTAGTATAAATAATAATATATTTTGATATTATTATTTATATATAATATATGTTGTACTTTTACAAATGATTATATATATGTTTATTATTTATATATATATATATATATATATTTGGGGGGCAAAGTATAATTTATTTTGGGGTGCAAATACAATATTTAAAGTTACAAGGGTTTTGGGGTGCAAATACAACTTGTTGATGTGGCAGCCATTGTACCGCCACGTAGGCAATTTTGGCCCAAATAAGAGAATGGGGCATTTTTACAAGATTTTTCAAGACTTACGGGGCATTTTTGCAAGGCTCGAAAAAAACGGGCATTTTAAGTTTTTAAAAAAAGTTATAGGGCAGTTTTAATATTTCGTCCTTAAGTTTATTGGATTACAGAAGTAGCTAGGGTAGAGGAGAGAAGAAGGCGCACGTGGGAAAGCGTACCCTCCAAAATGCACTCACGAGTTAGTTTTCCTTTTTGTATTCATTGTTTTTTACTCTAAAGTTAACTATTTTTTTTTCTATGAATAATTTGTACCATAAACAACTCATCAGGCTACTTAATTTTACTATAATAGATTTGCAAGTATGAAAGTTATGAACACAAGGCTATGAAGGAAATATAACAGGAAGATTGATCATATGTATGTCCGTAGTATATAGTTGGAATGAAACTGTTCTAAGGTTTGGCATTTTCTTAAAAGATTAAAAAGAAATGCCAGACGAAATTGAGATTTTTGATGGAATATGGATATATTTAGTAAATACCAGCACCGTACATTGGATGAATTTTTGAATGGTAGGCTTTTATTACAATATATATTTCTTTTATATTTATAAAAAAATATTTCTTTTTATAAACAACAATAAGTAATCGGGAAAAAACTATTAATATGTGGAATTATGATATGGCCCAAGATGAAGGCCGCAGGGTTTACTAATTAGGAAATTAGTTTATTAAATTATGTTATTCTTATATTAGGAGTCTAATGTTAGTGTTAGATTAGGAATCTTTATTTAATTAGAGTAGTATTAGATTTCTATTTCCTTTAGTAGTCTATGTTTATTTGGTATGAGTTTATTATTAGTAGTATAAATAGTCCAAGTCTTGTAACTTTTATTGGTTCAGAAAATAAGTAAAAGTTTAGTTATCTTAAATTTAGTCTCTCTTCTCTCCTAAAATATTCTTGGAGCTCGTTCTAGCTCGAATAGAACCATATCCCTAACAATTGGTGCTTTCATTGAGGACAAGACCCTGTTAAGAGGGAAGGATTGATATGACCCCCCTAACAATTGGTGCTTTCATCTTTTGAACTCACTGTTTAAAAAAAAAAATCATGGTTGTTTTACCCTCCCAGGCGGACAATTTCATGGAATCGTTCTCTAAAATATTACAAATGGCGGAAGCAATAAGAATTGACTACAAAGGTATGTCTCGTCGGCTCGATCGTATGTCTGGCTTAATGTCAAAGATTGAAAGAAATTTGAGTGCACTTTCCCAAATTCCTCCACCGCTACAATCGCTGCCTCCACCGCCACCAGCATCACAGCCGCCGTCAACAACCTGCAACACTCAAGTACTTGTTTTTGAAGTTTCCTTCGAAACACCAAAGGAGTCCACAAAACTTAAGACCAACGTGGGAATACTGAGATTCAACGTCAACAGGGCAATCTTACCACAACCTCCCAGTAAAACAAAAAAAGCCTTGTTTTTTCTTGCATGGAATCAACGCCATTCAAAGATGGTGAGCCATAGCAACAATCTGATGATTTTTCATTCCGGTTATAAAGACCTAGTGGCTATGAATTGGAGAAAGCGGAAAAAATGTCTTGAGGACAAGACCCTGTTAAGGGGGAAGGATTGATACGGCCCAAGATGAAGGCCGCAGGGTTTACTAATTAGGAAATTAGTTTATTAAATTATGTTATTCTTATATTAGGAGTCTAATGTTAGTGTTATATTAGGAATCTTTATTTAATTAGAGTAGTATTAGATTTCTATTTCCTTTAGTAGTCTAGGTTTATTTGGTATGAGTTTATTAGTAGTAGTATAAATAGTCCAAGTCTTGTAACTTTTATTGGTTCAGAAAATAAGTAAAAGTTTAGTTATCTTAAATTTAGTCTCTCTTCTCTCCTAAAATATTCTTGGAGCTCGTTCTAGCTCGAATAGAACCATATCCCTAACAATTGGTGCTTTCATTGAGGACAAGACCCTGTTAAGGGGGAAGGATTGATACGCCCCCCCTAACAAATTAGTATAGTTTTCTAATATGGTTTCTTTATAATGTGTAAAATCCTATCCAGTGGTAAAATTTAATTCTGGTTTCTTTTTTTGTTGGAACACAAATATCAGTAAAGTATGAAACCTAAACCAGTGTATAGGATGACACGTGGAACCTAATCCAGTTTGAGTAAATTGGTGCGAAGGTGGCGACTGGCGACGGACCGAGGGCCACGAGACCAAATTGTTTTGATTTCAGAGTTTAACAAAAAGAAAATATAATTTCATGACATAAGAATAGAATATAAGTTCAATACCTAAAAATAGAATATTATGTTAATACAATATTTTCCGAAAACATATCAAATGTGTACTTTTTTATAGCATCTAAGTATTTATTACCACGTACATTTCCGACATATATTTACAGCGATGGAATTTGAATTTCCATCTAGGCTCAGTTTGGTTTTCCGAAAAATAGGAGAAAATGAGAGGAAAAAATGAAAAATGAAGGAAAACAAGATTTTTCAAGAAAAATCTTGTGGGAAATAAAAATTTCCTTATATTCCATGTGTTTGATTGAAATATGATTTTCCTTGGAAATGGTTAAAGATTCTTGTAGATTTGCTTTGATTTGAATATGCTTTCCTATATTTTCATAAATTTTATTTATTTTCCCGCAAAATCTTAACTTGCCAAATAACTGGAAAAGAATATTTTCCCTAAATTTTTTCCCCCCATTTTCCTGGCAAACAAAATGAGCCCTAATGTTTAAATAACAAACTGAATAATCTGTAACTTAACGAAGACACTTTTGTAGAATATGATCTTCAATATATTTTTCACTCTTGAGGTTTTATAGCGAAGGTACAACTCTTTATATACAAGAGAGGAAGAGTAAGTAGTAAGCGAAGATCGTAACAATAACATATCTTGACTAGAATAGATAAGGAAAGAATCTCTTGCTAGTCTTATCCGAATACGCCTCCTCAAAATTGCCGTTCCATCGGTTAAGGCAATTTTGGAACACAAAAGCGAGAACCGAGCCCAAGGCAAGGCCTTGGTGAGGATGTCCGCGAGTTGATCACGAGTACTAATGTGAGAGATGAGACTAGTCCCTTGTTGACGACATCGAGAACAAAGTGAATATTAATGGTTATGTGCTTCATGCGAGAGTGCAAGACGAGATGAAGAGATAAATGAGTAGCCCCAATATTGCCACAAAAGGTGAGTGGCTTAACATGTAGTGGACAAGAATTTCACCTAACAGATTTTGAATCCAAATAATCTCAGACGTTGCAGCGGCCAATGCACAATACTTAGCTTAGGTGGATGAGCGGGCGATAGCGCATTGCTTATGAGATCTCCACAAGACGTGATTGTCACCCAAAAAGACCATGAAAGTCGTCGTTGGGTTCTATGAAGGAACGCATTGCTGACGTCGAGTTTGCGGATCGACCATTCATTGGTGACCGCAAGAGAGAGCACAATTCTGATGGTAATCGGTTTGACGACCGGGATGAAAGTCTTATCATAGTCGATATCCACACTTTGGTGAAATCCCTTGATGACAAGGCGAGCCTTGTATTTATCAGTTGAGCCATCGGGTTTCCTCTTGACACCGAAGACCCACTTGCAACCAATAATGTTCGAAGTAGATGATTGTGGCACAAAATCCGAGGTGCCATGTTGGAGGAGAGTAGTGATCTCTTTGGGCATGGTGATACGCCAATTAGGATCAACCATAGCGGTGGAGACAGATGAAGGCTCAACAATAGTAGGAATCGGGTGAGAGATCGCATGAACATTCTTGGGCTTGAAAATATTGTTCTTGGCTCGAGTCTTCATAGGATGTGTGTTAAGGGGTGGAGATGGTTGTAGGATTGAAAAGGCCGAGGCCAAAGTCTCTGGATTCAGTGTTGCCTTAACATTGGTCCCAATATCAGAAACAAATTGTTCAGAAGAGATAGGGGCCGAAGTCAATGGTTTCAATGTTACCCCAACATCGGTTCTAACATTGAAAGTAGAATGTTCTAGAGAGATAGGGGACACTGGTGCTGCGGGTAACATGGGAAGTAAAGATAACTCGATAGGGAAAGTAGTCGATATGTCTAGGACGGATGGAGTCATTTCAGTTGGTTAGGTAGAAATCAACTTTACATAGCGAAATTGATCCACACAAAAATGAGCACATCGAGATATGATCATATGACGAGCAATGGGATCCCAACACTTGTATGCACTTTAAGATAGAGAGTATCCAAGAAAGATACATTGTCGGGAAGGATATGAGGGTTTGCCCGAGACATATGGATGTAACCCCGGGTAGCAGAGACAACCAAATGAGCGGAGCTTGAGATAGTTAGGAGCTTTCTTGAAGAGTCGCGCAAAAGGACTAACATTGGTAATGGCGAAAGATGGTAAGCGGTTAATAAGGTACACTGCCATTTAAAGAGCAATGGACCATAAGAACGGCGGTAGTTGTGCATGATGAAGAAGAGCACTCCCGATTTCAAGAATGTGGAGATGGCATCATTCGACGATGCCATTTTATTCTAGCATATGAAGAGTTGTGGTTAGCCGATTTATGCCTTCTTTCGAGAAGAAACTCCTCAAGGCTAAGAACTCGCCCCCATTATCATTGTAAAAATTTGTAACAGAACGCAAAAATTGGTTGTCTACCAAAGGTTTGAATTTGACAAACACATCATGTACTTACGATTTGACAACAATAGGAAAGATCCAAAAATAACGGCTATACAGATCGACGAATAGCAAGTAGTAGTGAAAACCATCAATAGATATATGTAGGTCCCCAAACATTAGCAAATAAATAATGTAAAGGATAGTGTGCCACAAACAAATAATTCTGAAATGGTAAACGGTGAGGTTGGCTTACATTGCAAGAATCACAAAACAACGTCTTTGCAAAGGCAGTAGTTTGAACTGGTAATTTAAAGCTTGAAAGCAAAACAGAACTAGTTTGTGACGATGGGTGGCCCAACCAAGAGTGCCACATAGCAGGACTAGTACGAACTCTCAATGATGCAAAATTGAGATTAATCTGCATGTAATAAGACGGGGGGACAGATGTGATAGACTCCATTACTACATGTGCCCGTCGCCATTGGGTTTGTTGTAGGCTGATCCTTAATCACAAAATGACCAGAAAAGAATTCCATGGAGACATTATTGTCTTTAGTAAGTTTACAAACGGATAAATGATTATGTTTGGCGGAGGGTACACATAGAACATTAGATAGATGTAAATTATGACCGAGAAATTTAAGAGATGAAGTATCAGTGTGAGTTATAGTCATACCATTTCCATTGGTTAACTGAACCTCATCCGTGCCATCATATTCAGAGTGGTACATGAGTTGGTTCAGATCAGGTGTCATAGTGTTAGAGGCACCCGTGTCCACATGCCAGTTGTTGGGAAGAGCACGTTGGTCGGGCATAGGTGGAGTGCGAGCCACGTTTGCAGTCGAAACAAAGTGATTGAGGAACCAATAACATTGAGAGGCTGCATGACCAGGAAAGTGACAAAGTTGACAGGTCACAGTGTCCCCAGGCGGACCAAAAAGACCACGGCAGCGACTGTTATAACCAAGACCCCCACGGTAGTGACTGTAGCCACGACTGTTGTGGTCGTTTTAATTGTATTTGTTGTTCTTGTTGGTCGCATGCAAGGCAGAGTTGGCAGTGACCGTAATGGAGTGCGAGTCTGAATCAAGCTGACGAAGATAGGCTTCGTGATTCAGAAGGGCACCGTCTTGGGACAATCACGGAGATAGATCGTGGAAGAAATGTCCCTATAGGCTCTCCTAGGCCATTAAGGACATACAAAGTGATATCATCGGCATGAAGAGGTTGGTCTATCATGGCTATTTCATCGACCTTGTGTTTGACCTCCGTGAGATACTCCATGACAAAACGAGAGCCTAAAATTGTTGAATTCAATGCATCTTTGAGGGCCATGATGCGAGTTTGATCCGGGCAGGCGAATGTGTGCATATTGTTCACCCATGCTTCAGAAGATGTGGTGGCAGAATGAATTATGGGGAGTAACTTATTCGAGATGGATCCAACAAGAGCGTCGATGAGGAGTTGATCCTAATGGAACCACAAAGTATAGGTGATCACGATGTCGGACGGATCGGGGCATGGAAAATACCCTGGAGATAACCTAGAAGATTGGGTCCATTGAGTTGCGCTACAATCTACAGACGACACGAGAGATAATTCGTGAGCGTGAGTTTGAGAGAAAAATTTTGGCTCGATGTGACAATGATGAGTGACGTTGGCGGTTTAGGTTTAGGTGGTGATGGAGTGGTAGAACGCGATGGTGAGGTGGCGGCTGAAGGATCAGGAGATTGAACTTCAGACATGGTGGGGCGACTGATTTTAGGGTTAGTATATCGTGTGATATGCTGACTAATATGATACCATGTAGAAATATGATCTTCAATATAGTCTTCACTCTTAAGGTTTTACAATAAGGGTACAACTCTTTATATACAAGAGAAGAAGAGTAAGTAGTAAGGAAAGATCCTAACAATAATATATCTTGACTAGAATAGATAAGGAAAGAATCTCTACCTAGTCTAATCCAAACCAAATAACTTTTTTCCTTTTCAATTATAAAACTGTATGATATCGAGTGAAATGCAAAACCAGTGTTTTTCCATCAACAGTATATACCCACACATGCTACTGATGACTAATTAAGCATTGGAGTTTTCAGTTAAAACAGAAGGCACTCATATACTATGAAAGAACAAACATTTACGCAATTTATACAATATATTACAAATGCATAGAAACCACAAAATGAAACATACCAAGTATTTACGGATAACAAATAGTAAATGAACTTTTTGTTGATTAAACATAACAAATACGCGTGATATTGCTTTTGATTACTCCATTTTTTTTAAAAGTGATATGGGTATTTCCTATATTGGGTCGGTTCATGGGCCAGACCCACGTCTATCTATGTCGGGGATCGTCCTTGACATGTATATCGAATATCACCTTCCATATAGTACATCTCACGTGTTTATCACGTGAATGGTCCCAGCATCCCGATACTTATAAATACCTGCATCCCAGTAATCAAGATAAGCTTTAATTATCCGCAATTACTATACACATATATCGAACATACCCGATATAGAGCTCGACATAATATTCGATATATATCACCGACATCATATCTGACATCGCCTCCGACGTCAGCAGAACATCGTCCTCAACGTGGAAGGCATCCGATATCACCTTCGACGTTATCTCCAATATACATTCGATATCCGCCATTACATCTAACGTCAGTTCGAGGTGTTCCGAACCATGCCTACTCGACACTAGCCTAATTCAAGTAGGTCTAGTTTAGTGATAGACTCGTTGTACCGCACTTGTACCCAACCTTATTATATGTATACGATCTATTGTTAAATTAGTGGCGCCGTCTGTGAGAACACCAAGTTCTCGGACGAAGACGACAAGATGCAACATAGGGTGATCCGCTCGCAGTCTACTAGGCCAGTGGTTGACAATTCAGCAGCAGAACCAGTAGTAGACCAGAATGAACCCGTGCAGCCTCAACCGCGAAGGAAGCCAACACCCACCAATTTGGCGCTTGAAATCGTGGCACAGGTCAACGCCACAGTCCAGACCACTCTGAAGGCAGCCTAGAGACCCTATTGTCGCGCCTGAACGAGAGAGAAGCATGCGACCAACCGCCGCGACCCCAAGAGTCCAGAACTAGAGGTATCGGATCTGGAATTAGAGGTAGAGAGCGTCACGACACAAGTGATTTCATGATGAGCTGCCCTCAGTCGAGAGTTCACGGGGAGGAGGATCTTGACCCCATGAGAGATAGAAGAAACATCGCAAAGAGGATGGGGCAGCTGGACCATGAGAGGATAGAAGTCAATCGAAAACTACCATTAGCAGAGAGTCACAAGACATTAACCCCATTCTGTAAAGAGATCAAGGCGGAAGTGTTGGACAAGGGGGATAAGATCCCTACCATCAAGGAATACAACAGAAAAAGCGGTCCAAGGGACACTGCGTCGACAGTGTATTGAACCTACATAGGTTTTCACGCAACATTAAGGCAAAGATTTTGGCCACGACCCTAACGTAGCAACCCTCGATTGGTTCAACAAGATAGAAACAGGATCTATCACCAGTTACGAGCAAATAAGGCAGAAGTTGGAAAGTCAATCCTCTAGTCAGAAGAGGATGAGGACTAACATGCACCTTCTGAACGCTATGAAGTAGAAGGAGAAAGAGAGCTTGGAAGAGTTCATGAAGAGATTCAATGATGAATTGATGAAGGTGGATGAACCGCTGGGCGACCAAGTGGTGCTCATTTTGTTTAATGCAATAACACATATGAGGTTCATATGGGAGTTGATCAAGCTCAAATCACCAACTATTGACCAAATCAACGACTTGGCATATAATTCCATCTACCAGGACAATATGATGGCAACAAAGAAGACTTCTACACAAGTCAATTGCCCTAGAGGCAAGGAAGGTTAGAGCAAAGACATGAATGGTAGGGATAGGTCACCAAGGAGATACACTCAACTGGATCAGGATATCTTAACCGTATTCGCGGTAGCTCAGAGGACGAGATGGTTGAACGAGCCGAGGAAATTGAGAGAGACTGAAGGAACCAAGTGGTCGAGGAAACATTGCGAATACCACCGTCAGAAAGGACACGAGACAAAGGTTTGCATAGATTTCAGGGATGAAATCGAGCAACTCATTCGCGAGGGAAAGCTGGTTGAGTACGTGCGAAACTATAGAGACTCTAAAGACCAAGTGGACCGATCCCGCTCCCCTAAGAGGGACAAAATAAAGGCCATAGAGGGCCCAAGGGGAGTGGAAACGCAATTGTTAATGCACCTTCTAGAGGAGTGATCAACATGATCAATGGGGGACCAACAAGAGCGGACTCTACCAACATGAGGAAAAAGATTACAAAAGGACTCCAATAGGACCGCTACATTAGATTCACGTCGCTGATGGACGAGTTGCCAGACGAGAACATTACTTTCTCGACCAAGGACCTTACAGATCTATCCCCCGAGGCCATACAGGCAGGTAAACTTGATTTTCCCTATTCGTTAAACTTGATATTGCCAATTACGGTGTCGTAAAGTGTCGATAGACAACGAGAGTTCCACGAATATCATATTCGCGCATGCCTTGGAGAAAATGGCGTTGGGCCACCATATATTGGAGCAAATCTGCACCCCTTTGATTGTCTTTGGGGGTGCCGAGGTGATACCGTTAGGGTAGGTGAACCGGCCAACATTATTAGGGGAAGAGCCACACAGAAGGACCATCAACGTCTAATACACAATTGTGGATCACCCTTTCGCCTACAACGTTATAATAGGGAGGCTCGCCCTTAATGCCATCCATGCTGTGGTATCCACATATCACCGAAAAATGAAGTTCCCGGTAGCTGGGGGCGTAGGAGAGGTCATCGCCAATCATGAGGAGGGGTGGTTTTGCTACATAACTTCCCTCACACTCCAAATAATTAGAGATGATGCGAGACAGGTGGCGAATCCGAATAGCAACCATCAAGCGGTGGGGTGACCGATGTCTGAAGACCGCTTGAACTTTTTTCATTTTAAGTAAATGTTGAAAATTTTATGCTTTCCCTAAGTTGCCCAATCATTGGGTTGGACTGTAACTAAAACAGAGGGAACTACGCCGATCTGATTCTCATACAATGGAATACTTAGGCGGATTAGGATTTACCTAGCCTTCGATTGTTATCCATCATTAACTCTTATCGTTCCAACTGATACACTTGACTACATTACACTACTCATAATTTGCTGCATGTACATACCCATTGGGGGTATACCCTTAAAACCTCAATATGGGGACCGGACGAAACGTGCACAAAAGCACACATCATTTCGATATATTTATCATCTTCTCTTCTTTGAAAATATACTTGTTTCACCTATCTAAGGCAAGTACAAAGCAATCGTTGATAATATACGAGGAACGATATTCTTCCCCTATGGGGATAAAATGCGAATATTAGAGTTCATCTCCCAACTGTCTATTATAATGAACAATATATATTATTATTATGTCACCTTTTTTGAAATACAAGAAATAGAGATCGACAAATTCGACAAACTCCAAGGGATATCAACTACACAGGAAAGACGAAGATCAACAAATGCTATGGGATAACTCCCCTGTCCATCAAAATAGGGAGGAGAGAACCCGACATGATAAAGATCTACAAATGCCACGGGATAACTCCCTTATCCATCAAAATAGGGAGGAGAAACCCATCATAATAACAAACAACTACAAATGCCATGGGATAACTCCCCTATCTGTCAAAATAGGGAGGAGAGAACCCGGCATAACAAACAACTACAAATGCCATGGGATAACTCCCTTATCTATCAAAATATGGAGGAGAGAATCCGGCATAACAAACAACTATGAATGCCCATGGAATAACTCCCCTACCCATCGAGATAGGAAGAAGACAATCCTGCAGAGAGCAATGTCTACACATCCTGCGGGATTATAACCCTTATATCTACTTGGATTAGAAGGGTGAAAATCTAAACAACCCATATTTATCAAAATAAGGATGACGCGAGTCAACAATATGCACAAATAAGTGTTTCCTCCCCTAAACATAGGAGGGGAAATTATCATTTCAATAAAAGAATTCAACAAGTACAGAGAGCATAAGGGAAATATACAAAAACCACCGAAAAATCCCTCAACCGGGGTACTTTGGAGCATCCTTGGTATGGATAAGCACAAGGCCTTTCTGTTGCAGAATCTTGCCGTAGACATCTTCTACATGATCCTCATCACCCTCAGGGTCAAAATCCTTGGGATATTTCTCATCCGGACCCATTAAAGGGTTCAGTGGACTAGGATCGAAACCATCCTTAAAACCGTCGAGAAGACGGGTCTGACCAATAATAGAAGCCTTGGCTTCTTCCCTTTCTTGCACCCCACGCTCGGTGCATATCTCCTTGAAGGTCTCACTCAAGATGCAACCTTTGGTATTGCGCACTTTCTGCTCTCGCGTGAGCTCCCCGCATTGAATAGTCCTCTTAGAAAGGGTTAACTGTTATCGCACTTGCCGGAGATCAGACTTGACATTTTCACATTTTTTCCACTCTATGGCAAGAGAAACGTTAGCCTGATCAAAGGTAGTCTCCTACTCCGGATTTTTCTTGAGGAGGAGCTCCACGTTCGCTTCACTGCCTCCAAGGATACTCATAGCTTTATCCCGCTCGGCTGCTAATTTGGCAGTCATGGCATGATCATAATTCGCCAGGCTCTCAATATCAGCAATAGTCCGTGATATAGACCCCATCTGGGCAGCATTATTGTCACCTGCCATTCTTAAGAAAGCGGCAAGGAACTTTCCCACATGGGATACAGAAATAACTCAGTAATTTACCAATTACTGAGAAATTATCTTCGACTATGTCATCCATACCACTAAATAAAAAAAGGGGTTACAACAAGCTTACAGATTGGAACATAGAGATCTACCCGGAAGCAGTACTATCGTCCTCGGTCTATTTTCTCTTATTGGGGGAAGAGGTAACTCCATAAACCCCAGGAGCTTGGCTCCTACTGGAACTCACACCAGCTGCACCTTGCGTAGGCGTGCCACCTCCCGGGATCACACTTTCTGCCTATTCCTCGGCTTGCAAAGGTCCACCCAACTTTTTCTTGAGGCGATAGCCCTCTCGCCCACGTTTTTTGTGAATAACAGGGAGGGATGCGTCAACCCCGGCCTATGCCCTCTGCACAGTGTCACGTTGTGCAATCATATCCAATCTCCAGTACATCAACGACAAGGACAATATTGTCAAAATAGAACAAATATGAAAACTGTCCAATTAAAACGAAGAAAGAAACATACCAAGGTCGAACGAGCCTTGATAGGGCATAGGAGAAAGACCGCCCACGATAAGCATGTCTTCATCACAAATCATCGTGAGATCATACGAATGGGCTAACAAATTACCCAGAAACCCGGAGGGCCATTGACGAGCACCAATGTTAGCAGGCCTCTGGTACTTCTTCAACGTCGACCATTGCCGAGGGAGATCGTCGAATTCCCCATCAGTTTTCTCTTCTACATAGAAGTATTCATTTTTATTTCCAAATCCATAACTGGACTGGCTAGCGTGTAAGAATTTGCGTCCGGAATGTGCTCGGATGAAGAAGAAGCCGTTATCCCCACCCTTCTTATTGGTGACAATGGAGAAAAGATTCAAAAGCTCGTTCACTCCATAGGGGACATTCAGGGCCTTCATAACACAAATGAAGGCCACAATGACACCAAAAGAATTGGGGGATAGCTGTCCAAGGTAAACCCCAATACTCTGCAGGATAGCAACAATGGAGGGATCGATAGGGAACCGCACCCCGTTGGCGAAATGATTCGCATGAACGGTGATGCAACCCTGCGGCGGCCTATGCATTCTTTTCATTCTTCTCTGGAAACCTAATATGATATCCGGCATCCACGTGATACGTGGCAGCATAGTAGCCAGGATAATGAGGCACATGGGACACCATGTCCTCATAGTTGATAGCTGTTTTATATTTCTTCACCGTGGGAGAAATGCGGAAACCTCATTCATCGTACACCGCATCTTCGTTCCCCTGAAGATCGTCAGCATCCTCATCCAAATCGTCCCCCACATCATCACCAACCAATTCCTTCGTACCGAAATACTCGGAATTAGCAAAAGTAGGCTAGGAACTCCCAACCTCTACATTCTCAGGACTCAAATCGGTCATATCAAAACCTCTCGCGCTAGACATAGCAGGTATGAATAAAAACAAGGCGTAAACAACTCTTCTGACAGGCTAAAGCAAAACCACCAATGCAACCTGAAAAACCAGTAAGATAAAAATGAAGAAATTAACTCCAATACTCATATCGAAAATCAGATCGAATATCGTATCAAACCCGACATCGAAATGCATATCAAAATTCATATCAAAAGCTACATCGAATACCGCCAACATTTCTTTAAAAAATAATGAATTCCCACATCCAAGTTCCGTCATTTGAACTGGCGGGACGAGAGGTACTAGTAAATCAAAACATAAGATTTAATTTGCAAATTACAATTCTCGAATAATAATTCTCAAATTGGAGAACTACATGATATGAATATTTCCCATATTGGGCCGACCCATGGGCTAGCCCCACGTTTATCTATGCCGGGGATCATCATTGGCATGTATATCGAATATCACCCTCGATATAATACAACTCACATGTTTATCACGTGAGTGGTCTCTGCATCCCGAGGCCTATAAATACCCGCATCAAGGTAATCAAGGTAAGCTTTAATTATCTGCAATTACTGTACACCTATATCGAACATACCCGAGATAGAACTCGACATAACATTTGATATATATATATATGTGTTTTAACGGGTTTGGAATTATTCCCTATTTAACGGAAGATATTTATTTGGGTTGGAACGCCCTGTCCGTGATTCAGAGGCAACGATAGGTGGAAATGATAAGATAAGAATAATTGCAAGAATATTCCCTTCCTTTATTCACTGAACTTTTCCTCCTCTTCTTACTGTGTATATGAGTACCCAGTTGTATTTAGTAAGCTAAGTTAAGTTATCTCCTTCTTTCTTCTACTGATCACCTCCCTTTATATAGACTTTGGTAGGGGCAGGTGTCATTGTGCATGTGTTTTGGTAAAGACATGTGTTGTCGTTACCTTGATACAAGTGTAAAAATAAGGATAAGGTTTATCTTTTATCTACTAAGCGCTGACTAGACTTAATCTTGGTGTCTTCTGATAGCTTCGAGGATCTCTGATGCGTGTTTGTTTTGGTACAGCAGCTCTTCCGAGGGGTTTTATTTCTCTTTCTTGATTCGGGTTTATTCTTCAATAATCAGGAGTGATCTCTGAGGGTGTAAATGTGATCTCCGAGGGCATGGTGCAATCTCCGAGGGCTTGATTTGGTCTCCGAGGGCATGGTGTGATCTCCGAGGGCTGTATTTGCTCTGTTTGAAGTGAGATTTTTTCATCGGAGTTCTCGGAATATATTTACTGGGTGCTCTTTCATTCATTTCTTGATTTTCTCCAAAAGTGGGTCCTCGGATGATAGTCCTGTTGGAGAATATTTGGAATTGAGTCCAAAATAATAAGTGAAAAGTGTGTGAATTGTAATTGCTTATTGAGAAGCATTTTATTTGTGAAATAAAAAATTCAAGATTAAATATTTGTGAATAAAATATTTGAGAATATCTTGAATTTTGAAGACACACTTATGATTGTGCTTGAATGAGGTCAAAATAATTTGATGACATTCAAATATTTTGAATGACAAGTTTAATACACCCCCTTTAATGTCTTGTGGTTGTTACATCTTTTTCTCACCTATAAATAGGGGGCCCTTTAGTCTTGTGTCATGCATCCAAAAACCACTAAACCATTTTCAGCATTATCATAGCATGAGCATTTTCCTTTTCTGAGTTCTGCAAATACTATTCGAGTTCGATTTGAGAAGGTAGTATTGTCCTTCACTTACTACCTTATTGTATGAGGACGTTGTACCTTGGGAGGTCGTTTCCCACGGAGGGCTTAAAGGGTAGCCGGGAAAATAGATCTTAAGGGGAGAGGGCTAAGCCTTCGACTCGTCCTATGCTTCAACGAGATTTTTCCGACTCGTCTAATCACTCCAAGGATTTTCCTACAGTTGCTGAGAGGTCAAATTTATCTTATTGTCATATTTTACTTTCAGTTTTTTCCAATGCTTGTTATATGTTAATTGTTTACATATTCTGGAAATATATTAGTGTTTATGCTTATGCTTACGTTTATGAATTGACATGTTTATGTGCAATACGTATCCAACAATCTTAAGATCTATTTTTTTTTCTACGTATTATGTGTTGCACGTATAGGTGAATTTGTATTATATTTCCAGAATTTGTATGGATATACTAAGGTTCAAGAGTATGTTTTGATTATCTGCTTTACTGTTGCTTTTATAAAGGGTTTTCAAGTTGATGGAATTTAATAATCTCTTGTATGGTTTTAGAGTGGTATGCTGCTATATTTTAATAATTTTGTTCTCCAAAATCTGTCCAGAGAGATTTTATGTTGCTGTATATCCTCTTGCAAAGTCTATGTTGTTTATGAATTTAATTATCAGTTATATAGCAGGTCTTTCTATTCTGTTTTCAAAATGTGAGAGCATGGTTTTGGTTCCAATATTTTAGTTTCTGGTCTCTATTTCGAAAGCTCGAGTTTCAAAAACTAAAATTTCAGTTTGCCTTGTTCTCGGATTCGAACCCTGTACCTCTTTCCTGTGCGTGGTCGTCCATTACCATTGAGCTATGTTAATTCTTGTGAATTAGTTGAACCGTTACATATTTATGGCTACTTAATTATATGAATTTAATTATTTTTGAAAAAATGTAACTACTGGGAATCGAACCCTTGTCCCTCTGTTTGCTGGCTATTCACTTAACCATTTGAGCGTTTTAATTCTTGTGAATTTATTGTGCGGTTACATATTTATCATGTTATTAATTCGCTGAAATTAATATGCTGGGCATGTATTGCCAAAACATTATGTGTTGGATTTGAACCCAAGACCTATGGGAATTTAACTCAGCTCCTAACCGTTTGACCAAGCTATTATTCTTATTAAACGCATGCGTTATTGTGTAATTAAATGACGTGCGACAGTTTATTATTTGAGAAATGTGCTTAATATATTCATGCTATATATATTTACATTTATATTTTGAGTAAATGCGATTTAAATGTGTGATTTTATGTTGAGCATGGCTATGTGAGTAGTGAAAAATAATTGCAATTGAGATATGTGAAAATATATAAAATTGCAAGTGTGCCTATGAAGACTTTAAATAATTCTAAGTGTGAGACTTGTGAATTATTTAGAGATATGGTGGGTGATAGCACTAAGAACAATGCCGCAAGCATTGATACCTTCCCAATAGCGGACGACGTTGAGGTTGTCACGCTAAATCAAAGTGCTAACGGTATTGAGACCGTAGTACCGGTTTTGAGAACCACTATGTCATATTCTCAACTAGAGAAACCTAAAAGAATATCGAAATAATTCTAAGTACTGAGACTTGTGAATTATTCGAAAGAAATTAAAAATGAAAATAATTCTAAGTACTGAGACTTGTGAATTATTCGAAGGAAATTAAAATTGAGAATAATTCTAAGTATTGAGACTTGTGAATTATTTGAAGAAAAATCATAATTAGAATATTTCTAAGTATTGAGACTTGTGAATTATTCGAAAGAAATTCAAAATGAAAATAATTCTAAGTATTGAGACTTGTGAATTATTCGAAGATATTCTAAGTGAGAATATTTATACAGACGGTTCTGTCGCAGAAAGGTGGAGTGTAAGCGGACTTGTCCCTCCACTGGCCTGGGAACCTAATATTCTGTCACAGAAATGTGGATTTTAAAGAGGTTTTGTCCCTCCACTGGCCTGGGAATATCTGTATAAATAGTTCGGTTGAGAATTCTCAGCGATACTAATATAAATAATTGTGTGAATTATTTAATTAGTTATGGCGGCTGAAAATTAAAACAACAACCCGAACGAATGATAGGTAGACATTGAGGCTACTCGACCACATCTGCGCGAACAAGTTGATGTTCACGACCTATCAACTTGTGGAGAACAAGCAGTGTTTCTTGGGAAACTCTGCAATTTCAAAAGTTGAAGGCAGGGGAAAGGTTGTGCTAAAGAGGACCTCGGGGGAAAGAGTTGACCCTAAACGAGGCGCTTCATGTTTCAGAGACTCACACGAATCTAATATGAGAGACAATATCGAACTAGAAAGGGTTCACACTTGTCTTTGAGTCAGACAAGGTTATCCTGTCTAAGGGTAGAACCTTTGGAGGAAAGAGATTTTGTCTTAGATTTTTTAAATGTCTGTTATGACATGTCACCTAAGGGCGAGGCTAGTACTGAGGCTAGTATTCAAGTTTGATGTAGTAAAAAGTCTCGTGTCAGGAGACTAATTTTCCGAATAAATATAATCGAAATTGCATATGAGGCAAAGATTATAATTATTTCGATTACTTGTGACGTCTTTATGACATGGGAAAATAATACAAGTGCGAGACTTGTATATTGTGTGTGTATATATGTATATATATTTGTAGGAAATACAAGTGTGAGACTTGTATAATATATATATTTATATTTGTAGGAAATACAAGTGTGAGACTTGTATAATATAATATATATATATATATATATATATTTATATTTGTAGGAAATACAAGTGTGAGACTTGTATAATATATATATTTATATTTGTTGAGAATAACACAAGTGTGAGACTTGTATGTTATATAGAAAATAAAAACAAGTGCGAAGACTTGTATTTTATTATATATATATATATATATATATATATATATATGTGTGTGTGTGTGTTTGAAATATTTGGAATTGAGTCCAAATATAAGTGTGTAAATTAAATTGCTTAGTGAGAAGCAAGTGAGATTTAATACTATTTATTTTACTAAATAGATTAAATATTCAGATTTATTTAATGTAAGACGCGAAGTACGCAAACAAAATAAATTCTGAAATAAGTAATTTCTTTAAGGCTAGAGACATTTTTTTTTTCTTGAGGAAAAGAAAGAAATGTGGGGGCTTGGAAGAAGAAAGTGTTGGTTAAGATTATTAAAAACTTTTAAGTTGAATAATAATCATAATATTTTCCGAATACTTTAAGAGGTTAAAGAAAATATTGGAGGCGATTGACGAAAGGTCTAGCGAGAGACTAAGTAGCAAATTCATCGAGGGAAATGGGAAATTTGAGCCCACCAATAAGACATCACCCCCATGATGGCAACCCTACCTGAATTGTAAACCCCAATTTGCAGGTTCAAAGGGACAACCGAATTGTGGGGGCGAGTCGAACAAAGCACTCGGGAAATTGAGTTCCCAACCCATTTCTAGGATGAAAGAGTGATGGACCTGTACAGGTTAAGGAGAACTTGACGTTCTAATGATCCTTATGTCTTGTGAACACAAGCGGGGTATTGCAGGATACCCTTAATGAGAGATCACCTATGTCGAATGTGAAGGGGCCGCTTCGTTGAGATGAGTTAAAGGGCTAAATCTCTAGAGCATTCGATGAAAATCGCCAAGGCAGTCCAGGGCCGAAACGGACAACAACGAGGACCAACATGGTATTGGAATGAGTTGTGTGAGTGCCATTGTCTTGGTATACACAAAACGCCGAACAGTTCAAGGCATCGCGTCCACTGGTTGGCAAGTATATCCGATGGTATTTCACTAAGGAAGGTTCAAGGCCGAAAACCACCTATCCTGATGCAACAAGTTCCGGCAGAACTCTGAAATTGCATTTAGCATTGCTAGGCTCACGTGCATTTCAACCAATTACATTCATGTGGGGGATTGTTGGAGAATATTTGGAATTGAGTCCAAAATAATAAGTGAAAAGTGTGTGAATTGTAATTGCTTATTGAGAAGCATTTTATTTGTGAAATAAAAAATTCAAGATTAAATATTTGTGAATAAAATATTTGAGAATATCTTGAATTTTGAAGACACACTTATGATTGTGCTTGAATGAGGTCAAAATAATTTGATGACATTCAAATGTTTTGAATGACAAGTTTAATACACTCCCTTTAATGTCTTGTGGTTGTTACATCTTTTTCTCACCTATAAATAGGGGCCCCTTTAGTCTTGTGTCATGCATCCAAAAACCACTAAACCATTTTCAGCATTATCATAGCATGAGCATTTTCCTTTTCTAAGTTCTGCAAATACTATTCGAGTTCGATTTGAGAAGGTAGTATTGTCCTTCACTTACTACCTTATTGTATGAGGACGTTGTACCTTGGGAGGTCGTTTCCCACGGAGGGCTTGAAGGGTAGCCGGGAAAATAGATCTTAAGGGGAGAGGGCTAAGCCTTCGACTCGTCCTATGCTTCAACGAGATTTTTCCGACTCGTCTAATCCACTTCAAGGATTTTCCTACAGTTGCTGAGAGGTCAAATTTATCTTATTGTCATATTTTACTTTCAGTTTTTTCCAATGCTTGTTATATGTTAATTGTTTACATATTCTGGAAATATATTAGTGTTTATGCTTATGCTTACGTTTATGAATTGACATGTTTATGTGCAATACGTATCCAACAAGTCCGAGTGCAGTCTTCTTCGAGGAGTGTTTAGGAAGGAAGTTTTCTTGTAAGTTCATGGGACTCGGGGTCCATTGTGGTCCCTCTTGGCGCATTGGTGGATATCGGAGTCGCGCGGGTCCATCGGGGTTTGCTCTTTTTCCGATGCCGTGTTGATATCTGTTTTTTATTTACCGTTTGACTTTCCAAGGGACGCTTATGTTCCTCCTCGTGTGCTCTTTTAAACCTTTTTGGGTCAGTGACCAAAAGGTAGGACAATCCTCCGAGGGGTTTTCTTTATTGAGAGTAGGTACATCTCATCGGAAACACTCGTGACAATAGTATTGTCCATGTATTGTTTTTTCCGAGTAGGAGTAGTCTTCTTTATTTTATTTTTAGGGTTAACAATATATATTCGATATATATCACCAACATCGCCTCCGACGTCAGCAGAACATCATCCTCGACGTGGAAGGCATCCAATATCATCCTCGATATTACCTTTGACGTCATCCCCGATATACATTCGATATTCGCCATTGCATCTAACGTCCATTCGAGGTGTTCCGGACCAAGCCTACTCGACACTAGCATAGTTCAAGTAGGTCTAGTTTAGTAATAGACTCGTTGTACCGCATTTGTAATCGACCTTATTCTATATATACGATCTATTGTTAAATTAGAAAGTGAAAGTAATTTCAATAACAGGGGCCAAACGCCTAAAAGTGTTGCACGATAGTGTGCAACCATACAACTGAAACAAAACAAAACCATAAAAGCAACAACAAAGTGTAGCAGAATTAATCTGGAGCTTCCTAACAGTGGAGATCCATGTGGCGTCGTCAATCGCCGATCGTACGACATTGTGTGCCTCCGAGTTTTCCTCCCGACGGATCCAGCGAAAGCAATAACTAGGGAAATCCCGGCAAACTCTTCGAATATCTGTGAGTAAAGTACCGCTCTCCGACTAATATGTATGGAAGTTTTCGATTTGCCAATTGATTATTAGCACGTAAGATTTAGCAAATAATAATAAGTTCGTTTTGCCCATTAAATAACATATATGCAATTATACATACGCAAAAGCACCGCTTGACGCTTGACGCTTGTCTAAGTAATTCAAATTTTTGAATTGATTGGCATCTTCCTGCCATGATAAAAATATATTCAATTATATTATTTCTTCTTATTGTTGTTATTTTGCAAGCATTTGTTACCTTGTAGTCATTTGGGGGACGAATCTATATAGGTTGGCGTGACAGCATTTTCATGCAAAAAAACAGGCATGCGAATTTGATCCTGTGCTGGAAAAATGAATTTAATTCTTAAGTAATGACGGCCGCTGATTTCATCGAATAATCTGCTCGATCGGCCCTTGGTCCTTGCTTGCGTCGTACTGGATCCAGTACGTGTAGTTAAATGATAGAGCCAACTATAAACAATTTTCCTTAAAACTAAGTGTTGGATTTTTGTTTTGTGCATGTGACAAAATGGCCTCCAAATTCCAGTGCTTAGGTTTGATTCACTTTTAACGTGTATTGTTAAAAAGATTGGCATGATGTTTGCAAACGCCTTCTAAATAATTTATTGATTTTTAAGACTATATAAATTAATAAAGGAAAAAAATAATTATCCAGATTCATAGCATAGAGCAATTAGACAATTCTTGCGAAAAAATAGGGATTAAGTCCTTTTGTACAAAAGCTAGGCTAAGACCCTTGATTTCTAACCTAAAACTTAAGTCGTAAGGCACGAGCAGAGTTTGTTGGTTAAGCACACACCAACTGTCATCTCTTCTCTGCCTGAATTAAAGACGTCATAACTATAACTAAGAAAGTAAATCTCGTTTTAACCACAATTTCAATAAAAAGAGAAACAAAAAACTTAATGTGGATGTTTAGAAGAATTTATTTAATTTGAATTCAAAATGGTAAATTACTTTCAGATTTCTTAAAGATAACAATAATAGTTTACTAAAAGAACTTCTCTCAGTTATACGGAATCATTGTTGAATTGGTCCAAGCGTGTGGAGCAGTGTGAATTTATATTCAAGTCAAACTATGATGATTTTGACATACTATTAATTTTATTAGTTAATACTCATTTTCTTATAGTTGACTATCAATGCAAATGTTTGATGACCAAACGCAAATATAATTACAAATTGGAGATGTGTATCATATGGGGTAATTATTAATTGTTCACTAACTGTTTACTTGAAAAGTAACATGCACAAAAAAGAAGTATTTTAATCAATATAAGAAAAAGCACGTAAGTGCATGATATTACGTGATATAGTAATAATACGTGTCATATCACGTGGATGTCACAATTGCAAAGATCACCAATATTTGTGTATAATGAACTAGGCACCCAATGATACATCATTGGAAAGCCAATGAGGTATAGGTCGTAATGCAACAAGCAGATTACAATTATGAGGTTCAGAGTGGAAGTTATGCCCGAAATGGTGAAACTGTGCATATCTTGACAGCATATCGAATATGATGTTGAATATCATCCCCGATATGCCATTTCTATATACCATGCCCCTTTTGCCTATAAATACCCCTCCATTTGGCCATAAAGTAGGGAGAGAAGGCCTACTCCCCCTCCCCCCACCACACACATCTCCTATATCGAATATATTCGATATACAACCCCCGACATCACATTCAACATCACATTCGACATGCCGCAGACCCGAAATTCTATTCAATATAGAGAACGTTCTACATGTCCATGCGACATGTACCTTATATGGTTGGAAGGCTAAGTGAGTCTACTATCCATATCAAGAAGCAGACCGAGGTTTTAATATACATACATTGAGATATGACTGATATTGTGAGGCCTTGCTGAAATGCCAACATGCAGAATGTTCGACATGATATTCGATATAGAGGATATTCGACATGTCTCCCTGGTGTGTATTTTATATTCTTGGAAAGCTAAGGGAGTCTACTTTCCATATCAAAGAAAGGATTGAGGTTTGAAACTTCATACAAGGAGATATGGTCAAAACCGTGAAGCTGCGCAATGCAGAAACAAGTGAATCGCATAGCTCGATTAGTGCTCGGTCATCATAATAGATAAATAAACTATGTTCGGCTTGATTCCCTCAACGGGATACGTAGGCAACTTGGGATAACCCGAGTTCAGTTCGAAATCATTAAAGATCCATCGGTCCCCTCACCACGTCGCTTGGAGTACATGTATGCAAATGACAAATTTGGTTCCAGCGTAGCCGAGAACCAACATGACGTGGAGTGTTTTGTCAGTCTGCCAAGCCAGACGACGACAACGCACCAAATCAGTGCGAATGTGCTAGTAAATTGTAACAAAAAGGGGTTTTACAAAACTAGCTTTGCTTATTTTAAGTTATTTAAAATTGCTTTTAAGCTAAAAGTTGATAGTGTTCGCACATTTTCTAAAATGTAATTTTAAACTTTACGCTTTTGACTATATCTTTTAAAGTATTATATAATACCATATATGCAAGTTTTCTGATTTTCATATTATTATTACAAAAATTTACGAATCTCATGACAAATCAAAAAAGAATCACTAACCATTCAAGCTTAAAATACTTAATACTTAAATTCTTTAAGTAAATTAAGTTTCAGAAATTTAAAGTAAAAATCTAAAATCCATAACCTATTTGAAAAACATACATACCATCTTCTTATGAACAAATATTTAAATAATTTTAAGAACATATTGATGATGGTGCATACCAAAATTAGTCTCGTACCCAGGGATATGTTCGCAATTTTTTTCATTAAAAATGCCTCTACCAGACGTTAATTCTCGAAATTTTAAGGTTCGAACTCTACATTTCGTACAACCTTTTTATACTTAATCCTTAAGTCTCCAGCATGTGTCTGAGCATGCCGTGCAAGTATTCACTCTCTTACTTCTATTTTGCGACATTTCCACCTTCTCCATCATTAAACTCCATAGTCTCTATGCAGTCATAAATTCTTTTTTATGATACTTAATGATTATTAAACACAAGTCTATCTACACTCATGACGTCAACCGCCCTCATGTCTTCTCCATAAATACATCAGATCTAGTTAGATGTACGATTATCCATTGTGCACATTATGGAAGGCTATATGATCCTCGCCGCTGACAGTCCCCTCGTAAAGTACAAAAGAATCTTTGAATACACATTAAGGACAAGTCAGTTGACACTATAAGCATTGTCTACCTTATTTGCTAACACAAATGACCTATATATGTATGCACAAGCTAGAGATTGATTGTGTTATTGAACTGTCCTATATATAAATAAAGAATCAATACCCCTTTCAATAAAAACGGATACATGTTTACTTCTTTAATGCATACTTGACTAAGATCGTACTTTTAATTCTAAGAGCTCGTCAAGTCAAGACTAAAACTTTGTTGGTTCAACTTGCTGCCAAAAAAGTTTGAATCGATCACCTTTAACTTTACAAACAATCAATGATTTTGTTGCATACAAGAAACTAATATTTAAAAAGCTAAATCCAAGTTTTCTTACTTGTGCTTTTTTGTGATTACTTAAATGTAAAAGAACTAAAACACACATGTTAAACATTAATAAAGAACTTTATACTAGAAAATTTGAAAAGATTGTATACATATATAATCATTTACAAAAATGAAAACACCCATTTAATAACGAGAGAGTATTATGTGCAGTGATTGTACGGTGAGACGATATAATAATTATGAAATATGTGTGCAAAATATTGGAGTGTAGGTCAATTACACCACTTCATTGTATTGGGGTTGCCCTAAATAATGTGTACATATATATATATATATATATATTGTGTTACGCTATTTATCATCTAATTAATATGGAAAACAAAAATCTTCGGTTATTAGTATTAGAAAAAAGATTGTAGAATAGGTGTGAATGCATGAGTACACACATATATAGTAATAATAACTAATAATAATGCATTGAATATGTGAGTGTAAGAAAGAGCATGAGTGAGTATTTTTGTAATAAAAAGTCGAGACGGGAAAGAAAGAAAGAAAGAAGAGTTGAAGGAGAGACTTTCTTCTTTTTAGAAACACACACACGTAAACGAATAGTGTCCAAGTGTATAACGAAGGATAGAGGGGAGAACACGACGCCGTTTTTGGTTAATTATTACACACACTCCTCGCTTGAGTAATAAATATAAATATAAATATAATTCTGCAGCTTAAATCTTTTCTCCGTATTTTCCGGAAAAATGTCGAATTCTTCTTCTTCTGCTGCTTCTGCTTCTGCTTCCGATTTTGAATTGGAAGGAATTGATGATGTTGAAGACTTTCCATGGGTCTGTAAAAAAAAAAAAACTTTAATTAATTAATCGTTGTTATTAATGTGATTATTATTAATTAGGTTTTTTGATTTTATTTTGGTGGTAACTGGTAACAGAACTCCTCCAATGAAGAAGAAGAAGAAGGTGAAGAAGGATCTTCTTCTTCTTCATCTTCTTCAATGTCATGGGAGAGATACACTCACCTCTACACTCTCATGCAAAAGGGGAATAAAGCATTTCGTGATAACCGATTGGATCAAGTAATAATTATTATTTCTATTTGATTCATTCATTGTTGTAGGATTCTAATATCAGCTGGTGATTGATTCATGATTCATCTATATGTGTGTGTATGTGTATGTTGATGATGTTTTTAATTATTCAGGCCATTGAGTTATATTCAAGTGCTAATAACATTAAACCAGGGGACCCTGTTATACTCACCAACAGATGCTCTGCTTATCTTCGGTAAACAGACTGTTTTCAATGCTAGTCTATATATGCATGCTGCTTCTTACATGTTTCACTCACTTTGAATGAATTATTACTGCACCAGGATATGCCAATTCTTGAGACACAGGCCACCAACTGCTTCCGAGTACAGGCCACTCAGTGGCCTTGATCCAACTACTCATGCCGGTGTATGTGCATTTCTTCTAATCTCTGTCTTCTTTCAATCTTTTCCTCAATACTTGTAGTTATAAAGTTTCAATTATATGGTTTGCAGCTTGCATTGAAGGATGCTGACAAGGTGATGACTTTCCGCGCCAATTCAGTTAAATCCTATGTGCTTAAAGCAAATGCGCTTATCATGGTGAGTGACAATTCCTTTTTGTGAAATATGCTTCCATCAATTATAATACTTGGGTAGCATTGGATTGTAGTATGCTTGATGGGTTGATTTCTTTCCAAGGTGATGCTTAGACTATCACTAGCCATTCCCAATATGAAAAGTTTGGATTTTCTTTTGTTGCCTTCTTATATTATTGTCATGTAGTAAGTTCTATCACATATTCCAAGTGACGTGACGTTTTGTCTGCTTTAATTTGGTTTGTCAAAATGCAGTTCATTCTTTTACGTTTGTAATGCTTATACTTTTTTACTGAACTTGATATGAAACAGCTGGAGAAATATGAACTTGCTAGAGACGTGATTTGCTCAGGCCTACAGATTGATCCTCAAAGGTAATACAAAGTGCTTCCTATTTTCTGAGTGTTCACAACTGTTAGCGGTTTAAATTTATGGGCGCCTTTTTTTTTTCTCCTATATTCAAAATTTAAGAGTGACCAATCAAATGTTTCTTGTGCAGCAATTATCTTTCAAATTTAAAGAGGCGAACGGAAAGTACATTTGAGAGGAGAAGTCATGTACAACCTCAACGTACTGATGATTATGATTGCACTCTTTGTTTGAAGTTACTATATGAACCCATTACAACTCCATGTGGTCATTCATTTTGCCGCTCATGCCTGTTTCAGACTATGGACAGAGGTCTGCTTTGCTTCCTGTGGTTCCTTTATTGACTTCTGAATGACTATCGTGTGTATTCCTTTTTACTTATTTTTCATATGAATGATTCAGCCAACAGATGCCCTTTGTGCCGTACCGTTCTGTTTATTAGTCCCAGAACTAGTGCCATCAGGTTAGTTTCTCGTGACTCAAGATGGTCTTGTTTGTTTACTTTGCCAGCTGCCTCAGGAATATTCTTCTACAACCTACATTTGCAGAGTATGGATTGTTATTGTGATCATTTCTAAAAAATATAACATGCAGCCCATGCTTTGGATCTAAATATTAGTGCAGAAAAGGATGAGATAATAAAAGGAAAATAGAAATTGATCGATATACCTTTGTTCGGAGGAAGAGACACTGTTAATAATGAAATTTAACATGTAGACACCAACTATGAACCTCTCAGGTGTATACATGGCACTTCTGCAAGTTAGTTGTCACCTAGCATTCCGACTAGAACAAAAATGCTACATCTGATTTCCATAATATTATTAGCAATAAAACAAATGTCATTTATATGGAATCAGTAACTTACCATCAGTTGATTGGGTTCTCCAGTGTCACATTGAACAACATCATACAGAAGAACTTTCCAGAGGAATATGCAGAAAGGAAGTTGGAGCATGAAAGTCTGACTAACCCTGGTGTCGATTTATTGCCTCTCTTTGTCATGGATGTTATCTTACCCTGCCAGAAGTTTCAGCTAAACATATTTGAACCTCGTTATAGACTTATGGTGAGTTGATCACTAAATTTGCCACTCACTTTGGGGTGGGGGTGCGGCCGTGCGGGGCAGGATTGCATATATTTGTTGTATATATATTTTGTGGATATCAAATGCTTTAATAGTTAATCTTCTCTTAGCTTAAGCATTTGGTTGATATCAGATCTTACATGCTTGGACTATAAATGGAAAAGTTATTTATGAGTTCTAGAAATGTACAAAGTGAATCTACTCATTAATGTTTCATTTTCCTCCCTTGTTTGTGCCTTCTTCATTGACCATACATTTTAGGCTCTTTTTGGCATCTTTTCATTTGCATTCATTTGCGCAAGAATCAAACCACCCTATACTTCATAGATTTTGAGATGCACCCCAAACTTAAAGTTATTGGACATAAGAATGAGAAAGCGCGTTGTCGGCATGAAGTTAGTGATACAACTTGATATGTAGTTTGCGCGGTATTTTAATATGCATGATCAATACAAAATTCTTGGTGAATTGATGCAAGAGTAGACCTCTACCAAAGAAAGATCGAATTTATGTTAGAATCTTCTTACCACTCTGTTGGACGCTCGTCTCGCCCCGATTAACTTTTTTGAATGTGCATTCAAGACACTTACAGGCACATTTATTTTGTTTAGCGTGGTCTTCGCTTATTACACTTGGTCAGTCTTCTGTTTGAGGCTCTCCATCAATTAATGCTTTGCAGTCTGCAATCTACTTTATTGCTTACTTGGTTCTGGCTTGGAGCAAAATAAATTTATCTTGTTTAGTGTGCTTGTAGAATGATTCACAGGATCAAATAAAAATAAAAAGAAACAAGAAAAAAAATTAAAAGTGTATGCTGTGCCGCTCCTAAATGTTTCATTAATGAGTGATTGGGCCGGCCCTGGAAATCAGGAACTGGTCATTTATTTTACTTAATGGCAAAGGCCTTGATCAGGACACTTTTATTTCAAGCTAACGGTTAAAATGTGAAAAAGAAAGCACTACTTGTTTAATCACCAGATGTCATTAATTTTGTAAGTATCTGAAGAAAGTGATTTTCATGGTTATCCATTATCCTTCTAGATACGTCTTTGGCCTAATTTTATCCTTCTTTGAAACACTTGACAAAGAAAACCGAGTTAACATTTGCTGTAAATATAGAATGGGTAACATTTCATGTTGGAGGTCATGATATAATGGGACTTCGAAAATGAATCAGGTTAGGGTTGAGAAACTTCACTCATTTCAACATATTTCGAGTAACTTATAATTACCTAGGGAACCTGGGGCATAAAAAAAGGGTTTTTTAGAGTAATTGAAAGCTAAATGTAAGGAGATCAGAGTTGAAGCAAGGAAAGAGAAAAAGTACTGGTTAGAGATTAAATTAAACCATAAGTTATGTATCTTTACCAAAGTTATTCATGAAGCATTTACAGTTGTTATTTGTGAACTTGTGTACATGTACACGTGTAATCATTTTCACCAGCTTGCCCACGGTTGCGGATAATCTGAAATCATCTTTATTGTTCTGAATCAGGTGAGGAGAATAATGGAAGGAAATCGCCGCATGGGAATGGTAATTTGATGTTATTGGAGCTCCTCTCTTACAGTGTTTAGCGTAAATAATTTGACCCTCTTATGTAGTAATGGCAGTTCATTTGATGTGTAATTCTGTATGATGTAGGTGGTTGTTGATTCGTCTACAGGCTCAATAGCTGATTATGCATGTGAGGTGGAGATTACAGAGTAAGTAACTTATTCATTAATGTGTCGAACTTATAGGAGCTTTCTATGGAAAGAAGACAATTCTATGGGTGAATTTATGCCACACCATGTACATAAGTGCTGACTAACTATATTTCATTCTTTAAATGCAGTTGCGAACCCCTTCCAGATGGGCGATTCTTTTTAGAGGTGATTTTCTTGCAAGTTTTTGTTTATTAAATGTCAATGTTTTTTGTTTTTTGTTTTTGCTCGTTTTCACGCATATTGCCTGTTTGTAGTAATTACAGCATAGTACCCTAACTCGTTAATAAAATCTGTAGTAACTATCTTTATTCTTCCTGTACTGTCAATGCTTTTGTGATCTTTCTGTTTTCAAATCTAAACAAGCAAACGAACAACCAAACTATTAATCCACTCAATTGGGGTAAGCTATATAAACCAAACAAGAATTACATTGAGTCCAGCTCATTGATTTTTCTTTTTCCGTTATAGTCAAACATCCTCCTTTGGTTCTTTGACCACTATGCCGTTTTCCTTTTTTCCTTTGAAACTTTCTTAACTTCTGATGTTTTAGTTTTTCCTCGGAGTCTGAACTACTATTGATGCAGGTTGAGAGTCGAAGGAGATGTCGCATCATTCGAAATTGGGATCAAGATGGGTAACTTTCATTTACTGTCCAGTGCCTGGATGATACATACGATTTTTCTTTTTGTGGCGTCACCTTCTTTAATTGGTTCTTGCTACTTATGAAGGTATCGGGTTGCAGAGGTTGAATGGGTACAAGATGATCTTCCCTCAGTGGGAACAACAGACAGAAATGACGTAAGTGCTAACTTTCTCTTCAGACTCGGTGCTTCTTAACATTGGAAACTTGGAAACCCCTAAAAACATATCATGGAGCCTATATCGCGTTGGTTTCGAAGCAGAACGAAGCTTTTTGTAACCATCTTAGAAAAACACAGAAAGTAGAGTGTACAAGATTGTTGTTTTTGGGGCGAAGTCTCTCAGCTTGTCGTATCTTATTGGTTCACTTGTATTTGTATTTTGAATGATTCAGCTACTTGAGATGACGCAAGCAGCGGCAGCATTTACTCGCAAATGGATAAAAGATGCACAAGAAGCGGCACAAGGAGGTAGGTATCTCCTTTCACAATTTATGCATGTGCTATTTTTTCCATCTTCGCTCATTTTGTCTGAATATTTGCAGATAGAATAAGGCTTGCTGAGCTTTTCAAATCAGAAGGTTTAATGCCCTCCACGCAGGATCCGGAGCGCTTCAGTTTTTGGGTATGCTTTTTTGTGTAAATGCTAGTCAATTATAACAAATTACTTGGTAGTCTGGTTATGATGTGTCGCCTTTATGCAGCTAACAACATTAACAAATCGAAGGCCATCAGAAAGGCTAGATCTCCTTCGCATAAGAGATACAAAGGAGGTAAAGCTCTTGAATTTTATGATCTTTCACTCAGAACAGCATCTTGTTTGTGTGATGATGACTGTGTTAGGACTTATAGCTATTAGCTAACAGTGGCATTCTTCCACTTATTACAAGTAACTTGAAAAGAACAGAGGTTTGTGGTCCTTGTCGCTCCCTATTATACATGCTTGCTTATTCAGTTCCAGAAATGTTCTCTGTTCTATGGCTGAAAATATGACTTGACTCTTTTTCTGTGTACCAAGTATATTGTGCTTCATGTGTTTATTGCTGTTGGGACTTGGGACAGATGCTATGTTTCTGATGTGAATTCAAAATTCGAAATCAGGTTAAGGTTCTCCTAATTTTAGACATGGAGGGACTCATTGATAGTGACTAATTAAGGATTTCATAGTATCAGATAAAGCACAAGTCAATTGGTCGTATCTTTCCCAGGTGTTGATACAGTAGTTAATGGCTTCTTTATAACCACCTGTTTACCACGGAGCAGGGGTGAGGTTGGACGAAAGTTTACTTTGATCCTAACTCGTAAACTTCTAAGAACCAGGGGCAGATTATGCTTCCAAGATTTCTGTTTTCTTTTCTTGGGATACTTCATCCCCTTACTGCGAATGAGTTTAGTCTTCATCTGCCAACATCAGTGGAGTAGAGTGATATGGGAGAAGCCACATCTAGGAACTTTGTTCTTACATTGTAGGTTCAATGTATGCTTGAGACACTGTCCCGTAGCCTTTAAAGTGACTGATGATTTATTTTAGTTGAGAATTTTGTTACTTCGAGCACCCCGATCTGAAGGTTCAGAGTATATGAGTTATTCTTCCAGCTCTTATCTGTAAATTTTCCTTATATTAATTGAACATGGATGTGTAAATGAACATCAATCATCATGTGAATTTCATTCATCCAGACGATAAGAGTGACTTTTTTTTTTTTTTATCTATATTACATCTCTCATTTCGTCGTTGGGCAATTATTTACATTCTTGTGATTTTTGTGCAGAGAATTAGACGCGGACTTCTTTATATGAAGGCAGAAGAGCAAGGATGTAGACTGCAATGAAGACTCGATTAAGCGTATTATTTGTTGTTGATAATTTAATTGTTAATATGCCTTTGTTTTGTTTTCGTTGCAAAGATATTCATATTCTTTCGCCCAATTTTATATCTCCACTTACATGGGGATTTTGGGACACAGGAAGTATAACCTTATACTTTCTCTCCTTTTTTTTCTTTTTCTTTTTTTTTATTGTAATTTTACTCTTGAACATATATTTGTAAACAGAGATTCCATCAAATTACATATGTTTAGGCAAAATTTTATTATTAAATTCAGTACTGATGAATGTATGCTGATAGATACTAAACTCAAGAAATGCAATGGGCACGTTTCATCCATCTCTCCTGCCAATAATCAATTCAAGGTATAATCTTATCAATTTATCAGTTACATATTACTTATTATACAAACAACTCACACCAAACCTTAATTAATAAAACCCAAAAAACAAAACAAGGTATAATCTTATCATTTCATCTATTACATGTTATTATACAAACAATACATACAAAATCTTATTAAAACCAAAAAAAATATCATGACTTACGTTAAAAAAGCTTTTTTGTTAAACATTTTACTTTGCTATTGGATTTAAACATTTTGCTCGTTTATTAGCAAAATTATTTTCGGAACGAAAATAATAGTGTGCATATTGTCGATCACCAAAATCGAGTGTTATATTAGAATCAAACTTTATATATAAATTGGCATATGGTCTTTAAAAAAAACGTTGAATTATATGGTAAAGATTATAATTTAAATATGGATAGAGGTTTTATGTCTTAAATCTTAACTTTCTTTTTTATGTAAGAGAGAATTAAGTAATAGTTTTTTGTTTTAATGAGAAAGTTTAGATGATAGTAAAGCTAAAATAAATTACAATTATATCTCAACTGGTAACAAAATTAAATAGTGTGTCGAAGTGTAAATAAGAAAATCCAAAAATTAGTGCTGACATGACTTTCTTTATATAGGTTGTGTTTGCTCTCTTATGGAAAAATAAAAGTTCTTAATTTTAGTTTAAGTTTCAAAAGCACTTATGTTTAAAAGTAGAGAGTTTTTGCAAGATAATACTGAATTTAAAATTATTAAGTTATTTTATTTAAAAACTCACCATAAGCCAAAATCGCCTTCATACGAGCTCTGAGATTGTTGAGGTTTCTAGCCTAAATAAAATTTTGTAATCGAAAAAACTATATTTGCAAACTATAACGACCCAGAATTTCTACTAAACAAATCCCAAAACCAGTCCAATAAAAATAACCAAATTAATGACAAAGAAATAATTCGCGCACAACACTAACAAGATTCAACATTTAACAATCCCAAAACTAATAAAGAAAACAACTAAGTAGCGTGATTTACAGTCTAACAATTTAAACTTGAACAAACTAGAGGTTCAAAAGACAAAATAACACTTAGGTAACAACAACTCTACTCCTCCGGATATTCTTCATTTGTTGGTACCAACATGTCACTACCTAAGCTGAGGAAGAAAGAAAGAAATAATGCATGCGTGAGACAAAAATCTCAGTGGTGTTTGTGATATGTGTGAAAGGGAATGTTAAGCACTTTTATTTTAGAAACAATAGAAAACAAGTAAGCACATTGGCAGTTAAACAATCGGGGAATCCGGCAATCAGGTTATGCTCATCAATTACGTTCCACATAAAAGTGCATATTGGTCAATCAGTTCCACGCGTAAAGGAATATACTAATCAATTAGTTCCACATGTATAAAATACATGATCGTCATAAACCACACGTACAAGGATATACATGCTCGTCAATCACCACATGTCAAAGAAGTCATACTCGTCAATACCACACGTCAAAAGAAGACATGCTCATCGATCATTCCACATGCAAAGAATGCATGCTCGTCAATACCACACGTCAAAAGAAGACATGCTCGTCAATCATTCCGCATGCAAAGAATGCATGCTCGCCAATTTCACATGTAAAACTACATGCTCGTCATTCAATTCCACGTGCAAAAATACACGCTCATCATTCAGTACACGTAAACAAATTACAATTCAAGTAATCACGTAACAACTCAAATACTCAGTCAGCAATACACGTTGTCAAACAATAACACAAGTAAGCAGGTAACAAGTACCAATAATCAAGTTACCGTTCAAACAAGAAATTTACTAACATACTATGAACACATTCAACCCAGTATCTGCAATCATTTTTGAACACCGATTTTAACAATACAATTCAATTGGTCAAAATATGTATAGATATACATATATTTACTACTAAAATACATGTAGCACATACTTTCTTCCCGTAAAATAATATGGTTTTGGGAACACGCACCTGAAATACACCGCAGTGAGCAACAGCAGTTGATAAAACGTCTACTCAGTATTACTTATGAACCACCAAATATCGTCAAGCGACTCTCCAAGTTCCAGTGTCATGCTAGCTAAGCTACTAATATAATAACTATAATCTTGCAAGTAAACTGTTCCATTTTGATGTAATAGTTATAAGTTCTGAATCCTAGTTCTAAATGTCGTATACCAATCAGAGCTTACATGGATGCATTGCTGTAACACAAACATAGACCACATAATATCTTAATTACTATTATCATGAAATCGCATGTTAAATACATGAACTGCACCTTAATATGATATAACCTGCTTGTTTTCTTTTTATAAGTTCTTTATTTATTCATATAAAACAAAATCATTATACATATAATAATATAGATTGTAGCCTAAGCAATCGGTACAATGATTTTGTGATCAGTAATCTAATGTGCTAATTTTCTTGAACTACAAATTACATCCGTCCAATGTCCATAGTTAATCCTAGTTAATTAATGCATCAGACAAGGATATACATAATATAATAATATAATAACATGAAATGAAATATATCTAATATAATAATAAGGGATAAAATCATCAAGCCCCCTGAACTATGCAAGTTTTTGCGACTTGCCCCTTGAACTAAATTAATAAGCGTTTTGCCCCCTGAACTATGCTCGTCTGTTCGATTTGCCCCCTCGCCGGATTCCGCCGAATATTCCTCGGAATATTCCATTCTCGTGCGACTCACGTGAGTATCAAAAGGGCATTTTCGGTACATATTATGGGGTGTTAAGTTAATGCATGTTCCCCCTTGAACTATGCTTATGTTAGCGACATGCCCCTTAAACTATGAAAATGTGCCCCATGAACTATTGTGTTGCGATTTGCCCCCTGAACTATGTAATAGTGCCCCTTGAACTATTGTGTTGCGAATTGCCCCCTGAACTATTAATAGTGCCCCTTGAACTATTGTGTTGCGAATTGCCCCCTGAGCTAAATTTGCATTGAAAAACCCATTTTGAGTCTATTTTTAATGTCATTTTAGTGTAAATTTTGTGTGTGTTTGAAGACATGTTATTGTGCTATTTAAAACCATAACAACTATGCATTCATACATTTAAATGACCTTGTGCATAACCCTCAAATGCATTCGTTCATCAGAAAAAGTAAAATATTCTGCAAAATAAATGCATTACAAAGAGAACTTAATTGTCCAGAATGAAAAAAAATTGTCCTGAAAATGAAAAAAAACACTACTTAATGTATGTCTCTAGGTCTTCATTCCCTGATCTGAGAAGATATTGCTTTGTTGAGGATGTTGGTAGTAGTGCTCCTCTTCATGTATCTCATGGTGGTAGCAACAATATCTTCCTTATCTTTCATTGCTGCCATCTTCTCCTTTTCAGAAATATTTTTGAGCTACATATGAGAAAACATCTATTAAAAAGTGACAGGTAAATCACATAAACACCAAAATTATAAACTGAACAAGGAGTTTACCTTTGCCATTGCCTGTTTAAGTGACTCAGCATCATTCATAACAGTCTTTCCCTTAGCAACATACTTCTTTTTTCCACTGACTTCTTCCACCAGCCTAGCAACCTTCTTCCTGTTTCTTGTTTGTCTTCCCTCCACTACATCTTCTTCCTGAATGTTATCATCAACCAATAATTTTCTCTTTGCCTTAGAAACAGTTTCACCCTTTCCTTTATCCCCAACAATCTAATCAACAAGAGCAAAACAAGAATTAACATTGCAAAATTATTGATCCCTATCTGATTGCAACAACAAAAATATGATTACCTCTACATTATTTTTATTCTTTCTTGGTGATCTCCTTAAAACACTTTACTCATCATGCCCTTCCCTGTAGGCTTATCTGCAACCTGCTTCTTATCACCAAGCTCAGTCTTTTTACCCTTCCCTGTAGGCTTAACAACTTGAGGCACTTGATCATCAGCTTCACTCATTTTTTCCTTCCCTTTAGAATTATCTGCAACCTGCTTCTTATCAACAGGCCCTGACTTTTTACCCTTCCCTGTAGGCTTAATATTCCGGTGGTTTTAGGGCGGAATCCGGCGAGGGGGCAAATCGAACAGACGAGCATAGTTCAGGGGGCAAAACGCTTATTAATTTAGTTCAGGGGTCAAGTTGCAAAAACGTGCATAGTTTAGGGGGCTTGATGCTTTTATCCCTAATAATAACACCATCAAGAATTATGGAGTGTATGATGATCGGATTCTTGAATACATTAGCTAAGGAACCATGGCCCACACAAGTTTGGTATTTGGTCATACTAATACAATTCATGGAGGTATATTCTATGGAACACAACCTACGGTCAACAAGTCGACACAGAAGCATAACCTACAATTACAGAAAGGAGAATAAATTCCAATTACCTGCAGTAGAAAGGTAGCGGTGAAGAGGATGCGTAACGGAAGAAACGGAAGAAATTCGTGTACACGAGTTTATGGCTGCGCTTAATATAAAATAGACAACATAATCACTTCATAAGTTTTTTTTTTTTTTTTTTTGCTATTAATAGATTTTGTGTGTATTATTTGTATAGTAAATAACATGTAATAAATAAATTGACTAGCTTACTGGCTCGTAAAAATTAATTGTTGATTAATAGTTATAGTAAATGAGTGAAGATGGATGCAAAATTAAAAGGGGAGGTGGATAGAATTTTCTCCAAATTCAAATCGTTAATTTAGTTTCAAGTTCCAACCTGTTTCTGGTTCTTTCATCCTTAAAATTCGAGTTTCTGTTTTCTGCACACAGGCGTTGGATATTATTTATTCATACAGAAAAATATATTCAATTTTGGGTCAAGTATTGGAATGTTGTCTTAGTTGTGTGTCCATAAACTAATAAATAAGGGCTGAACTATACTTTTCAGTTTTCATATCCCACATGAGTACTCAAAATCATATTTTGCCCCAATTATTCTATAACATTTGTTATCATAATCAATTATTAATTGAATTAATATGTTAAATTAATAGCTAATAAAATAGTTCTTTCTGGTATTTTATGTCTAATTTTATAGCTTAAGAAACAATAAATTTGAATTGAAAAAGAAAGGGATATTCCACCTCTTTCTAGGACGGATTTCTCTTTAAGTTTTTATTCGTTGAATATTCTCATCAGTCGTCCAGATTATCAAATAGGCATTGCGAAATAGAGTACAATCAATTACAATAAACTAATGTATTGTTGTGAATAAAATTATATTTGAAAGAAATATGGCGAATGTTTACATACATACATATATGTGTACAGTATCACAAATTCACAATTTGTTTTTTTTTTTTGGGTGCAAAATGAAATCATTTTGAGGGGGAAAATATCCATTGTCAGATTCAGAAATTAATAAGGTTAAGATTCTTTTTGATTTTTGCATAATAATGTAAATTCTGAGCTATTATGTAGGCCAAAAGTTTATTTTTGCCTTTCTATTTATGTCACATTATGCATCTTTGTCCCTGTTCATTTGAAATAATGGCTCATCATCATTTGAAGGTCGCACATTATTTTTTAGGGAAAATTACACAAATTACCCCTCAACTATGGGTAAATTACACATAAAGTACCCCTCCTCTTTGAGAAATTACACAAACTACCCTTATGATCGATTTTTCATAATTTTTTTTAAAAAATAATTGAATGTAAATTCATGCTCTTCATTTATTTTGCACAAAAAAGAAAAAATAAGTCAAAATTGTAGCATTAAACCCCATTTATCTCGTTTAAAAAGACAAAATATATTGAAAATAAATAATTTTTTCAAAGAAAAAATAAATTATCTGCAAATTTTAGTCTCTGCTATGATTTGAATTTGAAAGGTTGTCTTAATTATTTTAATTTTTTTGGCTATAAGGGTAGTTTGTGTAGTTTTCCAAAAAGGATGGGTACTTTGTGTAATTTACCCATAGTTGAGGAGTATTTTGTGTAATTCTCCCTATTTGTTAAGGAATTAAAGTTCGCGACAGTACACCTAACGCTATATATTGTAGATCGGTGTTTATAGTCAATTTACATAAGGGGTTTAAAGTCTAGTGTATTATAATATTTAAAGTCCTTTTTAAGAACATTAATGACTGTTCATAAAATGATATTTACCCAACAAAGATCCCATAATATTGACCTCAATTTAGGCATGGTATCTATCTAACTCCCACCAAACAAAAATGTTTAAAGATTGGAAAACCGAAAACGTGTAAAAGAATGATTATAACTAATCCTGCTCTTTATGCTTACAACTTGTCCTAACAAATTTACCTGCATTTTAGCTTAAGGGGTCGATCATTTCTTAACTAATTAAACAAATGCTATTATTCCACGGTATAGTTTGAAAATAGTAGAGACGATACGACTTATGGGGCCATATTTCTGTAATTATACTTTTATTACGCATTAATAAAAAAAGTATCAATGATGCATTAAAATTAATTAACAATATGCCAAAACAACTACAATGCATTAGTGAAAGTTTAATCACACGATTCCTCTATGCATTCATTAAAAGCCGTGTGTAAAACGTAACAGCATAAAAAGATAATTGAAGTATGATAGAAATGAGGTGTTAGATACACTACGAGGTAGGGGTGTACGCGGGTGAGTTATAGTGGGTGGTAACGAAAAAAGACACTATACCCAATCTTGACGGGTTACCAATTCTCCGTGCGGGTGGTAACAATTTAGAAACCATGCGGGTTGGACGGGTGGCGGGCATGTTACATTAAATAGCTTACCAAAATAAAAGTGGAAAAGCCGCATGCCAAGAAGAAAAAAATTGCAAACTTCCACAAATAATCATTATATTTTAGCTTTAAGGCTTTAACATGTAAGTTTCTATAAGTATGAAGTATGCAATAGCTAAATCAAAAACTCACAATGTCAAAATCAATCAAATATATCATAAACAAACTAAATCAAATCTCTTAAATCACTCAAAATCCATCAACACATGTCCAAAAAGTAACAACATATAACATATTCTCCACCAATAATCAATACATGTCCAAAAAGAAAAACATTAATGTAACAACAGAAAAGAGAAGAATGATCGATCATTTGCAAACTTTCACAAAATACCAATGGACCTACATCACAAAAAGAAGAGAAAAAAAATGGTAAGTTCATGTTCTACAAAGAAAATCATAAAAAAAAAAAAGAAAAATGATTAGTCCTACCAAGAAAAAGAAAAAAAAAAATATAAGCATACTTATAAGAATTAGTCATTAGTTACTCACCAACAACACATATCATTCATCTAGCACAATATCACGCTTTGGAACTTGAGGCACACGACCCTTTATCCTCTACAATAAAAAACACAACGATGTATTAATATAATTTATTTATAAAATAGTGTACAATATTAATCTAAAAATTAAATAAGTAGTACCTTGAATCATTGTATCATACTCTTCAACTTCTTCAAGTGGCAAAACCTTCATACATTATTGAATGTCAAGCCTCTAAGGAGTTGACCTCAACTAATTTTGACCACATACAAGTGATTCCACCAATCATAAAATATCGACACGATATAATTTGAAGTATATTTGGGATCAAGTAATAATAATTAAATAAATGACTCTAGTAATCGACTGCAAGAAGCTGTTCAGCCCACCTAAAAATATTTTCATTGGGTTTTAGGTAAACCTTCACATTAACAATTTGTCAATACACTATAATTCTTGGCCAGCATTTTCTGATATCTTTAATGTAAACCTATGGAGAAAATATCAACCCTCGGAATTCAAAGCCATCGGGGAATGAACTAACGATGGCAGTCGAGAGGCAAGTAAAACCTTCCCTATCGGGGGAAGGTATAACGTTCATCGTTGAAAGATAATATTGCCTCTCCGCAAACATTGTCTTCGATGACATACGGATTACTACACTCCCAGAGCATCCGATGCTAAAGGCACTACCAGTCTTGGATGACTCTACGATGCCTAATAATCGCCGATGCTTTAGTTAGTGAACAATCTTCTAAACGAGATACCTTAAATATGCTCTTCCCGAGGGAAAACCCCTATAACGGCATATCAAAGAATGTGGTTTATAAGCCTCGGAGGAAAAATTCCCCGAGGGCATAATAGTATTCGTATTACTCGATGGTATCACCAGGGATACATCCCGATGGCATCATTGGGAAGACATCCCGATAGCACGGTACCAGAAAAATTCTCCGATGGCACTATTACGAATAACATTTCTAGAACAATTAAACTGAAAGATCATGGGGATTCATCCAAATGCATACAAGGTGAAACACTTCTATAATAATAACCAGGTGTCGTCTTACCTGATACAATGGCTTGGCAAAAACTAGGTGTCATCATGCATAGCATGAATCAGCTGCGAAATAACCAGGTGTCATCTTCGCCAGTAGCACTTCAGCACCAGAGGAGATGAGTATTCACTTGGTTAGGAACTGAGTTAGCATGTGAGCATTAGAGTGTCTGCCATTTGATATGGGATATGTAATCCCAAAAACACTATAAATACTCATGTAAATGGAAGAAGAAAGGCAGATCGAAAAGAGGGAAAAAAAAAAGAGAGAGTAAAAAAAATCATTCTGTAAACCCAGGAAATTAGTAGAAATCTATCTGTATTATCTTTTTGATAAGACTCTTTACTGGCTATGTGGGCAAGGCGTTCATAAAAAATTGAAAACTATACAAATCCCACCCCAGAGTTAACAAATGGCGCCGTCTGTGGGAACGCCATAAATTATTGCCTTTGAGTTACGCCGGTAAAAGAATCTCAGTACTTGCCATATTAACAACCAATTCAATGGAAGGGTCAGCTCATTCTGAAGATCGGACGGACAGCCACGATGAAAGTATACACCAAGAATCAGCTGAATGTTCCCCTAGAAACACTCCACCACCCAATGGCGATTACATCAATATCCCCAGAACAGTGTTTGAAGATCTGGTAGAAGCAGCTTTGAGAAGGGTTCAAGCTAACGAAAGACCCCCGGAACCACAACCTATACAACCCTATGGAGAGAGGTATCGAGTGGAAGAGCAGGGCTCAAGAATGACGCCGACCCCGCAGCGAGTACCCCCACCACAGCCAGGGTATCGGCCAGAACGATATCCCGGCGTGATACCTCCCCCTGGTAATATTGTCGAAGACAGAGTACCTCCTTACCGCCCCAACGTGTTTCCTCATTCAAGTAATGAACCTGCTATTTGGGAAATGTTGAATCATCTCCGACGGGAGATGCTCAGCATGAAAAGAGCCATCACACCGGAAGATGAGCCCGTTTATCATGGATCACCGTTTGTACCGGATGTAGCACAAGCTACAATTCCAGCCTATATAAGAGCAGTCAACCTACCCATGTATTCCGGAGAAAAGGATGGGAAAGACCCACAGGATCACATTAATCAATATATCGCAACGATGGATCTGCAATCAGCCCCGGATTTCGCGTTATGCCGAATCTTTCGAGCTACACTAACAGGAAGGGCACAATCCTGGTTCACCCAGATACCCCCTGGCACAGTTTCTAACTTCTCCCAGTTGGCTGGTTTGTTTGTAAGGCAGTTTGCCTGTAACCGACGCTATCCCAAATCAGCATGTCATCTGTTTACCATAAAACAGCAAAAGGACGAATCTTTACGAGATTTCATGAAACGCTTTTCAGACGAAGTGTTGGACGTCCCCAATATAGATCCAACCATGCTATCAGACATTCTTGCTCAAGGATTGCGATCGGGGAATTTCTTCCGATACCTGGTAGGAAATCGAGTAAAGGACATGAATGAGTTAATGCAGAAAGCAGAGACGTATATTCTGATGGAGGAAGCAGAAAAGTCCAAGTTGAAGACAGAAACCGCCGATGCCCATGCAGGACCAAAAGAAAAGAAGGAATCTAAGAATCATCCCCCTCGAAGAGATAATCCTGGAGTAGTGAAAAGACATCTTCAGCCTATACCGCTACCAACTCTAACCATCACCCAATCAGAGGTATTGAACGTAATGAGGGGAAACAAGGATTTCTCTTGGCCTATGCCGGTAAGACAACCATACAAGAAGAAAGACTCGGGAAAGTTTTGCAAATACCACAAGTCGTATGGCCATACAACCGATGGTTGCAAGAATTTGAGAAATGAAATTCACAGGCTGCTAGACTTGGGTTATTTAAGAGACTACTTGAGCAGCAACAAGGAAGATCATTCGAAGGAGCGGAAGAAAGCCCGGAATGAAGATGGAGAGATGGTTGTTGAGACCCCCTCGAGGAATGATGAACAGGAGGAATTCAACCAGCAGTTACCGTCACCCCCAGGTACATACAGAGATAACCCTCCATCGGGAAGAACCATCAACATGATTGAGGGAGGAGATATATCATCATCTCCAGCTGGTAGAAAGAAGAAATATCTCAAAGAGGCCAGGAAAGTGGGACAAGGACTATCGGTTTGTACAGTGCAGGGAATGAAGCTACCCGCCATATCTTTCGGACCTGAAGATCTTCAGGGAATTGTATATCCTCATGAAGATCCGTTAGTAATTAAGGCGACCATAATGGGGATTGATATACAACGGGTCCTCATAGATACGGGAAGCTCGGTGGATGTGTTATTTACCCCAACCTTCGGAGCCATGGGGCTAAAAAGAATACATCTCGATCCCACAGAGATACCCTTGATAGGCTTTTCCGGAGAAACTAGCCGAACGTTGGGAACTGTCATACTTCCGATGTCTTGGGGTGAAGGGGCATTGAGGCGCACCGAGCATGTGAAGTTCTGGGTCGTTGAAGCATCTGCACGAACTTATAATGCTATCTGTGGAAGGCCATCGATTCACGCCTTTGAAGCCATACCCTCTTCTCTTCACCTCAAGGTGAAGTTCCCCACGATGTCAGGCATAGGAGAAGTCCGAGGCAACCAGATCAAGGCTAGGGAGTGTCGTATGAATGCCTTACCAACAAGCGTGGAAGAAGAACTTAACCATCCCGGGAAAAAGCAGAAAATGGAGGAAATACGAGTCCATCCGGTGGAAGAATTGAAACTAATAGAATTGGAAGAAGGTGAGAAGAAAGTGAAAATAGGAACAGAAATGGGTTTAAGGGTAGAAGAAGAAATTGTTTCCATTCTGAAAGAATACAGGCATCTATTTGCTTGGGAAGGAGGTCCGCCTGGAAGAATCAGCCCGAAGGTGTGTCAACATCATCTCAACGTTAATCCCGCATGTAAACCCATCCGACAGAAGAAAAGAAACATGGGTCCAGAGAAGAATGGGATCATCAAGTCAGAAATATTGCGACTCCTCGGATTGCAGCAAATAAGGGAGGTTATATACCCTGAATGGTTATCCAATGTAGTATTGGTACCTAAGTCAGGGGGACGATGGCGAATGTGTGTGGATTTCACCAATTTGAACGATGCCTGCCCGAAGGATTGTTATCCATTACCTAGCATTGACCAGTTGGTAGATTCGACAGCAGGATGCGCACTGTTGTCTACAATGGACGGTGACCAGGGATACAATCAGATTCCGATGGCCGAAGAAGATCAGGAGAAAACTAGCTTCATTACTGACGGGGGCACATTTTGCTACATGGTCATGCCGTTTGGACTCAAGAACGCTGGTGCCACCTACCAGAGGTTAGTGAATCTAATGTTTTCCGATGTCATTGGAGATACGATGGAAGTATATGTGGACGATATGATTGTAAAAAGCAAAAGAGCAGAAAATCATCCGAGGGATTTAAGACAAGCTCTAGCCATCATGGACAAGTTTGGAATGAAAATAAATCCCAAGAAATGCTCTTTCGGAATTAGGGGAGGAAAGTTTTTAGGATATATGGTAACGGAGAAAGGAATAGAAGTCAATCCAGAAAAGGCTAAAGCTATCATAGAAATGAAGTCCCCCAGAACAATCAAAGAGGTACAAAGGTTAACAGGAAAAATGGCATCACTTAGTCGATTTATCTCACGATCAGCAGAAAAGGGTTTACCCTTCTTTAAAGTGTTAAGAAAGGTGAAGGAGTTCCAATGGACAGCGGAATGTGAAGAAGCCTTCAATAATCTGAAAGATTATCTGGTAAGTCCTCCATTGTTGGTCAAACCAGAACCTGGAGACAAATTATCTGTGTATTTGTCAGCAGGAGAGGAAGCTGTAAGCGCAGTTTTGGTAAAAGATAAGGATGGCAGCCATCATCCTGTGTACTATGTAAGTAAAACCTTGCAAAATGCTGAGAAAAATTATGTACAGACAGAAAAGCTGATATTAGCCCTCGTAACTGCCGCCAGAAAGCTAAGGTCATACTTCTTGACTTATCATGTGACGATACTCACTAGACACCCGTTGCGAGTCATACTCAATCGCCTAGAAACATCAGGTCGAATGGTAAAATGGGCAATAGAGTTAAGTGAGTATAGCCTGTCGTACGCTCCACGACCAGCCATCAAAGCACAGGTTTTATCTGATTTCATGGTAGAAATGAAAGAAATGCAAAATGAGAAACCACCGGCGTTATGGCATGTGTATGTAGATGGATCGTCCGTCGGAACATATGGTGGGGCAGGAGTAGTTCTAAAAAATTACGAGGAAGAAGAAAACCTATGCTTTGCCATCAGGATAAATTACCCCTTGTCTAACAATGAAGCCGAATACGAAGCCCTCCTAATCGGGATGAGGTTAGCCATGGAAGGAAACATCAGTCGAATGGTGATTCACAGTGATTCACAACTGATAGTACAGCAAGCAATAGGAAAGTTTGAAATAAAAGAAGAGCGATTGAAAGCATATGCTCAGACGGTTCGGAATAGGCAAAGGATGTTTGAAGAATTTCAATTGAGACAGATTCCTAGGTCAGAGAACCAAGAGGCGGATGCATTGTCAAAAATAGCAACTCAATTCGTGGTCGGAACACGACAAATCACTTTGCTACAAGCTATGGGGTCAGAACAACAAGAGCCTCAGGAAGATGTCCACGTCATCGTAGCACCCATAACATCAGGGTGGATGTCAAAGATAGTTGCTTATTTAGAAGACCCTACACAATACTACGATGACGACATTGAGCGAAAGAGATTGGAAAGAAAAGCAGCTAGATACTTCTTGCATAAAGGAGTGTTGTTTCGACGCTGCTACTCTAATCCTCATACTCGATGCTTGGATGGACAAGAAGCGTTGGGAGTGATAAAAGAAATGCATGAAGGGACATGTGGAAATCACTCGCAAGGAGCGAGTATGGCCAATCGTATTATAAGGCAGGGGTATTATTGGCCTACGATGATTCAAGATTGCCAGGAATACGCGCGCCGATGTCCAGCATGCCAAGCCCACGCATCACATATTCATCAACCAGCAGCACCATGGGAGCCAAATTTACTAGCGTGCCCCTTCGCCAAATGGGGAATAGATCTAGTAGGACCCCTGATGCCTAATCCAAGGCAAAAGAAATATCTGTTGGTGGCAGTAGATTACTTCACAAAGTGGGTAGAAGCAGAGCCGATGGCCAGAATCACAGCAAGCGCAGTCATCAATTTCCTATGGCGAAATATACTATGCCGATTCGGAATTCCTCGATACCTCGTGAGCGATAATGGGTTACAGTTTGAAGACCAAAAGGTGGAAGATTGGTGTAAGCATTGGGAGATTAAGCACCGCTTTGCTTCCGTCGGATATCCCCAAGGTAACGGTCAAGTTGAGAGAACCAATCGAACCTTGTTAAAAAGCATTAAGGCTAGACTGGATCATCACAAAGAACGATGGATAGAAGAAATTCCAGGGGTTTTATGGGCATATCGCACGACTCCTAGCTCTGCCACTGGGGAGACACCCTACAGCATGGCCTATGGTTGTGAAGCTGTGATTCCACCCGAGATCGTAACCGAAAGTTGGAGAATTCGAGAGTATGAAGAAGTCAGTAATAGCTCTAATCTAGCTCTAGCCTTGGACTTGTTGGAAGAAAAAAGGCATCGAGCTTCGGTACGCATGGAAGGATATAAAGCACGAATGGCTAGACATTACAACAAAAATGTTAAGGTTAGAACATTCCAAGTTGGAGATCTGGTTCTCAAACGAGTGGGGGCGTCCAAAAATGTCGCTAAACTGCAACCCAAGTGGGAAGGACCGTACAAGGTGATCAAAATCATCGGACCTGCTACTTACCAGTTAAGTACCCCAGAAGGTATGGCGCTTACTCGGACTTGGAATGCATTAAATCTTAGAAAATATTATGCTTAATGTTTAGTGGTAGCAATATAAGCAAGGACATCACATCAGTGTACATGTAAATAAAGTTGTGGTGGAATAAAGATGGCATTTTATTTATATGGAAGGTGTATATAATCTCAAAACTCAATCCATTCCGATACAGCCATCTAACCCGACTAACTTGCATAAACACTTACTAATATGGCTGGACTCGGATAAAATCCCGAGATGCCTACGTATCCCGATACAAAGGAATCAAGCCACTCGTAGTTCAATTTACATGTGCAATTACAAACTTAATACACAAAAAATTATATTAGTTCTGCATAGGACGTTTGCCTTCCCGAATTAGGCAACGACGCTGTTCTTCGGAAAGATCAGCAGGATCCATAATAGTTACTACCGGAACGGTAGACCTTTGGGAAGAAGCCGAAGGAGTTGTAGTTTGAGAAGAAGTAACGAATTCAAGGTCGGGAAGGTCCAGGTGTGAAGGAAAATTTGGGAGTGTTCTCACAGCCTCCCGACAAATCTGAAAACCCATCACCACCATCTCCCGCATCTCTATACGTAGGGTGGCCCTCATTTGCTCCAAACTTGGAACCGCCATGGTAGCCTCGGCGCGGGTAATCAAGGCATCTACTGCACGAGATCTCTCTAGATCTGACAACTTCGTAGCCAATAAGTCCTTTTCGGCCAATAGAGAGGATATCAAAGCATCGGAAGTACGGCTCTGGCTCAGCAAATTGTCTATACGAGCCTCTAATTCTCTGGCATGATCCCGCCCCAAGGTTATCAGTTGTCTCATATCCAAGATGGTATCTTGGGCATCCTTTAAAAGAGCTTCTAATATTGCTTGGTCGGAATCGTAGTGAGCATGCAGATTGTCAATTTGATTACGAGCATTGTCTAAATTCTTCTCCAGATCGGTGAGGTGTCGATACAAGAAGCCAGCCTTATCGGAAGAATGTGCACTAAGGGCATCCGCAATCAAAAACACCTGCATAAAATAAAAGGAAGATTAAGGAAATATAAGATAAGCATCACAAAAGAGAAACAGGGGCATGACATACCTCACATAAGTTACGACATAATCGATCTTGAAGGAGATCCATAGAAACCAAGCCAAGAGCCTCGCAATTAGCTTGACTCAGCAAGCCACTCAAGAAGTTCCGATGGTAGGAGACATCTGAAGTTAATACAGGAAAAGTGTCACGAGAATCTATTACAGCTATACCACTCGTTCCCTCCCCAGAAGGTGGAACCATCCTAGGAGGAGAAGGCATCACGTCAGTAGAACTTAAGGGTGGCACAATTATATTATCACCATCAATAACATTGACTGAAGGATCAAGGGGGGATCGGACCGCTAAGGTCAAGGGGGACGGATAGTTAGGATCCAAGTTTAAGTCTGGGGGAAAAGAATCCCCAAAGAGAGAATCGATGGAAGGAACGGCAGAATCCCATAAAAAATCGGACTGAGAAAATGTCCAGAGGTCATTAGAGCCCGGATGAGGGGCGGATGTATCGTGCTCGACGGATGAACCATGGGTGTTCGGATACATTGGAAAAGAAATTAGAGGGACCAACACTTCCTCAGGATAGCGCCTAATGGCAAATCGCGCCATTTCATTCCCTAAAAGAAATAGTCAAAGGTTAATCATCGGAGCAAAGAGGACGATGTTGTTAATATAAAGAGTAAACTGACTTACGAAAAGCAGGGTTGGAGTGCAAAGGCATCGGAGGAATATCCAGCTGTTCTGCCCCATGTTGTAAACCAGCCATGATTAAGGCTGATGAATTAGCAAGAATAGAGCATATATCGTAACTGCCTAAAAAAAGACCAGTGGAGGTTAAATACTCCATTTCTCGTACAGCGGTTTCAGGGCGAGGGATCACGTATCCCAAGCCCCAACGTAAAGGTATACTCCATGAGTCTCCAGAAGTATCTCGGGGTTTAATAAAAAAATACCTCTTCTTCCAATCCACTACAAAGGCCAAACGGCGAGGGACATGAAAACTTCTCTGCTGATCTCGGTAAACCAGGCTAAAGTAGGGAAGACCGTTGGGACACGGACGCAAAATGAAGGCCGCACACACTCGATACGGAGTCAGGGGCACATTCAAAAGATTACAGCAAAGAACAAAACCCACCAGATAGCGAAATGAGTTAGGGGTTAGTTGGCTGGGACAGATCTGCCAATATTGAAATAAGGAATGTATAAAGGGGTGAAAAAGCATACGCAAGCCACATCGAACTTGCTCAGAATACAAAGTCAGATAACCACAAGGGGGTTCAAAGGCCCTATGGAAAGGACGAGGAACGATAATACTGTAGTCATCAGGATTCAAACCATACTCACGCAATGTGCTAAAAATGGACTCGGACGACTCTATGCTTTGGCAGGAACCAACTCTATTTCCTCCAATCATAGCATTAACATTTAAGGCTGAGGTATTAAAAATAGAAAAACTATCAGGAGGGAAATAAGGTTCCCTCCGAAGAAATGTGATACGAAGGGAGTCTGCCATACTCGACCCAAACAGAGGGGTTGACATTTCATGCGTAACAGGAGAACCTCTAACATTTAAAAAAAAATCATCATCCACATCAGTTCTGCCCCTTGCATGCCCATTGGAAGTTCCATCCTGAGCGTAGAAGGGGAGAGTCTCCTCAGAAGATGAGGATGATCTACGGATAAAAGAAGACATTCGGGCAAGAACGGGAAAAATAGTAAAAAAAATTATGATCACTGCAATAAGAGTGCACTAGAAAACCAGAGACAATAAAAAGACAAGAACAAGATCCTGAGAATGTTATGGGTGGATGAAAGAATGAAGCATTTTATAGAAGTACCAGAAGACAACAAAAGGGTACGTGTCAAAGTCAAGATGACACCTGGAACTTTCAAGGTATGGGTTAAAAAAAAAAAGGGATAGAGACACGTGAGAAGAATGTTGTTGGAATTGGCAGACATCAACCATAAAAAGCAGTGCAGAAAGGCTCAAGAAAAGACAAAACGGCGAAATAAAAAAAGAGAAGGAGATGATGAAACTTGTTCAGCAATTCATAAGGCAATAATAGTCATACAATAAGCTGATAACTTGTCCAAAATATTAATACAAGTTTGATAAAAATATAACAAGTTAGAAAGCTAATCTAAGAGGGTCGCTCCGAGAGATGAGATGGAAAGCCAGAGGAGGAAGCAGGAGAGGGACCCCGACCCAGTATTTTCTGGTAGGCATCGTGAGCTTCTTGTGAGGAAGGGGGTCGCATCATCAAAGACTGAAGTTTCAGACGCCTCCAGTTCTCAGGATTCGAAAATAGTTGGTCTTCGCGGCATTGGTTGATGCATCCCAGGTACCCGAGTATGAAGTTGCCTAGGAGATGACTCTTATGCCTCTGTTGATACTTCTCTTCACAATGCCTCTGAACTTCATCCTTGGTAAGAAGAATCGCCCCGGATAATTTATCTTCCAATACCTTTTGAGTAATGAAACCTGAGGGCGGAGGCTCCTCCTTAAGCTGACTATACTGAGTTCGAAGGGTAGAAACTTCTGTCTTTAGAATGTGTTCTAGTTCCCCCCAGGAACTCTTCTCTTTCGATAGCATGGTGAGGTCATCCTTCAGCTTGTCGCACTCAGAGGTGCGCTTGGATAAATGGGTGGTGGTGGCATCAAGCTTAGTTCTCAGTAGTTCTTCCCTCGCCAGACTCTGGGCAAATGCCTCTCGAAGGCTCTTCAGCTCATCCTCAGCTTTCTTTAAAGCAACATTCTGCATAGATAGCTTTTCCATAGATGTTTGCCCGATAGCTTGGGCGGCATCTACTTCGCGCCATATAGCAGGGATGATTTTGGGAACCTAAAAAGATGCGAAAAGAAAATTTATGATTATGAAAACTAGTAATCATGACAAAAAAGGATAAGTAAGAAAAAAGGGGTCTTACCATAGCAACCATCAACTCGGAGAAAAACCTGGCGGTATGCTCATCGTGAGGAGTAGCCGCTGAGGTGGTATTCAGGTAATGAGTGATCACCTCGAGGGCTGAGCCTAGATCAGAACTACTTGGCTTCACGCTAGACTCGGCGTTGGCCCCCGTGGTGTGAATAAAAAAAGGTGAGCCCGTCGGAGTAAACCGGCTAGAAAATGGCATTCCCTCGAAGTGAGGCCTCGTAGAGGTATCAGCAGGAATGTCAGAAGGGGCATTCCATACGTGTTGCTTCACCAGCGAAGGCAGCAGTTCGTCCAAAAGCTCTAAGTTAACAGGACGAGGGTGAGCAGAGGAAGGAAGGTCGAGAGCCTCACTTGGAAAAACTCGATCTTCGGAAGAAAAAAGATCGTCAAGAGACAGATCCCGATGGGCCGAAGATGGGTGCTTCTGGACATCCGAGGGGGAGTTACCTGCTCGGAATTAGATAATGATAATGAATGCGAAAACTAGAGCATAGAAAATAAAAGTGACGCAAAGGTTACAGAAAGAAGGATTAACCTAAGCGAATGTCTTCATCCCCACTTTCTATCAGAATAACCTTCTCTTGGTCGGCTGCAGAATAGTAAAGAATTTAAAACATACTACATAATAAGCAATCAGCAAAAGTATTTAACACATACCTAGAGGAGGAGAAACCGCAGGGGGATCGATCCTCTCTTGGGTATTGACAGCGCGAAGAGGTGAGTGTGGAAGCATTAGTGGTATTTCCGTTGCTTGTTCTGGATGAACAGAAAGGGGAAGCGAAGGGTTTAAGGCCTCGGAATCAGTAGGAGCCTCAGGCACCTCATGAGTAGTGACAGCAATAGGAACGTCCTTCGAGAGGTTCTCACCCTCGGTACAAGGCAATACGTGGGAGTCCGTTGGAGACTGGTGTACCTCTTGAACCGCGTTGGTGTCGGGAGCATTCATTTGAAAGTTCTCATCATCGGAGCCTGGCTCCGCGGATTTTTGAGATTTGGCCTCGTGAGAACCCTCGGAGTCAGAACCGGTATTGGAGGTTCGGGAATCACTGTCGGAAGACATCATGATCTTCTTAGATCCTTTACCCTTAACACGTGAGGTCGTAGGACGGGAAATGTCGCTCATATCCTTCTCGTGTTCCTCCAAGTAAGAAACTGCGCAAGAGAAAATCGAGTGAGAAAAGTACAGTGTGTCAATGGGAAGAATATAAATGAAGAAGTAGTGCTATAACTCACCAAACGAAGTGCGCCCTTCATCGGAAAGGCGTAGGAGGTTCTTCCCTATGAGGGAAGCATCCAATGGAGCCGGAGTGTTCAGCCCCGCGATCTCATACAGAGGCAAGTAGTGGGCCGACTTTAACAAGGCAGAAGCATCAAGCGCAAGATTAAAGGAGAGAGAGGAGTCCACTTTGTAAGAAGGGGCCTCGGGGCGACTCCAGGAGTAGGGAAAGTCCCATTTGCCATCGATAGGCTTAATAAAGATGAACTTATCCTTCCAGCTGCTATAGGATAAGGTGGTTCCGATGACTACTTTCTTCTCAGGATCCCGATGCGAGAAGAAGTAAGACGGGTGGCCGGAAGACGAAACATTAACCGTGAAGATAGAAAAAAATCTCCTAACTGTGCATTCTAACCTCCTCGACAGACACCAGAAGACGAAAGAAGCTAAGATAGTAAAGCTATTGGGAGTCAGCTGGCTAGGGCACACCTCACAGGCTTTGAATACCTCGCAGTAAAAGGGAGGATAAAAAGATCGAAGGCCTGCTCGTACCTGAACCAAATAAAGGGTAACGTAACCCTCGGGGGGAGTATGTCCCCTATCGTCCTGGGTAGGAAACTCCCGACGGATGTTCAGAGACGACACCCCAAAGTCATGGAAGAGTTGGTTAACTTCTTCCTCGGTAGCCGTGCTAACCACTTGCTCCACCTCTTTATAGCGACGAGTGCTCTTCGTCTTCACAGGAGCAGTTGGAACGACAGCAGTAGCGGAAGATCTCCTTGACTTTTTTGAAACTGGGGCAGGTTCATCTCCCTTGGCCTTAGAAGCTTTACCTTTCCTTTTACGTCGGTAAGTTTCCAGGCCAGCGGGGTTAACTTCCGGCAGCGTAGCAACAGTAACGGTGACGGCATCCATCTCCGCCGTCAAAGGAGCAGGAGGGAGAGCAGCGGAATTCGTAAGAATGGCAGGAGGAGCGCCAGAAACATCTACCAGAGCAGCGGCTAGAGAAGAAGGGGCGGAGGAAGCGTCACCGACCATGATGCAGAAGGAAGAAAGTAAAAAGATGTTTAGGGTTTTTTGCTGCAAAAGAAGGAGAAGCTTGAGAGAGGAAATTAGTGAAGTGGTGAATGAGAGTGGGAAGAAGAAAGGCGTTTTAAAGGGTTTAATCTGAAAAAGGGGAGAAGTTAATGCACGCCCGTATTAAAGAGCACGATTCCCCGTAAATAATGGCCGTTACAAACCCTTGAAATTCTCCCATTAATGCGAAACCAATCTGTTCCCCACGATCTCCGATGGCTATACTCCCAAAGACCAATTCACTATAAGTTCCTGTTGATTACCTATAATACACCAGGAACTGGGGGGACTGGTGTAAACCTATGGAGAAAATATCAACCCTCGGAATTCAAAGCCATCGGGGAATGAACTAACGATGGCAGTCGAGAGGCAAGTAAAACCTTCCCTATCGGGGGAAGGTATAACGTTCATCGTTGAAAGATAATATTGCCTCTCCGCAAACATTGTCTTCGATGACATACAGATTACTACACTCCCAGAGCATCCGATGCTAAAGGCACTACCAGTCTTGGATGACTCTACGATGCCTAATAATCGCCGATGCTTTAGTTAGTGAACAATCTTCTAAACGAGATACCTTAAATATGCTCTTCCCGAGGGAAAACCCCTATAACGGCATATCAAAGAATGTGGTTTATAAGCCTCGGAGGAAAAATTCCCCGAGGGCATAATAGTATTCGTATTACTCGATGGTATCACCAGGGATACATCCCGATGGCATCATTGGGAAGACATCCCGATAGCACGGTACCAGAAAAATTCTCCGATGGCACTATTACGAATAACATTTCTAGAACAATTAAACTGAAAGATCATGGGGATTCATCCAAATGCATACAAGGTGAAACACTTCTATAATAATAACCAGGTGTCGTCTTACCTGATACAATGGCTTGGCAAAAACTAGGTGTCATCATGCATAGCATGAATCAGCTGCGAAATAACCAGGTGTCATCTTCGCCAGTAGCACTTCAGCACCAGAGGAGATGAGTATTCACTTGGTTAGGAACTGAGTTAGCATGTGAGCATTAGAGTGTCTGCCATTTGATAGGGGATATGTAATCCCAAAAACACTATAAATACTCATGTAAATGGAAGAAGAAAGGCAGATCGAAAAGAGGGAAAAAAAAAGAGAGAGTAAAAAAAATCATTCTGTAAACCCAGGAAATTAGTAGAAATCTATCTGTATTATCTTTTTGATAAGACTCTTTACTGGCTATGTGGGCAAGGCGTTCATAAAAAATTGAAAACTATACAAATCCCACCCCAGAGTTAACATTTAACATTTTAATTTTCGTTTTATCATAAACACGACGTTTTAAATTATCTAGATAAGAATTATCCTCTTAAAAAAAATTATCCTTATTTGTCAAATTTCACATGTTACATTGTTACATCATACATATATTGTGGCAAAACGCCACACTGTCATTCTTTGAATCTCACACATGTACAATTAAAGCATAATTAATTCTTTTTTTTTTAACAGAAACATTTTATTTATTCACTAGCCTGTAGCCAACATTTTTACAACGGAGTGCGGAGTCGGACCATATTCTAGAAAGTCTAGAATATATACACGTAATATCACACAACACAAAATACTCCAATTCGGACGACCAACCATACCATGCCGCACAAAAGGGCAGCTGCCGGGGGCAGTCTGTACATGCTCGATATATACAAGAGGCTAGCAGGGTGGTACTCCTTCTTCCTAATCTACGTACATCACGGAGAATGGTTGTGCTCTATCGAGGCTGGATGGGACCCATTCCTGGTCAATTAGTCAAACGTGACCTCTGAATCTGTTTCAATAATAAGGACATGAATAGATAGACATAATGAAAGCAGCACTCCCTGGCGAATCGCCCAGAGTTCCGCTATGTTGTTGGTGCTGCATCCCGTTGATTCGAAAAAAACACCAACTATTTTACCTCCAAAATCACGTATCACGCCACCTATACCGGAAGGGCCTGGGTTGCCCAGGGCGGAGCCATCTTTGTTCAACTTGAATTGTCCTTGCAACAGCGGGATCCAGCGGATGGAGAAACTGTGACATTTAGCAGATTTCAGAGGTGGTCATGGGCGACTCTTTGCCACGGTTAGCTTAATACAATGTGATATCCGCTCCGTAGAAATTACGTGGCATTGGAAGACGAACTCATTTATAATCAATGAGGGTGAAGGTTGAGGTTTTCAGGCGGTGAAGGTGTATAATAAGGTGTTCACCCTCTGCAAGAGGTGTGAATTGTGACAAGGTAGTCCGAATTTCTACTAGGGAGGTGCATTCAGAAAATAGGTACATCATTTTTTCTACCTTCGCAAGGCAGAGAGGACACATCGACTATGGGTAAGTGGTGGTGGACGAGATATTCCCGCGTGGGCAATGCATTGTGTGCCCACAGCCACCCGAAGAATTTGATACGGGGTAGTACAGGGGTCGCCACAAGGCGGTCCATGGAAGGACATGTATAGAAGTCCCGTAGACCCTCCGTGTCAGCTAGTCATATGCCGACTTAATCGAGAATTTCCCTCCAGTATCCCATGCCCAACATAGTGCATTCGGTTCATTAGTGATAGGGATCATGACATCTCTGATCTGTTGAAGGATGAGTGTGGGCACTAGTGGGCTAACTAGGTTAAGGTTCCATTCCCCTTGTGGGCTGATAAGGTCATCGACGGTAAGGCATAGGAAGTGGGGTGGGATTATGGGCACATATTCAGTGATAGTGAATAGGCCCAGTCAACGGGATAGCCAGAAGTTAATGGATACGCCGTTACCCAGCATCCATCGCATGGATTCTAAAAATTCAAGAAAAAGGTGGGCAATGGATTTCCAAGTTCTACTAGCATTCGCCAGGATGTGTGCCGTAAGCGAGTTCCGTTGCAAAAAGTATTTCGCCTTTAATACTCATGCCCATAGTGACCCCAGATTTTGGATCAGACTCCATCCAAGTTTGAGCGTGTATGCATCATTGAGTTGCTCTACGTGTCTGAATCCTAAGCCACCCAGTCGGGTGGGTGTACAAGTTGTGCTCCATGGGACCAATCCTTTGCTACGACTATGACCATCAGCATTCCAGGGAAGGATTTAGATGGTTTGGTGAATGCGGTCAAGGTGGTTCGTTGGAGTCGCAACATACTCATATGGTAGCCTAAAATGGTTTGGAGGGTTGACTGTATGAGGAGTCGACGACCACCATAGGAAAGGTGTCTCGAGTGCCACACTCCGATACAGTTGGGAAATCGGCAAAAACGCCCTTGCTAGATTGGGATACCAAGGTATTTATTGCGGTGGACATGGGTTCCATTTGGAGGAGGTAGAGTATGGTACGTTGTCGGTTGCGAGGTATATTAGGGTAGAAGAGCACTCGAGATTTCTCGTAGCTGACTCCGAGACCCGCCACAAGATGGAAGTGTTCAAGGAATTCAAGAATGAGTCTTAATGTGTGGGGGTGATCTTCACAGAAGATGAAGTAGTCATCAGCAAAGCTGGGGATGGGAATTGAGGGCCCGCCCCTGCTAGCACTCTCTGGTCAAAATCGACCGTCCTCTGTAGCACGCACAAATGCAACTATGAGGAGTTCTATGCAGAGGATAAAGAGGTACGGAGAGAGTGGGTCTCCTTGTCGCAATCCCCACAGGTCAATTTTAATTGCAAGCAAGCTTCGCTTACCTGTCCTTCTGCTATTGATTGTATGTATTAACTCTTGAGCGATGAGAACATTGTCATTGATTGACCGATGGGGGACAAAGGCGTTTTGGTAGGGTGAGATCAGGGAGTCCATTGTTGGACGGAGTCGTGCTACAAGTAGCTTGGAAATGATCTCATAGCTGACATTGCGGAGGCTAATAGGACAGAAGTGGTGGGGGTAGTGGGGCTGATCTCTTTTCGGGAGCAGAATAATAGTAGTTTGATTGATACCGTGTGGCATTTGACAGGTTGAGAAGAAGTCATGTATTAAGCTACTGACGTGGGGGCGGATTTATTCCTAGTAGTGTTGGAAAAATGACGATTTAGTCCATCCGGGCCATGGGCTTTGGTTGGTCCGATGCTAAAAACAGCCCTACGGATTTCTTAGTGATGAATTTTTATTTTTCTCAATCAGTTTATTTACTTCTGATTGAGTCCTCACTTAAATCGTGTTAAATTTTCCGTCTTGACAAATTACACCTCAACCTTTTCGAGGTGCCTTAAGCAAATAAATAAATGGTAAAAAAAAGAACTCCTCATATTATACATTATTGGTTTTTTGGCACATTGCCCCCTGTAATGTGCAAAAGAGACGCATTACTCCTCTGTAAAAAAATAGTAGGCATATTATCCAACATATAATCTTAAAATGGTGCATAATACATTCTTATGTAAAGAAGAGTAGCTCAATTGCTATAAGTTGAGAGTGAGATTAACCTTTTTGTCAAAATTTCTCCTTAAAAAGTTTTTTTTTTTAATTATTTTCACTTTAAATTACCAAAAGATGATATACATTAAACTAACTTATGAAATGTATAATAAATAAATATTCAAAATAATAGAATTTGACAAAATACGAGCTACAAATACATGCAAAATTCAAGAGGGGGGCGGTGAGCATCAACTTTAATATTACAGGTAGGTAATTTGCCTATTTTAAAATTACAAGGAGTGCAATGTGCCTATTTCATATATTACATTACAGGGGATAATAATGCCATTTGCTTTACATTATTTTAGGGATATTTACAGTTACACCTCCTGAGGTTTGGTATAATTATAAAGACCTCCCTTGAGGTTGGAGTAATTATAATAACCCCCCTCTAACAAGTAATTGTAAGGAAGATTACAATGACACCCCCTAAGGTTTGGTGCAATTACAAAAACCTCCCCTTTAACTAGTAATTGTAAATCCATTTTCAACTTTGTCCTTGATCATTTTTATTGTTTAAATGAATTTAAATGTCTTGTTGAAAGTACTTGATATTTTATTTTATTTTATTTCAAGAGATCGAATGTAATATTAGATAAATTAATTGTTAAAAAAAGTATTACTGAATACACTAAATTAATTTTACTCGTATATATGTAATTTGTTACTCATTATTTCTTAACGAACAAAAAACCCTACTGGTGCAAGAATATATAAAAGATAACAATTGTTAGGAATATCTTTCAAACTACATTTAAAAATATTTTTTAAATGTAGTTTGAAAGATATTCCTAACAATTGTTTAAAAGTGGAGATAACTACATTTTAAAAAATTATTAAAGAAATTATGTGGTAATATAAAATTACAATCAATATTTTCTACCACTATGACATAAGTGTTTATCTTTTATTGTCGCACCAATAGGTTTTTCTCGTCAAGAAATATTGAATAATAAAAATTAAATATTTTTTAGTAAGAGCAATAAAATTAAATATATGTGAGAATAATTTAAATTAATTTATTGTATTCTTTAATACCTTTTTATTCAATAATTAATTTATTTAATATTACATGCAAGCTCTTGAGACTAAATAAATATAGAGTATTCTCAACAAGTCATTTAAATTTATTTAAACAATATAATTGATCAAGGGCAAAGTTGGAAATGCATATACAATTACTAGTTAGAGGGGAGGTCATTGTAATTATTTAAATCTGAGGGGAGATCTTTGTAATTACACAAAATCTCAGGGGGTGTAATTGTAATCATCCCTTACAATTGAGGGGAGGTCATGGTAACTATTCAAACCTCAAGAAAGTCTTTGTAATTGCACCAAATATCGGGGGTGTAACTGTAATTATCTCTATTTTATAAAGTGATGGCCAACGTTCAATAGGTAAAATTTAACTTGTTTTAAAAAAATTACGGAGTGGAGTGCCTTTGGTTGACTTTTTTATGTTTTTGACAGAATATTGTTCCTGAAATACCATTATCGAATATTCTTTTATCGGGACGTACTCCGATGAATATGCCACCAAACGGTAAACATGTCGTAAAAAAATAGAATTCAATTGACCAAGGGTAAATATCACATTTTCAGAAAGGTTGAGGAACGAGTTTCTCTTTTTTTCGAACAATAAGTAGCTAACAGTTTGTGCATGGGAAGTTGCATGTTTTACAAGTTAATATAATTAAGTAATAATGGTTTAGGTGCTACGTATCATGTATTTGTAACTGAATTTAGGTTGTGGTCCAAATAAACGCATTGATGAAAACATAGGTGAACCAACTCCACCTCTGCTGGCATGCTGTTAGTTTAAGGTTTGTTGATCAAATCCAATTTACCCATCAACTATTGCAACACAACCAAACTACAACTACAAATTCTTATAACAACCCCCCCTTCATCTAAAACTTATAATCACACTCCATGCATTAATTCTTAAACCAAATTCGCACACATCTTCAGCTCAAAAAATGGGTGAAACATACAGAACTATGAGAAGATCAATCTTCACATTCCTACAAAATTACCAATACTTCACCTCAACTCCAACGTTACTCGCCTTCCCATTTGCTCTCTTTTATCTTGTGTCACAATCACACGTTTCCTCCTTGTACTTTTTTCCATTAGTTCATGGACGAACAAGGTATCTGTTTTTCGCCGCAGGATTTCCCCCCTCATCGAAACTGTTTGAGATTTTCAACCTTAAACTCTCTCAAACTATTCTTACGTTTTTCCTCGTCTTACCCTTTAACCTTTCCTTCCTCCTCCTTTCAAAGGCCTCCACCATTAAGGCTCTTGAGTATTGCAAGACAGTCGAGAAACATGCATTTTCTCATTGGATTAAACTTTTCAATCCCCTTCTCATCACCCAACTATGCAACTCGATAATCATGCTTGCAGCAAACGCCACTTGCCTATGCCTTCTAGTCATTTCCTTCAACATTCTTGATTTCATGGGACTTTCTTTTCCAGGACTCGTACTACTCCTGTCAACAATAGGAGTCGTAATTTACTCAATGGTTCTTGCAAACGCCAACATTATGTGCGAGTTAGCATTGATACTATCAGGAATACAGAAACACGGTGGCAGCTTTACGTCCTATTTTAAAGCTTATGTTCTGATCCGAGATAGAACTTCAACAGCATTATCTCTAGCCGTGACGATCAACATGGGACTGGTTGGCGTTGAAGCTTTGTTTCAGTACCGTGTCTTAAGGGAGTATCGTAGAGATACGACTCCTAATTTTTCAATGGTTTTGGAGGCAACGCTCATAGCTTATTTATATGCTATGCTGCTTGTTTTCAATACTATAGTTGGCTCCGTATTTCTGAAATCCTTTGAAAAAGGTAATGAGATTGATCACGAGGAAAATATGTATTGCCATCGAGTTGAAATTCAAGAGAGAGATGAGAATAATTTTGCAGAAGAGAAGTTGTTTGAATTGGTCCCATGAAAAAAACAGAGATGTGGAAAGATTCACGTGATCGATAAAAGCTCAACAAGTTCAGCATGATAGAAGGCAACCTCGGCTTGGTACACAACAATATAATGATAGAAGAACGTGTAGATGAAAAGCAATAAAAAGCGAGGGATTTGTCTCCTGTCAGGAAAATTACGTTAGGTGACGCCACGAAACTAGAATTTTCTACTATTTTCGTAAGTGACTCACGGTGGATTGAAGACTGGTGATAGTACTTCAAGCTCTAAAATCAAACATGGCTATCAACGTAAGGATTTTCGTGGTTTGGACTTGTACATTTGGCATTAAAGAGAACATGAACATTTCGAAAGAGTATATTTAAGCCAATTCTGTTTTTACCAATGATTTGCATTAGCCTAGAGTTACGTCTTCACTTTAATTCTGATGATATATTCCTCTTGATAACTTTCTTATGATGGGGTTAAAGCACCTTTCATTAAGCTTCCATCAGGCTTATGAGAAGGGTTACTCGTGGCTTTTCTTGCCTTTGCATGAGTAACGTCAATAAGCACAACAAAGGATTGTTTCAGAATGTTTCTTTCCCCCCTTTTTTGATAAGTAAATAAGAATACGCCATACCCACACGGTATTAACAAAAAGGGACCATTTCCTGTCACAAAAAGAGGGCAGGGAAGCAGGCCGAATAGGCGAATAGAACCTTGAGTACAAAAAAAAAAACAAAAAGATTTTCCCAGAATTTTTCGCAAACCTCTCAGATGAAGAGTCTTTTTTGTGTAATTCCAAATGTGAAGTAAGTCTCCTTATCTAATAGTGAAAGTGAATACTTGAAATTCAACGAACCCTTTCTTTTCTTCGTTTTCTTTTTGAGAAATAACCGAAATAGTTGAATTTTTTACCATAAAAAGAATTCCCCTTTCCTTAACCCCTGTCTCAAGGTTATGAGCTTTTTATTTTTTTAACACACCAAACTTTTATTTATTTACTGGGCCGATGCCATGAAATGTACAACGGGGTGTAGGGTCGGGGCATGCGGGACTGACGAAATATGTACAATGTATATCACAAGACTCAAAACTAGCCAAACCGGGCGGATAGTGAAGCCAAACACCCGCGTAGCGTGGTTGTTCCTAGCAATCAACTATGTCTTGATCTCGTCCTTGCGTCGCAAGCACATCCGCTAATCTATTTCCCTCTCGGTATGTACATGAGAAAAATAAAGTTGGTACTCTTCGTCCTAAACTCCGAACATCATGAGCAGGGCTAACACCTCACGGTTATGAGCTTTCATGTTGAGGTTGCGGTGAATGAACTTGAATATCCATTTGATCCATTTAACCTAGAATCTTCGAATATGCATAACAAGAGGTTTAGTTGTCCAATCCATGTCGACAGAGGGCACGTTTCGTATTATTAACTACTTAGATGCATAATTATCATAATGCAAGAAAGAAAAAAACTAATTGCCCCTTGAAAAACGAAGTGCGATCTGTAATTTGGTATTAACTCTCGTACATTACAGTACAGTTGCTGATAATAAAAGTATACATTTTATATTCGCATAGAAGAAATCTGTTTGATATACAAAAATAAAGATAAATTTGCTATTACTTTTTCACCGTAAAACTAATCAATAAGCGAGAGACACGAAACAAGCTCTTGTAGGCTGTAGCATCCTAATATCTGAACCATCACCACAAGTATACACTTTCCATTGATAAATGATACATCCAAGCCGAGTTCAAAGAATCGAACATAATGATACAAATATTGAGACGAGTTTTAGAACCCAAGCTCTATAACATGGCTACAACACTATCAACTAATTGACACTATATAATGCTATCCTCTCCATCCTCACTTATATACAAATATTTCACGAATGGTCCCACATTTACCTCTCTGCTACAAGGGGGAACCAAAAACCAAAAAATGGTATGCTACAACAAAGAATTAATTTCATAATAAATACAGGTCAGCGTTCTGTACAAGTGTCATCGGTAATTGCTCCACAACTGCAGTGGCATTCTTACAGGAGCGACGTGCGGTCGAACATCAACACTAACCAAGGAACTTCCCGGGCATCCACATCGAAACCAATGAACTGCCGTGTGAAACACAAAACAAGCCCAAAGTCGACAGAACAGCTTATTCCATATGTCTCTTCAAAATAGATGAGATACCAAATCGTATGTCCCTCGTCCGATAAAAGCAACCCCAATCCCGATATCTACGATATTTCCATTGTTTGCATCATCCAAGGTACCCGAAAAGCTCCCCAAGCCACTGCTCAGTTGCCTTGTCTGCCAAACTTCCAATTTTTAAGCCCTCGACAGCACTCTCTCGTCCCGTATTCTTAGAGCTCATAAAGCCAACTTATGTGGCAGAACTGAGGGCTCAGAACGGGTAAACTAGCAGCATCTGCAGGTCAAGACTGACAAGCCAACATATGGTCACCATTGTAGAAGCACCTGGTTGTATCGACCCTTCAGTCTTTTACGCCTTTCTTTGTCAGATTTATCCCTTTCGCTTTCTCCATTTCAGCCTCCTTCTGAGCTTTCTTTATTTCTAGTTCAGCCTGTTTACAGTTCTCTTCATGAGCTTTCCGAAAGATCCTCACAAAGTTTAAGAGAGTGGCAGTAACTGCGGAGAAATAACACAATGATTCAAGCCATGTGCAATGTCAATTGTAGGTTGCAGGAAAAAATTATATTCATTGTTACCTTGCTCAAACGGGCATTTGGCGGGATCTTCACCAAAATATAGAGCCAGTGCATCTGCATTTCTCCCCTGCAAAACGAAATGGACCAACATCAATACTATTGAAAAATAATCTGAGGCTAATCAAATAGTCCATGATAATCTAGGTGGATACTTACAGCAACTGAATATAGATTTGTTAAGGAGGAAACTTCAGTCTCAGCAACACCAACGAATTGCTTCAATGTCTGTCAAGTACATCAAGAAGCTTGTCTTTATAAGAAATTAAACATGAAGCTTTTGCAGTCTTTTATGAATGAATAAATAGAGAGAGAATTCTAGGGGGAGCGGGTCATAATCATGTAACATGACTGGACACGATGCCGTTGTCTACGCCGACAAATAATGCCACATTAACCAAGTTATATATGCTGCGCACAAGTAACAGCGTTGTGATGTATGATGTATCAACAAACTAGATATTGAAGAACAATATAGGTACCAAAATACCTTGTGAAAAGTTTCAGATACAGGGCCGTCGTTTTCTGAAGCAGCCAATTCCTGCTTTACTTTCTCTAAACCTTTGATGATGGCTTGCATTTCTTCTGCCAAAGATTTCAATTGTATCTGCAAATATACTTTTTTACTGTTACAGTCTAAGCAAGTGCAATATCACCCCATAATCCAATAAATAATTTACAAACCTTGGAAGCAGCTTCCAAGCTTACAAGATTTACATGAAAATCTAGCAGAGCTGGTGTCTTAGATGCAAGCACCTGACGAAAAGAACGAGATGTACACGATCACACAGTTGTTAAGAGCCAAAGTGAAGGTGTCTTGAGCCTATCAGAGGTATTGCTTTTACAAAGTATCAACATTTTTCAGAAAATCATAACAATGCCAATAAACCGTAAATATTATAAGAAATAAACAACAGAGTGTAAACGAACTAGGAACAAAACTGTATTTGTGCATCAAGTACAATACGTCGTAAGCAAGATCGAGCAATAAACAAACTAAACAGAATCAATATGAGAAACAACTTCACCAAGTAGTTTACAAAATTGGGAAATGATAACGTAATCCAGAAAAATAATTTAACTGATGCAGATTTTGACACCATCCAGGAAGCTTAGTTATCAGCAGGTACTTTGATTAATAAACTGCAAAAAGTAAGAAATCCCCACCGAAAAAATAAGGCAAAAAAAATAGTCTGCTTAGTAAGAACACAGAAAATAGTAATAACCCACGGTGCCTAGACAAAGCACGAATCAGGAAATACAAGTGCCCATGTGAGAGGAAAGTGAAAAGAATCAGCAGGCTACGAGAGAGAGAGAGAGAGAGAGAGAGAGAGAGAGAGAGAGAGGTATTGGCTGGCCAAAAAGCGATAGAGAATAGTTTCCAACCAGTTTGAAAGAAAAAAGTTCTCAAACAGCATATCAGCACAAAACAGATCTGAGTGAGACGTGCAAGACAATAAGGCACATGCCAAGCTCTGGGCATTTTTAAGCTCCAGATAAAAGCATCCGTTGGTTGAAGAAAGTAGCACTGAGTGCTGTAAGGTACTAGGATCAATTGAAGTGGCCTGCACTATGAAGCACGGTTTCACGTTTATTCACAACTATGTTCGTGTCACAGTACGATATTCTGCACAATGCTCTGGCTAGCATCCATAATTTGCTAACAAAAATAGGTGTGTTTGTGAATGCAATCGCACCCTGGTATTGCATCCCAGCTCAACAGTTCCTTATCTCATCAGAAGTTTTCCACAAAGGGCAGTTGTTTACAATGTGACCAGAAACTGGATCCATTAGACTGTTCACTTTTTTGGGGGCACTTGGCTGAGTTTTAGGGACAAGGCTACTTCTGAAGGTGGGGTATTGCTACAACTGTTACTGTTAAACATTAAGCAGCTTCATCATGGAGTCTAAGTCAGGGAGACAAATCAGGGGAGCTTGATTCAAGTGTGAACTGACGTCATACTTAATTATAGTTCTAGCAGGTCATATAGGGCATTAAGACTTATAAGACATAATGACTAACATATACCGTAAATAACACTATTAAGTGCCTGAACTAATTTCATTACAGAATCAAAAAAATTTAAATGTTGTCAAATATCATGTATAATCAGGACATTAGATGATAGTCCATTAAATTGGTGAATTCCAAAATTAGAAAGAATGATGACACATTTCGATACATATGTGATTGATAAAGACCTCCAAATATGATCATTGCTTTGAATTGCCTGCTATGGATACCAACCATAGAATCACAAGCAAAAGCAAAAACTAAAAGCCAGAATCACAATGTAAAGAAAATGGGTTACCTTACAGAGATAATGCATGAGTGTCATCTTGCTGTTAGATGCACGTGTATCTGCGAGTTTCAAAAGACTGTCCAACTTGAATCCAATTGCAGAACCTAAATGAGGAAAATGTATTAAAACAAGAAACAAATAGTTCTTATGTATCTCACTGGACATCAATATCACCAGTCACGAGGAAGACACTAAGTTGCAACGAAATGTGCACGCCACCGCAAATCCAATACAATTTAATTGACATTTAACATTGCACAGAACGTATAAGACCGGTATTGAGTCTCGTCACTATATATCACAAAATAGCAGCGAACCCCAACTTGAATATGTCGCTCTCCACTCACTATGACAGAGAACCAGAATTATACATGATTGATCTTCTTCTAAGAGTTAACCATATATCAACTTTAGTCAGGGTAAGCTTAGAAAGAGGACAGGTTTCACATGGACAAGGACACTGCACAGAATATACATGTTAATAAATTAAATGTTCTATAACTGAGCAAAAGAAGCTGATGTCTGTAACACAAACATAATGCCCAAAACTAAGACCAACATCATAATCTTTGAATATCATATACCTTTTGACAGAAAAAATCATACCTCTCGCGGTTCCCTGGTTCAAGGTGTTTCCGAGATACAAGATTTTCTTCATGATTTCTTTTAGTTGGAGGGATTTCCGGACCTATGCACAAGCAAAAATGTAAATTTACTTATCTATTGAGAAACTTCTCTTTCCGTGTATATCCAATTTACCTCATCACAAGCCGAATTTACAGTGTTCAAGCTTTTTTTGAAATCTGAAACCTGAAATAAAATCTTGATTACAACTTGAATCATAATGGTAACCATCAAAAGTTCGTGAATGTCAAGCAAACCTGAGAATTGAATTGAATTTTGAATAAGAAAACCCTTAATTTAGATTCCACACGTGGCACCTTCATCAGCTCCAGGAAAAACTGAAATGGAAGTAGAGCATCCGACAATGCACCTAGTCAGCGCTCATTAATAAAAGACACGCACAAGGAGCTCTCCAAACAAAAGTTCAATTAGAATGAAGAAACTAAACCAACAGTCTGACAGATTATGACATTTTCCACCTTTGTACCAATCTTCCTCAATTGCATGATACTACAGTGTATTTATAAGGGGTTTGATGGGAATGAATGCAGATGAAAAATAATTAGATTGGTTTCAATATGGTATTCGTGATTGGGTTCTGCTAGGAATGCTATAGAATGAAAATAGTAACAGGAGTCACCAGAGTTCACGGGAGTCATAAATTCCGTACGCAACTTAGTTATAAATCTATGTTATATGTATGGCCCTACCTTGAATAAGAAATAACTTCTTCCTTACAATAATCTACAGGTTCCTGTACCAAACTGAACACCTCAGTTGAAATGTGGAGGTTTTATCTGTTCTATCATTAAATCTTTGACGGTCGCCAAGCACTGCTCCTTAGAAGGCCGTGTTTTCAGATCCAATATTGTCAAGAAACATCTACAATAATGATTATTGGGCAGTTTATCTGGTAAAAAACATTTATCTGCTACAACAGTTATCAACTTTTCCTTAACTAGACTACTTCCTGCAATTAAATCTTTTTGTTCAATGATTGAAAAACAGCATTCTTTCCTAAATCTACAAGCTTTACATACATGGCATCTCTCTCAATTCTGTTGCTCTTCTGTAATTCGAACAAGGAGCGAATTTTGCTCATTCTACAAGAATCTTTGCCCACATAGCTCGAGAGAGATAAAAAGACAAGGAGTAGATCAACAAATTAATCGTAAACCCAGATGACCATTCTTTTACTCATTCTCAAAACATTTGCAGCGTCATCTCCTTCAGAGGGCTTGTGCTTTTTTCTCTTTACTTTGCAGCTTCCTTATCCTGCATGAAGCTTCTTGTTTTTTGGCCCCTTCTTCCAGTTCTTCTGATCTGAGTTTTACAGTGACCAACGCTGCTTTCGCACCCAAACCTAACCATTAACCTCACCTACTGATTCGGTCAAGTTTTCTTTCTTCATTTTCCCTCTTCAAGGTTATTTATCCACCATTTTAATTATTATATCATAATTTTTTAAACAAATTTGCTTTTTATTGCTTTTCCTCTATGATTTATCTGCTTATGGCATCTCAATACAATTTCTTTTAAGATAAATTTTACAGCTAATCTCTAACTATATTAGTTTTTTTCACTCTTTATTTTATCATATATTAAAACTGACACAGCCCTAGGACTGCCTCAGTGAAACACATTATGGCATACGTCTTTTCTGACGTTGAAGAGCACAACCATGAAAGTAGCGCAGAAAGGTTATGAGCAAATCAAAATAACTAAGGATCCAGTTCACGCACCTGTTCACATTTTCCCAAAGTCTCCTTGTCACCGGTGTAGCCCTAATAAGCAATGCTAATATTAATTGAAATAGTAACAGGTTTCTGGAATAGAGGCTATGAAGATCACAAGCTATGGAATGCACAAGCAAATGAAGGTTTACCTTAAGAAGTTCCATCTCTTCCTTTGTTGGACAAAACTTTATAAGGTTTTCGACTTGATCAGCATCTAAAATTGATTCGTCCATTGCAAGTGCTGCAGCCTGTAACAATGTATAATCCAAACAGTAAGAAAAAGAATATGCACTATATTGATGATCCAAATGCAGATATAATACAAGACCCAGTAAATACTTGGCAGTTTGAGGGGGGAAAATGGTGAAAATTCAGATAATTCATGGAGAATTATAAGGAATATAAGAATATATCTGCAACAAAATATTTTTCTTTTTGGTAAATGTCTCATTTGGATTTACCATATCTGCTAGATAAAATAACATGCAATAAAAATTAAGGATATTTTTGAAATTAGTTAGTGAGCACCATTGACATCATTCTTTTACTAATCCAAATTTAAACAAAATTCAAGAGTAAAGGCTAAAAGGGATGCAAACGGGTGAAGGTGGCCTGAAAATGCATTTTTTTTATCTCTACGTTAGCAGTTGGTAAACTACGAGATCGCTGCTTATATCCTTTCATAAAATATTTCAATAACTGCTGTGTTGCTATGAGGAAAGTGTTGGCAGCACATGTGTTAATACCAATTAGAGCAAAAAGAAAATGAGAAGATTATGTGTACTAGTTACTGTTACAGTTGACAGAGAATTATTCGAAACATATCCTATCTTTTAATTCTATTAGGGCTCTTCCACTCTATATCCTAGTCATTGTCCATTCACATTTATATGCAACATGTGTTGATCTGAAACAAAGTGATTTGAAGATTGCAGGAACAAATGTAAAATAAATAACAAAAGAAAGCACTAAACTGGAGATGTTTAGAAAGATACTAGAAATAATCAAAATAGCAAGAGAAGCAACATTTTTGAACTGATGGAAGCAAATGATAGACGTATGCCTGGCTTACCATCATGTCAGGAAGTGGCATTTTAACTTTTGTGAGCATAATTTCAGTGTTATTCGCCCTCCTGAGATCAACCTACACAAGAGAACATGTGGGATTCAAAAACAAGAAGTAGGAAAAGGTTTAAATTAGAATTGACCCAGCAAGTCAATACATCCAGTCAGATATCCCTTCAAAAAATGAAGATTTCTCAGAAGGTGCAAAAAATATATTAAAACATGCAAGCCAAAATTAGTGTCATCGAAAACCCATTGTGTTCAGCATTTCGGGACTCAATTAAATAGGACTGAAATGACCAGCGGTGCAAGAAGTTTGTTTCTGGCTGACTGCTGATACATATCTTTACTTTTTATTTTTCAATTCCATGAAGCAAGGGTAGCGCCAGTGATTCCAGTTCTAAGCAAGGAGAAAACAAGAAGAAAAAGAAAAGGAAAGAAGGACAAAGCAAAACGACCTTCACCTGACGAATCTGTTCCGCAGAAACCGAGATTGTAAGCACCCTCTTCAGCACAGGGATTGTAAAATTCAAGTTTGTTTTACGAATTTAATGCTTAGAAGATGAAGAATGTAAGATGACCTAAGGCTATTGGACTCGATCTATTGTTCTTCAATCAACAACTTCCACCATGACCCACTTTATAATTACCCTAAACAAATTTCCTCAAAAAAATAAAAAAAAATAAAAAGAAATTGATGAAATCATATAAAATTACCAGATGGACTTTATCAGGTTTAGATCCAGCAGACTTCCGACGGTCCCCAGATTTCCCCCCTGCAGTTTGTGATTTTGGGACTGACGCAGAGAAAAGAGTCTCAAGTTCTGACACATCAAATTCTGGTGCACTGGAATCCGCGAGCAGAATATCAGAAAAATATCAGGGCACAGCAAAAAAACAAAAAACAAAAGAATCAGACCTACAGCCACACACATTTATTTAAGAAAGTAATCGAGAGATAAAACACATTGTAATACCAGATATGTATAGCGTTCACTGAGGCTAGAATTGTTCCAAATAAGTAAGTGAATATACAAGTCAAAACCAGAATACAGATCATTAAGGAGAGATAATTACACTTGAGGATCTCCATGTCTCTGCAGTTCCTCCCACAAGCTTCCTTGCAATACCCTAGTCACTTTGCTCCAATGAAGGGGCTTAAAGGTAGACTTTCGAGGAGCTGTAGTAGTTGATATCCCAGGAAGCCGCGAAAGACCACGCCCTCTACCACCAGGTGGGGGTGGTGCCCCCCCTGGAGGTCTAGGAGCTCCTGGTGGGGCTGGCGGCCCAGGTACACGACCTCCAGGAGGAGGCGGGGGAGGAGGTCCACCCATAGGTGGAGGTGGTGGAGGAGGACCGCCGAATGAAGGAGGTGGAGGTGGTGGTGGATTCCCACGCCCTGGAGGTGGTGGTGGTGGTGGGGCACCGCCAGGGGGAGGAGGTGGTGGGGGTGCCATTCCACGTCCAGGAGGTGGTGGAGGGGGGTGGCGCTCTGGATAGAGGAGGGGGAGGAGGCGGTGGTGCTCTGGATAGAGGAGGGGGAGGAGGCGGTGGTGCTCTGGATAGAGGAGGGGGAGGAGGCGGTGGTGCTCTGGATAGAGGAGGAGGGGGTGGTACCCCAGATAAAGGAGGAGGGGGTGGTGGGGGTGGCACTCCAGATAAAGGAGGAGGGGGTGGTGGCGGTGGTACTCCAGATAAAGGAGGGGGAGGTGGTGGGGGTGGTACTCCAGATAAAGGAGGAGGGGGCGGTGGAGGTATACCCTTAAAAGGAGGGGGTGGTACTCCAGATGAAGGAGGAGGGGGCGGTGGAGGTATACCACAAAAAGGAGGGGGCGGTGGAGGTGGAGCACCACTTGAGTGAGGTGGAGGAGGAGGTGGAGGGGGAGGCGGAAGAGGCACTCCCACGCTAAGAGGTCTTTGCCCAAAGGAAGCATGAGCATGTTGTGGTGGGGGTGGAGGTGGAGGTGGAGGTGTAGAACTTACGATTGACAAAGAGGCCGAAGGTGGTGGTAGAACTGTACCACTATGTATACTTGATGTGAGTGGTGGTGGTGGTGGTGGTGGAGGAGGAGGAGGAGGAGGAGGAGGAGGGGGTGGTGGGGAAAAGTTTTCCTGGGTAATTCTGAAATTTGAGCTTGTGGACGGCGGGGGAGGAGGGGGTGGGGGTGGAGGAGTTGAAAAAAAACGTGGAGAAGATGGGCTTTGCTCTACATCCTGAAGAACAGTTATAGATGGTATGGAAGGTTCATAAGACAAAGTTCTAGAAAAGGGAGGAGGAGGAGGCGGAGGAGGTGGTGGTGGTGCAGCAGGAGGACGAGAAGTTGGAGGATATGGGGGAGAAGGTGAAGGTGGGGGTGGTTGTGCTGGATTAAGCTCCTGGGTTTTTCCTTCCAGTTGCGGTGCCGACGACAAAGTTGAGGATGAAGCATCTTGAGCTGGTGACAGATCTAATGATGAAGGACAAGACGCATGTTTCCCACGGCCTGATGTGGTTCTGTCAACTGCAGCCGTAGCTTCTGAAGATGCAGTAACAGAATGAGGCTTAGATTTTCCAACAGGGGAGGAATCCTTATTAACAGCCAATACTGCTGGAGCACTATTATATCTTGATGGAGGATAATATACATGCATTGAATTAGTGTATGAACCTTTATTAGAAGGTATCCACCTAGATACAGCATTGGGCTTTGCTTTCCTAACTTGAGGGCCCTCCGACTCTTTAGATTTCTTATTTGTTGTAGTTACATCTGAAGCGGATTTAGAAGTGGAAACTGGCTGCTTCTTGGGGACCATTGGGAGCCCCTTATCTAGCTTCTGCTTATTTGTCTCAACAGCAGACTTCTGTGGTAATTCTTCCGTCTCAATCTTCTTGATTACAGACAAAGTTTCTTGATTTTGAGTGTCCTCACCATCTCCAGACATGTTACTTGTGCCAGCGTTAAAATATTTGGTTTTTGCATTCCTGGACATTACAGAAGTTTCAGTCCCAGAATCTAATTCAGCATCACCATTGTGCATCAAATCATCATCTGGAAGCACCTTACTGTCGTGTCTGCCACTGCCCTCATCTGAATCACAATCTTCAAATGCATGACGACTCGTATTATCCTTCCATATTACTTCGTTGTGATTATCATCATTCTGAATACTAGCTTGAGCTTTATGGCTATCAGACTCCCCCTTCCCCTCTTGGCCATCAACTACACTGCTGAAAATTTCTTCTGCCTCAAAAAATTCCTCAGGAGAAGCACTTTCTAGTTCATTACCATTATCACTTACTGCTTCTGAGGTTATTATAGGCGGAACAGAATCTGCATCTGAAAAGAGTACCTGATACAGGAAATATGTTTTCAACTCTTACAGCTTCAGAAACCAAGACATGGCACAAGGAAGACAAATCTTACCTCTGCTCTGAATTCCCTAGAAAATTGGTCCTTATTATCCCAAAGAACATCAACTTCATCACGGGTCAGCATCAATACATTAGATCGGACAAATGCTGTTTGAAACATAACTCTAAAAATCATTTCTTCCCTCACTAGATCTTCTTCAAAATGGATGCACTCAATAACAATATCTCCCTGAATACGGCAGTGGATATCTATTTTCACGAGCTCACACTCGTCCTGCAATCATACATAACACGCATATCAGGTTTTTAGATGAATCCATGATATCATTGCAGAAATTTAAGAGTTGGGGCATTACCTGTCGATAGAAACGGATAAGTTTCTTCCTTTTAGAAGTTGAAAACAAAAGCTTTGAGCTTCTACTTGAAGTTTTGGAAGAAGGATCCTGACCATACACTCGTATTACTGGTCGGCACCCTCTTCCACCATCGTAAAGTGGAAGTACTCTAAGAATTATGCAATCCAAAGCCAGGGGCGTATCTGATGGTGGCCAATCAGACCCAATATTTCTTCTAGATATGTACTGAAGATATCTGAGTTGAGATGGCTGAGGATTCAAAGGAGACAATAGATGAAGAAGTTCCCTGGGTGCTTGCTTGTACACCATTTCAAGAGTTTTCTGCTCACCGGTGTACTGCTTTCTGTACAAAAGAAGGCCAGCGAGCATAAACGCAAGCACGGGCCATCCTCCCCTTTCACAGTGCATCAAGAGCACATTTTGCTGACCCTCAAGAGACAACCAGCTCTCACTGGAGCGCAGGAAGTGGTGGATCATCTCCAGCGGTAGCAGTGGACACCCTTCATATTGGCGAGGGTAATCCATGACGGTCATATCATACTGTGACAAAACATCAGATAACTGACTCCTCCTCTCCCCTTCTTTGAAGTTAAAAACCATGAAAGCAGCATCTGGGTAGTGATCCTGTAGCTGAGCTACAATACCAGTCATGTACGTTCTATACTCATCTTCATCGAGTACATCAGTCGAGAAGCAGCAATCAAACACTGCATTTTTAAAAGAAAAACAGCCATCACGATACACAACCACAAACTAACAGGCAGGAACCTGAAATCTTATTATTTTCGCAAACAAAATGTTAGTCGTATAATAACATCACGATCAATCCTACTGTTTCATTGAATACAGAGCAGTTTGTCACATTTCACATACATCAAAAACACCATTCTTCATCAAACAACAAACAGTAATGCTGGAAGGAACAGGAACAGGAACGAGGAATCGAGAAATAGTATATATTATAGTACATGAAAACCTCCTAAATAATTCCCAATTCGACATTATCCACAAATTAGTCCGAAACGAGAAAATGTAGGTAAGCTAAAGGCAGCTAAAAGAAGGTCTGTCATACATACCGTAGACCCTCTCAGAGATCTCTAGAAGCCGATCCGGCGGCTTCCGGTAAAAGAATCTTCTGAACAGCGCCATCTAATGGCGCTGTTTTCCCCTTCGATCGGATCCTCAATTTTCACCAAAGTAACCGGATATGCTGCCTGCCTGCCTGCCAGATCCTTCACAATTCACCACAAAATGAAACAAACAACACGCAAATTCCAGCTCAAATACACTAAATTAAACCGTTAAATCGATAGTTAAAAGCATAAATCCCTCCCAATTTCAGAGCAGTAGAAGTAAGATTGTATTAGGGTTTTTTTGGGGGGTTAATTTTGGGCAATGAAGCTAATAATGCTGAATAATAATAATAATACGTGATTGCATAATTTTCAAAATTAGTGTTTCATTATGATGATCGTGAATCACATCACATCACATGGGGGTTGAGGTTGGAGAGAGAGAGAGAGAGAGAGAGAGATGATGAGAGAGAAACGTAGTGGACTGAAAAAGGTAAGAAGAAGAAGAGTCGTCACGCAGAAATGCCCGACCCGTTTAAACCAACCGGGTCATGACCCGGGATTTCTTCTTCTTTGTCTTTTTCATCCTTTTTTTTTTTTTTTTGATTTTGATGGGATGTGTGGGCACGTAGGAATTATTATATATATCACGACAGGGGTTAACCGACGATATATATGTTATATGCGTCACAAATTAGTATAATAATATTTTTATTTATTTATTTTTATTACCAACTGTATAGGGATAAGAGATGTAATGATTAGGCTCAAAGCTGTGGTATGGTTGGTTGTGGAAATTTTGTTGGCCTACTTTGGTCGCTGAATTCCTCAATATATGGATTATATTTATAACGTTAATTTATCATTTTTTTTTCTTGAAATTTGGTCTACTGCTCTTTCTCATATTAAAGTAATTTACATTTGCCTTACTTCATTTCTGAATGAATATGTTAATAGTGTTTTAAGGTTTCAAAGGGTGTTTGTGTAGTTATTTCAAATATATATATATATATATATATATATATAATAAGAGAGTTTTTATAGTTTTTTTTTTTGAATATAAGAGAGTTTTTATAGTTAGTGCGACTATTTAAGAGATTTAAATGACTATGTCGTATTACCACATTTGTGGCTTTTTTAATGTGAATTACTTGGCCAACTTTAGAAAGGAAAAATAAATATCTTTAGTGGGCAAGTTGCTTTTAGTAGTATATGAGCTGTGAGAGCTATTTGAAATTTTCTGAAGTAGAAAAACGATAAAATTAATAAAGAGAAGATAGGAATTTTTACAGCCAGTTTTAAGTAATAAAAGTAATTAATAAATCCTGCATAAATATATCGGAGAAAAAAAATGACCATAACACTTAAGTAGACATATTGGAATAAGCCTCTCATATTCAGGGCTCACAAACATCTCTCCATCCAAAGGACCAAGAAGGATTTGAAAAACGAGTCAAGCATTTTAAAAGCTAGCTCACTTAGAGAGTCGCGCGTATAATAAATGAATGTCACTCATTATTAACACAACCACTCTTAACCCACGGGCAATCCACATTAAACAATGTTAGTAGACCCATCTCCCACGAGGCAACGCTAATGGACGTTCATCCCAAACATTGAAGAAGACCAAGTTGCCACACTCCTAACTACACTCATAATCCTACAAACAGAGAAGGTACTCCCCCATGTAACAAACTCATATTCACTCAACATAATTGTACTCATATTTTAGCAAATCAATATATCTCTTTAAGTGTTTTTCATATTTCCACATATTTACATATTTAGAAAGTCCTCGTATTCCGAACCCCCCGTATAAACACTATCACTTAAACATTTTCTCCTCACACGTGAATCGTGTTCCGAACCACACATATTCATGATAATTAAGAAATTATCCATTCCAAAGAATTATGTGTCATCAAATAGCAACTTTTACCATGTAGATATAGTGGTTGCTAAAGTATTCTCTTGGATGTTAAAACCATAACATATCATCTTATAGCTTAAATATCATATTGCAAAAATAGGCAAATATTAAACGAGCTAATAACAAAAACTATCTTGTTTTATTTCTAATTTATAAATAACTCCACTCATTAAAAAAATAGCAAATAACTATGTGTTACTTTTATTAGCAAAGACAACTGTGAAATTCAAAGAATAATCCAAAAAGCCTTGTAATATTTGTATAATATTTGATCGATAACTAAATATGTTTACACGTATAGCTTTAGATCAAACATATATTTAGTAAACTAAATATTATAAACTATGTTATAATTTTTTATGTTTATTATTCTGAAATCGTATGAAAAGCATAAAATTCCATTGAATCGTACTTGTGTTTTTACCGATATAACTCTCAAATATTTTTTTTTCCCTCACAAATAAAATAATTTATATTTAATAAACAACATTAATTTCATACGTATTAGGAATGTAAAATTTTATGATCGGTACCAGTACAAACGGATTAATTAAGTGTAATAAGGGGCTTTTGCGGCAATCTATTTACATCATTGTGTTGGTTAATTAAAATAGGCAATAGCGCATGGGGTTATTTTTCAATTACACAGAAACAGTGGTAGTTTTGCAGTTACCCGATATTGAACTAGTAAATATTTTGCTAACAATTGTCACATACTCTAATAGTTGCTTAAAAGTTTAACAGACTTCATGTGGATGAGATGTGAGCAACTAACTTTAAAATTGGCCACATGTGAACTTTGCAAAGCTTAGAAGTCTTTCTATCAAAAAAAAAAAAGAAAAAAGCTTAGAAGTCTTCTATTTTTTCGATTTAGTTTGAGCAAAAGAGAACATATTCTCACGAGAAAATCAACTTTACTGTTTAACATTTTTTCTTTATTAGTAAAGGCATGAAACTTTAAGTACAGTCAACCTGATTGGAATAATCTATATTGTTGCGGTCATTCTAAACGGGCGTGATCTTATTTCACATGAAACTTCACTCTTTTCTGTTCTTTATGCCAGCCATATATTACCAATCGTTTCTTTGGAGATCTAGAACCCTCTTGTGGCTTGAAGTCCTCTAGTTTCCATTTTCACATACGATAATTTCAAGGAAAATAAAATAGTGTAATTTAAAAAAAAATAAAAAATCCCATACATGCGAGAAAATGAAAGCAATATGAGTCCTTTACATAGAAATGGTCCTTATTATATATTTCAGACGATTTTTTTTATTTTTTTTTAACAATGATTACATTCATAATTGAGGCTAAGTTTTTTTTTTTTTTGATGATAAGTAATTGAGGCTAAGTTGTGGCATGGGAACGTATGTGTTCAATCCAGACACCCAGTATCAACACATTTTTTAGTCTTGTCACTGATCTAGACGCACATCATCAATCAACGAATTATCATATGACAACATTTGCTAAAAAATGATCAGATGAAACAAAATAAATTTTAATAAAGAAAGAAACACTTTTTTTTTTTTCAAATGGGAAACAGAACACGTGATACCATAATTGCAGATTAAGAGTTGGGAACTCGACTGAATCTAGCAAAAATAATGTACTTGATTATCATCGATATAGATGGATCTCAATGGTCACATAGCACTGACCCGAGTTTCTTAATTTTAGTGAATGACTATTCCATGAATACAACTCTTCCATTTATGCAAAAAATAGTCACATAATTAGCAATCAATTCCTAAGTTCAGCTATTAATGCTCTCTAAATTACTTAAAAGTACATACTAAAATTATGAAAAGAAAAGGTGGAGACAACATGATGTAATTCGTATAATCATCACTTTGGTTTAATGGTTATCAGTTCCCATCAAGTTCGTGAGTCGAACAATCGGGTGCTTGTCAAAATGCAGCAGAGCTTGCACGCACGTAAATGGCAATGAAATGTCCGACGGGTAAATTGATCACTGAATTTTACATCCACCAGAATCTTGACCATGACGAACGTTACCATAAGCTGACAACTCAAGAAGGTCCATATCACGACCTGCACGGGGCGAGATAACAATTGTCAAATGTGTTTTTCTTTTACATTATCTTCAGCAAATTTTGGTTCCAAACAGTGAGAACCTAACTTTGTATTCTTACTTTCTTCTCTATTCTTGGTTAGCAGAACTGGGCCTAATTTTATTATTCTTTTAGTGGTGGGGGAGGGGGGTTTATTTGATCATCCTGACAAATATAATGTACAAGGGCCAAATATACCTGAAACCCTGCAGTAAGCACTTTTCTGAATGAGATCAGATTTGGACAACTCTGTACGGTTTCCTTTATATCTGTTAACTGTTGCCTATGAAACGAAAAGGTTAATTAAAATGCTACAACCACTTAACCAAAAACTAAAACTGAACCAGTCTGATCCCATGGGGTGAAGCATAAATGAAAGGCAATTTACAAGAAAAACATTTGACTCACACAAGCTGCTTAAAGTTTAAAACTATAAAGTTAAGTAAAGAGGTATCTTGTTATATTAGCATTAGCATACATTTACTTAAAAGCAGTTCAGAAAAAGGTACATCATCATCATTCATCACTCATGTAATGTAAGCTAAAAAGATTCTTAAATATCATGTCTAGTCCTTTTTTTATCTGCATCACATATTAATCATTCAACATCCATCAAACACACAACTAACAAAGGAACTAAAAAGTGGATTGGCAGCAGTGCAGCACCATGGACGAGAAGCGGACCTGCAATGGAAGGCAAGGGGATGGATAACCGAGAGAGAAGCAGATATTTGGCGCCAAAATTTTGGCCCATCAAAGGAACAAAGGCAAAGAACAGGCAAGAAAGTGATCAGAGCTCCCTCCAGGAACAAAAAGGAAGCAATGGAAACGATTAAACGAATACATAAGTTGAATCAGAATTATGGGCAGTAGTAGGGGACCAGAATACTGAGCTTGAGCTTGAATACACAGATAATGAAAACTCCAAGCTAAAAGGAAAGGGATAACAGATAAAAACGAGTTACCAAAGGTATCTGAAGGAGGACCGGATTGTAAGGGAAAAGTGGAGTATGAATGAATGTAACTCGAAAAGCAGGAGTCAAATAATTGATTATTGAACTACGACAAGATGAACGTTGATTCCAAAAGTTACTGTAAATTTCTTTTATCAGTTTATGAATGAAGAAACAAAGAGAGAGTTAGTTACCTGCAAAACTTGACAATTTTCTAATGTGCTTTTTCCTCCCTGAATATATAGCAAAAAAAAAAAAGAAAACTCCTCCTTTAGCATTAATGACATATATTAACCAAAGTGAGTGAGTGAGAGATAACATTATTATTAACATGGCAGCAGCAAAAATCTAAGAAATGAATAGTGAAATTTGAACCTTCGAGTAAGGAAGAATGTGGTCGTAATCATGACAGAGGCAACCGGGGCAACCCACCAGCTTTCTGAATATCGTGTTACCCAACGGGTCACGCCGCCATCTCTCCGGGTCACGCCCTTTAATCTTCTCCGCCTTCTCCCAGCACTGCTGCTTCACCTTGTAAGGGAAGCTCCGCGGGTTCGGATCCGGCTCCGCCTCCGCCTCCAAGCCCCTTAAGAAGAGCTCTTCTTCCGTTACGAGCAGCTGCGAGGCGGCGGCTGCTGCTGATACTGACCCGGTTGAAGCACCGGGTCGGGTCTGGCTCTTCCTCCTGTTGTTTGGGGATTTTGGCCTCATTCTTTTAATTGGAGGAATTGGAATGTGGTGAGAATTGGGGATTACCTATATACCTCAAGAATGTACTTTTAATTTATTTATTACTTGTGGATAATCATATATAGTGTGATCATAGATTATATAACAGTTCAAACTCTCGACTTAAGACAAATAGGTTAAGTCAAATAGGTAAAGCACGAAAATAATCATGGAAAAATAAACATAAATAGCTATGCGAAAAGACTACACAATGACGCCTTACTCCAATTGAGTAAACTAATGACGATAAACATTTCATGTCTTCGACTTTGTGCGACTCAAATTTTTAGTTCGTAGTTGGTATCATAGAGTTGATTGACGTTGTTATTGCGATAATCACAATTATATGCATACTTTATAGGGGTAATTACATTAAACCCCCCATCGTATGGTTCCTTTTTTAGTCAACTCCCTTAACTTTGTTTTGACTCAGTCAATCCCCCATCGTATGCCAAAATCATCACTTTACCCCAAGTCAATTTTGTGCACTTTTTTCAGGGGTATTTTCGTCAAATGTCAAAAAATTTTATAATTTTTTTAAAAAAATAAAAAATTTATTAATCGACAAATATTAATTTTCGCCAAAAAAATGTTTTTTTCGACCAATTTTTTTTCCCAACAAATTTTTTTTTTCGACAACATTTTTTTTTCGCCAAATATTTTTTTCCGACAACTTTTTTTCGACAAATTGTTTTATCGACAAATTTTTTTTCGACAATTTTTTTTCGACAAATGTTTTTTTTCGGCAAAAATTTTTTTTTTCGACAATTTGTTTTTTCGACCAAATTTTTTTTTTCGACAATTTTTTTTCGAAAAAAAATTTGTTGAAAAAAAACATTTGTCGATTAATAAATTTTACATTTTTTAAAAAATAAATATTAAAATTTTTGACATTTGACGAAAATACCCCTGAAAAAAAGTGCAAAAAGTTGACTTGGGGTAAAGTGATGATTTTGGCATACGATGGGGGGTTGACTGAGTCAAAACAAAGTTAAGGGGGTTGACTTAAAAAGGGACCATACGATGGGGGGTTTAATGTAATTACCCCTACTTTATACTACTGTTGAATTATCTGCATATCTGCCTCATTTCAATCTTAACGGTTGAAGTAACTAATAATTACCAAATGATAATACAGTTTTTGTTTTTTGAAGTACCAACAGAATTTACCCTTCTCATATGTTGACAACAAATAAACTAAAACATGTAAATAGAAGTTGTGATGAGATGCACGGTAACATGCATTAGATTTCAGATAAATTTTCTACAAAATCCTGTCTCAATGGCATAATGCAGAAAGTTCCAGTCAATCACTAACACGAGCCAAAATCTTCTGATTCTCACGACTTTGCTCAGGATTCCACCTAGTGACTATTCTCTCCTCAATACATTAACCTTCCAAACACAAAGGAGAAGAAGCATAATTACAACCATTTTCATCAACATAAAGAATTAACAATGTCTTCGCAACACTACCACAGAGTCGAAGCACGCACTGAAAATCTGACCAGACCTTCAACCGACCATTCGTATTGTTATCTTTCTCAAACAAGACAAGAACGGCATATTCCGAGTGCACTAGAGACGGATGATGACGATAGGCCACAAAGTCCACTCCGTACTGTGACCCTGCTCTCACCACCCAATTCTTCGTGCGAAGATGCGCATACGCTTCACGCAGAATCGAGAAATTGGCTTTCTTGGATGTCGTATAATGCCACAACTCTTTGGCACCTTTCACGGAGTTATTTTCACCTAAGATTTTGATCCATTTCAAGTTTTCAACACGTAACACAAGTAAAAGGATTCTTCGAGACTTAACTGAAACCACTAGTGCTCATCCTTATGTGTTGCAATGATCATAACAGGACGACCAAAACATGTGTGATTCAGGAGTGCGATTTGAGATGGATCTGCTGCAAGAAGTACACTACACCCTGAAAGCAGTCCCTCAGAATTAGACTCGATTAAAGAGGACTGAAGTTGAGAAATTACTTTGGAAATGGGATCTCTAACGGCTTTTGCTTTGGCTGCTTTTCCTTTCCATCTAGGTGCCATAATCTGCTTCAAAGAAAATAAAAGTAAATAATACATACTTTTCTAAAAAAGGCTTAAATATACAGCTATGAGCTACAAATACAGAGATTTATCCTCTTACAACTATGTACAACTTCAAAACTTTCCAACGTATTTAGTTCCTTGACTTGTGTAGAACCCTTTTATATTGGTTTCTGCTTTCATACACGCATATTCATTACTCTAAGCAGGGATCCAAATTAATTACAGAACTTTAAACTGAAGAAATATGTACAGGAACTGGACATCTAAGGCGAATCAGAAATATAAAAACAAGTATAACACTTAATTAACAAAACAAGGTGAAACTAAACAAAATAAAAGTTAGAGAAGCAATTTCTATAGTTTAAGAGCAACATTTGAACATATGTGAGTGAAGGGTTAAAAATATGAAGCCTTTGTACTGCTAATGTGAAATAGGCGTACCGCGTACCTACAAAACAATATTTCCAAATTCCTATTGCAAATCAACTAAACGTTTTACCCTTGATAATACATGGGAACAACCTATGTACTCCTTTTAGCTGGAAACGAAGGTCTGAATGGCGATGACCGAAACACAATTGGAGTAGTTTTTATGGGCAGATCACCTCATCAATATACTTGGACTATATATATATATATATATATATTATCTACAAGGATTAACCTTTGACAGGCATGATCATAATAAGTGTGGATGGTTCAGTTCACTCAATTAATCAGTCCAATGTACGCAAAGTAAGTAATAATTCCGGTTGAGTGAAGAAGAATGCGTCCAATTCCAATACAAACAATCATAAGTAATAATTAAGCAGCCAATCCCATGAACAAACTAACCAATTCAATACCTAAGATAAGAGTCTACCAACACTTACTTAATCACAGTTGATAGTTATATAGAAATGAGCTTGCTTTAAATCAACTTACTAAACATTGAAAAAATTACATTTACCTGTAGAGTTAAGAAGAGTAAGGAATAGTAGGTTTATGCGATTAGTTACGTAGAAATGAATTGACCGGGGGGTAACGACGCCCGCTGCTTATTATTGTTAGCTGGAGATAGGCGTCGGAAATAAAAAAAAAAATAGGGATTTTTTTTTGATGAATTAGAGTATAATAGTTTACAATGGGGAAACCCCCATCGCAAAAAACTGAGTTAGGAAGGGAATTGGCAGGAATGCCTCCCGACCATTTACAAAACGTGGCCCAATAAGCTAGATTATGCGTTGCCGACTTAATATATCTAGGACAAATATCAAAGGTCCAGTTGGGCCAACATGCCCGATACTTCCTAATTTCCAAAATAACCGGATTGATATTCCAGTTAGATATATCACTAGGGTCATGGATCATTTTGATTACATTAGAACAGATTCAAACTTGATAGAGCTGAGATTGAGGGAACTTGCATATCTGCATGCTTCCAGAATTGCTCTCGCTTCTGCTATCCCATCATCCAAACAAATTGATGAGTTTGCCATAGCCTGGACAATGGAGCCATTGTTGTCTCTCCAAATTGAAATTGAGGCCACTGCTGTTGCTGAGAAGAAACCATATGTGTTGACTTTGAGCCAGTTAGCTGGAGGTTGGATCCATTTTGCTGCAAAAGGGAACTTTTTAGCGGTTGTTGTTGTGAGCTGTTCCATAGCATACTTGTGGGCTTCTCTGTCAATGAACTTGGCCATCTCTAGAGGGGGGAGGTGAGGTTTGTTATGGATGATCCTATTTCTGCTAAACCAGACTCTTTCCATTGTGATTTCACAAAAACGCCTGTACTCCAAGTTTTGAGAATCATTAATATTTCCTGAAATCTCGCAGTTGAGAAAATACATGCTCCATTCAGAAAGAGATATAAGATTGAAATCTTTCAACATTATATTTGGAGGCAAGCATAATTTGTTTAACATAAATGCGCTTAACAAATAAACGTTTAGTCGATTCAAGACAAGAAGAACACATGGGGCAAGTGAGATCTTGGATATGGAAGAGTTTGTTAAGTCTGACCCTGGTAGGGATAATGTCGGAGCAGACCCTTCAAAGGAACATTTTGCGTCTATTATGAAGCTTAGAGGACCAAATTTTGTTCCATATAGGAGAGGGATTGAGGTTTCTGGTAGGAGCAGTGATGAGTTTGAAGGCACTCTTTGTGGAGAAAGACCCTGTCTTGGAGGGAGTCCATATGAGAGGGGCGGGGGGGAGGGGTCAGGGGATGAGGATATAGGAACTTCCATAATCTCCTTAATTGTTTCAGAGGAGAACAATATATGGAGATTACTGAAGTTCCAGTTTCCAGTGTCCTGATGGAATAGATCAGAAATTTTAAGAGAGTTAACATTAATGTTTTGATGGTTAGGAGGGACATGAGGGATGAAGAAGGGAAGGGTTAGGATCCAAGGGTTAGACAAGATAGAGAGCTGAGAGGATGGAGATATAGAGACACAAGCTCCAGAGAGAATGAGATGTCTCATTTTAAATATGTCTTGCCAGATCCATGAAGGTCTAAATTTGAATGGAGGCATATTCAAAAAGTTTTTCTCTTTAACATATTTGGATCTCAGGATCTTAAACCAAAGCTTATTGGAATTATTAGCAACATGCCAGGATAAGTTAGAGATGAGGGCTTCATTTTGATCCTTCATTTTTCCTGAATCATGTGCCATTCTAATTCTTAGGCCTACAAAGGGCATCCTAACTCTTTAGAGGAAGAATATTGTGGTTGGCATTTCCCCCACCAGAATCTCATCATAATACTATCCATTTTAGAGCATGCAGCAATATGGAAAGAGAAAATGGACATAGAGTAAGAGGGGAGGGCTTGGGCCGATGATTTGATGAGGATAGATTTCCCAGCAAGGGAGAGCTTTAGGCTTTTCTAGCCTGAAAGCCTGGCAGAGAGGGAATCAATTATGGGGGTAGCAGAGGATTTTTTGAAAGCAGTTCTGCAGAAGTGGACTCCCACATGCTTTTCAGTATGGAGGCATTCTGTCAAATTGAGAATGCTAAGAATAGAGATCTTGGTATTGGGAAGAGTATTAGCACTGAAGTGAATGAAGGATTAGAAATGTTCATTTGCTGACTACTCCAGGAAGCTATCTTTTGAAATCAATTTTTAATGGAGTTAGCATTTTCAAGGATAGCCTTGCAGAAAAGAGTCAAATCATCTGCATAAAGTATATGAGTGATGGCAGGACTAGATCGAGAGATTTTAACACCATTTAAATTGCCAATAGATTCTTCTTAAATGAGCATTCTAGAAATCAACTCAGCATAAAGAATGAAGAGGTAGGGAGATAGAGGATCTCCCTGTCTGATTCCTCTTGTTGGTTTGAAGAAACCAAATTGAGCTCCATTAATAAGAGTGGAGAAGGAGGAAGAGGTGATGCAGTTAGAGATCCATTTAGTGAAGGCTGGAGGAAAGCCCAGAAGGGAGATAATATGGAGGAGGAGGGACCATTCCACATGGTCAAAGGCTTTCGCAAGATCTATCTTGATTGCCATGAAAGCAGCCTTAACTTTTTTGGTATTAAGGTAATGCATAAGTTCATGAGAGATAATATTATTATCTTGAATGTGCCTACCTTTGATGAATGCAGATTGGTAAGGAGAGATAGCTTTGGTGAGGTGAGGTTTGAGCTTGTTAGCAATGAGTTTATATATGCATTTGTATATTACATTGTAAAGACTAATGGGTCTGTAGTTGCTAGGGGTAGAGGCATTATCACTCTTGGGGATGAGAGTGATAAAAGTGTGGTTAAAAGCAGGGGGAATAGGGTGACCCATGAAGAAGTTCATGATAGAGTTGGTTACATCTTTGCTAATGATGGCCCAGTAGTGTTTGTAGAAGTGAGGGGTATAACCATCAGAGCTAGGACTAGAGTTAGAGTCCATATTGAATATGATTTTCTTGATATCTATAGGGGAGGGGAGGGAACAAATATCAGTATAGTCATTTTCATGGACAACTCAAGTGAATAGATTGTCAAGGTGGTTGGGATAGGGAGGGGGACCAGTAGGATCATAATCAGATGAGAAAATATCAGTGAAATAGTTCTGGAAGACAATACCAATAGAATGCCAAGATGAGGAGATATTACTTGAGTCATTCTGAATAGAATGAATTCTATTTGTCTTACCCCTGAAAATGGCTGAGAGGTGGAAGAATTTTGTATTGGCATCTCCTTCAGCAATCCATTTTGTTTTTGCTTTCTGTCTCAAGAAAAGTTTTGCTTGAGTTCTGATTTTTTCCAATTGGAATTGATATTGGTGTTCAATGCTCTTGTTAGCTACTGAGTAAGGTTTATCCTGTAAGAAAGCAATTTGAAATGTCAGATCTTTAATCTTTTGAAAACAGTTACCAAATTGGTTTCTATTCCAGTGGATTAATGCTTTCTTGACATTTCTGAAGTTGCTAAGTAGTGAAAATGATGGGGGAGTTATGGTGAGAGTGTCAGTTGGCTTTGATGGTAGAGTGACATGATTTGTCCAAGGACCACATATTTTCAACCTGAATGGTTTTGAATGTTTGGGATGAGGAAGTATGTGAGGAGTAAGAGGGGTCTATGGTCACTACCAATGGCTGGCAAGTGGTGTATATAGGAGTTGGGGATTTTTTTTGCACCAGGATGAGTTAGCTACCCCTCTATCAAGTCTAAGCTGGATGTTCTGTTGACATGGTCTTTTATTGTTCCAGGTAAATATGGTACCAGTGTATCCTAAGTCATTGAGTTGAAGTTCATTAAGAGAGGAGAAGAAGATAGGGTTGGTTGAGCTGTCATAAGGGTTACCACCAGATTTCTCTTCTTGATTCAATATAGAGTTGAAGTCTTCTATAACAATCCAAGGATTATCAGTGTTCATGTTCAGGTCTTTCATAGATTTTCAGAAGGTTTCTTTGAGAGCAGTGGAGCATGGACAATAGATTCCAGTAAGGAACTAGACATAGCGATTTAACTGATCAGTGATTTTGCAATGGATGAAGTGGGAGTTTTGAGAAGAAGAAGTGAGAGTGATTGAGGTTTTCCAGGCCATACAAATGCCACCTAAAATGCCTAGAGGATGAGAGAGAGAGAGAGAGAGAGAGAGAGAGAGAGAGAGAGAGAGAGAGAGAGAGAGAGAGAGAGAGAGAGAGAGAGAGAGAGAGAGAGAGAGAGAAAGAGAGAGAGAGAGAGAGAGAGAGAGAGAGAGAGAAAGAGAGAGAGAGAGAGAGAGAGAGAGAGAGAGAGAGAGAGAGAGAGAGAGAGAGTGAGTATTGAGAGCTTTAATAACAAGAGTCAGATTACTAGTTTTGATCTCACAGAGGAAGATGATATCAGGCTTTTGAAGGGCAAGAAGGCCTTCAAGAGCAAGAACTGCCTCAGGTTTTCCTAACCCTTGGCAGTTCTAGGCAATGATTTTGACTGTCATTACTCATTCTCCCCCTCCCCCCGGGGCATTGGAGTAAAAAGATTTTGTTTTTGTTGGAGTATCAACTATAGAGTTTCTGTCATCAGATTAGTAATTTCTTCAATAGTAACACAATGTTTGGGTTTGAAAGACTTAAAGTGTCTAGTAACTTTTGTCTCAAATAAGATGAGTTCATTCTTATTTTCTTTTAGGTCCATGGTTGAACTATTGCCACAAAGTAGGGAGAGGTTAGAGGTGGAGTGGTTGGTGGGATCAGAGTTGGTAGGATTGGGGTTGGTAGGTTCAGTGTGATCTTTTGGATTGAAATTTCTCCTTTTTCGTGGTTGACAGTCTATAGAAAAGCCCATAGCTCTTTTTTGTTTTTTCATGGGATTGTTATCTTTAGGATTAGAGTGGAGAGTTGAAGGGTCCAAATCTTTGGGATACTGAGTTGACTGGGTACTTGCTTTTTTAAGTGTAAGGTTATGTTGTTGAGGCTTTTTATTGATGGTATTTTGTCCTTTATCAAAGGAGTACTTTCCAGCAACCTCAAAGGAGGACTTTTCATGGTACAAGGTAGATTTAGTGTCAGATATGTCTAGGGACTTGGGGGATTTTATATTCACCTTTTCAGGACTTATAGAGAAGTCCTTATTAGTAGGAGTAGGATTAGGGTTTGTATCAGATTGGACAGCTGTTGACTCTTCAGACTGGTCAATAGGGATGGTTTGTTCAGTTTTAGGGTTTTGGATATTGAGGTTTTGCATACTTAGCATGGTGGCGGCGGTTAACGGGGGTGAAGGGTTGGGGGAGGAGTTTTTTGGATGATTTAGATTGTTTTCATAGTTCAACCAAGGACCAAAAGCATATTCAGAAGAAATGTCATCAAGCTTAGAGACTAGGTTACATACCTTCACTTTATGGCCTATCATTCCACAGTAGAAGCAAAATTCTCCCAATCTTTCGTATTTGATATTGACCTTGAACGGGGAGCAATTCACCACTCGGGCCATGCAGTGAGAAGTGATGGGGTCTTCTGTGTTGAGATTGATTCTTATTATGATACATTTATCCCATATTTTTCTTTGCATTGTATTTTCCCATCGCATTTCCTAACGATTCCACCGATCTGTTGTCCAAAAAGGCCCTTGGAATGTTGTACGTTCTTATCCAGATATCTGATTGAGATGTGTCGATTTCTTCATATGTTTTGTCTGGAGGCCAACTTGTGACAGTGGTGTGTGAACCTTTGAAATTCCATGGTCCATTTTTGATGATTCTGTCAATTTTGAGATGGTTGTTGAGTACAAAGGTAACGATGTTCTTCTTTATTCTGTTGAATTCCACGTTTTTCTTTATGCCCCATGCTTGAAGAAGGTTGGATTCGAGTGTTTGAATTGGGGTTGGTTTATCACTTAGAACTTTGATTATGAGGCATTTTGGGAGAAGAGAGTTAGGGTTTGGAAGAGGGAGGATTTCAGAGGTTTCTATGAAGACCTATTTTTGACCACTTGGATCTTTCCCTTGGTTAGTTGGAGGAGACGACATGTTAAGATTGAATCAAGAAGGAGAATCAATGTGGAATACCAAATGATTCGAAGCCCCGAAAAGGAGTTCTACTTGGAGGAGAGAGAACAGAGAGAAATAAAGTAAAGCTTGGGGGCAGTGGGAAGATGAACAAGACTTTCTTCTTTATTTTATATTTACTTTTGTCCTTTTTCAGTTCTATAAAGATTTATTTATATATAAAAAAGCTATTAAGTGAAACTTTAAGATAATAATTGGAGACTTTAGACAAGGGTTAACAAGGTCAAACTACTTAAAACTGAAAATTTGCGTGTAGTGTGCTAGGAATCAAATAGCATGGTCTTTTGCAGATTAGAAATAATACAAAGGTGGTCTTTTGTATTTTACTCATTATTCTTATCACGAGTTATTGTGCCACAATTTATGTTGCTCACGTGCCTGTGCAGGCTTCAAAAAACAATAGCTCATACAACATGAGTTGATAAAATCTGGCCATGGGCCATATGTCGTTGGCAAGACATGGGGGTGTCTAATTTCTAAAAGAACAAAGCGGATCTCAATTCCCATGAGTATTGAACAAACTACGATCAATTACGCATAATTGAACAAGAAAGGTCCAAACCTATCAAAATAACCCAATAAGCACTTACAAAATACCGTCCAATCCTTTACAAATGGAGGAGGAGGTTGGCCACAACACACTTTACATAATCACTTCAAAGATTGACCTACACTGAATTCGCCCTATAGAGATTGATCTATAGTGAATTCAACATATGGAGATTGACCTATAGAGATTGCACTAAAGTGAATTCAACCTATATAGATTGTCCTATAGATATTGACCTATAGTGAATTTGACCTATAGATATTAACCTATAGTTAATTCGATCTATAGAGATTGACCTGTATTGCATAGATCAACACGAACCCATAGGTCAACGTGGACACATAAATCAACATGGATGCATAGATCAACACAGATGTATAGGTCAACATGGATGCATAAATCAACACGAATGCGTAGATCAACCCACACACATAGATCAACACTAATATCCGATGTTTAAAGGTCCAACCTCGAAGGTGCAACCTTCACCTTCGACCACGATCGAGAAACAATGAACTACGTTCGGCTTGATTTCCTAAATGCAATATGTAGGCAGCGTGGCTTAGTCTCAAGTTCAGTCTGAAATCAACAAACTCCCAACCAACATCAATGACTTATATCCTGACCTAGAATCCATCAACTAGCATCAAATGACTTAGGCATCAGAATGTCTTGGCTAGGTCAACCCCAACCTAGTTCACATGTCATGTTTCTAGTACGGGTTTCCCAAACTCAAAGCTTGCCCAGAACTATCTAAAATGCCCAACTCAATGGTCAACTATTAATAGCCTGAGCCTTCGGCTTGGCTCAAAGGAGAGGCAACTACTGTTCCTAGCCAGCATAGGGACGAGGCTTATGAGCATGTTTCTGAACAGGTTTGCAGAACTGTCGCACAAGCAGTCAAAAATGAGCTATTAATATGCCTATTAATCCTTTTCTACCACAGTATGTGGCACAATTGATTCAAGCATTTCAGCCACTGGAAGTACCTTTTCTCCCATTCATTCCCACCACTCAACTCGAGGTTTGGGTCATAACTGAACAACACATAGGACTCTCGTTCTCGTGGCACACATGCCAGTCCTGCCTCAAAGTTGTTGTATACACCAAAAGCTATAGTTTTTCAACCAGCTAACATGCTATTGCACGTTGACTTCTGTTCAATAGCGCAAAACATTGAGAGATGGAGATTCAACAAAAACTTCGACAAAAATATGACCCACAAACTACCGAAATAAGCTAGGCGACGAGCCTTTGTGGTTAAATTTCTGTAAATTAGAGCCACAAGTGTTCAAGAAATACAAAAGTAACAAACCTTTGGTTGAAATTCCTATTAATTGGAGCCACAAATGCTTGACGTAGACAACAAGCAACAAGCTGAAATACACCAACATGACATGCTTACCGTAAAGTGTGCCCAAACGTACAACTTAATATAAATAAAATCTTCTTCTTTGGCCAAAATATTGTGTTGTATTTTTGTTTTATACAAATCTTCGTCTATGGTCAACTAAAATATGCTACTTCACACAGCAGAATAGTGCGATAAGGTTGGCTTACAGGGACTTCACTACTCGATTGATTTTCTACACTGATGTCGATTGGGGCGACTGCCCTGACACACTTTGCTCGACATCAGGTTATTGTGTCTTTCTTGGCGACAACTTGATTTCGTGGTCTTACAAACTCCAACCAACGTTATCATCTCGATAACTTGTTTCTGAGTTGTGTTGGAGCCAAAATCTTCTATTGGAGTGGAGCTTCATCATCCAATCCACTCTGCTACACTTGTTTTTTGTGACGATGTGAGTGCTATATATCTCTCGTGGAATCCTATTCAATATTAGCATACAAACCACATTACAATTGGTATGTATAAATATATCATTCAATTAGAGTTTCAAGTATGCTCATGTTCCTAAAGCACACTCCAAACTGGGGATTACTGATATTACATAATATAGTAACAATACGTGTCATGTCACGTGGATACCATAATTGCAAAGATCACCATTATTAGTATATAACTAATTGGGCATCTTATAATATTTCATTGGAAAGCCACAAATGTCTAAATCATAATGAAACAAGCAGATTACAATTAGAAGGTCCAAAGTGGAAGTTATGCCTGAAACGGTGGAACTGCGCATATCTGGACAGCATATCGAATATCATATTCAATATGCCATATCGGGTGCCATTTTTGACAGACTCTGGCCCTTTTGCCTATAAATACCCCCCCAGGCCATAAAGTGGAGATAGAATGACTAGGGACCCCCCTACAGCCCCTATATCGAATATATTCGATATAGGACCTCCTACATCCTATATCGAAGGCTATTTTTGATATCACATTTGACATGCACATACCCAAGTTGTATTCAACATAGAGTATGTTCTATGTGTCCATTCGATATGTACCTTATATTCATGAAAAGCTAAATGAGTCTATTTTTCATAAGAAGAAGCAGATTAAGGGTTCGATATACGTACATCGAGATGGTCGATATGGCAAAGTCTAGATATCACACCTGACATGCAAGATACCCGACATGATATTCGATGTCTAGGACATTCTACATGTCTCCCCGACATGTACCTTATATGCTTGGAAAGCTAAGAGGGTCTACTTTTCGTATCGAGAAGCGGATTGAGGTTTGGACCTTTCTACAAGGAGATATGGTCAAAACCATGAACCTACACCATGCAGAAATAAGTGAATCACATAGTCCGAATAACTCGGTCATCAGAATAGACAAATGAACCACGTTCGGCTTGATTTCATCAAAGAGATATGTAACCAGCTTGTGATAACCAAGTTCATTCTGAAATCATGAAAGTTCTACCTGTCCCCTCACTGCGTCGCTTGGAGTACATGTGTGCTAAGAACAAAGTTGTTCCAGCACAGCCTAGAATCAACATGATGTGGAGTGTTTCGTCAGCTTGTCAAGTCAACAGACGATAACGCACCAAATCATTGGCGCAATCTGTGGAAACACACTAGAATGTACTTGAAAACAAGCATACAACCTTAAAGTTCAATCGAGTTCATCAAGAACAATGATAAATTGGAGCGCCATTGGACCTATGCTTTTCATGAAGCAAACTCATCAAACCCTGGAGCATATCAAGCTTGGACTCCGCTCCGCCAATCAAGGTAAGTCATATTAATTACATTATATTATTCGCCTGCATATTTGGTAATTAGTTGAGTTATGCTGATTCACCTACATATCGAGCCTATTTTTCGATATCGAAACCTATTTTCGATGGCAAGCCTATTTTCGATATTGAAACCTATTTTTGAAACCCTGATTCATCTACATATCAAGGATGTTTTCGATATAAACATCCACCCTCGATATACGCCATTCCCGATACACTACACCTGAAATGGTGATTATCTTTGACATCTTTCAAGCCTGATATACACTCGATATCGCCGTATCTCCGATATCCATTACATTCGATATCGCACAAATTCGATATAATCCCATGTTTGATATTATCCCATATTCGATATAATCTCAAATTCGATGTCTTTCAGACTCGACGGAGTGATTGCCCAGGAATCACCTGAGCTTGTTAATTTCAGCTTTTAATTATGTTGGAACAATTTATATTTACCTGAATTGCCTTTCCTCCATATTAGGCGAATTGGGATTTACTCGGTTTTTGGCCATTGATCTTGCGAATGCTATATATATCTCTTTTTCATAGTATGATTGATTGCAGAAGCAAACATATCATATGAGATAAGACAGAAATATACCTTAAAACAGTAAAAGTATCTCCTATCCTAAGGGTAGGCAGATCAAATATTATCCGTTTCTTGGCTATTATGTATCTTAAAGTTTTATATTGATATATCCTTGCATATATTGTTATCCGTTTAAATGACAGGAACGTAGACATCCTCCGTCAACAAAATAAGGAGAACAAGATCCTCTATCCATCGAGATAAGGAGGAAATATAAAAGAAAAGAAGATCCCATGTCCATCGAGATAAGGAGGACAAAAAAAAGGGATCCTATATCCATCGAGATACGGAGGATAAAGTGAAAAAAGCTGATAAAACAACAGAGAGGTATCGCCCTCAAGACATATCACATGAAAAGGCGATTGTCCATATGCCTCCACGGCAAAGATGCTGGCAAAACACCAGAGAGGTATCGCCCTCAGGACATATCGCTTGAAAAGGCGACTGTCCATATACCCTCGCGGTAGATATGCTGACACAATAGTAAATATGTCTCGCTCTCAGGACATATCGCTTAAAAAAGCGACTGTCCATATACCTTCATGGTAAATACGATGATACAACAACAAAGGTCTCGCCCTCAGGACATATCGCTTACAACATCGTATACCCATATACCCTAGTAGCGGATACGGTGATACAACAACATAGGTTACTCCATCTTGACTGCTTATATGGTGGACGTATCTCTTAGCCTACGGGATATAACAGAGGAATACCTTAACATGTAACTTGTTTATTTACTATCCTACAGGATATGATAGAAAATATTTAAATAGACTTCAAACAAGAAAACAAACAATGTCAACTACACAGACGAGACATGCAAGAAATGGCAGAGCCACATCTACCTATAAATGGCAGTGTAACATCTATCTATATGGTAAAATGCTGAAAATGGCAAGAGTCGCACCTATCTACACGGTAACATGCGAGAAATGGTAGAGCAACATCTACCTACACAGTTTCATGCTTAAATTGGCAGAGGAATATTTACCTACGCGGTACCAAACCTAAAATGCAATAAATATGTACCTACGCGGTACCATGCCTATAACGGCAGAGACATACGTACCTAGTGGTACCGTGCCTTAAATGACAACATCAAGTAACCACGTGGTAATCCGCATTTTAACACACAACGACTAGTACCTACCTGGTATCCCCGCCTCATACGGCAAAAAAAAACAAGTACCTATGTGGTACCTCGCCTCTTAAGGCGCAATAAAGCACCTAAATGAGACCCCACTTCTCAAGGCCACATAATCGTCGCCAATTGCCTCCTCTAAATCTGGCCCAAGGACGCAAAGGTCAAGCAATTAGCTAGACGTCTACTATACATAATTATAATAAACTGAAGATTACACCTTTATAATCGCATAATACTGCTAGATGCTCAAATACAACGCAATAATACAATTAAATGAATAAATCATCCATACCATAATTTTATGGTAGTAGCATTACATCTGTCACTGTTACTGCGACTAATCTTACAACTTGAAACACATTCATTATCGCTTGCGAGACGCGAGTCAAGAAAAAGACCAAATTCTAAAACATGTTGCATGTTGCAGATGATTATATCATGTATATCTACTATGAGGGTTAACATCTTACCCATACTAGTCAATCAAGTCAAAAGCAATCCACTATAGGTGGTACAATATGACTTTACCCTTTAAGGTATTGTCAATTCCTAAATGAAGCCGACATCAACGGTAAATTCTCATCGCTAATGAGATCTTCAATAATACCACTGTGACAATAAGATAGATAATGCAAGGTTCAAAATGAACAACCACTGTTCAAATAAATGGGGATACATTGATTAAATAAAATCGCTCCAAAGCACAAGAAGTGTTAGCCAAAAGATCATTCCAAGAAGCATAAATATGCTATACATCAACGTAAACTATACAACTCTTTCAAAGGGTGACCAACCTACACCCCTTAGTAGCGCAAACAAGTGATCTAATACGCACTAGGTGCAGATCTAATAATGTCAAGAAACTTCTCTGCATCCATCATCGCATTTATCATTTTCACAATGACTATAGCTGAAAGCCTTCTTTACGATGAATTCTCGCTCGTTGCCTATCTTGTCCTCTTTGAACTCTTTGAAGATTTATAAAGCGCATGTTTAAGGTACATTGGAGAGAATGTTGATATCTCTCCTTGGACCTATAAGTGATATGGACGTAAACCGTCTCTAACAAACATTGGCCTTGGGAGTCTCCAATCCGCCATAAAGGGCTTTAACTTTTCCAAATGATGTTTTATATGATTTTCTCTCTCACTACAACCTTGCTTGTCTTCAAGCATTTTACTATCAGTCGATTCGCATAAGCGAAAAGGCAGAAAATACCTCAAACAATAAATGATATCTCCTATGCTACGGGAAATGATAGAGAATGCCCTAACAACCACTCATACTCTCAGTTTGGACACTACGATGCACACTTCACGCCAATCAACACGAGACTATTTTTCTTTAGAATCTCAACAACACCATCAAGCTCAGCATTATCATACCTACACTCTGCGCGTGTGATAGCTCAAAACCACCCGTGAGATGTAACAATACTTGAGGCTACACTCTACAATATCTTCAGCTAGAAACCACCCGATTATGGTGTAGTTAAACATACCTGGCGCGGTATCTAAGTCACTTACCTCTCATGATACAATGCAATATTCCCTTCATGGTAGTAGAGCATATTGGACACGTTATCATATATCATACCTCACAAGAATCATTTGTGATACGATGTCACCTACATCTACCTTTAAAGGTAATAGAAGCGCAATCAGATACCACATCAAATAAAGTACTCGAATAAATAAAGAGGTACCTACAAAGTTTGGGATTGGTTACGTACCACCTCACCAAACGCGAGACCCAGCCGCACTAACGCTATGGTCGGGCTAGAGCATTCAAATATTTTTACATATCCCAAGTTTTTATGAAGCTAAAATCATAATAAGCAACAAAGAACGCAAGGTTGGTAAAAACAACATTTTCATAAACGGTCATATATACACAATCGCAAGTTATATCACATACAACCTCGCACATGAAAACCCCAAGCAGTCCAATTCGTCTCTAACATTAATGCTTTGGGGGTCACGACGGCCTAGCGCAGAGAATAACCTACTCGTGTTCTACACTGCCTCCTACCAAGACACATTAACATTATATTGTTATGGAAAGAAACCCGACATACCTTGCTGCTTCGATATAATGGGGATTTGATATCCACGGTCACAGAATGACAAAAAGTCCCTAATAAAATAATATCACACGGATAAAAGTTGGAGACCAGCTTATATAATAAACACATGTGGGCTCCAATGGTTTTCTATATTGCGGAGATCTCGAAAATGTATATTCGATCCACCCGATATCGCAAAATTTTGACTTCCATCTTAACGAAATGGTCCACGAAAATGGAGGAGTATCCGAGCTCTATTTTCACTATCCCAATTCGTTGTTCATGCAACTCGAAACTGGGGGGAATGAAGGGTATCCCTCAATAAAACACTCGAGCATACAAATCAAGTTTACGAATTATCATCTACAATGATAACTCATAAGCTGGGGGACTACTGGTATGTATAAATATATCATTCAATTAGAGTTTGAAATATGCTCATGTTCCTAAAACACACTCCAAATTGGAGGACTACATATATTACATAATATAGTAACAATACGTGTCATGTCACGTGGATGTCACAATTGCAAGGATCACCATTATTTGTATATAACGAACTAGGTACCCTTTGATATGTCATTGGAAAGCCATGGATGTGTAGGTCGTAATACAATAAGCGGATTGCAATTCGATAGAAGAAAAATATGATGAAATAAAATGGTGTGAATGAGGTTACCTAGCTTGGTCAAAATTAAACTATGAAATATGGATTATATAAGAAGCTGTTGAAGTAAGACACTGAAACCTCCTTGACACTCTCAAAATTATTTTATATTTGAAATAAGGTATTGGGCTGATTATTTTGTGAAATAAATTTTATAATATGATCGATGTACTTGAGTACATAAATAATAAAAACGTAAACTAAAGTTGAAAAAGTTGTACTGTGTTTGAAAATCTTCGCTTTTTCTTTTGAAATATTAAAAAATAATTCACGTAGAAAAGTTATCTAACTGAAGAGTTTTGATTACAAAGTTATTTCCTATATTTTACAAAACTGTCAAATGAAGAAATGAAGTCATAATAATATAATTATCTAAGGTACTAGTGTGAGATGAAGATTAATTAAGAAGACACGTTTCAAGTTACAAGAGATAGATTGCAGAACATGTTTTTTAGTTATTTATTATTTTTATTTGAAGAAATTATATTAATCTATTTTTCTTTCAAAGCTTTCCACATACGCTTACTATATGTTTTTATTATAAATACTGCTTGTATGTTGATGAGAACTCCACACTAACATATACCACATTATACGGGGAAGAGAAATAATTTCAGATGGGAAAATCTACAACTAGAGAGATAAATACTATTTGTTTCTTTCGTGGATCTAGTTTCGGAAAAGATCATGAGTTTCTAGATGTAGCAAGCAGCATGGGAAACATATTAGCAGATAAAAAAAATAAACTAGTGTATGGAGGAGGAACTTTAAGGCTAATGGAGTGTGTAGCAAAGAGCACCTTTTGTAGAGACGGTAAAGTTTTAGGAATCATACTAAAATCCTTAGATGATATTAATCCCGATGGTCCAACTATAGGTGAAGAGCTTATTGTACCTAGCATGCATGCAAGAATAACGACTATGTTGTATAATTCTGATGCTTTTATAGCATCACCTGGGGATTAGGATCACTATAAGAGATTTTTTGCGTAGCTTCATGGGCTCAATTAAACATGCATCGAAAACCTATAGGGTTGTATAATGTTAATGGTTTTTATGACAAGTTGTTGTCGTTTCTAGATCACTGTGTGGAGCGGGAGTTTATGAATCCGTCGACCCGTGAAATTCTTATTTCTGCACATACTGCTGATGAATTGATCGACAAACTTAAAACATATGTACCGAAGGTAGATCCCATATCGTCACAAATTAACTGGCAGACGACTAAGAGTAGTAGTAGTAGGAGTAGTAACAATAGTACTAGCAAGCAACATAAATTAGATTTAAATACAACACTCAAGTTGTGACTCTTTGACGTAAATTATGATGACTAGTGTTTGATGCAATAAAGTCTTTGTTTATCTTTAAGAATAGTTTGAAAAAGATCTTTGAAAAATTAGCGTATATCAATTTCTTTAGTATATGGCTCTGATACCGTACTGTGGCGACTGCGCCCCATGAGTCGCGTTCCGATTTGAGTTGGTTCAGTGCTGGCTAGACACTTTACCTAGCTTAGACTAAAACACGTCTAGTAGGAAGTGGTGTCACTGTCCAAGATCAACCATACCTGTTATCATAAAAAAAAAGTTTTGATATATACAACGGAAGTCTTGGGAATACAATAATTTGAGGATTTTAATAATTACTTACTGATGATAAACCTATTTTAAAAATTACACGAAAATTGTACTCATCTTGTGAACCTATTTTATTACTCTGCCACCTTGTGTGCTATCTTATTCGACATGAATTTTGAAACTCATCTAAGTACAATGGTCTCGCTCCCTATGTTTACAAGCGTCTCATTTGCCCAAAACATTGTGAAGAACGCTCTTGCCTCAACATTGATAGGCTCCTTTTTGAAAATCCCATTGTAATTTATGTTTGGAATCGACTGCCAAAAGCATCATTTATCATATTCCTCATTTGGTCATCACCCGCACCCCTATTACTATGTATTGTGGCTTCAGAGATGATCGATGTGTTACTATAACTACGAAAGTGATCACTCATCCCACTGTGTGCTACCTATAACTTATGGGAAGAAGAGCAAGTCTTTACTTTTCTCTCCTCATGTTCTTTTTGCAACAAGAGGTGATGATGATGGTTCTTTCGCTCCACCCCCAAAATTGAAACCTGTCAATACTCCTTATGATCCGAATCACAAGTTTTCTGATAATTTTCTTTTACTATTGAGGCTTGCCAAATGTTTGCTGATATGTCCAACATGCAACTTGTCACGGAAAGGAAGTAGGTCCAACACACTTAAGGTATGACTGATGTTGTTGATGATCTGAAGGAAAAAAAGGGTTTTTGCAAGGCCACTACAAAAGTGGAAGCCTATGTTCCATCTGTTATCTATGAAATTTATGCTAACCTATCAAATAGATGTGGGTCTCTGGTTCAGTTCAGAGGAACAGAATGTAAGTGCGTGGTCATGTCTATGATTTCTCCCCTGAGCTCCTCAAACTCCTAATGTGAATACCAAACGCAAATCCGAGTTGCAACACGAGGCTAACATGTATGTTGTTGCTTAAGAACTGAAAAACCTGGAATGAATTCAGACGTCTCTCCAAGTCCTTCTCACATGAGATATTTCTGAAATGAACAAAGCCGAATTTATCGCCAACTTTATCCCTTTTGTAAGGAATGCAGACGTCTCAAACACTACCAAACCGCGTTTAGGTGCCAAATATGCACATATTTCCAGTTCCCCATGAAGTTTTTGATGAAGAATTTCGTGAGATCTCGCTCCCATGCTCCCGAGCCCATGTATCTTGCAAACAAATTTTGTTCATAGACATGTAACCACTAAAAAAAAAAAAAAAAAAACATCATATTGTTATGCCACTCAATTCTTGTGACAAGTAGTAATTAATCGGTTGCAAAGCCTGCCTAAAAAAGTTGTAGTGTAATAGTAAGGAATGTTCGTAGTCTTGGTCGTCCTCCCCTTTATACGGGCAAGTCGTATTTCCTTAAATCGAATCATCACCCGTCACTTAAAATGAGTGAAAATTCCATTTTACCCCATGTCGCGTGGCTCAGGTCATGTTGCGTGGTAGTCACATATCGTGCTACTCCTTCCGCAAGTCGTGCCATTTCTTGCCTAGGGCATGCAAGTCGCGCGGCTCGCACTGCTAGTTTTGTGGGTCACACGGCTTCTTAGCTTGTCCATGTTAGCGCGACTCGCCTTCTGTGGGCTTTTCTGGTGCATGAATATGGTTATATCCTCCACTGTCACGGCGTTATGACACTTCATCGTGTTGTCGTAGCCTTTCAATTGTAACCCCTTCCAAAAACATTGATTTTGTGCTTTTTTTTTTCCATCGTTTTATCATGACTCGACTAAAAACTACGAAATGACAAAAAAAAAAGAAATACCAAAACCAATAAATATGTACTAAGGATTCATCAAAAGTGTAAGAAAACACGTACTTAAATCACGCTAAATAAACACTCATCATTTACTACATTTTCTCACTTTTTGTCTAGAGTAATGACCTTGTAAAATGTTTATCTATTTCTAGCGCTCCATCGTCTGCTCAAATTCTCGAGTTATTACAGGTTTGCTCCTTAAATTTGAAACCCTAGTTTGGGGGTGAGAGCTCTTACAAAAATCTTGAGGTTTCCAATCCTTAGCTCATTCTCAAGTATACATAACCAATTGCAATGTGGCTAGTGGAGTTTTCTTCTCCCATCTCTAGCACCCAAAACAACCGTGCTAGAATTCTAGTGGTATGTAAAGCACTTGCTTTAGTGGATTGAGGATCTGACAGAAATATAGAGGCATCGAAAAGAGAGTTCTTTTGATGAGTATGAGCCGCCCTCGACTGACAAAGCTTTATTGTGCCACCGTAATAAAAGTTTCCCACTTTGCTCCACTAGTTCATCAAACAAAAAACATTTCCTTTTCGTAAGTGGTGTGGCAAAGTGAGTAAAAGGATCTCTTGGTATCTGAAACACGTTATCTTTTTCATTTAAAAAAATTTGTTGAAGTCCTACTTGTTTCCAGTAGAAATATCGCTTTTGCCTTGGTCTTTTTCCCCACCGCCTTTTCGTTTTCCTCCAGAACGTCATTTTACCACACATAGTACGAGTTGACCACATAGTACATATCATAGAATCATATGCTTATGATAAGTGAGACATCAGTGTACCTCCATTTATTTTAAAATAAAAGTGCATGTTGTTCAGAAACTACTTACTAAGCCCTCGAGACATCTATTATGTCTATAGGGTGAATAATTCCAAGAGATCGAGTCTTCTAAACTTATATCTCTAATGAATTTGATAAAAAAACCATTCAATCCTCCATTGACACCCACAGAGAGATATCGTTCGCCTATGTTGTTGTTAACTAGCTTCAACCAGTTCTTTACAAAGCCAAGACTCGAGCGACTTGTATAACATGGTCACTAAAGGTGGTTATATGCCTTTGCAATGTCTAGTTTCATGGCTAAGTTTTCACGTCTTGTTTTAGCATCAATTCATATGTATAATGTCTTGTGCTAGTTGGACATTCAATATCTATATGATAAACCTGCTTTCATGTGGTGCCACAATCTCTGGGAATAATATTTCAAGCTTTTCATTATCTTGTTTAGGTGCATATTTTGTATAACATATTGCATAGGCTAATAAGCCTGCAGACAACCACTTGTTCGCTTTATCCACCTTTGGAATTACGATCAATGTCGTTAATGCAAAGGCCTATTGCATTGGTTCCTAGGCGTCTTCTCAAAAAGATTGATATTCAATAAATTCAAAGAATTGAGACAAAGATCAAACATATCATTGCAAAGGTTAAGTCAAGTTGATTGTTGATTCATGATGAAGTTTAAAAGTCCGTGAAGTATTTAAATCATAGCCACATGAAAAGGTTAAAATTAAATCTAGCTCTTAAGTTATGTCAAGAATTTTGTTGTCTTTGGTTTTTGGAGACCAAAAATTTGTTAGTATGATTATCTTTTGCCTTTAGGAAATATAGAAGGTAAATCCGCAAAACATGTCTAAAGTTAAATAAAGACAAACCTAAAAATAGAATAACATGAATGGATTCAAGAACTTTATTGTTGTAAGATTATGCTGGTCGGTAAAAGATGTCATTTGACCATTACAAAAACAAGACAAAAAAAAGTCTAAAACTACTCGACAAATTATTTATTATAAAAATAACTTCCCACACCAAGTTGGTCTCTATTTTCTTAAGGACACACCATACTCTTTCCTGGGCCTCCATAGTAAAAGTAAGTCTCCCAAATGTCACTGAACATTGTCTGTACATCATAACAATTTGAGTGAAACGTAGCAACTTTAAGATCCCGTATAATGTTTAACTGATTACCCTTGTCATTGAATGTCAAATTTCGAATATAAGCAGCTTTTTGGTACCCTTCTTCAGCAAAGTGTCCACTTCCCATTTGAGTTGATGTGTGTGACCCATTAGTCCTAAGGTTTAAAATTTCCCCCCCAAACTTAAGCATATCAGCGCGCTCTTTAAGATCTGTAAATAAAAATGATGGCCAATAACCAACCACATGGCCTTTTTCAATTGCTAACCACCAATTACCACTCATTGGATCCTGCATAATAATTGTAACAAGGCCACATATTAGTGTCTTGAAAAAGAATGAACTTTTTTTGTACCATAATAACGGATGTTACAAATAATTTAACATATATTTATACAAGGTTTATTAATCTTTCAGATTATATGGAGAGACTTTGATGCATTGCCTTTCCAACTTTTAAGAACCGTAACATATGTGGAAAAAATAGAACTTAAATCCATTTAAAGTCTTAGTCTCACTTAGGTTAACAGGTGGTGCGCGTACATAATATATTTCTCGAACTTATAAATTGTAACAATAGCATGTTTCCACTTCGAGATTTTCGTCACCAACTTATAAATCGTATTCCCAATATAACTCTCTCTGACGTGATAAATTTTTAATAAATTTTCATTTTTCGAAATAAAAATGTCTCACAGAGAGGTAAATTGGTACATATATGTAGTTTTCGACCGAATAAGCAATGTAACTAAGTGAAATGGAATGAAATTTCAGTAAGTATCAGAGAATCTCAAATGGCAAGAAAAGCATGTGCAATATCATTTATTCAGTTCAATAAAGAACACTATATTTATAATCTATAATTACTTATAAAATCATAAGTATGAGGAAAAGTTATTTTGATTTTTATGACGAACCTTATCTTATGTGAAATAAACCCATGACTCATGTAGAAAATAAATAAAAAACTACACCGCTATGCTACGTGGAACATGGCCATTACCTCATTTGAAAAATAAATAAGCAAGTTATCCTTCAATAAATGTATGTCTAGCAAAAAGTATCCACATGTACATGAAGTTAAAGGAGTGTGTGCGAAACTCTTTAAAGTCACAAGAAAGGTAACATGCTTCACTTTTTACCTTTTACAATTGATAATTTATCCTTTTATTTTACGTAAATGTTCGTGTATAAATATATGTGTGAAAAAAATGCGCATTACTACCATGTAAAAAAATAATAGGCCTTTTAACTTCATTTAATTTTAAAATAGTACAAAATATGTAAGTAACTCACTAGACACAAGTTGAGAGTAAATTTAACTTTTTTACTCTTTTCCTTTAAAAATCAAATTTTTTTTTTTGCTTTCCATTACATTACAAAAATATATGTGATCTAATATTTAACTACTTACTAAATAAATAAATAAAAAATAATGAAGCAGTAGAATTTTACAAAGTACTAGTTACCAATACATGAAAAATTCGAGGGGCCGTTATGCACGAATTTTATGATTATAAAAGATTAATTTGCCTATTTTAAGATCATTGGGGGGTAATTTGCCAATTTATATACTATATAATAAGTGTGGATGATGTTGGTCGTCCATCTTTCGTTGTACCTATTTTGTTCCTGTAATTTTAACTAATTACTATATCTAATGAGACCCGTCGAATATAAAATTATTTAACTTGATAACGTGGCGGCCCGCTATCAACTGACAGACAGTTCTTTTAGTTCGTATCTCTCGATTTTTCCCCATAGGTTTTACGTTACTCACCTATGTGCCCCGCTGTCAATTGTCGTTCTGTCCTTTTAGTTTTCTGACCCTTCCAATTTTGTCCCACAACTTTTACTTTACTTACTTATGGGCCCACTATAAATTGCAGTACAGTCCTTTCAATTTTTTAATACTTCAAATTTTGCCCCACAATTTTTTTGATGTTTACTTATGGGCCCCGCTAAAAATTGTCAAAGAGTCTTTTTAGTTTTTTATTTATAATTTTACGCCAAAGGTTTTGCATTGTTTATTTGCATACAAATATCCAACAAATTTGAATTTAAATAAATATTCGAGTTGTTATCTTTGTAATTAGAACAACACTTTTATAAACTTCAATGAAATCACCGACCCATGCGGAGCACATGCCAATTAACTAGTATATATATAAAGAGCGATAGAATAAAGGAATCATTAACATTGTGTTGAAATGAATAATACTGCAACGAGTTTACCTTCCACACCAGTACATCTATATCTTGCTGAGGCCCGTTATATGATGAGGTTGGTGCGATAGCATCCCCAATTACTATTTTCGAGCTGATTTGAACAAATCCTGAGCAATGCATATCATAACAGCCGGTCGATTGATATGAATCCCTCTGCAAGGACGTTATTTAATTAATTGCTTAATAACTTAACAAAGTTTAATAATTATTTCTCATAACCATTTGAAAGGATAGTTAATTAAGCAAGGATAAATGTGGGTAACCACCACAGTTAAACGTTACCGTTCTCATCATATCTAAGTGATGATAGTGTTTTTCATGTGTGCTTGATCGTATAAAGTGGAAAAATAATTTACATAGGGGTAAAAACGCTACTGCCAAAACAATTAGGAAGAGAATATCAATGTGGGGAAGAAGAGGGGGGGGGGGGGGGGGGGGATGGTGGAGGATATTTTATATAGGGGTTACGAGGGTCCACTCTCTCTAATGTCTTCGAGGAGGCTCTCCTCTCTTTGAACTCTTGTCGGGGGTCTTTTATAAGTGAAGATTTGTTGTTCGTCTTCTTGTTTCCTCAAATAGGGGTTTACTATGGGGTTGCAGGGTACGCTCTTCTATTTACGTGGGAGCATTGGTAGTGGACGTTCGAGGGAAAAATCCTTATATCATGAGGAGTCCCCTAATTCTCCTTGTATTTGGAGAATACATGGGGAATTTAGAATATCGCGACTCTTCATTTCTCCAAAGAATAAAAGGGGAATTTAGAGGGTCACAACCCTTCATTTTGTACGGTTGGATGGACGCATTGATTAGAGTTGGTTACGTCTCTTCGAACTTAAGAAACTTTCAGAGTCCAATCTATTTCACCATGTGCCTCTTTCTGAACTGGCTCTTTTGGGCGAGAAATTAATTGCCATAGTCTATCGTCCTTATAAAAGGGGGACTTAACCTAAAAATTTTACATGTCATTTCGTCTATCTGTCTCTTTATTTTACAAGCTTCTTTCCTTCTTTCGTAGCATTTCTTCACCCATATTTTCATATTTTCGCAATTTTCTCCCTTTTATTCAAGAAGAGCATGTCTTCTATCATTCATGTTGCTGTTATACCTTTCTCTGAGGAGAGGGATCTTGTTCTGGTAAAATTCAGAGGCGACACTAGTTCCCATGGATGTTTACTAAATGTTGAGAGGTGACTTCTCGACTAGGAAAGTATCGTGGGTCCTATTTTAGGAAGAGGAAAGTGACAAAGACAGAGCCTAAGCTGCGCGCGATGGACAATATTCCCTAGCCGGCCATTGATAAGTATGCAGGGGATAAGTTCAAGAAGTTTGTTGTGGATACTTTTACAATAGAGTTTCGTGTGCCTTTTCATACTGAGCGGGCAAATAATCCACCGACAGGTCATGTCACTATCGATGCGGCGCCGATTAAGGAAGAATTGCAAGCCCCTACTTCCCCATTTTTTCTGTGAGTTTTTTTAGGCGTTCGAGTTGGTCTTCTAATCAGGTGACACCTAGCGACTATATTTGCCTGGCATGCTTTGTGTTCGTCTGTCTGATGAAGGGGGTCGTATGCCACTATAAGGATCATCTAGGAGGATGCTTTAGGTGCTCGTATAGATGTGGAATTGTTGGATCAAGGCAGTGGAGTGAAGTCGGCGTATATTGAGGAGGCAGGTGAGAACATGGTATTCCTTTGATGGGGTCAGAATGGGTCGCGAAGGCTGAGATTGTAACATGAGTCGCTGAATTTGGTGAGAAGAATAAGAATAAGATAAGAAGATGAAGAGGGAAAAGAGAAGAAGGATAGGAAGAGGAAGAGGGTGGCTTTGGAGTACGATGTATCTCGGAGGGAAAGGCATGGAGGAGTGAGCTGTCCAATTGAGGTGGAGGGAGGCAATCAACGAGGTCAAAGGCGATTGTTAAGGGGAGCATTCGAGGAAGAGGGGTTTGTGTCGATGTTGCAAGATTGTTGGTGAAGAAGCAATAGGCTTTTCACCACTCTTTGGAGAAGGCTTTTTCAGAGGTTCCCCAATCTAGATTTTCAGGTGAATCTCTTCCAGACAGGGATTTGTCAGATGTGTATGCGAGTATCACTAAGGGACCACCAACCACCTTGTTCTTACCTTCCCTTCCTATTTCATGAGATTTTAAGAAACCGACTGAGGCCCCAGGGCGGCTTGGGACACTGTGATTATTAGAGGCAAGAAGGGGGCATAGGAGGGTAAACCTTCTTTGGCTATGGGTGCTTCTAGAAGTGGGATAAAGGCTGCTGGGGTTGAGGAACCTTCAACGGATCTGCTGGCCCTTTCATATCCTCCGGTAGCATTAGCGGGGGTAGATGAGCTCCAACATCACTTGTGTCGAGCTTTTGAGGAGGTTGGTACCCCTTTTTGGGTGTTTCTTTTTGCGGTTATGGCTTCGTAAATTTTGTGTAAAGAGTGTGTGTCATATTAATTTCTTAGAGTCCTCATTTTTTCTCATATTAGGTGTGCACATCGATGGAGGGAAGTGTAGAGTTTGTATGGCTAGGCGATGTGAGGGGGCTCGAGGCAAGGGTGAAAACCTTAGAGCAAAGGAGGCGCATTACTCTTCGAGGGGCATCAACCTGGAGCACTGGGACGAGCATATAAGTGCCTATGCTCGGGTAGAGGAGCAAAGACTAAAGGCAGTTCAGGTGGTCGAGGAACGGGGCCCACATGTTGAGGAGTTGTAATGTAAGTTGGAGGCAGTAGAAGAAGAGAGGAAGAAGGCTTTGGTTGAGGGAAGGTAGTTGTGGCGAGCTAACAACGAGCTGGCAAAAACTGTGGAGGAGTAGAGGAACGATGCGACCAGTTTCTGCGAGGCCCTCTTAAAGGCCGAGCTTGATGCTACGGTTATGGCTAAGCGTGTAACCCATGAGATGGCTGAGTTGCATCAGAATTTTGCAAATAGGGAGGCGGATATTCAACGGGAGCGCGATACCCATCTGTTCAAGATGGTGAGTGAGTTTTTCATGTGCGCACTAAACTAGTATAAGGGATCCCTCAAGCATTATTCCGCTTTTCGTCATCATTTTCTAGGGCATGTTGTGTACAAACTGGGGCTGTTGGGAGAGGGGGAAAAAGTTAGTTCTAAATAAGGAGGGCGCAAATTTATCTCTGTTGTGTCCTAAGGATCTTGAAATGCCAAAGAAGCTCGATGTTGTTCTTTCGTTGCTAGGACCCCGTAGTAGTTCTTCTTGTCCGGCCACCATGACTACGAGGCCACTCCTTCTTGCACCGCCTATCACATCAACGATCGTGGAGAGAGAGGAAGAGGAGGAAGAGGCAGGGGGCCTTATAACGCGTGAGGAGCGTCTTAGATGAGTTAGGGTAGAAAAGAGGCATCTTGCCTCGTAGTGTATGTTTTTTTCTTTATGTTTTTTATGTTGGTAGTTGGGGCTATATTTCCACCTTTTTGTTGTAACTCATAATATTAAGTAATGAAGTTTATTTTTTATCTTTACGTGGATGTGCAATTCCTTTCTTCTTGTCTTTTCCTTTGTTTTATTGCACGAATGTTCGTCGAGGGTTTTATGGAGATGAGAGCATTCCATCCATAGTGTTAATGTGTTTTCTTAAAAATAAGAAAGAAAAATGAGGTAGTGAGTAAGATTATGTTTACTTCGTCTCTGTGATTTTTTTCCATGTGTTTATATGTCTTCAAGGCTCTGGTGATGGTTGCGCATTTTTGTTGATTTTTTATGGGACTATATAGTTTTCCTTTTGGGGCTTGCGCGGTAGCCTTGCACTAAGAAGTATGATTTTTTTGTTCTTTTAAGGTGGTCACGAGTCCCCCTTATAAGTAGCTACGAGAGTTTTTAGTGTCCCTTCATTACGTTTTGAACAATATATATATATATATATATATATATATATATATATATATATATATACACTGCCTTATCACGTGGTGAATGTTTAGGCGTAAGAAGGTTCCGTCAAATCATCTCTAGGGCCGCAAGACCCTTTCTTGAGTGTTGTTCAGGGGATCGCTTTTTTCTTTGAACTAGTTTTGGAACAATGTATTCCATTCGAATTGGAGTCATTAAACTCCTTTAATGCCAATTGTTTTGGGGTGTGTAACCCCTCGTGTTAGGATGTAGTGCCTTAGGATAGAAAGTGATTATGTCATGATTGTGTAAGTTATGAAGAACATGTCTAACCTGATAAAGTATGTTTGAGAGTTGAGCGTCGTATTCTATATGGGGTTTTTCCGCGATCGTTGGAGATGGTTTTTAAGTAGTTGTACTGATTCTCATAGGAAGTTGTTTCTTCTTGAGGAATGGGCTTGGCTATTGATCGAGAGAGAGCTACGTAGTCTTTAGCTGATTTGCCACGCTGGCGGTTTTTTTTTTGAGCTGTTTGATCCACCTGGATGCCACATTTGTCAGAAAAGTATATCACAACTTCGTCCATTAAGAACATTTATGACCTTTGTGGTTATTTGTCTTCCTGTCCACGTAGACTTTAACTATCACTCTGCGATCTACCCACGTTGAGCAAAAAAGAGGGGTCATCGATTTTGGGGACTGTTTCAACAATGAAATGTATTTAGAGCGGGATTGCGGGAATCCCACTTCTTTTTTCTTTTTGACTTCTCTATAAATAGGGTTCAAGCATGTATTTTTTCCTTGTCACTTTTCTTTTTCTCACTTTCAACCATCTTTTTAACTCAAAGTGTTTTTCTTTGAAATCTATAAGCTTCTTTTAGACTGTTCTTTTTTTTTTGATCTTGGGATATCATTGATCATTCTGACCCTAAAGTTTCAAATCGTTTACTTGTCGAGTCGAGTTCCATTGGAACATCTAGCCTTCTTAGTGCGTCTTCTCTTTTTGTGATGAGTGTTAGGCGAGGTGTTAATCGGCCTTATGTCGTTAGTCAAGGGAGGGTATGTTGCTGATCGTTGGCGTGGCTTTCAGGACTCGTCGTCAACGAACATCATGATTAGCAGCTATGACTAAAGGGCATCCGATCGAGGTAGCCTTATGCTGGCATGGGAGAGGGGCGTTGGTAAGGGCATAGGTATTTCTTCTGCCCCTGCTCTCAATCACGAAGTTGATAGCATGAGGGCGACTTTTCAACAAGCGGAGCCTTATAATTCTCCTACATCTCGTGTCGAGTTTCTGCTGGGTTCTTTTGAGCAGGGATCCAAAGTGGGATTCGGAGAGAATAGGGGCAATGCCTATTTCAGTCATTGAGGGGTTGGTGCGCCATTTTTTCTCAGGGGGTGTCTTTGGATGTGGCCAAGTTTGACTTGGTGATTCCTTCGGCTGATCAACGTGTATATAATCCTCCATCAGGATATTTAACGGTTTACGCTGAGCAAGTCAGTTCCAGGCTTCAATGGTTCTTTTGTCCTCTGGTAAGAGGGTTATTTTGGTTTCGTCAGATTTGCCCTTATCAATTACTGCCTTCTTCATTTTGATATGTGGTGGGATTTGTGATATGGTGCGGTATGGTGGATATAGATTGATCTCTCCTTCACTTTTTGGCCGCCTTTTTTCTACATGTGTACCCTAGGATCCTCCCCTCTTATATTTCGAGCCGACTGCTCCGTCTAGTTTTTCAGAGGTGGGATCCTCTCTGGGAATTGGCGATGCTTGGAAAAAGAGAGTTCTGTTGTTTAGCTCCTCGTAATTTTTTGATTATCGAATGGGGGTTACGTACCAGATGGGCATGGGTTTAGCGCGAGTAGTTTCGCTCGTGACAAAACAAGTGAGGGAGGAGTTAGAAAGGCAAGACTTATGCTTGGGTATCTATGATGTGACTTTAATATTGAATTCTTGGGTCGCTCTGATCATGGCCAGGCTTCGTACGAGTCCTTTATTTAGTAAGTTACCTTTTTCATTTTTTAGAGATTTTCCCCTAAGGGTTGTTGGTGCGTATGATCTTAATTTGTAACCCTTCGAGGTTTTGTTGGTTCATGGGTGAGATGGATGTGCATGCTCGGGTGTGGTTCCCCGAGAATTATTTGTTTTGTTCAGGGTATCAGAATGAAGAGATGGCCGTCGAGCGTTGTTTGAGGGCGATTGATCCACTAGCTTTTATCTTTTCTTCTCCTACTCCTTTGGTCAAAGGTCATTTTAGCTCACTTTTAGTTCTGAAAAGGAACATTTCTAGTCCCGTGAGCCAATCATCACAGTTATCTGGCGAGGGCTCTAGCCATACGTTTCGCCCATCAGGCCCATGCACAACAGGGTTGGGATATTCTTCTTTGATTGGTGCAGCGGATGGCCTTTCCCTTTTCACGGGGGTGCAAGAGAGTTTGGAATAATGTCACTCGTATTTGTGCGGCTTACAAAACGAGAGGGATGGAGAGATTTTACTATATTTTTCTTTTTCCGCCTTATAGGATGTTTTTAGCAAGAACGCGTGCGAGGTATGTCAGTTTCTTATTTAAGATATGGAGGCCCATGTGTTGTTCCTTTTTCTCTTTTTTTCTTCCTTTATATTTGTTAAACATTGGCAGTTATCACTTCTGGTGGAGGCCATGGGGGAGCGTTATATAGTGGGTCCTTTTGACATTTCGGCTTTATGGAGACGCTGTCAAGAACTGGAGCTTGCTTTAGAAGAGGATTATTGTCGATCGAGGCAGAGGGAGACTGAGGTTGAGGCTCTACGAGCCGCACACGTCTGAAATACAAATGGGAGTAGGGATATGCCGTAGAGAGAGTTGAAGTCGATGCATGAGTGGTTGGCTTAGGCAGAGAAATGGTTTGGTTGTTTGATTTTTCATCTGGGGCAGACAGGCGAGCTCCTTCGTATGGCAAAGGCGGATCGGGACAAATATCAACGTCATCTGATGGACTTAGGGCGCTTATTCGAGGAAAAGTTGGGGAAGGCTCAAGCTCATGCTGCCTTAGGGGTTGACGAGACAACTGATGTGGATAACTCTTTTAGTGAAGGGGCTCGCCAAGGGCTACCAAATTTGTCAAAACATGGTACAGTCGATGTCAGGTTTCCCTATTGACTTAGTGATTCCCCGGTTGGTGATCGATCCCCCTATCATAGCGCGCCTTCAGACTGTCTCATTCCGCTAGCGGCTCGCCCAAGTCGGTTATGCGAGCCTAATGATGTTTGTACAACAAGTGCTACCGCATTGGTAGCTCATCAAGCGGCCCGTTCAATACTAGGGAGGACGCTTGTCCTTTTAAATGATCCTACCTAGGTTTTTTTTTTTGGCATGTGATATAGGCCTACTAAGATAAGTTCTTCGAGGAGCGTCTTGTTAGCTTCGTCTCTCTTTCTTACTCATGAGTTTTGGCACATACAAGGGAGCAGTGATAGTGGATGTTCGAGGGGGAAAATCCTTATATTATCACTAAGAAATAAATAGTTATTTCATGCACCAACAAATAAATAAATAGCCTAGTAATTAAGAAAATTGCGATGGCAAATTTGATTCATTAGCAGAATTTGAAACTAGTGCATGCCAACCTATATATATAAAAAATAAATAAAAAAATCCATCTAATGCATGTGAAACTAGATCATTTATTCTTGATATATAAGTAGGGATGTTGATGTATGACTTTTGAAAATACGATGGGGTTTCCTGAAAGATTTAATGGCATATAAGAGTTTGGTATTAAGTTTCGATGACATATAATCTTCACTCTATATTTTGTTAAATGTTTAACAATCTCTCTTTACAACCAAAATCATAAATAAAATAGCCTCGAAGATCCACTACATGTAACTTCATAGAATGCAATTTTTTCTATCTAAGAAAATTATTAAATGAGGAAACTTACAGTCCAGGAAATGAATAACTTAGGTTTGTTGTCCACATAAGCCTGTTTGGAAATTAATTGTCAGTATACAAGGCTGCAGTGTATTATGTGGGATTTTCATCAGTTTGGTCCTTTAAGGTGACTTTAGCGCGATTTTGGTCCCATAAGTTGGCAGGCCTCGATTTTGGTCCCATAAGTTGGCATTTGAACTTGATTTTGGTCCCATGGTCAACATTTTCGAAAATGTATCCGTTAAAAGCCTACGTGGCACCAATTGACTGCCCCGTGGCAATTTTGACTCGAGTTGGCAATTACGTGGAAAACAAATTGAAAAATGCAACAACAGCAGAAATTATTATGCAACAACGCCGTCGGCCATGGGTTTCAATTCAGATTCCGGCGAAAAAATGCAAAAATGCAACAACGCCTTTTCGCCATCCGCGCACGATTCAACTCTCGCAGGCGGCGATTGGAGTCGCAAATCGACCTCGAAGGCCGCGAGCTCCGAGCGGAGTACAGCTTCCTCCGCAAAGTCGCCGGAGTTCCGACCAAATTCCGCCACCCGCGAGCTCGAGGAGGCGACAGACGGCTTCCGATCTCAGATCGGCCGCGGAGCGAGCAGCACGGTCTTCAAAGACGTGCTAAGCGACGACGTTTCCGTCGCGGTGAAGCAGGTCGAAGGCGAGGCGGAGAGAGGCGACCGTGTTTTCAGATCTGAGGCGGCGACGATTTTGAGTTGAAGGAGGATTATTGAGTAGTGATGGTGTTTGGTGAACGGATCCGATCGGATTGGTGGTGGTGGGGTTGGGAGGCGGTGGTGAAAGAACGGGGGGGTGGGGTTGACTGTTGAGGAAGATGACAATTATTTTTATTTTATTATATATAATTTTTTTCTTTTTTAAATTAAAAGTTATTAGTTAATTTATATAATAATTAATAATTAGTATTGTTTTTGGCTTAATTTTTGGTTTTTGGTTTTTTTGGTTTTTTATTTAGATTTTTTAGATATTAAAACTTAATTTTTTTAAATATTATAAGTTTTAAAATTTATATAATAAATTTAATTATAAAGATTTTAATACTTTCTGATGTTGCATTTTTCAAAAAAAAAAAAAATCCACGTAATTGCCAACTCGAGTCAAAATTGCCACGGGGCAGTCAATTTGTGCCACGCAGGCTTTTAACTGATACATTTTCGAAAATGTTGACCATGGGACCAAAATCAAGTTCAAATGCCAACTTATGGGACCAAAATCGAGGCCTGCCAACTTATGGGACCAAAATCGCGCTAAAGCCAACTTAAAGGACCAAACTATTGAAAATCCCGTATTATGTCGCTGACTACTACTGTAAAAGGGATATTCAAGAAAAATAATAGTTTCCATTTCGATTGTAATTTCAAGGGCAAAAGGCATGTAAATTTTTGGAAGAGCTAATAACAAAATTTCTGTAAATAGATAAGCTAAAGATTACACATAGTGACCATAAGAATTGTGTGACAGGAAAAAGAAAAAAGAGAGAGAAAAAGGAAGAGGGTACTGGCCGCGGCTTCCGTCATAAGAAAAATATAGGCCTTATGAGATATGATATGCTCTCAAAACTTCTGAATTTTGTATATCATACTAAATAAAAACATGTATTTATCGCATAATATTAATCTTAAGAAAACAATTATACGGTGATGGAAGCTATGAATTAATTGCTTACGCAAACTAAATCGTTAGCGGTCTATAGAAACTTTATTGGAAAATCTAAAACTGTGTAAATTATTGAATAGTAGATCAAAATATTGAACATACCTGCCAACCAACCTCAATGGTGTTGAGATCACCATTAAGATAGTTGCCTGTTGATATTCGTAACTGTGATGAACTAAATTCATATTTATTTGCAACATGAGGTGCCCACACACTCATAGTTGCTTTAGCTCCATAGTACTCTCCATCGTCTACAAATACAGTGGCGTACTGCAAATGTTGAAGAAAACAAATAATTAATAAACTCCACAAAAGTTAATCATGACATAAAACATATTGAGATACGTGTGAGGACTATATATATCAAAAAATATTGATAAGCAAAACGGATTTTTTTTTTCCTTAGATACAGAAAAGGGTAAAACAAATACTCACACAAGTTCAGAGTATACAACACATAAGTGACGAATGAGGCTCCAAGATGGCAAACTTTAATCAAATTGACCATTTAAAACAGCTCTTCAAAAATGTCATCTAAGGATAGTTTCTGTAAAGCTTATGTATACACACACACACACACACACACACACACATATATATATATATATATATATATATATCTATGTGTGTGTGTGTGTACGTGCGTATATTGAAAATATTGATCGGTATAAAATGTACACGATTTTCTTGTAACACCTAGAAGCTATGATGCACGGATACTCCAAAAAAATGGCCGGTCAGTGCGGATACGTATCGGATAGCGATACCCTCCAGATACTCTTCAAATACGTATCGGATACGCCACGTGGCTATCCTGCATTAAAAATAATTAAAAAAGATGGATACACGTACGGGATACGCTGTGAAGCGTATCCGAGGAGTATCTGATACGTATCAACAATTTATAAGAGTAGTGGGGTAGTTTTTTAAACTAGAAAAGACCAACAAAAACCAAATTTCAATATCTTTTCAGAAAATTAAATATAAAATTGTGAAATACCCACTATTTCAAACCAAAATAAAAACAACACACAAAGTTTTGATATGCTTAGTATTAGTATTTGACTAATGACTGTGCAAGTGATTATATATAATATTATTTGATATTTTTATTTAAATTATATCCTTATATATAATTATTAATATCAAATATTTGATACGTCGCATACGTATCATATCTTGTAAATTTTAAAAAAATTGTATCCACGTATCCGTATCCAGCGGATACCGATACTCGTATCCGTATCCGTGCAACCTAGCCTAGAAGATATATGTATATGTGTATATGTGTGTGGGTGTTGTGTAAGAGGGAATGTGTATATGTGTGTGGGTGTTGTGTAAGAGGGAAAAGGGGGGGGGGGAGACGGAAAAACTGCTTTGCCTTTTTCAATCATCGAGAAAGAATCCTTTTGCCTATTTATAAAATTTAATAGCCATATGGTTCGTTTACTAAAAGATATGTGGTGTTTTTATTTAGCCAAAATTTTAATTTATAAACCTCCTGTGCTTGGCGGGAATCAAATTTGCTAGCTGGAGGCCTCTTTAATTTTCTTCGCAATCGTCGAAGCGAATTTTCTCTCAATAAATCTTCTTCAGTTGTTCTTCTAATGGGAATAGTTCCTTCTGGACAAGTTCCATTAAACATGCTCCAAACCTGAAATTTTTTATCTTGAATATTGGTGGTTGGTTCATACCCTTTTGGCCATTGAGGTGGGTCCTTCAAAATTTTGCAAAAAAAGAAATTAAAATTCAGATGTAAGTGTATTTGTAATGTAACACGCTGATATTTTTTTTAACGTCAAATCCTAATCGTAGGAAAGCAATGAAGCATACCAAAGGCTTTTGTCCTTGTAACAATGGATGATCAAAAGCTGGTTGCTTATGAGTGAATACACAATTTATTATATCACCATCAGGACTCTGCGCAACAACAAAATTGAGTTTATTGAAGGGAAACATTACGAAATCTGATATAGAAAAGATTAGCACAAAAAGTAGAATTTATTGAATAATTATATATAGAAATTAACACTTCATTAAATTACTAGATTAATATTTCCTAATTAAAAAATAAAATATATAAACAAATCACGCATGAGCCATCCCATAAACAATGCTAGAGATGTGATGTTGGCAATACACTTAAAGTGAAACGCTAAGATACAAGTCGAAATGCTAGATTTGAGAATTTAAAAATTAATATCATTTTATTAATGAATTATGATATTTTGTGATTATTTAATTCATACAATTTCACTTGTTATTTATTATGATCTAAGACTATCAAATTGACGATTAATTATTCATTATTAGTTTTTATTGATATTATATTTTAATTTATGTTGCATTTTAATTTTTGGTATTATATTTGTGGATGTTGATTGTGTATGCTTATTTGTTAATATATTTTTTATTTTGTTTGCTATAATTATTAATTTTAAAGGACCTAGGTAATTAGCAAAACAACTATCCCTCTGTTATATTTGAATGAGAAAAACTCCCTTGCAACTGTAATTGGCGAAAACTCCCTTGAGTTATTAAATTTATAGCATGCTGCCCCAAACTTTCCAAACTTATTTTAATTGTTCCTGACTTATAACACGAAATTTATCGGGTTAGGTAGTTTTAATAATATCATTATAAAGTGGTTCAGAACTCATTCTCGTAGTTAAGAGACAAGCCCTTTTTATTGAATATTTGTACAAAGATGTAAGAAATACACATTTTGGCATAAGGAGACGATAATACACAGTATTGGGATATTTGAGGTATTTCGGATTATCAAGCTGCCTACGTAGCCCGAGGCAGAAATCATGTCGGGTCGTAGTTCCATAGGAGTGAAAGTGATAGTATATTTTTGATGTTGTAGGCTATTATCTGAAGGAGTAGGGTATTAAATAGGGTAGGTCGATATATTATATTTTAGGTATGGGCCTTTATTTATAGATGTATGGTTGCCATTTATGAGGGCATATTAAATGAGGGATGACCTCTATTTATAAGGGATGGTGTATTTAATGGAGGTCCATCCTCGTATTTATGGTGCCAGATTTGGGTAGCTTTTATACTAGACTCGTCTTTTGATAGACGTAAGGTATTTTTACTACCTCGTATATTTATGCATAATCACGGACTTTGAATGACTAGTATATCTTCGTATATAATTCAGTCAAATTAAACCCACAAATTAAAACAATAAATACACAACTTTTGAAAATGAATCTATCTACCATATGAAGACAACTAAAAGGAAGACATATTCATGCATAAATATATATATATATATATATATATATATATTGTTATCCCTTGTTCTCTAATACATAGATTTCTCGTTTGCGGCATAAATAGGACGAATTATCAAAAATACCCGCTAACTTTTTCCTTTAATCCTAAATGCCCGTTATTTCTAAACCTGTTGAAAATGGCCGTTAAGTTTTAAATTTTCTAACAAAAATGCCCGCTTTTAAAAATTCGAACTTTTTATCCGACGTGGCATCCGAATCAAAGAGACGCACTGCTGAATCAAAAAGTCGCATTTTAAAATTCGGGCATTTTTGGTAGAATTTTAAAAGATACAGGGCATTTTTAGCATTATTTTTCAGACAAAATAAGTTTTTTTGTGTTTATTTTTCATTTCGGGCATTTTTAGCATGTTGGAAAACAACGGGCATTTAGAATTAAAGGCAAAAGTTAGCGGGCATTTTTGATAATTCGTCCGCATAAATATTAGAAACTATATACACACAATGGAAAACCTTAATTTTTCCTTCAACAAAGTACTGATATCAGGCCTGAATCTTGGTTTTTTTTTATTTTTTTATTTTTATAACATGATGTAGATCATAACGTTGGAACCCGAAAGACGTTGCACCATTTGCGCGTGCCTCACAAAAATGGGATGTTTTACCATTGATCCAATAATAAAGGGATCTTTCCACAAATTAAAATACCACAACATCTTTTCCGCCAATTAGAATAACAAATGGAATAGGTAACAAAAAAAAAAAGACTAACACATGCATGTAATAGTTTTTGCTGGAATGCACCTTTATATTAATAACTGGTTTTATTGGATTCAAGCAAAATAATACCTGGATTGTCTTGACAGCAGGCTTGTTAATTTTCATCAGTTGTGCTCTAATTAAATTCAGCTTCTTTGCTTCATGATCAATGTGCCTGAAATTTCGAGTGGTGCGATTTATGCTTTGGGACTTCACTGGAAACGCAGATAATACAAACAACAATAATAAAACTAAATATGGAGTTATTGGTGAGATGTTGCAGCACCCAGAACACATTTTTTATGGAGTTATTGGTTGTCTTATTTCTTCAAAACATGCTTTTTATATATAGTCATTGTCTAGATTCATATAATCTGAATAAAGATGAATTATTTTTTCTGCCCTGCAATTTTTCCTAAAAGTCTTAAATACCCTTTTTAGTATCTGGCTAAATATACCCCATAACTTCATTTTTCCTACGAAAAATGCCCAATTGGCCATATTCGGATTTTTTTTGCTGATGTGACTGCCACGTCGTTGCCACATAGAAATTATTAATTTGTTTTAAATAGCCCCGGTATAATTGTAGAAGAAGAAAATTTGAAAATAACCCCTATAATTTTGAAATTACACTTTGCTCCCCAAAACTATAAAAAAGGAAAAAATAAACTTAATTATTATTTACTTAAAATTTTATACTTATATCTTAAAAACTAAACTACAAATATTTTATACTTATGTTCAATTCTTTCGAAAAATATTTGTATCCTTTAACCCATCTAGTTTTCTTATTGTAAAATTCAAAATTAACTTGTTCTAATGTTAGAAATGAAATCACATACTCTTAATATTTATTGAAATATATAAAATAGTTTAATCAAATAAAAAATGTAGAAAACAACAAAGAAAATGCATTCATAAAAAATAAAAAACAATTGACTTTAAGATTGTTTTTTTCAATTACTCAAAACAAAAAAAAAGTTAAAAAAATATAAGGTCATCTCCCCCTTTCACCACCACCACAAATAACAATGGCGGACAACAAACAAACAAACTTAACTGACTCTAATCACAAGCACAATATTGTGAAAAACAAATCACGTGTAAATTACTAGCCACTCACCTTCGATGGGCAAAACCGCCACCGCCGACTCCGCCTCTCTCTTACTCCTCAAATCAGAAACCACCCAAATCCCTAACAACTCATTTCACTTCACCTACATAATCTACTTCACATTGGGCACCTACATAATCTACTTCCCTAATTGGTCTTTTTGTTTTTGTTTTGGGTAATTCAAATAAATAATATTAAAGTTAATTATTTTTCTATTTTTTTATGAATGTATTTTTTTGTTGGTTTTTATATTTTAATTTGATTAAAGTGTTTTATATAATTTAATAAATATGACGAAAATATAATTTTATTTCAACATTAGAATAAGTAAATTTTAAATTTTACAATAACAAAATCATGTGTTTAAGAATACAAATATTTTTTTTAAAATAATTGAGCATAAATAAAAAATATTTGACGTTTAGTTTTTAAGATATAAATATAAAACTTTAAGTAAAAAACAAATTTACTTTTTTTCTTCCCATTTTTATAGTTTTTTAGGGAGCAAAGTGTAATTTTAAAACTATCAGGGTTGTTTCCAAATTATTTTTCTATATATATGCAACGACTGTATTAAAAAAAATCTTTATTATTCTCACATGGCGACGACTTGGCAGCCACTTCAGCAAAAAAGCCTGAATTGGAGCACATGATGAGCATTTTTAGTTGAAAAAACGAAGTTACGGGGCATATTTATCAACCCGAAATAAAGAAAAAAACCCATTTCAGAATTTTAGGAAAAGGTTATAAGACAGAAAAATTTAAGTAAAATAAGGACAACCTAGTATCTTCTTAGAATTTGCGAGATCCTATTCTATATATAAGTAATAAAAGGACAACTCATCACTTTTATTCCATTTAAAATTGGACAAAGCTATAATAATTAATAATTTATGTATATGTTAGCACTACAAGATTTTCGAGCATTAGTTACTGGAAATTCGTGACCTGAGATTCGTCGCCACTTAGTAGCAACCGCGTCCACACCGCTAAACTCAGTAGTGACGGTGTCTCGATCATACTCTGAGGTGGCAATGCCTCCACCTCGCCGACGAACATTGCGACGAACATCTCGATGGAACGTCCGTTGCTACAGTGTTGTCGCAACGGCAAGCCCGTCGCCAACAGCATGTAGCAACGGACATGCCGTCACCATCGTTTAGCGCAGCCGTGAAGTTGCCCTGGGCCACAGATGAGCCCAAGGAGCAATGGGGAGCTCGTTGCCTACTGGATGAAGTAGCGACGGGGATCCTGTTGCTACTTTCCAGTATGTAAAAAAAACCCTCCCTCCCCAAAACATTCTAGTCGCGATTTTAGTCGCCACCACCCCACTTCGCACCACTGTCGCCGACCGCCAAGCCCGGAATAGCCACTGCATCGTTGTTGTACCTCCAGATTCTTGTATGTTTTGTTGTGCTCTTCAAATTTTATCTTTTTTTTAATTATTTAATCACAATTTCGTATGTGTAATGAGGTAGATCTTCAAATCATAACTTTAGGAATCATTTTATCGTGTAAGATCTAACAAAAACGAACAAATTGTAACAAATTCGATGGAATTTCTTCAAATTATGTCTTGCTTTTTATGATTTAGTTTTAACTTAAATGTAATTAGTTAGTTCTTGTAGGTTTTGGTAACGAATTGCTTTAGGAATCGTTAAATTTTGTTAGCTTATGCTTCAATTACAAGATTATACTTTAGGAACTTTTGGAAGTTGAATTTGTTAGATTTAGTTGTTAAACATCGACTAATCGTGTTAGATCTTGTACCTTTAACGATTGTTAAATATATTTTGTTAGATTTAACTTTGTTTAGTCAATTTTCTTAGTTTTCGTTTAGGTGTTAGTTTTTAAATGTTGATTATATATGTCATGCATTTAGAAAATTGTTAGTTTTCAAACGCTGATTATATATGTAACTTGATTAATTGGACTAAGTTTTTATGATTTATTTGATTTAATTATATTTATAGTGAATGCTATTATATTAAATATTATGTATATTAGTTTAGATCACGTAAATGAAGTTATTAGTTTTTAAACATTGCCATGCCTTAGGAAATTTGTAACTTAGACATGATAATATTTAGGAAATTCTTATAACTTAGAAAATGATTATACGTTTAGGAATTCTAATTTAGATTTTGAATTACTACGTAGTATAGAGATCTTCAAAATGTCAGACGATGATCCTACACGCCTTGAGGGCCGCGATGACCCCCATGCCGCAAGTGGTTGTGGTAGATTAGAACCTACTATGCACGTTCATCTTCTATTCCATCAGAGGCATGCAGCACGGATCACACATGCACATCGTCCACCAGAGGCGCCCAGTACAGATCACGTGGGCGCATCATCTACTCCACCAACATGGCCTAATCAGAATAGGTCACAACGTATAATCATACAACTGACCTCGAGGGACGATTTGAGGATCAACAGCGGGTTGTGAAGACTATTACAACGATTACCAATAGGTTGTTGACGGAGTTTGTGCCATGTCAGACGAAACTGAAACAAGACGTCAAAGAAAAAATTTGGCTAAGCTTTAGGGTGAGTATTTAATATATAAATAGCACAAATCTAGTGTTGAGTATTTTTTAATAAAAGCCTATAATCAAACCTTAAATATTTAATTTGTAGAACACATATAAGATTCCACTCACAGAAAGACGTAGGGCGCGGCGCATAAGGCATTCGAGAACAAAGTTATGGAAAGGTATAAAGGCATGATGCATGACGCGAAGAAGAATTATCTAGCTAGGAAGGACGATCCGAAGTGGACAAACCACAAGAAGACTTGGATGAACAATAAACTAGAAGCAGAGGCGGCGGTGCATTTGGAGAAGGATGAAGTCAAGGAGTTGTCGAGTAAGGCAAAAAAGAATAGGAGAGGAGGAAAGACCCCGAGGAGAAACCGAAAGGGGATGCCACTTACGCTGAAGGATCCATTGGCTACAATCAGTACTATGTTAGGATGGTACGTTTTATTATATTACATACTTTTAGGTGTTAGTATTGTAATAAGTGTAAATGGTATTTTTTTTATTGAATCTTGTCCTTTGTAGCAGCACCTTACGAAAAGAATTGTAAAAAATATAAAAAATGGTTGTATATATATATATGTGTGTGTGTGTGTGAAAATGATAGAATTTTTAATGTAATTTTTTTTTGTTTTTACAGTTTTTATAAATTTTATAAATTATTAAAGATCTAAAAAAAGATATATATATATATATATATATATATATATGAAGATGATGAATTCATTATTTTTGTTTTTTAATAATTTTTATAAATTATTATAGATATAAAAATAATTGTATATATATATATATAAGTTTTGAGGTGCAAAGTGCAATTAATTATAGGGTGCAAGTACAATTTTTAATATTACAAGGGTTTGTGAAAAAAATGTTTTTTGGCTGAAAAATATGACGTGGAGCGACAACTTATTGACTAGGCTTGACAACTTATTGACTGGGCAGCTACATCAGCAAAAAAACGAGAATAAGAGCAAATGTGCATTTTTAGTAGAAATTTTAAAAGTTACGGGGCAAAAAAAGTTGGCCCGAAAAAAAAAGGCATAAAGTAATTTTGGGCAAAGTTAAAGGGCATAAATAAAAAAATTTCATATATATATATATATATATATGTCATATATATAATCCTTTAAAGGTATATAATAATATACATCAATAGAAATAAAAAAAAACCGTTGTGGCAAAATAGCAGGCAACACTGTGGCGAAAGTTAGCGCAGATTCCAGTACGGCACCAGAGAGCTCCATCTCGCGTTGCCAAGACGATACACATCCACCAAGGTTCACGTTTAATAGTGAAGGTACTACAAACATAGGGGTAAGGCAATTTACAAACGATTCAAACTCACAAAAGAGATCTCGGAGGATCTTCGACTTTGTAATTCCAGAGGAGCAATTGAAGGTTAGTGAAATGGATTTAGATCCCAAGATCGCCAGAGAATCATACGCGAGTAAGATTCGGCCCAAGGATGTGAAATTGGATCAGACTAAATTTGAAGAGGAGAGCAATGAGATTAGGGTTGTTCCTCATCAGAGGAGGACGAGATTCCATCAACTAAAATTTCTGAAAACTTAGAAAATCAAATGAATGAGCAATGTGGAGAAGCGGGTCTGATAAGGATACTAGGCATACCATGGCTCTTCCCTGATTTTGTTAACAAGCTATCAGCTCTGTGGAAATTAACAAGAGGTTGCAAACTTGGTGACTTAGGCTTCGAAAGTTATTGCCTCAACGGATTGAACCCTATGCAGTGAGACCTAATCCTCATGCAAGGTCCATGGTAAATTACAGGTACCTTCCTCTCCGTTGGCAAGTGGAAGGATGACATTCGGGCAGACAACAACAACATAGATCATGTGATCACGTGGATCCGCATTATGTACCTGCTAATTGAAGCGTTCACCGAATCGAGCATTGAAAAAATAGTGAGTTGTTTCGGAGACCCTATCAAAATCAAGGGAAATACATTTATGGAAACTCGAAGTAAATATGCGAGAGTATGTGTTCAAATCCCCATGAACAAACCACTTGGACGAGGAGTTCGAATTCGGGTCGTATATCAAGCCATGTACGAAAACCTTCCCACATTGTGCTACACGTGCGGGTGTATAGGCCATATTGCTAAAGACTGCAAGACAAATCAAAGTTCAGTGTCAACTCATAAAGAGAACAAGAACACAATGATGGAGGACACAATTAAAGAAAGCCAATGCCGAATCAATGGCTGGCAGATAAAGTGAAGAACAAGGAATTTGGAGAGTGGATGGAAGTAACAAGAAAGAAACCCATAGCGAAGCAGATTTATGTGGGGAAGGAGAAATATAAAGGTAAAGGGAAGAGTGGCGGAGAAGAGAGTACGGCTCCCAACAGAACTCTAAAGGTAACACAACGAATTCAAAATCATGTTCCTAAGAAGTTTCACCCGAGAAAGGAAACTAGTGGGTAAATCAGTCTATAGGTAAAAGATTGTCACCTAATTCTATACTCCAGAAACCCACAGGACAAGGCAAGTCTAAAACAAATCAAATTGGACAGCCTCCAAAGATAAAAAGAAAAAGTCGAGTGATAAAAGCAAAAATTCGTTCTCGGGCTTGGAAAACTTAGGAAATAGCGAAGGCAAGCCGTCTCACACACACCAACATCGTAAAATCCAAGCCAGCCAGGAGCAACATAATGGAGGAGTACTTGGACATCGAGATGGAGAACGGGAACTTGGTAGTAGGGATCGACCCACAATTCTGGGAACGAATAACATAAGTCAGCCAGTTTGGCGGTCCCTCGAGGATCTCACAAATAAACCCGAAGAATATCAGCATGGTAGAGATTTCTCCTTTAATCTGGGAGGTGGAGATAAAGACTTAGGTAATAGAGAGGGAGGAATATTTTCACGTATGGTGGCAGAAGATGTACATGAGTATGTGGGAACTAGCACAATAGCAATGGCTAATACTAGAGGCATTGAGACAACTGATGTTGATATGCCTAGGGTGGGGGATTGAATACCATTTGTCCTTGATTCAACTCATAGGTTTTTTTATGAAGAAAGTGACTTCGAACTGCCATGGGGCAGGAGACAAAGATTTTAGAACTAATTAGAGGGAGTTAGTATGGGTTCATAGACCAGACGTGTTCTTGTTAGAAACAAGGGTTTCACTAGAGAGGGCTTACGAGGTTGCACCTTAACTCGAATTTTCTGATTTTTATATCGCACTTACATATGGCATGAATGGTGGTATTTGGATTCAATGGACTTCAGAGGAAATTGAAACAGATATCAATGATATTGATGACCATGGGATTCATGCTATTGTAAGTCCGAAAGGTCATGATAAATGGATGCTCTCGAGGATGTATGTAAGACCTCATAAAGTCGGCAAAAATAGAGCCTTTGATAAATTGGAAAGAATGACGCGGTCTATGAGATTACATTGGCTGGTCCACGGTGATTTTAATGAGATATGCTTTGCTCATGAGAAACTAGGAGGGAGTAAGAATGTGCACGCTAGATGTAAAGAATTTTAACAAGGTATCCACTCAGGGTTTCTACAAGACTTGGGTTTCAATGGGCCAAAGTTTACCTGGACGAATAAACGAGATGATGCAAGTCTAATTTAATAACAGATTGATAGGGCTCTAGCAAACAATCTATGGGTGAGAAGTTTCCGAAAAATGAGATTTTTCATCTCCCACGTACTCACGGGGATCACTATCCAATTCTTACGAATACGATCGGGTGGGAAAAAAATAATTATGACAAAGCTGTTTAGATTTGAAGCTATGTGGATGAAACATCCGGAGTGTGAAGAGTTAATAAAATCCATCTGGGAAGAAAAGAAGGAACTGATCCAAGCGATCAACTATATTCCGGATGTTAATTTCCTTGGAATAATTACTGCTTTGGTAATATTTTTCGCTGTAAGAGGAAATTAGTGAGATGCCTTGAGGGGATTCAAATATCACTGAGAAGGAGACATAATGCTTTTCTAATCAATTTAGAAAAGGAGCTAGTGGCTGAATACAATGATATCCTTCAACCTGAAGAGACCTTTTGGAGGCAAAAACCGCGTTTGCAATGGTTAGAAGCGAGTGAGCGTAACAGGACTTTCTTTCATTGAGCCACGGTAGCAAGAAGGAAAAGAAGTAGGGTTGCTATGCTGAAAATTTGGAATGTTTGGGGTGAAGGATCAGTCGATTTTAAGTTCCCATGCTCGAGAGTTCTTTCACTCCCTATTTACAAGTAGAGATGCGCAAACACAAACCCTTAGACATTCTGATTTTCAGCGGTTCCTGAGTTCGGATGAGGTGGATCAGGTTGGTCGTGATGTGTCTATGAGTGATTTCAAGAACACGGTTTGGATGACACGTCCAAATAAGGCCCCAGGGCAAGATGGTATCCAATCAATGATTTACCAGAGATATTGGTAGTGGATTCGAAATTCGATGTTGAAATTTGTTCAAGATGCCTATCGAGAGGGGAGTTTCGACTCGCGAGTTTGCGATCCTTACCTTTGTTTGATTCCTAAGGTACCAAACTCGACATGTATCTTTGAGTTTAGGCCTATTTCGTTACGCAGCGTGATTTATAAGATTATTACAAAGTGCATTACGATTAGACTAAGAGATATTATGCCCAATCTTATTGCGTCAATGAAATCAAGCTTTATTCGAGGGAGAAGTACACGTGATAATAGTTTTTTTATGCAAGAAGTCCTGCATTCTTTGAGATTGAAGAAGAACAATGAGAAAGGTTGCATGATCCTCAAACTAGATTTGGAGAAAGCATACGATAAGATTAGCTAGAAATATCTTGAGGAAACATTGTACGTCTTTAACTTTTCAGAAAATATTATCAAGTTTGTGATGTTCTGTGTCCGAAACGCGGGTACTAAGATTTTATGGAATGGGGAACCGTTGGATGAGTTCAAACATGGTTGCGGGTTGAGAAAAGGAGACCCTTTATCTCCCTATATATTTCTCTTGTTTCGTGCCGGGGAGGTCCAAAATTGTCTCATGTATTCTTCAATGACGATCTCATACTTATGGGGAAGGCGACTGTGAAAAAAACGAGATGTATTAGAAGAAATCTGGGTGAATTTTGCAAGTCTTCGGGGCTTAAACTGAATAAAGGTAAATCTAAGGTGTATTTCTCGAATAGAGGAAACAAGGGGTCAAAGAATATGTCGCGGGCCAACCTTGGTTTTGCGCAAACTCATGATCTCGGAAAATATCTTGGGGCTCGTCTTGTGCATGGGAGAATCAGTAGTGATCACTACAATGAGCTAATTGATAAAATTTTGTCGAGATATTAAGTTCGAAGGGCAATACCTTATCGCTTGCAGAGAGAACGGTATTAATTGAATCTGTCTCGATGGCGCTACCTATCCACCTTATGCAACCTAGTTGGTTGCTGAGAAGGTTTGCAAAAGACTAGAGAGGCTGAATCGAGACTTTCTATGGTTTAATAGTCCGAATGTAAATAAAATCCATCTTGGTGGTTGGGATAAAGTGACTTGTGTGAAGAAAGAAAATGAATTGGGGCTGCGAATCGCTAGGTTCAACAATGAAGCTCTTCTTTCAAAGTTTTGTTGGAGAATATTGAGTCAAGAACATAGCTTATGGTAGAATTAATCGAGGCAAAATACTTGAAGGTATCAGATCTACAATACTACGTGGCAAAACCCGGAGATAGCCTAACGTGGAAAGGAATAGTCCGTTGTATATCCTTGATGCTCCTTTCTTGAGGTGGAAGATTGGTAAAGGGAAGTCGGTTTTGTTCTGGGTAATGCGAGACTTTGTGACGTGATTCTGGGGATCGTACATGAGAATTATAGACTGACTTTGGATACTATGGTGGATGACGCGGGTAATTAGCTCTTAGATGGAATTCAGACTCTGATTCCGGAAGAGTGGGGAAAAGAGATCCGGTCGAGAAGGTTTGTATTAACTGAGGAAGAAGACAAACTCTTGTAGGGGGAAGAATGCGAATGGTGAATTCTCATGCCAAAGTGTGTACAAAGCTCTACATAGCATGTACACTAACACGCTAGCTTGAAGAACCATATTTATTGGGTATGAAAAGTGCCATGTTGCAATAGAATAATTTTTTTGTATGGCTTGCAATGCAAAATAATCTGGCGACGAATAAATTACGAAGCGTGAGGAAGATGACTGATGACGCTCGGTGCGAAATCTGTCGAGGGGAGAAAGAGTCCGTTATTCATCTTCTTAGAGACTGCCGAGCTACTATGAAAATCTGGGAATCGTTAGTCTCCCCACACCTTTTCCAACAGTTCATGAATGCGAATGAGGAGGGTTGGTTTAAAACAAATCTTTAATGCTCAAGAGTGCTACACACGGGATGCAGAAATATCCAGTGGAACATAATCTTCGCCGCGAGTTTGTGGGAAATTTGGAAGGCCCGAAACAACAAAGTTTTCAATGGCGAATCAACATGTATAACTACCACTTTACACATGATAAGATTGTTACATGTCAAAGATTTATGGTAGGCTGAAGCTGAGAAAAATTGAGAAGTGGGAAAAACCGAAAACAATTTGTTAACTGAACGTAGATGGAGGTGTGAGTAGCAATCACAATAGTGGATCAATTGGCGGAGTACTTATGGACGGGAACGACAGTTGGCATTGGGGATTCGCTGCCCAGATTCAAAGTCCTACGATTCTAGAGATGGAATTAGAAGCTATTCCTATGGGTCTAAGCACAACGTGGAAAAAAAGAATCCACAAAGTTGTAGTAGAGATGGACTCAAAGGACCAACGGTTGTTGGCTCAAGTGGTAAGGGACTTGAGTTCACTTAAGCCATGTCTCGAGTTCGAGTCTTGTGGATGTAAAAAACACCGTTGGGAGAGTCCTCCTCCCCCCCCCCCCCCTCAAAAAGAGCCCGACCGAGGCTCGGCTAGATTAGTCGCATAAGCGGACACCAGTGAGAAATCAAAAAAAAAAAGAGATGGACTCAAAGGAAGCTTTCGATATAATTAGAGACGGGAGGATCAGAGACCATACTCGTCAACACAAAATTGATGAATGTTGAAGGCTCTTAAGGATGTCATGGTCTATTGAATTCCGTTGGATATCTAGAGTGAAGAATGCACTTGCGAATGCGATGACAAAATATGCTCGTACTACTAGTGGAGATTTTAGCTTGTTGCTTCACCCTCCCCTAGAAGTTATTTATATTCTTGAAAATGATGTAGCTTAATTTAGCGTTTCCATCTTTGTTTAAAATAAAAATATATAATAATATTAATAATGGATATCCTGCATGTTACATTGATCATTGATGTATCTGAAATAAAGCGTGATGCGAGTCCACGCGGGAACCAGAAGAGTTTGGCGTTAGGGGGAGCAATTAATAATGTTCTTAAATAACGTTTCAAACATACAAATGAGTCAAAATTTGTCGCAAATTAAATTCGTTGAAACTTTCATCACTTCGGTCTGCACTACGGTGGTTTGTTAGTGTGAATCTATAATTGGCATTAAAGGATCTTTACTTCATTGGTAGTCCGCTATTTTCTCATAAAAGTACCGTGAAAATTTTGAAATTGCTGATTTGCTAGTTGAAAACACATTGTGCATATTTATTCTATACATTGCAAATATTATTCCGTATACATATGTGGTAAGTAGGTGGTATGCAACTTTGTTTTTGATCGGACAAAAGAATTCACTAGATTGGGCGTACAAGGGGTACTCCAATCCCGAACATACAAGGACGTCCGTATAATCCAACACCCATCAAGCAACTAGTAGGTTCATGATGCCAATCCACAAAAGAATATGAAAAGTTTTTATACCTAGCTCTAACCCACAACCAAGATCTTGCTTTGATTAAGTCCGTAACCTTTCTAACTTCGTCTGAAATAGCACTTATAATCTTTTTGCTCCTCACTTCCCATATTGCCCAGCACACATAGAACCAAAGACCAAACCATGCCTCACTCCCGCGGTATTTCTTCCACAACTTTCATGTTGAATAAAGTGCATCTTTGGATCAATTGAAAAGATTGTAGTGATTCCGGACCACCGATAAAACTCCATCCAAATGAGATGCGCAAACTTGCAGCCTAAGAAAAGATGAACAGATGTCAGGAGCCCCACACAAAACGCAACAAGTTTCATCATTTGTCATCCTTACTCCTCGCCTCGTCAAGTTATCCCTTATGGCGATTCTATTTAAGATGAATTTCCAAGCCAAGGCAGAATTTTTTAATGAAATCTTAAATTTCAGAACTTCTTAAAAAAGGAGGAGTCTTGGGTTTCTTCTTTCCGGGAGATAGCATCGTAACCCGATTTTACGGAGTATTTGCCGGTGTGTAACTTTTTAACGTCATAGGGAAGTAATTTACCTATTTTAATATAATAAAAGTGTGCAATTTGTTTTTTTGTTTTTACATAGGCCTAATGTGCCTTATCTAAATGACTAAATCACCCATGTTTCCCACCAAGAGGAATAATATGGACATATCCTACACTACAGGAATAAAAACTTCTTATATTTATAATTTGTGATTTAACATAACTAAAATTAGTTTTATTTCTGAGTCCAAAAAAATATTTAGTTTTATTTCAAATAAACCATTTTTGTTACATATTTGTCCTCTTCTCTCCATTTTTCTCTGTCACAAGCACACAATGTCAAGAGAAAAATTAAGGAGCAAAGCTACGCAGAGTTGGGTTACCACGTGGTATTAAGGCAGAATATCATTACACTGACACAGTAGAGAAACCACTGGCACCTGGCAATATTTCTCTATACCCTCTCACGTCATGCTAATGTGTAAATCATGTGACATGACCCTCTATATAACTCTGGCCTCCAAATCCCTACTACTCATCTTTAAACACAATCACACATTAAGAGGTGAATGAATAAACAGTATTGTGTCATCAATGGAGTTAATTATTAAAATAGGTGCAGCTTTTTTCAGTACTCCGTTGTTGGCAGTCATTGCACATTGCTATGATGAACAAGGATGGAATGTTGCTCGTGCCACTTTTTACGGAGGTGGCGATGCTGCTGGCACTATGGGTATGTATTATACTATATATCTAACATCCATCACACTATGCCAATTAATCCCAATAATTCATCCAACTGAGTTTATAAAAATAAAAAAAATAAAAAATGTCCCATTTAATTTCCGAGATGCGACTATAGAGAAATAACCATTGTAAAAAGTTAAAAGTATTACAAATAGACTTTTCATTGTATAGTGATTACAATTGTCTTTACAAGGTAGATTTTGTGCAATTATATCAAATTTTAAAAAGTGTATGCATAATTGTGTTTTCATTGTTGGCATGCAACATGTGGTGCTTGTGGGTATGGGAATTTGTACAGCCAAGGATACGGTACAAACACAGCGGCACTGCGTACAACACTGTTCAACAATGGTGAGACTTGTAGAGCTTGTTATGAGCTAAAATGCGTTGATGACCCAAAATGGTGCCTACAGAATTCGGTAGTGGTTACAATAACCAATTGCTGTTTGCCCAACAGTAACGGCGGGTGGTGCGACCCGCCCAACCAACACTTTGACCTGTCGGAGCCAGTCTTCCAACAAATTGCGCAATATCAAGCTGGCGTTGTGCCTGTTTATTATCGAAGGTTTAATTTATATATACATCCCTTCTATTTATACATACACACACATATATATATATATATATATATATATATATAACACATTTTTGGAGTTTTATCTAAGTAAGAAAATTGTTTAATTATTAACAGAAACTCACTGTAGTTGGGAAAACACAAAAATGCTACACAATCCGTACACTACAAAAATAAGGGCATGAGGAATCCGCTTATTCAGATTCTAAAAGTCCATATTTGGATTCTAAATCGTAATAGAATTTGCATTGCCGCATTCCATCAATTGCGCTCTACAGGCTCGCTTTCTAACGAAAGTAGAATGCGTTTTTGCATTCCAAGACTTTGAAATCCGGTATATCAGATTCCACTTTTGGTCAAAGCATGGAATGCGGAAAAGTGGACTCCATAGCGCGTGAAACTGTGGAATGCGAAGATCCGCATTCCATAGTACTCGTATTTGTACATTTGTACAAATACGCGTGGTGAACCGTGGAATAACGCAGCAGTAATATAATTACCGCCATATTTAATTTAAATATTTCGGGAAAACTTGGAATGCAAATATTCGCATTCCCCTTCTTTCCGAAAAATTTAAATAAAATATGGCGGTAATATAATTACTGCCATGTTATTTAAAATTTTGAGGAACAAAGGGAATCCGATTATTCGGATTCTGCCAATTAGAAGAAAATAAAAGAAAATATAATTGTAACATAGGGAATTCGATTCTATAAATCATCATAAATTTATTGAGGATTAAATGGTTAATTACTACAAATGAATTATTGTTAACTAAATAATAACTATGTATTTAAGTTACAAAGTAAAGCACTTACATAGGCTTCTTCGCACCAGGGGTTGGCCAAAACTACTTGTTTCCTCTTTCCAATTTTTGCCCTAGTTCCAAGCCAAATATCCTGGATCGGGACCTCATCCGGACTGCAACCTCTTTCATTTGCCTTTAAAAATAAAATGAAGTTAGAGAAACAGAATAAACTAAATATTCTGAATATTGTATAAGATTGTATTGAAAGCATACCAACTTCAGCCTATACTTGTGCGCACTCCTTTGTCCTCCCAAGAATTTGGGACCTTCTAAGGATCTCCGGTTGATGCCCGCCTGATCAGATCTCTTTATGTGTTCGGGGCTAGTCCAATAAGTTACGTACTATTTCAACCAATCCTTTGGGACCCATGTCGTATGTGTCATGCGTATAACGGGTCCTCACATACTTTTATCCACCACTCCTTAGCTTTTCTCAAGGCACCCTGGAATCGCATTTGACAGACCTTATGGTATGTCCTTATGACCTGATCGTTCAAGTTTGAAGCCCACCGAAAGGTAGCCTACAAAAAATAAAAACGTTAACTAACTAAACATCTAAAATGAACATGTAATTAAAGAATTCAGAAATAATATAACGAAAGTAAGTAATTAAACAATAACTAATAAACAAGAATTTAGAAACTTTTTACATTGAATTTTCCCAACGCCTTTTTTTTCTCTGTCACAGTAAAAGTTTTGTAGCTTTTTCTCCACCCCTGCATCACATGCTTTAAATTTACCGCAATTGTTGCCACTACCCCAACCTGCTCAAACTCCTCATCTTTTCTCAAAGTGATCTCAATCCTATCAGCGTGGTCATCAAAGGGTGATATACCCTTGCCTCCGCCTCTTTCTTTCTTACGCTCTGCCGGAAGATTATTCACCAGCAACTCCAGTAACTCCAGCAGCAACTCCAGCATATCCAACAACTCCAGCAGCAACTCCAGCATATCCAACAACTCCAGCAGCAACTCCAGCATACCCAACAACTCCAGCATGGGCAGGCAAGGGAGTATAGTGCGGGGTCGGGATCATGATAGGTGGGGACGTCAGAATCTGCGTACCACCCCATTGTGGCGCCTGATTGCCAAAACTGAAGGGCGGTGTGGTGTCGTGTGAAATTCCTATCCCAATCTGGATCATCTGAAGCATTGATGTATGTGATGAGTTAGGCACTGTTGGGAGGCCTGTATGTGACGCCACATGTGTCTTCGTACCACGACAACCACGACCGGCAAGAGGTTTAGGTTGATTAGAGGGCTTTGTATGTGTCATATTTGCAAAAATTATATAAAATTATATGAGTAATTACCAATCTTATAATCGAAATTTACATTATTCTCACTAAAATTACTATAACAAACGATGAAATAATAATATGTAACAACAATCTGAATAATCGACAATGTCTAAAGAGAGTACAAAGCAAAATAGCCTAATCCTATGACGTAAACAATCAAGAGACTTCTCAGAGCCACATGCTTCTCAATTACTTCGGTATGTCTGATTAGCAACTAATTTAATAATGCTTAAGTCAGTATTATATTAACATAGAACTGCTTAGAAATAATTTGATTGCAATGAAATAAATAAGTTTTGCTGAACCGAAATGCGTAAAACATCTTCAAGTTAATTGGGTTAGCTACATCCATAGGGCTGTTGCTGAGATAACCATGCAAACTAACTAATTTTCACACGTAAGACATAACACCTAGTTATTCGCAATGCACTCTCGAGAATGGGTGTCACCACAATATTTGAATATACAAGATCGAGATACAATTATAAAAGCTCAACAAAAATATTAGCCAATCCCAATCGACTTTACAAATATGTTCTTACCAAACTCCTTGCACACGAACTCATGAATCCACATAAAACAAGCACGATGATGGAAAATATATACAGAATTTTAAATGCCTAATCTCTCGACAAAGCTCGAGTTTTTCGATGAGACCGCAATTCGTAAACAAGTTACAAAAAGAATAATTTCCATAAAAGGCCGCACGTTTTTGTTCTATTGACTAACAAATACATTATACCCAAGTCCATATTGTTGTATGACTAACCACTAGATTGCTTTCATATTTAACTAAACTACTACAACAAAACCATAACATTGTCAGTAGAAACGTAACCAAATGTACAAGTTATGCTACAAAACTGAAAGTGCATATGAAGATGCTAAGACAATTCACTGTTCAAAAGCCACAATATCGTCAACTAAGTGATATTTTAGACACAAGAATAAAGAAAGAAAACAACATACCTATGGCAGAATTGGGGGAATCGAGTAGGGATTTGGGTGAATTAGGGTTCTTTGAGGAGAATTTTAGGGGAGATCGATTTTGGGGAAAGAAAAAGTAAGGGTTTAAAAAAAGAAATAAGGGTTTTGTTCTGTGTAAAAACTTTTGCCGCGTGTATTTTGGTTATGTGTAGATTTTGCCGCGTGTATTTTTTGTCTTTAAAATATTTTTGTTGTATTTTATATTAAACATGCGGAATCTGATTTCGTATTCCACATTCACCTTTTTTTTCTTCTTGAAGCGTGGAATGCAAAATCGCATTCCACGTCTCTAGTGGTCAACATAAAGCTTTATTCCAAGTCTTTCCTTTTTAAAAAAAAATATTATTTTAAAGGTTTAGAATGCGAAGTCACATTCCAAGTTACGGAAAATGTGGAATCCGAATATTCGGATTCCATTTTATTTAGTTTATAATCTGATTTATGTTCGGATTCTAAAAGGTGGATTGCACTGCTCTCATTCCTTGTAGTGCTAATGCTAGTCAAACTTTATAAGGTGCTTTATTATTATCACTTATCAGCACTTCCATAAGAAGAAAAGGCTTAATTCTAATGAAATCGTTCATTTTAAAGAGTACTTTCGTAATTACTCATGGAAAAAAATCTTACTAGATTTTAATTTTGCTAATCCCTTTTCTCATAAATACATGTGAAGTGAATAACTGATGGTTTTCTTGCAATCCAGGGTCCCATGCCAAAGGAAAGGAGGCATTCGGTTCACCATAAATGGACACACTAACTTCAACCTTGTCTTGATCACTAACATTGGAGGTGCCGGTGATGTCCAATCAGTTTCAATCAAAAGTTCAGACTCCAAGTGGGAATCTATGTCGCGTAACTAGGGTCAAAATTGGCAATCTAGCTCTAACCTGGACGGTCAATGCCTCTCTTTCAAAGTCACCACCAGTGATGGTCACACTGTCATTTGTCACAATGCCATCCTTGTTGGTTGGTCCTTTGGACAAACCTTTATCGGTGCACAATTCACGTAATGATCCCGCGGAACCTCATACATTATCGATCCATCATCACTTAAACAGTTTAATTTTTTTTGGAAGTGTCGTAGCGGAGGACATCATACATTATTGTGTTTCATTTTGAACGATAAATACTTTTTATGTAGAAAAATAATAAATATTTTTACTTGTTTAAAAATGATATTCAAATTCTACTTTTTTAAATAACTTGCGACTATAATACTAATATTTTCTTGAAACAGAATATAGTAATTTGTTAAACTTATAGGACAAAATGAAAACAATGAAAGATGAGAGAAATGATTCTGCACCGCGTCATCGCATACGACGTGGTGAAGCAAACCAATAAAAAACTTACAAATGGATAATAATATCAAAGTCATCGTTTTTATAATTTTTTCTGGATTTTCTCTCTCATGTACAAACACACAGACAGATTTTCAGCCAAGAATCAAATATTAACCTCTATGAATTTCTTATGCCCAGTGCTAGATCTGTATTATATGGGTTGAATTTTTTTTTCTTTTCCCTGCTTTCAATCCAAAGATTAACCTCTACGAATTTCGTTTGCCCATCCCTTAATTTCCTATTCTTAATTTCCTCTCTAATAGAAGAAATTCCCACTCATTCTTAACATTTTTTACTTCGTAGAAATCACGTACTGTAACAAATCTAGTCATTTTACATACCATAAAAAATTAAAAAGTGTAAGAAACTGCAGATGATAAGATTGCTAATTAAGAAAATTTTTGAAGTTTCGTTTGTTGTTCTAGAGGTCAAAGGAAAACAAAATAAAGAGATATGGATCTATATTTTATAAATGAAAAAGCCATGTCAAATTGAAAGTGTGGTGTGGCAATGTGTTCTTCGACTGTGGAATGAACAGACTTAGGCCGACAGTTTTATCCGAGTATGTGTTGGTGTGTGCGAGAGAGCGAGTGAAGATGGAGAAGACAATTGTAATCATAATGTGCAATTGATTTTTTCTTTTTGCTATCCTACGTGTAAGTTTTTAATTGGAGTATTGCACCACATAGGACACGAACGATGACGTGGGGCAACGGTTGTAAGTAATAATTTCTCGAAAGATGGACAAGCATAAATATTAGGCGGGGCCAACGTAAATACACCCGGACCGTTGTACTATTAATTACTGAAACCTAACTGGGACGAGTTTAATAATGTATTACTGTATAACAAAAAACATAATATATTAAAAGGTATATTCTAAAATTTACAGGGGACCACCACGGTATTGAATGTTAATCAATTTTATACTAAGCGGGTCTCAATTGTTTAATACGCGCGAGCACACAAGTTATTTATTACGGAAAACCTCAAAAAATATAGTAGCAAAACTTTTGGGGCAAAACTGAAATAATTCTAAAATAAAAGGACCAATTAATATTTTACAGTAGCGCCTATAAATAAATAACAAAAACTTTTGGGTCAAACTTAAAAGAACTAAGAAATTAAAAGCACAATTTTGCAATTTACAACAGGCCAATAAATGCAATACGTAAAACTTTTGTGGTGAGATTGAAAAACTTAAAAAAAATGAAAGGACTCTTCTGCAATTTACGGAGGACCACAACGCTATTATTAACTGTTAAAAAATTTTATTATTTGCAGGTCATAACCTATTAATACGTACGTACCCTCTAAATATTTATTAGTATAAAACAAAACATAATACGGTAATTAATTAAATTTATATGGACAAAATTAAAATACAAAGAATTTTCATCAGCAGCTTACTAGAAAATATTCATTCTTATTATATAGTACTATGCTTCTTGCGTGAAAATATTCATTCTTATTATATATTATTATATAATAATAGTAAAGGAAGTCCGTGCCAAGTAAAAAAATTCTATTGATCTTTATAATCAATGTTTTGAAACCCGGCCCAGATCGGCCGGTTCGACCGGTTCGACTGGTGGCTTGTCCGGGCCGGTTCTTCTTTACAAGCGGTTCGCAAGCGCTTGTGGGCAAACCGGTCGCCCAGTTCCGCTTGCGAACCGGTCAGCCCCTCCCTTTTTTTTTTTTTTTTTTTTGCGAATTACTAGAACCCCCAACTGAAATGGAGCTTTTTGAAATGGTGTTTTTTGATTTATGAACAACAAGAAGAAGAAACATAGAAAACATACGTTTTGTTCTATATTTAATATGTATCTCATATAAATGGCACTAGATAAAATTAAACATTTAGATATAAGTTAAGATGTGAAGAAGATAACATAAGGAGAAGAAATGAGAAGAAAAAAAAGAAGAATAATAGAGAAGGATAAAAATGGCGTTGGAGACTTGGAGAGAGAAGAAATGAAAAAAAAGAAAAAAAGAAGAAAAAAAGAAGAAGACGGGGGCTGAAATTGGAGGAGCAACTAGGGTTTGTCAAAAAATTGTTGCCTAATTTATTATTATGTAATTATAAGCTATTGGGCCTATTTGGTTGGGCTTCTTTTGCATGAAAATTATTAAAATTTCAATTTAAAATTTTAAGTACATGGGCAATTTAAGGAGAAAAAAACTAAGTAGGCCCATAAATCACATATATATCAATATACAAATTATATATATATAGATATATGGCAATTAGATTATTTTGTTTGCTTATTTAGTGATTAGTAGTGATAATATAATAACATGATATATTTATTTAGAGATTTTCTAGTTGGAGAATTGAGTATTTTGTCATAACTATTGTTAAACAATTGAAGTTTGAAACTTTGAATTATATATTTTATTAAAAGTTGACTAAAGTCAACAAACCGGTCCACCCAGTGGTCCAACCGATCCGACCTGTTGACCCACTACCCGGTAGCCTCACCGGGTCGCTCACCGGGCCGGGTTTCAGAACACTGTTTATAATTGTTAATATTCCACTTAGTGTTTAATAGCTAGGGCCTACTTCTAATTAAATACTATTCGTTTCTCTTTTCTAATTTTTTCTTCTAATTGATTCTCAAATTATATTTTTTTTCATCTAAAACAAAGCTCACAATACCTCTCCTCCACTCTCTCTCTCTCTCTCTCTCACACACACACAAAATTTCTCATTCACCATTATTCATTCGGGTCTCAATTCAGAGTTTCTTCCTCTGTGTCTGTGTTAATGAGTTTTCTGCAATTAAACGGCCTCTGGCGACGCGCGCCACCACCGCCAACACATACCACCTCTCCGGCGACGCGCACCACCACCACCATCATACTCCACGTCTCCGGCGACGCGCGCCTGTCGGCAGCAGTCCTTCACTTCCGCGCCGCCCTCGCCGCTCCCCCATCCATTTTCTCGCCAAAACTCCACCCCGACGCCTAGCTTTCTCCGCCGCTGCCGCCGAACCAATTTTCTACCGCCACATCTCCACCCAAACCCCAATCGTTTTTCCACAGCCGTGAAACCCCTGCGATTTTTTTGTTATGAAATTGAAATGTGAGAGGAGAGAGAAGAGAGAGGAAGAGACGAGAGATGAGAGAGGACGGAGTAATAAAGGTAATTGAGATGTCTATTCAGCCCCTACCCCTAAACAAGCTGCATAATTTATGTATACTACTTGAGTAATTAAGAGATACATTAGGAGCAATAATGGAAAAATAAAATGGTTGATAGGATCCCCGTTTATTATTATAAGTAGGCATAAACAAAGAAAAGAGGCAAATTTTCAAACAAATCCCAGAAATCAATTTTACTAATTTATTTAGTTTTGTACGACAACTCAAAGTCGTTGTAGGAGATAACTTCGTTAATAAACATGTGATTTTTAATTAAATTAATTTGAGACAATTTGGTTAATAAACATATCATTTTGATTATTTCTTAAAAGAATAGAAGAGTTAATGGCAGATGAGGAGGAAATCTATTTCGAAAGTTGACTTTTCCCTTAATTACATCTTCATTTTTTTTGAATCTTATTACATCTTATTTAAGAACTTTGTTATGATATTGATTTGGATAAGACATGGACATGGTTCATAATGGAAATTATAGACCTTGTGGTCTCAATTAGTTCTGGTCCTACCTTCAAGCTATCATTTTTTTAATAAATAATAAATCGAATAAATAATTTTTTAGAATTAAAATTGACCCCACAAGTTTTAGAATTTTTTTCTTTATCGAGACCTCAAATTTTGGAATAGTCTATTACGACCATATCAGGCCCATCATGCTTCCGTAATAATGTCTTAAAAACATAAAATCTAAAAGTACCTCGTTTTCACCGTGAAATCGTCGGGTATCCCACGAGTTTTTACAAAGACCGTCGGTCTTCAACTACTCGATCGCAACCGATGGTTTTGCAATGGTTCCTTCAACGATGAGCAACAAAACCCTCATTCGTTTTCTACTCCTGGTGTAAGAGGTATAATTTAGAATAAAATGCTTAAAAGAACATAATACTTCAACACACTCAGGCAAAAGCCTATCTTTTATTTATCGGTAGAAACTTATTTATTACATAGCACTCATAACCCCTTTAGAGAGTAGCTACTTGTTTAGGTTTTGTTTCTTGCACACGTGCACTTAGACTTTTTACAATAAAACTGAAATATAAACACTTGATTTATTACAGACTCCATGTAGACTCTTATTTATTTTTGTAAGAAAACAATGGGGAATGCTCGATGCCCTTTGCTTCCGGACTTCAAATTCGGATTTCAACTACATTTTGATAGTGGGATTCATCATTGCATACGTCTCTTCCCACTCCAGTTCGTGGTCTGGCCCTCCTTTCATTTTAGTGGATACTTTTCTTTCCACTACAGCTTGTAGTCTGGTCCCTCCATTATTAACCTGTCATTTTAGTGGAGGTGGTCCTCATTCTTATCACATGGCCCCTTTTGCTTTGCCAACAGAATTCGTCCACTTTCCAGCACGCAGAACCTTTCCCTGTCTTGAAGGGCCCTCTCTGTCGTTTTCCCATTTGTCTCGTTTCACTGGGAATCCCTTTCCAACAAGAGGTTCTTTATGATCGAGACATTTTGGACAAATCTGTTCCTTCTATCGGTCGGCATGCATCATGTTGCAGAATTTTCAGCTAGTCTCCGCCGTTGCTGGAATCTCGTTCTTCCACATCGTTTGCCTTTTATTTTCGAAGATCGTTTCTGCAAATCGCGTGGTGTTGTTCGTCATGCTGTTGAGCATAAACGATCCGTTCTCTGATTTCTGGGAAATTTTGAACGAATATTGACCTTGTCCATCTCGGTGAGACAGACCCAAAGTCCCCATGCTCTTCTGGTTGAAATATCATCTTCAGAAATTAGGGAGACCAGAAATTGTCCTTCTGGTGGTGGCTTGATATAATCCATCACATTTATGTTGGGTCTTTGTAGCTTGATAAAATGAAAGCTTGGATGAAAACTCTTTCCTGTAATTTCTGGAGCTGCTGATATAAATTTTAGCTTCAGGACGTCTCCTCTTTCAAGTGTAGGATTGTTTTCCATGTCTCATACACTTTCTCGTGAATCCATTCTGGTAATTTAGAAATTTCGAGAAATCCTGGGGATGATGTAAAAACTGAGGCTATGCAGCCAATGTCATACCACTCTCGCACACTTTCAGGCTTTGAACCTGGTAGTATCCATATTCTCGGATATTTTTTTGACCAATCGGCCACAGATTTTCCTGGGACAAGTCCCATTCTCGTGTAAAGCCTTTCCCATGTCCTCTGATATTCAATCAAAGGCATTTTCTGGTCGTTTTTATCAATCTTAGAAGTCCCTATTTTGGGCCTAAGATTAATCTCGTCCTTTTTAATTTATGAGGTATTATTTACTTCTTTAGGTATTTCTACCTTCGAATCAATATGTTCGGGGTTGTTGTCCTCGAAAGGATCTTCAACCAGGCATGTATTGCTTGAATCTCCATCATCAAGCGTAATTGCTCGTAATTATGCTTTCACCTTAGAGGTGGAGGCATCTCGTAGTATTGGGTCCATGATACTTTTCCAAAGACTTGTGCTACCTAACAGGTAGTCTTCATCGCGTTTTGGACCTTATTAAGATCCCTTTCCTGAACATGACCGGAAGCCTTAGCATTAATTGCCAGACTATTGATCGCCTTGCTGGGTTCCTCTAGGTTTTCCTTGTGGTGCCTCCATCTTGTTAGAATGGTGTCGGCTTCATGTGCCTCCACCCTTGTTAGAAAATCTGCAAGAATATTCTAATGAAATTTAATAACCAAGACATCAAAATCATAGTATTGACATTCAGCCTGCCATCTTAACAATCAAGCTTTTTCAGGTTTACTCTCGATTTTATTTTTCAAGAAAGCTTTAACACTTGTATTATCAATTTTCAAGGTAATATTTTTAGCAAGTAAGAATAACGACCATTTTTTAAAAGCCTTTCTAACTGCAAAAAATTCCTTTTCGTTGATATGCCATCTTTCCGCTTCATTATCGGCAAATAGTCCGCTGCAATATCTGCATGGGACCTCTCCTTTTGGTTCAACCTTTGTTAGAACCGCCGCCCACCAATGATCGTTTGCATCTGTGTAGAGTACCATATCATATTCGTCATTGGGTATGGCTAATTTGGGAAGGTTCTGGCAAATCGCTTTGAGCTTCTGCACCATTCCCTTATGTTCTTCCGTCCATCTGAACTCTGCTTTTTTTTTTAGTAATGGACTAAAGACTTTCCTGTAACTTGCCAGGTTGTTAATAAACATACTAGCAAAATTAACCAACCCCATATAACTCTGGAGTTGTTTGACCGTTTTGAGATCATCAGGAAAATTGCGTACCTTTTCGCCCAAATGGTTTTGAAGGATGATACTTGATTCATCAATCTCTATTCCAAGGAATTCAGTCTTCCTTGTAAAGATAACTGCCTTCTTTTCAGATAGCACCAATCCTTGTGACAGACATCCAAAAATATCTCCAGATGCTTGATATGTTCTTTGACGTTCTTTGAGGCAATAAGGATGTCATCGACATATACGAACATGAATTTGAAATAATCTTTGAAAAGATTATCCATTTTCTATGGTATATCTGGGGTGCATTGGCCAATCCCATTGGCATAACATTCCAAATATAATGTCCTTGCGGTGTGGAGAAAGTTGTATATTTATTGCTTTATTCTTCCATCTTGATTTGATAGAATCCCGATTTGCAATCGAACTTTGAGAAGACCTTTGCATTTTGGACGCAGTTGATCAGGTGTTCTCTGCTTGGGATGTAGTATCCGTCGAATTCCAAGATTTTGTTGATTTCCTGGTAGTGGATCACCAATCTTGGTTTTCCTCTTTTGATTTCTCCATGGTTTCTAACTAGAAATCCCGGACTGCTATATGGAGAGACTCCTAGTGAGATTAACTTAAGGTCCAGATGTTCCTTAAAATCTTTTGCATATCCTTCCGATCATTGTGATTCATCAGGATAGGCTTATATCTAACAAACTCATTTTCTTTTCCTATTTAGATTTTTAAGGATGCCTTTAGTTCGTTCTTGTTCCACCATGCCATAGGATCTTCATTGAGGTTTCTTCGGATCTTGGTTTTGACATCTTCTAGCGAGATCTGTTCCTCATTAGTGATGTCCAAATGGGGACTTGGCTCCAAACTAGCCTTGAGGATCTCGATTGTTTCAGTTTTGACTGTTTCATCTTTCTTTCCACATAGGCTGTCAATCCTAAGTTGAAGGATTGCCTTACCATATCTCCTTTGATCGATCATCTTTGGGTGGCGAAGTTTTCCTTCATCACCACGCTTGCTGCAGAATTGAATCGATAATTTGTGGTAAAATGCATGCGTTAATCGCTGCACCAGTCTTATGATCACAGAATGTTGTGAGAATAAGTCGTCTGGTTTCATTATCCTGTGTAAAACGTTTGAATGTTTGCAGGAAATTGTTGTCGAGTAAGATATCAGCTCCGGTATCGTGAAAATAGATTTGTGGTGTTTTGACCTTGTACCATGGGGTACCACCTGCTCCTCTAATCAATATTTCGGCTTGTTTTATTCCTCTTTTGAAGATGATAATCTTCTTCGAGAAATCTCTTCCCGCAACTACTGATAGATTTTCTCCAACTTCTTCGGGGAAAACTCCTGGTTTGGCTGTGCAAATACCGGCCCCCGAGTCGATATACGCTGCGAAGTACTCTGCTCAGAACTTCTCATATAACATCCCAACTGAGATGTAGATTGAGAATGGACTAGTGGTCAGTTAAATCTGTATCTCTTCCCGTCCATTGTGAATTCCATTCCTTCTGGTAATCTTTCCCAAGGTTTGTGATCTTCGAGAAATTCAATCCCAAGAACTAACTGTTCCGGGATCTTTCCTGCTCGCCCGTTGATGATAAAATCCATTCCACCTAATTTTAGGCCTCCTTGATATCTTTCAACTAAGGGCTGCTTTAGATAATACAAGGCGTCACATGGAAGGGTATTATCCTTGTGAGTGATGTCGAAGATTACCTCGACCTCGCACCATCCTCCTGGACATTGGAGTTCTCCTTTAGTTGTAAATCTTTTTGGTTCAATTACAACTTCAACAATTGGTTTCTTTCTCCATGTTAGGCCGTGCATCCTATTTTCCTGGAAAGAGACTCTCATAGGTTTGAACCATTGACTAGTGTTCTTGCCGAACACTAGTTGATCTTGGATGATCATATCCATCTCATGAATATGTGGCAGATTAGAAATCTCTGGTTTGACTGCATGAGCAACTTTGTCAAAGATTTCGGGTATGTCGACAAACTCTTTCATCAGGAAGAGGTTAGAATGATGAGTATTGGAGAGGGCATAGAAGATACTATAGGTGATCGAGTATGGCCTATTTATTTCCTTCATCAACTCCTTGTTTTTGAAATCTTGATGTAGGGTAAAGACCCTATTGAAATCTCGATCGGCTAGATTATAGGCAATCTTTGGGTAAACGAACGTTGCCACCTTTCCAGCAAATAGATTTCCTGAGATTCCTCCAAGGCAAGCGTCTCGTAGGTTTTGAATTCTTCTGTCAAAGATGGCGATATCAATTGGCGAATTCATACTTTCTTTGAATGTCGCCTTGATCAAGATCCTTATGGCTCCAATATGGATCCATGACATCTTATGGGCAACCTCGGCATTGAGTCACCTGAGTTCCTCCTTGATTTCATTCATAGGAACCAACTGCATTTCCATCACATTACTTGTAAGTTCCATCGGGATCGCAATTTCTCCCGCCATAACTTTGTAGATGATGTGATGCTTCCTTTCTCTGAGGCTCAGTTGTGCTAAGGCTCTCTTTTCCCAATAGTAAACCCATCGTATACTCGAAGCTTAGGGACTTCTCGCATGATCCTCATCAGGGCCTTGTGAGATATGCTGGTTTGTGAGAAGAATCCCAAAAGGTCTTCTTGTACTTCATGGCGGAAGATCTCCTCGTCTTTAGTTTGATTCTGATTCGGATTCCAAAGACTCATTATGACCTTCATCTTCTTCATATATACTTTCGTCTGAAGGAATATCCTCAAACTGGTATACCTGAACAAGGTCTTGGAAATAGACAACCTCTTCAAATTCTCGTGTGGCCTCTTCAAATAGACAGCCTCTTCAAATTCCAACAATTATAGTCTTTTAAACTTTCATTAGCACGTGTATCTGCTCTCTTGAAAGTTCTTCTTGTTGGGGTTCTGCTCGTACTTCCTTGACTGAAAGATGTTATCTCATGGTTCAGACCTGGCCTTTGCCCTGATTTGTAACTTCGGGCCTTTCGTTTTGACTAGAATCTCCTTGGTCTCTATGAAGATCTTCTGGGAAACGTGCTTCCTCTTTGTTCTGATAGGGGTGATCCCTATGCTTCTTTCTTCGATGTTTTTGTGGTGCTTCTATGACTGCTGGGATGTTATTATCATCGCAGCAAAGACGAACTAATTTGTTGATTCCTCTCAGTCTCTTGTAATTCTTCTAGAATGCTGCCTTCTGGCACCACTCGCTCAGCTGAACCTTGAGAAAGGACATCCTTCGGGCTATAGTATCCATCCCGACAGATGTATATTCTCGTAGTAACATTTCTCGCCATGGACTTGGTATTTTGGCAAAGAACAGTGGGATCGCCGTTTCTTCGTTAATACGGCTCTTCCATTTGTACTCCGTGAAGAGCTTGATGTATAGATCGACATTACATATATCATGTAACTCCAAGCTATACAAGGCTTGCTCATATCTTCTAGCTCTTTCCTGGTCACCTCCTCCGGTTTGGGGATCGGCGAAATACCCTTCTCCGATGAAATAGATTTTGAAAAGTCTAGCCATCCTGTCCACAATATCTTTGAGGGCTTCGCCGGATAGTACACCATCCCTAATTTCTGGAGTGGCATGTTCCCCTCCAATTTTGACCGATCCCTCGAGGCTCATTTGTAACATCATTATGAACCCCTCCTTGTTGAACTCCAGCGTGGCTGCTGCAATTCTCATGGCTGACCCCCATTCGTCGATCAACGCTTCTCTATTTTTGAAATCCAATATATCCAAATTGAGCATGAGCCCATAAGGATGAATCAGATCAAGTTGGGATCTCCCGTAAGGCGTCCCATGGATGTTTGGCCTTCTTGCGCTCAACCTAGTTAGTACCACCGTGAACATAGATCATGCCACGCAATTGTTCTGATGTGGCATGGGCTCATCTCGGATTGGATTCTAGTTTGGATTATGAGATGCAAAACTCTCGGTTACCGTTAATTGCTCATGGGGAGGATTTTGTCTTGGCACGATTGCGTCTTCCAGGGTCTGGACATTAACGAGTTTTAAACCCGAAAATGATTCTGCTAGGTCAGAAAGATCTTGCAGATCTCCATAGTTAATCTCGTCAAGCTTGATTCTGGACATGATTTTAAGGAGTACTGGGTTTTCCTCGTATCAAAGCCTCCAGCCTCTCGTTTCTTGTCAATTCCCTTTTGACCTCGACCGCTTTTCCTTTCTGATGAAACAAGGGCTCATTTATAAAAGACGGTGGTAGTCATCCTCATTTCCTTCTTTCTGATGATCTTAGAACGGACTCCAAGTTCTTCATTCGTCTATGGATCTCTTGGAGAGTTTCCAAGATCTCCTTATGGCTCTGGGTTATAGTTTCTAGTTTGGATTTCTTGAAGGTGCTCGGGCATATGGTATTGATGGTTACCATATGATTGAACTATTTTCTGAATTTCTCTAAGGCCCTGAGATAACTTAGAGCCATCGATCTCAAGCTCGTTGAAATTTGGTAAAACCAAATCACCAATCTCGTGTGATAGGTTTCAACTATCACTATAAATTGTTTCCTGTTTTCAAATTGCTCGAAAAACTTCATGTTGGGACTATATTTCGAACTTTCATTCGGGCTCATGATTTAAAATCTACTTTTCTCATGAGGAAGTTAGATGTTATTATAATAAATAAATTTGCACATTTAATAAATAAACCTAGGCTCTGATACCAATTTTGAGCACGTCTGGATAAAGAAATTCTTTCTTAGGGTCACAACATAATTTTTTAAAGTGAAATACAAGATTTATTATCTTTTAAAGTTGAGGGCTAAAAGGCAAATATCTTGACAAATGTGGACCGCAGGGTCCATACTATTCATATGGACCTGGTCCATATAAGTTTTTTCCTATTTATTTGATTGCATGCACGGCCCACTTTAGTTTTTGGGCTGAAAATTACATTATTATATCATAATGACGGCGCCCGTTCATTCTTATGGGCGTAAAAAGAGCTGTTTTGCGCTTTTAGAGCCCTTACACACGATTCGGCGTGCGCCTGGGTGCTGTACCGCCTTTTTCAAGTGCCTTGAAGCGTTTTAATGCTAAATTCGTCTATAGCGCGCCCTGAACGCGCATCGGGGTGCGTTTTAGCCAACAAAGTGAACAAGATATCACATGTCTCTGAGAGACAAATTTATCTCAACAGTTCTATTTTTTTTTTCGTAAGGAGTGATAGTGAGGTGTCCTTGAGACAAAGTGTAAAGTGTTTTCTGCAATTGAAACACCCTTGAATCATTAACCTTGTCATACCTAAGCTTGAGTTCCTTCCAAACATCAAGAGAAATATTGTATGACATTATAATATTCCTAATTTCCTTAGAAACGTATTTTATTAACCAATGCAATACCAGATTGTTTGCTCTATTCCAACACACACGAGTCACTGGATCATCAACACCAGAAATCAATAAAGATCCATCAACAAAACACAGTTTGTTCTTCACAATGTCATCTCAACGCACCGAGTCCAAGAATTATAGTTTTCACCGGTCAAAAGATAACTCCCAAGAGCAGATCCATAAGATCTTGCGATCTGAGAAAATAAATCGACGACGAATTATCAGACAGATTCTTTGCACATACTTGTGCAGTAACATCATTATCAACATGCGTATTACCATGTGTAGTGCCATTAGGATTAGGTTTACTCATCGTAAAATTGCTCATACTTGGGGAAAAATAAAATTATGTGAACAAAAAATTGGTGATCAAGTTCGCACCGTACCAAAAATTAGATCAAATTTGTCAAAACTTTCAGGCGAAAAGATCGATTACTAGTGAAAGATACCATGACAACATATCAACCTCTTCAATCGAGGGACTCTAAAATGAAAATTATGCATTATCAACTATTTCTCCAAAATCACGAAGAACACCGTGTATTGTGTGTTTGTCTATTAAAGTTTTTACAAACTCTCAAGTAGGTTATAAGGCGCAGAGTGGAGCGGAGCTGAGTTTACAAACGGTTGAATCAGATCTCAAGAGGAAATTAAATTATAAACCAATTTAACAACTAACACTACAAGACTGAGCGGTCTTTAGGGACTACCCAATAGTGACCGAAGTTAGGTCGTTGGCATTCAGTGACCGTTGAACACTTTCAGCGACCTAACTTCGGTCACTAGGCCCATTGGCGGATATTTCTGCCAATGGGCTGCACATTTTTGGTCGAAAATGGGCTAAAATGCCAAATTTTTGGGCTGACAAAGTCAGCGACCTAACTTAGGTCGCTGATAAGTTAGTATAATTTTTTTTTTATTTCCTTATTTCAGTCGATTCTCACCATCTCTGCCCGTTTTTTGCTCCTCTCGACCCGACCCAGCACTTCAGCGACCACCAAGGACGAATAGCGACTGGATTTGAGTCACTACCGTCAATCTTCATCATTTTCGACGATTTCCCTCCGTTTCTCTGTCGTTTCTCGCTCTTCTCCGCCGTTCCCCTCCATTTTTCGCCGGTTCCGCCGCGTAATCGCAGCCTCTTCCCGGCCGGCGCTAAGGTAGCTTCGAATTTTGTACTTGTTTGTTTTTTTTCTCAATTTTTGATTAAATCCGAATTGTTTGTTAAAATGTTAGATTGTTAGATTAGTTAATATTGTTAAATTGTTAGATTAGTGAAGATTGCTAAATTGTTAGATTAGATTAAAAAAATAGATTAGTAAAGATTTTTAGATTATTAAATTAGATTAGTAAATGATTAAAAAAAGATTAGATTAGTGAAGATTGTTAGATTAGATTAGTAAATGATTAAAAAATAGATTAGATTAGTGAAGATTTTTAGATTGTTAGATTAGATTAGATTAGAATAGATAGTGTATAATTAGTAGGTTAAATGTTAATTTGATTTGAGCATTTTACAACCTCATATAGTTCAGGAAGTTTAACAAATTTTACCCTATAATTATATAAAACAAAAGGCTAAACCTACCAAATCCCAAACTATACGCACTTTTACCAAATAATATGTAACATGTTTTTTGTTTTTAGCACAAGTGTGACACAAACTAGGGTTTTATGTGATATTTGCCTAATTGCATGTTTCTGGCCAAAAAGTCGTTGGAACCGTGATACACGTGTCCGTCACGTGTTTCTGTCAAGGGTATAAATATTAGAAAAAGAGGACACAACTTTGGCAAATTAACCCTATCCCATAAATTATTCAAATTATGAGCATGTGCCCCCCAAACTATGTTTGTGTACCCCTGAACTCTTGGATGTGCGGTTTGCCCACTTAACCTATTAGTTCAGTAAGATCATACTCATTTAATTATTGTTCTTGTAAGATTTTTCCCCTTATACATTAGATTTTGCATAAGTAGTTTGACCCTAGTTATTGACTCTATAATTTTTGTTGGAAATATTTAAACGGATCGCCCATGTGGGCTAAACCCGACCCGTGAATTCGAAACTCAAGAAAAGAGAGGGAATAGTTTCCTCCATGTTTTTTGAATTAGAAAAACTACCATTTTCCCTCCCAACTCTTACTGATATCAAAAGTCAGTTTTTCTTTTGAAGAAAGAAGAAAAAACCACACCTATTTTCGTAGGAAAAATAAGGAGAAAATGGAAAAGCCATTTTTGATCATCTTTTTTACATTTTAACACTTGCAACTTGGCTCTTGGGTTGTGGCTACAATTCCTTTCCGTTTGTGATTGGGATTCAACCAAATCGGAGTACAAATAAAGGAGAAGCAGTCATAGAATCGAACCAGGTTATTCAACGTTCATGGGAGCAACTTTGAGATCCATTTAACATGGATCAAAGGTTAGTATGTTTCCTTCATTGGTATCAGAGCCTTATGGCTCGATTTCTGACTTTTTAGAACATGGATGAACATATATACATGCCCCTTATGCAAGTGTTATTTATGTTATCCCGAAATCATAAGCTTCATGATCATCAATGGTGGTTTTTTTAATTTCTTCGATTGATGCCTTCAAATGTTTACTGTAGCATGCCTATATGATGTTTATCATTCCTGCAAAATTTCGTAACGAATGTCTTTGTGGTTTGTGAGATATTACGAAGTCTTTCCGTTTTACCCGAAACTTTGACTGCATGCTGCGAATTCATTTCAATAAATTTTGGCATGAATCTTGCGGGGTTAGAAACTACATGTCAAGAGCTTTCCATCCATATAAAGAACGTTAAATTTGGCCAAGAATTGAGAGAGTTATGGCACTTTCAATTTTCAGCCAAAAATTAGGATTTTCTTCGATTTTTGGAGAAGATGCACAGAAACGCGACACGTGGCACAGAGTTCATAACTTGCACCGCGGCGCTTGGGGGCGCGTGAGAAGCCTACGGTGGTCCATTTTTGGATCCGAAAATTGTGTTATTATCACAATTGAATTTCTTATTTTTCTGTAATTTAAAATAATTTTTTTTCAGAGTTCGAAAATATTTTTCATTGTTTTTTTACCTTTTAATGTAAGGATAATTTCGAAAAAATACCTTGTTTTTGAAAAATTCTGAAAATTTTATTTTAGACTCTGGAAATTATCGTAAAAGGCATGTGAGCCAAGTGGGAGTGTATGGACATTTATTTGAGCCATAATTACTTTTGTTTAACTTGCAAATTTAGTTTTTTTTTATATAGTTGAGACAATATTGGGCATTTAATGTTGTATTATGGTCTCGGGTATCATACAACGTACTCGAAATTATCTTATGGATATATGTTGTTTTGACAACTAAAGTAAATGTGTGTATACACTCCAAAGTGTTAAAATTTTATAATTTTAAACACGGTGAGATGTTTGAGAAGAAAATCCCGAGCTTGGAGGCTCGTAGTTCAAGATGGATCTTGGAAAATTTTAGAAATCCGAAAAGAGATCTATTTGCACACTTGGTATGCTATAATTTGGATCGAGGATCTAAAAGTTACCGAATGTGTGATTGAGATTTGTTGATTGGATTTAATTGTGGAATAATCACATGTGAAAATGAAGATAATCAGTTTAATTATTTTATGTGACGTGATGTATTCCGTAGTTTCGTGACGAAGCATGTATTAAACATGTATGTTTATGTTTAATCATTTTTGGTTCATGTAGAATACATGTTTGTTTCCTTATGTGCATTTGTTTTGCGCATGTAATTCCATATTTTACATGATGTATGCACGTTAATTTTTTAGCTAAGTGGGAGTTCTATGGTTGGCAGAATTTTAGAAATTCTCACCTTGAACTTAGAAGATTTTTTGATTTAGAAATTAATTTTGTGATAATGAACGTTGGGATATGGATGATGATAGGCCACTTTGTGACCTCTTCGATTCCGTACCTTATGGTCGATTATTATGAATGTTGATTTGCTAGATATAAAATCAAACTTGTATAAGCAATGGACATTTAAGAAGATATCTCTAGAAAATGACAGACCATGGCAACCAAGTTGGTCACGTTCATAGATTCAAATAAGTGCTAGCAAAGCACCTATCGTGAATTGAACTGACTGTAAACTTATATAGTTTAGATATCAGGATAAGACGGTTTGATACCCCTAACAACATCGATTAAGTCACTCCAAACCTTTTAGTAAGGTTACTCTACTCTTTGAATATAGATCTAAGGGCATACAGATGATTTAATTCCGCTGCATGTGCCATTCTGTATAGCCATTTGATTAATGATCTATATAGATGGTGTACTTTTATATGTGAAATATAAATGTATGGTCAACTCGTGTTTAAGACACTGACTAATGAAAATGGCGCATTGTTATATTCTGATTGATCACGACTATGATTTTGCTCAAGTGTGATCAATAATTTTAGTCAGTTAACACACGTGGAGTAATATGCTCAAGAATTAAACCAAATATCATTCTCATCATCATTCATTTGAAGATCTGTAAATCTGTTAAATTGACTGTGTTAATGACCCAGTCAACTTTGAACTTAAGATGAACAACATTTTTGTTGTTATCTATGTTGATGTTTAAAGTTATTTCCAGGTTCACAATAACTTTGAAACAAAACTTTTAAAGTTTTAAGTTGTATGTTGGACTGGAATATAAGACAATGATGAAAGGACTATTGATATGGTCAGAGAATGATTTAATGTGTTTGATCAAGGATAAACACTGATGAGGTTGTCATGTTGATGTTACCTTCTAAATGCTAATCTTTTGATTGCATTGCATTGGTAAATAACACTTAAATAGATTTCCTATGGAGTTGTGTCACCTCTATGGTTATGCTACAAATCTTGTCCTACGTGGATTTTAGATTTATGATAACTTGAGACTGAATTATTCTTAAGGAAATCCAACTAGTTCATGCACACATATGAATTAGCAAGAGGTGGGAGGAATTGCGAGGTCATTCCTAACAAGAATCGGTGCATACAAATTTATTTGTGTCACGACTGAATCTTTTCCTACTTTCTAACATATGTGAGATGAAGAGGTAAGACTTGAGTCAAAGAATTATTATTCTTTGAAGAGTCATTGACTTGAGCAAGTTTGTGACTTAGCTGGAACATGTTGTTATGTGTAGCATTTGGTGGCTTAGACATCCCTTTTTCTCTAAAAGTGTCAATATGTGACTAAAGAAATGTTTTACTTACCGCACTAATTGTTGGGAACAATTAATGCAACTTTTTATGGGGTAGTGAAAATATTGATATAGTGTACTCGATACACATCTTTGAGTCACATCAGGAAAAATAAACATTGGTTATAGTGTAGCACCTAAGTGGTCCACTTTCTTGTTTGACCCACTTGTTTGAATTTTCCTTATTGAAATTACTGACATTTAGACTGAGTTCCCTTGGGATAACTCCCTTAATTTCCTATGATTTAACTAATACAAAGGCAAGCGCGAAACCATTGTTTCCATTACAATAGACTGTTATACTGCGCATTTCTCATTGTTGTTTAACTGTTGACAAATCTAAGATACGTAAGTGTCTTAGACGTTGTAAAGTTAAGATCCAATTGCTAGGATTGTAATGGTTCTTAGAATGTGGTTAGTGCGCAAAGTATATAATGGAAATGACATCTCACTAATAACTTATGATTTCTTCGCACGCCTATATGTTGGGTGTCGCCATTAGAAGAAATAGAAAGCTGTAGACGATGAGAAGTCCACAGAGACTTGAGTTTTAAAATTGATATCCTTGGGAGGAGACTCTTTCTCAACTAAAGTGTGGCTAATATGTACAATTGCCTTAGTATTTGATTTACTCTTTATGTTACATGAGATTGAGTGAAAGACTCGATCTAATCAGCCTAGGACATTGGAACAAATATCTTATGCATACTTTTTTCATTGTAGTTGAAAGCATTGTTTCAATTCTTAAGGTATGTAGTATGGGATACACACATTGGTTGTGGTGTATTTGCCCATCATAAACATGTGGAGTAAAAGTAACTGAGATTAAATCGTGGAATTTTATTATTTGAGGTATGACCTTATTTGGTAGGACAACTAAGAGGTAATGGATTGTTTGTGATTTATTAATTTAAGTTATGGTTTGGTCGATTGGTTACTTGAGATCTAAGCTTCAGAGCTTCACGACTCAAGTGGGAGCCTTATGGGGTAAATCAATTGATACATGACTAAAATTAAATTCAGTACAAGTACTGAATATGATACGTTCAAGTATATGTCTTACGACATTAGAACAACATTGATTTCCTTTTTCTATCTCGAGGAGATAGATGAAATTCAAGCGACAAGCAACTCCATGTCCTATCTTACAAAGGTTTCTCAAATAAGTGAGATGGAACAAGTTTTTGGACTCTGTATTTCTATATGTCTGACTGTGTACATTGGTACATGTATTGGTAGACTTATGATTAAGGCACAAGATATTTGAGGACTAGTGTATTCACAAAATTATACTAAGATTGTGCAAATCTTTAAGAAGTATAAGTTTTTCTCGTGAAAGGGAGCATGTTGTTTGTAGACAACAACTTCATTTTTTTTGTGGGTGAAACTCTACTAATTGACTGGTCATTGATAGATATGAGTTTTAGGATTATTTTTTATGAACCTTGAGGTTGCATTTCTCGATTGAGATTTGAGTACATGAATCCATGTATAAGTTACTTGATTTTGTACTAAAGGCATAGATAACCAAGTTTAAATACTTATGTTGATCTATGGCCTTAGACATTATTTTCGACTATGATTTATGAGATCTATCAAAAGGTAATCTCAAACGAGCTTTTCTAGATAATGTTCTCACATTAATATCAAAGAGATGATTAAATGTGAAGCTCACTAGGAACAATCTATGTCTTCATGATGAAAAGTTATAGACTGTGTTTTGATTAGACTATGGTTGATGAGAATCATTTTGGGAATGATTTCCTTAGTCTTTCTTTGTGAAAGTGTAATACCATTTTCTTTATCAGATTTCAGTGCTTATGAAACACTAAAGAGTGATTCTATTTTCTTTAATCATGAAAGACTTGGCTGATGCCTAAAAGATTGTCTGGTTCGTTTAAAATAATAACTCTATCAATATTAATGATGTCTTGTTGATTAGGATTGTGAGAAGTATGCTTCAACCATTTAAAGATGGCCATTCTTCTATTCTTTGAATAAAGAGTGAATTTGAGGTAAATGTACCTCTTAATATTCAAATTCATAGAAATCGTTCAATTTCTTGATGCTTTGCATCTTGAGATGCATGGAGTGATTTAAAATGAACTTTGATGAAACTAATGCTCCTTACAATGGTGTATATCTTGAGCTTTAGAATCTACGGAGACTATATTTAGTAAGATGTTTAAACTTATGTAGGTGAAATCTCTTTGATGATTGAGATTTACCGCGCTTCTCATCTGTCCTGATATATGTCATGCCATGGGTCTGGTTATTAAGTATAGCCCAATTCTTAAGAGTAGAATTTGGACAATATTGATATAGGATTCTGAACTCCTATACATACTGCATACTAATCAACTCAATAATGATTTTGGTCACTATTGATCAATATACACTTATAGTTTTACAAGAGGTGATTTAACTTGGAGTAAATCGACCTATAGGTTTGCTTCTTCATTAAATGATGATGTTGTTTGTTAGAATAGCTGAAAGCAAACGGGTGTGTGGATGTGCATTTGAATGAAAATTTATAGCATGTGTTGCTGCAGTATAATGTGTTTGGTCAAAGAGACTAGTTTATCATTTGAGACAGTAAGTAAAGTGGGAGCCGTTGTGTGCTTTATGATGACATGTGTCAATTGCTTACAAGAGAGTCTCAAAGGGATAAAAACAAACACTTAATCACAAAAGGTTTATTTTGTGAAGAGATATTTGTGCAAAGAATAAAGTGACTTTGCTGTGTAGATCTATGCATTAGTGATGGTTAGTTTGATAACTTAACCTTGACCTGGAGATACACTCTTGAATTGTTAGAATCTCAAGGTTTGCGTAGAATCTAACCTAATTGGATTAGATGATATCCAGTTATTTATGTCCATGAGTTCAAGACTTGAATGCTATATAAGCAGATGCTTTTATGGTGAGAGCATTAAAGTCTTAAAGTATGTCTGACAAGTAGAGATTGACTCTCTCACACGAGCAATCGCCTCTGACATTAAGAAGTGTGCAGAGATGAGACAATTATGATTTTGTTTGGATATAAAGTCATATTTATCTTATGATGTCGCCTTGATTGATGATCAAGATGAGATTATTGTTGTATCATTAAGTAATCGTTATGGATTCCCACCATCCATTATACTTGTCGAAAGCCAGATGTGAGTTTTCTTGTGATTGGTGTTTGTAGAGGGCTTACAAGGAGAAAACTCAAGTTAAGTGTTAAGGACACTTGAACTAAGATCTGTACGATGCATTTTACTTTTAAATATGACATACGCTTCCGAAGAGGAAGACATGCATCGTAGCATGTGTTTCATACCACATGTGCTTTTGTGACCGTTGGGATAATGAGTGAATAGATCCTTGTTTCCTCATTGTGTGAGACCCATAGGTTTATAAAACCATAAATGATACCCTTATGACTTTTAGCTTTTTCTCGAGACTTCATTTTGGTGTTGCTACTTTAGCATGTCTCCAATAGCCATGTTTGATTCGGTCAAGCGGAACATGTCTAGAAAAGCAATCATTTTAATGTTAAGAGGTTTAAGTTTGAAAAGGAAGACTTTCTATGACTTGCTCCTATCTTGTATTCACCGCGATCGCAGTTATGTAAAACTTTGATGTTTGAGATGTAACTGTGAATACAATGAATAGTGTTGAAAGAGAGTGTGCTCTTTTCATGACAAGGGATTAGAGATGCTTTGATTGATGCAAGTAAGTAAAGTCTGGGTATAGCGAGATATCGTCCTCATGTTGAAGAAGTTAAGCTGCTATATGTCCTTAACCGGTGTATAGCTTTGTGCTTAAGTGTTGAGCCGTCATATATCTTTAACCAGTGTATGGCATTGAGCTCTTGTATGCTCGCAGGTCACACGATCCATTTGCCTGTATGAAGTTGTAAGTATGTGAAGTTGATCTTACTAGACTGGGATCTAGCCCTCATGTGCGAGTGGGAGATGTTGGAAATATTTAAACGGATCGCCCATGTGGGCTAAACCCGACCCGTGAATCCGAAACTCAAGAAAAGAGAGGAAATAGTTTCCTCCATGTTTTTTGAATTAGAAAAACTACCATTTTCCCTCCCAACTCTTACTGATATCAAAAGTCAGTTTTTCTTTTGAAGAAAGAAGAAAAAACCACACCTATTTTCGTAGAAAAAATAAGGAGAAAATGGAAAAGTCATTTTTGATCATCTTTTTCACATTTTAACACTTGTAACTTGGCTCTTGGGTTGTGGCTACAATTCCTTTCCGTTTGTGATTGGGATTCGACCAAATCGGAGTACAAATAAAGGAGAAGCAGTCATGGAATCGAACCAGGTTATTCAACGTTCATGGGAGCAACTTTGAGATCCATTTAACATGGATAAAAGGTTAGTATGTTTCCTTCAATTTTTAAATCATTGAGTCCTCAATCTTTACAATTTGGGTATGGGTATACCCTATGTGTTCTTTGGCGCCATTATTGTGCTTGGTCTAAACTATTGTACTCTTTGGTAATGTAAGTACGCATTTAGCCACTTACCTTTTCTTTTCTTTTCTTTTCTTTTTTGTTTTTTTGTTATGTGAAAAGTAAGAATTTAGTTAAAAAAAAGAAGATGAAGTTAAGATCGATCATTTCAACAAAACAAGTTAGATACAGAAATGAAAAGATATCATGTTCAGCATGCATGACTACATAGTGCACAAATACTACTTTGGCTACAAAACACCAAACATACAAACGCTTTCAATAGCCTAGTTTTTCCAGTAACTTACAATCAAATAATCAAAGTGCAGATATGTTTTTGGTACCCTTCATCAACCAGACAACAGCTTCACAAAACGAGCAGTCAAGCTGTGACAATTCTCAATGAAACTAAGTTCACTTCTCCAGTGACATCTTCACTGCATTTTAAACCAATATCTTGTTGCAGCAAATTTCATTTTGCTTCTTGGACAAGTGAGCTGGTCACAGCAGAGCAGGAACTGGGGCTCAGAATTACTGCGCAGACTCTTGGGATATTCATGTTGTGAGCGTGCAACGACGAATCGTGGGAGATCTGGGACCCCGAATGTGGAAACCAGTGCAGCACTTCTGGCAGTGAAGCTTGCGGAACAAAAAGGCTGGGAAAATGTTGGTTTCAATGGATTGCTCGCAAGAATAATACGGAAGCTCATACTTTCGCACGTCAACAAAATCTTGGTGATCAAGACGAACTCATGGCTCAAGATCTTGATTTGGATCCAGGATGATCTCTTCTGTCTCAGTTTTTTTTAGTTTTATTGAGTCTTGTCATTAAAGTTTATTTATATTTCCGATGTATAATCTATTCTTTCGTTTTGATGAAATACAAAACCGTTTTCCTTCCAAAATAAAATTCCTAAACTAATAAATTAGCTACTAATCAACAATAAGAAATGAGCTGAATGTAATTAGGAAAGTACTCAAATCCCTTATAATCAATTTACGTAAAATTTAGTCTGAATGTAAGGAAAGTACTCTAGTCTTTCCACTTTCATAAAATTGAAGGAAAATACAAATATCTAATGAAAGTCGTCTAATTCTTCGTCGGCATCTCGTAACGGCAAATGGGACAAAAGTGGCTAGTCCTCAGCCATTTTTCTATGCAATCGCCATGGAACACATGCGAACACGGCATAGAAAGGGCAGGATCACAACCACTTGAAGAAGAAAACTCATCCAAACAAATCGAACAATTTTCGTTCGTCATGCAGTCGTCCATTCTCTTTCTTTTCAACGATCGGATCGACGACTCTGTGGCTGGAGCCGTCTTTATCGAATTGTCCTCGTACACATCATCCACATTATGACCGTACTCCACAGTAAATTCTATGTACATATCCAAAACATCGTAGTACTTACCCGAGGAAAGCGATGTTGACGGGACCCAATCCTTTGTTTCCCGTACAATGTTATCGACCAGATCAGTAAGGATGTTCTCCTCATATGGAAGCCAATTCCTGAGTTCTCTTTTAATGATTTCTTGAGCACTTTCGGAGTCGAATAACTGTTGGCGAGAGAGACGCAAAGGGGTTCTGCGTGTGACTGGAAGCTCCCTGATGATGTCGATGAGTTCTTCTGGTGAATCTTCATCTTCAGGCAAAAACCAGACTTCTCGTGTAAAAACTTTAATGTTGGAGAAGTGGAAGTTGATCATCATCATATGATTATCATCATTAGTACAGGAACTTGATGATGATAAGCGAGGTACTGGTTTGATCGTAAAAGAATGTTTGCCATCATCATCATCCATGTTTAATTTCTTGATGATTTACGTGTTAAAGAAAGAAGACTATAAGATGTGTAAAGGAAAAGCGTGAGTTTGATGGATGCAATGAAATTGGAGAACCGAGCGGATACCTATAATATATATGTGCGTGTGTAAAGTTACATAGGTGTATAACTGTATTAGGAGTAGGATTACTTAAGGAAATAAAATCTTTTAACGCGTGGTTCCTTTGATATATATAAGGCGGAAGGGATTTTAGTGATTTGTTGGATAACTTGTTTTCGATTACCTTGTTCTGTTCTGTTTTGTTTTATCTAAACTTGAACATCGTCTTTTTTCCACAAGTTTTTCATTTTTTTCTCGTAATTATCTATATATATTTAAGTAAACATATAAAGATTTGGTCTAATATAATTAAAGAAACCCTTCATAAACTTAAGATTATTTTAGGATCTGATAACTTTTTAGTCCCATATGTTTATAAAGTTATATAATTATATAAGACTTTGGTGTGGTATAATATGGTAACATTATGTGTCATGTCACGAAGAAGTTACAATGGTGTGAAATTGACCGACAACCGTCAAGAAGGCTGAAAGGTAGAACTAGTTGAACCGTATTTGATTCAATATTAATTATATATAACATGAATAAAATGTCATTGGAAAGCCTCATGTGTCTATGTTTACAACACAACAAGCAAATTACAATTTGGAGGACCGAAGAGAAAGTTATATCCAAAGTGGTAGAGCTGCACAGATCTATGAAGTATCGAATTGTCCCAATTCGATACTAAGCCCAAATTTACCTTTGAGCCCCTCTACTGATGCATGTATACCCCCCCCCCCCCTGCTCCTCTCCTCACAAGCGAGGGGCATAATGGGAGAAGCTCTATGGTCGAGCTTAGGTCCGTATCGAACCCACGTCAGTATCAGCACAAGTTAGTATCGAACACATGTCAGTGTCGAACACAAGTCACTATCGAACACATGCTAGTGTCGAACACAAGTTAGTATCGAACACAAGTCAATATCAAACATAGGTCAGTTTCAAACACAAGTTAGTATCGAACACGGGTCAATATCGAACACAGGTGGGTATCGAACACAAGTCAGTGTCGAACCCTCGAATTTTCCAATTCGATAGTAAGTATCGAATTCCCAATTTGATGTTAGGGAAATTTGATAAAATCCACATATTCTCCGAAAGTTACATGAGTCAGGGTTTCATTGCAAGAAGCAAATTGAGGTTTTGACCAACCAATTGGGAGATATGATCGAAACCGTGAAATCGTACAATGCAGTTCAATAGTAACCCTCGAATTTCCCAATTCGATAGTAAGTATCGGTTTTTCGGCCAGTATGATGGTAAGGAAACTTGATAGAAGACGGATATTCCATAACAGCTACGTGAGTCAGGGTTTCATATCAAGAAGTAGATCGAGGTTTCCACCAACCCATAGGGAGATATGATCAAAACCGTGAAGTCGCGCAATACAAAACCAAGTGAACCAAACAGTCTAACCAAGGCTTCGGCCTTGAAAGGCTATTCAAAAGAAATAAATGAACTACGTTCGGTTTGATTTTCTCAATGTGATACGTAGGCAGCTTGGCACGTTCCCAAATTCAGTCTGAATTATTAAATATCCAACCCCTCTAGTCGCGTTGCTTGGAGTGTAGGTGTGTAAAGGACAAAGCTAATTCTAATACAACTATGAATCAGTTTGATGTGGAGTGTCTTATCAGCCTGCCGTATCAGAAAATGCAAATCAGAGTTAATGACATTTTATAACACCCTCAACCTAATGTAAAATAGACTCGTAAGTCATAACCCCCTCCTCTTTACAAAATCAATAAACACCCCAAAAGGTAAACAGGTAAATTAACCCATAGATAATTTGGGCAACAAATTGCTTGAAAGTGGTTGAATAAATCAATTTCTGTTGAGGGGTGTCAAGAGTCAAGACATGTACATGGGTATTATTGTACAGTAAGAAAAATGAACTTATGTTTTTCACTAACTATATTTTTTGATAGAAGCTATGACAAAAAAAAAAAATTGAGATGAAGATAAAGCAATTTTAAGGCTGAGCATCAAAAGGAAATCAATAGAGATGGCATGATTTTGTGTGATACCATGAAAATTAAAGAAAATTCCTATATTAAACAACTTTTGGGGATCATTACAGTACGAAGAAGAAAGTTAAATATATCAATTACAACAACAACAACAACCAAACCTGTAATCACAATTAAATTGGGGTAGGCTATATAACCATGAATGAATCACGTCGAGTCGTAAACATGAATCTTCTGCCTCCATATGTTTCAGTTGATGAGCATGTCTACATTTATATATTTTATTTTCATGTCGTTTTGTATGACCTCCATCCACGTATTTTTCGGCCTCCCACGAGCTCTAACCATCTGTCCTCTGTTGAGATCTTTAACTCGTTGTATCGATGCATTTATAGGTTAGCGTTTAACATGCCCAAACCATCTTAAACGGTTTTCTCCTATTTTTTCATCGATGGCCGCCACACCCAATTTATGCCGAATATCTTCATTGCGCACCTTATCTCTCCTGGTATTATCGCACATCTACCGAAGCATGCACATCTCTGTAACGTTCATTTTCGCTGCATGACTTTACTTAATAGCCCAGCACTCGGAGCAATAAAGCAAAGCACGTCTAATAGCCATATGATAGAACTTTTCTTTAAGCTTTAAAGGAATGTTAGGATCGCACAGGATCCCTGTTGCACTCTTCCACACTGTCCATCCAACTTGGATGTGGTGGTTGACATCTCCGTCTAACTCTCCATCCATATGTAGTATGGAGCCTAAACACCGAAAATGCGTACTTCTCGGTATCTCTTGGACATCCAATTGAACCCTGCCATCGTTTTCTCTTCGTTGTTTGCTAAACTTGCATTCGAGGTACTCTATTTTTGTTCGACTTAGTCAAAATTCTCGTGCTTCTAATGTTTGTCTCCATCGTTCTAATTTAGCGTTAACTCACATTCGTGTCTCATTGATGAGGACCATATCGTCTGCAAACAATATACACCATGGGACTCATTCTTGGATGGTTCTGGTGATTTCATCAATTACAATGGCAAACAAAAATGAGCTCAAAGCTGACCCCTGATGTATGCCAATTGTAATTGGGAAGGCATCTGTTAAACCGACACAAGTTTGGACACTTGTCACCACATTCTCATACATATCTTTTATGATGTTGATATATTTAATAGGTACTCTCTTCTTCACCAAGATCCACCATAATACCTCTCGAGGTACTTTGTCATGTGCATTTTCTAAGTTGATAAAGACCATATGCAAATCTTTACTCTTTCTCGAAAGCGTTCAATGAGCCGACGAATCAAATGGATGGCCTCTATGGTCGACCTTCCGGGCATAAATCCAAATTGGTTCTCAGATATGGGAACAATTTATCTCAATTGGTGTTCGATCACTCTCTCACATAGCTTCATGGTATGAGACATAAGCTTTATCCCACGATAGTTAGAACAGTTTTGGACATTGCCCTTATTCTTATATAGAGGTATTAGCGTACTCTTCCTCCACTCTTCTGCTATTTTATTTGTTCGCCTTATTTTGTTAAAGAGGTCCGTCAATCAGGTCACCCCTATCTCTCTCATGCTTCTCCAAGCCTCGATAGGGATACCATCTAGGCCAACAACTTTTTGAGTCTTCATCCTCTTCAAAGCATCTTTGACTTCCGACCTTCTAATACGGCGCATGAAATTGCGGTTCAAATCCTGAAGGGACTGCGAGATGTCACCCACTGCTTGGGTAGGGCCTCCATTAAATAGACCCTCAAAGTACTCCCTCCACCATGCTTTGACCTGATCCTCACGCACCAAGACAGTCTGACCTTTATCTTTGATGCATTTCACTTCACCTAGGTCTCTAGTCTTGCTCTCTCTAATGCGATCAATGTTGTATATATCCTTCTCGGCCTCCTTGATATCCCTCTTCTCATAAAGTTCCTTGTACACAGCCTCTCGCACTAGTCGGACATCTTTCTTTGCTTCTTTCCTGGCTAGCTTATACTTTTCAAAGCTTGCTCCATCATAGTTCTTCTTTAAATCCTTGTAGCAATCCCGTGTGGCCTTGATTGCCGCCTTCACTCCTTCATTCCACCATAATGTGTCTTTACCTGTCAGGCTACTACCTCGGGATTCACCTCATAGGTCTTTAGCTACCTTCTTGATACAACAAGCCACTTTGGTCCAAGTTGCATCTGCATCGTCGTCAATCTTCCAATCTACCTCTTGAACCACTTGCTCCACAAAAGCCTTTTGGGTAGACTCCTTAAGCCGCCGCCACTTAATTCTAGGTTCCACCCGACGCTTACTCCTCTTAAATCCTTGTCGCAGTCCAATATCCAACACCAAAAGCCTATGTTGCGTAGCCACACTTTCTCCGGGGATGACTTTGCAATCTAAGCAACGACTTCTATTCGCCCTCCTAGATAAGATGAAATCTATCTGGCTCTTATTAGACCCACTCATATAAGCGACTAAATGAGATTCTCTCTTCTTAAACCAAGTATTTGCTACAAGCAAATCATAGGAGAGGGTGAAGTCTAAGATAACTTTACCCGGCTCATTGCGATCCCCAAAGCTATACCCGTCGTGGATGTCCTTGAACTCATCACGGCTAGATCCTACATGACCATTAAAGTCACCTCCAATGAAGAGTTTCTCGCTACTAGGGACCCTTTGTACCATCTCGTCCAAATCTTCCCACAACTTACGTTTCATAAGTTTGTCTAGTCCTATGTGTGGTGCATAGGCACTAATGACATTCAAGATATCCTCGCATATGACCAACTTGACTAGTAAGATCATGTCGCCCTTCCTTCTGACCTCCACCACATCCTCGAGCCAAAGCTTATCTATGATGATGCCAACACCATTTTGGTTCTTCTCTGTCCCAGTATACCAAAGCTTACAACCCCAAGGGTCTACTACTTTGGCCTTTTCACCAACCCACTTGGTCTCTTGCATGGATAAGATGTAGATCCTCCTCCAGGACATTGCCTCAGCTAACTCGGCCAATCTTCATGTGAGTGACCCCACATTCCACGATGCAAGGCGAACTCGTCGTTCTTGGACTAACTTCTTTATCCTCACACGTCCTGGAAGGTGAGGGAACCCTTGCTCATTCGACACCACACCCAGGCATCGATGTGGCGCGTCGCTTCTGGGTGATGACCTAGCAACCCTTACTCATTTATCACTACACACGGGGTCTGATGTAGCGCGTCGCTGAGTAGGGAACACCCCAACAAATTTCATAGTATAGTTCATATCATAGGATGTGACGGGGTTTTTACGTTGGCTGTCACAAGCCTACCACAACCCTCCCCCTTTATCCTGGCTTGGGACCGGCAGTGAAAGCTCACTGGTGGACTTAAATATATCAATTTCAACAAGATTCAAAAAAAAATGGATAGCAAATATTATTTCCAATGATTGATACAATGTATATAATATATTCATAAATAATATATATTTACTATAGACCAATGTGCAGATTTTCGTGTATGAAATGCAAATCAAATTCCCATATGGCATAAAATAGAATCACATAAAGAATGTTGTTGCAGATCATCACATTGCATTAGTCAATGTAGCGATGTCAATTATGGAAGAGAAGCTGACAATCAAGGAGATAAATGACCATCCCAACAAGTTGCACACCAAGTTACTCCACATCGAGACTTGTCACAAAAGAAAAGTTTACACTAACAAACTAATTAAAGCACACAAATGTTCTTGTAATATCTTAGTTCTTTATCGTTAGAAAATGATTTTACCGCTGCAATTGAGGACCGTTGAAATAGTTAAATAAAAGCATTAAAGAACACAAGGATTTTAACGTGGTTCGGTCCAATGGGTTCTAGTCTATAGGTTTTCACCCAAAATTTGACTCAAATTATATACCAACTTAAGGATTACAATCTTAGGAATTACTTCAACATAAAACAAGACTCCATGTATTTTACTATTGCAACACCTAAGCATTAACTATATTCGATATATTTTTTATGTCGAAGAACTTCAAGATGGCTCAAAGTTCCTTTGACAAGAAGTTCTCTCACTGAACTGTCTTTGACTCAATACATGACGAATGGCAATAAATTATCGCTCAAATGGTTGTCCTCTAAGGTATTGAGTCTCCTCTTTATATAGGCATAGGCAGAATCTTTACAGCTCTTCCGTTGCAATCCTCACAGATCTTATTTCCTTATCTATTAAGCTCTGCGTATCTCTAGTTGCAATCCATCATTACTAGATTAACTTTAATAGTATGATTTGCAAAACAAGATCAATTTTAACCAAGTAGGGCCCATAGTGAAATCGTCCCTAACAATCTCCTCATTTGATTTAGTTTGTCAAAATTATTGGTCCCCTCTACACAAGTGGTTAGTCAAGGTAAAAGATAAGGAATCAAAACGTCAACTTGAAGAACTGTGCGCAGAAATAGTTATAGTTGTAACACTGGTGCAACCAACAACAAGCAAAAAACCATAAGTTCAAGAGTTATGAGAGTTCAAAAATAATGATATGGGCTCCCCCTTTTTTACGAAAGAAATCAAGGGCAGATTTCCCCTTTTTTACGAAAGAAATCAATGGTATATTTCCCTTTTTATCCAAAAATTCACCCAAAATCAAAGTCAACAAGACTTTCACAAGATATACACTGATATATGATATCTACGGATCAAAAGTTGGACGATATATAAAACATTTTGAAACAAAAAATGTGAAAAGATTCCTCAACAATTTTCCAAAAATACGCTTGCAACAACACAACGACTTTTCAAACAAGGAAAGCAACTCAGCAAATCACATGACATGCAATCACAACAGCATTACATGTCTTAAGGAGGAAGTATTACAGCCAACAAGAGATACATTCTTAATCCAGCAAGAGATTGAGTGCAATCAAGTCCGATAACACGACTGAAGGCGCACACTTTGAAATCTGATTACTCTGAATTAAGAGAATATTCACCCAAAAAAAAGGCCTAGTAGCTTTTATGCTGACTCATTTTTGAGATGAGGTAGCTCTTTTTAATGAGACGTGGGATAAAAATTGAATGCTTTTACACTCATCACTTTTAGGCCAGACAGCTTTTTTCCAGTTGCAACAATACTTCATCACTGATTAAATTTGAAAACTATAATCTTTAAGAGTGTTGAATTGTAACTTTATGACAACGGTTTCTGAAAACAGACAATGCTCGCAAGTGATCCTATACAGAACCTGATGGAAAACAACTAAAGTGAATGATATGAATAATATTCAAGTGCTCTAATCATGCCAGTTGCAACACTCATGTTGTTGGTACTTACATGAGGCATACTCCCAAACACCTTCTCAAGTGCTCAAATCGTGTAGCATCGAGTGCCTTTGAGAAAATGTATGTAAGTTGAAGATCAGTATAAACATGTTTTAACTCAACAATTTTATCCTCAACCAATTCTTGAAAATAATGATAACTTATATCAATGTGTTTAGTGTGAGAATGTTGAACAAGATTTTTGGAAATATTAATGGCACTGGTATTATCACAAAACTCTATTAGTTCTTTTTGTTTAATACCGTGATACTTGAGCTTCTGTTTCATCCAAACCAGTTGCGTTCAACAACTTTCAGCGGCCATATATTCAACCTCAGCTGTAGAAAGCATTATGGAATGTTGCCTCCTGCTGAACCATGAAACCAAGTTGGTTCTTAGATAAAAACACCCTCTAGTGGTGCTATACCTATCATCAACACAACCTGCCTTATCAGCATCACTATAACCTGCAAGATGAGCATTGTCCTTATAGTTGAAAATGAGGCCAAAATCAGTTGTTCGAGAAATGTATCTAATAATTCTTTTAATAGGTTTAAAATGAGATTCCTTGGGGTATGCTTGATATCGTGCATACACTCCTACACCGAAACCAATATCTGGAAGACTTGTAGTGAGATAAAGCAAGCTTCCGATCATGCTTCTGTAAATACTTGGATCAATGGAGTTGCACCTATCATGTTTGCTAAGTCGGTCAGTCGATCCCATGGGAGTCTTCAGCGGTTTAGCATGGTCAGAGAACAAATCTTTTCACAATATTCCCTGCATACTTTGCATGTGAGATGAATATTCCATTGTGATCCTATTTAACCTTTTGAATTGGACCGACTAAATCCATGTGAAGTAGTTCTAGGATCCTTTCTAAAGGTGTGTGTTGCAACACTGCATGACTAGTTTTCTTTTGTTTTCCTTCTAGACAGGGCCCACACCTTCATGTAGGTTTATCAACACTAAAGTTGCAAGTGAGAGATCTAACAAATTTCCCCAACTTCTCAGTTCCAGGAGTCAGTAGCTTCACTTTCTTCATGACCAATTCTAATTCTTTTTGAGTGAGAGTTAGAACTTCATTTAGTGCCTTTTGGGCTGCAAGTGCTGAATCAAGATCTTTATAGATGCGATATTTTCCATTGAAAGGGTGAGTACTTTCCTTTCAAGTTCCATAATTTGTTTGATCATTTGAACTGGACTACCATATGATTGTAGAGTTTTGAACTGAGCTTCAAGTTCAACATTCCGTTGGCATATATGGCTTCATACTTTGTCAAGGCAACCTCAATCACCTTTTGATTTGACATTGACTCATCACTATCGGATTCACTCAGAATGTCAGTTGCAACAACCCTATTTTCTCTTGATGAGACGATTGATGCAAATGCAACATCATTTATTTTCTCAGTTTCTTCATCGATGTTGTCAGTTTCATCGTCGCTCAATGATGTTAGCAGTGCTCGACTTTTGTTTTTCTCTAGCAGGTTTCTACAACCAGCACTGATGTGACCAAATCCCTGACATTCCCTACATTGAACACCTTTCCCATATCTCTTGTTTTCAAGTCTATTAGTAGTGGAAGGTTTTTTAAATGAATCAGAGGGACTTGTAACAATATGGGATTTTTTACCTTTATTATATTCGTTGTTCATTTTGCTGAACCATTTTGCAAGGAGAAACATGGATTGTATAAGTTCCACGTTTGGAGTGTTTTGCACATGACTTGCTTGAAACACAACTCCTTTGGCAGATGTGTCACCTTCTTGTTTCGGCTTCATTTCCCATGTCGTGAGTGATCCCATCAGTTCCCCAAGGGAAATAGTATCAATATCCTTGGCTTCTTCAATGGATGCAACCTTCATTGCGAACCTCCCGGGTAGGGATCTCAACATCTTCAGAACTATACGTCAATCTTGAAAGTCTGCTCCAAGCATGGTAGCCTCGTTTGCAATATGCCTGAGTTTTGAGTAAAATTGAGCAATTGTTTCCATTTCCCCATCAACATGAATTCGAATTAATCATTCAGAAGTTGGAAATTGGATGCACGACTTTGAAGTTTCCTTCATTAGCATTCGTGATGGCCTTTCACGCATCCTTAGCAATTTCATAGTTAGCAATACTTTTATATTGATTATAATCGACATAAACAAGAATGATATTTAAAGTTAGAATTATGTTTTGCGAGGAGTTCCTCTGCATCAGCCCACTCAAATTCAGATTTTACTATGCCCTTGTCATCCACTGGAGGGCTCCACCCTTTAAGAATGTTTTTCCACGCCTTTTGATCCTGTTGTTTAATGAAATTTCGCATGCAATTTTTTCAGTATAAGTAATTGGTTGTGGTTAGCATTCGTGGTCTTATGATCGATAGACCTTCCCTCATTTTTTCCATAAATAAAGAGAAAAAAAAAAGAAACAAGATCTTTTTAACGAGAATCTACACTATTAAGAAATAGTGACCCACTCTTGATGCCAATTGTAAGATTTTAGTTCTTTATCGTTAGAAAATGATTTTAGTGTTGCAATTGAGGACCGCTGAATCAGTTAAATGAAAGCAGTAACGAATAAAAGGATTTTAACATGGTTTAGTTCAATTGGTCCTAGTCCACGGGTTTTACCCAAAATGTGACTCCAGTGATATACGTACTTAAGGATTACAACCTTAGGAATTACTTCAAAATAAAACTTGACTCCTTGTATTTTAATATTGCAACACCTAAGCATTAACTTTATTCGGTATACTTCTTTGAGTCGAAGAACTTCAACATGACTCAAAGTTCATTAGACAAGAAGTTCTCTCAATGAACTCTCTTTGACTCGATACAGGACGAATAGCAACAAATTATAGCTCAAAGGGTATTCCTTTAAGGTCTTGTGTCTCCTCCTTATATAGGTATAGGCAGAATATCTGCAAATCATCAGTTGCAATCGTCGCAGATCTTTTTTCCTTATCTGATAAGCTATGCGTATCTCTGGTTGTAATCCACGCAGATCTTCTTTCCTTATGTAATATATTCTGCAAGATAACTATGAATTTATCACATGCCTACTAAATATGTCTAGATACATAATAAGGAGATGTGATTAATATCTTAATCATCAAGGAAGTTAATCAAATAAGATAAGATAAATTTTTTTAGGATAAGATAAGCTTAATCACATAAGATATGATAACTACCATCATTATCAGATTAACTTCAATAATATGATTTACAAAACAATATCAATTTTAACCTAGTAGGGCCCATAGTGAAATTGGCCCTACCAACTCTTAACACTTTATTTTCTCAATTACACGAGACAGTTAAAAATTAGAATTGTAGGCATGGTTCAAACAGTAGCGTTGCTCTTTATTATAAGCTACTCGTTTCATTTATTGCTTTTAGCAACATCATTAGATTTACTCTAAGAATCGCTCAACATTGAAATAAAAATCAAGATATCTTGTTTCTGCAAACTTTGTTAGAATTATGGAATATAGTCTGATGAATTGTGGAAAGGTCTAGACATTTGTTGTTATCAATATTTCTGTGAAACAAGGGACTATAAATTCCAGCCATCGCTCTTTGCAGACCATCAGAGATAGAATGTTACAGTTCGTGAATTCTTTGTGTCCAAAATTGGAAAATATTATTATAATTCACGTTGGAATTTGGAGTGGTTTGGTTGTTGAAGAACTGTGAACACATCATCCCCATGTTGTTATCAATAGTCTCAACTCTGCAATTGTCAATGCACTCACATCTCCATGACCAATATCATATGGTCTATTTCGACGTTGTGCCTCTTATAGCCAATTGAAAAAGACGAAATACTTGTTCTAAACACCATAAAGCAAGCGCAACAATCAAACATATGTCCATCATTTTTTGCTTAATCATTCACAATCGTTATTTTTGTCGGCAGAATATGAGATCCCCCTCTCAATTAGGGATTTTGAATATTAAGGTGGAATAGTAAAAATCAAGGCAATATAACCTAAGGGCAATTTTGTCAATTCGTATCACAAACACACACAAAATTGACCGGGGGACAATGTTGACCTATATTAGATTGCAGAGGGGTAATATGCTTATTTTATGATTACAGGGGGGTAATATGCCTATTTCACAGATTACAAGGGGTAATTTGCCTTTTGTTCTAAATTAAAACAACAGTTTTTGATGTACTTTATTTGTAACGGTTTGTTAATGTTGTAAAAGACAGTTGGAATTGATTTTTCTAAAAGTAACATTTTATATATGATAAATAAATCGTCAACACGAATCATAGTTCGACATGAAAATTACACTAAAAGTCTAATATAGATAAAATAAAATAAAAGTACCCAATTTATAAATGATTACAATAGGCCAAAATGAAAATTACATTAAGAGTCCAACATAGCGGATTAAAATTTAAATTACACAATTTAGATACGATTACAGTAATAAAAGTACACAATTTAAAATTACACTAAGAGTCCAACATAACCAAATGCCTCATCACCCTCAGTCGGGGCATTCGTACTATCCTCGTCCTGCATGCGGTAAGTATCGTCCCCAACTGCAACTACGGCCGCACCAACAACATCATCGTCACCACCCAGCTCTACAATATCCTCCGCCATCAAAGCGAGTATCTCCTACTCATCGGAGTTGTCATCGTAGTCCATGACATAAGCAAGCGCTCTGGAAGAACTGGGAGAAAGTGGATCTAGCCTCAGACGTGGCGGCCTAAGAATCGTATGTCGTGCTCCCGTCCTAGTGTCATCCTCATGAACACCACAGTTGGAATCTCTAGAAGTGTAACTCTTAGGTCTCGCATAATAGTCTCTCTCCAGCTCTGCATAAATCCAAGCATGGCGTCTAATCTTCGATCTGAGGTCGACTGAGTCTCCTAGTTCTGCATCTGCAAGTCCTGGATGGTGGCCCGCGAATAATCTCGCTGACTCTTGTACTGAATGTCGTACCCCTCGGATCTGCGCCACTCGGTAGGCTCTTTGCCTTCCCCTTCTTCACTGGCCCAGTGGCATGGGTCCATAGATTGGGATCGAACTCGGGCAACATAGCTGGCGGCGGATATCCCCTCCTCAATAGCCTCATGTACTTCTTCTGCATTAATGATTGAAAGAATCAGTATTTAGATTAGAATAAAGAATTTAATTAAAGTTGAGGGAAAAATAAAGGAGTATGTGGTTGAAATGACTTACGTAAATAACTTTCGTCGCATCATCTACCCACTCGCGCATCGGTGGCTGTCTTGCAGTACCACCCGACGCCTTTACCCTCTTTGTATGACCGAACTTGTACGCCTCATCGTGTCGAATGGGATCCTCGCGCTCAGAGTCCGCTCGAGCCTACACATTTCAAGAAAGAGTACGTTAAACCTAATTACACATAGAAACTCAATTACGCCCATATTGTTAATTTAATCAATCATACCATTCGACGTTTGATCTCCTCAGGTGGATGGATCCACCAAATAAAGTAGGAGGTGCCTCATAATCGTTGGCTCCACGCCTCTTCTCCTGTTGATCTGCGTCATCCACGACACCTCCTGATGTCGTCCGCGACACCTCCTGATGTCATCTGCGACACATCCTGAAAACCATATTTACCTACGGCCATTGGCTACTGATGTCGTAGGCAATGGTTGTTTTGCCATTGGCTACGAAAAATCTATAGCCCTTGGGCATTTTTGGGATTTAAACAAAAATTATAAGTCATTGGTGATGGATATTACCCGTCACCCTTGACTATTGGCGATGGAAAAATCCGTAGCCCCAATAGTCTAACAATATTAAAAAACAACTATTGGCTACGGTTAGTAGCCGTAGCCCATAGTCATTGGCTACAGCTAGTAACCAGTCAATAGCCATTGCCTACAGAAAAATCCATAGCCAATAGCCTTTGCCTATGGAAAAATCCGTAGTCAATGGCCATTTTTATTTTCATTTTTGTTTTTCGGATGATTGTTATAGATTAAGGAATTTACAACTTTTGATGAATTGTATTTGTCTCCCCTAACGTTTTGTTTGTTGTCTTTCTTAATTTTGATTTTGATGAAATTCAAAGAAACATACTTTTTAATTGTTAAGTGTTTGGTGAAAGAAGAAATGAAATGTGATTTGGTTTACAAATTTTGATTAATTTATTTTTTCTCCCCCACATTATTTTTATCGTGTTTCGTAATTTTGTTTTTGACAAAATTCTTTTAAACATATCTACTAATAGTTTAGAAGTGTTTGGTGAAAGAAAAAATAGAATTGGACTAGGTTTACAACTTTTGATTAGTTTAACTTTTCTCCCCTAAAGTTTGTTTATTGTCTCTTGTGACTTCGTTTTTGATGGAATTCGAATATACATACCTATAAATTAATTATAAGTGTTTGGTGAAAGAAAAAATAAAATCGGATTTGTTTTACAATTTTTGATTATTTTTTAACGTTTCTCCCCTAAAGTTTGTTTATTGTCTTTTGTGATTCTGTTTTTAATGAAATTCAAATAAACATACCTATAAATTGTTTTTGAAGTGTTTGGTGAAAGAATAAATAAAATCGGATTTTTTATAACTTTTGATTAATTTTATTTTGCTCCACTAAAGTTTGTTTGTTGTCTTCTGTGATCCTGTTTTTGATGAAATTTGAATAAACATATGATTTAACAAAAGACGAAAAAATAAAGGTGATAAAACAACCATTTTTTTCTCTATTTTCATAATTCACATGTATCATGGATTGAAATCTCAATCCGAATCGACCAAAATATCCAAAATGTTGCAGATTTTATGCTCACCTAACGGAATCAGTTCTCATTTTCAAATTAATGATTTTTCACATAATTAGTGGTTTCCATTGAAATAAAGGAAACTTCCATGTTTCCATTATTTATTCGATACATCTCGACTTATGTTGTTGGTGTATAAGAGTAAAATATTAAAGGTTGTGGAATAAAATATGTGTCTACTAATGCACCTCAAAGTTTTTTCTTTTTTGGCTACTAAAAGGAAAACAATCGCTAAGTAAATTCTCGGGGGAGCGAAGGCATAAAGAAAATTTCATCCTCCTTTGCGCATGATGCTTTTGCAATAGCGTCGGCGACCCTATTCTTCTCACATGGTATCCAAATGAACTCGTGTTACCACGGTTTGTGTAGAAGGATTTTACCCTCTTCAATCTCTTTTTGGATGTTTGGGTTCGTGCTATTACCTCATGTCAAGGCTTAAAACGCCTGTTGCAAGTTCATCTCGATGATTATCTTTGGGACTCTTTGCTCCAAAGATATCTTGAGACCTTGCACGATGGCTGCTAGTTTTGCTTCAAGAACAGTATGACAAATCACCGTGCACTGAAGCCCCAAAACCAAATCCCATTTTCATCTTGTAACACTCCTCCAATAGAACTCGTGTTCATGTTGACCTTCACGCTACCATCGGTATTTAATTTAACCCACCATTTCCTTGGCTTTTCCCATGTCCTGTTGGTTTTCCTATTTTCCTTCCCGTTATCACACGACATCTCCACACTAAGCTGTTTGAACTCGCCTATCACGTCTTGCAACCTATCGAACTTTCCTTGTGTGTTAGGTATGATTTTACACACATTCTTGGAGAACAACAAATTTCTTTTCAGCCAAACGTTGTCCTTAACATTATTGAATACTTGTAATTCCTCGCATCCAAGAAGGGTACGCTAAACTCTAGTCGACATGATACAATATTGCAATATATGTAATGTTGATTCAACCAGAAATTTGCAAATTTCGCAAGTCACGTCGTCTGTGATAGTTGTAGTCTTGCGGAGTTGATTTGTAGCCAAGAGATTTTGGTTCACCAACCAGATAAAGTGTCGGATTTTGTTACTACACGGGATTTTCCAGATCCATCGTGTTCTTGTACCTGAATTATTAATTCCAGCGTGTTGCCTGAGAATTTCTTTATATGCGCCGCTACCAGAGAAAATTCCATCTGCTGAAGCGTTCCTCCGGTCTTCATTCTCGTTGAGTAGCGGTGGGTTCATGCCTAGAAGACTCGTTTAGCTTGTGTTGAGAGGCGTCTGTAACTTCTTGAAATTCCAGTTGCCCTCTTCATCAATTACTTCTCTCAACGTGATCTGCAAATAAGCCGCATCAATATCGTTAACAGTCTCGCAAAGCCTCCCAGATCCCCGCCATTATCCAACCAAAATAAATTTCTATCACCCCTTCCAATTTTCCAAAGCAGCCACGATTTTATTAATTGCATAAACCGAATGATTCCTTCCACGTCACACTAACGCTCGGCTTGGCTTTATACTCCATAATGCATGCATCTTTTATGTATTTTGCCATGACAATTTCTGCACATAAACCTTTGATGTTCATCAACAAATTTCAATATTTCGTTAGCATAGCCTGATTATTACATCGCGCAAGGCGTATATTCAGTCCCCCATCCTTCTTATCCTGTGTCACTTTTTTTCCAGCCAACAAGGTGCAACTTTCTACGAGATGGATTACTAGACCAAAGAAAATCTTGATTGAGTTGGTCTAACCTTTGACACACATTTTTTGGTAACCAACACAAATGTATCACATGTAAAGTTACCGTCGTTGAGACGGATTGAGTCAGTGTAGCGCGACCCTCTAATGAAAGAGTTTGCCCTTACCAACCCCCGAATCGATCCTGGAGCTTATCAAATATTTTCGCGAAATCATCATTCCTCATTCGCCCATGGAAATGTTGTGAGCCAAGATATTTCCCCATATTTATCGTTTGTGCGAAACCAAGAAAGGAGCAGATCCGGCGCATCAATGGTCCTCAACTCGCCTTAGAGAGAAATATTTTAGACTTCGGCGCACTAAGGCTCAGCCCCATGAGTATTAGATCATCTTTATTTTAATGCACTCGGTCATTTTAAGAGTCGCCTTTCCCATGAGTATTAGATCGTCGATGAAAAAAATGTGAGATAACTTTGGACCTCCACGGCAAGGTACGAGTGGTTCCCACTTTTTATTTTCCATTTCTTCTAGAATTAGATATGCAAGTCGCTCGATACAAAGCACAAAAAGGTAGGGGGACAATGGATCGCCTTGTCTAAGACTACAACCATGTTTGAATGGTTCCAAAGGGGTGCCGTTCCAAAGAATACGGGTTGACAAATTCGTCACACAAAACATAATAAGTCGAATGATGTTCTGTGGGAATTTAAAGGCGTTAAGCGTCTCTTCGAGAAAACTCTAACTTATTTTATCGTATACTTTCTCCAAATCAAGTTTGAGAAGCATGTAACCAACTTTGTTTTTCTTTTTATTCCGGAGAGAATGGAGTATCTCTTGAACCACCATAATACTATCATGTGTTCCGCGCTCTTTGATAAAACTCGATTGAGTTGGCATCATCTCTTTGAGGCGTAACGTGATACACTTTGTGATAAGTTTGTGCGTTACGATGCACAATGATATATGATTGAATTGGGAGATCACTGTAGGGGTTGAGATCTTGGGAATTAAGAAAAGAAAAGCTTCACAAACCTCCGGAGCAAAATTTCCGTTCTCGAATGCGTCGCCCATACGATAGACTTCAATTCTTCCCTCGTCAATTCTCTTCCCAATTCAGCCCTTGCCTCCTATTTTAATTGCAGCTGAAAACGCGAAGAATCGGGGACTAGAGTCTCCACGCTCGTTCCCGAGAAGAATTTATGGGAAAAACTCTTTGCATGATTCTGGAGAGTTATTTGGTCATCCACCCAAATGTCATCAATGCTTAACGTGCTAATGGAGTTTCTTTTCCTTCTCGCGTTAGTAGACCGGTGGAAAAATTTTGTATTTCGATCTCCTTCTTCTCGCCACTTTATGCGCAACTATTGTTTCCAGAATGTTTCCTCCTCTTTCAGAATCTCCATGTACTCCTCAAGCAAGCCCCTCTCTAAATTTAATAGGTAGATATTCGGCCTTCTGGCAATCTCTTTTTGCGCCCCTTTAATTCTTTTGAGCACACATCGTTTTTGCTTAAAAATATTGCCGAATTTCTGTTGATTCCATGCTTTCATCACTTGATGAACTGATTTCATGGCCTCGAGCAGATCTGGTGTGTCTCTCCAAACCGTTTTCATCATATTCTCACAGTTGGGGTGTTTATACCACATGTCCTCGAACCGAAAGGGTCGCGGGGTATGTATATTAGTAACCCCTTCACACCACGTTAAGATAGGATGATGATCTCCATGTGTGCGGGGAAGGTGCATGACAACGTTCTTGGGATAGAGGTCGACCCATTTCGTATTTGCCAATGCCCGATCGATGCGCTCCCAAATAATAGCATCTCCTCCTCTCTTATTTAACCATGTGAGTTTCAGACCTTGGAACCCGAGGTCTTGCATCGCCACGCATCAATCCATTTTTGAACGCATAACATCTATTTGCTACGTTAGGATTCCCTCACTTTTTCTCATTAGATGCTGCTATTTCATTAAAATCTCTACATACCAGCCAAGGAATATCAATATTTTTCAATAAAGCCTCCAATTTACGGAAAATCCTAGCCTTTGCGTCCGCATAAGGTTTCGCATAGACTCAATAAATCCACCAGTTTGTTTGCTTCTTAGGTCCAATAAGTGCTTGGATATCTTGCTCCGCCGAATCCTTGATCACCACCTCAATATTATCCGAATCCCAGAGCATCCAAATTCCGCTATCCATCCCATCCATTGGTGCAATGCAAACATTAGTAAAACCCACATTAGGTGCAATTTCTGATGCACGTTCTTCAGATACTCTAGTCTCGAAAATAAATACAACATCCGATCTATGGACCTGGATTAATTCCCCAAAATTCATTCTAAACTCCAAACCACCGGCCTTGACAATTCCATGAGATGATCTTCATCTTATCACGCGTTAGGTGGTGAAGTAGGAGAGGATCATCAATGATCCGCCCCAACACTGTTAGTATCATCTGTTTCACTAGCTCCTGCGCACAAAAAATTTGACGCGCTCGTTCCCAATTGCTCAACTCAAAGTTATGGTGCTCGTTCCCAATTTAACCTACTCTGCCGCACGAGTAGCATATATTAGAGAGATTTTCATATTGGATTTGGTAAAGTTTCTCTCCAACATATACTGCTTGCTCAAGAGGAACATTCTTTGCCACTTTCATCATTTCGATCAAACTCCGCGGCCCAGGTACGTATGGCTAGGAAGCTCCCTGCGATCTGCCACTGTCCTTGGGTAAGAATAGTTTCTCTTTGCGGCATCGATATTCCCTTCAAACAGCACCAACTCTTTCCAACATCGACGAGGTTGCTACCCGACGTTAGCTGCCACATGACACTAATTTTATTGACCAAGTTCGAATAAAACCATGGACGTCCAATTGACTAATTTTATTGACCAATTTTATTTAAATATATTGTTTTCGTTGTCTCTTAGTTTTGGTTTTGTCGCGCTCCGCCGGTGTTGATTGAGATGTATCGATCTCCATTAGCGGATTAGGGGGTCTAGAGACACGATCTCCGATTCCGTCATCGGAATTTGGTGTTGTAGTCGGACGTCGTGATCGCGTTATTTTAGGAAGGAATCACCAAAAAACCGCACGGATGGTGGTAATACACCTCATTTCTATATGGTACATGAAAAGAAAAAAAGAGTATTAAAATATATAGGTGCTTGGTTTTATTATTTTTGTTTTTAAAGTTGGTGTGGTAATGTTCAATTGTTCTTTCGACACTACTTCTAATTATATATGTTCTCATGATATGATACAATAACTTCTTAATATTAAAAAAGAAATTGTACTTTCATAAACATTCAATTTTCTATTGAAATCCACATAATATTCAAACATTAGTGTTTTAAAAGTTGTATTTATAATAAGCTATAATAATCTACAAACTTAGTTTCGAGTAGTAATTATCAACTATTTTGAATTAAAAAAATAAAATGGCGCGAGTGGTGTTTTAATTGGACTAAGTAAAGATAATGTTATTTTGGTCACAAAACAAACAATGGAGGGGTATTTAGGTCTTTAGGATTTAATCTAATTTGGGGTAATTTGGGGTATTATTAGTTTTGGAGGTGGGGGGCCCATGATTAAGTTGCCACATAGGATAACCCAACTAATAATTATGCAAACCAAACGAACTTATATCTACAACTATTAATCTAATTAGGCTTAGTTGGGCAAAGCAAACGAGTCCTAGTACGTAGGTTTATTTGACATTAATCAAAAATAGAATCACGAAAGATGATAAACTAACTTTAGAGGAGAAAAATTAGATTAATTAAAATTCTTAAAACAAATCTGATTCCGTTCCTTCTTTCACCAAACACTTATAAACTATTAATACGTCTGTTTCTTTGAATTTTATTGAAAATAAAGTAACAAAAGACGAAAAACAAACTTTCATAATAACACCAACCATAAACCCCAAACCCTTAACACTTAACCCTAAACCCTACAACTATTCCGTCCATCATCATAAGTTTAGGCCAACATCGAATAATGATTTGACAAAAGTTGTGAAACAAGTATGATTCTATCTCTTCTTTCACCAAACACCTCTAAACTATTAATAAGTATGTTTCCTTGAATTTCATCAAAAATGGAATTACAAAAAAAAACAAAAAAAAGGGAAAAATGAAAATAATCAAAAGTTATAAAACAAACCCCATTCAATTTCTTCTTTCACCAAACATTTCTAAATTAGTAATAAGTATTTTTTTCTAAAATTTCCTCAAAAGATGAGTTGTATAAGACGATAAACAAACTTTAGGGGGGGAAATGTAACTAATCAAAAGTTGTAAAACATACCCGATTCTATTCTTCTTTCACCAAACACTTATAAACTATTCATAAGTATGTTTTCTCGAATTTTATCAAAAATAAAATTACAAAAGACGATAAACAAACTTTGGGAAAAAAATATAATTAATCAAAAATTGAATAAAAATACACACAAAATATTTTAAAAGAAAAAAGAATGAAATACGCATTACCTACGGGTTTTCCGTAGGCAAAGACTATTGGCTACGGAATAATCCGTAGGCAATGATTATTGGCTACGGATTGTTCCGTGGCCAATGACTATTGCCTACGGATTATTTCGTAGCCAATAGTCTTTGTCTATTCTATAATACCCCAATCCTTCCATTCATAAACATATTCTCACCTTTCATCATAAGCTCTTCCTATAATTCCTAACATTCTTTACTTTAAATAAATCTCCAATTCCATATACTTTTCAAGATATTTATTCATCTTTAAAAAAATTATATTTACTACATTAACCACTTAATAATTCCATAATTAATTCAATATTCAAATATTTATGCAATTAATATATTTAATAATTAATGTTGTAATCATTAGTTAATTAGTTTAAATATATTTAATTATACATAAATCAAAAATATTAAAATTGTTTTTATAAATTTTTTTATATTTATGAATATTATTGACGACGGATGAATCCGTCGCCAATAGTATTTGTCTGTTTGAGATTATTGGCTACGGATCTTCTGTCGCCAATAATAGTTTTTTTTTAAAAACAAAAGAGTATTGGCGACGGAATCTTTCGTCGCCAATAATAATTTGAAAATAAGAAAAAAAAAAATAGGCATTGGATACGGAACTTCTCCGTAGCCAATAGTAAAAGAGCGTTTTGGTCTTCCGTTATTGGCTACGGAAGATCCGTAGTCAATAGTCATTGCCTACGAGGGTTTCACCTACGGGCATTGGTTGTGGATACCCGTAGCCAGTGACTATTGGCTACAGAAAAAGAGGTTTTTGACTACGGGGTTTATCCTAGCCAAAAAACCTTTTTGTTTTAGTGTCCAACACATTGTTCATCCAGGTCTTCAGACGCCCAACATACTTCGGATCATCCTTCCTCTCAAAATATTGTTTCTTCGTGTTGTGAATCAAATACTTATAATAGTTCTTTGCCTTCTTTTGGAAAGCCGTATGTACATCGTATTTATCTAAATCTCGGACCCCATATTATGAAGATGACCCTCATAGGCGGGAATGTTTTCGCCTATGATATCCGCTCCCGCCTAGCGGTTGCGAGGGAGCGGTGGCGGATGCCACCACTTTCTTGTAGTGATTATATGTTGTTTTCTTATCAAACAAAACCCTTAATTAGCAATTAATTGACCCCTAATATTTCTCTAACTTTTCATTCCTTGAAGCTAGAAAAGTTTCTAACGAAAGTATTACTAGAAATTAATATAACATACAATGTTATGTTTAATTGTTTATTATGAAGGAAGATTTTAAATTCTAATTACTGTTGATACAGAATAGTGCTGCATAAAAAATAGAAAAATCATTATTATAGATTGTGAGCGAAAAATCTCTTTCCATATTCATCAAAAAAAAAAGAAAAATCTCTTTCCTTGTCAAAAAAAAAGTACTAATTTCTATTTTGGATCTACAGCAAAAAAAAAAAATACTATTATGGATCGTGAGTTATAAGTAATTATAAAAAATATTGAATTACTTTACGGAAGTAAGATTCATTCAAGCTATATCTGAATTAGAAGTAAAACTATCAAAGATTAAAATTATTTTCCCATTTTGGTTTTTTCTTTTCGTATTAGACCAAAAAACAAAGAAACGTGAAAAATCATTATTATTCAAAAAACTTTACTACAACAAAAAAGCTCTTTAGAGACAGAAAAATGTGCCTCTATAGGTACATGTTGAGGCAATTATGGCTGTTGAGGCACTTAAATCATTTGTCGGATAATACCTATGTCGCGATAGAGTTAAGATGTATAAAGACACTTTTTATGTTGCCCCAAGAGATCTTTATAGAGACATATATATTTGTCCTAACCACCTTTATATGTGCCTCATAATAACAATTTAAAGGCAAATTTATGTGCCTCAACAACACTTACATGTGCCTCAAGATAACCTTTTAAAGGCAAATATATGTGCCTTAACAACCCTTACATGTGTCCCAAGATAACCTTTATATGTGCCTTTACAACCTTTACATGTGCCCTCATAGAAGCATATTTTTCAGAATTTCATGTTACTGTGCGTGTCAAGTATCTTTGTTTCTCCCTTTTCCCATACAAGACAAAACACAATAATACAAAAAGAAAAACACAATTTTATTAATATTCATTCAATCATTTACAAGAAACTTATACCACACTATAATGTCACTCAACATTCTAAATTCAACAAACATAAACCAAAATAAACCAGTCTCAGCCTCCAATCTAATAATGTGACAATTCAAAAGGCTATTACTACAAATGTTACCCCTAATCTCCTACTACAAACAAATTTTAGCCTTCTTTCAATTAATTTGCATGGTCATCTACTGCAACCTCTGCAATATGTAAGAGATAAAAAGTAACAGTTAAAATCAAAACCATGTTTAAGAAAAAATAAGATCATGTACAAGCCTCAGTTCTAAAGTAACTTTTTACTAAAACGATGAATGAATCACGGCTTAACATGACTTTCTTTCCTCTTTTCACTTCCTGTAGCAGTTAAAAAAATAATATATGTTGTTAAGAGAACATCCCATGTATGCTCAACCATGCCACTGTCACCAAATCTACAACTAGTTTTCTGATAAATCTAACATCTATTTTGCAACTGTTACGAAGTTCCACGTGTTTCAGGAAAGAAATTGAGATTAATATGAAATATAACAATCATTTGAGACAGAAAAAGTTCTATATTGTAACGCTTGGTAGTCTAATGGCAAGCATAAAGTAAAATGATCACCAACTCATGAGTATTACCTATAATTGATGCAAGCCACTATTGCTTTCTGATAGTTGCATTCCTCTTAAAAACTCCATGCTTTTACAACTGTAGCACCAAAAAAATGGTAAGAATTTGCAAATCGGAAATGTCTTATAATCTTACCTTGAAGGTACTAACAAATACTTATACTTTTGATTGGCGTGCATGACCACAAGGTAAAATGGTTCATTACATTCTCTACTTTCACTATTTCTGGTTTAACCTCTACCTTGGAGTATTTTCTACACCAAAGTTACAAGGAAAAAGGCATCCTAAGGGTTAATGATTTCCAGCAAAGCAGAATCCCAAGAAAGAATAAAAGTTGTCCTACAGCCTTGTACTTGCAACAAAGAACATTATTTGTCAAAATATGCATGACAAAATCAACTTCACTTTCTGAACAGGAGTTAAGGTATCATCTGTATCTACAAGATCTCAACCTAAATTCAGAGTTACCTTAACTTTTTCTCTTGGTTTTCTTCTGGGCAGAGGGGAGTTAAATGGGATAGTGCTTATGGTAGAACTTCAAGAAAACATACAGTGCCCAAAACAATAGCTTCCTCTACAGGGAAAAAAATGTCTTAGTGTAAGATTAGCAAACTGCATGATTCTTTTTGGAATCAAAACGACAATGCTTAACTCATTGCTTCAAAGGTAGCTGGATGATTATCTGCGTATCTCCAATTTCAGCCTAGAAATAGTTAACATATCAAGTTCAATGGCAATTTAGGAAATAAGGATGGGAATTTAAAGGAAAGAGAGATATGTCACTAAACCTTGCACTCATTGTACTTCTGTTCAATAACTTTAAGCACATCAAGTACCTTTTCTCGTTCATCCTAACATAAAAGTAAATCTTATTTTAAGCATAGAAGCTACATGATCCAACACTATAGAGTAATGAAAATTCCAAAAGTTGGCAAAATTGAACTTACGAATAACATGTATGAGATCCTTTTACAGATATACCAATAAATTTGCATTGTTAAGACATTGCTGATTGAAATTATTGTAATCAAGTTTCAAAATTCGGAGACAATATATTTGACACAGTTTGTTATGCAACCCTCTGTGGTCAGTAGAGCTGAAGGGAGAATACTATGTAAACAGAGCAATATGCATATAATTGCTGAACGAGCCACTAATGTCATCGAAACATGCATGATAGATTCATAAACCACTAGGACATTCGTATAAATCACAATATATTGTCTGCAATAATCCCAACTATGAGTTTTTTTTACTTTAACACCAGGATAAGCACCAATCCAAGCAAAATTAGAACCATTTGCATGATACGCAACTGCATCGTTTAGATATGGATTTCCTGCACCCGCATAAAAGGATCGAAATAGTATATGAACATTGGACTGAAAGAGAAGGTGACAGGCAAAGAGACATACAAAAATAAAATCACGAGTGTACCTATGGATGAAACATTCCCACATGAGGACAACTTTTACCAAAGGAGATAACATACTAAATTCAAGAGATGCAAAATGTAAAGAGTGGATTTGAACGTGGCCCATGATATAAGTTAACACAATACCAAAGTGATGGAATACAAATAGAAGTTAATGAATGTATTTGATTCGGACCTACATGAAGAATGGCAATCTTTTTGCCGCTCATATTGGGAAAAATATGCGACTTAATCATGGAATAATTTCTCATTGTTTTGTGCCTTTGTAAGTGATCAGGAGTGAGATTCAAGATCACTGCAACCTAAAGTAAGTGTTTACCAAATCAGTGAACTAAAGAACAAATTGAATTATAACCAGACACGCCAAATCCGCGACACTTACCAGAAGGGTGGAAGTACTTGCAGGGAATTTCTAGTTGGTAACTGCTGACTTCCACCACTGCAACCTAGCAAGATATTTGTAAACTAAATCTAAGTTAGCTGGCAGTAGAGTATTGATCAACATCTATCAAGTCCCGTAAATTTACCAGCCTCACGAAGTTGCCACAGTCAACTGACTCAAGAAACATGTTAAACACATAATAGACTTGAGTTAAGATTTCATGGCATATAAAGAAGACTGAGACAAGAATAATTTGAACTCCTTGCCTGAAAATGTCTTTCACCGGGTGATGATAAGCACTGTAAAGCAGCTTCTGATCGAGGAATACCAAGGTTTCCCCCAACAAATGTGTTGATATCCAAATGGCAGAGTATTTGTTATGACATAATTATATGAAAGCATGTTTACAAGGAAAGGCCATAAATAACAATTGTCAGCTAGTTACTTTTCACTTATTTATGGTAGTATTGTCCTGAAAAAAAAACCAAAAATAAACTGAAAACGGAAACTCATTAATAACGAAAGTTGGGTACAGTTTATACCATTATTTAATCGCTCAACCTATCTTCTTGAATAGCTCTATGATGATGATTCATCACTCTTCCTATTGTGGGGATTTCTAAGAAAACAGTAGTTATGAAGTACACTTAATTAATAATTTCATCATAGAAGTTGATGCCTTAGTTAATCATAAAAAGATAACGTCAAGAACTGTTTCACTGCTCTACCATGCGTATATTCATGTAATATCAATTATTACATCAGTTAACTAATTGAAGATAAGAAATGCAAAAACATCTCGGAGCGAAACTGTTTAAATCATGTTGTAAATTTGCTTGTTGCACTTTTCACTTTTAAAAAAAAAAGATGTTACCCCAAGAATGATGCAAATAAATGAAATTTATCAGCGAGAAAATTATTCGACCTAGGAAATTGAGTCCACGAGTAGCTGGATCATAATAACGCTAACTTTTTACAGATAACCCTGCCAACCTTAAAACTTTTGTGTGGTTTCCCCATGTTGGTTGCGGGATGAATATAGTACGCTGCAGACCCACATACAACACGTAAGCGTCACTTACATGAACAATTCAAATAAACAAGGGTATATGATTGGTTGGCAGAGGAAAGAACTAAACGAAGCTGATGGCAATGTTTAGCTAAAAATTCACCTCCAACCCTCAAAGACCCTGTACCAGACAGGCATTGGACGGTACTGTCACCAAGCAAGAAATAAGGAAATCATTCACACAATAGTGCAAACAATAAAACAGTCATAAGAGACACACAAATAAACGTAGAGAGCTGCTTATGATGATCACTTTACTCTCAACACACAAGAGAATATTCGTGTGTAGCAATATCATAGTCAACCTAAATATTGCTACTAAATCATCAGGTCGTACTATCCAACTGATGTTACTAAAATAAAAAGCCTGATCAATGTTTCATCAAAATCATAACCGACACAATCACAACAAACATAACTTCGAGATAACGTAACAGAGCATTACCTATCAGCACCAAGTATGAGCTTAGCACTCAGTTTATTGATATTTGCCAATCCAACAATGGGAAGATACTCCTTCACATGAAACCTGCACGCGACTCTTCAGACTTAGCCAACTCAATTCCAAAAACAACAATAACAATGAAAAAGCTTTAAAAATGTCTACATTACTTATCATTGACTTGCATCTGCTCTGCTCTTCCAACAACATTCAATACAAGAGGATTTCCTTCCTGTTATCACCCCACACATAATAAATCATAATTCAAAAATGAGTTTGATGGCATCACAAAAACAAGCAACAGCTAAAATTCACCTCAGTTTGATAAGCACCAGCTCATAAATTCAACTTCACAGATGATCTTCACTTACATCTCTACACATAGTAAAAGTAATAGCGGCGTCCGAGGAGGAGATCAATTAAGGAGCGACGATAAAGCTTCGCATCAGATGAGGAGATCAATTAATGGGAGACGACGGAGCTTCGCGTCGGAAGAAGAGATCGATTAAAGAGCAACGACGAAGATTCGCGTCGGAGGAGGAGATCGCGACGGCGGAGCTTCGAATCGGAGAAGGAGGCTAATTAAGGAGCAATGGCGGAGCTTTGCGTCTGAGGAAGAGACCGATAAAAAAGCGACAACGGAGCTTCGCGTCCGCGGAGCTGCGCCGGTAATTGATTTGAGGGCTAGGTTTTCTGTGAGAGAAAGAGTGGTCATTTGATTTCTGATTATGAGAGTAAAATATTTTTTTTAATCGATAATGCTTCAATATAAATATTTTTTTACCAGAACTTCAATATAAAATATTAATATGTTGGGATACTATATTTAAGTGCCTTAATACATTGCTGATGAGGCACTTGTATAATATAGCTTAAAATTAAGTGTCCTAACAAGCACTTTCTGTTGTAGTGTTTATATTACTTATATTCTAAATTTGAAACGTGTGTGTACAGACAACTATTTAATATTATATTCTTGAAATGATTTCTGGTATAAGTAGGTTACGCGAAAATCTAATTGCCTCACGAAAATTATTTTCCAAAACTAAAACCAAAAAAGAGGGCGTATCTTTAATCAACTTAATATATAGCTAGAGAGATTAGATCGTTCATAAAAAAAAAAAGATGGAGAATAGATTATTGATAGCTATTAATTAAGGATTATCATGAATATGAAACATCATAATTGGATATATTAAATATTTTGATTGTTACATTCTTTAATTAAGAGGGATAAAATAGAGAAATTCTATCATTTGCTTTGGCAGCAATAATTATTGTTTTGACAATAAGTGGTACAAGTACACAGATGAATTGGCTCGCAAAGTTACACGCTCTAAAAGGGAAGATTGGCATAAATAATCCATTGAAACCTTTCACAAAGAAGAAACATCTTTACATATTCTCTAAGCTCAGACATATTGCATTGTCTACTAAAATCAATGATAGAAAAAGAGCTGAATGTAAGCAACGTACTCAAATCCTCTTATGATCCATTTTCATCAAATTTAAAGAGAAAAAAACAAAAAAAAACAAAGGCACCTAGTAAGAAACGTTTCGAAATACGATACATGGTTGAAGTTACGTCTAATTAGTCGGCATTTCATAACGACAAAGGGGGCAGGAGTGACTGATCTTCAGCCACTTTCGAATGCAATCGGCATGAAAAACGTGTGAACACGGCATACAACGAAGGGCTCGGTCTTGATCACTACCACGCGAATAAGATAAGTCATCCAAACAAATCGAACAACTTTCATTCCTCTGATCACAATCATCCGTTCTCTTTCTTTTTAACGATTGGATCGATGGATCTACAGGAACCATACACATCGAATCATCCTCGTCCTCCACCTCCTCCTCCTCCTCGACATAATTGACCACTCGTAAAGTACGATCGTACACCTCAGTAAATACAACATACATATCCAAAACATCGTACCTCCTCGATGATTGAGCCTTAACGGTTGCCTTTCGCATCACCTTTTCACTCAGATCGTTACAGTTATGAGGTGCTAGTACAGGCCAGTTCTGGAGCTCGTTTTTGATGGCTTGTCGAGCACTTTCGGAGTCGTTGAATAACTGTTGGCGAGAGAGGCCGAGAGTGCCAAATCTTGCCGAAGAGGGGTCTTCCTCTTCTATGATTTCTGGTGGTGAATCAACATCTTCTTGCAAAAGCCGGTATCGAGTAATCTTTTTGTATGAGAAATTGAGCTTGATCATTACCATATGATCTTCCGTAGTGCGAGGTTGAGGTTGAGGTTGAGGTTGAGGTTGGGAATTATAGGAACTACGTGATGCTGATAATCTACGCCATGCTTTGATCCTAGTATGAAATTGGTCGCCAATTGTACGGATAGCTGCGGGTTCCATGTTTAATTCTTAATGATTGTATTTACGCGTGAATGATTGAAGATGAAGAAATAAACAACTCTATAATGGTGGATATATATATAGTATATATATATATATATAATGTGTTGGGAGGGTTTAATAGGAATAGGACTCCTTTTAGTTAAGAAATAATAACCCATAGGCTTATCCAACCGTTATAATTTGCCGCGTTAAAATAGATTTTCTTTCCTAAATGAATTTGCTCGACTCATTATTAATTAGGAAAGAAAAAGTAATTGCCAAAAAGAGCAGAGTGTTAATATGCATTGAGTCTCTTGCCAAAATAATCTTCTTAAAAAAGGTAATTGCTAAAATAACCTTTACAAAAAAATAAGTCCCATAATAACTCTCTGATATATATATTGAAAACATATAAGCCAAAGCAAGATCAAGCGACTTCAACACAAACATATATAGGCATTCGACCTAACCATCCCACAAACAAAGAAACAAAACCACAGTAAAGAACACCAGTATTCTGCTCTGATCCGCTACTGCAGCAAACACAGATAATTAGATGATTAAAACTAGTCAAGATATGAGTAGCAAAATCCAGCAAGACAGCTTTATTTTTCTTATTTCGTCTGTTTTACAGTGGTCAGCTTGGTCGTCTTTGAAGATTACGTTGTTTCACATTGTCCAAATTGTTTATAAAGTGAAGAACCAGACACATCCATTATTTCTGTCCATTCTTGGGAGATAAAAGGGATCGGTGCAGTTCGTAACGCTACGTGTGGTCTAGTGGGAGGACAGTAACCAAACCAAACAAATCTAAAATTTTCTTTAAAAGTATCTTGATAGACCCCAGATGCCGTGAGAAAAAAAGATAAAAAAATCATCGCCATTTACCAAATGGGGGTCGTCTTGTCAAACTTTGGCAAACCACATCATATATCTCAAGTTTTCCAGCCAAATGAACAGCTCCCTCCTCTAATTACACTAATGAAACATTAATAAAACAAAGTATTCAAGTAAGGAATCCGACCGTGAATATAGAGTACATATGAGTTAGCCGTGAATAACAGAGAGAAACTGAAAAATACTGAAACCCTTTTGAACTACCACCTCTATTATACACTTTTACAAACAGGTCATAATGATAACGAGAGTACCTACTTCTGTAAGTAATTTCCACAAACAGGTATATTGGTGGTTATTACGTGACAGCGCTGATTAAGAATGATATTTGTTCGAGTGAGCTTACCGTGCCTGTGATCCAACGTACAAAAGGAAATTGTTCACTGTTGCAAAGAGTGTTAAAACAGAATTTATGTTTCGGAGAAGGTTATTTTAACACTTACTTTTTTGAAGCGGCTATTTTGGCAGAAGACTCAATTAAGTAACGAAAACAATGCATAATCCTCTACTTGAAACATCAAACATGAATAGATGACCATTTCAATTGTCACCAATAATCGTTGCATGAGCAACGTCCATCTTCAAAATGATGAAATCGATTGCGATCTCTTACAACCACTTTTCGGTTATAAACCGCAGACAAAATCTTACAAAAAATATGACAATCCATGCATATCCTCAAGTCTTTTGCAACTCTTATTGTCGTACCGGGTGGCGTAGAAAGAACTCCGAACGCAATTGCTAGTTTCTCGCTGTGATAAGAAAGTGTATAGTCTTTTTTTTCAGAGGTCATACCATGCACCTCTGAATTTATCTCAGCAACATAACCAGCGATTCTCAATTGCTGATTAATTTCCAGGAGCTTTTCGTAAATTTGCTTCATCCATGGATGTGAAACCTCGTCTGCTTTAAACTCGTGCACTTTCCCTTTCCACTCAATGGTGCTGGAAGCAGGGTTTGTTTGAATTCCTTTCTCTTTCATCAGTTTCCTCACTTCTATGACCTTCTCATGGTTCCCAATAGACGAATAAATGTTTAACAGGAGGATGTAATCTCCCGCTTCTTGAGCCTTGAGTTCAATCAAATGCTCGACTACTCGTTCGCCAAGGACCGCATGGCGATGAATCCTACATGCTCCAAGCAATGTCCTCCATATCGTTGGATCTGGATTGATCCTCATGGAAAGGATAAGGTTGTAAGCCTCGTCTAGCAAACCAGCTCGCCCTAAAATATCTATCATGCAGCCATAATGATGCACATTCGGCTGAATTCCAAAATCTTTGCTCATACTATTGAAAAACATTCGACCCTCGATAACTAGTCCTGAGTGACTACAAGCTGACAAAACCCCAGTAAAAGTTTGGTCATCAGGCGAAATGCCCGCTCTTTGCATCTCGTTGAAAGCTTCAATGGCGTCTCTAGCATAACCGTTACTGGCTAAACCTGAAATCATCGCGCTCCAAGTGACCACGTCTCTATTAGACATTTGTTTGAACACGGCGTGAGCTTTTTCCACGCATCCACAGCGTGAGTACATGGCTATAAGAGAATTACATACAGTCATTGCACCATGAATGCCACTTTCAATAACATATTCGTGAACCTTCTGTCCAAACTCCAACGCATTCAAACTTGCGCAAGCCTGAAGAACAAGCAAACAAGTTACATGATCAGGTTGACACCCATTAGACGAGTTCCTCATCGTATCAAACAAGCCCAACACCTCCAGGGTACGCCCACCACGCACGTAACAGGAAATCAACACATTCCAAGAAACAATATCCCTGTGAGACATTTCGTCGAACAGCTTGCGACCCTCTTCACCTTTCCCCAAAGACGAGTAAAAATCCATCAACGTGGTCATTAAAATGTTATCAGAGAGATTCCCATCTTTCAAAATCCTTGAATGCATCTGGAAACCATCAAGCAAAGACTTAATCTTGACGCAACACTTCAAGGCAAAAGTCGAGGAGAAGGCGTTTGGCGAAATGCCCCAATGAAACAATTCTCGATACAGCAGCAACCCTTCACGAACTGACTCAGGGCTCAATGAATGAGCTCTGATCATGGTGTTGTATAAGGAGATATCGGGGTTCGGAAATGTCGAAAAGATTCGGGTAGAGTAAGATAAATCCTGCAATGGAGGGAGAGCGAAACGAGAGAGGAAGGAGAGGAAAATGGTGGAGTTGTAGAAATTGGAGGAGCGGAGGAGGTGGGAATGGAGCTGAAGCAAATGGGATTTTTGTGTGCATGATTTTATCAGTGAAATTATGCTTTTCTCTGTATGAACTGTGCTCATTGGAGTTCAGCTCAACTGATTTTATGTAGCAATATTATTATTCAAGTTAATGTCTTTCTCTATATGTATGATTGTTTTATTAGTTGCTGGTTATATGATTTTCAAGAACATTCATTACCGGTATAACCATATGTAGAAACCGTACTAGAAGATTACTCAGGTTTAGGAGCAATTTGTGATATTGCAAGTTGAGAAGAAAACAGAGAAGATTCTTTATATCATTTTTATAATTTTTTTTGTTAATAGGTATTATATCATTTTTTTCAAAGACCAATAAATTTAGGGGAAACTACCTAAAACCCCCTAGTGGTTTCAAAAACCCTCACGAAACCTCCCTTGTGATTTAAAAATTGCACTAACTTTCCTTGTGGTTTCAAAAATCTTGCACAGAATCCATTCCATTAAGTTTCAACTAACTCCATTAACTTTTTCATTAAATGACTAAATTATCCTTACTTTGTGTACTATAAATATATTTTTTAGGGCGATTTATTATTTTTGCCCTTTATTTTATATAAACTTCAAGTTTTGCCATTTTTTTTACCGGGCTTTTTTTTGCCCGTTAACTTTATTTTTTTAATTTAATTTTGTCCGGTGGACTTCGTTAAGGGCTGAGTCGAAGCCCAGGTGACGTGGCAAGCCACGTGGCGTACAGACGATGGCCACGTGGCGCCACGTCAATTTTTTTTTTATTTACTCAACTTGTAAAAATTAAAAATAAACTAATATTCAAAATTATATTTAATTTTATTATATATTGATCTTAATTATAAAAAAATAGTATCAATTCAAGTTTATTTAAAATGTTTACTAAATTTATATTTACTAATAAAAACTAAAGAAATATTTATATTTACTAGTAAAAAATAAAAATAGTTTTTTTACTAGTAAAAAATTAAAATAAATTAATATGCAAAATTATATTTAATTTTATTATATATTGATCTAAATCATAAATTTATATTTACTAATAAAAATTTGTATTTACTAATAAAAAATTATATTTACTAATAAAAGTTTATCAAAAAATGTTTAATAAATTTATATTTACTAATAAGAATTTGTAAAAAAATTATAATTACGAGTAAATATTAAAAATAAATATAGTAAAATTATACATATTTTTTTTAATAACTTAATTTCTCAATAAAACCACCCAACAAATCAAACACCACCCCCAACCCCCAAGCGGTCGCACCACCCCCACTGCCGCCGCCACCCAACAAATCAAACACCACCAACACCACCCCAAACCCCCCAGCGGCCGCACCACCCCCACTGCGAAGCCGCCGTCGATTTCCGTCGTGGTCGCGGCGGCAACCAGCGCCGTCGAATCACATGGATTAAGGCGAAAAGTGAATTTTGATTTCTGTGAATTTTTGAAGGTAAATGTACATTTTTCTTGCAACTAAAATTAGCTAGCTTAATTCATATCATGACGAAAAATAATTCAAGAAGGTGGTAACTGGATTATTTTTTGATTTGACAGTTTGGGTTTAATCTCATTTTTAGGGAGATATATTGGTTTATAGCGAGACACGTTTGATATTGGCCAGAATTATTCATATAGAATTCAGGAATTTTAATTGCTTCATATATTTAATATACAGACAATGAGTGACAATAACTAATAATATCCTGGATCTTGAGTCTTGAATGAACTGTGGTGGTCTGAGGAAGAGGAGCGAATTGTGGATAGTTTGCAGGTGCGCCGGCGGTGGTGGTGGCGGCGGTGGGATAAGCGGCGACGGAGGGGCGGAGAAGAGGGGCCGGTGGTGGGGGTGGGGGTGTGGGGAGGGGGTGGGTACGGGTAGGGTAGGGTAGGGTTTTTTTAAAAAAAAAAAAAAAAATATATATATATATATATATATATATTTGTATGTTATTTAATATATATATTTGTATGTTATATAAATAACACACAAATATATTTGTATGTTTACTGGTAGGGTAGTTTGTATGTTATATATATTTTTTTAAAATATATATATATATATATAAAGTTGACGGGAGTAATTTGGTAATTACCTCTATTTCTCAAGAATTTATTTTAAAATTTTTTTTATTTGACGTGGCGCCACGTGGCCGTCGTCTGTACGCCACGTGGGTTGCCATGTCACCTGGGCTTCGACTCAGCCTTCAGCGAAGCCCACCGGGCAAAATTAAATCAAAAAAATAAAGTTAACAGGCAAAAAAAAGCCCGATAAAAAAAAGAGCAAAACTTGAAGTTTATATAAAATAAAGGACAAAAATAATAAATCGCCCTATTTTTTATATTTTACAAATATTTTTTGCGAAAAAAGATATAAGTTAAATTTTTTAATCACGTAAAACTGTTAAAAAAATACAATTTCTTAATAAATAAATTAAAAATAAAAATTTCGTGCAAGATTTTTCAAACCATAAGGGGGTTTCGTTCAGGTTTTCAAACCACAAGAAGGTTTTGTGCTAAACATTCTTAAGGGTATAATAGAATTTTTACAAGTAAAAAATATTAATCAAAGCCACTCTCACATAGAGCGAGTGTACATCACTCTTTAACGGAGTTGAACGGAAAAGGAATTTCGTGTAAAGTTTATGAAACCACGATGAAGTTTTGTGCATGATTTTTGAAACCACGAGAGGGTTTTGTGCAGATTTGGGGGGTTTCGTGTAGGTTTTTGAAACCACAAGAAGGTTTTATTCATTTTCCCTATAAATCTACAACACACCAGCAATCAAATAAGGATTGGACCAAGAGTTATTGCCTGGATATCTGGCCCCACCATGGGAGAACAGTTTACGTAGGAGAGCCTAAAAAGCATGCTGAGAATCAGAATTGTAGAAGAGACAACTGAAGAAGCTATAATTTAATTAGTAGATTCACCAATATGAATGTAACCTCTTAAGTAAGATTTACAAAAAAAAAAAATCCTAAGCCTATCAATTTTCAACAGCTCATAAGGTCGCGGGGTATTTAAAGTTGCGGAGAAGAAGACAAATAGAGTTAGTAAGAGAATACAACTCCGAGAGTAAGCTAAGGCGCCCTAGTCCCTACTAACAACGATGTAACTGGACTAGGTGGATCTTTAAGACCAAAATAAACACACTGCTCGGAAATGAAATATAATGCTTGTAGCCGAAGGCTTTGTTTAGCAATACTACCAAGTCTACAACGAAACATTTACTTATGTAGCTCGATTAGTTTGATGACAACTTGATATCTGATTTAGACAAAACAAAAGAAAAAGCGATTATCATGCAAATTCAGCCAGCAGATATTTCTAAAACTTCCAACTGCACCAAAGTAGGTTAAATATGACTGCAGATGATAGAAAAATCTATTTTTGACCAAGCTGATGTATAAGAACTTATGGAAATAATACTCCTGCTACATATATGGCACCACATCTTTTCAAATGATATGGTAAACCCACAAGGCTAATATGACATCATCCAAGCAAGAACAACTCGGACCGGAGGTTAATGTAGCAAGATCAACAAGACGATACGAGAGTTGAAGCTAAAGCAGTAAAGAATTCTACATGTTAAAAGAAGCAATTAGGTGGCAGGTGAAGTAACATTTCTAACATAGGAACTCTACCAGCCCCACAAGAAAAAACAAGAAACATAATTATGAATAGCAGCAAACGAAGAACAAAATTTCCATTAATTTGCTCTACTTTTAAATAGACTTCAACATCATGGAGGTTCCACAAGTTAAGATATTTCACTCTTATTAGTGCTCCACTCTAAAAAAAACCCAATAAAGTGTTGTTTCTGAGGTATCCTACTAACTTTTCAATGAAAACCCAGCAGGAAAAAACATTCATCCAGAGAACAAAATACAAATCTAATGCCAACAATTTGATCATGATATTACTGCATGTGATTGATCTAAAGTCATCCAAACTAATTTAAACACACAAGGTGGTCACTGAGGCTTCTCTTCTGCTTTCTTCGGCTGCAAAGATGAATAAAAACAATAAATCAAAACATCCACTCAACTCTAAGCAAGACGATATAAGAAATACATTGTCCTTTCTTCCTCATTGAAATATAACTGAAATGTAATTTGAGACCACCTTCATGCATCTATGACAGCTATAAGCTAAATATCAATGCCATGGCAAATTATTTATTTGTGTCAGGTAAATATAAGATCCTGGAATACAGATAGACTTTTGGTTCTATGTAACTCATTAACTCTGCCATTGGTCAATCATCGGGGAATGGTAGTGTTCAGCTCATCAGAAGAAACTAAGAGTGTGCATGTGTTAGAACATTTGACCTTTTTGACACGATCGATACAGAAAATTGAGTACACTTTGTTCAAAAATGACCAAAAGAGGGAACTGCAGACATTTTATAGGGAACTACAAGAACATAAGACTTTGTAGATAAAGCAAAGCCAGACAGACAGTCACGGGAAACTCCAGACCGTGAATTCAAAAAGACAACAGTAAGAACTTCAACAAACAATGACATTAAAGGGCTATACAGAAGCTCCCATATAGATTTCCTATTGAGTGTGAGAACCAAAATGTGCAGAAACATGTTATGCTCTTCCTGAATGTACACCATATCACAATTATACAGTTACTAATCATCTTTTCTCAAATGATACTACTATACTTGACTTGATATCAACCTTAACCATAGAAACACACCAATTGAACTTACTGTCACAAATGCCAAACCACGAACTCCGATAAGAAGAAAAATTAGAGCTCCAGTGAGTTAATCGTAATCTTACAAGTGATGAAAGTCACTCACTCCCAGAAAAGCCAATCATCTTCAACCCAATTATCAGGCAAATGCATCAATCATTCAAAAAACCATTCTGAAGGAGGAAAAACCCCACCAAATCAAAATCTCCGCATTAAAAACAAAATTCAAAAGCAACAAACACGACCCCTATATTCCAACTACGTGTAAAAGCACACGCACACCACATGTTCGACGAATTGTCTGACCAAATTTCGAACCTAACCACAACCCAAAAGGAAATGAGCATTGGTAATTACCTTAATCCCAGTAAAGGGTCGAAGCAGCTCCTCTTGCGGAATAACAACGGGCCACTTCTCACCAGCTTCACGAAACATCTGTTCGGTCTCAAGTGACTGACCCTTTTCGAGAATCATTGTCCGAATATCCTGCGCCGGAGTAGCGGTGGCGTCAAAGGTCTCCTCGACGCCGTTGACGAAAGTGACGGTGATTCGAGGCGCAAAGTCGTCGGTGCGGCGCTTGACTTGAACCTGGCAACTGGGGTTCGATTCCTTCGCCTTGCGGGCGTTGCACTGCGCTAGGAATTCCATACAGGACGCCATTCGTGGGTCTAATGCGTTGAATTCGATCCGCACCTTCGACAAGAATTTCAGCATTTTTCTTTCTTTCTTCCTTTTTTGGGAGTGTGGTTCTGTAACTTCCGTTTTGTGTTTTAGGGACAAGTGGTGAAAGAAGAAATAAAAACGAGTCCGCTTTTTCTTTTTAAAATTGCGATTTCAAGTTTTTTTTCTTTTTTTTTAGGGGTTTTTGGCAGAAAGCCCCCCTGTGTTGTTTGAAACAGGCAAAAAACTCTCCCGTGAAATGTAAAGAAGCAAAAAACCCTCTGTGTATTCAAATACGTAGCAAAATACCCCCTTTTGTACGAGAGTGAGGCACACTTGCTGAAAAGTGAGAGTGAGTGTGAATATTTACTTGTAAAATACCTATTCTACCCTTTTTTTTTTGAATAATATCAAACCAATCCCTCATATTTTGTTAACCAACCAATAATACCATAATTCATAAAAATAGGTAAATAATCCCTACAAAACGAAAAACTTCAAATAAACCCCTATAATTTCAAAATAACAGCAAATTATGCCATTTTTAGAGAAGTTATATACTTTTTCCCACATTTTTAACTACAATATTTTGAATATTGCTAAGAAAATTTTGACACTTTTTAAAAGTTTATCGGCAAAATTTTTGTTCTAAAATATATCTCTTGAACAAGCATTTAAAATAATAAAATTCTAGAAAACTCATAGAAGTTAGAAAAATGAGATAATAGAACATCCGGTTATTCTTAGTCTAAAAAAATAAACATACCTTTATTCGTGGAAATAATATTTGTGGAAAATACTAACCATTGTCTTAATGTCTAGCAAAAAAAAATGATAAAATTTGGTTGCAAATCACTGTAAACTACAAACCTCCATTAAATACGGTGTTGTTACATTAAGAGCACAACAAAATGCAAGTGTTTAACATCCAAATGTTCAAATCGTAACACCACGTGCTTAAGTGTATAACAACATCCAAATGTTTAAGTTACCAAAATTCTATCCTTGTTTACTAGATATGTTTTAGCTATTCAAAATCAATGGCATAAGAACGTTGAACTCTGTTAGTATCGCCAATACGCCAATTTCAACAATATTTTGGCTTCATTATATTGGAACTTCTGCATCTTGAACTGCACTTGAATTAACTATTGTGGGGCTATCTTCATGCCTAGACGACTTGGCTCTCTTTTCTCTTCTACGGACTTGTTTTTCCTATTGTAATAAAGAACCTTTAGAGAAGCAAAATAGAAAAGTATGGAAGGAAGACAACAACATAGCAGCATAACAACAAGCTGCACCACATAAGAACAACAAATACAATGATAAAAATCCATTTATATTACACCTAAAACCAAAAACTAAAAGCACATAACAATTAATAATTACGGGGAAAAAACAACCAAATAAAAACAGCAAATATAAAAAAAATATAGCTTCATATAAAAACTATACCAATAATAAGTCAACCGTACCATGTGGAATTACTAGGAAATTAACTGCATTAAGCTCCCTTCGCTTGTCGAAGTTTTTTTTTCAGCTATGTCTGTACCTTGTTCCTCTACTAAGGATTTTCACTGCAAGTTACCTTCCAACTCCAAATCAAAAATATCAGAAACCCCTTTTACCATTGTAGGGAAAATCCACTCTCAAAAATCCATCAACTTAGCAACAGCTAAGTCCACCCTCATCAGAGCATGGGATTCATCTGTGGGCATTGAAGTTAACGAAATTGAAAGAAACACTTTGGCTTTCGTCTTTCCAAATTACAGGGAAGCCAACAAGGTGCTTGAATCTGGGCCATGGAATTTTGATAAAAAATTAGTATCTCTCTGCGAATGGCCAGAGGAGAAATCTTTTCAGGAACTCAACTTATATACTACAGAGTTTTGGATACAAGCAGGAAATCTTCCATCAAAATTCAAGACTACAGAATTTGCTGAATTAATTGGGAATAATATAGGGACGTTCATCAAGGCAGATTTGGACTATGAGAGACAGAAATGGAAAAAAGCCATGAGAATTAGAATTTTAATTCCTCTAGAAAAGCCGTTGAAGACTTCTATTTCTATGGATCTTCCAGGAAAAGGTATGACTACTATCCCCCTCTCATATGAAAGATTGGGAGACTTTTGCTACCTATGTGGAATGGTGGACCACAATAAAGATGCGTGCAATTCCACTGAAATTCCAAATGATCAGCCCGACTACGCTTTTGGTCCTGAACTCCGAGGAACACCTTTGGGTAAGTCGTCATTCTTTCCGCCTTCCTATACCCATAAATCTGGTCCTCCAAATTGTGGCAAAACCAAACACCATGTTGCTCAAAGCCACCAACCACCAGTTCCAAAAGTGGTGAAAACGACTCAGAGACCTTCATCGGATATTCAAAAATTCAATGGGTTATCCGAGTCAAATCACCTTCAAGATCCGATCCAACCATCTCAACCGAGTCTACCCAACTACCCAGTTCTCAATATTACCGTTGAACCCAACATTAGCCTGATGCCATGTCAGAAGAGTGTGATGAAAAGCTCTGCACCAAAGGCTACCCATCAATCCATGTCTACTAGCATTGTGGACCCTACAAAGTATTTGACCAACATTGCTGGTGTCAACCCTTCAGCCCAAATGTTCTCATTACCTTCCTACTTGGACCCACTTGTCTTATCTTTGGCCCAAACCAGTTTAAACATCAATCAAACTGGCCCAAGCAGAAAAAGAATGGCAAGTGATCTCATAACTGATGGACAATGTGATAAAAAGAAAAACAGGAAGGGTTATTTTCCTTCACGGCCCATAACAGATAATTTGAAGAATCTTATCATGCAAAATGATGAAAATTCTGAGGAAAATTCCAGAGACATCCCAAACTCAAAACTCTCTACTGAAACAGAGGTAATAATTGAGACTCAGATTATTCGTAAAATCCGTAATTTCAAGCCTACTGCCACACCTCTTAATCCTCCAACAATCCAAATTGAAGAAATCCCTACTCATACCTATGCCAATTCTATTTCTGATGCCCCAGAGGGGGTAAGAGAATGATGAGTCTTTCTATGATTTCGTGGAATTGCCAGGGGCTTTCTAAGGCCTCGGCAGTTCGGGCCCTCTCGGCCTTGCTTGTAAGTCATCATCCTTCTATTGTCTTTTTATGTGAGACCAAAATTTCTAACTCTTACTTTGTTGAAAAATCTCTCCGTCGTCATAGTTTATCTTCTTATTTTTTCGTTCCGCCTGTGGGATTTTCGGGTGGTTTATGTCTTGCTTGGAAGTCTTGTTTTTCTGTCACAATTCTCTCTTTTGATAAATGGCATATTCATGCCTCTGTTACGGATACTAGCTCTAATTTCACCTGGATGGTCACTGGTATTTATGCTCCTTGTGCATAGCGGTTGAAGCATCGGTTCTGGAATTCTATTAGAGATCTCAATCCACTGCATGATAATCCCTGGCTCTTAATTGAGGATTTTAATGATATTCGAAATCAAGCGGAGAAATCAGGTGGTAGAGATTTTGCTTCTTCTTCGCGTCACCTTTTGGATGATCAGATTAATGATTTGAATCTGATAGATTTGGGTTTTAATGGGAACTTATTCACGTGGAACAATAATCGTGAAGATTCGGATAATATTCAGCAACGTATTGATCGTGGTTTAGCAAATGCTTCTTGGTGTTTGAAGTTTCCTTTTGCTGTTGTTCACCATCTTCCAACTATTGCATCAGATCACAACCCGCTTTTGCTGAAGCTCTCAGAGCCCTCTTATAAAGGTCCTCGACCTTTTCGCTTTGAGAGTATGTGGGTGTTGGATGATAGATGCGTGGATATCATTTCGACCAGCTGGAACAATAGGGTACATGGTTCATATATGATCAAATTGATTCTGAAATTCAGGGAGACTAGGAAAGCTCTCACTTTGTGGAACAAAACCGTGTTTGGTAACTGTGTGAAGAAAGCTAAGGAGATTACTAATGAAATCGACAAAGCCCAACGAATCCCTCAATCTGGTGAAGCTATTCGTCGAAGTAAACAACTACAATTGGAACTGGATACACTGAGACAACAAGCCAACCATATGTGGAGACAAAGAGCAAAAACAAACTGGCTCAAGGACGGCGACGCCAACACAAGGTTCTTCCACATCTCCTCCATAGTGAGGGGCAAGGTAAATCGTATTGATTCGATTATTTCACCAGAAGGTAACACTTTTTCCAACTGGAAGGATTTAGGCTCTTGTTTCCAAAATTATTTTGTGGAAATTTTTAGATCAGATTTAACTCAAGGCAGCCCGCCATTTCCTGATAATCTGGATTTTTTGTTCCAAACTGTTATTGATGATGGTGACAACAGATTGTTATGTGAAATTCCCTCCCCCGAGCATATTAAAAAAGTGTTGTTTGAAATGGATTCCCACAAAAGCCTTGGTCCTGATGGCTTTCCACCTTTATTTTTCAAATCATTTTGGGACATAGTTGGTAAAGATGTTATTAAGGCTGTCCAATCGTTTTTCTTGCATAACTTCATGCCTAATGCTCTAAACCACACGTTTATCACGCTCATTCCTAAAGATGATAAAGCTTCTTCTGTGGATAGATTTAGACCTATTAGCTTATGTAACGTCGTGTATAAAATTATTACAAAAATCTTGGCTATTCGTCTTAAATCAGTTCTTGGTAAAATCATTTCTCCTTTGCAATTTGCTTTTCTTGAAGGCAGACAAATCCATGAGAATAATATCATTACCCATGAACTAATGCATTACTTGAAAAATAAAAGAGGAGGTAAAGCTTTTATGGCTCTAAAGGCGGATCTTACTAAGGCTTATGATCGTGTTGAATGGCATTTACTCTTGATCATTATGAAAAATTTGGGATTTTGCTCTAAATTTTGTGATTGGATATCTACTTGTTTATCCACATGCTCTTTCTCTGTTTTGATTAATGGTTCACCGTTCGGCTATTTCAAGCCGTCTCGTGGGATTCGTCAAGGGGATCCGATTTCTCCGTATCTTTTTATTATTTACATTAAATTGCTTTCTCGGCTGATTGCCAGAGAAGAAAGCAATGGCTGCATCAAAGGGGTTAAAATATCTCGTGAAAGCCCCCCTATTTCCCACCTTCTTTACGACGATGATCTGACTTTTTTTTGTCGTGCTGATCTTGTAGATGGTTCTGCTATTTCTCGATGCCTTAACAAGCTGGAAACTTGGGGTAGCCAAAAGCTTAATACTGGAAAATCATTCATTCATTTTAGTAATAATACTCCAGAAGGTGTTAAAAGGCAAATGTTGGACATTTTCGGGATTACTAAGTGCAACCACAAGAACCTTCACCTCGGCATCCACTTTTGCAAACCAGCGAGAAGAAAAGAAGCACTTTCAAAAATTCTTAAAGTCATGCAGTCTGAACTTGCTGGATGGAAAGGTAGCACTCTCTCCCAAGCCGGAAAAGGGGTTCTTATCAAGCATGTGATTCAAGCAATGCCAACTTATCTTATGGCCAACTTCTCTCTCCCTTCAAGTATCACCGCTAAAATGGATAGCCTTATGCTTAGATTCTGGTGGGGCGAGAATAAAAGAGGTAATATCCTTCCTTTGAAGTGTTGGGACTTTATTTGTCGGCCTAAAAGCTACGGTGGCCTGGGATTTAGAAAAGCTAGAGATATCAACAAAGCCTTGGTCTCTAAAAACTCTTGGAGCGTGTTAAAGAATGAGAACAAAATTTGGGTGCATCTTTTCCACAATAAATATGTTAAAAACAAGAACTTTTTTTCCATGACCAAACCTGCTTGCACCTCATGGATGGCTGCTGATATTTTTAAAGGTAGAGAAGCATAGAAGGAGGGAGCGTGCTACACTGTCCACTCTAATTCAGACATTGATATTTGGTCAGAACCATGGATACCAAATATTAGAGGAGGAACTCCTCCTAAGCCTGATCATTCTCCTTTTACTAATATTGATTATATTTGTGTTAAAGATCTTTTTGCAGCCAATCACAGGAGCTGGAATTCTGATTTGATTTTGGAGCTCTTTCCCTTTGAAGTTGCTGATGCTATTCTCAAGACACCTATCATTAATTCATTTGAACCCAAAGAGCTAGTCTGGACCCCCTCCAAGACAGGGGAATTCTCCGCAAAAAGCTCATACCTTACTGCTTTGACACCTCGATTGCAATCTGATGCGCCGCCAACCTGGTCAAAGATTTGGAAAGTGCATATCCACGATCGTCATAAGCTTTTTTGGTGGAAATGCTTGGTTAATGCGGCGCTCCCCACTAGAGTTCGACTCAACTCTCTGTTTCGTATTGATGATCTTAACTGTCCTTTGTGCCATGTTGAGGAAGAAACGCTAGAACATTTATTTTTTCGTTGTCATGTTGCTAAATCTGTTTGGTTCTGCTCCAAGTGGAGCATTCGTATCACCTATTTTCATGACATGTCTTTTGCTGAATGGTTTGCTTGTATTCTTGAATGCAGGTTCCCTTTCCTCCAAACAGATCATGAGAAAATGGAGTTCCTTGTGTTTGCTGCTGTTGCAATGAATGCTATTTGGAAGCTTAGAAACCTTGTTATTCATCATAATGCACCTGTCAACCTTTCAAAGCTTAATGAAGACATCTCTAAGGAATTTGTGGACCATCTCCAAGCCCAAATCAGCAAAAGACTTAATCGAATTGTCCATCCTCCTTCTTTAGGATGGAAAAAACCTTTGTGTGGATGGTACAAAGTTAATGTGGATGCATCTTTTTTGCCCAACAAAGCAACGTCAAGTCTTATTTGGAGGAACTCAGAAGGTTCAATTGGTTTTGCTGCTGCCAATTCTTTCAAATGTTTGGATGCACCTATGGCGGAAGCTCGAGCGTTACTTGAAGCTGCAAAAACAGCGCATTTTCTTAAAAAAGACAAGGTTGTCTTTGAATCAGATTGTTTGGATGTGGTTAGTCAACTAAATAATCCTAACCTCTTAGCTAATTGGAATTTCAAGAGCTATTTCTTGGATATCCGTAAGTACTGGGCATTATGGCCTAAGTGGAGGTTTAGATTTTGTAATAGAATTAACAATAGGGCGGCGCATAATTTAGGGTCGTGGGCTCGGACCAACGATTGGTCGGGGCCTATCCCTCTTTTGTCGCTTCCTTTAGATTGTTTTTGTGATGGGGGGTTTCCTCTTTTGGACCCCAACTTTTGTACCCTTTCGTGATTCTATCAATGAAAGCCTTATTATCATAAAAAAAAAACTCCCTAAAACAAAAAATAACATTGAAAAACAGCAAACAAAAAACTGCACCTAAAATAGCAAAAACAACACCACAAGGCTAATTCTTTTTAAAAACTGCACCTAAAATTGCACCAAAAAAACAGTAACAACACTTTAAAGCCGATTTTAGCTTTTAGAAACAACAAAACAACAGTTTAAAAAAAAACAGATTATAGCAAGGATTCAAAACAATAAATTATAGCTCAAAGCAACAATTTCACCTTGTTCGGTTTGGATTGAGGATGAGTAGGATTACGACAACTTTTTTTGTTGTGTCCTGCCTTGAGGCAATTGCTGCATGCGTGAGTGAGTCCCTTTCTTGTTGACGTACTTTTTTCTTTCTCATCCACGCCCCTCCTTCGCATTTTCTTAGGTCTACCAGTTTTAGTTTGATATTTTGGAGGCCTAAGAGGTTCAATCCCAGTGAGAATGTAATGATTTTGCCCAGGAACACCATGAATCATGTGCTCATACACCTTCATATATGCTGGTTTCTTATAGCAATCATCCAGAAAATCTTCAACACTTGCCCTTTTGTGATCAATGGCGGGAATAGCATGGCAACAAGGAATTCCACTCAACTGAAATTCTAATTGCGTTATTGTTTTAATATTTATTTTAGGACGAAATATTAAAAATGTCCGTTAATTTTACAAAAAAAAGTTAAAATGTTCGTTTTTTTCGGGCCTTGCAAAATTGCCCGATATTTTTTAAAAAAACTTGCAAAAATGCCCAATGGCCTTATTCGGGCTAAAACTGCCTATGTGGCAGTACAGTGGCTGTCACGTCAATAAACTGCCCTGCCACGTCATATTTTCAGTTTAAAAATATTTTTCAAACAAACCCTTCTAATTTTATATATTGTATTTGCACCCCAAAATAAATTGCACTTTGTACCCCAATATATATATAAATAATAAACATATATATATAGAAAATATTTATAACTATTTTGTAAAAATAAGAAATATATATATATAAATAATAATAATAAACATATATATATATAAATAATAATAAGAATAATAAACTTATATATAAATATAATTAAAAAATGGTCATATATATTAATAATAATAATAGTAATAAACAAATGTGTATATATGTTAATAATAATAAAGATATAAACATATATATAACTATTTTGTATAAATAATAAATATATATAAGAATAATAAACATTTATATATAAATAATAATAATAAACATTTTCACAATATAAACAAAATACAAAAAAAAAATAATCATCTTCATCACCAACCCCCCCCCCCCCCCCCCCCCCCGCGACCAGATCGCGACCACCCCCACCCCGCAACCCCCCCCCCCCCCCCACCCCCACCGCTGCAACTCGCGGTTGCAACGGTGGCGGTGTCGATCGCGACCACCACCACCCCGCAACCCCCCCTCCCACCGCTGCAACTCGCGGCGGGGGGGGGGGGGGGGGGGGGGGTTGCCGGGGTGGGGGGTGGTCTATTTTTTTTTATTTTTTTTAAATTTCAGTAATAAAAAATAATTTTTTTAATTTCAGTAATAAAAAATGATTTTTTTTTTATTTTAGTAATAAAAAATAATACTTATGATTTTCCCTTTTAATTTCAATTCATAAAGATATATTTTTTATATATTTATATATATTATGGATATAAATATATTTATGTTTTAAATTTATTAAGAATTAAGTTTTTATATATGTTTTTATTTTTACAAATAGTTATATATATATATATGCGTGTGTTTGTTATTGTTTTTATATATATGTGTTTTATTTTTATAAATGGTTATATATATATATATATATATATATAGGGTGCAAAGTGCAATTTATTTTGGGTTCAAATACAATATTTAAAATTAGAAGGGTTTCTTTAAAAAATATTTTTTGACTTAAAATATGACGTGGCGGGGCAGTTTATTGACATGGCAGCCACTGTATCGCCACGTAGGCATATTTAGCCCGAATAAGGCCATCGGCCATTTTTGCAAGTTTTTTTAAAAGATACCGTGCATTTTTGCAAGGCCCGAAAAAAACGGGCATTTTAACTTTTTTTGTAAAGTTAACGGGCATTTTCAATATTTCGTCATTTATTTTACTATATTAAATATGATTAATAAAATTGATTGTGTATATTAATGTTGCTCTAAGATTGTAGTTTTTTTTTTTAAAAGTATTTCAAAAGAAATCGTTGTGTGCATTCACTAGTAAAACGACTGTGGTACAAGAATCATGTCATTGCTACCAATACACATAAGTACATGTTTATGAGGTGATTTTTACTATTCCAGCCCAAATTGAGAAATCGACTAGGAGCTGTTGTATAACTTTATTTATGACCTGCAAAAAACTTGTTTCATTTGTGAGATGTTAGTTGCTGACTCCTATGTACTATGAAATACAGGGTTCCCATAGTTGTGAAGTTCTAGAGTTTTTGTTTACCAAAAAAAAAAAAGTTCTAGAATTTCAAACAAGTGTTTTTTTTATCCAGCATAACTTTTAGTGTATGGTCTGGTGATTTGCTCCAAAGTAATGCATATGTGGAGTGGCAAGCTTATGGCCCAAGGTTTGGAGACTAAAAGTTGATAACTTGGCTGGGCTCGAATTTGAATATATGCCTAAATTTCCAAATATGTTTCTCGCTTATGTAACTATGTAGGGATGCAAGCGGATACCTTCAATATTGGCTGTAATCTTTGGAGTAATAATATTAGTGTCACAAGATAACGGCAAATCAAATATTTAAACATGCAAAACCATTCCAGACGACAGACACGCATACTGAATGATAACCATCAGAACACTCAATCTATCAAAATAACAGCAAGTTCAAAATTAACAGCAAACCAGACTCTCAATCAATCAAAATAATGGACACAAAACACAACTGAAATGAACTTCAACCAGCTAATCACATAGTTCAGAGCTACGTAAGATGGCACCAATAAACCTTATTTGTCCTCAACAACTACATCTTTTCTTCTTTTGGTTGCCGCATCAACAAGTGCTTGAGTCCATTGTTCGAAGCTGACTTCGAGATAAGAGATGCTTTCAGTATGCATAAAGCCTGCAATAGAGGAAAAAAACGGTCCTAATTACATCTAGTCCCAAAAATAACCATGTTATCTGTTAACAAATCATCAAACCTTACTTCTTTCATCCCAATGTCAATGACTCGTTCCTCCATGTCATTCACAGGAACTTTGAGACTGTTTAGAATGGAAAAACCGGAGATTGCATGAGCCGGTTTCACATCTAGGTCAGCGGTTACACTAAACATAACTTTTTCTTTGACATAACTTTCCTCCATTGGGTCCATAAAGACTAAAGGTGCAAATCATTCATTTGTAGATGGCTTTTCAGTACAAAATTTATAACATCCATTACTATCTACATACCGAAATTTTGGACCAGATTGTTCAATAACTGGTAATATTTGGTACTTGGATAGATACGTAAAAGGTATATTAGGTTCTTTGAATAGATTGTGAATCTTCAAGTAAGTATCACTATTCAAACTTGCTAAACTTCCATACAGATTATGTATACTTCCAAATGAAAAGTCACCTTCCAAGAGAGAGAATACTCCTCCTAAAGGGATCGTGAGAGAAGTAAAGAGTAGATCAACAAAACCGCCAGTCGTTTGAGCTAGCAGGATTTGTCTTGTGGATTTCTGTACAATGACATGCACGGTTATTTTCTTGGTGATAGGAGTTAAATCTCTACTTTTTTGTGAACTAAATTCATAATTTGTAGTAAGAGGGACGATTAGTGTCTTAGGGATAGGGAAGACGAGATCACTTAGTGGAGTACTAGAAACCAATGATCCTTTAAGCAAATCCATCACCTGTTAGAAACAAATGAGGGTTCAAAAGTATTTTGCATCATTTTATTTTTTAATTGAACGATTAGTAAAGTCGTTTACCTCTTGAAATCCAACAACCACAATTCTTTCCTCTATCCCCATTGTTCCATTAATGCCGAGGTTGTTGAGGATTTGTAAACCAGATTGTGCCCAGTTAGGCATCATCTGCAGATCCTCGGTGAGTATAAAATATGCAGTTTCTCTCGTAAAAACTCCAGAGCCTACTCCGCGTGTCAAGCTTGAGTCTACGCTTACTTCTTTTTTCAGTAATGAACCACATCTGCACGTCTTAGTGCCGTAACACATGCTTACCCTTACTTCTGAGTTGCACAAATTATAATAATTGTCACAAACAAAGTACTTGATGGGCTCAGTGCCATCAATATTGATTTTCAGTTTGTGAAGATGAGCTCCAAAAGTGTTTTTTGATTTGAGCAGCTTCGACTTACAGTCTTTACTCCAAAAATTGATTTCATCAAGATTCTGTAAAGTGTTGTACAGAGTATTCAAGCTTCCAAAAACTGGCGCCTCGTCTCCATAGTGCTTCTTCAGTAGCCTCACTATTGTACCCAAAGGCAATGCAAGAAAGCCTATTAAAATGTCTGCAAAATGGCTATCAACTTCAGCAAAAATAACCTTTTTCCTCTCTTTATCAATCCAAACTCTCATGGACAATTTCACTTCCCCTGCATCAGCCATTTTCTCAAGGGTGTTCAGAAATCAATAGAGAATGGAATTGAAGCAAAGTGGGAATTAATTAGATCTATTTATAATGTATAAACTTCCCCTTCTTAAACACAGAATTTTGACTGGTGCTGGAATAGGAAAAGATTAGTTACAACTTTTCCACTCCTACGTTCTCCAAAAGAACAATGAACAAAACACTAATTTCACACTTTTTCAAGGAATAATAATGTAAGTAATGAATTGAAAAATTTAAAAGGGGGAAGCTGCATGTACTTAAGCTTATAAGCAATTTTATTAGCGCAAGTACGCAAACAAAATTTGTTTATTGCATGCATGATACATCTCCCGTGACCAAAGTTTCTGATTTCGGTTCTAGAGAAGACAGAGGGATAAATAATGTACCAGTCCCATTGGTTGGTATGTGAATTAATGTAATTATATAAGACGCTTCAGATCTGACACAACTTTTCTAATCATTAATCCTTTCCCGTTTCCCCCAATAATGTTTCTATATATTGGAAAGTTAATTTGATGTTGATTATGTGAAATTCTAACTTACTCAAAAAATTATTTCCATCTAGAGATTTTAACAATATATCATAGTACATCTGCACCACCTAAAACTTAATAAAATTAGCCTGAAATCATTACCAAAAAACAAACTTAAAAAATAATCATCATGGCAAAACTATAAGTTCATTATAATATCAGGACGAATACAAAAGGAATTATATGTTTCATGATTCTTCCATGTGGAATATTACGCCGTTTGCTTACAAAAAGGTGGAAGTACAGGACCTACTGTCTAAGAGTGAATGCACAAAAGACAAAACCAACTATTTTATTGTGTATTTAGAATATATTCAATAAGAAACTATATGAGCAGAAAATTGAAGTTTTTATGAGTGCTTATAATGTGGAAGTTCGGAGTGATCACAACCAAGTCTTCCCCGTTAAGAATATCAAAACAAAGTTTAAAGGTGTGGTGTTCTACTTCCTGCAAGCAAACTCATCAACAGGAAAGAAAAAGAAAACAAGTAGATCTTTACTTATAGTCTCATCTTGTTGCTACATATGAATGTGAGACTAAAGCAGAACCAAATATGTTTGATGATTTGTTGGTCGGTACAGGAAGAGTAGAAGGAGAGATTTTACCATCACTACAATATTTTGATAATCACCAACATTGTTTTGTATCAGTTCATAGAACGCTTAATATAATATTACCAGAATTTTGATCATCATTTTTATCCAGATTGCACTAGCAATAAAAACTATGATCAGCAGCCCCTACCCATCTTCCAACAAATGACGAATATAATGGACCTATGTGGCACAACATACTAGTTATGAGGCTGAGGAGGAAGAACTATTATCAACTTCTTTTTGATATCAAAGCTTTTTGCCTAGATTTTCTCAAGTTATTACACCATTGAACATGCATTTTCCTTTCAACCATACAATGAGTTTCACATTCGCAAGCTAGTTTTTTAACTAAATTTGCATGGTGAAAGTAACAAATCTCAGCAATATAATCATGAATCAATGACAATCACTAATGGAAAGGCTTGTCGCTCAAGGTCTGCCATGAAAAGTTCAATACTTGGCCAGGCTCTAGTTTCAACTTTTATCGAATTCGAGAAACTATCAAAATTTCATAATATGTTTCTTGCAGAAGTAAGGATGCATACAGTATGCCCTCACAATTGGCTACTTAATAACACAAAATAATGGCAAAGCAAATGTTGCTTAAACTGCAAAACCATTCCACACATAATGAATGAGAACCATCGCAACCCTCATATATGACCTACTTAGGAAGATACCAAATGCCCAAGTTTAAATAAACCGCAAACTAAGAGTCTCAATCTACCAAAATGGACACAAACATAACTCAAAAAACTTCAACCAGCAATTAATCATTTTGTTCAAAACTAGTTAACACATAGCACATTTATAGTCCTTATTTGTCATCAACAACTACATCTTTTCTTCTTTTGGTCGCCTCATCAACAAGTTCTTGAGTCCATTGTTCAAAGCCGACTTTGAGTAGAGAGATGCCTTAAGTATGCTTAGAGCCTGAAATAAAGGGAAAAAGAATTCATACATTGTGCTACAATAAGTATGTCATATGATTATATCTAAGAAAACGGAAACAACAAATCTTACTTCTTTCATCCCAATGTCAATGACGTTTTCCTCCACGTCATTTATAGGAACTTTGAGACTGTTCAGAATGGAAAATCCGGAAGTAGCATAAGTTGGTTTCACATCCAGATCATCGGTTACACTAAACATAGCATGTCCTTTAACATGACATCCCTGATCGTTTGGGTCGCAAAACAACACAGAACAACTTGTCACGTTTGCGGATGGCTTTTTAGTAGACAATATGTATTCTCCCTTGTCGCTGTAGCAATATTGTGGACCAGATTCTTCAGTGACGGGTAATAACTGGTACTTGGATAGATACGTAAAAGGTACACAAGGTTTTTTGAACAGATTCAAAGTCTTCATATAATTATCACTCTTCAAACTTGTCAAACTTCCGCATAGATTATGTATACTTCCTACAAAAGAGTCTCCTCCTAAGACAAGACTCCTCCTAAAGGAATGGTGAGAAAACTAAAGAGGAAATCGACAAAACCTCCGGTTGTTTGAGCTAGCACGATCTTACCAGTTGATTTCTGTACTATGACTTTCACACACATATTATTAGCCTCAGAAGTTGCAGCATTGTTACTTATCAAAGAACTAAATTCATAAATTTCAGTAAGAGGAACCATATGCTTCTTAGGGAAGACGAGATCACTTAAGGGAGTCTTGGAGATTAGTGATCATTTGAGCAAATCCATCACCTGTGTAAGATAAAGATGAATAAGTGAAATGAGGAATCATAAATATCTGTAGGTCTACATGATTCTTTTAATTGTGGCCGTAAGTTGTTTACCTCTTGGTGTCCAACAACCACAGTTTGTTCCTCAACCTTATTTGTTGTATTAACACCAAGGTTGTTGAGAATCTGTAATGCCGACTGCACCCAGTTAGGCATCATCCGCAGATCGTCAGTGAGTATAAAAGATGCGGTGTCTCTGGTAAAAACCTCACGGCCGACTTTCTTTATAAAGCTTGAGTTTAGTTCTTTCTTCAAAAACGATCCACATCCACATTTCATAGCGCCGCTACATACGCTCACACGTATTGGATCTTGATACTTACAACGACTCAGATTCTCACAGGCAAAGTATTTGATGGGCTCGGTATCATCAACGTTGATTTTTAGCTTGTGAAGATAAGCTCCAAACATATTTTCTGCATTAAGCAGCTTCGGCTTGGTGTATTTTGTCCAAAAGTTGATGTAATCAAGATTCTGTAAACTGTTGTACAGAATATTCAAGCTTCCAATATCTGGCGCCCCTTCTCCATAATGCTTGTTCAGTATCCTCACTATTGTTCCCAAAGGCAATGTCAAAAAACTTATTAAAATGTCAGCAACATGTCTATCCAATTCAGCAAAAAGAACCTTCTTCCTTTCTTTATCAATCCAAACTCTCATGGATAATTTTACTTCCTTTGCAGCAGCCATTTTCTCACTTATTTGCAGAAGTTATTTGATGAATACTTGAATAGAATGAAGTGAATTATAATATAATTCTCATGTACTTATAAAATTCCTTTAACACAAAAAATTGACTGGTGAGGGAATAGGAAAAGACTTAGACTTTTGGCCTCCTAATATTCTCAACAAAAAACAGACATTAATGCAACCCTTTTTCAAGAAACAAAACTGTAACTAACTTTTTTTTTTCTTTTTTGATAGGTAATACTGTGGGAATTAATTTATGCGTTTCTTTTTGGGTGAAACAAAATTGTTTATGCTTGGATGGTCCATCTCCCAATAAGAAAGTTTAATTGCAGAAGACACTTGAGATCTGACACAAAACTTTAGATTATAAGTCTTTTTTTGTAATACTTTTATTAAAATGTAGTTTTTCCTTCTTTTTTTGTTTGTTTAATCTTAAAAGATATGTGTCTAGGATGTTAATGACATTATGCAAAATTTATTTCGTATTTTACAACTTGATAAAAATATAAGTATCAATTTATATAAATGAAAAGATGACCAGAAAATGGAACTATTTTGTGTTCTTGTGAGAAGCTTATACAAGTTCATACAACACTGGTTTGAAAGGAAAGTTAGTTAATAAGCAGATAGAATAACAAAAACTCGAATGAGTTTCAAGAATGCCATAACTAATACGACTGTAACTACTCCAATTAACCTAAATTCTGCTATTAGCCAATCGTTTATTTCTGATTTTTGTAGACTTTAGCTTCACTTAGTTAAGGCTACCAGACAATTTCTTACTTGTTCAATTTGTAGCCTTTTGCTTCAGTAGGTCAGAAAAGAATATGAAAAATGAGAGATGGTAACCAAACCTCAATACAAAATTAGTCCAATTCAAGAACAGCCCGCAAAACAATATGCGGATTGTCTAGCAATTCTGCCTCTAAATAATGGTTCATAATTAATACTTTATAACAAACAGGACAGGGACAGAAAAGTGACTGTTGTTCTTCATCGGCGCCCCCTTCCACGACCACGGCCACGGCCACGGCCACGGCCTCGTCCATTCCCATTTCCACGAAATCCCTTATTGGAATCATGCTTGATTTGCATGTTTTCAGGCAATGGACTAATATGGTCAACACACTTTCTGAAGCTGAAATCATCAGTGGAATCATCGTCCCTAATGAGGAAGAAGCAACGGGATTTGAACTGAGGATGGAAGCGTATTTGGAACGCTTTGACACCACTGCCTATCTTTCTGTCTGCCTCCAAATGACCCTTCTTGAGCAAATCCAGTATAACAATGTGCTCGTACTGAAACAAAACCCATGGGGGGTTAAGAAGTTAATCAAATGGCGACAAGAGTACAAATACAATACAAGGTTGAATAAGCATATCTACACATAGCAAGAAATTCTACCCTACATACGAAAGATATGGTCCAGTTGAAACTGTTATTTAAAACAATGGGCGGCCCCAAAAGCAAATGCTTTATCAACATTTCAAGATTGATCAAAAGGGTTGTTATATATTCAACTCACTGGTAATTTTATTCTACTACGATTGGGTGAATGAGGATTAGAAATACAAAAGTATCATTAATATTGTTGTCCCATTTAACAGTAATCATATTACAAAAGGGTTGTTTGGGTGTTAATAAATATAAATAATCTAAATTAGTATCGAAAAGAAGAGAAATGGTAACATCAAAATAAAGTTACAAAAAGAAAAAAGGCAGAGAGAAGCAAACCTTATTGAGATTGAGATCAGTAGGCCATGAATGAAGGATTTTGAAAAAGTAATCGAACAACTCAACAGAGGTCCCAAATTTCTTCGGACCAACAACAACAAACTCAGATTTCTCATCCTCAAATATTTTTGCTCTCTTCTCGTCATTGGCCTCCACTACATCATCATCCTCCTCCTTTCTGCTTCGTTTCTCTACCACTGGTTCGTGTTCCACTGCCATGTCTGCCATGACTAAAAATTTCAACCTAATTTGATAAACCCTTAAGATACATATATATATATACCTGTAAAGAAAAACCCTAACAACCCCTCTAATACTCTATCAGTGTCAGTTTGTGTGTGTGTGTTTCTTTTTCCTATTTTACTAAACATTTCTCTAAATTTGGAAGTTGTTAGTGGGTTATGTTATGGGCTGAGTACTATCTGTTTGGGCCGTGTGGGAAGGTCTGTATGTATGTAACTGTTTGGACTTTGGACCCAACAAGCTCGTTACATGAAATGCACCAAAACCAAAGCAAGCCAACCTGAAAAGAAATAAATGTATTCCAAATATCGTAGGTACACCCAAAGAAATTTTTTTCCGTACGTTCATCAGAAAATATTTCTAAATTCCAAATGTCAGATAATTGTCAAAAATCAACCCACAAAACAAAATATGTGCCCTAGCTACACCTTCGTAACTCCAAATTCTAGGATTCGTTAAAATCTCTTCCGTGATACCCCAACCTCCCCATTAATTAGTTATTCCTAAACGAGTCACGAAGGGTATAAAGAACACGCCTTGTCTCCACATTGGAACCTTTCCTCTCCCAACCATTTCGGATTAAGAAGATGTGAAAGCTCGTTTATCCACCCTATACTTCAATTTGTTCTCGAGATGCACCACCAAAACTCTAAGTTTTCTATGTGGTTATTTGTGCTCGCTATCTCATCCTCCTTTTGACTTCTAGCCTTTTCTTTTTCATATTTTATAGGCTCGTTCTTTTGTTTTTAGCTCCTTCTTGATTTCTCCTTAAGACTTACTATATCCATCTCTAGAAAAATTGTAAGATAAAATTTATTAGCATAGGGTAGGTAGATGGGGCTCCATAAACAAAAGGCTTCACGAAAAAGGATTCAGCGGGGTTCTGATGATTTATTTTATTTATAAAGGGTTTTAGGCTTGAAAGGCTCAAACTTAATAGAAATGATGGCCCATTTCATTTCATTGACACGTGCAAAGTCTACAATCATCTAACAATCACGCAAGTTACTTAAAATTCATAAATTACATGTTATTCACTATTTTCTCATGAATAAAAGACATTATTTCCAAAACTTCTACAGACAGATGGGTGTATTTGAAATAATACATGCTTTTGACAATATTACCCAAGATATACTCATATCATCCCCATATACTCGCGACCTCAAATTCATATTATGTTGTGCATATAACAGCATTGATCCATATTTCATGCTTTCATGCTTCAAATTTGATTTTAATGACTCGATCCAAAAAAAAATAACTAAGCTCTCTAATAAATATACATCATACATAACAAAAGGTGAAGCGTTCCCACCCCAACACAGAATCATATGATGCCCTTATCGTCAAAGCATAAAAATGTAAAGCATAAAGGAGAGTACTCCCCTAATCGTGTGAGCAAGTTCACAAGACGCTCTTCGGGCTGTTGGTGTCAATGCTTTCGTCATTTGTTATCTTCCTTTCAATATGCCTCAATCCATCCAATGATGGTTATTGGTGTTCCGGAGTTGTTCCTTGACATCTTCCAATTTGTTGACCAACTTGGCGTTGTCTTTCATCATTTGTTCATCCACCTCTTTGTAATGCTCCTTGAACATCTTCTATTTCTTGTGTACGAGAGATATGACTTCTTCAATTGATGCAATGGATAAAGATTCGCTAGTGTTGAACGTCTTCTCAATCACTTGCCTCGCAATGTGATTGAGGGGTGATGTATTTTGGTGACAGATGTCGGTGTCAAACTCGAGACAACTTTCTTTGGTACAAAAAGACGTGATGAGTGATCAAAATACATGAGTTGTGCTGGACCATCGATGGTGCGGTCTCCAATTGCCTTCACTATGATTTTCCCAATGTTATGAGTGTCTTCTCTTTTGATGGATATCATAATCTTTGCTTGGTCCAATGAAACTCTTCCCGGATTGATGGGTGGTAGAATTCTTAAACTCACAAACAAGTAAAGCTCTTTGAAACGAGCCTTTTAATAATCCATAATCATCTTCAAGATCTCCGTAGGTGTTTGGGTGAAACGTGTCCTTGCCCATTGTTAGCTGGTATGATGTAGCGTTGCGTTTCAGGTTGATTACTCACCCCACATCGCCATGGATTGCTTGGTTATGCTTTAGTTTTAGTTGATTCTCCGTGTGGACTTCATAAAGTCGGATCATAGTTGATGAGTCTTGTTTATCACGGTGGGCGTAAAAATCACGAACAAGATTGTCATTAATTACCCCCGACTTCATTGCGGCTTGCTCTAAGTTTCTTTTACGCATGTTGATTCTCGGAAATGCGAGTGCTTGCTCGTTACAAAATTACCGCTCAACAACCTTGTGTACTTCTCATAACAACTCCATGTTGTGAATTTGTTCAAATCGTAGCTCGGTTGTGCTATGTTGAGTTTCTCCATGGTTGTAGGTTTACTTGTCTTTGGATCAATCGTGAAGTAACGCCCGAATGCCATGCTCTTCTATAAAGAAAAGAAAGAAAATCAAAAAAAAAATCTAGAAAAATAGATGAATAGAGGAACGTAGTAGTAGAAGAAAAAGTCTATGAATACTAAGAGAAGTGAGAATTATGTAAGTGATTAGGGTTAATTAGATGTATCAGAGTTCTTAAAAAAAATTGATAATTTTTCATAAGTTGCATAACTCTTTCAATATTAATTGTAATCACATTAGTAATAATTCATGTGTATCAATGGAGTTCACTTATAAGAGAAGTGTAAGTAATGTAAGAAAGTTAAGAGACAGAGATTGCTCAGCCAAATTTCGCATATCCTGATTTTACATGTCTCCTACTTCCATACGTGCTGAAAAAACATGGTGCACAAGAAACGGGGAACGCGTGATAGGCATGCCGCGCGCCACATTGCGCGGTTTCTACGGGATGGTGGCATACGCGCGGCTCTTGGCAAGATTCGCGCGGGTAGCAACGTTGCTCGCGCGACGCGCATGTACTGGTGTTGCCCGTGCTGCTCGCCTTCCATTGCATGTTGTCTCATCTTGTTGGTTTCATGTTCATCTCTCTTACTTTGACATATTCCTTCATTTTCTTCATGGTTCCTCCCCTTACTCAATTTTAAAGCTCAAACACATTTTTCAAGTTTGCTATATATTACTTAAAACAAACATATTAAATAACTAATTATTGAACTAAATGCAAAGAGTCAAAAAGAAAACATACTGCTGTGGATTGCCTCCTACACATTGCTCAGTTTTACGTCGATTAGCGCGACGCTAAGGTTAACAATTAGGGGTTTGGAGTGCACTATTTGCACTTTGGTCTTTCTCCTCCTCTTTTTTCTTCATCTTGCTTTCTGATGACAACTTTAATGTAGCTTACAAAGATAAGTTAACAAATAAATGTTACACCTAATTCCTCATGTCACAGTGCATGAATCAAGTAACAATAAAGTGAAAAGTATAGTTACGATCCAAGTATCGTATCCCAAGGGAGTGGTTGATTAATGTATGAATCACTTAAATGCAAAACACTAACAGTTGTTATGTTTCTTTTCTCTTGTGTTTGCAGGATGATTGGTATGCTATGAATGCTATGAATGCAGAAGATATTTATTCTAAAATTCAATGGAAATCTAACTAAGATGCAAGTAAAAATATAAATATAAGGATGGTGGTTTGAATGCAAAAAACAATTAAAGCAAAACTAATGAATGCAAGAAGAGATTTGTTAACCCTAAAAATAAGATGAAGAAGAATACTCCTACTCGGAAGAAACAATACATGGACAATACTATTGTCACAAGTATTTCCGATGAGATGTACCTACTCTCGATAAAGAAAACCCCTCGGAGGATTGCCCTACCTTTCGGTCACTGACCCAAAAAGGTTTACAAGAAAAAAAAAACACACGAGAAGGAACATAAGCGTCCCTTGGAAAGTCAAACGGTAAATGAAAAACAGATATCAACACGGCATCGGAAAAAAAGCAAACCTCGATGGACCCGTGCGACTCCGATATCCACCAATGCGCCAAGAGGGACCACAATGGACCCCGAGTCCCATGAACTTACAAGAAAACTTCCTTGCTGAACACTCCTCGAAAAAGACTACACTCGGACTATTACCCGAGGACCCACTTTCGGAGAAAATCAAGAAGTGAATGAGAGAGCACCCAGTAAATATATTCCGAGAACTCTGATGAAAAAATCTCACTTCAAACAGAGCAAATACAGCCCTCGGAGATCACACCATGCCCTCGGAGACCAAATCAAGCCCTCGGAGATCACACCATGCCCTCGGAGATCACATTTACACCCTCAGAGATCACTCCTGATTATTGAAGAATAAACCTGAATCAAGAAAGAGAAATAAAACCCCTCGGAAGAGCTGCTCTACCAAAACAAACACGCATCAGAGGTCCTCGAAGCAATCAGAAGACACCAAGATTAAATCTAGTCAGCGCTTAGTAGATAAAAGATAAACCTTATCCTTATTTTTACACTTGTATCAAGATAACGACAACACCTGTCCTTACCAAAACACATGCACAATGACACCTGCCCCTACCAAAGTCTATATAAAGGGAGGTGATCAGTAGAAGAAAGGCAGGCAGAGATAACTTAACTTAGCTCACTAAATACAACTGGGTACTCATATACATAGTAAGAAGAGTAGGAAAAGTTCAGTGAATAAAGGAAGGGAATATTCTTGCAATTATTCTTATCTTATCATTTCCACCTATCGTTGCCTCTGAATCACGGACAGGGCGTTCCAACCCAAATAAATATCTTCCGTTAAATAGGGAATAATTCCAAACCCGTTAACAAAGTGGCGCCGTCTGTGGGAACGCCATAACATCTGTCCTCGAGAGAATTCATCAGACGTCAGCTAGGATGGATGATCTTTTCGAAAGTGACAACCTTCCTTTCCCGAACAGCGACTCAGAAGAAACCTTGTCCAATTATGAACCAGGTACAAGAGATTTTATTAATATTCCCCGATCTGTCTATGAAAGACTTATAGATGATGCACGAACACCCCGGAAGGGTGAACCTCTCGGACGCACGTCCTTTGTACTCCTTGAGAACATGGATTTCCCCTCGGAAGGAGATGCACCTCCGATGGCGTGGAACCCAAACTCACATCCTTGGCAACAGGAACCCCGACAAACGCCTAGAAGGTATGTATGTCATGAAAGAACCCCAGAGAGGGGTCGGGAAGAAATTTCTCGCCCCTCGGAGTATCAAGGAGAGGTTGAACACTCCTTATGGGGAATGATGGATGATTTACGAAAAGAATTAGGTGACCTCAAGAAGACCATGGCCCCTGAGGAGGATCCTACATTCAAGACCACTCCTTTCATTCCCGAAATCGCTTCAGCTTCTATCCCCTCGGGGATGCGACCTGTCAATATCCCGTTATATACCGGAGAAGCTGATGGAAGGGACCCGCAAGATCACATCCATCAATATCTGGCCGGAATGGATCTCTCTTCCGCCCCTGACCACGTGTTATGCCGCGTATTTCCTGTTACCCTCGGAGGGCGGGCCCAAGCCTGGTTTACTCACCTTCCACCTTGTTCCATTACGAGTTTTGATCGATTAGCCCATTTGTTCGTACGGCAATTCGCCTGCAATCGAAGGTACCCTAAATCTGCCACACACCTTTTCACTATTAAACAGAAAAAGGATGAACCCTTACGAGAGTATATAAAGCGCTTCACGGATGAAGCACTAGATGTTCCCAACGTTAGCCCGACCATCATGGCGGACATATTAACTCAGGGACTCCGAACGGGGGACTTCTTTAGATACCTTATGGGAAATCGGATCACGGACATGAATGAGCTAATGCAAAAGGCGGAAATCCACATCTTGATGGAAGAGGCCGAAGGAACAAAGAAGCAAGTGGAGCAGGAGGATAATGAACACTTAGAGCGCGTCGAGAAAGAAGCGAAGACCAAAGAAAAGAATAAGGAAGGAAAACCTCCTCAGCGCAAGGACGAAGGAGGAGTGGTTAAGAAATTTCTCCGACCCGTGCACCTGCCTCCGATGACTGTTACTCCACCAGAAGTGCTCAATATAATGAGGGGTAGCAACGAGTTACACTGGCCCAGGCCGACTAAATTCCCTAACCGAGACAAGGACACTGGGAAATATTGTAAGTACCATAAAACTTATGGGCACACTACGGAAGAATGTACTACCCTTCGTTTAGAAGTGCTCCGCCTGTTAGAAATAGGGTATTTGAAGAATTAACTCAAGGAAAATAACCCCGAGGAGCCCAAAGCAAATGTTTGGAAGAGATCACGAAGAGAGGAGGAGGAACAAGAAAGGGAAGAAAGGACGCCTAATCGGAAGTCACGAGAAGGGACAACAGGACGCCTCCGACCCCAAGAGAGAATCAAAGACCGTCGGCAAAATTCACGAGAGAAAACGACAGGGTATCAGAGTCTGCCTCCTCCACCTAACTCTTATAAAAGCAACCCCCCAACAGGGAGAACCATCAATATGATTGAATGGGGTGAAATTTCCATGACACCTCAGGGTAAAAAGAAGAAATATTTGAAAGAAGCCCGACGAGCAGAACAAGGATTATCTGTCTGCTCCATTCAAGGATCAAAGCTTCCTAGCATCACTTTCGGGCCCGAGGACCTTACAGACGTAATATACCCTCACGAAGATCCATTGGTTATTTCTGCTGTCATCTACGGGTATGAAATCCAACGGATCCTTATAGATACGGGCAGCTCCGTGGATGTACTCTTCTTGCCTACCTATCTTGCTATGAGGTTGAAACAAGAAACGTTGGAAACCGTTGAAGTCCCGTTAGTAGGATTCTCAGGGGAAGCCTGCCAAACCCTCGGAACGGTGACTCTTCCAATGTTGTGGGGGAAGGGAGCCCTTCGAAGGACGGAACCTATCAAGTTTTGGGTAGTGGAGGCCTCCTCACGAACGTATAATGTCATCTGCGGAAGACCATCCATTCGGGCCTTTGAGGCTATCCCCTCTACTCTGCATCTTAAAGTGAAATTCCCCACTTCTTCGGGAATCGGAGAAGTCCGAGGAAGTCAGTCAAAAGCCAGAGAATGCTGCATGAATGCCATCCCCTCGGAAGAGGACGGACCCTCACTCGGAAATAGCAAAAAGTGTAAAACCGAGGAAACCCGAGTCCAACTTGTGGAAGAATTAAAGATAGTGGAATTAGTAGAAGGAAGCCCTGAGAAAGTAATCAAAATGGGTACCCACATGGCTTCGGCCATAGAAGATCAACTGATTTCCCTCCTCAAACAGTTCCATGACCTCTTTGCATGGGAAGGGGGACCGCCCGGGCGAATCAGCAATAAGGTATGCCAACACTTTCTTAACGTAAAGCCCGGGGCTAAACCTGTCCAACAGAAGAAGAGGAAAATGGGACCCGAGCGCAACAAGATCATCCGCTCGGAAATACAACGCCTTCTTAGTTTGAAACAAATTCAGGAAGTCATTTATCCCGAATGGTTAGCTAATGTCGTGCTAGTACCCAAGCATGGAGGAAGATGGCGAATGTGTGTTGACTTTACCAACCTCAATGAAGCATGCCCAAAGGATTGTTATCCCTTACCGAGCATAGATCAGCTAGTTGATTCTACCGCGGGATGTGCGCTACTATCAACTTTAGATGGAGACCAAGGGTATAACCAAATCCCGATGGCGACTATTGACCAAGATAAGACCAGCTTCATCACAGATGCAGGCACATTTTGTTATCTAGTCATGCCCTTTGGGCTGAAGAACGCGGGAGCTACCTACCAAAGGTTAGTAAGTCTTATGTTCGCAGGACTTATTGGGAAGTCAGTAGAGGTTTACGTAGATGATACTGTAGTTAAAAGTAACACTGCCGAAGAGCATCCCGAGGACCTACGGAAAGCGTTGGTCATTATGAACAATTTTGGTATGAAAGTTAACCCTCGAAAGTGTTCCTTTGGTATCCGAGGAGGAAAATTTTTGGGATTTATGGTTACGGAGAAGGGAATAGAAGTAAAACCCGAGAAAGCAGAAGCTATCATGGGGTTACCTACCCCGAGGACGGTGAAAGATGTCCAAAAGTTAACTGGAAGAATGGCCTCGTTGAGTCGGTTCGTCTCCAAGTCCGCAGAAAAAGGGCTTCCCTTCTTCAAGATACTTCGGAATGTCAAGGAATTTCAGTGGACCCCCCAATGCGAGGAAGCTCTCGAAGAACTAAAAAGGTATATGTTGAAACCACCTTTGCTGGTAAAACCTATACCTCAAGAAGAGCTATTTCTGTATTTATCGGTCGGAGAAGAGGCCGTTAGCACCGTCTTAGTCAAGGAACAAGACGGAGAACATCATCCGGTATATTACATCAGCAAAACCCTCCTCGGAGCCGAAACCAGATATACCCTAACTGAGAAACTCGTCCTAGCATTGGTTATTACGGCTCGAAAGCTACGTCCCTACTTTCTATCCCACCCAATTACCGTGCTAACTAAGCACCCCCTGAGGGCAATTCTTAATAAGCCTGAATCATCAGGGAGATTGATAAAATGGGCCGTAGAGCTTACTGAGTACGATATTTCCTATGCTCCGAGACCATCGATTAAAGCGCAAGTTCTGGCGGACTTTGTAACAGAACTTACGAGCATTGGATCCGAGGAGAAAGAACTACTGTGGCACGCATATGTAGATGGATCCTCGGTGAGTACACATGGGGGGGGCTGGAATAGTTTTTGTAAATCAAGAAGGAGAGGAAGAAAGACTCCATTTTGCAGTCAGAATAGATTACCCCCTCTCTAATAATGAAGCTGAATATGAAGCACTCCTTATTGGTATGAGACTAGCAAAGGAAGGGGGAATGAAGAGAGTACTCCTCCATAGTGATTCCCAATTAATCGTCCAGCAAGTTAAAGGATCATATGAAGCAAAAGAAGAAAGAATGCAAGAGTACCTCCGAGTTGTTCATCAAAGGTCCGAATGGTTTGAAGAATATGATATAGTTCAAATTCCCCGAAAAGAAAACCAAGAGGCGGACGCTTTATCCAAAATGGCTACTCAAACAGCCGCTGTACATACTCGGAAGATTACTCTACTTCATGTCAATGAATCTGAAAAGAGCGAAGGCCAAGAGGTGAATACCATTTCAGATCCCTCATCTAGCTGGATGACTCCTATCAAGGCCTATTTGCAGAATCCCGAGGGATACTCCTCGGACAAGAATATTCAGCGAATGATGTTCAGAAAAACTCTCCGATACTTCCTCAAAGACGGGATACTCTTCCGAAGAACATACTCATGTCCTCATGCTCGATGCCTTAATGAGGAGGAGGCCCAACTAGCTTTAGCAGAAACTCACGAGGGGGTATGCGGAAGCCATACCAGCGGCGAAAGCATGGTCAGACGCTTGATTCGACAAGGCTACTACTGGCCCACGATGGCCAAAGACAGCAGAAGCCATGCCGAAAGGTGTAAATCATGCCAAGCTTACGCCCCTCGGACCCATCAACCCGCAGCTCCTTGGGAACCCCATCTGACCCCTTGCCCATTCTCTAAGTGGGGTATTGATATACTTGGACCCCTCATCCCTGATGCCGGTCAAAAGAAATTTCTGCTAGTAGCCGTTGACTACTTCACCAAATGGGTGGAAGCGGAACCCCTGGCTAGAGTAACCGCAGGGGCTGTTATCAATTTTCTTTGGAGAAGTATTATTTGCCGCTTTGGAATCCCTCGGAGCTTGGTAAGTGATAACGGTCTGCAGATTACGGATCAAGGGTTACAAAAATGGTGCGATCATTGGGAAATAAAACACCGCTTTGCTTCAGTAGGATACCCTCAAGCAAACGGCCAAGTAGAAAGGACCAACAAAACCCTTTTGAAAAACATGAAGGCCCGGCTTGATTGGCACAAAGCTAAGTGGGTTGAAGAGGTACCCGGGATATTGTGGGCCTATCGGACCACGCAAAGTGTCGCTACGGGTGAAACCCCTTTCAGTCTATCCTACGGATGCGAAGCTGTCTTACCCTCGGAGGTCTCAATAGAGAGTTGGCGAATTAAGGAATACGAAGAAGTAACCAACGGCTCGAATCTAGCCCTCGCCCTTGATTTGCTCGAAGAAAAGAGAACCCGAGTAGCCCTCCGAATGGAAGAGTACAAGGCTCGGATGTCGCGATATTACAATGCCAAGGTAAAGCCCCGAACCTTTCAAGTTGGAGATTTAGTGATGAAACGAGTAGGGGCTTTCAAGAATGTGGGCAAATTGGATCCACGATGGGAAGGACCCTATAAGATAGTGGAAATTGTAGGGCCGGCAACTTATCGTCTTGCCAATTCCGAGGAGGCAGTACTTCGCAACACGTGGAACTCAAGCAACCTTAGAAAGTACTATGCTTAATGTAATAATCATACATGAATAAAAAGAGTGTTCATATACGAGGGGCTATAGTACAAAAGAAATTAGAGTTGTCCGACAAAATGATGGCTCTATATATGAGACATCGAGACAACCCGATAACACCAAAAACCCTCTGTATTATGAACTAAACTGTATAATATTCATCTACAAGCTAAGTCCCTCCCATGGGACGTTTTCCCTCTCGGATAAGTCGTCGGCGCTGCTCCTCGGAAAGAGAGATTGGGTCATCAAGGAACACAGTTCCGACTGCAGAATCTCTAATGGGTGAAGAAGGAAACTCCTCGGAGATATGACGAATGTTGAGCTCAGGAAGGAGCAAGCCCGAGGGAAACTCCTGCAAAGCTTGTACGGCATCTTGGCACAATCTATAGCCTATATGCACTAAATCGCGCATCTCACCCCGAAGAGACTCACGAGGATTGGATGGACCCACTACTTCCAAAACGGCCTGGACTCGGGCCATAACCACCTCTACTGCATGGGAACAAGTTATCCCTAGTAGCTGCTGACTCAAGGCATCTCTTTCCATCGTAGCCTGCGTTGGTTGCTCCTCCGAGGACCGCATTTGGCCACGTAACTCCTCAAGTCTCCTTCCTAAATTTAGTACACGAGCTCTTTCAAGCACTAATTGGCGTTCCAATTCCCACGCCTTATCCTTCTCGGATTGTAACGCATGGATATGAGTCTCCTGAGCGGACTCGTGAACTTCCTTCAAATGAGTTATCTCCACTTGAGCCTCCAAGAGACCTCGCTCTAACTCGTCCCGACGACGATATACTAAGCCTGGATCTGAAGAAGAGCTTCCGTAAGACCCGAGAGCATCTAGCACCATATAAATCTGCTCAAAAAACAAAGCAAATGGCATCAGACCGGACGACAGGTTAGTATTAAATAAAATGAATAAATACCTCACACAGGTCTTTACAGGCTAAATCTTGGAGAACGGGTACCGAAAGGGTTTTCATCAGCCCACAATCTGTTACGTTCAATAAACCGCTGAGAAAGTTTCGGCAAAATCCCACCGCTGATCCGAGAGGAGAAACATCCTGATTATCCCCGGGGGGAAGAGATCTCCCGAGGGAAGGGTGCTCCTCGGGCGGTGGTACATGAATACGATCAGGGACATCTTCCAGGGGCTGCAAGTCCTCTGTGCCAGGGGAGAGAAGATACTCCTCTAACACATTCACCACGGCAGAATTACGAGGAATAGGCTATGACACTATGGGATTCATGTGAAAGTCCGTTTGGGAGAGAGCTGCTATCGGATCTGACGGCCCATGAGGAATTATATAACTGACTGGGGGGGCTGCTATAGGTTCCTCCTCCTCCGAGGAAATCTCAACCATTGCCTCATTCACGAGAGGAACGGAATTACCAACCTCCGGCATCCCGGGACTACCATGCAACGCTCTCCCAAGAAAAACGTCAGTAGAAGATCCGAGGGAAAATGCTCCCATCTCCGCTCCTGCAAAAGATATCAGTAGAAAAACGGTCCGAGGGCACCCATAAAATTTACAAGTTAAAGAAGGGTTAGTAAAACTTACGAAAATGAAAGTTACTGTGAAGAGGACGAGAAGTAGGGGTACATCCCTCCACCCCCTCTTGTAAACCTGCCAAAATCAGGGCCTCGGGGAAATCCAGTAGCTCGGATATGTCATAAGAACCAGAAAAAAGTCCCGAGTGAAGCAATACCTTCCTCACTTGCCCTTGTGTTTCGATGTTGGGAGCAATATATCCCAGACCCCATCGGATGGGTACCCCCCACGATTTGGCTGACTGACCTCTCGGACGGACGAAGAAAAATCTCCGCCTCCAATCCCCTCTACAAGAGTGGGAACTGGATACACGAGTGAAGGTATTTTCCTTGTTCCGATAGGACAAGCTAAAAAAGGGAGTCCCCTCTGAACAAGGTCGAAGGGTAAATATTGTTCCCACCCGATAAGGGCACATTGGAAGGTTTAAAAGCTCACAACGAAGGACATATCCCACCAAATGACTATAGGAACTTGGTGATAATTGACTCGGACATACCTGCCAATACCGAAAAAGTATTTGGAAAAAGGGGTGGAAAAACGTCCGTAACCCACAACGCATCTGTTCGGTATAAACGGTCATGTAACCTGAGGGAGGTGCGTAAGCCCTCTGGCCCGAGGAAGGCACTATTATGTCATAATCTTCGAAATCCAGGTTATAACCAGTGAAAAGAGATCTTACCGAGTTCTCACACTCTGTACTCATAGTGGATCCTACACGTCCTCTACCTATCAATCTGGACGGGTTAAGAGGGATCAAATCGAACTCCGAAGACTCATCCGCCAAAGGGTATGGCTCCCTACCCATGAATATCTCCCTGATATGATTGACCCTACGTGAATTTGTAGATGGAAGCCTACGAGCTACCCCAAGAGAGGAACTAACACCAAGTGTCGCCTGGTTTTCGGATAGATTGTCCCTCGGAGAGAAACTTTCACGAGAAATGGGAGGAACCCTTGATGATCCAGAAGGACTCCGAGCGGTATCCCGAGAAGAACCACAAGACGAAACTGAACCACTTCTTCTATAGTAAGGAGACATCATCTTGTCGGGTAAGTATTATCCTCGTACTTGCAATTATTGACAAACTTGAAAGAAGATCAAAGACTAGCTATGATTATAAGATTAGAGATAAGTGCATAATTGGTAAAGGGCCTAAGTGCATATATACTCTTTATTTCTTGGTTAAAAGAAGAAGTTTAGATTCATATTATGTTAAATAAGGGACACGTGTTGAAAAACTTTTTAATTAAAAATGACACGTACCTTATTTAACCATGCAAAGCAACACCTCCTACTTAGGAAGTATACTTAGTCAGCAACCTTATAAGGTTTATCATTATCCGCTTTAATTAAATCTTAACAATAAAAACAAAAGGTAGAAAAGGGAAATTGGACAGAAATATTTATTTATTTAAGCCGAAGAGCCCTCAGAAAGGGTAATAGATACAAAGAACATTTATTTAAAAACAAAAAATAAAGAAAGCAAGACTAAGCCCCCGTGGAAGGAGGGAGGGGAGAAGTTGTCTCATCGGCGGAAGTACCCAGTGGAGCAAGACGAGAAATCGGAGAAAATACCCCCCCGGAACCACTAGCCCTCGGACTCGGGCTACTGGCAGAACGCATCGGGGACGGTGCCGGAGAATCCCTAGAAGAAAGCAAGCTCCCAAATCTTCCCACAAAGTAATGGCAGTCATCGGGAGTTGGCCTCTTCAACTTACGAAGGTCAAAAGACTTTGAAAAGTCAACGTCCGGCCTTATCAAAGACTTAGCCAATCTAGCACACTCCAAATAGCCCCATAAAAGGTGGCCTGTCAAGAGCTCGTGAGAAGGCGTCTCGGAAACCTCAGAGTGCTGCCTTGATGTTTCTTGCTGGGCGAATCGAACTGCAGCATCAATCTTAGCCTGCACCTCCTCGGGAGAAAGAAAGTTTAAAAACTTCCTCTCGGCCGACTCGGCCCTATCTGTGACTTGGCTTAGTGCCTCCTGGAGACCCCTTTCCCGTTCACCGCCTTCTGCCACTGCCTTCTCGAGAGCCGCGATACGAGCAGTAAGGACCCCCTCAGACTCTTTTCTTTCCTTCTCCAGAAGGGTTATCTTAGCCGCTGCGGCCTTCTCGGATGCCTCCATCTTCTTGTAGGCGGACTCGGCAGCGCTTAAGTTACATTGCAAACCCTCCCTCGCCTTCTCTGATTCTTTAAGGAGGAACTCGTAGTCAGAAATCTTGGTGTGGAGAATGTCCTCCCTAGTCTGACTCTCTTTATCCCGGACCAAGAGAGGTGCTAGTTGCGCTCGGAGCACTTCCACCTCCTCTATGTCTTTCCGACCACGTTCTTCAACGGCGGTGACTGCCTACCGAGTCTTTCCAATCTGCGGAGAAGTCAACAAGAAAAAAATTAACAGAGATATATTATATAACTTCAGAGAACTAATCTAGAAAAACTTACCATGAGCCCCAACCAGTTAAGACTGGTGTACAAAAACTGATATCCCTCGGCGGGTGTTGAACTGGAGGAGGCAAAAAATTGGAGGATATCTTGGTAAGCTTCCCCCACTGACCGAGACGAGAATTGCCCCCCGGATCCACTGGGAGGAACGGGCTCCTGGAATGTATGACCCTTCGGAGACAAAGTCACTGGAACATGCCCCCTCGGAGGAGTCGCGTCCGGTACTGGAGTCATCACTTCTGAATTTGTGAACACGGCCCGAGAACCACCAACTGTTGTGGGTGTGCCAGTCTCTCCCAACAGTGAATTCAGAATCCCCTCCTTCACATCTCTGTCTTCGGAAGAAGGATCGAACTCCCCTTGTGTGTCCTCGGAATCCCCTCGTAAAGCTTCCTGCTCGGGAATGCTGAACTGGGCCAGAAAATCCTCCTCTACAAAAGGTACTCACTGTCAGTAAGAAAGAGAATGAAACTAGAAAAAATTATGGAAAGAGGACGAGTAATGGACACTCACCGTATAATAAAGGCTCTTCTACCATCGGAGCTTTACCTTTATCCATAGCCACTACATCAAAAGAAAAAGCATCAACACATGAACAAGTTTTACAAGTAAGATATGAAAATCTCATTAAAACCTCATAAGAACTTACCACGAGGAGCAGATTCGGGAACTATCGGAGGCTGAGGAGAAGGACCCTCAGAAGACAAGTCTATTACTTCAGTAACCTTCTGAACAGATTCTTCCTCGTTAACACTCGGAAAGACCCCCTCCTCAGAAACTCTCGGAGAAGTTCCTATATTAGATCCAGAGGCAGGTAAATCCCCCGACTCGGATCTGGAAACGGGCACCAAAGCCAAATCCCAAGAAGCAGGAGCTACTTGGCGCAAGGGAACAACGCTCCTGATGACCCCCGTCATATCCATGCATAGAAGAGAATGGTCCTCGTGAACTCCACCCTTCTCTGAACCCATATGCCTACTCTTGGGAGCATTAACCTCATCCTCCTCGTGATCACCCTCCTCTGGTATCTCGGAGACACCACTAGGAGTAGGCTCCCTCGGACTCGACTGCAAATAGTAGTTCACCATGACCTCCCCTACATCACCCCCACCGATAACGTGTATAAGCATAATTTACTGCTATACTCGGAGAAAGAATAAAAGAATAAATAAAGGGACTTACGAAAGAGACTCCTCGCATCGGGAGACAAAGACAAGGGCCTCTCCACGGCGTCGTCGGTAAAAACTACGTAGTGAAGACCGGAGGTCTCGTATAACATTGTGAAGTCCTCTGATTCCATCAATTTGTGTTGAGAAATTATAGGAGATAAAACCACCTCCTGGTCCAAAGCATGCACGGGAGTAGTACCCTCTCGCCAGTCGAAGGGCATATCCCACTCACCTTTAACAGGTCCCACGAAGAAGTATCTATTCTTCCAGACGCTATGTGAGGTAATTGCCGCACCCAAGATTCTCTTCGTGGAATCCCCCGTGTTGTCCCGGTGACGAACATTATAAAAAGGATACCCCCCGGGTGACACCGCCACGTCAAAGATCGAAAGAAAATGGTCCACCGTGCACTCTAGTCCATTCACTTGACACCAAAAGACATAAATGCAAATAGCGGCAAACCCGTTCGGCACCATTTGACTCGGGCAGATATTACAAGTCTTGAAAAGCTCACAGAAAAAAGGTGACATGAATGAACGCCACCCGTACTTCACCTGGGCAAAAAACACCGTCAACATACCCGGAGGAGGATAACATGCTCTCTCATTCTTCGTCGGGATTCGGAATACCATATTCTTCTGAAGGACCCCGGTTGAGGTAAACAGATCTGCCACCTACTTACGAATAACAATACTCGGTACCTTTTCCACCTTAGCAAAAGTCCGAAGAGGCGGCTCCTTCGATTTGGGAACCCTAGCTTTTTTCGAGGAAGTGGCGCCGCCCTCGGCAGCGGCATCAATTTCTCCCTTGCGTTTACGAGTAACAACTCCCACCGGAATACTCCTCACATTCACGGAAGAATCGATCGGAGCAGTAACTTCCGAAGAGGTAGCAGCGGCAACAGGATCAGTGTTGGCGGAAGAAGCCATAAATACAGTGGTAAAAGAGGAATGTTTTTGAAGAAAAGAAAAAGAACGAGTAAAGCCTGCTGGGAATTAGAAGAATAAAGAACTAAAGTTAAGGAAAGAAACTTTTTGCTCTGAGAGAGGATTATCGCAAAGACGAATTGAGAGAATGAGGAAAAAATAAGCTACAGTATCCCTATTTATAGCCGACGATTACAACGGTCGAAAGCTTTGAAGACGTGGAACTTATTTAAAGCTCCACGTAACCGCTACTTAATCGCGCCAAGCCATCCAGGTTCTGCCCATTGCCAACGGTCATATGCTTCAAATTTCAAAGCTGGTCAAAGCAACGGTCCACCACCTGCACCCCGAGATCTTCGCGTGCCCCATAACGATACCCTAAGGGTATTTAGGTAAAATCCTTGCAAAAATTTTGAATATATATATATGTTTATCTCTCGGAAAAATATCCAAAAAAAAATATAGGGACACTAGAGCGAAAAAATAACCCCTCGCCTCACTGAGGACGATGGTTTAAAATTCCGTTTGTCTCTCCGAGGACAACCGAAATTTGGGGGGACTAGTGTTAACCCTAAAAATAAAATGAAGAAGACTACTCCTACTCGGAAGAAACAATACATGGACAATACTATTGTCACAAGTATTTCCGATGAGATGTACCTACTCTCGATAAAGAAAACCCCTCGGAGGATTGCCCTACCTTTCGGTCACTGACCCAAAAAGGTTTAAAAGAAAAAAAAAGAGCACACGAGGAGGAACATAAGCGTCCCTTGGAAAGTCAAACGGTAAATGAAAAACAGATATCAACACGGCATCGGAAAAAGAGCAAACTCCGATGGACCCGTGCGACTCCGATATCCACCAATGCGCCAAGAGGGACCACAATGGACCCCGAGTCCCATGAACTTACAAGAAAACTTCCTTGCTGAACACTCCTCGAAAAAGACTACACTCGGACTATTACCCGAGGACCCACTTTTGGAGAAAATCAAGAAGTGAATGAGAGAGCACCCAGTAAATATATTCCGAGAACTCCGATGAAAAAATCTCACTTCAAACAGAGCAAATACAGCCCTTGGAGATCACACCATGCCCTCGGAGACCAAATCAAGCCCTCGGAGATCACAACATGCCCTCGGAGATCACATTTACACCCTCAGAGATCACTCCTGATTGTTGAAGAATAAACCCGAATCAAGAAAGAGAAATAAAACCCCTCGGAAGAGCTGCTCTACCAAAACAAACACGCATCAGAGGTCCTCGAAGCCATCAGAAGACACCAAGATTAAATCTAGTCAGCGCTTAGTAGATAAAAGATAAACCTTATCCTTATTTTTACACCTGTATCAAGGTAACGACAACACCTGTCCTTACCAAAACACATGCACAATGACACCTGCCCCTACCAAAGTCTATATAAAGGGAGGTGATCAGTAGAAGAAAGGCAGGCAGAGATAACTTAACTTAGCTCACTAAATACAACTGGGTACTCATATACACAGTAAGAAGAGTAGGAAAAGTTCAGTGAATAAAGGAAGGGAATATTCTTGTAATTATTCTTATCTTATCATTTCCACCTATCGTTGCCTCTGAATCACGGACAGGGCGTTCCAACCCAAATAAATATCTTCCGTTAAATAGGGAATAATTCCAAACCCGTTAACAAGATTAATTATGCCATGGCTCAATTAACTAAACTAAACTGAAGTAGAGATTGATTGATTGGATTGGTTGTGAACAATAATTGCAAAGATTGTTTAGAGGTTGGGTTCCACAATGACTTAACCATAGTATTCATAGAAAAGCTACCTATATTTACTTATAGTACTTGATGATAATTTGATCTTTGCATGTCTAATGGATATGTGACCTGTAGCACGAGTTATCCAACCATAACATCTAAGATTCTCTAATAACCAGTAGCGTTAATGGGATCAACCCAATTGTCAGTTAGTTTGGTAGAGATATCAAATATGTAATCATATTAACTCATCTAGTTGTGTTAACAAATGTAAACAATCAAGATTAATCTAGTGTGATCTAGGGCTTGCGCATTAGTTGCGTTAACATACCAAAGTCACAAATCGCATATATATAACTAGCTTAGCATCTACACTTTGACAGTCCCTTGTTAGTGCTTTCGTTCATCTAGTGAGAGTAAGACTATTCACACAACATAAATAACTATTCAACCTGACATACAAGATCATCAAACGCACATCAAGCAAAACAAATAAACATATCTATATATTAGAGTAACCCCATACTCTAAAAAACGATTAGTTTAGCTCCTCATAGTCATGGGTTCAACAATCAATAAAGAATTGAATAACATCAAAAAAGTAAAGAGAATAAGGTTAGCTTATCGGATCCGGTGAAACTTTGTTGCTTGATCATCTTCTTGACTCATTTGTTCTATCTTCTTCTCCACGAACTATTTTCTCTAAAACAATGATTCAAATAAACTAGAACAAGACTTCAATGGTGTTTCTCTGTAAAAATAATCTAACCGGGTTTCTGTAGGTTTTTGTAAGCGTTTGTAAGTTGGTGTTGTGCTCTTTGGCCGTCCTTCTTTATTTATAGGAGAGTCTTAATGTCCCAATTTTGTGAGCAGTCGTAACATAGTCGGTGTAAAAGACCGTTCAGTCCTCGTCGTGCGCAATCTGTCTCGTCGCGCCTGGCTCTGTGTTGCCATCGCGCCACCTTTTGTCCTTTCATGTGGTCTCATGATGCTCTCTCAATCGTGCTATCTTCGGTATTTGTAGTGTTGTAGCGCCTCTCGTAGCGTTAGGGCTCCCGAAGTAGTATCTCGACTATTTGTCTCCAAAAACATCCATTTTAATTATAGATAGATATGTAACCCACTCATTACCAACGGTCGAGTTGTAGGTATTGAGTCTCGGTACCTATGGCTCGGCCATTGGTAATGAGCCCAATATTATTACAACGTCTCAGCCGTCGGTACTAATCCGCCAAAAAGGTACCAACAACTTGATTGTCGGTATTTATTAGTACCTATGGCCGAATCGTGAGTAATTGTCATTACCTACGGCTTGGCCGTAGCTACTGAGTAGCGACAGTAGCTACAACCAGGCCGATGGTGTAATCAATTCTTTTGTAGTGGTAACTGTACTTAAGCCACGTATAGTGATTGCAAGTTAAGTATTTGTTGTATGATTTTTCTAACACGTAACGATTGCAAGTTAAATATTCGTCTGCTTGATTTTTCTAGCTAACCCATAATTATATTTATCTCTTCAAATCACGCATAACACATGCATGTTATAACTTCAATAGTCACACATGAAGCGCCATGTTATGTAGCTGAAAAATGAATTTAGAATGAGAATGGAAAAGAGGCGTTTCTTGGAGGGGCCTAGAGCGGATAATGAATGGCTTTTGTGATGGCGCGAACCTAAAGATATTTGAAGCAAAAGAAAAGCATAATTTAAAGGGAAATACATTATGCACAAGATACCCTGACTGTAATTTTCTTTGCATAGAGAGGAGTGCTTAGAATTCTAAAAGCTTGTAATAAAGCAAATGCTTGGTATTTTTTGAGATGTTAATTGTATCCCGTTTGTCCCCAACATTATTACACTTTGTGTGGCTTTTCTTGCATCTTTTGTTGGCTTGTGTGTCAAGCTTTGCAGCCAATCCACTTTATTTCATAAAATTTATCCATTTATTTCTTTTGTTTTTATATATGGATGAACATAAAAACTTGATTAATAATTTATGTGTACCCTGCTCAATAAACAAACAAACAACTATTAGATGTAACATGCGATATTATACGCTAACGCTAGCGTTCCAAATATAAATATGATATTGCGTCTTACAAAATTTATGATATTCCACGGTGAGAGACAATCTATTATCCATTTATAACCGTTAGTAACTCAAGCACTGGCACGGCTCTATATTCGTAATTCGTAAAGTTTGACAACCAAATCAACTATTGGTGCAAACGTATATATTTTGTTGATAAGTTGATATCTTTTAATTCAGAGAATTCTTTCAATTCGTAAGTGGTGATTTTATTTTGTTTTTAGCTAAGGTGCAAGTACACGTGGATATACACAGAAGATGTGTACGAAAATTAAAAATTGAGCAATGCTAGGAATAGGCTGTTCGGAACTAATTCAAAGATTCTTGGCTTCCCAAGATTGATGTTTCCGTACTAACTTTTGTTTAAGGAATAATTACATCACCAGTCCCTGGATTCCAGCTTAACCACACAAGTGTTTGATGAAGGTTTGAATGATTATATGCACTTAGTTTTGAAACAAATAACACAAAAACAGAAATCCCAATACTCCCTTATCAGGGGCTACTGCACCAAGTACCAACCAACCTTGTACTATACAGCTGACATAATTCACTCTTCATAGGGTGAATCATAATTTATAAGGCTAAATAAAACAAGTAAGAGATAATGTTGTAATCAAAGACCATATAATCATGCAATCGCCATATTATAATCTTCAATTATCATAATCAGTAGCTATAAGCTAACCCTTTCTCGTTACCCACGTGCCCTCATTAAGTATTTTCAACCTTGAATGAGTGCATCTGTCTGCTTAAGATATCATAGGAGAGTCTATGTAAAAAATTAAAAAAAAAAGTATTAAGGGATGCTTCTGTAATTATTTAACTTTTAAGAAATATGTGACTTTTTGTAATTAGACCAGACTTTAGGGAGTATAAAAGCAATTATCCCGATATGCAAACCAAAAAAGAGCCTTCTAAAAACAGCCTTATATTGCTTCTATGTCAGGCTCATGATTGGGGCGAATCTAACTCCTCATGTCTGAAGCACCTTTATGCTTTATTACCCCAAAGCAAAGACAAACGTACAAAATGAGGCCTTATAACAGAGAATTTAACAACAGTTTCCCTCATTCAATAGTACCGTTCAATTGTGTGGCAAAAAATATGAGCTGCTTAAGCTTCAAAAAGATCATTAGTGCATTACTTTGTTGTGCAATTTTGTCCTTTCAATCGAACAACGTTGTTTCCAGTTCGAGGAGCATCGGTCTTGGTCTAAATGGGGTCCGCATACGATCGATCCCACGAAGTTCCCGTGTTCTATATTCTGATGCATTGCAAGATTCAAATGTGCCACAAGATGCTATCGCGCCTTCCCCTGCAACAACGTTCGGTGCGAATGATCGGTGGCAGAAAAGAAGAGTTCGACGCGGATCAGACCCCATTCACAATAAATGTTGAAGATTTTGGTAGTGGTGATTGAATTTTTTGCTACTTATTATGATGTTTGAACTATATGTTGGTTTTTGTAATTTTATAGTTTCAACGCCCTTTTTGTTTATAGAGAGAGCTGAAATAGTAGGTAGGAAGAGGAAGAAGTGCATGTAGATTCTATCATAGTTCATAAGCCTCAAACACTTGGAAATTGTGAAAGAATTTGGTTATCTCAATGTTCTTTCTCTAAATGTTTTTACTTTTATAATATGTTATGTAAAGCAATCTCCTAACATTGGCCACTCCTTCAGAAATAAGTTGTTTCAAGTTTTATCGAACTATGGCAAATAGCATTTCATAGTTTACAGCTATCGGAAATTTGGAAAGTATTACAAACAATGCATCATAATTTATCATGTATTTAAGATTTAAGGTGTCTTGATAGTTTTCATAATGAAATCAAATCTTTGGGAGTTTTTTTTTTTTTTTTTAATATCACCCGACCTTAAATAAATACGCGAAAAATCAGTCTTACATACGCACAAAGAGGCAAAATACTAACACAAAAACAAAACTACTTAACAAAGCGAAAATTCAGAATTCCTCTAATCTCAAGTAATGCTAGACCTCTAACTTTACAACATTCCTCTTCTTGCAAAAACTTTGTCTGTCTTCAAGTAAATCTTAGGGAGTTCAATTGTAACTATTCCTGTAGGCTAATCTAAATATTTTTTACATGAACTTCATTGAGTAGGATTGGATAATATCACAACTAAACTGGAAAAATCTACCAATTACAAGCATATTGCAAAGGGTATATAACCGCCCTGTGATTCTTTATTATGTCTGTGTATATCGAGTACAAGATTCTTAAACAAAAATTTATCATATACAAAAATTACAAAATCAAATAAAAATGTCATTAGGAAAAAAATAAGTATGCAGCTAATTTCTTACATGTTGAACCTTTAAATAGACCACATGCCCTATATCTTGGGCTCATGTGAAGTACTTTGAAGCCGTCGAATCAAAATTCTCTCGTAAGAACTCATACAATTCTTCAGCAACAACCTTAGGATACTCTTCTTGAGGCAAGAGGGCACCTGGGACTTCCACAAACTTGCTCACTCCTTTGGCTCCTCTCAAAGCTTCCATTTCGGCTTTTGACCTCTTAGGTGCACCTGAAGTCGACAAAACTAAGATGGGTGTTTTTCCGTCTAGTCCTGCAAATAGTTCGACAAATTCTTCTCTAGAATTTACGGGATCGAGCAATCCAGTCAAAAAAGCGGCTGGGGCATAACGGGCGCCCTTCCGTTTGGTGAGGGCATATCGTGTTTCGACAATGTTAGGAGTCACATTTTGTGGATCAGCATATACATGAGATTGGTACTGAGACCGGATGGACTTCTCGTTGCTGACAAGGGCATTGTACATCATCCAACCCACTGCAGGAGCCCTCAAGGTCCCTCTCAAAAGGCCATACCTAATAATCAGTGAAAGTTCAGTTGAACAATCGAGGTATACCAAAATCATCATGAGTATGCAGTTTCACAGCAACAAGAAAATGTGGTAATTATAGAGTATATTATTCCATTGAGATGATGGAATGCTTATATTTGCACACTTTCAGATAAGTTTCATTACAGAATATGGATGTTTTCTAGTTAAGAGAATCACAACGGGCGTATCTCTAGATACCCTTAAAACAATTGGAGGTGATTTTGTGGATAAAACATACAAATATGTTCAAGATCCATGATAAAACCTTTCTTAACCATGTAAATATATTAAGCAAACATATTTTCAAATTAGACGTCAAAATTATAAGGAAAAATACTGAAGTGAAGTCAATAAAACAGTATGGGAGAATGAAAAAGGAACATGATTAGGCAACAAATTGCGCTTCAAATATTGAAAGTACAATCATACTTTATGGTTAATAATGTACGCAATGGTTCACAGATAAATCTTTACCTAGTCTCCATACTTGAATCTCTACCAAAAACAATAGGCAGAGGACCAGCCCAGGTGGGTGCAACAGCAGCAATTGCCTTTGGCTTCAAGAAACCATTTTTTGCAGCACGAACGGCTATTGTTGCAGCATGCCCTCCTCCAAAGACTACATAGTCATTATCTGGGAATCCAATTGCATACAAGCAAGAGTCAGAGTTAGCACGGATCTGGTAGAAAAGATTAAAGGTTGCTAGGGGTGAATGGTGATCAACAACTGACACATGGCAGGCATAAATAAAGGGAACAACATACATACTTGACTAGTTATTTCGATCAGTTGCAGAACCAGCAGTGATAGAGTACCATTAAAGGGAGCAACCATTTAACCCAATCGCTCCATGATGATGGGGTGCAGCCAATTTATTAATTTGTTACACCACACAGATGGGATGCAGTACTGGGAAATTTCAAGCCTAAGGAAAAAATGCATTCTAGTCGTTTGTTGCACCAAGCTATCATGCAAGAGCTGCATAAATAGTTTCTAAATAAAGTAGCCACAAAATCACAATAGACATTTGCTGAGAGTCCCAAATCCTATCAAGTGTCTTTATCAAAACAATAAAGGAGGTCTCTCATCTGAGAGCTATGATACCTTTGCAACTTAAAGGGAGCAGAGAGCGACCATGGAGAAAACCAGGCCATGAAAACATATTTACATTTTTCTGCCCGCATAATATAAACTTTACAAGATTAAACCTATATTGAGGCCAGCCATCTCTTCAGTCAAAAAGTTATTTAAGGTGCACATTTCCCGAGCTAATTGATAACACTTTCGATACTTTTAATTACCAAGAACCCAGAACCACAGAGCACTCAAAACATATAGGAAGCAACTTGAATATGTCATTGAAATATTATACCTGTATGAAGGCATACGAAACCAATTTAGTCTATATATATGAGGTCAAAACAGAATATTCAGTCGATACTTGGTAAAAAGGAAACACCCATAAATGTAAATGACAATCTCATCTAAAAGCATGGATCCTTTGATACGTACTGTTTTGACACACTCCTCGAATTCACGTTGTAGTCCCACTTTGAAACCCAGCGCGTGCAGTCTTACAAATATCTAAGAAATCATAAAACTCAAATCCACAACTCTTTTTGGTTTGGTAACCCATAGAAAAAAAAATTATCTCAAAACCTAAGGACATGTGTAAGTAATGTAATATGGTCTCCTAACCTAAACTAACAAACAAATGAAATACACTGACATTGAGGAATTGATGTAACTTTACAGTAAGAGAACATTTTAAATGTAGTAGCTATGATGTTGTTTGGTTGTCTTTTCTTCTTTGTTTGGGGTGGGGGGAGGTGCTTCGACAAAGCATGAAAAAATTTTCTAATCACTTCGAATCTTTGTCTACTATAAAAATTTAGTCTACATGAGAGTAATTTGTATCAAATTGCACGGCAATTTCTATATCTTATCAACACCATGTTTGTATAGATTATAAACCTCTAGTATATTATATCCTTCAGATGCAGGTCTCTAGTTAAAGAATTAGAGATTCATCCCCTTCATCCACAAGCATCTTGATTACTTCGGATAAATCTTTAGTGACAAAGGTTTTAGGCCTCCCACAAAAACTTAGGCCAACACTTAGTAAGGCCTCTACTAGTCAACTAAGCCACACTACCAATAATTGCACTACTTTTTGCCTGAAAATCCAAAATGTGAGGGCCAAAAAGTAGTAAGGCATCAAACTTGAGCGATGTCTCATCGGTCATCTTCGGTGATTAACAACGTTTGTCATTGCCGTTTTCCTTAGTACATTGTTGTCATAAATCTTTAATAACTATAAATCTACAAGTCCTATAAAGAGAAAGCCCAATAAAGCAGACAAAGAAATATCTCTTTTTTTTTTTAAGATACAGACCAAATAACATTAGGATTCTCCATGCACAGAATCCGACCTCACGTGAGACTGTAACCCACCTAGTCTGACTATCCCTGCAGAGAATAGAAGTATAAAGACAGCAATACACAACTATCGACTTGCTTGAAAACACTAAATCCTATCATATCAAAACAAATCAATAAATTTTTACCATCAAATATATCAAAGGTGGATTAGGCTATGTAGAGCTAATAGCCACCAGGATATTACTTATTAGTATAATACTCATTTCCCCTTCAAAAGAAACTCAGGTTTGGCACCCTAAATTTAAAGCTAATAGCCTTTACTTGCGAGCAAATTTGTATAACTCGTCATTTATCACGATACACACCTTCTGAAAGCAGATGATCACTTCAATCATAACAATCACAGCAATACCAATTTAATAAAGACAGCAACAAGCACTTTTCGACAAAATAACCAGAACGAACTACACACACAAGAAAATCACCAATCAAGATTCAAACTTTAAGCACCCCACCAACCTGTATCAATCGGACCATCACGGGCGGTAACAAAATCCACCAAAAACCTCTCCATAACATCAGCATTGTAATCGAGCTTGGGGCGATCGGAGTAGCCGAAACCAGGCCAATCCACAATAGTAATCCCGCAATCCACATCCTTTTTGGCCATTTCTTCAGCTACAGCTCTCCACTCCTCAATGGTGCTCACATCGGAAATGGTGGGCACCATCAGAATATTGTTCTTGCAAAAAGGGCGATCGTTGTTGAGCTTCTCGAAGTGGATGTTGACAGAATTGCCCTCGAACTTCCATTGCCAGGTGGGTTTGGAGAGTGTTGTGGGGGTAGAATAGTCAATTGATGTGGAGGCCTGGATTTTGAGGGTTTTGGAGATGGGAACAAGGGTGTGAGGTGAAACTGAAAAGGGTTTGGTGCGAAGAGAGAAGGAGGGTGATGGGATATTGAAAATTGCAGTAGACGCCATTGATGGAAGGAGAAACTGAGCTGGGATTTTGCTGATTCTTTTTTTTTTCTTTTTCTTTTTAGTTTTTTTGTTGGGGGTTGCAAATTTTGTGTTTTGTTGGGCAAGAAAGATTAGTGAGATTTTGACCTTTGAAATTTTTTCTTTCTTTGTTTTCTCAAAAATATTATTTTGTGGTAAGCGATAAGGAAGCTATAAAACTCTAATTTATTTTGGTGTAACTTACACAAAAAAAAAAGAGCAAAAAAAGCCTTGTGGCATAATATAAAGAAAGAGTAAAATGAAAAAAACGAAACAAAAGCCTTGTGAATTGTTCGTTCATCGTCCTATTTATCTCGCGCAAACTATTGTTTATCGTGAATTATATGTATGTCTACGACTATTGGCTTGATATTCTTCTAGCAATTGCTCTTTAAGTCTGATCTTTCATGTTGTTTCAATGTCTCTTTTTATGTATATGATTAAAGGGTTTTTTTTTTTATACATCTAGGTCAGGTGGATATTGAAATCATGAGCGCAATTACATACCGAAACTATTAATCATAGTCCAAAAAATTGGGGAATTAGCATAAACAATTTACCAAATGATGTGGTTATTCACATCATCTCCCTCTTACCCATGGTGGATACGATACAACGATACAAACTAGTGTTTTGTGTAATATAAATGGGCTTCCACTTATAGTATACAAATTTATGAGCAGCCAAAGATGAATAAGGGTTAAGTTTGATCGCCATTTCACAACAAGATTCGAACTTCACCAATGCGAAAATCTGATACACAATAGATATAACAACAATAACAATGCAGATATCTAAATCACAAGAACACAAAAGATTTACTTGTTTCAATCAAACAACAATGTGTGATTTGATTTAATCCAAGAGAGGAGAGGTGAATGACTTTATTGATTTATGAGTGTTACAACAAACGAGGGAGAAGAGGAATCTGATTGACGAACTATAGAGATAAGAAGCTCATTAATCTGCTTTATAATGCAGCTGAAATGAACCGAGTGTGACCACTGCTATCTTGCATAGTTTTAACAAACTTAACCGTTATAAGGAAAAGTTTAAACTACAACTAACAGGCAATGAACCAACTCCTCACAATTCTCCACATTGGTTCACTAACTAAACCAACAACCAGCCTTAAACCCTCACTCCACTAGTTCACTCCACATTGGCTCATTGCACATTGGTTCACTAACTAAACCAACAACCAACCTCAAACCTTCTACTACTATGGAACCTTCATAATGCTTCCCTGCTCCACCATAAACCAGAACCTTACTCAAAGTCCCCTTGATATACCTTTGAATCCATTTCAAAGCCTGTCAGTTAACCTTTCCAAGATTTGACGTGAATATGTTGATAATGCTCAATGAAAGCCAAGTCAAGTCTAGTACAAACAATGCCATACATCAGTGAGCCTACTCGTTTGCATATGGAATGGTTTCAACTTTCCATGTATTTCTTCTCCTCGTCACTCTTAGGGAACTGTTCAGTACTTAGCTTAAGTTGTTGTGACAGAGGAGTAGTCAATGACTTTGCATCTTGCATACCAAAATGAGACTTTCTTGAGGTACCCTTCCTGTGACAGATACAACAAACTTCTGCTCATACAACAACAACAACCAAGCCTGTAATCCAAATTTAATTGGGGTAGGCTATATGAACCATGAATGAATCACGTCGAGTCGTAAACATGAATCTTCTACCTCCATATGTTTCGGTTGACGAGCATGTCTTTATTTAGATTTTTTAGCTTCATGTCGTTCCGTATGACCTCCATCCACGTCTTTTTCGGTCTTCCACGAGCTCTAGCCATCTGTCCTAAGTCGAGATCTCCAGCTTGTGGTACCGGTGCATCTATGGGTCTGCGTTTAACATGTCCAAACCATCTTAAACGGTTTTTTCGCATCTTCTCGTCGATGGCCGCCACACCCAATTTATGCCGAATATCTTCATTGCGCACATTATCTCTCCTGGTGTTACCGCACATCCACCGAAGCATGCGCATCTCTGTAACGTTCATTTTCTGTGCATAACTTTGCTTAATATCCCAGCACTCGAAGCCATAAAGCAAAGCAGATCTAATAGTCGTACGATAGAACTTTCCTTAAAGCTTTAAAGGAAAGTTACAATTGTACATGATCCTTGTTGCACTCTTCCATCCATCCAGCTTGGATGCGGTGGTTGACATCTCCGTCTAACTCTCCATCCATCTGTAGTATGGAGCCTAAATACCATAAATGCGTACTTCTCGGTATCTCTTGACCATCCAACTGAATCTTGCCATCGTTGTTTCTTCGTTGTTTGCTAAACTTGCATTCGAGGTACTCTATTTTTGTTCGACTTAGTCGAGATCCTCGTGCTTCTAATGTTTGTCTCCATCGTTCTTATTTAGCGTTAACTCTCATTCTTGTCTCATCAATGAGGACAATATCGTCTACAAATAACATACACCATGGGACTCGATCTTGGATGGTTCTGGTGATTTCATCAATTACAATGGCAAAAAAAAAATAGGCTCAAAGCTGACCCCTGATGTAAGCCAATTGTAATTGGGAAGACGTCTGTTAAACTGCCACAAGTTCGGACACTTGTCACCACATTCTCATACATATCTTTTATGATGTTGATATATTTAATGGGTACCCCCTTCTTCACCAAGGTCCACCATAATACCTCTCGAGGTACTTTGTCATATGCCTTTTCTAAGTCGATAAAGACCATATGCAAATATTTACTCTTTTCTTGAAAGCGCTCAATGAGCTGACGAATCAAATGGATGGCCTATATGGTCGACCTTCCAGGCATAAATTCAAATTGGTTCTCAAATATGGGAACAATTTGTCTCAATCGGTGTTCGATCACCCTCTCACATAACTTCATGGTATGAGACATAAGCTTTATCCCACGATAGTTAGAACAGTTTTGGACATCGGCCATATTCTTAAATAGAGGTATTAGCGTACTCTTCCTCCACTCTTCTGGTATTTTATTTGTTCGCCATATGTTGTTAAAGAGGTCCGTCAACCACGTCACCCCTATCTCTCTCATGATTCTCCAAGCCTCAATAGGGATACCATCTGGGCCAACAGCTTTTTGAGTCTTCATCCTCTTCAAAGCATTTTTGACTTTAGACCTTCTAATACGGCGCATAAAATTACGGTTCATATCCTGAAGGGACTGCGAGATGTCACCCACTGCTTGGGTGGGGCCTCCATTGAACAGACCTTCGAAATACTCCCTCCACCATGCTTTGACCTGATCCTCACGCACCAAGACAGACTGACCTTCATCATTGATGCATTTCACTGCACCTAGGTCTCTAGTCTTTTTCTCTCTAATGCGAGCAATTTTGTATATATCCTTCTCGGCCTCCTTGCCATCTCTCTAATAAATTTCCTTGTACACAACCTCTCGCGCTAGTCGAACAACTTTCTTTGCTTCTTTCCTGGCTAGCTTATACTTTTCAAAGCTTGCTACATCATAGTTCTTCTTCAAATCCATGTAGCAATCGTGTTTGGCCTTGATTGCCGCCTTCACTTCTTCATTCCACCATGACGTGTCTTTACCTGTCAGGCTACTACCTCGGGATTCACCTAAGAGGTCTTTAGCTACCTTCTTGACACAACAAGCCATTTTGGTCTAAGTTGCATCTGCATCGTTGTCAATCTTCCAATCTACCTCTTGAACTACTCGCTCCACGAAGGCCTTTTAGGTAGACTCCTTAAGCCGCCACCACTTAATTCTAGGTTCCACCCTGCGCCTACTCCTCTTCAATCCTTGCCGCAGTCTAATATCCAACACCAAAAGCCTATGTTGCGTAACCACACTTTCTCCGGGGATGACCTTGCAATCTAAGAAACGACTTCTATCCGGCCTCCTAGCTAAGAAGAACTCTATCTGACTCTTATTTGACCCACTCCTATAAGTGACCAAATGAGATTTTCTCTTCTTAAACCAAGTATTTTCTACAAGCAAATCATAGGAGAGGGCGAAGTCTAAGATAGCGTTGCCCGACTCATTGCGATCCCCAAAGCTATACCCACCGTGGATGTCCTTGAACCCATCATGGCCAGATCCTATATAACCATTAAAGTCACCTCCAATGAAGAGTTTCTCGCTACTAGGGATCCTTTGTACCATATCGTCCAAATCTTCCCAAAACTTACGTTTCACAGCTTCGTCTAGCCCTATTTGTGGTGCATAGGCACTAATGACATTCAAGATATCCTCGCCTATGACCAACTTGACCAGTAAGATCCTGTCGCCCTTCATTCTAACTTCCACCACATCATCTAGCCAAAGCTTATCTATGATTATCCCACCACCATTTCGGTTCTTCTTTGTCTCGGTATACCAAAGCTTACAACCCCAAGGGTCTACTACTTTGGCCTTCTCACCAACCCACTTGGTCTCTTGTACGCATAAGATGTTGATCCTCCTCATGGACATTGCCTCAGCTAACTCGGCCAATCTTCATGTGAGTGACCCCACATTTAACGATGCAAGGCGAACTCGTCGTTCCTGGACTAACTTCTTTACCCTCACACGTCCTGAAAGGTGAGGAAACCCTTGCTCATTTGACACCACACCCGGGCGTCGATATGGCGCATCACTTTCGGGCGACGACCTAGCAACCCTTGACCATTTATCACTACACCCGGGGTCCGATGTAGCGCATCGCTGAGTAGGGAACGCCCCAACAAAATTCATAGTATGGTTCATATCATAGGATGTGACAGAGTTTTTACGTTGGTTGTCACAAGCCTACCACAACCGTTCTCCTTCTGCTCATATCTCTCTGAATTTCCATACCGAATATCCTTGGATTTGGTCCAAGAACCTTCATTTTAAATTCACTCTTCAACTCATTATTTAACTATGATACTTGTTGTTTGATGTTGTTGAGTAAAAGAATACCATCTACATACGGTAGCAGCATAACAAACTCTCACATTGCTAAGTACTTAAATTATACACTAGGGAGAATTACACAAAGTACCCCTCAACTATGGGTAAATTACACAAAGTACCCCTCCTCTTTGGGAAATTACACAAACTACCCTTATGGTCAAAAACTTTAACATAATTAAGCAACCTTTCAAATTCAAATCATAGCAGAGAATAAAATTCGCAGATAATTTATTTTTTCTTAGAAGAAATTATTTGTTATCAATATTTTTTGTCTTTTAAAACGAGATAAATGAGGTTTAATGCAATAATTTTGAATTATTTTTTATTTTTTGTGCAAAATAATTGAAGAGCATGAATTTACATTCAATAGTCTGAAATAAAAAAAAATACGAAAAATCGGTCATAAGGATAGTTTGTGTAATTTCCCAAAGAGGAGGGGTACTTTGTGTAATTTACCCATAGTTGAGGGGTACTTTGTGTAATTCTCCCTATACACTATTGTCAAGTTTACTTCTTATATATCTAATTTTCATTATGAAATCATCAAACCTCTTGTTTCACTACCTTGGAGACTATTTCAGGCCATAGGGAGATTTATGCAGCTTGCAGACATAATTCTCCTTCCCACTGACCTCATACCCCTCATATTGCTTAATAAGTATAACCTTATCCAACTTTCCATATAGAAGGTTGTCTTAACATCCATTTCTCATGTCCAGATCATGTTGTTCAACTAGAGCCAACAACATTCTGATGGACATGTGTTTCACTACTAATGACAATACATCATTAAGATTAATACATTCTCTCTGACTGAAATCCATGACCACCGTCTAGACTCTTTTCAACACCTGGAATACCATGTTTCTTCTTAAAGATCCATTTATAACTGACAAGCCTGGACTTCGCAGGCTTCTCTATTAGTTCCCAAGTTTTTTTGATCTTCAAAGAGTTCATCTCTTCTTAACTGCTTGAATCCATCTATGCTTATATTTACTGAAAATTGCTTCCTTGTAGTCCTTTGGATCTTCTTCAAGTAACTCACTAGCAGCTACAAGTGAATAAGCCATCAAATCAGCATAACCATATATGTTTGGTGCTCTAGTTTCTCTCATTTCTCTTTCTCTTCTCAGTATATAGTTGTTCTGAACATCCTAGTGCTTATTAATCTTAGAACAGTCATCATTGATATCATCCCCAATCTGGTCTTCATCATTTAACAGCCAATTACCTGCTTGGTCCTCTGTATTTTCAGCATCATTTCCAACATGATCATCAGACTCCACCTCAGTCTGGATTCTATTTTGATAAGTGGATATCTCAGTACTATTCGTTGATATTTTGTTGTTATGATCCATTCCAGCTTCTCTAAACACTACATCTATGGTTATAATGAACCTCCTGAGACCATGCTCCAAGAACCATAGATTATATGCCTTCACACCCTAAGGATACTGATGATACTTTTTCTCCTGTGTGTTAGTGTATTATTTAAAGAGAATGATTTTTAAAGAAGGGGATACAATTTTGCGTTGTTTCCAAGGAGTGAATTTCTCATATTCAGTCGTAAAGGGTCATGGATTTTACGAAGGGATTATTTTCACGGGTCATAATGTACCTCAAGTGACCTAGGTGATTCGAGGTTCTTTCCCATTTCCTCTGTTGCTATGGGGACCCTTTTATGGGGATGGAGTATGGGCTCGAATGTTTTTTTTTGGCGAATGGGAGTGGGCCACATCAGATGAATGTGGTTCCTCCTTGATTTAATTGGTGTATATCTGCTTCTCGTGGCGTAAGAATGGGCCAACGGGCATCGTACGAACCAAAACGCACTCGATTAGTGTTAATAAGCTTAGATTATCCTTGGGAAGGTTAAAACTTGTGTTAAAGAGTATAAAGTTCCATACAACAAGTCGTGGCCAAAAAAACTAAATATGGAGACTCTAAACACTCTAGAATGATTTTCCTTCAACGATTTGATCAAACGTAACTCGTTTAGTCAATTACTTCACCACGAAGTAACTGTTACTTCGTGAGAAAGTAATAGTTGGTCAAATGGGCCAACGGGCATCGTACGAACCAAAACGCACTCGATTAGTGTTAATAAGCTTAGATTATCCTTGGGAAGGTTAAGACTTGTGTTAAAGAGTATAAAGTTCCATACAACAAGTCGTGGCCAAAAAAACTAAGTATGGAGACTCTAAACACTCTAGAATGATTTTCCTTCAACGATTTGATCAAACGTAACTCGTTTAGTCTATTACTTCACCACGAAGTAACAGTTTACTTTGTTACTTCGTGAGAAAGTAATAGTTGGTCAAATGGGCCAACGGGCATCGTACGAACCAGAACGCACACGATTAATGTTAATAAGCTTAGATTATCCTTGGGAAGGTTAAGACTTGTGATAAAGAGTACAAGAGAAGAAAGTAAAAGGTTTATAAAAAGAAAACTTGGGGGAGGTACTACATAGCGAGGCCGTATGGTGTACCCCACCCATACGATCGCCAAAAACAAAGAGAAATAGAAATCTCAACAAACTTCCATACAACAAGTCGTGGCCAAAAAAACTAAGTATGGAGACTCTAAACACTCTAGAATGATTTTCCTTCAACGATTTGATACAACGGAATTCTTGGTATTACAAACAATGTGACTATTTTAATGGTTATGCACTAGCGACAAAACACGAATATTCCAAAATGCACGTTTGACCAATTATTCACTTGATCCATGCTGCCATGTTGATTTTATCCTGAGGAATGGACAGAAGAAACGAGTAATAAGTCTTTAATGACTTAGTGAGATTCATATAAAAGAACTAGTGATGCAAGAATTAATTGTGACCTATTGGATACATTTAGATGAGTGATCTTACCGGTAAAAACAGTTCAACTAGACAATTTGATGTAACAATGGTACTGGAATTTTCATAGATAGTTAATGAAGTTGTGCTTAACAATAAACAAATCCAGCCTTATGCCTTCTAATGTTCTACCTTATACCTCCCGACGAGGAGTGAACTCGCAAACAATCAAGAGACATGCTCGAGTACATGTTGATCCAGCACGGGGGTTACAGGCAACTACTGACTGCAAGCGGTGCCTAGATAGATGGATATCAAGCAAAATTACTTAAACTGATAGTCCTTACTACCCGACAGTAACTCGACTCAATCCCTAGACCCAACTTCCCAAAGGCGTTCCAATGGGTATAACAGATAAACAAATACGTTAGTAACCGAATAATATCCGTTGCTCCTTGAGCTACATGTCTCGAACATAGTTCGTTGCTCTTTGCACAGTTCAAGAACTAGCTGATGAGATTAAAATATCAGGGAATTACCATGATTATGAATCGATATGATAAATAATAAATGATTTAATACGATTTAATAATGAATAAGAAACTCATGCTATGAGATGAGATGCAAAACAGGACTATGATGGAATATAGGTTGTTCGAGGTTTGGTAACGGAGTAGTGGGCTTTCTGTCCAAGTTCCTCAGGGATGGATGCCAAACGGAGCTAGAACAAACCAGAAATGAAACCTCGCCTTTACTCGTACGGGAAACCTTGATTGCGTTGATTAGTTCGTCAAACCTTTAACAAATTTAAATAATATTAATCAACTGAATTTATAATTCACCACAACAAATTAGTATTTTTTCTTCAGTTCTGATGTTGGTGAAATTGAGAACGTTCTGGTTAAGAATGCTAGTTACAATGTAAATATTAGTAAATAACACGTAAGTTTAATTTATGTCATTGCTCTAAACATGAAAATCTTAGATGATGAATTGACAAACGTAAGGTTAAGTTAAATATCAAATATCAACTATATTAACAACCTTATTGATATCTCAAGATTTTCTTAAACAACCATATGTTTAAACTTATGACTGTGAGTATTCATGTTAGAGTCATTTCGATGACAAGTTATAGTAATAAGTAAAACTTGATTAACTATCCAATTTGATGCATAATCAATCCTTAAAATATATTACTTAACTAACTCTAAGAAAACTTGTATTTTTAGCCTTTAATCAATTCAAAACTTTTAATAACCACACATCAAATAAGTATCATATGAAGTAACACCTTAAACGGTCTAACTTAGTCAATTATTACTTTATTTTACATAGTTAGTTAAAATGCACATAATTATGTTATAACTTAAATATAAAGATATAACTTGGGAAATTTATCATAACATGTGATAAGGAATGTTTATTATGATAAATAATCTTATTTGATGTTTAAGTCATGAAGTGGCAAGAATAATCTTGTAAGACTTATGAAAGTAGTATGTTAAACATGATAAATCTACCATTTAAATGATATAAATAAAATCACAAAAATGTCAATTCATGATTATAAATTATAATAATCTGATTATAACGAATACTAAATCATGTTAAGTTCATGTGTTGATAAATACTTGAATTGTGATGGTGATTTAACTTATAAACTAAGAAAATAAAGGTTGTGCCAAATAAACTGAAAAATCACTACAGTTTCGATTTTACCTTTGTCGGACATCTAAATGAACTTGGTATTTAAATATTTTTATGTTTTATGGTTTTTAGCATCATGAGGAATGTGGGATTTTGAGAAAACACAAAGGTTTGTTGTGCTAAATAATTCTTGCAATATAAGAGTGGCTATTAGATTTCTTGTCAACAGTTTACGATTTATGGATTACGGCCTCTTAGATCATATTATTTGGAAAAGATGTCTTCATACAAAAGATAGAAGACACCAAGGAGAGTATATATACGAAATAGGTAGTAAAATAATGTTTCTACTATTTGATATGATTGTTCTAAGGTGTAGAGGCAGAATCGACATTTCCTGTGCAGTAAAAGTTCTGGCGTCTTTTTGGGTAGAAAATAGCAAGATAAAAATTTGGATTTTTTTTTCTGAAGGAAAACACAAAAATGAACAACTTTTATTTTAGGGAACCTTTGCAGAATCGAATTATTTTGGGCTGTATAAAATGTTGAACAATGGTGAGTATTTATAGGCGAAAATAGTAGTTTAATCATTAAATTTCATGTCCCACCATGATTTTTTTATAATAAACTACAAAATATCTGAACTCAATCATGCTCTTAAGGATGCCATGGCTTACCTCATCAAATAAGTTAATTTCATATCAAGTCCCTCAATTATTTATAATTAAAATTCAAATAGGTTTAATTAGATCTTTTTACATACATATTTACTTATGTAATTTTTCTAGGTAATTCAATCATCTTGGTTAATATTTAAAATTTAAATATATGTAAGTTTTAAGTTAGTCTAATACTAAAACATATATTTAAAATTTAAATATTAACCAAGATGATTATTATAATAAAAGACTAACTTTTAAGTTAAAATGGAAATTCTCAAAAGTTCAAGGACTAAAGTATAAATTTATTTTCTTTCTAATTTTTCGGGAGTTACAATTTTGAAGGCGGGGGAACGAAACACACGCAAGTGGGTGAGATATCTTCAATTAATTTCGATGCGTAAGTGAAGGGGATGGTAAATATGTACTATGTGGACTTCTCGTCGATAGAGCTCCGTATTCCTTTGCCTACCAAGCGAGCCAATAACCCTCTGTTAGGCCGCGTGCCCGTTTATGGTGCACAAATTAAGAACAGATTGCGTGCCCTGATTCCTCCTTTCTTTGGTGAGCGTTTTTCAAGCGTGCGACCTTTCTCCGAGCCATGTAATGCCAATCTTTTCTAGCCTACTTCATATTTGTGTGCCTGATACATAGAGTGGTGTGTTTGGTTGAACGGTTCTTCTATATTTGTCCTACGAAGGCGACGTGGCAGGTTCCTTATACGTGGCAGGAGAAGCCTTTGATATTGAATGCGGTGGCGAAGGAAATGAAAGCCGGGGTTTCCTTGATGTCCTTTACGATATCACTAAATTTTTGGAGGAGAGGACACTGGGCTTTTTCTATGAGAAGAGCAATTTGTCCGTGATTCATAACGGGGTATGGAGGTTATCTGGAATTGTTCGTTGATGATTGAATTATTATAGCAATTTGAGTACCTGATTTCTTATACTTTTGCATAATCGTTGTGCCAATTTACTTGTTTTAGTATTGTTTCATTATTTTTGTAGTTTTAGTCGAGTCAGAGCAAAATGATGCTTATTTGGAGGACCTTGGCACTATTTAGTGGTACAAAGCAGTAGCGATATGGCCCTACCAATCGAGCTTCTATCACAGAGTAAATAGAATGCATTGTGAGTAGGAGCCACACTTCAGGATAACGATAGAAAGATAGAAGTTGGCATGACTGCAGGCGCGATAGAACGAAGATCGCGCTTGTGAGGCACGGCGGTTAGGCAATTCGGGCATGTAGGGTGTTCAAGAAACTAAGGCATCAGGTTTCTCTTATAAATTGAGGAGGACGGCCAAGGAGTTCAACACAGCTTACAAGAGCCTACAAACACTTACAAAAGTTTACAAAAGCATTCTAGAGTTGAAGAGCAGAAATTTTACCGTTCGAGGCACTACAGTCATTGCTAAGGAAGAGAGGTGAACAAGAGGAGTCAGAAGTCAAAGTAGAGGAAAGCATCGAAGAGTCAAAGGGGAAGACGCGTCGAAATCTTACCGAGATCAAGGATTTAATATTTTCTTTCTTGCATAAATCTATGATGAATTATTATGATATTTACGTGACTATGAGTAGCTAATCCTCTCAGTGTCTGAGAGAGGATGTAGTTAATCTCGTATGGATTCAACTTGAACCTACGTTTTGATTAAGTCTATTGATGAATTTGTTTTGTTGGATATTTTTTGTTTTTTATGCTACTTGATATGTTTAGCACACGTGTTTCTATGAAACAAAGTAGTGTTGTTGAATAACCTCGTATTACGTGATAGAGAAAGTCATTAAGAAGTAGGGTTCTTCCCTCCTTAGGTGTTTATGTATGATTGGGAGAGCAACCACATAAAACAACCAAAGCATTAACTGTACTCCAGGATTTAATAACATAGTTCAGTGAAGTGTTTGTTGAACCCAAGTGTCTTCCACCCCACAGGGGAGCTGATCACACTATAACACTTGTTTCAAGAGCTCAACCTTTCAAACACCAACCCTACAGGTACCCATACCTACAAAGAGGAGATATTGAGAGGCTTGTTCAAGAAATATTAGAAGTAGACCTTATTCAACCAAGTAGTAGCCTTTTTTCTTCACCTATATTGTTGGTTAAGAAGAAGGATGGAGGGTGGAGATTTTGTGTTGACTTTAGGAAGTTAAATACCCTAACAGTTAATGATAGTTTCTTATTCCCTTGATTGAGTACCCACTTGATGAGTAACTCATGTAAAGGTATTTTCTAAGATTAATTCGAGAGCTGCTTATCACCAGATCAGGATGAGAGATGAGCATGTCCATAAGACAACATTTGTCACTGTCTCAGGGCACTATGAGTTAAAGGTAATGCTCATTGGGCTTACCCACTGTTACTTTCCAGACTCTTATGAACAAAGTGTTTCAGGAGAATTGAGGAAGATGGTGCTGTTTTTTTTTTTTTTTTTATGACATATTGGTGTATAGTCATAACATAAAAGAGCATAAAAATCATTTGAGAATGGGTTTTTGAAAACTCAAGGAACACTGCCTGTTTGCCAAAGGTTCTAAATGTTCCTTTGGGCAATCTGATGTTGAATATCTGTGGCATATATTGAAGGAGGACAAGAGAAGGCAGGCCCCAAAGAAGATGAAAGCTATGACTAGCTGGCCAACTCCTAGAAATATTAAAGCATTAAGGGGATTATTGGGCCTAACTGGGTACTACAAGAAGTTTTCCAGGCACTATGGCATGATAGCAAAGGCATTGAAAAAATTTGACAAAAAAATGGAGGTTTTCTTGGAATGATTAGGCTAACAAAGATTTTCAACTACTTAAAGGAGCTATTGTTACAACTCCAGTACTAAAGTGGCATGATTTCAAGCAGCAGTTCACAATTGAGACTGATGCTTCTTATAGTGGATTAAGAGTTGTTTTGACCCCAAGGGAAGCAACCTATTGCTTATTTGAGTAAGGCCTTGGGCCCTAGTAATCTAGGGTTGTCTGTTTATAAAAAGAGTTTATGGCCATTATATTGTCCATTGAGAAATGGAGACCATACTTAATTCAAGGGGAATTTGTTATTAAGACTGACTACAACAACCTGAAATATCTTCTTGGGCAGAAGATTTCCACACCCTTACAACATAAATATATGACAAAACTATTGGGCTACACATACATAATTAAGTATAGAAAAGGGGAAGACAACTGAGTTATTGATGCTCAGTCTAGAAAGACTGAAGGAGAAGCTGAATGTCAAGCACTAACTAGTGTGTACCCATAATGGATTAAGGAGTTAGAAAGCAACTATGGGGAGATCCAGTAGCTGAGGAGCAACAATGTTTACTCAGACCTATGGAGGTATCTTACTTTTCTAACTCAAATCACCTTCTAAGGTTTAAAGGGAAACTATTTGTGGGGTGTTCTACTGCATTGAGAACTCAGGCGATTGAGATGATGCACATTAGCAGTGTTGGGGGGAATTTTGGTGCCACCGGGACATAACATAAGATACATGTGGTGTTTTATAGCATGTAATTAGGGAACAGGTCAAACAATTTGTGAAAGAATGCATTACTTGCCAGCAGTGCAAGCATGAAAATGTACCGTCCAAGGGTTATTACAAGCCCTTGAGGTGCCAGATCAAGCCTGGTAACATTACCATGGACTTCATTGTCCAATTGCCTAAGTCAGAGGGAAAAGAGGTGGTTTGGGTTATAGTTGACAAGCTTATAAAGTATGCTTATTTTATTCGTCTCACTCATCCCTATTCTGCTTCTAGCCTAGCTAAGATATTCTTGGACTCAGTTTACAAACTTCATGGGTTACCAGCCAACATTATCACTGACAGAGATATAGTGTTTATCAGTTCCTCCTGGAAGGAACTTATGTCTAAACTGGGGTATAACACAAGTTAAGTACAACCTACCACCCGCAGACAGATGGTCAGACTAAAAGAGTCAACCAGTGTTTAGAGGCCTAAAGATTTATGATAGGGGTAAATCCTAAGCAATGGCTTAGGTAGATTGCTTTGGCAGAGTGGTGGTATACCACCAATTACCACTCTACCCTATAAATGACCCCTTTTAAGGCACTGTATGGTTATAATTTACAAACCAACTCAGTGGGGAGTAGGACCTTTCTAGGAGATGAAAGTTATTGGAGTAGACCAGCTACTCACAAAAAAGCCAAGAAAACTACAACAACTTAAGCATATGTCAACTATAGCTTAACAACAGATGAAAATTTCAGCAGGCAAGCATAAGACAAATATGCATTTTCAAGTTGGAGAATGGGTGTACTTGAATCAAACCATAGAAGCAAATCACTGTGAGGAATTCAGAAACATGGAAATTGAGTCCAAGATTTGTTGGACCATTTCAAATTAGTTAAAAAACTGGATCTTTCGCCAATAAATTTATCCTACCTGCTGAGGCTAAAATCCACCCGGTCTTCCACCTGTCGGTGCTGAAGGGGCACGTCGAACGGTCAGATCTGGTGACTCCTTAGATTCCATGCATGAATGAAGAATGGGGAACGATTCTGCAACCCCTTAAGATGCTATCACGACCCATAACGAAGAAGGATAACCGTGCCAACATCCAGTGGTTGATCCAGTGGGCTCACTTGCCTGAATCCGAAGCTAGTTGGGAAGATGTGGAGGGTTTTCGTGTAGCTTTTTCGAATCTTGAAGCTTGAGGTCAAGCTTCGTGTCAAGGGGGGGTGTAATGTTACGGATATCGAAATATGGGTGTTAACGGGTTTGGAATTATTCCCTATTTAACGGAAGATATTTATATTGGGTCGGAACGCCCTGTCCGTGATTCAGAAACAATCGTGGATGGAAATGACTGGAAAATAACAAGAGATACAAGAATATTCCCTTCCTTTATTCACTGAACTTTTCCTCCTCTTATATTTGTGTATTTGTGGTAAGTTGTGCCAAGTTAAGCTTAGTTATCTCTCTTCTGTTGATCACCTCCCTTTATATAGACTTTGATAAGGGCAGGTGTCATTGTGCATGTGCTTTAGTAAAGACAGGTGTCATTTCCTTAATACAAGTGTACAAATTAGGATAAGATTTATCTCTTAATCTACTGGATGCTGACTAGACCCGATTTTGTGCTTTCCGATGGCTTCGAAGATCTCCAATGAATGACTATTTTGGGGACGCTATTCTTCCGAGGGCTAGGCTTTTGTTGACACATAGTGAGAATGCTCGTATGAAAGTAAGGACTGCTGTATATGCTTTTCGAGGGGTTTTACTTCTCTTTCTTGACTCGGGTTCATTCTTCAATGATTTGGGGTGATCTCTGAGGACGTAATGCGATAGCGTAACAGGATCTCTGATGGCATAATGTGATCTTCGCGGGCTTGAGTTAATTTCCGAGGGCTTGATTTGATCTCCGAGGGCTGTATTTGGTCTCCGAGGGCTGTATTTGGTCTGTTTGAAATGAGATTTTTCTGTCTGAGTTTTCGGAATATATTTATTGGGCGCTCTGTTATTCATTTCTTGTTTTTCTCCGAAAATGGGTCCTCGGATGATCGTCCAAGTGCAGTTTTCTTCGAGGAGTGTTCAGCAAGGAAGTTTTCTTGTAAGTTCATGGGACTCGGGGTCCGTTGTGGTCCCTCTTGGCGCATTGGTGGATATCGGAGTCGCGCGGATCCATCGGGGTTTGCTCTTTTTCCGATGCCGCGTTGATATCTGTTTTTTACTCACCATTTGACTTTCCAAGGGACGCTTAGGTTCCTCCTCGTGTGCTCTTCTATGCCTTTGTTTGGTCAGTGGCCGAGAAGTAGGGCAACATCCGAGGGGGTCTCCTTATTAGGAGTGGGTACATCTCATCGGAAGTACTCGTGACAACTGTATTGTCCATTTATTGGTTTTCCGATTAGGACTTTTTTATTTTTATGGTTAACAATGGGATTTTGGGATCAAATTGAGGGTAATTGTGGTGAAATAAGGGTTCTTAGAGGAAGAATTGGGGGATCCAGAAGTTTTATCGAGTCAATTGGAGGCAATCTAATATTAGAGATATAATTATTAAGTCGCGTTTTGCATCTCGCGCTATTAGGAGAACGATGTCGTTTTGAAGGCTGGCCGCTTTAATATTATTATGGGCCACTTTTGTTTATTACTTTTTTTAGTTAGTATACTACTGTTTACTTTCAATATTTGCTTAGCTAATGCCCCTTACCATTATATAGGATCAAGTACTACATTAGAAAATTATTATGCATTATTACAAGTCAAAATATATATATCTCTCTCTCTTGCTTATTCTATTCTTCTCAAAGTCTTCGTCGATTTAGGATTGCGAAGAGGCACGTTCTTACAAAGATGCATCCTATCAAGAGGTTTATTGCGATAAGACCCGCCACTATGGCATTATATTTGAAAAGCACTCAAAACAGCAGACGAAAACTTAATTACCTACCGAGAATAAAAGTTATTTCACCAATTCTTTGGAGAAGATAAAAGAATAGAAAAAATCGAGCTCATGCCAAAAGAAACATAACGTGACATCATAAACACGTATTCAATAATTAAAGTCTGCTCTAACAATGTCCGATTTTGCCAAGTACTCATCATTCTAAACCTTAGCTTGCTCCTAATTTCTTTTTCCAGACTTGGTGTTGGCATTTAAGTTTTAAGCAAACAAAAACTTATTGAACATTCTATAGGAAAATTATGAATTTTCCATGATTTTGATAATTTATTTGAGTAGGTTCTTCTTTATAAAAGTAGAACTTCTTTAGCTTAATGAAATCTATGTTCCGTGTAGATGAATGTAGTATATTTATGTTTTCAAAATCAATGTGGGATGAATGAGAAATTAAATGAACAAGTAAGCTAGTTGAAATAAGTCATCTTGAAGAAATGAAAGGAAAATATGTAGGAAGGTGAAAAGTCACCATCCCACATGAAAAGTTTGAGCTAAACTAGTACACCTAATAAGTTGCTTTATTTGCAGAGGGGTTTGGACCCTTTAGGGTACCACAAGTCTTTGAAGGGAGGAATACTTAAATGAGCAATGCTTCAATTCAAGCCCACACGCGCGCGCGCCGCCGTCTGTCCGTTTGGAATGGACCTGGTCCTGGCCCTGGGTCGTGGGTCACGAGCCTGGGCTTGGGTTTGAGATTGTGCTTCTCTATCAAATACTTATCTTTTTTGATAAAGTTTAATTAAGTAATTAATTAAATATTCAGAAATTAATAAGCAACGAATTTAATAAATAATTAAACGTGGTTAGGTGTTAGAATCTGGTCGAATAAGTGTGTCCAGTGGCTGCAAAAACTGGAGGAAAAATCCAGTCAACGAACAGTCACCTACACACCCAGTCAGCAGAATAAGTGTCACATTTCATTCGAATGGGTGCACAGTCAGCATGGTGTAAAATCTGGCGGGAAAGTTGTGACGTGAAAAAGACATATTCGTCCAGTCAACCTCTAGGCCAACTTTCGAAATCTATAAATAGACCCCCTACTTCATTTCTCATTCAATCAAATACATTCTTTCTTTCTGTTTGTTTTGTTCCGAGAGTTCAAAACAATCTTTTAGTTCGCCGTTTCTTAATATTCGAAGTGACGCCATATTAAGAAGATAGTCGTTGCATCTTGGAAAACGATTGCCGATCAAACCGTAAGCACCGAGCAAAGCAAATATCGTTTTAAAGAGAAAGAGTTCAACTCTTGCCTCGACTTTAAATACTGGTTTGCTTTTTTGTTATACACCCGTTACTATCCACATATTCTTTCCCAAGAATTAAGTATTATCCATCAATCTCAGAATCAGTTGTCGGTTTAGCCATTAAAAAAGTTAAAGTCATATCCATCTTCCTTAGCATATTATTGTCTTAAACTCTTAACTACTGTCAATCAAATAAACCTATGAAGAGAAAGAACTTAGATATATCAGACTAAGATTAACTGTGTTTTTAAGAATAATAATTTGACAATAAATTGTATATATAGAATTGGTTCGGTTACAAGCGTAGTACAACGAATCTATCTCAAACTATGTCTCATATCGCTAGTTATATGATGACTTTGGTTCGGAACTTCAAGTACTCAAAGTAGAGGTTCAACCAAATAGCCTTACTGATATCGGCTGTGATGTCGAGAGTATGTCGAGGATGATATCGAAAGTATATCGGAGACTATGTCGGAATGATATCGGGGATGATATTGGGAATGATATCGAACTCGACACGTGATTCAATGTCGAATCTTTTACTGTGCAATATATCAGAGTCTATATCGAGAATGATATTGAATATAAGTATTCGATATTGGCAGGAGGATCTAGGTCTTAATTGTTCTTTTTTTTGGTATGCGAGGTGCGGTATTTATAGAGTTTGCATTGTACTATATCGAAGATGAACTTAGATATATATGTCGAGAATGATCCCCGATATAGCTGATAATGGGCCTTGCGCATGGTCGGCCCAATATGAGAAATATCCCTATCATGTAGTCCCCCAATTCATAAACTATTAATTTTTATAATAATTTATGAATTTTGCTTGTATATTTTCTTTCCTTCGGGGCACCTATAACTCCCCCCAAATTGACGATTGATTGGGCGAAATTTTGGTTTTAGAAAAATAATTGTTATGGTGTTCCCCCACTTTTCTAAATATTTTACGATCAACGAGTCGGGAACTTTCTTATATCGAATATAATATTTGATATGTCGCCTGATATTCGAGCATTAATTGCTCTATAGGGCCCGATACTTCGTGTTTATATAAGCATGTCCCCCTGTTTCATCATCATATGATTATTTTATTCTGAAGTCTTGTCGCTTTCACGATACTATATCGAGGTTTATATCGAGGAACTGCGAGATATGTTGGAGTTTATTTTCGACATACTGCCTTTTAATTCTCGATACGCCCGTTATGTTTTTCGATGTCTTTTTGACATATCCCCGATGTAATATTCGATATATATATATATATATATATATATATATATTTATCTTCCATATATTTTATAGGTTTCTGACCATGATTCTCTTATTGCTTTAGTGCTAAGGATGGTTCGAGTGAAAAATCCTCTTCATAGGAAGTGTGTCGTGTCCCCATGGCCACATGTGTCAGTGCCTCCGCGACGCAACGCATTTGTGGTTTCTGATGGTAAATCCCCAGACTCAAGTATTTTAGCTGGTAATGTGAGTGTGTCGAACAACCTACCCGTGGATACCCCGCTAGACGATGGTTTTATGCGTGTTCCCGATATTGCTCAGATGTTAGACTTCTGCGTGTTCGTCTTTACGAGTGGAATTCCCAATTCCCAAGCCGTTTCTTAGTGCTACAACCAAATTAAGATGGTGGTAGCATTGTCGTCGGAGAAGAAGGTTTGTTATTAGAGCAAGAGAGACTGCGAGCTATAGAGGTAGAGCTTTTGTCACAACGACGACTCGCTGCTAATCCCCCTAGAGTTGATGTGATGCCACTTCCTCTTTGAGCGCCCTCTAATTATTGGCATATTAGTGGTAGGGTGCGTTTTGAGGAGGAAGTAAGGAGTCGAAATGCGAGCAATGGGTCTCGAGCTAAAGATCTTAATAGCGCTGATCATCTTTCGGATGGTGTGAGCGGTGCCTCGGCACATCCAGATGTTGGGAAAATGGGAGGGCTTGAGCCAGGGAAATTTGTGCCTTCGCCTGGTAGGGCTGGCCATGTCAAAACTGGTGGTATTACCTCTAGTAGGCGGACTCCCCTTAGTATGGCGACTACGTCAACATCTCGTGGTTCTGGTTCTCATCGTCGAGGAAAATTGCAGAGGTCTCCGGGGTCTACACCATCTTTGATGGAAAATTATGACTTCCTGTGAGATCCTACTTCTGATCAGCTATTATGAGAATAGGTGGTGAAACGGTTCATGAGCAAGATGTCGTTCAAAGTATGAACAACATTTATTCGGGTTTCGACCCTGATGTGTTACTTCAGAATCTGGGGCTACCTTAGCGCCACGAATGTGCATAATGCTCTATTATGTGGTGAGGTCTTCTATTTTGAGATCCTTTTATCTAGTTGATGACAGTTTCTCATTTTTTGTGATATCTGACATGTTGTGATTGTTCATCAGTTTGGGCATATGTTTCACGAGCTAATGTGCGAAAGGCTCACGATAGAGCTTGGAAAGCGCATGTTGATAAAGAAAAATTAACTAAGGAGTTGAAAGAGCCTAGGGCCGAAGCCCATCAGCTTCGCATAGAAAAAATGCTTTTGAAGCGAAAACGCGACTCTTATAGGGATTACGTGGTATCGCTTGAGATTCAAAATGCCAAGTAGACAGAATTGATGATTTGTAATGGTATAGCAGTGATACCCTCGAACCCAAGCGGAAGTCCAAATCGTGTTTGGAATGAGGATGGTGATATAGCCCCTTCGGGCCACGTGGAACATAATTTTTCACCTGAATACGTAGTTTAAGGATTCTCTGCAAATTCAGATAGCAGTTCTGATCAGTCTATGGATGTAAACATACACGTACATGATGGTGAGGGCGGTTATGTAACTGACTAGCCTATTATGTGGGCTTCGGTAGAAGCATACCCAAGGGTACGCTATAGGGCGCCTCGTACATTGCGGTACGTGCCTTCTGCCATGGACCTTGAAAGTGATAGTCCGAAATGGTACATGTATCCAGACGTTTTGTCGCCTAGGACAATGGATGAGCTTGTTACTAATGTATGCGACGAGCCATCGAAGTTTCCTGTGGATATCTTGGAAATGGATTTGTCCCATGTTGGTCCCATGAGTAGGAATGAGATTCATAATGAGTTGTTTACTAACTTCGAGGGTGATGAATATTTTCATAATTTGTAGATTGCCCTCGAAGTCTGCAATGTTAGTTAAGTAGTATTCTGATAGGGATTATCTTATGAATCGCGCGGATAGCGCGCGGTGTAGCTTCTTTTTGTATATGTTTGATCATTATTCAATATTTTCGAATGTCAGTTTCTCGTTATATGGTTTTTGTGATGGTCGTCCTCTTTCGAACGTATGTGTCACCTTATTGTAGTAGGTCTTAACCATCTTATGTGGTTTTTTTGTCGAAGATCCGTATAATATCTTTTCCTTGCCTGTTCTGTAGGGAAATGGACAGTCATCTTTTCAAGTGATATGTGTGCTGTTTGTCAGCATCTTTTTTGCCGTGTAGGCATGTGGACAGTCGCCTTTGCAAGCGATATGTCCTGAGGGCGATACCTCTGTGCTGTTTTGTCAGCATCTTTTTTTTGCCGTGTAGGCATGTGGATAGTCGCCTTTTCAAGTGATATGTCCTGAGGGCGATACCTCTGTGCTGTTTTGTCAGCAAATTTTTTAGTGTCTCCCACTGGTTGGCACAATTGGGAGTAGTCCTGCTCCTGCAATCATCCAAAATAATATTAATATTAAATTGGTTGGGCTATAAAGGTGGCTGCCTACGTATCCCATATAGGGAATCAAGCTTTGCGTAGTTCTATTTACAAGATGTGATAATTTCAACAGTAAAACGGGTGTAGGTGTTGCACGTTCCATAGTCGGGGTAATGGATATGCATGCATATCTTCTAGGTAATAATACCTTTTTGAGCTTGTGCAGGTGACCCTGTAAGGTCCATCCCAATTTTCCTGCAGTTGTCCTATATGTTTGCTAGCCCTTACGCTTTTTAATACCAGGTGCCCCCACTCGCGTCATGGCTGATTTGAAAGCCACAGTGCGCTAGTAAGCATGTTTCCTAGTGGATCCAATCATATCCATGTCCATATGGCGCAGGCGCGCTGAGTGTTCAGGATCGTACTCTGTAATGCGATAGTTTGACATACCTATCTCTACTGGTACTACTGCCTCAGAACCGTATACTAAGGTATAGAGTGCTTCCCCGGTCGAAGTTCTTGGTGTAGTGCGATAAGCCTAAAGGATGCCCGGGAGTTCTTTCGTCCAACTCGTCCTGGTAGCATGTAGGTGACGCTCGAGATATTCTTTTAAGATATTGTTGGTGGACTCCACCTGCCCATTAACTTGTGGATGTGCCACTGTCGCGAAGTGCTGAGAAAGTTTTAACTCCTTGCACCATGAAACCATTTACTTTCCACGAAAGTGAGTTTCGTTATCCGAGATGAGAACCCGGGGTTAAGTCGAAGCGGCATATAATGTTTTTCCATATGAAGTCTATCATATTATTTTCAGTTATGTGTGCCAACGCTTCTGCTTCCACCCATTTGGTGAAATATTCAACCGCTACCAGGAGAAGCTTCTTTTGCCCTTTCGCTATTGGGAGGGGCCCACTATGTCAATTCCCCATTCTTTAATCTTGTTTAGGTCTATGTAATCAACACACATCCTCCATCCTACCTCTTTCTTCAGGACTAATACTATGTTACTGAGCCATTCCGAGTAGCGTATCTCGTAAATATGGCCTGCCTTGAGCTTTTCTACCATTTCTTTTTCCGTTTCTTCATTCTTTTCCTTACTGAAATTTCTCTTCTCCTGCCTCACTAGTTTGGCTCAAGGACCGACATTCACCTTGTGTACAATGATTTTTGGGTCGATTCCCTTCTGATTCGAGTCGCACCATGCGAATATGTCCGGCTTCCTCCTTAAACATTCTATCAATGATGTCCTTATGTAGGGGAACATCGTTGCCCCGATTCATAGAGTATGCTCCAGGTGCATCGGGTCGATGCCAACAGTGATAATGTCCCCACAGGTCCCATTTTCGGCTCATTTTGAAATGGTATGATTGCCTTTTCTCTTTTAGTAACTTCGCCAGTTGGTTTGATTTCCAATTTCTTCTTATTTATGCCCATCTTTCTTTTCTTCTTTTGGTCTAATTCCCTTGCACTCTGCGGTCTCTTCATCATTAAAATATCACGTGAGCCTCCAATCTCGAGAACCAGGGTTCCCACAGACGGCGCCACTAATTTGATAATAGATAGTATATATAAAATTCGGTCGGTTACAAGCGTAGTACAACTAATCTATCTGAAACTATGTCTCATATCACTAATTATAGGATGACTTTGGTCCGGAACTCCAAGTACTCAAAGTAGAGGTACAACCGAATAGCCTTACTGATATCGGGTGTGATGTTGAGAGTATGTCGAGGATGATATCGGAAGTATATCGAAGGTTATGTTGGAATGATACCGGGGATGATATCAGACTCGATACATGATTTAATGTTGAATCCCGTACTATGCAATATATCAGAGTCCATATCGAGAATGATATCGAATATGAGTATTCGATATTGGCGGGAGGATCTAGGTCTTAATTGTTCTTCTTCTTGGTATGCGAAGGTGAAATATATCTAAAAATGATATATTGTACTATATCGAAGGTGAAATTCGATATATATGTCGAGAATGATCCCCGATATAGCTGATCATGGGCCTTGCGCGTGATCGGCCCAATATGGGAAATATTCCTATCAAATAACCTTAATATAATTAGGACTCTATACATAGATTTTATCACCAACTGAGACTGATAGTTTAATTCACTAATTACTACAACCTTGTGGAGAAATGGACGTACAATTACGACACTGTATATGTAACATCCTTAAATTCTTTCTAGTATATATATATATATATATATATATATATATATATATATAAAAGAATATAAGTATCATATAGATACTTCTTAAAGAAAAAAATATATTATTTGGTTAGTTGCCTTTAACCCTTCATTTTTTAAAAATCACTATTTGGCCCCAAATATTTTAAAATATTAATTTAATCCTTTTAATTTAAATTTAGATAAAATAATAAAAACAAATAAATATTGAAATCAGATTCTTCTTTACTAGGACCCCAAGAAGTAATGGTGGAGACATGAAAGACCGTAATAGGCTCAAACATTAAAAGAATGGAGGAAAAAGTCTTCATAATAATAATTTCATATAATTTATAATAAGATATATTTGAAAAAAAATTGTTACATCAAACTTGGCTGAAAATTCTTGAAAAAGCACAATAAATTACTTGAATATAATAATCTAAATATTATTTAAATAGTTGATGGGTTAATTATCTCAATCATGTAAGTTTGCCTATAAATATAAGCCATTTCTTTGTAAAAAATCCACACCAAAATTCCCCATGAGTTTGCATATGATTCCTTCACCAAAGTTCTCCTAATTTTCGTCCTCTACTCATATAAATTTTTTTCAGAAGTTCCTAAACTCAAAAATTGTGAGAAAAAGCTCAAATTCTAACTCTTCCCAAAATTTCCAATATTACCCCTGAACTTGAAAGATATAAAAACAATATCAAGGCTTAATATTTTGTTAAACTGCTCTATACACATCTCTCTAAGTGTGTTTAGAACAAAAGCCCAAAAAATATTTGGAATTGCAATTGATTAGAAGGGTCGATTAAAGGTAATTTTAAGTTTACTGCAATTTTCAGCTCTAAATATCATATCTCTTTTGATTCTTCAAATTAATCTATGCATATGATACTAATCTTAAAATTGATCATATGTAGTAGTTGATAAAGTTATGAGTATATGTTAAAACCCATTTATTATAAGTTTTAGTTAAGTATATGTACTAATTATGATGTTTCTTTTAATTACATGTCGTCGGAAATATATTCATACTTAATTTCTCCTCAATTCTAAATCAAGGTGTGAAATTGTATTATGATCTAATTTATAACCTAGTTATATAACCTTGTTTTCAAATTAATAATTAAGCTTCATTTTAAATTAGTTCTACGAAATTATATCTTTGTGTTTCCTTATATATGTAACAATATGTATTGTTAATAGATAGTAAGTCTAGGAAATTCTATAAATTATTAGATATGAGTCTCATGTTAAAATCAAAGTTATTTGTGTTATAACTAATAGGTAACCGTCAAATAAAATAAGTTTGTCTAAGTAGTTTATACATGGATTTTAACAAGAAACTAATAATGTTACGGTGAAATAATGAGAAGAGAGTTAAAATGTGATTTTTGTCCTATTTCTATTTATTGACTTGGTTGTAATCAAAGATGAGAAGGACATACGAGAGAAAATAACAACTATAAAAGTTAATTATTTGGTTTAAATTTATTAACACATTTAAATTTATTTAGAAGATCGGCGCAGCATTTCCCGAAAATGAAGTTACTGTCGCAGGTGAGATTATAATAATTTAAGCCATGTTTGACACCCGACCTGAGGAACTTGGACTGAGTACTTGTGATTCTTGGTTCTAAATGGAGAACAACTTATTCTTTCCACAAAATCGTTTTCTTTTATGATCTCATTTCGTAACATAATCCTTTCGCTTACTGTTGAAATATTTTTGGACCATGAATTCTTAATCCTTTTTCATAATTACAATAATTTCTCCAATATGATAATCTACATGTTGATTCTTGAACTGTGCAATGAGCAACGAACTATGTTTGGGATATGTAGCTCAAAAGCAACGGACACTGTCCGAGTTACTAGCTTATTGATTATCTGTTATACCCATTGGGACGCCTTTGGGAAGTTGGGCCCAGAGATTGAGACGGTTTACTGCTAGGCAGCAAGGGTTGTCGGTTTAAGTAAATTCGTTCGATACCCATTTATCTAGACGCCGCTTGCAGTCATGAGTTGGCTGTAACCGCGTGCTAGGTTGACATGTACTCGAGCATGTCTTTAGATCTATTTGTGAGGTCGCTCCTCGTTGGGAGGTAAAAGATAGTATATTGTATTAAATAAGGTTGAATTTGTTATATGAAATGCACGAGTTCATTATCTTATTTTTCGTTTGCTATTCTTTACCTCTGAGTTATAATGTTTTCGTTTCATACCATATCAAATTTCATATATTTGTTACATCTATTATTGTTACTAAAAATCTCACTAAGTCACCAAAGACTTGCATCTTCTGTCATTTTCTCTGTCCATTCCTCAGAATAAGCAAGGCTTTGCAAGGCGGCTGGATAAAACTACTGTGGACGTGTGAGATTTTAAATAAATCAAAAGTGTGTGATGATAAAAATAAATCCCCAATAATTGTGTGTTTTATTACGTATTCGGTGGTTTGAGTTTTGTGTGGATTGTAATAATAAACTCTATAAATCTTGAAAGCTTCCGCTGTAATAAATAAGTTTGTATTTGGCGTTATTATGGTTCCAGTTTAGTGAGCCTCTCTGAGGTAACGTTAAGGTTCGAAATAGAAATCTACAAATCCTATTCGGGGACCTAAACGAGACTTTAGAGTTTGGGACCTCACAGTATACAACACCTAAATTTTACCATATCAAAACAAAGCAATAAATCTCACATTCTAATATCTCATGTGGACCTTTCAAAAAAAAAAAAAAAATCTCATGTGGACGGTGGATTAGAGGCTATTCGATCAGAGCTGATAAGTAGACTATTAGTATAGCTCTCATTTCACATCCAAAATGGATCCGTTCTATCCAAGAAATATTTTTGGAAAATACTCAAAAGTATTTGAGAATATGGTTAATAAACTACGACTAGTAAGTGCCACAAAATGAAAATTTTACAGGGCTACATCCCACTCAAACGCATGAATAGATCCACCCTCTGCCTAGGTGGATCCGATCATCCATAGTACTCATTCGTTAACTATGCAGCATTTTACAAACTGTTTGATAGTACACTGCTTGAACCAGATAATCGCTAGTAGTATGGATATAGATGTTCCTAAGCATTTTTTGAAACGAACCAAAAAGGTTCTATTTTGAATCCGATATCAATAAGTATTTTTCACATATATTCCAATGGGATAAATGCCCTAAACCCCCTGAACTATGCAGGTTTTTGCGTTTTCGTCCTTAAACTAAATAAATAAGCGCTTTGCCCCCTAAACTATGCCATTCTATGCGATTTGCCCCCTGGCCGAGTTTTCGGCTATTTTTGGCCATTCTTGGCCTGAATTTGTCTCCTTACCCGACACATATGTGTTGTACTAGATGTATTTTAGTAGTTGATGACAAAAAGTAGGCGAAAAAATACCTTGAATGGGACATATTCCGGCTAAATTGTGATTTCCTCTTCAGTGTATTTTAGCCGGAATATGTCCCGTTCGAGGTATTTTTCGCCTACTTTTTGTCATCAACTATTAAAATACATCTAGTACAACAGATATGTGTCGGGTAAGGGAAACAATTCTGGCCAAGAATGGCCAAAAATAGCCGAAAACCCAGCCAGGGGGCAAATCGCACAGAATGGCATAGCTTAGGGGGCAAAACGCTTATTTATTTAGTTTAAGGACGAAAACGCAAAAACCTACATAGTTTAGGGGGTTTAATGCATTTATCCCTATTCCAATTCAAACAAACAAATCTAACAACTTTGTGAAACATGTAATAAAGATTTCAAAATTCAAGAAAAATCAAATATTTGGCGGACTAAAATATAGTGTACCATTACCAGCTACTAACAATATAAAACGATCTGCACCAGAATCAAACATAACATGCAGCATTGCAGCCTCCAACCCAGCCATTGCACCCCACAATGGATTCTCTAAGCCACTTTTTGGGTGGCACAAGCATTTCATTAGTTCAATTGATGTCACATGAATTTGATAAGTCAGAGCCAATACTAAACATGTACCAGAGACAGCACATCTAATCTACAATCTATTTTAACCGGCAAGCATATCACCAGTAGGTCTTCAAAGCAAAGCTTGATCAGACAAATACGGTTTCAGATTGGTTAAATGCCTAAATTCCTTAAACGACAGAGACGTAGATGCACAACAGTGGCTAGTTATAAAGATGTAAGCGAACAAACAAAACGAATCAAAAAATCTATAGCTAAGTGTATTGAATTATCTCTTGAGTACAGAAGACAAGGAAATGCCTGTGGAAATAGAGAAAAGTACTGAAATTTGGAGTTATCAAGCTGTTTTGCTTGAGGTCTACAGCTTTACTTATAAGGTACATTGCCTCTAAAGTTCTTTATCAACAGCAGAATATTCTTCTTATGTAACACAAAGTTTCTAATTACATTCTACATGCCTTTACTCAAACTCATTCCAATCTCGAACGAAAAATAAGCATCCAGACAAGCAGAGGCAACTTGATTAGTCGTGAGCAAATGATTATCCCACCTACCCATTGTGATATCTTCTGGCTTTTTCATCTCTTGTCCAAAAACCTCCTGCACTAGCTCCTTCAATCCAGAGTTTTGCAGAATCTCCTTATTCAGTTCTTGTGTTGCCCATGATCTCAGATCTTTTGTGTTCCTTACCTCCAGCCCATAATCGTCCTTGAGCTTTGTTACATTATGCTCGATTCTAACTCCAACGAATGTGTATTTAGAATCTCCAAGAAACTCTCTGAGTCGAACAGGCAATGTTGGGGCATGAAGGATTTGTAAAACGAGGCAATATTGTCCTATACATAGCTTAAGGATTGCCACCTGGTCGTTTTTATTAGGATTCCATTCAACGTCAAGCCCCACAACGAGACATGGCAGACGGTGTTTGCGTAAGTATTTAGCAATGTCGTTGATCCATGTCTTGACCTTACCAGGGTCATGAGTGACTAAGGTCTCAATCTCGTCGTTGTCATCCACCGAGATGCCATAGAGTTTATGGGATCTGAAAGGCACCTCATACTCTGAGATTTTTATATTCATTTTAACGGAGAATAGAAAAGTGTCTATGGCGAGTGGGTGAATGAGTTTATGAGCTTCCAGATGCGTTGTTCACTGTTAAAAGATGTAATCTGACCAGGAAAAAAAATAATTGTATTAAATCATAAAGCAATTAAAGTAATGAACAGAAATCCAACAAGCAAACAAAATTAGAAGAATTCTTGGGAAAATGTAAAGCCAATATGTCACCTATACTCTGCAAAGCTTACGACTTTTACTAAAAAAGAAGTAACGCAATATTATACACCTACAAATTCCTATCAACCAGCTTGTGATATGACATTTTTGGTGAATTACGTAAATATGGATGGTAAAAAGAAAGTGAACAATCCATTAACTGAAAATAACTACTAGAGAACATCAAAGTCTTGTTTATGGATGAGCATACCTGCATTCAAAGAAATATTAACGAGCACAACATAATGAAGAAGGAACCAACATCAACATATCAATGTGATTGGCGCTCAAACACTAAGTGTCCGATTAATTGAAAAGAACTTCTAAGGAACATCATAGTCTTGTATATGTACATTCCAACAAACAGTTAACCTGGCTACTATCATGCTTTACCGCAAGAAGGACGAGCACAGCATAATCAAGAACCAAGTTCAACGAATCAATGCCGAAAAGCAATTAACATACTAAACAACCCATTAATTGAAGATTATCATACGCGCATTTGAACAAACACTTGATATACAATCACAAAATAAATCAAGAACCAACTTTAACAAACCAATATCAATCACAAAACAATCAAGAATAAAACAGGTAACAAATCAATGTTATTTCTTACAGTAGATTTAACATCAGAAGTGAACTTTTAATGCCAATGATCAAGTACCGCTACTTCATATTCACTGGCACTGCTTAATTAATGTAAAAGAAAGATGACAGTTTTCTTTTTTTCTTCAAAGTTTGTTATTATGGAGTTAAGTGGTTTATCAGTTATGCCTTTTTATCTAATTAACCCCTAAAGTCTTGTTTAATTAAAAAGAAGCCTTGTATTGTTCAATTAATTACAGACATACCCCTAGTGCAGTGTATCAAAATGGGAAATATCCGTATCTTAGTATTTGTAGCGCTTCTACTAGATTTAGTTAAGTGGCATTTATATGCAATTTTGATATCCTTTTTGACCTTATAGTGTTTATTTTGTTTACAAATATATTTCTGTTATCACTTTATGACATTAATCTTTTACTTTTTTTTTTTGTTAATTGACATTAATCTTTTACTTAACACAATAGAGAAACATCTTGTTGGTCTGGTGTGGGATAAACGTTATATTGTGGTTACTGTACGAATATCGAAATGTTTTAGATATATAAGATATTATATTTGGTGAATATGAAGTTGTTTACCCCAACATAAAGGTCTGGAGAAAAGGTTTTAAATTTTGTTTAAAAAAAAAAAAAAAGGTAGAAATGAGAAGCCAATCAGTGATTTTTTCATAGCGAGGCTTGAAAAATTAGGACTAGAGTGACATTTAAGAAAGTTAAGAATTTGGGATATTTAATAAAGCTCGACGGAAGATGATAAAGTTTAGACAAAAATGAAAACAATAAAAGGAAAAAGGCGTAGTTATTGTGTCAAGAGTGGGATTTGAACCCACGCCCTTTCGGACCAGTACCTGAAACTGGCGCCTTAGACCGCTCGGCCATCTTGACTCTTGTTGACTTAAGTTCCAATACTTACTAAGTTATAACTGATAAATCGCCTTTACCTTTACCTTTACCTCTTCTTATTCCCAAACTTACTAATACGGCCATTTAACTCAATTTTGTCAACACTTTTTAGTAGTTCTTTTATTATTATTAAAGATTCTGCTTCTAAATTAATCTGGTAGAGTTGCTTGAAGTTGATTAGTATAAAAACTGAAAAATTAACCCCTCCATTTTCAAGCAGTAAACTAACTGCCACACATACTCGCCACCAATTCTCTTAAAGTCTGAATCACTTCTCAACGGATTTTATGAGTCAATTCACGAAGCAAAATACGTAAATAATGTCTATCAAGTATCAAGTTAAACACTAATTCTTTTTGCAAGTTGTAAGAAAATGAGGCTCATATATTAAAGAGGTATTTGTAAGAGCTATAAGAGAAAAAACATTTACTCAACTTTTGCTAAAAGTTAAGCTGCATTCAAATACAACTTGATGTTTGCAAATCTTTTAATAAAAATTACTTAAATCAGTTGAAATAAAATTGGAGTCGCAATAATAACTGGAAAGTATATTTTTTAAATATAATAAGACACAATTATCCTTCGTTAAAGTCTATACTTATAATTTAATTAAGAAGCATATAATCTAGCATAATATATGAGAACAATATACTAAAAAGTAATATATGCTTTAATTATGTAGAGAAGAAAATTATACTCAAAATATTTGGGTTTTCTTTTTCGTTTGCTTTCTAATCCTAATATTTTCTAACCCATAGTTCTTTATCATTTTCAAAATTATATTAACCAAATATTATTTGTTTAGACTTTTGTAAGCTGTAGATCAAATTTAGCTGAAATATATTTTCTAACCCATAGTTCTTGGTGTTGATGGTGATATTTCAATTATTTGTATATATCTTCTTTCTCTTGGTTTAAGATACATGAAGTTTCTCATTATATTTTTATTTTTGATTAATAAACATTGATATAACTTGATTTTCTATCTAATATAAATGTATTAATTTTTCTTACAAGATCTTTATGATATTGTTTTATAAAATCATAATTAGGTTTTTGTTCATGGAGTTAAGGAAACTCCTATTGAATTAAGAAAAGAGTATAAATCTTGGGATTTTCTTCCACTTGAAAATAGTTCGTGCTTCTAAAAACACCTTAACCCTAACTTGTGGAGCTTGTATTTTTTTTTCTTTAACTTATTTTAAGACAAACAAGTAAAAGCACCCATTGCAAACAAAAGTAGAAGTCCACAAATTTCCTTTAAAAGCATTTGCAAACAACCCCTAACATATTCCATATCTTGCCACGTCTAATCACCACCAATCCTTTTACTTAAGGATATCATATTATAGTTAAATCAATTATGTAATTATTCTTTTTTATAAACTTCTAGTTAAGTAAACATTGAAATTTTCATTGATTGACATTCATCCTATATAAACTTTGTAACGCCCCAGATTTTTTTAAACTTTTATTCTAGTAATAATCTGTATTAATATTTTCGCTTTTGTTTTTAAAAGAAGTAAAGAACCTCCCTAACTTAATTCAAAGGATTTTAAACACTTGTTGCATAAGTTACGAAATTGTGTCCGCAACGTACCCACCTGAATTTTATAAAATTAGTTTGGCCCTAAATATGATAGAGATGCCTTATTTCTTAAAGTCCAAATAATTAGTTAAGCCTTTTATTTGTTACTAAACTATTTTTATACATTAAACTAGTGTAAGGGTTTTGTTTAGGGATAATTCCTTCAAACTCCCTAAACTATAGCCACTTTTGGACACCACCCCCTAAACTTTGTAAATAAGCACTTTGCCCCTAACCTTTGCCAACCTGTTCGAGTTGCCCCCTGACAATTTCTCAACCAAAAAATCGCCGAATATTTTTTTTCAGAATCTTCTCCTCATCAAGACGGTTCCGGTAGTGGTGATGGTATCGAAAAATTCAAAGCCATTACACGGGAGATTTAATTTTAATTTGTCGAATTTCCGGAAAAGTGATGAACACCTTCAAGTGTTCTTTATTTTCTCCAGAAATTCGACGAAATAAAACTAAATTTCCCGTGTAATGGGTTTGAATTTTGTGATACCTTCACCACTACCGGGACTGCTTTAACGGGTAAAACAGTCGATTAGAATAAAAAAAAGTTTGACAAAATTTTCCGCAATCCGCGGCGGCGTAGTGGCGGTTTGCCAGATTTTTTTGCCGGAATTCCTAAATTTGGACTCAATATTCTCCTCGTCGAAAAGGTTTCTTTAGCGGTGACGGTATCGGAAAATTCAAAACCATTACACGGGAAATTTAGTTTTAATTCGTCGAATTTTCGAAAAATGTGATGAGCACCTTCAAGTATTCTTGATATTTTCCGGAAATTCAACGAATGAAAGCTAAATTTGCCGTGTAATGACTTTCAATTTTGTGATACCGTCACCACTACCGGAACCGTCTTGACGAGGAGAAAATTCTCAAAAAGAAAAAAAATTCGGTGATTTTTTGTTCTGAAAATTGCTGTGGGGCAATTCGAATAGGTTGGCAAAAGTTAGGGGGTGCTTATTTATAAAGTTCAGGGGTGGTGTCCAAAAGTCGCTAGTGTTCAGAGGGTTTGAAGGAATTATCCCTTTGTTTTATTTCACTCGTCAAAAGAGTCCATCTTTTTCTCTAGTACATTCACGCTGTCACCTTCTTCAACCCTCAAGGTAAATATTTTGTAAGGTTTTTGGATTTTCTGGGAGAATTTTTTGAATTTAAAAGGCTAAAAGCAGTAAAGAAAGGACAAGAAACAATAAAGCAAGTGTACAATTGCAGGAAAAAGTAAATAAGAAGATAGTGGAGCAAATTTTTGTTATTTTATTCCATCATTTTCGTACAGTACTAATAGCCAAACTTTCAGCTCTAACGGTACAATTATTTCCGTGCCTTTTGCAGATGTCTAAAACGGTAATAAATTCAACGGTCCAGATCAATCCTTAACTTCAAATCTCAGTCGTTGGATGGTTGTCATATCTGAGCTTCAAACGCTGCCGTTTCACTTAAGCGAGTTGACTAGTCAAGCCATGCGTACGCTAATCTTCCACGCCACATGTGCCGACCAGATCTACTCCACCTAAGTAACAAACTCCGTCGTTTGGGGAGCTGGTTTGTGAGCTGAATTCGGACAGATCCCCAATCTGTTCTTTTTCGATATGTTATTTATCTTTCAATATTTGGTTCTATTCTTTCTCTCTCTCTCTCTCTCTCTTTTTGCTTTTTCATTTCTTTCTTCCATTGATTCATGAAAGCTAACTGTTCTTCATTGTTTTGATGCAGGGTCATAACATTACTCCCCCGCGCGAAAAATCCTTGTCCCCAAGGATCGAAGTGAGGAAACGTAGTTAGGATATGGTCAAAATCCTCCCAAGTAGCGGATTCAGGGCCGGAGTTAGTCCACTGCACTTTGATTTGAGGTATGAGTTCATCGTTTCTCTTAATTGAGCGCTTATCAATGATTGTGAGTGGTTCAATTAAAAAGTGACCATCTGGATTTGTGAGTGGTAAGTTAGGGCTAGGAATAATTGTATCACTGAGCTTCTTTTTGAGTAGAGAAACATGAAAGATAGGGTGAATTTGGGAATTGGGTGGTAGGGCAAGTTTATATGCAACATGGCAAATTATAGCAAGGATAGTGTAAGGGCCAAAGTATTTGGCAGAGAGCTTGATATTCTTCCTTAAGTGGACTGTATTTTTTCTGAAAGGTTGAAGTTTCAAGTAAACTTGATCCCCAGCATTGAACTGCCTGTCAGTTCTGTGTTTATCAGCAAAGTACTTCATTCTCTCCTGAGCACGTTGTAGATTAGTTTTGATGAGTTGTAGCATGTGATCCCTCTCTGCAATAGCATCCCTAACTTCAGGATTAGAAGGTTCTAAGTAGGGATTGAGAGTGAGGTGATCTGGTTGATATCCATACAAGGCTTGAAATGGTGTCATTTTAAGGCTTGTATGGAAATTAGTGTTGTACCAGAACTCAGCCATGGGAAGCCATTTGTTCCACTTCTTTGGATTGTCAAGCACCATTCCTCTGAGGTAGTTTTCCACACATTGATTTAGTCTCTAAGTTTATCCATCAGACTGAGGGTGGTAAGCAGTGCTGAGGTCTAATTGAACTCCTAAAACCTTAAAGAGTTCCCTCCAAAAGCTGCTGGTGAAGATTTTGTCTCTGTCTGAGACAATGCTCACTGGCAGTCCATGTAACCGGTAAACAACATCCAGAAAAAGCTTTGCCACTCCTTGGGCAGTGAAGGGGTGGGAGAGTGAGCAAAAATGACTAAATTTAGTGAATCTATGTACAATAACCAAAATCACATTTTTGCCCTCAGAAAGTGGAAGGCCTTCTATGAAATCCATAGCGATACGGGTCAATGCCTGTTGAGGTATATGCAATGGTTGAAGGAGCCCTAGATAAGGTGTATGTTCTGACTTTGTGATGCTACACACATCACAGGTTTGAACAAACTTGATGACATCAGTTTTTAACTTAGGCCAAAAGAAAACAACCTTAGTTCTCATATAAGTGCCCTGTATTCGAGAATGTCCCCCATAAGAAGAGGAGTGAAAAGCTTTAAGAATTTGTTCTCTGAGAGGAAGGACGGCTGAACCAACACAAATCTTGCCTTTATATCTAATAATGCCATTTGTGATAGAAAAGTCCTCAAACAAAGCTAAATTCAAAGTTTTAGCAGTTAAAATATTAAGAAAAAATTCATCATTTTCATAACAATTCTGAACATTTAAAGCCCAGTCAGGTTGTACCACTGTAGTAGCTGAACAGTTATCAGAGTATTGTCTAGAAAGGGCATCAACTGCTCTATCATCAGTCCCTTTTTTTTATTGAATTTCATAGTCCAACCCTAGGAGTTTTGAAATCCATTTTTGTTGTAAGGCAGAAGTTGTTTTTTGCTCAAGAAGGTATTTAAGATTTTGCTGGTCTGTTTTGATTATAAAATGATGACCTTGCAAATAATGTTTCCATTTTTGAATGGCTAAGAGGACTGCTAACTACTCTCTTTCATAAATGGAAAGGAGTTGGTTCTTGGGACAAAGTATCTTGCTAAGAAAGGCAATTGGTTTGCCTTCTTGCATGAGTACAACTCATATGCCTTTCCCACTAGCATCAGTTTCAATAACAAAAGATTTAGAGAAATCATGGAGGCATAGTGTAGGTGCCTGTGTCATGACCTGTTTTAAAGTTTCAAAAGCATTTTCTGAGTTAGGGGTCCATTTAAAACAGTCTTTCCTTAGCATTTGAGTGAGTGGTCTACTTATCAACCCATAGCCTTTAATAAATTTTCTATAATACCTAGTGAGACCTAAGAGGCCTCTTAAGCCTTTAACAGTAGATGGTTTTGGCCATTTAAGCATGCACTCAATTTTTGAAGGATCAGTGGAGACCCCTTTATCACTTATGATATGCCCTAGGTATTCAATACTAGTTAAACCAAACTCACATTTAGACAGTTTAGCATAGAGTTCTTCTTTTTGCAAAATCTATAGCACACAAGTTAAATGAACCAGTTGGTCATCCCAAGATTTACTATAGATTAAAATATCATCAAAGAAGACCAAAACAAATTTCCTCATAAAATGTTCAAAAACTTGGTTCATAAGAGATTGAAATGTAGCAGGTGCATTGCATAAACCAAATGGCATGACCAAAAATTCATAGTGTCCATTATGTGTTTGAAAAGCAGTTAAATATTTATCCTCTTCCCTCATTTTAATCTGAAAATAGCCTGATCTTAAGTCTATTTTTGAAAAATATTTAGCCCCATGTAATTCATCCAGTAGTTCATCAATGACAGGGATATGATAGTCTTGTTTGATGGTTAAGGAGTTTAAGTACCTATAATCAATACAAAGCCTCCATGTAGCATCCTTGTTTCTGACTAAAAGGACTGGAGATGCAAAAAGGCTTTTGTTGTGTTGGATCACTCCATCTTAGAGTAATCCTTTCACTATTTCTTCAATTTCTCCCTTATAAGCATGTGAATACCTGTAAGGGTGTTGATGCTTTGGGGTACTTCTTGGTTTGAGTAATATTTGATGCTCAATAGACCTGGAGGGAGGTAACCCTACAGGTTCCTGAAAAACAGTGTCAAAAGACTGCAAAAGCTTGTGTAACTCAGGTTTGAGTTCACTGGGGTTAGTGTTAAGTGACAATGTATAGATCTGGTCTGATTTTTTGTGAACCAACCTTCGCATTTCATCAAATGAAACTAAATTACACTTAGGTGAGACATGGGGTATCTTGTAGTAAAGTTTTGATCCCATCAATGTATATTTGAACAGTTCTAATAGAGAATGTAAATTCAACATGCGCATATTTTGTAAACCAATTGCATCATAATATTCTATGACAACCTCCAAGTTGCAGGATTTTGAGTGGGTAAGAATATTCATACCCTTGCATTTTCCAAGTGAAAATGGTCATTTTGTTGCTTATGAGCTTCCTGCCATCAGCCACACTTACCAAGGTTGGTATAGTATCTTCTAGTAAGCACCCCAGCTTGAGGGCTGTAGCTTCATCCAAGAAGCTATGGCTTGCTCCAGTATCCAGGATGATGTCGAGCTTCTTTTCATGATATGATCCCATGATTTTTAGTGTACTGCTGTTTTGCCGTACTTCTAAGGCACTGACATAGACTCTTGCCATTTCAGTAGTGACTTTCAGTGTGTTGGTAGTGTTGTCAGCTTGTTCTAGATAAGATAGGTAGCTATCTTCCTCCTCAGGGGTTAATTCCACCATAAACAGTCTAGCTGCACACTTGTGATTGAAGGTGTAAGGTTCATCACAATTATAGCATAACCATTTTTCTCTTCTGGCCTTCATTTCAGATACAGTTAGAGTTTTCTCTAGATGGTGATTGGGGTGCAGGAAGTGGTGGTAACTAATTATTAAATTGATGTGTTGGAGCAGGGGAATAATATGTCCTCTTAACATTTGAAAATGTAGGATTATCATTCCATTTTACTCTAGATTTCTTAACCATTGCCACCATAGTTTTTTCTTGTTTCCTAGCAAGCTCTATTGCATGTTGAAGGGTGGGGGGGGGGGGGGGGGGGGGGTTAAACATTTCAATAAAAGACTGTAAATCATCATGTAAGCCACTAATGAAGCTGCCAATAAGATATGAGTTAGAAAACTCCCCGCTGTTGAATAAGAATAGGTGAGATGTGAGTTCTTCAAAATTTTCAATGTAGTCCTCCAGATTTCCTATTTGTTTGAGTTTATTGAAGTCACTAACCACATTTTCTTCTCTCAGGTCTTCAAATCTGGCTCCTATTAGCCTGATGAATGGATCCCAGTGGATTCCCAACATCTTGAGGTAGTAATTTATGTACCAAACTGCTGCTTTACCATCAAAATGTATAGCAGCTATGGTAGCTTTTGTGGTTCAAGTATATTAGGATTTAGAGAGAAATAATAGTTGCATTTGAGGATCCAATCTCTAGGATTGGTTCCATCAAATCTAGGAAAATCAACTCTAGGTAGTGAATGTGAAGATTTTGGGCTTCCTGGTTGAGAAGTGAAGTCACTCATTCTGTGGTGTGATGTTGGTTTGTTGGTGGTCATGAAATTTTGTGTTATCATGGAGTCGGGGTGGAGGGAATCTCGTGGTGTCATGTATAGGTGGTGGAGGTGGTGGTCTTGAGCCTCTCTGTCCACCAGTTATCTGTTGCTGAAGGGCATGCAGTAATGAGCTGATTTCTGTGTGGTTGTGCTCATGTGTGCCTGCTTGCTCTTCTAATTTAGTTTTGATGGTGAGTATTTGGTCTTGGAGATTAGCTTATGTAGCTTCTCTCCTCACATTTTCCTCAAGAAATTGAGCTTCTGTTTTTTTTTTTTCATAAACCTCTTTAAGGGTAGGCCCATTCGCCATTGTTGCTGAGGAACAACTAGCTCTGAGATACCAAATGTAAGGTTTTTGGATTTTCTGGGAGAATTTTATGAATTTAAAAGGCTAAAAGCAGTAAAGAAAGGACAACAAACAATAAAGCAAGTGCATAATTGCACGAAAAAGTAAATAAGAAGATAGTGGAGCACATTTTCGTTATTTTATTCCATCATTTTCGTACAGTACTTATAGCCAAACTTTCAGCTCTAACGGTACAATTATTTCCGTGCCTTTTGCAAATGTCTAAAACAGTAATAAATTCAGCGGTCCAGATCAATCCTTAACTTCAAATCTCAGCCGTTGGATGGTTGCCATATCTGAGCTTCAAACGCTGCCGTTCCACTTAAGCGAGTTGACCGTTCAAGTCACACGTACGCTGATCTTCCACGCCACGTGTGCGGACCGGATCTACTCCACCTAAGTAACAAACGTCGTCATTTGGGGAGCTGGTTTGTGAGCTGAATTCGGACAGATCCTCAATCTGTTCTTTCTCTTTCAATATTTGGTTCGATTCTTTCTCTCTTCTGCTTTTTTATTTCTTTCTTCCATTGATTCATGAAAGCTAACTGTTCTTCATTGTTTTGATGCAGGGTCATAACATATTTCCTTACAGTCCATCCTTATATGCGTGTATATATTTATATTTTCCATAATCATGAATCATTTATATTATTATAATGGTCCAAGGTCTTAATTGTGGGTGAAGAGCATTCTAATCAATCTATATTTTACAATCCATCAATGATCAATACGCCTTAGACAATAAGTGTATTTAAAGTATTATATAAGGCATTCAAATATATGAGTTAAAAGTTCTGTGTGGGTACATGTATATCTCAAATCTGTGCGGGTACATGTATATTTCAAAGCCCATTACTGTCGGATTTGGGCCCGACGGGAAAAAATGGGCCTTTACCGTCGGCCCAAATGGCCGGGCCCGACGGAAAAGGCCCAATTTCTTGTAGTGATCTTGCCCTCCTTAATTTCGTGAATCATGTTGTTATATTTACTGGTTAGAAGTGAAATAGTTGTTATTAATTAGTAGAGACATTAATCAATAGATCTTAAGTTAAATATAGATATGTGCATAATCCCTTAGATTAGCTAGGTTAAAGATTAATTTCTAAGCATGATTTAATTGATTTACACCTGTAAGTCTGATTTAAGTATTTCCTTTAGTACTTGCTAACCAAATAAGTATCCATTAACTATTAATAGTATATAATTATATGGCTATTTAGGTGGCATAATGGTTTGCTTGAATTTTAATTTTGATAAAGTGTTCTATTATCTCCTATAACTATTGCCGTTGTTACAAGACTCTTGTAGTACTTACGAAAATAATATGATGAAAAACTTCTTGTGTTAATAGGTTATTTCGACTGGTATTTTTGTGTTTCTCTGTTGCGGTATTTCAAGTGCATACGTACTAAAATTATTTTCGAAAAGTTAGAAGATATGTGCTAAATGTTTAATCATAGCAGTGCATGTGTTTATATTTACGTAGTAAGTGTGCTCATCTGTTTATTATGATCGCCTATTATCGTATTCGTGCAACTTGCTACGTATGTATCTGTAATGATTTTTATATCGAACGTTTTGGTTTTGAATTGGATCCTCGACTTGGTTAGCACGGGGCATTACTGGGCGGCAGAGGGCTAGCCAGTGGGACCTTGTGACGCCTTGTCCCTTTTCTTAAAAGCATGAGGAGGTTGTTGCTTTTGAAGGGATCAACGAGCATGTACCTAAGCATGCGTGAATGTTTTTAAGGTTGCTCCTTGAACGGAGTGACAAAGTAACGAACGTGGGTGTTATAAGGTGGGAATGAGTCAACGACTGAGTAAACGGTTAACGCCTCCTAATATGACTGAACGTGAGTATGTGTTTGACTGCCTAACCTGTTGCATTTAACTGTCTTATTCTCTTGTACACCTTGCACATACTCGTAATACCACTTTATCTCACTTGCCTGCCCTTCCTTCTAGTGTGATGTAGGCAAATCTTGGGATGAGTGGAGAGAGGAGACTGAGGAAGCATAGAGCTTAGCTGCAGTATTTTACTTTTCTTGTTAGAGATACTTTTCCTTATTTCGAGACTTTGATGTTGAGAATTAGTTCCCTTTCCCGTTTTTAGATATTACTGTTATGTAATTGGATCTTTCCATGGTATTTTGCCGCATTTAGGCCTTTGGAGTTATTAAACATTTTATGAATTATTTAAGTTGAAATTGGCTATTTGATTAAAAAGGTTGGGGCGTCACAAACTTAGTTTGTAGATGGAAAGGATTTTCATCCTCTTATATATTGCTGCTAGTCTTTACAATGAATCATAAAAAAAAAAAAACGTATTAACCGTGGTAGTCCAATCCATATTCTTTGTGTTCTTCTTTATGGTGTCATCCTACTTTGACTAAAATCTTTGTGTCCCAATTATACCTATCTCTCCACCACCAACATCTTTCATTAGTTCGGACGCCACTGGTACAAAACTCACCCTCAAGTCTCTAACGGCTATGGTTGGACTTTGCGGTTCATCCTGCGATCACTCGGCGGCGCTTAACTCCAACCACATACTACAACAACACAATCATTCAAATTGTTAGGACCGATTTATCAGATCCTGCGTGATTATAATTGATCTTGTTTTTTAAATCACGATTCAATCAGAGAGTGGTTTAAAAATAGAAGTTATCTAGTATGATATCCTTATATTATTGATTGACTTGCATACACGTTTAAACTTGGTTGTCGATTGCTTTATACTTAGGATATTTGGCATATCTCTGTTTCTTAGTAACAAAATATAGAGGTGTATGTGATGTTAAAAGATCCGGCTATACTAAGTAAAATGTCATTTGCAACGATTGCGGGATTCGCCAGAGTTGCACCGCAAACAGAGAAGATTCTCCTTGCCTATAAAAGGAGAATAATCGAGACTTGAAGAAGACAAGCTTTGATTGATAGTATGTATCCATTCGTCCTGTATCAAGTCAAAGTATTTTGTTAGACAATTTCTTGTCAAATGAGCTTTGAGTTATCTTGAAGTTTTCTGACTCCAAAGAAGTATATCAAAATAGTATACTTAGGTGTTGCAAGAGTAAATTAGAGGGAATTTAGGAACATTGGGAACGAACCACATTAAAACCTTGTGTTCTTTATTGCTTTCATATACTATTATAACTGTTTCCACTTATAAATGTAAAACATTTTAAAAGTAATATAGACCTAAGATCTTTCACAAAATATCTCCCTTGGAAGGCTCAATTAGAGTCTCTCTTCATTGACTATATCTTCTCGTTTATCCTGATGGTTCTGTTACTGTGCCATTCATAGAATCTCCTAATTGTGGTCATTGGTTGCGCTAAGATGAACTGATCCTCGTTGCACTCTTTGGCTCTTTGGTCACTGACATCATCCCACTTGTAGAATGTGCTCTTGCGGTTGCTCGTGCATGGAATAGTTTGGTACCTTTTCACGAATAAATCGTGCACCAGAGTTGCATAACTCTAGGAAGACATAGCCCTCGCAATATTGGGCTCTCAATCAGTCCCAGCCTACCTCCAACATATAAATCCAAAGGTTGAGAAGCTAGCTTCCATTGACTACCTATGGTAGAGGAAGATCTCACACTTCAAATTTATATAGGTTTTGGTCTAGCGTATCGTGATATCACTTGAAAAATTCGTGTTGGTGTACGTTTTATAAGTATTGAGGTCATTCACGATGTTTTGATCTCACACGAATCATATAAGGGAGGTATGAAGGCTGCTAAGACATTGTTGATTGCTAATGCCAACCAAGCCTTTTTCGACTCCCCGTTCATCACCTCATGAAAATGAATGAGTTTCATTTTCCTCCAACAAGAATTGTGACAACCATCGCGGTGGTAGAGATCGAACATCTAATGGACCTCACAACCAGCAACGAGGCTCTTCTTGCAATATATATCATCGTAATAATCATGCTCTTCTTGCAGTGGACACCAACTTAGCAATCAAGTACAATGTGAGGACTATGGTGCCCACGCGTTCATTTCTTCAATGCTAAAGAATCACTATCAATGAAAATTTGACTTTATCCTCGCCATAACCTATTGATAATTCATCTAGCTTATGGATTCCGGTGCTTAGCAACTTTATGTCGGATTTATTCATTATGACTATACACTCTGGGTATGATGGCATGAACAAAGTTGCAATTGTTAATGGTCCAGATTTGCATATTTTTCATATTGGAACATTTCATTAATATATGCATGAATGCACTTATACTATCTCAGATATGTTATGTGTACCACAAGCTCTTCATAATATCTCCATTGAATTTCACCCTAGTTAACTACTTGTGAACGATTGAGTCACGGGGACAACCCTCACTCGAGGCGCATGTGAAAATAGCACTTGAGCTTTGCATGTACCTTCTCGGCTTCGCCTCGATGAGAGAACTACCTCGAAAGTTTGGCACCAACGCCTTGAACACCCGTCACTTCAAATAAGGTCTTCAATTGTTATGTCTTTTCAACTTTTTGTTATGTTGAATAAGTTCAAAGGTTTCAATCATTGTACCTCTTATGATGTTAATAAAAGCAGTGTTGTTAAAGGCGTTGGGCGTAAGTGAGGCGTTTTTCATAGTTAGAGGCGAGGCGTAAGCCTCAAGGCGTGGGGCGTAAGCCCAATAAATATTAATATTTTAATTTATTTAATGCATAATATTATAAAATGAATATATAATAATACAAAGAAATTTGCAATAAAACCAAAAATAAACTTACAACCTTGAAAATATTCAAAATATATATGAGTTAAAACTTAAAATCAAGTTGCTCATATGCAAAAATCCAAAAATTAGTGAACTCCTCGCACGTCACAAAAAGTATTTATAGATAAATGCTTTCACAAAAGAATCATACGAGAAGAAATGATGTAGTTCGCACGCTCCTTGGGAATTAAGCAAAAAATGTGATCATATTCATATCATATTTTGATATGATCACCTTATGAAAGAAACCTTAAAATAATAGAAGGAAAAAAATTGAAGAAGAAAAGTAGAAAACTCAGGTCACATAGGACTTATCATGTTCTTTCACAAATCACATTGTAATCCCTTGTTTTTTCGTTTTTTTTACTTATCTTTTTTGGTCTAAAGTTTTTAGAGTTGGCCAATTTTATGTTTTTTATTCACTTGTCAGCTTGGTAATTAAGAAAAGAAAGAAAAATACAACCAAGTCTGTGGGGCCGTTTGCAATCATCTTGGGCGCTCGCCCAGGCGTTTTTTGGGCTTCGGGCGTACGCCCCAACGTTTGAGGCGTATGCCCCACAAAGGTGGTGCCCCAATACAGCGCCCAATGGCGTTTTAAGACCAAATTCACCCTGGGCGAGCCCCGGGCGCGCCCCGAGGCGCGCCTTTCACAACAGAGAATAAAAGTGTGCACCTACAATCTCACTCTTTATTTTGAGTACTTCGTATTTTGCAATATACTTGTGATGATGTATGGTGCCCTCTTTGCTTCAATATCGTTATTCTGTATTGTTTGTGGACCATTTTACAATATATATGGGAATCTGTCCTCTACACCAGAACTCTCAAAGTTGCCTCCATTTTTTTGAAGTTTAAACATTTTGGTGCTATAATATCAACTTCTATAGTGATTACGTGGGGGAGTTCCAAGCACTACGTCATTTCCCTGCATCTGCTAATATCAACTGTTATACCACTGCATCTCATATGCCTCAACAAAATGGTAACACACAACGATTGGTGTTGTTGGGGTATTACCATCATGGATTGTGCATTGCTTCACAGTGTCTCCCTTCATTGTGATTTTTGGGGTATGCTTTGAGACTGTAGTCTATCCGCATAATCGAACACCAACACCATTATTACATAAATGAAGTTCGTAAGCTTGCGTCTTAAAATTAGTGCCTAATTAACTATAATCACGGGTTTTGGTTGTCTTCGTTTTCCATGGATTTGCCCATACTCTTCTCACAAGTTAGCTGAACCTTCACAAGCGTGTGTGTTTCTTAGATATTCGACGCTCATGGTGCTTATTGGCGCTATCATTTAGCTACTCAGTAGGTCTTCTAATATCATCATATTTGTTTCATATAATATAAATTTCTGTTTTGGGTTTGCTAACGTGCTCTCACCAAGTTCAACATTTTCATCCCAGTGCTCCTTGTCTTTTGTCAATTCCACAATGGTCCACCCCCACCAGGGTTCATTATGACACTTATTCCATTTAGTTTGACCTCTAACTCAATTGTGCAATCTCTTACTTTGGTTTTTTCGTCTACATTATCTTCTTCTTCTGATCTAGTCTATATTTCCGGTCTAGAGATTTGTAACTTGTTCCGCTATTGGTTGATGAACCAACACGAACTCACCATATGAAAACAAGATCTATGAACAACATATTCAAACCTAAACAGGTACAGTCAGTCATGAAACATCCACTTTCGCTTGACGTTGAGCCTATATGTACCTCTGGCGCTCTTAAATTGCCAGGATTGAGTACTGCCATGTTTAAGGAGTTTAATTCACTTATTCATGCGTAGACTTAGTTTATCGAAGGAAATGAGTTTTCATCCTACTATATGTATTATTGCTACTCTTTACGAATGAATTATCCCAAAAAAGTTATTAACCAGCTGTGGTCCAAGATCATAATGTATAGGACTAACATTATAATTTATCCACAAAAGTTGCATTAGTAAGTAATTGTAAAACTATTAACCCACATAAACAGAATGAGCTAATTGCAGTAATGGTCAATGGCCGGAATGGTTAGTACAATAGGTGCGCTTTTGGTTACATGGGCCTCATTAGTGCCGATTCATGCTGGTTGCTAATAAGATCAGGCTTACTCATGCTAATATCAACTTTGGTTGCTAATAGTTGTTATCTTCTTCAGGTGTGGGCTCGATATACTATGTAACTTTGGCTGCCTCTTTATTCACCCCTTTTAACTCCTATTAGAGGGCAATTACCTACAATATTCTTTGATAAATACTCATCTCACATCATTTTGCAACACCAATAGAAAAACAAAGCACATATTACAAGCATTCGTGAATCCTCTCCAAATGAACCTATGAAATCCCACCAAATCTCACCGCAACCACTGCGAGCAAATTATCCCAATCGCGGAACACCTGAACAACTTCAAACTCCTCAAATTCTTCGCCCAAACGGCCCCAAACACTGCCCATTGTAAAGAGCCCTCAAACACACGATTTTCAACGAATCTTTTGCCTTCCACACCCCAATCGACTCCGCAGCAACAGCCACCCCATCGGTAATCCCCCGCAAACGCTTCACCCACAATTCATCCACAACCACAATTCTCAAGCAAAGCGTTCATCCCTTTAACATCCTAAATTTAGGTCATGAATTACAAGAAATTGAATCGAGAACAACAAATTTAAGTACGGTTATAGGCCGACACTGTAGTGGAACAAACACTAACTTAAAGAAACGTAAAAAAAAATCGTAACAGTGCAACAAGACCGAAAGATTTTGCAGAAACTCCGCACTAATTTCTGAATCATCCAATCAGCTAGAAAAATCATATTTCATCACCCCCTAATATTAATTTTTTTAAGATCAAATATTAAAGAAATTGTTTTCTATTAGATTTACACGTAAATATAAATTCTAAAGATTTGGGGAATGCGCTCATTATATACAGCCGCAAATCGAGTACTAATTGGATTAGGAATAGGATTACGTGTCGTTATAAGTACATCAAACCATATAACATGCACGCGTAATATATAAATTCATAATTACATATCAGGAAACTATATCCGATCACATACGTACAGCTAGTCAGTTACACCTTTCAAGATTTCAAAAATGGCGGATTTACACGAAGCATTCTCATTTCCGCCTCCTGATGACCAAGCGATGATCGGATTACTTGAGAGAAAAGTAAACGGAATGCCCATACCTGAAACCTATCCCATCCTCGAAAGAAATCTATCCAGCGCCGCACCGTGGGCCATTTTCAAAGAAGACGATCCGTGGGCAGATTCCGGATTCCCGAACAAGAAGATCGTCATAGTTTTCAGTAAATTGACCTTCGTCAGCCAGACCACCAAGAATCGAGTTGTTCGATATGCTGGTTGCGGCGCGTGGAACAGCAGAGCAGTTACTCAGAAGATCAAGAACTCGAGCGGTGAAGTTATAGGCCAAAAAAAGTCGTTTACCTTCAAACCGTACAAGAGATTTGAAACAGAGATGGGCAGAAAAGGGCTTTGGATCATGCACGAATACTCGTTGGCGGCTTCGGAAAATAGAAGCGATCTTGTAATTTGCAGAATCAGTAAAGAACCTCGCAAAGATGAAAGGAAAGAAGCAGGACAACAAGATCAAGTACCTAGCACGGCTTCCACTGTGTCGGTTGCTTCGACTAATACTGAGATGAAAAGGAAAAGAATGTCTCCCACCGATAAGAATGATCACGAACATCAACAGCAGAGTAAGGAGCGCAACACTACTGGAGAACGAGTAAATCAATATACTGAGCCTTATTTTCCTGTGCCGAATGAAGAAAGTGAAAATCAGGAAAATCTTTCTGTGGATTCAACTGATCCAAATATGTACGAACTGAACGTGAATCAAAGAGACCAGGCACAGCGTATACAAGAAGACGACGGTCAACAAGTTATTCCTTATTCATCAGAGCCATTGCCTTATGCAGCCCTTCCTCCAGGCTCTACCACAGCACTACAGTCATTTGCTCCTTTTCCTTGGGCGAATTTGAATACCACCAATGCTGACAATACTGGAAAGAATCCCAAATCTGGGAACTAGTACTTTGCTGTTAGTTAATGATTTGTCGGAATTGTTTTTCGTAGTTCTTACAAAACAGGCTTAAAAGTTTCATGTTGCCTTTGATTTGCTTGTTTGGAGTTGCAAATTGCAAGTTTGTGGAGAAAATCAGCGAACATTTGTTTCATAATTCTGTTCATCATTCTGTATGACAATTTGTATCGATCCCCTCTGTTAATGGAAACCTGCATTTTGCTTTGTTGATACCATGTTTTATTACAACTACAGTGAAATTTACAAGATTTTCTTCTAGTGAAACCATCAATATATCAGCTATATTGATAGCAGCTTGTTTCTACATAAGCACATCATCTGCCTTGGGGACAGCTGTAATATAGTTTGCTATGCACCAAAACTGTCAGTATTTCAAGCTGTGACTGTACTCCACCGGTCGTGAGCTATTGAATTTCTTCACGCACGCACACTCCCATGCTAATGTCTTCCATTTTAAATAACTGCATGTAAAATAAATTCGTATATGTGCAGGAAATGAGACAGCAATAAATAGAAGGATAACCAATGTAAGTCACACTTACACTCATAGTCTGAGAGAAAAGAAGTTTGCAATGTCACGCGAGATAATATAGCCTGGTCCGTTTGCATAGGGCGGTTAGTTTTCCCCTGGCCATTCCTTAATAATAACCACAAAAGTAACAAGAGTAACCTCATTACTGCATTTGAATGTAAATATTCTCATTCAACAAATTAAAACCGCGACTTATAATGCCAAGTACCTGAAGTACTCAAACTCTATCCAAATAAAGACTTTAACTAGTAACTGCATTTAAAAACTTCCGACATTATATTCTATTTTGGCACTGACCTTTTGCAACTTTATGTTGAATCTAGACTTAGAACCAATACCATGAAGACTTACAGAAGCCATATTATAAGAAAAGAAGGTGCGGATGTAAGAAATTCATTGCTCAGGTAGGTATATGATTTAAACAGCAAGGTAAGGCAGGAAAGTGAAAGTCAGAAACAGATCGAGAAGTGAAGGATTAGAAGAAACAAATAAGGAAATCAAAAAATGGAAGAGTTAGAGCTCTAAAAGTACCTCATATGCAACAGCCCATTTACCACTACGAAGAGGCTTATGAAAATATATTCTCTGGTATTTTCAACGGCATCTACTCTCACAAGTGTGTCACCATCACGTTTCATAATATAATTTGCAGACATAGTCCTCACCTGCAAGAACAACATATTCAGATGATATTGGCCCCATGTTATGAAGTGATATAGTAATTCACACGTAGCACCTGTTTTCAGAACAACAAGGTCATATATAGTTTGTTCATATAAGGTACTATAACAATGTCTCCAAAAAATTCAGCTTCTTTCTTCACTTCTATGTTAACTTCGTTTCTTGCATGCTGTCCAAAAATCACTTCCAAAATTAATCCCAAACGGTCTTCAAAGAAACAAATCAACAAGAAACCAAGCATGTTAAACTACCAAAAATATATTTATTTTTTGTAAAGTTTCCATTTTTGGAAACTGTTTGATTGACAGTTATTCTGTTATGTAACATATTGCCAATTATAATAACTTAGCTGTTAGATAGTTAGAAGGGTAAATTAGTTGCTTGGATTGAGTCCGACTGCAAAGAGGATTGCTCCCAACCTCTCACTAGTATATATACTCGTACACACACGCATCACCATTCATTGAATTCACTTGTAAAGATCACAAACTCTCTCTCTCTTGTCAGTTACTCCATTCTTGATTCTCAATAATATTTTTGCAATGTTTCATCTTCTTTTCTCTCTGAATCAATCATGAATGCACAAGTTATCATGGTATTAGTTTACCAGTCCCGTTACCGATCCTAACCGCTTCCGCAACACCTCTCTCCGATTGCTGCCGCTGCTGGCTGTCTTCTCCGATCATTCTTTTCTGCAACTTTTCTGCAGATTTTCTCTCCTCTGCAATTTTTTTGCAGATCTTCACTACTCTGCGACGGTGCGCCATTGATTGAGATACAATGACAGAACCAAGCGGTGCTTCTTCTTCTTCTACTACAACTCTTCCAGTCAAGAATCCAACGTCGATCTATTTTCTAGGCACTCATGACCACACTGGTCAATCCATTGTAAGTGAGAAGTTTAATGGCACTAATTACATTGCCTGGAGCAAAAGTGTTGTCATGGCATTGAGTATCAAAAATAAGCTTTCCTTTATTGATGGTTCTTTGCTGCAACCAGCTGGTAATGATGCTTCTTTACTTGTGTGTTGGAGTAGAGCAAATACTCTTGTTCTGTCTTGGTTGTTTAATTCTATTGAGAAGCCTGTGCACCAAAATTTGATGTACTTTGATAACCCTAGAGAGTTATGGCTTGAACCCAAAAATAGGTATGATAGGACAGATGGTTCCAGAGTCTATGTTACAAAAATCTCTCTCCACAATCACACAAGGTTCCCTCACTATCATTGAATACTACAATCTGTTTAGGTCTCTTTGGGATGAATTTGTTAGCCAGAGACCCATTGCTATGTGTACTTGTGGGCTTTGTACTAGCAATGTCAATAAGACTATGGTGGATATGCAACAATATGATTCGGTTCTTAAATTCTTGGTTGGCTTGAATGACACTTTTTCTGCTATAAGAAGTCATATCATTCTAGTCACTCCTCTGCCTGCTCTCTCTAAAGTGTTCTCCATGTTGTTGCAAGAGGAGCAACAAAGGGATTTATACACTAACAACATTGTTTTAGACTCTCTAGCTATGTTTACATGGCAGAAGGGTAGTGATGGAGACGGGCTAACGCAGCCAAATCAAGGAAAGATGGATCTACTCAAAATTAATGATGGTCCAATAACTAGAGCCCGAACAAAACAAATTAGAGAGGCCATGTTGAACCTTGTTGCTGAAATATAAGAGAATATGCAAGAGAAGTGCTTAGAAGGCCCAATAATGAATGTTATTGGGTTGAGGCTCAATTCAAGTGATGGGCTGGTGCTAAATTAAATTGGAAGACACTTTTTCAAGCCAATTATCCATCAATTTCGTGGCAAGCTTCAAGACTAAGTAAAAAGATTAAGTTTTGGTCAAATAAACCTTTTGTATGTCCAAGAAGTCAAGTCTTGTTGTTTAGTGTTTCAAGAGTCTTGTTTAGTGTTTCAAGAGCCATTAAGAGTGGTCAAATGCTTGTTTAGTACTCCTATGTCTTAGATATAAATGTGGGACACTTTAAGTCACTTTCTAGCCTATAAATAAGTCTCACAAGAGTTGTAAAAACCAGCTTTGATAAAAATCCGAAAATTAATATTTCTTTTTAATATTTTGACTCTTTCTTTGTGAGGAATTAAAATATTCAAGAACTTATCAAGATCTTGAGCACGATCTTGTGGCGTTCAACTATACCGCGGTTCTTGGCTGATTCTATAGCCAACGGGTCAAGGTTTATCAAGCTCTAAGTAAGATCAAACCGGATTCTCGATCTGGGGAGACCGCTGCTTATTTATACATTGGGTTCTTAGATCAATATATCTAATGGGTCCAATGTCTCTATCCTTTATCGTATCATTTGGCATCAGAGCAATCTGGTGTTGATCTTATTTTTTTTGGTTTAGTTCTTAAAAAAAAAAAGAAGAAAAAAAAAGGTACCAAAAAAAAAAAGAAAAAAGTCCAAAAGATCAAAAAAAAAAAAAGAAGAAAAGAAAAAAAAGGTACCAAAAAAAAAAGAAAGAAAGAAAGAAAGAAAAGTAGAAAAAAAAAAGCATAAGTTATTTGAGCTTTATTTCAATAAATCATTGTTCTTCACTATAGGACTAAGGGATTGTTGAACGTTGCTTGTGATTGTTCATCTTGTTTGGTTCTTGAATATTGAGTGGAAAAAGGCATTGAGTGGTGAGATTATTAGAGGGGAGGTAAAAGCCAAAGAGTGATACACGAGTGGATTGTGAGCATAATTTTGAGTGATACACGAGTGGATTGTAAGGATATTATCTACCATGGAGAACACATCCAATAACCAGCAAGAAGCTTTCACACTTCAAGCTATGCAACAACAATTTGCAAGGTGGAATATGGTTCTTGAAGGCATCACGGAACGGTTAGACAGATTGGAACAACCTACACAAAGGGATCGTAGAAACCCGAATGCAAATCAAAGAAGATATGAAGAGTGGCAATCGGAGGATGACGATGATGATGTGGGGGCTGTTCATCCCAACCGACGACGTGGAAATCGAAGAAGGCAAAATGACGGGGTGGATCGAGATTTGGGAAGCATTAAAATAAATATCCATGTTTTCCATGGAAGAAGTGATCCAGAAGCATATTTGGAGTGGGAGAAAAAGGTAGATCTGATTTTTGATTGTCACAATTACTCCGAGGAAAAAAAAGTAAGGCTTGCGGCAATTGAATTCACCGATTATGCTATAGTTTGGTGGGATCAAGTCCTTACAAATCAACGACGATATGGAGAGAGGCCAATTACTACATGGGCCGAGATGAAGTCAATCATGCGAAAGAGATTCGTGCCGTCTCATTACTTTCGTGAGTTGTACCAAAAACTCCAATCTATGACTCAAGGTAATAAAAGTGTTGATGAATACTACAAAGAGATGGAAATTTCTATGATTAGAGCAAATGTTGAGGAGGATCGGGAGGCCACTATGGCTCGTTTCTTAAATGGGCTAAGAAAAGAGATTGCCAATATTGTAGAGCTTCAACACTATGTGGAACTTGAAGATATGGTACATACAACCATGAAGGTGGAAAGACAACTAAAGAGGGGGAACTCTATGCAAAGGAGTTATCCACAAAATTTTCAATCTTCAAGTAAGATGAAGGAAGGGGTGCACAAGTCGACTTTTGAGAGTACGTCAAATTCACCACATGAGACAACGAGATCCAAGTCTAGTGAGGTTGACAAAGGAAAAGGTATTATCGCTACACCTTCTCGTAGTCGTGATATTAAATGTTTTCGTTGTCAAGGACGTGGGCATATTGCATCTAATTGTCCAAACAAGAAAGTGATGATCCTTAAGGACAGTGGTGAGATTGAGTCGGAAGGAGAAAGTGAAGAAGAGAATGAAGACCAAGTGGAGCAAGTCACCGCTGAATCGGGGGAACTTTTGGTGGTAAGAAGAGCTTTAAACATGCAAATAAAGATGGGAGAAGTGGAGCAACAAAGAGAAAATATCTTCCATACTCGATGTTTGGTTCGTGGAAAGGTATGTATGTTGATTATTGATGGGGGAAGTTGTACTAACGTGGCTAGTGTGGAAATGGTAGAAAAATTGAGCTTGCCCACCTCGAAACATCCTAATCCATATAAGCTTCAATGGCTTAATGAAACTGGAGAAGTTCGAGTCACTAAGCAAGTTTTGGTGACATTCTCGATAGGGAAATACGAGGACGAAGTTCTTTGTGATGTGGTACCAATGCATGCAAGTCACATTCTTTTGGGAAGGCCTTGGCAATTTGATCGGCGAGTTGTATATGATGGGTATCTCAACCGTTTCACATTGAAGCATCAAAATAAGACCATGATGCTTGTTTCTTTAAGTCCACAACATGTTTTGGAAGATCAAATCAAAATGTCTCATGCGAGGAATGTTAGAGAGGGTGAGAAAAAAATCAATGGGAATGAGGGAAACACTTTGAGAGAAAAAAAAAAGAGAAGAGAAAAATAAGAGGGCTGATTTGAGTGTTTGTGAGGGAGAAAATAAATTGGAGAAAAGTGAGGATAAAAAGAGATTAAATTTCTTTGCAAGAGGAAGTGACTTGGAGAGAGCGATTGTTGCAAAAAAGAGTGTGATGGTGTTGATGTACAAGGAGAGCTATCTAAGTACTAACGAACTAACATCTTCTTTGCCTAGTTCTTTTATGTCTCTCTTGCAGGAATATGATGACATTTTCCCCGAAGAGGAGCCGAATGGGTTACCACCATTAAGAGGCATCGAGCATCAAATTGATTTTATTCCGAGAGCAACACTTCCAAACCGACCAGCCTATAGGGCCAATCCGGAGGAAACAAAAGAAATTCAAAGGCAAGTGGAGGAGTTGATGAGTAAAGGCAAGATTCGAGAAAGTATGAGCCCATGCGCTGTACCGGTGATTGTAGTACCAAATAAGGACGGATCTTGGAGAATGTGCACTGATTGTCGCGCCATCAACAAAATCACGGTTAAGTATCGCTATCCCATTCCTAGGTTAGACGATATGCTTGATGAATTATATAGGGCTTTGCTATTCTCTAAGATTGATTTAAAGAGTGGTTATCACCAAATAAGAATAAAAGAGGGTGATGAGTGGAAAACTGCTTTCAAAACAAAATATGGTTTATATGAGTGGTTGGTCATGCCGTTTGGTTTAACGAATGCGCCAAGTACTTTCATGAGGTTAATGAACTATGTTTTGCGTGATTTCATTGGAAAATTTGTTGTTGTGTATTTTGATGATATTCTTATCTATAGCAAAAGCATGGAACAACATCTTGGGCATGTGCGTGCTGTGTTGGACACTTTACGAAAAGAATCTTTGTATGTTAATTTTAAAAAGTGTTCTTTTTGCATGGATAAAGTGATTTTTCTTGGTTTTGTTGTAAGTGCTAATGGAATTGAAATGGAAAAGAAAAAGGTTAATGCTATTTTAGATTGGCCAACTCCTAAGAATATTTCTGAAGTGAGGAGTTTTCATGGTCTTGCAAGTTTCTACCGTAGGTTTGTAAGAGATTTTAGCACTATTGCTGCACCATTAAATGAAATTGTGAAAAAAGAGGTTGGTTTCCATTGGGGAGAAAAACAAGAGCATGCATTTAATCTTTTGAAAGAAAAGCTCACTACAACACCAATTCTTGCATTGCCTAACTTTGACAAAAGGTTTGAGCTTGAATGTGATGCATCTGGAGTAGGTGTAGGGGCTGTTTTGATGCAGGATGGAAAACCGATTGCTTACTTTAGTGAGAAGTTGAAGGGAGCTCAACTGAACTATCCGACATACGACAAGGAGTTGTACGCTTTGGTAAGAGCATTGGAGACTTGGCAACATTACTTGTGGTCTAAGGAGTTTGTTATTCATATCGATCACGAATCTCTCAAATACCTCAAAGGGCAAGGTAAGCTTAGTAAAAGGCATGCTAAGTGGGTTGAATTTATTGAATCCTTCCCATATGTGATCAAGTACAAAAAATGGAAAGAAAACATTGTAGCTGATGCACTATCTAGGAGGTACACATTCATCACTACTTTGAGTTCTAAACTTTTTGGTTTTGAGTCCATTAAGGAAATATATGCTATGGAGTCTGATTTTTCTTCAATTTATTTGGCTTGTGAGCAAGGTGCATTTGAGAAATTTTATAGGTTTGAAGGATATTGTTTCGTGAGAATAAATTATGAATTCCTAAGTGTTCTATGCGTGAATTACTTGTTAGGGAAGCACATGGGGGAGGGCTTATGGGACACTTTGGGATACATAAAACATTGAGTACTTTATGTGAGCATTTCTATTGACCTAGGATGCGTGTGGATGTTGAAAGAATTTGTGAAGGGTGCATAACTTGCAAGCAAGCTAAATCCTAAGTCCAACAACATGGATTGTATACACCATTACCTATACCAAGTGAACCTTGGGTGGATATATCCATGGACTTTGTTCTTGGTTTGCCACGTTCAAAGAAAGGAAAAGATTCTGTGTTTGTGGTGGTTGATAGGGTTTCCAAAATGGCACACTTTGTTTCTTGTAATAAGACTAATGATGCAACTAATATTGCTGATTTGTTCTTTAAGGAAATTGTTCGCTTGCACGGGATACCAAGAACCATTGTAAGTGGTAGAGATGTAAAGTTTTTGAGTCACTTTTGGCGTGTTTTGTGGAGCAAATTGGGAACTAAACTTCTTTTTTGTACTACTTGTCACCCACAAACCGATGGGCAAACTGAAGTTGTGAATAGAACTTTGTCTCAATTGCTTAGAGTTTTGATTCAAAAGAACTTGAGAAATTGGGAAGATTGTTTATCATTTGCTGAATTTGCATATAATAGGAGTGTTCATTCTACTACTAATCACTCTCCTTTTGAAGTTGTCTATGGCTTCAATCCATTGAGTTCACTTGATCTTATTCCAATTCCCGTTGAAGAACGTAATAGTCTTGATGGAAAAGCAAAAGCGGAGATGATCAAAAAGCTGCATGAGAAAGTGAAACTCAACATTGAGAAGAAAACAGATCAGTACACCAAGCAAGCTAATAAGGGACGCAAACGAGTCATCTTTGAGCCCGGTGATTGGGTATGGCTACACTTGCGAAAAGAGAGGTTCCCAACAAAGCGCAAGTCCAAGTTGCAACCAAGGGGAGATGGTCCATTCCAAGTGATTGCAAGAATCAATGACAATGCTTACAAACTTGACCTTCCTGGTGAGTATAATGTAAGTGCAACATTTAATGTTACTGATCTTTCTCCTTTTGATGCAGATTCAGATTCGAGGACGAATCTTTTCAAAGAAGGAGGTAATGATGGAGACAGGCTAACGCAGCCAAATCAAGGAAAGATGGATCTACTCAAAATTAATGATGGTCCAATAACTAGAGCCCGAACAAAACAAATTAGAGAGGCCATGTTGAACCTTGTTGCTGAAATATAAGAGAATATGCAAGAGAAGTGCTTAGAAGGCCCAATAATGAATGTTATTGGGTTGAGGCTCAATTCAAGTGATGGGCTGGTGCTAAATTAAATTGGAAGACACTTTTTCAAGCCCATTATCCATCAATTTCGTGGCAAGCTTCAAGACTAAGTAAAAAGATTAAGTTTTGGTCAAATAAACATTTTGTATGTCCAAGAAGTCAAGTCTTGTTGTTTAGTGTTTCAAGAGTCTTGTTTAGTATTTCAAGAGCCATTAAGAGTAGTCAAATGCTTGTTTAGTACTCCTATGTCTTAGATATAAATGTGGGACACTTTAGAGTCACTTTCTAGCCTCTAAATAAGTCTCACAAGAGTTGTAAAAATCAGCTTTGATAAAAATCCGAAAATTAATATTTCTTTTTAATATTTTGACTCTTTCTTTGTGAGGAATTAAAATATTCAAGAACTTATCAAGATCTTGAGCACGATCTTGTGGCGTTCAACTATACCGCGGTTCTTGGCTGATTCTATAGCCAACGGGTCAAGGTTTATCAAGCTCTAAGTAAGATCAAACCGGATTCTCGATCTGGGGAGACCGCTGCTTATTTATACATTGGGTTCTTAGATCAATATATAGAACGGGTCCAATGTCTCTATCCTTTATCGTATCAGGTAGTCAAGATTACCAGGGATATCAACAACATGGCATTCAAAGAGGTTTTAACCAGAATGCAACTTCTAGGAACTCCAAGCCTCCACTGTCTAAAGAGGATAAAAAGAAGCTGTGTTGTACGCATTGTGGATTTAATGGTCATACTATTGACACATGCTTTCAATTGCATGGCTATCCTCCTGGCTGGGAAGGTTCTAAAGGTAAAAGTAAAATGCAAAGTAACTCTGCTACTGTTGTTCTGTCCTCTTTCAATACTGAACCTTTATCCAGTCACAAAGTTCCAGCTTCACCTGACTTAGCTCACTTTGAGCAATTTATGGCATTCAAATTAGCTCATGAACAAGCTCAAACTTCCTCATCTGGTCTGGATTCTACTCAGCATTATGCTTCTTCAGCAGCTACTGGTATTTCTGTTCCCCTTGCCTTATCTTCTCACTGTATTCAACAAAGTGCTCACTCTAATGAGTGGATATTAGATACAGGGGCCAAAAATCATATGATATGTCCAAAACATTGGTTTCTTACTGTCCCTACTCCTCTGAACATACCTATATACCTGCCAAATAATAGCTTAACATATGCCACATTTATAGGTTCTGTTAAACTGTTTTCTGGACTTGTCCTTCATAATGTGTTATATGTTCCTGCATTTACTTATAATTTGTTGTCAATATCTAGGCTAACTTCTCATAATCAACTTATAGTTATGTTTATGGCTTCTTCATGTCTCTTACAGGACTTCATAAACAAGAGGATGATTGGTTTTGCTAAATTGCAAAACAACTTATATGTTCTTGAAATAAACTCACCATCTGCTGCTACTGATCTATGTACCTCATCTACTGCTAATGTCTTTTGTAACTCTACTTCTTCTAATAATGTCTGGCACTTGAGACTTGGTCATGCTCCACTAGATAAGCTGAAGGATATCTCTCCTCTCTATGCCACTGGATCTATTAAAGACCACCATTATGAAGCCTGCTATCTTGCAAAACAGAAAAGATTACCTTTTAAGTCTAGAGTAACTAGTACTTCTTCTGCTTTTGAATTGATCCATTGTGATGTATGGGGACCATATTCTGTACCGACTAAGGAAGGTTTTAGATACTTTCTCACTATTGTTGATGACTTTACTCGTTGTACTTGGTTGTATCTACTTCAACAAAAGTCAGAAGTGAAAGATCATTTACTTAGATTCTATCAAATTGTACTGAATCAGTTTCATGTTTCTATTCAAACTGTTAGAACTGATAATGGCACATAATTCCTATTGAAAGCATTGTATGATAAATATGGAATAACACATCAAATCAACTGTGTTGAAACACCACAACAGAATGGATTGGTTGAAAGAAAGCACCAGCACATCTTGCAAGTTGCAAGAGATTTAAGGTTTCAATCCAATGTTCCATTAACCTTCCGCCATTTTTGTGTATCTACTACAACTTATATTATAAATATATTTCCCTCTAAAACTTTGAACAATAAATCACCTTATGAAGTATTATATAACAAACCTCCTAATTATGATTAATTGAAAGTTTTGGTTGCCTATGCTATGCTTCTACTATATCAGCTCACATGACTAAGTTTGATCCAAGAGATGTTCAATGTGTCTTTGTAGGTTATCCCAGAGGTACTAAGGGCTATTTACTCTATGACTTACTACATAAAAAGACAATTACATCCAGAAATGTAGTATTTCATGAGCAAATATTCATATTCAGAAACCACAAAGATAACATCAATGACATTCCTGCTGTAAACACAGAAGCTTCACTTTGTACTCCATTTATAAGAATTTCTTTGCCAGTACAAGTTGTTCCTGAGAATCTATTTCAACAAGCCCCCTTCTATTCACGATGCACCTGAACTCCCAGTTGACAACTTCAACAACAATCAAATGCCACATACTCCAGACCATGAGCAACACATAGAGATGGACAAGTCATTTTCTCAGTCTTTGACTCCAGGATCAATGCCTCATGACTCTATAGAAGTGCAACATCCTCATGGTGCACCAGGTATCTCTGAACCCCCTCAGACACATGCTGGACCACCTGCTACTAGAAAGTCATCTAGAACAATTCACACTCCAGCTTATCTGAATGTATATGACTATCACTTACCAGAATCTATACATAAAGCTAACTGCATCTCTAGTCATGTAAAATGTCCCATATCTCAGTTCTTGTCTACTTCTAGTTTATCTACTGCACATAAAGCCTTTACTGCTTCACTTACTATGGCTCAAGATCCAACTTCTTACACCCAAGCCAGTAAATTAGCTCAATGGATAGATGCAATGAACTGTGAAATAGAGGCATTAGTGAAGACAAGAACTTGGATACTAACTGATTTGCCCCCTGGTCAGAACTTGATTGGTTGCAGGTGGGTGTACAAGATCAAACACAAAGCAGATGGATCAATAGAAAGATACAAGGCAAGGCTTGTAGCTAAGGGATACACACAGGAGGAAGGAGTAGACTACTTTGATACTTTTTCTCTAGTTGCTAAACTCACAAAAGTTAAAGTTCTGATAGCTGTAGCTGCATCCAAGAATTGGTTATTGACACAGTTAGATGTGAACAATGCTTTCCTCCATGGAGACTTAGATGAAGAGATATACATGAAGCTACCTCCTGGATATCCCAAACCAAAAGACAGTAGAGTTTGTCTTCTAAAGAAAAGTCTTTATGGCTTGAAACAAGCCTCAAGAAAGTGGTATCAAAAGTTAACTTCTTGTTTAGTATCATATGGTTTTGTTCAATTAATATCAGATTCATCTATGTTTACTAGTCACCATAACAACACATTCACTGCTCTATGTATTTATGTAGATGATATCATCTTAACAGTGGAATAACATGGATGAGATCAATAAGATAAAAGAACATTTGGATAACATGTTCGCTATAAAAGATCTGGGCTCACTAAAGTACATTCTAGGATATGAAGTAGCCGGATCACAATCTGGAATCTCTTTATGGCAGAGAAAGTACTGTCTGGATATCCTCACAAAAGCTAGATATCTTGGCTGCAAGCCCAGCAGTACACCATTACAAGCTTAAATTACTAAGAAATGATTCTAATGATTTATCTTTTCTTTCTGTATACCGCAGGTTAGTTGGAAGATTACTCTACCTAACCATCACAAGGCCAGATATCAGTTACAATGTGCAATGTCTAACACAACACATGGCTAAGCCAACAACAAATCATCTAGCAGCTGCACATAGAGTACTGAGATATCTGAAAGCTACAGTAGGAAATGGAATATTTCTTTCAGCCAAATTAGACCTTGAAGTCAAAGGATTTACAGACAATGATTGGGCAGGTTGTGAGGAAAGTAGAAGGAGTATCACAGGCTATGTGATCTTTCTTAGCAACTCCATTGTCTCATGGAAATCCAAGAAACAACCAACAGTTAGTAGGTCTTCCACAGAAGCAGAATACAGGGCCCTAGCAGCAGCAACTTGTGAAGTGATCTGGTTATAACATATGCTTAAGGATCTATCAGTTCAAAGTCCAAAAATACCTCTCTTGTGCACTGACAATAAAAGTGCAGCAGCTATAGCATTGAATCTTGTCCATCATGAAAGGACAAAACATATTCAAATTGATTGTTTCTTTGTCAGAGAAAATGTTCAACAAAAGGAGATCAAAGTGGTTCATATTTTTAACACTTCACAACTTGCAGACATATTGACAAAGCCATTGGCTCTTCAACCATTCAAGAACCTTACCTCCAAGCTAGGCCTGCTAAACATCCATGCCGAGCTTGCGTGAGGGTGTTAAACTACCAAAAATATATTTATTTTTTGTAAAGTTTCCATTTTTTGAAACTGTTTGATTGATAATTATTCTGTTATGTAACAGATTGCCAATTATAGTAACTTAACTGTTAGATAGTTAGAAGGGTAAGTTGGTTACTTGGATTAAGTCCGACTACAAAGAGGATTGCTCCCAACCTCTCACTAGTATATATATACTCATACACACACGCATCACCATTCATTGAATTCACTTGTAAATATCACAAACTCTTTCTCTTATCAGTTACTCCATTCTTGATTCTCAATAATACTTTTGCAATGTTTCTTCTTCTTTTCTCTCTAAATCAATTATGAATGCACAAGTTATCAAAGCATTTCCAATACCAGTGCTACAAAGAAACGATCTATGATATTTGAAGATTTGATTAAGCTCCATCGAACCAAGATTTTCTCACGGCTATCCTTTCAGCAAAAGTTTACAAATGAACATTTCAGCTGGTGCACCCGTAGCGCGTGCATGGAGCCTTCCATCTATCGGAAAATAATGATAGACACGGTATGAATACTGAAATGAGTAGGAAATTAAAGTCTTTCACGTTAAACATATATAGCACCCCACAGATTAGATTTTCCTAGTATAGAGCACTATATGTTACATTTTAGAGAAAGTGATTTTAAATACGTAAACTATGAAGAATTCTCCATTTAAACAAGCTGCTTCATGCGCAAGCAACTTGTACAGAGTAGAAATTACAACTCTTAAAATTACTTAATTGAATTGAGAGGATTGATTAATAGACTAGCTACAATTTCTCTACATATTTTGTATATCTTTTGTAATATCTTGTAATTATCTTTCCTTAGTCTTTGGGATTCTCTTTCTATAGATAAGATTGTAATTGTATTATTTATACTTGTGAGATTAATGAAAGAATCATCACTTCACAATACTTCTATTGTCTTATATGGTATCAAGAGTCTCTTTACTCTAACGAGATTCTGATCCAATGGCCGACAATTCCACGCCCAATTTTGCCTCCTCAGTCTCCGCCTCCGGCGCGATGGACACAAACCTTTAGCCTAATATTATGCCGCCTCTCGACGGCTCCGACAATGATTCGCTCGTCCCGATCACTGCCAATCACCTTTCACTTCATCTCAACGGCAGCAACTATGCTTCGTGGCATTACCAAGTGCGCCATCTCTTGCACGATTTTGGCCTTTTTGGCAACCTTGACGGCATGCATCCATGCCCTTCCCATGGTTCCACCCTGGATTCTATTGCCTCTCACGTTCATTGGACGAGGCAAGATTCCCTCATCATCTCTACACTTTTTGGCTCCATCTCCAACGATGTTGTTCAACTCATCTCCAACGAGGAGACCTCAGCAGCGGCGTGGTCCTTGTTGCAACGCACGTATGCGAATCGATCCTGCTCTCGTGTAATACAACTCAAGGACGATCTGAACACCATCAAACTTGATTCGAGATTCGTATCTGAGTTCTTCCATGCAATCAAAGCCAAGGTGGATGAACTCGCGGTCATCGATCATCCTCTCCATGATGACGATGTTACCTTATATGTCCTCAATGGACTCGATCTGGCGTATCGTGATCTTATCGGTCCCATCCGTGCACGTGAATCCCCCATTCAATTCACGAAACTTCACGACTTGCTTCTTGCTCAAGAAGCAGTCATTTGTCGTGCCTATGTTGAATCTGCATCACTCATCTAATCACGGACGTGGACACTCGCACCAACCTCGCCATAACAACAATTCTGGGGGTGGCCAACAGCGCAATCACCACCATCAACGCTCCAATCGTGGCTTGGGTTCGAAAAAGCCTCGTCCTCCATTGACGTGCCAATTATGCGATTTTCAAGGCCATGGCGCGCGCACATGCTGCTTGTTCGTTCTACCGCATGCTAACATGGCTACCTCACCATCCCCCGCCTCTCATCCTCAAAATGATTGGCTTGTTGATTCTGGAGCATCGCACAACCTCACCTCGAATATTCAGAATTTGACCGTTCACTCCGAATATGAGGGTCCAGACGAAGTTGCTATTACCGATGGGTCAGTTTTAAAGATTTTTCATGTTGGCTCTTCTCATATTAATTGTTCGACTTGTCGTTTTCATCTGGATAATATTTTATGTGTTCCTGCGGCCCGTCACAATCTTTTATTGGTCCATCAGTTTACTAAGTCTAACAACATCACCATTGAATTCTTCTCTTCTCATTTTGCTGTTAAGGATCGCAATACGGGGGCTAAACTGTTGATACGTGCTTGGGTGGTATTTATCAGCTGCGACTACCCTCATACTCTTCTTCTTCTTCCTTGCAAGCTTTTGTTGGCGAACGTACGAACAAAGTGGGGTGGCATGACCGTTTTGGGCACTCCTTTTCGCGTATTAGTTCTTTTAGTTTGAACAAATTTTGTTTACCTTGTATGAACAATTCTGCTTTGCACTTGACAATTGTGAACATTGTTTTTTGAATAAGAGATGATCACTTCACAATACTTCTATTGTCTTATATTGATGTTCTTCTTTAATTTGGACGTGTATGCCACATTAAATAAAAAGTCTTCTTTTTGTTTTAGATTTTTGTTTTAGATATATTATAATATTATGAAACATGAAGTTGAACATATCCAAAAAAAAAAAAAATAATGCATTTGATTTGAGTTTCATAGTTAAATAGCATCCAGTATATATATATATATATATATATATATATATATATATATATATTCGTAAAATATACTTACCTTGTGAGAATCTTATTTTTTAAAATAGATTGAAAAAAAAAACCGTTATCTACAAGATCGATTCTATACATATATGAGAGAGGTTATGGAGGCTTAAACGAGATAAATAATAGACTTAGGGGGTATTTGGTTCTGCTGATGAGTATAGATGAGAGGCCTCATCTCAGTTAAAAATGTGTTTGGTTTCATTGTTGTTGTTATCGGGCTATTTAATTTAATACCCAAAGTCCGGTCCATATCCCACTTACTCACACTATACAATCTCTACCCCCCCTCTTATTATTTTATCTCCTTTTTTAGCATTCAGCTCACCCGACAAAATTACTTAATTACCCCTGCTTTTTGGAATAAAATTCCAGCCCCTACACGTCTAAAATTCATCATCACTTTCTCTTCTTCTTCTCTATTTCCTATTTTCAGCCCCTTCTCTCTCTCTCTCTCTCTCTCTATCATCCAAGTCCACGCACACACAAAACTCCCTCAAACTCCCCTCCACCAAAAAACCCGTCGCTGGTTCGCCGGAAAAATCCACCGTGTCCCACCACGCCAAGCTCAAAATCAAGAACTTCCCTTCACAAACAACCCTCATCCCAAACACCCACCCCTCCTCCTCCCTCGCTGCCAGGATTATTAACGATCGTGAGACTAGTAGATCGAGAGGATTCGGATTTGTGACCTTCAATGATGAACAATCGATGAAGGATGCTATTGAGGGGATGAACGGCAACGATCTCGAAGGACGCAACATCACTGTTAACGAGGCTCAGTCACGTGGTAGTGGTGTAGGAGGCGGTGGTGGCAGATATGGTGGATAAACGTCGTACGGGGGAGGCGGTGGTGGATATGGACGCCGTAAGGGGGAGGCGGTGGTGGATATGGACGCCGTGAGGGAGGAGGTGGATATGGTGGCGGTGGCAGTGGTGGTGGATATGGTGGAGCTCGCCGTGATGGTGGCGGTGGAGGATATGGTGGTGGTGGCCGTGGTGGATATAGTGGTGGTGCTGATGCCGGTCTCCTTCTTTAAGTTTCTAATTAATTTGAGTTTGATTGTTATGGTTCTGTTCTCGTTCTCGTTCTGTTATGAATTTGAGAGAAATCCATTTTTAATGGACTGGAATGACATTAGGATTTGGGAGTTTTTCATTCAGTGAAGACGAGGGCAGAACGGGAATTTCATTCCAACATCACACTTTAATTACGCAAATCATATAAACCAAACTAGGTTTTAAATTTGAGGATAAAATAGTGTTATTTTTATTTTAGGAACCAAACACGGTTATTAACGCGAGTATGTAATAACTGGAGTTTTTAACTTGGTTTTAGTTAATCTATACTCTATAGATGAGGCAATCATCACAACCAAACAGGGCCTTACTATGTCAAGGTTTAATTTATAAGGTTAATGGTTGAAAATTAACTACATATTAGTGTTATGGTGTCAGAAGATTAAAGTTGAAACTCTTACAAAAAATGATTAAAATTGGAAATTTGAAGTCTAGTGAACCAATGTGTTTCAATATACCTTTCTATGTATTAGACATGTCGCTTTTTTAGGAAATAATATACTATAATATAGTATGAAGTACAAAGTATGAATAAATTAATTTAATATGAAAAAACACGTACTGCTGACCATTAGTTTCATGTCGTGAAAAAGGACTTTCCATCAATAGCAAAGCCTAATGTAGTGCGATAAGCTCAAAAAGCACCTTGTAATTCCTCAACCACCAACACCAACAAGTCTCCTCGGCAAATATTTACCAAGTCTTCAACTAGTAACTTTTTCGTCCATTTGCTTGTCGTTGACAACAAAAGTGAAATTTTGAGGCATCTGCAATAGTTTGTCCTAAGATATCAAAACACTGTTTGAGAAAAAAAAAACACAAAAAAAACAACAACGCCAACAACGTTTATACCAATGTGTTACCATTTTACTTGAATTTGGAGTTTGTCATAAGATCTTAAAGCTTTTTTGATGCCAAATGACAATAACATTCTTCCATATGAATTAGATATAGTGATTGTCGTCGTTACTTCTACTCGACCCACTTAGTGAAGTATTCGACTTCACAAATAAATTATCTATTTTATGCCTTGGACAGGAGAAAAGGACCTAGTATATAAGGGAATTGACATTATGATGGTCCTAAGCCATTGCTAAATGTTAATGGTTAACAATTGATACGGGTTACTCTCGTGGCTCAACGAGTTGGCCCAACAAGCAGTTGGGTGAAGCCAATGGGCTTTGCCAATCAACTATATATCTAGAATTTACACTTGATATATCTCCGATCCCATGTCGAATGCCCGCATTAGATACATTTCGGAAATCTCGGGAATGGTCCCCGTGCCCCGAGGTGTATAAATACACCCTCCGAAATTCAAGGCAAGCTTAGTTATTGCACAACACTGTTCACTCTGCATATCGAGCATTAGTACCCAATATACTTTCGACGTACCAACCCTTTATACCCACGTACTCTCGATATGGAGATGATTCTCAACATCCTCTGAGACCCGATACCCAGCAGTCTCGACATCCATCAGTTCTGAAATCCAACATTCCCGATATCCCTCACTTCCGACATCTTTAGATCTTCGACATGTACCAAATAGCTATTTTAGTGTTAGTTTGTTGGTATTCCAGATAAAGTTAGTCTCGGTGCTTGCATAACTTATAAATTGATATAGTTTTGTATAATTTCTCGTTTATTCTTGTAATTTCGCATCTCGTGTGTAACCGCCGAATTTGTACTGAATTAATAGTTGAATCAAAGAATTCCCAATCCAGTATTATTTTTTAGAGAAGCGTGAAAACAATGATATAAGTTTGGTTTTGTAAAAATGACTGAGATCGATCACATTCGTGCCCAGTCTAATTATTATCTAAATGAGCTTATCAAAGTGCATCTCTAGAGTTTTCGCCGATATATACAATCAATAAAACATATGATAATAAGACCATCGATTATGTAAAGTATTGAATTTTAAAAAGCTCCGAATACTGAAAAAGATACCACATTTTTTATTGCACTAAAAAGTAGCATTTAATTCAACCTAAATATGCTATTTAAGAAACCAGATCACTATTAAAGAAATAAAAAATCTCACACGATTTATTTCCGTTAAATTTAGGCGTAAATATAAATTCTAAAGATTTGGGGAATCCATTCAAGATGTATCTCTTTAATTAAGAAGTAGGTTTAATTATATATAGCGAGTAGATCAAGTTCTACTTGGATTAGGATTACATGTCGTTACAAATTCTATTCGCAGTATTATAAATAACATCAACCATAACAATACGCGCAATAGATACAACAAAATCACAAATTAGCAAACTATATCCGATACACACACATACACCTTACCTTGCAAAGATTTCAAAAATGGCGGATATCGCAGATTTACACGTACCATTCGCATTTCGGCCTACTGACCAAGCGATGATCGGATTACTCGAGAGAAAAGTAAACGGAATGCACATACCTGAAGCCTATCCCATCCTCGAAAGAAATCTATACAGCGCCGCACCGTGGGACGTTTTCAAAGAAGACGATCCGTGGGAAGATTCCGATTTCCCCAACAAGAAAATCGTCATAGTTTTTAGTAAATTGGCCTACAAGTGTGAGAAAACCAAGAATCGAGTCGTCCGAACGGCTGGTGGCGGCACGTGGGATGGCAAAGCAGTTGCTCTGAAGATCAAGAACTCGAGAGGTCAAGTTATAGGCCAGAGAAGATCATTCACCTTCAAACCACAAAAGGGATTTGACGGAAAAGGGCGTTGGATCATGCACGAATACTCGTTGGTGGCTCGGGAAAATACTAGCAGCGATCACGTAATTTGCAGAATCAGTAAGGAACCTCCCAAAGATGAATCGCAAGAAACAGGACAAGATCAAGTTCTAGGCACGGAGGATTCCACTGTGGCTGCTGATTCTGTTAGTACTGCGACAAGAAGGAAAAGAAAGTCTCCCATCGATAATAATGATCCCAAACATCAGCAGCAGAGTAAGGAGCGCAAAACTACTGAAGAACGAGTAAATCAATATACCGCGCCTTATTTTCCTGTGCCGAATCAAGGAAGCGAAAATCAGGAAAATCCTTTGGCGTATTTGCGTATTCCATATTCAACTGATCCGAATATGTACAAACTGGACCTGAATCAAGGATACGAGGCACAACGTGTACAAGAAAACGATTCTCAACAAATTATTCCTTATTCGTCTCAGCCATTGCCTTGTCTGGTCATTCGTCCAATCTTTGCCATACCGCTACAGCCATTTGCTACACCTCCTTGGGAAAATTTCGATACCACCAATGTGGAAGAGACTGGAAAGAATCCTAAATCTTGAAGGAGTTAATCAACTAGTACTTTGTTGTTAGTTAACGATTTGATGGAATTGTTTTTCATAGTTTTTACAAAACAGGCTTAAAAGTTTCATGTTGTCTTTGATTTGTTTGTTTGGGGTTGCAAATTGCAAGTTTGTGGAGAAAATCAGAAAGTTTATGCAGAAAATCAGCGGATATATGTTTCATTATTCTGTTCATCATTCGGTATGAGAATTTGTATCGATCCTCTGTTAATGAAAGTGCATTTTGCTTTGTTGATATCATGTTTTATTATAATTGTAGTTATCAAAGTCACTGATGTTAGTTTCAGAAAATTTGTTCATACACAAGTTAAGAGAAAAATGTGAAGCAGATAAGATTTCTTCTAGCGAGAAACCATCAGTAGTCAGACTGAGACGTTTGAAAAGAGCATTCTCTTCTGTCAATTATGGAAGAGGCATTTTCTCAATTTGAATCTTTAATCTGATGTAATGTATTATTACATGTTATTAAATTTCACTTATTGGTGTGACACCTTGTTACTTCGATCTTGGCCACAATCAGTTCTCATCATGAGAATCACTAATTTGACATGGGCTTCCCCTTCCAACCAACACACCACATAGAAAACTCTATAAAATAAGAAGTTGCAAATCACAAATGTAGAAAAAAGAGATCCAAAAACTAAACAAGTAGTAAATTTGGGAGACCTCAAAATGGCTCCCATATCTGTATGTCCAAAGGATTTACAACATTTCAAACTGTTCACAGCAAAATTTTGGGTTAGATTTTCAGGGTAGTCTACTATATTCTCTCTATAATCCTTAACCTTCTCTGTGACTATTTCTTCATCACATGTTGCAACATATAGGCCTACCCTGCTGTCTCAGCTTGTTCCATAGGCACATCATCTGCGTAGGGGACAGCTGTAATATAGTTTTCTGTGCACCCAAACTGGCAGTATTTCAAGCCGTGAACGTACTCCACAGGTCGTGTGCTATTGAGTTTCTCTACCCACATTCTCATGCTAACGTCTTCCATTTTAAATAACTGCACGTAAAAGAAATTCCTATATATCACGGAAATGGGACAGCAATAGACGGATAACTAAAGAAAATCATACTTACACTCAGTTTGTGATTTTCAAAGTCTGAGAGAATGAAGTTTGCAATGTCTGACGAGATAATATAGCCTGGTCCATTTGCATAGGGCGGGAAGTTTTTCCCTGGCCATTCTTGAATAATAACCACAAAAGTAAAAAGAGTAATGTTCAACCTCAGTACTACGTTTGAATGTAAATATGTTCTCATTCGACAAATTAAAAAGGCGACTTATAATGTCAAGTACTTTTCATATAAACAAAAACTGGTCCCCAATAATCTTTCAATTAGTCAAAAACATATCAAGCTTAAAACAATTCATACATAGACTCTTTTTTTTACGGTATAAGAACCGGTTTCAGACTTCCCATATTGTCTTTAAACAAAACCAATGCCAATTAAAGCACCTGGAAGTACTCAAACTCTATCCAAATAATCTTTCTCTGTAAGGCTGTAACTAGTAACTGCATTTAAAAACTTCCGACATTATATTCAATTTTGGCACTGACCTTTTGCAACTTTATGTTGAATCTAGACTTAGAACAAATACCATGAAGACTTACAGAAGCCATATTATAAGAAAAGAAGGTGGGGATGTAAGAAATTCATTGCTCAAGGTAGGTATATGATTTAAACAGCAGGGTAAGGCAGGAGAGTGAAAGTCGGAAACAGATGGAGAAGTGAAGGATTAGAAGAAACAAATAAGGAGATCAAAAATGGAAGAGTTAAAGCTCTAAAAGTACCTCATATGTAACAGCCCATTTACCACTACGAAGAGGCTTATGAAAATAATTTATATTTCCAATATACAAGCTTGGTATTTTCAACCGGCATCGTCTACTCTCACAAATGTGTCATCATCACACTTCATAATATAATTTGCAGACATAGTCCTCACCTGCAAGAACAACATATCCAGATGATAATGAAGTGATATGGTACTCACCCCATATTCACTCACAGATAGCAACTGGTTTCATGTCTCCAAAAAACTCACTTCTATCATGTTAACTTCCTTCCTCTCTTGCATGCTATGCAGTCCAAAAAATTAATCCCAAACGATCTTCATTTATAAGGATTTCCAAAGAAACATAATGATGCGTACCGCAAGGATGAATTGTTCCTATTCGAGTCGGAACGAAACTCCAAAGAAATACAGAGAAGAGAGAGAGACTTTTCTTTACTAATTTTCTTCATATCCTCATATTACAAATGATAGGAAATATAAATAAAATCCAACGTGAGAAGTTAGTAGATAACCTCCCACTAATATTGGATAACCTCCTAATAATATGCAACTTCTACTAATTCTATCCAAAATAATATATATAATACACTAATATTTTAAAAACACTAATAATACAATACTGACAATACAATAAACAATATAATATAAATACTACTAATTCTTTGATCCGTATCACATAATTGCAAATCCACAAGAAACCAAGCATTTCCACATACATACCAGTGCTACAAAGAAACGAGCATTTCCACGATATTTGAAGATTTGATTAAGTTATGCTGCATCACGTCACGGCCACCCTTTCAGCAAAAGGGTACCAACCAATGAACAGTTCAGTAGGTGCAAGGGTAACAAACACGTGGAGCCTTCCATGTATCAGACATATCGAGATGCTTCTGAGTTGAACTAGGACGCGACGTGGGCAAAGAAGCGGCATAAATGGAATGGGCATCAATCAACATCTCCATTAAAAAGCAAATCGAGTTGCATAATGGAGTGTGTGTAAACATTGGTCACAATCTTAAGCAGTGCTTAGTAGTTTACAAGACTAAAGAACGCGGCAAGACCTTCCGGCCCAGCTGACAACCTGAGGAAAATCAGAATATAATAATATTAATTCATTCATATCAAAACTAACACTGAAATAGTAAAGCTTCTCACTCACCTGTCCCATTCGTCTTGTTACTACTACTACTACGAGTCTACGATGATCAATCGACAAAACTACTATTTATTACCAGATACTAAATCGATCTCCTGCCAGCTGAAATTGGCAATGCAGGCAGGCAGGCAGTGAAGCGCCTTCCTTAAAAAAAAAAAATCGCCTTTAAAAAAAAAATCCTCCTGACGAAGAGGAGGTATAGAAACCCCAGCACCATCAACACTGCAAATAAATTTCGCATTTTAACTGATAAAATTCAGTCAAATACAAAATAATTATGTGCAGTTAGAGCAAATAAAAAAAGCTCTTGTGATTTTGTGCATTTGTGATAAGGAGCTCGTTTGACAGCCATATATATGTATATAGAAAAGGGTATTTATTATTGGGATAAAACCATCACGCCCCATCCTATGGTCCCTTTTAAACATAGTCCTTTTATCTTTTTTTTTTGAGTACTTTAGTCCCTCAACTATTCCTACTTATTCGAATTGCCCCCGGCGCTTTAACATTATTAGTTCAACTTCTAATCAAACAATGCTGTCATATTTTGTGTGTGTATTGTTGTTACACTACTTAGTACTTACACATGTGGTTCGGATTTGGATGGATGGATGGATGTTATTCAGCCCATTTTTATGTGTATCAAAACGTACCATTTCACTCTCAATTTCTAAAATTGCTCTAACATTTCACACCCAAAATACTAGGGTTTTCTAAAATCATGCGTGGATCCGAATCTCGCCATTTTCAGAAGAAAATCACGATAAGATCCTAGAATCTTCGTCAATAGTTTTAACAAACTTTATTCTTCCGAAATTTGGGTCAAAATCGAAAACCCTAAAATCCAAAATTCGATTATTTTCTTCGAAATGTTCTAACTTTCTCTGTTTTTGTCATCTCGTATGTACAATGCGATGCTTGTGGATTGGCATGGCGTGCATGGAATCCCCAGCAGATCGAATTAAGGTAAAATCATTCTAGGGTTTAATTATACTGTTTTTTGTATAAGAATGCTTAAAAATGATACCACCTGCCTTGTGTTATGCTATATGATGTAGTTATTCGAATTGATGACATGTTGTTGACAGTATATAAACTAATTAGTTCAATTTTAGGCATTTCATGAAATTTCATGACAAAAATTACACGTTTCTTAATATTATTGGTTGATATTATGCTAAATCATGTTATAATTCTATTTGATGACATGTATATATACTGATTAGTGGAAATTTATGCCTTCACTGTCATTACATGTATAAAATATCATGTTTCTTTGATTTTGTGCTATGTGTTATGCTACATCTTGTTATTCTTTCAGTTGTTGACCTGTTATTGTTGTATGTAGACACATTTCTTGTTAGTTTACATTTAGGCCTTAAATGTCATAACATTAACAAAATCTCATGTTTGTCAATATGCTTGATTGGTTAGTGACGCGGGGGTTGAGGGGTGGTTAAATTTTATAGGCAGTAGTCATCCTTAACTCCAATCAGGTTTGATCCTTCATCCCCTCCCATATCTACTGTAGATGGCCCTTGCTGTGCCTTACATTTGTGGAGGTGGTCCAATGATGTACCGTCTTGCCGGTCCTAATTCAACGCGTCTCGGGTATCATTACTACCTGTGAGCAAGGAACCGTAGGCACAAATTCCATTTTGTCTACTTTGATAAACTAGATACCTTACCCACACCCGGAGGCCATGGATTCCAACATCCCCCGCCCGCAGCCAACCGCAGAACCATACATGTCTCGCAGAGCCCCTTCATTCAGTGACTCAACCAACAACCAATATGATGCCCAAACCAGTCAAACTGTTAACCATAGTGGCCCAACCTCAACCATTTCTACAACTGATTGTGTCAAAGGGGAAAAAGTGATTAGAAAGTATTATGAGTTGATGGGGGGGGGGGGGGGGGGGGGGGGGAGAACAAGACAATTGCTTGGATTGTTGTGTTGTGTTATTTTCTGAGATGGGTTATGTTTTTCATTATGTTTATGAACTGCTAGAAGAATGAATTAACAATATTTCTTTTTGCTTGGTGTTGTTTGGTTTGTAAGTCTGTTGTTGTTGTGTTGTATTTGGAAGCCCAGACTATGAAGAATGTAATAAAATTGTATTTTTATTTTTGCCAAGTTGATTATGTTTACTGATTATTCTACTCTATGTCAAATGTTTTGTTTATTTCATTAACCTCTCTCCCAATCTGTTTTGGTCTCATGGATAGGTTGTAGTGCAATTGTGTTAGCTAAAATTTCATTTAGCTTCCTATCATTCTTTAAAAGTTTGCCTCTTGTAGGATGGTGTGCACGAGGTCTAAATAACTTGCATATACGTTCCATGATGACTTCTTTGGGCGAAGGGGAGAGACCCTTATCCTATGCATCCTCAAGGACCAAGGTAAACACAGAGACCTGACTAAGGTGGATGAACTCGAGAAGGCATTGGATGTGCTGCAGGTCTTCCTGTCAAGGTTCCTCAAGTCTGATATTTCGAAGGACCGACTCCGCAAAAAGGTAGCTATGCTGAGGCATAAGTTTCTCATGTTTGTGAAGTGCACCATGATTCCTGGTGTTGCTTTTCTGTATGCTTAGAACAAGGTATGGATTGGGCCAAATTACATGAGGTACCTCCACAAGGTAAATATCAACTATAGAATGTTTAATAAAATTTCCCTTCAGATACTAATCTATAAATAAATGATGACCTTTGACATTTTTTCAATTTTTTTTTTCTACAAGAGACTTTTGTGGTAAGGTACTTCAGGATTGAGGAGGAGGAATGTTGGGACCTATATGTTGATGTGTTTCAGACCCTCCACCTTGCCAGATTCCCTAAGAAGCAAATTGGAACAACCAACAATCCCCATGTGCTTAATGATGAGTCTACTGAAGAAGAGAAGCCAGATGTCAGTGGGTCAGTTGGTGGGTCCAGTGCACAAATGGGTGGAGGTTATGTGATTTATGATGATACTAATAGTGAAGATACGACACTATTAGTATCATCATAAAGATAAACAAAAACAGGAAGTCGCTAAAGACACAAAAGCTATACCAAGCGTAAATCTCACTTTATATCGAACTGGGGACAACCCCGCTAAGGATAGTAAACGATTTTCTACCAATTTTTTAACATCAAATTGGTGGTCGCGAACTAAGTTCGGAACAAAAGTACAGTCCCACGAAGGTGGGTGTACACCTGACAGTATCGCAACTCTCGCTTCATGAAACCAATTGTAGCGATACGTTTTAATTTCACGTTCATAGCTCTTCTCAATGTAGAAATAACGATTTTTCCAATCCTTTCCATAGCTAGTGGCCCCGCCACTTAGAAACTTGCGATTCCTCAATACCTTAATGTGATAAAAACCTACCTCCCTCCTACAGACCTCAAAAGGGCCCAGAACTCGTTGGGACCTTGAGGTTCGCCTAAGGCTTTCATAAGAATAATAAAACCAATAATATGCCCGAACGAATTCGGCGTCAGTTAACTCGGTTCAAGCCCGATGGACCGCATAATTAATTTAACCTCAACTAGTATTGGAAATCACAACCCGTTGGAAAGTTGACCTACAAACACTGTGAGGTGACCAGGGGGTGGAGTATCCATGCGGTCGTCCGGGCACGGAATGACTAACTTATACCTATTTGGTATGTTGTACCTCTCACGTAGGTAAGGGTAACTATGTTGCAACCGCGACACGTAAGTGTTATACGCCATCCCTAGGACCTCTACATAATCATCAATCTCCCTATTGATAAGTTCAATATCCTCGTCTGCTTCACTAGAGGCACGATTATCCTCAGAAGAAAATGATTGCGAATCATCGTCCCCACCTTGCGAGGACGACTGATCATCGTTAGCACCTGGATGAATATCGCTAGGCGAGTCGACATAATCGATATATATATATTCTCTCGTTGTCATCTCCTTGGGGTATATTCGAGCCCACGGGAGCACTTGCAAGGCCCACCACAGAGTTGGTTGAATCGGAGCCCAAACCGCTACTAGACTCACTCCCCGAAATTGATTCAGAACTCACCATCTTGATCGACACAAACTGAAATAAAAAAAAAAGACTGACTACGCGCGAATACGTCACTCTCGGCACTTACGACATCTACGCGACATGTTTAAGTGACCATTAACTAAGCAACAATAACATGACCCACAAAGTAAGAACATAATCGTTTACCTTGCTTATAGCTGGAGAATTGACAATGATTGGGAAACAAATTGCCTGAAAAAGAAAGTGAGAGCAATGTTAAACAAAATTAGAGGCAAAACCTACACATTCAGCAAAAACCAGAAAAAAATTTCTAAGGCATTAGATCGAATGATCTTCGTTCGACACGTCCAGCATCGAACAAGCAACATTCGACGCAGTCTGTATCGAACCATGTCCGTTCGATGCTGCTTATGTTTGAGCGTGAGTTCTGAGGAAGGAGAAATGAGCTTCTCAACCACCTCCCCCATTTATATAGACAATGAAAGAGACCATGAGGCCCATCAAACCAAGCATTGGATTGGGCCGATTCGATATACATCTCAACATCGAACGTCATCGATTCGGTCGAAGATCAAGAATAAGCAAGATAGACATCGAATCACCACCATTCGATGCAGATACCAAGATCGAACGAAACACATTCGATCGACGACACCCAAATTAATAAAAGGCTACGAAAGAGTATATTGGAACCCAATCTCTGTTCGAGACCGCCTCCCAATCGGGGGCATAATTTTCAACAAAAAGAGTCATGTCAGCAGAGCTTGGAATCCAGTCTCTGTTCGAGACCGCCTCCCAATCGGGGGCAAGATTTTCAACAAAAAGAGTCATGTCAGCAGAGCTTGGAACCCAATCTCTGTTCGAGATCGCCTCCCAACCAGGGGCATGATTTTTAACAAAAAGAGTCATGTCAGCAGAGCTTGGAACCCGATCTCCGTTCGAGACCGCATCCCAATCGAGAGCATGATTTTCAGTATTATAAAAATCACAAGCATAAAGCGAAAAATCAGGGATACAATTTTATAAGTTTAAAACTCGCTATCTGATTGACACCGTCTCCTAAACTGGGGGGACTATATGATGGGGTTATTTTAGGAATGGCCCAATACCAATATTGGGCCGGCCCAAGGAGAAAGACCCATTGAAATAGTACATCGAACAGAAATTCGAAACTGAACGAGCATCGAACGAACTCGATTCGATATAAGGAATAGATCGAATCATTCTAATACGATACACTTTCCCCAACTGCCACTGGGGTCCGCAGGACGAGGGTTATAAATATCCCGTCCTCTGACATTCTCGGCACGGATTGAAGACAAACTCCAACCTACTCTAGATCGAATCCATAACATTTGATTCAACACTCGATCGAAGTATTTGTATTCGATACTCAACCTAAGATCGAAACAGACAGATTTGATACACAACAATCATTCAAATTCTTACATCGAGGGACTCGAATTCGGTATAGTCTTACATTGAAGGACCAGTATTCGATATAGTATTACATCGAAGGACCAGAATTTGATATAGTCTTACATCGAAGGACCAGAATTCGATATACTCTTGGATCGAAGGACCTGAATTCGATACACTATTGACACCTAGTAATTTTCCTTGTTTTGCCTAGTCAGCTTGTATTAGGTGTTCCGGACCAAGCTAGTCCGATTTCTATTTGATTAGCATTATTTTGGCAATTGATAAGCCCATTGTAACGCTTCACGGTGTTTTGTAACCCAGACGAAATAAGACCAAATTAAACCTAATTTGGATCTTCAATCCATCTCCCGTCAATGCTTAGCCCCGGTATTTCGTTAATTTTTCTTCTCCCATTAATACACTTATGAAAGTATCTAGAGTTACAGTCGCCTTCTTTGAGCCATTTTTGTCGTGCTTTCTGTCTAGAAAGACTTTCCTTTGATTTTGCAACTTGCCAGAGTTCACCAAAAACTCTTCTCCTTTCGTTGATGTCCTCTTGGGAAAGATCAGATTGTTCACCCCTATCATCAATAGTCGAGATGGTGTTTTTGAGCTCTCTGATATTAGTGTCAATGTTGCCAAACACTCTTTTGTTCCAGTCTTTCAAGGTATTTCTCAATCTTTTCAGCTTCTCTTTTAAAATGAAATTTGGTCGCCCTTCAACCTACAAGTTATCCCACTGATTTCCCACAAAAGACCGAAACTCTCTGTGATTTTCCCAACAATCCAAAACTCTAAATGGTTTTGGTCCCCAATCTTCAATTTTTTCCTTGAGCAAAATCGGTCGGTGATCCGAAAGAGACCTACTTAGACCTCTTTGAAATAAGTGCTGCCATTTATTCATCCATTCCAGTGTAAGAAGAAATCTGTCTAGCCGACTTCTGGAACTACCATCGTTACTTTGCCAAGTAAATTTGCATCCTATCATCGGTAAATCACTCAGCCCCATATTAATGACAAAGTTTTGAAACTCTTCAGCTTCACTGCTATTAACGTTCCCCGATCTTTCGTTGGGTGCAAGAACGGCGTTAAAATCTCCGACACAACACCATTTAGCCCCTTCTCATTGATTTTTTTTTATATCAATCAGTTCATTCCATAAGATTCTTTTGTCATTCATGGAACATGAAGAATACACATTTACAATGCACACATAAACATTATCAGCGCCCCACTCTCCATTAACTGCGACAAACCCATTTCCCATCTTAAAATCACTAAGCTTAAAAGCTCATTTTCTCTATATCGTAACTCGTAAGAATGCCTCCAGCTTTTCTCTCTGCATTTTTACACACCCACTCACAATCTCTCTAACTCCCCAAATGTTGAAACAATTGGGCCTTGGCAAAAAGTCCCCTGAGTTAGGCCCAACTGAGTGTCAATTTGTTTTTGTTGGCCCATTTTCAAGTTTAATTCAGAGCTTTCTGGATTAATTAAGACTTGTTCTATAACTGATATTGATAATTCAACTTGCCCATTAGAAATAGATTTCATATCTGACCATTTTGACCAAATTGAATTCCCTCCTCAGAAGTCAGAAGTAGTGTTGTTTGGTCAGATCTTCTCCTTCCCGAGTATCTTGGTTCTTTTCACCCATATTAACGTCGTTGACTTCACTTGGATTATTGGCTCGGTATCCTCAAAATTTGTTCCTTGGAACAGCTACCGGAACTCGCTAAGTCCGACGATCGCCACTCAAAGTGCCCATTTTCCAGCCGTGCACTACTTTTGTAGCCTGCAAGCAAAACTCAAGTAATCCGCTCATTGGTTCTTCCATCATTCGAATATCATCGATCTTGACTCTTTTGACATGTTAATTTCTTCTGGATTTCTCACTAAGACAAGGATTCTTGCGGAATCCAATTTCTTCCTTACCCTTAACCTTGTGTCGTCATCCACTCTGATAAAATCTCCCACCCCTTGGATTAATTTCCTGGAAAAGCTTTCACTCCATGCATGCAAATGCAATGGAATATTTCTAATCCATGTCGTCCTCTCAGACCACTACTACTGGCTAGGTATACCTCTAATTTCACATCCAAAATGGATCCGTTCCAAACCGAATCAATCCATTTGCAACCCCTAAATTTGGAGGTAACAGTTTCTACTCGTTAGTATAGTAACTAAAAAGACAAATTAATATATTTGCCTTATAAGTTTGCCTATTTAATGAATCTGCCCAATAAGTACTGAATTTTTAAATCTAACCCACCTTTTTCCATTTTTTGAATGGTCCACCCACTGCCACATAGGAAAAAAATCCTACGTGGCAGCCGAGCTGGATTTTTTGGCTCACGCCCTTTAAAAAATGCGGCGCCAACTCGGAAAACGCCCTTGAGAACACACGTTTTTTGGTGTTGATATAATATAACAACAATTCAGCCCTTTCATTTAAAAAAAAAACTCGCGCCCCAAATCGATTTTAAATCGAAACCCTAAATTTTCAATCGAAAATGTCCGAATCAACCATGAACTCACATCTGGTATGCAATTGTGGAAGGCCTGCAGTCGTGCACATGTCCATGACCGATGGGAACCCTGGACGAAGGTTCCATGGGTGTCCGCGATGGCCCGTTGGGTGTCGGCTATGCATTTGGGAAGATCAGCCTGTTTGCTCATATGCTAGGGCTGTGATACCAATTTTGCGCAGAAGAATCGAGAGGGTGCAAGGTAGGGTTAAAGGACTTGAAGAAGAAGTTGCGTTGAAGAAAGAATCCAAAAATGATACCATGCAGTCAGTGTAGGAGAATACCACGATGGAGCAAGAAGAGAAAATCAAGGTTTTGCAGATTGAGAACAAAAAATTGGAAGTTAGGGTTAGATTATGTTATATGATCATTATCATATTGGTTTTGGTTATTGTAAGGTTTTACTGAATTCATTGGTTTTGTCTTAGTAGTATGCGGGCTTAGTAGTATGTATGCTAATTTGATTATAAATTTTGTGCAAGTTTGATTAAATGAGGATGTGGTGTGTAGTTGATTTTGTTTTGTGGATTAAGGTTTTGGATTAAGGTTGTGTAACGTTGTTTTGGATTATGGCTGTGTTAAGTTGTTTTTTGAGTTAGTTGATGATGTTGTTCATGTAATGGTAATGAATGTTTGTCATATTGTTAACCTTCTATTGAGTTCTGTTTTGAGTTAGTTGACGATGTTGTTCATGTAATGGACTAGTTAGATTGGATTAAAGATGGTTGCGTATGTCTGACATTATCTTGCTGTTAGTGCATTATTAAAATAATGCCCATTACGTTTATCAACTTTCATAAAAACTGCCCAAAATGTTATAAATCTGCCCTTTAAGTTTTGATCGATTTAAAAAATATACCCATTATGTATTAAAAAGATAAACAATATGCCTAGTAAGTATTAAAAAACATGAACAATATGCCTACTAATTATTAAAAAACATAAACACTGTGCCCTGATTACACTAGAATTCACTAAATTTGTTATGATACCTGTAAGATAATCCCTAGATTTAATCCTCAATGTCACTTGGACCAAAATTATCATCTACTATCTCCACCACTTCCTCCTCTTCTGGAAAATCGTCATCAACATCATCATCAATATACTTGCTCACAACATAGAATTTAAGAGATTTATGTTATCAATTACCTCTAAGAATGTTAACTTTCTTCTAGTGATTCCTGTGTTTGAAGACTCCTCCAAGTTTTCATCTCCGGAAGTTACCAGATTAGGTTCAGCAATAGGAGTGTTTCTGTTCCTCTTGCTCCTTCTCAAATTCTGATTTGTCTCACTATCAGTTGGAGGTGAATCCCTGGCCAAACTAGATGTGTTGTTATCTGCCTCAATTGGTGCATCTTCAACATTCTAGAATGTAACAAACAAATTTGGTTATTAAAGGCACCACCTAGACATGGCCAAACAATTATTTTAATTCAGTAAATGAATGTTACCTGCTTCTCTCTCTACCTTGCACTTCTCCTTACATTCTGATCATTGGCCTAATCTGGAACCTCACTGCTACTTCTTTTGTTCCTTCTTCTTCCTTGTCTTGATGACTCTCCAACAATGTTAGGGTTCCTTTCACAACTCCCCTCATTCCCATTCTCCTTTTCTTTTCCACATGTCCTGGCATTGTGCCCTTCCTCACCACACTTTCTACATCTACTAGGACCTTGGATCCTTCGTCACTTGGTGACAACGTACTTATTACCCTTTCCTTCTTTCTTCTTTGCCTTCCCACTTCTGGTTTCCTCCTCGCCTCGCTTTCTTGCCTTTTGGGTCTTCCAGGTTGTCTGCCAAAGTTGGGTGGAAGTGGAGGAAGATAATCTTCACCAAGACATATTTGATCCCCAGGAATAGGGTAAATTGCAAAATTATACACTTGCTGATATTGCTCAAGTGTATAATAGTCTAACACATAATCAGCTATTTTCCCTCCACTATACAATATGGCACATGTAGCATGTTTACATGGAATACCTGTCAGATCCCAAACCCTGCAGCTGCATGTCCAATCTCTCAAGTTCACTGTATGATGTGATTTGTCAAACCCATTAATTTGATAGTCATAATCATTTAACTTTATTGGATAAAAATCAGATTGATTGAGATCTGCTTGGGCAACTAGAGCCTGGATGTTAGGGGTTAATGCCTTGTTCTGACCATCTGGAATCTGTTTTGTCCACTTTTTCCTTGCCATTTCTCTGCCCTTTGTCATTTTCACCATTAGATATTCCCTTATCCACTCCAATAATGACAGAATTGGCCTTCCTCTGGCAGGAATAAGTACACCATTAAAGGTCTCACAAAGATTATTCAAGATTAGATCAACACAACAATTTGTTTTGAATCCAGCCATAGACCATTGTTCCTTTGGTTTATCATTGAACCACCTTGCAAAGTTCCCACCCAATTTGGCTTCCATAATCTTCATAGAGGTCTCAAACACAGGAGTGGTTGTCTTGTAGGCAGCATCCCATATGGCCTTCTCATAATCATCTCCTTTGAAACCTGCTCTATGAGGATTTCTTATTAAATGCCTTACACAATACCTGTGTGTGGCATATGGGAATACTTCATGAAAGGCATTACCAATCCCTTCTGCTTATCTGAAATAAAAGTCAGATTAGAATGATTATGTAGCTCAAGATCTTCTTTCAACAATGACAAGAACCACTCACAGTTGGCCTGGTTTTCAACTGCAACAACAACAAAAGCTAAGGGAAATATATTGTTGGCAGGGTCAACTCCCACAGCTGTCAAAATGGTTCCTTTATTTGGACATGTTTGGTGTGCTCCATCAACACTAATAAAAGGTCTACAACCAGCCTTGTATCCATCCTTAATTGCCTGATAGCATATATACATGCTTTTGAATCTTGTCTCACCAGCAACATCTTCTGTGTGAATTGCCACAGAAGTACCAGGATTTGTTCTCTTCAATTCAGCTTGATAATCCCAAAGTCTTGAAAACTGGTAAGCTAGAGTGCCTTCCAATTGAGTAGTTGCATGTCTTTTAGCACAATAGGCCCGGTTCTTGGTTATAACTACTATCAGAGCTCTGATTGAATCCATTCTGAAGGCCTCATGGCTTCTATTCGGATCTTTTTTGAAGACTTCAATAAATCTTTCAGCAAGCCAAGTTGCCTTCAAGTTCCTCACACCAAACCTCTTACCACAAGAGTGTGTTGGATTATATTCCCTTATCTGCCAGGTCGCCTCACCACCAACTTTCCTTCTATGTAGCCTTCAGAGACAAGTAGCATGTCTACATTTGAAATATATCCTTTTTGGATCACTCTTATCAACTAAGACACTTCTTCTATTGTTGATGGCATCTGATTGCACAACCTTTCTAAGTTGATCTTTGGTGTTGAAGATCATTTTCAACTTGAAAGTAGGATTCCATCTGTCACTACTGTCAAACACCTCTGGATCATCACTGTCATCATCTTTTTTTTCATAAGGCAATGGATTGATATGCATTCTTTTGATGTTACTAACCACATCAGGTTCAACTTCATCTTCAACATCAGTCCCATTGTCAACCCCATTCAAATCCTCCCTAACTTCTGAGGTTCCTGGTAAATTGGTCTCAATATTACATGGAGGGATTGGTAAATTAGTTATGAGTTGATTGACACTAGCACTGACATTGTCTTCTTGTTCAACATCATCGTCAACGTTGTGGTTAAAATCAAATTCATATGTATACTCACTCTCCTCTTCATAGGTAGGATCTTCACTATCACTGTCATATTCTTCAACCAGGACCCATTTTCCTTTATCTTGCACTTCAGTTCTATTACATTCACCAGGCACATCAACTGCAACTCTATCACCAGGCACATCAACTGCAACTTTGTCACCAGTCACATCAACTTCAACTCTATCAGCATGCACATCATCTTCAACTTCAACTTCATTTACACTCACATGTATCATCATCATTTTCATTCCTTCCATCTCTCAAGTCTTCAATGATTGCTTCATCCTGCTTTTCTGACTCTTCATCAAAATCAACATTTTCTTCAAAATATGTGTCATCAGAGTACTCACTCTCTTCCTCATATGTGTCATCATCACTGTCACTGGATATGTCTTCAACCATCACAATAATGGTGTCTTCGGTTTGCTCAACAACTACTTGGTCATCAGCAACAATACTAGGACTCACATCCTCTGATTCTACTACATCTTCATCAACATTTTCATCAAAATCTTCATCATCAGAATACTCACTTTCTTCCTCATATGTATCAACCTAACTAAAACACTAATTTATTTTGGTGTAACTTGTGCAAAAGATGTGCTAATTTCTCTATCCAAGAAAGATTTTTGGAAAATACTCAAAAGTATTTGAGAATATGGTTAATAAAGTACGACTAGTAGGTGCCAAAAAAAAATGAAATCTTTTAGGGCTACATCCCACTCAAACCCATGAATAGATCCACCCTCTGCCTAGGTGGATCCGATCATCCATACTACCCATTCGTTAACTATGCAGCAGCATTCTACAAGCTGTTTGATCGTAGACTAGTTGAACCAGATAATCACTACTAGTATGGACTATGGATATAAATGTTCCTAAGCATTTTCTTCAAACGAATAAAAAAGGTTCTATTTTTGAATCTATAAAAAACGATACCTATTAGTACTTTTCACATCTGTTCCAATCCATACAAACAAATCTAACGACTTTGTGAAACATGTAATAAAGATTTCCAAATTCAAGAAAAATCAAATATTTGGCCGACTAAAATATAGTGTACCATTACCAGCTACTAACAATATAAAACGATCTGCACCAGAATCAAACATAACATGCAGCATTGCAGCCTCCAATCCAGCCATTGCACCCCACAATGGATTCTCTAAGCCACTTTTTGGGTGGCACAAGCATTTCATTAGTTCAATTGATGTCACATGAATTTGATAAGTCAGAGCCAATACTAAACATTATACCAGAGACTGCACATCTAATCTACAATCTGTTTTAATCAGCAAGCATATCACCAGTAGCCAGTAGGCCTTCAAAGCAAAGCTTGATCAGACAAATATGGCTTCAGATTGGTTAAATGCCTAAATTCCTTAAACGACAGAGACATAAATGCACAGCAGTAACTAGTTATAAAGATATAAGCAAGAACAAACAAAACGAATCAAAAAATCTTTAGCTAAGTGTATTGAATTATCTCTTGAGTACAGAAGACAAGGAAATGCCTGTGGAAATAGAGAAAAGTACTGAAATTTGGAGTTATCAAGCTGTTTATATGGTACATTCCCTCTAAAGTTCTTTATCAACATCAGACTATTCTTTCTTATGTAACACAACGTTTCTAGTTACATCCTACATGCCTGTACTCAAACTCATTCCAATCTCCAACGAAAAATAAGCATCCAGACAAGCCGAGGCAACTTGATTAGTCGTGAGCAAATGATTATCCCACCTACCCAATGTGATATCTTCTGGCTTTTTCATCTCAAAAAATAGAATGGTAGCCTGAGTAATGTATAACGTAATCTAATGGAAAAAATTAAAGGAAACATTTCATCATCCCAACTAAGTCTTCAAACATAACGAATTGAAACATTTCATCATCCCAACTAAGTCTTCAAACATAACAAATCATCAGCTGCTCAACTCAACGGTCTCACCCGGCCTCTGACACCTGTCATAGAAAATAAAAACATCATTTAACAAGAGACTTAATTTCCATCCAAATACCGGATTAAAATATTGATATATAAGACATTATGTGAGTTACCTGAACATGTAGGCGTTAATGCTATTGGCAGCACTTGCAAATAATAGGGGTGCTCCTCGACCTTTATAGAGCGTGATTCTGTTGAAAGTACAGCCCAACTTCCCGCCAATGCAAGGAATTATATCGATCAGGTCTTCATTATCATCTTTATCGTTGGATTGGAACGGGTCAGCCGTGTCGAGCGCAATTACCTTAAAAAAATAACTACGTGAAAAAGGCATTTTATTATAAACTGGATAAAAGTATGATGAGAGGTTTGAGAGTACTAACTTTAATTCCAGAATCATTAGCAAACATCAAGTATTTTGAATCTTGACCAAATATTGCATTGACCCTCCTTGCTCGGTCATTGGACTGGAACATAGAAACAATATAGCATTTCTAAGAAAACAGTAATGCAAAGGAACATAGAAACAATATAGCATTTGATACTAACAGTAGGTTTGATTGGAGTACTCTCCCACGGCTATATATACCCGAAGATATACATACACTGCAGTATCACTTGTGACAACGCTGAACAAATTTTTATCAGGGGATATCTGACACGATACATTTTGAACATGTTAACACTCCATAGAAATAAACTATGCTACAAAAAGGTGATAGTGTATGATACAAATACAAAAGTATCACTAACCTCTATAGCCATTGCGGATTTCACAAAGGCACTGTTGTTGTATATTCCGCTGCCAGCTATCACTCTACCCAAGTAAAATAATTATGAGAATTATCGAATGGGTTCGCATATACTCTGTAACCCTAAGATTGAAATTCAGACGCGACCTTTCGTATGGCGCGCCCCCTTGGATTGCTACGTTTAAAATGCAAAAGATACCCTCTATATTTAAAAAAGGGATAATTCTATCAAACCCCCCAAACTATGGGGTCATTTACCGCACAGGGTCAGAACTTTAGTTTTAGCGCCAGTGCCCCCTAAACTTTGGTCGTTTGTGCGAATTTCTCCATTTTCCAGTTTTTTGCAATTTTTCCACCAACAATCACCGAAAAAATTATTTAAAGTTTGACTAAAACATTCGTCTCGATGAGACGGTTCCAATGATGGTGACGGTGATGCAAAATTCAAAGTTATAAGATGGGAATTCTAATTTAAGTGCAATACACTTAAATTAAATTTCCCGTGTATTGGCTTTGAATTTTGCGACACCGTCACCACCATCGGAACCGTCTCATCGAGACGAAGGTTTTAGTCAAACTTTAAATAATTTTTTCGATGATTTTTTGTGGAAAAATTGCAAAAAACTGGAAAATGGAGAAATTCGCACAAACGACCAAAGTTTAGGGGGCACTGCCGCTAAAACTAAAGTTCTGACCCTGTGCGGTAAATGACCCCATAGTTTGGGGGGTTTGATAGAATTATCCCTTTAAAAAATGTGTTTTTTGCCCTATATGTTTTGGATTGAGTTAAAAATGCCATTTAAGTATGTATTGGCACACAAATGGCATTTTCGTCAAACAATGGCATAGATCCAGGGCATTTTCATTAATTCAAAAGATATCGGGCATTTTATTAAAAAATTGAAACATCCCGAGCACAAATAATAATTTGTCCTAAAATAATTATGAGAATTATCGAAATAATTGAACTTAAAATTCTAATCAAACGCTTACCGATCAACACGCGTGCAATATGGCTTCCAGAGTATGATGTTCCCACTGGAATCGCCTGAAACCACTGTGTCTTTTAAACTATTGTATTTCAAGCATGTGAGAGAACACTTATGCACCTAAAACAAAAGATGAACACAAATGATCAGTCCTGTTTCCATCTGATTCTTCATTTGTAGAACAGAGCATATCAAAAGACTTAATACAGGTGTTCACAAAACCACGCACTGACCTCCATTTCCCAAACTAGCTAATCCGAATCACCGGGAACATGATATATTGCGACAAGCCAATCGCAGATATTGAGCGTCGGGTAAAACAAAGTCGATAGCCGTGGGTACTATTTTATTTAGGGACATTGTGTGCATTATGGAGCAAAGAGGCTCAGGTTTTTCTGTGAACCTTAACAAATGGTAAATAACGATTCGGATATTGCAACTAACTCCCGTCTTCAGTAACCTATACCAATACAACGCCATAACTATTTTGGTCTTATTTCGTCTAGGTTACAAGACACAAAGAAATCAATACAATGGGGCCCGACTTAACCAAAATAATGATATTCTATTAAAATGAATGGACTAGCTTGGTCCGGAACACCTATTACATATAAAGAGGAATTTGATAACGGGAAAATCCCTAAATGGCCAAGTTGAGGGAACAGTCGAACGGGACATAATCGATGCTCTTCGACTGTCGAATTGGGGGGGGTTAGATACTTATGATTTCGGACTGAACTTGGGATCGTGCCAAGTTGCCTACGTATCCCATTGAGGGAATCAAGCCGAACGTAGTTCATTTCACTTGGTTCTGCATTGCGCGACTCCATGGTTTAGATCATATCTCCTTAATGGTTGGTCGGAACCTCGATCCGCTTCTTGATTCGGGACCCTGACTCACATAGATTTTAAGGAATGTATGGCTTTGATCTAGTTGAGCATCGAATTCACTTGGTTCGATCGATGATAGATCGAATTGGGGGAATTCGAGACTGCATTGCGCAACTTTACGGTTTCGATCATATCTCTCTAATGGATGATCGAAACCTCAATTGCTTCTTGATTCGGGACCCTGACTCACGTAGATTTCAGGGCATGTATGGCTTCGATCCAGTTGAACATCAAATTCACTTGGTTCAATCGATGATAGATCAAACTGTCTGTGCATCAAGTTGGTTGTGCATCGAACTGGCTGTGCATCGAACCGGCTGTGCATCGAATCGGTTATGCATCGAACTTGTTGTACATCGAATCGGCTGTGCATCGAACCGTGCATCGAACCGGCTTAGATTCGATCTTAAAACTTCTTCGCCCGTCCCCCTTACTTGTGAGGAGTGGGGGGTATATATAGGCATGATTAGAGGAGCTTAAAGGTAATTTTGGGTTTAGATCGAATTGAGGCGGTTCGATCGAACTCACGGAATTCGATCTACTTTCAGTATTGAATTGTGCAAATTCGATACTGACCTGCGCAGCTCTACTTTCTTGAGCATAACTTTCTCTCCGGACCTCCGAATTGCATTTCGCTTGTTGCGTTGCAACCTAGACTCATATGGCTTTCCAATGTCATATTACTCAATGTCTAGTTAGCTACATAAATATAATGGTGACCCAAATACGGCTAAGGTAGCTTTACCTTTAAGCCTTCTCGACACTCATCAGTCAGTTTCGCGCCATCGTGGCTTCTTTTTGACATGACACACTATGACACACCATTAACCACAATCAATGAATGATTCTTCTCTCTATAAAACCGTCAAAGAATAGCAAAACACAAACATAAAATAGGGTGAATCGAAGATAGCTTAACCCATAACAATACACTAATTCAAAAAAAAACATAAAAATCTGACTTACTGCCAAGTTATGAACGGGTCCAGAATGCTCTTAGAACTCCTTCAGCAAGTGAACAGAGTTTGTTGTCACTACATCCCAAAACCTTACACATCCTGCAAAATCCACATATTGATGAAAGGATTTAGAGACTCACAAACCGTTTTTCTCCTTATTTAAAATCTACATACGCTTTTCTCATTTTTATTTATTTATTTAGAATATATATTAATAATTAAATATAATGCATATTAGATAACATAGACATAGATCAATGAGATATAAGGCATCTTTCTTAGTATATCAAGTAAATGTGATACATCAACCCTAATATTAATTAGCATTCTTGATATTTCCTAGTTATAATAATAACTTTTAACGTGAAATTACACATGTAACATAATCGAATTTAAACCACTTATTAAACTATGAAGCATTTCTAAAAGAATCTATAGTATTCTAAATATATCTATGTAATTGTAATAATAATATGGATGAGTCTAGAATAGTCCATACTATACTAGTTAAAGAATATGCTAAGAATATTCTACGGATCCATCTAGAGAATTAATGTATAATATCTAGCAAAGAGTAGTCTAGAAATGATGCATGGGGAGGACTCTAGAGATCTCATCCCACACCTATAAATACACCCCATGGGTGAATGTTGTAAACCATCCTCAAAACATTTGAAGAATACAATCTAAAAATTTTAGAGATAAGTACTCCATATTCTAAACACTCTAAATTTCTAAACATTCCACTACATCTAAAATTACCTTTCTCCTCCACTATCCGCATAAACACATATACAAATCTTCACTATCCTACAAAACCTCTATCATATATAAATCTCCTATTTTCTAACACCACTCAAGAATTATGACCGAAAAAAAAACATGGGATGAATACCTTCATCAGAACCAGTAATAAGAAATGTGGATGAGGCGACAAAAGAAACGGACGAAGTGTGCGAAAGATAGCGATCGAAAACATTGGGAATACCGATATCCTCCATGCCTGCAAGGAAATAACGCACAATGCAGAAGAAAATAAAGAACATTATATGCTCACGGTATAAGATCAAGTTTTTTTTCCCAATTTCGAAACCCTAACGATATTGATCATTCAAATTCTGACATTCATGAATGTATGATCAAAGTTTGAAGAACATTACCTACTTACGCATAAGAATGAGTGAAACAGTGAAATGGAACCGAGTGTTTTTTTATTTTTCTGTAAAAAAATGAACCGAATGCTTTTGAAAGAGTAGGCGGTGAATTGGAATGTGTATTGATGAAATGAGAATTTGACTAGTAAAACAGAGTAACATAATTATAGCTAAGTGTAATGTAGTGGAAGGGGGAAAGATAAGGGGTTTTAAATGAAGTATTGGGTTTTAGTTTGCATACGTGGCGTTTTTGAATTATCATATTGGTGATTTTATTGTTGAGTTCAATATGTACTAAAATTAGTCATTCAATGTTTGCATTTAAATGGACTTATTGTCAAAGAATGGTTTGCATTACTTCTCTCAACATAACTGTTAAATTATCTAATGGCAATCAAATCGAAGAACATTGATCAACAAATCAACAAAAAAAAAACGAAATTCTCATTCAACGATTGAAAATTGACGAGTACAAATCTTCTCTGCAAAATGTTATTATCAAACTTGAAATGAATTGTGTCGTGGTAGGTGATATTTATACTTGAGTTTAAACGGAGTTCACAACTACTCCAAAACGGTACTTTGAGTTGTATATCCTGGAAAGGCCGTTATATCGATATTTTTAGTTGTTTCTAAAAATGGAAACTTGAATATTCATTTTGTTTCGTGCTTTCCAAATTGCCCAAAATATCAACATCCAAAGAGTGACCCATTTACGTACGTAAACGCTTCCTCGATTGGCAAGAACATTCATGTTGCATAAAATGATGTTTAAATTCATTGTAAAGTACCGTCTATATGCCAACCCGTCGTAGCAACTTGACCACACTTGGAATGTAAAGCCACACTAAAAAAAATATCGAGTTAAGAAAACAAACAATGCATTCCCGAGTATCTAGAGCGCAAATTTAGCAAAGAAATGAGTAATAACTATGCTAATTGGATACTGAAAGACCGAGATACTCCAAAATGATGAAGGACTAGCTAAATATTGACGTCAACTGTGATATTTAAGTTGGTTGAACAAAAATGTAGTAAAGCGTTCTTGATAATTTGTACAATCTATGTTTTTAAAATTGAATAAGAGAGTATTGTACGATTGCTGTCAGGTCTAAATTGCTCCATGACCCTGAATATTGTTGGTCTATCACAGTGATTCTTGGATATAATATGAGTACAAGAGAAATGAGGATTTATCTTGGATTTGTAATACAATAAAAAAGAGATAAATTAAGAAATAAGATGTTTCTTTAATTATGTACGCACCATCGACGTGAATATTCAGGAAAATGAATCAATATGTTCAAATATTATAATTTAAAGCTTATTAATGCAAGTTAGGATCAATTTTGTTTTCATGATCATATCAAAATAAAATGTATTCTATCAGATGATGTCCATTTATTTTTCCTTTCTTCCGAATTAAAGAAAGACGATATGAGTGAGTTGTTTATTTTTGTAATTGATGTACAATTGACAAGATTCTTCATTGTTTTTTCTTTTAACTTCAAAACAAACTTGTATTACTCATGAAACCTGTGCCAGCTAAGCAGTACAGTTAACGCCTCAAAACAAGAGCAAAAAATTAGTTATCCTAACTAGAAAACTAGAACCCGCAAAAAAAGAAAATTAAACATTATCAAACCCATCCGCATCTTCCATTGCGTTCCTTGCTAGTTCATGCGCCACTACGTTAGCTTCACGCCGCACCCATTGGAAGAAAAAACTCGAGTGAAAGCTCAAAAGGCAACGAACATCATTCAAAATATTGACTATCCTAACTTCTCCGTGTCACCACTGATGCGGGGTAATTTTGTCTGCTGATTAATCACTCCACGTCAGACTAGCTCGAGCTCCTGATTGGTCCAAGCTAGCTTTGAGTTCGGGAAACCTGCACTGGAAACACGGCACGTGAACTAGGCGGGGGCTGACCCCGCGAAGGCACTCCGATACCTAAGTCAGTAATGGGCCTTAGTAGTAATGGGCCTATAATGCCAATTATAGGCCTCGTAGTGTGAAATATGCGAAAATATGCTGAAAACAGACTAAACTGCTCAAAACAGGCCAAATAACTCAAATTCAGCCCTCAACTCGAATTCTGGGCAAAATAACTCGAATTCAGCTTCAACTCGAATTTAGTCTCAACTCGAATTCGATGCAACTCAACTCGGATCTCAACTCGAATTCCTCAACCTGAATTCGATGTAGCTCAACTCGGATCTCAACTCGAATTCCTCAACCCGAATTCGATGTAGCTCAACTCGGATCTCAACTCGAATTCCTCAACCCGAATTCGATGTAGCTCAACTCGGATCTCAACTCGAATTCCTCAACTCGAATTCGATGTAGCTCAACTCGGATCTCAACTCGAATTAGGTTAAGATTCTCCGAAAAACGTCCCTTAACAATGAAAATTAGTCGGGTATTTATAGGCATAAGCCTTGCTTAATTATAGGCGTGGGCCACGCTAATGGGCCCCGGCCTTTTAGGCTTGATTGGTTGGCTTCAACTCGAACAAGGCCTCTCAACTCGAACAAGGCTTCTCAACTCGAACAAGGCCTCTCAACTTGAACAAGGCTTCTCAACTCTAAAACAGCATCTCAACTCTAATAATGACCTTCAGCTCGAACAAGGCCCCTCAACTCGAACAAGGCCCCTCAACTCGAACAAGGGCTTTCAACTCTAACACAGCATCTCAACTCTAACAGCCCATTAACTCTAATTGGGCTTATAGGTCAATTTGGGCCCAAGTGTTAATTTAGGGCCCAAATTTGACTTAATAATCCAATTTCAAAAAAAAATAAAAAATTTTATGGCCCGTTATCGACTTGTCACGCGTCACGAGCTTATAGGTCGCATATTATTTGGCTTAACATAAGTCCCCCAATTTGCACGGGCTCGTGGTACACGCGCGTTTGCAAATTTGATGCTTCGATCTTTTTCTTGGCGCGTCAAATTTTTATTTAGCATAACATAAGTCCCCCAATTTGCACGGGCTCGTGGTACATGAGCGTTTGCAAATTTGATGCTTCGATCTTTTTCTTGGTGCGTCAAATTTTTATTTGACCCTTCATATAATTTAGTCCGATTCGTTTGGCCCTCAAAAGATTTTTACGTTGCGAGGATTTGGCGTCCATTAACCTTTTTTTTTTAATATATATATCTATGATTATATATATATATATATATATATATATATATATACATGGACCGCGGGCTGCAGCTCTTCAAAAAAGAGAGTGTGGGCTGCAGCTTTAAAAAACAATGGGCCTTTGTCTCCTTCACCCACATGGGCTGCTGCAGGTAAAAGCATGGGCTGGGCTGGACACCCAGGCCCAGATGTTGGGGGCGGTGGCAGTTTTGTAAATAACTGCCACCTCCCCTTTATAAATAGACATTTGCAGCGTTTTTGCAGCCACTTCTTCAGCCTCTTGTTTTTTTTTCTCTGCAATTCAACTCGAAAAGAGTCTTTTTTTCTTTAATTTTCCGCTTCTTCAACTCGAAAGCATATTTCTCTATTTTCGACTCGAATTTTGGGCATCCGAAGAGTAAGTAAGCTCCCTTCCTCTCAATTCGAAAATTTCAACTTAAATTGCGTCATTGTTGAGGCGAGTTGTTGAACTCGATTTCCAACTCGAATTGCATCTTTAATTGCGTCACTGTTGATGTCGAGTTTGTTGATTAGCAAAAACTGCTTGAAGTCGAATTGTACGTCTCCCCTTTGAAGTCGAATTTGCAGCGTGAATTTGATTCGCGGTTTTCAATTCGAATTTCAGCCCTCAAGTCTTATGTTGTGCGATTGTTTCAACTCGGAACTGCGATATCTCATGAATTCGATTCAAGTTTTTTCAACTCGAATTTCCAGTTGAATTGGGGCGTCTTTGTTGTAGTCGAATTTTAGCACCACTAGTAACATTGTTGAAGTCGAATTGGGCGTCGTTGTTGGAGTCGAATTTTTGTCTTGTCTTGTTGATGTTCCAACTCGAATGTTTTTGAAGTTGAATGGGTGTTGTTGTTTCAACTCGATTTTTTCTCAAGTCGAGTGGGGGTTGTTGTTTCAACTCGAGTTTTTCACAAGTCGAGTGGTTGCTTTCAAGTCTAATTGATTTCAACCCGGATTTGTATCTTGAACTCGAACTTTCTTCTATAAGTCGAATATGGGACGTAGCGTTGTGTAATGTTGAATTACCTCCTCAACTCAAATTGCATGCCTCTTTCAACTCGAATTGCATGCCTTTTTCAACTCGACCATTTAGCATTTTCAACTCTAACGCGTCATTTTCAAGTCGAATTCGTCTCCTTTGTTAGAGTTATTGCCTTAGTAAATTTTTGCGCGAATTTTAATTTTCTGCTAATGCAACTTTGCGGCTCCTTTTGCAGGAAACTTTGCGACGGCGGGTTACGGCGATTCTCGTTATGTGGTGCGATATTCGAACTATCACAATCGTCATCGGTGTGCTAATCTTTCGGCATCCCATTTTGGAAATTCTTACTCTCGTTCCGATTATAGTCGAGCCGATAATATCCTGGCTTAACTCATTTTGCTTACTTAATTAATGTCTATTTCTGAGAGTAGTTCGTCTTCTGAGACTGATCGAGAATCGAATGATGTAGAAGTAGGTTCATCCAACACTGTAGTCGGTTCTGATAATGACGTTGGGAGTTATGATGAACTTGTTGATGATTGTGTAGGCAATGATAGTCCAATTCCTTTGATTAGCTCTTCGATTTGTTTTGATGATTTTATCTCCAGCATACTTCAAACGCCCCAGAACTTCATTGATAGATATAATATTTCCGAGGGGTATGAAATTGTCATTCCTTCTAGCACTGATCGCATGCATCTTCCCCCTTCGGGGTGTATGACTGTCTTCGTAAATTATATAGATAATGGCCTTCGATTTCCCATTCCATCGCCTATGACAGATGTTCTGATGTCCTTACCCGTTAGTCCTTCACAATTGTGTCCAAATTCTTATCTCGGGATGCTCGGGTATGTTGTAGCTTTCAAGCTTCATAAATTAGATATGTCGCCCGCCGCGTTCTGGAGTCTCTTTACTCTTAAATATTACAAGCAGGGGCCTGAGTCGGGATTTTATTCCATCGTTGCTAGGAGAAATCATGCCTTTATTCGAAACTTGGCCTCGGGGTTTGGTAAGAGTTGGAAAAAACACTATTTGTTTATGAGATGTAAGGACACAGAGGAGCTCAAAGGCTTTTGCCGAGACTGGGGTTGAGGTCGCAAATCCCCTGTGTCTTCGGGTAGTGGTGGCATTACCGACGATCAGATCACCTTACTGAAGAATCATCCTTTAGATGCCAGATCTTTAGTCAATGATGACAATTTGACCTTTGTCGGTTTGTCTGGAGAAGAATCACTTGGTAGTGATTTCTTCTCTTTTTGTACCATTTGTTGCTGCTTACTTGCTTTTAATATTTGTATTTGTCTTTATTGTCATTGACTTATTCTCGTCTTCTGTGTTTGTTTGTTTTCAGATCCAATGTCGCGAAACAACAACTTTTTGGCCAACTTAGACAAGTTTGACAAGGAGAACGGAGTGCCGACTTCCCGTGGTCGCAAGCGTGGACCCGGGGGTAGTAGCCGTAGGCACGGTGAGCCGAGTAGTTCACGTGCTCCTGCGGCTCCATCCTCTGCTCAAGACAAGGTTGGTTCTGGTGAGCCACGTCGTTCATCTGCTTCTAAAGTGACCCTGCCACCACCTCCACCCCGATCCAATGCTGATCCTTTGCCTGAGGTTGTTGCTAATATTGATCCTGCCATAGGCGGTTCTGACGGTGTGGCAGGTCTAGGTCCTGACAGGAGTGAGCCTAATCCTCCCTCGGCGACTAAAGGTTCCACTGCTACTGGAGGGTCTTCTTGGTTGAGGAAAGACAAGATTGCTGACTCGTTCGGTGAGAAAGGTGGCAAGAAACGTAGTTCTGGTGCTGATAATAGGACAGGGAAGCATCCCGCCTATACCCCTCAACCTGAGCGCATTACGTACACCTTTGATGATATAACTGTTCTGGATGAAGTCCCGAAGTTATCGGAAACTTGTGGTGCCTACAAATTGGATGGACCAATGGCGGTTCACTCTTTGGCCAAGTTATGGCCTGCGGTTGATAGGAAGTCGTTTTTTGAGAAAGCTTGCAAAGGCGATCCACAACGTCTATTGGAGGAAGCCGCTCTTGGTCTCCATCGGGTAGGAGTTTCCATTTGGTTTATTGTTGCTTTGGTGCTTGAATTTTATAACTCGTGGCTCTAATCCATTATTGCCTTTTATGTAGGTTGGTGTCGCTTATGATACCATGTGGATTCTTTACAAGGAGTTGTCTGCTAAACAGAGTAAGTCTGATTATCTTTATAATAAAAAGCATGAGGCATTTTGTCATGCCAACAAGCTTACAGATGATGCGCGTAAGGAAAATCGTAAATTGCGACGTAATTTGTCAGGCGAACAGAAGAATGCTGAAGCAGCTTGGGCCGAGGTTGAAAAGCAGAAACGGTTGTGCCAAGAGGCACAAGCTGAAGCTGCGCAGCATAAAGCACATTATGATATTGCCAGATCTGTTGCTCAAGAGCATGCGAAGCTCGTCGATGAAGCTCGTGCCGAGTCCCGTAGAGTTACCGAGGAGTTGGCTGCGGTGAAAGCTGAGTTGGCCAAGTTGCAGATTGATCATGAGTGCTTGAAAGGACGTGCGGCTCAGGGAGATATTCAGATTAAGAAGCTTGAGGAGGATCATATCAATGATAAGAAACAATTGACGGATACCCTCGCCTACTGGGAGGAAAAGAACAAGAATGATATTGCTACAGCTAAGCTTGCTGGGTTTGAGGAAGGAAAAGCTGAGGTAACACTACTTGTTGTTTCTCTCATATTGTGTATGTCTTTATTGTAGTATATGTGCTCACTCCTCCCCCCGTTATTCTCTGCAGGCCTATGCAGTAGCATTTTCTCCTAATGTTGCTCAACGCACTGCCATTGTGAGGGATTTCTTTGCCTCAGAGACGTGGGCTTTCATGGCTTTACGTCGATCTAGTAAAGACATGAAGAGGGGATATCGGAGAATGTATTATCACGCAGCTGCTAGTTGTCCTGATTTTCCCGATATTTCTCAGTTTGATATGAGAATTGCTACGCCACGCCGTGAAGAAGATGCCCCTGCAGCTGAGGAATCTGACGTGGTGCCTCGTGGTGGGCTCTATCCCACTACTGATGTCTATGTATCCCTGATTGGCGATAGACTACTTTGGCTGGGAGATTTGATGGATCCAGCAGAATTAGCAGAGTTGACTGGGTCTGGTGACTCTTCAGACTATGAGCTTGACGTTGAGGACTCTGTCGAGGGTGCGGACATCGGCGATGCACACACTTCTTCCGCAGCTGCCCCATTGACAGCTACTGCAGCTTTGGTTTCTTCGATGGCACCCGCAACTATCCCTTTGATAGCTGATGTTGTCGCTCCCTCTGTCTCATTGGTTGACCCTTCCACAGTTGATCCTGCTGCTGCCGCTTCCGGGGATGAGCTTTCCACGGCAGATTTGAGTGACAACGACTTGATGAAAACCTTGGATGCTACTAGTACTGGGGTGGGTACAAAGGTCCTTGCTGATGCTGGATACAGGTTGAAGGATGGTTATGCAGGTTTTGGTGCCGATGAGGTTGCACGGTTGGAGAAACAGGACGAGGAGCGTCACGCCGAGCTTTCGAGGGTTCCAGTTGGTGGTGGTATTATAGGTGATCTGGACTTTGACCTTGGCTCCAGCGGCAAGGGTGGTCATTAGGAGTTCTGTCCTCGTTCATTTGGGTTTTTTGGCGCATGTGCCTCTTTTGTTTAGATTTCAGTATTGTTTTTCATTCATGAGTACTCTTTGTTTCCTTCTCGAGCTTTAGATGTTTTTTGTTGACCTTTGGGATTTGGTCTTCCAATAGTTGCTTTCTTGGACTTGTATTTTATTTCGAGTCTTGTCTTTTATCAATGTAGTATGGTCTTGTTGTTATATGGTCATGTATCCCGTTTCATCTATACGGTGGATTTCCATCACAGTAGAAAATCATGGCTTTCCAAAGTGACAAGAGGAATGTTCATTATCTTTCTTCTTCTTCTTCAGTTAAGCCATAATTGCTAGTTGCTTTTATTGGCTTTTCACCATGCAGGTCTTGAGCTTATTAAATTTCTGCAGGGCTTTTATAGCTCGCCTACTTTATGGGAATTTCACCCAATAGGCTCTTCACCTAGTTTAATTTCTGTAGGGCTTTTATAGCTCGCCTACTTTATGGGAATTTCACCCAATAGGCTCTTCACCTAGTTTAATTTCTGTAGGGCTTTTATAGCTCGCCTACTTTATGGGAATTTCACCCAATAGGCTCTTCACCTAGTTTAATTTCTGTAGGGCTTTTATAGCTCGCCTACTTTATGGGAATTTCACCCAATAGGCTCTTCACCTAGTTTAATTGCAGTCCTTCATCCTTTGTTTTCTCGATATTATACTTCAAGCAAGTATCCTTTGGCCAAAAAGAAAGTTTTATTTATTTTGGACTGCACTTGCGGCCATGACAAGCTGCCTACGTATCCCTTATAAGTGGGAATCAAGCCGAACGTAGTTCATTTTGGTGCTTACATCTCGTCGGGTTCCACAGGTCGGAACCTCGTATTGACTCCCACAAGTCGGGATCTCATTATTTGCAGAAAAAATAAACCTACCAATCTACTGCGCTTCCACATCAAGCACTTTATTTCTTAGAAAATCTTAAACTGTCCTCATTCGTGCTCCATCATCCGCTTGGCGAATTTCTCATGCGTAGAAACGACGCAAATTCTGAATGTTCCAGGGCCTTTTCAACATCTTTCCTCCGAGTTTCGCTAAATAATAGTATCCTTTGGTACTCGCCTTGACAACTCTCTATGGTCATTCCCATGTTGGTTGTAGCTTTCTAACATGCCTTCCTGTCGTTTCAACCTTTCTTAAGACCAAGTCCCCAACTTGGAATTCTCCGAAACGTACTTTCTTGTCGTAAGCTTTTGCCATCACAATCTTATTAGCGAGCGAACATTGAAAAGCTTCTTCCCTGATTGCACCTATCATATCCAAATCTAACTTCCTTAGTCGAGCGGCTTCTTCAGGGTTGTAACTCTCCATTCTATGCGTTGTCATTCCTGCCTCCACTGGTATGACAGCTTCCGACACATACACTAATAAAAAAGAAGTCTCCCCGGTTGCTCTCTTTGGAGTAGTCCTGTAAGCCCACAGAATTCTCGGTAAAGTTTCTGGCCAAGTTCCACCCACTTGAAATAAACGTTTCTGCAGATAGTCTTTCAGTGTCTTGTTGGTGGACTCCACTTGTCCATTTGCTTGGGGATGCGAGACTGCAGAAAAGTGTTGTTTTATCTTTAGCTCTTTACACCATGATGTAATCTCTGATCCCGTGAATTGTTTTCCATTGTCTGATACTATCACACGTGGAAGACCAAAACGACATATAATATTTCTCCAGATGAACTCAATCATGTTCTTCTCCGTGATAGCTGCTAACGCTTCAGCTTCTACCCATTTGGAGAAATATTCCACCGCCACTACCATAAATCTTTTGCCATTCTTTGCCGCCGGTAACGGTCCCACTAAGTCTATTCCCCATTGATCGAAAGGACACGTTGCCTCCATGGGATGTAAGAATTGGGCTGGTACATGGGTTGAGTGAGCATGCAATTGACAACTCTCACACTTCTTGACATACTCCATTGCGTCCTTGAATAAGGTAGGCCAATAATAACCTTGCCTCATAATCCTCTGACCCAACGCTCTACCGCCTGCATGATTCCCGCATGATCCTCCGTGGATTTCATCCATGACATATTCTGCTTGATTTGGTGATAAACACTTCAATAATGGTCCTTCAAAAGACCGCTTGTATAGTTCCTCATTGAAGATCACGTATCGCGATGCACTATACCTCAACCTCCTTACTGCCTGAGGATCCGAAGGCAAACTCCCATCTTTCAAAAATTTAATAATGTCATCCTTCCAGCTAGGTTCGTCAATAATTGGCATCATGAACTCTATCTCTTGCTCCTTTGCACGTGAAATTCTGCCTATCGCAGGTTGTTCAGATGCCAATAGGACCACTCGTCGTTCAATGTATACGTCAGTTGAGCTGGCAAATCGAGAGAGTGCGTCCGCCTTGGTGTTTTCTGCCCTTGGAATCTGACTAAGAGTGAATACCGTGAAGGACTCCGCTCCCTCCTTCAACTTAGCCAAATATCTCACCATGTTCTCTTCATTTACTTCATAAGTACCAGCGAACTGATTGGCTACTAGCTGCGAGTCAGTGAAGACTGCTAGGTGTGTTACCCCTAGAGATTTGCACATTTCAGTCCCTGCTACGGCCGCCTCGTACTCTGCTTCATTATTAGTCACCGTGAAGTTGAGGCTAATGGCGTACTCATATTCCCTTCCTTCGGGGGACCGTAGATAGATCCCTATTCCTCCCTTTGAGGTAGTCGCGGATCCATCTACGTGAAGAGTCCACAGAACAGTGGACAAGTCCCCCTCCAAAGCCAATACTTGACCCTCCGTGGTCATTTCTTCTCTTCTTCCGAATGATTCAGCAACAAAATCAGCAAGGACATGTGCCTTGATCGCTTGTCTTGGTCGATACTCTATTCCATACTCGCTTAATTCTATTGCCCACTTGACCAATCTTCCTGATGTCTCTGGTTTTTTCAAAACTTGCTTCAATGGTTTGTTAGTCAAGACTACGATTGGATGAGCCTGAAAATAAGGCTTCAGCTTCTTTGCGGAGTGAACTACCGCTAGAGCAAACTTCTCAATATCTATATAATTTAATTCTGCTCCATGCAACACCTTGCCGATGTAGTAGACTGGTAAATGATGCGTCCCTTCAGCTCGTACCAGGACAGAGCTAATGGCGTTAGGAGAAACTGCCAGATATAAATACAAGGTTTCCCCTCTACGGGTTTGGCAAGCAATGGCGGCGTCGCCAAATAGGTCTTGAGTTGCTGAAAAGCATTCTCACAGTCCTCATTCCACTCAAAGTTTCTGTTCTTCTTCAAAATTTTGAAAAATGGAAGACTTTTCTCAGCCGCTGTTGATATGAAACGACCCAAGGCTATCATTCTTCCTAACAAACACTGTACGTCCCTTACAGTTTTAGGAGATGGTAATGTAGTAATGGCCGCAATCTTATCATGATTGGCCTCAATCCCTCTCTGGTTTACCATGTATCCCAAAAACTTTCCTCCATTAACCCCAAAGGTGCACTTCTTCGGGTTTAACTTCATTCCATATAGTCGCATGATCGAAAAGGCTGTGCGCAAATGATCAACATGGTCCTCTGCCTTGACACTCTTTATAAGTATGTCATCAATGTATGCCTCCATCGTCTTTCCAATGTGATCAAAGAACATCTTAGCCACCAACCTTTGAAAGGTTGCCCCTGCGTTTTTAAGTCCGAATGGCATTACTAGATAACAAAACACTCCTCTATCAGTTACGAAGGCCGTCTTCGACATATCATACACAGCCATCAGGATTTGATGAAAACCACTTTGCGCGTCCACCATACTTAACAATGCACATCCTGCTGTAGAGTCCACCAACAGATCTATTCGAGGCAATGGGAATGGATCTCTCGGACAATGCTTGTTTAAGTCCGTGTAGTCTACACACATCCTCCAATCTTGATTGGCCTTTGGTACCAACACGATATTGCTCAACCACTCTGAATAGCGTACCTCGTATATGTGTCTTGCTGCCAATTTCTGGTTGACCTCCTTCTCGGCTGCCAAATTCTTCTCTTTACTGAAGTTCCTTTTCTTTTGGCGTACCGGCCTTGCATCCGGATTCACATTTAGTCGGTGCACGACTATTCTAGGGTCTATCCCCTTCAAATCTTCATCCGTCCACGCAAACACATCGTAATGTTCACGTAAACACGTGATTAATCGCTCTTCCACCTCCTTCGTCATACAAGTCCCAATTCTGGTAGTTTTGGCAGGGTCATTCTTGGCGAGGGATATCTCTTTAAATTCCCCCAAAGGCTAAACTTTGCCGTTTTGCGCCAACTGCGCCTTGTACCTTCTCAGCCTCTTATTTTCTTCTTCCTCCGGAATCAGTGTCTCGACACCCTCCGGAGCTTCTTCCCCTAATCTTTGCTTCTTAGGTTCCTTCTGCATTTCAGTAACATTCATCAACTCCCTCTCTTGGCATACTGTGTTCAACATATTGACTTCTTCCTTCCTCGTGGGTTTCAATGATGCCACGTATGACTTCCAAGCTACCTTGTGGTCTCCACATACCTCGCCTACACCTCTTGGCGTGGGAAACTTCACCTTCTGATGTTAAGTAGATGCTATTGCACGGAATTCATTCAATCCTGGCCTTCCGATTATCATATTGTATGTGAAAGGGGTGTCGACCACTACATACTTAAGATTGCGAGTTCGCCTAGTGGGATTGTGCCCAAATGAGGTTTGGAGCGTTACTATTCCTATTGGTATCACTGTGGCTCCCCTGAATCCTTGCAGCGGTGTAGTTACCTTTTCCATGTAGAGCTGCCCTAACTCCATCTTCATAAGAGTATCATACAAGATAATGTTTGCCGAACTTCCATTGTCAATTAACACTCTTTTCATTGCGTAATTTGCTACTTCAATAGACACTACTAACGGACAGTCGAGCTCGTGGGACTCAGTCATCTGAGGATCTAACCGCTCTCGATCCTTCTCATCAAATGTTATCGAGTCTGGCAAATCCTCCACCATTCCAACAAGGGATGTATTCCTGATGAATACTCCTTGATTTACCTTCCTCATGATTCTCTCCCTTCCTTTGTTGGAGTCTGCCCCGACTGGCCCTCCAGATATCATGTTGATCACCCCTCTAAGAGTCGCACTTTCTATTCTCAGTGGTTGTTCATCAGCTTCATTTCTTCTAGGTTCATCCCTTTGTCTGGAGTCATCAGTTCTAAGCTTTTTGCTCGAAGGACTTTCCCTCTTGTGATCCCTTACATACTGGGCCAAATGCCCTTCTCTGATCAGACGTTCTATCTCTGCAAAGAGAGTGCGACATTGTGAAGTGTCATGACCATACTGCTCGTGGTAACGACAATATTCTTTGGAGTTGCGAGTTCCCTCAGTTTCTCTAATTTTGTTTGGTTTTCTAGTCAACCCTTGTTGTCTTGCCATAGCGAATACCTCCGTGATGCTTGCATTCAATGGAGTATACTTTACAAGTGATCTTCCCCTTCTCTTATCATTTCTGTCTTGATCAGGACCACTTCTCCAAGGCCGATCATTACGTCTATTGTCATTCATCTTCTGCTTTCCCGGATCTCTGTAATCTCCTCTGTTATACTGATTCAGTTCTTCCACCTCCATCTCACGACGCAATCTCTCCATGATGAGCTCAATAGTTGGGGGCGGGTTTCGCACTAAATCATTGGCCAAAGCCCTGTTCCTTAAGGTCTTGAAAAGGATTCCTCGAATTTCCCTTGGGGTTGGCGTTTTGACTTTCAACATCTCCACATTAAACTTCTTCATATATTCCCGCAAAGATTCTCTCTCGCCTTGTTTGAGGCGACATAGGTAATCTGCCTCAAGCGGATCTACCGAGAGTGTAGAGAACTTTGATCTGAACATGTCACGCAACTGTTCGTAACTGTAGATGCTTCCTGCAGGTATACGTGCAAACCACTCCTGTGCCACTCCCACTTGAGAGATCGAGAAAAGCCGTGCCTGGATTCTAGCATCAAATCCTCCCAGGCTCAGTATTCCATCCAAAACATGCAAGTGCGATGATGGATCTGTTGTCCCATCATAGTTGGGAATTTTCGGGATATCATGTCCTCTACCCAGGACCACACTTCGTAGTTCCTCACAAAAAAGGTGAGGGTTCAGACACCCTGGTGTTATTTTGATTATAACCACCCGTTCTCCTTCTGTCATCCTCGTATCTTGGTGGACTATACTCACGAGGAGCCTTGCGGCGCTCCCTCATTTCCAAACTTCTATAATGTCTATCACGCCTGTCTACTCTCTCGGTATCTCTTCCTCTATGAACTCTATCATATGAGTTCACTTCATCATCCAACTCCACACATCTCCTGCGTGGGTCAGTGGTTCTCATGTCATCCTCAGGCCTCGGACCGCCCGCATGCCTCAATGAGCGAACATTAGAGGAGGCTTGACGGGTCTCTCTATGTGAACGTGAGATCACATCTTCCTTCCTACCTCTGTCCCGATGGGCTACCCCAGCCGATCGGTGATCATGCGAACGTGAGTTCTGCGCCTGAAATTCGGTCCTTCTTTGAAGTCCTGGCTGGGTCTGAGGAGCAACGGTTGGTATGACACCCAACTGTTGCAACTTTTGTACTATTTGCTCCACATGCTGTGGTGGTAGAGGAGGTATCACCGCCAGATCGGTCTGTTGGTTCTCCATTGGTGCAGCAGTTCTGCGAGCTCGTGCTGTATCAGTCACATAAGTTTCATCCCTGTTACCGTCCCTATCGACACGGGTCGAAGGGCCTTGCGGCTGGCTAGTAGCTGCAGTGTGAGCTCTGGTGCCTACAACCATGTTTGAGTGGTCACGTGTGTTTCTAACTCAGTGCACTTAAGTGGTTTCCCACAGACGGCGCCACTGATGCGGGGTAATTTCGTCTGCTGACTAATCACTACACGTCAGACTAGCTCGAGCTCCTGATTGGTCCAAGCTAGCTTTGAGTTCGGGAAACCTGCACTGGAAACACGGCACGTGAACTAGGCGGGGGCTGACCCCGCGAAGGCACTCCGATGCCTAAGTCAGTAATGGGCCTTAGTAGTAATGGGCCTATAATGCCAATTATAGGCCTCCTAGTGTTGAAATATGCGAAAATATGCTGAAAACGGACTAAACTGCTCAAAACAGGCCAAATAACTCAAATTCAGCCCTCAACTCGAATTCTGGGCAAAATAACTCGAATTCAGCTTCAACTCGAATTTAGTCTCAACTCGAATTCGATGCAACTCAACTCGGATCTCAACTCGAATTCCTCAACCCGAATTCAATGTAGCTCAACTCGGATCTCAACTCGAATTCCTCAACCCGAATTCGATGTAGCTCAACTCGGATCTCAACTCGAATTCCTCAACCCGAATTCGATGTAGCTCAACTCGGATCTCAACTCGAATTCCTCAACCCGAATTCGATGTAGCTCAACTCGGATCTCAACTCGAATTAGGTTAAGATTCTCCAAAAAACGTCCCTTAACAATGAAAATTAGCCGGGTATTTATAGGCATAAGCCTTGCTTAATTATAGGTGTGGGCCAAGCTAATGGGCCCCGACCTTTTAGGCTTGATTGGTTGGCTTCAACTCGAACAAGGCCTCTCAACTCGAACAAGGCTTCTCAACTCGAACAAGGCCTCTCAACTCGAACAAGGCCTCTCAACTCGAACAAGGCTTCTCAACTCTAAAACAGCATCTCAACTCTAATAATGGCCTTTAACTCGAACAAGGCCCCTCAACTCGAACAAGCCCCCTCAACTCGAACAAGGGCTTTCAACTATAACACAACATCTCAACTCTAACAGCCCATTAACTCTAATTGGGCTTATAGGTCAATTGGGGCCCAAGTGTTAATTTAGGGCCCAAATTTGACTTAATAATCCAATTTCAGAAAAAATAAAAAATTTTATGCCCCGTTATCAACTTGCCACGCGTCACGAGTTTATAGATCGTATATTATTTGGCTTAACAACCACCATAAATAATGTCGTCAATTACACTAAGACAGTCCCCTTCAAATAAAACATTTTTCCAACCTTTTTCAATCGCCCAACTTATTGCCCCTGAAGCCGGAAGGGCCTCAATCCCCGCGGGTTCCATATATGACATTAAGAGACGTTGTCTCCACGCCACCAATTCCCCATGACTGTTGTTAGGACCAATGTTATTTCCACGTAAATAAATTGGAGATTATGTTTGACACCGTTTTGGAAATTATTTAAATCAATGTCAGTTGATTTAATAAAAGAAATTAAGTGAGATATAGTTTCCATTAATTGAATGAAATCTTTGATTGCCTTATTTAGGAATTCAATTTATGGAGTATTATCTCTTTTGCAGGTCAAATTTTTCCATGCTTATTATTATGATAATCTTAAAAGAAGGAAAACTTTCCTTTTGATTGACTTGCCTTTTAGATTGTGATGTAATTGACTTTCCTTGTTGTGTTGCATATATTTCCTAAATCATGTTGATTGATTATATGTTGAAAAGTATTCAATGTCTGTTTATGCAAGGAAGTCACGCTATTTTCGGACAGTGAATATGTCAGTTGCAACGTCAACCAGAAAGCTCAGTTGCAACTACGCAAATCAGCGTTTTGACGAAACAGAATATTCCTTTGATTCTGAATTTTGGAAATTATATTTAAAAGGAAAATATTTCGTTTTTCCTTAAAAGTATAATTTGATATCTGATCGTTAAGGGCAGAATCTTCGTCAAATATCTTTTGTTGAGATATAGAAAGTCAAATGTTTTTATAGAATATATTTTAGATATTTTTCTTATCTTTTAAAGATAGACTTTCAATATCTTCCAAGATTATGTTTGTTTGGTCTTATCTTTTATTCTTATCTTTTTAAGATAAACTTTCAAGATCTTCCAAGATTATCTTTTTTTAATATTATCTCCTTATTATGTATCTAGACATATTTAATAGGCATGTACATTGGATATATTCAGATTTATCTTACAGAATATATTCGATAAGGAAAGAAGATCCGCGTGGGTTGCAACTGGAGATAAGCAGATCTTATTTGTTAAAAGATATGCGAGGGTTGCAACTGAAGATCTGCAGAGATTCTGCTCATGCCTATATAAGGAGATGACTCGACACAATTGAAGGACACTTTGAAAAGGACAGTTTGTGATTTCAGTCCTGTATCGAGTCAAAGTCTTTTAGAGAAGAGCATCAAGTCAGAGGAACTCTGGAGTAGCTTGATGTGTTTTTCGACTCAATCGAGTACACCGAAAACAAGTTAAGGGATATGTATTGCAACTGCAAATATTAGAGGGAGTCTAAGATTTGGGTTGATGTAAAGCCTACATTGTAATTCTTAAGTAGGGTATTGTTTGAGTCAACATTTGGGGTGCAAACCCCGTGGACTAGGACCATTTGGACCGAACCACGTAAAAAACCTTTGTGCTCTTTACCGCTTTATGTTTAACTGTCTTATACCAGTTGCAACAGTAAAATTGCTTTTAAACGTTAAAGAACTATCATCTGTCTTACTTACGAGTGCAGTTGCAACTACTGTCAAGTGCAACTGCATCCGATTATAAGTAACATAGGTCAAAGATCTTGCAATTGGCATCCAGAGCCGGTCACTAACCCATTATTTAGTAAGATTCTGGATATAAGATCTTTTTTTTTGCAGGTATGAACAATATTAAGGAAGGAGCATTGGTGTTATGGCCACCACCGCTTAACAATTCAAACTATTTAGATTGGAAATACCGATTAGAAGTTTTTATCAAGTCCAAAGATTTCAAGGCATGGAAAATCATACTTAGAGGATGGTCTATGCCGTCTTACGAGAATAAAGTTGTCAAAGATGTCATAGATTGGACCGATGATGAATATCTTATGGCCAGCTAAAACTCCAGCGCCGTTGATATTATTTTATTTTGTGTTGATATTAATAATATCAAATTAATATCTAACTGTGTTTCAACTAAAGAGATGTGGAATATTCTCAGGTTGGCTCATGAAGGAACATCACTTGAGAAAGAAGAAACTGAGTCATCAACGAAGAGTATGATGTTTCAAGATGAAGTCAAGGAGGAAACAAAATCAAATAAGAATGATGGACATGTTCAATTATTAACACATCTTTTGATGAAACTCCAAGAAATGCTTAAATCATGGAAATACAAATGTAAGAATCTTATTCCTTCTGACTCTGATTTTATTGAACCAATTTCCGCTGCTAATGATCTTAGTATCAAAAGGAAGGAAAAAGGTATTATATGCAGGAAAAATTGTGTTTTATCATCTGATGCAACCATACCAGTTGCAACTATGCCTGTTGCATCATCACCAGTTGCCACAAATGTCCGGGCAGAATATAAAGATGATTCGCAAGATGATAAATCAAATCCAGAGGTCCAAGAGAATCCTTCCCAAAATCAAGTGAGACTTGTTGTAGATGAGAAATCACAAGAAAAGTGCATTCTTGTGAAAGGTACACAATGTGGTTTCATCTCTCTAATACGAAGGTGTCATGGTAATATTACCCACCCTTATCATATTTTTGAAGGTGTATTTTCTCCAAAGGATCTTGGTAAGTCTATGTTGATCTTCCATGGTAGTACAAAAGGTCACAGTACATCAAGTTGTTTTAACTTCTAGAAGAATCTTTATTTTCATAAGCCTGTTTTAATCCCCGTGGCTATATCTTGCGTTGCAACTTGCATTGATCATATTGAGCCTACATTCACACAGAGTGTTGCAACTTTACTGGATAAACAAGTTTGGTTGAAAATTTGTAATCACTTGTGCTTTTCTACTGATTCACGTGTTTATGGGTGTTCACCTAAATCATTTTATTTTGACAAATGAGGCTTTAGAATTATGAATGAAACTAGTAACTCATTGTCAAAATGTGTGAAAGAATCAAGAAGAGATATTATGGTTGGAAATGGAAAGAATGAACGAATTCTCAGTATAAGAATTTTGAATGCTGACGAGATTTCACGAATTAAGGATGTGCTCCACATGGAGGAACTCTTTGTTAACTTGATTAAAATTTGTGAATCACGTGAACCCAACTTCTTAGATAAAGTCAATGTGAATTTGTGCAAAGTGTCTGATCCAAATACTCTTCGTGATTTACGTGATTATAGACTGGTGAGAAAGTGTGATGAACTCTCTTATTTGCATAATGTGTTGCACCAATTGACATGTCACTCACATTCTCTTGATGAGATTATTTTGTTGCTCAAAAGGTTAGTTAACATGAAACTAACTAAAAGCCTTTTTGCAGGAATATGTTGGGAGGCTTCTACCAAATGGAGGAAGCAACTTGAGTCTTGTGATGCATGTCAACGATGTAAGAACCAAATGAGTAGCCATATTCTGTTGCAACAGAATGCTGCTTCAAAAGATGTTCCGAGGGTGTTGTTGGAACTTGTAGACGCATCTGCGAATGAAGAGACTCATAGTCACAAATGAACTGGAATTCTGGAGCTAGATGATGTTGGAACTTCTACTGCATTTGCTGTTGTAATGGGAATGTTGACAGAACTCAATGCGATTGTATTAAGTAATCAAGTAGAGCCTGTTGCAACAAAGCAGAACATGAGTGGACGAATCAAGAAAAGTTCATTATCTAGATCTGAATCTTTTCATGAAGGTATGACTGATTGGTGTAATGGTCTGCATTAGTTTCCTATTTGAGCTTATTGATAAAGAAATAGGGCAAGTTGTGTTGTTACTTTTTGTTGACTTTTGTAATTTTTTTTTCTAATATGCTTTATCTTTGCTTGGACATATTCTCATGCTAATCGTGAGTTGTTGCAACCATGTTATTCGACTTGTGCATGTTGGTGTTGCAAGAGTGACCAGTTGCAACTATGATGATTTATTGCCAATTTTCTTATGTCATACAGTCTATATAAGTTGTGTTTTCTGTTTGTCCGGATATGCATATGATCTCTGTATGCGTAAAGAATTTCACAAATATGAGTTTTTCCAACTTGTTGAGTTTACTCATGCCTGAAGAGACAACTTGTTATTATATTTACTAAGGTACTGCATGCAGTCACAGTTGAGACCCTGAGAAAGTCTCCAGAAACTGCCTTATGTAAGATGCAACAATGGTCTTGTTGCAACTAGGATGATCTGTATACTATTGAATTCATTTCATAGGTTTGTCCGAATTATTTTGCATTATCTCATTCTGAATATGATCACTGGTTGCATAAGATGATTTTAGAACTGATTTTATGTGGATTACCTCGCCATTCTCTAAGTACTAAATTCTTTTATAAAAAAAAAGGAGAAATGAAAGAAAAGTATTCTCTTATCATTTAAAGAGGATAATGTGTTTGAATGATGACTAAAAAAAGCTACATGACCTAAAAGGAATGGGAGTGAAAGCTATCAATTCATATTTCACGCGTCTACTCATTGAAAAGAGCTACCCCATACCAAAAATGAGTTAGAGTGAAAGCTACCAGTTCAAGTGGATAAGTACGAAGTTTATTTGGTGATGGTACTTTACTTAGTCAAGTTTTGTTCATTAATGCCCATGTGTCACATTTTTGGACTTGAACAGTTTAAACATTGTGTGTGACTTGAATCGTGAATGCGTACTTTAGCATCTAATATCATCCAAGTACATCATGCCATTGGAGCTTCCACGTCTTTGGCATTCTCTGCTTGATTTTCTGAAATGTCTTTTCACTGTGTTGCTTGTTGCAAATTTGGTACTTATGGCATGTACTTGTTGTTTTATGGGGTTCTCATGCACTTGTTGTTACTCAAAATTCTCTATATCTTTCGTCTTTGTATTCTTTATAAGAGAATTTATTGAGATGACATGTCATGTTTTTGTGGAACTTTTACGGACTCAAATTTTTGATTGCATCATCATGGAAAATTTGCATCAATCTTATCTATTTTTGTGGCTACACATCATGAACATCTTCTATGTGAGATTGATACATGTGTGTCCCATGGTTTCATGACTGTTTCACATGGTGATTCAAGTGATTGTCTTTTAGTACTAAAGTTCATGTTGTAACTTTGTTTGCAACATATCCAGGGGTGAATTTCTAAAGCACTTAGTTAATTATTTTTATATAGTTAACTGTCTTTTGGTGCGCTAATTGTGTTTAGGGCATAGCAGTTGTTGAAGCTACGCTTAATTTGAGGGGGAGCAAAATTCTTTTGAGCTCAAGTTAAGAGGTGGCATATGCCACATATGGCATGCATCATTCAGTTGCAACTTCTAGATATATTATTATATCTTGTGCTTCTTGTCTAACCCCTTTATGCAGGGCATTGCTTTTATCAAGAAATCAAAAAAGGAGCTGAGTAAATTGGAAATATCTCAGAGTCCTAGCTCAAATCGTTTTGTTGTTGCATTGTTGCAACTGAAGGCATTGTCTAATCATCACGAAGCGAAAGAGCATATGACCCTTGTTTGTTGCCATTTTGCAACTTGGGTTCTAGGCTTATAGCTTGCTACTACAACCTTGATGATTATTAATATTATCTTGGTAATATTTGTTTAGAGAATTTCTCTTTGCATTTTGCAGATTTACACCCATTGACTCGTTATGTCAAAAAGGGGGAGAAGTTATCCAAGAAATGAATTATGCCAAGCTCAACCTAAATGGTAGAGCAAAGGTATGCATGAACCGAGGGGGAGAGAAGGTCTGACTGGTGCCCTCATGGCAGCTCCAGTTTTATGATTGTTGCAACAATTGCTGCAGTGATTTGTGTTTTCACTCATCTTTTTATTTAATCACTAGCAAAGTTTCTTTTGTTGGTTGCAACCGTTCTACTTAATTTCATTGGACATACATGGTTTTGCCAAAACGAGTCAAAGGGGGAGATTGTTAGGATCAATGTTATTTCCACGTAAATAAATTGGAGGTTATGTTTGACACCGTTTTGGAAATTATTTAAATAAATGTCAATTGATTTAATAAAACAAATTAAGTGAGATATAGTTTCCATTAATTGAATGAAATCTTTGATTGCCTTATTTAGAAATTCAATTTATGGAATATTATCTCTTTTGCAGGTCAAATGTTTTCATGCTTATTATTGTGATAATCTTAAAAGAAGGAAAACTTTCCTTTTGATTGACTTGCCCTTTGGATTGTGATATAATTGACTTTCCTTGTTGTATTGCATATCTTTCCTAAATCATGTTGATTGATTATATGTTAGAAAGTATTCAATGCATGTTTATGCAAGAAAGTCACGCTATTCTCGGACAGTGAATCTGTCAGTTGCAACGTCATCCAGACGGCTCAGTTGCAACTACACAAATCAGCGTTTTGGTGAAACAGAATATTCTCTTGATTCTGTATTTTGGAAATTATATTTAAAAGGAAAATATTTCGTTTTTCTTTAAAAGTATAATTTGATATCTGATCGTTAAGGGAAGAATCTTCGTCAAATATCTTTTGTTGAGATATAGAAAGTCAAATGTTTTCATAGAATATATTTTAGATATTTTCCTTATCCTTTAAAGATAGACTTTCAATATCTTCCAAGATTATCATTGTTTGATTTTATCTTTTATTCTTATCTTTTTAAGATAAACGTTCAAGATATTGCAAGATTATCTTTGTTTAACATTATCTCCTTATTATGTATCTAGACCAGTATTTTAAAAAGCGTTCCTAGAGGCGCTTTGAGGCTAGCCTTGAGGCAAAGCGCAAGAAAAATGCTCCAAGGCTTAGGTGTAAAGCGTAAGTCCTAAAAAACGTACGCTTTTATGTTTGAGGCGTACGCTTTTTAACGCTTTTTACGCTTTGTACGCTTTATAAGAGTTTGAGAAAAAATCAAAAATTTACACTTTTCACGGGTCAAAAAGAAATTATCCCAATTTTTTAAGGCAAATAACCAACGTTCTATTTGACTCTTCACTTTCTCCTTTTACAGAAAGTGTTTCTCTGTCATTCTCCTTCCTTCCGAAGGTAAGCTTTATTCCTTTTTTGTTTTTCAAAAATTGATAGTATTTCGTGAATATCAAATTGTGTATGGTAATTCTTTTTGTTGGAATGAAGCTTTAGCAAAGCAACAAGATCACTACTTAACTACAAATATATTTTTTCAAAAACTTTGATTTAGGGTCTTTTTTTCTTGAAATAAATGAATCTCTTATGAGTTTAAGAAATTGAAGTAAGAAACATTATTTATTTTTTATGGGTATCATTTAAACTTCAAGAGTTATCATTTTCTTATGGGTATCTTGCAAAATAGTTTAATTTTTAGTACTAACTTTGTTAGTTAGTCACTTAGTTATAATCTATGACTCTGCATATCAGTTATATGAGGAAATCTTTTACTAATCCAAACATAAACAAGCTGAAATCTTTTTTTATAGTAGAGTCCCCTGTTTTTATTATCATGTATTTCTTTCATTGATTGCTAGTTTCTTGTTTTTTTTCTTTAAAATGTATATAGTATTTGTTGGAATATGTATATACTATATATTATATATTGAGTTTTACGTCAGAAAAATGTATCATATGCAGATATCCTTGCATTCAAGAGACACTTTTATTCACTAATACTATGATTTATGAACATGAAACATGTGTAGCTTTATTTATCATTGTTTCATGTTTCTGTATTGTTAGATGGTTATTTGAATATCATTTTTTTTGAACTCTAATTAAGAATAATTGGTGGCAGGGAACTAGCTTGTTCAATTTGAAATGGCTGAGAACGAAAATGAAAGTGATAAGAAGGACTTTGCTCATGCTTATTCAATTCCAAAAAAAGATGATGAAAGTTACTTCAGGTGTCTGTTTTGCAAACAACAATGCAGCAGAGGTGTCTTCCGTTTAAAACATCATTTGGCTGGAACATGTGTTTTGCAAGTCCTCTTCATGACGTGGTTGAAGATGGTACCAACAATGAAATAGAAATGCAAGATGATTGTGATCAAGATGATGAGAGTGACTTCTATGAAAGTGATTATGAGTTTTACAAAGTTGGTCTGATAAGAGTATTTAGAACTCTATCTTTTGCAAAACTAGATTTGTCTTTGAAACTTGAAAAAGTATTGAAATTGTAATAGTTACTTTTTTGTGCTTTATTTTGATTGAGCTTTGGAGGAATATAAACTTTAATTATTTGAATAGCATTTAAATATTGGTGATTTATCTAAAAATGCATGAGATATCATTTTCTACTAGTTTAATGGAATAAGAATCATGAAAAGTAACAAATAGTATACTTATAAAACGTATATAACATATATTTAAATATTAAATTCAGTAACTCGTGAGGCTTACACCTCGTGCCTCAAGGCTTACGCCTTGGCTTTATGGATCCAAAAATGCTTCGCCTACGCTTTCACTTTTTAAAACACTGATCTAGACATATTTAATAGGCATGTACATTGGATATATTCTGATTTATCTTGCAGAATATATTTGATAAGGAAAGATGATCCGCGTGGGTTGCAACTGGAGATACGCAGATCTTACCTGTTAAGGAAAAAAGATATGCGAGGGTGGCAACTGAAGATCTGCATAGATTTTGCTCATGCCTATATAAAGAGAAGACTTGACACAATTGAAGGACACTTTGAAAATGACAGTTTGTAATTTTAGTCCTGTATCGAGTCAAAGTCTTTTAGAGAAGAGCATCAAGTCACAGGAACTCTGGAGTAGCTTGATGTGTTCTTCGACTCAATCGAGTACACCGAAAATAAGTTAAGGGATAGGTATTGCAAATGCAAATATTAGAGGGAGTCTAAGATTTGGGTTGATGTAAAACCTACATTGTAATTCTTAAGTAGGGTATTGTTTGAGTCAACATTTGGGTGCAAACCCCGTGGACTAGGACCATTTGGACCAAACCACGTAAAAAACCTTTGTGTTCTTTTACCGCTTTATGTTTAACTGTCTCATACCAGTTGCAACAGTAAAACAGCTTTTAAACGTTCAAGAACTGTCATCTGTCTTATTTACGAGTGCAGTTGCAACTACTGTCAAGTGCAACTGCATCATATTATAAGTAACATAAGTCAAAGATCTTTCAACTGTCATGCGCAGCCATCCCAATCCCAATCAACCCTTCCGAAACAAAGAGCGGCCCGTCAAACTTTACTTTAATCACCTCCCCGCCGGTGCACACCATTCGCCCTAGGTCTGCAAATCCTTTATACGCCCCTCATTGCCGTTATATTTCGCCTAAGTTGTTGCATAAGAAAGTGCAAACAACACCATCTCATCCGGTCGTCGTTCTTTCTCTCCCGCTAATATACTATTTCTATTACCCCAAAGCGTCCAATAAACCGTACCCAAAACCTCCCGTGGCGACGAAGTTCGGACCATGCGCACCACCCAATCACAAAACGATTCCGACGTTTGGATTCAGCAACTCATAAGAATATTCGAGAGCGCCCAAACTTGACGAGCGAGGGACCACTCAAACAGAGTATGCCTCAACGTCTCCTCACCCTCATGACAAACAACACATGTTTTTCTTCTGGAGATGTAAAAATGATGACAATGCAACATTAAACCTGAATAACTGGGGTCATATTTTTTCGCCCATAAATCTAATGAAAACCATAACTCTAGACACGTTTCAAGTAATAAATAGCTAAGTCAATAATATATATAGAACTTTAGGAACTTGAATATGTCATAGCCTACTTTCTGCTCACACCCCATTAACATAGTTAACTAACTAATTAATTATTACAAGTAGTACAAAGCATACATCAGTAAGTAATTAAACTCCAACTACGTTGAGCTAGCGATAACTAAAAGTACGCTTAATTACAAATACTTGACTTAGTTAATTATACTTTGAATGTCCAAACCAGGGAGTTGAGGGTGAGTTTCAGTGAAGCCCTCCCTACTAGGACATCCATTGTCCAAATGGCCATGCATGATAAAAATCCAACGTGCCTTGTTTGATGTCGGCGTGCATCCCAAAGAGAGGGAGAGTTTCGATTTCAGTCGTCGCATTTTCTTCGGCATATGGAATTAGCGTGATATATGACAAGAGTGAGTGTTTTAGAGAATCCTGCTGTTATTAAGGGATCTCCTATGACCATTGAGCTGAAAATTAGATAGCCAAGCCAATTGATCTGTTTATTAAGAAATTGTATTAAAAGATGTTGAATTGTTATGTCTTTTGTTTCAAAACTTAGAAATCGTCGTGCGTATGTATTCGTAAGTTGCACAAAACAATATATGTAGGAGTAAGCACACCTTATGTTATAAAAGGTGCCCAATTAGAAAAGAAACCACATGATATTTAGTATTTATACTATCTCGATGTATTTTTCCATATAAACTCTTGTTTGGAATATGATATTAGTATGCTATATTATTGATACCTTGTTTAGGATAGAAAAAGCCCAAAAGAGGGGAAATTTAACGTTTTGGTCCCCTAACTTGGCTTCTTTGCGATTTTGGTACATTAACTTGGCACGCTGTAATTTTTGTACCATAACTTGGCACTTCGTTTGAATTTTGGTCCCCTCACCACAGCTCCGCCCAAATCTGCCGTTAAATGTCGATGTGGCGTCCGTTGAGTGCACACTCAGCAATTTTGACCTGATTTTGGGCCCTTCTTCGCCACGTGACGCCTACGTGGAAGCCACATAATTAAAAAAGAAAAATTAATCAAAATTAAACAGTTATAATTAAAAAAAAATTAAAAAAAAAGCTGCCATCTTCTTCCATTTCTCTCCAAAGCTGCATTTTCCACGGTGGCATTCTCTATTTCTCTCCTCCACCGTCACCGCCGCTGCGACGTCACCAACAATGGAGTTATTAAATTAAATACTCCTCGTCTCTATCTTCATCTCCCCCGTCGACACCTCCACCGCCACAGCCACCATCGCGACACATCATCTCTCGATCTTGGTGCCGAACGTCAGCGGTTTTTGAGGATCAACATGTCGGCGAAGGATTGGGAGGTGGCGGCGAAGCGGAGGAGCTCCTTGGGGGAGGTTGATGGTGACACGGATCCCCGACCCGGATCGGGATTTGAGTACGGCCGGGTTGGAGTCGTAGTTTTTGACCCGGTCGATGTTTTGGGATTTCAGGAGCTTGGCGACTTTGGTGGCGTAGGGGAGGTTGTTCGCGATGCGCCCGTAGTTTACTCCAAACGGCGCCGCCGTCTGTGTGTGTGTGTTGGTGCAGTGAGCGAGTGAGTGAAGATGGGAGAGTACTGCTGCTTGGAATCTATAATGGAGTTGTGGAGATCGAGGGGGTGAGGGGAAATGGTCGCCGTCCTGTTCGCCAGAATTTCAGTCCGGCGATCGAGCGTGGCGGTGTCGGCGACGTAAGCGTTGCCTGAGAAACCCGCAGTAACGTCGTTGACGACGGCGGAGGACGAGACAACGCCGTCGAGAGGGGTGAGAAAGAGTTGGCAGAAGGAGGGGAGGTCGTAGGCGATGAGGGCGTTGAAGCGGGGGTAGGGGCGGTGGACGATGGCGAGGAGGCGGCAGCGTTGGGAGCGGGTAAAGGTTCTGCATATAATGAGAGAGAGAGAGAGATTCTTTTTTTATATATTTTTAAATATAGCTGTTATATTTTTTAATTTTTTAATTACGTGGCTTCCACGTAGGCGTCACGTGGCGAAGAGGAGCCCAAAATCGGGTCAAAATTGCTCACTGTACAGTCAACGGGCGCCACATCGACATTTAACGGCGGATTTGGGCGGAGCTGTGGTGAGGGGACCAAAATTCAAACGAAGTGCCAAGTTATGGTACTAAAATTACAGCGTGCCAAGTTAATGTACCAAAACCGCAAAGAAGCCAAGTTAGAGGACCAAAACGTTAAATTTCCCCCAAAAAGGGAGATGATATCTAACTCTCTCAGTTTTCACGGAACTATATGAACAGTGAAGCAATGTTTTTTCTCGCATTATTTTCTTAAATATTTAAAAGCAAAATGCGAGAGTTTTCCAATATATTTGTAATCAAAATAGTTACTTTACTAGTGATTAGTAAATTTTGGAAAGTAATTTTATGTCCCACCACAAAGTGAAAGACATACCCTTTTATTATTTATTGAGTAGGTAGCCACCGCAAGAACAACACCAACTAAGCCTGGAAATTCAAATAATTGGGGTAATCTATCTAAATTAAAGGTGAATTATGTCGAGTCAAACACATAAATTATTCGTCACCATTCGTTTTGATTTAGTACAACGTCTTTATGCAAACCTCTAAACTCGTGTTGTTTAGTATGACCTCATTCATGTCTTTTTGCTCTTTCCCGTGCTCGATTTTTTAAGTATGCATTTGAATAATTTAATTTGTGGGCGGTACAAAATAAATATTTCATAAAAAGTTTAATTGATAATATATGTATCTAAAGTTAGCCATGTATTTAGTATAACTTTTTGACCTAACATTTTAGGTAAAAAAAAAAATCTAAAGCTCATTTATAAACAACAATTTCATGTGTTTATCAAGTATAATGTTTACAAGAAGACATGTGGAAGTAGTAATGCCTACCAAATGTACTCTTATTTCTAGAGTGCACGATAGACTGAAAGTACCCAACGCTACATGGTGGGCTTCTACATAGTTTGGGCCTAACATTTATTTTGTGTAGTTGAGTATTGACCTCAACCAAACCCTAGAATTCGCGTCAAAAACCTAATATTTCAATATAAATAAAGTCCATCTGCTCCCGCCGCTCTTTCTCTCTTTTTCTCCGCCTCCTTTCCTATTTATTTGTCTGTTTGCTTGTATGTTTTTATTATTTACTCCCTTTCTTTATTTTCTAAACTTTCAACATCTGAAATAGATCTGGCATTGTCGACCATTGTTAATTTTTTTCTCTGCTTTTTACCCTTCATTTGCATTGACAACGAGTAGATTCGCTTGTTCTTGGTTTTGTAGGAATAATCTAGTAGATGTCACACAATTTCATGCTTGCAACACTAGCACAACAACGATACCAAGGTGAGGGTCAATGTAGATGGTTTGATCAAAGTCGTGTAAAGACGAACATATGAATTATCTTGAGTAGGTGCATTTCCTTAGTTTTTATTTAAGGTTTTTTTTTTTAGTTCTTTCTCCTTGCTTGTCATATCATTTTTTTAAGGTCATTTTCTCTTTAACATGTAACTAAAAGAGGGTGTGCTGTGGGGAAGGGAAGATGATGTCTTATAAATCATATGAAGTCTTGCAGGTTTTCAAAATCACGTTGAAATTCGTGTTGATAGACATTTTTGTTTACCTCTTTGTTCTCCTTTAATTTTCACAATTATCATAACATAAATTATAACTCTCTCTAATATTCATAAATTATTCCTTTCCCTTAATTTTTCTCCATATAATTTAATTTCAAATCTATTTTTCTTTTCTTTTTTATTTCAGATCACCGTCACGTATAGTATTATACGATCGGATAATGGACATTGGAGAAGTGAGTCGCCTCTCTTTATAAGATATTGTGGACCATTGTAGCATAAAGTAGTCTACTATTGTGACCAAATGTGGATGGAATGGAGTGTCAAGTACACAAATGGAAACATGCTCGTGTAATATAGAGTGGAGGGTGGATACGAATTTGCCAAAAAAAAAAAACCATGGTGATAAAGATGATACATGCATTTGCGAGTTTATGGAAGGAAGTCAAGGTCCTTATATCAGTGTCAGTATTGTTCGTGGTAATGAAAGACATTGCTAGTCTTGGAATAAATTCCTAAAATAGTCTATATGTTTTTATATAATGGAAGTTATCCCCTTTCTCTTCATGTAGTTTGCCAGGAAAACCAAGTTGATAAAGACGATACAAGCATCTGCAAGTTCATCAAAGACGTCAAGGCCCTTATATGAATGTCAGTATTGTTTGTGCTAATTAAAGACATTGCTCCTAATATGTGAATAAATTCCTAAAATTGTCCCTACGTCTTAATATTATGAAAGCTACCCCTTTATCTTCATCAGGTTGCCAGAAAGACCAAATTGATAAAGTCGATACATGGATATGCGAGCTCATTGAAGTTCAATGCTAGTATTCTTCGTGCTAATCAAAACCATTGCTGCTAGTATGGGAATAAATTCCTAAAATTGTCTCTACGTCTTTATATTATGAAAGTTACCCCTTTATCTTCATGTAGTTTGCCAGAAAAATCAAATTGATAAAGCCGATACATGGATATGCGAGTTCATTGAAGGAAGTCAAGACCCTTATATTAATGTCGTAAATTCTTTTTAATACCATAAATGTTACCCTTTATCTTAATTTAGTTTGCAAGTTTAGCCATTTTCTGCAACTTTTGTCGTTTGTATGCAGTGGTGAATGATTACTTTTTGTTTTTATTTTTATCTTCTTCTAAATCTTGATTAAAATAAGTTAGTAATTGTTTGCTTGAAGATCGAAATGAATCATAAAAAAGCTAGGAATTAGTTACAATAGAAGAAACACGAATATTAATTGCTAATATTTAGAGACAAAAGACATAAAATGAAAAAGAAACTATGCGAAGTGATTGGTTATTCCTCGTTTTGTGGGAAATTTAACCAATTGGACCCATAACTTGGCAATGTTTTAGTTTTGGTACATTAACTTGTCAAGGCTGAATTTTGGTCCTTCAAGTTGGCTTTTACTCGGAATTTTGGTCCCATCCAGCCATCGCCACCCATCTCCGCCGCGGCTGTCCTAAGTGGCAGTCGTTGACCACCGTTGACACATCTTTTGGGCCCCAGTCCGCCAACTGTGTTTTCCACGTGTGAAATAAAAAAAAAACAAAAGAATATAACGGTCATATTTCTCTTCAAACGAATATCAACGATCCGACCCTTCGTTTCATCTGCCAAAATCAAAACAAATTTCCCCTCATACATGCATTATCAACAAACCCTAAATTCTCTCTTCACTTTCACTCAATCCGTCCCTTCATTCCATCCACCGAATCGAAGGTTTGTTCCGCTTAATTTCTACGCTCTAAGTTATGATTAGGTTTTAGGGTTCGTTGTTGCTCTAATTGATTAAATCGATTAAATCATGTTTTGTTGATTAAATCGATTTGATATGTTGGAATTAGGGGGTTCATACCAGAAATCGTAAGATATTTTGTGCTTTTCAGTTGGATTTGTGGTTGATTGTCGATTAGGGTTTAAATTGGTACTGTCGTGTTTACTGTAGATGGCTCACCCCCGTCAAATCCCCTGCGTCTGTGGTCGTGGCATGATGTTGTATTTGCAGGCTAGCAACACAGCATCTCGGCCTAGTAGTTTTTACTACATTTGCCATTTGCGCGTTCGTCACCCTCATTACTTCTTGTGGGCTGACGACACCGAGGAGGGCATAAATAAGAGGCGAAGAACGTATCGTGGTGAGGAGGGTTCTGGGTAGTCTGAATATGATCCCCTGCTTAGTAGGTTTTCAAACACAGCAACTATTGGGCAAAGTGTGTCTGGAATTCAGCCTTGTAGTCCAATTTTGGACTATGTTATGAATATGAATGCAACTAGGGCTGCATTGATATGTTGTGTAATTGGATGGTTGCTCTTCTTTGTTGTGTTCTGCATTTTGATTGGGTTGCTAATTGTAATGTATTCCAGGATGTAAAAACATGAAGTTATGGTGTATTAATCTTATGGTTCTTTTGTAAGACTCAAAATCAGGATTTTAATAAGATTGTGTTGTTTTATGTGATGTAAGATTGTATTGTTTTATGTGATGTGTTGGTTGGTATTTTTAAGTAATCATCTTTTTGTTATAATTTAGAATAATGGGTGATCCTATGGATCTTGATTTGGCTCTGCCATGGATTGATAATCAACTGGGTGGGGAGGGTGAGACACTGCTGCTGGAGTCCTTGTGCAAATATGGGTCCAAGCATAGAATAGGCAATGAGTATTCTCTGATGAGGGGCTTGAGGTTGATGATACCTGCCTTGGAGAAAAAAACAGGAAAATTTGTTTGTGTTGGTGATCTGAAAAGGATTCTTGGCAAATTGAGGATTAAATTTGAGCTCTTCAACCACTTCAGAGGCCTTCCTGGTGTTATCTGTGAGGGACCTCATTACATTGTCACCTGGGATCACAACTACTTTGAACATAACACTGAGGTAACCAAGTAACAAGTAGTTTTGCATTGCCTGACTTATTACTTGTTTATCAACTGACTTGTTAATAATTGTATAATTGTAGGAGCCAGATGTCAACTACTTCTTTCGACTTCAAGGTCTTGATAATGCTCCCCTGCTTTTCAAGTTGTTTGAGGAGATAGGAGTGTACCAGTTTCCAGATGAAGGCAATCACACAGCAGATGATCCTATTGTGCTGAGTGACAGTGAGCCTGAGGCAGATGAGGTAGACAACAGTCTGGCAATGGTGGTCTATGATGATGGCACAGGGACTGCTGCTAATGCCCATTGGAGTGGTGGTGGTCTCAATGATGTGGATTAAGAATATTTTGAGAGAAGTTTGATGTTATCTGAACAATTTTAATGATTCTGATTATGAATATTCTGGTTGTTATATGGCCTGTTTTGCCATTTTGAGTAGTATTGGCTATGATATGGCCTGTTTTGGTACTTTGAATAGTATTGGCCTGTTATGGCCTTAATATTAATGCTATTTGTTATGGTAATTTTTTGCCATTTCTGTTGGTTGTGATAAGTACAACTACTGCATAAGTAGAGACATTTAGAACAATCTCAAAATTCAGTACTTAAAAGGAATGGATCATAACAGAACCTTGTTCCACCACAACACAAACAAGTACACCTACTGCATAAGTCATGACATTTAGAACAATCTCAAAATTCAGTACTTAAAAGGAATGGATCATAACAGAACCTTGTTCCACCACAACACAAACAAGTACAACTACTGCATAAGTCATTACAGAATAGACTCCCAAATATCTCTTCTTTTTGTTTGAACTACTTCTTCTTTGTAGGCACTTGTAACAGCATGCTTCCTCCTCTGGTTTTTAACTTCTCGATCCTAGTAAGATTTAGCTTGCCAATTGACATCAATTGTTCATTGATAGAAGGACCTTCAGGAATTCTAGGTGGTCCTGTCTGACTAGATGGCAAGTCTAGGTGAACCCACTTGTTTGCACTCAGCCCTTCAAATATGGTGTCATCAGAAACTTGGTTCTTCACCTAACATAAAGAATAACAATATTTATGGGAATCACATTTGTTTAAAAAAAAACAATTGCCTGACTTGTATTATTAAGTTACCTTGTTCTGAGTTAAGTCCAGTTGATATTCAACTCTTGATTCCTGAGTCAAGTCAACTATTGGCTGAGATCCACTGCAATGAATCTCTGTATGTAAAGTTCCACTACCAACTTCAGGCTCATTGTTGACAACACCATCACCCAAGTTTACATCTTCAACATTTGTTGGCAAATTGTCATCATTCTTTTCTGATATTGCTACTCCCTCAACCTCTACATCCATCCCAGTTCCAAATAGCAAATCATCTAGGTCATCAGCATACTCATCATCACCCTGACCTCCATTACTGACCACTACATCATCAACTTCATCTTGAATATTAGTATCCACTGAATGAATATTACTACCACCAGATGAAATATTAGTTCCCCCAGTTGTAACATTACCACCCTCAGGCCTAGATCCATCCCCTACTGTAACATTAGTGTTAGCTCTTTCCTGCCCTTGAACACCACTACCCTCAGTGTTAGCTCTCTCTGCTTCTGCATGCTCAGCTGCCTCCTTTGCTTTCCTCACTGGACATCCCTTAATATTGTGCCCCAACACTTTGCAGCCTTTACATCTCACTGTCCTCTGTTGTCTTTTCAGTCTGCTAGGATCAGATTCAGAGACTTGTACAGGCTTCCCTCTACATCTCCTTTGCTTCTTCAGAGGTTTCTCCCCTGGTTCTCCTCTTCTAACAGCCTCAGGTCTCCCAACTGCTCTTCCATCATTTGGAGGGTTAATTGGTTGATAGTTCATTTTCCTCCATTCTTTCCTCCCATTCATAGGCAGAATTGGTCTGTTATAAGATTCCAGATAAAAACCAATACAATATGAGTGGTGAATGAAATCAAATGCATCATGACCTTGTGCAACTATGGCAGTCACAGCATGAATACATGGTACACCACTGACATCCCATTTCCTACACCCACACTTTCTCTCATCCAAGTCAACAGCATATGTATCTCCATTTCTGCATTGCACAGAGTAGTGTGTGTCATCAGCTTTGACTGGCCTACAGTATCTCACATGAGTTTGCATTAACTGCCAAACAGTTTTCTTTATCTTGGGACACCATTCTCCTTTCCATTTTCCCTTAGCTGTATCTCTGTTCTTTTGATGCCTAGTCATCAAATATAGTATTATCCATTCAAGCATTGATAGAATAGGCATTTTCCTTGCATCCAATATACATGAGTTGAAGGCCTCACAACCATTATTCAATAACATGTCACATTTAAGATTTGGATCAAAAAATGACCTGCTCCAGTGCTCAGCAGGCTTATCTTCTAACCACTTGTGTGCCTGTGGACTAATGGCATTTAGTTCTTCCATTCTGACTGTCCATTCATTCACAGTTGTGGCTCTTGCAGCTTTCCATAGAGCATCCTTTAATGCATCACCTGTGAAACTGGCCCTCTTGAAGTTACCATGCAGATGTCTCACACAAAACCTGTGAACTGATCCAGGAAACACATTCTTGAATGCTTGTAACAGGCCCTTTTGTTTGTCTGACATGAAAGTCCACCTTTCATTTCTTGTTATTTGGAGATCCAGTTTCAACACATATAAGAACCACTCCCAATTTCTGCCATCTTCCTTGTCAACAACTGCCCAGGCAAAGGGATATATGTTGTTATTGGCATCAATGCCAACAGCAGTCAACAGTATACCCTTGTGTGGACCTTTCAGATGGGCACCATCCACTCCAATTATTCTCCTACATCCATAGAGAAACCCCTGCCTCAGTGCTGCCAAACATATATATAACCTATCAAACTTGTTTTCTCCTGTTGTATTGTTTGCAGATAGAAGGACAGTTGATCCTGGATTTGATCTCTCAATCTCTCCTTTGAAATCCCATAAAGCAGAATATTGCTCTGTAGAGGTTCCATTCAACATTTTCAGAGAGAGGAATTTGGCTCTATATGCCTGATTAATGGTGACTTCAACCCCAGTATCTGCCTCAGTATCAATGCTAAAACCCTTCACACTTCTATTTGGATCAGACTTCCATAGATGCATATACTTCCTTGCAAGAAAACTGGACTTCATATTCCTTGACTTCTTGACAGCAGGACATCCATGAATGAACTTGAAACTATTTATTCTGAAAGTTTTTTCTTCTCCTTTTACCTTTCTTGCATTCAACCTCCATTTGCACCTAGAATCACTGCACTTAGCATACAATCTTGATTTCTCATTTCTGAAGATCCAAACTGATCTCTGTTGGTTAATTGCATCTGCATGAATTGCATCCCTTAATACAACTTTGCTTGTGAATCTCATACCAAGCATCAAGTTGGGGTTGAAAATGTTCTTGATATCAAATAGCTCCCCTGTCTTTACTGGCATTTCCTCATCACTACCATACACACTATCCAACTCATTAGCAGAGAGCACCAAATTCTCTTCACCTTCATCTGACAAGGACTCATAGGGAGCTTGATTATCTTCTGTCTCAAAAGCAAAACTTTTTTCCCTTTGTACAATTGATCCTTCACTATCTGCACCTTGCTTTCCCTTGCTGTTGCTGGAAGACTTCTTCCTTACACTTACACTACTGTTTTGGGATGCAAACAACATTGTTTCAACAACACTTTCATTCACCACATTGGCCATTTCTCTGTCTTCTTCCATGTCATATTCTGGATCACTAAAGTACTCCAGATCACTGCCATCATCCCTTTCACCTGTTTGGACTCCTTCTCCATTTGGCTCTTCCTCATTATCTTCTTCCACCACATTGTCTTCACCCTCAAACATAGATTGTTGCTCTGTATTAATCCTCCCCTCACAATCTACAAACAACACCATATTTCTATCCAACTGAGAAGACAGGAAATGTGATGAGATATCATGGTCTTTTTGGAGAATTACATAAGCAGATTGCTGCTTCATATAGATACCCTTCACAAGTAAAAAGCCAAGTTCTGCACACAATGCTTGAATGCCATTGTAGGATATATGTGTTGGGCCAACATAATCTACCACCACCTTTGAATTATCATAGCCATCCAGAATGCCCTCAGATGTTACATTTCCCCCATACAGGAATTGAGAAGTAACATATAAAGATCCACAAGCTGTTGCATTGAAAAGAAGGGATTTCATTAGAGCTTTCATTAGAGATTAGACAATGCGACTGTAAATTGAGAGCTACGCGTGTTTCTGAAATCAGGGATTTACAGAATTGGGGGATTCAGAAATTAGGTTTAAAAATTTCGAATTCTCAAAATTAGGGTTCAAAAATTGGGGGTTCCTGGATTTAGGGGATTTTTGAGGCATGCAATCATGTAAAATATCTACAAACGCAGGTATTGACACAGATTTAAAAACATTTCACATATTCGTACCAAAACATACCGTAAATCGGGTTGGAATCCTCGTTTTTGTCGGATTTCCGTATTTTCGGGTTCCTCTGTCTACGAGCCATGGCGGAGGCAGCTGCGTTACGATGGCGTAGGCGGTGATAGGGGACGACGACGAAAAATTGAGTGAAAGGTGATATCTTTGGCGGGAGAGAGTGGAAAAGGAAATAGAAATGGCGCGATTAAACCCTTCGACCCGTTATATTCTTTTGTTTTTTTTTTTTTTTTTTTATTTCACACGTGGAAAACACAGTTGGCGGACTGGGGCCCAAAAGATGTGTCAACGGTGGTCAACGACTGCCACTTAGGACAGCCGCGGCGGAGATGGGTGGCGATGGCTGGATGGGACCAAAATTCCGAGTAAAAGCCAACTTGAAGGACCAAAATTCAGCCTTGACAAGTTAATGTACCAAAACTAAAACATTGCCAAGTTATGGGTCCAATTGGTTAAATTTCCCTCGTTTTGTTGTATGAATGGAATCAATGGATGAAGGTCCAAACCCTAAATCCCCAAATCGAACTAATTCCTCACTTCCCCTGCTTCGATCCATTTTTATTTTCTCCTTTTTGATTCTTATTTTAGCCATCTCAATCAATTTCATATACAAAACTAACCAATTCAAAGTATACCTACTCAAAGCTACCCTTTTCTCCTACCCTAATCTCTATCATGAATTCTTGAAATTCATTAATTTCACTCCAATTGATGAACAGAATAAAATTACCGACCCCCCTTACTGTGTGTTATGGATGGCCCCTTTCCTTTCAGGAGGTGGGTACAGCTCAGAAGCCTGGTCTTACATCACAGCACTCCACAATTACATTAACAACCAAAAGAACCCTCTTTTCAGGTTGAAAATCGGGCACCACGGCGATATGGAAAGCCTCGTGTTTTGGAACGGTTTTGTCGGAGGAATCGAGAAAATTGGCCGAGCGTCTGCACCAAAGTGAGTGCAGGGTTAACCAGACTATTGTTATTTGTCACAGTGAACCGGGTGCGTGGTATCCGCCTCTGTTTATGACGCGGCCCTATCCTTCGCCACCAGTCGGGTATGATGGGTATAAGGCTCTAATAGGGAGAACCATGTTTGAGACGGATAGGGTGAACGTAGGGCACGTGTTTCGTTTGGGTGCCTACTGATTTCCATGTTAAGTCGTTTACGGAAAGTGGGGTTGATCCGAAGAAGGTTAGGAAGATTGTTCAGCCTGTTGATTTGGAGTTCTTTGATCCGGATACGGTCTAGCCACTTGACCTGGCTTCAGTAGGAAGTCTGGTGTTAGGACGGGATAAACCGAATTTGAAAGAGCAGTTTGTGTTCTTGAGTGTGTTTAAATGGGAGTATAGGAAGGGATGGGACGTGTTGTTAATATCTTATCTGAAGGAGTTCTCTGGGTTAGATGATGTTGTGTTGTATCTATTGACTAATCCGTATCATTCCCATAGAAACTTTGCAAATAGGATTGTGGAATATGTGGAGGATTCTGATCTGGAGAAACCTGTTAATGGTTGGGCTACAATTTATGTGATTGATGATCACATATCTCAGGTTGATCTTCCAAAGTTGTATAAGGCAGCCGATGCATTTGTTTTGCCGTCTAGAGGGGAAGGTTGGGGCCGACCTATAGCGGAGGCAATGGCAATTGCACTACCGGTGATTGCTACAAATTGGTCAGGCCCGGCCGAGTTTTTGAGATACGACAGTAGTTATCCTTTACGGTTAGAGGGAATGGGTGAAGTTACGGAAGGACCATTTAAAGGGCATATGTGGGCTGAGCCTTCAGTTGATATGTTGCAGATTCTGATGAGGCATCTGTTGCAAAATCCTGGTGAAGCCAAAAGAAAAGGAATGCAGGCTAGACTTGACATGATGACTCGATTCTCGCCTGACATCGTTGCTCAGGTTGTTGCCGAAGATTTGCGTCGAGTTGTGGATACTATTGGTTGATCCCTGCTGTCTTTTCCAAAAAAAATGAAGGACAAAAAGATGATATGAAATGGCTTGGTCTCATCCTTCACCTTGAAGCTAACTTTGAATGCCTATGACTGATTTTCTCGCAGTCATCGTGAAGCTTAATGAAAGCTATTGATCAGATTTTTGCATGTCTTGTTAAGTAAGTTCATGCATACTATCAATGTAAATCTGTGCTCCTTGGATTGGAAAAGCCGTATATAAGTTGTTACGTGAAGTATTTTGTGCTGAGTTTCTCGTTAGATATGACTACAGATTCTTGAAGAAGTTTTTAGCTAATATTCTTCTATTTCTTTTTTGTGAAGTTGATATTTTTTCTATTTCATTTCCTTCATAGCAGTTAGCATCTGCAATTTATATCTGACTACTGTTTGGATGATGTATGGAAACCAAAAGGTTCATCGTGTTTCATCTCAATATCTCTCAATATAACTAAAGAGCTACTAACCGAATTCCCCTTTGTGTGTGTAGGGACTTAAGTCCTTGTGAGAAAAAAGGTATCAAAGACCCTCTATGCGATTCAAGTTCACTGCTCCTTCTGAACTAATGGTGATAGAAAAAAAGGTATCACAAATTGCAATTATGAATTATCTAACCACGGAGATAGCATAACAGAAGGTCTGAAGCAGATACTCGTGGTGTTAATTTATTTGTTGCTCTCAAGCCAGTTGAGAATGCCTCTTTCTGATTCAGTGAGATCCTTCTCGTTCTTTTACTTCAGATCGCCTTCTAACAATTGAAAGTAGTCTTTGTAGTTGCGCTTGTAATAGCTATTCAATCTCTGAGGTATAAAGCCAATATTAGCCCAAAAGAGAAGAAATTAATGGTGATAGATAAACGTAAAAACGTTAACTGCTGGTTTGAATGAACTTGAAAGCTGATACATTTTGCTTCAAGAACTTGTCTAGCATTGATATATTTACGCTTACCTCCTTGTCATTTTTGGCCTTGTTTTCCTCGGATTTCTGCAGGTATTCTGAAACAAGCAGATTCCAAGAAACAGCTGCTATTAAAGCACAAAGTTTCTGCCCTCTGGGTACCGAATAAAGAATTAAGCTAACACAATGCTAATGCGGTCGAACTTACTGTTAAGAAGGTTGGTTTGAGAGTCGCTGACTCTGGCTGTTGCAGTAGCAGTGGAAAGTAGAAGAAGCTCTCTCCTTCCTCCATTAATGGCTGTTTTTGTATCTAATCTTGGTTTACTGAAGTTGTTAGTTTGTTTTGCATTGTGCAGAGAAATAATTGTACTAACTCTTGCAGGTAGTGCCATTACTGGATTTTGACAAGTTATGAGGTCACCTGTTTGTTTTGCTGGATATTCACTCTATTGCTGTTCTGTGATTTAAGAAAGATGATAAAATGAGTGTGGTCCAGTGTTACCAGGTTTCTTTTTGAGGGTGGTATCTTGTTCAAGATTGTTAGACATTTCTCCTTATTTTTTGAGTGGTTACTGAGTCGTTTTTTATATTGGAGAAATAAAATTATGAATAGGTTTCCATAATTATGAAGTAATATCTTTAATTACATAACTTATGGAAAACATCCTAAGAAGTACAAACGTAATTCTTTTTGCATGAATAGTTGAGGAAGCACTTCTCTTTGGTTTTCAATTTTCATAAAGAGAGTTTATTGTGAACCATAGAAGTATTGCGAAACTTATTATTATGAGAATAAACCTGATGATTACAAAATAGATAGTAGTGACTTATAAAAACCCACGTAAGTAATGTTTTCAAAATATAATTTTTACTTAGAATTTAAGCAACTTAAACACATATTCGAACAACAATTAGATATATTTTTTTGTTGAAAATATTTTGTTTCAGCAACGTAAGATCGTAAGTTTTTTATCGCACTTACCAACATTATACTTTCCTTGTCGTTACAAACACGAAGTTGATGAAAATTCCCAAATCGTGCAACAATAACGTTCGGTATGTTTTTGCCTATAATAAGAAGGAATTACTGATAATATCACATGTTTAAATATGAAACTTTATATTATATATATAAAAACAACAATCAAGTCTGTAATCCCAATATTATATATATTCTTATAAATAAGTATCTATAGAATATAATGGAAGCAATGTGGACATCAATCTTTTGGATTTCCTTATTTATCCTTAAACATATAAGTAATTTTGTCATTAATAAGAATATAATTGTAATTTATTTAATTTTTTTATTAAAGAAAATAATTATTTTCTAATCATTGCTAATATAAAATGAAAGTTAAAATATATAAATTTTATATTCATATTTAAGTGATAATTTAACAACACAAATTAATTATATTAAATTTAAAATAAAGATTGATCACGGAGGATCTCAAGCCAACATTTTTAGTATATAATATATATATATAAAAAGGCATATAAAAAAGATTTCTGCTGGCTTCGCTTTCTTTAGTTCACCCTGTCAAGTGCGATGACTTCACATCTGTCAAAACTCAAGTGCAGCTAACCGCACTTGCTAGTTCCTACCCTCCGTTATCCTTTAATCCTTGGACTTGTGGCTTATTTCATTTGGACCCCAATCACGTTCCAATGTTTGTATTTCTAACGTTACTTCTTATCTCAAAGTATTACTTTCTTCTGAATATTACATATTATTATAATTTTAGGTTAAAATAAAATAACGCATTTTTATTTTTACCGATGCGCACGAGTTTTTCGTTGCCTTACAAAAGATAATATTACTTATCTTTTGGCACTCTCATTTTGTTATTGATGAAGAAAGTTGAGATCATAAAATATGGTTACAAAGACATTAAAGATATTATAAAATATCATAATAACAAAAGCACAAAATTGTTCCACGTATTAATTGCTTGCAGTTTATACATAATGCACTAATTTTTTTAAAAATCATCGTATCTATCTGTGTGGTGTTTGTATATGTCGTTGTACAATTATACCTATGTTTAACACCAAGATTGGGTATTTATTTTAAGAATTCGTGTTGTCTTGTTTGTATCCTTACATCCTAAATTGTAATTTGTAACAAATTTACAATTCATTGTTGCACGAAATATCATAAATGATGCGTTAAACAATCACCTCACCAACTTATATCGTGTTATCTCTGAGTTACCATGACACAAGAATTTTAAGAACTAATACAAATTTCAATTTTACCATTAAACATTGATATCTTCTACACATATTAGTAAGGTAACAAATAACAACAATATATTTACTCTTATTTAGTTATTTAGGTAATTCCACAGTTTTATCTCATAATTGAGAAAGTAAATAAAATCCAAAAATAAAATGATGAAAATTAGGTAATTTTAAGTGAAAAACTATTTTATATGGCCGTGGACCCGTGGTATTAGTAACGTTATACAATTACTAATTATGATTAAAATAATTTAACAAAAAAAATTATGATTAAAATAATTTGTTAAATTACAAAAAATAATTGCACGTAAGATTATTCTGGATAGCAATAACCGATAGATGTAACAAATGCACGAAATAATTGCACATAATCTCTCCCTCCTTCATTTCTTACACAAGACAAGAAAAAGAACTCGCCATTGACCCTTCTTCTTCTTCTTCTTTTTATTACACCGTGTTTCAAATTATTAAAATCAGAGAGAGATATAGGATGTAGTTTGTGGTAGGGGGTACCACTGCACCCCTTGCTTGGATGATGACACATGGCATGAACCATTTGCAATATATTTACTTGGCTAATTCATTAATTTTGAAAAATTTTAATTCTAGTCCAAAAGTTTGTTACTTATTAAATTTTAGACCATGTAACTTAATTGGTATAAAAGCATAGGTTTATTTATTAATGTGGAAATTTATTTATTACGATAACGCCTAACCACATATATGAGGAGTAATTTTAATCATGGGTCCGAACGAAAGTTCGAGATACATTCTCAACAGGGATTTTTCCGAGCAATTGGAAAACATGAAGCAATTTATAGTGATGGAAGATGAGTAATTTGGCCTTACCAAGTTTTCACGATCTTGAGACCGATGGCTCTAAGTTGTCTCAAGACCTTAGAGAAATTCAGAAAACGGTCCAATCATATGGCAACCATCAATACCATATGCCTGAATACCTTCAAGAAATTTGGATTAAACTAGAGACTATATCCAAACGTCTGAAGGAGATCTTTGAAAATCTTCAAGATATCCAACGACGAATGAAGAACTTGGAATCCCTTCCAAGATCATCCGAAAGAAGGAGAGGAGTATGGTTACCGCCATCTTTCGGAAGTGAGCCCTTACTACACTAGAAGGGTAAAACGATTGAGGTCAAACGAGAATTGACAACAAACGAGAAGCCGTAGGCCTTGATACGAGGGAAAGCTAGTACCTCTTAAAAAGAATGTCCAGAGTCAAGCTAGACGAGATCAACTATGGAGACCTGCAAGATCTTTTTGATCTAGCAGAATCATTTTCGGGTTTAAAACTCGTTAATGTTCAGGCCCTAGAGGACGCAATTGTGCCAAGACAAAATCCTCCAAAGGAGCAGTCAATAGTAACCAAAAGTTTTGGATCTCATAATCCAAATCAGAATCCAATTCGAGATGAACCCATGCCATATTAGAACGATTTTACGACATGATCAATGTTTACGGTGGTGCCAACCAGATCAAGACGACGGAGACCAGATATTCATGGGACACCATATGAAAGATGCCAACTTGATCTGATTCATCCTTATGGGCTCATGCTCAATCTGGATATATTGTATTTCTAAAACCGAGAAACACTGATCAATGAATGGGCATTGGCGATGAGAATTGCAGCAGCAACGCTGGAACTCAACAAGGAAGGGTTCGTAATTATGTTACAAATGAGCCTCGAGGGATCAGTCAAAATAGGATGGGAACATGCCACTCCGAAATTAGGGATGGTGTGCTATCCGGTGAAGCCCTCAAAGACATTGTTGACATGATGGCTAGATTTTTCAAAATCTACTTTATCGGAGAATGATACTTTGTGGATCCCCAAGCCGGAGGAGGTGACCAGGAAATGGCTAGAAGATACGAGCAAGCATTATACAGCTTGGAGTTACATGATATATTTAACGTCAATTTATACATCAAACTCTTTACTAGGTACAAATGGAAAAACCGAATCAACGAAGAAACGACGATCCCATTGTTCTTCGCCAATATACCGAGTCCATGGCGAGAAATGCTCTTGCGGGAATATACACCTGTAGGGATGGATACAATAGCCCGGAGGATGTTCTTTCTCAAGGTAAAGCTTAGCAAGTAGTGCCAAAAGGCAGCTTTCCAGAAGAATTACAAGAGACTGAGAGGAATTAACAAATCAGTCCGTCTTTGTTGTGACGACAATGACGTCCCAACGGTCATAAGAGCACCCGAAAGACACAGAAGAAAGAAGAATAGGGATCAACCCTATGAGCAAACACGAAGCAGGTTTACCAGAAGGTCTTCATGGAGTCCAAGAAGATTCTGGTTAAAACAAAAGGCTCGAAGTAACAAATCAGGGCAGAGACCAGGACCTAGCCGTGGGAGAACGTCTTCCAGTCAAGGAAGTACAAGCAGACCACCAACAAGGAGGACTTTCAGAAGAGCACATACACGGGCCAATGAGAGTTTTAAAGACTATAACTTTTGGACATGTGGTGCCAAGGGACACATCTCAACAGATTGTCCAGATAACCAAAGAAGAGGGGTTAGACAGTTCGAGGCCACACCAGAATTCGAAAAAGCTGTCCATATTCAAGACCTCGTTCAAGTGTACCAATTTAAGGATATTCCTTCAGACGAAAGTATATATCAAGATGATGAGGGTCAAGATGAGTCTTCAGAATCTGAATTAGAATCAAACTGAAGACGAGGAGATCTTCCGCCTGGAATTACAAGAAGATCTGTTAGGATTCTTCTCACAAACGAGCATATCTCACAAAGCATTGATGAGAATTACGCGAGAAGACCCAAAGCTTCGAGTTTACGATGGATTTACCATCGAAAAAATGGAGAGAGCCTTATCCTAGCTAAGCCTCAGACAACGAAATGATCATATTATCTACAAGGTCATGGCAGGAGAATTAGCGATCCCAATGGAACTGACAAGTAATGTGATGGAAATGCAACTAGTTCCTATGAATGAGATAAAGCAGGAACTAAGTTGACTCAATACAGAGGTTGCTTAGAAAATGTCAGGGATCCATATTGGAGCCATAAGAATATTGATTAAGGCAATATTCAAAGAAGGAATCAATCACCAATTGATATTTCTATCGTTGACAGAAGAATTCAAAACCTATGGGACGCCTGTCTTGGAGGAATATCAGGGAATCTATTTATCGAAAAGGTGGCAACATTCGTTTATCCGAAGATTTCCTATAATCTAGCGGATCGAGATTTCAACATGGTTCTTACATTCCATCAGGATTTCAAAAACAAGGAGTTATTGAAGGAACAAAATAGGCCATACTCTATCACCTATAGTATTTCCAACGCCCTCTTCAATACTCATCATTCTGACCTTTTCCAAAGGAAGGAATTTGTGGAAATCCTAGAAATCTTTGATAAAGTTGCCCATGCAGTCAAGCCAGAGATTTCTAATCTACCACATATCCATGAGATGGATATGATCATACGAGATCAAAACAAGAATACTAGTCAAAGGTTCGAACCCAAAAGAGTTTCTTTCCATGAAACCAACCTAACATGGGGAAAGAACCAATTTTTGAAGTTGTAATCGAACCAGGAAAGTTTACAACTAAAGGAGAACTCCAATGTCCAGGAGGCTGGTGCGAGGTCGAGGTAATCTTTGACATCACTCAAAAGGATAATCCCATTCCATGTGAAGCCTTATATTATCTGAAGTAGCCCTTAGTTGGGAGATATTAAGGAAACCTAAATTTAGGTGGAATGGATTTCATCATCAGCGGGTGAGCAGGAAAAACCCTAGAACAATTAATTCTAGGGATAGAATTTATTGAGGAACACAAACCTTGGGAAATATTACCAGACGGAATGGAATTCACAGTGGAAGGGAGGAGATACAGATTTAAATGACCACTAGTCCATTCTGAATATACATTCCAGTGGGGATGTTGTACGAGGGGTTCTGAGCCGAATACTTTGCGGCGTATATCGACTCAGGAGCTAGTATTTGCACAACCAAACCGGGAGTTTCTCTCGAAAATAGCGGAGAAAATTTACCAGTAGTTGCCGGAAGAGATTTCTCGAAGAAGATTATTATCTTCAAAAGAGGAATAAAACAAGCCGAAATATTGATTGGCAGAGCAGAAGGTACCCCATGGTACAAGGTAAAGACGCCACCAATCTATTTTCACGACACCGGAGCCGACATCTTACTCGGCAACAATTTCCTGCAAACGTTTAAATGTTTTACCCAGGATAATGAGACAAGACTCCTTATCCTCACAATACTCTGTGATCATAAGATCCTGGTGCAAAGATTGACGCAGGCATTTATAGAAAATTGGCAATTCAATTTCGCAGTAAGCATGGTGATGAAGGGAAACTTCGCCACCCAAAGATGAGCGATCAGAGGAAATATGGTAAGGTAATCCTTCAGTTTAAGATTGACAGCCTAGGTGTCCAGAAAAATGAAAGGATCAAAAACAAAACGATCGAGATGCTAAAGGCCAGCTTAGAACCAAAACCTCACTTTGATATAATAACGAAGAACAGATCTCGCTAGAAGATATCAAAACCAATATCTGAAGAAACTTCAACGAGGATCCTTTGGCATAGTGGAACAAGAAGGAACTCAAAGAGTCCTTAAAAATCAAAAAAGGAAAGGAAAATGAGTTTGTTCGATACAAGCCCATCCTAATAAATCAAAACGATCGCAAGTATATGCAAAAGATTCTTATGGAGCATCTTGACCTTAAACTAATCTCACCAGGAGTCTCTCCAAACAGCAGTCTCGGATTCTTAGTTAGAAACCATGGAGTAATTAAAAGAGGAAAGCCAAGATTGGTGATCAACTATCAAGGGATCAACAAAATTTTGGAATTCAATGGATACTATATCCCAAGCAGAGAACACCTAATCAACTGCGTCCAAAACGCAAAGGTCTTCTCAAAGTTTGACTACAAATTAGGGTTTTATCAAATCAAGATGGAAGACGAAACCAAAAAATATACGACTTTCTCCACACTGCAAGGACACTATATTTGGAATGTCATACCAATGGGATTGGCTAATGCATCCCAGATATATCAGAGAAAAATGGATAATCTCTTCAAGGATTATTTCAGATTCATGTTCGTATATGTCGATGACATACTCATCAGCTCTAGGAACATCTAAGAGCATATTAGACATCTGGAAATATTCTCAGATGTTCGTCGCAAGGAAGGATTAGTGCTATCGGAAAAGAAGGCGGTTATCCTAACAAGGAAGATTGAATTTCTTGGAATAGAGATCGATGAATCGGGTATCATCCTTCAAAATGATTTGGTTGAAAAGGTACGCGATTCTCCTAATGATCTCAAAACTGTTAAACAACTCCTGAGTTTTTTGGGGTTGGTTAATTTTGCTGGAATGTTTATTAACAACCTAGCAAGTTACAGGAAAGTCTTTAGTCCATTCCTTAAGAAAGATGCAGAGTTCCGATGGATGGAAGAGCATAAGGGAACGGTGCAACGGCTTAAAGCCATCTGTCAGAACCTTCCCAAACTACCAATACCTAATGACGAAGATGATCTGGTACTGTATACAAATGCAAGCGGTCACTGGTGGGCGGCGGTTCTAACGAAGGTTGAACCCAAAGGAGAAGTCCCTTGTAGATATTACAACGGACTCTTTGCTGACAATGAAGCAACAAGATGGCATATCAATGAGAAGTAATTCTTTGCAGTTCGAAAGGCTTTTAAAAAATGGTCGTTATTCCTACTTGCTAAGAAATTCATATTGAAAATCGATATTACGAGTGTCAAAGCTTTCTTGAAAAATAAAATTGAAAGTAAAACTGAGAAAGCTAGATTGCTAAGATGGCAGGCTGAATGTCAATATTTTGATGTTCTTGTAATTAAATCTCACGAAAATATTCTTGCAGATTTTCTAACAAGGGATGGAGGCAAATGAAACTGATACCATTCTAACAAGATGGAGGCACCGCATGGAAAACCTGGAGGAACTCAGCAAGGCGATCGATAGTCTGGCAATTAATGCTAAGGCATCCGGTCATGTACAAGAAAGGGATCTTAATAAGGTTCAGAACGTGATGAAGGCTACTTGGTTAGGTAGCACGAGTCCTTGGGAAAGTATTATGGACCCAATATTACGAGATGCCTCCACATCAACGGTAAATCTGAGCTACAAGCGATAACACTTGATGATGGAAATTCAAGTTCCATCAACACAGGTCCGGTTGGTGATCCTTTCGAGGAAAACACCGATGATCAGGTCGATTCAAAGGAGGAAACACCTAAAAAATCAAAAGATACCTCAGAAATTAAAGAGGACGAGATTAATCTTAGGCCCAGAACAGGGACTTCTAGGATTAATAAAAACGACCAGAAAGCGCCTTTGATTGAATATTAAAGGACATGGGATAGGCTATACACGAGAATGGGACCGTAGCCGACTGGTCAGGGAAATATCCGAGTATTTGGATAGTACCAGGTTCAAAGCTTGAGAGTGTACGAGAATGTTTCGACTTTGGGAGCATAGCTTCAGCCTTTACCACATCACCAGGCTTTCTGGAAATTTCCAAATTGCCAGAATGAATTCACGAAAAAGTATACGGGACTTGGAAGAACAATCATATGCTAGAAAAAGGAGATGTTTTGGAGTTAAAGTTTATATCGGCAACTCCAGAAATTACAGGAAAGGGTTTCCATCCAAGCTTCCATTTCATCAAGCTGCAAAGACCCAACATGAAGGCTATAGTCTCCCCAATTTCTGAGGAAGGTATTTCTACCAGAAGACCGTGAGGACTTTGGGTCTGTCTCACCGAGATGGACAAAGTCAAGTATTCGTTCAAGATCTTTCAAAAATCAGAGAACGAATCGTTTATGCTGAGTAGCATGAAGAACAATACCACACGATTTGCAGAAACAATCTTTGAAAACAAAAGGCAAACGCTGTAGAAAAATGAGATTTCGACAACGACAGAAACCAACCGGAAATTTTGCAATATGATGCACGCCGGACGGTGGAAGGAACGTATCTGTCCAAAATGTCGCGATCAGAAAGTGCCACTTTTTGGAAAGGGATTCCCAGTAAAAAGAGACAAAGAAAGATTTCGCATGCTGGAAAGAGGACGAATTTGGCTGGCAAAGCAAAATGAGTCATGTGATAAGAGCCAGGACCACCTCCACTAAAATTCAGATTGATAATGGACGGACCACAAGCTTTAGTGGAAGAAAATTTAAGCAGTGACGATTCAACTTTCCAATGTAGTTGAAGTCCGCATTTGAAGTCTGGGACTTCATCTATATATCGAACAAGCCGAAGAAAGCAAAGGGTATCGAGCATTCCCCGTTGTTTTCTTACAAAAATAAAAAAAGCCTAAATAGTTTGTAATAGTTGAGTATCGAGGATATTAAGTTACGTTGTAAGATTCAGAGTGTATGTGTGTAGGAAAAAAAGCTACTATGTGTAGCTGAACAGGTCTAAAGGGGTTACAGTTGTTATGTAATAAATAAGTTTCACTTATAAATAAAGTCTGGGCTTTTGCCTGATTGTGTTGAAGCATCGTGTTCTCTAACATTCATTATGAATTATATCTTTTACACTCGGAGTAGGAAACGTACCAGAGTTGCGCTGTTTATTGTTGAAGGAACCATTGCAGAAGCATCGATTGCGATCGAGTGGTTGAAGGCCAACGGTCTTTGTAAAACCTGGTGGGATACCCGACGATATCACGGTCAAAACAAGGTACTTTTAGAATTCATGTTCTTAAGTCATTTATACGGAAGAATGCTGGGCCTGATATCGTTTTCATCGCGAGATTGTGAGGAATATCGGAAAATGCATTAGAAAGAAAAATGTAGATTCTTATGTCTTAGTTGTGTTCAATGGCAACTGCCATTGTTATCGGGGAAAAAGGGCGACTCATTTCTGAACTTGGGGATTAGGAAATACTGATCTGGAACTTTTTTAGTTATTTGAGTTTGTAGGTGGAAGGATGCCCTCATTTTTGGATACTTGAATTTTTTATGATATGTCCTTGAATTCACTCTTGATTGATTCCAGAGCAAACACTCTTCTTTTGCTTGCAGTATGTAATCCACATTTTGTTGTGAACTAATTTCGTTTTTTTTGTGATCTTGTTTTCAAAGGATTTTAATGAAATTGTGGAGTAGTTTTAGCTTTTTTTTTTGGCTGCAATTGATTCGTTGCCTAATCGAGTATAGCAAAATGTAAATCATAGCAGTTTACTTGATTTTTTAAAGTAATATCTAGATATGTTAAAAATGAATCAGCTTTTCAAAATATGCGAAAAAAACTCGTTTGAATTTTTTGGTGGAAATGTGCCGGAAGAGATAAATGGAGGAAAAAGAAATACTGCATTATAGCTGTACAACAATAAGGATTGTCTTTGTTAGTGTGGATCTACCTAGAGGTTCATGAGAATTATAAGTAGAAAATATATGCTCATTAGGTATTCTGGTGATTCGTGTATTAGCAAAGTAAAGAACTGTCAGATGCAGTTTGTTTAGCAGATCTTTTCACGAAATATAATAAAAAATGTAGCATTATCTAAAAGTTCTATTTTTGGGGGTTTGGAAGGGAAAAAAATCCATTTCGTCATTTAATTTGGCACCATCATCAATTTCGTCCATTAAATAGGCAGGTTTTTATAATGGTCCATCAATTTGACAAACTTCATTAATTTCGTCCATTGACTCCGTCTGCGCTGGTTTCCGGTAATAATTGATGACATGGCCCCTTTGACCCGTTGACCCCTTTTTTTAAAAAATATTTAAATCCCGTATTTCCACCTATTTTTTTTTTTTAAAAAAACCCTTTATATACACTTCTTCTTCTTCATCACATTTGCTGCACGGTCCAATTAAGAATAAAAATGGAGTCATTTTTTAGCATTTTCGTACTCTTACTAGCCACTCATTTGGTTATTTCTCACGCTATGTTGGACCCAATTGATTTCTCACGCTATATTGCCCTTAACCTCGGCGACCCAAGAGCTGGCTCTCCCGGGTTAACGGGTCGGGTCAGCCTGGCTATCAAAAAATTAGCTCTACTGGCAGAGCTCACCAACGTTCCGGGACGGATATACAGCTCGTTGCCCGGGAGCCTCTCGCAGTTGAGGCACCTCCGGTTTTTGGCTATTAGCCGGAATTTCATCTCCGGCGGTATTCCGGCGAGTTTGGGTCAGCTCCGGGGGCTGCAGAACTCTTCCGACCTTGCCTCCCCTCTCCGCTCCCCAAAAAGCGATTAACGGCGGTTAGCTGTTTAATCTCCGTCGTTGACGGTGGTGGAGTCTCCGACGAATTCGTCTTCACTCGAAAATCAACCTTCCGGCGAGATTACTCGGGTTTCGTGGAGATTGATAGAGGAACAGAGGTACGGTGGAAGGAGAGTGAAAACGGTGGTTGTGGAGTTGATGAAGGCGTGGAGGAATTGGAGAGAATGAGTAATGAGGAATTAGAGGATTTGTCCCCGGAGGCGTTAAACTACATTAAGAAGTTGGAGTCGCAGTTTTAACTACATTAAAACATAATATTTTTTTTTGCTCTGCATTTAAACTACATTTTTTCACAGTTTCATATCATTGTGTAACGTGGTTTATTGCTCTGCGTAATGACTTGGTTTTACATTGTTTTTGCTCTGCGTAATAAATTGGTTTTACATTATTTTCATGCTGCTAACTTTGCCCCCATCTTTTCATTTCTAAGTCGGCATTTTATTGGCTTTTGTAGATTAGAACACATGCTATCCGGAGAGCTCATGAGAACATTGATAAAACTCTGAAGTCAGCTGAAGTCATTCTGTCACAGTTTGTGTAAGAGTATAAGATGTTTTGAAGTGATGGATTTCTTATTAACAATAGAGGTATTAATACATTATTACAATCCTAAGTATAGTAACTAAATCACTATAAGAACGGAAAGATAATTACAAGATAATTACAAGAGATTCCAAAATCTTTACAAGATAATAATTTAGCTAGCTCTATTACGCCCCTGCAAAATCGACGTTTCATCAGCAACGGAGAGTTTGGAACGCATAAGTTGAAATCGAGAGCGAGCTAGAGGCTTGGTAAGAACATCGGCTAATTGGTCGAGGGCGTTAATATAGGAGACTTTGAGGAATCCTTTGTTGACAAGATCACGAACAAAGTGAAGATCAGCCGATATGTGCTTCATGCGCGAGTGTTGAAATGGATGAAGCGAAAGGCAAATGGCTCCCATATTATCACATCGAATGAGAGGCGATGGAGGGATAGGAAAGCCGAACTCACCAAAAAAGTGTTGAATCCAACGAATTTTCGCCACGGCATTCGCAAGAGCCCGATACTCAACCTCTGTTGATGATCGTGAGACAACGCGTTGCTTGAGCGACGTCCATGAAATAGGATTTGAGCCAAGGAAGACGACATAAGCCGAGGTAGAGGTGCCGTGGAGAGTGTCATCCGCCCAATCCGCGTCGGAGTAGGCAGATAAAGTAAGAGAAGTCGAGCTTCCAAGGAGTAAGCAATGCGCAAGAGTACCCTTAAGATAGCGCAGTATGCGCTTAAGTGCATCCTAATCCGATTCAGTGGGAGAGGCCATTTGTTGAGCGAGCCGATTTACTGCAAATGCAATATCCGGACGAGTCACGACCAAGTAATGAAGAGCTCCAATAATATGGCGATACGGTGTCGGATCAATAGCAAATGTCGAGGCCGAGGGGGAGGAGGGATTGGACGTCATTGGAGTGGCAAGAGGTTTAGCGCCATCCATTTTGTGTCGGGCCAACACATCAATGATGTACTTGTGTTAGGATAAAAAGAGACCCTTATGCCAACGAAGAACCTCAATCCGAGAAATTATGGCAGTGCACCCATATCCTTAACAGCAAACCGCGCACTGAGACGGGAAATGATAGATGAGATGAGCGGGGGATCGTTTCTCGCTATAATAATATCGTCAACATAAACGAGCATGAAGCAAAGGACCTTGTCACGAGAATAGATGAAGAGAGAATTGTTGAATTTGGATTGGACGAAGCCAAAAGAGACAAGTGCCGAACTAAGGGCCAAGTACCATGCCTGAGGTGCTTGCTTAAGGCCGTATAAAGATTTGTGGAGATGACACACGCGACAAGGATGAAGGCGGTCCACAAAACCCGACGATTGGCTCATAAAGACATCCCCACTGAGAGTTCCATGAAGGAATGCATTGCTTATGTCAAGTTAACAAAGCGGCCACTGATGAGAGACAGCAAGTGTAAGAATAATGCGAATAGTTACGGGCTTACCAACGGGGCTGAATGTCTCTTTGAAATCAAGGCCCGGTCGTTGATGAAATCTCTTAGCCGCAAGTCGCACATTATATTTATCAATAGTCCCATTAGGAAGTCGTTTAATGCGAAATACCCACTTCAAGACAAAGACATTTTGATTAAGAGGCGCATCAACAAGGGACCATGTTTTGTGTTTGGCAAGGGCCGTGAGCTCTTCATCCATAGCTCGACGCCAATTCGGATCTTTTAAGGCTTGAGTGATGCAAGTTGGTTCAATAGGGCCTGTCAAAGGATGCTTGGTGGCGAGGTGGATTTGCTTAGGCTTAAAAATATTATTTCGCGAGCGAGTGACCATGGGGTGAGCGTGTTCCGCGGGAGCCAGGGCAGCAGCTGGCAGTGGTACGAGAGCAGCAGGTTCGGGTTCCAACACAGGCGAAGCCGAAGGTGGTGGAGCTGGTGCAATAGGCTCGGATTGCGGTTGGGGAAGAATGAAAATGGGCGTGGAAACGCCGTGCTGCGGTTGCGTGATGGAAGAAGGCACAACTAACCCCAGAAAGATGTCCTCAATAAAAAGGATGTGGCGAGATATATAATTCCGATAAGTTTCAATGTCAAGACATTTATATGCTGATTTAGTTGTGGAATAGCCGAGAAATAGACAACGACGAGATGGCGGATCAAGCTTGCCACGGATATATGGCCTAAATTGAGGAAAACAGAGGCACCCAAACACACAAAGAAGAAGATAATTAGGCGAACGCCCCTGCACGATGGAGAAGGCTGACGCGCCCTTAAGAACTGGTGTGGGAAGATGGTTCATTAGATAAACAGCCGTAGCAAAGGCGAAATCCAAAAAACTGGACGAAAGGCGAGCACGAGAGAGTAGCATGCGACCAAGAGAAACGACCTGTGAGTGTCGTTGTTCTGTGGTTCCATTTTGTTGTGGCGTGTGTGGAACCGTGGTACGCCAACTAATTCCATTCGCCACAAAATACAGACGTAATGCAACAAATTCACCGCTATTGTCCGTATAAAATGTTTTGATCACCTGTCCAAATTGCTTTTCAACAAGACTACAAAAATGACCAAAAATTCTAGCAACCTCAGATTTGTTAGTCATCGGAATAGACATCAATATTTTGAATAATGATCCACCAACAAAGATAATAGCGAAAACCATTAAGAGAAGTAGTTGGCACTGGGCCCCAAACATCACCATAAATAAAATGTAACACATGCTCAAACGCAAGAGAAGATCGAGTAAACGACAACTGTTTGCTCTTATTCAAAAGAAATGTTCACAATTATAATTATTCAAAATAAAAGAATCCTCACAAGGTAAATTAAAATGGCGTAAAATCAATGAGCTAATCCGAGATGAAGGGTGACCCAAACGGTCTTGCCAACAGTCCTTGGTTGTCCGTTCTCCAACAAACTCTTGCACACGAGGCCGAAGAACCTTGGGAAGCCGAAGTTGATACACACCACTTAAGCAGGGGCCGGTTAACCGTCTATCCCCCGTACTGCGATTCTTAACAACAAAGTGAGATGAGAAAAATTCAATGGTCACATTATTAGATTTAGTGAATTGATGCACAGATAAAAGGTTTCGTCGAGATGCTGAAACGCATAAGACATTATCCATAACAAAACGACGATCAGAGCAGTTAATAACCGAAGAACCAACATGTGATATTTTCAAACATGTACCGTCGGTAATAGCGACCTCATCTGGGCCATCATATTAGAAGTGGATAGAGAGATTTTGAAGGCCCGACGTGAGATTGTGGGACGCATCGGAGTCAACAAGCCAATTATTGTCTGAGTTCGAGGGCTGACCGGTCAGAGTGGTTGCGAGGTTGGCATGAGGCGGACTGAATAGACGAAATGTCCTTGGGGCATGACCCGGAAGGCCACAAAGTTGGCATATAACGGCTGACCGAGAGGATGACCCAGCGGAGCGGTTCGTCGGAGGATGGTGCTGATGTCCATTGATGGACCCGAAGCTGCGGTTGTTATCGTGAGAGGGCTGTCCGCGGCTGTTGGACAAACAACCACGACCAGAGTTGGTCCCCCGACCATGGTGGTGATTGGATCGGGGCTGAGATGGGCCATGATTTGCCGTGGTAACAAGGGAGGCGGCCTCGGATTCTGCACAACGTAAAAATGCTTCTTGAGCAAGCAAGAGATCATGGGGTTCGCTGAATCAAATCGGATTTTCCCGAGCACGTATCGGGGCAGTCAAATCACGGTAGGCGGGATCGAGACCATTCATGACATAAAGGGTTATGTCATCATCATGAAGGGGATGATCTATGACAGGAATTCATCCGCCTTTGCTTTCACAGCATGTAAAAAATCAGCAACGGATCAGTTCCCAAGTTTGATGGTGTTGAAGTCATCTTTCAATTGCATAACACGCGAACGAGAGCGATTTGCATACGTACGCTGAAGCGTAAGCCACGCAACTGCCGAGGTTTCATCATTGGAGATGAGAGTCATGATCGTGCTAGTGACGGAACCAAAAAGAGCGGAAAGAATAAGGGAGTCCTGCCGTGTCCAATGAACGTGATGGGCATGGGATTCCGGCATGGTGCCATGGGGAGGACACGGAGTCGTGCCATCGAGGTAGCCGAAGAGGCCAAATCCTTGGAAGAGATGGCGAACTTATGAACGCCAAGCGGCATAATTGGCACCATCGAGTTGCAGCGGAAGGTGCTGATGCGCACTGATGGGGACTAGCGGGTCATGGCCCGTCGCGGAGGCTACTCCAAGCGGCCGAGCGGTGAGAAGAGATTCACCGGAAGATGAGTTGTCGTTGGTAGGGTTGGACGTAGTAGGGCCGGCCATTTGATCAAGAATCTCGTTAGAGAATATTGACTCTTGATACCATATAAGAATATAAGATATTTTGAAGTGATGGATTTCTTATTAACAATAGAGGTATTAATACATGATTACAATCATAAGTATAGTAACTAAATCACTATAAGAACGGAAAGATAATTACAAGATAATTACAAGAGATTACAAGATATTTACAAGATAATAATCTAGCTAGCTCTATTAGTTTGATCTGTCTCGACAAGTAAGATTTCTCCGTATCAATAAAATTCAGTTTCTCTATAGTTTCTGATATGAGTATATTTTTATGAAAGTCATTTTGCTCTTGTGGATCTCTAATTTATATTGTCATTTCATATTGATACACATTTCTAATCTCTAATATTTTGTAGGCTAAGACGAAAATACTCAAAGCTCCACATAACGACCTAGAGAGTTACCTATTGAGCAACTAATAAACAACATCAAGTTTTTCAGCAACAATAAAAGTTTCAAGAGTAGTGATGGAGTGCTTAACCACACTAATACTTTACTTTCTAAAGCCATAGCTAAACTGGAAGAATAGTTCAAGCAACTGTTGGGATCTTACATGTCTGCTTTTCATTCTTTCTTCGCCGAAACATTGTGCTATTTATGTGTTTCATAATATGCCGAAGAGTTCAGCCTCCACGCGTAAAAGATCAATGTGTTTATTTTTCCTCAGACCTGCTAAGTTATTCTAAATATTTATTAGTTTCACTATTGCTCCCTAGCTCTTGGGCTCATAAATACAAATCAACACACTTAAGTTTATCCTCAATTATTATTTTTATGGACGAATTATTATTTGTGCCTTGGATGTTTCAATTTTTGATGAAAATGCCCGTTATCTTTTGAATTATTGAAAATGCCATAGATCTTTGTCATTGTTTTGTAGAAACTGCCATTTGTGTGCCAATTGTGAAATTCGGGCGACGTGGCCTCCAGCGTGGAAGAGGCGAATGACACATGTAAAAAACATTCGAGCAACATCAGTTTCTTCCAAAAAAAAGTTTTTGGCTTTTCTTAAAACCCTAAACTCAGGTTCAGTTTCCCCTCAAATTTCATTTCCCCCAAATTCCATTTCCCCCAAATTGAGTTATAATCAAAACCCTAAATTCATTTCCCCCAAAATGTCTAAATCTACTATGAACAGTCACTTGATATGCGATTGTGGGAGGGCAACCATTTTGCGCGTCTCAAAAACCGATGGAAACCCAGGTCGTAGGTTCCATGGTTGTGTGTTTTGGCCTCTAGGTTGTGGATTGTTCATTTGGGAAGATCCACATGTGTGTAGGTTTGATCGGGCCATCATACCTACTTTATGAAGGAGGATCGAGAGGAGGGATGCAAAAGTTAAAGAACTTGAAGAAGAGCTTGCGTCAAAGAAAGGACAAAATCTGGACGTGATTCAGTCCTTGTTTGGAAAAACAATAAAGGAACAAGAATAGAAGATCAATGTGCTTCAGAATGAGAAAAAGAAATTGGGTGGGCGACTTCGGTTTTGTATGATGATAATTGAGGTATTGTGTATGATTGTTGCAATGTTGTATTGAAGCACTGGTTGGTTTGGCTTTGGAATGAGTATGCAGAGGTTTTGAATGCCTCTTGGTGTTTGTCAAAATAAGGTTTAAGGTGTAATGTGTAGTATTTTGGACTTTCTGATAAAGCAAAAGGATGTGTGAATTTGGTATTTTAATCTTTGATTGTGTTGTTGTGTGTTGTAACCTCATTGTTGTAATTAATGGATTCTAGTTCTCCTAATGCAATCCATACCATGCAAGTATGCAAATAAAAGCAACTATCTTAGCTAAATAGACATACATTACACCACTCTTAAAAACTGCTAACAACAATAATTCAATTGTCCAACTAGAACAACCACTTCAAAATTAGAAATTACATGAATAAGCAAATAGTTTTCCAAAACAAGAAATAAAATGATCCTAAAAAAGTCATAAAATTCATAAATCTGTCAATATCCTCTATACCAACCTCATGCATCTCCACATCCTGATCAGCATGCTCTCCACCAGCCAACTCCTCATCATCCTCTGAAACCAGATCAATGACCATAGGAACAGGCAAAGCTTCCTCTTCATCCTCAATGACCACTGGTTCATGCCATCCCAATCCATCTTCCAGTGGGAAGTATGCACTCTCATGTACATTGAAAACCTGGAACAACTCTTGACCATTTGGACATCCGAAGTTGCAGAAATTATGGTCAAAATGAGTTTCCTAAAACAGTTTTATTTGAGCATAAATACTCAGTTGCATCATTTCAATGAAATAAGCAAATAATTAGAAAAAAAATTAAAAGTTACCTTTGGCTTGTGTTGTTCATACGCTGGGCCAATTTGTACATTGCAGTTAGGAGGAATTATGGTAACACCTGGGATGCAAGCAAATCGACGAAAAAGCCTCCATTTAACCCTCCACTGCCTTATCTTCCTCTCCATAAAATGCACATAGTGAAGAGTGCTAGCTTCATCGAGTTGAGGTTTGATCAACTTAAGTCCCCTTTGCAAGGCTGGTAGGTCTCTAATCCGGTGTTGTTGAGCGTATTTGACAAGCAACTTCAAAAACATTGTCTCCGCATATGGAACGAAGTTGGGGTCGACATAGAGCATCTTGAGTCGTTGAGAGTTGGTGATGACCACCATTTTGTTTGCTAATTTAGTCTGACGTGATGATATGATGATGGTTTGATTTTGTGAAATGGTTGCACATATACACTGGAACCCTAAGATTGAAATTCAGATGCGACCTTTCATATGGCGCTTCCCTTGTGATTGAAATGGTTTAAAATGCAAAAGATGCCCTTTATGTTTACAAATTGTGTTTTTTTGCCCTATAAGTTTTGGATCGAAACCCTACCTCAACACTGACTTACCCACTCCCACAACAACTACTTAAACCCTAATGAGTGTACTAAACCAACAAAAACGCTAAGTTAAGTGAAAAAATGCAAATGTATAAGCCATGCATGTAAAGTGAGTGACTTACGATAATTTGGGTTCGACAACTCATGGTAAAGAGGGGACTGTAATTTCGACATTTTCGCACAGGCACAACACGGCAAAGGGTCGATTTTAGGATTATGATTTCAACAATTTTGTATGAACTTCAATTGGGGGAAATGAAATTAGGGTTTCGGGTAGAATGCAATTGGGGGGAAATGAAATCGGGTAGAAAAAATGACATAAGTGTTGAATATAAATTTACTGAGCCAAAATCATTTTGTTTTTGGCGAAACTGATGTGGCTCGAACGTTTATTATATGTGTCACACGCCTCTTCCACGCTCGAGGCCACATCGCCCAAATTTTCACAGTTGGCACACAAAGAGCATTTTCTACAAAAAAATGGCAAAGATTCAGAGCGTTTTCAATAATTCAAAAGATAACGGGCATTTTCATCAAAAATTGAAATATCCCGAGCACAATAATAACTCGTCCTATTTTTGTATGTTTATAATGAGCTTCTAAATGAACATATCATAGAATTAGTTTAATAATTTAGTGATTGTTTACGTACGGGTGAGATTCCACCCCTCTTCCCCGGTTCCTCCTTAAAATAACTCAATCACCATTTGGGCCATGAATCCCGAAAACTAGATGCAGATACATGTAAAGTAACATTTTGAATATAGATATAAAAAAAATTGATTTGTCTTAACTCAGAAAAAATATTGTTACACCATGTATTTTCTGGACTTTCACTTTCTATTATTAATCTCTCTTATTCATGTTTCATGAAATCTATTCGCATTTTTTTATAGGCAAAAATGCTAAGAATGCCCGTTGTCTTTGCCTCACTTAAGTTTTTACCATTTATCTTTTTTTTTTTCCGGTTAAAATGCCCGTTATCTTTGCTTAGACTGCCCGATCAACTAATTAGGGCATTTTCGCTGCCATGTCGACAAAGCCCGCTTAGGTGGCAAAATCTGCCCTGTCACGTAGATTATATTTTTTTTTATAATTAACTATATTATAAAAAAACATATATTATAATTTTGTATTTTAAAATATTAATTTTTAATAACTAATAAAATTTATAAAAAGAAACAGAAATAAAAATCTCCTCTTCTTTATATTTTTGTGTTATAAAATAATTTTAAATTAAGAAAACTTAACTTTGAATAACTAATAAATTAAAAAAAACATATATATTAAAAAACAAAAAATTTTAAAACTTTTTAAAAATAGCAAAAATGAAAAAAAAATAAAAAAAGAGAACATGTAGTCTCCCCCCCCCCCCCCCAACCCATCACCACCTCCACTGCACCGCCGCCTCACCACACCTCCACCTCCACCGTTGCCCGCTCTCTCTCACTTCACTCACTCACACTCTTCTATTCAAAGTTCAAATACTGAAGTGAGGCGGCGATCTGCAGTGAATTGACGATCGATCTGCAGTGAATTGAAACTCTAGCTTCGGTTTCTGATACATTTTGACGATCAACACAGCGAATTGGTGCGGCGGCGGTGTGGTGCGGCGGCGGTGCAGTGGAGGTGGTGGTGGGGCTGGGGGGGGGGGGGGGGGGTGGTGCAACGGGATTGGAACATGGGGTATTTTTTTTTTCAGTTTTTTTATAAATTTTATTAGCTATTAAAAATTAATATTTTAAAATACAAAATTATAATATAAGTTTTTTTAATATAGTTAATTATAGAAAAATATAATCCACGTGGCAGGGCAGATTTTGCCACGTAGGCGGGTTTTGGCGACGTAGCATCGAAGATGCCCTAATTAGTCGATCAAGCAGTTTAAGCAAAGATAACGTGTATTTTAACCGGAAAAAAAAGATAAAGGGCAAACAGTAAAGTGAGGCAAAGATAACGAGCATTTTTGCCTTTTTTATATCATGCTAAGTTGTGCTAGAAGTGCTTAAACTCATTGATGATATACCATTGAAATTTGTGTTATTTTATGTATATGCGTTATCTATTGTCTTTCGTTAATTTTTAGAGGAGCGCGATTAGTTCAAATGCAATGACAAAATTGAACATAAGAAACTAATGCAACTTACCTTAAGCTGCAATGCAGTAATATTATCTTATGAGTTTAGCGTAAATTAGTTTTGCTGCTTTTGAATTTATAGGTACTTTACTTTTGTTGAATATGGTTTTTTTCTATTCCATCAAATCTCTAGTAATGCTATGAATGTATTATGATAAGAATCTGCTACATAAGAAAAGTTCCATGATTTGGTTTTGTTTTGCCTCAGGATTTAACATTTACTTACTTCAGGTTTTCAGTGAATCAAGAATCGTGGACTACAGCGTTGAAGAGAATGTGATCTCACCTGGAAAGACAGAGGTAAACACTACAAATGTCTATGAATTTTAACTTTGTTACGGTTAGATTGAATTTCACATTTCTATTTGGACTATCCTTTACATTTTTGTTTTCCGTAACTTTTTGATGTTCAGATATACTAATTGACAACAAACAATATTACAAGTTTCTGGGGAAAGACATAAATTTGATTTCGCTTATCAAGTTGTACACAGAAGACGGGAAGGTACGTCATGAAAACAGGTATGCCTTGGTGTTAAGTTACTTAGCTATTATGATTTATGCCTAATCTACTCAGTTTATTTCACGAGCTTTCCGTTTCTCTGTCATTGTTTCTGAACGTTGACAAACAAACTTTGATAACAAAAGTAGCTGAAAATATCTCCTGTCACAAGTGGGACAAGAAACCGTTATGGAATAGAGAGACGGTGAAATTAAAGTACCGCTTGTTGGTCTCATCACTGACGAAAAAGGTATCCATGTTTGCAACACATGCTTTAATGGGTTTTGGAAAGGACCCAACCATGTAAACATTGCTATAACAAAAATGCAGTGCATTACATATGGAAACTTATATATTACTTTGGTCTTATTTCGTGCGGGTTATAATACACCAGAAATGATTACAAATATGCCTGACAATGCCAAAATAATTCTAGTCCAATATAATAAACGGACTAACTTGATCCGGATAACCTACTGTATATTACAAGTATTGAACTGTTCCAGATATTCTAATAAGACAAAGAAATGCGTAGATCGAATAGAGGATGTTTGATGCGTGCCTTGAACGCTATTGGTTCGATACTGTCATAAGTCGAACCCGACTGGTTCGAGAGTGTGTCGGTCGAATTGATGAAGTGCCGAACTGTCCAGGTTCGATGTTGGTGTGTCGAACTGAGTCGATTCGATACAGTAGAATCTCGAACGGGGACCGTTTTGATGCTATAGAAACTCGAATGAAGATCGGTTCGATCTTAGTCAACGAAAAATAGGTCAAGGTCGAACAAAGCGCTACGTCGAACAGGGAAGTATATCGAACCCTTGCGTTCGATGTGGTGTTGTGTGTTGTGTGCGTGTGTTCTTCTCTCTTTCTAAAAGGTCAAGGGGCGGGGTATTTATAGACCTCATCCCGTGGGATCCTCAAAAACGCAGGGGGGTCAGCATCAAACAAGTGTGGCCTAGGGAGAATTAGAGGAGGATTCTCTGAAGGATATGCCGCTTCCTTCTTACTTCTCCATGTAGCCCCCTCTACAAGGCGTTCGAATACAGATCGGAGAATATTTATAAAGTCCCTTCTTTATGGTGGGGGAGAGAATTGGGGTCCCGAGGACTCTTCATACACAGGTTTCGAGCAATCCTGGGTGTCGCTTATCGGGGGAGAATTATTCATGACTGGGATGAGGGGTTTTTTTTTTTCTTTTCAAATGTACTCGAAGGTGAAATTTTATGGCGTTCCCACAGACCGCGCCATTTTGTTAACAGTTACTTTATTACCGCTTATTATTTTCCTTTCTTATTATTCTCTTGTTCTTCCCAAAAAATGTCTTATTTATTAATTGAATTTTGTCCCCTTCTTATAGGGGCTAGTATTCATACAAGTGGGATTTTTCTGGGACAGATGTCTGATACTTGGGAGACAAATATTGAATGTTGGTTTCTAATATTGACAATTGTCTCCGAAGATGTTGACATAGCTTCCGGATGTGTGTGCTATCCGGCATAGTTGGACATGTGTCTCCATCGCACTCAGTAGATTTTGTTGGCAGCTTTGTCGTTTCAAGAAGATATGATTATGACGTGTATCATTTCCTTTTGTCCCGATAACATGCTTCCGATAGGTGAATAGTCACGATACCTTGCTTCTGATAAAAAAGTTATCCGAGAGAGTATATTTCCCCATACATGCTTTCGATATATTTTATTTAGTGTCATGATTCACGAGGGGGTAGGTCTCGAGTGATAAGGTAAGTGCGGGAGTATCGTATCCTTATGGGGTATTCGTGAGGCTATCTAAAGCGCTCGATACCTCGCGTGGGATTTGTACTCTATGAAATACTTATCATGAGAGATAGAACACCGTATATCCAGTATCGAAAGAACATTTAAGTCAGCCGATATCGGGGTGACCTCCGGGATGCTTAGGAGGCATCGTGGAGTAAGTACGGGGCTTTTGAAAAAAGCTTACCGTTAACAATGCTTTAATTGGGAAATTAGAACTACTTGATTAGAAGCTTGTGATATTGCACGTGAGCCATTGATTATTAAGAAGAATTGCAAAATGACTCATGAAAAGTCCTTAATTGCACGTGGATCCTTAAAAAGAATTTCAAATTAATTCCAAGTATTGAGACTTGTGAATTTGAAGGAAATTCAAAGTGAGAATATCAGTACAGACGGTTATGTCGCAAAAAGGTGGAGTGTAAGCGGACTTGTCCCTCCACTGGCCTGGGAACCTAATATTCTGTTGAAGAAATGTGGACTTTAAGGAGGTTTTATCCCTCCACTCGACTGGGAATATCTGTATAAATATTTGAGTTGAGAATTCTCAACGATACTAATCGAAATATCTGTGAGAATGATTTGTTTAGTTATGGCGGCTGAAAATTCAAATGACAACTCGAACGAATGGTAGGTAAACATTGGGGCTACTCGACACATCTGCACCAATAGGTGGATATTTAAGACCTATAAACCAGTAGAGAATGAGCAGTGTTATAAGAGAAACTATGTTGTCTCGAAGGTTGAGGGCGAAGGAACGGTTGTGGTGAAGATGACCTCGGGAAAAGAATTGACCTTGAAAGAGGTGCTTCATGTTCTAGAGATTCACAAGAATCTAATATCTGGTACAATGCTGAACAAGAAAGGGTTCACACTTGTCTTTGAGTCAGACAAGGTCATCCTACCTAAGGGTGGAACCTTTGTGGGCAAGGGTTATTTGTCGAACAATCTGTTTAAGATGTCTATAGCGACAATAACGCGTAAGGCTAAAATTAAAACTAGTAATGAGGCTAGCACTTCCGTTGATGTAGTAACTGTGAGAGATTACTCGTGTGCCTCTTTATGGCATGGTAGATTTGGTCATGTGTATTTTAAATCTTTACAAAGATTAACTTCACTAAACTTAATACAAAAATTTAACATCAACCGTAAGCACAAGTGTGAGACTTGTGTCGAAGCGAAACGGCCAAGTCCCCGTTCCACTCGATAGAGCAAAGCACTAAACCACTAAGTTTTATCCATATTTATGTATGTGATCTTACGTAAGTACAATCTAGAGGCGGTAAAAGTTATTTTATAATGTCTATCAATGAGTGTACAAGATATTGCTATGTATACTTAATGAGAAGTAAAGACGAAGCAATAGACATGTTCATTCACTATAAAAATGCAGTTGAGAACCAACTTGGAAAGAAGATCAATAATCTTTGAAGTGACTAAGGAGGCGAATATGAGTCGCCATTTGCCCAACTTTGTGCCGAAAGTGGGATTATTCATCAAACTACAACGCCATATTCTCCCAAGAAAAATGGTATTGCAGAAAGGAAGAATATAACGTTGTAGGAGATGATGAATGTGATGCTCATAAGTTCTGGAATACCTCAGAACATGTGGGGGGAAGCTTTGCTCTCCGCCAACCATGTGCTAAATTGCCTAGCGCACAAAATTTTGGATAAAATGCCTTATGAATTGTGGAAAAGATACATGCATTGCAACAAGTTCTTAAGGGATTGGGGCTCTCTAGCAAAGGTCCCAATTCCTTCTTTTAAAAGGACTAGGATAAGACCTAAGATAGTTGACTTTGTATTCATTGGATATGCGCAAGATAGTAGTGCATATCGATTTCTGGTACACAAGTCAGATAACTCTGAAATGAGTGTGAATACTATCATTGAGGCTCGAGACGCTTCTTTCTTTGAGGAGATTTCCCTGCACAAAATACTATTCATTGAGGAAACGAAAAGAAATGTGGGGGCTAGAGAATCTTAAGAAGATGAAGAAGAACGAAGTCTGATGTGGCCAAAACCAGTGGCTCCTATTAACGTGCATTGTGATAGTCATGTAGCTATATGTAGAGCACAAAGCAATGTGTACAATGGAAAGTCTCGACACATACGTCAAAGACATAAGAGTGTACGAAAGTTGTGGAAAACTGGCGTAATTTCCTAGACTTTGTGAGGTCTCAAAAAAATATTACAGACCCATTGACGAAAGGTCTAGTGAGAGACGAAGTAAAAATTTCATCGAGGGGAATGGGATTGAAGCCCACGAGAATGACCTCCAACCACGATGGCAACCCTACCTAAAATGTAAACCCTAATTTGCAGTTTCAAAAGGACAACCGAGTTGTAAGAGGTGAGGTCGAACAAAGTCCTCAGAAAATTGAGTTCCCAACCCAATTCTATGATGAAAGAGTGATAGACCTGTACAGTGAAGGATAACTTGATGTTAGAATGATCCTTATGAGTTGTTATAACAAGTGGGTATGACAGGATACCCTTAATGGTAGATCACCTATGTCGAATGTGAAGGGGCCGCTTCGTTGAAATGAGTTAAATGGCTAAATCTCTAGAATATTCGACGAATTTTGCCAAGGCAGTTTAGGGCCAAAATGGACAATAACGAAAGGACAGAAAGTAATACTGGAATAAATTGTGTGAGTATCATTGTCTTGGTATACACAAAATGCCAAACAGTTCAAGGCATCGGGTCCACTGGTTGGCAAGTATATCCGATGGTACTTCGCTAAGGAGTGTTCAAGGCCAAAGACCACCTTTCCTCATGCAACAAGTTCCCACGGAACTCTGAAATTGCATTTAGCATTGCTAGGCTCACGTGCATTTCAACCAATTATATTCATGTGGGGGATTATTGGAGAGTATTTGGAATTGAGTCCAAATAATAAGTGCAAAGTGTGTGAATTGTAATTGCTTATTGGGAAGCAATTTTATTTGTGAAATAAAATTCAAGATTATATATTTGTGAATATTTGGAATTTTAAAGACACTTATTATTGGGCTTGAATATGGTAAAAAAATCATGTGAATGCATTCAAATATTTTGAATAACAAGAATAATCACCCTTTAATGTTTTGTGGTTGTTAGATTTTTTTCTCACATATAAAAGGAGGGCTACACTCTTGTGAAAAAAATCATCCAACAAGCAAAAATGATTTTTTAGCATTTCATAGCATATTGTTTTTCTGAGTTCTGCAAAGTATCACGAGAGTTCGATACAGAAATAGTTCTTAGCTTCAAGACTATTCCACCGCGAAGGACGTTGTACCTTAGAAAGTCGTTGCCATTGAGGGTTCGAAGCTGAGCTGACAAATTGATCTTAAGGGGAGGAGGTCTCACTTCCGACTCGTTCAATTAATTTGAAGGATTGGGTCTAACCCGTCTAATCAACTCCAATGATTTTATCATCAGTTGCTGAGAGATAGAATTATATATATAGATTGGGTCTAACCCGTTCAATTAATTTGAAGGATTGGGTCTAACCCGTCTAATCCACTCCAATGATTTTATCATCAGTTGCTGAGAGATAGAATTATATATATTGTTGTATTTCAATTCATATAAATCATGTTATATGAAATTGTTGCTCCTATGAATTGTGGATACGCGTTTTGGAAATTATTATATTGTTTATTATACATTTACATGCACGCACATGACCAGCAGGTAGGACTTTTTCTAATGTGGGATAAAGTTCCTTACTTATGCATAAACTAATTCACATTCACACATTTACACAATTGAGCTCACTCAGTTGAGCCCCAACATAAATAACAAATGTTGTATTTTGTTATTTTTTTTCAACAATCCCCGCATGAATGTAATTGGCTGAAATGCACGTGAGCCTAACAACTAAAAATGCAATTTCAGAGTTCTTTCGGAACATGTTGCATCAGGAAATGTGGTTTTGGGCCGTGAACCTTCGTTAGTGAAATACCATCGGATATACTTGCCAACCAGTGGACGTGATGCCTTGAACTATTCGGCGTTTTTGTGTATACCATGACAATGGTAATCACACAACTCTTTCTCTACCATTTTGGTCCTTTCGTTGTTGTTCGTTTTGGTCCTGGACAACCTTGGCAATATTCAGCGAATGCTCTAGAGCGATGCCCTTTAACTCATATCATAGAAGCGGCCCTTTACATTCGACCCATGTGATCTCTCATTGAGAGGTATTGAATATGGATGTTCAGCTAGTAGAAACCCAAAAAGGATGATCTTCAGAGGATACTAAAAAATCAAGATAATGCTTATGTGATGTATTTTCCGTGAAATGTACATTGGAGACTTTTGAATTGAATGAATGTATAAGTTCTGTGTACCTTTTCATATAAATATTATCTTGAGTCAAATTTCTCAGAGGGAGGGACATAAATAGGACACAAGACCTTGATGAAGTTTGAAGAAAAACGCAAGGAAGGGTTGTACGAAGATCTCCATAAACTTAGACAGCCTCTTGGATTGAGGCGCATAATGTATCAAGACAAACTTTATCATGGGCTCTATTGTGTATGTACACTTAGGGTTTAACCCTAAACGTTATCATCGGCTCTATGTAAGGTCTTAAGTGTGTATGTACACTTAGAGTTTAACCATAAACTTTATCATGGGCTCTATCGTAAGCCATAAGGTCTTAATGTATAGTAGGTACACTTAGAGTCCAACAGCAAAATGTTGTGTAAGCTTCTGTTAGAGGAGATGGTTTTGTTGCATATTTTAGTTGGATTTTTTATATTTGAAGGCTCTGTATATTAGGTATTATTTATCAATTAGGCTTTTATTCTTTCAATTAGAGTTTTCTTTTTTCTTGCATTTTAGGCTATTCGTGGAGCTATATAAAATTCTTTAATTGTTCGTGGTTATTCGTAAGTTTTGAGTTTTGACATTATATTTTATGGAACTCCGGTTTCTATTATAATTCTAATAAATTCTCGTGTATTTTTTAATTTTGAAGTACATTTATGTTTTTGTTTATTATGCTTCGGTTCCGCGTCACATTTATTCCCACCGTTTACAATATATCATGTGACTGTTAAGATAATAAGTCTGATCCAGCAATTCAATTTAATTTAATTATCAAAAAGAATATCATCAATCTTAGTTTTACCTTAACTTATTGTCGACCTATGACAGCTAATATCAGTTGGATATCCATACGGAATTTAATTCTGTGCATATGATATAGAAAGTTGGCGCGAAATTAAAGTGCTTTCCAAAAGTTGGAAAAGGGATAAGAGGATGAGAAGATAGATTGCTGCAGAAACGTTTTTAGCGATTCCAGCTCAATGACATAACTTTCAAATAAATGTCATTGTACATTTGTACTGTCTTAATTTATAAGTTTCCTTTTGTTATAAGCATCTCATAATATATCCTTAATTCAGCAGTTACGTACATAATATCTTTTTATATTTAACGTTAAATAAAGTTATGATAGAGTTCCTTGATAGTTGATACTTGACATTGAATAATCATGAAAAACTCCAGTACAATGTTTCCCGCTACCAAAACAACTGAAGGACTTGGAGCATACAATTTTCGTTGCTTTGATTTGGACTAGTTGTTTCTAGCTACTTTGTTGATTTACTTGAACGAGTGGAGTCTATTTATCTTCTTTTTGAGCCACTACTTTCATGTGCTGCGGTTGTTAAAATTTCCGATCTTGTATTAAATTTATATTCCTAAACCGAAGAGCATATATTAATTGCAAGTCATATTCAGATTTTCTATACAAGTGAGAACAATAATGATGTATGGATTTGAACTACTTCTTATTAGACTAGATATTTATTGTAAACAAATAAATTTCCTCATATTTTTCTTTTAATAAGTAAATATTGTTGAGAATATGTTATCCCACATCGCTTGGGTATGGTCTTGGATTAATGTTAATAATAAGAAGTTCTCCCTCCACTTAACAAGGCCTTTTAAGTGGAGCAATATGGGCTTCAATTTCTATCATGGTATCAGAGCCAACCCAAGACGTATGTTGGGCTCCGCGATCTACCCACGTGATGGCACCGAAAATAATTACCGGGCCACACGTGAGAGGGCGTGTTGAGAATATGTTATCCCACATCGCTTGGGTATGGTCTTGGATTAATGTTAATAATGAGAAGTTCCCCCTCCACTTAACAAGGCCTTTTAAGTGGAGCAATATGAGCTTCAATTTCTATCAAATATATCATTCATTCATTAAACCCAATTCAACTTACAATGAATTTCTGATAAGGGTAATTCTCGTATTGGGTCGGCCTATGGGCCGAGTCCATGTTCATCGATATCGGGATGGTACCCAATATGTGAGGTGATATCGAATGTCACCTTCGATATAATACAGCTCATGGAGAGCTCACGTGTGCGGTCCTCGCATCTCGAGGTCTATATATATTCGGGTTCCGCTAATCAATGTAATCTTTAATTATCACGTACATGGTTCACTCAATATCGAGCATATCTGATATCACAACCGATATAACACCCTACATCATATCCGATATACAATCCGATATGTATCCTCGATATATATCTTCGACATTCATTTCGATATCATATTCAACGTCAAATTCGATATAGCCTTCGACATCAGGCACTGCATAAAAGAGTCAGTTTGAAGTGTTCGTGATCAAGTTTACCTAGAACTAGCAATAGTGATAGTGGACCTAGTTTGTAATAGATTTGTAGCTCTAACTAGTAACCTCGCACTTCGCATATAAATACGATCTATTGTCAAATTAGTGGCGCCGTCTGTGGAAAAACCCCGATCCCAGACGAAGACGTTAGGGTGTAACGCAAGGTGACCCGATCGCGATCCAGGAGACTTGTCATTCACAACTCAGTAACAGAAAATGCCCCACCACTGATTCAAGTACCGGAGCCTAGCATTGAACAGCAGCATGACCCGTTGCCTCCTCAACCTCTAGTGGCACCTGAGCCCGTCCTTGTGAACCCTATTGTCCTTGCTCTGGAGATTACGACACAGATCAACGCCACAGTTCAAGAAACTATGAATGCTGCATTGGAGACATTGATGCCCCGTTTAATCTATCAGGGGGCTGGCATCGCGCCCCAGCAACCTCAAGAGTCAAGGGCAAGAGGCCTCACAGCTGGATCCAAGGTTCGTGAGAGGGAGGATACAACGGCGTCCAGGAGGGAGCGCCCCATTCGCAAAGCTCCCATTGAGAAAGGTCCCGATCCTATGGTTGAAATGAGTACCATAGCAAGGATGATGGAACAATTGAACCGCGAGAAGGAAGAGGTTGGTGGGAAGCTAGCATTGGTCGGGGGTCCTCGAAGGTTGACCCCGTTCAGCGAGGAGATCGAATCCGAGGTATTGGAAAATGGGGATAAGATCCCTCAGCTCAAGACATGTGATGGGAAGAGTGACCCCCGCGAGCACTTATACTATGTGGATAGTATCTTGAACCTGCACTGATTTTCAATAGCGTGCAGACAAAGATTTACGGGGGCAGCGCTGGACTGGTTCACGGGGATTGGGGTTAGTTCTATAGCAAGTTACAAGCAACTAAGGTAAAGGTTTGAGAGTTAGTTTTTTATCTAGAAGAGGATGAGGATGAGCATGAATCACTTGAACTCAATGAAGTAAAAATAGAAGGAGAGCCTTGAGGAATTCCTAAAAAGATTCAACGAGGAGTTACTCAAGGTCGATGAGCCGAAGAGCTAGCAAGTTGTCCTAATTCTATTCACTGCAACTTTGCACATAAGGTTGGCGGCAGAATTGATCATGCTGAAATCCCCTATAATTGACCAAATCAACGCATTGGCGTATGAAACTATCTACCAAGATAATCTAATGGCCACCAAACAGTACCCGTACCAGGCCCAAAGTTTATCCATAGGGAAGGAAGGTTGGAATAGAGACATGAATGGCCGAGATAAATCCTCAAAAAGGTACACTCAACTGAACCAAGACATTGTCACTGTGTTCGCGGTAGCATAACGGAAGAAATGGCTGAATCAGCAGAGAAAGTTGAAGGAGACCCCAATAATCAAGCACTTGAAGAGATACTACAAATATCATCGCGAGATGGGGCACGAGACAGAGGAGTGCATAGACTTGAAGGATGATATTGAATGGCTGGTTCGTGAAGGAAAATTGGTCGAATATGTACGAAACGCCAAGGATTCAGGAGACCATGAGGAAAGATTCTGCCCCCTGGAAGGGATAAGCAAAAGGCCATTGAGGCCTTGGGCAGACGTGGAAGCGCGAGAGTCAACGCACCATCTAGGGGAATAATAAACCTGATCAGTAGTGGGCCAACGTTGGCAAATCCCACCAATGGGAGGAAGAGGATTACCAGAGGACTGCAAGAGGACCGATACATTGGTTTCACATCGTTTCTGGACGAACTGCCTGATGAAGTCATTACTTTCTCAAGGAGAGACCTGACGGATCTATTACCAGAGGTTATCCAGTCAGGTAAGCTTGACTGCCCTCTAGTTAATAAGCTTGATGTTGCCTTATGGTGTTCGATAGGGTTTGATAGACAACAAAAGTTCAACCGATATCATATTTGTACGTGCATTGGAGAAGATGTCCTTGGCCATATTATGATAGAGTAGATCCGCACTCCTTTGGTCAGCTCTGGCGGAGCCGATGTGATTCCGTTGAGACATGTGAATCTACCAACCTCATTTGGAAAAGAGCCATACAAGAGAACTGTCAACATCCAGTACACTATTGTGGATCTATTGCCAGAGGCTATCCAGGCAGAGACCTGATGAACTTCTTGACGAAGTCATTACTTTTTCAAGGAGAGACCTGATGGATCTATCGCCGAAGGCTATCCAGGCAGGTAAGCTTGACTGTCCTCTAGTTGTTAAGCTTGATATTGCCAATTACGGTGTTCGGAAGGTTTTGATAGACAACGAAAGTTCAACCAATATCATATTTGCAATTGCATTGGATATAATGGCCTTGGGCCACATTATGATAGAGCAAATCCCCACTCCTTTGGTCGGCTCTGGTGGAGCTAAGGTGATTCCGTTGAGACAAGTGAATCTACCAACCTCCTTTAGAGAAAACCCATACAGAAGAAATGTCAACATCCAGTACACTATTGTGGATCTCCCTTTTGCCTACAACATTATTATAGGAAGGCCAACCTTGAATGCAATCCGAGCGGTGGCGAGGTCATTGCTAACTATGAAGAAGGATGGCTTTGCTACATAACTTCCCTTGTGCTTCCTATGATAAGGGAAGTTGGAGCACTGGCGGCTATTTGGAACTACAATCAACAGATGGCGAAGTAGTGTTGCTCTATCATTTCTTTCAGAACTTTTAAACTTTCATTATGTTTGAACGATTCATGTTTTACCTAAATTGCCCCCCGCGGGCTGGCATGTAACTAAAGTAAGGGGAACTACGCTAGTCTGATTCCCATACCACGGGATACGTAGGTGGATTGGGATTTACCTTGCCCTCGATCGTTATCTATCTTTAATCTTTATCTTTAGATCACTATATATCTGACGTTTAGTTTTGACAAATTGACTGGAAAATGAACATATCCTACATGATATAGCAGTGGAATTCCTTACAAAGGGATTCGAATATATCGTGCACAAAGTGCACCCGAATCAAGTGAAATCCACCAATTGGATATTCTCTAGGTTGAAATTACATATTGATATATATATATATATATATCGTTGCATATATTGTTATCTGTATGAATGACAAAAACAATGACCTCTCCTATCAATAGAGGCAAGGCGGAAGCATATCCTCTTTACATCAAGATAAAAAGGAGATGAAGACAGAGTGACATCGATGTCATAACGGACACGGGGAAGAGTACCTAAAATGGTCAAATACCTTATATCCTATGGGGTACGGTATAAATATATCCTAGCGGGTAAAAGTCCCCTATCAATCGAGATAAGGAAGACAAAAGAAAAGGATCTCCTATCCATCGAGATAAGAAGGACGAAAGAAAATAAAAAGATCCCATATCCATCGAGATAAGGAGGACAAATGAAAAGAAAAAGATCACCTATCTATCGAGATAAGGAGGACCAAAGAAAAGGAAAAGATCCCATATCCATTGAGATAAGGAGGACGAAAGAAAAGAAAAGGATTCCATATCCATCGAGATAAGGAGGACAAAAGAAAAAGAAAAAGATCCCCTACATTGAGATAAGGAGAACAAAAGAAAAGAGTAAGATCTCCTATCCATCGAGATAAAGAGGACAAAAGAAAAGAACAAAAAATAAAATAAAAGACCATATCCCTCGAGAGGAGGAGCACAGGAAATCGACAGCAGAAGATATTCCCATTTATTGAAACGATGAATATGACAAGAGATTAAAAGGAGAAAACATGATCCATAGTTATACACACGTTTATTCAAATTACGAGACAAGACAAAAAAGTACAAAAACAAACCCCAGGGGAGCAGTAAAGATGCAAAATTTAGAGAGGGTACTTAGGAGCACCCTTAGAATGAATAAGGACTAGACTTTTCGGTTGTAAAATTTTAGCATATTTATTAGGACCAGAATCGTCATCGTCATCATTATCGGACTCGAATTCCTCGGTAATTTGTCCATCCGTACCCAACAACGTATCAAGCGATCTAGTATCAAACTCGTCTCTGAAACCGTTCTGCAACCTTGTCTGACCAATGATGACGTCCTTGGCCCCCTCTCATTCTTGCACACCCCATTTTGCACATACCTCTTTGTAAGTTTTGCTTAAGAGGAACCCCTTCGCGAAGTTTACCTTCTACTCTCGCGTGGGCGCCTGAAGAGACAATACAGAGCATCATTAGCAAGATACTCGATAAAGTAAACACTACTAAAATGGGTGATGAAACATTACCTAGTAACGTATAGCTCTCTTAGTTTGAACACGGCGGAGTTTCGCCTCCACATTTTTCCTTTTCTCTCTATCGGATATGACATTGGCTTTATCTAGGCCGACACTTAACTTTTCTTTATATCTAAGAAGCGACTGGACTTTAGCCTCACAGTCAGTGTCTACGACCATGGTGCAGTCACGCTTGGCAGCTACCTTAGCCGCTGCAGCAGGGTCATAATTACCCATCGCCTCTAGGTCAGCAACCATTCGTGCAACAGACTCTACCTTGTCGGGGTCGTCGTCGCTAGCTACCCTCATGACATTGGAGCGGAACTTTCCGGCCTATGAAGGATAATATTATTAAAAACAATACCTCTTACCGCTTGGAAAACCACACTCCCTCATGTTGAGATAAAAGTCCCACTCGGATGAGGAATTGCTCGAGAAGGCTCGACCCGCCTCCTCTTGGTTGTGTAGGGGTCCTACATGAGGCCTCCGGGGTTGGAGTCCTACTTGATCTCGCTCTGGCTCTGCCCTGTGAGGGCGCATAATCCCCAGGGCCACCACTGACCCACCTTTGGCTTACACTTCACCTTGAGACGCGTCAGTCATCTTCGATCTCGCCCGATAACCCTCCCGCACTCAAGTCTTACGAACAAAGGGCAACGACGCTTCAGCACTGGGGCCCATCTCGACGGTAGCACCTTGCAAAGCAATAAAATCTAACCTATGACTCATCACGAGTTGACCTGCATACAACAAAAATCTAAAATGAGTACCAATGCAAGAACACACTATGCATACAACCCAAAACGTGAAAACAATTTACTAAGACTATATGAGCCTTGATAGGACTTTGGTGAATGACCACCGGCGCGAAGAACTTTTTCTTGCAGGAGCGTTGAATGATCATATTTGTGTATCATCAGGCGCTCGAGAAAGCTAGCAGTCCACTTAGGCGCGCCCACAGCATGTCGTCTTTGGTACTTCTCCATTTTTGACCATTTTTCAGGAGGACTTTGAATTCTCCGGCAGTCTTCTCTTCGATGTAAAGTACTCGCTCTTGTTCCCAAAGTCGTAGCTACTCTGGCTACTTTGCAAAAACTTCCGCTCAGCTTGAGCTCTCGGAAAGAAAAAACCCTTGTCCCCGGCCCTTTTGTTGGTGATAACGGAGAACAGGGCCCAGAACATATTAACACCGTAGGCTGCACCCAAGGCCTTCATCACCAGCACAAATGCTACAATTGCTCCAAAGGAATTTGGGGAGAGTTGCCTCCAGACAAACCCCAATGCTCTTTAAAATAGCGACAATCGACGGATCGATGGGAATATGTTGCCCATTGACGAAATGCTTTGCGTGGACTGTAATCCAACCCGGAGAGGGTGTATGCATCCGCTCATTGGAATTGGGGAATCTTATCTCGTACACTTTAATATAGTACTCAGCTTTATAGTGACCAGGATAGTGGGGAACACGAGATACCATATCCTCATATTTAATAGTAGTTTTGTATTTTTTCACTTTCGGTGAGTCGACTAAACCAAACTCGTTTAATCTCACACCTTTATCCTTGCTATGTGCCTCATCTCCATCACATTCACCACGAGAGACATCGCTCATATAATCATTAACTAACTCTTGCACATCGAACATCTCAAAAGAGACGAAACCAGATTGGGAGGGCAAGACCTCCTCATTACCAGGCTCTGATCCAGATACGTTCATGTCTCTGTCACCAGACATTGTTTTTGTGCAAATGTGTTAGCACGATAGAGACTCGAAAATTCTCAATGCACCACGAACGCAAGTCACTGAAATTTGTAAGATCAAATTCAAAAAGGGTAAGATTTATATATAATCAGGCCAAATAAACGGGCACGTGAACAATACGAAAAGTCTATATCGAAAGGCTACATCAAAGACTACATCGAAAGGCATATCGAAGACTATATCGAACGTCTATATCGAAAGGCTAGATCAAAAGCTACATCGATGACTACATCGAAAGGCATATCGAAGACTATATTGAATGTCTATATCGAAAGGCTACATCAAAAGCTACATCGAAAGGCATATCGAAGTATATATCGAAAAGCTATATAAAACATTACATTAAAAACTATATCGGGCATCCCCGACATACCTTTGCCAAAAGAGGTGCGAGTTCGCTAAAAGACAGAATGATTTTCCTCTCTTCTCTCAGTTGCTATTTATAGACATCGGGCCCCTCGATTACGCATTTATGACAGAGCATATCGAGACCAAAATTCGACATCCAATTATCGGTATCGAAAATATTCAATATAGCACCACAATTTTGATACTTTTTAAGAATTAATAGCGCAGTTACCCGACAAGAGACACATTTTCATGCTAATTCGAACTTAGACCTCTATAATACGTAAATTATATTGTGGGTCCACCATCGTCTTTAAATAAATTCACGCATCCGAGCTCCGTCATTTGAACTGGCGAGACAAGAGGTACTGGTAATTCAAAATTAATTTTAGTTTACGAATTACTATTTACAACAATAACTCCCAAACTGGGGGACTACATGATTATGGGAATTTCTCGTATTCGGTCGGCCCATGGGCTGAGCCCATGTTCATCGATATTGGGGATGGTATCCGATATGTGAGGTGATATTGAATGTCACCTTCGATATAGTACAGCTCACGCAGAGCTCACTTGCGGTGTCCCAACATCCAGAGTTCAATGTATGTCCGGGTCTGCTAATCAAGGTAAGCTTTAACTATCACGTACACTATTCACTCGATATCGATCATACTCGATATCACACCCGATATAACACCCGACATCATATCCACTATACAATTTGATATATATCCTCGATATATATCTGCGACATCCATTTCGATATCATTCTCAACATCACTCCCGACATGGACACATCACCAACATAGAAGGGATTCGACATCATCCTCGATATCATATTCGACATCACATTCGACATAGCCTTCGACATCAGGCAGTGCATCCAAGCTCCAGTTTGAGGTGTTCCCAACCAGGTCTACCTAGAACTAGCAATAGTGATAGTGGACCTAGTTTGTAATAGATTTGTAGCCCGTACTTGTAAACTTGCAATTTGCATATAAATACGATCTATAGTTAGATTAAGGCTAAAATGAAAATTACAAAGTGTAAAGTTAACAAACACGGATAATTAAACTCTTGTGACATAATGAGGAGGTGCAACTGAACGATTTTGTGAAGACTCCAAGATGATGAGTGTAGACGAATCACTGTGAGCAAGGGGGAATAAACCCTGCATTCTTCTGGCTCGGGGAAAAACAACCATGCAATGCCTATTCCCGTCGATCGACGGGAATAAACAGAGTCGCCACATTCAACACAATACAATCGAAGGAGAACCAACATCCAAACACCTGGAAAAAAATTCCTGTAACCTACACAAAATGACCGAAAACCCTTGATCTAAGCCTCTACCTTTCCAACATAACCAACAAATTTTACTATATTTAACTACTACAAAATAGAATAATGGAGAAGATAAGCAACTACATAAAGTAAAGAGCAAAAAACACCATGTTATATCGAAAGTTTAACATAGCGGGTCCAAAAAGATGGTCAAATCTCCACTAGATATTTGACCTCAAGCACAACTTATCAACCCTAAAAAAGAAGGGCAATAGCATGAGGCCCTTCGGGGATGTAAGCCGCACAAATTACAGTGGTTGGAGGATGAGCTTTTCCATTTGGAGGGTGGTTGTGACAAGTGAGAATCGAAGGATCCATAGCTGATGAGGTTATTCGTAAGAGATGGTTGGTGGTTGTAGACTTTTTAGAGTGTGATGTGTAGGTAAGCTGAAAAGAGAGTGGAGATGTCTGAAAGTTTGGTAAAATAAGGTGAACTAGGAAATGATTTGATCTCACAGACCTGGTCGAAAAGAAACTGACCCATGTAATCGTAGAAAACTGCACGGCGGAGGTGGAAAAAATCCCGAGCACTATTCTCTAGAGAGAGAAAAAGCAGATGAGCGAGGTTAATTCGAATAAATATATTTCCTTATTATGCTAGGTGTCTTACCTTGATTAGGTCTTCCTTGTAAGTTGTATATAAATTACACTTCATTAATGAAATACACAAGGTTTATTTCCAACACGGCATCATTAGCCAAAAAGTTAGCATAGCCGCCCATCCCCCTCCCTCCACCTCTCTCTCTCTCTCATATCAATCACCGCTAATCTCTCATGCTGACAAAACAATTCACCCGGCCCCTTGCGGTCTCTAATGTATGCAACTTTATTTCCATCACCCTCGAGATGCAAAAGGGCCAATATTCCTCTTGGGAAGAGTTATAAAAGATACATTGTTGTGCTTAACAAGTAATCAACCACATAATTCCCTCTCCTAAACCACCTGCTCCAACTGCTGAGAAATCTCCGACCGTTGGCACGGACAAAGCTGCTTCCCCCGCGTCCACGCCAGCCGCATCCTCTTCAACCGCCATCATCCAGGGACTCCTTTAATGATGCTCTCTAGCAACATCTTGATGGCATTGTTCCTCAACTGCACAACAAGCATGGACACGTCTTCAACAGATTTTCCAGGACAACAAAAATTCAAGAGCCGTGTACCTCAAAAACCAGTTTACTCATGTTCATATTAACGACTTCCCGAACGTCTTCGCTTATTGCTAAGAACTCAAGATGCTTGTTGATCAATTGGCAAACATTGGCACATCAGTTTCAAATTAAAGGTTGGTTTTCTATTTAATTCCAGGTATTCATGAGAATTTTGATAGGGTGGCTACATACATTTAGCAAAGTGATCCCCTCCCACCATTTTATGAGGCTCGCTCTCGCCTTATTCTTGAGGAAACTCGCAAGGCCAAGCAAGCCTCTGCTTTCGCATCATCCCATAGTGTCGCTCTCCTTGCAACTTCCACTCAACCAGACACAGTCAATCCTGTTCGTGGCAACAACTCTTCTCGAGGTTCATCTCAGTCCTCACGTGGACGTGGGCGTGTGCATGGATGCAGAAATATGGGTCACGATTGGTCCAACTCTAACCCTACGTCTCCCCCTTATTCTCCTCGTCCGCCCACACTATCGTCTGCCCCGTGGTCATACTATCAACAATGGCCCGCTCAATAATTGTCCATACCACTATGCTTGTATCCGACCACATCATGACCCGTCCACCAGCCTTCAATCAGCTCGCTATTCTCAGTAGTCGTCCGCAGTAAGCCTACTCGGCTCATAGCTCATCGACCTTAGGTTATACTTCTATTGATCTTGCACAACCATGAACTTAATGTTCCTTATGACTCCATATATGAATTGTATATGGACAATGCTGCTACATCTCACATGACGGTGTTGCAAGGTACTCTTAAGTCTTGTTCTAATAAATTCATGCATAATAATGTTCTTATTGGTAGTGGTCATGTTATTCCAATTCACAGTCACGACCAAGCATTGCTTCCCTCCTCCCTTCCTCTTTTACGTCTTTCTAATGTCCTTCATGCTCATAAACTAGTAAAATATCTCATCTCCATTTGGCGCCTCACCATCGTAATCTTGTTTCCATTGAATTTGATCCGTTTGGTTTTTCTGTGAAGGATCTACAGACGGGGACCCATATCATGAGATGCAATAACACCGATGGTATGTACCCCCTCACCACCAAGTCTGTCAACTTCCTCCCCATGTATCACCTCTTTCCAACCTTGTTGCACTCGCCTCGTCTTTTTGGCATGGCCATTTGGAACATCAGAGACCATTTTTTTTTACTTAGCAAAAACAATTTAATTCCATGTCCTAGTTCTTTTGAAAATTATAGTTGTAGTTCTTGCGTTTTGGGATAACATGTTAAACTCCCTTTTTCTTTATCTACTTCTAGTAATTTATATCCCTTTTTAATATTATTCATAGTGACTTATGGACATCTCCTACACCGAGCTTTGCTGGCCATAAATATTACTTAATTTTCTTGGATGATAACACTAATTTTTTATGGTCTTTTCTTATTGGCAAGAATAACAATGTCTGTAATATCTTTGTATCTTTTAGTGTGCATATTAAAACTCAATGTGGCATGTCAATTAAAAATATACAATGTGATAATGGTGGGGAATTTGACATTGCTAACCTACGCACATTTTGCCAATCAAACGGTACTTCTTTTAAATTCTCTTATCCTGTCACCTCATCTCAAAATGGTAAAGTTGAACGCAACTTCGCACTATAAATAGTCTCATTCGCACTTTTTTTATACACTTCGCCATTCCCACTACTCTCTAGCATCACGCCCAAAATATGGCCATAAATCTTTTTAATATAACGCCCTCCAAACTCCATCGAATTGCCTCTCCCACCCAACTCTTATATTGCCGCCTTTCCACATATACACATCCCCGAGTCTTTGGTGGTCTTTGCTTTCCCCCTAAATTTGGCCACAACTATACACAAACTCCTACCTCGATCTACCCTTGCGTATTTTTTTGGGTATCCTTCTAACCATCGTGGCTACAACTGTTTTGATCTCACTTCTCACAAAGAAATAATCTTTCGTCACATAGTCTTTGATGAAAACAAGTTTCCTTTTTTCTCTCTATCTCCCTCTACCTCACGCACATACACATTCTTAGGAAATCCCATTCATCCTTTCCTCCTCCCTTATGCGGCTTTCTCATCGCCCGCAACAGTGCCCGCAAGCGGCTGCAATAATGTTTGCATCACTCGTGGCACAACTTGTGCCACCTGTTGTCCCACGTGCGATATCACCTACACCAGCAGCTCCCTCCCCACATCCTCCCTCTCGCGGTCCATTACTACCTGCAACATACACGAGATATATACACCCAAACGCCAATTCAATCTCTCCTCTTCTACCACGCCTTCTTCTCTAGCAAATAACCCAAAACTTGCTTTATCTTGTCCGAATTGAATTCTAGCCACTGTAGATAAATATAATGCTTTAATTATAAAAATACTTGGGAGTTAGTGCCTCGTCCGTCTAATGTGAATGTTATATGTTCTCTGTGGACTTTTTGTCATAAATATCATTTTGATGGTTCCTTTTAGTGCCAGCAAGCTCACCTTGTTGGTGATGGCAAGTCTCAAGAAGCTGAAGTGGATTTTTTTGACACTTTCAGCTCGGTTGTCAAACCGGCCACTGTACGGACTGTTCTCAACATTTCCCTCTCCAAGTCATGGTGCATTCATCAGTTACATGTCAAGAATGTTTTCCTACACGACCACCTTCATGAGACAGTCTACATGCATCAGTCGTTTGGTTTTTGAGTTCATACACTACCCAACCATGTTTTCCTACTCAAACGGTCAAACAAGCTCCACGCGCTTGGTACCAACGTTTTGATGACTATGCTGCCTCCATTGGATTTTGTCACAATAATACTGATCATTCATTATTCCTCTATCAAAAGAGTACGTCTATTGCCCATCGTCTTTTGTATGTGGATGATATAGTCCTTACTGCGTCTTCTGAGTTGCGCACCATCATCTCTCTTGAAAGTGCAAGATTCTCTGGAATCAATGTTATACGATGTTGGGACAACATTGAGGATAACATTGAAACCCAAGAGCTTGTACGAAAACTGTTCTTCAGTTGCCAAATTTAAGTTTTGCCTTTATTCACCTATTAACCAAGTTCCACAGTTTTAGTTGTGTATGTTTATGTCCAGTAAGGTATCTTAATCATAAAGAAGAGCTATGGATGATTCCTTACTTGAAGTTTCCATAATTCAAGCTAAGTTGAATAGTCAACTCAACACGGTTTCAAAAGAAGGAAACAAATTGGGTTCTCTGCAACTTTGATTATTTCCAGGATTCTCTGATTTGAAGAAGATGTGTTACCTTGTTAGATCGATAATAAAGGAAACACATATTCAAGAAAGATATCGAGTTCACAAAGAGGGCAAAATTCAAAAAGGAAACAACAAGAGTTACCAAAACTTTGAACAACACATCTTGGCGTGCAAGTTTCAAGAAATCTATAAAAGATGTGAAGTTCATCAAGATGAAGACAAGACAATCGTGCTAAACAATCTAAGAGATTAATCATTATTTGTATTGTCTTCGTCTTGCTTTTGCGAAGTTTTTGTATCAACTATTTACGTCTAGTTCATAGAAGTTAAGTAGTTCGTACTTGTCTGCTTTGTTGAGTCCGATCAACAAAGGGCGTTAGTGAATTGTTGTGCGGAACATTTTTGTTAAAACCTTTATGGTTATTTGGCTTAAGGCTCGGAAGTTTTTAATAATATTGAAAACTTCTTAAAATTATATATTCTTGTGTTGTTACTTCCGCTGCACATTATTATAGTCAAGAAGATCACAACAGAGTTAAGACAATTCCAGCTTAACTCTCAAAGTTGTTGTGTCAATCCACGATCTGAAATTTTCAATTGGCGTCAGAGCCAAACACCGACTACACTGGCGGTTTGGAGGTGATACAACACCATGGATAGTGTCAATCCTAATACCAACAGGATTCCAGTTTTGCATGGCTCCAATTATGCATATTGGAAGATCAGGATGAGGTCTCACATCAAAGCTATTGATATTCGAGCCTGACAATCCGTGATCAATGGATACTCTCTTCCAACATTACCAAGAGATGGTGAAGGTGATCTAGTACAAAAACCAGAAGCAGACTGGACAGCATCAGAGGTAAGTCTATATAACTCTAATGAAAAGGCTCTTAATGCTATCTTTATTTGGGTTAATCATCACATGTTCAAGTTAATCCAGAATTGTACAAAAGCCAAACATGATTGGGATATACTTGAATTACATTGTGAAGGAGATTCTGCTGTTAAAGATTCTAAATATAGACAACTGCTTCTGCAATTTGAAAAACTTGAGATGGGTGAAGATGAAAGTATTGACAGTTATTTTGAGAAAATTCTTGATATTGCTAACCAATGTGAAAATATAGGTTTTGCTATGATTAATCAAGAAATGTTTTATAAAGCTATGAGAACACTGTCATCTAAATTTGCTCTCAAGAAAATTGCAATGAGTGAATCTAGGAACCTTGCTAATCTACAGTTTCAACTCTTGATGAATACTCTTAGAGAATTTGAGATGGAGCTTGCCTCACAACCTAGCAAACATAGGGTTGTTGCTTTAAGAGGATCAAGTCTTGAGAATGAAAGTGATGATGATTATGAAATAATTTCTTCAAACTATGGTAAAATTACTAAAAAGTTCAATAAGCTGAATTTTAAAGGAAAAGGTAAAGAAAGGAATCTTAGTAATAGTTCCCCAGGTTATAAGAAATTACCTCCTAAGTTTGTGAAGTACATGGCATCAAAACCTACTCCTTTAAAAGCTGATAAGTTAAAGGATGTTCAGTGTTTTGAATGTAAAAGATATAGTCATATGGCTAATGAATGTGCTAACACTCTTAGAAAAAGAGGGAATTCTCATTGGGTTTGTGTAGATGATTTCAATAAAGATGTCTTTAGTTCTGGAGAAGCTGAAGAACAATTAGAAGAGGTTCAAAGTGCTGCGCTACTCACTCAGATTGATTGGACGCCAGAAGACTCCCTGAACTGTTTCGGATCTCAATGTTACCCCAACATTCAGGATCCAACATCAGAACAGGAGACCTTCTTTGCAGATTGGGATGGATATGATACTGATACTGAACCTTATCTTGCGTCCTACTTTGATGAATCTAACTTTGATTGTTTTCATGGCTCAGTGAATCTAGATGAAGAATATTTCTTTGAAGGAGAAATGTCCCAGGAGGAAATCATTGAAGACCTGAAGTGTATCTACCACAAACTGCTGCTTGAGAATCACAAACTCGTCAAGAGCCACAAAAACCTGAAGGAAGAGATTGGATGCATGAAGGAGATGTTGAAACTGTATGACAAAGACCTTGACAAAACTGAGGCTGAACTGAAGGAGGTAAAGGTAAAATTAAATAAAGCTGAACATACCATTGACAAATGGAACTCTTCTACAACTCTGCTTGATGAAGTGTTGAGTATGGGAAATCAAGGTAAAAATGGTTTGGGCTATATTGAGAAACCTCTCTTTGAAGATGTTGATTATGCCTATTTAACATCTGATGTTATCAAGGAAAGTAGTAGTGTGAGTAGTGAAATTCTTGTCAACACTGTGAAAAACCCTACTTTTATCTGTCAATATTGTTTTCGACCTGGTCACATTAAGCCTTATTATAAAAAATTCAAAAGTGTGATTGAGAAGAAAACATGAATCAATAGCAGTACCAATGTTAGGAGAATCTCTGGTCTGAATGTTATCCCAACATTAGGTAACAAAGCTGAAGGACATAAAAGTAGAACTTGGATAGAAAAGATAAAAACTCCTAAGGTTAAAATTGTTTGCAATGTTGTCTTTTCTGCTGTTTACTCTAACCTTGCAGGTAAGTGGTATTTTGACAGTGGATGTTCAAGGCACATGACTACAAACATTGACAACCTAAAAAATGTAATCCCTTTGACTGTTGGAACAGTTACCTATGGAGGTGGCACTAAAGGGAAAATCATTGGAAAAGGTGTAGATGTTGAAGGATTTCCACCACTCAAAGATGTGTTGTTGGTTGAAGGATTGAAAGCAAATTTAATTAGCATAAGTCAACTTTGTGATGATAACTTGCTAGTTACTTTAGATAAAAGTTCATGTGATGTGTTTAATAGTGACAATGTTCGTGTCATGACAGGTACAAGGTCAAAGGATAACTGCTATCTTGCTCAAGATGAAGCTGAATGCTACCATGCCAAGGTAGATGAATCTGTCATGTGGCACAAGAAGTTAGGACATGTGCACTATAGAAATCTGGAGAAACTACATAAGTTAGAGGTTGTGAGAGGACTGCCTAAGTTGACTAGCCCAGGTAAAATTGTTTATGAAGACTGCCTGAAAGGTAAACAAACAAAAGCTGTCCATCCACCACTTCAGGTACATAGTACTAACCCTAGAACTAATAAGTGCTTTAATTTGCTACACATGGATCTCATGGGTCCTATTGAGGTTAGTAGCATGAATGGTAAGAAGTATGGTTTTGTTATTGTTAATGATTTTTCAAGATATACATGGATTAAGTTTTTGAAAGAAAAATCAGAGGCTTTCAACATATTCAAGATTTTGCATGCTAGTATTAAAAATCTGAATGACACTTATGTAGGAAGAATTAGGTCTGACCATGGGAAAGACTTTGAAAATGTAAGCTTTGCTAATTTTTGTGATACTAAAGGCATTTTCCATGAGTTCTCTGCACCTAAAACACCTCAGCAAAATGGGATTGCTGAGAGGAAGAATAGAACACTTCAAGAGATGGCTAGAGTAATGTTGAATTCTAGAAACCTATCTAAGAAACTATGGGCTGAAGCTTTGAATACTGCATGTCATATTAGTAATAGAGTTTATCTTAGACCTGGTACTACTATGACACCTTATGAAATCTTGAAGGGTTCAAAACCAACAGTAGCACAATTTCATGAATTTGGTATTAACTGCTATTTGCTAAAAGATATAGACTATTTGAGCAAATTTGATCCCAAAAGTGAAAAGTGTATATTTGTGGGATGTTCTCCTAATAGTGCTGCTTTCAGGGTCTACAATCCAAGATTGCATACTGTTCAAGAATCAGTGAATGTCATTTTTGATGATTTAACTATTTCTGCAGGTACTGAAGAAGTCACTGGTTCAGATGTTGTTCCAACATTGGACTCAACATTGAACACAGAAGCTGGAAATGCTGAACTGGAAACTGGAACAAATGATGACCTAACACCAGAAACTCCCAATGTTAGGCCAACATTTGTGCTGTCAGATTCTGAAGATGAAGTTGTTCCAGTATCCAAAAGAGATCCTCCGCTTTGGATACAAAGAGATCATTCAGCCTCTCAAGTAATTGGACAAATTACTAAAAGAGTTAGAACACGCAACAAATAAAGAGTCAATTACAACGATATGGCTAAGTTGTGTGTTTGCATGTCTTCTTCATGTACTGTTGATAATGCATCTTGTTTTGTTTCCTCCATTGAACCTAAGAATGTAACTGAAGCTCTTAAGGATAGTTACTGGATTAATGCCATGCAAGAGGAACTCTTACAATTCACCAAAAACAGAGTTTGGAATCTAGTACCTAGGCCATCACATGTGAATGTAATAGGTACAAAATGGATTTTCAAAAAATAAAACTGATGAGAGTGGTGTAATTATGAGGAACAAAGCTAGGTTGGTTGCACAAGGCTATACTCAGGTAGAAGGTATAGATTTTGATGAGACTTTTGCTCCAGTAGCTAGGATAGAATTAATTAGATTACTTCTTGCTATTGCTTGCTAACTTAGGATTAAACTTTACCAAATGGATGTTAAAGGTGCCTTTTTGAATGGTTTAATTGACAAAGAGGTTTATGTAAAACAACCTAAAGGCTTTGGTGATCCTAAACATCCTGACCATGTGTACAAACTTGAGAAGGCTTTGTATGGCTTGAAACATGCTCCTGGAGCTTGGTATGAGAGGCTAACTGATTTTCTATTAGGCATAGGTTTCAATAGAGGAGATGGAGATAAAACATTGTTTGTCCTTAGAAAAAGCTCTGATATATGCATTGCTCAAATTTATGTGGATAATATTTTATTTGGCTCTACTAACAAGTCTACCTTAGACAGTTTGTTGAGTCTATGACAGGAACATTTGTGATGAGCATGATTGGTAAGCTCAACTACTTTCTGGGACTACAAGTTAAGCAGCTGGAGAATGGTATCTTCCTGAACCTGGAGAAGTATGCAAGGAATCTGGTGAAGAGATTTGAGCTACAAGAGTCCAAGCCTTGCAAAAATCCTATGTCCTCTTCAGTGAAGATAACAAAAAATGGCATTGGCAGCAATGTTGACCCAACATTGTATAGATCCATGATTGGTAGTTTGCTATATCTCTCTGCCTCTAGACCTGACATCATGTTTTCAGTATGTGTTTGTGCTAGGTACCAAGCTGAGCCAAGACAATCTCACTTGATTGTTGTGAAGAGGATTCTTAGATATATCTCTGGAACTTCACCTTTAGGCATTTGGTATTCCTATGATACTAACACTAACTTGGTTGGTTTCTGTGACTCTAACTGGGCAGGTGATGTGGATGACAGGAAATCCATAAGTGGGGGCTAGTTTTATTTGGGGAATAATTTGGTCTCCTGGTATAGCAAGAAGCAGAACTGTGTTTCATTATCAACTGTTGAATCAGAATATGTAGTAGCTGGCAGCTGTGTTACCCAACTTGTGTGGCTCAAACACATGCTTTTAGATTATGGGCTAGATAGTGATACACTTCTCATGTTTTGTGACAATCTAAGTGCCATAAGTATCTCTAGGAATCCTGTCCAACATTCTAGAACTAAGCATATAGACATAAGGCATCATTTCCTGAGAGATATGGTAGAGGACAAAGTGATCAACATTGAACATATTGAGACAACTAATCAGCTTGTTGATATGTTTACAAAACCTTTAGATAGTGAGAGATTCTTCAGCTTGAGGAAATCTCTTGGCATGTGCAATATGTGAAAATGTTGAGGAAACCAGTGTTGACATAACACCACTGTCTAGTGGTATATTGGTTGTGGTGTAATCGGTATTCTGTTGTTTTCCTTTGTTGAACTTATTTTCCTGTGAGTCTCATTTCATATTTATTTTGCCAGTTTTGGTTTGTGTGGTTGAACTCTGTGATTAACAACTCTTAGTTATCAGTTTCACATCTTTGTTTTGAAAAAGTAATAAAACTCTTCTGTTTGTCTGAGATTGTGATAGCCTAACATATGGAGAAGTTGGGGTACACAAAGTTCACTACTTTAATGTCTATTCAGTTGTGTCTTATTCATATGAAAGGTGTACAGGACATGTGGAGAAGCTGAGGTGCATGATGTTGACAGCTTCAGTGTTACTCAGTTGTGCTTATTTTATATGTTCCTGTGTGTTTGGCCAAGGAACACATGAGGGTGATCCTTTCTACTAGGGTGTTCGAGGTTTAGATTTCTTACATTTAGTAACACTGATCACTTGGTGATTCTCTTGAATGCAGGTTAGTAAACAAGTATTCATAAGGAATTGGGGTGTTGGGGTGTATGATAAATGAATTGCCAACATTCAAGACCTTTGTACTTGCCTAACTTGCTGTTGTTAATGTTGTTACTGGGGTGTGTGGAGTTCAGGCTGCCCTCATTCAGTAGTGACATTAGCTTTGTGTTTTAGCAGCCTTCAGCTTTTGGTTCAGATGAGTTATGAAAATAATAAATATTATAAAGAGATGTGTGTTGTGCTAGTTTGAGGAGTTTTTCATATGTGTTTACCATCTGCCTATTTGACATTGCATTGTTGCATTCATGTAGAACTACATTGTTTTTCTTTCTCGTTGTTGAGATGTGTCGGTCTAGGCTTAGGGGGAGTATAATTCATGTGTTGAGGCATACAATTTGGGTGACACACTTTTCTGTGACTTTCTATGATGTGGAAGTGAATTTTTTCTTGAATTCATAACTGCTTATCTCTATGTGTTTCTTGCTATCTATGTTGCTTACTCATGATCTTGATCTGAACAATATGTTTGAGGTACTCACTTGCTATATTGGTTTAGTTTCAGATGTATTTTTGGATGTATCTTAACCTCTCACATGAATTTGCCTTGGTGAAGCCTGTACCTCCACCTTCTGGTTTGAATGTTATTGAATGTTATCCCAACATTGTGCACTGTCGCAGGCCACCATTGAAAACAGGAACTTATACGTTTTTTGAATTTTTGAAAACCACTCTGGTTAACTGTTAATTTAACATTAAAGCATGTGCGCGGGAAAACATAGTGGGGAGATTTTATTTGGTTCAAATTTAGTAACTACCCACTAACATTCATTCTCTTTCCTTATTCACGGTTATTTAGAAATCAAAACCCTAATATCCTTAACTGTGCTTGCAATTATCTTATTTGTGCTTACTTTGCAAAATTACTCTCTCCACTCTCATATTCTCTCGATTTTCTCTGAAAATACTCACAAATCTTCTTCACTAACAATGGCAAGCAAGTCTCCCATGCAAACTATTGCAGATGTTGCCATGGGAAGTGAACCCACTGTTGCACGCACCCGTTCACACACTAGAGGTGCTGCTGCAAATCAGACGATGCTCTTGTTGCTGCTAAAAGGAAGGCGATCCCCTACGTGCGACGAGGGAAGAAGTCCAAACAGGATGTTGAGCCTACTGCTGAATCAACCGCTCCCATCGCTAATGATCCTGAAATTGAGGTAATCACTGCTGAACCCAACCCTAAAATTGATGCTGATAACTGTTGAGGGGGAGGGTAGTGGATCTGCTGATAAATCTATTGAGAAGTCCATGGATAAGTCTGCGGACAAAGCGGTGAGGAAGTGGATTAGGGCTCAAAAGAAAAGGAGCAAGGATGCAGGGGAGAAGTTGAGAAATATGTCTGAAACTGCTAAGCAACGCGCTGAGGCTAGGAAAAGACAAGCTGAGAGATTAGCTAGGAAGAAGGCTGAGGAAGAGAAGAAGTTTGCTGCTGCTGAGAGAAAGAGGAAAGGAAAGAAAGTGATGGAAGAGGAAGTAGAGGTGTTGGATGTTGAGGATGAAGAGGAAGAGGAGGAGAAGGAAGAGGAAAAGACTGAGGAAGAGCAGGATGTTGTTGTTGATGTTAAGGCAACATCAGGGACAGAAGAGTACACAGATGGGTTGTATGTGATCTACCCTGATGATGAGGGGGACTACTTTTCTCCTTATTATCTCACCCAACAGTTGGAGAGGAAGTTGGATTCCTTCAAGAGAAGGGAGATTCATACTGAAAGAGCTGTAGAAATGGCCAACTTCAAGGAACAGAAGGTGGTGGATTTGCTTGAAGCAAGAGGGATGCACCAATCAGTGATGGAGTTGCATGACTATGCTCCTGAGATTGTCATGGAGTTCTACCTGAATCTCTCCAAGTGGATCAGGGTCTACAGATCTCCAAAATATGGAAAGGCTTGGGTGAGGGGGAGAGTCTTCAACATTGAACCCTACACCATCAACAAGATATGTGGATTCCCCACTGCTGATGAATCTGAGGACTTCTACTATGATGATGTGACTGAAGACTTGACTGAAGGGTTGGTTAAAACCTGGAGAGATGCTCTGCCAACCACAAAACTCACCTCCCTTAGGGCTGTCCTGCACAAGATAGCTTGCTTCAACTGGCTGCCAAGCAAAAATGTCACTGTACTGACCAAGGAATCATCACTCTTGGTGTACAAAATTAAGAATGGACTAGCTGTGAACATGTGGGAGAGGATTTTGAAGTCAATGTCAGAAGTTGATGGAAGGAAGAATGGCATGCTGCCTTTTCCCTCACTCATCTGCAAAATCCTTAGCAAGCAAGGATTGAAGACAAGTGTCACTGTGGACTGGAGGAAGAATGATATTGAACTGACAATTCTCGCAAGCTACTTGTCTGGATCAAGAGTGAGAGACCTTCCTTGGAACCCAAAAGGAGTGGTGAGACCAAGAGCTGAGAAGAAGAAGGCTCAGGAGTTTGCTGGAACTTCAGTGCCTATGTCCAAAAAGGAAGAGTGCATGGTTATAACCTCAACTTTTGTGGATCATCTGCTGAACTGGCATAGGAGGCAAATTGCTGATACTCATGGGGAGATTGAGGAAAGGAAGGAGCATCTCAAAGAGCTGGAGGACATGGTGAAAAATTTGGAGAAACTCCCTTCTTCACAAAATGGGGGAGAATAGTTCCAAGTTTTTTGTTTTTTTTTTTAATTTCGGTCTTCTAGTTTATGTTTTGCTTCTTATGAACTGCTGATATGGTTGTGTTGCTGGTACATTTATCTCTATTTGGTTTATTTTGATCAAGGGACATGTCCTTGATATATTGCTATGGCCTATAACTCTAAGTACTACTACTGTTGAACTGCTCTAACTGCTATTTCTTATGAAAGCACCTTGTTGAACTGCTTGTCTGTTTAACCTTTTATGCAGGAAACTCACTGGTTTCAATGTTGAGGCAACATTGATGAATGTTGGAGGCTGAACATCGTTTGATGTAGTGATGACCTTAATACTTGTCTTTGCTAATTTAACTTTGATATGTTAGCTTACATTGAGGTGGAGCAGTTTAATAGTTTAATGTGTTTCTTGTTGACTCTAACCTTCTCGATATAAGACTTGATTGGAACAGGTATTGGTTTTGTGAAGAAAGGCAAAAAGGGGGAGATTGAAAGTGCAAGGTTCTCTGGAATCAATGTTATACGATGTTGGGACAACATTGAGGATAACACTGAAACCCGAGAGCTTGTACGAGAACTGTTCTTCAGTTGCCAAATTTAAGTTTTGCCTTTATTCTCCTATTAACCAAGTTTCACGGTTTTAGTTGTTTATGTTTATGTCCAGGAAGGTATCTTAATCATAAGGAAGAGCTATGGATGATTCCTTACTTGAAGTTCCCATAATTCAAGCTAAGTTGAATAGTCAACTCAACACGGTTTCAAAAGAAGGAAACAAATTGGATTCTCTGCAACTTTGATTCTTTCCAGGATTCTCTGATTTGAAGAAGATGTGTTACCTTGTTAGATCGATAATAAAGGAAACACATATTCAAGAAAGATATCGAGTTCACAAAGAAGGAAAAATTCAACAAGGAAACATCAAGAGTTACCAAAACTGTGAACAACACATCTTAGCGTGCAAGTTTCAAGAAATTTATAAAAGTTGTGAAGTTCATCAAGATGAAGACAAGACAATCGTGCTAAACAATCTAAGAGATTAATCATTATTTGTATTGTCTTCGTCTTGCTTTTGCGAAGTTTTTGTATCAACTATTTGCGTCTAGTTCATAGAAGTTAAGTAGTTCGTACTTGTCTGCTTCGTTGAGTCCGATCAACAAAGAGTGTGAGTGAATTGTTGTGAGGAACATTTTTGTTAAAACCTTTATGGTTATTTGGCCTAAGGCTCGGAAGTTTTTAATAATATTGAAAACTTCTTAAAATTATATCTTCTTGTGTTGTTACTTCCGCTGCACATTATTATAGTCAAGAATATCACAATAGAGTTAAGGCAATTCCAGCTTAACTCTCAAAGTTGTTGTGTCATGTCAATCCACGATCCGAAATTTTCATCACTTTTGGCCTCTGAGTTTGCTATGAAAGATCTTGGTCCCTGAGCCATTTTTTAGGTATTGTCGTTACCCGCACAACTGATGGGTTGTTCTTATCTCATAGCATGTATGCTTCGTAAATCATTAAGCGAGCAAGCATGGGGTCTTGCAAACCCTTGGCCACTTCAGTCTACACAAAGACAAAACTTGGCGCCGGTTCGGGTTCTGATTTTCCCCACCCAACTCACTACCGTAGTTTAGCTGGTGCTCTTCCGTATCCTACATTCACCCTATCAGATTTTTCCTTTGCAGTCCAACAAGTTTGTTTACACATGCACAGTCCGAAGAATTATCATATGGCGACTCTTAAGCGCATCATATACGTGCAAAGTACTTTAAGCTTTGGACTTCATTTATCTGGGTCTTCGTTCCACTTCGCTCTTATATTGATGCTGATTGGGGAGGCTGTCAGGATACACATTGGTCCACTTCGAGGTATTACGTCTTTTAGGATAGCAAGTTGACCTCATGGTCGTTAAAGCATCAACTCACCTTATCCCAATCCAGCGCCGAGGCCAAATACCAAGGCGTCGCCAATGTGGTCTCCGAGTCGTGTTGGTTGTACAACCTTCTATCGGAGCTTCATATCCCGATCACTAAAGCCATTGTGGTTCATTTTGACAACATTAGTGCTATATATCTCTCCAATAATTCGGTTCAACACCAACGCACGAAGCACATTGTGCTTCTTGATATCCATTTTGTCCAAGAAAAGGTAGCTCGCGGCCAAGCCCGGATTCTTCATGTCCCTTCCCGATTTCAGATTGCGGAGATCTTCACGAAGGAGTTACCTCGGGTTTTGTTTGAAAAAATTGGGTCTCTTAGCATCCGAGAATCTCCCGCTTCGACTACGGGGTGTATTTAGATTAGATATTTATTGTAAATAAATATTTTCTTATTATGCTAGATGTCTTACATTGATTAGGTTTTTTTTTTAAGTTGTATATAAACTACGCTTCATTACTCAAATACACAAGATTTATTTCCTACACTTCTTTATTTCTTGAATGCAACGAAACAAAAACTAGGATTGCAATACATGTGTGCTTCTACTCTCTCACGCGTCACTATGTACTTAGAGAAGAATATCAGCGTATTGCAGGGTAGATAGACACAAGATTATTGTGTTTGGATTGGACTAGTTGATTAAAAAGAGGTAAACAGCAAGCCATATTAATTACATGTACACTTAAATAGTTGGGTTAAGATTAATAACTGAAGTTTCTCATACTGACGAATGATAGAAACTCTAAATTTAATTTTAAGAGTGGAGGAATTATTAAATTTGTCCAATAAGTTTTGCTTTTTCGGCCTTTTGCCCAAATAAGAACTTAATTATGATTTTTTCCCCGTACGTTTTGCTTTTTGCTAAAAACACCCAATGAGCTCTTGTTCGAGCTTTCCTACCTAGGTGGACGCAACCGTGTGAAAAAGTTATCCATGTGTACAAATCCATATTTATTTACTCCAATTTTCATTCAAATCTTATGAATTATTATATTCATACCCCTACCACTACAACAAATTGGGCCTTTTCCGTCGGGCCCGGCAATTTGGGCCGACAACCTTCCCAACAGGTATCATCAATATAACAAGTTTAAATCAACGTAATTTTAACAGGTATCCTCAATATAACAACATTCCCAACAATTACCCCAACAACAATCCCAGCCAGTTTTGGAATCAAAACCAAACACAGCAGGGTCAAAGTGGTCCGGGGAATCAAGGCTTTCATTCTTACAATCAGTCGAGCCAATGCTATGATTCTTACAATCAGGGTTCACCTATGTCGTGGGACCAACAACACGATCAGGGTGCACCTTCGTCGTGGGAACAAGTCATTCCACCTACTGGTTCGTGGGGCCAGAAACAGCGTCAACCCGAGCCGCAGCCAGAAACTGTCCCAAACTGGCCCACGGAATATCAACCACCATTGTCGTGGCACGATCAATATTATACTCAAAGTGCTCCTGGACGTGCTAGTTATAGTAGGGCTCGTCCAAATGCTTGGTGGCAAAATAGTAGTTGGACCGAACGTCCAAATGACCCAGGACGTGCTAGTGTTAGCAACGCTTGTCCGAGTTTATCAAGGGGCTATCAGGTCGAACCCTTAATTAATCTAAACAATTTGGAGTTACCGATGGAAGACTACACTAATCAAGCTTGGAACAGTGACGTGAATACAGAATACGGTGGTCCATCTTGGACATGATAGCCGGGGTCGCATGTGTGTTTAATTTTCGAGTATGAGTGTTTAAATCTCGAGTATGAGTTTAAAATTTCGAGTATGAGTGTTTAAATTTCGTGGGCGGTGTAACAATTTCGAGTTTGTGGGTTTTAATTTCGAGTTTGTGTTTTTAATTTCTAAGGTGATTTAAACTAACATTAATTTAAAATAACATTGATTTAAACTCGAAAACTAACATTAATTTAAAATAACATTGATTTAAACTAACATTAATTTAAACTAACACTGATTTAAACATAAATAAAACTAATCGTCATCTTCCTCAACAAGCTCGTACTCATCATCTGCCAACTATCCTTCAATGTCAAAATCGATCAAATCGGCGCCCAAATTAAGTCCCGGCGATACATCATCTTGAAATAAGTCTTCGGGGTGATTAAACTCGACGTCGATTTCTTGCTCTTGTAGCCCGGACACGTCGATGACGTTTCTTTTACGAATAGGGTAAACTGCCCACCATCCTTTCCTTCGCGACACATGTTGCACTGGATATGGCGTGTAGAACACTTGTAGAGCCTGGTTAGAAAAAGTGAAAGGTTCATTTGTCGCGAGAAGCCGCGTAGGATTGATATCAACCATTCCATACTTCGGGTGTACAGCTGTACCGCGGCTGCTAATATCGTACCAATCACATTTAAAAAATACAATTGATTGGGCCCTATCTCCGCCACCGCACCATAAAACCTCAACGATTTCCTTGATCGTCCCGTAAAAATTTGTTCCTTCAATCCCATCACCACTGCCCTTCACATACACGCCACTGCAGTTTTCGACCTTTCCTTGGTTAAACGAATCAGTACGAAATCTAAATCCGTTCACTATGTAGCCCCCGTATGATGTTATAAGTGCACTTGCTCCAGAGGCAAGGGGTAGATACGTTCATCGACCAAGTACTCTCCTGATTTAATAGTTTCTTTAAACCACGACACGAAGCTGGTATCTTTCTTTCTTTGTGTCTATCGCAGAGTAAGATCTCTGCAATGTAGGTCCTCGAACAACCTGTAAACAATTGGAACATTATTTCAATCCATGTGTCAAAATGTTAAATATAATTAAGCCAGATTTAAAAGAATATAGTTTGAAACATACGTGACCCATCCGTCGACTTCCGAACAATTCATCAACGTGTAAAGCTCAATTTGGTTCAACTCCTCTAGAGAAATATACCGCTGGTTCTTATCTGGATTGAGTCCTCTGCCTCTTCTATGGAAAATCGGCAGAGCACCACATAAATCACCACGCAATTCAGCTTCATTTCTGCTAAGCCTGTTGTACCTTGTTTCAACACTATTGCCGAAATAGCGCGAGGTAAAATATGTGACTTCTGCCATTAGATAAGCATTAGCAATTGAACTTTCAACACGAGCTTTGTTCAAAACAGATTTCTTCAACCCATTCATTTGCCTGCAAGGAAAACCATGTATATAACTTGAGGTCGATCAAGGCAATACTTGGCTTTCGCCTTGTAGGTTTTATTATCATCGGTATCGACAACAAAAAGCTCGACCCGAGTGGTCAACAATTCTAAGTCTCTCCTAGCTTTTAAGTTGTCTTTACTCTTAACTAGGTCGCCCATAACCGTGTTCTTTATGTTGTCGAAACAATTCTTCTCGCAATGCATCACATCCAGATTGTGACGTATCAGGTTCGTACTCCAATAGGGTAATTCCCAAAAGATACTTATGTGGGTCCAATTGTGCTATGTTCCTTTTCCTGACATTATCGGTGCATCTAGCGTTGTAGACCTTCTTGTAGTTGTGCAACAATTGTTGCCATTTCTGCGCCTGTCCTACGCGGTGGAGGCCCATCAAATTCTGCATGTCCATTGAATCCCATCACGTCGTGACGAAATTCATGTCCCACTGGTAAGAAACAACGATGACATCCCCACCACGTTGCTTTTCTACCATACTGCAAAGGGAACGCCTTCGTGTTCTCCATGTAATAAGGGCACGATAACTTTCCATGTCTGCTCCACTGAGACAACATCCCGTAGGCGGGGAAATCACTTATTGTCCACATCAATGCAGCCCTCAACTAAAAATTCTGCTCCCTGAATCTGTCGTAAGCACGAACGCCGTCGTGCCACAAAACCTTCGACTTGTCAATCAGAGGGCGTAGCAAAACATTAATGTTTTGTCCTGGACTACTCGGCCCTGATATGATAAGACTCAAGAAAATAAACTCCTCTCGCATGCAAAGATCTGGAGGAAGGTTATAGGGAGTCATGAACACAGGCCAACAAGAATATTGTTTCCCGAAGTTTTCGAACGGACTGAAACTGTCTGTGCAAAGACCAAGGCGGATGTTTCGTGGCTCTGCTGCGAATTGAGGATGTTTTGTGTCGAATTCTTGCCACACTTCGCCTGCTTCAGGGTGGATCATTACATCGCCCGATGACTTACAATTTAAGTGCCATGTCATGTGTTCAGCAGTTGATTTAGTCATGAAGAGTCGTTTAAGACGTGAGGCCAAAGGGAAGTACCATAACCTTTTCCTTGGCACTGGATTCTTTCTACCTATAGTTTCATACCTATCCTCCCCACATTCAGGACAAACCAAGTAATCGGAAGATGCAAATTCTCCGTAGAACAAGAAACAATTATTCAAACACACGTCGATTGTTTCGTATCCCAACCCCAAACACATCATCATATTCTCGGCAGCGTGCATATCCTCTGGCAGTAAGAGTTGATCCTCTGGATACAAAAGATCGCGGTGCAAGTTGTACATCTGATTGCACCCGGATTGATTGTAGTTATTCTCAATCTTGGCTGTAAAAAACTCGGACACCCACTGCAAAACAGATTTCTTGCTGAGGCCCTTTAGCATAAGTTCCAACATTTGGAGCAATTTTAAAAAATCTTTTGCATCGACGTTAGGCTCCTCACCGTTAACGTAGAATTGTACCCGAAAAGTATCGTCAACTAGATTTTCAAATAGAATCTCGTCCTGAACAACTTTGGGGTCGTTTCTAACTTCGTGCCTCGACGATGACGCCCCTTGGCTATTATGTGCGACAAAATTTTCCCCATGGAATATCCATAAACGGTACCCTTCTACAAAATCCCATCGATAAAGGTGAGTTGCCACTTCTCCAGGGACCAAGTATTTCCTATTGCTGTATATTTTACATGGACATCTAGGATTTCGATCACCGTCTAGATAACGCTCTTGATCGAACGCAAACGCCAAAAACTGGTATACACCATTGTCGAACGTTTCATTCACTAGACCCGTGTCACTCAAACGATCATACATCCAATCTCTATCTTCGTTTGGATTCATTATATTGTCTAAAATTTTTTAAATTATAACGATTAGCACAACGACGTCGCTACATTTAGGGGACACGAAGAATATTTATAATCGTACAACTAGAACAAAATATAAGAGCTCGAAACTATACACGTACCTCTTGTAGCACGTTAAAAATTTCTAAAACTGCTCCTTCGATCTATGGCACCGGTCTTCAAGCTGCCTCGTACTATTTCTCTAAATCGCAAATAAAAAAATAGATAAATTAGATAAACATAATTAATTAATGTACTAAAAACATTTATTGAGTAAAAATAAAAGTATGTATATACGAACCTTATTTTGAAACCAAATGAATTGTGAATTGAGATAATAACTCGCCCGCACTATATATAGCCGTCGGGGGACGGGGGGGGGGGGGGGTGCGTGTTGCCATGTCATCGATCTGTGTGATTTTCACACGGATCGTGCCACTTCACCGATCCGTGTGAAAATCACACGGATTGGATCGTGCCATGTCACCGATCCGTGTCAATTTTCACACATATCGGTGACGTGGCAACCCCCCCCCCCTTCTCCAAAATCACTATAAATACCCCTTATTTTACCCACTAAATTCATTCATTATTACCATTCTCCAAAACCTATCAACTTTCTCTCCAAAATATCCTTAATAACTAACAAAAATTCTTCCATATTCACTAAATTATAATTAGAGTTTATTATTTCATTTCTACTTATGTTTATTCATTATCTAAGTAATAATAACTATAAAAAACTTATATTATCAAGATTTTACTTTAAATACGAAATTTTACTTATTAGAATAAATATTTTTAAAAAATCACATGAAAATGTGCATGTTATTATTTAAAACGATTTCTTTTAAATAAAATCGCCAAATAAACATAAATAATTTATTTAAAATTGTTTTCTTTAAAAAAAATCGCCAAAAATTATAAAATAATTATTTAAAATTGATTCTTTTAAAAAAAAATATCCAAAGAATCATAAATCAATTATTTTAAAATGATTTCTTTTAAATCAGTTGTTTTAAATCATTTTTTTAAAAATATTTTTAAACTCTTTACCGTCGGCCTAAAGCCGTCGGAAAAACCTTTTTCCGACCGCTATAAGCCGACGGTAAAGGGTTTAATCAATTTTTCGTCGACTTAAGTCCGGCGAAAAAGAAAAACTTTTTCCGTTGGACTTAAGTCGACGGAAAAACCCTTTACCGACGGCTTTAAGCCGACGGAAAAGGGTTTTACCCCTTTACCGTCGGCATAAGGTCGACGGTAAAGAGAAGCTAATTCTGTCGGCTTAAAGCCGACAGAATTAAAAAATGCTTTTCTGACGGCTTTAAGCCGACGGAAAAGCTCTTTTCCGTCGGTAAAAATCCGACGGAAAAAAGCTTTAGGGACGAGGTTTTTTCGTCGGGTTTTACCGACGGTTTTTGCCGACGGAAAAACCTATTTCCATCGGTAAATGCCCCTTTACCGTCGACTTTTGTGCCGACGGTAAAGGGGTAATCTCTTGTAGTGTAAAATTATATAATTACTATTTTCTTAAAATTATATAAAAATCATATTTAACATTTGAAAATAATCTTAACCTTTTCAATTCATATAAACTTAATCTTTTACTAATTTATAAAATAACAAAAAATAAGACGAAAACTCCAACTATATTATACCCTTGTTTAAATATAAAAATAAATTTGCATAAGTTTAATCAAACCCAACTTAAAAAATTCAAATCATAAAAAGTCTTTTTACTTTTACTCATTAAAAAAATAAAAAATAAAAATAATATGAAAAGAATATAAAAAACCCACCACCATCACCACATCATGATTACCATCAGAAAAACCTATTGATTGAACACACCAGGCAGCTAACACTAGCGTTGGAGACTGCGAGTCAGATTCTTGCGACATGGAGGGGTCTGAAGTTGATCGGGCTGTCGAACACCATCACATCCATCAAGTAGATATGAAGATCGTGTCTTGGAATTGCCACGGGGCGGGACATGTGGATTTTAGAAGAAATTTTCGTGAGTTGGTTCGGTCTCATGGACTTTCGGTCGTGTTTGTATTGGAGACACGCGTGACTGAGGATAGGGCGTATGATATTGCTCCTATGCTCGGATTCACAAACTATGTTCTTGCGCCAACATCGGGGATCATTGGTGGTATTGGGATGCTATGGAACGAGGCGGAGGTGAACGTGGAAATTCTTGACGTGGATGACCAATCAATACACGCAATTATTAATCCAAATCTTCTGGACAGATGGCGCTTGTCGGGCGTATATGCGCAACCTCACCATAGTGCAAAGGTTCGGATTTTTGACAAAATGGAGAACATTGCGAGGGGGTCCAACTTGCCATGGTTGGCGATAGGCGACTTTAACGAAGTTTACTAAGATCATGAACGGTCGGGTGGTAACACGGTGACCCTAAGTCGATTATAATTTTTTCGTGGGGCTTTGGATAGATGTGGGCTTTTGTGGACCTATGTTTACATGGTCAAATAAGCGCGAAGATGGCGCTCTAATTCAGAGGAGGCTTGATCACGCGGATGCGAATCAGGCATGGCTCAACAAATTTCCAGACCCGGATCTACTGCATCTCCCGAAAGTGCACTCGGATCACCATCCTATATTGATGTCGTGCGAGGGGAAGACAGTTGGTAGCACTAACCGACCCTTCCGTTTTGAGGCAGCATGGTTCCACCACCTAGACAGCGTACCACTACTAAAGAATATTTGGGAGGCTAAGGGTGACATATTATCATCCATTTAGGAGGTCCTGCGGGTTCTCGTTTCGTGGAATAAAGGTACATTTGGAAATATTTTTCATAAAAAGAGAGTTCTCCTTACAAGAATTAACGGAATCTAGAGGGCGTTAGCACGAGGACCGAATACCAATCTGCGGATTTTGGAAACGAAGCTTGTTGGGAAGTATAACGATGTGTTGCAACAAGAGGAAATGTTTTGGTTTCAGAAATCCCTTGTGAAGTGGATCTGGGATGGGGATAGAAATACAGAGTTTTTCCACCGTCTACGATTGTGTGCCGTAAACTTAACAAGATTAGGGGCCTCAAGATTGGCGAAGTTTGGATGAGTGATGAGCAGATATTGAAGACGCATGCGCATTATTATTTTCTAGTTGTTTTTTGGGCCACGATTGGGGTGATATAGGGTCATGGATCAGATCATCGGGGTACCAAACAGTTCTCTCATTGGATCAGCGTGAGTCCTTTGGCCGACCAATGGATTTAAATAAGGTTAGAGAAGTGATCTTGTCAATGCATCCTTTCAAGGCACCCGGCCCCGATGGGTTACAAGCTATTTTCTACCAGCGATGATGGGATTGGATCCATGCCTCATTCCTTGCCTTCGCACGCAGGGTTTTCGAAGAGAAGAGTTTCGATCCGAAAATTTGTGAGGCCTTCTTTTGCCTTATTCCAAAAATCCCGAGCCCAGATAGTATCACGCAATTTCGGCCAATTTCACTTTGTAATGTGCTGTATAAGTTCGTTACAAAGTGCCTGACATCGCGAGTTCGGAGTATTATGCCCAAACTGATTAGCCAGATGCAATCGAGTTTTATTAAGGAAAGGAGTACACAAGACAACATCTTTCTACTACAAGAGGTACTCCATTCAGTTCGTAGCAAGAAAAACAACAAAATTGGAAGAATGATCATGAAACTCGACTTAGAGAAGGCATATGACAAGATTGATTGGAGATTTCTTGACGAAACTCTTCACGAGTTTAATTTTCCGATTGATATGATTGAGCTTATTATATTTTGCGTCCGAAATGCATCGACAAGGGTTATTTGGAATGGTACGACCCTTGAACCTTTCAAGCACGAATGCAGACTTCGTCAGGGTTACCCGCTATCACCTTACCTCTTTGTCCTCTGTGTGGAGTGGTTGGCATATCGGATTAAGGATGAGGTCAACCAAAATAAATGGCAGCCCTTGGTTCCATGTCATGGAGGTTCTAGATTATCTCACCTTTTTTTGTCGATGATCTTGTTTTGATGGGGCGCACGACGAAGGGGACGGCTCGAGCTATCAAACGGGTTCTTGATAGTTTTTGTGGTTCTTCGGGCTTGAAGGTTAGTTGTGCTAAATCTAAGGTGTTCTTTTCAAAGAGTGCGGGACTTAAAAGGCGCATTAGTGAGATTCTTGGCGTCGGACAAACTCGAAACCTGGGGAAGTATTTAGGAGTGAATCTTATCCACGACCGACTTACGCGCGCAGATTTCGCTAGAGTTCTTGACCGCGTGATGAAGGGTTTCACATATTGGAAGGGGATGCTCTTGACGCTCGCGGGACGGGCTACCCTAATCAAGTCTGTCTCTTTGGCTGTTCTCGTCTACAACATGCAAGCCTCGTGGCTTCCGGAGAACGTTTACATACAACTAGATCAGCTCAACCGCGATTTTCTCTGGTCCTCTGACGTCACGAAAAGGAAGGTTCATCTTGTGGGGTGGCCGAGAGTCACGTCGCCAAAGAAACTTGGTGGTTTGGGTATTCGGTTGACGAGAGTCAGCAACAATTCGCTCCTCTCAAACCTTGCATAGAGGATAATGTGTGGGGAAAATTCTGTGTGGAAAGAATTAGTTGAGGCAAAGTATTTGAAAACGGAGCGACTCACGGATTGTATACCTAAACCGTCGGATAGCGCGTGCTGGAAGGGTATAATTAAATGCGTGGGACTCATGTCTCCTTTCTTCAATGGAAAGTTGGAGATGGGGGGAAGATCTTATTTTGGTTTGACAATTGGTTGGGCTACAAAAGGCTTTGTGACAAAGGGTGTACAATTATTCCAATGGAAGCGAAACTCACGTTGCGAGAAGTTATGGAGGAAGATGGGATGTGAAAGTTGGATGAGCTTGCTTCAAGGATACCAACCGATATCAAGGCCAAAATAATGAATAAGCACATTGCGCTTCGAGGGGAGGACAATCAGTTCATATGGAGCGAGACCTCAAATGGTACTTTTTCTTGCCAATCCGCTTACAAAGCGTACATTGAACACTACTCGGAGGAACACCACGATAACCCGGGGGTCGCATGGGTGTGGAAACTCGAGTTGAACAACAAAATTATATACTTCTTATGGCTTGTGGCACAAGAAAGGCTCGCTACCAATACTTTGCGACGTGCGAGGGGCATACCTACGTCGGAGTTCTGTCCCGTGTGTATGACGCAAGAGGAAGCCGCAGTCCACCTCCTAAAAAACTATCGCATGGCGAGAAAGGTTTGGCTGGAAATAATAGAACCGAGTTGCATGAAGTATTTTGACGATATTTCGGATGACGGATGGCTTAAAAAGGTGGTGAAACACAAGAAGTTGGCGAGCAGATTTTCGGACAATGCGGACTGGACCTTTGCTTGCGCGGCGACTCTTTGGACAGTTTGGAAGAATAGGAACGCATAGGTGTTTAGGGACAAGATGGAAAGCGTGAGTACTTGTGCATTCCAAATTAAGCTTTTGAGTCATGACCTTAAGAGAGGAAGGCGACGCAAGGTACGGAGGATCGAAGAAGTACGGTGGGAAAAACCAAGTAGTGGATGGGTTAAGTTAAATACGAATGGAGGAGTTATTCATGCGGAAAATCGGGGCCATGCGACGGGTATTCTAAGGGACGGCAAAGGTGAGTGGCTTTGGGTGTACAAATCGGAGATCGGGTCAACGACGGTGGACGAGGCCGAGATGGCAGCGCTGAAGATTGGGCTTAGTTTTGTATGGGAAAGGAGATACCCGCGTATAATTATCGAGACGGACTCCCGCATGACATTTATGTGCTTGAACGAGGTGACTTTTGAGAGCAGCGTGCCACTACTGGAAAAAGAATGTCGTGAATTGTTAAAGAAGCCTTGGGAGGTCAAGCTACAGTGAATTCCACGGGAGAAGAACAAAGTTGTGGATGGTTTAGGAAAATTAAAGTTAGATGATAGGCAACGGGAAATCTTTTGGGATACCCGGCCCCCCTTTATTCATAGCTTGTACTTAGCAGACTCGGTCTAACGACCTTTTAATTTATTCATGTTCACCAAAACAAAAACCATCGATTTTTACGTTTCACCGTGAAAGGGGGTGCTCCACCGTCGTAGAGAGCTAATTGGTGAGAGAGAAAATTCAATTTAATTGAAAGTTCCACTGCAACCACATCATCATCACCATCAGAAAACCCCACCCGTTTTTGTACTTTGTTGTGAAAGGGTGATGTACCACCTTCATGGAGAGCTAATCAAAGAGAGAAAAAATCCAACTTAATTGAAAGTTCCACCACCACCACATTTGTTGAGTTGAGTATTTTTTAGTTCTAAACAATGAGTATCCCACATTGTAGAAAATAAAGTCTTGAACTAGTTCAAGAGCTAGCTTGTTGTATTAATTTAGTTTTGAATTTTATTTAATTTTAAACTGAAATAAATTAGTGAATAGTTGCAACTCGTAGTGTTAAAATATTCAAATTTTATTACGTTTAAAATTTGAATTTATTATTAAACGGTTGCAACTATCCTACATGACACAACCATTTGTGCAGAGTTGTAACTCGTAGTATTATTATTAAAAGGTTTCAACTATCCTACAGGACACAACCATTTGTGTAGAGTTGTAACTCGTAGTATTATTATTCAAAGGTTGCAACTATCCTACGGACAACTATTGGTGAATAAACATATTTTTTCAATTGTAACTCTTCGTCTTCTATAAATACATTGATACATATTCACTTTTATTTACTCAGCATTTTTCTGCATCTTATAAATATTCCTAAATTCCTCGATGTATCGTGAGAAGCAGTTTTTTTAATATATAGTGATATATACAATGGAAAGTCTAGACATATGAGCAATGAGACATTCATATATCCGTGCTTTAATATCAAATGGAGTGATCACCATAATATATGTTAAGTCCGAGGATAATTTATCCGATCTCCTCACGAAACCGCTTACAAAATAATTAGTGAGAAGTACGACTAAGGTATGGCACTTAAAATGTTGAATTTAAGCACCAATAAAGATAATCTAACTTAAAATCAGTAAACTTTTGATTCTAAAGTTCAGTGGGTACAAACAAGTCATTGATATGTGCTTGAGAGCATTATAAATAAATAATGCTAATAGTTGCAAATAAAAGTAGGATGAGCGGTTGCTCTAAATGGAGTTAGCGAAGTGTCTTTCACAACTGAGACAATATGAGAAACTCTACTTATGTGAAGATAAAAGTGGGTTTTTTTTTTTAAATTGTACTTTATCGTGGCCTCATTACGAAAATAGTCATTTAACGCGGTTTTGTCAACATTTAAGTCCTTTATCGTGGGTTTTCATCCAATTTTGGTCCTCCGCCCTTTTTTAATTTCTTTTTGCCCCTTGAGCTATATTTATTTACAAAAAACAACACATATATTATTTTTAATTAGTAAAAAGCCCCCGTTTGTTATATATTCAACTAAAATTATAAATTTACATAAAAAGCTAAAAAATGTATCATGAACTAAAATACATAAATACTAAATATTACTTAAAAAAATATTCGCTTACTAACTAATTAAATAATTTTCCTTCAATTCTAAAATATAAGCTCAAAAAAGCTTTTTTGTATATTTATAACTTTGGACATACTTATAATTTTATTTTAAACTTTTATCAAACTTAAAACGGAGATTAATATAATATATTTCTAAATTCGAAAACATTATTAATTTTTTATTATATATTTAAGTCTTTTTCTTTTTTTTTAGAATACAATCTTGAGATATTTGATAAACCTAGACGCATTGAGTGATGTGCAATAAATATTTATTTCCTAAATATAGTACAAATAACAAAAATACTCAAAAGATATATTTAAAAACCACTTTTAATTTTTCGTTCGGTATTTTCAACTTTTTTTATTTAGTTTTTGTTTTAGTTTTTTTTTCTTGATAAATTTTTTTTGTTCTTTTTTTGATAATTTGAAAAAATTGGTATTTTCGATTTTTTATTAGTTCTTCTTATTATATTATATTTAAAATTTATTTTTATTTAAGCAATAAATATTGATACCACATCAGTCAACTAGTCTAGTTTTATTACGTTCTCAAGATAGAATTATTAGAAAAGAAACTTAAATATATAATAAAAATTAATAATATTTTTGAATTGAGAAATATATTTTATTAATCTTCTTTTTAAGTTTGTTAAAAGTTTAAAAATAAAATTATAAGTATGTCCAAAATTATAAATATACACCAAAACTTTTTTGGGCTTATATTTTAGAATTGAAGATAAATTATTTAATTAGTTAATGAAGGAAGCTTTTTAAATATGATATTTAGTATTTATATATTTTATTTTATTATAAAACTTTTGTTTAGCCTTTTTAAGTGAATATGTAATTTTAGGTGAAAATATAACAAATTGGAGCATTTTACTAATTTTAAATGAAACATGTAGGGTTTTTTTGCTAATAAATATAGTTTAAGGGGCAAGAAGAAATATAAAAAAAGTTCAGAGGACCAAATTTGCATGAAAATCCACGATAGAGGTCTAAATATGGACAAAACCGCGATAAAAGACTATTTTCGTAATGAGGCCACGATAAATGACCATTTTTAAAAAAACAAAACCCAATAAAAGTGGTGCCGCTTTGGTAAGAAAAATGTGTTTTTTCTTATAAATGTTTATAGACATAAGGGATCAGCACATGGCCGTATTATAGCACTAAGGTTGTTGAAGAAAATCTATGAGACACTATAGTGATTGATATATGTGTGATACATTCGGTACTAATATTAAGAGTTGAGGTTCAATATACGGACACATATAACTTCGTTAGGACTTTAAAGTATTTACAATAATTGAAGGTATAAATAGAAAGATACCTTCTCGTATTGGTTTCATTCATTTGGCAAAAACCAATTTTCACAACTAGTGGGCCATTGTTGAGTAATTTTTAGTTGTGAGTACTAGATTTTCCACATTGTAGGAAATAAAGTCTTGAACTAGTTCAAGAGTTAGTTAGTTGTATTAATTAATTTCTAAAATTTTATTTTGTTTAAAATTAAAATAAATTAGAGAAGAGTTGCAACCCGTGGTATTTTGATATTCATATTTTATTACGTTTAAAATTTGAATTTATTAGTGAAAGGGTGCAATTCTATCATAAGGGACACAACTAGTTGTGAAGAGTTGCAACTCGTGGTATTATTATTAACATGTTGCAACTATCCTACGGGACACAATGCTTTGCGTAGAGTTGCAACTCTTAGGATTATTATTGAAAGGTCTCAACTATCCGGCGGGGTACAACTATTGGTGAATAAACATGCCCGTTCAATTGTAACTCTTCATGTTCTATAATAAATACATTGATACAGATTCACTTTTATCTACTCATAATTTTTCTACATCTTATAAATATTACTAAATCACTTGTTGTATCGTGCGAAGCGTATTTTCTTTATATATATAGTGAAAAGATTTCTTTCAGAAAAGTATTTTCAGTTCAAGCCCTCAAGAAAACTCACATATATTCCGTTCTTACGCTTTTCTGTATTCCCATTTTCTAACAACATCATCCACACCATCAGAAACCCATCAATTTTTGTTCTTGGGCCATGAAATGGCGGTGCTCCACCGTCTTAGAGAGCTAATCGGAGAGAGAGGGAGAGGGAGAGAGAGAGAGATAGACCCAATTTAATTGAAAGTTCCACCGTCCACCACCGCTAGTTCCCTCATTTGTGTGCCGACGCAGACGAAGAGGTAAATCGATGGTGGTGATGGTGAATGGTGGATTGCAAATTGATGCCCAGGTTATGAAAACCTTGGGTTGTGCATCTGCACGGGTGGTGGTGACTGGTTCACCGCGCCAAAATGGGAGGGGCATACATTTTCTTCTTGTATTTTGTCTTGTGCTTTTCCTTTTCATTTTAATATATAATAAATAGTTCTTGATTTTGTATTTTATTTTAGGGATAAGAGCATCAAGCCCCGAAACTATGCACGTTTTTGCGATTTGCTCTTTTGACAAATTTAATAAGCGTTTTTCCCCCTAAAATTTGCTCATCTGTGCAATTTGCCCCCTCAGTGCATTTTCGGCCATATTTTGCTAAAATATTCCCCGTTGGAGGTGTTGTTTCGCCTAATTTTTGCATCAACTACCAAAATTCATTTAGTACGACACATATGAGTTGGGTAGAGGGAATATTTTTTCAAAAAATGGTCAAAAATACACTGAAGGGGCAAATCACATTTTCGGCCATTTTTGGCAAGAATATTCCTTGTCCGATGTGTTTTTCGCCTACTTTTTGTCATCAACTAGCAAAATACATCTAGTATAGCACATATTAGTCGGGTAGGAGAAATATCCCGGCCAAAAATGGCCGAAAATGCACTGAGATGACAAATCGCACAGATGACCATAGTTTAGGGAGCAAAACGCTTATTAAATTTGTTAAAGGGGCAAATCGCAAAAACGTGCATAGTTTAGGGGGCTTGATGCTTTCATCCCTTTATTTGGATGTAAAACTGAAATATATATCCTTTTGTTTTCTCTTTACACATTCCGTCTTAGAAAGTTTAAACTAATTGAAAAGGTTATATACAAAAAGGGAAAACTTGAAGTTCTAGTCAACATGTTTTCTTAATTTACAATAATAAAGTTTAAAATGATTAAGATTGTTTTTCTAGATTTACCAGAAAATAAATCAGTTTGAGTAGAAGTAGAATATATTATGTAAAAGTTTATAAAATAATTGGAAATGATGTATATGGGTGCTAAAAATAATTTTGGGTACAATATTCTAGTTACGTAAAACTACGGGGAGAGTTTTATTAATTAAAGTATTATATATAGGTCAATATCTAATTAAAGATAACGAAAGGGTTGTTACACTACAAGAGAAAAAGGCTTTACCGACGGCTCAAAAACCGTCGATAAATGGCCTTTTTCCGACGGAAATACCCTTTTTCGTCGGCAAAAGCCGTCGGAAAAACCCGACGGAAAAAAGCTCGTCACTAAAGCTTTTTTCCGTCGGATTTTTATCGACGGAAAAGAGCTTTTCCGTCGGCAATAAGCTGACGGAAAAGCGTTTTATTTATTCCGTCAGCTTAGAGCCGACGAAAATAGCCTTTTCCGACGGCTTTAAGCCGACGGAAAAGAGAGGCTTTTCTGTCGGCTACAAGCCGACGGTATAGGGGTTTAGAAATATAAAAAAAAAAACGATTTAAAAAATTGTTTTAAAACAAAAAACGATTTAAAATAATTGATTTATGATTTTTTGGCGATTTATTTAAAAGAAATCGATTTTAAATACTTATTTTATAATTTTTTGGCGATTTTTTGTAAAGAAAACGATTTAAAATAATTAATTTTATGTTTATTTGTCGGTTTAATTTAAAAGAATTCAATTTAAATAATAACATGCAAATTTTCAAGCGTTATTATTAGTTTTATTATAATAAATAAAGTTTTGAATTTAAATTAAATTCTTGATAATATAAGTTTTTTATAGTTATTATTAGTTAGATAATAACTAAAACATAAGTAGAAATAAAATAATAAACTCTAATTATAAGTTAGTGAATGAATAAATTTTTGTTAGTTATTAAGAATTTTTGGGAGAGAAAGTAGATAGTTTTTGGAGAATGGGAAGAATGAATGAATTAAGTGGGTAGAATAAGGGGTATTTATAGATATTTAGGAGGAGTAGGGGTTAAATTAAAAAAACCAAAAAAAGGGGGGGGGGGGGGGGGGTGCCACGTCAGCGATCCGTGTGAATTATCACACGGATCGCTGACGTGGCACCCCCCCCCCTTCCCTAAGGCCTATAAATATCGAGCTTCTCTTCTCATTTTCAATATCCAACTCTTCGACTCTCACTCTCGATAACAATCCTTTCCTCTATCTCATATTCGATAATTTCTTTTTTCCGTCGGCAAAATTCATTTATTTCCGTTATGAATAACGAAAATAATCGTAATGTTGCCGACAAAGGTAAAGAAAAACTCGTCAAATCCAAATTCAAAAAACTTCCAAAATATATTTCGAATACAAACTTGTTCAAAAACATTAAGGCCCTCACAAATATTTTGGGCCATAAATCTCATCAAGATGTAGCAACCTCAGATCATAACGAGGTTATGCAGCCGATAGAGGATACTATGGAACCAACAAGGGAGACTGGGGTTGTCCCCGCTGCACAGCAACAGGGGCCTACCCGTAATCGGCCCCCTTTGCCGACGGAACTACCACAGGGGCCCACTTCAACCCGAAACCGGGCCCCGCCTCCGGGCCGAGTTCGTGACCAAGTCTCGGTCCCGCCGCCGTCAATGACTCCTGCAGCTCCGACATTTCCGCTCGCCCTGTTGGACGAAGTTCCAGATGACAACGACGGGGGAGGTTCGACGTCGGAAGGCTCCCCGGTTTCTGGTGGCTCAACAAGTGGTTCTACTACCCGGTTGCTGTTAGGGGACGGGGAAAGGGCCGAGCTGCGACTGATGACGAGGCTAAGAGGCCCCTAATTGGCGTTACCAAAGACTATGTTTTCGATCCATCTTTATCCTACGATAAAAGATATCATACTAATGCAGAAGAGATTACTCGTACAATCGGCTTCATAATAAGGCATCATGTGGAAGAACCAGCTATTTATTACTCCCGTTTATCCAACGATCAGAAACAAAAATTTCTGAACCATTTTGGGGTAAAATTTCTGAACCATTTAGCTTATGTTAATATTTGTGTATATTATTGTATTTTCCCTTACACTTATATGATATTATAATTTGAAGAGGGTATTCCAATACTCGGATGAAATAAAGTCAATGGTTCGTGAGACATTCGACCGGGTGGCACAAGGCATCTATAAAAACTCCATCTATGATGTAAAAAAGACGTACAAGCAACGTGACAAGAAGCCAGCCTGGTACAAGAAGTCTTGGTTACCTGCAGGTAAAACATACTCAACAGGAGGATCGCATAGCGGCACTGGAGCAAAAAATCCTTCATGATGAGGAGGAGAGGAGGCGGGAAAGAGAGGAATCACAACGTAATTTTAACAGGTATCCTCAATATAACAACCTTCCCAATAATTACCCCAACAACAATCCCAGCCAGTTTTGGAATCAAAACCAAACACAACAGGGCCAAACCGCTCCGGGGAATCAAGGCTTTCATTCTTACAACTAGTCGAGCCAAGGCTATGATTCTTACAATCAGGGTACACCTATGTCGTGGAACCAACAACACGATCAAGGTGCACCTTCATCGTGGGAACAAGTCATTCCACCTACTGGTTCGTGGGGCCAAAAACAGCGTCAACCCGAGCCGCAGTCGGAAACTTTCCCATTATGGTCAGATGAATATCAACCACCAAGTTCTTGGCACGATCAATGTTATACTCAAAGTGCTCCTGGACGTTATAGTGGGGCTCGTCCAAATGCTTCGTGGCAAAATAGTAGTTGGACCGAACGTCCAAATGACCAACGACGTGCTAAAGTTAGCGACACTTCTCCGAGTTTTGCAAGGCGTTATCAAGTTGAACCCGTAATTGATCTAAACAATTTGGAGTTACCGACTGAAGACTACACTAATCAAGTTTGGAACAGTGACGTGAATAGAGAATACGGTGGTCCATCTTGGATATGATAGCCGAGATCGCTTTAATGTGTAATTTTCGAGTATGAGTGTTTAAATTTCGAGTATGTGTGTTTAATTTTTGAGTATGAGTGTTTAAATTTCGAGTATGTGTGTTTAATTTTCGAGTATGAGTGTTTAAATTTCTAGTATGTGTGTTTAATTTTCGAGTATGAGTGTTTAAATTTCTAGTATGTGTATTTAATTTTCGAGTATGAGTGTTTGAATTACGATTTTGCGTGTTTAATATCCGAGTTTGTCTTTTTAATTTAAAATAACATTGATTTAAACTCGAAAAATAACATTAATTTAAAATAACATTGATTTAAACTCGAAAACTAACATTAATTTAAAATTAAATAACATTGATTTAAACATAAATAAAGCTAATTAATTGGGCCCGACATCATTTTTTTATTATTTTTTTATTTATTTATTAAAAATATCCGTCAACATCATTTTTAAATTTTATTATTTTATTTATTTATTTATATTAAAAGGAAAAGGCTGTCCAAAATCATTTTTTTATTTTTTTATTTTTTTTTTAATAAAATGGGCCATTACCGTCGGCCCAAACCCGACGGTAATGGGCTTTACCGTCGGATTTGGGCCGACGGTAAAGCGAGCCCATTTTTTTATTTTTTTTTATTAAATGGGCCATTCCCGTCATCCCAAACCCGGCGGGAATGGGCTTTACCGTCGGATTTGGGCCGACGGTAAAGCCAGCCCATTTGTACCGTCGGCCCAAAGCCGACGGTATAACCCATTACCGTCGGGATTGGGCCCGACGGTAATAATTGGGCCTTTTCCGTCGGGCCAAAACGCCGGGCCCGACGGAAAAGGCCAAATCTGTTGTAGTGTTAATTTTGTCCACAAAAGGATACACTTGGCCGCCACGTAGGCAGAAAGCCAAAACTTGAGCTTATTAGGCACTTTAGTGGAAAAAAATCGAACGTAAATTCTTACTGGGCAAAAGGACAAAAAAAAGATGAAACTTAGTGTGCAAATTTAACCATTCCTCCTTTTAAGATTACATAATACAATATTGCATATGCGTTTCCATGAGATTTTAGGAATTATAGAGGTTTCCTTTTAAGTTCAAAAATGTGTTGATTGATTAACTCATATACTTAAGGTTTTTTGTTATCTAACAAGAATCTAAGGGTTGTAACATCCTAACGTATCTCCAAGTTTGCCTCTATATGTTACTTGCCAATGGTATTTGGGGTGCAAAAATTATTTATTAGCAGGTTTGTTTATCGCCACTCTTAAATTTAAGATGCTCGTAGACATAGAATGTGATGTGATCTTGATATGAGCTTTCTTCACTTGGCTAAAGGAATAAACATGCACGCATGTTGTTTTTGATGTATAATATTTATACACAAATACTTATGGATCTCCCTAAACATTGTATCATGCTACAACGGCTCCAGAGACCTCCTTGAAGGCCACAAATAAAACAGCATTTGTTCTATCTACCTGAGTCTTAGATCCCTTGATTCCAAGTATGAGACCTCACTTTAGGCGATCCTATTGTGGCCTATTGCGAGAGTGTTGACAGCGGTGCACCGATCAGTGCATGCATGTGGATCTGATGATGCATGTGATTGGAGGAGGTGGTTAGATCTTGATTTGTTATTGAGATCTGATATAACCAAATTAATTCTACACGGTTTGGGGCTCAGTTTTGCACCTATATATAGCAGTCAATATTCATCTTTTGAAAATTATCCAAAACACATCTCTTCTCTTGTAATAGAATCTCTTGTAATAGAATTAACATATTGATACTGCATAAATACATCGGACTCGAAAAAGACCAGAACACGCCGAGAAAATAGAGCCTCGTCAAGAGATCTTCATAGAAGGTCCCTACCAAAGCCTCGTACGACAAAGGAATACAAGGAAGGCCTGAATAACGACCATGCCAAGCGAAGGACCTCCATCAATTGGTGCGTTCATAAATGACCAACTTGTCGAAAAGTGTCACGTATCATTAATGACATGTTAGACTTTATTAGCACCAAACCCCCTCAATTCACGGGAGACCTACAATAAAACACTGCCAGCAGACCCATCTAACACAAAGCAGCAATAACAAGCATCCATCCCTTGATTTAATGAAGAACGAGTGCTTGTTCCTTCACCTATAAAATATGAAAGATCTCATTGTAATCAACTCAAGATAAATTACAACACGTGTACTCTAAATTCCCTATAAGCAATACACTTCTCTTTCATTCACTATCCTCATTATTTATCCTATAAAGGGACTTCGTCACCCAAAGATCTCCCTCGTATAAACCCTTACTTTCATACACTTTTCTTCTACGAATCGCAAGAGTTGCATTTCGAACCACATCTACCCGATAATTTCATCTTATCACATATAATTAAATATATAAAGAGTGATTAATGAGTGTTGGAGGTAAAAATAAAGAGTTTGTGTGACTTTACTACAGTAAAAGTCTGCGAGTTATAATTTCTATTTTACACTCATAGTGAAGTTTTTCTACCTTGCCTGTAGTTCGTCACCTTGAAGTAATTTGGGGTTTTCTACGTAAAATATGCGAGTTATTTAGTTTTTGTCTTTAAATTATTGTCTTGTTTTTAAGCTCCGGGTGGCTCACTTTACAACAAGTGGTGTCAGAGCCTCGACTCATACCATTGGGTCTTGTTGATATCTTTGGGTATCATCCTAAAATTATTTTTAGTGACGGTCGTACGTGATAGAAGTAACGACATCCAAAATTGAAATCGAGAAATTCAATGGGAGTAACTTCTTATTGTGGAAGTTGAGGATCAAAGACATCTTACAAAAAGATAAGTGTCTCGCTGCAATCGGCAACATGCCAATGGAAATCACTGATGATACGAAGTGGAACAACATGGACAGGAACACTATCGCAAATCCTCACATGACATTAGTGTTGGAAAATACTCCAAAAGTAAAATACATAAAGATATATAACATGTATAGGTGACAATTTCAACCCACAACACATCAACTTGCCCAACCCACTAAAGATAAATGGGTTGTGGGTTGACCCATTTAATAAATGGGTTATATGGGTCAACCCATATAACCCATTATTTTAAATGGGTAACCCACGGGTTATCCGTGGATATCCATTTAACCCGTTAATATTTTTTTAAAAAAAAACACATATTAAATTTAAAGAGATAAAAAAAAACACACTATACCTAAAACGCATACTACGGCTAAAATTTACTAAAATAAATATACGATACACGTAAAACGCCATTTTTCTATTTTCAACGGGATTGTTTTGTCAACGAAGCCCGTTTTCGACAAGTGATATCACTTTCTCGAGAGGGAACGAGTGATTTTCGGCAAATTCCAACGTTTGGAGGGTGAAAATGCCATTTTTTTAGTTTCAACGGGATTTTTTTATCAACGAAACCCGTTTTTGACAAGTGATACAACTTTTTCAAGTGGAAACGGCCATCTGAGCATAACGTAAAGACTTTAGCCAACGTGATTTTCGTCAAATTTCAACGTTTAGAGGGTGAAAAATGCTATTTTTTATTTTCAACGGGATTTGTTTTTGTAATTTTTAGGCGAAATATGTGTTTTTAGGTGGAGTGAGGGTTTTCTCGTGATTTTTTGACAAAATATGTGTTTTTAGGTGTAACGGATTTTGTTTTGTGATTTTTCGACGAATTATATATTTATCAGTGTAGCGGGTGTTTTTTTCGTGATTTTTCGACGAATTATGTGTTTTCAGGTGTACCGTGTATTTTTTGTGATTTTTCGACGAATTTTGTGTTTTTAGGTGTAGCAGGTGTTTTTTGTGATTTTTCGACGAATTTTGCGTTTTTAGGTATAAGGGTCGTTTTTTCCTGATTTTAAACAAAATGTGTGTTTTTAGGTGTATCGGGTGATTTTTCGAAATTTGTAGACACAATGTATGTTTTTAGGTGCAACGGGTGTTTTTTCATAATTTTTAGATGTAAATGTGTTTTTTTATATATTAACTAGCAAATGGAGCACACGGTTCCCGCGAGCATAATTCTTTTTTCAATGTCATTCTATGTGGGTTAAAGAAGAAAATTTATCTAGATAACATGTGCCATAAATGTAGAGTATAACAATGGAAGAAAATTATATTATAGGGAAAGTAAATCATTAATTACAATAAATAGTGTAATTAATTAGTCTAACTTAATTTGTAAGGTTATTTTGGGGATTTAATAATATACTTTTACAATATAGCTAAAACTCAAAGGTTAAAGTTGGAAATCAAAAGATTGGTGTCACAATGGGTTTCTTTATATAATAGTATATAGATATTAATCGGGTTGGTAATGGGTTGATTAGATTTACCCAAACCATTTAGCACCCAACCCATATAACCCGCATAATAAATGGGTTGCAAAGAACCCAACCCACTAAATACCCAACCCATTAAACTCCAACCCACCAAACACCCAACCCACCCATTTGCCACCTCTAATAATATGGAAGTGAAATTGGATAGTCGTACCACTCAACATGAGCAGTATAACTTTTTGTCTCATTAATTAATTCTATAGATGAAGAAAAAATTAGTAAATCATCAACATAAACAGTAATTACCACACACGAATTAGCAACTACTTTAGTAAACACACAAGCATCAACTTTATTGGACTTGAACCCAAACTTCTTTTTTTCTTCATTAAATTTTGTATACCATTGTCTTGGTGATTGTTTAAGACCAAATAAAGATTTATGAAGTTTACAAACCTTGCTTTCTAAACCTTCAACGACATAACCTTCGGGTTGTTCAATATATATCTCTTCATCTAAGTCCCCTTTTAAGAAGGCAATTTTAACATCCATTTGATGTACTTCTAAATTATAAAATAGAAGCTATAGCAAACATAAACCTAAGAGAGGTCATCTTTGCAACAGGAGAAAAAGTTTCAAAATAATCAACTCCTTCTTTTTGCTTAAAGCCTTTAGCGACAAATCTAGTCTTATATTTATCAATCGAACCATCGGGTTTAAGTTTTTTCTTTAAGACCCATTTGGTACCTATTGTTTTAGCATTAGAAGGCAAGTCTGTTAAGGTCCAAGTATTGTTATCTTTTATCGATTTGATCTCATCATCCATAGCAATTTTCCATCTATCGGCATCGGGTAAAGATAAGGCTTCTTTAAAATTTCTAGGTTCTTCTACATTGTAAATAAACATTCCAGGCCCAAGGTCCTTTTCTATTCTCCTTCTTTTACTCCTTCTCAAGTGTGGTTCACTTGAATCTATAGTATTATCATTACCATTGTTCTTGTTATCATTTTCAAGAGGTACAGTTCACCATTTTCTAACAATAAATTTTCTAACAATAACTATAAACTCTTATCAACATCTATCAAGTTAGTATCTCTAATAGTTTTGTCTTCAAAGAACTTCGCATTAGTAGTTTCAAATGAAACATTATTTCTTAAGTCTAAAAACCTATATGCTTTACTGTTACTAGCATATCCAATAAAAATAGACTTTATCCCTTTACGATTCATTTTATTTCTCTTTAAGGAAGTATCCAAAGCAAAAGAAAGACATTCCCAAACTCTAAAATATTCTAGATTTGGCTATTTATTTTTCCAAAGTTCATATGGAGTTTTATCAAAACCTTTATGTAAGACCCTATTACTTATGTGATTAGATGATAGCAAGGCTTCTCCCCATAAATTAGTTGGTAAAAAAGAACTTAATAGCATAGTATTAACCATCTCTATCAAAGTTCTATTTTTTCATTCCGCTACACCATTTTGTTGGGGGGTTCATGGTGCACTAGTTTGGTGAATAATTCCATTTTCGGCACAAAAATTATCAAATTCCTTTGACATATATTCACCTCCTCTATCACTTTTTAAAACCTTAATACTTCTTCCCAATTGATTTTCTACTTCAGATTTTCTACTTCAGATTTATAGACTTTAAAAGTATCAAGACCTTACTTTTAGATCTAAGTAAATATACATAAGTATACTGAAAGCAATCATCTATAAAGGTTACAAAATATCTTTTACCACCACTTGTTTCAATTTCTTTATTATCACATACATCAGTGTGCACTAAATCAAGTAAATTCAAATTTCTAGTTACATATTTAAAGGGCCCCTTAGTAATTGTTTCTTGTGCACAAGGCTCACATCATACTTTGCCATTCTATTTATTATTTTGTTACTAATATGGCCTAGCCTATAGTGCCAATTACTATTCAAGTCACAAACATAAGAAGAATGCATAATACTTTTATTAGCAACACTTAGAAGATACATCTTGTCCTTAGCATGTCATTTGCCGATAAAAGTCTCATTCTTAGATAGGATCATATTAGCGGTTTCAAACACAACATGAATTCCATGATGGCTCAACAAGAAAACAGAAATTAAACACTTTCTAATGCCTGGTACATGAAGAACATTTTTCAAGGTTAAGGTCTTCCCCGAAGAGAGTTCCAACTCCACTGTACCGCAGCCAACTATTTCTCTTATTCCTGGATTTCCAATGAATAAATTACTGTCGTCTTCCATTTTCTTGTAAGTCTTGAACAAACTTATGTGTGGTGTGACATGGTATGTATCACCAGAATCGATCCACCATCCGTCATTTGAATCAATCATGAATGTCTCCGATATCATAGCGGCAAGTTGTTCTTCCACCACATGAGTATTTTCTTGATTGTTCTTTTGCCCTTTGCGGTAACGGCACTGCGCAGTCTTGTGATTAGTTATTCCACACACATAACAAGGACCTCGTTGCTTAGAGTCTTGTTTTTTATTTTTTCGTTTTTTGAATTTGTTACCAGATTTGTAATGAGTTTTTTCCTTTTTATTGTTAGCCATTTTGGGATTTTCAGATTTATTGCTAGGACTAGATGTATCAACTATGTTCATAGAAATATCAATTAAATTCACTTTATCAGAATTTAAATTGGAATCTCTTACCCGGTTTTGTTCTTCCTCAAATTTGTCACGCAAAAGTGATTGCTCCTCAATTTGTATATGTTGAAGCAATTCTTCCAGAGTTTGACGCTCACACTTGTGCTTCAACATTTTTCGATAAACTTTCCATGAAAGAGGCCGTTTTCCGATGAAGGTTGAAACTTGAAAATTTTCCGTCATAGGTTCCCCTACTGCTGCAATCTCTTGAGCAATCGAACCATTTCTTGAACTTGATCCATTACTGGTTTATCATCCACCATTTTGAATTCCACATATTTGTTTATGGGATATGCTATATGCCCGGCATCTTCTGTTATATTTCTTGCAACAAGAGCATTCCATAATTCTAATAATGTGGCGTAGTGCCAAAACACATCAAACAACCCATTTGTCATTGCTCCCAAAATTATCCCTCGGCATATGTAGTCATCTTCCAGCCACTTGATTTGCTCTTGGGAGTATGAACCATCTTCTCTCGTACTCTCCGGATATGCAACTTGAAGTACATAAGCAACACATTGCATTGTTAGTAGAAAGTGAATTCGTTGCAGCCAACGGTTGAAATTCGGACCATCAAAGCCCTCAAATTTTTCCACTTCATGTGTTGCCATTTTGAATGGAGATGGCAAACCCATTTTAAAGAATTGCTGTTGTTAACTTGTTGAAAACAATACTCCAAAAGTAAAATACAGAAAGATATATAATATGAAAATCAAATTGGGCAGTCGTACCACTCAAGATAGTTTGTTAAGAACAACAATATCCCCACTATGCAGGCGTCTTCTTGTAGATTGAATCGTTCCCAAGATACAAGCTCAATTAATTATATTCAATAGGTTGCACCCCAAAGAATAGTTACACAAACACTCTTTTGGATATATAGATATCGAATATATATAGAAAGTATTTTTCTGGCAGATTATGGGACAGCAAATTTATGCAGAAATTGTAAGAAGAAAAAGATGATACACTCTCTGTTACGTTGTATTGTCATGCTTAATATATAGGAAACAAGATTAATTTTTAATAGTCACAACTAATCAAGAATTAATGCACCCATTTGAAAAGGTGCCCCCTTTGTTCCAAATAAACTAACGGATAGAGTGCAGTAATTTTTCTTTTTCCGAAACGATGCATGCGTCAGAAAAGTTCTTATCATATTTAATCTTGTAAGAATTTTGAAAAATATTAGTTTCATCCAACAATTAGGTGATGGGGTGCTGTCTAACGTAGAGGAGAAGAGGACAGCTAAAGAAATCTAAGATCATCTCAACAAGTTGTATGAGGCGAAAACCTTAACCAACAAGATTTTCCTTAAAAGAAAATTATACACACTAAGGATGGCATAATCTACCCTAGTAATTGAGCATCTCAATGTTTTAAATACTCTATTTCCTCAATTGGCGCCATTGAGTCACAAAATAGAGGTTGTTGAACGTACTGAAATCCTATTGCAAAGTATGCCCAATTCGTATGACCAGCTTGTCATCAACTTAACAAATACTATGCTTACAGATTATTCGGTCTTTGATGAAGTTGAAATAGCTATTCTAGAAAAAAAAAGTCGGCGAAAGAACATAGAAGACAGCGAGGTAAGTTTGCAACAAGAAGGTGCCTTGTCGGTGATAAGAGGAAGATCGACAGTGCGTGGTGCAAGTGGGATTAAGAAACAAAGAGAGATCCAAGTCAATGACCAAGAGTAGTTGTTAGAACTTACTATTGGAGTCTTAAAAAATCCAAAAAAAAAAGTGTTCTTAATCCAGGGAACGTCACTAGCACTTCAGATGATGGTGGTGTGATGTGTTGTGTTGTGAATCAAGAATAAGAATTCGCGACATACGTGGCTTTGATGATTAACAGATTATTGATTCAGGTGTCAATTTTCATATGGCTCCCCGAAGGGAGTGGTTTCACGAGTATACACCAGTATCTAGAGGATCCATGTGTTGTTGTGATGATTATGCTTTGAAAGTTGTGAGCATCGGTGTAGTCAATGGAGGATTTATGCAAGAATTTGTTACCTTTAGGACAACTAGTTGATCTTTCCTATAAGATTGAGCCTCAAGGCCATATCTTGAAAATTATAATGGGCGTGTTGGGATTGATTAAGGGAGGCAGGCTTGTAGGAAAATTATACTTGCTACAGGGAAAGACTTTACAAGTGGGAGAAGCATCAGTGGCTTCATAGGAGTCAACTAAAAAATCACCAATGATTTGGCATCAGAGACTTGAGCATATGTCAAAACATGTCATGAAGATTCTTGCCGAGAAGAAACTACTTTCGGGCCTCACAAATGCATCTTTATATTTTTGTGAGCATTGTGCTGTTGGAAGAAATATCGTATAAAGTTTGTTTTCTCTGACGTGTGGCAAGCACCACTACTATCCCTGAGAGGAGCAAAGTATTGTGTCTCTTTTGTAGATAATTACTCGAGGAGATGTTAGGTTTACATGATTAGGAGTAAGGCTTAAGACGTACAAAGTGCTGATGGAACTTGAATCTGGTAAGCAGGTCAGGTACATGAGATCTGACAAAGAAGGAGAATATATTGGGCAAGGAGTTTGAAGACTTCTGGAAATAGGTTGGGATTAAGAGGCAGCTTACCATGGCGTACACTCTACAATGGAATGGAGTGGCAGAGCAGATGAACATGACCTTGTCGGATAAAACAAAAGCCATGATGCATGGTATAGGCTTAGAAAAGTCATTTTGGGCAAAAAAAGTTAATACCGCCTATTATATGGTGAATCGTTCTCTGATGAGCATTTATTTAGCGACATTTCCTAATGATTTTGTACAATTGCCAGTGCAAATTTATTGGTTTTAGTATTGTTTTGTGTTTTGTAAAATTTTATCGAGTCAAAGCAAAATGGAGCTAAAAGAGCCTAAAATGGATGTTTTTGGAAACATGGTGCAAAACGAGGCAAACCCTTATCGCATTATGCAATGAAGCGTAAAAGTCGTCCCAAGCCGACGGAGGAGCGGTACGATGAGGAGGTAGTAGAAGCCATCGCACCATAAATGTCAAATGTAGTACAAGCAACAGAAAACATCCGAGCATCGGGGAAACGAGACAAAGAGTGGCATGATGGAGTAGAAAAGTAGTGCAAGTCGCGCTGGTAGTAGCACGACAAAGCAGCACGACACATTTGGTCGCACGACTCGAGGATAAAAATATCTTATTCTGTTGATTAAGTTATGGTTGGTCACAAAATTAGGGCATCAAGACTTTCTTATAAAGAAAAGAGAACGACCAACACTTAGGAGGACGCAAAGAGTGACGTGACGTGAAGAGAAGAAGAAGAGCGAACATAAGCATAGAGAGAAAACACCATAAAACTTATGTTCTAGTATAGTTTTGTCATTATTCCAAAGTTAATAGTTCGTGGAGAATAAAATAACACGCACGAGTTAAGAAGATAACCAAACTATCAACATTCCATCGGATTCGAGAAGCTTTTCTCTATCTCTTACTTTGTTTATGTTATTTAACTCTTTATTGATGTTGAACTCATGACTATGAGGAGCTAACCAACTTGTTGTCTAGAGTAAGGGAGTAACTCTGATTTATGAATCTGTTTATTTTCTTTATTTGATGTGTCTTTAATGAACTCGTATGTCTAGATTGGTTTGTTTTTTATGTTTTGTAACTAATATTGCTCTCGATGGATGAACGGATGCACCACCTTGAGATTGTCAGAGTGTAGATATTAAGCTAGTTATATACATGTGATTTATGACTTTGGTATTCTAATGCAACTGATGTGCAACCCCTAGATCGCACTAAATTAATCTTGATCATGTACGTTTATATTAATAAGATTCAGACGAGTTAATTAGATTGCAGATTTGATATCTCCACTAAAACAACTGATAATTGGGTTGAATCTGCTAACACAATAGGTTATTAGAGACTCATATATTATGTAATTAGGATATGTCCTGATATAGGTCACAGATCCATTAGACATATGAACTCCAAACTATCATCAAACATCTCAAGTAAACATAGGTAGTTTGTCTATGGACTATAATGGTTAAGTCAGTGGTAAAATCCAACCTCTAACAATATTTTAATCTATCGATCATAAATTCACAACTTAAGCATTCAACCAACTCAATCATCATAAATTATGTTTTGTTAGTTATATTAGTTATTAGCATTCATCCTTAGTGTAGCAAACAAATATCTCTGCATCTCTGGTTAATCATTAGTTTAGTTCATTATTAGTATCAATCAATCCTTGCATAAAAACTATTTTATTGCATTCAAACCATCTTCCCCATTCTCATTGTATTCATTGCATATTAGTTTAGTCATTCATAGAATTCTAGTTAGAGATCTTCCGCATTCATAACATTTATCACATTCATTGCATTCATAACATTCATCCTGCATAACACACATATAGCAACCGTGACAACTATTAGTGTTTTGCATTTAAGTGATTCATACATATCCAACACTCCCTTGGGATATGATACTGAGTTCGTAACTATACTTACCATTTTATTATTACTTTATTTGTGCACTTAAGAGAATAGAAATTTGAGTGTAACAAGTGACTAGAATTGCAAAAAGAGCTGCTTTTTTATTCATAATTTTTTCTATTTTTTTTTCGTAATCGAAAAAAATAGGTTGAAATATCTATGTGATATTCCTCTAAAAATAAAGTATGTTGACTTTTATTCTTTGTACGCTACACTTCCACCAATCTCTATACACAATACTAAAGTTGAAAACGTTGGCGGAGGTGTGGACAAGTAAACAAGTTGGTTATTCTAATCTCCATGTATTTGGAAGTCCCGCTTATGTTATGTTACATACTCAAGAGAAAACGAAGCTGGACCCAGGTAGTGTTTGTTCTTAGGGTATGCCGAAAGAGTAAAGGGGTATCGCTTGTGGGACCCCACTGCCCACATGATCATTGTAAGCATGAATGTTATATTCATGGAAAATAAGAAAGGAAATTATAGCAGTGCAAGGGAAGATCTAGAAACTTATACAGTGATTGTCGAGAAGGATGTTGAGCAAGACAGTCCTTCTAAACCAACGCACCAACCTGAGGAGAAAATAGTGTCAAGAGTCTCAGAAATAGTCAAGAGACCACCACGTTGGCACTAATACTATATTAGGGAAAACAATGCTTCATATTGTATTCTAACTTGGGACAGATAGCCATCAGCTCTCCAATAAGCAATGAGTAGTTTAGATGCATCTTGGTGAATGGCAGCGATGAAGGTGGAAATCAAAGCTCTCCATTAGACTATAACATGGAAACATGTATCTCTACCACAAGGGAGGAAACTCATTGGCAACATGTTGGTGTAAAAAATCAAACGGAACAGTGATAATCAAGTATCGTGCACAATTGGTGGTGAAATGATATGCTTATAAGGATGGGAGTGATTCCACTGAAATATGTTCCCTAATGGTCTGACAGGCAACTGCGGGATTGGTTCTGGCGATGTGCGTTATAATTGATTTGCACCTTTACCGGTTAGATGTGTAAAGACGACGTTTCTTCATTTTGATATTGAAAAAGAGATTTATATGCTCCAACCATAAGGATTTATAGAAGAAGGAAAAGAGAACTTGGTTTGTAGGTTGACCAAATATTTGTACGTTCTAAAATAAGGATCGGAGTGTTGGCGCAAAAGATTTGGGATTTTTTTTTAAAACTGGTCTTTTATCGTGGTCTCGGTATGAAAACCGTCTTTTATCGAGGTTTAGTCCAATTTTCGTCCTTCGACCAAAATTTCTGCCGGATTTGGAGGATTTTGACCGATTTGGACCATTTTTAGGGAATTTTGACCCCCTTTTTTGTGTTTGCACCCGAACATAAAGTGCACTTTGCACCCCAAAAAAAAAATATATATATATATATATATATATATACACACACATATGTAGCAATTTTTAACTTTAACAATTTATAAATGTTATAAAGATTATAAGAAACAAACAAAAATACATTTAAAAAAATTAATTCATCATCTTCATATATATATATATATATATATATATATGTAAATATATACATATACAACTCTTTTTATATCTTTAACAATTTATATAAGTTAAAAAATTATAACAAATAGAAAAAATACATTTACAAAAACAATTAGGGAAAAATACAACTTACCCCCTAAACTTTCTACCGTTTTGCACCTTGTCCCCACCCACCCCCCGAACTTTGCAAACCTTAGCATGTTACCCCCTGAAGCACTTTCCATCAAAGTTGGGGGGGCAAGGTGCAACAAAACAAACCTAGGGGGCAAGGTACAAAACGACAAGAAGATTAGAGGGTAGGGTGCTTTTTTCCAAAAAATTAATTCATAATCTTCATATATATAATATTGTTTTTTATATCTTCAACAATGTATAAAAGTTAAAAAAATAAGAAAAATACATTGAAAAAAAAAATTAATCATCTTCATCACCTTTTCCTGTAACACCTCCCCCCCCCCCCCCCCTTTCCGCTACCCGCTACCACCACCCCCAAACACCACCGCTCATCAATATGATTTTTTTTTTTGCTTTTTTTTATTATTATTTATAAAAATACTTGTGTGTATATATTTATATATATATGAAGTAGATGATTTTTTTAAAACTGTACTTTTTTGGTTTTTATTATAATTTCTATAACTTTTATAAATTTTAAAGGATATACAAAAATTGTATATATATGAAGATGATGAATTAAATTGTTTTTAAAATATATCTTTTTTTTGTTTGTTATTATTTTTTATAACTTTTATAAATTGTCAAAGATAAAAAAAAAATTGTATATATATATATAAGAAGATGAGAAATTAAATTTTGTTTAAATACATTTTTTTTGTTTTTTATAATTTTTATAACTTTTATAAATTGTTAAAGATATAAAATATATATATGTGTGTGTGTGTGTGTGTGTGTGTGTGTGTGTGTTTTGGGCTACAAAGTGCAATTTATTTTGGGGTGCAAATAAAACAAAACGTCAAAATTGGTCAAAATTGCCTAAAAATAGCCTAAATCGGTCAAAATCCCTAAATTCGGCAAACATTGTGGTCGCCAAAATTGGACCAAAAAACACGACAAATGACCAAAATTGGACTAAACCTTGATAGATTATACTATTTTCATACAGAGGCCACGATAAATGACCAATTTTGAAAACTACCCAAAGATTTGATTCACTCATAACGAACATCGGATGCAACAGACTCAATGTGGATCCATTTTTGCATACTAAAAGCAATCTGGTGATGACTTTATTATTTTGTTGTTGTATGTTGACGACATAAATAATAAGATTTGGCTTTCTTGGAAGAACTGTCTACTGAAGATTTTGCAAAGTTTCAACATGCAAAATTGTAAGCAAATATCTACCCCACTTTCTGTTAATTTCAAGTTATTCTCGAGTACTAGTCCTAGCAGTGAAAAAGAGATGAGGGAGATGCCTCGAGTACCTTATGCATCAAAAGTGGGAAGTTTAATGTTTGCAATTATATGTACTATACCAACCATTGCGCATGCATTGGGAGTGGTTAGTCGATACATGACAGATCTTGATAGAGAGTATTGGAGTACAGTAAAAAGGGTTTTAAGATACATTTAGGCTACCTCAAATGTTGCATTATGTTACGGAGGACCAGGTTTTACACTCAACGGTTATGTTGATCTAATTATGTAGTTGATCTTGACAAAAGCAAGTCCACGACACACTATGTGTTTACTCTTGATGGAGGTGCAATAAGTTGGGTTTCAAAGTTATGGTTAGTCGTTGCAGCATCAACAACAAAGCTGAGTACATGGAAGCTACACAAGCCGGTAAAGAGACAATTTGGTTGAACATAGTTCTGGAGGAACTCAACCCAAATTAAAGAGAATTTCTATATTATGTGAAAATAAAAGTGTGTTGCATCTAGCAAGGAATCAAACTCTTCATTCCAAGACAAAGCATATCCGGGTTTAGTATCACTTTGTTCGAGAAAAGTTCGTAGAGGGCACGATGAATGTGCAGAAGATTCACACTAAAGATAACATAGTTGATTTCATGATGAAGAGTGTTAATACTGATAAATTTATTCTTTGTCGGTCGTTGTGGGATATTGTTGGCAGCGGTGCACTGATTAGTGCATGCATGTGCATTTGATGATGCATGTGATTGGGGGAGGGGATTAGATCTTGATTTATTATTAAGATATGATCTAACCACATTAATTCTACACAGTTTGGGGCTGAGTTTTGAACCTATATATAACAACTAATATTCAGCTTTTGAAATAATCCAAAAAACATCTATTCTCTATAATATAATTAACACAAAATTATATATGAAGAGTGATTAGTGAGTGTTGTTACTATGAGGTAAAAATAGAGAGTTTGTCTGGCTTTACTACGGTAAAAGTTTGAGAGTTGTAATTTTGATTTTACACTCATAGTAAAAAGTTTCTACATTGTACATAATTTTTACCCTAAAGTAATTTAGGGGTTTGCACATAAAATCTAAGAGCTATTTGTTTTTTCGTCTTTAAATTATTGTCTTGTTTTATGCACTGTCTCGGGTCCAGTTTACAACACAAAGCCTACCTCTGAGGAAGGAGTCTCGTATGAATACCCTTGCTCACAATGTCAAAAGTTGATCCGGATAAAGCTTATGGTTGCTTTGTGATGAGCGTTTATTTAGCGTGATTTAAGTATCTGTTTTCTTATGCATTTGAATACTTATGATGGCATATTTACATGTTTTATATTGTTTCTGGTTTTCTTAGAATTTTAGAGAGTCGAGATGAAACGAGGATAAAAGAGGCAAAAAATTGATGTTTTTAGGCGACACAGAGTAAAGGCACTATTTAGGGATGTTCGGGCGCTACGGGAGAGCTACGTCACTACACCAAGGCGAAATACCAAAGATAGCTCGATTAAGGAGGAAGACATCAGAAGACCGCAAGGAGAAAATAGAAGCTCGTGTTAATAGAAGTGCATCACGCGTATGACGCGCAATTAGAACAGTAAATGGGCCAATTGTCAGAAGCCTAAAATGAAGCACCTAGAACAAAGAAAAAAAATTATAAATAGGAGGCTACGTTTAGCAGTTAGGGTATAACTTTCATATCACTTACAACAACTTTTCGACAGAGAAACACTGAGAGTTTATCACCAGAGAGAAAAAAAACATCAAAGTCTTGCTCTAGTTTAATTGAGTCATTGCCTTGAGAGAAAATCATTTGTGCCAAACAAGATAGCAAAAGGGAGTCAAGAATAGAGTCAAGCAACAATGTTCCACCAGATCTAAAAAGCTTTTATTTATCTCTTTACTTTTTCTACTATATTTACTTCTTGTATTGATTGTTGAACTCATGACTATGAGGAGCTAACCTACTCATTGCTTAGAGTAGCGGGGTAACTCTGATTTATGAATATGGTTATTTGCTTTACTTGATGTGTGTTTGATGCTCTTGAATGTCTAGATTGAGTAGTTACTTATGTTGTATGATTGACCTTACTCTCGCTGGGATAAAACAAAAGCACTTGTGTGGGGCCGCCCGGAGTGTATAATGCTAAGGATAATTATATATATAAATATATATGTGTGTGTTATATATGCGATTTGTGACTTTGGATTTGCGAAAGCAACTGATGCGAAACCTTTAGATAACACTAGATCAATCTTGATTATGTATGTTTTGTTAACATAATTCAGATGAGTTAAATGGAATGCAGATTTGATATCTCTTCTAAGACAACTGATAACTGGGCTGATCCGTTAACACGACATGTTATTAAAGACTCATAGATGTATGATTGGAATAACTTCTACCATATGTCGCGGATCCATTAGACATGCAAACATCAACTAACTATCAAGTATGTAAGTAGATATAGGAAGTTTGTCTATGAACTATTATGGTTAAGTCATTGTGAAACTCGAACTCTAAACATTTATTGAAATTACTATTTACAACCACAATCAATCATCCAATCATTAAATTTTGTCATTAGTTTACTTAGTTAATCCAGTTAATCAATATTTCTTCGAGCTTTTATTACTTAAATTGCTTTAATTGTTTATTTGTTTTCCTGCATTCAAAAGCAAAACCAAAAAGATATTTGATTACTGTTTTCTGCATTATAGATAGATTTCTATTACATTCTAGATTAAGCATTGTTAGCATTTAATGAATCCAAAATATCCTCTGAATAGAAAGCATTTACATTATTCATAAGCATCCATTACATCCTGCAACCACAAGAAAAAAGATCGTGACAGTCGTTTGTGTTTTGCATTTAAGTGATTCATTCATTAATCCACCACTCCCTTGGCATACAATACTTGGTTTGTAACTATATTTGCAATTTTATTATTACTTGATTCGTGCACAAGTGAGATTTAGGTGTAACATTCTAGTGTTAACTAATATTCTACATTATTAAACCTAGAGTACGCCCCCCATCAAGTTTTTGGCGCCATTGCCAGGGAGTAACAGTATTGTTTTGTGTGAATCATCAAGCTTATTTGTCAAAGTACTAACTTCTTCTTATTTTAAGGAATAACACATGGATAACATCAAAAATAGCAACAACGCTGAAGGTGTAAGATGTTCTGGAATCAATGTTGGATGGATATTGTGCCAACATCTAGAGGACAACATTGAAACCCAAAACATTCTTAACCTAATACATGGTTCTGAAATTCGAGAACCTCAGTAAAATTGTTCTGGATTCAATGTTGGATGGATGTTGAGCCAACATCCACAGGACAACATTGAAACCAGAAACTATTCTGTCAATCTGTCTTTAACTACTTTATTTTAGTTTTTCCTTTATTCACCTATTAATCAAGTTCCACCATTGTAGTTGTCTTTTTTTATGTCCATGAACACCGCTTAATCATAAGGAAGAACATTACAAGTTTCCTAAGTTGAAGTTTCCGTAATTCACAAGGAGAAAAATGGTCAACGCACGCGCTTTCAAAGATGGAAAGTTATTGAGTTCAAGTGCAACTAGGAATCTTTCCAAGATCAACTCTGAATTGAAGAAGGAGTATTTCCTTATTAGAACTCAATCTAATAAAGGAAACTATTATTCAAGAAGGAGATCGAGTTCAAGAAGGAAAGAAGAGTTCAACTAGGAAACAACATAATTTACCAAATATGTGTACAACACACCTTGGAGATTAAGTTTGAAGTAACCTATATATAGGGTGTGAAGTACATCAAGATACACAAGAAACAATAGAGCTAATTAATTCGTAGAGATTATATCTTAAGCATTGTTGCTGTGTTTCTTGCTTTGCAAAGTTTGTGAGTTTTCGAGTTAAGTCTAGTATTAGATTTAAGGAGAAAATTCTTGTCTTCTTTGTTGAGTCCGATCCACAAAAGAGCGAGAGTGATTTTGTGGTGAGAAACGTAAGTCTTAAAACCTGCGTGGTTATTTTGTTGTAAACCTACGTGGTTAATTTGCCGTAATGCTAGATGGTTAATTATTTATAATAAACCATTGAAAATTTATCTTCTTGTGTTATTCAATTCCACTGCACATTATACTTTATCAAGGAGATTGTTTCAGATCAAGTTTAGGCAACGCCAACTTAACTTGAGCTTTGAAAGATGTATCAATCCCGATCCAACAATTTTAATTGGTATCAGAGCCAAGCACCGATTTCACTGGTGTTTGGATTGTATACAACGAGATGGGACGCACATCACAACCATGTAAACATGAATATCGTGCATCATTAGCCACAAATTCTCAGAATAACGGTGCGTCATATGAGATTCACACGGCTAAGCTGCTCGCTCATATTGACAGGACCAAGGACGATCCTCAGATCTGCCGCGATAACAATGGATCTCAATGTTTCCATTACATTTAGAGATCAAAATTAGAACGGGAGATTTTCTTTGGAAATTGGAATAAATATAATTTATGTATTAATTCCAATTACTTGTCTAACTTTGATGAATCTAATATTGATTGTTTTCATGGCATTGTAGATCCAGATGAAGCAAAAATATCCCAGGAGGAAATCATTAAAGAGCTGAAGATCAATTTTCACAATCTAAGGAAAGAGAATGAATGGTTAAAGGAGCTGATGATATTGTATGAAGCTAATCTTAACAAAAAGGAAGCTGAACTGGAAGAGGTAAAAATCAAGTTTGAAAAGGTTGAACAGACCACAACCAACTAGAACTCAGGTACTTCTAAACTTGATAAGGTACTGAGCATGGGAATGCAAGACATAGATGGTCTAGGGCATGACGAAAAACCTACCTCCAAGGTTGTTTCCTCTTTGTTTTTTAAAGCAGGTTTTGTTAAGGGAAGTAGAAATCAGATTTGTGAAAATTCTTCTATCGTGGACAAAAGAACTACTGATATTTGTCAATACTGTTTTCAATCTAGTCACATTAAGCTTTATTGTAAAAAATATAAAAAGGTGCTGGAAAAGAAAATAGTTAATAATAGCAGTAGTGAGGATGTTTATGTTTCTAATGTTGTCCCAACATTGAAAACAGAGAATGTTCCATCATTAGACCAACGACAAAAAAATAGAACTTGGTTAGATAAACTGAAAACTACTAAGGTTAAGATTGTTTGCAATGTTGTATTCTCTGTTGTGTACTCTAACCTTGCAGGTAAGTGGTACTTTGACAGTGGATGCTCAAGACACATGACTGGAAATAAGGAAAACCTGAAAGATGTGATTCCCTTAGCCACTGGGACTGTCACCTATGGAGGAGGCAGCAAGGGAAACATAATTGGAAAGGGAGCTCTAAACGTTGAAGGATTTCCACCGCTCAAGGATGTCATGTTGGTTGATGGATTGAAAGCAAATTTAATTAGCATTATTCAACTTTGTGATGATAATTTGCTAGTAACTTTTGATAAATATTCATGCCATGTGTTTGATTGTGACAATGTTCGTGTTATGACAGGTGCAAGATCAAGAGACAACTGTTATCTTCCTCAAGATGAAGCAGAATGCTTTAATGCTAACTTTGATGAATCTGTAATCTGGCACAAGAAGCTTGGGCATGTGGACTATAGAAATCTCGAGAAACTACAGAAGGTAGATGTCGTAAGAGGATTCCCAAAGTTGTCTAGTCCAGGTAAAATGTGCATGGAGACTGCCTAAAAGGCAAACGCGCCAATTTTGTTCATACACATGTACAGGTACAAAGTTCTATACCTAGAACCAACAAGTGTTTTGAACTGTTGCATATAGATCTAATGGGTCCTATGGAGGTCAGTAGCCTAGGTGGTATAAAGTATGCTTTTGTCATTGTTGATGATTTTTCAAGATATACATTGGTTAAATTCTTGAATGAAAAATCTGAAGCATTCCACACATTCAAAGTTTTACATGATAGTATTAAACACTTATATGGCACTTCTGTAAGAAGACTTAGGTCAAGCCATGGAAAAGAATTTGAGAATGCGAAATCTTCTACTATTTTTGATTTAAATTACATGTTCCATGAATTTCCTACCCCTAAGACACCTTAGCAGGACGACATTGCTGAGAGGAAGAATAGTACTCTTTAAGAGATGGCTAGAGTAATGTTAAATGCTAGGAGCATATCTAAGAGACTTTGGGCTGAAGCTTGGTGTTAACGGGTTTGGAATTATTCTCTATTTAACAGAAGATATTTATTTGGGTTGGAACGCCGTTATCCGTGGTTCAAAGAAAGTAAATGACGGTTTCGGAAAATTACGAGAATATCCTTCCTTTATTCACTGAAATCCTTACTCCTGAAGACCAAAATATGACCTTCTGCTTTTTTCCCAGTGAGTTTTTTTGTCTCCCCTTTTTTCTTTTCTAGTTTTCCCTTATATAGGTATGGGAGGGTGTTGGTGTCACTATGCATGTGTTACAAGTGTAATGTTGCATGTGTTACAAGTGTCTTTCCATAAGATAAGGTATATCTTGTTGACAAGGCGCTAACTAGGCTGATCTTTATCTTGTCCGATGGCTTCAAGGAGGTCCGAGGGGTTGCTTCTTCTGTGTTCTTCTCGAATCTTCTATTTTCCTTTCTCCGAGGGACTGGATTTTATGAGGAGGTTCACTAGTTGAAGTGAAGTGGGTGTCCGAGGGGGCTTCTGCTCCGGGGACGGTTATTTTCTCATTGTCTTCTTTTGGTAAGGTTTTCCGAGGGGCAGATTTGCTTCTCCAAGCTCTTAAGGTGGGCTCCGAGGGCATCAACATGCAAGTAAGGCTGTGCTCTTGCGTCTGGATATTCGTAGTATGGGTTCCGAGCGTTTCTTGTCGTCATTAGAGTAGTGGTCCCTTCGGGAACAATTTTCCGAGGGCTTCTTGGCCTTGGCTGAGTAACTTTCTTGGCTCGGGCCTTTGGGGTAAGTGACTTTGATGATTTGTGTTTTGAGTAAGGCGTTGTTTTGTGAATTTAGCCTTCGGAGTGATGATTCCGAGGGCTTTGGGATTGTTCAGCAAGGAAGTATTCTCGTACAGTGGTCCCTCTTGGCGCAGTGATGGATATCAGAGTCGCGTGGATCCATCGGGGTTTACTCTTTTTCCGATGCCACGTTGATATCTTATTTTTATTCATCTTGACTTTCCAAGGGACGCTTTGGTGCCCACTCGGATGTCACGTCGTACCATAATCGGGTATGTGAGATCCGAGGGGTTCTAGTATCTCTTCGGGTGCCACGTCATACCATAGTAGGGTATGTGACATACGAGAGTGTTCGTGACGATAGTATCGTCCTTGGGATTAATCCCTAATTTAAGGGTTAATCTTTCGTTTAACTCGTATAATCCCTTATTTATTTTTTAGGGTCAACACTAGCCCCCCCAAATTTCGATCGTTCTCGTAGAGACGAGTGAAATTTTATTCCGTGGCCTTAATATGGCCGAAGGGGCTTTTTCTTTATTTTTTGGTGATTTTTCCGAGGGGATTGGAGTTTCTCCATTCTTTTTTATGATTTACGGGGGTATTATATGTATATGAATATATACTTAAAATACCGTAAAGTAAAATTACCTTTATATTTTTGGGAAGCAGCGGTTCAGATGAAGAGTTACTTTTATAACGGCTCTTTCTAGCCGTTGGATGTCTTAAATGATATTTATTCATCCGTCCGTTAATCTGCAGCAACGGCTAGCGCGTGGAGCGACACGTCGCTTCCTGAGTGGAGACGTGGGATGCGGGAGACGAGGCACGTCTTTAATGGCGGTTCGCCTATAAATACCTCCGTCCGTACTTTTTCTTCCCCATTCTCTTCACGAAATCTTCAAGCTTCCTGAAAGTGCAAGATTTCTGGATGTTAGGATAACATTGAGATTTTCAATGTTAGAGTAACATTGCACGTCCAGAAACTGTTTTACAATCTAGTTATTATTATTATTATTATTATTGTTTTGCCTTATTCACTTAACTAACTGAGTTCCACAGTTGTAGTTGTCTTTGATTATTATTCAGGAAACAAACTTGCATTAGGTTGGACGCTCAAAGTTTCCAAGATGAGAAGTTTCCTTAATTAAAGCAAACGGCTTATAAAAGGAAAGAAGAAGTCTAGTGCGACTAGGAAAGCTTCCAAGGGAAAGTCCTGAATTGAAGAAGGAGTCTTTCCTTAGCTAGATCACTGGCGAAGGAACTTTTATTCAAGAAGGACTGCGAGAACAAGGAAGAGGAGTTCGAGAAGGAAACAAAGAGAATTACCAACCGTGTACAACACACCTTGAAGTCGAAGATCAAGAACCTATATATAGGTGTGAAGTACATCAAGACAAACAACGAGACAAGAGCTAATCAATCCGAGAGATTAATTTACAGTTGTTGAGTGTTGTCTTGCTTTAGCAAAGTTTTTAAGTTGTTAGAATAGATCTAAGAGTGAGGAGCTTTTAGAGATAGTCGAAGCAACTCTTGTGTGCTTTGCTTAGTTTGAACAATTCGAGAGTGAGGAGCTTGAGAGTTGTGAGAACGCCTTTGTTAAACCCTTGTGGTATTTTGCCTACGGCTCGGAAGTTAATATAATCCTATATTCACTTCTTAAATTCGTGTTTGTTTATTCCGCTGCAAACTGTTACTCTGGTCTGCTGTTAAAGTAACATCGTCGAACTAACAGCGAACACAAACTGCTGTTAGAACTTCAGTGTTAAGTTAACATCAACAACGTATCAACCCGATCCACAATTTCAATTGGTATCAGAGCCAGGTTCCAACTTCACCGGTGTTTGGCGTTGATACGACAAGATGGACAGCTCCAACCCCAATACCAGCAGGTTGCCAGTATTGGAAGGTCCCAACAACTATGCCTACTAGAAGATCAGACTCAGAGTCCACATCAAATCCATCGACCTCAAAGCTTGATAAGTTGTACTAGAAGGCTATACCATCCCTTATCTGCCAAGAGATGGAGATGCTGACCTGGTGCCAAAGCCAAGGGGACAATGGACAGCCGCTGAAATTGCTCTCTACAACTACAATGAGAAGGCTCTCAATGCTATTTTTAGCTGGATAGGTAATCATATGTTTAAACTTGTTCAAACTTGTGATACTGCTAAAGCTGCATGGGAAACACTTGAGTTACATTGTGAGGGTGATGTGGCTGTGAGGGATTCTAAGTATAGGAAACTTTTGAGAGACTTTGAGAAGATTGAGATGGGAGAAGAGGAAACTATTGATAGTTATTTTGAGAAACTTCTTGATATATCTAATCAATGTCAGAACTTAGGTTTTGTGATTCCTAATCAGACCATGGTGTATAAAGCCTTTAGAACACTATCTTCTAAGTTTACAGTCAAAAGAATTGCTATGAATGAGTCTAAAGATCTTGCTAACATGAGTTTCCAGACCTTGATGAACACTATGAAAGAATTTGAATTAGAATTCCTAGGAAAGTCTAGCAAGCAATTAGCTTTAGCCCTTCTTGGAACTAGTTCAGATTCTGCAGGTAGTGATGAGGATGAATATGAGTTGATCTCTTCTAACTATGGCAATATTACCAAAAAGTTTAGTAAATTAGGTTTCAAGGGTAAACAGAAAGAAAAACTAACTGGTAATGATGGCCCCGGTTACAAGAAATTGCCCCCTAAATTTGTTAAGTACATGGCATCTAAGAGCACACCTCAAGATGTAGAAAAATTAAAGGATGTTCAGTGCTATGAATGTAAGGGGTATGGTCACTATAAACATGAATGTGCTAACACCCTCAGAACAAGAGGGAATTCTCATTGGGTTTGTGTAGATGACTTCAATGAAGATGATTTTGAATCTGGAACAAGTACCGAAGAACACTCAGAGGAAATCAAAACTGCTGCGCTATGCACAAGGATCACCTGGATCAATGAAGACTCCAGAAATTGCCTAGGATCACAATGTTACTCTAACATTGGTGAACCAACAGCAAAGCAGGAAATCTTTTTTGGAGACTGGAACAGCAATGATTCCCAGGTTATCTCTGATGAACTCTCTGATTATGATGATACTAACTTTGACTGTTTTCATGGTACAGTTGATCTAGAAGAAGAGTACTCCCAAGAAGAAGAATTATCCCAGGAGGAGATTCTTGATGATCTGCACACAACATTCCTCAGGCTTGAGAGAGAGAATGTGAAACTCATAAAGAAGAACAAAGCACTGACTCATGACATCGAGTGTCTGAAAAACATGTTGAAACTCTATGAAAGAGATCTTGACAAAGCTGAAGCTGAGTTGAAAGAGGTAAAGGATAAACTCAAGAAAGACACACAGATCATAGCTAAATGGAATGCAGGTACTTCCAAACTTGATGAGGTACTAAGCATGGGAAATTCAGGTTCATGTGGTCTGGGATTTGTTGAGAAACCTTCCTCTTCTATTGTAAATTCTGCCTATCTATCTTCTAGCTTTGTTAAAGAATCTGATTCTAAGAGTTTAGGTACCATCAACACTGTGAGAAATAAACCTACGTTTATCTGTCAATACCGTTACCAACCAGGCCACATAAAACTATTCTGTAGAAAATTTATAAGAGAATGTGGTAAGAAAACAGTTACTGAACCCAATGTTAGAACAACAGCAGTTTCTGATGTTAGACCAACATTAGGTTCAGGACAGAAAGGTAGAACATGGGTAGAAAAAGTTAAGACCCCTAAGATTAAAGTTGTTTGCAATGTTTTTTTCTCTGCTGTGTATTCTAACCTTTCAGGTAAGTGGTACTTCGACAGTGGATGTTCAAGACACATGACAGGCAACATTGACAATCTTGTGAATATGGTTTTTGTGAGTACTGGCACTGTGACCTATGGTGGTGGTACAAAAGGGAAAATCATTGGAAAGGGGACACTTAATGTTGATGGATTTCCACCCTTGAAGGATGTGTTGTTGGTTGAGGGGCTACAGGCAAACTTAATCAGCATCAGTCAACTATGTGATGATGACTTGCTGGTTACATTTGACAGTTCATCTTGTGATGTTTATGATAGTGATAATGTACTTGTTATGACAGGTACTCGGTCCAAGGACAACTGCTACCTAGCTCAAGAGGAAGCAGAGTGTTTCCATGCTAAAATAGATGAAGCATCTATATGGCATAGGAAACTTGGACATGTTCACTACAGGAACCTTGAGAAATTGCAAAAAGTTGATGCTGTAAGAGGCTTACCTAAGCTATCTTGCCCAGGTAAGCTTGTCTGTGGTGATTGTCTCAAGGGTAAACAAACTAGAGCAGTTCATGCCCCCTACAGGTACAGAATGCTAATCCTAGATCTAGTCGGTGCTTTGAACTGTTACATATGGACTTGATGGGTCCCATTGAGGTGAGTAGTCTGAATGGTAAGAAATATGCCTTTGTTATTGTAGATGACTTCTCTAGATATACTTGGGTAAAGTTTCTTAAAGAAAAGTCAGAAGCTTTTGATCAGTTCAAAATTCTTTGTGCTAGTATTAAAAACTTATATGGCTCTTTTGTGACTAAAATTAGGTCTGACCATGGTAAAGAATTTGAGAATGCTAGTTTTGATAAATATTGCAATGTTAAAGGAATTTTCCATGAATACTCAGCACCTAAGACACCTCAGCAGAATGGGATTGCTGAAAGGAAGAACATGACACTTCAAGAGATGGCCAGAGTTATGCTGAATGCCAAAAATATATCCAAGAGACTCTGGGCTGAAGCTTTAAACACTGCTTGTCATATTAGTAACCGGGTGTACCTCAGACCTGGAACTAACATGACTCCATATGAACTCTTGAAGGGTGTGAAACCAAATATTGCACATTTTCATGAATTTGGATGTGACTGTTATCTGCTAAATGACAGGGATTATCTTAATAAATTTGATCCAAAAAGTGAAAAATGCATCTTTGTAGGATACTCTGCCAATAGTACTTCCTTTAGAGTCTACAATCCTAGATTGAAGACAATTCAGGAATCAGTGAATGTTGTGTTTGATGATTTCTTACTTGATACAGGTATTGGTAATATTAATGTCTCCAATGTTGAACCAACAGTGGAGATTGATGATGTTACTCCTTCCAATGGTACTCCAACATTGGACCATGAAGCTGGAAATGCAGAACAGGAGACAGAACCCAATGTTAGACTAACACCAGCTAGATCTGATGTTAGACTAACAGCAGAAGATTCTGACTCTGAAGTTGAAGCTGTCACTGGATCTAGAAGGGACCCTCCAGCTAGGATTCAGAAAGACCATCCAGCATCACAGGTAATAGGTGAGATCACTGAACGGGTAAGGACACGCAACAAAGAAAGAATTGACTATAGTGATATGGTCAAGATGTGTGTCTGCATGAATTTCACTTGTACTGTTGACAATGCCTCATGTTTTGTTTCCTCTATTGAACCTAAGAATGTGACTGAAGCCCTTCTTGATAACTTTTGGATTAATGCCATGCAGGATGAACTATTACAGTTTACTAAGAACTGTGTTTGGAAGTTGGTACCTAGACCACCTAGTGTAAATGTAATAGGAACTAAATGGATCTTTAAAAACAAAAGTAATGAGGAAGGAGTCATAGTTAGGAACAAAGCTAGACTGGTTGCTCAGGGATACACTCAGGTTGAAGGTGTAGATTTTGATGAGACTTTTGCTCATGTTGCTAGGATAGAATCTATTAGATTACTCTTAGCCATTGCATGCTGTCTTAAGATAAAACTATACCAAATGGATGTTAAGGGTGCTTTTCTTAATGGGCTGATTGATAAGGAAGTATATGTTGAACAGCCTAAGGGATTCACAGATCCTAAGTATCCAAACCATGTGTACAAGCTTGAAAAAGCCCTTTATGGTCTTAAACAAGCACCTAGAGCATGGTATGAAAGGCTTACAGAATTTCTATTAAGTCTTGGTTTTGTTAGAGGTGGAGGAGGTAGAACTCTGTTTGTTTTAAAGAAAGATTCTCATATCTGTATTGCTCAAATCTATGTTGATGATATTGTGTTTGGCTCAACTAACAATTCTATGTTACAAAAGTTTGTTGAATCAATGACAGGGCAGTTTGAAATGAGTATGATGGGAGAATTGAATTTCTTCCTTGGTCTTCAAGTGAAACAAACAGGTACTGGCATATTCCTTTGTCAGGAAAAGTATGCAAAGAATTTGGTAAAAAGGTTTGAATTAGCAGATTCAAAGCCTTGTAAGACTCCCATGGCATCTGCAGTGAAGATGGCCAGGGATGATACTGGTGTCAATGTTGATCCAACATTGTACCGTTCAATGATAGGAAGCTTGTTATACTTGTCTGCTTCAAGACCTGATATTATGTTCTCTGTGTGTGTATGTGCAAGGTACCAGGCATGTCCAAAGCAGTCACATCTGATTGCTATGAAGAGAATACTTAGATACATATCTGGCACTTTGGCCCTTGGCATATGGTACTCTTATGATACTAACACAAATCTTGTAGGTTTCAGTGACTCAGATTGGGCAGGTGATACTGATGACAGTAAGTCTACAAGTGGAGGATGTTTTTATCTGGGGAACAACTTGGTCTCATGGTACAGTAGAAAGCAAAAATGTGTGTCACTATCCACTGCTGAGGCTGAATACATTGCAGCAGGTAGTTGTGTCACCCAGTTGGTATGGCTCAAACATATGCTACTGGACTATGGGTTGGACAGTGATACCTTACTTATGTTTTGTGATAACCTTAGTGCTATAAGCATCTCTAAGAATCCTGTTCAGCATTCTAGGACAAAACATATAGACATTAGGCATCACTTTCTGAGAAACATGGTAGAAGACAAGCTTATTGACATTGAACATATAGAAACTAACAATCAGCTTGCTGATATGTTCACTAAACCATTAGATACTGAGAGGTTCTTCAGTCTGAGGAACTCTCTTGGCATGTGCATTGTTTAGAGATGTTAGTTCACCAGTGTTGACATAACACCACTGTCTAGCATTGGTTATTGGTTCTGGTGTAGCTGTAATTCTTTTATGTTCCTTTTTTGCACTCTTCTTTCTTGCATATTACATCTTTGTTAGAGAAATTGTTGGTTGTGTGGTTGACCTATATGAATAGCTAAGGTGATTGGTGAACAGGTACATATCAAGAGGTTTGGAAAGAAATAACTCTGATGTTAGTCTGTGAATGTTAACCTAACATCATGGGAGAAGCTGGGATACACAGAGCTCACTACTCTGATGATATTCAGTTGTGACTTATCCATGTTAGGTTTGACAAGGTATGAAGAGAAGCTGGGGTACATGATGTTGAAGGCCTCATTGTCATTCAGTTGTGCTTATTTTCATATTTTTGTCTATGGCCAAGGTTTTTACATGATAGTGATCTTTCCTACTGGGGTGTATAAAGTTTAGACTGTGTGCATTCAGTAGCATTGATTACTTAGTATTTCCTTGATAAACAGGTTAGTAAACAAGTATGCATGAGGAGTTGGGGTGGAGAAATATTTGATAAAAGTGTTGTCTTCATTCAATTTCTTTGTACTTGCCTGATCTGTAGCTGATAGTTAAGTTGCTGGGGTGTGTGGAGTCCTGTGCTGCCCACATTCAGTGATGAGACTGTCCTTTAACATTCATCAGTTTTTTTATTCAAAAGAGTTTCTAAAAATAGTGAAAGTTAAAGATAAATTGATATGCCCTGATCCCAGTTAGCAAGGCGGTTTGTATGTGGTTACCATCTCTCAAATGTTAATCTAACATGGTTGCATTCATTCTAGTTCTGCATATTTCCTTTTGTCGGTTTGGGCTTAGGGGGAGTAGTTAAGTATCTTGTGTTGAGGCATACTTCTTGGGTGACCAGCTACAGGTAAAAGCACTATGTTTTGTGATCTTCTTGCTGTGGGAAAATCCTTTCCCTGGATAAGTATATCCTCTGTGTTTTTCCGTGTTTGATTTGTCACTTGCTTATACTGATGATCTTAAGCTTTGTCATTGTACCTGTGTACGTGGTTGAAGCATTCAGATTAGTACAGGAATATCTCACGCTCTCACAAGATGATGCTACTTTAGATGAAGCCCTGCACCTCCAACTTCCCTCCCTGATGTTAACTTGCCAATGTTAGTCCAACATTGTAACAATGTAACTTATAAGTTTTCAGGTATGAAGACTGCTCTGGTTACGTGTTAACCTAACACTGACACGTGGTAAGAATAACATGTAGGGGACGTGCGATAGTGGTCAGATTATTATGGTAACATGTTACAACACCACTATTCCATGCTCTTCATCTGAATCATATATATAATTTGCCCTAATTTCTTCTTCATTCTAACGCTAACAACTGTGCAAAGCAAATTACTCTCTAAATTTTCAAAATCTTCAATCTTTTATCTCAAAGTTACTCTAACAATGGCACGCAAGTCCAATATTGATGCTCTTGCAGAAGCAGCTACGCAAATCGAGCGAGCGCCACGACGCAGTACCAGACGCACCACCGCTGAAACCACAGTCGCCGCCTCTCCAAAGAGGAAAGCTACCACTCAACGGCGCAAGGGCAAAAAGATTTCAAAGAAAGATGTTGGTTCAACATCAGATGCTGTCGAGCAAGCCCCTGCTCCCACCAATCCTGAAATCGAGGTAACAATGGCTAACCCTACTCCGAGTATACCTGCTGATGTTGATGTTGGTATTGAGGGGGAGAATGAGGCCCTTGTGATTGGGTTGGGTAGTGCTGTGATTGAGCCAGCTGAGGCTAATGTGGTTGAGGAAGTGGTGGAGCCAACTGTGGCTAGTTCTGTTGAGCCTAATGAGGCTAATGATGATGAGTTTGCTGCTGCTGAGGAGAGTGGACATGCTACTGGTGAGCATGATGAGGATCTGTCTGAGGAGATTGCTGCTGATGGCAATCTTGGTGTAAATAATGGGGTTACTACTGAAGGTAACCAAGCTGTTGTGAGTGATCAACCAGCTGAAGTTGAAGGAGAAGAAGAGGATGAGGATGAAAACCTTTCCTTGGCTGCTCTTGCAAATGCTGCCAGGAAGAAGAAGGGTAAGGAGGTGATGGCTGAGTCTTATGAGGATGAGTCAGAAGAAGAAAAAGAAGAAGAAGAGGTTGAGGAGGAAGAGGAAGAGGAAGTTGAGGAAGAAGAGCTTGTGGCTGATGAGCCAGAGGAAGCTGATGTTACTCTAACATCAGATGATGATCAGTTTACTGATCTGATGATGAAAGAGTATCCACATGAAGCTTACTCTGACTTCTATGTGTCTCCTGATGCTGAGGAGCAATGGGAGGCATACCAAGCCAGGGTAATCCACAAGGAAAGGGCTATTGAGGAGGGTATTTTCAAATAAAATAGGGTGTTTGAGTTGCTTGAGGCTAGAGGAGTCTTGGGCTCTGTGCAGAATCTGTCTGCATATGTTCCTGATGTAGTGAGAGAGTTCTACATGAATCTCTCTGAGTGGGTGATCAACCTGGATTCTCCTAAGTATGGGAAGGCTTGGGTGAGGAAGAAGATCTATGACATCACTCCTGCCATGATCAATGAGGCTTGGGGTCTTCCTGATCCTGAAGAGTCTGAGGATCCTACTATGGAGGAGATCATCACTGATCTTACAGGTGGTCTCACTAGGCAATGGAGAGAGAGCTTTCCCACAACCAGGCTGACTTCTCTTAGTGCCATCCTTCACAAAATCAGCACTTACAATTGGCTTCCTTCTTCCAACACTACTGTGATGACAAAAGAGTCAGCAAAGTTGGTGTACAAGCTGAAGAATGGACTGAGTGTAAACATTGGTGAAAAAGTGCTGAGACACATGAAGGAAGTCACTACAAAGCCCAAAGGAATCCTTCCCTATCCCTCTCTGATCTCATGCCTATTGGTGAAGCAAGGCTTCAAAACCAAGAAGACTGAAGGATGGATCAGCAACAAGGCTGTAATGTCAATCACCAGGAGCTACTTCACTAATGTGAGGATCCAGGATTTGCCTTGGAACCCTCAAGGAGAAGCTGGTCCCAGCAGGAAGAAGAAGAAGAAGACACACAAGTTTGCTGCTTCTTCAGTTCCAGTGAGCAGTGGTGACAGCTGCTCAGTGATTGCAGATGCTTTTGTTGAAGAAACCTTGGTCTGGCTGGATAGGGAGTACAAGGACACCCAGAGGGAAATAGCTGACAAGCAAGTCAGACTGCAGGAACTGGACAGCTTGAGGAAACACTTGAAGGATCTGCCTTCCTCACAAAAAGGGGGAGAGTAGATCAAATTTCAAAATTTCCTGCAAGTTTTTTAGTTTCTGTTTCTAATGCCTTTTGAACAATTGTTTTCTTTTTATTCTGATCAAGGAGTCTGTTCCTTGCTGCTAGTATGGACTGTAATTAAGTACTTTTTAATTTTGGGTACTTAGTGTTTCTGCTTATGCTATTATTGAACTGTGATTACTGGTACTAACTCTGTTTTGCAGGTGTTAACTTTCTGATGTTAAACCAACATTGATAAAGCTGGATGCTATAACATCGAGAGTATCAGTGTTAGAATAACATTGGATTAGTCCCTTCTGATATTCAGGGGGAGAGTACTTAGTTTTTCATTGTTATGATATAATGAAGTTTTTCTGAATAATTTGATCTGATAAGAACTGTTTCTTAGGTTTTGTGATTAAGGCAAAAAGGGGGAGATTGAAAGTGCAAGATTTCTGGATGTTAGGATAACATTGAGATTTTCAATGTTAGAGTAACATTGCACGTCCAGAAACTGTTTTACAATCTAGTTATTATTATTATTATTGTTTTGCCTTATTCACTTAACTAACTGAGTTCCACAGTTGTAGTTGTCTTTGATTATTATTCAGGAAACAAACTTGCATTAGGTTGGACGCTCAAAGTTTCCAAGATGAGAAGTTTCCTTAATTAAAGCAAACGGCTTATAAAAGGAAAGAAGAAGTCTAGTGCGACTAGGAAAGCTTCCAAGGGAAAGTCCTGAATTGAAGAAGGAGTCTTTCCTTAGCTAGATCACTGGCGAAGGAACTTTTATTCAAGAAGGACTGCGAGAACAAGGAAGAGGAGTTCGAGAAGGAAACAAAGAGAATTACCAACCGTGTACAACACACCTTGAAGTCGAAGATCAAGAACCTATATATAGGTGTGAAGTACATCAAGACAAACAACGAGACAAGAGCTAATCAATCCGAGAGATTAATTTACAGTTGTTGAGTGTTGTCTTGCTTTAGCAAAGTTTTTAAGTTGTTAGAATAGATCTAAGAGTGAGGAGCTTTTAGAGATAGTCGAAGCAACTCTTGTGTGCTTTGCTTAGTTTGAACAATTCGAGAGTGAGGAGCTTGAGAGTTGTGAGAACGCCTTTGTTAAACCCTTGTGGTATTTTGCCTACGGCTCGGAAGTTAATATAATCCTATATTCACTTCTTAAATTCGTGTTTGTTTATTCCGCTGCAAACTGTTACTCTGGTCTGCTGTTAAAGTAACATCGTCGAACTAACAGCGAACACAAACTGCTGTTAGAACTTCAGTGTTAAGTTAACATCAACAACGTATCAACCCGATCCACAATTTCACTTCCCATTCTCTCTAATCTTCCAATTTTCTTAAGCAAAAAAGAGCGATTTTTGCTCCTCTCAGAGTTTCTTCTTCTCATTTTCTTTTTTCCATTCATCAATTTCGTAAAATTTCTTCTCTTGCCCCAAAGGAGGATGGCTTCTTCTGCAAACACCTCTTCAGCCGAAATTGTCCCTGTTAACGTTCCCGTTTCTACTGCGGCTACTGCTCCCCTCGTGGGACCTGCTGCTGCCACTCGTAAGAGAAGAGCTGCCGTCGCCGAAGGGAGTGGCGCCGCTTCCGCGAAAAAACTAGGGTTTCGAAATCGAAAAAACCCCCCGTCCGTGAATTCTCTAAAATTGAGAATGTTCGGTCCGTTGTCACATACGAGCAGGTTATGGAGTTGTTTCGGGTCACGGGGACGGCTATGAAGAATGTGACGGTTCACATTCCCTCGGAAAATCAGAGGGCGTGTTATCCTCCCACATGTATGCTCACTGTGTATTTTGCGCAGGTGAATTACGGGTGGCGTTCCTTTATGCCAGCTTTTTTCTGCGAGGTTTTCAAGACTTGTGGAATTTGTCCGAGTCAGCTGGTGCCCAATGGCTACGCCGCCCTCTGTATCTATGTGTTTTGGTGTACCGTCAAGGGTTACGAGTGCAATGTGGACCACTTTCTTTCTATTTTCGATGTGGGAGTGTCGCCCGGGGGATATCCCTTTTATCACGTCCACCACCGGGATCACTCGGCTAACTCCACGAAGAGGATTTTGGGTGCGACGATAAGCTCGCACGGCGTTTGGAAGGACAAATTCTTTTATGTGAAGCCCGTCCGAGGGAAGTGGGATGTGCCCTTCAAGTGGGGGGAGGGTGTGACTCCAATTCACACCCTGGCTGAAGATATGGTGCTTTCTCCAGTGATTGCCCAGCATGCGCTAATAGAGTCAGAAGATTTTTTGTGGTTGTTCAATAGGGTCGGGCTTCATCATGTGGTGGTTACTGATGACAGGGTGAAGAAACCACTTTCTGTCGGGGAGTGGCATATAGCAGCTTTCAGTAAGTTTTTCCTCTTTTTCTTTTTAGTACTTATTTTTCCGAATAGGTTTTTTGTATTTTCCATTGTTTATACTGACTTGCTTGTGTGTGATGTAGAGGAGGTCATGGCCAGATATTACCTAGCACCAGGGGTTGAGGAAGTAACCCCTAGCGCTCGTAGCGAAGCTTCCGAGGGGGGAGACCACGAGGGAGTAGAGGCACAGTCCGAGGAGAAGGATGGGATGGATACAGAGGCCGAGAAAGTTTATGAAAATATCCCATCTCCCTCCGAGGATGTTGGGGGAGCACCCTTGGAGGTTATTCCATTGCGGCAGGTGGCTCCCTCGTCTGTTCTGACTTGGAGGTCTGCTTCCGAGTCCAACACTGGCAGTCTTCCGAGGAGCTCGCAGGGAGTGCAATTTTCGAGGGCAGAAGAAGAAGAGTTTTCCTCTCAGGGGCCAGATGTTGTTTTGATCTCTTCTCGGGATCCTTCGCCCACTATTCCTGACCCTTCCCCCATTCGTCCTCGTAAGCTTCTTTCTCTTTTCTGCTTCAGTGTTTTATTTATGTTAATCTATTCGAGTTTTGTTGACATTATCTGGCTGCGTATTTTGCTTTCGTAGATGTAGACAAGGGAAAAGCCCCTATGTTTCCGGGTGCAGATTTATTCGCTCAATTACTTCATCAGGACTCGGAGGAGCCATCCGATGGAATTGGCCAAGGTCCTGCAGATTTATTGAAGGATTTGGAGGCGAAGAGGGAAGTGTGGGATACTTTGCTCCGAGAAGAGGGTCCCTCGGCCACTACAAAAGTTCCTGAAGCGGTTATGACGGAGGCGGTGGCCGCGACTCCCGCTACCGCTATTCCTTCTCCAATAGGAGATCTAACGAAGAGGGTTCCTCTACGGAGGTCAGCTTCCGAGGGAGATTTTTCATCTCATGTACCCGAGAAGGAGCCTTCGACTGTAGGGGAGGCATACCACGAGATTCTCCAATTCTTCGGATCTTCTCTTACTGCGCCCGCGGAGGGGTATCAGTTTTTGCGGGCCAGCATGGTCTGGATGGAAACCATCGTAAGTACTTGTCCTCCGGTTGTTTTATTTTTAGGTAATTTTCCCGCATTCTTCCTTATATTTCTTTTCTTGTCATGCAGTCCAAAAAGACCCGGGAGGTTATTACTGCAGTGGAGCAGCGCCATTCGAGGGAAGTGGCTGAAATAGGATCTCTCCGAAGGCAGGTGACTTCTCTCCGGGCCCAACTCTATGAGGCCGAATCAATGAGGGATGTTTTTCGGACGAAGTTGGAAGCCAACGACTTCATCTGGAGGGAAGATCAGAGGGCTAAGGAGGTGATGCGCCTTACTTTGCAAAGGATGCAGTCGGCATACGATAAGATGGAGGCGTCCGAGGGGGCTGTTCGAGTTCAGTTGACTCTTCTGGAGAAGGAGAAGGCGGAGTCCGAGGAGATTCTTCGTGCTCGGGTGGAAGCTTTGGAGAAGGAGAAATCGGAGTGGTTGGAGTGAGAACAGGAGCTTCAATCTCGGGTCAAGGAGTTGGTGGATTTGAAGCTAGCCAAGGTAGTGCCACAAGAGGAGGTGCAAGCTCGGATTGACGAGGCCGTTCGGTACGCAGCAGTGGAGACGGAGCGTCAATACACTTCCTTGTCTGCCCGGGAATCCCTTGGGCATATGCTATGGGGATGGCTAGAGTGTGCCACTGTAGCCCGTGGAGTGGTGCCCTCGGGGGTGAATTTTGGCAGCATTTTTGATGTCAAGAAGCTTGCCAAGCCGTCTCCCGAGCAGGTTCAGAGCCTTCTTGAAATGTATGATGCGGTGATGACGCCCAGGGGCTCCCCTGCTCCTCTTCCGACTGCGTCAATCTTGGTGCTACTGGCTCGAGCGGAGTTTTGCCTCCGAGTTCCTTTGTTAGTCTCCCCGGGGGGTCTGCTATTAATCCGCCCCCGCCCCCTCCGAGTACAGGGATTTAGAATAGGATTCCTTCTTTCTCCTTTCTCTCTTTTTTTTTTATGCTTTTGTAGACTTTTCCGAGAACTTCTCGGACTTATGAATGAACAATTTGTCCTATTCTTTTCTTTCTATTTTGTCTTATTTGTCCACTAGCTTGAGATAGTAATAAACTATTAGCATGTTTATATATACAAAACTTATTCCCTTTAATCTTATTTTAAAAAAGAAAGCTAGAGAAAAAATCCTTTATTTGCTGACTAAGTACATAGCTTAGCAGGACGTGTCAAATTATATGCATGCTTAAGAGTTATTTATCCTAATTAAGGACACTCATTAGCACGTGTCATGCCCCTGGGAGTGGGTGGGACAGCTTCAGCTTCTTTCCACGGGATTAGCTTATCACATATAATATGCTAACAGTGGTATTTATACTCATCATTAAAATCTATCTTGCTTTAGCAGATAAATCATTTTAATTTCTTCCTTTAGAAATCTATTCTCGCAGGACTTAGGGTTTGCTTTCGTAGTTGTACTCAATACTTTTTCTTCGATTTTCGTATAAGAGTAAACGGAAAACTTACTATTAAAGATGATGCCACCACATCACGGGCATGGGGGGTCCACATCATCAGATAGTTCTTCTCGGAGTCGTGCCCGAGTTGTCCCTGGATCCCAGGTTTATAGTGCGTCCTCGGAAAGTTCTTCCCCGGGACAGCGGAATAGGCTGGCCGAGAATCAAGTGACCATTGGGACAAGCTCGTCTTCAAGGGTGGGGAATAGGTCATCGTACACGGATTCTCGAAGGATGAACCATATAAGGGATGTGTTCTTAGGTAGAGAACCGTATTCTCTTGCCGATGAGCGTTCTGTATTTAACTTAATACCTTTGAGCCCCTCAAGGTTGATAGGTCGGGGACGAGTTGGTTCCGCCGTTAGTACTGTGTACGGAGAGTCTCTAGTAACTCTTTTTACAGAATTCAATCTGAATTTCGATGATTTTGATGTGATTGTGCCCTCTCCGGATCAGAGAGCATATAATCCTCCCCCTGGATTCTTAACTATCTATTGTGACCAAATGCACTGTGGATTACGGGTGTTTTTTCACCCTTTTCTTCGATCGCTCTTCTAGTACTGGCAAATCTGTCCGAGGCAGTTAACACCCAACTCGTATCGCCTCTTAGTGGGATACGTTTTATGCTGCGAGCTCCTTAACCTTCCCATGTCCCCATATCGGGTGGGAGCAATTTTCATCCTTCGGCCTTGTTCGGAGGGAGTCCCCCTTTTCAGCCTGGCCTATCGGGACGTCGAGAAAGCCTTCACTGGTACATCCAGTCCTCGTACTCGTAGGGGGGACTGGATGCGGAGGTTTTTCTTCGTCCGTTCGAAAGGTCATTCGGCACGATCGTGGGGAGTGCCCATCCGATGGGGCTTGGGATACGTTTCGCCCATATCCGAGACGTTGGGGCGGGAATGGGAGGAACTGAGTCATTCCGGGTTATTTTCTAGCTCGTACGATATTACCGGCCTGCTTGCGCATCCTGAAGCTCTTATTCTGGCAGGTCTTCAAGAGGGAATAAGGAGAGAGAACTCGCCAATTCGTCATCTTCATGGCAACTTCTATTTCCGTAAGTCTGTAGACTTGTCGACTTATCTTTTATTAACATGTGTGCCCTCGGGATCATCATATATTCTATACTTGTCTATAGGTGCTGAAATGGCGGGTTTTTCTATAGATCCATTTAATGGTGTTTTTCTGGGGCGAGCTCTGCACGGTATGCGGCGGGCGTCGGAGGGCGTTTCCGATACCTTCGTGGCGGTTACGAGGGCTGACTCATCCTCGGAGAGGCAGGAATCGGAGGGTTCGCCCGTGGCAGCCCCCCCAGTGAGCTTTGTGATTCCTCTTAGGGTAGAAAATTCGGTTACGGCTCTTTCTCCGATAGACTACCCAGTGCCTCCTTTGGTGTCGCAACCATTTCCTCGGATTTCTGATATCGCGAATGTTGTGAAAGGAGGTCCCGAGCGCATACCCGTGTCGCTGTCCGGAGGGAATCCTCCTCCCGTGGGCTCCTCTCCTCCGGGTGCTGACCCAGGGTTTTCTCCCCTCGGAGAGGTATCGGGGTTTTGCCGAAATTTTCTTAGCGGTCTACTGAATGTTACGGATTGTGAACTCATGAGGACCCTTCCTTCCTCTCGTCTTCAGGACTTGGTTTGTAAAAACCTGTGTGAGGTAAATGCTCATTTTATTTGCAATTTTTGGTTACTTACCTTTTATTTCTTCGGTAGTGATTCATTAGTCTCCATTCAGATTTATATGGTGCTAGACGCCATCGGATCTCGGGGGTGTTCCTCTTCAGATCCTGGCCTGGTATATCGTCGTCGGGACGAATTAGAGCATGGTTTGTTGGAGGCTCAGACGGAGATTTCCCGCTTGCAGGAAGAGCATGAAGCCGCTAAAGCGATTCACGAGATGGTCCTTCAGATTGAGATGGATAAGTCTTGGGAGGTGGAGCGCCAGTTGATGCTAGAGAGGACTCGGGTGACGAGTTTTCAGGCGAGTTTGGAGGAGTTGAAGGGTCAGCTTCACTACTCCGATGGCCAATTACTGCAGACGATTCGGGAACGGGATGCGGCAACTCATCAGGTGCTGGAGATTACTCGTGCCCACGACGTTGCTTTGGTGCTGGCCCGGGTCCGGGCTGTTTTGGATATCGCGGGTCCTTCAGCTTTGAGAGAGTCTTTACAAAAGGAGATGCGTGATCTGGTCCGCATCGGGTATCGACTTGGTACGGATGCGGTTCAAACATTGCCAGAGTGCCCCGGGGACTTGGTCATTCCCGAGCTTAATCTTCATCCCATCTTTCCTGAAGATAGTCCCGTGGCGTCCGAGGGCGTGTTATTGCTGGATCCAATAACCTTATCCGAGGAGCAGCGTCGTCGCCTTATCCGAGAAGGGAAGCGTCCTTTGCGAGAGGAGTAGTTTGTAGTAGGTAGTATTTAACTTGTAGTAGGTGGTCCTTCGGGGTCCGATGACTGTTTAGTTATAGTAGATGGCTCCTCGGGGTTAGGTTGCTTGTAATGATTTCCTGTGTAAGGCTACCATTTTTGTTTTGCAAACCTATGTACCCTATCGGATTCGGATGTATCGTAACCATCTATTTATGAACAAACAGTCTTATTTATGTAACAATGATGATGTTACATTAAGCATAATATTTTCTAAGATTGAAGGAATTCCACGTATTGCGAAGAGTGGCGCCTTCGGAGTTGGCAAGTAGATAAGTTGCGGGTCCGACAATTCCTGCTATCTTGTAGGGTCCTTCCCATCGGGGCTCAAGCTTGCCTACGTTTTTGGAGGCTCCGACCCGTTTTAGCACTAAATCACCCACTTGAAAATTTCTAAGCTTTACCTTGGCGTTATAGTGTCGTGCCATCCGAGTTTTGTATTCCTCAGCCCGAATGGAGGCTCGGATTCTTCTCTCTTCCAGGAGATCAAGGGCCAGAGCTAAGTTAGCACTGTTGGCCACTTCCTCATATTCTTTGACTCGCCAACTCTCAATCGAGACTTCGGAGGGGACCACCGCTTCGCAACCATAAGATAGGCTGAAAGGGGTTTCGCCTGTGGCAGTATTCTGTGTGGTCCGATAGGCCCATAATATGCCGGGTATTTCTTCAACCCATTTGGCTTTGTGCCAGTCGAGTCGGGCCTTCATATTTTTCAAGAGAGTGCGGTTAGTTATCTCAACTTGCCCGTTGGCTTGAGGGTATCCCACCGAAGCGAAACGGTGCTTAATCTCCCAATGATCACACCACTTTTCTAACCCTTGGTCAGTAAATTGTAGGCCATTGTCGCTTACTAGGCTCCGAGGGACCCCAAAACGGCACAGAATGTTTCTCCACAAGAAGTTAATGACCGCACCCGCAGTTATTCGTGCTAAGGGCTCCGCCTCTACCCATTTGGTGAAGTAGTCTACTGCCACGAGTAAGAACTTCTTTTGACCAGCATCGGGAATAAGGGGACCCACTATATCTATTCCCCATTTGGCAAACGGACATGCGGTCAGATGGGGTTCCCACGGAGCCGCCGGTTGGTAAACCCGAGGGGCGTAAGCTTGACATGGCTTGCACTTTCTCGCGTGGTTTTTGCAATCCTTGACCATCGTGGGCCAATAATAACCTTGCCGGATTATCCGTCCAGCCATACTTCCACCACTGGTATGGCTACCGCACACCCCCTCATGAGTTTCCGCCAGGACAAGTTGAGTTTCCTCTTCATTTAAGCATCGGGCATGAGGATAAGAGTATGTCCTTCGGAATAGTATTCCGTCTTTGAGGAAGTATCGGATGGTCTTTTTAGACATCGTTCGTCGGATAGATTTGTCCTCGGAGTAACCTTTAGGATCTTGCAAATATGCTTTGATAGACATTATCCAGCTTATCGGAGGATTCGTAGTGGTGGCGTTCACCTCTTCCAGTTCAGCTCTCTCCGATTCACTGATATGTAGCAGAGTAATTTTCCGAGTACGAATGGTGGCCATCTGTGTAGCCATCTTGGATAGGGCATCAGCCTCTTGATTCCCCCCTCGGGGACTCTGCACTAATTGATACTCGTCAAACCACGCCTTGGCCCGATGAACCACCCGAAGGTAACTCTGCATCCTTTCTTCTTTGGCTTCGTATGTGCCTTGAACTTGCTGGACAATTAACTGAGAGTCGCTATGCAGGCGGACTTTCCGTATTCCACCTTCTCGGGCTAGTCTCATTTCGACGATGAGGGCTTCATATTCGGCTTCGTTGTTGGATACGGGGTAATCAATTCTAACCGCGAAATGTAGCGCCTCCTCCTCGGCTTCCGTGTTAATCAAGATTATTCCGGCTCCGCCATGTGTACTTACGGAGGAACCGTCCACGTAGACATGCCACAAAGGTTCTTTTCTTTCAACTCCGATTCCCGTAAGTTCTACTACAAAGTCCGCTAGCACTTGGGCCTTGACGGAAGATCTCGGGGCGTAGGAGATATCATACTCCGTTAGCTCGACGGCCCATTTTATCAGTCTCCCCGAGGTTTCAAGTTTGTTGAGAATTACTCGTAGAGGATGCTTAGTCAGGACAGTGATCGGGTGGGAGAGAAAATACGGGCGTAGTCTCCGGGCCGTGGTGATCAAAGTGAGTACAAGTTTTTCTATTAGAGTATACCTGGTTTCCGCTCCGAGGAGAGTTTTGCTAACATAGTAGACCGGATGATGCTCCCCATCGTGTTCTTTGACCAATACTGCTCCGATAGCCTCCTCTCCTACGGACAAATACACAAAGAGTTCTTCCTGGGGCGTAGGTTTGACCAGCAAGGGTGGTCTTACCATATAGCTTTTCAATTCCTGGAGAGCTTCTTCACATTGTGAGGTCCACTGGAATTCTTTGATATTCCGAAGGATTTTAAAGAACGGGAGTCCCTTCTCCGCTGATTTGGAGACAAATCGGCTGAGGGAGGCCATTCGCCCAGTCAGTTTTTGTACGTCCTTTATGGATTTCGGAGTTGGTAACCCAATAATTGCTTCAGCTTTCTCGGGGTTAACTTCTATTCCCTTTTCGGTAACCATGAATCCCAAGAATTTGCCTCATCGGATCCCGAAGGAGCATTTCCTAGGGTTTACCTTCATCCCAAAGCGATCAATGATAGCTAGTGCCTTTCGTAGATCCTCGGGATGGTCTCTCTCGGAGCGACTTTTGAAGACCGTGTCGTCAACATATACCTCCACCGTTTTTCCGATTAGCCCCGCAAACATGAGGTTCACTAATCGTTGGTAGGTAGCTCCCGCGTTCTTAAGTCCAAAGGGCATGACTAAATAGCAAAAAGTACCTGCATCCGTAATGAAGTTGGTCTTGTCCTGGTCCGGGAATGCCATCGGGATTTGATTGTATCCTTGGTCCCCATCCAGAGTCGATAGGAGTGCACAGCCAGCCGTGGAATCAACCATTTGGTCTATGCTTGGTAAGGGATAGCAATCCTTCGGGCAAGCATCATTGAGATTTGTAAAGTCCACGCACATCCTCCATCTTCCTCCTGATTTAGGGACCAAGACCACGTTGGCCAACCATTCAGGATACACGACCTCTCGGATTTGTTGTAGGCTGAAAAGCCGTTGGATTTCTGATCGGATAATCTTGTTGCGTTCGGGCTCCATTTTTCTCTTCTTTTGTTGAATGGGTTTGGCCCCCGGCTTCACATTAAGGAAGTGTTGGCATACCTTATTGTTGATCCGTCCGGGGGGCCTCCTTCCCATGCGAAAAGGTGACAAAATTCCTTTAGAACGGATATCAGTTGGGCCTCCAACTCAGATTCCATATTAGTGCCCATCTTGATCGCCCTAGCGGGGTTTCCTTCCACGAGTTCTATCATCTTGAGCTCTTCAATGGGTTGGACTCGGGTTTCTTCTACTTTCCGTTTTTTGCTACTATCTAAGGGGTTTTTGTCTTCTTTGGGGAGTAGGGCATTCATTCGGCATTCTCTGGCTCTAGCCTGATTTCCCCGGACTTCTCTGATGCCTGCTAACGTAGGAAATTTTACCTTAAGGTGGAGGGTAGAGGGGATCGCTTCGAATGACCGAATGGAGGGCCTTCCGCATATAGCGTTGTACGTCCTTGACGAAGCCTCCACCACCCAAAATTTGGTGGGTTCCATTCTTTGGAGGGCTCCTTCTCCCCACGACATTGGCAGGATCACGGTTCCGAGGGTGTTACAGGCTTCGCCAGAGAAGCCTACTAGAGGGACTTCAGCCACCTCCAGTTGCTCCTTCTTCAATCCCATGGCTAGGTAAGTGGGAAAAAACAAGACGTCCACAGAGCTGCCCGTATCTACGAGGATACGCTGGATCCCAAATCCATAGATAGTAGCTTTAGTTACCAAAGGATCTTCGTGGGGATAGACTATACCTTTCAGGTCTTCGGGTCCGAAAGTAATATTTGGTAATCTGGCCCCTTGGGCGGAGCATACCGGGAGCCCTTGTCCCGCTCGTCGGGCTTCTTTGAGATATTTTGTCTTCTTACCCCGGGGTATTCTGGAAATATCTCCTCCCTCTATCATGTTGATCGTCCGTCCCGAGGAAGGGGTGACCTCGTACGTGTCGGGAGGAGGAGGTAAGTTCCGATACCCTGTGGTCCTTTCCCGTGATCGCCGCGGAGACGCGGCAGTTCTTTCTCGAGGGGATCTTATACGCTTTCTGGTCCTTTCTTGGGACCTCCGCCGATGTTCCGAGGTTTGTTCTCGTGACTGCCGGTGGAGAGTATCTTTTTCCCCGTCAGGTCCTTCTCGGGGCCTCTTCCATACATGCGCTTTGGGCTCTTCGGGATTATTTCTTTTCAGGTAGTTGTGCAGATATCCTGCCTCCAGGAGGCGAAGTATCTCTTTTCGCAGGGTAGTACACTCCTCGGTAGTGTGTCCATAAGTTTTATGGAATTTACAGTACTTACCCGTATCCTTATCTTTGTTGGGAAATTTGGCAGGCCGGGGCCAACGCAATTCTTCATTGCCCCGCATTACGTTGAGTACTTCCACGGGAGCTAGGGTCATCGGAGGAAGGGGCACGGGTTTAAAGAATTTCTTGACCGTCTCCCCATTGTCCTTCCGAGGGGGTGGTTTTCCTTCTTTGCCCTTTTCTTTGGTCTTAGTTTCCTTTTCCTTCTGCTCGTGACGCTCATTGTCATCCTTCTCTAGCCCTCTCTTTGTATGGTCAACCTTTTCCATCAGAATATGAGTTTCAGCTTGTTGCATGAGTTCATTCATGTCCGTGACATGATTCCCCATCAGGTATCGGAAGAATTCTCCCGCTCGGAGTCCCTATGTCAGAATATCGGCCATAATGGTTGGGCTGACGTTCGGAACATCTAGCGCTTCGTCCGTGAAGCGTTTTATATATTCTCGAAGGGATTCATCCTTTCGTTGCTTGATGGTAAAAATATGAGTGGCCGATTTGGGATATCTACGATTACAGGCGAAGTGGTGTATAAACAGGTGAGCCAATCGGTCAAAGTTGACCACTGAATTGGGAGGGAGATGGGTAAACCAGGATTGGGCTCGTCCTCCGAGGGTAACGGGGAACACTCGGCACAGAACGTAGTCCGGGGCGGACGATAGGTCCATTCCTGCCAGATATTGGTGTATGTGATCTTGTGGATCTCTCCCATCGGCTTCTCCTGTATATAATGGTACATTAATAGGCCGCATTCCTGAAGGAATCGGAGCAGAAGCTATTTCGGGAATGAAAGGAGATGTCTTAAACGTCGGATCTTCCTTGGGTCCTACAGTCCTCTTGAGATCTCCTACTTCCTTTCGTAGATCTTCAAGGATTCCCCATAAGGTTGGCTCTCCGTTGGGAGTGATAATGGGAGGGCCGATATACGGGGAGAGACCTTTCTTCCCTTTTGATTATCCTCGGAGTCTCCAGATGATCATAACGCCTTGGCGTCCTCCGAGGAGTTTCCTGGTACCACGAAATTGGGGTAGGGCATTGTGCCCCTCTGGCATAAACTTCGCCTTCTTCCGAGGGGTAATCTCCTCGGTGCGGAGATCCTGGGACTGTTTCCAGGGGACTCTCGAATTCTCGGTGATTAACTCGAGTGGTGGTTTCCATTAGTCTTTCAAAAACGGATCGGGGAACATTAATGAAATCCCTTTCGTCGGAGCGGCGATTCGCTACGGTTTCCTCCGAATTGTCCAAATGGGGCGGGTGGATTTCACTGTGAAACAAATTTTCCATAGTTGGTTCGCTTTCTTGAACACGCTCGAGGACAACTTCTATGGCGTTCCCACAGACGGCGCCATTTTGTTAACAGGTTTGGAATTATTCCCTATTTAACGGAAGATATTTATTTTGGGTTCGAACGCCGATCCCGACCCGAGGAGATTGTTGGTTTTTATTGATTTGCGGCTGGACTCAGATATTTTCCGAGATGCCTACGTATCCCCCGATTGGGAATCAAGCCACTCGTAGTTCTTGTTTTTGGTGTTGGATATTTGGTGTTTGTCGATTTTATCGGATGTATTGGTTTTGTATTTATTGAGGGGTTGTCCTCGTGAAGAGTCCGAGGGGGAGAGGGAGTTCTCCGAGGGGAGGAGTTATTCTCCCGTAGAGAAATTCCTTTTGGTGGAGAAAAGCTGTCCTCTCCCCTTCTTCTATTGGTCTTGCTCCCTTTTATAGGAGTTTAATCTTGCTCCCTAAGTTTGGAATCTGTATTAGTTTAATATTAGTTATTTTTATGTTATTATCTGTACTGTTATTTATCTGTTCAAGCAGCACAGTAATTAACTTATCTATTAAGATGTGTCAGCAGACACGTGTTGTGTTCTCTGTTATTATGTGAATATGAGTCATGTTACCAGGACGAATATAAAATCGTACGCGTAATAATATATTGAGTCGAACATAATCCGGGTAGTATTTTAGTTATAAATCCGGCCGATAACTGTGTGTCGTGATTTACGATATACGAATAGTATAATTTTTTAACGAAGTAAACCGGTATTTAAACCGTGTTATAATGCGGTGTTATTTATAAATATAAATCATATAATAATATACCCAGTAATTTCGGTAATTGAATAATCGCTTATTTTAAGCAGGTGATTTTCTATCCTGTTAACACTTGGAACACTGCATGTCATATTAGTAATAGAGTTTGGCTTAAACCTGGAACTACTATGACTCCATATGAAATCTTGAAGGGTAGTAAACCTGACGTTTCACAATTTCTTGAGTTAGGATGTGACAGGTATATATTAATGATACATATTATTTGAGCAAGTTGGATCCAAAAAGTGAAAAATGTATTATTGTTGGCTATTCTCCAAAGATTTCTGCTTTTAGGGTTTACAATCCTAGATTACATATTGTTTAGGAAACGGAAACGGTTAATGCGGTATTTGATGATTTGACTAGTGATGCAGGTACAGAAGAACTTTTGGTTTCTGATGTTATCCCAACATTGGAAACAGACAGCTTTATTCCAACATTAGACTCAGACAATGTTACCTCTACATCAAATACGGGAGATGGAGAAACTAAACTGGAGGTTGAACCAAATGTTAAACTGGAGGAACTTCATTTTTTCTGATGTTACCCCAACATTGGAAATAGAGAATGACAGGCCAACATCTGCACGGTCTGATTCTGATGAAGAATTTTTTCTTGAATCTTGAAGAGATCCCCTAACTTGGATTCAGAAGAACCATCCATCTACTCAAGTAATTGGTCAACTCACTGATAGCATCAGAACACGCAACACATAAAGGTTAAATTATAGGGATAAGGTTGTGTGTTTGTATGGCTGCCATATATACTACTGAGAATGCTTTATGTTTTGTATCTTCCATAGAACCTAAGAATGTGAATGAAAGTCTTAAAGATGGTTTTGGATCTACTAACAAGTCTGTTTCAGACAAGTTTGTTGAGTCCATGACAAGTACTTTGGAGAATGGAATGTTCCTGAACTATGAGAATGAGTCAAAGCCTTGTATATCTCCAATGTCTTCTTCTGTCAAGATTACTAGGGATGGCACTGGAAACAATGTTGCTAACTTGTTGTATCTTTCTGCCACTCTACCACATATTATATATTCTATGTGTGTTTGTGCTAGTTACCAGGCTGATCCAAAGCAATCTCACTTGATTGCTGTGAAAAGAGATCTAAGATTTATATTTGGAACTTCACCGTTGGGCATTTGGTACTCATATGACACAAATACCAATCTTGTGGGTTTTAGTGTCTCTGATTAGGAAGGTGGCTTGGATGACAGGAAATCCACACGTGGGGGCTGTTTCAATTTGAGAAATAATCTTGTTTCATGGTATAGTAGGAAACAGAATTGTGTTTCATTATCTACAGCTGAATCTGAATAAGTAGCTGCTAGCAGTTGTGTTACCCAGCTTGTATGACTCAAACACATGTTGCTGGACTATGGGTGAGATAGTGATACTCTCCTCATGTTTTGTGACAAGCTTAGTGCCATTAGTATCTCAAGGAATCATGTTCAGCATTCTAGAACTAAGAAAATTGATATAAGACATCATTACTTGAGAGACATGGTTGAGGTTAAAGTGATTAACATTGAGCATATTGAGACAAATAATCAGTTTGTTGATATGTTTAATAAACCTTTAGATAGTGAGAGATTATTCAGTTTGAGGAAATCTCTCGGCATGTGCAATATGTGTGAATGTTAAGACCCCAGTGTTGACATAACACCACTGTCTAGCACTGGTTAATGGTTGTGGTGTAGAATGTAACTTTTTGTTTTTTGTTTGTTTCTTTTCTTTTCTTTTTGAGTCATTGATCTTTGTTTTGTCATATTTGATTGTGTGGTTGATCACTGTGATTTACTAATCCTTCTAGCTTGCAGATTCACATCTAAGTTTTGAAAAGTATAAATCTCTAAAGTGTGTATGGGGTTGTGTTAGCCTAACATTTGGAGAAAATGAGGTACACAAAGTTCACTTCTTTGATGTCTATCTAGTTGTGTCTTATTCATATGAAAAGGTTTTACAAGACATGTGGTGAAGCTGGGGTTCATGATGTTGACAGCTTCAACGATATTCAGTTGTGCTTATTTGCATATCTCTATTTGTTTTTGGCCAAGGGGTACATAAAAGTGGTTCTTTCTACTAGGGTGTTTCGGGTTTCGATTGCCCTCATTGAGTGCTCTCTTGTATGCAGGTTGGCAAACAAGCCTGCATAAGGAATTAAAATATTGGGGTACATGATAAATGTGTTGCCAGTATTCAAGGCCTTTGTACTTGCCTAATTTGCTGCTGATAATATTCTTACTGGCATGTATGGAGTCTAGTGTTGCCCTCATTCAGTAATGTCATTCTTCTTTTTTAATCAACTCTCGGTTTTTGTTCTAAAAAGATAATGAAAATAGTGAATATTTGATGTGATGTGAATTGTTTCTGGTTTGAAAAGTGATTCATTGTGTATACCATCTGTCAATGTTGTCATAACATTGTTGCATTCATGCTAGAACTGGATTGCTATTCTTTTTTTATTAGTGTGTTTGACTAGGTTTGGGCTTAGGGGGAGTATATAGTCCATTTCATGTGTTGAGGCATTCTCTTTGGGTGACATACTGCAGGTGACACACTATTGGTGACCTTCTATTCCGTGGAAGTGGATTAATTATCTAGCTCATAACTGCTTATCTATGTGTGTTTTCTGTTTGATATGTTGCTTATTCATGGTTTTGATCTAAATCTTTTGTTTTGGTACTCACTTGCTACTTTAGTGATGTTTCAGATACAAGTTTGGATATATCTCGCGCTCTCACATGAAATTGCCTTGAAGAAGCAAAGAACCTCAAATATTTTGGCTTAAAAACTTGCTGGTTTACATGTTGCTCTACTCTCTGATCGGAATGTTATCCCAACATTGCCACAGTGTATGCCCAACATTGAAAAAAGTAACTTATAAGTTTGCTTAAAATTTTAAAAACTGAGCTTTTATTGTTTTATTTTGAACTTCTCTGGTTACTTGTTGCTCTTATTTGACACGTAGTGGGTGTTTAAATGCGAGAATAGAGTAGTGGGTAAATTTAATTGATTACATTACACAATCCCAATAACTTTCATCCCTTATCTCTACACTATGCACGACTTAAATGAACAATCTACCCTAATTTCTTTTTCACTTGTGCAATTTATTTTCTCTCTGCAATTAATCTGAAAAGCTCTCAAAATTTTCTTTCAATTCCCAAACTAACGAAATGGCAAGCAAGTCTACATTGGAAACTCTTGCAGATATGGCCTTGAATGATGAGCAAAAACAACATGCACCAGGACTGCTGTGCGTGAGGATGAAGAACAGCTTGCTGCTCAAGTTTCTACTAAACGGCCAACGATTCTCTATCAACGAAGGTCGAAGATAGCTAAATATATGGAATCTGAGTCGAATGTTGGCGCAACATCAGAAGCACATACTCCTCAAACCAAGGAGACTGAATCTAAGGTAAATGTGGCTAACCCTAAACCCCAAGTGAATATTGTTAATGATGTGATTGAGGTGATGGATCTGATTCTGGCAAAGGGAGAACTACAATTATGAGTAGGCTTATGTCTAAAATAGCCTTACAAAGAGATGAGGGTATAAGAGCTCAGGGAGAGAGACTTGAGAAGAAAAAGGCTGATGTTAAGGCTAAGGCTGAGGCTGAGAGAGTGAGGAAAGGAAAACATGTTGTGGATGAGGAAGTTGAGGTAGTTGATGTTGAGGAAGAGGAGGAGGAAAAATAGGAAGAGAGGGAAGAGGAAGAGGAAACTATTGCTGAGGAGGTTGAAGATGATGATGATGATGATGATGATGATGATGATGATGGTGATGAAGAAGAGTATTGTGACACTCTTTTGTTACCCTACCATGGTAGAGTTGCTAGGTCTACTTACTATCTTAATAAGAAGATAGAGGATAGGGCCTATGATTTTAGAAGGAGGGATTTTCACAAAGAGAGGGTCATGGACATGGATAGCTTTAAAAGAAACAGAGTTTTTGAGTTGTTGAAAGCAAGAGGGGTTCAGAATTCAATGAAGAAGCATGGTCATTATGCTCCTAAGCTTGTACAAGAATTCTACCTAAATCTCTTGAAGTATATCACATGTGAGTTGTCTCCCAAATATGGTAAAACATGGGTGAAAGGGAAGGTGTTTGACATTAGTCGTCAAAAGATCAATGAGGCTTGTGGACTACCATATGTTGAGGATTCTGAAGATCCTAAGCCAGATGAGGTGATTGAGGATATCACATGTGGTCTTCTGAGAACATGGGTTGAACAATTGCCAACAACAAAGATGCCTACTAAAAATTCTACTGTTTTGACTAAGGAGTCAGCTTACTTGGTCTACAAACTAAAGAATGGGCTTGCTGTGAATTTTGGGGAGAGAGTTTTAAAGGCTATGGAAGAAGCTGCTAGAAGGAAGCAAAGGATTATACCATTTCCTTCTTTGATCACAACTCTGCTGCTAAAACAGAAGATGAACAAGAAAGAGTTTGGAGGAATTTTAGAAAACAATGCTAGGTTTACCATCACTCAATCCTACTTGTCTAGCACAAGAGTGAAGGACTTACCTTGGAATCCTGAAGATGGAGTTGTACCTAGAGAGGAAAAAGAGGCTCAAAAATTTGTTGGAGCTTAAGTACCTCAATCTGATGAGGAAGAAACCATGGTAACAACAAAATCCTTTGTGGATCAGCAACTAACTTGGTATAGAAGTGCTTATACCAATCTTCAAAGGGAAATTGCTTTCAAGGAAAGGAAAATGCAAGAACATGATGTCTTGATTAAGAACATGGGGGAGCTTTCTTCACAAAAAGGGGGAGAGTGATCCATTTTAAAATTTTTGATTTCTGGTTCTTATGTCTTTTTTTTAGATGTTTTGAACTGTTTCTATTTTGCTGCTAGTTCTTTGTCTTTGATTTGGTCTGTAATAACTATGCTACTTAGCTTTAACTGCTCTTAATGATTTTGCTTATGAAGATAGTTTATATCTGTTGTTTCTGCTGTTAAACTTATGTGCAGGTACATTCTGGTCTTAATGTTGAGACAGCATTGATGAGTTAAATGTCTGAACAACTATTTGCTGAGTTGTGGTGATTACTTTAATGAATAATCTTTGTTATGCCAAGTTAATTCTTCATAGTTTGCATTAAGGGGGAGCAGTTTAGTAGGTTTAAATTATTATGCTTAATTGATATTTAGACATATTATCTGTTATGGAATAGGTTGATTGGTTTTGTGAAGAAAGGCAAAAATGGGGAGATTGAAAGTGTAAGATGTTCTGGAATCAATGTTGGATGGATATTGTGCCAACATCCAAAGGACAACATTGAAACCCGAAACATTCTTAACCTAAAACATGGTTCTGAAATTCGAGAACATGAGTAAAGTGTTCTAGATTAAATGTTGGATGGATGTTGAGCCAACATCCACAGGACAACATTGAAACCAAAAACTATTTTGTCAATCTGTTTTTAGCTGCTTTATTTTAGTTTTGCCTTTATTCACCTATTAATCAAGTTCCACGATTGTAGTTGTTTTTGTTAATGTTCAGGAACATCTCTTAATCATAAGGAAGAACATTACAATTTTCCTAAGTTGAAGTTTCCATAATTCACAAGGAGAAGAATGGTCAACGCAGCGCTTCAAAGATAGAAAGTTTTGGAGTTCAAGTGCAACTAGCAATCTTTCCAAGATCAACTCTGAATTGAAGAAGTGGTATTTCCTTATTAGAATTCAATCCAATAAAGGAAACTATTATTCAAAAAGGAGATCGAGTTTAAGAAGGAAAGAAGAGTTCAACTAGGAAACAACATAAGTTACCAAATCTGTGTACAATACACCTTGGAGATCAAGTTTGAAGAAACCAATATATAGGGTGTGAAGTACATCAAGATACAAAAGAAGCAATAGAGCTAATTAATCCGTTGAGATTATATCTTAAGCATTGTTGATGTGTATCTTTTTTTGCAAAGTTTGTGAGTTTTCGAGTTAAGTCTAGGATTAGATTTAAGGAGAAAATTCTTGTTTGCTTTGTTGAGTCCGATCTGCAAAAGAGCGAGAGTGATTTTGTGGTGAGGAAAATCTTTGTTAAAACCTGCGTGGTTATTTTGCCGTAAGGCTAGATGGTTGATTATTTATAATAAACCATTGAAAATTTATCTTCTTGTGTCCTTTAATTCCACTGCACATTATACTCTATCAAGAAGATTGTTAAGATCAAGTTAAGGCAACGCCAGCTTAAAAGTTGTATCAATCCTGATCCAACAATTTCAAACGCCACCATGGGGAAGCAAGATGAGGAACGACAACATTGGAAGAACTTTACATACATGGACCATTTCTGCAACTGCCATACATGAATATATGTATGGCAACACTAAGCTAACTAGTACACTGCAAAGTACAAGGAGCACATGAACATATTTGCCCTACCACGTCCAAAATTTGACATCAATATTGTGGATGAAGAATTGATGAAGGTGGTAATGAAGGAGCAATTTAAAGGAGAGCCATCTAACAACCCTCATATACATGTTGAGGAATTCAAAGAAGCATGTAACTTCTTTGGTATTACAGAGAATAACAATACGGCATAAATTTTCCCTCATTCATTGACAAGAAAAGAAATATAATGGTATGATACTAAAGTTAATTGGAGAGGAGAATGGGCTACAACAATCAAGAAATTCAAATTCAGATTCTGTGGAGGTGTGCACATAAAATCGTGGAAGGCGAGAACTTTAGGTTTCAAGAAAAAATGAGGTGCAACATTTGTTGAAGTTGGGATAGACTTTCAAGAAATGCTAGGAAAAGCACAAGATGAATATCTTGAAAGAGATAACACTGGATTTAATGTGTCACGTTTAGATGAGAAACATGTGAATGATATCTATTATTGAGGGTTGAGTAAAGTTAGTCGCCATGTTGTGGATAAGCAGAGTGGAGAACTTTACCATGGAGAAGCATTTTAGTTGTTACCACCTGATGCAGCATTCCACTTGATGTATGGTGTTGCAAGGGCCACAAAGGAAAAAGGAGTTCTGACAGCATGCAATGCAACTTTCAACATTATTAATGGACTCTTGCAGATGACCATCAAAGAAGATGAGGTAAATATGGGAGGAAAAGAGGAGAAAGACCATGGTGCAAATGGTGCACCAAGGGACCCCTGATTCTTCACCAAAATTGTCAAGCTAACTAACGATAAACTAAGCGTTGTGTGAGAGGAAACCCACAATAGCAAGTTTTTAATTATCGAGTCTTTAGTTTATTTCTGTTTTAGTCATTTATAGCATATGTTTTCAATTCGTCTTTGAGCTAACCATTAAGATAGAAAAACAAAAAAAAACAAAAGTGAAAGAAGCAATAAGTGGAATGATGCACAGGACAAAAGCAACACGATATTGGACAAAAGTAAGTACAACATGAATCAGATAACCCAAAGCAGGTTTTTCAGTAGCAGGCACGATCTCACCCGCCACCGTTGTTCACATCGTGCATCACCCGCGCGATCAAGATAGTAATCTAATTACGTGGCACCAGATTTCCATAAGACGCCACATCCAATAGCGTGTAAAAATGTACATCACGTCTGACACGCGAAATCTGGGCGTGCGATGGCCATATCGCGCCTCACATTTTTCTTGCAGCACACGTTTTCTAGAATAAAAGACATGCAGAAATCAGAATCTACGGAATTTGGTTAAGCAATCTCTGTCTTTACCTTTCCTACCATACTTACACTTTCCTTATGATTAAATTCCATTGATACATGAGTTACTCCCATTGTGATTTTATTTATTATGTAGAGTTATGCAACTTAATGTAGAATTTCCAAATTCTAATTAAGAAATCTTTTATTTAAAACTCTAATCACTTTTATAATTATATTATCTCTCAGGATTCATAAGGCTATTTATTCTCTACTTCTCCTATCTATTTATTTTCTTTCAAGAAAAAATTATTTTTCTATTTGTTCTTTGTAGAAGAACATGACATCTGGAAGATACTACACCTTTGAGCTAGCAACGGGAACACCACGAAGAGCATCAAAACTCTCTTTAGCTAAACTAACATAGGATCGCAATCGATTTCTCAGGGACAACTACTTCAAACTGTATCAGACACTATTAGAAAGTCGCTTTGTTGATGAACAAGAAGTACAAGAGTTGGGAAAGACACTGGAGCGTGCGGGATTAGAGTGCATGATAAGGCGACTGGGTATTGTGAACGACTCCATTGTTCGCGAGTACTATGCTCATTATGAAGAATGCAATGGAAATGTTTGGCTTAGGGGTAGATCATTTGCAATCACAGCGAGAGACATAAGCAAATATTACAAATTGAAGGTAGATCATATGATACTTTGGGACATCGGTTCACAGCATAAGATTACAAACGAGCATGCCTCAAGATCTCTCCTATAACCATACCTCACGTTTTATCACAATAAAGACGGTGATTGGGAGGATCTAATAACACTTTGTAAGGAATTATATTTGTTCATCAGTTCTCGTATACTTCCACCAGATTACAAAGGAAAAGTTTTGTGGGAACAAGAAAAACTTATGAAATGCATCAAACAAGGAGATACTCCGAACATAGGGGAAATCTTAATTAAAGTTATCGAGGATTACACCCTCACGGTCCTCTACGCTTTTTGTATTTTGGAGCACTCATAACTACAATTTGTATCAAAGAAGGTTGTCCAAAGCTTGATACAGATATCCATCACCGAAATACATATCCCATCAATCACGTTGCGAGGCAAGTGATAAAACAACATTGCACAAAAATGTGTCATCAATAGTAGAGTCAATTGAAGAAGCTCTATCACCTTCGCAGAAGAGACAAAAGATGGCGCACGAACAATTGCAAGAGGTGAAAGAACGATTAAAAAAAATGTTGAGTTAGTGAATCAGTTGAAAGGAATCAAGGAACACTTCCAGAACAACAACACTCTCTAGTGGAGAGAGTTTCTACAAATTGAGGAGAGCTTTACAAATGAAGAAAGCAACACCACCGCTAGTCCGACGAGTGTCTTTTGAGCTCGATCACGGGAGTCTTCTGATATTTACTTTAATTCTTTTTATTTTATAAAATGAGGACATGGCATGATTTTAAGTTCGGGGGTGGTAGCTACGTTGTTTGTTATGCTTATTTTATGTATATTTATCCTTAGAGTCTGTTTTAGAGTCTAGTTTTTTTTGAGTCATTAGAATGGAATTTGAAGCATGAAAGCATGAATAAGTAGGAATTTATGATAGTATATGCTAATATTGTACGAATTTGAGATGGAGGAATACATGAATACCTTTGGTACATCTTGTGTAATATGTTCAAAAGCATGTTTTAGTTTCATATACACCTTTCAATCTGTTGTTTTGTAAAATTGTGAATAGAATGTTGCTTATTTTTTAAAATATAGTAATAAAGCATGTAATTATGACTCTTGAAAAAATTGTTTGACTATTGCTTGAGATAATTGTAGATGTAAATGTGTTGAGGAAATGAAATAGGCCATCGTTTAAAAAAGTTGAGTTTTAGCCTTTCGAGCCAAGAACCCTTTTTTGAACATAAGATTATCCACTGAACCCGACTGAAGCCTTTTCTATGACCCTTTGTCCATGAAGCCTACTTATCTACCATGAGTCGAAAAAAAATTATATCCTATCCATTTCTCGAGATGGATGTAGTAGATTGAAGGAGGAATATTGTAAGAGCTCAAAACAAAAGCATGAGCTAAAACGAAAAAACCTAAATAGAAAATAGGATGAACATAATAGAGAACACAAATAACCCGTGCAAAATATTTTAAGTTTGGTGGTATTTCTCAAAAAAATCATGAAGTATAGGATGGTTTGATTCTTGCGCAAATGAAAACGTAAATGAAAAGATGCCAAAAAGAGCCTAAAATGTATGGCCAATGAAGAAGACACAAACAAGGGAGGAAAAAGTAATGCATGAGTGGTTTACTACATGCATCTCTAGAACTCATATATGACTTTTTCTATTATATCACACACCCGAGCCTCGACATATGAAATCTACTTGAGTCAATGGCAATAGAAGAGTGAAGTATGAAAAGTGAAGTGATTATACGTTAAGAGCTATGCTTTTATAAATTTGCAACATGAAAATAACTTTTATGCATAAACAATAGTATCACACACTAATAGAGCACATGAAAGGGATGTAAAGATGATTGTATTAAACTTGATATGCTCGTGTTTATCTATTCTATCTCGTCTCTTGTTTTGACCAGAGGTTGCATTTTGAGAATTTTTACTTATGCATGTTGGCATGTCGGTGATTATATTCTAATTTAGATCAAATTAGTTAAGGGAGTTTTCTTGAGGACAATCAAATGTTTAAGTTTGGGGGTATTTGATGAGCATTTATTTAGCGTGATTTAAATATTTGTTTTCTTTTGTTTTTGAATACTTATGATTGCATATTTACTTGTTTTATTATTGTTTCTGATTTTCTTAGGATCTTAGAGAGTCGAGACGAAACGAAGCTAAAAGAGGCCAAAAATTGATGTTTTAGGCGATAAAGAGCCAAGACACTATTTCGGGATGTTCTGGCGCACGGAAGCGCTGCGACGCTACCAAAGGCGAAATACCAAAGATAGCGCGATTGAAGAAAAAGACATCATGAGACCGCGGGGAGAAGTAGAAGGTGGTGTGATCATAAGCGCATCGCGCGGGTGGGTGGGGGTGGTGCATCACTCGGGTGGCGGCACACGAATAGAACGAAAAAAGAGCCAATTGTCAGAAACCCTAAAACGATGCCCAAAGTGGTAAAAAAAACTATAAATAGAAGCTACGCTCAGCAGTTAGGGTACAACTTTCATATCACTTACAACCACTTTTCGATTGGGAAACCCTGAGAGTTTGTCACCAGAGATAAAACACCATCAAAGTCTTGCTTTAGTTTAGTTGAGTCATTGTTTTGAGAGAAAATAGTTTGTGAGGAAGAAGATAGCAAAAGGAAGTAAAGAAGAGAGTCAAGCAACATCGTTCCACCAGATCCAAGAAGCTTTTCTTTATCTCTTTACATTATCTATGATATTTACTTCTTTATTGATTGTTGAACTCATGACTATATGAGGAGCTAATCTAGTCGTTTATTAAAGTAGGGTAGTAACTCTGATTTATAAATATGTTTATTTGCTTTACTTGATGTGTGTTTGGTGATCTTGAATGTCTAGACTGAATAGTTACTTATGCTGTATGACTGACCTTACTCTTGCTGGGATAAAACGGAAGCACACGTGTGGGGCCACCCAGAGTGTAGAATGCTAAGGTCACACTAGATCAATCTTGATTATGTACGTTTTGTTAACATGATTCGGATGAGATAATTAGATACCTTATTTGATATCTCTTCTAAATCAACTGATACAGGGTTGATCCGTTAATAGGTACGGTTGGGATAACTTCTGACATATGTCACATATCCATTGGACATGCAAACATCTAATAACTATTAAGTATGTAAGTAGACATAGGTAGTTTGTCTATAAAATATGGGAAAACAACACCTTACCCCCTAAACTTTCTACTGTTTTTCACCTCCCTCCCCCCCCCCCCCCCCTATCCCTGTTTGTTTTGTTGCACCTTGCCCCCTCAACTTTGCAAATGTTAGCACGTTACCCTCCCCCCCCCCCCCATATTTCGTCAAATTGTCAAGAGGGGCGTGTGAAGATTCCATGGAATATTCCGTCAAATTTGACGGAACGTGCTTCTGGGGGGTAACGTGCTAACGTTTGCAAAGTTAAGGGGGCAAGGTGCAAAACGATAAAAAGTTTAGAGGGTAAGGTGTTTTTTTCCCAAGAAATATTATGGTTAAATCATTGTGAAACCCGACATGTAAACAATCTTTCCAATTAATGTTTACAACCACTAACAATATATCAATCATTAAATTCTATCATTAGTTTAATTAGTTAATCAATCTTTCTTAAAGCTTTTATTAGTTAAATTATTTACTTGCTTTAATTAGTTTAATTGCTTTAATTATTTATTTATTTTCTTGCATTCAAAACCAAAAGCCAAAAACATATTTAATTTTTGTTTTCTACATTATAGATAGATTTTCATTGCATTCTAGATTTCTTAGCATTAAAAGCATTCAAAACATCCTTAGTTTATAAAGCATTTACATCATTCATTACATCTTGCAAGCACAATAAAAAAGAAAAATTTGTGACCATCGTTAGTGTTTTGCATTTAAGTGATTTATTCATTAATCTACCACTCCCTTGGGATACGATACTTGATTCGGCACTTGCGACAAAGTGGGATTTATGTGTAATATTTGTGTCTTAACTGATATTCTATATTATTACCTCTAGATTACGCCCCATCACCTTGTCCTAGTGTCACCTTGATGACATTCGATCTGACCACATCAAGAGAAAGATAATGTACACCAATTTCATCAAGAGAAATATAATGCCATCATGTTGAAAAAACTTGGTTGTCTTATTATATGAAACATTGTATTTTATTAATTTATATAATGGTCTTGAATAAAATATTATGAACCGTACTTGGAAGTGCAAAGTGTTGTGGAACCGCAGTTGGTCGTGGGTATTCGTATCTGCTATATGGACAATTTCCTCTGGAAAGCGTGCAATAACAAAGTATTCAATGATAAATTTGAGAGTATTGATGTTGAACTGTTTCAAATCAAAAGTCTGAGCTTGGAGTTACAAGAAGCTCAAAGAACGAAGCTAAAAACGAACAAAACCCAAAGTGGAAGAAGCCTGAGGTAGGATGAATTAAGATAAACGCCGATGGAAGCACAAGTCAGTGGAATAATACTAGAGTGATCGTGGGGGTCCAGAGTTCAGAGAAATGTGAATGGATTTGTGGTTTTAATATGCCGCTCACGTAACCAACTATGGAGGATGTTGAACTTGAAGCTCTAAAGAGAGGGATGAAATTAGCCCGAGAACAACGTGGGGTGATCGAGACAAACTCGCTTACAATGTTTGAATTGGCTAATGGATGAGCAGAACCTTAACAACACAGGACCGAGCTGGTGTAGGCATGTCGTGCATTATTACATCCCCATGGAGCATTAAATTTCATGGATTCTACGCGAAGCCAACCAAGTAGCGGATGGATTGGCAAGAATGAGAATGAGTGATAGGGCGAGAGAGTTATTTTGGGATAGCCCTTACCCCCGAGATGGGTAGTCTTATGAACTTTGATATGGTTTAGTTACTGATGCGATACCTTATTTACCAAAGAAATAAATATGTGTAAAACATTAACAATAACAATAATAATGAAATAAAATAATAATAATAATAAATGCTAAATTAAAAATTATTAGTGATTTTGAAAATTTGTGCTTTATGTAAAAAAAAAACTATGATGCACCAGACTCCTAAACAATAATATGTGTTGTATTGGATACGTATCTAAAATCGATACGCTACCGATACACTACCGATACATATCGAATATGCCACATTTAAAGAAAATAAAATAAAACGATACGTATTCGATACACATTTTGGGGCGTATCGAATACATTTTGGACTTTGTTTGTAAACTTTTGAATTGATGGGTTACTAAAATAATAACCACCTAAAATATAAAAATAAAAATAGAATCATGTAATCAAATTTAGGAGCAAACGATCAGAATTCAAACCTTTCTCAATCTTTTATTTACGAATTAGTTACTTACTATGGATGTGGCATCTTAATTTTGTAATATTAATATTAATTTATAATTTTATATAGACGTATTCATGTCGTATCAGTATCGCCTATTTTCTGAAAGTCTGTATTGTCGTACACGTTCTGTACCGTATCGCCGTATTTGTACCCGTGCAATATAGATAAAAAGTATTATAATATAAAAGTACATTATTGCCTTTATTTTTAACAATTGATGGGATGGTTGCTTATCAAAGTGTCAAACCTCATAAGGTGTTTGCCAAGGATCCAAACCTCCGGCAAGGTGGATGAAAAATACGTAATTAACTAACACAATCATTATTAACATACTTGTAAATTGGGGCATAAATTTATAAGTTTAAGGCGTAAAAAGAGTATCTTTTAGGCTCCGAGCACAAGTACCAAATCATAGGGTGTAAGCTCCGCGACTTTAAGCCCCAAAGACTAGTCCCAGCATTTTGGAGTCAAATAAACTCTAAGCTCACCCTGGGACTAGTATTTAACCAAAGTAGTTTCAATTATTGTTCATGTATAAATCTAGTGGTTGTCGTAGAAAGTGTGGTATGCAAGTTTTTATAGATGATTTGAGATGTGCACTTCATCTGATCAACAATCTTATTATATTATATATAATATATGAAGATCTTGCCCTCTTTATAATGAGTCTTTCCTTCACACTTGGTCTCTTCCCTTTATTTTTCATCGCATAGATTTACGTGGAACCATGGAGACTGATAGCGATAACATAAGTGTTCGTGTTGCCTCATTTTCTTGTTACCTTGACACTGCTAAAGAAAACTCAATCAACAGATCATTTTTATCACCTCAAGAATCTCCCATTTTATTAACCTCACCAAAACCCACAAAAAAACCTTCCAACAACAACAACAACAACATTCCTCACTCAAAAGTTGATTCGTTTTCTTATCTCCACGCTGCTGGAGAAAACCTCGTCATCAAGGTACCAAATAAGAACCCTAGTAATATTCTAGATCCCACTCATGATCATTCATTCAGTTTTCGTCATGAAATTCCCAAAAACGACACAGAGATTAGTGTTTTTGGTGCCGATAAGTACTTCAACATGAAATTGCACGAGTACAAGCAACCCAGAAAGACAGAAGTCCCCGCAGATTTGCCAAGAAACCCGAGTTTATGCTCAGAAGCAAGCACGCTCAATAGCCAAACGCCGTTTTTGCCGAATCTCAAGAGAGCTGGATCTCAAACAAAGCAAAAAGGGACAATTGGGAAGAGAATATTTGGAGGTTTTGGATGTGGTGGAGTACCTTGCTTCGAAAACAAAGACGTTCACACCATGAACAAGATTGTTGTGCCAAACCCTACACAAACAGGTTAAACAATTTATTTGAAATCCTGCATCCTCGAAAATATTAAGCTTTTAGAGCACAATTGTTTGCGTCACTTTAGGTCATTTTTATGCTTTGCACATGTATTTATTAAGATCAACGGCACATATGGTGATAATCACAACTAAAGGAAACATAATGTGGCAAAGATCACCTTTACCAAGATTGGACAAATGGACATCTATTATTTTTTATATTTTCCAAAACAGCCCTTCTCAAGTCTCCAGCAAATCTTCTACACTAAAATGGTTTACCACTTTGGACCATCACTAAATTTGTGTCATGCGTATATATCAAAATGTAAATTCTTATTTCCCCAACTATTCACCACAACTGTGTCGTCGGTGGCACAGAAAGCTATAAACCAATTTTCGTATATATAGTAGCTAGATTTGGACTGCTCACCCTGAAGTGCGACAACTGACATTACTTGATAAATGGGGTGAGGGCGGGATTTAAATACCGTTTTTTTGGCGGGCTCACAAATCATATTGAACTGTCTTCTAATGTAAAAGCTTACATTTTGCTGAGAAGTAAGTAATCTATAATATATATAGTTTCTAACGAAATCGATGATATTCTTGCAGTGAAGCCGAGTCTAGTAGTCAAGAACCAGATTATGGAGGTCAAAAATTTAGAAGAAGTATCAAGAAAATCAATTGAAGTGTTTGGTTCCGCGACATTGACATCAAAAGAAGACGACGTTGCAAAGAAAATGGAGAGGAAACTTTCCGTTCTAACATGGGATGCGATAATCCCTAAAGGTGAAAAAAACCGCCTGCCTTCTAATAGCACAATGTGTGATGATATGGCTAGTGAAGCAAGTTCTGATTTGTTCGAAATTGAGCAAATATCGGGAACTTTATATCCATTGTTAAGTACCGAAGATTCAACAAGAGACGATTTGTCGAGTTGCATGAGTCCTCAATCACATTACGCACCAAGCGAGACGAGTATTCAATGGAGTGTTGTCACGGCTAGCGCTGCAGATTATTCGTCTTCTGTTCTTTCGGATTACAATGACGAGATGAGCGTCAGCGTTGCAGGTGAGGCCATTGCGAGGACTAAAGCAAAAAATATGACGTTAAAAAGCAACGAGGCGCAAAAGAGCCGCGGTGGTGGACTTTTGAGATGCAATAATTATAAAGCCGTGGATGTCGTTGCTGAAAATGTTCGTGGCAAGAGTAATAAACATTGAGAAGTTCAAATTACATTATATAAATACGTTGCAATTAAGTTTGCATTTTGTGAGATATGATTTTTTTTTAATTAGGAGAGAATAGAGATCGATGAACATGTGAATTGTTGAGTTTGTTTTTCTGTTTTGTTTTGTTTTATAGTCCTATCCTTTGTTTATGTATATCTGTAGATGACGCTTATGATCTAATTACGTCGAAAAGTTCTTCTATGGCTTATTATATTGTTTAATTGTTTTATATATGTCACAAAGAACACATGCCTGCACAAGCCTAATGCATAAAAGTAAATCAAAGTATAAATAAGATTAAATTGTTAAAAGCATTAAACTCTCAATCGATTCAATATGTTACAAGTTGCCTTGAAAAGTTATATTAAACCACAATCTATTAGCTAGCTATAAAAATATGTATATAAATACCCCTCCAAAATGTTAAAAGGTGTATAATTCCCACTTTTTATTATCTCCTTACTCCATATTTTTGTCTCTCTAGATTTTCACCTTCTTTCATTACTTATTTAAACTAAAGTCGATCACAACCATCATTACATTTCTCAGTCTGACGTATATTATTTGAGTGGTTGATAAAAAGTACCCACATCAATGAAGTACTTTCGTTTTTCTTACTATGCCAGACATTACTCTACTTTGGATTTGTCTGAAATGCTCTCTGGGGTATAACCCCCTGCACTCACAGCAGTGTCGGCCCCATAGTGGGGCTCGTGTGTGGGATCCACACTTCTGTGAATGCAGATGGTTGTGCCCCAGGGAGCATACCAGACGTTCCCTGCTAGTTTGACCTCTTAATTGTCAAACATCTCATTCATAAGAATACCGAAAGTCGAAACACTTCGATCAAATCCAACGATTTATCTCCCAAAAACAAATGTAAATCTTCTTTTCCCGAAGAAGTAATATACCGGATGTAACATACAAAGAAGTAATAGTGTTCTTATCCCTTAAAACTCACACACAAAAAAAGAAGACATAAATTACAGTAAATCAACTAAGTCTTCACGTAATTACACTTTTTGCTTTTAATACTTTTAAGAATACACAATTTAGTCCTTTTAATAATTGATACACGAAAAATAATTAAAGATTCGTGCCATACTTGGACGGGCTTGATCTTGAACTAGCGTTCACAAAAAAAACAACAACAAACAAACAAACATTCAGAGAATGAGGGGAATAGTAAGACTTATGGCGTGAGATCACTACAAGATAAACTGACATTGCAGTTGGTAATGACCCATTTCACGTTGGAAATGACTTATTTACAACAGTCATGCCTCCCTAAGCCGTCGCTAATGGGTAGCAACGGCCTAGCCATTGAAAACGGGGTCTTTTCCAATGGCTAGGCTGTCGCTACACACTAGCGACGGCCCAACCGTAGCTACACATTACCAACGGCTAATGAGTGTATCGCCGTTGATAATAATAAGTGTATGATCATATTGACGACCATGCACTCATTACCAACTGCCACATATAGGGTTGAAATAGATATTATGAGTGGATGGTGTTGAATTTTATTAATAATTATGCCTCTATCACATAATAGCTCGATGAAGACTTGACTGGTGAAAAGTTGTAGTAGTATTAATTAGCAACCATAGGTCCCGTGGGAATGTTTCTGAAGGGGACCAATCTATATGTTGGATATGTAGCAACATCATAATAAATTATTTATGAAGATTAAGTCTTGACAGCGCAGAAATTTAAGTTTAATGGACCACGAGTCGACGAGGATCCTAAACTTTTGACAGTGCATGTGTTGAAGAAAATTGGCAAATCAAGTTAGTGTTACTTTATTTGATCTCACCGAGATCAAACTTTAGATTATATGAAACAATATGATATTGTAAAAACAACTTGGCTCAAATGATTTCAGATATTTTGGACTGGTTGAAACTTGAAAAAACATCAGTTAAAGATTATATGTTTTTATATAGGTAAGATTTAGGCCTGAAAATATTTAATTTGTCAGTGATGACTGATGAGGAAAATTACGGTCCAGTGGCTTATGAGAAAAAAAGTCGAGTCCAATTCCTTTGGACCAGATCCACTTTTTGAATCCAAAACAGATCCAATCCATATCGTCTTTTCATCCTTTTCTTTTATTCATAACTAGTAAATGGAGCACGCGGTTCCCGCGAGCATAATTATTTTTTCAATGTCATTCTATGTGGGTTAAAGAAGAAAATTTATCTAAATAACATGTGCCATAAATTTAGAGTATAACAATGGAAGAAAAATATATTATAGGGAAAGTAAATCATTAATTACAATGAATAGTGTAATTAATTAGTCTAACTTAATTTGTAAGGTTATTTTGGGGATTTAATAGTATACTTTTACAATATAGCTAAAACTCAAAGGTTAAAGTTGGAAATCAAAAGATTGGTGTCACAATGGGTTTCTTTATATAATAGTATATAGATAATTCCATTAAATCCATTCATGATTGATTGAAAAATTATTTATACATATGTTGTATTGCTTATGCGGTGTAACTAACGGCTTAGATTAAATACAGATTTATTTTTTTCTAGAATGTAGGAAATAACTTACCTCATTCTCATTGTGTATTGATAATTGTTGCACCACGTCAGCAATACATCGGTTGCATGAAATAATATATGTGATTAAAGGCGTGTGAATGTGAACTAATTGAAGAGGTAAATATGAAATATTCAAATGTATCTATTTGGGAACAAAGTAATAATCATATTAACTTCTATACATGTTGTGATAAACTGAGTATTATATTCTTTTCATAATAACGTATACATTTTTTATAATTTTTTTCAATCGTTGTTTCAGTTAACGTACTAAACACTCCTATTTTATTTCCACATAGTAATATCTCAATATTTTTCGAGAAAAATGTCAAATATTTTCATGCTAGACCATAAACGGTAAACCGTAATGGGCTTCCGATTAGCGATAGACGGGTTGATCCTGAGATGTAATATCACTACAAGAATTCGGGGGTTTTCCCAACTGAAAAATCCCGACCGGATTTCGGTCAGGAGTATTTCCGACCGAATGTCGGTCGAGAATACTTTTCACGACCGATATTCGGTCGGAAAGTTTTAAAAGAACATTCCCGACCGCGATTCGGTCGGGAATACTTTTCCCGACCGAATTTTGGTCAGGAATGACCCTAATCCCGATAGAAATTCGGTCGGGATGCTTCACACCAAAATCTCTCTCTTCCCCCCACTTTTCCCGACCGCCCAGCCTCCATTCGCGACCAAAATTCGGTCGGCACTTCCGATCCGGTAAGTTTTTTCGCCTTTTTTTATGTTGTATTTAATGTTTTAATATTGATTTTTTATGTTTAATTGTTAGATATTGTAGAAATTGTTAGGATTTAATTAGGAAATGCCTTTAGGGATTGTTAGGCTTTGGAAAATGTTAGACTTTTATGCCTTTAGGAATTGTTAGGCTTTAGGAAATATTATAGTTTTATGATTTTAGTAATTATTTATGCCTTTAGGAATTGTTAGGCTTTAGGAAATGTTATAGTTTAGTAATTATTTATGACTTTAGGAAAACTATATATGACTTTTATATGTGTTAATTTATTTATTAGGACGTTAATTTTATGAAATGAGTTTAGATATCTTAGAAATGATAGTTTTTATAACATAGTTCATGACTTTAGGAAAAACTATATAACTTAGTATTGATTAAATTTAAGTCATCTCTATAATTAGAAAAATTCTAATTTAGATACTTTTACTTAGTTTGTAGCACTTTCATCGACGACATGTTGTCCCGTGATAGCGATCGTGCCAGCCCTCGAAGAGAGGGCGTGGTGGTCCACGGAGTGCTCCACCTACTAATCCACCGAGGATAGGTCCTCGTCTACGTATCATTCGTTCTGGCACTGCACCACCCGATCATGTCGATGCACCTGATACCGGTCTTGTCGAGTTCCCCACTTCTTCACATCCACCTAGGCGTACTATCAGACCGAGCAGCGGTACTCCACCAGATCTAGTAGTACCATATCGACTAGATGATGATCACGTAGCATCGACGACATCGTCATCATCTGGATCGAGGCATACGGCACCTAGGCCACGCTTTACTGAGTCTACACCGGCGGGTCACAGTACTTCTTCCCCTGCAGACGATGCCGGTGCAAGACCATCTTCAGCGACGCAGCAACGACCGGGCCAAGGCATATCGAGAGGCCCGCAGGTTCCGACTGACTGTAGAGACCGTCTTAGGGCTAAGCTGGATGAGTGTGGCGTATTTCTTGATGGGAATAAGATAGCGTCGGCGATTACCTCGATCATTAGGGAGTTTATGAAGACGTGTGTTCCTTCATACACCAAGGTCGATCCAGTAGTCCAGGGACAGATGTGGGCTAAGTTTAAGGTGAGATTTTGAAAGTTTACTAAATATATATACATAGTAAGATTTTTATTTAACGAAACCTTAATTAAAACCCTTAATTAATTGCAAAACATATACTACATTGATCCGTATGACTTGTTTCGGGCACATTCCGCATACGAGATTAGGCTAAGAAGTGTTACAAGGAAGTAATGTACAATGCGAATAAGAACTATTATGCGAGGAAGGATGATCCGATGTGGGTGAGGCGTCCGAATAACAGCTGGATGAGCGACAAGTTAGAGAGAATGTTCGTGACGCATTGGGAGATAGCTAAGCATGCGCAGAAATCAGAGGCAGAACAGAAGAACAGGCGAGGAGGACAGGACCCAGACCCTGATCCTCCTCCACGAGGGACTCATGCTAGTGGGTCCCAGAGCTACACAGAGATTCGACGTATGATGGTATGTCTTATTAAATTGAGTTTCTATACGAATAATTATTGTCTTAAATTTAAATAGCTAAAAACAAATGTATATCAATATGCAGGCTGCTTCGAGACCTACAGGGGCCCCTGAGCCTCGACACGATAAGGCATATCGTTATCAGCACACACATGTTCCCAGTGGTCTGCCAGAGGGAGCTCCACGTCGCCGCGTTTGGGTTGACCCCAAGTATAGGGCTATCTACCTAAGTATTTAACTTGTAAAGCATTCTTTGATTACTATATTAACATATGTCTTCCTTAATTATGTACTAACAATTCTGACAAAATGAACATGAGGACTACATAGGCCGTATGATCCAGAGGTACGAGGCGGATCGTTCTGCGTGGCCACCACTAGATCAAGAGCTGTGGAGTCTGGTGAGTGGAGGACTGAAGAAGGGGAAGGCCACGGGTCTCCCTACTGATGCACGTCACAATCGGTTTGGTTTCTCGATGAAGAAGAAGCCAGATATGACACATGCCTATGCGAGGGCGTTGGAGGGGGAGAACCGTCGTCTTAGGACTGCTACTGATCGGAGGGTTGACGAGCTTATTAGTCACATAGGATACTTGTCCCAGCACATCACCGGGACTACAGGTACTCCTTCTTCTCGACCCATGCCTACTGGATTCATGGGTGATGCTCGTCGAGCCAGCCAGCGTTCCTCACCCCCCCCCCCCTCCTGATCCTTTTGCGCATGGTGCTCCGAATGTTACGATGTATGATCCTGAGCACGCGGATGACCACGAGGATGACCCCGAGGATGACACTCTCGATGGTGATGAAGCCGATCTTGGCGGTGATGGTGATGATGGTGCTGGATCCTCCATATATGATACATTTGGCTTTCATGATGAGGACTATGAGGAGTAGTAGTATTATTTGTTCGTTTTATTTAAGTATTAAAAATTGTGTTAGTTGTTTGTATTTATGTAATTCGTTTGATGCTTGGACTAATTATGTAATGTTAAACTAATTTCGTATTTATTCTGTAATTATGCGTAGTAGTAGTGTATTATTTGTTCGTTTGATGTGGAGTAGTAGTATTATTTGTTCGTTTTATCTAAGTATTGAAAACGGTGTTAGTTGTTTATTTATTGGTAATTATGTAATGTTGTTATTAGTACAAGCACGAATACAAACTATAATATTAAATTATACAACGTGAATCAATTTTTTTTATAAAATAGAAATCGACCACTAAACCATAATCGCACGCTATTCATACATACTATCCTCAGAATCTGAGTCACTCATTATCTCTTCCTCTTCTTCTTCCTCATTGCCCTCCTCGTCCTTGTTGCCCTCCGCTGCTGCCTCCTCGTCAACCACAGCAAATCCCTCGTTGGCCAATTGGATAGTCATATTGAATGAGGAAAGGTCCACGCATAAGTTAAACCCTTCAGATGCATTCTCTTGTAGCACTTGGTTCGGCATCCCCGCGTCGACATCGTTTGATCCTGCAACTGATGACATATCGATTATGTGTCTAGCAGAAATAGTGGATACGGCCAACCATCCTCTCTATCCCGGTCACCCCATCGTCTTCTTTGGATAGGGCATATAGTACGCCTGTTTTGCTTGGTTCGCAAATACAAACGGTTCGCTGGTGCCGAGGGTACGCTTCGGGTCGATATCAACCAACTTGTACGTTGAATGCTCATGCGTACCTGCGTTTATATCATACCAAACACATTTGAACAAGACTATGTACAGGGGTATAATTCTGCCCCAATATTCCACCTGTATAATGTCTTTCAATGTTCCATAGAAGTTGGTAGCATCGGATCCTCCCATGTCTCCCTTCACATAAACACCACTACAATCACTCTTCTTCGGGCCCAAAATCATATCGGTGTGAAATATGAACCCATTCACAATGTATCCCTCGTAGGTTGCCACTGAATTAGCCGGACCTGTGATTAGAGGATCTATTCGTACGTCGGTCTCATATTTCCCACTTGAATATGTCTGTTTGAACCATGCTACGTACTCTTGGTTCCTCTTGAATTGTATCTCCATTGGACTAAGTCCACCGCACTCCTCTTCTTCAAACAGTCTACATAGGAAAATTTTCATAAGTTAGTTGTCTTTAAAGCGCTTAATCATTTCGTTATTAAAAATAATTAACGACCACTTACTCGACCCATTCGTCAAGCTCTTGACAGTTTAGAAGCGTGTAAAGCTCTATTTGCTCCATTTCATCGAAAGTCGAGTATCGCCTTTCGTTTAGTGGCCCTATTGGAGCCCCTTTCTTATGAAATATTCTAAGCTCATCATCCCACTATGTGCTATCTAGTGTCTCGTTCCTATTGAGTTTTTTATATTTAGTCTGAAAAGAGACATCCAAATATTGAGAATACATATTGGACAGCTTAGCAAGTAGGTATTGATTGGCTATGGATCCTTCCACCCTCGCCTTGTTCAGTACTGAACCCTTCATGTCGAACATTCGCCTAATTCATAGAAATGAAAGATTAGGCAAAGAATCGATAATTGTAAAAGATAATTGTTATTAAAAATATAAAACTGTACCTTTCGAATGGATACATCTATCTATAATGAACTGGACCACCAACTCTAGCCTCGTACGGAAGGTGTATGGCTAAATGCTCCATAGAGTCAAAAAATGAAGGAGGAAATATCATTTCCATCTTGCACATGGTAACAATAAACGATTCCTCCAATCGCTCCATATCCTCGACCGACACCTCTGAGGCGCAAATCGCCTTGAAAAAAAGGCTAATCTCTACTAAGGTCCCCCAAATCTCGGGTTCCAAGAAGTTGCGAAATGCAATCGGGATCAATCTCTATATGAAGACGTGACAATCATGACTCTTCATACCATACAGTTTTCCTTGTTGGTTTTGCACATATCGTCCCAAGTCCAAGGCATATCCATCAGGAAACTTCAGTTCGGTCAGCCAATCAAGCACCATGTTCTTTTGATCCCTCGTAAGACAATATTTTGCCTTTGGCTTTATATACTCACTTCCTCTGCCAATGGGTTTCAAGAACAGTTCTTTACGATTGGTCAACAGCTTAAGATCGTGCCTCGACTTAATGTTGTCTTTCGACTTAGCATCGTCCAACACTGTGTTGATGATGTTCTCAAAAAAGTTCTTCTCACAATGCATGACATCTAGATTGTGGCGAATCAAGTTCGTGGACCAATAAGGTAGTTACCAAAAGATGCTTCGACGACACCAGTTATGAGTTTTGTTAAATCCCAGAAGCTTTGTGGAGTTTGCCCCAAATCTAACCGATCGTAGCCTATCCACAATTGCCCTCATCTCCGCTCTTGTCTTCCTTCGAATGGGCGCTGCAAGTACCTCCCTATCCTTGTAGAAATCCTTCTTGTTGTACCTCCATTTATGACCCTCTGGTAGAAACCGACAATGACAATCGAACCACGACCATGCTTAAGTGCAAAAGAATCTGTCTCACCCATGCAATAAGGACACGCCAGCTTACCATGCGTGCTCCACTGGGACAACATTCCATAAGCAGGAAAATCGCTAATAGTCCACATTAGGGTCGCTCGCATTTGGAAGTTTTCATTTCGTGAGCTTTGTCATATGTCCACAAACCATTACTTCACAAATCATTCAACTCATCAATCAACGGTCTCAGCAAAAGAACCAAGTTCTTTCCAGGACTCTTTGAACTGGGTATAATAAGGTTCAGAAAAATGAACTTCGGTCGCATGCGTAAATCCGGCGGGAGGTTATAAGGGGTCACAAACACGGGCCAACCAGAGTAGTTCTTCCCAGATTGCCCAAACGGTGTGAACCCATCAGTACATAGGCTGAGTCGGACATTTCTACGCTCTGCTGCAAAGTCTGGATACGGATACGTACGATCAAAATCTCTCCACGCCTCGCCTGCAACTGGGTGAATCATTCTATCAGTTGATTGTCGATATTTCAAATGCCAAGTTATATGTCTCGAAGTGCCTACAGTATAAAACAACCTCTGTAATCGAGGGCCTAGGGGGAAGTACCACAATTTTTTCCTTGCGACCCTGGACTTTCTACCACCCTCGTACCTATCGGTCTTGCATATCGGACACGATGTGAGATCCTGGTTGGCATTATCGTCGTAGTACAAGAAACAAAAATTCGAACATACGTCGATCTTTTCGTACCCTAAACCCAAACCCGCGAGCATCTTATTCATGCCTGGAACCCTATTCGGTAGCATTTTCTCAATCTCTGGGTCCATAATATCTTTAGACAACCTTAAGTACTTTTTGCAAACGACATTAGCTACTTTGTGCATCGTCTTGGTAGTCAAGAACTCGGCAAACCACTGGAGCACAGTCTTCGGCTTCTTACTGTTCATTTTTATGTCTCCCAACTGCATCAATTTGTAGAACTCCTTTGCCTCGGGACTTGGATCTTCGTTGCGCACCTCTCCCTCAACAAATCGACCTTTATATGCATCCACAATCAATTCTCTAAATGAAGTATCGGCATGAACCGGACTATCAACGTGAATACTAGCGGACGATGATTCAGGTACATACGATGTGGACGCCTCGCTCGCCTCCTCTACATGCAACACCCATATCCAATATTGATACACAAACCCTGACTTATGAAGATGATTTCGTACTACGTTTAGATCAAAAAAATTTAAATTGATGCATTTCTGGCACACCTAATACGATTTCTTAGATCTAAGTAATCTCTATGTTGTGATGCATATTGTATGAATTCACGAACCCCAACCACGTAATGTTGATTCAAATAACCAGTGTTACTATCTATCCTATCGTACATCCAAGATCTATCGGGACGATAATCCATTTCTAATCTAAGAAAATTAAAAAGAAATTGTTACAATTAATTTCACCAATCAATATATTTATCATTTATATTAAATTTTTAAAACACGAGTACATAGAAGCCAAGACAATTAATACTAACGTGGTGTAGCGTAGAAAATACTTAGATCAAGTATTGTTTGCACACACACGCCCCTCGTTGCATTTACCGCAATATCTAAAACAAAGAAACATGAAGAAAAAAAAAGTTAATAAAGATGATCTTAATTGAGAAAAACTAACAAAAACTAGTTATAACAAGAGGAAATCATGGATACCTTAGCAAGTGATGAATGTTGGAATGATTTTTCAAGTGGAATAGGGAGAGGTATTTATAGGGGGGCTGACACTATTCCCGACAGAATTTCGATCGGGAATAGTAACGACCGTTGTTATTGCCGACCGAAATTCGGTCGGCAATATTAGGGTTTAGGGTTTAGGGATATTGGCGACCGATTTTCGGTAGGGAATAATATTCATATTCTTAATTTCACAATTTCACTCTCCATTTTAGATAAATCGTTGATTTAATGATCAAGTACATCAATATTAGTTATATATTACTGAAAAAATAAAAAAATAAAAAAATTAATTGCACGTTGATGAATCATTTGAAGCGTCGATTCATATTGTCACGTATAAATAGATTGGTATATGTAGCTACTAATAACATAACTACTTACGATTATGTTAAACATATGTTAATATATATCACAATTAGCCTCTCTATACTAACGTTTTTAACAAATGTTAATCGCCAATTGGGAATACTCTATACTACGTATGATTAATATATGTAAAACTCCAAACTAACTTAACTTATATGTTAATCTATACTAATTTCATAATTAAAAGAATATTAAACTAACTAAATATTAGTGCAATTCATGTATTTAGTGAGATTCTATAGTTATACTTAACAAACACATCAAGATTTTCCAAAAGATCGGAAACAAGTAAAATTTACTCTTTTTACCGACCGAAAATCGGATGGGAAAAATATTCGAACTCAGTCCCGATCGAAAATCGGTCGGAAAAAATATTCAAACGCATTTCGGTTGGGAATATTATTCAAGGTCAATGCCGACCGAAATGCGGTCGACATTGACCGCGTATCTGGGCAGAAAAGAATTGCCGACCGAAATTCGGTCGGCAAATGTTGAAAATTTGGCGGGTAGGCCAAATTTCAAACTTTTTCCGACCGAAATTCGGTCGGGAATACTTGAAAAAATTGGCGAGACTTGGGGAGAAATTCAAATTTTGCGAAAATTCAAAATTTTCAACTTTTTCTATAAATACACTTCATTATTCTCCTCATTTTTCATCTACTTTACATTTTTTCTTCAACTTTCTCTTCATTTCAAGACTTTTTTTCTACAAACACAATTTATTCTTTCATCTTCAAACACTTTTTTCTACAAAAGCTAATTTTTTCACTTCAACTTTCAACAATTTTTCCTCTTCTTTCTTCAACTTTTAACAAGCATTTTTTCCCTTTTAAATAAACACTTATTTAAGTTTTTGTGCTTTAAATTGGGCAATAAATCCAAAATTTAATTGCCCATCTAAAACACGAAAAAGCTTAAAAATGTTTTAGATTCGGTAATAAATCGAAAATATTTCAAAATATTAAAAATAATAATATTCTGGTAATTATTACCGAATTTTTTTTTATTCTGCCGAGTTTTATTCGGTCGAGAATAATATAAATATTACTCCCGACCAAATTTTGGTCGGGAATAATATAAATATTATTCCCGACCGAAGTGCGGTCGGGAAAACGTAAAATATAATTCCCGATCGGGCTCCGATCGAGTTTAGGGGCACCGGTATTTCTGACCAATGGCCGGTCAAAAATATCGTTACCACTATTTTCGACCGGACCCCGGTCAGGAAAAAAGTTACGGTATTTTCGACCGGACATCGGTCGAAAACGCCAAAAATAATTTCTCGATCGAAGTCCGATCGGACGTGACTTTTCTGACCGCAGTACAGTCGGGACGGTTCCCGACCGAACTTCGGTCGGGAATCTTGGGCTCGACCGACTTGCGGTCGAGAAACTCCCGACTGATTTTCGGTCAGGATGGACCGGTTGGGAAAAACCCGGGTCGACCGAAGCAATGCCGATCGGCCCACCCTGACCGAAAATCGGTCGGGAAATGGTCATTCCCGACCGAAAAAGGGTCATTCCCGACCGACTTTGCGGTCGGAAATGACCCGAAAATCTTGTAGTGTATGACCTAATAGTCCAGTAATGCATGTCCACATAATATGTGCCGATTTATAAAGACATAGGCTAAGGTAAAAAAAAGAATAAATCAAACTTATGTTATTGATGAATTCTTATATTTTAGCATACAACTTAACACTATTTAACTTATACCACATTTAATGTCACATTAAGTGCCTTAATATGCCATTTTATAATCGTCTTACATGGCATCTTGTAAACTGTCTACTACAATCCATCTTATCTTATAAAGTTAGTTCATCAATTTTAACTAATTACATGGGCATGCACTTTACACAAAAAAGAAGTATGTCATTAATATATTTTAGAAGTTTTTTAGCATATTATAGACAATCTTATGCACTTACTTGTTGAATACGATGCTTGGTACGTGTAAAGTATCGTCTTAAACAACTGATCATTCTTTGATATGGGTAATATGTGTATTGGGCTAGTCCGCCTAATTACATGGGTCATGCCCAGTAGGCAGCCGGCCCAGCGATCGTATATCGGGGAATGGTACCCGATATACATGCTGATATCGAATATCCATATTCGATATAGTACAACGTACGCCGAGAATTACGGGTGCAGTCCTTGCATCCCGAGGCCTATATATATTCGGGCTCCGCTAATCAAGGTAAGTCTCATTAATTACCTTATACTGTTCACCAGCAAATCGAATACTCATATTCGATATCGAGTACCCTTTCAACATACAACATCCGATATACACCCCGATACACACACCCCGATACACACACCCCGATATACATCTCCGATATACACACCCGGCATATACCTCCGACATATATAACCCCGACATGTACACATCCTCGATATCCGCCAGATCCCCAACATAGAAGATATACGATATCCCCCTGAATTTGATATATCTTCTTATCCTACATGGAATCCCAGTGTTACTCTAAGGTGTTCCAAACTAAAGCCAACCTATAGCTAGTATTAGTGATAGGTGGCATAGTTTGTACTTGGGTCAAGGCTATTATTGTAATTTATCACATTTACTTGTAAGCTACGACATTGTACCAAACCAGTGGCGTCGTCTGTGGGAACACCACATTCACAAACGAAGATGCTAAGATGCAGCGCAGGGTGACAAAAGAAGTATATTGCTAATAAATATCTGATGAAGAAAAACACTTTGGATACACGCAAAAACACATTACCACAAAACGTACAACCCTCTGAGCCTGTGCAAGTTCCGCCTTAACGTGCTGGAGTTCCTCCTCTACAGCCTCTTTCATATCCGTCTCAGCGGCCACGACTTCATTGGCTTGGTTAAAGGCGACCGTCAGTTTTTCGTTCTCACCCAAGAGGGTCAGGACATTGCCTTCACAATCGGAAAGAATGCTCATGGCTTCGTCACGTTCGGCTCGATTTTAGCTGCCTCAACGAAATCGTAATTGCCTATCTCTTCTAGGTCAACGACCGTCCGCGCTACGACCTCTGCCTTGCTCGCGTCACTATCGTCGGCCACCCACAAGATATTAGATACAAATTTACTGGCATGCGCGAGGCATATGGTAATAAAAATGGCTATGCCAAATACCCTACTTTATGCTGGAACACACATGCAACAAATATAGATAAGAGCGCAAAAATTACTGCACGAAAAATCGTGCTTCCTTCTCCAGTAACGGGAACTTCACCTTGGTTGGTTCCTCCACGAGACACGGGAGGATTAGAAGTCGCTCTGACAGAAGCAACCCGTTTTTGTTTTGCTTGGGTAGGGTTTCTACATGGGGCTTCGGGAGCCGGATCTTGACTTGAACTTGTTGAGGCTCCACCGTGGGGAAGCACACAACTCTCAGGGAGCCTACCAACCCCAACTTGCGAGCTCGACTCGCCTTGAGACGCACCGACTATCTTTGCCCTCATGCGGTAACCCTCTCGCCCGCGAGTCTTATGAACTGTGGGCCGTGCCCCTTCGGCAACAGGGCCTGCCTCTACACCACTTGGCGATGGAGCAATAACGTCCACCCTACGGCTCATCATGAGTCGATCTACAACACAGTTATTATCAAATATTATAATTACTATTTAAAATAAAGAATAATGAGAAGAATAAATCAACTTGCATCGAACACATACTAAGGCTGTAAGAGCCATCATATGCCTTTGGAGACAAACCACCAGCCCGAAGCACTTCTTTTTACACGAGCGTGGGTTGATCATATTTGTGTTGCATCAGGAGACCAACGAAGCCGACATCCCACGCCGGTGCTGCCAAAGACACTGGCCGCGCGACTTCTTTCCTTCTTGACCATTTTTTCGACAGGTCATTAAACTCCCTAACTGTTTTCTCTTGGACAAAGAAATACTTGTTCTTACCCCCGGAACCATAGCTAGTTTGAGTAAATTTCAGGAATTTCTTCCTGGCACGAGACCTCACAAAGAAGAATTCCCTATCTCTGACTTTCTAGTTCGTAATGACCATGAATAACGCCCAGAACTCTTAATGCCACATGGCGCCCCCATCACCTTCATTACTAGAATGAACACCACGATACACCAAATGAATTCGGGGAAAGTTGTCCCAAACAAACCCCGATACTCTTTAGATTGGCGACAATCAAAGGGTCGATAGGGAACCGCAACCCGTTCACAAAGTGTTTGGCGTTCACCGTGATACTCGGCTCAATAATAATCAGGGCTATGAGGGACGCGAGATACCATATCTTCATACTTGATTGTTGTCTTGTATTTCTTCACCTCTCGCACACCAATCAAACCATACTCATTTTCTTTCTCAACCTCGGTCTTCTCTTCCTCGTCCTCGCCTTCATAGTTGTCATCTTCATCCCCATCGCCTTCATAGTCATCTACAAACGCATCCAAATCCATCATCTCAGACGTGTGCGCAGTGGACGTAAGCCCAAAAGGATACTGGTGGTGATCACCATCATCACCATCATCACCAAGTTCCACACCAGGAATAAATGCAGTATTGTCATGCGACATATCAACATCTCTTGCTCCAGACATTATCGTTTCACATACCATTAAATGCGGAGGAGATTAATAATCTTTGGAGGCTCAATGAATTCGGGTCACAGGAACCTAACAAACAAAACTCAAGGGTTAGCCAAATCAATCAAACTAAAAAAAAATGTCGTAAAAGATAAGCTAAGAATACAAATTTTGATATACGATGAAAATATCGAAAATAATATTCACATATATCGGGAAAAGATTCGATATACAAGGTATATCGGATATTGGAATTCCCGAGGCTAAAACTAATATCGGGTTACGTATCGAAAAACTATATCAAAAACTATATCGAAAACATTCGATATACCTTTGCCGGGAGTGGTACGCGTTCGCTAAAGGACAAAGGAATTTTCTCTCTCCTCTCACTACCTATACCTCGGGTGCGTGAATACCGCATTTATGGCCAACCATGTCGAAATCAACATTCGATATAAGGAATTCAATATCGAAGATATTCAATATCCATGCTAGCCCCCGATATACGTATTCAATTACGGGTGCGATCCCCGCATCCCGAGGCCTATATATATCCGTGCTCCGCTAATCAAGGCAAGTCTCATTAATTACCTTACACTGTTCACCAGCATATCAAATACGCATATTCGATATCGAGTATCCTTTCGACATACAACATCCGATATACATCTCCGATATACACCCCGATATACATCTCTGATATACACACCCGACATATATAACCCGTACATGTACACATCCTCGATATCCGCCAAATCCCCGACATAGATGATATTCGATGTAACTTCTCATTCGATATCCTTCAAGGCATCCCAGCGTTACCGTGAGGTATTTCGGACTAAAGTCAACCTATAGCTAGTATTAGTGATAGGTGACATAGTTTGTACTTAGGTCAAGAATATTATTGTAATTTATCACAGTTGTCTATAAGCTACGGCATTGTACCAAACTATTCTTGTTACATTAATCTTTTATTGGCTTACGTATTGAAGCATTTTATCTGCATCAGGTCAACCCTCGACTTAGCTTAAGTATTGTGCTTGAATATAGAATTCTTGAACTCAAAGCTATTGACAACTTCCAATGATTTCGAGTGACAACTTCTAATGATTTCGAGTTAATTTAACACAAAACATCTTATTCTTACATATATCTTTAAAAAAAATTCCAAATTGCACAAAAATCTTTAGTAAAATTAATGGGAAACGAGGTAGATGCAATTTTTTTTTAAAAATATACTTGCACCAAACCCTAACAACCTAATTACTAAAAAAAGAAAAAACCTAATTACCTTTTTTTCCACGTAAACGCATAGTTACACTTTAATCTTTTTTTATATATAAAAGTAATTGTTAAATAGCTATAAAAAAAAGTGAGAGGTGAGGTGAAGGAAGAGGGCAGGGTTTATTTAGGGTTTAAGCAAAGGGCCTTCGAAAAGCGATCGAAATGGGAGCAGACAAAGGTAAGAAGCAGAAATTGGGTGAGGAAGAAGACAACAATGGTGTTGATGGAGACCTCGTTCTTTCAATCGAAAAGCTACAGGAGATTCAAGATGAGCTTGAAAAAGTAATTTCATTTTTCTTTTACTGTTGAATTTGTTGAGAATTTTAAGCTCAGTTTGTTGAATTTTGATATTGTGTTTATATGTGGTGGCTTTCTGCAAATACTTACTCTTATGGACCTCTACTCTGCTTGTTAAGGTGATGCAATAGTTTTCTGAGAAAAATAAAGATGCAATCTTTGTATTTGCTTAGAAGGTACGTTGCGGTGCGGTGCGCCTTTGTTGTGAGTTAGGTACCGAGTTATCTGCGCGTGTTAGTTGTCCCGTCATGTATTTTTTGGTTAAGGACACAAACATAATTCCTTGTTCGAAGAAATTAAACATCGATATGAAATGAGAAGATGAATTCACTTGACTGGCTTTACCCCAAAAAAGAAAAATTGATCTTGAGTGTTGGACAAACTTGTTACACGAAGATTCTCATTTCCTTTTGCATTATGTGGGATTCATCTTTTGTTGCTACTTTCTAGCAACATATCCTCCCATGATGGAAGTTATTTTACTTTTTGCAACATTGGTTGTGTTGGGGGCCGGCATACCTATTCGACGCTATGGCATCCAATGGTATGCGACAATAAATAAAAATGCCTGAGCAGAAACTCAAGGAAGCAATGTTGCACGAGGAAACTTGACGTCTTTACCATTATGTAGTTTCTAAGATCAAAATCTGCATCATTTAAATTTCTATACCAGACTTGCTGAGATGTTGTTGTATAATGCGTCATCCTTACTCATTTAAGTGATGAATATTTTAACCAAAAGCTTATTGTTATCATCTAAATTTTATGCAAAGGTGTGAACTAATAACCAGCTTAAATACTGCCTTTCAGCTCTTACTTGGGAAAGTGTGCATGTTATTGAAGCTATTGCAGGGAAATGTTATTTTTACTCCGCGCAAAGTTACAAAATTATGCGACCATGTGTACTCAAATTGTTGGAAACGGTTATATTCAAGCAATGATTTTGCCGTAATAATGTAAATCATAGCTTGGTCCTCGCTTATTTGTATATACAGTGCCGTAAAATTTACTCTCGTCATGTGTGCACTATATTTAGACCGCACCTTGCCTCATAGAAAAACATTCATGGCACAATAAGGCACTTTTATCTTGAGAATCCATCCACAGGTCACAACGGACGGACTAACAAAAGCATCAGTATTAGCTTTTTGTCCTTAAGGCTGCATTATATGAGCCGATGAGCGTCAGCTGAGATCATTTTTATAGAATCTTTTTTATTTTTTGTAGTTCGGTATGGTTTCTTTAAGAATCTGAAAAATATTGAACTTATAGGGATATTCTTCTGTTGACTCCTGCAGATAATTATCTGAATCCCCGGCAGATGGTCATTGGTTATCAAAATAGTTTTCCTATGTACCTTGCCTCGCTTCTCTTTAGGAGACTGCCTTTCTTTTCCAGTGTGTGTATTCTTTGGCTTCATTAAAGTCATCATTGTACATTCTTTTAGGAGTCATAACGTGCATGGATTCAACGTCAACTCCTGAGTACATTATGGTCCCTCTTTCTCGATCGTCTGGTGGCGGATAAGTATTGACATGTGTTGTTGTTTGCGGACTTAAATTATTTCTTGTGGTATTCATGAAGGCTTGCTAGTTCATTTTGTGTGCTGTAGGGTACTTTAAATTTATACTGCGCTTTGATTTGGATGGCGTTCATTTTATTTGGGTAGATACTCAATGAATACTGCAACACGTGCTAGAGTAAGAAGGTCTTACTGTTTCCTCTGTTTCAGATCAATGAAGAAGCAAGTGAGAAAGTCTTGGAGGTGGAACAGAAATACAACGTTATACGGAAGCCTGTATATGATAAACGGAATGAAGTCATAGGTTCCATTCCTGATTTCTGGTTGACTGCGGTTAGTGATATCTTGATTAGTTCTTATTAAGAATGCAAACATAATAGTGGCAAGTGCTTGCTATTGGTTGAAAATGTCCATACTTTCTGATTTACTTTACCACTCTTGCAGTTTGTGAGTCATCCTGCCCTCAGTGAACTTCTAACTGAAGAAGACCAAAAGGTTTCTTTTTTCTTCTTTCACTTCTATAATATCCTACGCTTTCTTTTAACAGTTTTTACACTAGAAACAGACAATACTTCAGTCCATATAAATTTGGAGGGATCGTTATTAAATCATTTGAATTATCGATCTGCTCTCGTGAATTGTGATGAACTGGACACCTTTTGTTTCAGATTTTCAAGTATTTAACTAACCTTGAAGTGGAAGATTTCAAAGACGTGAAATCTGGTTATTCCATCTCATTTGTGAGTCTTCTCCTTCTTTCCACCTCTTAATCTTCCGTGCAGGAAAATGCTGGGTTCGTGTCATTTATGCTGAAAGTTGTTGATAGCACCTTTTGTTCTCACTCAGGTTTTCAAAGTCAATCCATACTTTGAAGACACCAAGCTCACCAAGACATTTACCTTCCTTGAGGAAGGAACAACAAAAATCACATCAACACCAATAAAGTGGAAGGAGGGCAAGGTAAGGTTCTCTCATCGTGGTGGTTTGAAGAATGAACATCTATGTTTCATATCTTTTGAAAGCACTGTGCGTGTGCAGGGAATTCCTAATGGAGTTGCTGAGGAGAATAATGGGGGCAAGAGATCTCGCACTGAGGAAAGGTCAATAGTCTGTTACCTCTTTCATTTATACAAAGAAATGCATACACACCTTTTTTCTAAGGCTGAAATGCAATTTGTGCCCATTATATTGGGGTTTTTGGATTTTGCCCACTATCCTATCAGGCTTAACCACCAACTTACAAAAATCCATTTCATTTTTCACACCATTGGCCCAAACTGCCGCGTGGACAGTCAAATCCGTGTGGGGGTGGGGGGGGGGTGGGGGTGGGGGGGTTCCTCTCTCTTCTACCCCCTTCCACAATGTGTGGTAGAGGGGGCTAGTCTCCAATTAGGTCTGAATCAACTTCAGAAAAGTTTTATCACTTACCATAACTTGATAATTTTTGCCTTGTTTGGTTAATATCTTGTTACATTAAGGAAATAATATAGAGGTTAGAGTTGTATAGTGCTCTTTTGTTTCATGTGATCTTGCATTTGTACTAGTGTCAATCTTTTGGTGGTGGACATACATTGGGTATTGGAGCTATGAATCTGGTCAAATGATATATCTATTAGTACTTGTTATTACCTCTGGTAATGATAAATGAGATTGCAGCTATTTGGAAGTGAGTTTTCTTGCTACCTTAAGAGAGTCATTCAGAAAGAGTTTCCTGGTCAGATTGGTTAAGGCTGTTAAAATAGGAAGTCTATAACATTCTTGATAGAGGCAGAAATCTTCGAGATGCTGATGCTTTACAGATAAACATCATATAGGTGGTAACATGCAATTATCTTCTTAGTAGAATATCACTTTTTGCTCAGTTCGATTACAGATAAGATGCTGTTTGTATGATGATGGAATGTGGGCAAGGCCATTTCCCGAATGCTAACATGAATGCTAACATGACTTTGTTTGTCCACGTTTCTGGATCTAAGCTTGGATATGCAAAAAATTATGTGACAAATTAATCATCAGTTTAACTTTTGTAAGACATCATTAAAAACTAATAGGGAGTATCTTTCTTAAGTTTAGTTATTTGTCCAAAATGTACAATCAAATTCTGCTTCGATGTAATTTTGTAGCACCATGATATGCTTTTATTTGGTTGAAATATTTTGATTGGCATATTGTTGTAGAGCTTGCTAGTTTCTTGCATTGCCAGATAGTGGAAAGGGAGATACATTAAAATGTTGTTTCTTGATTAGTATCAGAAGTTGAAGCAGTTGAATCGTAGTATCAGTTAAAGACAATGATATAATGGTTATGTAAATCAAGTATCTGGTGAATCATTTATACAGGTTTTTACGCTTCCTTAAATTAGCAAATTCTATGCTTGGAAATACAGCGATGCCAATTTATTTCTTACTCTTGTTTTTTTGGTTCACAACAAATTGCAGCTTCTTTTCCTGGTTTAGTGACAGCCAGTTTAAAGGTGATATAGATGAGATTCAAGACGAGGTAACTTCTAACTCAACAGATTACTATGTATTCTGAAACTGTACTTTTAAATCACTGCCTCAAATAATTAAAATGGCAATAATGTATGAACTCTTTGAATCTTATTTTCTGTAGCAGGTTGCTGACATCATCAAGGATGATTTGTGGCCAAACCCTCTCTCATATTTCAACAATGTATATTTGGTTCCTCGACCCTCTCTTTTCTATCTTCCAGCATGCACTTTTTACTTCTCTTTAATACTTTTTGGTATTAATCTGCAGGAGGTGGATGAAGAGGAACTTGAAATGGATGACGACGATGAGGACGAGGTACACACAGAGACATTACCATAGGATTTCTTGCCCCTTGTTATCGGAGTTTTTAGTAACAAACTGTGCACCAGTAGAATTTTAATCTTATGCAATGGCTAAACGGGTTAAAGCTCAAATGATATTTTCATCAACCTTCAAGGGGTTTTAGATATGTGATTCGCGTATGCACAATATATATACCTGTTCTCAGTTTACAGGAATTTGAGACTTAGGGATAAGTCTAACCTACCGAACCCCGTCCATCACACTGTTTAAACTTTAAATAATATTACATGTCTCTTGGGATTAAGAAAATCATTACAAATAAATTCCACTGAGGTTCTGTTAGTACAGAGACATCGCTTAGACAGCCCTTACTAGTTTGAACAGCATTATTGATAAGCCTTTCAGTTTTTTCACGTTCTTTAAGCTTATGGAGCACCTTTGTAATTATTCAGATTTTGAAGTGGTTCCTGTTATTACTCAGAACTCCAAATATTTTGAAAATATGATTGCTCACATTTTACCTTCATGTTTCAAGGGAAACCTCGTAAGTTGTATTTTATTGCTTCAGTTTCTTCTCTAAACTTATGGTGTTTTTGAAGGAAAAGGGCAGTGATGGCTCTGACGATGATGATGAAGATGAAGAGGATGATGATGGTGAAGATTGAAGAAGCGTTGTCTAGCGAACTGATGTAGAAAATATAGTATTATGGATATCGTTCTTTTGAGAATTATTATCCGTATGTTATGTTATGTCCGAATTCTCTATGCACCTTTGTCCCGACAATTTCACCTTCACCTGTTAAAAGTCTAGGATGTTTTTCTTGTTTTGCATGGGGTTCACTGACATTGTGTGCTAACTTATGACCTTATGATTTTGGAGGATTTGGTGTAAAGCTGGCTTTTGAGTCATATATATGATTTTTATTACTATCAGTGAAACTTTGACATTTTCTTTAGGATATCGTCATCATAATTTGCTACCTTAATAATAGAAGCTAATAATACGATTGTGGTCATAATTTTTTGAATAGTTGAGAATTACGAGAATACTTTAACGATGTTATATTATATAACATTATTCAAAGTTATCATACGAGTGTTCCAAATCCAGCAACATTATATCGTGTACTATATTTACGTATATCAAACTTTTTAAAGCTCTAAAGAAAAATGTAACGTCGGTAACCATGATGTTAATTCCTTGAGAGTGTGGAATAAGGAAACTTTTGGAAATATCAAGCTCAATATCTCTTAGTGCAAGAATCAGATTTAACTCTTTCAATCTTTGGATCCAACTGCTACTAACCTTGCTACTGAGTCTTCTTTGCAGGTTGAACTTGATGAGCTCTACAAAAAAGAGGAAACTTACTGGAGAAATAGAGCAAAGGATAGATGGCTTAAAGATGGAGATGCAAACACCAAGTATTTCCACCTTACGACCATCATCCATTCTAGATTTAACAGAATCTCATCCATAAATGACAATGAAGGTAACACTGTCTTCAGTTGGTTTCAAATTGGCAATTGTTTTGCTAGGTACTATGATGATCTTTTTAAAACAAGTCTTGACTGTGATCATTTACCTTATCCCCCCAATTTGAATGGTCTCATTGAAAATGTCATTTCTGATGATGAGAATTTGTCTCTTTGTGCTACCCCCTCCCCTGCTGTTATAAAAAAGACTCTTTTTTCCTGTGCCTCTAATAAAAGTCCAGGGCCTGATGGTATGTCCCCCATCTTCTACAAGCATTTTTGGAAACTCACTGGAAATGCTTTGATCCAAGTTGTTCACCATTTTTTTAAAACTGGTAAAATGCTCAAGGCCATAAATCATACTTTCATTGCTCTGATTCCCAAATCAAACTCTGCCCATAAGGTGGAAAACTTTAGGCCTATTAGCCTTTGCAATGTCTCATATAAGGTCATCTCTAAAATTCTTTCAAACAGAATCAAACCTTTACTTGAGAAAATTATCTCCCCCTTTCAATCTGCATTCATCCATGGTCGCCATATCACAGATAATACCATTGTCTCCAATGAGATCATGCACCATATTCATAATAAAAAAGGGAAGAAGACTTGCATGGCTATCAAAATTGATACAGCTAAGGCTTTTGACAAAGTAGAATGGGTGACTCTTATCCATATCCTTAACTGTCTTGGTTTCAATGAGAAATTCTCAGGTTGGATCTTGGAATGCATCTCAACCACTTCTTTCTCCTTTCTCATCAATGGATCTCCTTTTGGGCTTATTACACCTAGTAGAGGGATTAGACAGGGAGACCCCTTATCCCCTTTTCTCTTTGTAATCTATGCTGATATACTCATCAGAATGCTTATAAATAAAGAGATAGAAGGCTCTTTCAAAGGAATCAAAATTTCCAGAACTGCTCCTTCTATCTCCCATCTTATGTATGCTGATGATTTCATCATATTTTGCAGGGCAACTACTGAGGATGCTCAAGTTATCAAAAACATTCTTGAAACCTATGGACATTGGACTAGTCAAGTTGCAAACTTAAATAAATCCATTATCCACTTCAGCAAAAACACTCCTGGACCCACAAAGGCTAATATCCTGGATATTCTTCAATTCAAAGAGTGCAACCATAAGGAAAAACATCTTGGACTGCCTTTCTGCCAACAAAAATCCAGGAAAGAAGCATACTTAGCTTCTGTTAGCATTCTTTCAGGGAAATTGAAAGGATGGAGAGCTCTCAATCTGTCCCAGGCTGGTAGATACACTCTCATCAAAGCAGTGGGACAATCCTTATCAGTTTACACAATGTCAAATTGTCTCCTCCCAAAGTTCTACTGTAGCAAATTGGACTCTCTTATGAGAGATTTCTTCTGGGGGAAGAACTCAAATGGTAACTGTGTGTATCTTAAAGCTTGGGATGCTCTATGTCTTCCTAAACATTGTGGTGGTCTTGGTCTTAGAAGGAGTTGGGATTTTAACAAAGCTCTCATTTCAAAGCTTGTCTGGCTTATTGCTTCTGACCAGGATAAACTCTGGATTTCTGTTCTTAAAGCTAAATACTTGAGATATGACACAATCCTTAGTATATCCTCCCTTCAAGCAAACTCTTCCTGGATTTGGCAGGATATCTTCAAGTCCATTGATACCATAAAAAAAGCTGCCTGCTTCTCCATTTCAGCTGATTCTAAAATCCAAATCTGGAATGAACCTTGGATTCCATACCTTCCATCCCTAAAGCCTACCCCTAATCCCTCACCTCCTTCTGTTCACTCTCACTTTTCTTTGTCCACCAGCTTTTCATTGAAGGGAGAACTGAATGGAACACAAAGACTCTTATGAATCTCTTTGACAATGACACTGTCAATGCCATTCAGCTCATTAACATCTCCCCAGTTGCTTCCCCTAAATCTTTGTTGTGGACCCCCTCCAAGTCAGGTCTCTTCACAACAAAGAGTGCTTACCTAAATGACCAAAAACTGCGCCTCACTAACAGATCCCCTAACTTGAGAAATTCCCTCTGCAACCTGTGAAACCTCAATATGCATGAAAGATCTAAATTTTTCCTCTGGAAAATTATCTCTGATATTATTCCAACAAAGGTAAAACTAAACTCTATCTTCTCTGTTGATAATACTAACTGTGTCCTTTGTTCTCAGGAGCCTGAAGACCTGGATCATATCTTCCTAAAATGTTCTTTTACCTCTTGCCTTTGGCTGGGTTCTAAATGGAATATCAGAACCAGTGATATCAATAACTGCTCCATTTCAGATTGGCTCACCTTGATCATCAACAGGGAGGATAACATCTTTTCATCTTCCATCCTCAGAACTGAATTCCTTATCTATGCTGCTGTTTTACTTAATCTTATCTGGTCTTATAGGAATAGGATTCTGCATGGAGGTTCTACTTGGACCCTCAAATTTATTCTGGACAAAGCAAATCAGCTTGGCGTTGACCACTTCAATGCCCAAAAACAGCTCAGATTCTCCAGGAGACTCCAGCCTTCAAAAGAATGGAAAGCCCCTCCTTCTAGATGGATCAAAGTAAATTGTGATGCCTCTTTCAAGGATGGAGAAGCTTACATAGCTTTCATCATCAGAAACTGTAAAGGAACCATCCTCTTTGCATCTTCTGCCCACTTCACATGTGCTGATCCTATCACTGCTGAAACTCTGGCTCTCAGGGAAGCCTGCTTGTTCCTTCACAACTCCAACATCAGACATGCCATTTTTGAATCAGATTGTCAATTGCTTATTCATTCCTTACTGGAGTTCAAAGACTCTCTAATCTGGCAAATCGATCCATTGATCCAAGACATCAAGAGATTTTGGAATGGTTGGCCAGATTGGATTTTTAAATTTATAGGAAGAAACGCAAATTTTGTAGCCCATTCTCTGGCTAAATGGGCTGTTTCTTCTAATTGGACTAAGCCCATTCCTCTTAACCACCTTCCCATGGACTGTTTTAGGGATGGTGGTTACCCCATTTTGGATTGTATGAACCTCTTTTATCCTGTTTGAGTAATATTATGGTATTTACTTATCAAAAAAAAAAAAAGGGGAGAGGATCTCAATCCCATTTGTCTCACTTTTGTGTCCTACCTAACAGTTAATTTAATATTTAATAAATTTTAATTAACTTTTTTCACTTTTAAAGTTCTAATGGTAGCATAATTATTCTCTCATGAATTTCTTTGTTCTCTCTGGATTTTTAGGGTGCGAAAAAAAAATTACAAGTATGATTTGTTAGATTTTGTCTATTTACACTCTTAATTATAGCAATTAGTAATTGATTATATTTATCTTTGTCTCTAACATTAATTTTTTTAAAATTAAATATTATGTACAACTCACATCCTTAATTATAAATGTTTCAATTAAGAGACGTAAATTAGTATTTAAAAATATTTAAGTAATCCAACATCAGCCTTTTGTAAAAACTTCAATATGTTATTAATCTTTTTTATAAGTATATCTTTCTATTTAATAATTTATGCCTTTCAATGCATACATTTTGTACACAATGATAGTTAAGCTAGAATTATAAGTCATTTTATATAGATAAAATAATAAAAAAATAAATTTACTTATGTACTTATGTTGATCGAAGCAAAAAATAAAAAGGCTATTAATAACAAACAATATGCATAATTTATTGTATTATATTCGCAACTACGGTGCAAAAGTTGGTTAATTGTTTAGTTTCTGTTTAGATAAAAAGAAGATTTCATAACATAAATTTAATACTCTATGCACCTAATTAGTGCTAAATCTTTACCCTAGTTATTGGTTATTTTAAGCTTTAATCTTAAATATAAATAATACATCTGGTAATTCTAATTATTTATTGGAAAACGCAAGAAAAGAAAGAATTTACAAATTAATCAAACATTGATTTACCATTTTTATTTGGAATAATAAAATTTGAGGAAAGAAAAAAAGAATTACATGTTAGAGAGGAAATAACTACTAATATTAATTCCCATAACTAAAGAGTGTGACTGAATATAAGAATATTGACTAATATTCCTTCAATAGGTGTTTGACATTTTGAATTACTATATTTATTTTATTAAAATATAGTTTGTAAGAATAAATGAGTACTTGTGATGTTTGTATAAAATTAAAAGATGAAGAAAATGGAGAGAGAAGAGAGAGACACACTAATAGGGTAGGGAAGAGAGAGAAAAGTTATGCTACTTTGAAAGTAGAAATTATTATGTACCATGTATGTACAATCGATTGTTGAGATTAAAAAGAAATCTCTAAATTATAGAAAATAACCACCTAACACCCTATCCACACCTTGAAAGTGGAAGAGAATAAAATCTTTGATTTAATCAATTTTATTTAATTAATAGTAGAAAGTGGAACACAAAATGCGATAGAGGATCCTCTCCCCGTGTTAACACAAATTTATAGAAATAACCGTCGGGTTGTCACAAGACGATTCTATTGCACGTGAGACACGAACTAGAAAGTAGGCATTCAGGTGTAGTGTTATCTAAAAAACTCTACCAACGTTTCGGTGTGCGCATAACTTAATTTATCAAAATCATATTAAGCATAAAATAATTTGCCTTGGAGGAACCAAATTCCGATTGGGCAGTCAACATGCAAAGTTTAACTTTCTCGTACATTCTTGCGGTTCGCATATGATAAAATAGATGTGCATATTGGTGAGACAATATCGTCCGTGCGGTCGGAATTTTCAAGGATATCGTTACCCAGTTATTATTGTTCGGAATGCCAATCTCGAATTTGAGGGAAATAAGGCACAATAATTTTATTAAAGACTTTGAGTGAATTACAAGGGGTCGTGTGAAAATACGAGTGAGAGCTAGAAGAGTGAGATAAATTCTAAGTACAATAAAGTGTAAAATTATGAAGAGTGTTCTTGTGTTGATTTTGTCGTGATGATATGCTTGTGTGTTGTTGAATCTGTCATCTACTGAAATTGGGGGACTATTTATATTGTTAGTTCCAGGGGTCTTTGACCAATGGGGACTGGTCTTATCGTCTTTACTTCAGGAAGTGTTGGTGGCCAATGGCGTGAAGATCTTCTACGCTAATGGGGGTCGTATGTTAGGAGGTGACCAATAGTGTGGGTTGACTGTAGTTCGTCTGCTCCAATGGTCTTCGAGGGAGTACTGGGCCAATACATGGAGATCAGTCTGCTCCATCATAGATCTGCACTTATAGATTTGTTGCTTTCTGCCACAATGAATGATTCGGACCAATGAGGTGTGGTCTTTCCTCATAATTAGGGTGGTTGGGAGCTAAGTAGAGTGATGATGGTTGGCGCGTCTTTCGAGCTGGGTAATGGACTATGGTCTGTCTGAATGATCGGATAGTCCTTCTGGATCGTATGTTCTAGACGAGACCCGGGGGTCATTCTTTGCTGTTGGAATGGGTGAGTTGTTTCCTTTAGTAGGAATCATGGTAGGTCTTGGCTTCTCCTTGTATTACTCGTGTCCTTAGTGTTTATTATGTGCCCATGTTTCCTCAAATTTGGGTAAGTGTTGGTGATGGCCTCTCGTGGGTCTGAGAGATGTTGGGTGCTCCGGGGAGCAGTAATTCCTTGTTCTTGGGGAGGGGGGTTCCGAGGTTGTTCCTCGTGGGTACCCGAGTTTGGGTCGGTGCCAAGTCGTTGAGAGGGGTGTGTTCAAGCCTTTGTGGTCTCACCGTACTCCCTTTAAGAGGCGTTGATCGGACGAGATTCGGGGGTACCTTCTCCTGGTGTTCAGATCGAGTACCCTCTGGTGGTGTTCGCTAGTCGTGACCTGGGAGTACCTTATCCAAAGCCCGGACCTTTGGCCCCCGTTCCGGTAGGGGTGGCCGTGACTTAGATGTGTCTCTCCGCGAGATGGCGAGTCATTTTTGTAGGGTACCCATTTTTTTGCCCCCATCCAAGGGTGGGGCAGATTATGCATCATCAAGAGTCCCCCAGTTCCGAGTGTATTTTGTAGAAATCACTTGGAATTCATTAAATGAGTCTATGCGTTGTCAAGCATTTTCACAATTGTGATCCTGCGCATTCCACGTGGTGCTGAGTTGGCCACGCGTCAAGGGCGTCGTTTGGGCTTCCCTGCCTATAAATTAAGGAGATTCATAGTGATTTGTCTCCATTCACCCGATCTTTCTCATTTTTCCTCTCTTTTCTCTTTCTTCTGTACTTTGAAATTTTTCGGGGATTTTATGGCTTCCATGAGTAGCTCCAGCGAGGAGGCGACTGGTGCGACGAGACACCAAACAACGTCAGATGTGGCGGTGACAGGAGCGGCGGTGTCTCCTTCTGCTGAGGAGGTGTCGTGACGCCGTCGCGTTGTCTCTTGTTCGGCGAAAACTTCCACCAAGAAGGCAAATAAGACGGTTACGGCGGCGGCACCACCTAGGGTTTTGGCTTGGGATGTGCAGAGCACAGTGAGATCTCTTGATGAGATCGAGGCTGAATTCACCAAGTACGGGGCGGGCACTGATGGTCTGGAGGTAGTGGTGCCTCGTGATCACGAGAAGGCTACTTCCCCTCGCTCAGGCTACTATACCGCCTACTTTGTATAGATTAAGGTGGGGCTGTGATCCTTCCTCCTGGTTTTCTATTGGAAGGTCTTCAAGGCCTGCATGCTCTGTCTGAGTCAACTTTCTCCGAGTGGATGGTTGGCTCTGGCGGCATTTTCTTTCATCTGCGTGGCCTACACTCATTCCTGCTCGGCGTACAGGTTTTTTGGGGCGTTTGACTTGGCGAGCACGTCCACGGACAAGCTCTTTTACACTTTCACCATGCGGAAGTCGACAAAGAGGATTCTTTACGACCTTCCAGGCTCCCACAATAGTTTGAAGGAAAAGTTCTTCTTCGTCCGTCCCACTGTTGAGGGTCTTTTGGCCGATATTCCGAGAGTGGAATTTAGACCCTCGGATTCCGGCCGATCTTGATACTGCAGGGGCTACAGATCAATTGGTGGCTGAAGGGATTTTTGAGTAGAGTTTTAGCTGGAACAAGACGTCGCATGTCAAAGTGTTCTCGGCTCTTTGTGAGAAATGCATTCTGAACGACTTGCTAGCTATGACTCCCTTCGTGGGGGACATGCATCCTGAAATCAGTAAGTACTCTAGGCACCTTTTTGGTATTCATTTCCTCGTGAGGTTTTTCTTCATTGTTGAATTGGAATTTTTATTTTGCTATTCTGTTTTGCAGAGGCTATCATGGAGACGCTGAAGTGCGATGCTCCTCCTCCTCGTCCCTACAAGAAGAAGAAGAAGGCCATTGCTTCTAGGCCTCAGAGGACAGGGGGTTGGCTACTTCAGCAGCGTCGACAAACGACCCATTAAATGAGAAGAGTGCTTCGGCCGAGGCCCCGTCTCATACGAGCCAATCAAGTAAGAAAGAGACGGGTCTTATGGGGGAGAAAGTGACGTTGGGAGCTGGCCTAGGTTTCTTCCAAGAGCAAGGTTCTTTTGCTGCAAGACTCAGAGGATGAGGGCGTTCTTCTGGTGCAGTTGGGAGAGAGTCCCACCCCTTCTCGTCTTTCTTCCGCCCCGCAAGGGGGGGTCTGATGTAGGTGAAGACTGGTTGGCGAAGCATTACCAGGCAACAATGTTAGCTGACATCGGTGGAACTCCGACGGGTGAGCCGTCTACTCCTCATCCCTCGATTGCTGGGATGGAGTCGGTGGCTGAGAGGTCTTCCTCTCCTCCCCCCAAGTGCCAAGAAGCTGATCATTCTGATCTCCAGGCTGTTCCTGCTCGGGAGTTCGAAACTTGGGGCCAGGTCACCCTTTCTCCAGTGCAGTGCCTTTTGAAGAGCGTCGTGGGCTTGTAAGCTCAAACTCTGAACCTTTTTCGTGAACTATCCACCTTAGGTTCCTCTACGACCTCTTCTTTGCTTAGTGTCTAGGAGCTGGGTCTAGTCACGCAATCGTGCGCGACCTTGGTAAGTAACATCGTTGCAAGCACGTATATTTTTTTTTCTTCCTTACATTCCTTCTGCTGATACTTGTTTCTTTTGGTAGGGCCCCATTGGGATGAGAGGCTTATCACGTCTTCACGAGGAGGTGGTTCGCGAGAGGGATGTCCTGAAGGAGTTAGAGCAGCAGCTGAAAGACCGCCTGGCCGCTTCTGAGAAGGAGAAAGAGGCTCTGGTCGAGAAAGAGGCTGAATGGGCCCGAAATCTCGAGACCTCGAAAAGCGGGTGAAGTCGCTCCGGGAGGCTCTAGAAAAGACCTTGATGGAGCAGGACAAGCGACTGGCAGCTCGTGAGAGAGAGAGTCAAGGGAACAACTCGCCCCCTACTTTGAGGGTCATCTTCTGTGGGGATTCCTGTCATGTCGGTAGCTAGGCTCCATAATGGGCTTCTTCCGATTTGACATTAACATCCAGAAGCTATCTACGACCCATATGATCCACCCTGATACCCTTGGGAAAACCCTTAACTTGCTCCCTGGTGGCGGCCCAGGCGCTCGAGGCCCTCCGGCTCCTTCTCGCACCCCTCGACCGTAGATTACCCTAGGGATTTTTTATGGCTGGATTAGCCTTAGCTTGTTTCAGTTTTTTCCTTTGTTCTTCTCCTTTGGAGTTGTACCGGGTCGCCCCCCTCGAGTTTTCAACTATTAATGAAGTTTTTTCGCATCTCCATATCTTTCCTTTTGTTACATGCTTGTTGCCATTATTTCTCACTCAAAGGACGTTTGCTGTTAGCTTCCTGAGTTCGCCAGTCTCTTTTTGTTGGAGGGGTTTCTTCCATCGTTGTTTGATGCTTCCGAGTATAACGCTTTTGGAGGCCTCATATCTTTCCGTGAGTAATCACGCCCATTGGATTTAGTAGCCTTCGTGACCTTCTTTGTGCGAGTTATCCAAGGGTGACCCGTTTAGGGGGGAGGAGGCTGAGAAGATCTCCCCGCAAGGGCCCCGGGGTATCGCGCGAAGTGCCAGGCCCTAACTCCGATGGTTGATCTTACCATACTTAGAATTTCTTTTGGATTCCATTCGTGATCATTCGTGGTCGTCGTTAGGATGCCTCGTGGGAGGAATGGTTGAGAGAATGGCTTCTGCGGTGGTCGTGAATTTGAATTGGGCCCCTTTTTTGTTCTCTCAACCGTTTGTCTCGGGTAGAGGTGTCCATTTAATGCGAAGGGACGTGGGGAGTTGAGGCGCTGGTCTAGCTCCCCTATGGTGATGTCTGACATGCTAGGGTTGCAATGATTCAGGGAAGGTGGCAGTTTGGCTGAGTCATGAGTGGGCCACCGAAGGGTCCCACCATTTGAATCGTGGGCATGGAAACAAAATGACTCGGGATACGGACAGTCTTTCCCGCCTATAAAAACATGGCCACCTTCACCATTCTTCTTCATCACTTTCACTGCGAAACCAACACTCCTTCTGCAAAATATTTCTCTCCTCTTATCTTTTCTCGTAGTCATGGTTTCTCAGGCCACCACGGTTTTCTCTAGCGATGAAGATTCACGTGATTCTCCTGTTTCTCTGCTTTCTCCTCAACGGGGTAGTGCTTTCGCGTCCCATCGGAGTTACCGCCAGAGGGCTGTGCATTCGTCCCCCGTTCGCTCTGCTTCCCAGAGGCGAACGAGAGATTCTTTTGCCGGCGACGATGTTGTGGTTCCGCCGACGATGGTGGCGGACCGTGTGTTTACCGTTTTAGACCGTTGAGCTCCTTACCGGAATCCGACTGAGGGTGTGGTGTTCTGCTGCGATAATCTGGACCCGAGTGCATGATTGGTAGGCTTTGGGTTGGATCCACGACCTCAGTAATGAACATGGTGGAGGTCGGGGCCTTGTTGGCAGATTTTAACATTCCTTTTGAGCGGGTGAATGTCATCATTCCCTCGGATACGCATAGGGCGTTTGATCCTCCCGAGGGTTACATGACCATGTATGCGGAGCAGGTGCCTTACGGTCTCAACTATTTTGGCGGGGGCATTCATACTGCGGGCCACTGCATTGGGCTTGCCCTTCTTCTCTCTGTCGGTTTGAGACAATAAACGGGTGTTTCTAACCTCGGCATCTAATGGTCCTGCTAGCAATGGGGATTGGCGTCCTAGTTATTTCTACTTGTCCCCTCTCGGAGAATTGTCCGCAGAACGGGAAGGCATACCCCGAGAGTGGGGGTTGGGTTTTTTTTATCCTTCCCCCACGGTGTGCACAGAGACTGCTGCCTATTTGGAGGATAAAGGTCTCTTTGACAGCCTCTACGACGTGTCCTCGATGTTGAACAGTCTCATGGTCTTGCTTCTTGAAGGTCTGCAAGATGGGTTGATGGGCGAACGCCCTTCTCCGATAACACTCCGATAGCACTCGGAATTCGGTAAGTGTAGGATTTTTTTAAAAAAAATTCAAATGTGCCTCGAAACCCTTATTCGAGTATATACACTATACTCTCTTCTTTTGTTTTTCTTTACTGACCCTCTCTGTCTTGGTTTGCAGGTGCGGAGATGGCATCGCACGCTCGCCGCCCTTTCCGAGGGGATCTCTTGTCCTTTACGGACATTGACTCCGATCTGTTCGTCTCGGAGGATCGGAGTTCATCTGCTAATTTTGAATGCACTGAGATGGAGCGATATCGGAAGTCTCGGAGGTCGTCCAAGGTTACTTCTTTCGAGTCTTCGAGTTCATTGGACAACAAATATTGCCCCAAGGTTCATGGGAGTCCTTCCGTGGACATGGTGATGGCATAGGTGGAAGAGGAGGCGAACTCCAAAGGTATGCCTCAACCTATGGATCATGTGATGGCTAAGCATTTCGCCGATCACTTTATGCCTCCTTTTGGCACCACTCTCGTTTGCCGATTTCTTCGTTTAACCTGACAGATAAGGCCCATGCGGTCGGGAGCCCTTCGAAGAAATGGGATGGAGGCGCGTCGGCCTCGGGGAAGGATATAGGAAATGGGGGTGATCGACCACTTTCCTGTTGTGAAGGATAATTGCCGACCCCAGTCTCCCCCCAAGAGGGGCAAGTTTAAGCTGACCTCGGAGGAGGAAGAGTTTCTTCATACTCCCGATGTGCCTTCGATTTTTATTGAGGGCTATAAGGATCCCGCCCACTATACGTCCTTTGTTCGTGGATTTTGAATCCCAGAGATCGTGAGATATTGGAAGGCTTCAGTGATACGTTCTTGTGAAAGCAATTCTGCCAGAGCGTCTGTGAGGTGACATATTTATTCTCGGTGTATATTTTGATTTCTTCTTGCGACAGGCCTCGTAATTTTTTCCTTTTTTGTTTTGCAGCTTACTGTGGTTTGGGATGCCTTGGGCACATATAGGGCCAGCCCAACTATCCTAAAAGCTACAACGGAGGAGCGTAATGCTCTCCGGGCCTCGTTTAGGCATGCTCGTGAAGAAGCTGCTCAGTTGGAGGCGGCTCTAAAAGAGACTCGTGGGCATATGACTGGGATGAGAGCATCCTCGAATCAGGACTTGGGGGAACTGAATATTTGCCTGAAGGAGGCTATAGCTAAATTCTATGCTAAGGCCGAGAGGTAGGAGATGAGGGCAAGAGAGGCCATGCATTCCACAGAGGAGGTCCCCCCGCTCCAAGAGGAATGGGATCGCTTGCTCCGCCAGTTGGAGGATGCAAGGAAAGAGCTTCAGGTGGGCGTTTCTAGTGCCCGACTTGACTTAGGCGGGTCACCCCGGAGCCATGTGCTGGTGTTTGAGATGAGGGATCTCGTCCGAGTGGGGTATGGGATGGCGGTTTCTGCCTTCGCGTTTCTCCCTGGTTTTCCCCGAGAGCTGGTGCTATCAACGCTGGAATTTTACTCCCCTTCTTCTGCTGGTGCTTCGTTGGTCCTTCGTAGGGCACCTTCCGATGTTGTGATGATGCTTGACCCCACTAAGCTGTCCGCAAAGGAACGATGGGCTTGGATCAAGGCCGAAAGATGCCTCGCAAAAGAGTAGTTTTAGCCGGGCGTAGCCCTTATTTTTTTTATGTGCTGCTTTTGTATGGCCGTGTTAGTCCCCTCAATTCTCGTTTTTGTTTGATGGCCATGTTAGGCCTTTTTTTAATGTAATATTACTTTTCAACTCTTTTTGTTCTTTTAAGACGTGAGATCCTTTTTTAGAACGTAGTTATTTTATTGCCGATAGTATGTTTGCTTTTACACGGGTATAATCATTCAGTCAAAATACAAACACAATAACTACGCGAACAAAATTGAGTTGCCGTAAGGGGTCGACTACAGAGCGTTCAAAGACAATATTTCCAGAGATTGAGACTATTCCAAGATCATTCCAGCTATTGGCCGTTCATGTCTTTGAGTAAGTAGGTAGCGGGCCCGAGGATCTTGGCGATATGATAGGGGCCGTCCCACTTCAGGTCTAGTTTGCCAACATTCTTGGAGGCCTTCTCCCTTTTGAGGACGATATCTCCGACTTGAAATGATCGGGATCGGATCCGGACATTGTAGTACTTAGCCATTCGAGCTTCGTAGAATTCCGCATGGGTGGCAGCTCTGATTCGCTTTTCCTCTAGGAGGTCTAGAGCTAGCTCTAGGTTAGCGTTATTATAAGCTTCCTCGTACTCATGGACCCGTAGACTTTGTTTTACCACCTCGAAAGGGACTATCGACTCAGTGGCGTAGACGAGGTTGTATAAAGTCTCCCCCATTGCTGATCGTGGGGTAGTGCGATAGGCCTATAATACTCCGGGGACCTCTCCGACCCATTTTGACTGGTACTGATCTAGACGGGCCTTTAACATTTTTAGTAGGGTTTTGTTAGTTACCTATACCGTACCGTTTCCCTGGGGGTATCCGACCCCTGCAAAGCGGTGCTTGATCCCCCATTTCTCACACCACTTTTTTACGAGGTTTGTTACGGAACTGCAAGCCGTCGTCGCTCACCAGTTATTTTGGAACCCCGAATCGACTCAAACTATTCCTCTAGAGGAAGTTTATCATGACATGACTGGTTATCTTGGAGAGGGGTTGAGCCTCAACCCACTCAGTAAAGTAGTCCAATGCTACTAGCAAAAATTTCTTTTGGCCCCTATCGGGGATCATGGTTCCCACGATGTTTATTCCCCAGCGAACGAACGGGCAAGGGACGTTATTCGGTTCCCAATGGGCATCTGGCTGGTGTCTCATGGGGGCGTGCAGTTGGTATTTCCGACACTTTCGTGCTTAGTCCTTGCAGTTAGCTGCCATGGTCGGCCAATAGTATCCTTGGCAAATAATTTTGGCCGCCATGCTCCTTTCTACCGAGTGGTTGTCGCATCATCCGGCATGGATTTCCCTCAGGATGAGGCGTGCTTCTTCTTTATTAACGCACCGGGAGGTCGAATAAGACCATGACTTTCGAAACATGCCCCCATTCTTTATGTAGTATCCGATAGTGCGTCGATACATAGCGTGATGCTTAGCTCGGTCCTGGGCGTACTTCTCGGGGTTCCTAATGAAGTCAACGATCTCGTTCATCCAATCTTCTTCAATGGCTGCAACCATCTGGATTTATCTTTCAAAGCCCTACCTTTCTAATTTCTGGGCCGAGAAGAAGGTTATCCTTTAACTGCTAACGATTTGGGTTTGACTGGTGAGCTGAGATAGGGCATCAACATCTTGATTTTCCAACCTGTGGACCTGCTTAATCGAAAATTCTTAGAACATGGTCATTCCGGCCTGGACCGCTTTCAAGCACTTCTTCATATTTTCTTCGCGTGCCTCGTAGGTCATGTGGATCTGCTGAACCACGAGTTGGGAGTCGTTGTAGACTAGTATTCTTCGTACTTTTGCCTCGCTAGCTAGGCAGATTCCTAGTATGAGGGTTTCATACTCTGCTTCGTTGTTGGATGCGGGGTACTCTAATCGTACGACGAACTCTAAGATGGTCTCTGGTTCGTCCGGAGCTATTTTCCTGAAGATTATGCCTACCCCCTGGGGTATTGGTGGATGACCCATCGATGTAGAGGTGCCAAATGGGCTCAGGCTCGTCCTCCTCAGGCTCCTCGTACATCTCAATAATGAAGTTTGTGAGTACCTGGGCCTTGATGGCTGGTCGTGGGGAGTAAGTGATATCGAATTCCCCAACTCTATATTCCATTTGATCATCCGTCCTGAAACCTTGGGGTTACTGAGAATGGTCCAGAGGGGGTGCTCTGTAAGCACAGTGATTGGATGGGCCAGAAAGTAACCCCATAGCTTTCGTGCCTCAGAGACAAGGGCTAACCCGACCTTTTCGACGTGAGATTATCGGGTCTCGGCATCCAATAGGGTCTTGATAATGTAGTAGATGGGTAATTTTTCTCTTCCTTCGGCTCGGACAAGAACGACACTCACTGATTCTTTTCCCACAACTAGGTATAGGAAGAGCATTTCATTGGGGAAGGGTTTTACCTGGAGGGGCGGTCAGAACAAGTATTCTTTTAGCCCTTTGAAGGCTTCTTCGCATTGGTTGGTCCACCGAAAGTGTTTTATGTTTCTGAGGATCTTACAGAAAGGAAGGCCTTTCTTTGAGAAGCGGGAAATGAACCTGCTTAGCGAGGCCATTCTGCCCGTCAGTTTTTGTACATCCCGTATGGTCTTTTGGTAATTCCATGTTGAGTATGGCCTCTACTTTTTTTGGATTGACTTCGATTTCTTTCTGGGTGACCATATACCCTAGGAACTTCCCCCTCAGATGCCGAAAGAGCACTTTCGAGGGCTGATCTTCATCCCAAACTTGTCCACGATTTCGAAGGCTTCAGCAAGATCTCAGGGGTGATCCTCTTCCTTCTAACTTTTTACGATCATGTCATTGACATAGACCTCCATCGTTTATCTGATCAGACCTTCAAACATGAGGTTGACCAATCGATGATACGCGGCGTCGGCCTTCTTGAGCTCGAAAGGCATGACTATGTAACAGAAGGTACCGATGTCCGTGATAAAATTGGTCTTTTCTTGGTCATGGCACGCCATCAGGATCTGGTTATAGCCTTGATCTCCATCCATGGTGGATAGGAGGGCACAACCTGCTGTGGAGTCGACCAACATGTCGATGCTAGGAGTTGGGTAACAGTCCTTAGGACAGGCATTGTTAAGATTAGTGAAGTCTACACACATGCGTCATAGACCTCCTGTTTTTGGAACGAGGACCACATTAGCCAACCACTTTAGGTATCGTACTTCTCGAATTTGGTGGAGGTCTATCAGCCGATGAACTTCTAACCGGTTCATCTTGTTTCTGTAAATATTAAGACCGAGATTGGTACCCTTTTACTTGGTTCACACACTGTGTGTACACTGAATGTTGCGCCAACACTCATTGTAGAGTAATAATGCAGCGGAATAAAGAACATAATTAAATGAATTTTAAGTAGGTTATATGAATATAACCTGTCGAGCCTTACAGCCAAATAATCACTAAATGTTACTTTAATGATCTTAAATACAATTGAGTAAGGAACCCAATCTTAACACTAACTAATCTATGAGCTATAGTTTAGCTATATAAAACTCCGTAAAACAAGACCAATACAATACAAGAATTTCTTCTAATCACGCAGAACTTAATTCTATTCTTGTTATTGTTCTTGATCGTCCTTGTTCTGTGGCGTGATAGACACGAGTTGGTGATTGTTCGCTTCTTTGTTTGATAACTCTGAAATCTCCTTTGATGATATCTTCATAAGATCTTCAAATATTATCTTCAAGTAACTTTGAATATCTTTGGCTTATCCCTTCGTCGCTAGCATAGATCTTCACGATCCTTAATACACTGAAATAATCACAGATAACTACAACTCTTGGAACTAGGTGAGTTTAAGAATAAAAGCAAAATAAAATATTCAACTTAAATAAATCGAACAGAGCAGTGTTGAGTTCAGTGTTGTGCCAACATCTTTTTTCAGAATGTTGGACCGACACTTCCTCACAACACCTGCACTTTCAATCTCCCCATTTTTGTCTTTCTTCACAAAACTCCACCTGCTACCAATTTTGCTTAAGTACCCGTATTTCAAAATATAAGAACACCTACTTATTCTAATTTGCTCCTCCTTAATCTAAGAACGAAGAAGTGCAGTGTTGAGCCAACACATTTAACATCTATGTTGTCCCAATATTTCCATCTGTCATTTCAACAACACCTGCAGTTAGTTCAACAGTACATACCAAAGCATTAATAATGTGCAGAACAATATGCAGATTACATCCCATCAGAAAAAAAACAGAGAACATGTTCTCTGTGCCAAAACATTAATTGTTCAAAATAACTTAAAAGTACAAGAAACAAAAAATCGGTGGCCCTCAATCTCCCTCATTTTTGTGAGGAAAGCACCGCCAACATGTGCTTGTTGATGGTGTCCAGCTCCTTGATCTCCTCCTCTCTGTTTGCAATCTCCCGTCTTCTATTAAAGCAACCATCCTATCACACCACTCCACCTTTTCCTGAATGAAGGCAGAGCTATAGCCACAGATGGGGTAGAATCATCCTCAACAACTCAGGCAGTGATGAAGTTGTGAGCCTTCTTCTTCCCTTGCTGTGCACCACTACTTTCTAGAGCATTTGGATCCTTCCATGGGAGATCATTGATTCTTTCTCCTCCAAAGTAGTTCTTGGTGATGGGCAGTTGACCAATCTTGTCCATAAATGTCTCATTTTCATCCTTCTTGAATCCTTGATCCTCATTGCGCCCAACTGCCGCTCACTCAAACCTTAGATTCCAATTTTATCTAACCTTTTCAACATCACAACAAAAATGTCGATTGGTGAACTCGCCTGCACTTACGCCGCTCTGATTCTCCATGAAGATGGCATCCCCGTCACTGCTGAGAAGATAATGACGCTATTGAAGGCTGCTAATGTGTCGGTTGAATCCTACTGGGCGAGTTTGTTTGCCAAGCTTTGTGAGAAGAGAAACATTGAGGATCTCGTCATGAACGTCGGCGCTGGCGGTGGGGTGTTGCCGTTGCAGTCACTGCTCCGTCTACCGGTGGTGGTGCCGCCGCAGCTGCACTTACAGCTGAGGAGAAGAAGAAAGAGCCCAAGGAAGAAAGTGATGAGGACATGGGTTTCAGCTTGTTCGACTAAGCTTGATGCATTTAAGATTTGTTTTATTTTAGTTTTTAGAAACTATAGGACAACTTAAATAGAGTTGTAATTGACCTATTAAAATGGTTTTGTTATGAAGAATTCTATTTTCATTGAATCCTTGATCAGTGAGAATCTTGTATATCAAGGAAGGAAAAGGTAATATTGCATCCTTCTTGTGCGCAACCTCAGTAATCATCCTCAAAATTATTTCTCCCAAGTTCACTGGATGCCCTTTTTTGCAGCTTATATATAAACACAACCATCTCATGAGTGAGGACTGTGGAGTTAGTTGAGGGTATCCAGTGGAATGAGGCGGCTTTGCACAGAATGGTAGTGAGGGATGTGAGTCTAGTCACCTTCTGCTTGTTCTTCCACTTCTTCTTCAGACTACCTGTTAATTCCTTCATCATGTTGTCATCATTAATTTCCTCCTCTGTTTCTTGTCCTCTAGGCATCCTCCAAGTTTTGTTAATGATAGTGGGATTGAACTTATAGAACTTCTCCCTGACATACACTCTCCTATACGTGGGGGACCCTTTAGCATGCACAAACTTGGATAAGTTACAGTAAAATTCCTTAACTACCTCAGGGACATAGGGGACAACATCAATCAAGGAATATAACAAACTCCTAGACTCAAGGAACTCTAACACTACGTACTTTTTGTAGTCATCAACAACAATGTTCCTCTCAACCAAAATCTTCTTAACAGTCATAATATCATAGTTATAACTCGCAGTTTTGGTCAAGAAATACCTATTATGATGCTCAACAGGAAAATCAGCCTCAAATGTTTCTAGGGGTTCAGGTGCAGACTCCTCCTCAGACGTCAGTGTTGTGTCGACATCCTCCTCGGCTGGTGTTGGATCAACATTCTGATCAGTGGGTGTTGGTCCAACATTGCTCCTAGCCAATGTTGGCACAACATCAAGCTGGTTATGTTCCTCAGCTCCTTCTTCCCCCTCAGTTTCTTCATCATCCTCTTCTTCTTCTTCCTCAGAAACCTCCGCCTCATCCTCATCAGTAGAATCATCTTCTTCAGAAGATGAGGATTCTTCTTCTTCAGCAGCAACATCTTCCTCTGTTGCTTCTTCCTCAGTAGATTTCTCATGAACTTGTGCCTGATCATCTTCCTTCTCCCCCTCAATTTTGGAAGGGGGAGTAGGTAGTTGACTTTCCTCAGCCACCTCTGCCTCTGGAATCACCTGTTTATCTGTCAGGGGGACATCCTCAAAGATGTTAGGTGGATTCGTAGTTGCCTCTATGTCTGCAGGTTCCTCTATGGTGACAAGCTCCTCTGGTACTGGTGCTGTGACCACATCAATGGGTTCGTGTGCTAGCGCAACATCCTCTAGGACTGGTGTTGGCTCAGCACTGGTAGTAGTGCCCTTTTTTGACTTCACGTTTCTCCTGGCATAGACAAGAGCCACCTTTCTTTTGGGTGGTTCAGGTGCCACCACAGTGTTGCGGGTGTGGTGCTTCTACGGGATTGAACTCCCTCTGCATCTGATGACATAACAGCTGCAACATTAGCAAGATCAACAATTGTGGATTTCTTTCCCATTGTAGCCCACGTGCGTAAATTACGAAGGAAGTAAGAATCTAGGGTTTAATTGATTTTGCAGAAATTAAGCTCAAATATAAATAAGATGAATAAGAAAAGTGGGGATTAATAAGAAGTAACGGGCAGGTAAATATTGAGAACGTGTTCCATTCCCGCCATGTTGAGTCAACCGATGCTGAACGTGTTGGCATGACACATGACCAGAGCAGTTAATGCATATAACTTATAAGTCACAGTGTTGTGTGAGTGTTGAGACAACATTCGGAGAAGTAGCGTTGGAACAACATTCGAACTCTACATTCTGTACTGAGCCAAGTGTATGTGTGGTCAGGGTTTTATCAAGGTTTTCTTCACATACTAGCATAAGCAGAATCTGAGCAAGACACATGGAACTTCAAGAGTTAGAATGGAACATTCAAAACCAGTAACTTGGCTTATATCTGAAACATGAGTGGCAGTTAGAAAACAGAAAAAACACACAAGTAAACAGTAAAGAGATTAACATCCCATAGATAATTAAGCTCATATAGTTCAATAAGAAACATACTTGTATGTTACTGGTAGCTAACAACCCATGAGATATGCCTTACATATGACATTCATGAACTGAAGAAAACCAAGAGATACTCCCCCTTAATATCATGACAACACAGTAGGTAAGCAAGCAGATAAGAAATAAGCGAAGATGAATGTTTGTCAAACATTTATGAGCCCAGTGTTGTCCCAACACACCATATCAGCAGTCATAGATACAAACTCTTTATTTATTGCATTTTCAGACCCGTTAAACATAAATAACTTTCAAGCATAACACTTTGAGGCAGGAAGGATCATGTCTTCACTGAATGTAGGCAATAACAGGACCCCTAACACCCCAGTGTTAACACAATCAATGCAGATGCACATGCAGGTACATAGGGTTGGATGTAGGCAGCTCAGGACCCCAACACCCCAGTGACCTAGCACATACTTGTTCATTGAGCACCAATAGGAAGGTTTTAGCACAAGTGAACAAATATACTGCATGAAAAGCAATACAAGACCCTAGATACCCCAGTATAAGATTTCACCATTATATGCCCCTTCTGCAATCAAAACAACATAAATAAGATACAACTGAATACATCATAGCTGTCAACTTTGTGCACCCCAGTTTGTTTATATTGTTTTGTGTGTCTAGCACCTGAATAGGACACAACTGAATACAACATAACAGTCATCTTTGTGTACCCCAGCTTTTCCAAGTGTAGACACTACCTCAAAGCCAAGAAAGTTTTAACAAAAAAATACCAAAAAGTAACTGTAAAGAGTAAGCTATCTAATCATGTTGACAGGCAAGTGAGACTTCACATGGTTCAAGAATGCAGAAAAATAGCCATGAGATAAACAGAGAAATTACAAGAACTAACTAAACAAACAAGAGAACAATCTGGGTACATGACAATCAGTCACTGGTGTTAGCCTGTGATGTTAAGGCAACACATGTATGTTCAGTGTGTACACAACACACTCATGTCGAGAGCTTTCCTCAAACTGAAGAACCTCTCATTGTCTAAAGGTTTTGCAAACATGTCAGCCAGTTGGTTGTTGGTTTCAATATGTTCAATTGTGATTGTTTTATCTTCAACCAAATCTCTTAAAAAGTGATGTCTAATGTCAATGTGTTTGGTTCTAGAATATTGCACATGATTTTTAGATATACTAATAGCACTCAAGTTATCACAGAACATGAGAAGAGTATTACTTGTTAACCCATAATCACAAAGAATATGTTTCAACCATATCAGTGGGGTTACACAGCTGCCAACTGCAATATACTCTGACTCTGCAGTAGACAAAAACACACAATTTTGTTTTTTAGTGTACCAGGAAACCAAATTATTTCCTAGATAAAAACACCCTCCACTAGTGGATTTTCTATCCTCTAAATCCCCTGCCCAGTCATTATCACTAAAGCCAACCAAGTTTGAATTTGTATCATGAGAGTACCAGATTCCTAACTCAGCAGTTCCAGAGATATATCTTAAGATTCTTTTTAAAGCAGTTAAGTGAGATACCTTCGGTGTTGCCTAATACCTGGCATAGACACGCACTGACTACATTATGTCAGGTCTGGTGGCTGATAAGTGCAAGAGACTCCCAATCATTGATTTGTAGAGTATTGAGTCAACATATTCACCAGCTACATCCCTCTCAATCTTCACTATAGTAGACATTGGTGTCTTGCATAATTTAGATTCCAGCAACCCAAATCTCTTCACCAAATGCCTGGTATACTTCTCTTGAGATAGAAACATTCATGTTTCCTTTTGCTCTACTTGCAGTCTTAGGAAGAAGGTGAGCTCCCCTATCATACTCATTTCGAATGTACCTGTCATAGTACTAACAAACTTGTCTAAGGGGTCTGTAAATCCTTTAGGTTGCTCAACAAAAGCCTCTTTGTCTATATCAGTGTTCTTAAACCTGGACCGGACCGACTGGTCCGACCGGTCTGGCCGGGAACCGGCGCCATAACCGGTCCGGGTGAGCATCAAAAACGGGTCGCTGAGGCGCTGCGGCCGAACCTGTGATTCGGACCGGTTCGCCCGGCGAACCGGTCGCCCGGTTCGGTCGTGCGAACAGGTCAGCGCCTTTTTTTGTTTTTGTTTTTTTTTTTAAATTACTTTTTTGCCCTTCGGCTGAGAAAAAAAATACAAAACAAAATTTGACAAACCTACTGTGAGTACCCTTTTCCTTTGAGAGCAGCTGAAAATTGAAAAGGGACTACAAGCAAGCAAAAAAAAACCCTACGCCCTCACTTTCACACACGCCGCGCCGGAGTTGCTGCCGCCGTCCTCCACCTGCCACGCCGCGCCGAACACCCCAGCCGCCATCCTCCACCTGCCACGCCGCGCCGGAGCTGCTGCCAAGTAAGTCGCGAATTGCGACTTTCCTCTTTTTTTGTTTTTTTTTTGTTTAATTCGAAGAAATAAGAATAAAATTGGTTATCCTTTGTTCTACTTCTATTGTTTAATTCTAGTTTGTTTGTTAAATTTATTAAGTGTTGATGCAGAAAGTGATGATGATATTGAAAGTGAAACTCTTGTGGATACGAATGATAGTGCCAAAAGAAAAAAAACAAATAACATCGGGAGCTATATGCGAGGTAAAGCAGGGGTAGACACTTCTCAACCTACGATAAAGTCAAAAATTCTAAGTAGGGAAAGAGTGTTAGAAATAGATTTGGCCGTTGCTACGTGATTTTTTGATGCTTGTATCCCTTTGAATGCTGTCAACTCTCCTTTCTTTGAACAAGCAATCACTAGAATAGCCAATATGGGCACTGGGTATGTAGGTCCGTCTTATCATGCACTAAGAACAAATTTGCTTGCAGAATTGAAGTCTCAATCACAGTTAGAAATTGATGATCTTAAAAAATATTGGGTTACTTATGGTTGCACAATTATGGCTGATGGATGGACCGATAGGAGACATAGATCATTAATTAACTTCTTGGTTTATTGTCCTAAAGGATTATCTTTTATCAAGTCTGTGGATGCATCTGATATTGTGTCTAGTGCTGATAATTTGTGCAAGCTCTTCTCTGATGTTAATGATTTGGTTGGTGTTGAGAATGTTGTGCATGTTGTTACGGATAATGCGGCTAATTACAAAAAAACCGGATCTTTACTTGAAGAAAAGTATCCGTCGTTGTTTTGGTCATCTTGTGCTGCCCATTGTGTTAATTTAATTATGAAGGATATTTGTGAACTCCCGCTTGTTAAAACATTGGCACAAGATGGTGCTAAAGTCAATTCCTTTGTTTATAACCGTAAATGGGTACTTGGTTGGTTGAGGAAAAAGGAGGGGTGGACAGAAATAATTTCTCCAGGTGCTACGCGTTTTGGCACGGTATTTATAGCATTGAGTAGTTTGTATGAGAGAAGGGGTTTTATTGAAGCAGTTGGTGGATGATCCGGGCTTTGAGAAGTTTCGGAAAGAGGTGAAAGGAAACCAAGTGAGGGCCATTATTGTGGATGATAGGTTTTGGTCCAATGTAGACATTATTGTTAAGGTTATGACTCCAATCATGAGGTTGCTACGTCTGTGTGATTCTGATGAAAAACCTTCTTTAGGTTATGTTTATGACGGCGTGGCAAGGGCAATAAATGGGGTAAAAAAGGTTTTTGGCAACAGAGCAACTCATTATTCAGAGTATACGGATATTATTGATAACAAATGGGATAAGATGTTGCAAAAAAGTCTTCATGTAGCAGCTTTCTTTTTTAATCCTGTTTTTCAATACTCCGATAGTGAGCTTATGCAAAGTACTAAAATAATGAGTTGTGTGTGGGAAGTCTTAGAGAAGCTTGTTCCAGATGAGCCGAATGTGGTGAGAGAAGTGACCATGTTTATAGAGCGGCAAGGGAGCTTTGGAATAAAGTATGCCGTGCGGGGTGTTCACACTTCTACTCTAGGTAATGTTTGGTTCAAGTTAAATTTGTTTATTTTTATGTTTGGTTAGAAAATATATGTACTAATATGATCTAATTGTTCAGAAAATTGGTGGAGCTTATTTGGCGGCGATGCACCAAATTTGCAAAAGGTTGCCATTAAACTTTTGAGTCAAACATCGTCCTCTTCTGGATGTGAGCGCAATTGGAGTGTGTTTGAACGTATACACACAAAGAAGCAAAATAGGTTGGAACATGAGAGGCTAAATGATCTTGTATTTGTGCATTATAACCTACGCTTGAAGATGCGGTATGACTTTAAAGTTTTAATTATTGTGTTTCATTTGTTTCAAGGTGTGTTTTATTTTATTAGTAAGTATATTTTATTACTTGATGTTATTTGTAGAAGCATGAAGAAAAAAGCAGCATATGATCCAATTGACTATGAGCATATTGATAGAGTCGACGAATGGATAGTAGAAGAAGATACAGAAGAAGACTTTACTAATGAAGAAATTGTGGATATGTTGAGGGGGGCAGATGTTGCAAGTTCAAGTGCAAGTACAACGGTGAATGAGATTCCTGTTCCTGATTTGTCATTTTATGGGTCATATGGAGGAGTGCATAATTTTGAAAATAGTGGTGTGAATGTGGATGATCACAATGCCTCGTGATGATTGTATTGTTATCTTGTGTTTGTTATTTGTGTTTTTGTCTTTTTGATTGGCTTGGTAAAACTTTGAATTTGGAATCATGCCTTGGAATTTCTTAGTTGTGGACAATTTTGGATTTTTGTTTGTTATCTTATTATGTTGGTACTTGGTAGTTGGTACTTGGTACAATGAATTCGAGTTTTGAATTTGGATTTGAAGTTGTTTAATGTTTTATTTGCTTATATAATGATTGACTTGGTAGCATAATATATTTATTATTTTATTTATATATTAATGTTGACTAAAGTCAACAAACCGATTCAACCAGTGGTCCAACCGGTCCGACCTGTTGACCCGCTGCCCAGTAGCCTCACCGATTCTGTGACCGGTCCGGGTCTGAAAACACTGGTCTATATAACCATTCAAAAATGCTCTCTTAACATCCATTTGGTATAGTTTGATTTTTAAGAAACAAACAATTCCAAGAAGAAGCCTAATGGATTCTATTCTGGCTACAAGGGCAAATGTTTCATCAAAATGAATCATTTCTACTTGAGTGTACCATTGGTCTACTAATCTGGCCTTATTCCTCACTATCACTCCATTCTCATCACTTTTCTTTTTAAAGATCCACTTAGTTCCAATTACATTAGCATGAGTAGGCATAGGAATTAGTTTCCACACTTTATTCTTAGAAAATTGCATGAGTTCCTCCTGCATAGCATTTATCTAGTGAGAATATTTAAGAGCCTCATTAACATTCTTAGATTTTACAACAGAAACAAAACAAGTAACAATATTACACATAGATGACATGCAAACACTAAGTTTAGCCATATTTTTGTAATTTACTCTTTCTTTGTTTCTGGTTCTTACACCTTCAGTAAGGATTCCTATAACCTGAGAAGTAGGATGATCCCTCTGTATTCTGGCATGAGTGTCTCTCTTAACATTTTCTTCAGTAAGTTCTTCAGTGTCAGAATCTGTGTATTCTGGTGTTGGTCCAACATCAGCATCTGCCGGTGTCAGCTCAACATCATCATTCCATGTACTTTCTGTGTCAATCCCTGGTGTTGAGTCCACATGGTCTCCTACTGGTGTTGGCACCCCATCGCCACTGGGGCAGTCACCTTCCACATGTATGGGTGCATGTGTAGTCTTGGTTTGTTTACCTTGCAGACAATCACCACAAACCAGTTTACCTGTACTGAAAAGTTTAGGCGTGCCCCTCACAGCTTCTAGCTTGATGATCTTCTCTAGATTCCTGTAGTGGACATGTCCTAGCCTTCTGTGCCACACTACTGATTCATCAACCTTCACATGTAGGCATTGTGCATCCTCATCCACCAAGTAACAGTTGTGTTTTGACCTTTTTCCTGACATAACACAGTTGTTAGATTCATCAAACACATCACATGAATACTTGTCCAATTTAACAATCAAATTGTCATCGCAAAGCTGACTAATGTTGATGAGATTAGCCTTTAGACCATCCACCAACATAGCCTCGGTAAGATGGGGAATCCTTTCACATTGAGAACCCCTTCCTATGATATTTCCTTTGCTTCCTCCACCATATGTAACAGTACTAGTGAATACAGGCACAAGATCCATAAGATTAGTCTTGGTACCTGTCATATGTCTAGAACAACCACTATTAAAATACCAGTCACCAATAAGAGTATGAGTAGCTGAGAACACAACATTACAGATAATTTTGATCTTAGGAGACCAAAGTCTGTTAGTTTGAAAACTCTTGTTTTGTTCCCTGGTGTTGCTTCGGAATGTTGAGCCAACATTTGAGTGACCCAATGTTGTCCCAACACCGATGCAACATTACTGCTATAATTATATTTCTCACAAAACTTTATGTACTTATGGCCGTATGGTTTTAAATATCCCGGCTGAAAACAATATTGGCACATATAGGTTACCTTCTTAGGTTGATTAGAGAGGCCATTATTTTCGCAAAAACCAGCCTTTACAAATCTAGGTATAACATTATCATGTCTACTTGAACTTTCTTGGTATCATAAACCTGTAGTTCCTTCATTGCCAACACTCATTGCTTCATCCAGCCTTTTTGTGGTGGAGTTCCATTTGGCAATGGTTCTCTCTGCTTCTTCCAGCTTCATCTCCATATTTCCATTTGGCACTCCTTTTTGGTGAGGTTCTTCTCCAGTTTAGTTATAGTTTCAATTAAGAAACAGTGCTCCCTGATGAGCTCATTTTTCCTTTTTATGATTTTCTTTACCTCATCAAGAAGTTCCCTGTAAACAACTTTCAGCTCATCAACCACATTGTCTTAATCCATTTCCTCTTTAAGGAAGTATTCTTCATTCAAATCAACAGATCCACCAAAGCAGGCAAAGTTAGAATGTTCCTCAGATGCATTTATAACAGAAATAAGATATTGATGGTTAGAAATATAGTCATCATCCTACCAGCTGTCAAAGTAGTCTTTCTGGTCCTCTGGATCTGTTCTGAGTGTTGAGCCAACATCCATTCATCCCAATGTTGTCCCGACACTCTGTCCAGTTGACTTGGGCAGACAAAGCTGCTGTGTGGACTTCTTCACACACCTGTTCTTCTGGTAACTTATCCAAACCTTTCTCATCATCAATATCATCTATGCATACCCAGTTAGAACTACCTTTGGTTCTTAAAGAATTAGCACACTCATATGACATGTGTCCAAAGCCTTTACACTCAAAGCATTGGAGTTCTTTCATTTTCTTAGTGTCACTCTCAGTGGGATTTTTAAAAGAATACTTAACCATTTTACCAGGAAAACTCCTTCTTAGATTAGGAGGAACATATTTCTCTTTTCTAACTCTATCATTCAAAGCAATTTTATTGAACTTTCTCACTACTACACCTAGATAGGCACTTATTTCAGTTTCATCATCCACTTCTTCTTCAGTAGATTTTAATGCAAGGCCTCTTGCATTAAACAAGTTGTCTATCTACTTCGTCAGTTTCATTAAATTCTTGTAGTATATTCAGAAGAGTGTGGAAGTTAAGTGATGACATGTGTATGGCTTCTTGCATAGCAATCTTCTTGACCTCAAACCTAGGAGATAGAGTTCTCATAGATTTGTAAACAAGTTGTTTATTAGTTAGAGGATCGCCTAAACTTTGATATTCATTAGATAAATCCATTAATTTTGCAAAGTATGAAGTAACAGACTCATCTTCCCCCATCCTAATGCTCTCAAATTTTTGTAAGGCAATTTGAAGTCTAGCTTCTTTGACACTGTCATCTCCTTACAATGAGTTTGTAGGAGCAACCAGGCTTGTTTAGTAGTTGTACATAGTTGTACTAACCTGAACATATGTGGATTAATCCAACTGAAGATGACATTCAATGCTGTCTCATTGTTGGCAGCTTCAATGACTTCTGCTTGAGTCCAATTAGCTTCAAGCTTCAGGTGTACATCATTGTCATCGTCTATGGTCGTCATTGGTGGAGTGTACCCATCAATGATTGGTTTCCACGCCCTTAGGTCTAAGGATTTGATGTATTATCTGAGCTTGGTCTTTCAATAAGCATAGTTTGTCCCATCCAGCACTGATAACCTGTTGTTAGTATTGGGGTTCACATTATCCATGGTATGGTACCAAATCCGAACACCAATGAATTAGGTGCTTGGCTCTGATGCCAATTGTAAATGTATGGACCGGGATTGGTACCCTTTTACTCGATTCACACACTGTGTGTACACTGAATGTTGTGCCAACACCGATATTCAATGTTGTCCCAACACTCGTTGTAAAGTAATAATGCAGCGGAATAAAGAACACAGTGAGATGAATTTTAAGCAGGTTATATGAATATAACCTGCCGAGCCTTACGGCCAAATAATCACTAAATGTTACTTTAATGATCTTGCCAAATACAATTGAGCAAGGAACCCAATCCTACACTAACTAATCTATGAGCTATAGTTTAGCTAGATAAAACAAAGTAAAACAAGACTAATACAATACAAGAATTTCTTCTAATCACTCAGAACTTAATTCTAGTCTTGTTATTGTTCTTGATCGTCCTTGTTCTGTGGCGTGATAGACACAAGTTGGTGATTGTTCTCTTCTTCATTGGATAACTCTGAAATCTCCTTTGATGTTATCTTCATAAGATCTTCAAATATTATCTTTAAGTAACTTTGAATATCTTCGGCTTAACCCTTCGTCGCTAGGATAGATATGCACGATCCTTATTACCCTGAAATAATCACATATAACTATAACTCGTGGAACTAGGTGAGTTTAAGAATAAAGGAAAAATAAAATATTCAACTTAAATAAATCGAACAGAGCAATGTTGAGTTCAGCGTTGTGCCAACATCTCTTTTTAGAATGTTGGACCGACACTTCCTGGCAACACCTGCACTTTCAGTTTCGTTCTGGTCCCATGTTCTTCTTCCGTTGTTGGACTGGTCTGGATGTGAGGTACACGTTGAGCTCGTGTATGCATATCTCTTGGCTGATTTGCCTAGGGGACTTCCAGGCAAAAAGTGGTGGAACGACATGAGGGTGGCGGTGATGGATTTTTCTATATCCTCCCCGATGTGGGTATCGATCTTTACTATTTTGCGTTTAGCACCATCCACCAGTTCTACCATTTTGACCTCTTCAACAGGCTAGACTCGGATCTCCTTCGAACGGGACCTCTTGGTCGGGGGTTGAGTTGAGGGACTATTTATAGTGTTAGTTTAAGAGGTATTTGATCAATGTCGTATTTACTTCAGGAAGTGCTGGTGGCCAATGGCGTGAATATCTTCTGTGCTAATAGGGTCGTATTTTAGGAGGTGACCAATAATGTGGGTTGACTGTAGTTTGTCTGCTCCAATGGTCTTCGAGGGGGTACTGAGTCAATGCATGGAGATCAGTCTGCTCCAATCATTGATCTGCACCTATAAGATTTGTTGTTTTCCGCCTCAATGAATGATTCAGACTAATGAGGCGTGGTATTTCCTCATAATTAGGGTGGTTGGGACCTAAGTGGAATGATGATGGTCGACGCGTCTTTCGAGCTGGGTCGTGGACTATGTTCTGTCTGAATGATCGGATAGTCCTTCTGGATCGTATGTTTTGGACGAGACCCGGGGGTTGTTCTTTGCTGTTGGTATGGGTGATTGTTTCCTTTAGTCGGAATTGTGGTAGGTCTTGGATTCTCCTTGTATTCACTCGTGTCCTTAGTGTTTGTTATGTGCCCCTGTTTTCCCAAATTTGGCTAAGTGTTGGTGATGGCCTCTCGTGGGTCTGAGAGATGCTGGGTTGGGGGGGGGGGGGGGGGGGGGGTTCCGAGGTTGTTCCTCGTGGGTACCAGAGTTTAGGTCAATGCCAGGCCATGGAGAGGGGTGTGTTCAGGCCTTTGTGGTCTCATCGTACTCCCTTTAAGAGGCGTTGATTGCACACGATTCGGGGGTACCTTCTCCGGGTGTTCAGACCGAGTACCCTCTGAGGGTGTTCGCTAATCGTGGCCCGGGGGTACCTTCTCCGAAACCCGGACCTTTGGCCCCACTTCGGATAGGGGTGGCCGTAACTTAGAAGTGTCTCTTCGTGAGATGTCGAGTCGTTTTTGTAAGGTACCCATTTTTCTGCCCCCATCCGATGGTGGGACAGATTATGCATCATCACATATGTATAAGAAAAAAAATAGAAAAGTTATTCAATACAAGTAGAAGTCTTTTATCTGTATATAGAAAAGGAATAAAAGCATCAAGCCTCCTAAACTATGCACGTTTTTGCGATTTACCTCTTTAATAAATTTAATAATCATTTTGCCCCCTAAACTATGCTCATCTGTGCGATTTTCCCCCTCATTGCATTTCCGGTCATTTTTGGCCAGAATATTCCCCGTTCAAGGTGTTTTTTCGCCTACTTTTTGTCATCAAATACAAAAATACATCTAGTACAATACATATGAGTCGGGTTAGGGGAAATATTCCGGCCAAAAATGACAGGAAATACATTGAAGGGGCAAATCGCATTTTCGACCATTTTTGGCTGGAATATTCCCTGTTCGAGGTGTTTTTTCGCTTAATTTTTGTCATCAACTACCAAATACATCTAATACAACATATATGAGTCAGGTAGGTGGAATATTTTGGCCAAAAATGGCTGGAACTGCACTAAGGGGGCAAATCGCACAGATGAGCACAATTTAGGGGGAAAATGCTAATTAAATTTGTTAAAGTGGCAAATTCCAAAATGTGCATAGTTCATGGGGCTTGATGCATTTACCTCTATGTAAAAATGTAAAATCACTCTTGCCATGTATTAGTAGAAATGGAAAAGTAATGAATGGTAAGAATGAAAGATAACTTTCCGAAACCTTTTCTTAGAAAGAAATAAACTAAAAGTTCTTTTTTAATTTCTTTCCTTTTTGCATAAGAACTTCCATCAAGGGTAGCGGACGAGGGAAAGTTCCCCCATCCCCACAAGTAAGAGTTTATTGACAATATTTATATTCAACATGAGTAATGCAACTTCGCTTTTTAGGAAGAGGAAAAATGACAAAACTAAATACGAAACATAAGCGTTGAAACGAGAGGCTACACAATTACATCTTGTCAAAATTATGGCTAAAAGACTTTTACAGTGGATTATGATGTGTATAGAAGAGGGAGACCCTTATTATAGCTGCGTAAATCTTAATGCAGAAGTCTTACCTATTTTTATGTTGGGAGTAGAATCTCTAAGGGTGGAGTCGAGTATCGCATGCCAATTTTGTTGGGGTCGTTTTGGGGGTGCAAAATCTTTCATAGTTGACCCTCCCTTTTTTTCTTTTGGGTTTCTTACTTCGAGGGATGTGGTCCCATTCAATAGGATTCTTCTTTTCGAGGAAGGTGAGAATTTTGTAAGTGATGTGTGTGTGATTGGGATATTCGCCATGTTGGAGGTGTTATCTTGGAATTACCCGCGTTAATCGGATGACACGTATATAAGATATACATGTCATAATTTTACCCATTTAAGAGCATTTATACTCTCCTGCGGCCGTTTGTGTGCTAGGCCATGCGAACTTCTGTAACTCCTCCACGATCTGTACACGTCTATCCGGAGGTCGTGACTGTTTCTTCGAGAAGATATTAATGTGGGGGTGGGAATGTATCTTCGTGGATAGCCTATACATAGTTGACGTAGTCCACTTTTTCTGTTACCATCCCACTTTATTCTTCTTCTTCTGAGGTATACAAGCATACTTATTTTTCTCTTACTCGGTTTGAGTGAGGCGAGTAAATTTTCACAACTTTTCCTTTTTTTCAAGTGCTTTTTTTTGCATAGAGTCATTATGGAACTTGTGCATTTTGAGGTATTTGATCCTAACCCCGATGAATCTAATTCTACTGGTACTTCCAGCTTGCTCGCGACACATTCTCCTCTTTCGGTAAAGGCATGGCAAAGTTCTAGTAGGCCTTTAGTGGCAATTCGGAGGGAAGCGGCGCTACTGGATTCTTTGTGTGGCTTCGAGGACTCGTTGTCAGCAAGTGGCTCGTCTTGCCGCTATGGCTAAGACGTGGCGTGCTCGTGATAATCCTGTAAGCTTGGGGATGTCCGAGGAGGGAGGCGTGGGCCTAAACGAGGCAGTTTCCTCCTCATCGATATCTCTTCGCGTTGTTGATAAAGTGAGGCAGCCTTTTTCTAGGTTGAACCTTACAAATCGCATTTTCTAGGGGTTGAGTTGATGTCGGGTTGTTTTGAGCCGGATTCTATAGTAGGTACGGGAAGAATCAGAAGTGTGTCTAGCGGCGTATCAGGGGAGTATCTACGTAGTTTTTTGAGGGGGTATCTTTTGATACATCTAAGTTTGACATTATAATACCGAGGGCTAACCAACGAGCGTATGATCCTCCTATGGGTTTTTGACGATGTATGCTGAACAAGTCTGGAACGACCTTTGCTATTTTTTTCACCCTTTCATGTAAAATTTGCTACAATTTTTACAGGTTTACCTCAATCATTTGATTCCTCTGTCTTTTCACTATAAGTGGGGTCGTGCTATGTTGTGAGATGTTGGACATCGAGTGATCCCTTTTTCAATTTTTGATAGCTTTTCCTTTACAAGTGATGTCATCAAACCCTCATTTTCTTTGTTTTGAAACGGTGGGTCCCCCTTCTTTCTTAGAGGTCAGTGGTTTTACACACGGGGGTAGCGCTTGGCGAGATGAGTTATTTTATTTGGTTTCTCGTAATTTTGCAATCACGAGATGGGGGTTTGTAATCGGTGGGGCATGGGTTTAACACGAGTACTTCCTTCTCTGGGAGGGCAGGTGATGCAGGATCTAGAGCGAAGAGGATACAAAAGTTAGGATCTATGATGATATATGCCTAATATAGGAGGATTTGGGAAGAAATGAATTACGTGTGGATGATATGAGTACACTGTTTAATTTGGTTGAGAGCATGATTATTTCATATACACCATTCACGATGAGTATGAGTAGAAAATAGTGAGATAATTGTATGGGATATATGAAAAAAAGGGATGTTACATAGAGATTATGAATCTTAAGTGATTTACTCTATTATTTTTTGTAGTAACTTTGAATTTTAAGTGTGGAGAAAATGAAATAGGCCATTTTTCTATATTTGAGTTTAGCTTTTCATGCCCAAAACCCTTTATGAAGAAATAACCACGGAACCGCACCGAAGCCTTTTCTATGGAGCCTTTGTTTATGAAACCTACTCACCTACAATGAGCTGAAAGAAAATTTTATATCCTACCCATTTCTAGAGATGGACGTAGTGGATTGAAGGATGGATAAGGTAGGAGCTGAAAACAAAAGCATGAGCTAAAAAGATATATTAACAGAAAAAGAGGATGGATATAATAATAAAAAAAAGGGCAGCCCGGTGCACTAAAGCATCCCCGCAATGCGAGGGTCCGGGGAGGGGTCCCACCGCAAAAGGATGGATATAATAGAAAGCACAAATAACCCTTTGCAAAAACTCTAAATTTTGGGGTGCATCTCGAAAATCTATGAAGTATAGGGTGAATTGAATTCTTGCGTAAATAAAAATACAAATGAAAAGATGCCAAAATGAGCCTAAAATGTATGGCCAAATAAAGAAGGCATAAACAAGGGAGGAAAATGAAACATTAATGAGTAGATTCACGATGGACATCTCTAGAGCTCATAAATATCTTTTCGATTTATAGCCCATACTCAAGCCTATCATTATAAGCTAACAAAGTCATAAAGATCCTCAGCATGAAAAATTTGCATGCATGAAAAGCAATGAGAAAAGTAGAAAGCAAGGGAGGAGTAACTATATGTGAAATTTCTTGATCTTTTAAATTTTATATGAAAGTCTTATATCCTATACTTGTGATACGTGAGCACACCACTTTGCACGATGAAATATTTGTGATGACAACTTGATTAACCTTGGTGTGCAATGACTTGACATCTATGATTCTTGTTATTTCAATTTCTAAACATAGGTGGCATTCTGAGACGAAATCCTGATTTGAGCATGTTGTTATTATCAGATTTAAGTTCTTTTGTTTAGAGTCTTGCTCAGGACGAGCAAAGATTTAAGTTTGGGGGTATTTGATAATTATTATAGTGATTTGAGTACGTGATTTCTTATGCTTTTGTACAATCATTATGGCAATTTTACTTGCTTTAGTATCGTTTCATTGTTTTTGAGGTTTGAGTCGAGTCGGAGCAAAACGATACTTATTTGGAGGATTTCAACGCTTTTTAGTAACATGGGGCAGTAGAGACACGATGTTACCAACCACGCTACTAAAGGAACCAGAAAACAGAATGCAGGGCGAACAAGGGTGAATTGCAGGAGAAAAGCGGAAGGAACATAAGCACCCGCGATCTGACGCATGGTGCGAATTGATCGAGCGACTCATGTGCGATGGTCGCGTGATTGGCGCGTGATGCAACTAGAAAGTGGGCTGACGTTCAGAAACTCTAAAACGTAGCCCAAAGCAGGAAAAACTATAAATATGAGAAGACGCTCAGCAGTTAGGGCACCACTTTTAGCATATGCTCACCATCATTTTTACCACCACTTTCACTATATTTACAAAAACATTCTAGGGTTAGAGGAGCAGAAATTCTATGGTTCGTAGCAATATAATCATAGTTGAGGGAGAAAGGTGAAAAAGAGGAGTCAATAATCAGAGTAAATGAAAGCATCATGGAGATGAAGAGTTTGATCTTTTCTTTTCCTTATTGAATAATCTATGATAAATTGTTGTGATTTGAATATGACTATGAATAGCTAATCCGCTCAGTATCTGAGGAAGGATGTAGTTAATCTCATATGGATGCACCTTGAACCTATGTTTTGATTATGTTTATTGATGACTTTATTTTGTTGGATATTTTTTGTTGCTTATGCTACTTGACTTGTTTGATGCACACGTTTCTACGAGGGCCGAGTAGTGACATTGAAAAATCTTGTATTATGTTGAATTATGCATAGAAGATTGCTAACACAATACTATCATAGTAGATCAGGCAGATATATCTTTAGACCTTCGACATTAGCGTGTTCATGGAATCAAACTCATAGTTGGTAACTCTAATTCATTTCTAAAACGTTGTATGGATCCTATGACATGGTGAACTTCTGAAGAGGGGAAGTGCTTGACAACTTGACATTATTAGGGATTAAAGGATTCTTTAGTACATCGAAAGGTGACTAATTTACCACATCAACTTGGAAACAAAACAATCATCAATAAATAGAGTCTTTCATATGAGTCATTGGTATTTTGTCTATGAAGTACATTCATCCGAGATTAATGAAATTCATCTCTTAGATGCCTTTTAATTAATCTGTTTTACAGCCTTAGATAGCAACCAATCAATTAAATTATGTTTTACTTAGTTAGCTTAGTTTTATTTCTTTAATAAATCTTCCCAATTACAATCTCTAGCTAATCTTTAGATAATCTTACTTCAGCATTTTAGTTTAAATCTTTAGTTGTTAGTTAGTTAATTAATATTTCTCTATATTTATTTATTCAACGATAAAAGCAAAAATCAATTTATTCAGTGTGCAACAATATAATTGCTAAATTACAAATATCTACTCTCTTGGGATTCGATACTTGGGTAGTAACTATACTTATTTTATTATTACTTGACTCATATACTTGCGGGCATGAGTGGTTGAATAATAACACATAATTAAATTACATCTTTGTGCAACACATGACTCACACTGAGTCTCGTTTGTCCCAGCCTGACTCTCGTCGACCAGCCATCACCTTTAGGGGATGCTTCTTCGTTGCATTGTTCTAAACATGGGATTGCTTTATCAACATATCACCCTTTTTCAGATTTGCATTCAATGTTGCGTACCCTTCGTGTCGATGTGTCGCATTTTGATGGTACTCACATTGACAACTAGATTTTTAAGGTTGATAAGTTCTTCGATTTGCACTGTGTGGATTTCGTAACTCGCTTATGTGTGGCATTTCACTTGGATGGTGAGGCCTCCACTTGGTATCGATGGATGGAGCGTGGTGGCACTCTACGGAGTTGGGGGAATCTTCTGCATGAGTTTCGCAAGCAATTTGGTAGTTCCATTCATGACAATCCTCATGGTCGTATATCAAAACCCACTCATGTTAGCACGATTTCTCTCTTTCAAAGTCAATTCAATGATCTTATGACTCGTATCACCGGTGTTTCAGAGGCTATATCTTTAAACTTTTGTGTTTGGAAATTGAAACACGAAATTCGTAGAGAGCTTTTGATAGCTAAGCCTTCCTCATTAGCTGAAGCCATATTACACAAATTTTTGAGGAGAGGTTTGAAGATCTCAGTCGTGTCACTTCTCGTCCGATTGATGGCGGTTGCTCTATTTTTTCCCAAACCTTGGTTGTTGCAGTGAGTACCATCCGATCCCAAAATGGTGGTAGTCCTCATTTCATTACGCCTAAAGTCCCTATTCGCCATTTAGCACCAGCAGAGGTACGTGAACGTCATGAATATGGCATTTACTTTAGCTGCGATGAAAAGTATAACCTTAATTATTGATGTCGCAACCGAGTTATGCTAATGTGCGGGGAGGGTTCAGTTAGTGGCATTCCCAACCTTGAGGACAAAGTCGTTTTTGAAGGGGAAGGGAGTGTTACAAAGAGTGCTTTGATTGCCTAGAAGATTCAAAGGATTTCTTATGGATGTAAAGCGCTGAAGTTGTACAACGCAGCAAAGACGGAGTCAGAATTCTGTTACCTAATTACCATACGCTATTCCTTTACTTTATTTCTATTTTTTGAGCTGCAATATTCTTTTACCATCTTTTTCATATTTTTATTCCTTTCTTTATTTAAGTTCTGAGAAGCAGTATAAGTAGGATTCTTACAATGTAATGAACTTTTTATGTTGAATAAGGTTGTTGGTTTAAGGAGATTTGCACATCTCCAAGAGTGCGTGGCGTTTATTGTATCAATGTATTAGTTTTATTTTCTAGTGATCTTTGATTCAATGCAAATCTAGAAATACGGTTATCATCTCCATTCACCGTTAATGGGCGGTCATAGAATCTCGACTATATATACGACATTTGGTCCCCAAAATTTATTCAAAACTCTCATATTAAATATTTATCATAAATCATTACTGAGGCTGAGTAACGAATAAAAGTTTGGAAGACCAAAAGAAACGCGAGTGGGGAATGTCTCAAAGCTTCACTTTCGTTTAACAATACCAAGAGATATGTCGATCTTCAGTTCCGCTTTATGTGATTGCATTTTCATATGATTGCATGATCAAATTAAATTCGTACATGATGCTGAAGATTGAAGATACGTTGTCTGGCAGACCGTTGTGAAAAAGAAAAATATTATTATGGATTTGGTTTTACTCTGTTATTTTATGTTATGTCTAACTTCTTTATGCACCTTCATGCTGACTTTCTCCTATTAAAACTTAAAAGTCTAGTATGATTTTGGAGGACTTAGGGTAAAGTTGACTTTTGAGTCATATATATATATATATATATATATATATATATATATGATTTACTTGTCTATTCTATAAGTGAAAGTCATCATTGGGCTTTATGGTTGTCCTTTTGACATTTTCTTTTAGTTTTTCGTGTTTGAAATTTTTACGATATCTTAGGTTGCTACTTTATTAATAGAAACCAAAATAATTGATATTGTTAGCTATAAATTTCAGAAGTAATATATATAGACCATGAGGTTTGGTTTGATTATTAATTTCTAAAGTGCTGAATAAATTACTATCGGTCATATAAAGTTACACAATCTAGTTGTATTTGAACAAGCTATGAGGACCCATCGACAAGCTCCTTGCTATCCAATAATACCCCTTGTATTTTTTTTAATCAAACAAAGACAGTTTTATTAACAACTAATCCAAAAATTTCGTACAATGCACAAGCCAATAAACGGCCCATAGCTGCAGAAAGCTAGCATTAAATAAAACCATAACAAAACTCAATGAAATCACTACTTAGGGAACCGACAGTGAGGTACTCCTCTTGCATCAAGTAAAGCCAATCCACGTACGCGTCGACTACAATGGATATCTTCAATAATTTCAGCAATCTTCAAATCACAAGCTTTATTAGCAAGTAAATCAGCCACCACATTCCCTTCTATATAGATATAATATAAATATTCATATGAGTACAAAGGGATAATATATGGTATAATGCCAATGCAATCTTCCAATTTTTGGGTTTTATAGAATGGATCAAATAAATCACCGCTTGGGCATCCACCTCAACCTCCAAATCTATCAATCCTCGATCCCAACATATCTTTAAACTTCTTTCCAAAGCAAGAATTTTTTTCCTCCAAATTAGTGCAAAGCCTGAAGTAACTACGAAAAGCTACAATAACATTACCATGCTTATCACGTAGTACTCCACCCCCCCGCGGCCTCACTTGGGTTTCCTCTTGAACAACCAATTGTAATCAATTTAAATGCATCCCTCTTTGGTTTTTTCCACACTACAATCGCCACATCCAACCTCTTCGGTCCCATCTTCTTGAAGTTCCAACATTTCCCAACACCCAATCACCACACCAAAATATAGGAGTTGAAGACAATCTAAGAGTATCAACATACCTCAAGATTTTGAAAATAATTTTCGCAGCATACATCTTAAAATCTCTACACTTAGCATCATTACGAGCCGCCTAAAGCAACCAACATATAAGGATAGGGATGAGGCCACTTATGTGCCCCGGTTTCACTCCCTCTAACCAAAGCTCTCGCGTCGCTTCAAAAGTCTCATTAACCCCATAAAAAAGATTAAAATTCACAAAAAGAACTTTCATACTTGCCTAGCCACATCACCTGACCAAAATATGTGATTGCATGATTCAACATGTCGGCAACATTGGCATTTAGAAACAGTTTCAATTCGCTTTTGTTGAGGCCTAAGGTCCGAAGGCACCCACCTGTTCACTAACTTTCATCAAAAGAAACCAATATGTGGCATAATAGCCCTATGCCAATACCACATATACCCCAAACGAGCTCATGCACATGACAAAAAACGTTCCAAGCTGACTTGGTCGAGAAATTGCCATTCGACGTAAGCTTCCAAATCGCACGATCATCCAGCCTAACCATAATCTTAATTTTAGAAACCTTGCACAGTCAATCCTCTAGAATTCTTTCCCTAAGTTTCTCACAATCCAATTCTTCATTTAACCAAAAGTCCGCGACTTTGGCATCAACTGGTCTCGGGACTTGTAACAAATCCAAGAGAATACCATCTTCATACCATTGATCATGCCAAAAAGAGACCTCTCCCTTCCCAAGCATCCAAAAAATATAATTAGCACCAATATGACAAATTTTAATAAATCTCCTCCAAATTTTAGAATGATGAGGAGAATATTGAGCCAAACTCGGAGAAATTCTTCTACAACAATACCCCTTAAAGCCTTAGTCCAAAGACTCTCACCGGATCTAAACTTCCACCATAACTTAAAGGAAAAAAACTTGCACAACATCCCTTAGATCCCGAATGCTGAGACCTCCTTCCTCAAAGGGTTTGCAAACCTTTTCCCAAGATGCCCAATGCATGTGTTTCCTTGCTTCATAAGCACCCCATAAGAACCTTGCTATGATACCATATATTTTCTTGATAACCATATCCAGAGGGTTCATGACCTAAAAGAAATAAGTAGGAACCGATGCCATAGTGGATTTAATCAAAGTAATACGCCCTCCTGGGAAGAGACGACAGTTATCCCAACTTTGAAGATAACCTCAATAATGTCAATGATCCTCTCAAAGTGAATACATATAACCCTACCATCATGCAAATGAATGCCGAGAAAAAGTAAGGGGGTCGGGTTTGCAAAAAACCACTAACCCTTTGAATCATCGATTTCCTTGAAGAAGACGCATGCTTACTCAAGATGAAATAACTCTTAGGTTTATAAACCCTCTGCCCTGACACCTCACAATAAAGGTTGAATAATTTGCAAATCTTCTTTACACAACCTTTCGAACCACGTGAGAAAGGATACAATAATCCACATAAGCAAGATGAGAAATAGAAAAACTATTTTTCGTGTCAAAGGCCAAAGACAAATTTTTTTGAAATAAATCTTCCAAACCTATAGAAAGAAATTTTGCGGCTATCACAAACAGTGCCGAAAATATTGGATCACCTTGCCGAAGGCCTTTCTTATATTCAAAAAACCATGCGCCCTCTCCATTTACCACAACCAAAAAGTGACAATGAGTGATGCAACGTTCAATCAAACTTCTCCACCTTCTATCAAAACCAAACTTCTCAAGAGTTTTGAATAAAAAGCTCCATTGAACCTTATCATAAGCTTTCTCCATATCAAGCTTCATGATAAGTGTTGCCCCATTGCCTTCATATGAAGAGAATGAACCATCTCTTGTCCAAGAGAATATTTTCAGCAATATCCCTCTCTTTCATGAATCCCGATTGGTTAGGCGAAATATTTTTTGGCAAAATATTCTCTAGCCTATCGTTAAGAACTTTTGGAACAAAGCTTGTGAAAGGTTGTGCACAAGCTTATTGGCCTAAAATCACTCCACTTCTCCGAGTTAACATTTTTTGGAATAAGAACAAGAGAAGTATTCGTGAAAGCCTTAGAAAGATCATTCTCTTGAAAGAATTATACAATAACAGCATACACATCCTTCCTAATTATCTCCCAACAAGATTGAAAGAAATGTGTTGTGAACCCATCCGAACCTGCAAGACTATTAGGTGACATGTTCATCAAGCACTCTGTGACTTCATCAATTGAGGGGCACAACATAAGGGCTGAATTGTCCTCGATATTCACCAAAGTAGGGATGAAATTCAGATCATGTGAAGCAAGATTATGATCTGAACCTCCAAGAAAATTTTATTAAACACCCGAAGCCAAAATATCGCCCATCTTTGATTTCCACTTTGTCAACAACAATCTTAGTAATGCACATACGAGCCCTCTTCTTTTTGACAATATTTTGGTAATACTTTGTATTTTTTTCACCTTCATTCATCCACTTACATGCAACCTTTTGTTTCCAAAAATCTTCTTGCATTGCTAATCCCAAAGTAAGCTCCGCGTCAGCCATATTAAGAACAATAAGAGACGCATCCGAAGGATCATCATCAAAAGTCCTCTCGGCCTCCTTCACCTTTTGCACCATTTCTTGAACCCGAGAATTACCCTCATCAAAAACATTCCAGTTCCACCACCTTAGTTTGAGTTTCAAACGTTTAAATTTCTCCTAAAGGCCACACAAGCCATTGGCATAAGTAGGTTCATTCCAAGAATGTTAAAGCATGTACTTAAACCCATTATGACGTAGCCACATATTTTGAAATTCAAAGGCACTGGCCTTCTTACGAAGATGAGTCTTAAACTCAAATAAAAGAGGGTAGTGATCTGATTGTAATCGAGCCATATGAGTGATAACATATACTTGGAAAGAATCAAGCCATCCATTGTTCACCAAAATATAATCAAAAGCCATCCCCATGATTATTCTTGCGAGAATCGATTTGGCCAAAGGTTGTGTCTCCGCAGCTTGCACTAAAGCGGTTTCTAAAGACTTTTTGTATCTTGAGAAAATTCAAGCAGCTTCTTATAATTTTTCTAATTCTTCGTCATCTAATACATTCTAGCCCTCCAAATCATAACTACCAAATTTATCATTCAAAGCATACCTTATTCTTTGGACCAAAAACTCGTGGTAAGAGTATCCATATTGGCATGCACCTTTAACTTAAGCCAAACTTTCGCCCTAGGTCTCTTATATCTCTTTTTAATTGTTTCATGATTGCAAACTTCAACCAAAGACTTCGATCCACTTTCCATAACTTCATCATGTGACTGATCCATAGATACATCATCATCACCGATGAAGACACCAAACTCCCCTCCCTTCTAGGTTCAACTTGATCTTTGATATTAACGCCATTATTCTTGTGAGGCACCACGTTATTATTTTCTTCCACAACACCTTTTCCCTTATCAACCTTAGGATTCAAATTCGCCTCTTTCAAGATAGATCCCGCTAGGTTAAAAAGTGTCACGCACTGAAAAAAATAACGTTTTCAATTAATTTTAGTTTAATTTGCACTTTAGTCCTTTAACTTACACAAATTAGGATTTTGACACCAATTAGTTTTAGAATTTGCAAATTTAGTCCTAAACGTTTATGATTAGCTTATAATAGCCTTTACACAATTTATGTGTTCTTAAATTAGGTTCATAAACCATAAATAATAATGATTATTTTGAAATTAGCTTAAAACATGTTAATTACATAGTTATCTCCTTAATTATGTATATATATCTTTTATATAATAACTATAATTGCATAATAGTTAATCAATTACAAGTTGTGAATTATTTAAGATGAATATATGATCTGAATTTCATATTATAAGGTGTATAAAGTAAAATAAAATAAAAAAATAAGTGATAAGGAGACAACTATACAAGTTTCCAACTTGTTACTATAATTGCACATGAACCTATCAGCATCTGTCAACACTCTAGATCTGACTTTGAACAATTCTAGTTGTCATATTACTCACGTGAATGTATCGTTTTTCTTCTTTATATTCAACTATTTTGAGTTTAGTTTCATTAAAAAAATTGTTTCAGAATTTTCCCCATCGTCCTTCTACCCATAAAAGACCAAAACCTTTCATTGTGCAGAAAAACTGCTTTCGAATTCGAGCACTAAAAACACCATAACTCATCCAAATCAAGTCCAAAATTCTGAAATTTTAGATAAAGATTCCCCTTTAAGTTAGGCATCTTTAATATTCAGATACCATTTCTAAAAGACAAGATTTTGAAGGCCGAAAGCAAGCAACAGTCAGCCTCTGTCCAGAAAGTCCGGAAACAGCTTCTATCACACAAGGATTTTTACAAAATAGTAAAACTCTTCTTTTATCACTCCTACTCCATGAATTTATTCCTATATATATGTTGATTCTTTAAAAAATATTTAACTATGATATTCATTTGTTTACAAAGGTCAATTTAGTATAAGAATCCATGCATGTCACTATTTTAGTTATTTGTTTTAGAATACTATGTAATATTTCACCAATCTTTTTATATGATGCTTAATATCAAGAGTTGAAATGTGAATTCATGATAGATCTACTATATTGAAGGTTATTTAAGCAAATCACTCATTAGATCATAGTTTAGACGGCAAAGATAGTAGTGGCCGAGTATGTTTTATTTTTACTAATGATGATGCATGTTTTTAAGTGATCTTTAGTTAACTTTCATATTAATCCTTTGTATGCATCTTTGATGTATATTAGGACACGATTCTCTCACATTTTAACTTAGTTAGTATTAAAGGGTAACCTAATTACTAGTTAGAACAACTTATGAAAAACATAAACTTACTAGCTAATTGTATAACTATTAACACTTTATAAACCTATTTAGGGATTGACGAAGTTAACGAGGACAACTAGCGGCAATTGTGTGGAAAATGTGAGGTTTGATTTTGATTATTCCAGCCCCGTTGGGCACCTGGCCGTGAGAAACTTGGACAGAAAAATCGTGATTTTTGTTCCCAAATCACGAGCCACTTCTTTCATCCTTTATATTGCCTTTGTGTTTCATTTACTTATTCTCTTTGGCGATTCAGTTTCTTTTATCTATTGTTACTTCATGTTCAAATTCTAAATCTATGACCTGTCAATTCATAATTTTATTACCTGATCTAATATGATAAACTATATAGTGATTCTTGGACTGTGCAAACAAGCAACGGATATTATCCGGCTTACTAGGTCATATGATATTATGTTTCATCCATTGGGACGCCTTTGGGAAGTTGGGCCCAAGATTGTGTTAATTTACTACTGGGCAGCAAGGGCTGTCAGTTTAAGTATTTTTGTATAATACCCATCGATCTAGGTGCCGTGTATAGTCAGGAGATGATTATATCCCGCGTGCTAGATAGAAGTGTACTCGAGCATGTCTTTTCGTTTTGTTGCGAGGTTACTCCTCGTTGGGAGGTATAAGGTAGTATATTCGTTGATATAAGGTTGAATCTAGTTGTTATGTGCACATGTTCATTTTCATTACTTCATGTTCATATGTTATTAACGCTCAATAGTTATTTCTTGCCATTCTTTCTCGTTCAGTTCATTTTCGGATTTTACTTACTCTTGTTCAGTTTACTGCCTAAACCTATAGATCTCACTAAGTCACTAAACACTTATTCCTCTTTTGTTTTGTCTGTCCATTCCTCAGAATAAAAGGCGACTTACGTGTGGCTGGTGTGAGCGGTTTTTCAAATCAAGAAGTTATTTTGCTAAGTGTGATTTTGAGTATGCATTTCATTAATCATAAATATTTTAAATAACTAAGTATTGTTACTTTTATTCAACTATGATGTTGTTATTTGTATTTTATCAAGACTTCCGCTGTGATATGTAATAAATTGATTTTCTTTGTGTATGGTATGATCCTGGCCGTGAGACCTTTCCTTTAGACTAAATTAATATCGAGTTTATTTATGTGTTGTTTAAACATGGGACGAGTTTGATATTAACTAAATCTGGAGGTGCGGTTCCCACAAAAAGAGCGGCCAAAAAGCTCTTCTAGGATTTGAAGGAGGTGTAACCTTCCCCATCATATAACACTTCTCGTTATTGTGTCCAACACGGTTACATACGGTACAATAAAGTGGTTTGTCACTATATAACACTTTTTTGCTAAAAGCTACCATCCAGACCATTAAAGAACACCTCCTTCACGTCTTCATTCAAAGGGTCTATCTCCACACAAACTCTTCCACAACTTGGCCTTATCACCTTCACCGTAGGTTCATCAATTCGAAGTAGTTTCCCAATCATCGATGCAATGTCATGAAGAGCCTCTTTATGATGGATAATGATTGGAAGTCGTGGTAAAGAAATCCAAATTGGCTTAAGAGATGATTCTGCCTTCACGAACCTTCCACGACTTCCAAAGCAAGTTGAATGAATACATGTCTCGAATCAATATCACCAAAAGAGAATTGTCCTTTCAATTTCAGTTTCAAAAACCCATTTTGCATCTCTTCCGGAGAAGGTCGACCATGGAAAACTTTCCAACAAAAGCATATTTAAATTGTGTATCAAAGTGATCAAAGTCCTTCCTTTGAAAACGACTCGTCGCTTTACCTTGATAAGTAAACTGAGTTTTAGGTTTCGTCACCCTCTTGTCAAGTGCAAAGATAGGATCATCCCCAAACGACTTCTCATAGAACGAGGCGAGAGTTCATGCTTCCAATAAGAGAAAGATAAAAAAATCTCGAAAAAGGTTTCTAAAGAGCCGCTGATTATGTCGTCAGGGCGGTAGGGTTTTTAGACAAGCTTGCCGCCATCTTGGCCTTAGTCGCAAACGTTTCATCAAGAGAAGGAAACCCAAAATCTTGAACTTCCGGTAGGGTTGGCGATGAGATATCAGATTTCGATGATTGATTCGGGTTTATTGGCAGTACACTTGGGCGAGAGCTTCCCCTCCGATGACGTGATGAGGATCCACCGCTATGCACAAGACGCATGACAATGACAGCATGGGTTTTTTTTTGCTGTTCTCTGCAGTTTTTGTTTTCCAGTGTGACTTTTGCAATATTACCCCTTGTACCTTGAACTCAAGTTCTATTCATCTAAATCATGGAAATTTATGGGTAAGCTCTTTGGTATCCAGTAGTGTACCCTCCATGTACTTCGAAATCGACTTGGACCTGAAAATAAATGAAGTTGGACAATTCAATTGATAAAAATGAATATGGCAAGAGATATATAGGAGTGTTCATTGCAAGAGATATAAATATAACATCATGTCAATTCTTACGTTGTATTATTTTATGTGTATCAAAAATTGTCGAGGCTCAAAATAAAATTATAATGCAATATGATGCAGATGCATGTGTTCTATAAACATATGATTGTCAACGTATATTTGCGACGAATGCATTGCGTATGCGATCAAGTGTAACGTTATTTCAAAAAGAGCAAATAGCAAATTACCCCCTCGTAATAGGCTAATTACACCACTTTAATCTTAAAATTGGTGCACAATGCATTCCTGTCGAATTTTTCATGCATTAGTACTTGTACTTTGTCAAACTTTATTATTCAAAATATCTATTTTTTATTTATTTAATAAATTAGTGAAATACTATATCATCTTTTTGTAATTTAAAGTGAGAAGAATTTAAAGAATTTAGCTTTCTAAGAGAAAATAATAAGAAAAAATTAACCCCACTCACACCTTATAATAAGTGTGGGGAAAAAATCAACTTTGGTACCTTAACTTGGCAGCTTAGCAGGAATGGTACCCTAACTTCGCAATGATCGCATTTAATACCTTAAGTTTGAATTTTTCATCAAAACTGGTACCCCCACGGCGGAGCCACCAAATCGCCGCTCCTTGGATCCTATGTGGCACGCTGTTGACCAAAAATTTGGAGATTTTGACCTGGACTTCCACGTGGCCCTCGACGTGGAATTAAAAAAAATTAAAATTAAATAAAAACTTATATACTAATATTTATATCTTTAAAATAAAATCATTAACTCTTAAAAAATTCTATTAAACCAATTAATTATTATGTATTGTTTTTATATTCCTAATAAACATTTTTTTTTAAAAAAGTAGAAAAATAAAAAAGTTAAATCTTTATAATTAACTTTATTATTTAAATTTTAAAAACTTGATCTATAATATATTCTTTTAATGTAATAAAATTTATTCATATAAATTATAAAAACTTTATATATAAATCTAATTTCAATTACTTTATTTTTTAAGAATTAAAAAACTTTTAAAAAAATGAAAAGTGAAAAAAACAATATTGGGGTCGTCACTTCCACAACCCCTCCCCCCAACCCCCACCCCCTGCTCCGCCCCTAAACCCGTGCCGTTGTCAAAATGCACCGCAACAGAGGAGAGCGCCTCCGTACATTGCGGTGTAGTGAGATTTAGGGTTTCGAATTGGGATTTCACGTGCGTCGCGGTGGAGAGCGCAGCCTCCGTGCCGGCCAGGTGGGGGTGGAGCGTGAGTTGCTGGAGGTGGGCGGCGATGGTGGCCTTGCTGGCGAAGGCAAGGAATGCGGTGCTGTAGTAGAGGTTGTCACTCCGCCGTTGATTTTGGGGGAGGACGACGGAGATTGGATGGCGGCGGAGGGGGGTGCTGTAGCAGAGTACTTTTTTTTCTGTTTTTAAAAAAAAAATATTAGTTATTTAAAAGTTAATATTTTAAAATCAAAATTAGTTAAGATTAAACATCTAAAATCTAAATAAATTTTCTTTAAGAATTTAAACACAATTTTTTAAGAGTTAATGATTTTATTTTAAAGATATAAATATTAGTATATAAGTTTTTATTTAATTTTGATTTTTTTTAATTCCATGTCGACGGCCACATGGAAGTCCCAGGTCAAAATCCCCAAATTTTTGGTCAACAGCGTGCCACATAGAATCCAAGGAGCGGCGATTTGATGACACCGCCGTGGGGGTACCAGTTTTGATGAAAAATCCAAATTTAAGGTACCAAATGCGATCATTGCCAAGTTAGAGTACCATTTCTGCTAAGCTGCCAAGTTATAAAGTTGATTTTTTCCGTAATAAGAAAAAATTAACCCCACTCACACCTTTTAATAAGTGTGTTACACATTCTTTTATAAGAATATATGTTGCACCATTTTAAGATTTAAGAGAATAACATCCCTACGCCATTTGAAGGAATGCTGAGCCAAAAAAATCTTTAAAAAACTCTACCATCATTTTCGTGTGCGCTTAGGAAATAAAAACAAATTTCAAAGTAATTGGGCAGTCAACAGTCAACACCCAACATTAACTTCCATTGACTTTATATATATGTAATATAATATATTGGAAAAAGTGAGAAGCCACGTATTATTATATATATATATATATATATATACAGATTTATTAAAATCATCATCACTAAAATAAATTCCTACTTTCTTCACACACGACAGTAGAGCTAGCTGTAGTTAGTTGATTCATTTTTCCGATGGAGTGTCCGGCGGAATCGTCGCCGTACAGGCTTCTATTGACGGCGGCGATATCCATTCCGATTACTCACTATTTATTTGGACTCATTTTACTATTTGTTTTATTTGTGTATAATTTTCTTGAAATGCATTTTGTACAAGACATGTTGACCGGATTCAGAGGGCAACAGATCACGTTGACCTTCAATCCTTCTTCACTGCTCTACAACGACGTCGTTTCCAAGTGTCGAATCATTCACCAAAAGTATTATTAATTTGTTGCCGATTGTTATTGTTGTTATTAATAATAACTCGTGTGTATTTATTAATTAATTGTATTAAATTGTTTGTAGGTATTTATCGACACCGTGGTTGTGTAGTCCGCATTTACAGATTGCTTTCTTAGAGATTTTTGGAAATGCGCCAAAAGTCAACTACAAAAGGTCAGTTCATTGACATTCCCTTTTTGGCGAAATTTGAGTTTTGTATATTATTAAATTTTAGAACTAATGTGATGTTGTTGTAGAAAGGCAGATTTTTATAGCCTCTGATGGTGGAACACTGGCTATGGATTGGGTCATCAACCACCAAGGTAACGCTATTTATTGTGTTTTAGTTTTATTCACAATCTAACGTGTAATGTGTTTCTCATTTTGCTCTGTAAGGTTTCAAAATTAGCAATGTGCCCGTCATAGCCTCTGGACTGTTGATTAACCGTTCATTGTGGCCACGTGTCTATATTATTGTTCATCAGGGGTATTCAACATACATTAGGGGCATATGGCTAATTTTAAAACCTTAGGTAGAAATGTGAGAAACACAATATACGTTGGGGGCTTAAAGAGATTTAATCATAATAGATTATGATTAGTTATTCATTTTTTTGAAAAGTTGCATTTTGTTTTTAGAAGGATACTGTTGAATAAATTCCTCATTTTCACGCCGTAAGATTTCGGAATACTAACGTAATTTCAGATAGTTATTATAAATTAATTTTTTTTTACTAACAGGGGTATAAAGAAATAAATGTCAAGTTATACATTTTATTAATTATAGACTATAAATTTCAAGTTGTATTTTTGGAATGCAAAAGTGTCTAAGGGTGCCATTTTGAGGCGACAAAGTATCCAATAGTTACCAATTTCAGTATTTGTGTTTCATTTAAAAAATATATCGGGCAGTATAAAGAGTGCTGAAGTTATAACTAGCCTCTTAACCTTGGTGTTTTTGTTTTATTAGATGTTCGTATAAAAGTTTAACAATCAATACGTCGTTATCCCAACGACAAACTATTTCATGCATTATACAGGTGGCCATGAATATGGTTGAGTGATGTCTACTTCAACTAGTTAAAGACTGTACCTACTTATAGTTTTGCCTGATCGATTAGTGGTTATTACCGTTTAGTAATGTTATTGTAACTGCTGTTATTTTATTTTATTTTTTTATTTTCTTTCCCGATTTTAGTAGAGAAATCTGTCAGTCAAGGGAATGATGGAGTGCTTGTTGATGAAAGAAATCCTATTGTAATCATTCTTCCTGGCTTAACAAGTTCTTCTGATACTGGTGTAAGGAGATCTTTCATTTCACTTTATGCCATTCGTTTTCTCACAGTAATATCAATACGTAACTGACCTTCCCACCGATGTAAAGGTTTCATTCTCTAATATAGGATTCCGACACATGACCTATTTTTGGACAGACATTGAAACAATGTTGAATAATTAGACTATCTAAAACTTATGTTTATAGTCTAACAGATGCATAATTTACACAGTATGTCAAACATTTGGCTTTCAAGATGGCCAAAAGTGGCTGGAATGTTGTTGTGAGCAGCAATCGAGGATTTGGTGGTGTACCAATAACTGTAAGTATTCCAATATATGATGCTGCATTTAAAACTTCAGTGTGGGGACAAATTAATCTTCCACCAGATGTATCAGTTCCTTTGGGTTGAAACTTTGTTGTGGCACCATTAACGAATTTGTTTTCCAAACAAATTACTTTAATGAGCACTTCATGACGTTTGTATATTTCGTTTTGTTTTACATAAAAAGATGGTATTTTTTTTTGTATTATGTGGTGCTTTTACTTTCATGATTAAAACTCTATTGTGATTACATGCAAACAGTCTGATCGCTTCTATAACGGAGGCTGGACAAAGGACATACGAGAGGTCATCAACCATCTTCATGGCCAATACCCTGAAACACCTCTCTTCGCTATCGGCACTAGCATTGGCGCTAATATTCTGGTAGGAACTTCTGATTCTTGATATAATTTTCTCGGTAACTAATACGCTCCCTCTTGATTCAGTGATTCTTCATTGGTAAATTCTCAGATTTGAATTTACCATTCTCATTGGCTTCAGAACAAGAATTATGTCTGTGTAAATATTTCTTAAGGATTGTATATTGACCACAGAAACTTTTCCATGAGCAATACCTTATAATGTAACTTGGGACCATGAAGTCTTCTGCTGTTATTCCGAGCCTCTTCACTTAAGTTTCACATCAATACAGTTAAAATATTTCAAATGGATTATATTTTTCAGGTTAAATATCTTGGTGAAGATGGCAATAAAGTTCTGTTAGCTGGAGCTGCAGCAATCTGTTCTCCTTGGGACTTACTGGTTTGTAGTTTCGAGTCTCCCAGCTGCAAACCCTTTCACATAGTTCTTTCTTACTTTGTCGTTGCTAAAGTCAAGCGGTGCTGAAACGCTTTTGAAAAGGATTTCGTGACTTTTTTTACACATAATAAGTATGTGCATCACTTGCTTATACTTTCTTGTCTTAAGAAAACAAACAGAAGCGCAAACCAATTGCCTGTCGTTTAAAATAGAAATTGTTTCTTCCATGGTTTGTGTCAGTTCACGATAATAAAGACACAAAGAAACTTCCAAACATTTCAAAAGCAGTTCTTTCTTACTTTAAAGAAGCTACCCTCTTAAGCTTTTGCAGAATCATCTCAATGCCGAAGATTTTGGATGGTACATATATTTGCCACCTGCTTTTGGCGCTGTATATTTACTCTGTCTGACTACACAAAACTGAAATGTTTGCGGTTTTTCTCCAGATTGGTGATCGGTATATGCTCAGAAATTTTATTCAGCGCGCTTACAACAAAGTACTGGCCTCCGGCATGAGACGATATGCACATAAGTACGTCTGCACCTTTCTGTTTGGCCCCCCTACATGTTTTCACTATTGTCACCTATTCGTAAAGAATTTGGGTGAGTCAAGCATTTTGATGTATTTTTCAGCAATTCCTTTATTAAGCAAGCAAGTTGATTATATTGAATTTTGTAGGCATGAGCATGTTTTTTCTCGTCTTGCAGACTGGGAAGGGGTTAAAAAGGTATATATATCTATGTTCTATCAACCTTCTCTTGCCTCTATAATAAATTGATAAGCCACCTATCCAAAGAAAAACAAATAGCCTAAAAAACTTATTTGAATTTGACTGCAAGTAAAACTTAAACTTCATGTGCCATTTTCAGAACAAGTATTGCCTTTTATGCTAAATACTAGTGCACCAAGTATTTATAAGAGATTGCAAATACCATTTGGTTTGTTTTTGGTCAAAATTGTTTGTTTTCAGCTGTCCATTGTTATTTTGTTGCAGGCTCCTTTATTATCAATGCACAGTGATTCTGCAATTTGTATATTAATAGACACCTAAAATAGTGACATTTGATCAATAGTGAGTCTTTGAATAAATGCATTCTTTACAAGACTCAACTTAGCACGTTGTTGAGCGCTAGATGCTCTTTTTACTATAAACTGATCATAGAAAGACCAAACCTGAAAATGCAACAAAGAATCTAATTCTGGATGATTGCGCGATTTATTTGAATCCCACTTTTGATATTTTGCATTATTTACAATCAATCCTCTGAACCAAGTGTTTCTTGGCTTGCATTGGTTTTACTGTCCAGTAGATTAAATTTGACAATGGTAAGTAGACGAACATAACTATTTTTCTTTGGTAATCACAGTCGACGTCACTTCGGGAATATCATGATTCGTCAACAAGGATTTTTGGCAATTATGGGGTAACAATTTTAACTCTTGCACATCTTTTTTGCCTTTTGGTTGACGTTCAAAGGCTAATTATTTTATTTATTTTTTATTTTCCCCTTTTTTTCAGACTATTGATACATATTATAGGCTAGCTAGCAGTGCTCAATATGTGGAAAGTGTAGCGATACCCCTTCTCTGCATCAGTGCTTTAGATGATCCAATATGTACCAGAGAAGCAATTCCGTGGGACGAGTGCAGGTATGTAGTCATGCGTATTCGTTTAAAGAAACAAATTATAAGATATTTTATACCTATTGATGGTAAGAACAGATGTGTGTGTAGGTGGTATTTGCAAAAACTTTAAAAGGTTGTTTTTGCTTGAAGTGACTTTTAGTTACTTAAAAGTTAAAATCAAAAGAGATATTAGTTGCAAAGTGTTTTAAAAGACTAGTTATAGTAAGAAAGAAAGATATTTTGAAGTACAATTACTACAATGGAGCTTTTTTAATGGAGGGGAGACCTGAAAACATATGCCAAACCAAACTTTGATCAGTGGATTTGATCAATAAAAGTAATTGGGTAAACACTATTCTTTTGGTTCTAAGTGTAATCACTTTAAAGTTTAAACTTATTTCCTATTTTTGTTTGTTCCATGGTTGACATTACACTTGTATGGGTAACTTGCACCTAGAGTTCTGGATGTAGGCCTAATTACATGTAAACTCCCTCTGAATTGAAATTTTTAAACACCTCCCCTGAGATTTCAGTTGTGTGCAGGTCAAATAGAAACATTGTGTTGGCCACAACAGAGCATGGAGGACACATTTCATATTTTGAAGGGATTACTGCAAAAAGTATCTGGTAAAATTGTTTTCATCACTCTGATATGTTTTCATTTTTTTTTTTTTTTTACATTTCTTCATTATATTCCAATAATTGCTTATAACACTGCATCAATTGTCGTTATATGTTACGTCTTGCAAAAACAGTTTAGTTTAGATTCTATTTGTTCTTGTGTAGGTGGGTAAGGGCTGTTGAAGAATATCTTCGTGTCCTGCAATCGAGCCCCCTGATCCGCCGGGGCAAAATGGTGAATTAAGTTATGATTTATTGGCTTGTGACCATAGCCAATCACAATGGATCGTATAAACCACTTTTTATTTTCCACTTCATGTATTGTATAATATGTATAAAATTCTAAAACAAATGTTATTATAATGACATATAGAATGGCTTAGACGATCCATATATACCCATAGCCAATAGCCTAATCAATGCAAACCCCATATTATTCCGATAAATTAGAAGGTGAAATCTTATTGCATTCCATTTAAATAGATGTAATGGGAAGACAGAACATAAATGTTATGTGATCAAAGTTCTTTATTAATGTTAAAAAATAATCCTTATAAGATTGTTTCGATGCCAACATCACTTATATTTGGAGGATGGAAGTGCTGAAATACAGTTCAATGCCAACATCACTTATGAAATATGAATGTGCTGAAATGCATGTGCAGTTTATTGTTCGAAAATACGAGGTAACAATGTTAAACATTTCAATAGAACACGTATATATAGCACTATTATTTTCTGAAAACGACGTTTATGTCCAACATCAAACATTTAAGATCTGGAAGCCATCGGGCACCATAGTGTTGTGTTGTATATTTGTTCTTTTGCCCGGCACGTTACGTATAGAATAATAGAAGTCTTGTTTCATAATTATTTTTGTCTGTACTCCATGAAGTTTTATCTAATTAATTACTCACAGACTATGTACAATATGAATAATTATACGGACCAGGTACGGGACATAATCTGCCCTCCGGGGCAATGGGACATAAGCTTTGTTGGCCTGCATATTCCAACCCACAATGCAGCAGGGATCGGGATCAGAGGAGTCCCAGTTTAATTTAACAATAGATCGTATTTATATAATAAGGCCAGTTACATGTGCAATACAACGAATCTATCAATAAATTAAGCCTAATTAGACTAATGCTAGTGCTGAATAGACTTGGTCCGGAACATCTCGAATTGACGTTAGATACACTGTCGGATGTTGGAAGTATATCGGGTGTGACGTCGAAGGTGATATCGAGGATGATATCGGGGAACCTTCCACGTCGGGGATGATGTTCTTCTTACGTCGAATGTGATGTCGAACAGTATAACGGTGATATATGTCGGAGATATATATCGAGTTCTATGTCGAATGCTATATCGGGTAAGCTCGATATAGATCTACAGTAATTGCGGATAACTGAGACTTACCTTGATTACCGGAATGCGAGTATTTATAGGTCTCGGGAAGTGAGGACCGCACACGTGGTAGACACGTGAGTTGTACCATATCGAAGGTAATATTCGATATGCATGTCGTGGATAGGTAAAATATGGGCCTGACCCATGGGCCGACCCAATTTGGAAAATACCCATATGACAATTTCTTTGGAAGAAGCGGCTGATTTCGCATGTTGGGCATGGCACCCGGGAGGAGAATTCACGCTCAAATTCGCCTACAATTGGTTAACCCAGTGAGACTACGACAACCTCGGCCCCCCTCTCCCATGGACAACCCTCTGGCAGACGCATGTAAGTATGTTGTTCCTATAAATACCCCCATGGCAACTGAGTATGCTGTCTCTATAAATATCCTTCCCTATTCATTTTGAAAATTCATTCCAACCTCCCACATTGGCTAAGGTGCCCACGATTTTCAACTATTACAACTCATTTATGTTATTTTTCTCAATAATTTCTTATTATAATGAACACTAATTTGATTATATGTTTGGTTGTTTATTACTCGATATTGTAGTATATGCAACAGAGGTTGTTCACTCATAATACTTGACAACGGATCTTCTGCGCTACAACAAGTAAGTATATCCTTCACTTCTTTGCTTTCAATGTTTTATAGCATGTTTGTGATATTTTATATAAATAATGTTGATTAGTAGAATTAATTGTAATGATTTATTTTTTTATCGTCTTAGATTAAAAATAGATTATCACGCGGATCAATCTTGGATGTACGATAGATTAGATACCAATGGTTATTCGAAAGAACATTACGTGGTTGTGGCTCGTTCATTCATACAAAATACCTAGCAACGGAAAAAATACTTAGATCTAAGCAACCATGTTAGGTGCCCGTGCCAGAAATGCAATAATTTAAAGTTTTTGAATCGAAACGTAATCTGTGATCATCTTTATAAGTCGGGTTTTATGTATCAATATTGGGTATGGGTGTTGCACGGAGAGGAGGCGATCGGGGCATCCACATCGTATTTAAACGATTCACCACCCGCTAGCATTCAGGCAGATAGCTCGGTTCATGCTGATAATTTGTTTAGATACGTGGTCGTATATACATATGGGGGTCAATTTGTTAAGGAAGAGGTGCACAATAAAGATCCAAATTCTGACGCGAGGGAGTTCTACGATTTGATGCATTTGAGAGACGTACAAATGTATAGTGATGATGCATAATCTGCCCCACCCTCGGAGAGGGGCAGAAAAGTGGGTACCCCATAAAAAACTATTTACTGTCTTGCGAAGAAATACGTCTAAGCCATGACCACCCTTACCCCAAACAATGGTCGACGGTCCGGGCTTTGGAGAAGATACCCTCGAGTTACGGCTATAAAACACCATCCAAGGGTACTTGGTCTAAGCACTCGGAGAAGGTAACCCCAGACCCGACCAACGCCTCTTAAAGGGATACGATGAGACCTCAAAGGCTCGGACACGCTTCTCCCAATGACCTAATGCCCACCCGAATTCGGGTACCCATGAGGAACGACCTTGGACCCCGTGGTCCGAGAAAATAATACTCCCCGGAGCATTCAGTATCTCTCGAAACGCCCGAGGAACCATCACTAACACTTAACCAAAATTGAGGAAACATGAGCACATAACAAATATTAAGGACACGAGTGAATACAAGAGGAAGTCAAGATCTACCATAATACTAAGAAAGCAGCTCACACCAGAGAACGACCCCGTGTGGTCTCATCCAAGATAGACGATCCGCAAAGAGTGACCCAATCATTCAGGCCGAGCACATCTCCAAGCACAATAAGCTGCAAAATAAAAAAGACGAGTCACAAGATCTGCGACAAACATAAGTCAAAAGATACACCGAGAAGGGGGGCGTTACCTCATAAACGCTCTGACAGAAGCTCTCCCACAAGGCAGTATCAGTGTAGCCTCCCATGATCTCACGGTCTCCAGGGTTCACGATCCCACTAACAAAAGACGTGTAGTGGGCATGATCTTTGTAGCCCTCAACGAAAATCGAAGGTACAGCGGGAGTGCGAAGAAACTCTTCCTCCTCCGGGGTTAACTTAAACTTGCCCCTCTTGGGGGGAGATTGGGGTCGGCAGTCTTTCACAGCAAGAAAGGGGTTGATCACCCCTTTTTCCCTTATCCTTCTTCGAGGACGACGCGCCCCTATCTAGAACTCCTTACCGCTTCCTCGAGGGGCTCTCGACGGCATGCGCCTTATGTGGAAGGTTAAACGAAGAAATTGACAATGACCCAAAATCAAGAGTGGTGCCAAAAGGAGGCATAAAGTGATAGGCGAAATGCTTAGCCATCACCAGGTCCATAGGTTGGGGCATACCTTTGGAGTTAGCCCTCTCTTCCGCCTCCGCCATCACCACATCCGCATCCACAACAGATGAACACCTAGGAGCTTTGGGGCAGTACTCACTGTCTAATGAACCTGAAGATTCAGGAGACTCAGAAGTGGCGGACGACACTCGGTCTTTCGAAACAGACAAATCGGAGTCAGCGTCAGATAGCGCTAACACGTCGCCTCTGAAGGGGCGGCGAGCGTGGGAGGCCATCTCCGCACCTGCAGACCAGCGTCATAAGGGGTCAGTAAAAAAAAGAAAAAAAAGTATATTGTATATACTTAGATAAGAGGTTTTGAGGCACATTTGAGAAAGTTTTCATAAAAGAATACGAGCACTTACGAAATTCTGAGTTATTGGACTGTCAACGAAAAAGGGCGTTCGCCCACTAGTCCGTCTTGCAGACCAGCAAGGAGCAAGACCATGGGGCTGTTCAGCATAGACGGCACGTCGTAAAGGTCATCAAAGAGACCTTTATCCTCTAGATAGGTAGCAGCCTCCGCACTCACCGTTGGGGATGGGTAAACATAACCCGATCCCATATTGTGGTAATACTAGGGTAGGGCTGGCGAGAACATTGTCGTCCATGTATATATAAATCCTACATGTCAAAGTATATTTGAAGAAAAAGTGTCGTTCGTTCAAACGCTCAAACGGAAGAGAATCTGATTGGCGTAAAAGTAATTGATTTTGCCATTACATCACCGACAATCATGTCAAGATATTTTGAATTGTGGAGCGGAATGCAACTGTAATCCGAGACACATTTCTTCAACATTTTGATTAGAGTCTCATCAATATCTAGTATTCACTCTTCATTATAGAAAATGGGTCTTTGTAACTCGATTGCATGGGGTAACGTCTTTTTTTAGAGAATTCGCGCTATTATTTTGGAATTAGATATTACATTGGGTTGAGCATGAATGCTTTGAAGTGTTGTTCTAATTCAAACACAACAATACATATCATTTCGTGTGTATGTTGCTTTGAGGAACATGGTGAGTTGGCCTTGGGAGACATCATCTTCATCTGATTTTGTCTCAAAAGCAATGACTTTGTTATTCCCGTTGCTAGAGCCACGAGAAGTCGACTATTTCACTCGGACTCCCCCTTTTAAGGCACATAGGATCGTAGGGGGCAATAAGAGTCATTAGAATGGTTACGGTCTCAGTTATCCTTGAGCAAACTGCCGCAATAACGTTGTTAGGAGTTCTAGAGGCGTGATTAAAAAGGTCCATTTCTAGTAGAAGAAAAACAAGGAATTTAGAAAAGTTTAGGAGAGTTTTTTTAAAACAAAAAGAAACACGAGAAGAGGGAACTCTCACAAGCCCTATATATGCCCATCAAGGGTGAAACTTTAAAATACACGACCATTAGTTCCTCCAAAAAGTCACTCGTTCAGATCAAAACATGTGCCACGGATCAGAGAATGGGGAAGCATAGAGACAATCCACTCATTCACTAAGCGGGTAAAGTATTAATAACAGGATAGCGTTTCCCACATCCACTATCTATAGGCACGCAAATTCAAAACGACAAAGGAATTCCTCAACAGGGTTACCTAGAACTCAGAATTCACCTGCTTCGAGAAACCACGGACCAGCAGACTAGGGACATCTGATAATGCATAAGTACACTGGACAAGAAAAGGATCAGAATACCCAGGAAAAAAGGCCTCGTAGAAGGAACCCGTTGGGATCCCGTCTGCCAATGGATTAAGGAGGAGATCGTGAAACTACCCGCTCCATTCGCAGGATCCACCATATCCCGTCAAATTTTCTAAATGGCCCACTTGGGGGAGTCACGTGTGCTATAAATGAATGACGCATTATTAGCACCTAACTCAGCTAAATCACAGACGACCTACATTAAAACACTATTAGCAGATCCATCCCACGAAGTTATATTGATAAACGCTCATCCTTTACATTAAAGAAAGACAAGTGGTTGTTCACTCAACGACGGGCGATAATAGACAAGTTATTATGTGATCACTTTTATAAAATATAAAGGAGGGGTTTGTTTTGCTAACTAAAATAAAAGAGGGGTAATTTTCCAATTAGACATAACATATGGGTAGTTTTGCATTTCATTATTTCTGATATCTCAAGGAAACCGAGCCCTAGCGTTCATGCAGAATTCATCTCGTACAGGTACAAATAATACAACAACGTTAATAATCGGTGTTTGATCAATCGAGCAACAATGAGGATAATGATCAAGAGTGGTGTTTGGAAGAACACCGAAGATGAAATATTGAAAGCAGCGGCTATGAAGTACGGGAAGAATCAATGGGCTCGAATCTCCTCGCTACTCGTTCGTAAATCCGCAAGGCAATGCAAGGCCAGGTGGTACGAATGGTTGGACACTTGGACCCCTCTATTAAAAAGGTATACCATGCATAAAATCCTCTAATTTAATTATTATTAAGGTTCAATATAAAGTCTGTATAGTTTTTTTCTTTTTTTCTTTTTTGCTGCTTGTTGGTTATTATTGTTATTTTTTCTTCATGTTGCATTTGTAGGATATGTATTATGGATTCTGAAGCTTAAAAGTGGAATGTGATAATAATGGCGTTGGAGATAGGAAGAGAGACAGACAACCCTATTCGGTCGGTCGGATATGCGCTGCTGTTAGATGCTAAATATTTGAATCCGCAAAACATACCGTGAATAAAAAGACTTTGATCGAAAAAAAATTATACCTTAGTTCTTAAAACAATGCAGGATGATTTACCCTGAACGTGCCCCACGAAAAAGTAAATAATATATCAAGGAGAGCCATTTAGTAATGGGAGGACATATAGCTGAATTGCTCATCAAAAAGAATTAGTTTTGTATCCACAAAATGGGGTGAAGCGGGTTTGGGGGACTTTAGCTCTTCGTAAGTTCGGTTATCTGATTTTTCATATATGGTCATGAATGTTCAATGAGTTGGGTCACTCCAATGCAGATGGTTAGCTTATATTGTTAGTTTTTACTTTTTAGGGCGTGAATAAAAAGAGATGTCGGGTTGTTGCTCTAAAGTTTTTTGCTTCAGAAAAGTCAGAAGGTCCGAAAGAAATCTAAGATATTACAACATGGGTTAAGTTATGTTATTTTTACTCTACATATTGAGTCTTTAGAAAATTAGCATGCTCAAGTATCATATGAATGTACAGTTTGAAAATTGAATTAGGTCTTCGATGCATTTCAAACTACTTGTAGAAAAATGCTGGTAACTTCCACAAATGACAACCTCTTATTTTCCATAATGTGTATGATCTATAGATCTTCCTCTGTTTTTCAAACACATCTCCAAAGGATGGCATTAAATTGGTATATATACATTTGTACGTAGTTCTATCATGCAATTTTTTGGTCCTACTTATTTGCCTGGATAACTGCTAAAACATTTTTTTTTCCTATCGCAGACTGAGTGGACTCGAGAAGAAGATGAGAAGTTGCTGCATCTTGCGAAGCTTATGCCCCCACAATGGAGGACTTTTGCCCCCATTGTTGGACGTACTCCATCTCAGTGCCTTGAGAGGTACGAGAAACTCCTTGATGCAGCCTGTGCTAAAGATGAGAACTATGAACCTGGTGATGACCCACGGAAACTGCGTCCAGGAGAGATTGATCCCAATCCAGAGTCCAAGCTTGCTCGTCCTGACCCCGTGGACATGGACGAAGATGAGAAGGAGATGCTTTCGGAAGCACGTGCCAGGTTGGCCAATACTAGAGGCAAGAAGGCAAAAAGGAAAGCTAGAGAGAAGCAGCTTGAGGAGGCTCGGAGGATTGCATCATTGCAGAAAAGGAGAGAACTGAAAGCTGCTGGAATAAACCTACGAAACAGGAAGAGGAAGAGAAGAGAAATAGAGTACAACGCTGAGATCCCGTTCGAAAAGAAGCCTCCACCAGGGTTTTATGATGTTACTGACGAAGATCGGCCGACTGAAGTGGTCAAGTTTCCTACTACTATTGAAGAACTTGAAGTTGAAAGAAGGGTTGATCAAGAAGCACGGCTCAGAAAGCAGGATATTGCCAGAAATAAAATAGCAGAGAGGCAGGATGCTCCATCGGCAGTATTGCAAGCTAATAAGCTTAATGATCCTGAACCAGTTCGGAAAAGGTCTAAGCTATATCTGCCAGCACCTCAGATTCCTGACCAGGAATTAGAGGCCATCGCCAAGATAGGCATCACTAGTGATCTAGTTGGCAGTGATCAGATGATGGAAGGGAATGCAACAACACTTGCTCTTCTTGCAAGCTATGACCAGACTCCACGACATAGTAGGACTCCAATTAGAACCCCTCGAAGAACTCCTGTGGGTAAGCAGAATGCCATAATGATGGAAGCAGAGAACCAGAGAAGGTTGACCCAATCTCAGACGCCCTTGCTTGTTGGAGAGAATCCGATGTTGCACCCTTCAGACTTTTCTGGAGTCACACCAAAGCATAGGGATATTGCAACCCCGAATCATCTCTTGACACCTTCAGCAGCAACTCCTGGTGGGACAGGTCAGGCTCCAAGAATGGGCATGACTCCTTCACGTGATGGTTATTCTTTGGGTATGACTCCAAGAGGAACTCCAATAGATATGCTTGACGTCAGAAAATTCAGGCACGCTGACTCGAGAAGGGAATTGCTTTCTGGAATAAAAAATCTTCCACAACCCAAGAATGAATACCAGATAGTTATGCAGCCTGGCCCTGAAGATGAAGAAGAACCGGAGGAGAAAGTTGAAGAAGATATGTCTGACAGGATTGCCAGAGAGAAGGCTGAGGAAGAAGCAAGGCAACAGGAATTACTTCAGAAAAGGTCAAAAGTACTGCAAAGGGAGCTACCTAGACCTCCTCCTGCTTCACTGGACCTTATTAGAAACAGTTTGGTGAGAGCTAAGGTAGACAAAAGCTCATTTGTTCCTCCGACGCTGGTAGAGCAGGCAGCTGAATTAGTTCGGAAGGAGCTTATATCTTTATTAGAGAACGACAATGCTAAATATCCATTTAACTAAAAGGCCACAAAGGAGAAGAAGAAAGGTGGCAAATATGCTGGAAATCCTGCACCTGTGCCTGTAATTGATGATTTTGAAGAAACCAACCTGAGAGAGGTGCGATAATGTTTTCGTATTCGATTTGCAATATGTAATTTTTTGTGAATTTTTTCCATTGTTTTCTTTTTCATTTGTGTAAGTAATTAACCGTATGATGATTGAAGCATGTTAGCATGTGATATGATGAGTTAATTAGCTCTGCAATTCAGAATCTCAAACAACCACCAGTTCTGATTTTGGATCCATTGTATTGAGTTATGAGTCTGGTTTTGATTGTTCAAATCGCTTATTTCTTCTGCTATATTAAATTGAGCTTTGATTCTTATTGTGAAGTAACATATTTTTGGCCGTCAATCATGACGATATTGTTTTCAAGATATTGTATATTTCTGATGAGAAGCTCTCAGTTTTCCTCTTCGGATGAGATAATTTTTCAACAGGCAAACATTTAAGAAAACAACCTTGTATTTATCAGATACAAGGTGGTATATGTACTTCTACCTTTCTGGTACGTAACAGAAAATAGATGTTTGTAGTAGTGCTTGTAGAGAAAGACCTTATTTTAATGTATTGCATGTTCATTATGTTCCATATCAAATGAAATAGTTCTACAACAATCCCCTTATATGCTTCTATGATGCAGGCTGATAAACTAATAAAGGATGAGGCCCAATTTCTTCGAGTGGCAATGGGCCATGAGGATGAATCTCTTGATGGGTTTGTTGAAGCACACATTACATGCTTAAATGATGTTATGTTCTTCCCTACTCGTGATGGCTATGGTCTATCAAGTGTTGCCAACTATATGGAGAAACTCGCTGCTCTGCAGAGTGAATATGAGAATGTGAAGAGCAAGATGGATGACGAGACTAAAAAGGCACAACGACACGAGCAGAAGATAAAAGTCTTGACTAATGGCTATCATGTATGCATCTCTTACTTAGAAGTTAGAACTTTTGTAGTGTGTGTGTCTACGGCCTTGGCTTTTGATGTTAGTGATCTTTAGAAATACAGTCCATTGCAGATATCCATCTGATTTTGCATACTAACCATAATTTAGATGTTGGATATTCTTGATTGAGTATAGTTTAATTAGCAGTGTTTTCATGAGTTAAAGATAGTTTGCAGTGGGTAATTAATATAAGAAACTATGTCACACGGTCACAGGAACACCAAAATGTCAACCATAAGATATCACACCCATTAAATATGTAGTCTATTACATTCTGACAAAAATCGGTTATGTTTTTTATGGTAGGCCTTCAAGAGTAGTTCTAAATTTCATTGGCTTTTTATTAGAATTTTTGCAGTTAGTTTATATACATGATTTTGATAGAGAAAATAGAGAACATTAGCTCTATTGGTCTGAGGTTCCTTGAAATTGTTTTTGCTTCTTTTACTAATGTGTTATGTAGTTGTGGTGGCTTCCTTACACAGACAGATTGAATTTCCTGGGTTCATTTTTAGTCGTCCTTGAAAAGAATGCTGCTCTGTTGTTTGGTTATAGGGAGAAATAAGATGAATATTAATTTCACTGTCATAAATTGTTGCTTCAGTTACTTTACTCTGTGCTCTAAATCTCTGGTTTTTCAATCATCAGATACGAGCGGGAACACTTTGGACCCAAATTGAGACAGCGTTCAAGCAGATGGACACTGCAGAAACAGAACTCGAGTGCTTCAAAGCTTTACAGAAACAAGAGCAATTAGCAGCAACACAGAGAGTAGGTAACCTCTGGGAAGAGGTTCAGAGACAAAAGGACCTCGAACGTATCTTGCAGAAGCGTTATGGCGACCTATTACGAGTGCTAAAAAAACTCAAGCATTTAATAAATGATGAGTACATAATGAAAGCAGTAAAAGAAGCTGAACGCATTGCCGAGGCTCACGAGGTCGATCAGTCAGTCGCCCCAGATCTTGAAACTCCCGTGGAGGCCGCCCCTGCAAAGAACAATGACGGTGAGGTAGCGGCTGAGTCGGTCGCTGTTGTTGATCAATCTGTTGGAGCGCCTGCGGGTGAATTTGTCAACGAAGTGGATAACTCTATGCAAGTTGATCCCACTGACGAAAGTTCGCCCAACAGTCGGATGCTGCTCAAACTGAGACGAATATTCAGTTTAGTTCGGAGCCTGGGATGGATGTTGATTGAGCAGTAGAAAAGACCTCTTGATTTTCAGAAGAAACTAGTTGGTATAATGACTACTGATATATATGTATGATGGCTTTTTGCCTGAGGATGTGTTAGCAGGTAGGTCATTGAGGGGAAAGGAGCAAGAGAGAAAGTGTGTATATCAATTTGTACTCGTATTCTAAAGAATTTTTGGCATTGAAATTTTACTTCATATCTCATGAAAAGTCTGCCAAAAGTATTTTAGAGTGTAATCCAAAAAAGAAGTATTTTAAGGGAACATCGATGAAATTCAATGTTACGCTTTCTAATCAGAAATCAAAAACATAATGCAATTTTATGAACTTTGCGATTGCATGTTTTCACATTATTTACGCATTATTTATGGAGGCCATCGAGCTCATTGAGTTCGTCATCAAATTTAGCATTACAATTTTCAAGTTATATGTTTGGTACTCATTCCTATAACTTATCATGTATGCTATGTATTGTACGCAAGATGCATAAACAATATATACATTGACTTACGTATTTTTTTATATGTTAAGAAAAAATATTTTATTCAACCTCAAGAAAAACAGTACAACAACAAGAGCCCACAATGTAACCAACTGCAACGTAAACTAGCCGACCCCTAGCAAATGAAGCACAGGAAAACAAACAATAGGAGGAACAACAACTCAATAGCTCGACATGGATGATAACAAACAAAACAAACTGATGATGCAATATCGATCAACGACCCGGGTGGGTATTTTTCGGGAATACAATCAAGTGAGTTTTTTGAACGCCGATCCCGAACTTGAGAGAAAGCGGTACGTTTTATTACATGAGAAAAATAGAGGATTACAACTGGGGCGTGTGAGTGGGGAGGAGAGTATCTGCGATGTATCTAAGCAGATAGTACAAAAGCTGAAAGCTAGAGTGCTTTTTTTAGCTTGAGCGTTAATGCAAAAATGCTAAAGTGATTGTTGAATGACTTGTCCTTGAGAGTGCAGTAAATTCCTAAATAGGAGTATAAAATGTCATTGATGGGTACTAATTGATGGGTACTAGGGTTGCGACACTCGATATAGGAGAGCATGTCAGGAAAAAAAAGACATTGCATTGATACTTATACTGATAGCGAGCCGAAAGAGCACTAGATAGCCGTGAGTCTTCCATAATGAATTGCCCAATAACTTTCGGAAAGCAAGGTGGCCAATGAAATGTGGTTTCCTTCAGCTCCAAAGTGTGATGTCGGTTGGAAATGACCAATAACGGGGAGAGTCACGAGTCAACGAGAGGGCTCGGAATGGGTGACCAATGAAAGTAGATTCTTCTGCTCCAATGCATGTTCCATGCCTTCTGTACCAATGGAAGTGAGTTGCTCTGCACCAACGACCATCTTCTGCAGTTAGGGTTAATAGGGTTTCTCTTATGATGGCCCAATTGAGGTCATGAACCAATCGAGTGAAGTCCTCCGCCATTATAGTAGGTGGTTGAGAGTTGCTTCCTTTAATGCGGTAATTTCTAGGTAACAGTTCTTTTGAGTGATAACTGATAATTCCTCCGAATGATAATTTCTATGAATTGTAATTCTTCTGGGGAGTAAGGCCCATGAGTGATAGTGCCTCCGAGTGTTAATGTCTCCAAGTATTGTAATTACTCTCTTAATTGTATTGCGTCCCTTCTCAAGTGCGTGTGTCCGTCTTACCTGCACAAGTGAACTTTTAGAGATATATTTGAACAAGTGTTTGGTGTGATGGCCATTGGGATATGTAGTGGCTCCGGGGTTAGCCTCTTCAAGCTCGTTTAGTGTAACAGTGTTGTACGGCGGCCCCCATAGTGTTTATGGTCGTAGGATACCAGGAAGTCTCTTCTTGGTGTTTCTCCGGGATGAGATGGCCCAAATTTACCAGAGGGGTTTTAGTATCTCTAGAGGGAACGAGTGTTCTGAGCGTGTTATTCGCGCGGGGGAGCGGGGTAGGTCTCGGTGTGGATCTTTATGATTTACTTAGATATGTCCCTCGAGGGGTGTAATCGAGTGTTCCCAAGAGGGGAGAAGCCCCAACATTGCTTGTTAGGATCTGATGTAAGTCGTGGGGCGTGTATTCGACGCTCTTCTATAAGCATGGTCGGTGGTCGCGTTACCCAAGCCTATTTTCTGCCACCAGGTTATTTCGCACTGGGACTCGGGTTCCCCTCCGAGTGAGCTTAATTATATTTTCAGATATGCATCATCAATAGTCCCCACGGTTCCTAGTGTATTTTGTAGAAATACACACAAAACTAAAAGGTGTGTTGTCGCGCACTCTTAGGCTTGGGTTTCATTTTTGACCACGTGGCGTTCCAACCCGCAGGGTGAGAGGTCATGGCAGTTCTCCTATAGGGTCGTTCATATCCGAGGAACTCCCTGGGGCTCAAAGCACGGGCAAGGGAGCTAACTAGTTAGAGGATTTTCTCCATTCAAACGAGTAAGATGAATGGGCTATTGGGTCACTACCCTTCCTTCCAAGGGCCAAGAAGAAGATCGGGTCCCGTTTTCTCCTTTGATTGTTGGGTCCAAACGGTGATGGCTTTGTTGCCTTCCTCTATAGAGGCATCTCCCAAAGAAATATCTCTACCCCCCTCCCCCCTCACAATAGTACAGGAATCGGGCCCTCTGATGGTTGTTCTCGTTGCTATTGATACAATCGTGCTATCTTCTCTACGTTCCTTATTGGATGGTGCTTCGGGTTTGGGTGAGAGGGCCACTGCCTTGCTTGGCCAAGTGGTGACACATGCAGCCCTTTTTGTGTTCTCTTCCTACGATCTTGAGGATTATAGTAGCATGGTGCGACTAGCTTCAATTTGGGTGATTGTATTTTCTCCTATCTTGCATTGTTTATCTTGGTTAAGCGAGTTTAAGCTTACTGATGATTTTTGTGATAGGTGTGAATGGAGATGAAGGGGCTTGTGGATTCCTTTGAGGGTGTGAATCGTGAGAGGGCTCATTTTCTTCATTGCTCAAAACTGACTGCTAAAGTAGAGGGGCGGGGAATCCATATCAAGGAGCTTGAGGACTCAAAACACCTATAGAAATCTCGAGTGGCAGAGTTATTGAAGAGGAGATAGCTGAAAAAATCCCAACAGTTGGTCGTGTCACTGCGCGAGCAGGTTTCTACTACTGTGCTTGAGTTTGACGAGATGCTGGCTTCCTCAAAGGCCAGGCCAAAGAGGATTTCCAGCAAAGGATCCACCCGGTACTACATCGGGCATCTCTTGTGGGGATTTAAAGCCTGCAAAAACTTGGGCCGCCAACTCGGCCTATACCGCGAGGTAGTTAATTTTTTGTCATTGGATTCAAGGAGGATGGCACTTCCCCCTTATCCGGAGGCAACGCTGGCTTTGGTTCCGCCCTAATATTGCTTGATTATCCTCTTAATAGTTAATGTACTTTTTCTCTCCATTTTTGTGCTGATATGTGTTTTTGCACTCGTGTTCTCTTCCTTTTATTGTTGTGAGAATTTCATACTTAGAAAATTTTGAGCATGATTTTGTTACTCGTTCACAAACGAGTACTTGGCTATGGGTGACAATGATGCATATCATGTCACGATTCCACAAGATCCAAATCAAGTGTCAATTGGGCATGTTACAAGAGCACGAGCACGAGCAAAGAAGTTTAAAGAGTTACTTAACAGGCTAATTCAAAAGGTTTGGGCCGAAGCAAATCTAGGCAGCCCCATGGAGGATGACACATCAGATAAGCAAAGATGCATCAATACGATTCAAGTTCTTCAAAAGCAAGACTCTATGTTATACTAGGAGTATTGGATTTACCTCGAGATCAAGAAAATGAGTCCTACTTATATTAGATTACATAGTTTCCTTATTTAATAAGTTTTCATATTTATTAGTTTCCTTTTTATTAGTTTTCTTTGTGCATTATGAGTCTTAGTTTCTTTATTTAATTAGTTTCCTAGTTTATTTAAGTTTTCTTTTTCAAGAAAGACTATGTCTTCTTTCCTATTAGAATTCATGTAATATCAGCCTATATATAGAGCTTTATTTAATGAAAAAGAACAAGTCTTATTGCTTAATATTTGTGAGATTAATTCTCTTGGTTCTCTAAAGAACTTTTCGAACTTATCAGAATTTTCCGTGGCTTTCATTATCGACTTATCAAATAGATTTTTATCCCCGTTTGTGCCATCTTCACATACCAAGGTTCTTATTTTCGTTGAGGGTTGGGGTTGAGGTTCTTATACCAAGGCTCTTATCTTTTCGTGAAACAGGGGTTGAGGTTTCCATACGTTTATCCTTTTTTATATCGATCTTGGGCATATAAATAATTGAATCAAGTCATTCGTGACAAGATTCATATCGGACGAGTAGTCTTCGAGTTGAGCGTTATTTCGAGAAAAAAATCCTACCGGTGCTGATGGAGATATTTTAGGATTGGCCCAATATCATATATTGGGTCGGCCTAGCAAAACCAGCCAACTAAATAGTACATCGAACATGCATTGTTTGGCATTAAACGTGCATCGAACACCACCTACGGTTCGATGCACTTTCCCCAAATGCCAATGGGACATGTGGGACGGGTGTTATAAATACCATGTCCCCTCACATTCTCGGTACGCATTCAAGACTCGCTTGAACCTAACCAACATTGAACTCTAAACATTCGACACATCCTTAGATCGAACTTAGAGCATTCGACACGGAAGCATATCGATGACACGTCATTCGACACTCAACACTATATCGAACCAGGCTCATTTGACACGCACACTACATCAAATCAAGCATGTTTGACTTACATCAATTCGACACGGGATCACTACAGTACCATTAGTATCGACCAACATAGGTTTGATACGTCAGTATCGAACGCCACCCGTTCGACACACAACTTAGACTAGTAATCTATTTGTAATATGGACGAATTATTATTTATGCCCTGTAAGTTACCCTTTTTTTTGAAAACGCCCGTTATGTTACCAATTATACAAAAATGCCCCGTAACTATGCCTTTTTTTGTAGAAAATGCCCTTTGGGTGCCACATGTGTATTTCGGCCTACGTGGCATCCACCGTGGCTGCCACATGTGTTTTTTTTTGTCTATGTGGCTGCCACATGTAATATGTTTAAAATAAAAATATATTTATATCCATAATATATATAAATATATATAAAAACTATATCTTTATGTATTAAAATATATCAAATAACTATATAAAAAAAGGTAAAAAATAATCATAAATATCATTTATATCTATAATATATATAAATATATAAAAAAGTATATCTTTATGTATTAAAATATATCAAATATATATTTAAGTATATAAAAAAGGTAAAACATCATAAATATAATTTTCTATTATTGAAATTTTAAAAAGTTTTTTTTACTGAAATAAAAAAATCTTGTTTTTTTGTGAAATTAAAAAAAAAAACTTTTTTTTTTACTGAAATAAAAAAAAAAAAAAACACACCCACCGGTCCCCCCCCCCCGCTCCCCACCCCACACCAGTCAAACACCCCCCCCCCCCCCCCCACCCGCTGCAACTCGCCGGTTGCAGCGGTGGCGGCGCCAATTGACACCGCCACCACTGCAGGTGGCGAGTTGCGGCGGTAATTAAATAATCGCCGCAACTCGCCACCGCTGCAACCGGCGAGTTGCAGCGGGTGGGGGGGGGGAGGGGGGGGTGGGGTCCGGTGGGTGTGTTTTTTTTTTTATTTTAGTAAAAAAAAAAGATTTTTTTTAATTTCACAAAAAAACAAGATTTTTTTTATATAGTTATATATATTTGATATATTTTAATACATAAAGATATACTTTTCTTATATATTTATATATATTATAGATATAAATGATATTTATGATTTTTTTTTACCTTTTTTATATAGTTATATATATTTGATATATTTTAATACATAAAGATATAGTTTTTATATATATTTATATATATTATGGATATAAATATATTTTTATTTTAAACATATTACATGTGGCAGCCACATAGACAAAAAAAACACATGTGGCAGCCACGGTGGATGCCACGTAGGCCGAAATACACATGTTGGCACCCAAAGGGCATTTTCTACAAAAAAACGCATAGTTACGGGGCATGTTTGTATAATTGGTAACATAACGGGCATTTTCAAAAAAAGGGGTAACTTACAGGGCATAACTAATAATTCGTCCTTGTAATATCTAGTAAGCTTGTACTGGGTGTTCCGGACCAAGCTAGTTCGATTATCTATTGATTAGCATTATTCTGCCTATTTGTATCTTAATTGTACCCTATTACGGTGTTTTGTTACCTGGACGAAATAAGACCAAAATATTGGCGCTGTTTGTGGGAACACCATATTTTTCCCAGTTTAATAGGCATGACATCTAGAGTTACTACCCGACTGAAGAGCAAACTAGTAGAGGGCATGAACGAAGAAGTTGATGGGGCAACTGCAAGGCAGACAGTCCCGGACAATGAGCAACCACCAAGAATGCCCACAGGAGTGCCAACACCCGCAAGAAGGGAGACACCAGTGGAGGATGCACCAAGAGAAGATGCTGGTGCGACTGGGGCAACCGCAACTACTGCTTTAGTCCCGAACATGACAAAAGAGGAAATCATGGACGTGGTGAAAATCGCAATGGCTGAATTTTTGGCCAAAACACCAATAGCACATGCACCGCCACCGGCAGGGCATGCGGAGGCCATAAATGACCAAGGATACGCAGTCAGAGCTTCGAAGGGAGCTGACAAGGAGATGTCGCATCATAACAACAAAAGGAGCAAACCCGCCTCTGAAGGATAGCAGAACAGAGATAAAATCGGTCCGCGACGACCAAAGAGAAAATCCAAAGTCAATAGAGGTGCAATCAAGAAGGCACCGTGAGACGAGAAGGAGAGAAAAAAAGGAAATCACAAGGACGAACCAACAAGAAGGGAAGATAATAGGAGACGTACGGAGAGTCATGACTCCAGAAAAGAGTATGATGAGATGATGAGGAAACTAGAGAGGCCTGAGAGAGAAAAAGTCGCGATTGAGGGCCGGATGGAGCCAGAAGGAAGTTCTTTTAGGAGCAGTCCATTTTCTGAAGAGATCGAAGCTGAGATCTTGGGCCAGGGAGAGAAGATCCATGAGTTAAAAACTTATGACGGGAAAACTGATCCCCATGTTCATATTTTTCACCTGGACATGAAACTGTTTTTATATGGGTTTAAAGAGAACATGCAGGCGAGGATATTTGCAACTATCCTGACTGGGGTGGTGATGGATTGGTTTCTCGAATCATGCTAGGATCGATCAAAACCTAAAAGCAGTTGAGGGCAATGTTCAAAGATCAATTCTCAAGCCAAGCATGACATGATACTGTGAAACCACTACTATTTGATCTTGAGATAGAGAGAACTTGCAGACATAACCAAAAAGAAACAAGAAGTATGCCAAACACTGAAGATGGAGGAACTCCACCAATAGCAACACCACAAGGGTGAAAGATTGAAAGAAATAATGATCAGCCCCTGGGAGGAGGATACTTCATTGAACCTACAAAACAATAAGTTTTACTAAAACTTGAAGGCATGGGATCATGTATTGTTACAACTGAAGATCGTGAAGCAATCAAGTCATATATATTATCTATGATCGGCCATAATCAATTCAGGGGAGGAACTATTGAAGATCAGATGACACATCTCAAAAACTTTATTGGGAGGCGTAAAGTATTTCAACTCAGATCCGGTTCAGCGAAATTGAAGTTATTTCCATTTTCCTTGAATGGGGTAGCTAAGAGGTGGCTGAATGAACTACCAAATAACAGCATCACAACATGGGAACAGATGGCACAACTATTCTTACAACTATTTTGCCCATCGGCAAAGACAACAAAGATGAGAAGTTAGATAGTTAATTTTCGACAAATGGATGCGGAGTCATTATCTGAAGCATGGGAACGATTCAAAGACATCACAAAGCGATGTCCACAATACAACTTCACAAATGAAGTACTACTCCAACAATTTTACTAGGGGTTGAACATCGTGTGCAAAAACACACTAGATGTTAGCGCATGAGGGGGATTCATGCAAATGACCGATGAGGATGCATTTTCTCTACTAGATACAATTGCATCGACATCTCAAAAGTGGAATATAGACCGAGGTCCAAGCAAGAGAACAATGGGATGAATGCAAAAGGAGTAAATGTAGACATGCATGAAGAAGTTAACTATGCTGGTAACTACTCTAGGCAAAACAATCCGTACTCGAACAATTACAATCCAGGGACAAGAAACCACCCTTATATTTCTTTGGGAGGTAATCAAACTCAGAAACAACAAGGAGGTTATCAAGATTTCAACCAATGGAGAAAAAGGTAAATCTTGAGGAAAAGTTGTATAACTATATGACGAAGACTGATGCAAGGTTGGGACAAATAGAGGCGAGATGTTAGAACATCGACAACTCATTGAGGAACATTGAGAAACAACTTGGCCTAATTGCAAATCAGTTAGGTACTCGACCTAATGGGACTTTGCTTGGCAAACACAAAGAGAAATCTGAGCAAACAAGTCAACATGGTTTCAACTGAAGAAGATATTTTGAGCAAAGGATTAGAGCCAGTGGTGAAGGAGAACTATCCACCAATTCCATATCCTTCGAGAATTCATCACATGGAACGTTTGCTGTGATTTTCAAGAAACTACCGAAAAAATTGACACTGGGGGAAGCGGTGAGATAAGAACCATAATACGCTAAGTATTTGGGAGATGCAAAAATACCTAAGAGAAAGATGGATGAGATCGGGATGCATAAGATCTTTGCACTTTAAGCCATTGAAGGATTGCCAACAAAGCTTAAGGATCCTGGGAGTTTTACTATACCATGTACTATTAATGATAATTTACTTGAATATTCTCTATGTGATTTAGATGCTAGTATAAATCTAAGGACATATACTATTTATGAACGTCTGAAATTACCTACTTTGCGAGCAACTGGTCTAACGCTGATATGAGTATTAATTATCCTAAGGGGGTAATGGAAGATGTTATGGTTAAGATTGGTAAATTTACTTTTTCGACGAATTTTGTGGTTATTGATAGGAGTGAAAAGTATAAATTTCCTTTGATTTTGGGAAGATCATTCTTAGCAACTGCTAATGATTTAATTGATGTGCGAGAGGGAGTTGTCACTTTAAAAGTTAATAAGGAGCATGCTAGTTTTAATGTTGAAAAAATGATGTATCCAAAATAACCACCACTCAAAAAGCTAAGGGAGAAAATTTGGCGCGTGATGGAGCGATTGAGACGCCTTAGAATAGTAGCGTTGGGCTAGACGATGTAAAAACTAAACGTTGTTTGGGAGGTAACCCAAAAGTTTTATATTTTTCGAGTCATTTCGAGTCATTTGTTTTGTTATTTAATTTTGCAACTTTGACTGTTTTGTAGGAGAAAAAAAAAGAATTAGCATGAGGGAGTAGGAATTACACAAGATAAAGAGGAGCCAGATTTTTGACGAAAATCCGACAACAACAGTTTTTCAAGAGGAAGGGGGGGGGGGGATGCTACTCATAGTGCATGCAGATCGCGCATACCCCTGAAATTTTGGACGATGCGGAAACCTCGTACTATGATTGCGGAACATACTTGAAAAGTCAGTGAGTGAATTTTGACCGCATAGCATTTTGATTGTTGATCGCACGCCATTGTCAACACTTTTTCTTTACATCGCTGCTACATGTGTAAATGTGTGGACCGAAATTGGTACCCTTTTGATTCACACGCTGTGTTGACACTGAATGTTGTTCCAATACTCGTTGTAGAGTAATTTTGCAGCGGAATAGAAAACACAATAAATGAATTTTAAGCAAGTTATATAAATATAACATGTCAAGCCTTACGGCCAAATAATCACTAAATGTAACTTTAATGATCTTACAAAAGTCAAATGAGCAAGGAACCCAATCCTAACACTAACTATTCTATAAGTTATGGAGTTTATAGCTTAGCTAGATAAAACTCAGTAAAAACAAGATCAATACAACACAAGAATTTCTTCTAATCTCTCATAACTTAATTCTAGTCTTGTTAAGTAGTCTTGATGCCGAGCACGCCTTCTTATAGGATTTGATCGTCCTTCTTCATTGGCGTGATAGACACGAGTTGGTGATCGTCCTCTTCTTCTTTGGATAATTCCAAAATCTCCTTTGTTGTTATCTTCAAGAGATCTTTTAATATAATCTTCAAGTATCATCGACTTATCTTCTTTCCTTAAGCATAAGCCCGCACGATCCTTAGAGTCTTAATAACCTGAAACATATCACAGATAACTACAGCTTGTAGAACTAGGTGAGTTTAAGAATAAAGGCAAAATAAAATATTTAACTTAAATAGTTCGAACAGTGCAGTGTTGAGTTCAGTGTTGTGCCAACACTAGTTACCAGAATGTTGGACCAACACTTCCTGACAACACCTGCACTTTCAACGGGAATAAGTTTCCTTACTTATTTATTTTATCTAGTATTACAGGATTTCATATATTAGCATGTTACCTAGATATATTTGTTTTGTGAGAGAATGTTTCCGTTGCTATATGGTGGAATCATAGTCCATCTATACCTATAAGTATTACTATACTATTTATACAAGTAAATTCAAGGTTTAGGTCATTATTCTCCCACACAAGTTAAAATCCCAAGTTGTTCTTATGCATTATTATTTTCTTTTCTCTTCTACAGTTATTTTACTTGTTCAAACACCATGGCATTGCAGAAAACACCAACAAACGCATTAGGAATAATTCAAGTTTCGACGAGGAGGAATCACCACCATCATCTCCACGCACCCAACCATGCAAGAAAAATGTCATGGATGATAGCCCCCAAAGAAGAAAAACTCATGAAGAAATCATTCATCACGGAGAAGGGTTTTGACGTTTTTCATGATAAAATCCAAGATATGGGGTGGACGACGTTTGCTAAACAACTAGGAGAGGTCAACAAAACTATGGTGATTAAATTCTTTAAAAACAAAACTATGCCAATAACGGGATTTTCAATATCTCCAGAATGAAACGCTACCGGAGGATGCCAATGCTATGCATCATCTCAAGTACATAGTTTATATGTTCACTATCCACCAAAGTGAACTCTACAAACGGTTGTTTGAAGGACAGTTACTTCGATTTCTGTCACGAGATCAAGCAGACTACATTATGACAAAGGTTCATGGTGAAAGTTGTGGGAACCATTCGGGAGGTCGCGCCTTAGCTCAAAAGGTACTAAGGCAAGGATACTATTGGCCCACTTTGCTAAAGAACACAACCATATTTTCTCGTAGTTGTGAAAGTTGTCAATATCATACAAGGCTAATACATAGGCCAACATCACCAATGCATCAACTTGAGATTACTTGTCTGTTTGATTAGCGGGGCATTGATATCGTAGGACCTCTGCCTATTGCAAAAAGTCAAAAGAAGTTTTTACTAGTAGTTGTGGAATATTCTACAAAATGGGTGGAGGCAGAGGCACTCGCCGCTATCACAGAGAACAACATGATAGAGTTCATTTGGAAGAACATTATCCACCAATTCGGCTTGCTCAAAATGCTTATATCCGACAATGGAACTCATTTTTGAGGAAAGAAAATTGTAGAATGGTGCAAAGGATTGAAAACCAGTCAACGTTTTGCAGCAGTAGCACCCCCAAGCCAACGGATAGGTAGAATCCACTGACAAAATCCTCAAAGAGTACTTGGAGAGGTGTATCCACACCACAAGAAAAAGTTGGATTGATGAACTACAAGGCATCCTTTGGGCATACCGCATAACGCCTCGTACTTCTACAGGTGAGGCGCCTTACATATTGGTCTATGGCTCAGAGGAAGTTGTCCTAGCCAAGATTGGAATGCCCACATATCGAATCTCTGAGTACGGCCCAGAACAGTCGGCACGACTTTGGCAAATGGGTTTGGACATGATCGGTTCCACCAGAGATCATGCATATAAAAAGATCGTTGCTTTTAAGTCGCGATGGCCAAGACCTTCGATAAACGCCTTCATCTGCGCAATTTCCAGGTTGGAGATCTAGTAATCAAAAGTGTGAAGGCCAATAAACACGTTGGGAGATTGCAACCCAATTGCGATGGACCTTATCGGGTGACACATGCGAGTTCAAAAGGCTATTACTACTTGGAAGACATGCAAGGAGATGTTTTTCCCGGACCATAGAATGTGCAACACATGCGCCGTTTCTATAACTGATTTATGATTTGTTTGTATCAGAACTACGCGAAGCTTGATTCCCATTTGGGGATACGGAGGCAGCCAGAATAATGGCTCAACACCATCATTTACATTATTCTATCCTTATGATATTAGATAACTAGAAACACGGATTCTAATCAAGAGCGATACCTCTTGCGATAATAAGCCATACCCGACAGAACATTTACTATAATGTAACATGCCAATAGCGATAGATTTCATAATACCCTTGCGGTAACATACCATACTCGACATAAAATTTACTTATAAGGTAACATGTCAATAGCAGCAGAATTCATAATACCCTTGCGGTAACATGCCATACCCGGTAGAAAATTTACCTATAAGGTAACATGCGAATGAACAACAAAGTTTATACTACCCTTGCGGTAACATGCCATACTTGGCAAATATTTTACTTATAAGGTAACATGCTAGAAATGGCAGAGTTCATAATACCCTCATGGTACCATGGCAAAATACTCCCCTATGAGATAATATGCTTGTTGTCGCGATAAAGTTCCCGGCACAAGGACATACACCTCACTCGGAGAAAATATGTCCAACAACATAGCATCACAGTTTTCCAAATGCAGATTCGCAAGTCAAAGCAGTATACACTCACACTATATGCAAACTATAAGATAAGCATTTAACAACAAACAAAGAGATTTGATATAATGCACAAAGATAATATTCTCCAATCCATGCAAAGAGTTAATATAACACAAAACAACACATAACAAAATTCCTCTATGCGAGAGTCCTTGTCCGTCTGACAAACCCAACCGTTAATCGAATAATCTCTATCCTCGTAATCACCGTATAAGTTGGGGGACGACGATGAGTCGGCTTGACGAACTATCCCAAAGGACACAGTAGTCAATGAGCACCATGCGTTGATCTCATCCTCTAGGAGGGTAAGATTACCTAGCTCTGGAAATCACTGTACATCCACTCTTGGGTCTATTTGCACTATATTACCTTCGGCTTCAATCTTGCGCAAACTCCAACCCGAAACATTGTATGTTACCATTGGGCTCTCGATAAGAGCCACATCGGCAACATGTGAGCTCATCATGTCATCTATGTAGGCATTGTTTGTCTCCTGATCTCCACTAGCTTCACTATCGGAGCGAAAGACTTTAGCCAAAATAGTCTGAACATCCACATATTCAGAAATATGATCTGCATCGGCTAGAAGGTTATCATCATTTATCTCCTCACTACCAGGGGAAGGAATTAAAGCCGAAGCCATCTAAACATCCACGCCCTCCAGAATATGATCTGCATCGACGAAAGGATTATCATAATTTCCCTCCCTACTAGGGGAAGGGGTACCGACCATGAACAAAGCTCTTTCTCGTACTAGAGGGTAAAATGGATCATCAGGTACATGCATCAAATAATAGTCATTCTCCGACTCAGCTGGAACTAGCATATCGGATTCTAGCTTGGGATCCAGCATGCTGAGTTGAAACCCATCGCCAAGGAAAGCACGAGTCCCAATTTGGCCCGCAGCCAACTCCATACCAAACCTTGTGTCTCGCTCACCGCACGCATATCATATGAAGTTGAAGGTAGAGGATCGCAGAACTTCCCTAGCCACTTTAACTTTATAAAGTTCGAACTTAATATAAGCAACCCTCTCCTCCAGACCCTTACTCCTCATTTCGAGCTTTTCTACTGATGCCTTATAAGAGTCTCTCTCTCTCTCTCTCTCTCTCTCTAGAGTCTCTCTGAGAAAACGTTCTGATTCATTCTTCATGGACTCAAACTCATTTTTTTGACTTTTCTACCTCTGAGCGAGCCTTCCCGGTTCCTGTTAAAGCTTTAGATTCTTTGGTCCCAGCCGTGCGTGCTCTCTTATGCACTTTGTTACAAGACACTTGTGCTAATGCAACTTGATGGCACATTTTATGCACAATGCCAATCATGTTTCGTCTGTACCTCTGCTAATAGCATATGGTTCTGGCATATGGCATGAAATATGCTCCCGAACTGCAAAGCACCGCACATGATCAGGAGGAGAAACGTCAGAATATTCATGCTCTCAGTAAGATTATCTTACCCCATAATATAGCATGATACATATGTGTAGCACGCCATTCGCCCCAAGATCACGAGCCTACGCCTATGGATCTATGGTTGGACATATATTGTCCAGGCAGGGCAAACGCGCGTTGCGTCGCACAATACCATCTACAACCTGATTTTTCCTGATTTGAGAATGAGTCCCAACAAATATGCTACCTCCCCCTTCGAAAGGTTTAATGACAAGATGTCAAGCCTCAAATTGAGTCTCCCGCTCATAGGCCCGTAAGCGTGGTAGCCGTATCCACGCAGCTATGCCGAGAACCACCATTGTCCCACTGTCCATGACTTCCTCTTCTTGGTTGATTGCGGGTATCTCTCCCTCCTCAACAACATTTTTCGACGACGGACCTCGACTAGATCCCTCTGCCCCACGGGGTATAGTTGTATTGGGCCTAGGTGGCACCACATTTTTATATCACGGAGGATTCTTCAAACGTACGATTTCAGCCTAAAAAATGCTAAGTTAGTGTACTAAGAAAATTGACATATATCGAGTACAACATATCCAGTACAGGCTATGTCGAGTAAACTGACATATGTTGAGCTGAAACATATCGAGCAGTCATATGTAGAGCAAACTGACACATGCCGAGCAAACGCACATCGGGCATAGATGTATATCAAGAAGATTAATACGTCGAGCATAAATTATATCGAACAATACGAGATATCGAAAACAAAACTCAACATACCAGCAAACTTCGATATACCCCCTCGGTGCTCAATTACTCGCCAGAATTTGATATACCTCTACGGAAAAGACAAAGTTCTCCCCACGATGATAATAGTGACAAGTAGGGAGGGGGAAGGGCAGCTTGATGGGACAGCAGTACATTAAATGACCCACACATCGAACATGCATGTCAAGTGCAAATCCTCGAGATCCCTCCCTTGTTAGCCATATCAATCACACAATGTTCGACATACAGTTCACACTGAGGATAAATCCTTGACATCCCGCAAACACAATTTGCACTTCTTAAACCCGTTATCTCGCATACATGAAATATAAAGTTATGGTACAAAATGAAGTTTTACACCCTCTACTCTCCCACGCCTCATTCCAAGGAAATGGGCGACTAATTAAACCTTTTATTTTCTGGCATTCACCTTGGGTCCCGTACAGACCCGTAAATTCGGGGAGAGCCGGGGGGTATCCAATACGCAGGAATTTGAAAACTAATAATCTACGGAAATGACTTCTAAATTGGGGGACTACATGATATAGGATATACCCGCGTTGTGCCCAATAATTTTGGGTCGACCCAAATCAATTAGAGTTCTAGAGCATGTCGAGTATCAAGACTCGACATGGGTCACGTCGAGGTTGCGTACTCGATATACCCTCTACATAACCCGAGAAATTCGGGGATGGTCTCGCATCCTAATGGCTATAAATACCACTGCCCCAGATACCGAAATAAATTAATTAATCACACTCTTACCTACCCCGCATATATGAGTATTCACACTCGACATCATTCATCCTGGAACATCATTCATCCTCGACATCAACCCAGACTCGACATCATTCTCCTCGACATCATCCCATATTCGACGTCTTCCAAGCGGGATGTGCCAAATCTTCGACATCTCTGTGACTTGGGTCAACGAAATCTGTATATAATTTAAATTATTTTTCTCAACATATAAATTAAAATTAATTATTAATTACTCGGAAAGCTCGTGCGAGCATTTCTAGTCATTAAAATATTTGGCAAATTAAATTCGGTCACATTTCCGGGTGGTTTAAATTCTTTCAATGCCCATAACATAGCAAAAACCTAATCCCTCTCCCTATTCTATTTCTATTCTTCTCCGATCACCACCACAAACCCTAGCTTGTACCACCATGGACAAGGACAATTCGTCCACCCGTAAGCGCAGAGATTCCGATTCGCATCGCGAGAGAGACCACCACCACCACCGTTCCAAGCACGACAACGACAACGACGACGACGACGACGAGCGCCACCGCGATGACGAGCGCCACAGATCCGACGACCGCCCTCACCACCGCAGGGATAGAGAATCGCGCCGTGAGCGCGAGCGGTCTCATTCGGTGGAGAGGAAGAAGAGGAAGGAACGAGGGGAGAGTGAGGAGAGGAGCGATAAGAAGGCTAGGGTTTTCGAGGAGAGGAGGAAGTTTGAGGATGCAAAAGAACCTGGTTCCACTGTAAATGTGAGTTCTACCTTCCTAACTTTTCCGTTATACGACTTGTGGTTTGCGTATGTGAATGTTATTTAGTTATTGACCTGTGTTGAGTTGTTGCGTCATATCTACTGGATTTAATTTTAACTGCTAGCTAGGCTTTAGAGAATCTAGCAATTCGACAAGGCTTTAGAGAATCTAGCAACTACTTGAGTTTCATGTACATATGTCATTTCAGACACTCGCTGAATCAGCTGTATTAGGTTGTATATGTAGTTGTCTCTCGCAGAAGGATTGAAGATAGCAGTTGTAACCAATTGCTATAGTTCTTGGCTCAAAGTGACTTTTGATTGTGAAATGAATGTTCATGGAAGTGCCTGTGATTCTGTAGATTTAGAACACCATACATGTAAATTATCTTATAACACTCCCCCCCCCCCCCATTGAGTACAGGATTTGATTCATGACGTCTGAGAATAGAACTCCCTAGTAAAGTAGCAGTTGAAACGAATATGATGAACCAAAAATAGTGTTATGAGCATTATATATTGACGAGAATGCTTTTTTCTTCTTAAATGCTGAGTTGTTACTTGACTGTGTATAGGGCTTGACCTAAAGTTTAGTATGTTCAACACTCTAATAGGATTGTCCTCATCTCCTGGGAAAACAAGTGTGTTTACATCAAGTAAATACGAATCGATTTAAAGTATGTGGCAGGTTTTCTGTTGCATAACACAAGAATTGATGATCAAGTTTAAGCGAAGCAATTCTAGGGATAGTAAAATTTCGTCTCTCTTGATAAATGTCCCTTTGATTCTAGTGACGTGTCAATTTGGCTATACCTGTGAACATAGTCTTGAGAACTTTTACAAACTATTTTTTAGAATTCTGGACTTGGAAATTTTGAGATTGAAACTATACAAAGATTGATATAGTTGGTCCAAAATTTGATATTCTGATTTATACTGTAGCAAACCAATGAGTATTGATTCTCGTGAATGAGTTAAAGTTAAAACAAAAACCATCTGTGATCGTACTATTTTCGGCAAAACAACTATATGAAGCTAATAATGTACTCCATTAATCTTGCAAATATGCGTCTCTTGAAACAGGAAGCATGTCATATCATGATACGAACATACGAAAGTTCAATAAGTACTTTATTCAATAATTTAATTTCTTTTGATGTGTTTTCTTCCTAATTTGTGTCAGGAAAGGGTTGAATGTTGCACCCAGAGTTGAAGGTGTATGCTACAGTCATTTTTTCTTTCTAATTATTGATACATTGTTAATCATCGCCTGGTATTTATGCTTATCGATCCGTAGTTTCATGCTTGGTCATAAAAAGTCTTAACCCTCTCTGAAGTTAATACTTAATACTGTAGTATGACTGGAAAATGTTGCGTTTTTTTCCTTTCAGGGAGTTGCAGTTGGACCAAACACTACTCTGTCAAGATCACCTGAGAATTTGGTGGTACATAGCAACTCCACTGAAACTAAGGTATCTTCAATTTCCAAGACAAATGAAAATAAGGGAGTTAATAGTAACAGATCTCATGAGGTTCCTGGGAAATCTAGTACAGATGGGACAGCTCCTGCTCCAGCTGCTGGTAAAAGTCGGGGTTTGTCTCTTGATGCTTTAGCCAAAGCCAAGAGAGCACTACAAATGCAGAAAGAGCTTGCAGAAAGGATGAAGAAGATACCTTCAGTGAGTTTCTTTCTTGTTTTCATTTAGCTTTTTATGCAACAAGTAGGAGACCAAGTTCTTGTTATATCTGAAATTTTCTTCTCTTTCTTCTAACTTATTCAGTTGAATAGAGATGCTGGATCGACAAGAGAGGGTAGTCTACATGTCAGTGAAAAAGATTCTACTAAAACTACTTTTTCTGCCAAGGGTATATCGCCAGTGCCAGCTGTTACGCCAACTGCATCAACTTCAGCTTCTGATATTGCATCACAAAGTGGTTTACCTCATCTGCCTGGGCTCACGGCCCAAAAGTATGAAGCTGTGAAGCGAGCACAGGAGCTAGCTGCGAAGATGGGGTTTCGACAAGACCCAGAGTTTGCTCCTCTCATAAATATGTTTCCAGGGCAGTTGCCCCCTGATATTAACATCCAGTCTAAACCTTCCAAAGCCCCTGTTCTTCGTTTGGATGCGTTAGGCAGGGAAGTTGATGAGCAGGGTAATGTGGTGAATGTTCCAAAAGTGAACACGTTGAGTACCCTCAAGGTACCGCTTAAATAATGATCACATCATTTGTTTTTTGATTGATGCAGTCCAGAAAAATATGGAGAAAAAAGGCTGATATGATTACTGTATATTATTTGTTTATTTTATTATTGGTGTTTCATTTATTCTTTTCCTTTCATTATTTCCCAGGTAAACATCAACAAGCAAAAGAAAGATGCATTTCAAATTCTGAAGCCTGAGCTTGAGGTGGATCCAGATCAAAATCCCCACTTTGATCCCAGAATGGGGATTGATAAAGATAAGCTACTGAGGCCAAAGAGGATGAGTTTCCTATTTGTTGAGGAAGGAAAATGGTCAAAAGATGCAGAAATCATAAAACTGAAGGTATTTTCTTTTCAATCATTGTCCACGTGATCTTATGCACTGAGTTATTGCATTCTGCTTAAATTCTTCTGTTTGCTGGCTTTCATAGTCCCAATTTGGAGAAGCAAAAGCTAAGGAGCTTAAGGCAAAGCAAGCCCAGATGGCAAAGGCAAAAGCAGAGCCAGATATAAATCCAAATTTGATAGAAGTCGGGGAGAGAGTTATTACTGCTAAAGAAAAGCCGAAGGAATCTATTCCAGATGTCGAGTGGTGGTATGATATCTTTTCAGTTCAATTGATTTTAGAAACTTGTTTCTTTTGGTTTTTTTTTTTCAGTACTTACTCTTTAACAAAGCATAAAATTATGGTGATTGCTCATACTTGCGCCTAAGATTAATGGGAATCAGTTTAATACCGTTTTGGGTTTTCAACCATGGTCCTTATTTGTCAGCCTCTGCTATATACTTCTGAGCAAATCATTTGGTCGAGTGCTTTCAAAATTAGATAAACACCCCTGAAAGTAGTGATTTCTTCGAGGCCTCGATATTGTAAATAGAAAGAAATTTGAACTGGTAGGGTGCTTGTATAACTAATTTAAAGCTTGATTGACTTGTATTTTACTCGCAAATTTTTAAAAAGTATAAAGAAAGCGAATCTTTTTAGATTCTTAAATGGCAAATGTCTAATTATCATGAAAATAAAAAGAACAATAAGTGAAAGTATGGTCATCCTTTAAGCTTCCCACACCTCACCCACCCCTTTGACTGCCTTCAAATTCACTGTTAGAAACCCTGAAATAAGCAAAACCTGTGATTATTTTCGGGTCAAGACACAGAGATTTAGGTTAATGTACCGACATTCGCATCTGTTAAGATACACATTGCTATATAGTTAAAATTGTGTCGTTGCTCTAGCAATTTCAACCAATTGTTAGGGTCATTCCTAATATTGCCTAAAGCTTTTCAGTACGAACGGAATTTGGTTGTGGGCCCCGTGGCCACTGATACAACATGCGTGTGGCCTGACTTCAGATATCCATATTTCATGTGCCCAAATATTATATTTCTTTACGATATGATTGTAGGAGGCAAATTATAATGTCCACCATAACTAGTTCCCACTAAGATGGGGGAGAATCATTAGCTTTTTTCTTCCTGTTGTCGGCTGTAATGATTGGGAAATAGTTATTATCTAATCTCTAACTAGCTCTTTCACGGCGACTTGCAGGGATGTGCCACTTTTACAGTCTGGTAACTATGGCCATTTAGCTGATGGTGTGATTGACGAGGGTCTAATGAAAATGGAAAAACTTACAATCTATGTTGAACACCCTCGACCTATTGAGCCCCCTGCCGAACCAGCTCCTCCTCCCCCTCAACCTTTGAAGCTGACAAAGAAGGAACAGAAAAAACTCCGCACGCAGCGTAGATTGGCTAAGGAAAAAGATAGGCAGGAAATGATACGACTTGGCGTATTAGAGCCCCCAAAACCCAAAGTCAAGATGAGCAACCTCATGAAAGTTCTTGGGTCTGAAGCAACCCAGGATCCCACCAGACTCGAAATGGAAATAAGGAGCGCGGCAGCAGAGCGTGAGCAAGCCCATATCGACAGAAATATTGCCCGTAAACTCACTCCAGCCGAAAAACGTGAAAAGAAAGAGAGAAAGCTCTTTGATGATCCAAATGCTGTAGAAACAATTGTCTCTGTGTATAAAATTAACGACCTTTCTCACCCCCAGGCTCGTTTTAAGGTTGATATTAATGCCCAGGAGAACAGGCTGACGGGATGTGCTGTAATATCAGAAGGAATTAGTGTAGTCGTCGTTGAAGGTGGTGCTAAATCAATCAAGAGATATGGGAAGCTTATGCTTAAGAGGATTGACTGGCGTGCTGCTGTTAAGAAAGAAGAGGACGATGAGGATGATGATGGAGGGGATAAGCCCGTCAACCAATGTTTGCTGGTTTGGCAGGGAAGTGTTGCAAAATCGAGCTTTAACAGATTCTTTGTGCAGGAATGCAGGACTGAAGCGGCTGCTCGGAAATACTTTTTGGATCACGGAGTCGGTCATTATTGGGATCTTGCAGTTAACTTCACTGAGGATCTTATGTGATTGGATGGTTTGTTACTAGTAGATGAGGTGAAGTAAGTGTTTCTCCAAATCATAACAATTACTAGTACTGGATGAGAGTTGTTATGTTGCTTTTTTTGGATCAAAGATAGGCGGCAAACCTTTGAATTTTTTTTCCTGTAATGTTCTGTAAAAACGTTGAATGTGTACTTTAAAAAAAACTGTTCTTTTGGAATGTTTATGCTAAAAGGAGCCTTTTAGTAAGTTGTGTTGCTTTTTTTTCTTTCCCACTTTTCTTTGTGTGACTTCAATGTTATTGATCTTGACTTTGTCAATACTTACTTTACGCGGTTATACAACTTTCGATATATTAGTGTAATTTTGTTGGGTTTGCTGTGAGGGTTGTGTTTCGGAGAAGATAAAAGAAAAAAACTTAATCCATGTAATGTGCTAACATGCGTATAATTTGAAGATACATTTGGTGCGGACATTCAATAAAAATCAACGTTTTAGTTTAGTTGCTTAGAAGTTATTTTGGGTTATATCTCTTGCATGTTGAAATTGTAAGGTGATTTAGTTGGTGCAATATTATTTGTGTAATTTATAGATTGATATTTTAGTGATGTTTTCGGTTAGGTTCAGTTGGCAATATGACACGTTTACAGACATTAACGAAGTGCAATGTAGACATTATCATATTATGTGCTGTATTTATTTGCGCTAAATGGTAATTAATAATAATAATAATAATAATAATAATAATAATAGAATTGTGTAGGTTTGGAGAAAGAAGTGCAGCGGACACACCCTAGGTCACATAGCGTGGATGCGCGAACAAGTGCAAGTGTGCGTACGCCAATGTGCCAAATTTAAATATATGTAATTTTGTGTCGCTTACAATGCGTTTATTAAAAAATAGAAATCAAAATATTTACATAGTTAATCAAAGACAAATTTATTTTTCGTGTTACTTTATATATTCATGTGATAAATCAAAGAAATGTATAACTACTTATATTAAAATATGCTAAATTTAGGCCCTGATTCATTTATTAATTGAGATAAAAGTTTCAATGTATTTAGTTATTATTTTCTTTTTTAGTATCTTGATCACGCAATGTATTCTTTCGCTCTCCTTCCTATCGAGAAAAGAGAAAGATTCATAAACCTCACTAAATTCACAATAGATGCTTAAAAAAATGCATGAACGAAATAAGAATTCTTAGTTCGAGAATTAAGGATTCTTAGTTTGCCTTTAAGTTGATAACATGCATTGAGTTCGCCAGGTCGCGACTAGTGCGCTAATGCGACATGGTAGTAGGAGGATTGTATGAAGTGGACACCAACTCCCCTCCCCGCTCACTATTGACTAGAACTCATTTTATAATTTTTATTTTAAAAATTAATAGTGAAACATATGTGGAAGAAAATATAACAGTTGGATAGAGTAAAAGTTGAAACAATAACTCGGTGAGTAACTCCCTACATTAGCCCGTTGCATGACGGAGCGTTAATTTATTATAACATTTGTATGACATAACTTATATCTCAAATGACACGTGACCACTGACCATAATCCTTCTGATGTTCTTGTTGCATTGATGCCCTAGTCGCGCGCAATACACAAATTTAAGCCGAATGAAGAATCCTTAATTCGCGAATTACAAATCTTCAATTTTTGAACTAAAAATCTTTCTTAGACTGTGCAAATTTTTAAGTATCTATTGTGAGGTTTATAAATCTCTCTTTTAAAATAAGAAGGGAGCAAGAGAGAAAGAGAATATTTTGTGGGATCAAAATAAATAAGAAATAAAATAACAACATGAATAATAACTAAAATACATATAATTTTTTATCTCAATGAACCAGAGTCTAAATTTAGCATACTTAATATGAGAACTCATACATGTATTTAATTAATCACATGAAAGTATAAATCTACACCAAAAATATTATTCAAATTTATCTTTGATTAATCATATAATTCTTTTTTATCATCACACTAAGAAACTCAACTTATGCGTGTTTTCATTTAACGCATTGACGCATTCGTACCGAATGTGCACTTGCTCGCGCTTCGCTTTTTGTGACTTGGCACGTGAATATGTGATGTATTCACATATTAGAAATTTTAGATACTCTATGATATTCATAAATTGGCATGTATGATTGAGATCTTAATAATTCTGATGTTAACATATTGAACTGATCCTTGAAATCTCAGATAATGCATGATATTTAGGTGTGGCAAACTATTCACTCTATTCCAAATTCAGATTCGATTCAATTGAGGATCTACTATGTTGGATCCAAAATGGATCCAACTCAGACCCGATCTGGATCCGAGTCCATTTAGATCCATAAGTCTATTTACATAGTTTTTCTTATCCAATACTGAATCCATGATTCATTTTGGATCCAACAGTGGACTAAGCAATTTCAAAGCATTTGTACAAGGAATTAGGACCCACCTCTGGAATTTCATTTGGGCTGGTATTTGGATCCACCTAAGCATTTTAGCAAACACCATGTTCACAAATGTTTATGTTGAAGGGTTTTGTTGCAACATGTAGTGATCTACTGAGCTGATTTAGTGAAACTTAACAGATTACGCTAGGCGCTAGCTAATCATAGAGAACTAGCTAGCTAATCATAGAGAACCTTCAGGTTTGTTGCAATTAGGTTTGATTATGGCAAATTAGAATTCCCCAATTAAGTTTAATTAAGTTTTATTGCACACACCTAAGATTTTGTTGCAATCCATCATCATACATGAGTATTTTGGTCTTATTTCGTCAATGTAATAGAACACTGTAAAATAATACAATTGAAATACAAATAACCAAAATAATGCTAATCCAATATAATAAACGGACTAACTTGGTCCGGAACACCTACTGTCTATTACAAGTACTGAATTACTTTAGATATCCTAATAGGACAAATTAACGTGAAAGTCGAATTGAGGACGTTCGATGTGCGCATCGAACGGGTCCGACTCGATGCAGATGTATATCAAATGTGGTCGGTTCGATACAGTTGTATCGAATTACAGTGATTCGATGTTGGTGTAACTCGAATGGGGACTAGTTCGATGCTAGCTTGGATCAGTGAGGTCAGTGTCGAATGCAGAGCAGTGTCGAACAATAAAGTGAGTCACATCAGGACGTTCGATGTGGTTGCTATTGACGTGGTGTCTAATCTCTCTCTGGAAGGTCAAAGGGCGAGGTATTTATAGACCCCATCCCGTATGACCTTCCAAATACAGCAGAATCAACATCGAACAACTGTAGTTCGATGCGGGTACCGCATCGAACAAGACCTATTCGATGCTCTCGTTTTAAATGGGCCTTACTATTGGGCCGACCCAAATTTGGATTTGGGGCCACCTTAAATTCTCCCCATCACATAGTCCCCTAGTTTGGGAGACGGTGTCGATGAGAGAGCGGTTTCCAAACTTGGAAAGTCTTGCGTTTTGTTTTCAATGATGGTAAGCTTCAGAGTGCGACGAAGTCCAACTGTTCTATGTAATAGGGGGCAACATGGAATTTTCGGAATTCGATGCAGGTGCATCGAACAATGGCGGTTCGAAACATGTTGTTGCAAACATCAAATTTGATGAATTCGAGGCGGGCACATCGAATTAGGTCTGTTCGATGTGGTCATAACAGTTGGCGGTGCACGTGCCTATATAAGGGGCCAATTTCCACCTCATTGTAATTTCCTTTCCCAAGGGAGTATTTTTAGCTGATCTTCAGGCTGCATCGAACGGTGCGTGTTCGATATTTGCAATATCGAATCGCCAGTGTTCGATACAGTTAACACCAAACCGTTAGCGTTCGACCTTCCAGCTGCATCGAATTTCAGGGATTCGATGCTCATATCGCGTTTTCTTGATACAACGATTCATATTCCATAATCGACCTGACATGGCAAGGATAAAATCTAGTAATCGGAGTAAACCTGTGGTGTCACCCGAGAATATTTATGATGCTCGGAGAAGAAACGAGGAAAATGAAGCTTCTGTTGTGGGGCCGTCATTTGCCAATGTTTCTTCGGAAGGTAACACAGGTGAGACTACAAGAAATGAATCTGCAACAACGGTCCCTGAAAATCTCTCCGATAATTGGCATGCGGGTCATTCTGATACTTCTCTAGTTGATTGTTCTACCACGAGGCTCGGTGGCGTTAGTGCTGCTGCTCGGGTGCCCATTGTGAGCGATTTCGAACGTTATGAGGATGTTGTCCCACGGAGATTGGCGATGACGCCAACCGCCACTGGTGGACGTATTAAGGTTGGGACTAATCGTCAGATCCAGATAATGGAAGAAATTGATGCGGAAGACGAGAGAATTACTGCCAATTTGGCTAGATTCAATGCATCTAATCCCGCATTCAGGAACATGCGAATTACTAATATAGCGAGTTCCTCCCTTAGGGGATGAGGATTGGTACGCCGCCGCTAAGAGGAAATTGGCGGAGGAAGAATCTGCTCAAGAAGCTCAAGACATCTCTCTGCCCCCACTTAGGAGTCCTCGACCTTCGGGGAACCCGAGACCGACCCCTCCAGAGAGCCTTGTTAATTATGATTTCCTCAAAGACGAGAATTTAGAATCGTTGAGTGCTACACTGGGCATATATAGATTGAGGGAGGAACAGGCAGCAGAGATAATGCGGAGTCTATGGCCTCAATTAGATCGTCAAGCCGCAATAGATCGGTTAGGATACCGGGATCTGGCTCGCTTTGGGCACTTATTTTTTGCTGCTATTATTGTAGCAGTATATCGACTGTGCAGTGATTATAGTGGTTTGGCTGAGGTTCAGAGTCGATAATCTACGCACCAATATCCTTAGTGGCGATTATAGCCGACCCAATGCACTGAAGCGCGCCAGAGAGGCTGAAAAAATGGCATCTAAGACTGTACGCGATGCGCATGATGCTGGAGTAATGGCTAAGAAAACTGATGAGAATGCTGATGCATCGCGTGCTGAAATAGCTGCGCTGAAAAGAGAGAATGACTCTTTGAAGCGTGAGAATTCTTCTCTTAAAGCATTGAATGCTGTCGCGGACAATATCATTGCCAATTTGGGTCGTCGAATCTAAAATTTCGAGTCGAAGGATTACAAGTGTTCCATTGCCCAAAATTTCATGTAGAGTAGTGTTTATAAATTTCTTGAGTTACTCCGTGGTGCTGCAGACATGAAATATGGAATGGAACTTGGTGTCGATCAAATTGGTTATCTTGGATATCTCGGAGAGGGTTTCCGAAAAGATATGCTAGACGCAAATCGTGGTCCGAGAATGGAGATCCCAGAGGCTAGCAGTGATGATGACGATGATTTACATACCCCTAGACCTGGTGATTCATTTTATGCCGTATGAAGCGATCGCAAAAGCAAAAGTGCAACATGCTCTAGTTCTTTGAAACCGAGTTCACCTTTGATGCAGAAAGAAAAAGATAAATGCACTCCTAGTGCTACTTTGAGAGAGTCGAAGAGGATCAATAAAGCCCTTCACGACGTTTTTGGTCAAAGTGATGATGAAGCCGAACTGCCTCCAAAGACGTCCAAGTCTACGATTTTCTGTCGAGTCCTCCTAGGACGTTAGGTTTTGAAAGCACTCCTGCTGTGGCTGTGAATAAAGGAAAAAAGTGAAGCTCGTGTTGAAGATTCCTAGTTCAACAATGATTTTGCCGACTAGAATGTATCCTCTTTGAGATGTTGGAGCTTCTGTGATGAAAGATAATGTGGCCGATTGATCGCTCAATGATCAGAATTTGATTTCCCCTAGCAGATATCAACTTGATGATGCCTCTAAAAGGGAAGAAGTTATTTTGCCCGAAGGCTGGGCACAAGCAGATGACTTGGTTCTCACAGAGGATTAAATTCAAGGAAATTGTGCCAATTTTGCACGTTCCGTGAGTGTGATCCTTCGTCCAGAGTCCCCCAGTCTTCGACTGAGTAGTGATATCTTGGCGACATCATTTTGATGAGATTAGGCTTTTTGCTTTGTAAATATTTTTGCATATTGCTTGGAACGGTCCTTGAATGAGATCGATTTTGCAGGTTAATGTCATAGTTTTTTGATTTAAAATTTGTTGGTGTAATTCATTCTTCTTTCAATTACGTTTAGTACGTGTTTAGTTGCTCTTTGCCCTTTGTTCTTTTTAACTTGTGTTGTGCCTTATAATCATTGTCAATTTCGTGTTGTATCTCCGTTATGACGCTTATGTTGTTCATAAGGGGTTTTGCCACATTAGGCGACTTATACTGCCGTCATGACGCTCGTGTTGTGTATGAGGGGTTTTGCCACTTTGAGCGATTTATACCGCCATCATGACGCTCGTGTCGTGCATGAGGGGTTTTTCCACTTTGGGCGATTTATACCGCCGTCATGACGCTCGTGTCGTGCATGAGGGGTTTTGCCACATTGGACGATTGATACCACCATCATGACGCTCGTGTTATGCATGAGGGGTTTTGCCACATTGGGCAATTTATACCGCCGTCATGACGCTCGTGTCGTGCATGAGGGGTTTAACCATATTGGGCGATTTATGCTGAGAAGACTCCACGTTTTTTCAATTTTCCTGGGACTCAAGCCTTCACAGTTCATACAAATGATTGGATGCCGGGGGTACTGTTTCTACTTCTATGCATAGTAGCGTCTAAGATGTTGCACGTTCCACGGACGCTTCTGCTGGAAACCCTGCATAGTCTCCAAGTAATAGTATCCTCGCGAACTTGTTCGTGTAATTTAAAAAGGCCCCTCCCATTTCGGTTCAAGATTCCCGATGTGCTGTTTTGCCGCAATGCTTCTCAACACCAAATCACCTACCTCAAAATTTCAGAACTGAACTCTTTTATCGTAGCTTTTGGCCATTGCTGCTTTAAAAGCCACTGTGCGTTGGTATGCATCCTCCCTTGTAGAGCCTATCATATCCAGATCCATCTATCTTAAACGGGCCAATTGTTCAGGGTCGTAATCATTAATCCTTCGCGTCGACATTCTTATTTCTGCAGGCAAAACGACCTCGGTGCCATAAACCAGAACAAATGGTGTCTCTCCTGTCAATGTTTTTGGAGTTGTTCTGTATGCCCATAATATTCCATGAAGCTCTTATGGCCATGTTTTTCTTGTGCTTATCACCCTCCTTTCAACATAATCCTTCAATGTTTTATTGGTGGACTCTGTTTGACCATTTGACCGGGGATGATAGATTGAGGACAGATTGTGAGATATCTTCAACTCCGCGAACCAAGACTTAATCTCCTTTGCACTGAACTGTGTACCATTGTCACATATAATATACCTCGAAATTCCGAAATGACATATGATGTTTTTCCAGATAAACTCAATCATATTCTTCTCAGTGATTGACGACAAAGCCTCTGCTTCCACCCACTTAGTATAGTACTCAACTGCCACCACCAAATATCTCTTCTGACCTTTAACATAGGGAAAAGGTCCTACAATATCGACTCCCCATTGATCAAATGGACATGCTACCCCGATGGGTTGTAGTGGTTGTGCATGGTACTGACATCTGTCACAGCACCTCGAAAAAGCCGTTGCATCTTTTAATAGAGTTGGCCAATAATATCCCTGGCGTAAAATTCGTTGAGCCAAAGCTCTTCCCCCAGAATGATTTCCACAACATCCTGTATGAATTTCTTCCATTACGTATCCGGCCTGGACTGGAGTTAAGCATCTCAAAAGCGATCCCTCAAAAGATCGTTTGTAGAGCTCTCCATTGTAGATAGTAAACCTATAGGCCTTATATCGCATTCTGCGCTGGGCATTCGGATCCGTTGGGAGGATACCTTCCCGAAGATAAGTCATAATTTCGTCCTTCCAAGACGGGTGTTCCTGTATTGCCATTATAAATTCCACCCGCGCCTCTGTAGTGTTATATTTCGATAACCCGATTGAGAGCTTGTCGGCTGCCATGAGTGTTACTTTCTTTTGTACCAGGATCTCTAACGAACTTGCGAATTTAGAGAGGGCATCGACTTTCGCAATGTTGTCCCTCGGGATTTGAGTGATATCAAAGAATTTAAAACTCTTTGCCAATTCTTTTACCGTTGCTGCGTACAGTTTCATTGTCTCTTCTCTTGTCTCGTATTTTCCCGAAAAATGATTCACCACTAAGTGCGAGTCTGTAAATACGTCCAAATGTTCAACGTTGAGCCTGAGAGCCATTTTGATACTTGCAATAATTGCTTCGTACTCGGCTTTATTGTTTGTCACCATGTAGTTTAAACTGATAGCGAATTCAAACTCCCTTCACTCTAGAGATAGAAAGTGAATCCCAACTCCTCCCCCTTGAGTGGTTGCGAATCCGTCCGTGTGTAGTATCCATGTTGTGGTTGCTCTACTGGTTCCGGCTTGATCTGATATAGAAAAGATGCAATTCGCGGCATCGGCCACACTGTTTCCCAATGTCTCAGCCATGAAATCCGCTAAGGCCTACGCTTTAATCGCAGTTCGCGGCTTGAACTCCAACCCAAATTAACTGAGCTCAATTGCCCTTTAATCAATCGACCAGAAGTTTCGGGCCTTGCCAACACTTGTTTCAAAGGCTTATCTGTCACTACCGTGATTGGGTGGGATTGGAAGTACGGTCTCAATTTTTGCGCGGTGGCCACGATTGCCAATGCGAACAATTCTATCTCCAAATAGTTCCTCTCTCCCCCTTGTAAAACTCTACTCACATAGTGAATGTGTTAACTGCTGGATTCCTTTTTGCTTGACTAGTACCGTGCTGATGGCATGTGAGGATACTGCTAGATACATATATAACATTTCTTCTTCTTCAGGCTTACCTAGTAGCGGCAGGCTCACTAAATAATTTTCATCTGTCGGAAAGCCTCCTCACACTCCGGCGTCCAAACAAAATCCTTGTTCCGTCTCATAACCTTAAAGAAAGGGAGATTCTTCTCTGCGGAAGTCGATATGAACCTTTCCAAAGCTGTCAATCGACCCACTAGACACTACACATCCCTTACTATTTTCGGTGATGGTAGATCCAATACCGCTTTTATTTTATCTAGATTGGTTTCTATTCTTTTTTCGTTCACCATGTAGCCTAGGAACTTCCCTGCTGTCACCCCCAAAAGTGCATTTCTTAGGGTTCAATTTCATTCCGTAGGTTCTCATGATGGCGAAAACCTCATCTAAATGACGCACATGCTCTTCGGCCTTAAGGCTCTTTACGAGCATGTCGTTGATATACACCTCCATTGACTTTACAATTTGATGGTAAAACATTTTTGAAAGTGCAGGTATTCTGGCAATGTTAGATTAACATTGAGAAATCAATGTAGAGTAACATTGCTGAGCAGAATCCGATTTACAATCTCGTTGATATTTATTATTATTGTTTTGCCTTATTCATTTAACTAATTGAGTTCCACAATTGTGATTGTCTTTGATTATTATTCAGGAAACAAACTTGTCATAGGTTGGACGCTCAAGTTTCCAAGAAGGAAAGTTTCCTTAATTAAGCAAACCTCTCTAGAAGGAAATAAGAGTTCGAGTGCAACTAGGACATCTTTCCAACTTGAGTCCTGATTTGAGAAAGGAGTCTTTCCTTAGTTAGATCACTAAACGAATGAACTATTATTCAAGAAGGACTGCGAGAACAAGGAAGATGAGTTCGAGAAGGAAACAAGGAGAATTACCAACCGTGTACAACACACCTTGAAGTCCAAGTCAAGAACCTATATATAGGTGTGAAGTACATCAAGACAAACAAGAGACAAGAGCTAATCAATCCGAGAGATTAATTTATAAGTTGTTGAGTGTTGTCTTGCTTTAACAAAGTTTGTGAGTTGTTAGAATAGATCTAAGAGTGAGGAGCTTTTAGAGATAGTCGAAGCAATTCTTGTGTGCTTTGCTTAGTTCGATTAATTTGAGAGTGAGGAGCTTGAAAATTGAGAGAACGACTTTTGTTAAAACCTTAACGGGTTATTTTGCTTACGTCTCGGAAGTTAATATAATCTTATATTCACTTCTTAAACTTGGTGTTTATTTATTTCGCTGCACTATTACTCTGGTCTGTTGTTAAAGTAACATCGTTAGATTAACAACATACAAAACTGCTGTTAAAACTCCAGAGTTAAGTTAACAACAACAACGTATCGACCCGATCCACAATTTCAATTGGTATCAGAGCCAAGCACCAACTTCACCGGTGTTTGGCGTTGATACGTCAAGATGGACAACTCCAACCCCAATACCAGCAGGTTGCCAGTATTGGAGGGTCCCAACAACTAAGCCTACTGGATGATCAGACTCAGAGTCCACATCAAATCCATTGACCTGAAAGCTTGGGACACAGTACTAGAAGGCTACACCATCCCCTACTTACCAAGAGATGGAGATGCTGATTTGGTACCTAAGCCAAGAGGACAATGGACGGCCAATGACATTGCTCTCTACAACTTCAATGAAAAGACTCTCAATGCTATTTTTAGCTGGGTAGGTAACCATATGTTCAAACTTATTCAAACTTGTACAACTTCTAAAATTGCTTGGGAAGTTCTTGAACTACATTGTGAGGGTGATGTGGCTGTGAGAGACTATAAATATAGAAAACTTTTGAGGGACTTTGAGAAGATAGAGATGAGTGAGGATGAAAGCATTGATAGTTATTTTGAGAAACTTCTTGATCTAATCAGTGTCAAAACTTAGGTTTTACCATCCCAAATCAAACCATGGTCTATAAAGCCTTTAGAACATTATCTTCTAAGTTCACTGTCAAAAGAATTGCTATGAATGAGTCTAAAGATCTTGCCAACATGGACTTCCAAACATTAATGAATACTTTAAAAGAGTTTGAACTAGAATTCCTAGGAAAGTCCAGTAAACAACTTGCTTTAGCCTTACTAGGAACTAGCTCAGATTCTACAGGAAGTGATGAGTTGATCTCTTCTAACTATGGAAACATTACCAAGAAGTTTAGTAAATTAGGCTACAAAGAGAAAAATAAAGAAAAACAATCTGGTAATGCTGCCTTTGGTTATAAGAAATTTGCCCCAAAGTTTGTAAATTTCATGGCATCTTAGAGCACGCCTCAAGATGCTGAGAAATTGAAAGATGTCCAATGCTATGAATGTAAGGGGTATGGTCACTTTAAACATGAATGTACTAACACCCTCAGAACAAGAGGGAATTCTCATTGGGTGTGTGTAGATGACTTCAATGAAACTAACTTCGAATCTGGAACAAGTGCCGATGAACAATCAGAGAAAATCAACACTGCTACGCTTTGCACTCGGATCACCTGGTCAGGAGAAAACTCCAGAAACTACCAAAAATCTCAATGTTACTCTAACATTGGAGAACCAACAGCAAAGCAGGAAATCTTCTTTGGAGACTGGAACAACAATGATACACATGTTAACTATGATGTACTCTCTGATTGTGATGATACTAACTTCGATTGTTTTCATGGCTCAGTTGATCTAGAAGAAGAGTACTTCAATGAAGAAGAACTGTCCCAGGAAGAAATCCTAGATGATCTATATACAACCTTTCTCAGACTTGAGAGAGAGAATGTCAAACTCATGAAGAGTAACAAAGCACTGAAGCATGACATTGAATGTTTGAAGAACATGTTGAAACTCTATGAGAGAGACTTTGACAAAGCTGAAGCTGAGCTGAAAGAGGTAAAGGAGAAACTCAAAAAGGATTCACAGATCATAGCCAAATGGAATGTAGGTACTTCTAAACTTGATGAGGTACTAAACATGAGTAATACAGGTACATGTGGTCTGGGATTTGTTGAGAAACCTTCCTCTTCTAATGTTAGTTCTGCCTATTTAACTACAAGCTTTGTTAAAGAATCGGGTAATATGAGTTCTGGTACCATCAACACTATAAAAAGCAAACCTACTTTTATCTGTCAGTACTTTTTTCAACCAGGCCACATTAAACCATTCTGTAGAAAATTCATAAAAGAATGTGGTAAGAAAATAGCCTATGTGTGCAATGTTAAAACTACAATAGGTTCTGATGTTAGACCAACATTAGGTGCATGACATAAAAGTAGAACTTGGGTAGAAAAAGCTAAAACCCCTAAGATTAAAATTGTATGCAATGTTGTTTTCTCTGCTGTGTTCTCTAACCTTTCAGGTAAGTGGTACTTCGACAGTGGATGCTCAGGACACATGACATGCAGCAAATAGAATCTTAAACAAATGATACCTTTAAGTGCTGGAACAGTGACCTATGGAGGTGGCACCAAAGGAAAGATCATTGGCAAGGGGATACTAAATGTTGATGGATTCCCACCCCTGAAGGAAGTGTTGTTGGTAGATGGGTCAAAGGCCAATCTAATTAATATCAATCAGTTGTGTGATGATGACTTACTAGTTACATTTGACAAAGTTTCTTGTGATGTTTATGATAGTGATAATGTTCTTGTTATGACAGGTGCTAGATCCAAAGATAACTGCTACCTAGCCCAAGAGGAAGCAGAGTGTTTCCATGCTAAAATAGATGAGGCTTCTATAGGAAACTTGGACATGTTCACTACAGAAACCTTGAGAAATTGAAGAAAGTTGATGCTATAAGAGGCTTACCTAAGCTGTCTTGTCCAGGCTACAGGTACAGAATGCTAATCCTAGATCTAGTAGGTGTTTTGAATGCTACACATGGACTTAATGGGTCCATTTGAGGTAAGTAGTCTCAGTGGTAAAAAATATGCCTTTGTGATTGTAGATGACTTCTCTAGATACACTTGGGTAAAATTTCTTAATGAAAAGTCTGAAGCTTTTGATCAGTTCAAAATTCTTTGTGCTAGTATTAAAAACTTGTATGGCTCCTCTGTGACTAAGATTAGGCCAGATCATGGTATAGAATTTGAAAATGCTAGTTTTCATAACTATTGCAATGCTAAAGGTATTTTCCATGAAGATTCAGCTCCTAAGACTCTTCAGCAGAATGGGATTGCTGAGAGAAAGAACAGGACTCTTCAAGAGATGGCCAGAGTTATGCTCAATGCTAAAGATGTATCCAAGAGACTCTGGGCTGAAGCTTTAAATACTGCTTGTCACATTAGTAACATGGTGTACCTTAGACCTAGAACTAACATGACTCCTTATGAACTCTTGAAGGGTGTGAAACCAAATATTGCATATTTTCATGAATTTGGTTGTGATTGTTATCTGCTTAATGACAGGGATTATCTGAGTAAATTTGATCCTAAAAGTGAAAAATGCATCTTTGTAGGATACTCTGCCAATAGTACTCCCTTTAGAGTCTACAATCCTAGATTGAAGACAATTCAGGAATCAGTGAATGTTGTATTTGATGAGTTCACACTTGATACATGTACTGATGACATCTCAGTTCCTAATGTTGGACCAACAGTGGAAACCGAGAATGTTACTCCTGACAATGTTACACCAACATTGGAACTGGAAGCTGGAAACACTGAATAGGAGTCAGGGAACGATGTTAGACTAACACCAGCGAGATCTGATGTTAGACTAACAACCGAAGACTCTGACTCAGAACATGAAGTTGCCTCTGAACCTAGAAGAGATCCCCCAGCTAGGATTCAGAAAGATCATCCAGCATCCCAGGTAATAGGTGAACTCACTGAACGGGTAAGGACACGCAACAAAGAAAGACTTGATTATAGAGATATGGTTAAATTGTGTGTCTGTATGAACTTCACTTGTACTGTTGATAATGCCTCTTGTTTTGTCTCCTCCATAGAACCTAAGAATGTGAATGAAGCCCTTCTTGATAACTTTTGGATTAATGCCATGCAGGATGAATTATTACAGTTTACTAAGAACAAAGTCTGGATACTGGTACCTAGAACACCTAATGTTAATGTAATAGGGACAAAGTGGATATTTAAAAACAAGAGTAATGAGGAAGGGGTCATAGTTAGAAACAAAGCTAGACTAGTTTTTCAGGGGTACACACAGGTTGAAGGTGTAGATTTTGATGAGACATTTGCTCCAGTTGCTAGGATTGAATCTATTAGGTTACTTCTAGCCATAACATGCTGTCTTAAGATAAAACTATACCAAATGGATGTAAAGGATGCGTTTCTGAATGTGCTAATTGATAAGGAAGTATATGTTAAACAGCCTAAGGGATTCACAGATCCTAAGTACCCCAACCATGTGTACAAGCTTGAAAAAGCCCTGTATGGACTTAAACAAGCACCTAGAGCATGGTATGAAAGACTTACAGAATTCCTTTTAAGTCTTGGATTTGTTAGAGGTGAAGGAGATAGAACACTGTTTGTTTTGAAGAAAGATTCTCATGTCTGTATAGCTCAAATTTATGTGGATGACATTGTTTTTGGCTCAATTAACAACTCTATTTTAGAAAAAAATGTTGAATCAATGACAGGGCAGTATGAGATGAGTATGATAGGAGAATTAAATTTCTTCCTTGGTCTCCAAGTAAAACAAACATGTAATGGGATATTCCTAAGTCAGGAAAAGTATGCAAAGAATTTGGTGAAAAGGTTTGAATTGGAAGATTCAAAGCCTTGCAAGACTCCCATGTCTTCATCAGTGAAGATATTGAGGGATGTTACTGGTGCCAATGTTGATCCAACATTGTACCGTTCAATGATAGGAAGCTTACTCTACTTATCTGCTTCAAGACCTGATATAATGTTCTCTGTTTGTGTGTGTGCTAGGTACCAGGCATGTCCAAAGTAGCCACATCTGATTGCTGTAAAGAGAATCCTTAGATATATATCTGGCACTTTGGCCCCTGGCATCTGGTACTCTTATGACACTAACACAAATCTTGTAGGTTTTAGTGACTCAGACTGGGTAGGTGACACTGATGATAGAAAGTCTACAAGTGGAGGATGTTTTTATCTGGGGAACAACTTGGTCTCATGGTACAGTAGAAAGCAAAATTGTGTCACTCTCCACTGCTGAATCTGAATACATAGCAGCAGGCAGCTGTGTCACCCAGTTGGTATGGCTTAAACACATGCTACTGGATTATGGGTTAGACACTGATACCTTACTTATGTTCTGTGATAATCTTAGTGCTATAAGCATCTCTAAGAACCCTGTACAACATTCTAGAACTAAACATATTGATATAAGGCATCACTTTCTGAGAGACATGGTAGAGGATAAGCTCATTGACATTGAACACATTGAAACTAACAATCAGCTTGCTGATATGTTCACTAAACCCTTAGATTCTGAGAGGTTCTCCAATTTGAGGAATTCTCTTGGCATGTGCATTGTCTAGGTATGTTAGTACACCAGTGTTGACATAACACCACTGTTGACATAACACCACTGTCTAGCACTAGTTATTGGTTGTGGTGTATCTGTAATTCTTTTATGTTTCTTTTCTGCATCCTTCCTTCTTGCATATTACTTCTTTGTTAGAGATTCTGTTGGGTTGTGTGATTAATCTATATAAATAGCTGAGTTGACTGGTGGACAGGTACATATCAAGAGTTTTGTAAAGTAAGAACTCCGTTGTTAGTGTGTGAATGTTAACCTAACATCTGGGAGAAGCTGGGGTACACAGAGCTCACTACTCTGATGTTATTCAGTTGTGACTTATCCATGTTAGGTTATACAAAGCATGAAGAGAAGCTGGGGTACATGATGTTGAGAGCTTCATTGTCATTCAGTTGTGCTTATTTTTGTGTTTTTGTCTATGGCCAAGGTTATGCATGATGGTGATCCTTACTACTAGGGTGTTTTGAAGTTTCGACTGCTTGCATTCAGTAGCATTGTTCACTTGGTATTTCACTTGTAAACAGGTTGGTAAACAAGTATGCATGAGGGGTTGGGGTGAAGAAGTATATGATAAATGTATTGTCTTCATTCAGTTCCTTTGTACTTGCCTAATCTGTAGCTGATGGTTAAGTTGCTGGGGTGTGTGGAGTCTTGTGCTGCCCACATTCAGTGATGAAACTATCCTTTAACATTCACTGGTTTTTGTTCAAAAGAGTTCATGATAATTGTAAAAGATAAATTGATAAGTCCTGATCCCAGTCAGTAAAGCTGTTTGTACCTGGTTACCATCACCCAATGTTGTTCTAACATTGTTGCATTCATTCTAGTTCTGCATTATTTCCTTATGTCGGTTTGGGCTTAGGGGGAGTAGTAATATCCTAGGAATCATGTGTTGAGGCATACTTCGTGGGTGACCAACTGCAGGCAAAACATTATGTTTTGTGATCTTCTATGCTGTGGGAAAATCTTTTCCCTGGATATGTACATCCACTCTGTGTTTTTCTGTCTGATGTGTCACTTTTTCATACTGATGATCTTAAACTATGTCTTTGTACCTATGTACTTGGTTGAGGTTTCAGATCAGTATACAGGAATATCTCACGCTCTCACATGATGTTTCTTTGGATGAAGCCATGCACCTACAATTTCCCTCCCTAATGTTAACTTGCCAATGTTAGTTCAACATTGAAAAATTGTAACTTATGAGTTTTCATGTTTGGAGACTGTTCTGGTTACGTGTTAACCTAACATTGACACGTGGTAAGTTAAACATGGGTGTGATCGTGTGACAGTGGTTCGATTATTTTGGTAACATGTTACAACACCACTATCACTACTCTTCAGCTGATTATCTATATAATTTGCCCTAATCTCTTCTTACTGTTTACGCGTTCAAAATTTTGTGCAATCAACATTCTCTGCAAATAAAGATTCTTCTTTTCTTCTCTAAATTACTCTAACAATGGCACGCAAGTCTTCCATTGATGCTCTTGTAGATGCTGCTGAGCAGATTGAACAGCCAGTACGCCGCAGTACCAGACGAACAACCACTGAAGCCGCCGCCGCCGCACCTAAGATGAAATCCACAAAGGGTGATGTTGGTTCAACATCAAAAACTGCTGAGCAAACCTCCACTCCCACCAACGCTGAAAACGAGGTAATGATGGCTAACCCTACTCAAGATATAACTGCTGAAATTGGTATTGAGGGGGAGAAAGAGGCCCCTGTTGTTGCTGTGGGTGAGTCTGAGGTTTTGCACGAGGTCCCTGAAGGTAATGTTGGGGATGAGTCTGTGGTTGGTACTGATGAAGGTGAAAACCTTGAGGTGAATGCTGAGCCGTCTGAGGCTAATGCTGTTGAGCATGATGCTGCTGAGGTGGATACTCTTCCTGAGGAAAGTGATCAGGTTGAGGAGACTGTGGCTGAGGAGGTTACTACTGAGGGTAATCAAGATGTTGTTAATGAGGGTAACAATCAACCTGAAGAGGTTGAGAGAGAAGAAGAAGAAGAGAGCCCGACTCTCTCTGTCTTAGCTACTGCTGCTAGGAAAAGAAAGGGTAAACAAGTGGTTGTTGAATCTTCTGAGTCTGAGTCAGAAGAAGAAAAAGAAGAAGAAGATGATAAGGAGGAAGAGGAAGAGTAAGTTGAGGAAGAAGATCAACTGGTAGCTGATGACCCTGCTGATGTTACTACAACATCATACAGTGATGAGTATTTTGATGTGCTTGATGGGGAGTATCCCAAGAAGCCTTATACTGGCTTCTATGTGTCAGTTGAGGCAGAAGAACAGTGGGAGGCTTATCAAGCCAGGGTTATTCACATGGAGAGGAACAATGATGAGGAAATATTCAAGGAAAATAGGTTGTATGAGTTGCTTGAAGCTAGGGGTGTGTTGGGCTCTGTGATGAATCAGTCATCATATGTCCATGATGTAATCAGAGAGTTCTACATGAACCTCTCTCAGTGGGTGTGCCACCAGGGCTCTCCCAAGTTTGGTAAAGCTTGGGTAAGGATGAATGTCTATGACATTAGTCCTTCTGTGATCAATGAAGCTTGGGAACTTCCTGATCCTGAGGAGACCAAGGATCCTAGCATGGATGAGGTGATTACTGACCTCACTGGTGGACTCACAAGGAAGTGGAATGACAGTTTTCCAACTACAAAGCTGACCTCTTTAAGTGCTGTACTACACAAGCACTCTACCTACAACTGGCTTCCTTCTTCCAACACCACTGTTATGACAAAAGAATCTGCAAAGTTGGTGTATAAACTGAAGAATGGGCTGAGTGTGAACATAGAGGAGAAAGTTTTGAGGCACATGAGGGAGGTCACAACAAAGGCAAAGGGAATCATTCCATATCCCTCTCTGATATCCAGCATTCTGGTGAAGCAAGGCTTCAAGACCAAGAAGACAGAGGGCTGGATCAAGAACAAGGACAATATGATCATCACCAGGAGCTACTTCACTCAAGTCAGGATTCAAGACTTGCCCTGGAATCCCAATTCAGAAGCTGGTCCAAGCAGGAAAAAGAAGAAGACTCTCAAGTTTGCGGCTTCTTCTGTTCCAGTTTCAAGTGGTGATAGCTGCTCTGTGATTGCTGATGCATTTGTGGAGGAGACTCTGGTTTGGCTTGACAGAGAGTACAAGGATACCCAAAGAGAGATTAGCTGACAAGCAAGTGAGGTTGCGGGAGATTGACAACCTCATGAAGCATTTGAAGGATATGCCTTCCTCACAAAAAGGGGGAGAGTAGATCAAATTCAAAATTTCTGAGTTCTTTTAATTTTCTATTTTCTATTGAAGTATGAACAATTCTATTTTCTTTGCATTTTTCTATTTCATTCAAGGAGTGTGTTCCTTGCTACTTAGTATGGTTTTTAATTAAGTACTTTTCTATATTGGTACTTAGTGTGGCTACAAAGTACTAACTCTATTTTTCAGGTGTTAACTGTTCTCTGATACTAAGTTAACATTGAGATGTTCAATGTTAGAACATCTGTTTGGACTCAATGTTAATCCAACATTGACAAAGATGGATGTTATGAGAACATTGAAAGTATCAATGTTAGAATAACATTGAGTTGGTCCCTTCTGATAGTCAGGGGGAGTGTACTTAGTTTTCATTGGTGTAAGATAGTGAAGTTTGTCTAAATAATTTGATCTGATTAGAACAGGTTCTTAGGTTTTGTGATCAAGGCAAAAAGGGGGAGATTGAAAGTGCAGGTATTCTGGCAATGTTAGATTAACATTGAGAAATCAATGTTAGAGTAACATTGCTGAGCAGAATCCGATTTACAATCTTGTTGATATTTATTATTATTGTTTTGCCTTATTCATTTAACTAATTGAGTCCCACAATTGTGATTGTCTTTGATTATTATTCAGGAAACAAACTTGTCATATGTTGGATGCTCAAGTTTCCAAGAAGGAAAGTTTCCTTAATTAAGCAAACCGCTCTACAAGGAAAGAAGAGTTCGAGTGCAACTAAGAAAGCTTTCCAACTTGAGTCCTGATTTGAAGAAGGAGTCTTTCCTTAGTTAGATCACTAAACGAAGGAACTATTATTCAAGAAGGACTGCGAGAACAAGGAAAAGGAGTTCGAGAAGAAAACAAGGAGAATTACCAACCGTGTACAACACACCTTGAAGTCCAAGTCAAGAACCTATATATAGGTGTGAAGTACATCAAGACAAACACAAGACAAGAGCTAATCAATCCGAGAGATTAATTTACAAGTTGTTGAGTGTTGTCTTGCTTTAGCAAAGTTTGTGAGTTGTTAGAATAGATCTAAGAGTGAGGAGCTTTTAGAGATAGTCGAATCAATTCTTGCGTGGTTTGCTTAGTTCGATTAATTTGAGAGTGAGGAGCTTGAAAATTGAGAGAACGACTTTTGTTAAAACCTTAACGGGTTATTTTGCCTACGGCTCGGAAGTTAATATAATCTTATATTCACTTCTTAAACTTGGTGTTTGTTTATTCCGCTGCACTATTACTCTGGTCTGTTGTTAAAGTAACATCGTTAGATTAACAACATACAAACTGCTGTTAAAACTCCAGTGTTAAGTTAACAACAAAAACGTATCGACCCGATCCACAATTTCAATTTTGGCCACCAATCTTTGAAATGTTGCTCCTGCGTTCTTTAATCCGAACGACATTACCCTGTAACAATACACTCTTGTATCCGTGACAAAAGTTATTTTAGTTTGGTCCTGCACTACCATGAATATTTGATGAAATCCACTTTTCGCATCCATCATGCTTAACAGCGCACATCCCGCCGTTGAATCAACCAGTAGGTCTATCCGAGGTAATGGAAAAGGATCCCTAAGACAATGCTTGTTCAAATTCGTATAATCCACGCACATTCTCCATGTCGCTTCTTTTTTCATAACTAAAACGATATTGCTCAACCATTCTGAGAACCTTATCGCATAAATATGTCGTGCTGCTAAGAGTTCTTGTACTTTCTTTTCAGTGGGTTCATTCTTCTCTTTGCTAAAATTTCACTTTTTCTATCGTACCGGTTTTGCGCTCTTGTCTACATTCAACCGATGTAATATGATTCTGGAGTCTATTCCGAGTAAATTGAAATCAGACCATGCAAATATATCTGAATTGCACCTGAGGCGGTCCACCAAAGCTACCTCTATTATTAGGTCCATCCTTGCTCCAATTTTATTAGTTTTTTCGGTGCTCTCCCTAAATAGCTGCACAATTTTAAGGGTTTCATTTTGCATTCTTGCCATTGTTTCAATAATTGACTCTCTACTTTATCCCGCGCTTGCTCCTTAGGCTCGGATATCTTTCCATTCTCGTCTGTCTCTGTTTTTATCTTCTTTCTTGTTTCCCTCTTTTCATTCGAGAACGTATGACGTTTATTTGTCATCTTAGATACTTATATCTAAATACAATATAAACGGTGTTCCCACAGACGGCGCCAATATTTTGGTCTTATTTCGTCAATGTAACAATTGAAATACAAATAACCAAAATAATGCTAATCCAATATAATAAACGGATTAACTTGTTCCGGAACACCTACTGTCTATTACAAGTACTGAATTACTTTAGATATCCTAATAGGACAAATTAACGTGAAGGTCGAATTGAGGACGTTCGATGTGCGCATCGAACGGGTCCGACTCGATGCAGATGTATATCAAATGTGGTCGGTTCGATACAATTGTATCGAATTGCAGTGATTCGATGTTGGTGTAACTCGAATGGGGACTAGTTCGATGCTAGCTTGGATCAGTGAGGTCAGTGTCGAATGCAGAGCAGTGTCGAACAATAAAGTGAGTCGAATCGGGACGTTCGATGTGGTTGCTATTTGCGTGGTGTCTAATCTCTCTCTGGAAGGTCAAGGGGCTGGGTACTTATAGACCCCGTCCCGTGGGACCTTCCAAATGCGGCAGAATCAACATCGAACAACTGTAGTTCGATGCGGGTACCGCATCGAACAAGACCTGTTCGATGCTCTCGCATTAAATGGGCCTTACTGTTGGACCGACCCAAATTTGGATTTGGTACCACCTTAAAATTCTCACCATCAATGAGGAAGGAACGAGATGAAATTGGCGAGGGGGAGAGATTACGGCGGCATGGCAGTTGTCTGATCGAGAAACGAGAGTTATATCAAGGAAAATTGGACCTTTTTTTTGATTTTGAGAATGCCATGAAATGTTAAATAAAATATTGAAAATGAGATCTGATTTTTCATTTTGGATCTAATTTGTTAAAGGGTAAGGGGATCCAAGATTGGATCCAATTGGATCTGAAATGGATCGGCGAACAGATCCAATTGGATCCATAGTGTGATTGTGAACTATTTGGATCCAATGGATTCGAATTGGTTCTGGATCTGGTCGGATCCTTATTGGATCGAACCTCATGGATTTGGATCGTATCTTATAACGAGTAATTGGACTTGGATATATTTTGCCACCCCGGAATTGATATTCATGAATCAGAATTAGGATTTCTCTTATATTTGTCTTGAAATCAAAAAACCTAGTGAAATACACAAACCCGAACTTATCATTCACATGTTTGAAATTTTCGGTATCCCTAGATCTAAACTTATTTTTGATCTCTTAGTCAGAACGTGTGTCTCAACCCTCAAACTAATGAATAAGTGATAATTTTTGAAACGTTAAATTGTTATGAGAATATTAGAATGGAAGTGTTAGCGTTGTTACTGTGTATTTACTCTACTAATAACACCAATATTCTCATATTATACTTATAATCATACATGACTCCATAGACACAAAAGGAAAAGTGTTTCGCAACGATCAGAAACAAATCAAATATCAAAGGAAGGATGTGCTAGTATGAACTGCAACAGTATTTAAGTATTTTCCTAAGATTAGAATTAGCACTACAGTGATTTAATACATTTTACTCAAATATAAAATGATTGCTCAGTATGTGGAGATGACACATGAAACAAGCAAGACCATTGCTAATATACGAACTTATGACATGAGAGCATTATACGAGAAATGTGTGGAAATCACTTATTTTTAAATTTTAATTAGAGCATAATAGCATCAAATGTTGGAGAAATTCTACTTTTGTATTGAGACAAAATGAAATTAAATTTGGAATTGAGTCCAAATAATTTAAAAGTGTGAATTACATTGGCTTATTGAGAAGCTAAATGATGCTACATTTTTACATGTATATCTTAAGACATGTTGTAAGAAAATGTAGTGAATTTACTTATTTAGTAAATGTATTCATGATAAATATTTAATTTGTTATTTAAATATTTGAGATTTAAAATCACACTCAATGGGCTATTAGTTCATTTTGACTGAATGCATTTCTTCCTTTAATGGTGTAGTGGTTGTTACATGTTTTTCTTCTATAAAAGGCGGCCTTCTGTAGAAGGGATAAAAAAATTATTTCTTTGTATACAAAATACATAGCATTTTCGATTCTAAGAGTTCTGTAAATACCATTCGTGTTCGACTGAGGAAGCAATATTGCCCTTTACTTACTGCTTCACGTGACATACGTTGTACCTTGAGAGATCGGTTGCCATCTGAGAACTTGAAGCGGTAGCCGAAAAATTGATCTTAAGGGGAGGAGGTTAAACTTCCAACTCGTCCAATCCACTCCACGAAACTTTTCTGACTCGTCTAATCCACTCCAACAAATTTTCATCAGTTGGTGAGATGTTTGTTTACTTTGTTGTAATTTTTTATTGTATAGAGATATGCGTTATATGCATATGAAATTATCTGTTTCATTGCTACGTTTTTGAAAATATAATTATATTGTTCATATGTTTAGGTTTGTGCACACACAAGACACCAACAATCTTAGGATCAATTCTAGTTATTTCTGCGTTCTGTGTGTTTTAAACGATTTCAAAACTCATATGTTCAATTTCAGGTGGTTTTAAGTTTTCAGAATATGATTAGATAATTGAGGTGTTTAATCTGTTAAATGGCTTTCTGCATTTTAACCCTTAATCTATCGAGCAAAAGCTTCTGTGAGAATCTGCTTTTATGCATGCTTTTTTGTTGATGTGTATATTGTTAAGATATCTCCTCAAAAACTGCTGCAAGTGTAACTTCTTAATATATGCTTATACATCCATGATACATATTTAAATTACTATTCTGAGAAGTTGCAATTTAAATATGTAATAACATGCTGAACATGTTTATGTGACTTATGCAAATAAATTACAATTGAATATGTGGAGAAAATATAAAATTCCAAATGCCCCCAACGAAGACTTTAAATAATTCTAAGTGTGAGACTTGTGAATTGTTTAGAGATATGGCTGGTGAGAGCTCTAACAATAATGCCGCGAGCATCGAGACTTCCCAACGGCGGGCGACATTGAGGTCGTCACACTAAATCAAAGAGTTAACGGTACTGGGGCCATGATGGCGGTTCTGAGAACCACTATGTCGTTTTCGCAACTTGAGAAACCTAAGAGATTTTTAAAATAATTTGAAGTATTGAGACTTATGCATTATTCGAAGGAAACTCAAAGTGAGAATATTTATACAGATTGTTCTGTCGCAGAAAGGTGGAGTATAAGCGGACTTGTCCTTCCACTGGCATGGGATCAAGGCAATGTGCACTTCAAAGAGGTTTTATCCCTCCACTAGCCTGAGAATATCTGCATAAATAGTTTGGTTGAGAATTCTCAGCGATTCTAATAAAAATATTTGTGTGGATTATTTAATTAGTATGGTGGCTAGAAAATTCAAACAATAACTCGAACGAATGGTGGGTAGACATTGATTCTACTCGACACATCTGCACCAACAGATGGATGTTCAAGACCTATCAACTAGTAGAGAATGAACAGTGTTATTAGGGAAACTCATGTCTCTAAAGTTGAGGGCAAAGGAACAGTTGTACTGGAGATGACCCCAGGGAAAGAGTTGACCCTGAACGAGGTGCTTCATGTTCCAGAGATTCACAAGAATCTAATATCTAATACATTGCTGAACAAGAAAGGGTTTACACTTGTCTTTGAGTCAGACAAGGTCATCTTGTCTAAGGGTGTAACCTTTGTGGGTAAGAGTTATTTGTCGGAGAATTTGATTACAATGTATGTGATGACCATAACGCCTAAAGTTAAGATAAAGACTAGCAATGAGTCTAGAACTTTCATTGATGTTGTAACTGTGAGAGATTACTCGTGTTCATATTTATGACATGGTAGATTAGATCGTAAGAATTCTAAGTCTTTGCAAAAATTAATTTCACTAAACTGAATACCAAAACTTAACATCAACACAAGTGTGAGACTTGTGTTTTTAAGTATGTACAATCTAGAGGATCAAGTAACACAACCAAAATCCGAAGGTGGTTTGTAGGGATGGCAATATGGTTCAACTAGTTGAATCTGGTTGAGATACAAAATGTTGAGTTGAGATAGGATTGAGTTTATATTGGATCCACAAATATGGATCCTATATCAATTTCAACTCAATCTCAATCAACATCAACTTTTTCTCAATCTAAGAAGAACTACTTAGGTTGAAATTCTCAACCCAATTTCAACTCAACCTAAACTTTTAAAATTGTTCAAATAGTCAAATACCCCTAAAATTTTGTAAAATACATTATAATCTATAACCCCCAAAATTCACAAAAAATGAAAAACAAATCCATAATCTTTAAAAAAAAAAGTCCCGTTGAAAATAGAAAAACGATATTTTATCCCTACAAACGTTGGAATTTAGAAAAAATCACACCGTCGTAACGTTTTGGTCAAATGGTCGTTTTCGCTTGAAACAATGGTATCACTTGTCGAAAAAGGGCTACGTTAACAAAAAAAATCCCGATAAAAATAGAAAAATGGCGTTTTCACCATCCAAATGTTGGAATTTAGCCAAAATCACGTCGCCGTAAGACTATAGTCTTACGTTTTGCGTACATAGTCGTTTTCGCTTGAAAAAGTCGTATCATTTGTCGAAAACGGGCTTCGTTGACAAAAAAAATCCCGATAAACATAGAAAAACGATGTTTTCACCCTCCAAACGTTGGAATTTGGCCAAAATTACGTCGGTGTAAGACTTTAGTCTTACGCTTTGCATAAATGGTCATTTTCGCTTGAAAAAGTGGTATCACTTGTCGAAAACGGACTCCGTTGACAAAAAAAAAAATCCCGATACACATAGAAAAACGACGTTTTCACCCTCCAAACGTTGGAATTTGGCCAAAATTACGTCGGCGTAAGAATTTAGTCTTACGTTTTGCTTAAATGGTCTTTTTCGCTTGAAAAAGTGGTATCACTTGTCGAAAACGGACTCCGTTGACAAAAAAAATCCTGATAAACATAGAAAAACGACGTTTTCACCCTCCAAACGTTGGAATTTGGCCAAAATTACGTCAGCGTAAGACTTGTGTCTTACGTTTTGCTTAAATGTCATTTTCGCTTGAAAAAGTGGTATCACTTGTCGAAAACGGACTCCGTTGACAAAAACAATCCCGATAAACATAGAAAAACGACGTTTTCACCCTCCAAACGTTGGAATTTGGCCAAAATTACGTTAGCGTAAGACTCTTGTCTTATGTTTTGCTTATATGTCGTTTTCGCTTGAAAAAGTGGTATCACTTGTCGAAAACGGACTCCATTAACAAAAAAATCCCGATAAACATAGAAAAACGACGTTTTCACCCTCCAAATGTTGGAATTTGGCCAAAATTACGTCGGCGTAAGACTTTTGTCTTACGTTATGCTTTGATTACCGTTTTTATTCGAAAAAGTAGTATCACTTGTCGAAAACGAGTTTCTAAAAATATACAGTACAAAATATTTTTTGTGAATTTTACGTGTATCGTGTATCTTTTTTTGGTAAATTTCGGCCGTAGTGTGCGTTTTAGGTGTAGTGCATGTTTTTTCATGAATTTTGGGCGTAGTGTGTGTTTTTTGTGTAGTGTATATTTTTTACGTAAATTGAGTTTAAAAAAATAATAGAGATCTGGTTTGGGTTGATATTTAAGTTGACTTTTGATCTGCTTCTGGTTGAAATAGATCTCAACTCAAATGGATCTCAACTCAATCTGGTTGAGTTGGGATACATCTCAACCTTATATGGATCCAGTTCTATAAATCTGGATCAAATATAGATGATCCACATAACCAGATCTATATTGCCACCCCTAGTGGTTTGGGAATCCGAATAAGTAGGATAAGTAACGAGAGCCTACTAGCAAAACTCGCGTGGAAAGTGCGGAAAGAAGAAGATACACTGTGGAGCGAGCTGATCCGACATAAATATCTCAAAAAAGACTCATTCTTCGAGCACAAACCAAAACCAAGTGCAAGCGCGGCGTGGAAAGGAGTGGCCCGCTGTTTTAGCTTGATGCAGCCGTTTCTAAGATGGAAGGTAGGGGACGGGAAAACAATTTCCTTCTGGTTTGATACATGGCTGGGAGATAAAAAACCCTGTGACGTGATACCAACAATTAGGCCGAATGAGAGAGAGTTAAAATTATGCGACTTGGTGTCCAATAGTGGAGTTTGGATGTTGGATGATTTGGAGACAGAAATTCCCGAGAGTATAAGACGAGAAGTCCAGAAAAGGAGATTTATTTTTACGGACGCTAATGATGAAATAGTTTGGAGCAAATCAGGAAACGGTGAATTCACGTGTAACTCAGCTTATAAGGCATTTCATAAATTATATGGGGCGAGCACAAGGGGTTGGGCAAACCACAAATGGATATGGAAACTGCGGCTAAGTGCGAAACTTCAATTCTTTATATAGTTGGCACTTAGGAATCGGTTGGCGATGAATCATCTAAGGAGAGTCCGAAAGATGACACCCTCAGCAATTTGTCCTATTTGCGACAACTCGGACAAAACTGTCACACACTTGACTCGACATTGCACGCTTGCGAAAGAGGTTTGGGCCACTATCCTATCCGACACCGACATTGCCATGTTTGAGGGGCTTACAGATGGCGATTGGTTAAGCTCGAACCTGAGGAAAATAAAATTTAAAAGCAAGACAATACCGAACGTGGGGTGGTGCTACGTGTTCGCGGCGTCGATTTAGTGCCTATGGAAGGCGAGGAATGAACTTGTATTTCGGGGGGAACATTTGCAGAGCGACGCCATTTTTCATCAAATTAAGCTGCTGTGCAATGAGCTTGAATCGGCATTTAAAGAGACAAAAGGAAAAGAGGGACCGCACAAGAATTGGGAAAAGTCGAGAGAAAGGTGGTGCAAATTGAACGTAGACGGGAGCTTTTGCGAAAACACACTCCAGGGGCAGCCGGGGGAGTCTTGAGATCGGACAATGGAGGCTGGATTTGGGGCTTTAGAACGGTGCTTACGACACCGACGGTTCAGGAAACGGAACTTGAGGCTATTCGGCGAGGATTGCGAATTTCTTGGGAACAAAGGGTGCCAAAAATAGTTGTGGAAACAGACTCCCAAGAATGCGTAAGGTTACTATCCGGATGCAATCAAGTGCGAGGACCGAATGCAAGATTGATATTGATATGTAGCAAGTTATTGAGGATACCTTGGGAGATCGAACTCAATTGGATCCCATGGAAAGCAAATAGGCTCGCCAACCACGTAGCAAGGATGGATATCGGAGGAATAGAGCGGGAGGTATTCATGGATACCCCTCTGGCATATGCGAAAAGCTTGTTAGAAGCCGAGAGTAGCTAGTTACATGTAATTCCGTATTATAAAAAAAAAAAAAAATCTAGAGGAGGTAAAATGTTATGTTATAACATTTATCGATGAATGTAATAAATATTGCTCTGCCTACTTAATGTACATACGAAGCAATAGACATGTTCATTCACAATACGAATGAGGTTGAGAACCAACTCGAAAAGAAGATCATGAATATTTAAAGTGACCGAGGAGACGAATATGAGTCATGATTCATTGGATATGAGCAGGATAGTAGCATTAAGGCTCAAGACACTTCTTTCTTATAGGATATTCCCCCCTCCCCCCAAACTCTATTCTTTAAGAAAACGACAAAAATGTGGGAGCGAGAGAATCTTAGGAAGGAAAAGAAGAACAAAGTCCGAGAAGAAGTAAATGAGCTAGAAAAGATAAATCTTTTGGCTCAAATTTTCTAACATATATGTTAGAAAATGAATATGCTACTTTCAATGAAGCAATGTCCTCTCCGGACTCGACTCTTTGGAAAGAAGTGGTGAGCAGTGAGCAGTGAGATAGATTATATTTTTACAAAATCGACTAGGGTGACTGGCTTCAGAACTTTCTTCATGATATTTCGATGTGGCAAAAACCAGTGCTTCCTATTAGCCTGCACTGTCAGGCAGCTATTTGTAGAGCATAAAATAATGTGTACAATGAGAAGTCTTGACACATGCGCCAAAGACATAAGATTGAACGACAATTGAAAAACTGGCGTAATTTCCTTAGACTGTGTGAGGTCTAAGAGAATAATACAGACCCATCGACGAAAGGTCTAACGAGAGACCTAGTAGAAATTTCATCAAGGTGAATGAGATTGAAGCCCACGAAATGACCTCCAACAACGATAGCAACCTTACCTGAATTGTAAACCCCAATTTGCAGGTTCAAAGAGACAACCGAATCATGAGAGGTGAGGTCAATTGAACAAAGTACTCGAGAAATTGAGTTTCCAACGCATTTCTATGATGAAAGAGTGATAGACCTGTACAAGGAAGGAGAACTTTAGGTTCTAATGATCCTTGTGGCTTGTGATACAAGCGGGGTATTATAGGATACCCTTAATGAAAGACCACCTATGTAGAATGTGAAAGGGCCGCTTTTATGAGATGAGTTAAAGGGCTAAACCTCTAGAGCATTCGATGAATATTGTCAAGGCACTCCAAGGCTGAAAAGGAAAACAATGAATGAATCAAAATGGTGTTGGAATGAGTTGTGTGAGTACCATTGTCTTGGTATACGCAAAATGCCAAATATTTGAAGTCATCACATCCATTGATTGACAAGTATATCCGATGGTATTTCTCTAAGAAATAGTATTTTCTTTGCATACAAAATACATAGCACTTTCGATTCTGTGAGTTCTGCAAATACCGTTCTTGTTCGATTGAGGAAGTAGTATTATCCGTCACTTGATGCTTCACGTGAAGACTTTATACCTTGGGAGATCGTTGCCATCTGAGGGCCTGAGGCGATAACTGGCAAACTAATATTAAAGGGAGGAGGTTAAACTTTCAACTCGTTCAATCTACTCCACAAATTTTTTTTGCCTCGTCTAATCCACTCCATGAATTTTTCATCAGTTGCTCAGAGGTTTATTTACTTTTTTTTGTAATTCTTTATTGTATTGCAATACGTGTTATATGCATATGAAATTATCTGTTTGGTATTGTTATGTTTCTGAAAATATAATTTTATTGTTCATATGTTTATGTTTGATACCAACATCAAACACATAAATACATAAATCACACAGAAGATACCAACATCAAACACATAAATATATGTGTGTCTCTTGCAAAATACTCCATGAGAATAATCCTACATTCCTAACCTCTATTTGCATATGTGCGAAATTAACTAATTCATTTGGATATGTACAATTAAATCATTCATTCTAATGTCAACATAGAGACCTATTCTCTATTCAATTTCATATAACTTCAAAGTTAAGGTTAATTTTTTTTTCTTGTTTGGTTGAAATAACAAAAAATAAAAGCCCTTAGGCTACATCTTTCGACAAAATTTAAATAAGCTCGGGTACTGAAGATTGTAGAAAACATTTTCCTCTATCTATGTCGCCAATATACTTTTCTATAGCATCGCAAACTTGTTCTTTGTTCTTGATATCCAATGTAACTCAATGGACCACAACTTGCGCATAAAGACTCGTCATTCTTCAACTCTTTCCCTGTGGTGAACATCGTGAAGCGGCTCGTCCATGATGAGATCATAGGCCGCTTTAGAATCTGTCTCGATCACCAACTTATGTATTCTTCGGTCCCATTCAAAAATTAAATCGCGTCTTATGGCTTTTATTTTCGTTTCCAGAATTGTAGGACTCGTTGTGAGCTCTTTGAAACCCCACTTCCAGTTCCCTTCATTATCGCGAAGAACTCCCCTCAATGGAACCCAAATTTTGATGAGTGGAGACCCTCCCATCAACGTTCAGCTCGAGTCAATCCTCTCTGGGTTTCTCCCATTCACCTTTATCCTTTACTGTACGCTTGCGGCCAGTTTTCATAAAATCCCAAAGGCAAATGTTCTTGCAGACACTAACTATCCGCTTTCCCTTTGAAAATCCTCGTATACCTTCACTTCCAGATTATTGATATACTAGCGGCAAAGATGATACGCCATGGAATATTCGGCATCATGACACATTTTTCCTCATTATTCCTTAAGTTCCCCTTCAGCCATACGTGGTCCTCATCAAGGTTAAACCTCATCCATTCATTGTCGCCTAACAGACATTTCCAGATTTTATTTGCGTGCGAGAAGTGGCACAAAATATGACCCGAGTTCTCCTCCAAATGCGGGCAAATATCACATTTACCAGATTCTGTGATTTTCCGCACTTTCCGAAGGTGGTTTGTAGCAAGTCAGTCCTGATGCGCAAACGATATAAAGTGTTTAATCTTGTTGTTGCATTGAAGTTTCCAAATACACATTGCATTACTGGAATTTTGTCACGGTTCGTTATAGGTGCAATACAACTCTTTATAGGCGCTTTGGCACGTAAAGTTTCTGTTAGGCGTTTCGTTCCACAACACTCTATCCTCCTCATCTCCAATAGTCACTCTCATCCGTTGAATTTGTTGAATCAACATCGGTTGGATCATAGTCTCGATCTCCTCTAGAATCTAGTTTCTTTCATTTCCCACCATGCCAACAACCTCAATGTTCGAAACTACGTTGCAAATGCCCCGTTACCCATCCAATTATCGAACTAAAATGAAATACTATCCCCTCTTTCAACCTCCAACGTATGAACGATTTGATATGATTCATGCACCGAATCAAACTTTTCCACGTAATGCTATCACTTGGCTTAGGGCTACAATCCATAAGACACCTAATTTTGAGATACTTGGCCCTCACCAAATCAAGCTCTTATGACCCCAAAGAACTTTCCAACAAAGTTTGGATAAAAGAGCTTCATTATTCAGTCGTGCAGATGGCAAACCCAACCCGCCTTTCTATTTTTCACTTAGCACTTTTCTCCATCCCACTAAGTGAAGTTTCCTTATGTTCGAATCGTAAGACCACAAAAAATATCGGTTAATCTTGTCTAACCTTGCACACACATTTTCTGGAAGCCAACAAGACTGCATAAGATGTATCGGGACCACCGTAGAGACTGACTAAACGAGAGTCGCACGACCCAAAAGCAATAAGGTTTGGCCTTTCCATCCCATTAGCCTCACTTGGAGTTTATCAAATATATCGCTAAAGTCCCACCTCTTCGTATGCCTGTGTATAAGCTGGGCTCCAAGGTATTTGCCCAGATTCATTCATTAGGCGAAGCCTAAAAAGGGACAAATGCGTCTTTTCAAATGATTGTTGCGAACTTGAGAAAAATAAATCTTGGACTTAGGCGCACTCAGCTTTAGAACCGAGGGCCTGCAAAATAGATCAAGCGACTTCTTTATTTCTCGAGCTGTTTTGACCGTTCCTTTCCCCTAAGTATTAGGTCATATGAAAAAATAAGATGAGAAATATTTGTTCCTCCCTAGCATGGTATGATAGGTTCCCATATTTTGTTCGTCACTGCTTCCAGAATCAAATACGAAAGGCGCCCGATACATAGGACAAATAAGTACGGGGATCAGGGGTCTCTCTGTCTCAATCCACATTCACCTTTAAAAGCCTCTAGCGGTTCACCATTCCACATAATCTTTGTTGAAGCATTAGTAACACAAAACATTACCAAATCAATAATGTTCTCCGAAAATTTGAAAGCTCTTAGCATTTCCTCCAAAAAGCTCTAATTAATCTTGTCATATGCCTTCTCGAGATCTATTTTAAGTATCATACACCCTGTTTTTTTTTATTTCTCAGGGAGTGTAGGATTTCTTGCACGACGAAGATATTGTCTTGAGTGCTACACTCTTTAATAAAACTCGATTGCGTAGGAGAAACCAATCGAGGCATAATTTCCTTCAATTTCACTGTGAGACACTTCATGTCAGTTTATATGACATTTCAAAGTGACATGGGGCGAAACTGAGTTATCAAAGAAGGATTTGTTACATTCAGGATTAGGCAGAGGAAGGTCGCGCAAACGTTATGGTTGAAGCTTTGGTTTATAAAAGCACGTTTGTGAACTCAAAGAGAGAAATACACATCCAACTCCAATAATCCTGATAAGTTTTAGCTTGTATGCCATCGAGTCCCGGGACTTTAAGGGGATGAGTAGCCCATACCGTATTTTTACGTTCCTCTATAGTAATATCTTTTCCCACGTTATAAGGCAACTCATGATCCATACACTGCTGAAAACCAGAGATATATAGACTCGGCGTATGCTTCTCGGTCCTGGTGAACATGCCTTTAAAAAACCTCATTGCGTGCATTCTTAACGTATCATCCTTTTTGATCCACATGTCTTCTATTTTGGGCATAGATATTCGGTTTCTTTTCCTCCAGGAAAAGCGTCGATTTATGGAATAATTTTGTGTTGTAGTCTCCCAATCTAGCACTTAATAAGTGATTTTTGCCTCTAAAAAGTCTCCTCTCGTTTAAGAATCTCATTATATCCAGTCAACAACATTCTTTCTAGATCCTCGAGAAATTTGTTTGGATTCGTCGCGAGTGCTCTTTGTGTCCCTTCAATCTATCTACATAGCCACCTCTTTTTCTTGAAAATATTGCCAAACTTTGTAGAGTTCCACGGGATCATTTGAGACGACACCTGTCTGATAGCATCTAACAGATGTGAACTGTCCTCCAAACACTTTTCATGACATCTTCGCATCCGGCAGGCTTGAGTCACATGGCCTCGAAATAGAAAAGATGCGTCCTATGAACGCTCTCCTTTCACATGCATCAAGTAATGATCGGGTGATGATCTCCTTTTGTTTTTTGCAAGTGAAAAACGACTGTTTCCTGGAATGTTTCCACCCACCTCGGGTTTGCGAGGGCACGATCTAAGCGTTTCATAATATTCTCATCACCCTTGTTTTTACTAGTCCATGTAAACTTTGAACCATGGTATCCAAGATCTTGGACCCCCCAAGAATTAACGCGTTCTTGAAACGCAAGGCACCTCTTGGTCACATTGGCGCTCATCCCTGTTTCTCGTGTGCATATGGAATTTCATTAAAATATCCTTGGATGAGCCATGTTAATTCAATCTCCTTCGACATATATCCTCTTGCTTATCAAACACACGTACTTTATCCTCATCATATGGTTTCACATAGATTCCAGCCATCATCCAATGATCCTGAATTTTTGGGTCAATAAGGGCGTGTATCCCTTGATTGTCAATATCTCTAATATCCACGTCGGTGTTGTTCGAGTTCCATAACATCCATATCCCATCATCTATACCATCTTTGGGAGCAACGTAGAAATCTATAAACCCTAGTCTGGGAGAAATCTCGTATGCCTGATCCGCTGGAACCCAAGTCTCAAGTAGGTAAACCACATTCGGACTATGAGTACGAACTAATTCTCTGTAGTTGATCCTAAAATTATCATCTCCTGTCCCCTAACAAAATCCAAGTCACTATCTTCATATTATATCTTATAAGCTGGTGCTTGTAGATGGAATTTTCAAAACCCCAACTCATCCATGACAATATCAGTCATCTCAAGATTTCTAGACTCACGTATCGTTGTCTGGGATTCTCCCATTCCGTCAATGCAATTTCCTACCACCATATTGGTAGTTTTACCACTCTTTCCACTACCTCCGTGATTATCTCTACCTCCCAAATCTTCGATGGGACGTTGATACGCCTCACCCCTATTCGTGATATCTTGGAGGGCCTTCAGAATCTGCTTATCAATATTTGTATTTCTCAAAATATCATTGGTATCATCACTACTAGTGCTCCATTCTGCCACGCTATGTCGAGATCTTCCTCATGTTCCATGTTCAGTGTATTCCCCAGATTTTCCCTTTTCCTTTCTCGTTCTCTAACTCTCTAATAGGAAGAGCCACGAACGAGTTTAAGTTAGGGTTACTTCTTCTAGTCTTTGTTGTACTTACTTTATTCTTTTCTTTGTTTATTCCTTTTTTAGGTACTAGAGCGTTCATGTGAAATATATGAAATCAAGAGGCCGAGAAGGGAGTTAACTCCCTGAGTTCTTTTATAACCTGGACTCCTTTCCTGGGTGGAACTGGACTATATCCCCCCCCCCCCTTTGCAAAATTACTTTCAATTCGCCTTATTTGCATGCTTACTGATCTCGCCTCATTCACGTGTATATGTGGGACTTTTGTTCCCACCACTTCCTTCTTTCTTCCAAGTTTTACTTCCAATTTTTACTTCCAATCATTTTCATCTAGTCTCCAAAACCTTGTTTGGTTCACCAACCACTCTTTCACCTTTACTTCTGATTTTTCCGCAATGACTATCTCATCCATGTTTGTGACTTTCGTTTCCTGTGTTTTTCTTCAGCTTATTCACAGGGCATGTCTCCTTCAAATGTCCCACTCTCCCACATGTGTAACAAAACGACGGTAGATTCTCATAAATTAGTTGATATACGTTTTCTCCAAAATAGAATCCTCTATCTAACAGTGTATCGCTAGATACTTGGATGCAAAATCTAGCGTATTTTTCCTTTGATGTCGTAAAGGTATTCCCATCTATCTTTAAGGCTATAATATGTATAACGGTTTCGTGGTAGAGCTCAAGGGGAAGATCCATAACCCCAACCCATGTTATTGCGTAGTTAACCTTTTCATTCTTCGCATCAAAGTTAGGCATCCATGTACGAATTGATAAAAAACTACCAGCTATTGCCCTTGAGTGAAGATACGTTCTCTTTGCGTTGTTGACAAACCCTTAAGACAGTAGCTGTCGTAGCTAAGATCTTTCATTTCACTTGGTGAAATGAAAGATCTTAGCACTTGGGAATTTGATTGTAAGAGAGAATACACAAGGAGTGAAAGAATCGTATGGTTTGTCAGCACTTGGTGGAAGAACCCTAATATTATTGCGATTCTCTTCTGACCTTGATCCATCGATCCGAACGTCCTTCGATTTCAATTTGTTGGCATACGATTCTTTCACTCCTTGTGTATTCTCTCTTGCAATCAAATTCCCATGCGTTATGAATTGCATGTCCGAGGATTCGTACTCTTGCGGGGTGCGTTTTGGGGCTCCGAGATCTTCTGACATTGCGTTCCGTCTGATAAAATTGTTAGTCTAGCTGTCGATTGCAAGTTGATCGCCTATTTTCGCCAGAGCTCTATTGTACGTATAGGTTAATGGTTAAAAAGTTCATTACCAAGTATTAGAGAGAGACTTTAAAATTAAGAAACACATAAGGCCAACTAAAAGTAAAAACACATGCGGAAAAATTGACCAACATTCATTTCGCACATATATATAGGTTTGTTGGGGTTCGATTGCTCTTCTCACAGATTTGGTGCCACTCATAGGGCCATAGATACTCTTTAGGTAACGTGCATTTTCGTGAAATGGGAAAGTCCCAGTCGAAGGTCTTAGCTCTTAGCTGATGAGAGCCAAACATGTTCATCCAGTTATATAAAATCTTCTTATGCGTTAATTTATAGCAACACCACACCTTACTTAGCCTGCACAAACATTACAGAGGTACTTCATAATCTTTCTTTAAATCACAAAAGATGCATCACGCAAGTAAAAATCAAACTTTAGGTGTATAGGGACATTTGTTTCGTTTTTTAAAATGATTGTGTACGATATAAGGAAAAGGAAGAAAAAGGTACGAAAAGGATGCGAGTATACTAGGACATGACGCAAAAAACTGTATCTCCAATTTTGAACCAACGAAAACTTCTGAGCTGCCAAAAAAGAAAACATAATCCTTACCCCCCGCCCTCCTCCCCTGTACACTAAAGTATTGCAATGCAAAAACAAAACAAAACCTATAAATGATCGTCAGGTAAACCTACTGAGTAATGCAATAATTCTAATCTGGTATGTGGTCATAGTCACCATTCTCGGGCGATCGGTGCATACGGTGATCAGCGTTGCCTATCCACTCCATTGGTGTCATATGTAAGGTCCTGTTCTGCATCAGAAACGGGTTTCCACCACCTCCACCCATTTGAATAACCGGGTCAGCAGGGGACATGAAGCTTAGAGCAGGGGCCTGTGCTACACCATTTGGTGACGGCGATTTCCTAGAAGCAGCAGCATCGACATCAGCATCTTTCTTGGCTTCGATGATAAATGTCCCGACAACTACCTGTTGTATTCAATTTAATAAATAAGCCATCATCAAATATTGAACCGATAATTGATTGTTGCAAGGTTTTATAGGATCCTTGTTGGCTTATTCCATTAATGGAACATCTAGATGCAGGCAATGAAATTGGTGACCCTTGCGCATGTGTGGTTTTTGAGTGCGAGAACACGGCGAAGAATGTGAATCCAAATTCCATAAGAAAAAGATACCACGCATGCACGTGGGATCGTATCATACCAAAGAGTAACGTAATCAACCCAATACTTCGATTAAATAAATATAGTTTACTAAAAAGAGCATTACAGGGTGCTTATAAGTAATTACATGCCCGCCAAATATATATACACTTATACATATAACTAAAAAGGTTAGTTAATGCACCTGAATAGAACTAGCAGCTATAAGAGGTCCACCGACTGCACCGCCAATAATTTGGCCATCAGAACTGGCCAGGCACACACTGAGTCCTCCTGTTCTCCCTCCAAATTCACCATGGATGTACGATCCAGATAGAGCAAGGATGTCAAATCGCCCCTGAGATGGGAATCATCAGTTAAGGAGAAATAAGTCCAGCGAAAGGGTTTTTATTTTTAATAGATATCATCAATAAACAAAAGATTTTGCCTTCAGAAATCAAGATAATGAGTTTTAAATAAAAAAAAAAAAAGAAGTGCCCAAACAACTAATATTTCAGAAATCATCCATGCGTGCCCGTTAGTTGATTTCAGTAAAAACATCAATTTCAGTAAAAAAATCTGGAAACTCCTGATATGTCTACACAGTTTCTGAATTTAGGTCAAAGCATGAAGCTCATATATCAGTCTAGAAGCATTCAACTCCCCCTCTATACCATGTTATATTTTATGAAATAAATCATACAAACTCCTCTTTCACCAAGTAAACCACTTGAGCCAGATTGTAATGCAGCATTGATTTCTTGATCTGTGTCTTCAATTTTTGGAAACTTATCACGTTCTTCTGTCAAACCCTGATTATTGGATCTGATTAAAATCCACGTATTGTAGACATTGCTTCATTTGCAACCCCAGCATTTTTGTTTCCTATTTGTCAAAAAATCCCATTCTAGTAAGTACATTCTCCATCGAAATAGATCGAGGATCCAACACTGATGGAATTTCTATCCTGTTTACTGAATCACATAAAATTTTATCAACGGCATAATTGGGATGAAATATGAACTACATATCAACGAAGAAATAAAGAGAATTTTCTAAAAGTGTATATAATCCTCCAAAAGAAATTCATAAAAAAATCCGGTGAAGCGCCAACCTCATATGTAACACTGCCCCCAGATGTTGCAAGCTGGCGTAGCGATGCCTTCGAGACTGATCCACAGGCTGAGATGATACATATTTCACGTTCGCTTTGTTGCACAAACATTGCGATTTTTTGACCCACGTCCTGAACAAAACAACCACCTGGTTAGATTGTCATGGTAATTGAAATCAAAGATAGTTAAAATCTGCTGCATACATAACGCAGTGTCGGAACTATTAAGGAGCCAACTCATTTCATCATATTTTGCAAGAGTAAAGAATCTTGATTATAACTTTTATCTGAGTTGTCGCCACATGTATCACACATTCAATTAAAATTGCAAGACTAAATCAATTCAAAGTTAACTTATGGAGTACATGCATGTGAGAAAAATAACAAGTTAACTCATTTCATCATATTTTGCAAGAGTAAATGAATCTTGATTATAACTAGTATCTGAGTTGTTGCCACATGTATCATACACTCAATTAGACTTGCAAGACTAAATAGAATTAACAAGTCAACTTATGGAGCATGCAAGAGATGTTCATATAACTGCAAAAGAACTTGATCATAACACAAAAATTATGTCACAGTTTGAAACATCACATAATGCCTAATTAATACAATATGCTATCTCAACCTAAAACTAAAATGCATGACTTTTGGAATTTCATTATCAGAATTCAGAAACTTTCTGATTTTCTTTCCAAGACTCCATTAATGAACAATAAGTACTGCATTCCCCAAGTATAGAATTGTACTTTAATTTTGGTTGGGCAATGTTAACGCCAATGCAAAATAGCCTGGCTGAGTTAAATTTTGCCACAAGGTAAGCTACAATTTTAACTATTTAGTGATTTAAACTTGGTCAAGCAGTAGATTGAGGATCATTATCCCATCCAATGATGTAAATCTCTATCACAAGAATCAGCTGAAAAAAGTTATTATCCCAAAGAGATGTTACAACAGCGAAGCTCAAGTTACTGAGAAAAGGGAAAAACTTCAGGATTTCACACATATCGTAGTCTGAGTCTTGGAGGATAACAACATCCACGTTGTTACAAGACTAGCTTAGCCAAAAAAAGAACAATACCTACTCTCCAGAGACAGAAAATTATTTCTTTATAATAAAATTTGTAAAATGCCATTGGTGAAAATGTCTAATTCATTGCAAATTGTGCGCATAAAATTTAAGAACATGGTCAGAACAAAATACTACTTTCTGTCGTTTTTAAAACAGGCAGGAGATAACAAAGTACTTGACGGAAGATGTATGTATCCAAGAAAGAGTTTATTTGTTGCCTCTTCCTTCGCAAATACCACTTTGTCAGTTAGATATTGCGCGTGGTGTGCAAGCATATAGATCATTATCATCTGGTTACATCAGAGGCATCGTCAAATACTTGAAAAGTGGTAAAGAATATCGTTTCTACACGAAACCAGGAGCTTAACATTTGCGACAAAAAACATGCTCCTTATCTCCAATTTCAGGAGTTAATAGAATCTCAAAGACAGATACGTGGCAAGTAAATGTCAACAGCCAATGGAAATAATATAATAAGCCAATTGAGCTAAGTTTGGAGTTTTAAACATCATTGAGACAGTGATGCATATATAAAAGAGTATCAAGTGATTAAAACTTGGCCCCAAGAATACTATAAAGCCTTCTAGAAAGTAAAAATATAGTTAACTGACCTGCTACATGAAAGCGAGCGCCAACCAAGAAAAGAAACAGAATGCTAGAATGCCAAGAAAGTAATAAAAAAAATGTCATGTTGTCTATTGATTCTGAAGCAAAAAATGTGAGGAAGAGTCTAGAATGAAAATGTGAAACATACTTCGCCAGCAGAAACAGTGATGATGTGAGGACTGAAGCTTTGGCTCAAATTGCCTGCATGAGAAAAGCAAAAGAGACAGTCATTTAGATAAAAATAGACAGACATAGTAACAAATGAAATAATTTAATAACTAACTACATACCCAAACAACTAAGAAGATTCATTTCGCAAGAGTAAATTATAAACCAAACATGCAATGGAAAAGTTAATATGAGACTAGTAATGACAGCATGTCACGCGAAAAATATGCATAACTTACTCGATGAGGGCCACAATATATAAGAGATTCCATGATCCCACAAGCCCAAAGGAGCGATACAGAAATCCAAACTATTTAACAAAAGTCAAGAATACATATTTTTTTGAAAGAGAGAAAGATCCTGATCATTTGGTGGATTATGCAATCCCACGTAAAATGATGTATCCGAAGATTAAAACGGTTACAGTTACTTGAAAATTCCATACGAGTAACGAGCTACAAAGCACACGACATAAATAAGAGAAAACCGCTAACTGAAGACAAATTATTCCAAGCTGATTAAGATTCAAACATTAAAGTACCAAATCCAAAGTGAAATCTCAGTTCAACACACACATCGAGACACACTTAGATACTCGAGCGTACATTTCAAAAACTCGATCAGTAACGTACATATCGTTAACTATATGCCATCTACTCGAAAACCTAGCTACATTGGACTCCACTCCACTGAAAGAATTACGAAATCCCGACATAACAACTCTATTTGAACACAAAGCATTCCAATCTAATCAATGTTACACCTAGGAAGCCCCAAATATGACATACATACATACATACATGCATGCACACGAAAGGGGAAGGGGATGGATTCTCACCGAGCTGCGATTTCTTGGACGAATAGGAGGAAGAAGCGGAGGACACCGAAGCAACATCTCTCTTCCGCGGCGAAGAAGCGGCGGAGAGGCGCTTGGCGGCGGCGGCCTGCTCCGGCGTACCGTACTTCCTAGGTCTTCCTCTCTTCCTCTTCCCGCTGTCGTGCGCGTACACCGCGCTGCTGCTGTTGGTGATTGTACTGTTCGGTACACCTCCACCACCGTTCACCGGAACCCCTGCGGACACCGCCGGTGAAGGAGATTGGTCACCCGGGAGCTGAGGGCGGTAGCAGGAGTCCAGTCCGCCGCCGTCATTGTTAGGGTCCATGAGAGCTGTGTGTGCAGTGTTGCTTTTTGGATTTGGGGATTTGTTTATTTGTTTTTTTATTTTTTAATTATTATTTTGTTATTTATAGTGTGGTAGGATGCGGTGCGGAGCTGTGTGGTGTGGGATTTGTGGGCCGTTGGATTGGAATTGGTGGGGTCTCATTAGGTTAAACCAGTATATTTATCTTTCTGATGAAACCTTAAACCCGCACCAGATAGATATAGATACATGTGTTTCTGGGATCACGTAAACGGCGGGGATTCCGATACGGATATAACAATAACTTGAATAATTAAATAAATATAACTACTCTAGCTATCTCTATTTATTGAAATTAAAAGCAGTGTTTTAAAAACCGGACCGGACATCGACCCGACAACCTTACTTGTTCAAGGTTCGATCGGTTGAATCGGTTAAACCACTGGTTGAACCGGTCAAAATGTATTTAAAAAATCACACACTTACATATATATAATCTGATACATACATACATACATATATATATATATTCTGATACATATACATCTGCATATATATATATATATATATATATATATATATATATATATATATATATATATATATATAATCAACTCAAAAGTCAAAACAGTGTAACACACACACTTACATATATATAATCTGATACATACATATATATATAATCTGATACATCTGCATATATATATATATATATATATATATATATATATATAGTCATATATATATATATATATATAAAAGTCAAAACAGTATAACACACACACTTACATAAATATATATATATATATATAGTCAGATTCTCATACATATATATATATACATATATGTATATATATAATCTGATACATATAGTATGTATGTATAACATATAAATCAATTTCAGTTTCGTGTGTATACCTTTGCTGCAAATTAGGCTAATTTTTAAATGTAGGGACCAATAAGTCATTTAGCCTTTAAAAAAAAAAAAAATGACCGGTTCACTAATCGGTCCGGTTGACCGGTTCGATCCGGTTAACCCGGGTTTTTGGGCAGTTCAACTCGGCTGAAATGACCCGCGGGTTTTTCACTTCAAATGACCCGGAAAAGGTGTCGAACCGCGGTCGAACCGGTCCGACCGGCCGGTTCGGTCCGGTTTTTAAAACACTGATTAAAAGTATTAAAAAAATGTATTGACCTATGTTTGTGATTTTGTTTAGTGTACTTCATTTACCCTTCCCTCTTAACTATTGACTATGCAAAATTTTCTCTTTACCTAATTGTATATTGTATCACATCTTCAAAGTATTTTTCATACTTTGTTGAGAATATTCTTCTTTTCAAATCAAATTTCTCATGTAATGACTATGAATTTTACGAACAATCAGCACCATTAGAACTATCCCAATGTGGAAAATATCTTGTCCCTGAAAAATTTTTGAGTTTTTTTTCAACACCGACGACAAGTAGGGATGTCGTCATTTCCCTATCTGAAACAATTTAACCGCCTCATTAATTAAAGAGAAGGCTGACGACATCCCGCCTTGTTGAAGAATCTTAAAAAAAAAAAAACAATTTTGGAAAGAGTTTTTTTTCATGGTCGTGATGGTTTCACCTATGGTATCGCCAAGTTTGAAGCATTACACGAGAAACTCAACTTAAGTGCAATTTTTTTTTCTCCACAAAATATGAAGAAACTTTGAAGATTTCTTCGACATTTTAAAGATCTCAAGAACATTATTAGTTAAAATGGCATCTTCGCACAAAGTCAGTAGTTGGGGGGGGGGGGGGGGGGTGGAGGAGAGACTTCAAAACATTAGCTGCGTCCGTGTTTGACATGTATCTGACACCGACACTTCTCGACACTTGCCGAATATGTCACATGACGTGTCTGTGTTAAAATAAATAAAAACTAATTTCGACACATGTGTCCGACACTTGAGAATGGCGTGTGGAGGACTTGAGAAGTGCATCTAATATATTTTTGACTGTTCGAGAAAAAAATGTGTGTTTTAGTAGTTTGTATTATAAAACTTATTTTAAAATAGATTATAAATTAATAAATAAAGATAAAAGAGTTAAAAAAAGAAATTCCTATTACCTGCACAACTAAGTAAGAAGGACTACAAATATTTTATAAATAATGCATGGTATTGGATTGAGTAGTATCTATGTTTTTTGAGTGTTGTATAACTCTTAAGTGTTAATCATTTTGTATTTGTGTTTAACTTTGGTACTTAAATTTAAGTGAGTGTTTTATATGAACTTTGTTTTGGTTAATAGTTTATGGGCAGTCAGTGGTAATACTTTTGTATTAATAAGTTAATAATTGTGTTAAGATATTAATTCTATAATTTCTGCGATATTTAATATATTTGAATATAAAACAGAAACGTGTATTTTATCAAAAACCAATGTCTCCTTACATGTGCTTGTGTTTGTGTTCGTATGCGTACAACATGGTAAATAGACCAAAAATGGATTCATTTTTTTCCAGACAACGTAAGGAAACAAGTGTAGGGGGCTCCAACAAAAATACTGCACAAAAGTCAAACCGGATCGATTTCCACAAATTTATAGTTTGGGTACACTCGGACGAAAAATATAGTTACAGATATTTGATAAATGACCCTATAATGCAGGAGCCTCTTTACAACAATTGTGATAATTGACTTTTAGTTCATTGAGTAATTGAAAGAGATTAAACTAACAACTTTGATAATGTGACAACGTGAGAGAATTTTCACCATTTATGTATCCACTCAAAACAAAAGTTTGTGGAGAAGTGAAAAGGTTTATCAACATAGAATTAAAATAATTTCTCGTATCAGAAAATAATACCTTCTTTAATAAAAGTATATTATTTAGAAAAATATTTTCTATAACCATGAAAAATTAACAAAACTTTCACCAACGATAACATATTCGTCCCCACTCCCCATGTGAATTCCATTGTATTCCTGTATTAACCAACTAATCAGAATCAAGCAAGTCCTAGCCCGCACGCCCCTCTCGCCGTCCGACCAAAGGATCCCCGGTGTGACTGAGTTCGTTCCGCCAGACGTCGATCTGATCCATACGCGTAACCAAAAAGGGATATGACAAGACGATGAGACCCCTTTCATATTCAACGCTCAACAAACTAACTTCGGGACACCAAAAGAAAATGGGGGATTGGCGCTGTCATATGCAAGCGTGCTCCACAAGAAGAACAACCACGTTTGGGTGGAGGATGATGACACCTCAGATGAGGACAACCTCATTTACACAGTTGAGAAATCGGATGCTATGCCATACAAAAGTCTGACTTTTGCACCCGAATTGCGATCCCTAATTGACACTACAAAAAAAAGGGGTCATTCGCGATCGCTCGGGCGGTCGCGAAGGATCCTTTGGCGGTCGCGGATGGTAATCCGCGACTGCTCGACGATCGCCGATGAACGGTCGCGGAAGCCCTCGGTCGTCGGTCCTCCGTGACCGCTCAGCGGTCACGGATGACCATTTCGGCAATCGTCAAGCGGTCACAGATGATGTTGTGGTCATCCGTGACCGCCGGGCAGTCGGGGAGGTCATTCGTGACTGCCAGGCGGTCACGGCGTACATTTGTGACTGCCCGGCAGTCATGAGAACCACCGTGACCGCTCAACGCTCACGGATGACCGCAGTAGCATCCGTGACCGCTCGGCGGTCACGAGCACCACCGTGACAACTCAACGGTCACGGATGACCCCGGGGTCGTCCGTGACCGCCCGACGGTCACGAGCACCACCGTGAACGCCCGACGGTCACAGATGACCCAGGTAGCATCCATGACCGCTCGTCGGTCACCAATGACGCCGAGGTCATCCGTGACTGCTTGGCGGGCACGGATGCTTCCCAGGTCATCTGTGACCGCCCGACGGTCACGAATAACACTCAAGCCATCCGTGACCACTCGGCGGTCACGGGTAATATTTAAACCATCCGTGACTACCAGGCGGTCACGAATACCACTGAACGAAATAAAAAATAAATATTCCTGTAATTTACCAGAATAATTTTTTTTTTTGCGAATATAATGTATGGTTGGTCGATTTTTTGATATAAAACATCATTTAAGAGAAAAACTTTTGGTTTTTATATTGGCTTATAAGAAAAGAAAGAAATAGAATAAGATAGTTGGTGTTTTGTTTTTGGGGATATAAGGAAAGGAAAGAAAAGAAGAAAAAATGTTGGTGTTTTTGTTTTGGATTTGGGAAATGAAGAAATGAGGAGAAAGTGTTAGGTTTTTTAGAGAAGATAATTTGAGTGTAGTGAAAATTAGTGTGTGGAATGGTGGGTATATATAGAATTTGGGTGAAAATTTTGAATTTTTGAAAATTTTTAACCCCCCCCCCCCGATCCCGCCAAATTTTAAGGTCTTTCGCGAACGCCGAGCGGTCACGAAATATTTATATTTTCAAATTTTTTTAAATTTTGTGACCGCCCAGCGGTCACGATATCATCCGCGAGCGCTTGGCGATCACGAGGGGTCATTCGTGATCGCCAGACGCTCGCCCCATATTCTTCGTGACCGCCCAATGGTCACGAAAGACCCTTATTCGTGACCGCTAGGCGGTCACGAATAACCTTCATTCAACATATTTTGATTTTTGTTTGTTTATTTAAGGTGCGTTGTTTGTTAAATTGATAAAATAGTTACTACAAAGTAAATTATAAGGTTTTATCACAAAATCGCATATAACATCTTAAACAACTTGGTATATATGATGATTAGTTTTGGAACAAAAAATAGGTTATTCGTTCATAACTCGCCTAATCAAATCTAATCTACTATTTTAGTATGTTAATTATCAATGTTGGCATTCGCGACCGGCAGACGGTCACGAGCTGCGAGATTTTCAACTATAAATACCCTTTCCCTTACTTTCGCAGGTTGTTTATAGAGGAGGAGTGCGATGGACTCAGTGCCATGGAGGTGCAAAAGAAGAGAAACACAGAGTACGTAGCATGGTTCAAGTGGCAAGTACATGACCTATGATCGTGTTAAGCCGTCGCTCGCAGGTCCACTTAACTCAGCGTTGTACTATGAAGGGTACATTGTGAATGGGTTTCGATTTCACACAAATATGCGTTTGGGCCCTAAGAAGAGTGATTGTAGTGGGGTTTATGTGAAGGGGGACATGAGAGGATCCGACATCACCAACTTCTACGGGACATTGAACGAAATCATAGAGGTGGAATATTGGGGAGGTACAAGACCGCTATACATTATATTATTCAAGTGTAGGTGGTATGATATTAAAGCCCGAGGGACTCGTGTTCACGAGACGTATAAAATGGTTGATATTAACCCTCGATAGTCTCTCACAACCAACGAATCTTTCATTTTTGCAAATCAGGCCCTTCAGTCGTACTACGCCTCGTATCCAGAACTTACGAATGGTCAACCAGATCAAAAGGGATGGATGGCTATATCTACAATACCAGCTAGGCACGTGATCGACATGTCCTCACTAAGTGATTCGGGTGAAACAGAAACAGGGATGCCAGCAGAAGTGTTCCAAGAGAACGAATCTGTAGGGATTAATATATTTGTAGAATTTCGCGCATTGGATATGGATATACAGTTGGGGTGGGCAGGTGAGTTTGAGATCGTCGAAGATGTACAAGATAGAGGAGAAAAAGATGCTGAAGAGGAAGACGAAGAAAGTGAAAACATGGAGCTAGATGGTGATGATAGTGATACTTAGGGGTGAGTTGGGCCGGATTCCCGTGGGGATCGGGAATCCGGCCCCCGGGAATCGGCAGGATCGGGAGCCGCGGCGAGCTCCCGATCCGCACCGCGGAGTACGGGACTCCCGCGGGAGTCGGGATCCCGTTCGGGATCCCACAAATTCCAGGGGGCGGAGCGACGGTGTCGGACTGTCGGCCGCACGTTTGAGAGGAGCGACGGCTGTGGTGAATGTGCGCTTGAGGGAAGGAATCTTGTCCATGACGTAGGAGAGGATCGAAAAATTCGTCGGATTTGGATCCATTGCTGCTGCTTGTTGTGAGCTTGGCTTCCATGATGGAGGTGAAGGTTACAGCGGGTTGCCAGATTTGCAGAAGAGGAATAATTAATTTTTAAAGTCAACTTGCAGTGAAAACTTGGGGTAGTTCAAAAGCGTGAACTGATTGAAGAGTTGCACTTCTTTATTTAATTCTTTTCCTTATTAATTTAGGATTTACTGTTTTGTCCACATCCGTACTGTTACATTGCATTTTCACATTTTTAAAGTTTAGCGAGCCCATGTATGGGCCGTGTCAGACTTTGTTATAAAAGGGAATCATTCCTCCACTCTACATGAATTTTCTATTATGAATGATAATGGCAATTTGTCCTTTTCCTCTCTGTTAATATCTCTCTAAAATATTTCTTTTTGCTTGCTCATGCTGAAGCCTCTTTCAGCATCTCTCTTTATCAATCTGCAAAAGTTAAACAAAAAAATATAGTTAGATTAGTGTCAATCATAACACTGCTGCTGGAAAAATCGGGACCCGCGGGTCAGATCGGGATCCAACCGCAGCTCCCGATCCGATCCGCGGGAGTTGCTGCGAGAAATCTCTCCCGCAGCAACGGGTCGGATTGTCCATCGGATTTTCCCCGCCCTGGGGAAAATCCGATCGGGTCGGGTCGGGTCGCGGGAACCCGACCCGGCCCTCCCACCCCTAGTGATACTGATTAGTTGATTTGTTTTGTAATAACTTTAAACACAAGTTTGTGACGCACTTTATTTGTAACGGTTTGTTAGTGTTGTAAAAGATAGTTACATTAGATTTTTCTAAAAGTAACATTTTATATGTGATATCCAATGCACTCAAAATTTAACATTACAGATTGAAATTAAAATAAAAGTACACAATAGGCCAAAAGATAAATTACAATAACATTACAGCATTACAATAATAAAAATTTAACAGTCCAACATTACAATAAAAATAAAAATACTAATCATTGTCCGAACTATAAATGTCCCCACCTGTAGTAACGACCTCATCCTCACCATCATCCTCACCACCCAAATCTACACAATCGTCAGCGGACATCTCCTCCTCCTCGGAGTCTGCATCAGTGTACTCCTCGATATACATAGGCCTACTGAAAGAACTGGGAGCAAATGGACTTGGTGTCCGAAGCGGCGGCCTAGTAATCGGGGTAATCATATGCGCAGCTCCCGTCCTACATTCATTCCCCAAGAACACCGAATCTGGAACTGATGGAAGTTCCCATCCCATCTTCTCTTTAAACATGCCTCTCCAGAGGTCCATAGTGGCATGCATATTAGTCTTTCGATCTGCGTGCGAAATAGTTTAATCATTCCGCGTCTGCAATTCCTGGATGCTCGCATGTGCATAATCTTCTTGTTTCCTGTACTGAATGGCGTATGCCTCTGGGCGTGAATCCCTCAGTAAGCCCTTCACCTTCCCCTTCTTCACAGGACCAAATGCCTCGGTCCAACAGTCGGGATCGAACATCGGGAGTCGAGCTGGTAACAGATATCTCTCCCTCAATTGAGTCATGTACTTGTTCTGCATTAATATTTGAAAGAATCAATATTTAGATTAGAAAAAGGAATTTAAAGCTAGTTGAGGAAAAATCAAAGGAGTATGAGGTTGAAATAACTTACGTAAATTTCCTTCGCCGCAAGATCGGTCCACTGGCGCTTTGTTGGCACTCCTGTGTTACCGCCCATCCCCTTCACCCTCTACGTGTGACCACGTCTAAAGGCTTCATCATATCGAATAGGGTCCTTTCGTTGAGGGTGGGCCTCAGCCTACACATTTCAAGAAAGAGTACGTCAAACTTAATTACACATATATTAAGATTACTTAATTACACACATATTGTTAATTTTAATAAATCATACCAGTCGACGTCTGATCTCCTCTATGTCGATGGATCCACCAAAAAAAGTGGGAGGTGCCTTCGTCCCCTACTTTGGCTCCTCGCCTCATCTTCTGTTTTTCTTGGACTGCCGCCACACCTCTATATGATCCTCTGTGGCCCAATGCTTAATCGCCTCTGCCTCCAACGTGTCGTACAACCAAGTCTTCTGTTTGAGAGCATATTCCGGATCCTCAACCCTCTCAAAGTACTGTTTCTTCGTGTTGTACATCAAATTATTGTAACAAGACTTCGCCTTCACTTCGTAGGCCGCTTGTACTTCGAATTTCTCTCTCGCACGGATCCCCTATATATGCTGCAAATTAATAAAGTTTTAATATTATTCTTATTACGTCGTTTGATTTATTGATACATTAAATTAAATAATATGATATATTTGTGAAATAACTGAAAATTTAATTAACATGTCGCCTCGCACTTCCTTGGGCATCGCTAAGTAGCTAGGCCAGAATTCTTTCATGAATTGTCTGATCAACTCCGTGATCGTCGTCGCAACCTCGTTGCTAGTGGGTGACTCAAACAGGCCACGAGAAGACAATCTAATAATATGCCTCTGAGTCTTGTAAGTAGGTGCCTGCGCACCTTTGGAGGTGCCCCTAGTTGGGTGCTGCTGTGTTGCTGTGAATACTCCTGATGCTGGAGACTCTGTCGGCCTCTGACTCGGGCCAGCTCCAGTGGAACCCGCAGAGGATGGTGCTCTAGCCCTAGATCCTGATGCAATGGGCGCGACATCGGCCGAGGGCAGTGACATCAAATAAAGGCGACGCTGTAGTGAAGGCGTCAACGATGTAGATGCTTGGGGGCCGCGACATCGTGACTACGACTGCCATGTGTGATAACTACACGAGGTCTAAGACTACCTCGGCCACTAGCAGCAGGAGGAACATCGAGAATATCGGGAACATCGGGAACATCAGAAGCACTCGAACGTTGTGAACCAGTGCCAGTCCGACGGCGACGACTGCCTAACATGTCAAATATATTCTAGAAAACTACGAATAATTATCTAAGTTAGATGATTGAAAGAGACTCCCTAAAATTCAATCGTTACTAAGTTATAAAAATTCCTTAAAGATCATTTGTACTAAGTTATTAAGATCCCCTAAAGATTATTTGTTCTAAGTTATAAAGATTCTATAAAGGCATTATTTCTAACTTATAAAGTTACATTAAATTAACTAAACTAACAATTTAACATGCATTTAAATTTACAAAATTACAATAAATAAGTTAAACTAAATAATAATACATTAACTTACCTAAACTAACAATTTAACATGCATTTAACTAACAATTTAACATTTAATAAATATTCTCTAAAAATATTATTTCTAAGTTATAAACATCCCCTAATTGCATTACTCCTAAGTTATAAATACTTCCTAAAGGCATTCTTGTTGTTATAAAAATCTTTCTAAAGAAATTATCTCGAAGTTATAAAGATTACCCTAAATGCATTATCTCTAAGTTATAAAGACCACTTACATGCACTTTTTCTAAGTTATAAAGACCACCTAAAGGCATTATTTTTAATTTATAAAGATTTTCTAAAGACTTTATTTCTAAGTTTAACATTAATTAAACTAAACTAATAATATAACAATTATAAATATTACTAAAAGAATTAAATATAAAAGATAATTAAAAAACTAGAAAGAGAAATACTTAAAAGAGAGAGAGAGGGACTTACAGTTTGTGAGGGATGAGAGAGGAGGAGGGGGGATGAGGGGGGGGGGGGGTATATAGAAAACCCCCTGCCATCCGTGACAGATGGGCGGTCGTGGATGCGGCGCTGCAGACCGCAAGCGAGAGAACTTCCCGCCTGCGGTATTCGTGACCGCTGGGCAGTTGCGGATGCGCACCTGCCATATGCGACCACCTGGCGGTCGCGGATGCGGCGCTGCAGAACGTAGGCGGAAAGTTCTCCCGCATGTGGTATCCGCGACCACCTGACGGTCGTTGATTCTGCGGTGACCGCTTGGAGGTCGTCGATGTTGGTGACTGCCCGACAGTCGCAAGCTGGCGATCACGCTTGACCTCTAAATCTTGTATTGTGAAGAACCTTGGAAGGAAGCGATAATCGTTTGAGTCCTCGGCAAAGCATGGTATTACCCGGCCTTGAAGTCAAGACTGGACTTAATGTGGAAACACCGCGACGATTTTGAGATGATTGACCTCGGGTATGGGTATTTCGGTTTGAGAGGCCTAAGTGCGGAGAATCGCGAGAAAATCCTAACGGAAGGACAGTGGCAATTAGCGGGTAGATTTCTCTCTATAAGAAAATGGGACCCTGCTTTTGAAGCAGCAATGGACATCGTGGATAGTGCTATTACATGGATACAGATCCTTAATCTCCCGTGCCAATTTCTCCGTCGATCAGTGATCAAAGCACTCGCACTCGCACTCGCCAAATTGATAGGAGATCCGATCACAATCGATGGCAACACCTATAACGCCTCAAGAGGAAAGTTCACACGAATTTGTGTCCAAGTTAGGATGAATATTCCACTCGAACAAGGTGTCACCGTCAACGGGAAAGTATATCAAGTGGTGTAGGAAAATTTGCTGAACCTTTGTCATACATGCGGGAAGATAAATCACACGACGTCCAAATGTGATGCTAGCCCGATGGAGAATAACAACGAGGGGAGGAATCTGGAGACGGATAAAGGGAAGTCAATACTCGATGAGAGTAAGAGAAAAGAATGGTTGATTGAAATTGGAAGGAACAAGTCATGTGGAGAATGGACAGAGGTTCGACGTCGTAACGCCGCGAGTCGCAATACAAGCAAGAGGGGCGGATGAAAATAACTCCAAGGGACACGATAGGTTGGATGTACCGAATAATCATGTCGTTGGTGTGGCAAGAACTAGCCCGGTGCAAAAATATGTTCCTAACCAGAAAACTTAATTAAAAAAGGCTACATGAGGGCGTATTTTACCTAAAAGTTTAAACCCATGAGGAAATAAGGTAATTGGGACACACAGAACCTCTAAGTCCAATAGGAGTGTGAGAAAAATCCTCAAATCTAAACCAAAAGCGAAGGACTCTATTAATAGAGAAGGAAACTCATTTGAACTTCTTGCTCAAGCAAGTGAATCGGATTTTATTGAAGAATCAGGAGATCATCTACCCTTATACATTAAGAACGGGGTAACGAATAGGAACAATGGACGACGTGAGAGTAATTTGGAGACACGGAGGGCTGGTGGTTCAATAGTTGAGGCACATTTCGAGAACGCACCTTTTCTCCGGCATCTTAATGACATTACGAACACTACGCACCGAGAGATTAACCCATATCTGGAAATCCCCGCAAGTGTATGGGAAGTAGAGACAAAAGTGTATCAAGTCCGGAGAACGGCGGTGCCACGGGCATGGTGGTTGAGGGTAGCGGTGAGCCGCTGGGAATTACGGAGGCAGCTAGTACTGATCCTAGAGACTTTTCGATAGATGATTATGATATGGAGGGGTTGTTATCATGACAATCTGATCCATTTTACACACGTATATCGGTCACCAATGAAGGGCATGTCGTGGAACTATTAAGGGGCAGGTAATGAAGGTTTTCGTAGGAACTTTCGAGAGTTGGTTCGGGTACACCACCCAACGATTGTTTTTATTTTAGAAACAAGAGTTAGTAGGGAGGTTGTGCGAGATACTATCACGGGCCTTGGATTTACAAATTTCATAATGGCACCAACGACGGGGATGAACGGATGTATTTGGATGCTTTGGAACGAGATCGAGGTCGATGTGGAAATTTTATCCATCCATGCTCAAGTGATACATGCACAGATCCGTTTGCAAGATATGGCGGATTGGAGGGTCACGGGGGTGTACGTGCAACCGAGAAAAGCGTATAAAATACGAGCTTTCGAGAACTTGGTGGAAGAGGCTGATAAGAATAACTCTCCATGTCTCGTAATGGGGGATTTTAATGAAGTGAGCTATGCCCATGAAAGACAAGGAGGCTGCGTAGCAAGCTGGAGCCGACTAAAACTCTTCACGGATTATATGGACATGTACGGGCTTAGAGTTCTCGGTTTCCAAGGTCCAACCTCCACGTGGACGAACAAACAAGATGTTGAGAGTAATATCATGGGTCGCATCGATGGAGCTCTTGCAAACCAAGCATGGGTTAATATGTTCCTAGAAAATAGGGTGTTACACATCATGAGAACACATTTAGACCACAACCCAATCATTACAATGTGTAATAGAAATCCTACAAGAAGGCCGACGAGACCATTTAGATTTGAGGCGGCATAGCTGCCAAATCCCGAGTGCAATGATTTGTTGAAAGGAATATGGGAATCAAAGCCGCGCATCCTTGAGACGATTCAAGAAATACCGAGGGTCCTTAGCTTGTGGAACAAAGACAAATTTGGTATTATATTCTATAGGAAGAATAAGTTAGTAGTGCGCCTTGAAAGAATACAAAAGTCCCCGAATTATGGCCGTAGCACTTTTCTCCAAAACCTTGAGAAAGACTTGATCGAGGAATATAACGAGGTTTTGAAACAAGAAGAAATTTTTTGGTTTTAGAAATCTCGCATAAAATGGCTTCGGGAAGGCGATAGCAACACAAAATTTCTTCACCAATCAACTTTAGCGAGGAGACGGAGGAATAAAATTTTGATGCTTAAAGTTGAGGGGGTTTGGGAGGACGACCATGAACTGCTACAAGCTCATGCCCGTGCATATTTTGAATCTCTCTTCACCGGAGGGGGTTCACATAATAGGCGAAGAACAAATGGGGAGGATAGGGCTTCACGGTTCCAACTCGCGCTTACTGAGGAGGAACAGTAGCGACTTTGTCGTCCACTAGAATTGGAAGAGTTACGGAACGTGGTCTGGGCTCTTAATCCGATGAAGGCACTAGAACCCGGAGGTATTCAAGCAGGTGTGTACCAAGAAAACTGGTCATGGATGAAACGTCTTTGTTGGAATTCGCACATGAGGGTTTTTGAGAAGAAAATATTTGACCCAAAATTATGCGAGGCACATCTTTGTCTTATCCCTAAGGTACAAAAACCCGATTCTATTGCACAATTTCGCCCCATTGCTCTCTGTAATGTGTTATACAAATTTATTACGAAGAGTATCACGATGAGACTTAAGGAAATTATGCCTAGATTGGTTGCACCGACTCAACCGAGTTTTATCAAGGGTTGTAGTACGCAAGATAACATATTTCTTTTACAATAAATTCTCCACTCTTTGCGGGAAAAAAAAGAGAGAATAAAGTTGGAGATATGTTAATGAAGTTAGACCTTGAAAATGCGTATAACAAGGTAGATTAGAATTTCATTGAGGAGACGTTGAGTTGGTTCGGTTTTCCCGGGGCACTAGTCGAACTAATAATATTTTGCGTTATAAAAGTAGCGACGCGGATTATTTGGAATGGGGTTCCTCTTGAAGTTTTCCGGCACCCATGTGGATTAAGACAGGGAGACCCCCTCTTGCCATATTTGTTCGTGTTATGTGTCGAGAGATTGTCGTACAAAATTTTGGAGGAAGTTGAAGGAAAACAAATGGAGGCCAATCAAACCGTGTCGCGGATGACCATCTTTATCACATTTGTTTTTCGCCGATGATCTCATTCTTATGGGAAAAGCCATGGTGACTAACGCACATGTGATTGATCGAGTATTAAAGGATTTTTGCAGGATATCAGGCCTCAAGATCAGCGCCCATAAGTCTAAAATATCTTTCTCTAAGAGTGACGGTGCTAGCCCTAAGAGAAGTATATGTGATGTCCTCGGTTTTGCGCAGACGACAAATATGGGAAAATACTTGGGGGTTAAATTGGTTCATGGGCGCATGAATAAAGAAGCAACAACGGAGACTATGGATCGGGTTATGAGCAGATTTTTGGGATGGAAAAGTCAATATTTATCCCTTGCTGATCGCGCGACACTCATACAATCAGTCTCGTCCGCCATGCCAATTTACTTAATGCAATCGGCTTGGCTCCCAGAGAGTGTGTGTGACAAATTAGATAGGCTTAACCGAGACTTTCTTTGGTCTTCAAATGTAGAGGGGAAAAATGCACCTTGTTGGTTGGAAGAGGGTGACGGCGCCTAAAAAAGATGGGGGGCTCGGGATATATCTAGGCGAACATGTAACGAGGCGTTGCTTGCAAAGATTGCATGGAAAATATTGAAGGGAGAAGACACAGTTTGGCGAGATTATATCCATACAAAGTACCTTAAGGGGGAGTCGTTACTTAATCATATTCCAAAGATGGGCGCGAGTAGTACGTGGAAAGGGATTACAAGAAGTATGGCGTTGATGAAACCCTTTCTTAGATGGGAGATTGGTAATGGAGAGTCGACGTCATTTTGGTACAACAATTAGATTTGGGGGGGGGGGGGGGGGGGAGAGGTTATGTGATGTAATTCCAGATATTTATCGGGAAGAAAGAGGGTTGCGAGTGAAAGACATGATTGGTACGTCGGGGGAGTGGAAACTGAAACAAATCTGAACGCAAATACGACATGATATCTTGTCGAGGCAGATCATCTTGAACAATCATGCAGATGAAATCCTTTGGAATGAAACTAGTGATGGACGTTTCACTTGCCAATTGGCATACAAAATGTTTCATCAAAATTATGGCGAGTCAGATGCGCGAGGGAGTGCTCATAGATGGATCTGGAACCTGAAAATAAGCAACAAGTTTAAGTATTTCCTATGGTTAGGTGTACATGAACGTTTGACTACTAATAATTTAAGGAAGACGCGTAAGATTTCGAACTCGACTCTATTCTATTTTTGCAATGACCCCGATGAAACTTGTCTGCATATATTTTGAGAGTGTGCTGCTGTCCGAGAGATACATGAATTTATTTTAGCCAAATCGGATTTGCTGGAATTTGACAAACCGCAGGGCAATGTTTGGATGCGAGTGAACCTTCGGGAAAATCAATTCAAAAGCAAACTCATACCTAACGTTCCATGGGAGATGATTTTTGTGGCGACATTGTGGCATATTTGGCTAGCAAGAAACAACCAAATATTTAAAAGAAAGCGGGAGTAGACGTCGTGCACGATATAGAAGATCAAGATCTTAAGTAGAGAGTTATGGTGGAGTAGGCAAAACACAAATAACAAGAAGGTTAAAGAAAAATAGTAAAAGCCAAAGAAAGGATGGTCCAAGCTGAATGTTGACATAAGCCTCTGCGAGAAGAAGAACGAAGGTGCAACGGGCAGACTTTTGAGGACAAAAAATGGAGAGTGGTTGTGGGACTTTAAGGCTAAAGTTGCAGCACTATCTATCGAAGAAACGTAGTTGGAGGGGCTTAAAAAAGGTGTGGAGTATGCGTGGGAGAGGAGGATCAATAACATGCAGATCGAAACTGATTCTGAGCAATGCTACAAACTCGTGACTAGTGTGAGGGAAACGCAAGGAAGCACGGTAGTTTTAGTTAAGGAGTGTAGAAGACTTCTACACTTACCGTGGGATGTTAAGATACCATGGATACCCCAAAGTGCGAATAGAGTAGCAGATGCCTTAACTAAGGTGCTTATAGAAGGGAACGAATGGGTAGTATTTTGGGATACTCCTCCGTCCGGGATTGATGGACTTCACCAGCAAGACTTAGCTTAGTCTTTAGTTTTTGTTAGTTCTGTTTCTTATTGTTAGCAAAAAACAACCATATTCATCCCCTAGAAGATACATATTTTAATATTGTTAGTAATGCATGCACTGAAACAAAACAAACAGAATATCATAAAATGTTTGAGGAAAGTAAGTACATAATACGGTAATCGAAATACATTAATTAAAATAACCTCAACCTGTAGTGAAGAAAGAAACGTGGAAGTCGAGAACCTTTCTGTTTCCTTAAAATAGATTCGCCCTCTCCAATGGTACTTGAGAAACGTGAGAAACGGTATCCAAGATATACACCTCCCGAAGAAAGATCAACCAAGTCCCAAGTGTGATTGTGTAAGATGGAACCAATCTCACTTTTTATAGCTTCTCTCCATAAAGAAATTTCAGTAGAGCTTATAGCTTCTTTATACGTTCGAGGCTCAACCTCTATCATATAAGTCAAAAAACCTGGTCCAAAACAATTCCCATTATTACCCTTTTGCTTCGTCTTAGCTTTTCTTGGACTTGACCAGTTTCTTCAATTTCTTCTTGACCTTGACTATTGTAATTACCTTTAAAAACTCGTTTTGAACTTGATCTAGCCACAATGATTTAAAATAAAATATATGTTCAAAGAACGACACATTCGTTGATTCCGTTATTGTATTTTTGTGAATACCAAGGTTTTTAGATTCATACAAAACAAACCGGCGAACAAGCTATTCTGTGCATATCGAATAAAAATACAATCGTCCGTCTTTGGACTTATTTTTATTTTATTAGCTAGAGGTGATGCCACCTTTAGCAAGCATCCACACACTTTTAAGTATTTGTAGGAAGTTTGTCGACCTTTCTACCTTTCATATGAAGTCTTTTTTTTTTTGGTATCTTATTTAAAAGATAGTTAGTCGAAAAATAAATTCACCCTACATATTATGCGACATTGCAAAAATTAATAACATGGCATTCATCATGTCTTTTAAGGTTCAATTTTTCCTGGCAGCCACCTTTCAGATTGAGGTGAATATATCACTGTGACCTCGTGAATAATATCATGTTGTGAACAAAATTCACAAATAGTTCAACATATTCACCACCACGGTCGCTTCTAACCATCTCAATTTTCTTATAAATTTGGTTTTCGACCTCTTGCTTGTATATAGCAAATTTATCAATATCTCGTTTTTACTGTCAGTTAATTTCTCTGTTATTAAAGTTAATAACTTAATATACAAAATAATATTTTGTACTATCATCAATGAAAGAATAAATACACATATCCACCTCTTGTTTTGCATGTAAATCACATACTTCACTGTGAATTAAATCGAGGGGATTATCGTGTCATAATCTACCATTCCATAGTTTAGAAGACTAAAGCATGTAAACAAACAGTAGAAGTTTTATCGATAGAATCAAAACAAGTTGGCTTAACAGCCATTACATTCCTTTTTCACGTGATCTTTTCCAATACGAGCACCATTTTTCGACAACACAACCTTTTGTGACTCAAACACCATCTTGAAGCCATGAGGGATTTACAATGTTTTAGATTTTAGATTCGTTGGCACATAGAAAACCTTATGCAGTTTGTCCTCCTTTCCAAAATTCATCTTGAGGCGCACCGTTCCTTGCCCTATGATTTTAGAGGTAGCAGAGTTGCCGATATAGATAATTTCCCTCGTTTCCATAAGAGTAAGCTCAGAAAAAAGAAGATGCATTAGCATAGACGTGATGAGTAGCTCCAATATCGCGCCATTATTCTTTTGGGTTGGTATCCATCAAGTTGACATCCGAGACTATACCACATAGATCAAGGCCATACACCTCCCGAGGACCAGTTCCACAACATTTCCTCGTTAGTCACTTCGCCTTTCTTCTTTGGCATTTTGCAGTCAGACGACTTGTGGACTGCTTTGTTGCAGTTGTAGCACTTTCCTACAAAATCCAAATTTTTAGGAATTCCACCTTTTGGTCCAGTCTTCGACCAAGTTTAGGCTTCTAGTTGTTCGAGCCTTTTGTCATGCTCCACCACATTTTCCTTAGCAATATTGGTGTTAACAACAACGTTTGAAGTCTTTTATCTCCACTTTTGTTCTATTCTTCTAGACAAAGTCTGACAATCAAATATTTACTACTCGTCGCCTTTCATATACACTTTAAATAGTTCTTGAAATCTTTCCATCCAGGTGGTAACTTTCCAATAATCCAAGCTACATGAAAAGATTCAATCAAAACCATTCCATCAGCAAATCACATGGAGAATCATACGCTTGACTTATCATAGTCTTTGAGTCTTTCGTCTTATAGTCCAGGAATTGACCGACACGACATTTTTTGGCACCCATATTCTTAATTTTATACTTACAATCCAATGATTCTCATAACTCTTTTGACGTTTTTTTTTTCATTATACACACTCGATACAACATGTCTGTTAAACCATTCAGTATAAGATTTCAACAAATGGGGTCTAAAAGCTTCCATGCATCAATCACAGTAGAAGATTGTGCACCAATTTTATCCTCTCTAACAGAAGGAGGATCGTCTTATAAGAATCTCGCAAGATTCAAAATGGTGAGTTAAAATAACATCTTATGCTGCCATGTTTTAGAATTCTCACCAGCAAACTACTTTGGCTTCTTATGATGGTCCACAGGAACAACCGGAACATCTGGACTTACCATACGCATTAGGTGAGTTTTCAGAGCTGAACGAGTACCTGGTGTTTTCAACTTTTGTGTTGTTGTAGGATTGGTATTAATAATAACCATATCCGTGTTGTTATCAGACATATCTAAAACCTCATTCTTAGGTCGATATCAGAAAACAAAAGAATTACAAAAAATCTTCAAATATTTGGTTATTGTAAAATAGTACTTGAAGAATAACAAAAATTCTTCAGTATAAAAGAGTTTTTTTCGTTAAATATTAGATGAGGACAACAATAATCCTTCATGAATAAAATAACATATTTTTCATATCATTTTGGTCTTATTTCATCTAGTTTACAACACACCGGGAATCTCATTACAATGGGTCTGACTATGCCAAAATAATGCTAATCTATTACAATGAACGGACTAGCTAGGTTCAGAACACCAATCATGCGTTACAAATATGTAAATAAGACTAAATAACCTAAAATGGCAAAATTAACAAAACAGTCGAACAACATGCGTTTGATAGATAACTCTCGAATCTAGAAAGAGTCGATCATGAGCGGCTCGGTACTTCCTAGTGTGATGAATCTGCTTAACTATCGAACCTGCGAGGTTCGATACTGAAAACTCCCTAATTTGATTAGTTCAGTTCTTCTAAGCCCCGAATCTGGTGAACAATCGAATGGCCTAAATTTGATAATGATAACTCTCAAACAAGGCAATTCGATAATAAATGATTGAAGAAGGAACGATCGAATTGAAGAAACGATCGAACCAGAATAACTATCGAACAAGAATAATTGTGGAACAGGATTAACTATCGAACCAGTGAATTCGATTGATATTAGTTGGTTGCGAGTAATGAATATGTCCATTAATGTCGGGGGACGGGATATTTATAGACCCCGTCCTGTGGGATCCAGTCAATTTCCGCAAAATAAAAGTCGAACGGGGTCTATTCGACTGTCTGACTAACAGTCGAACGACCCCCGTTTGGTAGTTTTGTTTTTGGGCCTTTCCTTGGTGGGCTGGCCCAAATACTATTTTGAGTCTTCATAAAATACCCCCATCATATAGTCCCCCCAGTTTGAGAGTCGGTCTTGATTCAAGAGCGGGTGCCAAACTTTAAAATTTTGCTTATCGGAACAGTTGTTTCTCTTTATTTGCATAGTCTGCCCTTCGATCTGTGGGAAAAGTCTTTGTCAATTTGGTTGTCACTGGATTTCTCTTGATTTCGATGTATGCCCCGCCCCCCCCCCCCCCCCCCCCCCCATTTGGGAGTCAATTTTGATTCAAGAATGGGTGCCAAATAGAAATTATCTACCCTGGATGAATTTTATCTCATTGGGAGCCGTGATCCGCAAAGGGATTTGAAACAATAGAATTGGGTGAGTTCTATCATTAGAAATAAGTGTCAAATTCGAGTGAATTCGATTGTTCGCTGATCTTCTTATGAAGTATCGAACCCCAGGGGTTCGATCGTTTTTATAGGTACTGTCGAACCTCGTCGGTTCGATTGTTATTTGTCGAACCGAGAGTAAAGGCGGTGGTGAGCCTATATAAAAGCCCACCCTTGATACCTCATTTATAACCTTGTGGAGAATTGTTGTCCGATGAAAATAACTGTCGAATCCCTAAGATTCAATCGTTTCGATAACGGTCAAATAAGATTCGATCGTTCGACAAGAGTCGAATCTTGGTGATTCGACAGTTTTTCAAAATTCTGCAGCAAATTTTCAGTGCTATTTTTAGATTTTCAATGGCTCGAAAGAAGTCGGGGAGTCACAGTAAGCCGACTATGTCTCTCGAGAATATCTATGCCCCCCGAAGGGATGTAAATAAGCCTGGTCCTTCGATCGTAGGTCCGTCAATGCATAACATTGTTCCAACCGGAGGCTCTGCGGGAGCTGCCGCAGGGAGGCGACCTGTGGCGAGACCCCCTGGGGTTTATCTGCTAATTGGGGTGCTCGACGCGTTACACCGGAACCTGTAGATTTCTCTACTATAAGGCTTGGTGGGGTATCGGCTGGCACTCGGGTTCCCCTCATATGCAACTTCGAGAGACAAGAGAATTTCATTCCCCGTAGGGTTGTTATGACTCCCACCGCCTCTAGGGTGAGAGTTAAGATCGGGACAAGCGCCCAAATATGGATGATGGAATAATCTGATACAATTGACGATAGGATTGCCGCAAATTAAGAATGAATCAACACTGAGAATCCACATTTTAACCATGGTCCAAGGTTAGCTACCGCGGGCGCTTCTAGTTCGGGAAGCGAGAACTGGTACGCGTCTACTAAGAGGCACATTTTGGAAACACAGGCTGCCGTTGAGGCTGGCAAAATTATGTTCCCCCTCGCAAACGTCCTCGACCATTTAGGAATCCAAGGCCAGCACCACCCAGTAGCGTGGTCAATTATGGATTTCTGAATGATGAGAATTTGGAGTCTCTGAACATTATGTGGCTAGGATACAGACTGCGAGAGGAGCAATCTGTTGAGATTTTGAAAGGGACGTGGCTCCAACTTGATCGTCGTGCTGTGCTTGATAGACTAGGTTATCGCGATTTGTCGCGCTTTGGACGCTTATTCTTTGCTGCTACCAGTATTGTGCTTTACAGACTATGTCGCGATTACAGTGGATTGATTGAGGTCCAGGGTAAGCATAATGATGTGGTTGACAAACTAGTTGTGAATGTCCGTAGTAACTATACTAGTCGTCTTACCGCACTTAGACATGCTAAGGATTCAGCCAAAGCATGCAACAAAGATGTTCAAGATGCCCTCGTCGCAGACGTAAATGCTAAGAATGCAGAGGACAACGTAGGGTCCGTTCGTGCAGAAATTACTGCTCTAAAGAGGGAAAATGACTCCTGAAAATGGGAGAGAGATTCACTGAAGGAGGTGAATGAAGGTGCTGAGTCCGCGATCGTTAGATTGGGTAATAAAGTTTGATATCTTGAATCGAAGAGCTATCGATGCGAGGTAGCTAGATCTTTCATGAAGAGTAGCATTTATCGCTGGCTCGAATTGCGTCAGGGTGCTGAAGATGTAAAGTTCGGTATGGAACTCGGAGTAGACCAGGCTGATTATCTGGGGTTCGTAAAGAAAGGTTTTCTAAAAGATATGCTTGACGTTAGTCACCGTCCCCAAATGGAGACTCCCAAAGTTGATGATGACGATGAGGAGGAATTTATTGCTCCAAAAATTGGTGATCACTTCTTTCTCATTTGGTAAGAGCGACGCTCTAATACTGTGCCCGATCTAAATATAGAGATCCTGCTTTGCCAGAGCGGCGAGAATCTGTGGAATCTACAGGTATAGGCGGTTCTCATGGTAATCCAAGTGGAGTAAAGGATGCCATTCGTACTGTTTTTGGGGGTAGCGATGATGATTTCAATCCATTGCCTGTGATAGAGCAGGAACCTTTGGTGAAAAGCCCTCCAGAGCTTGTCCCTGAGCCTAATGTCATTATTCCTCCTCGTAGTTCTTCAACCTCTATGGCTTAGGTGGAGCTAGGTCTTGACTCGATGACGCATAATGCTATGCTTAGTTCCATTCCGCCTAATGAAGTGACCCTAAATTTTGCTGCGGGGGCGACCTCATCTCTTCCTGGGTTACGGAGAAAGCTTTCTTTGAGAAGAATTTGATCTCTCCCAGCATTTATCAGCTTGAAAGAGCATGGGGCAGTGCTACTAAGGAAGAGGAAATAAGAATGACGGATGGATGGGACCATATGGACGAGCTTCTCTTCTCGAAAAGTAGATCGAGAAGACTTGCACTGATTATGCACGATCCCTTGGTTTCGTTTTGCATTCAGAGTCCCCCCAATTGTCAGTGTATTAGTCATTAATTGCGTATATAATTTTGTTAGCATGGCATTGGCCTTATTGTGTCTTTAGTTTATGCTGATATCATCACTGAAACGGTATTCTTGGGAAACTGATTTTTTGGCTAATATAATGATTTTGTTTGACCTGCACTAGCATCTTACTTATATTGTTGAGTCTTTGTTGTCATAAGTTTGATCTGTCGTAAGATTTGGTCAGGACAATAGTTAGCGCTCTCTTGTTTGGATTGCTTTTGTCCTTGTTGGGCCAATCATCCTACTTGACGTTTTGCTGAGTGAGCTATTGAGTTTACATTTGTCCTTGTTGGGCCAAGTGACCATCTCGATATTCTCGCCGAACGAGATATTAGGTTTGCATTTGACCTCTTTGGGGCAAATGTCCATCTTAGTATTATGCAGAATGAGATATTAGGTTTGCATTTGTCCTCGTCGAGCCAAATGTCCATCTCGGTATTCTCGCCGAACGACATATTAGGTTTGCATTTGCCCTCGTCGGGCGAAATGTTCATTTGGTATTCTCGCGGAACGAGATATTAGGTTTGCATTTGTCCTCTTTGGGGAAAATGTCCATCTCGATTATGACACTTCTTGCGGTCGTTGCTATATGTCATAATCCCGGAAGCACTATTCATCATAACTCTTCGTGTAGTGTTAGATACGAAAATAATATAGATTTTTATTTTTTAATTAAGATGGGGCTTAGCTCAGTTTCATACTGAGTTGCCTACGTTTCCCGATTGTTATGTTGGGACTCAATTATTTGTATTTCATGTCTCTTTAGTTCACTGCGAGTTCGTTGGATAATCATACACTCATGCGTAATAGCGTCTCAGATGTTGCACGTTCCATGGGCGAGGTAACTTGCACCCTTGCATATCCTCAAGATAGTAATACCCTCGTGAACTAGCTTGTACGACCTTATATGGTCCCTCCCATTTTGGCTCTAGCTTCCCTACGTTCTTGCTAGACGCGATACATTGTAGTACCAAATCTCCCACTTTGAAGTTTCTAAATCTGACCTTCTTGTCATAGCTCTTGGTCATGGTTGCCTTAAACGCTATAGTGCACTAGTAAGCACTCTTCCCTAGTGGAGCCTATGATATCAAGCTCCATTTGGTGCAATCTGATCGATTGTTCCGGGTCGTAATCATGTATCTTGCACGTGGGCATGCCAATTTTAGCTGGAAGAATGGCTTTTGTTCCAATACCAGAACAAAAGGGGGTTCCCCCGTCGACGTGCGGGGTGTTGTTCTATACGCCCACAATATTCCGTGAAGCTCATCCTTCCAACTCTTCCCGACGCCTCTTAATCTCCTCTCGAGATAATCTTTCAACGTCTTGTTGGTCGACTCCACTTTCCCATTTGCCTGAGGGTGGTAGACATAGGTCATATTATGGGAAATTCGTAACTCTTTAAACCAGGACTTGATCACCTTGTCAATGAATTGTCGTCTGTTGTCACACACTATATGCCTGGGAATACCAAAGCGACAAATGATATTCTTCCATATGAATTCAATCATGTTCTTCTCCGTAATTGCCGCCATGGCCTCGACCTCCACCCGCTTAGTGTAATACTCAACAACCACCACCAAAAATCTTTTATGACCCTTGGCCACCGGTAGCGGACCCACGATCTCTATCCATCATTGATCAAATGGACATGCTACATCCAGTGGTTGTAGCGGCTGTGCCGGCCTGTGGATAAGTCGAGCATGATATTGACAGTTTTCACAACGTCGTGAAAATGCTGTGTCATCTTTCTGTAGGATTGGACAATAGTATCCTTGGCGCAAGATCCCTTTGGGCTAGTGCTCGACCCCCAAAATGATTTACATAACTTCCTGCATGTATTTCCCGCATTACATAATGTGCTTGTGGCAGAGTCAAACAACGCAACAAGGGACCCTCAAACGACCATTTATATAGTTCTCTATTGTGAATTCTGAACTTGTAGGCCTTGTAGCGCATTCTGCAGCGGGCGTTAGGGTCTGCCGGTAACACCCCATCAGCCAGGTAACTCATGATCTCGTTTTTCCAAGATAGAGCCTCCTCAATCGATAATATGTACTTGATTCTTGCCCATGTACTGTTGTACTTTGATGTCTCGATGTATGGCTATTTAGGTGCTATTAAAGTGACTCATTTTGTGACTAGGACTTTCGATGAGCTAGCAAAGTTTAACAACGCGTCGGCCTTGGTATTTTCGTCGCGTGGGATCTGGGACTGCCCTGCTAATATTTCTACTTTTGCAGCGTATAGTTTCATCATTTCCTCCCTTGTCTCATTTTTGCCCGAAAAGTGATTTTCCACAAGTTGTGAATCTGTGAACACGTCTAAATGCTCCACGTTGAGTTTTAGTGCCAAATTGATCCCTGATATCACGACTTCGTACTTATCTTCATTGTTGGTCACCTGATAATTTAAGCTGATGGCAAATTCAAATTCTAGGTGATCGGGAGAGATCAGGTGCACCCCGACTCCTTCTCCGTGGTTGGTGCTCGAACCGTCCGTATGAGGTATCCATGTGGTAGTTGCTCTGCTGGTGTCGTCTTGATCCGAAATTGCTAAGATATAGTTCTTGGATCCTTCCACACTGTTACCTAATGTCTTGGTCATGAAACCTTCCAGCGTTTGAGCTTTTATAGAGGTACATGGGCCAAACTCGAGCCCAAACTCACTAAGTTCAACCGCCCATTTGACCAATCTACTGGAAGTCTTGGGCCTTGCCAATACCTACTTTAGAGGCTTATCAGTAACGATCGTGATTGGGTGAGATTGGAAATAAGGCCTTAATTTTTGTGCGGTGGATACTATAGACAGAGCAAACAATTCTATCTCCAAATAGTTTCTCTCTGCGCCTTGCAGAACTCTACTCACATAGTGTATCAGGAGTTGTTTAACTCTTTTCTCCTTTACTAAAACCGTACTGATGACGTGCAAAGACACTGCTAGATACAGGTACAACATCTCACTTTCGTCTGGCTTGCCAAGGAGCGGGGGACTGACCAAATATCTCTTCATTTGCTGAAAAGCCACTTCACATTCTGTCGTCGAGAAGAAATCTTTACTTTTTCTCATGACCTTAAAGAAAGGTAAGTTCTTTTCTGCTGAAGTCGATATAAATCTTCTCAAGGCTGTTAGGCGGCCTAACAAACATTGCACATCCTTCACCATTTTTGGTGAGGGCAGATCCATCACTTCCTTGATTTTATCGGGGTTCGTCTCTATTCCCCTTTCGTTCACCACATAACCTAAGAACTTTCTTGCCGTGACTCCAAACGTACATTTCTTCGGGTTTAGCTACATCCCATACGTTTTCATGATGGAGAATGCTTCATCCAAATGCTGGACATGCTCTTCCGCCTTCAGACTTTTGACTAGAATATCGTCAATATAGACTTCCATGGATTTCCCAATTTGATGGTAAAACATATTTGCTACCAATCTTTGGAAAGTTGCTCCGGCGTTCTTGAGGCCGAAGGGCATCACCCTATAACAATAAACTCCAGTATCAGTTACAAAGGTTGTCTTGCACTGGTCGCCTACGTCCATAAAGATCTGGTGAAATCTGCTCTTGGCATCCATCATGCTCAACAAAGCGCATCCTGCCATTGAGTTCACCAGCAAATCTATCATGGGCAAGGAAAAAGGATCCCGGGGACAGTGCTTGTTTAGGTCTGTGTAGTCCACACACATCCTTCAGGTTGCTTCCCACTTGAAAATAAATACGACATTGCTCAACCACTCCGAAAACCTCAATGCATAAATATGAAGGGCAACTAATAGCTCATGAACTTCCTTCTCTGCCGCTTCATTATTCTCTTTACTAAAGTTTCGCTTTTTCTGTCGAACTGGCTTTGCATTAGTATCCACGTTCAATCGGTGCACTATTATTCTGGGTCTATCTCGTGCAAGTATGAATCTATCTAGTAAATATATCTGCGTTCTGCCTGAGACAATCTATCAGTGCAGTCTCTATCTCCAAGCTCAAAGCTGCTCCGATTTTTATAGTTCTATCAACGTCATTCCTGAACAGCTGTACCGTTTTGAATTCTCCGAGTGGCTCCAATTTGCACTCCTCCCATTGCTTCATCATCTGAAGCTCACCTTTTTCTCGGCCTTGCTTTTGTGGTTCGGGTATCTTTTCCTTCTCATCTCTACTTGTCCTGGGCTTCTTTCCCGCTTGTGCTTCCCCGCCCGCTAGACCGTTTCCTCTCTTTGTCATATAAACTACTTGACTCTTTGCGTAAATAAAACGGTGTTCCAACAGACGACGCTAATACTTTGGTCTTATTCATATGTGTTACAACACACCGGGAATCTCATTACAATGGGCCTGACTATGCCAAACTAATGCTAATCTATTAAAGGAATGAAGTAGCATGGTCCGGAGCACCAATCACGCGTTACAGATGTGTAAATAGCCTAAATAATCTAAAATGGCAAAATTAACAAAACAGTCGAACGCCATGCGTTCGATCGATAACTCTCAAATCCAGAAACAGTCGAACATGAACGGCTCGATACTTCTTAGTGTGATGAATCTGCTTAATTATTGAACTTGCGAGGTTCGATACTGAAAACTCCCAAATCTGATTGGTTCGACTCTTCCAAGCCACGAATCTGGTGAATAGTCAAATGGCCTAAATTCGATACTTATAACTCTCGAACAAGGCGATTCGATAATAAAGGATTAAAGAAGGAACAATCGAATCGAAGAAACGGTCGAACCAGGATAATTGTCGAACAAGAATAACGGTCGATATGGATTAACTGTCGAACCAGCGAATTCCATTGATATTAGTTGGTTGCGAGTAATGAATGTGTCCATTAATGTCGGGTGACGGGGCCGTCCATAGAATAACAGTCGAATGGGGTCAATTCGACTGTCTGAATAACACTCCAACGACCCTTGTTCGATAGTTCTGTTTTTGGGCATTTCTTTGGTGTACTTGCCCAAATACTATTTTGGGCCTTCCTAAAATACCCCCATCACATATAAAACTTCAAGAGCTTTTTAGAAAAATAAATTTATAGACTATGTCGCGGGAGGACGTAAGGAAAAACTTAGTCACCAAGAAACATAATTATGCTAATTATGCCTTGCATAATGAAGCCAAAAATTTACGGTGAATCGACGCATTTCAGTGAATATAACTTATCGCAAAATCTTTTTCTCGTAAGATAATTTTAATTATCAATTTTGTGTGACAGTACGAATTTCTTGTTATATAAAATATATATCAGAAAAAACAAATAATTATGTTAAGAAAAGTAGAAAATAAATATTGAAAAGTGCCACACGAGTGTTGAAGCGGAACAAGCCACACATACCGACATTCGACACGTACGTCATCGTGTGCGCTTGCGTTGGATCAACCTTGAATTTTAGACCAATATTTGCACTCCCTCCTCCCGTGCATGTGCGCACTAGAGAGCATCTATGAAGTACATTCCTACAATGTAAAGAACCTATTAGGGATGTGCAAAGTGTACCAGATCGATCGTACCGATTGGTAACCGAATCAATGGTACAATTTTTTATCGAGTCAATTGAATTTGGTATTTGGTACGAGGGGTCGATAATCATGCCGTACCGATTACCGACTCTTTTTTATATTTAAAATATATATTAAATAAAGTTATATTTTCTATCGATGCATCTAGATTCTGTTAAATATTAAATATTAAACAATAGTTAAAACTTTCATAGTTTCTTATAATTAATAAGTAAACAAGTAATCACTACCTTTACTTAATCACAAATTGATATATACTTAGCTCTTTTTATGTATATTGTCTCAAATTAAAAAATAGAATCACGAACAAGTAATCACTACCTAAACTTAATTAAGTAATTTGTTTTTGTAGGTTGAATATATCGATGTGAACTATATTTGAAGAAGTGAAATAAAAAGTCGAGAGGCTTGATAAATGGCTCGAGATTTTCATATATCCCAGTATTATATTATTTATGTCGAGTAATGTTTTTCATTTGTTGTTTATTTTGTACTATTTTGTTTTAGTATTTATCACGATCTATGACAAAATGGACATATAAATGATTGTTTATTATTGGTTTTGTGACAACATGTTGCCGTTGCGTTGAATATTGATTTTTAGTATTATGCTTGAATAATGTTGAGCCTATGCATTTAGTGTTTTGTTTGTTATATATTTTTTACTATAGATTTTTAAGGTGTTATATTGTCGAATTCTTATTGCTTATCATAGGGGGGAAAAACCTCAAAACAAGTTGGCAAAAATACCAAACCGTTTGATAATTCTTGAGTCGACTATGGTGAATACCAAATCGTACCAAATGAGTTTGATTTGGCAAACAATTCAAAACTTTAAATTACCGAATCAAACCCTACTTTTGAAATACCGAATCATTGGTATGATAATATCGAATCGCACAGCCCTACTTCCTATGGAGAAACCCCAAAAAAATGAACGTTTCTTCATGTGCGATAGCCACCTTTACATTTTGATTTTCAACTATTTTCTCAATATTTTCAACTTTGTGTAGCCAACCTGGAGCATTAGTTTCTCATTTACTTGTGTACATTTTAAGCGTGCAATATACTATTTTGAATCTATCATGGAGGAGAACACGTTCTCATCTTGAAATTGTCAAAATGACAAGTGAACTTGCTCAAAACCTAACACGAAGTAAGTTGTACAAACTCAGTTATTCTTTGAATCATTTTTTCCAGCAACACTACACCAAAAATGGGCATTCGCGACCGGATTTCCGGTCGCGAATGCCCTACTTCCGGCCGGCACCGGATTTTGGTCACCAAGGCATTACCTCGGTCGGTAATGCCTTGGTGACCAAAATCCGGTCACCATTAAACATTAACGACCAGAATGCCTATAAAAGGCAATGGCGACCAGAATCTGGTTGCCATAACATCATAATTTTTGGCGATCGGATTCCGGTCGTGAATAACATTCATGTTATTACCGACCGAATTTCGGTCGACAATAATATTTAACAGAATAAAAAAATATATTACGATAATAATTTGCCGGAATATTGTTGTTTTTATTGTTGGATTCCGATTTCTTGCATTTAGGACACAAAAAATAATTAATTGTAAACTCAATAATTTTGATTTAAATTGAAAAGTGTTAGATTTTTTTTATTTGAATAAAAAAAGAAAAAAATAGAAAAGTTTTGAAAATTGGTTTAGATAAAGAAATGAAGAAAGAAGTTGTAATTTTTTGTGTTTAGAGATTTAGAAAGGTTGGAAGAAGAAAGGAAATGATGTGTTGGGTTTTTTTTATGATGAAATTGAATGAAAAAATGGGGTATATTTACAGTTCTAAGGGTGAAATTTTGAATTTTCGGCAATTTTGAATTTCTGCCTAATTTTTGGGCTATTGACGACCGAAATTTTAGAATTCTCGAAATTTGCAGCTAAATTAGTGACTGAAATCTGATCGTCACTGCTTGGGGGGCACTTTTTGCGATTGAAATTTTGTCACCAATGCTCTTGAACATTATTGGCGACCGAATTCTGGTGGCCAATACCTTGAATATTATTCGCGACCAGAATTCCGTCGCGAATGCTCCTTATTTACGACCGAAATCCGGTCGCCAATGATCAAAAAGTTTTTTTTAGTTTTTTCATTGAATTTTGATGCGTTTGTGATTTTAAACATAGAATCCCATTAATAAACATGAGTTCAAGTTATATTTAATTAGTTTAATAGTATTTGAGGTGTGAATTAAAGTAAGTTATTTATAGTCTGTTAACTAAGTTACCAACTATATACGAAACATTTTTTCGTTCTATATGTAATGATACGTAGTGGAGCACTCGTGTCATTTGCGATTGGCATTCATTACAAATTGCTAATATAGAGGTTCGAGTGATACTTATATGCATGTTACAACTAAATACTATAAACATACGTACAGGTAATATGCATATAGCGATTATAGTTAGTTAAAAGAATCATTAATATGAACTTATGCTTAAAATGATTATGTAATGCACTATGAAAGTAATTTTTTGTGTTTGTTTAATATACATGTAACTATCATAGTTGAAATTGATCACTAAACCAACGATATTTATTAAATTAGGAGAAAAGATGCGTATATTCAATCTATGAAGACTATTCGCGACCGAATTACGGTCGCCAATACCTTGAATATCATTCGCGATCGAAATCTGGTCGCCATTGCGGCCCGAATTCCGAGCCACTTCTAAACCGGGGGGAATTTTTTTCGCCCGGTTAGTGGCGATCAAATTCCGGTCAGTCATTTTTAGGCGACCGGAATAAAATGGCGAATGCTTTTGCAACTATCCGATCCTAAAAGCATTTTGTGGCATTTAATCAAACAAATAAATAAAAGTAACGTTCCCATTAAGTGAATTTATTTGATATTCGGTAAGTACAAAATCTAAGTTTGAAGTATGAAAAAAAGGGCGATTTATTATTTTTGCCCATTAATATATATTAACTTCAAGCTTTGCCCTTTTTTTTACCAGGCTTCTTTTTTGCCCGTTAACTTAATATTTTTATTTTAAATTTGCCCTGTGGGCTTCAATCTGGGCTTTTTTATTATATATTGATCTAAATTATAAAAAAAATAGTATAAATTCAAGTTTATTAAAAAAGTTTATTTAAAATGTTTACTAAATTTTTATTTACTAATAAAAACTAAAAAAAATTATATTTACTAGTAAAAATTAAAAATAATTTTTTTAATCTTAAGGTATAATTTAAAATAAATTAATATGCTATATTTAATTTTATTATATATTGATCTTATAAAAAAATAGTATCAATTCAAGTTTATTAAAAAAGTTTATTAAAATGTTTACTAAATTTTTATTTACTAATAAAAACTAAAAAAATATTTATATTTACTAGTAAAAATTTAAAATAAATTAATATGCATAATTATATTTAATTTTATTATATATTATTCTAAATCATAAAAAATAGTATCAATTCAAGTTTATTAAAAAGGTTTATCTTAAAAAAAACAAAAAAAAAAATTAATCATCATCTTCATCACCACCACCAGTCCCCCCCCACCCCGCCGTCGCCGTCGCCGCCACCACCACCACGATCTTCATCAGATCCATCACTGAACACCACCACAATATTCTTCTCCACCACCACTCCACCACCACCACCACCACCCTCGCTCTCCCCCGATCGCTAGCAAGGGTTTTTCCTCCATCTTCCACCAATCCGTCACAACCCAACTCGAAATGGTGGTTCGCGATAGAGGAGTTGCGACGGTCATTCCCGGAGTTGCGGCGGCATAGCAAGATCGTCAAAAGAAAAATCCATCCTAGAAATCGGATTCGATGACAACGGCGAACTCGTCTTTGGAGAAGAAATCGCCTTCGAATTTGAGAAGGAGGATGGGAGCGGCGACGGAGGGGCGGTGGTGGGGGTGGGGGGGGGGTTACGGGTAGGGCTTCTATTTTTTTTCTTTTTATTCTAAAAAAGGTTGTTATAAATTTATTTTAAATTTTTACTTGTAAATATAAATATTTTTTTTAGTTTTTATTAGTAAATAAAAATTTAGTAAACATTTTAAATAAACTTGAATTGATACTATTTTTTTATAATTTAGATCAATATATAATAAAATTAAATATCATTTTTCATATTAATTTATTTTAAATTTTTACTAGTAAATATAAATATTTTTTCAGTTTTTAGTAAATATAAATTTAGTAAACATTTTAGGTAAACCTTTTTAATAAACTTGAATTGATACTATTTTTTTATGATTTAGATCAATATATAATAAAAAAAGCCCAGATTGAAGCCCACAGGGCAAATTTTAAATAAAAAAATTAAGTTACGGGCCCAAAAAAAGGCCGGTAAAAAAAAAGGCAAAACTTGAAGTTTATATAAATTAATAGGCAAAAATAATAAATAACCCGAAAAAAAATTAGAGCATGAATATAATTGTTTTAAAAATTATGAATGCAAGTACAAACTTATAAAAGATTTGGGGGTTACAATCGCATAATCGGAAACATTGAGTATCTTAGGATGAAAATGCATAAGAACTACATACTCAGAGGATTAAAATTAAAACTCGATCAAAAAGGTACTAAAATTGGAATCGGCCATTATTGAATACATAACATAACTCCAAGCATCATTCAAAAACTCAAAATAATTGCTCATTAATCTATTTGTTTAATAAAAATCAAGGATCTACATTATATTTCCTTGATTAGAAGAACCAACACCATACTCTAGTTGCTTGATGCGGAGATTCGTCTGAGTAGAAATGAATTCAAAGAACAATCCCAATTCTGTCACCTGTTCCCGATTCATTTCTTCTATAGGAGTTTCCTCCCACCAGGACTTAACTAGGGTTGCCTTTCTCTTATTTAAATCCTTACTATGTTGATTCACCTCGTCGTAATGAACATGCGCCTCGTTCAATATCTGACTTAGTTTGGCGATTCGTCCATTGGTATGAGAATCCACGACTCTCGCATAATCCCTAAGCGGCGTGTTTGGTTTCATGTACCTATCGAGCACAGATTCCTGGCTTGGAGAGAAAAATGAGTAAGGCTTATCTGTGGGAGAGAAAATTATTATACCAATATCGATATTGCACAACACACTCAACTCGCTTGCCTTTTTGTAAAGGCCAAGGCGACGTTTAGAAAATGAGGCATAAAGGTCGTCTTGATTTTTAATTAATTGTAAGGGGATTCTTTGGCGACCTCGAGATTGCCTGTTTGCCATTGTCTCAGTGAGAAATATCAATAATGTTAGAATATGACCACTTCTTTCTTTGATTGAAGAATTTATAGGAGAAAATGATGAGCCATGTCAAAATCTCTCACGTAATAATTTTATTGATCTATCATTTTTTTAGAAATTCTTTTGATAATATATGTATTTGCAATAGCGAATACTTGCAATTTACTAAAACCTACTTAATATTGCTTAATTTTTACGATCGAGTACTAGCAATTAATCCACTCCCCTTTCATGCAAGGATCTATGATGAGTTGTTGTGGATATAACCATAATATTCGTATAATTAAGAATAGTTTTCTAGATTCTGAAAGAAACTTAATGAATTAATGCCAAATTGTTCTAGTAAGAATAACATAATACACATATTAGCCTGCGTGTTATGTGATGCGTGTTCATTGTATTTATGTACTTTGGAGCAATTGTATATTTAACACACACCTTCGCAAGTGCACAAGTCAATTCACAATAAAATGGTAAGTAAGGTTACTGACCAAATATCGTATCTCTTTGAGGGTATGTATCTTATTTTAGTAATAGAGATTGTTGACTCGAATGAAACTTGTAACTTTGGTCGAATGTAAATAGAAAGAACTGTTGGAAAAAATTGTATATGAAATGGGTTTGTACAAGTGACTTTGGGTCAGTTTTTGAGCGAGTCTCACTTGTCGTTTTGATGAACTCAAGATGGGAACGTGCTCTCCTATGTGAGAGCTTCGAAACGGTATATACACGCTCAAAATGGTAAACAGGTGAATGAGAAATTGATGCTCAAAGTTAGCTTCACAAAACTGAAAATATTGGGAAAAATGAAGGAAAAACTCAAAAGAAAATAGGGTCATCGCGCATGGGAAAAAGAGCACTTTCTTTTGAGGTTTATCTATGGGAATGCATTCTTAGCATTGTAAGAATGTGTTAGCTAGTGTCTTCTCCTTCTCCTAAGCGCGCACGGAGTGACAATCTTAGGCCAAAATTCATCGGATTAGCGCGACTCGGGCTCGCGCACACGACGACGTACGCGTCGAATGTTGATCTGTTTGGCCTGTTGGGCTCCTGCTCACGTGAGCCTTATTTTGCAATTCCAATATTTCTTTTTCTGTTTTGTTTAACAAAATTATTTGTTTTCTGATATATATTTTATATATAGAAAATTCGTAGCATCATTTTGGTAATTAAAATTACCTTACGAAATAAAATATTTTGTGATTCAGTTTTAACTGAAAACGTGTTTAAGTTCATCCGAGATCTTTGCGAGATCTCTACTTATCTTAATTACACGATTTGAAATTACCTTAACTACAAATTCGTAATTATCTTTTAACTCGTTTACTTGATGACCAAGTCGTCCAACCCTCTCCCAAATTACTATATAAAGGGGTTGCTCCCCATAGGTTTTAGTCATCCAAAAATACTTTGCATACACGAAAAAGGCTTTTGCGCAGCTAAATATTTTATTCATTTTGTGGTGGTGAGTGAAGTTACTGTTCGAGTTCACCAAGATAGTTTTGCGTGTGCTAGTAACTTTGTTCGTAGGTCGTTGTATCATGGGAAGCGGTCGTTCAACATTCTCATCACGATAGTGAAGGACAAATTTGTTTTAAGGAAATCGAGAGATCCTCGACCATTTTTCGCGTTCCGATTCATTGCCGGTTGAGGTTAACTCTTCCCTATTTTGGTTAGGTTACTCGTGTTTTATCTATTTCGTCAATTATTATATTATTCTGTCTGGTTTCGTGCTATTCTACTAACAATCTTAAAACAAATTATCTCTTGAGACGAACAGGTTACAATATTGGCGAAAGTTTTCTGGAAAATAATTTTTATTCAAAACTCGAGTTTATTAAACCGCAGTATTTGTTTTTTGTTACGAAAAAATCTTATATTATTTTCTACAGAGTTTTTCTAAAAGCTTTCTTAAATATAAAATATAGTTTTTATTCATGAAGGATTGTCGGTATCCTCACCTACTATAACGAGAATTTCTTTTCGTAATTTTCAAAACAACTATGAAGAATTTTCGTAATTCTTCTGTTTTCTAATATCAAATTTTCTTTTCAAACGCTTCAGATATGTCTGAAAACAACGAAAACGTAGATGTGGTCATTACTGATGCCAATCTGACGATGCCTCAAACGTCGAAATCGAAGGTCTTTCAATGCTGCTGTTAATACCAACATTGCTAGGGCAAACGTGGTGGAGCATGACAAAGGCTCGAAGAACAAGAAGCCTAAACCTGATGACAACATTGCTAGGGTAAATGAGGCCAATCTGATGGACACTAATGCTCGGAATGTGTCAGGCATTGACCTATGTGCACTGTAGGGGTGGGCATTTTCTCGGGTACCCTATTCTCGTCCCCTTCCCGATCGAGTATTACCTGAGTGATTCGAGAAAAACGGGTTAGGGTACTCGATTCTAAGGTTTTTTCGGGTACCCGACCCAATACGGGTACGGGATCGGGTAGAAAAGTCCCAATACCCGTATCCTATCAGATACCCTATTATACATAATATATAATTTTTAGAAATATGTTATTACACATAACACATTTACATAATTACAATATTATTAATTTATTATATCTTCTATACACTTTAACACACAAAACTTACATACATTGTCTTACACACACTTTAACACACAAAGTTCACACGCATCCACACCGACACACGGCCACACCACTCACCAGCGCTGCGACCGGCGGCCAAGTATGACTTTCACGTCCTCTCTCTCTCCCTCTCTCTCCGTCGCGACTCAATGCTCATGCATATTTTTTCAGTCTCTCTCTCTCCCTCTCTCTCTCTCTCTCTCTCTCTCTCTCTCTCTCTCTCTCTCTCTCTCTCTCTCTCTCACTGTCGCAGCCCACTGACACAGTAAAACTGAAATAGGGATTTCTGCGTATTTTCCCTGTTTCAGTTTGTAACAGGGGAAAATTGGTAAAAACAGAGCAGCATGCGGGTACCCTATATACCCGCATGCATGTATATACCCAATCAGGTTATCCAAAATTGGGTACCTGACTCAATCGGGGTCGGGATTGGGGTCAGGAAGAAATTTTCGAATACCCGACCCTGAAACTACCCGAAACGGGCACCCGATCGGATCGGGTACCCGGTAGTGCGCACCCCTAGCGCTGTGATCTCTGAAATGAACCTGATGGGTGCTAATCCAAAAGAATGGTGACTCGATGCTGGAGCAGCACATCACATTTTTGTTGAAAAATCTAGCTTCTCCGAGCTTACTCTCGCTGAAACTGGGGAGATGATCTACATGGGCAACTCTGCTACCTCTGAGATCAAGGAAAAAGGAACGGTGCGCCTCAAGATGACTTCTGGAAAGGAGGTTATGCTGCAGATGTGTTGTATGTGCCAGACATTCGTAGGAATCTGATTTCTGGATACTTGCTAGACACTCATGGCTTCAAGATGGTGTTTGAATCCCAGAAAGTTGTGATTTCCAAATATGGTGTTCATATTAGAAAGGGTTACGTGAAAGAAGGGATGTGGAAAATGAATGTAATGGCTGTTAAGCCCACTTCTTTTAATTCTGGCAATAAAACTTCTACTTCTGTTTATTTGCTTGAGTCTTCTAATCTGTGGCATGGTAGATTAGGACATGTTAATTACGATTCTTTACGTAGACTAATTAACATAAATCACATACCAACGTTTAAAATTTATTCCAAACATAAGTGTGAAACTTGTGTAGAGGCTAAGCTAACGAGAACATCGTTCCCAACTGTTGAAAGAAATACAAAACCCCTTGATTTAATTTACAGTGACGTATGTGATTTAAAATTTGCAAACAAGAGATGGATATAAGTATTTTATAACTTTCATTGATGATAGTACAAAATATTGTTATGTATATTTACTGAAAAGTAAAGATGAGGCTATAGACAAATTCGTTCTATACAAGCAAGAGGTTGAAAACCAACTTAATAAGAAAATTAAGATGGTTAGAAGTGATCGTGGTGGTGAATATATTGAACCATTTAGTGAATTTTGTTCACAACATGGAATTATTCATGAGGTCACTGCACCATGTTCTCCTCAATCCAATGGGATGGCTGAAAGGAAAAATCGAACCTTAAAAGACATGATGAATGCCATGTTATTAAGTTCTGGATTGCCGCAGAACATGTGGGGTGAACCCATTTTGTCAGCTAACTATCTTTTAAATAAGATGCCCAAAAAGAAAGAAGAAAAGACTCCCTATGACTTGTGGGAAGGTCGAGAACATTGCTATAAATACTTAAAAGCGTGGGGGTGTCTTGCTAAGGTGTCATCACATTTGCCTAAGAAAATGAAAATAGGTCCAAAGACGGTGGATTGTATTTTCATTGGCTATGCTCACAATAGCACTGCTTATCAGTTTCTTGTGCATGAATCTAAAAATCTCGAGATTCATAAAAACACGATAATAGAATCAAGGAATGCGTTGTTCTTTGAACATATATTTCCTTGTGAATCCACTGTGGCTGGACCAAGCTCTTCAAAACCAACTTTCGAGGATGTGGACAATAGTCAAGATCAAAAAGAGATTGAAGAAACTAGCAAGGTCCAAGAAGAGCCGAGAAAAAGCAAAAGGGTAATGACAGAAAATTCTCTTAGACCATATTTTCTAATTTATATGATAGAGGCTCAGCTTCAAACTTATAAGGAAGCTGTAAGGTCAGCTGAAAGTCCTTATGGAAAGAAGCCATAAAAAGTGAGATTGATTCCATCTCACACAATCACACGTGGGAACTGGTAGACCTTCCTCCGGGATGTAAACCATTAGGTTCCAAGTGGGTTTTCAAATGAAAAATGAAAACGGATGGAACAATGGAAAAGTATAAGGCTAGACTTGTGTTGAAAGGATACAAGCAACAAGACTGATACTTATTCTCCTGTAATGAGAATAAATTCAATAAGGATGATTTTGGCGATTGCCTCTCTTCGAAATCATGCAGTACATCAATTGGATGTAAAGACTGCTTTTCTTAATGGAGATCTCGATGAAGAAATCTACATGGAACAACCCGAGGGTTATGTAGCTCCTGGAAAAGAAAAGGAAGTTTGTAAGTTGGTGAAGTCTCTGCATGGACTTAAATAAGCACCAAAGAAATGGCACGAGAAATTTGACAACGTCATGTTGACAAATGGCTTTAGAATCAATGGGTGCGACAAGTGTGTCTATGCCAAAACTACAGAAGAAGGATATCTGATTCTCTGTTTGTATGTTGACGACATACTCATTGTGGGAAGCAATGATCGAATGGTAAACTCCATTAAAAGTTTACTGAATTCAAGGTTTGATATGAAGGACATGGGGCTGGCCGATGTAATCTTAGGAATTAAGATTAGAAGATCGCCAGAGGGTCTTACATTAACTCGGTCACACTACATGGATAAGATTCTTGAAAAATTCAACAAGAGTGATTCTGGTGTAGCCAGAACTCCAATTGACACGAGTCAACACTTGTCTAAGAATAAGGGAGAAAGTATTGATCAAGTAGAATATGTTAGAGTGATATGAAGTCTGATGTACGTAATGAGTTGCACACGACCATACATTGCCTATACAATTAGCACATTGAGTAGATTCACGAGTAACATAGGGCATAAGCACTGGAAAGTAATTGTTAGAGTACTTAGGTACTTACGTTACACTCGTGACTACGGGTTGCATTATACGAGAGATCCTGTTGTGCTTGAAGGTTATACCGACGCAAACTGGATATCTGATATACAAGACTCCAAGGCAACAAGTGGATACATATTCACTGTAGGAGGTGCAACCGTGTCATGGAAATCTTCAAAACAAACAGTTATAACTAGATCCATGATGGAATATGAGTTTGTGGCATTAGACAAATGCAGTGAAGTAGTTGAATGGCTTCGTAACTTCTTGGAAGATATTCCTGAGTGGCCCAAACCTGTGCCAACAATATGCATAAATTGCAATAACAAAATCTACAATTAGAAGGGCACATAATGTTTTATACAAAGGGAAGTCTAGACATACACGTCGGCGACATAGCACCGTTAGACAACTGATCTCGACAGGGGTTATCACCCTTGACTACGTGAAGTCAAAATATAACATTGCAGATCCACCAACCAAAGGGTTAAACAGAGATCAAGTTGAAAAGACATCGAGAGGAATGGGACTTAAGCCTATTGATTCCTAAATGAAACAGTGACACCCGTAATGGAAAAGGTTAAGCATTGTGCTTTTAATGATTTCTACGCGTCGGAAATCCGAGCGGAGTAATGGGGATTACTATTAGATAAGAAATCACCTATGTGAGAGAGAGGATGGACCGCCTCTTAGGAAAGTTGTGGGGGCTTAATTTTCTAGAAAACTCTTGCAGAACCAAGCGTATGCCCATGCATAAACCATGAGAACCGCAACGGTAACAAGAATATACCTGTGTTGAGATTTATGGATCGTTTGCACAAATGACGGATAGTTCAAAGACATCAAAATCATACTATCGGGTAGCAAAGAAAATATTTCCCACAAGGAAAGGTTCAAGGGCGTGTCCTACCTATCCTATGCAGGCATAGACTGCAGAACTCTACCACCACATGATGTATACATGATCATTAAATTTCATTCATGTAGGGGATTGTTGGAAAAAATGGTAAATGAAATGGGTTTGTACAACTAACTTCGAGTTAGATTTTGAGCAGGTCCCACTTATCGTTTTGACGAGCTCAAGATGGGAACGTGCTCTTCTATGTGAGAGCTTCGAAATGGTATATTACACGCTCAAAAAAGTTAGCTTCACAAAGCTAAAAATATTGGGGAAAATGAGGGAAAAACTCAAAAGAAAAGAGGGTCATCCCACATGAGAAAAAGAGCACTTTCTTTTGAGGTTTATCTATGGGAATGCATTATTAGCATTGTAAGAATGTGTTGGCTAGTGTCTCTTGCCTCTCCTACGGGTGCGTAGGGGGAGTGCAAATCTTGGGCCAAAATCCATCGGATTAGTGCGACTCAGGCTCGCGCACACGACGACGTATGCGTCGAATGTCGATTTGTTTGACCTGTTGGGCTCATGCTCGCATGGGCCTTGTTTCGCAATTCCACTATTTCCTTTTCTATTTTGTTTAACAAAATTATTTATTTCCTAATATATATTTTATATATAGAAAAGTCGTAGCCTCATTTTGGTAATTAAAATAACCTTACGAAATAAATTATTTCGTGATTCAGTTTTAACTCAAAATCTAAATGCATCCGAGATCTTTGCGAGATCTGTACTTATCTTAATTATACGATTCGTAATTACCTTAACTACAGATTCGTAATTATCTTTTAACTCGTTTACTTGATGATCAAGTCGTCCAACCCTCTCCCGAACTAGTATATAAAGGGGTTGCTCCTCATAGGTTCTAATCATCCAAAAATACTTTGCATATACGAAAAAGGCCTTTGCGCAGCCAAATATTTGATTCATTGTGTGGTGGTGAGTGAAGTTATTGTTCGAGTTCGTCGGGGCAGTTTTGCGGTGCTAGCAACTCTGTTCGTAGGTCGTTGTATCCTAGGAAGCAGTCGTTCAACATTCTCAGCACAAAGAGAAGGATGAATCTATTTTAAGGAAATCGAGAGATACTCGACCATTTTTCACGTTCTGATTCGCTGCCAGTTGAGGTTAATTATTCTCTATTTTGGTTACGTTACTCGTGTTTTATTTATTTCGTCAATTATTATATTATTCTGTTCGTTTTTGTGCTATTCTACTAACAAGAACAATGATAAACTAAAGCTATGACTAATAAAAGTAAAGACCGAGACAAATTGAATTGATTGATTGGTTTGATTGTCAAACAGATTAGGGAAAATATATCTAGGAAATGGAATTTGTTAATCTTGAATATGGTATTTCATGGACAAAATATCAATGCCAATACGCGTTGATTGGTCTTTGGCGACAACATTTTTTGGTTGGACTTTTACCAACTCGCGTTTGGTTGGTCTTATCTTGACGTTGCTTTCTCATCCACGAACTGGAAGCCGGCCCAATGCTGGTATATCAGGGATGGCACCTAATATACGTGGCGATATCGAATGTCCATGTTCGATTTGGTACAACATACGCGGGAATTACGGGTGCGGTCCCCGCATTCCGAGGCCTATAAATATCCAGGTTCCGCTAGTCAAGGAAAGTTTCATTAATTACTCTAAAGTGTTCATCCACATATCGAATACACATATTCGATATCGAACACTTACCCGATATACATATCCGATATCCACATTCGACATACACATCCGACATATACATTCTACAAACCTTCCGATAAACACACCCGATATATACCCCTGATATGGCCATACTCTCGATATGAACCACATCACCGACATAGAAGATATTCAATATCTATCTGGATTTAACATATCTTCACCCTCGACATCGTGCAAAGCATCCTGGTGTTTATCTGAGGTGTTCCGGATAAAAGTCTACCTAAAACTAGCATTAGTGATAGGTGACATAGTTTATAATAAATTGATCCTTATATTATTGTAATCTCGTAATTCGTTAGTAATACACAATCTATTGTCAAATTAAGGACCTTACGGTTAGCTTAGAATCACTGTACTAGTTCGATATTTTTCCTGTAACTCCAATCTACGAAATTGTACCAAATTACCGCCCCATGTCTCGCAATGAACCGTTCTTACGACTCGATTCCTCGTGTTTGCATACCTGAAGTCTAATTTGGTGAAAACAATGATTATCTTCTTATTCGAATTTCTGAATCTTCCCAACAAGGATCGTCATTGTTGAGAACATTGCATGGCGTCGCGTCTTCTCTGTAGAGTTTTCTCTCCAAGATAGGACAAGTATGGGGTATTGCCATTCCCCTCACTTTTTTCTTTCAAGAAAATAAGATATCAATTCTTCGTCCAATGGTGCAAACCTAAAACCTGGTGGTGTGATTGTATATATTGTAGTAGTATTCGCCATTAATTCGTGGAAATACTTTTTCCTTTTCCGCGTATGTTGGTGTTATATGTGGAATGTTTCGCTCAGATAATCAAGTATTGTTTTACATTATATAGAATCCTATTCGTAAATACCATTTTTTTAAAAACAAAAAAAGCTATTCCTTAATACTTTGAAAATCGCGCGTATTAACTAAGGATTATGAAAGGGAAAATCTTTGTAATTATCTACTTTACTAAAACAGAATCTTTGAATAACGAAACAAAGGATCTGTCAAAAAAGAAAAGGAAACAAATGGTTTGTAATATAAATATATAATCTATCAGGGTTATCCAGAATCCAGATTGATGGGGAGGATTTAAGGTGGGCCAAATCCAAGATTGAGTCGGCCCAGCAGCAAGGCCCATTTAATACGAGAGCATCGAACGGAAGAGGTTCGATGCGGGAGCCGCATCGAACCACACATGTTCGATACTGGCTCTCCTGCGTTTGAAGGATCCCACGGGACAGGGTCTATAAATACCCCATCCCGTGACCTTATAGGAAGGAAATTATTCACGATACCAATCACTACCACATCGAACGCCTGGATTCGACTCACTTTATTGTTCAATACTACTCAGTGTTCGACAATGACGTCATTAGTCCAATCCAAGACCGAACTAGTCCCCATTCGAGGTTCAGCAGCGTCGAATCATTACTGTTCGACATAATCGCATTGAACCAGATTCATTCGAGTTACAACAGCATCGAACCAGCCACATTCGATGCGCACATCGAACATCCCCAATTCGATCTATACGTTTATTTGTCTCATTAGAATATCTAGAGCAATTTTATACTTGTAATAGACAGTAAGTGTTACGGACAAGTCAGTCCGTTTATGATATTGAATTAGCATTATTTTGGCATTGTGAGGCCCGTTTGTAATTGTCTTTGGTGTATTGTAACCCAGACGAAATAAGGCCAAAATATTTGCGCCGTCTGTGGGAACACCGTTTATAATGTATTTAGATATAAGTAGCTAGGATGACAAAGAAACGTCATACGCTTTTGGATGAAAAGTGGGAAGCAAGAAAGAAGATCAAAATAGAAACAATTGAAAATGAAAAGCGATCCGAGCCTAAGGAACAAGCACGGGAGAAAGCAGAGAGTTAGTTATTGAAATAATGGCAAGAATGTAAAATAGAACCCTTAGGGGAATTCAAAATTGTGCAGCTATTTAGGGAGAGCACCGAAAAAATAATAAAACTTTGGGGCAAGAATGGACCAAATAATAGAGGCAGCTTTGGTGGACTGTCTGAGGCGCAATTCAGATATATTTGCATGGTCTATTTCTGATTTACTTGGAATAGACTCCAGGGTCATAGTACATCTGTTGAATGTAGACAAGAGCGCTAAGCCGATACGACAAAAGAAGCGGAATTTTAGCAAGGAGAAGAATGAAGCCGCTGAAAAAGAAGTACAAGAACTCTTAGCATCACGACACATTTATGCGATAAGGTTCTCAGAATGGTTAAGCAATATCGTTTTGGTTATGAAAAAAGAAGTGACATGGAGAATGTGCGTGAATTATACGGACTTGAACAAGCACTGTCCTAGGGATCCTTTTACATTGCCTCGGATAGACCTAGTGGTTGATTCGACTGCACGATGTGCGCTGCTAAGCATGATGGATGCGAAAAGTGAATTTCACCAGATATTCATGGCAGTGCAAGATCAGAGCAAAACAAGTTTTGTCACGGATACATGAGTGTACTGTTATATGGTAATGTCGTTCGGATTGAAGAACGCAGGAGCGACATTTCAAAGATTAGTGGCCAAAATGTTTTACCATGAAATTGGAAAGTCAATGAAGGAGTATATCGACGACATGCTCGTGAAAATTCTCAAGGCTGAGGAGCATGTGCGTCATTTAGATGAGGCTTTTTGCCATCATGAGAACCTACAGAATGAAATTGAACCCTAAGAAAGACACTTTTAGGGTGGCGGCGGGGAAGTTCCTAGGCTATGTAGTGAACAAAAGAGGAATCCTAGCCAATAAAGGCGGTGTTGGATCTACCATCACTAAAAACATTGAGGGATGTGCAGTGTCAGGTCGATTGACAGCCTTGGGAAGGTTCATATCGACTTCTGCAGAAAAGAATCTCCCTTTCTTTAAAGTCATGAGATGAAGCAAGGATTTTGTTTGGATGCCGGAGTGTGAGGAGGCTTTCCAGCAAATGAAATACATATTTGGTGAGCCCGCTACTGTTAGCTAAACTGGAGGAAAATGAAATGTTATATCTATACCTAGCGGTATCCTCACATGCCATCAGCACGGTACTAGTCAAGCAAAAGGGAAACCATCAGTTACCCATTCACTATGTGAGTAGAGTTCTGCAGGGGGCAGAGAGGAACTATTTGGAGATAGAACTGTTCGCACTGGCAATCGTGGCCACCGCAAGAAAATTGAGACCATGCTTTCAATCTCACCCGATAACGGTAGTGATAGATAAGCCTTTGAAACAAGTGCTGGCAAGGTCCAAAACTTCCAGCAAGTTGATTAGATGGGCAATTGAGCTAAGTGAATTTGGATTGAAGTTCAAGCCACGAACTGCGATTAAATTGCAGGCCTTAGCGGATTTCATGGCTGAGACATTGGGAAACAGTGTGGCCGATACCCCAAATTGTATATTTTCTATATCAGATCAAGCCGGAACCAGCAGAGCAACCACAACATGGATAGTACACACAGACGGATCCGCAACCACTCAAGGGGGAGGAGTTGGGATTCATTTTCTGTCCCAGAGTGAAGGGAATTTGAATTCGCTATCAGTCTAAACTACATGGTGACAAACAACGAAGCCGAGTACGAAGCAGTTATTACCGGTATCAAAATGGCTCTTGGGCTCAACGTTGAACACTTGGACGTATTTACCGACTCGCTCTTAGTGGCGAATTATTTTTCGGGAAAATACGAGACGAAAGAGGAGACGATGAAACTGTACGCCGCAACGTTAAAAGACTTGGCAAGGAGTTTCAAATTCTTTGATATCACATAGATCCTGAGGGACGACAATGTGAAAGCCGATGCGCTCTCTAAATTCGCGAGTTCGATGGAGATCCTGGTAAAGAAGAGAGCAACACTTATGGTACCCCAACAAGCCCTCAATCGGGTAATCAAAATATAACGCTACGAAGGCACGGGTGGAATTTATCATGGCAATACAGGAAGTAGGGGTGAGTTGGGCTGGATTCCCGCGGGGATCGGGAATCCGGCCCCTGGGAATCGGCGGGATCGGGAGCTCGCCGCGGCTCCTGATCTGCCCCGCGGAGTGCGGAACTCCCGCGGTTGCGGGAGTTCCGCAGATTTCGGGATCCCGTCGGGGTCCCGAAATTTCCAGTGGGCACCTGCCCACTGGAATTTTGCCACAAAATTCCCCTCATCCCCTCATCAATAGCCACAAAACCATAAAATTCCCCTCATCATTTTGCCAATTTTGCCAAGCCACAATTAGCCACAAAACCTGCTAATTTTTTTGCCAAATCACAAAAAAAAACCCATCCCTTAATTATAGAAAACATTGTCAATAACTCAATATTCATCCAGCAACACGACATCACCAGAAATAAAACCATTCATGAAGAATACAATAATAAGGTCCAATATCCCCTCATCAATATCCAACCATGAAAATAAACCACCATTCATCAATATCCATCCAACAACACCAAATTAAAATTCAATATTCAAAACTCATAAACATACATAAATTAAAAATTAGTCTTAAAAGAACCCAAGACACCAACGGGAACTTTTAAACCGTTAATGTTTTCACTCAATCATGAATTTGCAATAAATTGGAATCTTCACCCATATCCGCAAATTCTACACGAAAAAAACAAAAAATAATCAATGGATAATTCACGCGATATTAACAAGAATATAGAGAAATAATTGTTAACTATTAAATTAACTTAAACATATACATACCTCTATCACGTTCCTCCAACTCCGCTAAACACTCCTCAATTTGGATTGGCGTATCATCGTCCCTTATCTAATTTTGTGAGCAAACTAATCCTTGAACTATTCTCGGCGTCAACGAGCTCCTAAACCGATCAAGGACGCGTCCTCCCATACTAAACGCTGATTCAGAAGCAACGGTGGAGACCGGAATCGCCAATAAGTCTCTAGCCATTTTGGCAATTATTGGATAGCGTTCGGAGTTCTTTTTCCACCAATTCAATATGTCAAAGTTTACATCATATGGCTCGACCCTATCTTCAAAATATTTCTCAAATTCGTGCTTCGGTAAAGGTTCATTATCATCCACGTTTCTAACAAAAGTTACATTCAATCGTTAATAAATACGAAAATAACAAGGTGTATTATAAGTAAATCAACGTTTTATTCGACATAATAAAAGATTACCTAAAAAAAGTGTCGTGCTTCGACGACAATAGGTTCGTCGGGATCCAAGGATAGGTAGATACGGGGGTAGGCCTTTGAGTTTGCCTAATGGTTGAACTTTCGTCGTACTTTTCCTTGTACTCATCAAACAAAGCCAAGAAACCATCCCTCACTTTCCGCCGCAACTCTAAGTCATAGTCTAACATAGCCTCGACGTACTTCCACTTCAATTGGGGATCCACAATGGCGGCATAGTAAAGTTAATAGTTCATCTTCCCATTTGTACTCCAATACTTATCGTACTTCTCTTTCATTATCAATGCCATTGCTTTCAAATCATCGGGTTCCTTGGTCTCCTTGTCATCTGGACGGCTCGCCCACCCGGCCAAAACTTCATCGATGCAAATTAGTTGTGTTAGCACCTTGTTTGAAGTCACATATGTGGTGCCGGAGACAAGCTTGGTCAAAACCTTGAAAGGTTTTAGGAAATCCACATACATTTGAGCCTTATTCCAATCATCCTCCGTTGGATGCAAGCCTTCCATATCCTTTCCAAGTAAACCTTCCACCCGGTGTAGGGCTCCAAACAGTTCGATCCTCTATGTCACGCAGCACCATGTTCATCTCTAAAATCTTCGCTTTCCATTCTTGAGGGATCGAAGAGTGTATTCATTTTGCATTCCAATCCCCATCGGCATCAATAATGTCCGGCAATTTTAAACCATAATCTTCGTGACTAATATTCTCCATGAACTCGCACAATCGTCTCCCCCATCCAATTGTCAAACCAAAATAAGATTGACATATCATCCCCAATCAACCATCGGAGAAAAGGTTGGATCAACGCCATATGTATGTGTTGGATTAATATACTCAAGTTATTATATACCCAAAAAAGGAAACATAAAATTCCTCTTTCTTATGGAAGTGCAATTTCGATTTCAGTAGAGTATATTTGCGTTATTACTCTTTCAATTCTATACTTTTCACTCTTTTCTAATATATAAATTACAAAAAAAAAAAAAAAAAGTAAATCTGATAATGAAACAAAACCATATTTTTGATTTTGGCTATTTGGAGTTTGACCCTTTAACTGAATATCTTTAGGAATTTCAAGAATAATTACAATCAGACCTCAGAGGGTATGGTTTAATTACAAAAGTCTCCCCTAAGCTTTGGAATATGTAATAAGACAGTTAATCTCCCCTCCCCTAAGTCTCTCTCTCTCTAAAATAAGCGGAGATTTGGTTAAGCAGTGGGTTTTTGCTCCAACAGAAGATGGTACACATTTGCATCCCTAATTCTCTCTGTTAATCTCATTTTGTACTACAATGGAAATAATGTTGCTGAAAATCTAGTCGATTTTATTTTTATTTTTTAGCTTTAATTGAAAAAATGATCTGTAACTCTATAAGCATATTGTTCTTCTTGTATCTCATTCAGATCCAGTGGTGAATTTTATGAGCCATTTTGCTGCTGAATTTTGGCAACATTCTTATATCAAAATAAAATATTAAACGCATATGTAACTATTTTTTTGAAGTGAATTTTGTTGTGTAAGTGCTGTTTCCTTGTTGTTTGTCTTCTGCTTTTTTTACTTTTTTTTCTTTTCAATTTTGCCATTGAAAAGTATTATCATAGACTTTGTAAGTTGCATTGTCGAATACACCGCACATATATTGCTTCAAATCGAGTATAATTGCAACACTCCATCAGCCTTTGGATTTTCGTAGTTGGGCTACATTATTACATAGTCCTCAGATACAGATATGTGATGATAATGGATTACTTTTTGGCTGTTCACCACATCGAATGTACGTACGTATGCGTTCCATCAACTCTTATCTGAGGAAGACAACAGTGTCGTGAAATGTAGTTTGTTCTTTACTTCGACAAATTTCAAGAGCCATCTGGTTGGTTTATGCTGTTTTCAGTCTTTCTGAATAAGTATAGTCGTTGAAATCAGAAGATTAGTGGGTGTGAAACTGGATCTTGTTTCTCTATTGTTTCTTGTGATAATGAGATCTCCCTCTGTGGGTATCGACCAATACATGAGATTAGTTTTCTTGACAAGCGACTGAATGCTGTATATCACGTATTTACCTGATGTTGGCAAAAAGAGTAACATACCTCCATTCTCTATTTTCCCCTTGTGAACTTTGGTAACCCCGATCTGCCGTGGCTTTTATCACAGTCACTAGAATATTGGTAATCCATGGCTTTCTTTACAAAGAGAATGGGTAACTGAAGTGTGTCTGGACATTGATCTCTCGGACAACAAAGTTTATCTGTTAAATGAAGTACCATGGTCTGTTGAGATTGTGTCATGACAAGATATTGCTGTGTATTGGCATTTCATTTCAACGAAAAAACATAGCACAGAGCCAAGGGGGAAACCGGGAGTGTGTATGAGTTGTCCAGCTGCTTATAATACTACAACCAAAAAAGGTTGAATGTCAGAAGGGTAATAAATGTTGTAAAACCTAACTAATTCTTGATACGCTTGTTGCTAGATGTTTTGTTCCATATCTTTGATTAGATGTGCCAGATTTGAATACGCTTCTCTTTTCCCTCTTATTTCCTTCAATAAGGTCTCTTTCTCGTATTAATTGTGTCAGGAGAAGGAAGCTAAGAAAGAAGCTTTTAGAAAGTACCTGGAATCCAGTGGTGTTCTTGATGCTTTGACGAAAGGTTGGCTCCATTTTGATCTTCCTTTTGACTTACTAATTACACTAACTTAATTTTCTCGTGTGTAATATGTGCTTATGTTTTTCGTTCTTTGCAGTTCTTGTCGCACTATATGAGCAAAATGACAAGCCATCGTCAGCAGTTGAGTAAGTATCTAGCAAATAGCAAGTTATCTAAGTTCATTTTGTATCTTGCATAAGTGCCTCCGGCTTCTTGAATACATTGGCTCACTTGAATATCAGTAAATTAAGTATATAGTGAATTATATTGACTCTTACGCTTTGGTCAAATTAGAATACCCCTTCACGGATAGCAGTAAACCTCGAACTAGTAGAACTAGGAAAACCATCATTATCTTGTACACTCAACATGGCTACTGCAATGAAAATATAGTTCCGATGTGAAAAAGGAAACTGTAGGTGTAAAGAATTCATTAAATGTCCATATATTTCTTATATTCAATTTGGTAAACTTTTTTTATAGAACCATATAACTAGGATGATTGCTTGAGTTGTAACACGAATATATAACATGGGAATGTTGTTCCCTTCATTATTGGAATGCTGATTCTTCATTTTTAATCGTGGTATCCTCTGCATGAAGCATTTATTTGCTAACTAAATTAAAGGCTGTGAAATGAACTATATCGACGTATTGCTTTAGGTTCGTCCAGCAAAAATTGGGAGGTCCATCCCTTTCAGAATACGAAAAGCTGCAAGCTGACTTTTCCGAATTGCAAGTACAATACACTGAACTTTTGGCTACACACCGAGAAACTTGTCAAGAGGTATGTCTTTTCAATTTTTTATCTACTTTCTAGATTTTACCGAGAAAGGGTAATGTTACAATAATTCTTACTCGCGTGGGAACAAACACAGACATTTCTATTTCCTGTAATGTGGCTCATCAGTAGCTAACTAACTAGTTTTCCTCTTATTCTTAAAGTATGAGGAATTCAAAAACACTCATATGCAAGCATCACTGAAGGAGGTTGAAGGGGATCAGGCTCCTAAAGAAGTACCAATATTGAAATCTGATTACACAACCTAATTTATTTAATTTACTTATATATACTGTAATTGCAGCTCTTGTTTACACAAAGGATCTATAATTCTATATATAGCTAGTAATCCTGCTCTAGTTCAAAGCTTTTAAAGTAACTGTTCATTGATTCTAAACTTTGATAAGATCAATTCCCAGGAAACAAAGTTAGAAAATTTAAGGAATTTCATCATCGAAGTATCATTTTTTGTAATTTATCATGTGGCGTAATATCACAAGAATATTATAAATATTTACCAGTGATGTAATTTTGGTGGAGAAATCGATTTATACCCTCCACAGGACTTAGTTTTTTTTTTTCTTGGAGTTACCACCGTAGTGAAAACTTTGACTTTTGTTTCTTTTAATTATTGATTGATACCGATGCAATGTTGCAATCTTCTATAAGCAAAAGTCCAGTTAAAAAGCTACAAAAAAAAAAAAAACAGATAAAAGAGAAAAAATCGCGTATTAGAAACTCAGAATAATTGGTTAGAAACATATCCAAATATTCGGCGTAATACTTTTGAGGATCTCCGGGAACATCCTAACTAGTAAGAATCCAACTGCAAATAGCTAAATCTAGTATGAAATAGATGTATGAAAGGAGTAGAATCGACCCTGTAGAGATTTATAGAGATTTAAATTTAATGGAAATTGCAAGGTTTCGGGAATGCACTTTTTTGGGATTCAATGGGAAAAGTATTTGGGGGGAGCATGGGTGTAGGGGTGTGCCGAATGAGTCAGATCAATTGAATAATTTGAAAATCGATTAATTGATCTAATTCTAAATTCAAATCGAATATTTGATTAGATTTTCGATTTTTGTCCTAGAATTGGATTCGCGATTTAAGGAGTTAAGAATCGAATATAGTCGAATAATCATCATATTTTTAAAATTAAAGATAGTATATTGAATTAAGTTAAAAAATAATAACAATAAAGAGGGGGTAAAACATAAAACCCCTAAATATGATCTCCTCCCAGCATTTTCAAAGTTTTTAAAGTAACCAATGATGCATATTTTATTGTAGGATTTGTAGATGTGTCGGTATTTTTGTCTGTTAGATTGGCAAAGTTGCATATGGTAGGGGGTAAGTGCATAGAATGGTGAGTAAGTTGCAAAAAGACAAACTTATCGCGGTAATGGGGTCAAACGTTGAGTGATTTGATAGTTTTTTCTCCTAAAAGTAAACATAACACAAATAAAGTACTAACTAACAATTTAATGGAAGTTAATTTGAATATTAACAAGTAATTATATTTAATTTAAAGTTTCTCTAGTTTACATGAAAATAAAGACGTTATTAGATTTTGTTCTTTGAAAACTAAAATAATAAAACATATCAAAATTGAACAATTTTGTATCAAATATGATGGGTCCAATTTGATCTATTTTAATTCTTATCTTACTAGAATTTAAATTGAATATTATATATTGGCGATTCGATTCGATACAACCGCCCAATTTAGAAGAGCAAGGATGGCGGTAGTGGGGCAATTTCGGGAGGTATACTACTGTCGGATGAGGTTTCTTCGCATCCCATTTTTATAATGGCATGGCACCACATCACAGTTGTGAAAGGCGAATTTGCATCGGTCAACACTCAACACATGAAAACGGAAAACGAAGATGGGATATATGCAAAAAGATTTGCATATCCCTTATGTTTTTCCTTCTTTTATTCTTTTATTTTCCTTTTTAATGATAAGCGAAAATTTTGCATCCTAGTAGTTAAGAGTGAGATTTTCTGCGAGTGCAAAAATGGCATTTTTTTATCATTTAGAATTCCATTTAAATTGCATTGTGCGCTCTACTAATACTTATTCCGTTTCTTTTTTTTTTTTTTTTTGAGGAAACAGAACATCATTCATAAAAAAACCAGTAGGTTCAGAGTAGTTACAAGACTAAGAACATCAAGAAGGTTCAGCAAAATCAAAGGGCATAGTACAATTTCCACTATCATCTACAACTATATCATTGGCTAAACAATGTGCAAGGCCATTTGTTGTTCTTCTAATGTGTATAGCTGAAAATTCATGACTGTTGTTCCAAAAATCAATCACATCGTACATAAATATTCCGATATTGGCCCTTGTCTTTTATCCCTCGTTGACATATTTGATTATATTCAGACAATCCCCAGTCAAGCTAAAATTGTTCCAACCTTTTTCGATCCCCAAATGAGTTGCTACATTTGCAGCTGCCGCCTCGGATATTTCAGCATCCCAAGTTCCCGGAATACGTATCCTTTTCCACGCCAATATACGCCCTTGCGAGTCTCGAGCAACAACTCCAATTCCTCATGCTCGTTGCTGATCCCATGTAGCAGCATCAAAGTTAATGCAAATTGTCCCTGGATCTGAAGGAATCCATTTCGCTTCAGCTTTCTCTTTGTCAACAAAAGTCGGATCCCTTGCATCCACTCCTGCCATTATAGATTCCCAATGGTAGCGTTTGGCTGAATGGAACAGTTGGGAAGGAGAGTCACATTTGTTTTCATGCCACAATTTGTTCTTATTATTCCAAATGAACAAGCAAGCAACCATAATAAAACCAAAATCATGTTTGTTCACTGTTATATGTAACTTTTTAATCCAATCCCAGGTTCTGTTACACTCCGTAGCTAAACTCGGAATATTAGAGATAGCCCAAAAAAGTTGTGCAAAATGACAATCCCTAAAAAGATGTAAGGGTGTTTCAATTCCCTCCTTACAAACATTACAAACCTATGTGTTGGATAAGTGGCGATAATTTAACGTCGCCATGGTGGGAAGGATTTAAGCATTCTCCATCCGAATTGTTTAGCTCTACTCGGTGCAGCCGCATTCCACATAAAATTCCACTTGGCTTTCTCTTCCGTGCTGGTGCTACCATTACAATTCTCCTCTTCTCGGCGCGCTGGAGTTCCAAGGCTAAATGATATGCAGTACGAACCGTGTATATGCCATTCTTCGTGAGATGCCAGGCAATTATATCAGCCGAATGAGGCCTGCAAACCAGGATTTTCAAGATTTCATTTACGTCCTCCTGCCAAAATAAATGTTTCAAGATATTTACATCACAACCGTTAGAAAACATATCCAAAAGCACATTAACTTTGAGTGGGCCATTGTTGTAAAGATTTGGAGTTCTAAGTGTGAATTTATAGTTCTCCGGTATCCAATTATGTCTCCAAACATCAATACTTTCACCGTTTCCCACTCTCCATCTAAGACCTGCTCCAACCATTTTTTGCCAAACAAATACTCTTCCATGTGAATGATGCATTGGTCTTGGGGACTGCCTCAAGAATGCTACAATTAGAAAAATACTTAGCTTTCATGATGCGACTAAGAAGAGACTCCGCTTGCCTAATAAAACTAGATTAAAAGATTTAAATCTCGAAATCTAAGCCTCAATCTCTCTTGCTTTTACACAATTCCTTCCAATTAGTCCAATGCATTTTATTTTTTCCGTCATCTCCCCACCAATAATTTGTAATTATAGATTCAAGTTTGTGAAGGAGATAGTCGGGCAATTTAAAACAGCACATGGCATACGAATGAATTGATTGCAAGAGTAACTTCACAAGGATTTCCTTTCCCACCTTAGAGATCACTTTATTGTCAAAGGATTGAGTTTTTTTTTCCAAAATATGTCTCTAATCTATGCAAAGACTTCTTTTTTACTTCTACCCATCGTAGTCGGGAGCCCCAAATATTTTTCATGTTTCGGTACAACTTGCACTAGAAGAATATTTTTTATATGCTAAATATTATCATCCGGCGTATTTCTACTAAACACTACGGTAGGCTTATCCAAGTTGATTTACAGTCCTGAAGCAACACTATATTGATGGAGAATATCCAAAATTGTCGTAGCAGCCTCCGTTGTTGCTTGATAGAAAATTAGAGTGTTATCTGCAAACAACAAATGAGAGATTGCCAGCGCGCTAGAGCTAATACTAACCCCTTTCAATAAATGATTATTTTCAATCTTAGTGATTAGGGCACTAAAAGCTTCAGCGCAAAAAAGAAACATGTACGGGGATAGGGGGTCTCCTTGACGGATTCCCCTTCAAAAACACATACTGATTACCATTGAGCAACACAGAATAAAATACAGTACGTACGCGCGTCATAACACGATTAACAAAAGAAAAATGAAAGCCTAATCTAATAAGCATCTTTTCCAAGAAAATCCACTCCACTTGGTCGTACGCTTTACTCCTATCTAGTTTTAAGGCCATGTGACTCTCTTAACCTTTTGTCTTGAGTTTCAAAAAAATATTGATATCATATGCAACTAAGACGTTCTCAGTAATAAGGCGAGTATGATAAAAGCATATTGGGCTTGGCTAATAAGTGAATGCATATGCGGCTTCAATCTATTGGTAATCGCCTTAGATGCAACTTTGAAAATCACATTACTAAGACTAACAGTCCTGAACTGGGTAATCAAGTCGGGGTCTTTACAATTTGGAAGCAACACAATATGGGTCAAATTCATTTTATGAGGAAGCACCAGAAAGGAAATTCAGAACACAAGTAGTAAGTAACATTATTTCCTACAACAATAGGCCAATATATTTCTGATAAAATAGAGCAGGAAAACCACCAGGGCTAGGGGATTTCAACGGGTACATTTAATTAAGATCGGATTTTACCTCATTCGCAGTATATGGTATGCAAAGCACTTGATTCAGATTGTCAGTCACCTGGGGTTCAACAACATCTATGACATTACACACATCCTCGTTGCTTGGATTTCGGGGAAGTAAAAATCTTACGGAAGTAGTCAACTGCTATCTCTGAATTTTGAATTTCACCATTATCACCATGTAACCCCTTAATCGTGTTCTTTGACGCCCTTCTTATATAGCTCGATTGTGAAATAAACGTGTATTCTGCTATTTCCACATACCATATTCTCCCTATTTAGAGTTTCCTCTAGCAATTGTTTCAATTCAGACTTCTTCTCTTTAAACCAAAGAAAGAAGGAAAAAAGAAGAAAAAAGTGAATGCAATTTGCGTTCCCGTGATGGTACGTCATCCTCCCCGTCTCATTGATGTTATTTGTTTGTTGGAACGTGCGTGGAGTTGGAAAACGTAATAATGGAGATAATGTTGAGAATTTGGTCCTTCGCCATAAGCGTAAGGTCCTTGCCCTTCTTGAACCGAAAGCTAGATTTGATGCACATAAATTTCGTAAAAAGTTCCATTACGAGTCGGCTTTCTCTAACTCCAACAACAAGATTTGGGTTTTTGGGGATAGTGATATGGATATTGTGTCATTTCCTACATTGTGTCATTTCTAGAGGATCATGAACAATTCCTACATTGTGTCATTTCGTCTAATATCCTCTCTCATCCTTTATTTTTCACCTTTGTCTATGCCGCTCAATCTCGGGTCCTTCGCCGGTCACTTTGGGATGGGTTGAGAAGAAGTGATGAGCAAAAGCCGTGGTTGGTGGTTGGTGACTTTAAAGTTGTTCTTAAGGAGGAGGAAAAAAGGGGCATTGTCCCTCCTAATGTTGGTGAGATGGACGACTTCCACGAATGTATTGATGATTGCGGTTTGCAAGATGTCGGCTTTGAAGGAAACCCCTTCACTTTGGCTAACAATGGCATAGGCACTCGTATTGATCGTGTTCTCATCAACTATGATTGGAGCTTGTCATTTGCTAGCACTCGTATCGTCCATGAGTCACGGTTACATTCGGATCATACCCCCCTTTTTGTTCATTTCGAGCGAGATCTCTCTCGTAAGTCGAGACCTTTTCGCTTCCAAGATATGTGGATCAATTACAAGGACTTCCATTCGAAGGTGGCGGATTGTTGGGGTCAACCAACTACTTGTGTGGGGCTATTTAAGCTTGGAGCTAAACTTAGTCGATTAAGGAATGAGCTTAAGGGTTGGAATAGGAACGCTTTCGGCAACATTTTTCGTAACATTAAGGATAAGGAAGAATGTCTCAAGTAAGCCAAAATCCTTTATGATCAAAATCCAACTCCTTCATCTCGATCCTTGGTGAATAAATGCTATGCCGAATTTGTATCGACTCGCATTATGGAATCAGAATATTGGAAACAACGAGTTAGATGCAAATGGGCTATTGAAGGGGAACACAACACAAGGCTCTTTCAAGCTATGGTGAAGAAGAAACAAGCTAGGGCTAAGATATTACGTACTCATGAAGATGGAGTGTTATTGGAAGACCCGAATGAGATTGGCGACTCGACCGTAAGGTACTATGAACACCTTCTTACTTCTCATATTGATATTCTGGCATGCCATAATCTTAATTTTATCCCCACCCTTATTTCGTATGATGAAAACACTTGGCTATGCCGCCCCCCGGATCTTGAAGAAATTAAAGATGTTGTTTTGGTTTAAGCCCAGGTAGTGTGGCGGGACCGGATTGTTTCAATGCTCATTTCTACCAAGCGTGTTGGGATATTATTAAGGAGGATATCCTTGAGGCGGTGTTGGATTTCTTCCGTGGTACCGCCTTTCCTCGCATTTTCAAGGTTACTAATATTGTGCTTATTCCGAAGACAAAGACCTGACGGAATGGAAGGAGTATAGACCGATTAGTCTTTGTAACGTGAGCTATAAGATCATATCTAAGCTCCTCAACGACCGGTTAGCTTCTTTCTTACCCAACACTGTCTCTCTCAATCAAAGCGGATTTGTCAAAGGCCGGTTAATTGGAGATAGTATCCTTCTTGCTCAAGAGTTGGCTACGAATCTCAATAGTCATAGAAACAAGTATAATTTAGTGGTGAAGCTTGACATGGAGAAGGCTTATGACCGAATGGATTGGGGGTTCTTGTACCAATGCCTCATAAAGTTCGGCTTCTCTCGAAGATGGATTTAGCTTATCAAGAATCGTGTCAAGAATTGCTACTTCACCGTTCTTGTTAATGGAGAAAGCCATGGTTTCTTCGAGTCCAAGCATGGAGTTCACCAAGGTGACCCCATTTCTCCCGCTCTCTTTATTATTGTCGCCGAGTTCTTATCTAGAGGGTTGAACCAACTTTATGATCGGAATCAAGATCTCTATCTCAATTCTGGGGGCGGTATTAATGTGTCACATTTGGCCTATGCGGACGATTGCATTATATTTGCTAAGGGGGCGGTGGACAATATGGCTAAGATTATGGATTTTTTTACATCTTTACGAAATGGTCTCGGGTGAACTTATCAATGTGGCCAAGAGTTGCTTCATTCCATCGCCTCACGTTAATGGTTCGCACTCTCATGCTACTCACGATCTTACCGACTTTGAGAAATGTGAGTTCCCCATGACCTATCTTGGTGCTCCTTTCATTCGTGGTCGTATGAAATACTCGTACTTCACTAAGTAGCTTGACCAAATACGTGGCCTTATAAGCAGTTGGGAGTTGAAGTTCCTTAATTTTGGCGGGTGTCTTACGCTTATCAAAAGTATCCTATGCTCTATTCCAGTTTACCTTTGTCAAGTTCTCGAACCTCCAGTGAGCGTGCTTGATGATTTGGAGAGGTTATTTGCTCGGTTCCTCTGGGCCTCCACCGAGGAAAGAAGAAGACTACATTGGACAAGTTGGGAAAAAAATTGCAAACCATTTGCAATGGGAGGTCTTAATATCTCATCACTTTCTTGCTTAGTTGAAGCATTCGGTCTCAAGCTTAGGTGGAGGTTTAGGTTGCAAGACTCGTTGTGGACGCAATATATGATGACGAGGTATACTATACACGAGCCGATCTTTAGTAGCAAACTTTGGGAGTCTAGAGGATGGAAAAGATTGAGTAAGTCGGCCCCTAAAGATCAACCGCATATCTTTTGGAATATCAAGAACGGTACTTCACTTTTTTGGGTTGATCATTGGTTGAAAGGCGGTCTACTCAAACCCCGTGATTGTGCTCATGTTACATCCCATTCTCGAATTTGTGATTTTTGGTTGGACGGTGAATGGGATATTGTGAAGTTTGAGGAGGTGTTGGATGATGATGAAGTCATGAGGGTTACGGGCCATCCCACTTAGCAAGAGGGTAGAGATGTACCGCTTTGGAAGCTCGACGCTAACGGTCTTTTCTCTACTAAATCCGCCTGGCATTCCATTTCTGAACCTTATGCTCCATTCAATATATATAGATTCCTTTGGCACAATCTCCTCCTCCCAAATATATCTTTATTCGCTTAGCGTTATGCGCAAAACCTCCTCGCTACAGATCAAAAGATTGCAAAACGCATGGAGATAGTCTCACAATGAAATTGTTGTTGGAGTGTGGAAACTACGGATCACGTCTTTTGGTCAAGCCATCTTGCTCAAGAGGTATGGTTGTATTTTTTTCGCACTTTCCATATTAAGCAACCCGTTTTTATCTCATGGAAAAATTTAATTACTTATTGGATAAATTCGAGACATCACACCCCACTCGGTCACATTCACATTCTTGTTCTTATCTTTGTTTTGTGGTACATTTGGACGGCACGGAACGCGGCTCGACATGATGGTGTGCCTATGGATGCTAAGGGTATTATTCATAACGTTGTTCGACATGTTCTTGATTTATTCACCATTAAACCGTGTTGTGAGAAATTATGGCAAGGCTCCAAGCATGTGGTGGAGTTATGAGGTATTAAGCTCACAAGAACCCATCCCAAACCCCCCATTGTGGTTATGTGGACGAAGCCGAGAGAGGGTCGTTGGAAGCTTAATATGGATGGAAGCTCGAAGGGTAATCCTGGATTGGCCGAAAGTGGAGGGGTTCTTCGCGACCATTTAGGTAATTGTGCTTGGGTTTATCATGTTGCTTTGGAGCCAATGACCAATGTGGAAGCGAAGCTCTTAGCCATCCATCAAGGCCTAAAATATTTCCATACTCTTGGCTTACATAATATGGATATTGAAACGAATTCTCTTATTACCATTCCTATTGTGAACGCTAGGAAGGGAGGCTCGTGGAAGATTATTCAACAAGTCGAGGAGATTCGCACACTCTTGGTTTTGGTTAATGGTTCATACACCACATCTATAGAGAAGGCAACCAAGTAGCGGATCAACTTGCTAATGAGGCGTGCACCCTCCGGATTAATGGCCGATATCCGAGCAATTTGGATAGTCAAAAGGTTCGGGTGTTACTTGAAAAGGACAAGCATGGTTGGACTTCTCTTCGCAATCCCAAGTCTAATTTATGAAGATTGAAGAAGCTAACAAAGGACAATTTCAAAGACTTGATTGGAGGATCCTACTTGATAGGTTTAGATGGAAAACTATTTGTAATAAGTTGTATGTTATTGTTTATTTTCCTAGCTTATTTTATTTTACGAGGTATCCACTTTTGTGATACGCTCTTTTTTATAATAGTGACAATGTCTCTTGTTTCGCTCGAAATTGTCTATGCCTCCCTATGTGGGAGAGGGTGCTTGGATTGCATCGTTCCTCATTGGGTGAGACTTCTAAGTATCTTACTCTCACGGGCGGTGTACACAATTTTGGAGAAACGCACTTATCTCGAAAATGTCTTGGTCTCCCTATGTGAGAGAGGGTACTTGGATTGCACACTTCGTCTTTGGGTGTAACTTCTAGATATCTTTCTCTCACGGGCGGTCATTACATTTGCGGGAAAGCGCCCCTTAGTTTTGATGACACTTACCTAGCCAATTATGTTAAGTACTCGGGGTGCTCATATAAACCCCCTTAGATGTTTGGTTTTCTTTGGTTTGACCGTGTGTTTGGGTACGCCACTCGGTTTTATTTGTAGTACCCCTTCTTTTTCTTTTTATAAAACTTTCTTTCTTCCTTTTCTTTAGTGTTTTCTGTGATGGTTCCACCTCAAATTTTCCCGCTTGCCTCACAAAGTTCCTTTACCTTTTTTCTAACACTTCCGAATTCAGTCCAGCTCCGATTAATTAAACCTATGCGCTGATCAAGTCTTAATTTGATTGTGTGAGGATGATCAAGTGAATGGACTGCCACAGAAGCCCAAGTCATGGAGCCCAGTATGATGTAAGGCTTCTCTAAAAGGCCTTGTGCGAGCTGGTGGAAGAAGAAGCCCACCGTTTTTTTTCTTCATTGGACAATATTTCATTAAAACCACCAATACAAGCCCATTCTCGGCTAGATAATTGGCCCAATCATTTTAGCAAATTCCATGTAAAGCTTTTTTTCTCATGGTCAGGCTCACCGTAGATACCCGTTAATCTCCAAATACTATCCGATAGTTGAACCGTGCATCAATATGATGGCGGGAGTAATTTTGAATGTCGACCAAAGTTTCTTTTGTCCACAGAAGAGCAAGTCCACCCGACTTACCTTGTGACGCAACTAAAAAACAAAAAAGGTTAAACTTTTGTTTGATCCTATCAATCTTACGATCATTAAGTCTTGTTTTCATAAGAAAGATAAGATGGGGACGGGACTGTAAAATTAATGTCCCAATCCCAAGTTCTTGAACTGTTTCAAGGTTCTCCAATCCTTGGTAATTCCAAGATAAACAACTCATTGGTCTAGTCGGGGTTGCTGTGCAGCCTCCGCCTCTAGTCTGTTGAGTTTGGTTGTTTTCCCTTCAATTGCCTTTCTTTTAATTGGTCGGACTTCGTGGTTTTCCTTGTTTTGGCCCTTTGATCGAGCTTCAATAATTATGCTCTCCTTATCCGGATTTGGTGGGCGTCCTCTTTTTTTTTTTTTTTTTTTTTTTTTTTTTTTTTTCTGAGAGCCAAGTGTATTAGTTAAATTCTGCAGAGGACTAGTATTTTCGGTTTGGTGATATTTGGGTTGGGACTGTATGTATTGAGGTGGGAATGTATACTGGGAATTTAAGAATTGGACTCATGCTATTGTTACGATTTGGGCTTAAGGTAAAAGGAAATGTATTATTTTGGATAGTCATAAGGGGTTGTGGATTGTTAGGCCAACAATTGGAGATATTACGCGAACCGTTACAATCAGGTTGAGTCAATTCCACTTGTCTAATTAGTGGCTGTTGATCACTGATCAATCACCATAATTTGCATGCAATCTTCTTGATTAGCCAGAATTTCTTTACCTTTAGGCTTAGTTTGTTTCCCCGGAAAATGGGGAAAAAGGAAAAAATAAGGAAAATGAGAGAAAACAAGGAAATTCTTTAGGAAATATAAAATATTTTTCTTTCTTTTCCTGTGTTTGGCTCATAATGACTTTTCAGGAAATATTCTTAAACTTTTTTGTATTTCTTATAATCTAACAGTTTAAAATTCATAATTATACTTTATACTTTGATATATGCATTAAAAACAAAAAAGAAGTTATATTAATTTCGTTAGTATTTTTTATTTTTTAAGTTCTCTTTGAAACTACTTAATGTAAAATATCAATAACTTGCATAAACTTTGTTTCATACGTACTATGATAATTATCTTTAAATATATGTGTTATATATAATATAATTAAAAAAGAAAAACTTGTGTAACGGAAATAAAAATAAAACTGAGATATTTACTCACCTTGTGTAGATGAAGAATATTGATATGTATAATTAACAAGATACAATTTAGTTTATATAGAGACTAAATTTTATTTAAATTGGTGGGAAAACAAAACTTTTAAAATTTTTAGAAGAGATTGGGAAAGTTTTGATGAAAATTTCCCACATTTTTTTAGGAAGTGAGATAAAATTTTAAAATGGGAGATAAAATTTCACACGCTGGTTTTCCTCTCCTTTCCAAGATTTTCCCTTATTTTTCTCTCTTTTCCAATATTTTATTTCTTTTCCAGGAAAATCTTAAATTACCAAACAGTAGGAAAAAAGAATTTCCTTCAAGATTTTCCTTTTCCCCGATTTTCCGGGGAAACAAACTAGGCCTTATTATATCCGTTTATTCCCTTTTTTTAGTAAATAACTAATCCTTATTCTTGTGGTTATATCACATATGGATAAAGAAAAGAAAACTATTATGAGTAAGGCCATCATAAATAGGCTTAAATAATAGTTGCCTATCAAAATTTGTCTGATTTAAGGGGTATACATTATTAAGATTTTTGGAAAGACATTTTTTAAAGTGAGAGCATGAATTGAAGCTTCTCGGTTCAAATTTAATAATGCATCCCAAGACATATAAGGTGCCATGTTCCAGAATTGATGAAAATAACTTATAAGGATATTTTATCATACTTGTTCACAGCATTAGGAATTTAACAAACTAAAATAAAATAAAATTAAGAACAGATAGTGAAAATGGTAAAAATTAGGGGCGTTCATGAACCCGCCCAACCGACCGAACCGCCTAAACACGACTCGTTCAACCCGTCATCAACATGTTTTTATTTTTTTAACTTGTGTTACGATTGAGAATGATGGAAACCTGCTCGCACATCCGCCTACCCAAATATGAAAGCAAAAAATGAAAATCTTAAGTTATTATATTAAACAGTAAAAATGAAAAAGAAGGAGAAAAAAAGTAGTTGTACATTAGTCAAATAATAGCCCACGAAATAACTTGGCAAGTTAATAATAGACGTGAATGTTGGGAAAACTTTACATACGTATATATGAAACTCAACATCCGTTAATATAAATGAATTGATTTGAATATAGCATACAAAAAAAGGAACAAAGGGAAAATGAGAAGAAATTTCTTTAGTACGAAAATATAGGACTATTGTACAATATAACGTGTATGTTCTAAAACATGAAAAAAAGATTATTATCTTATGATTTGATGTGTAACATAACTTGCTAATCCTACTGTACCGGCCTAAGCAGCAGTTCACATGCATGTATTAAAAATAAGTTCATCCGTACGGGTAAGAAAATTGATAACCCGCAAGTGTTGGATATGGTGTCTTTTTAGATGGCAACCCGCTAAAATCCGCCCGCCACACCTCAAGTAAAAAAGTAAAGAACTTACGGAGAAGACAAATGATATAGACATTGCAGAATCCCTAATTACAGAGCAAATATTTGTTGTTCTCTATTATGTCCTTTGAACATTATTTATTCAAATTTTCTTTCCTTGATTACGAAATTTAATCAAAATTGAACAGTAATATCTTGTTTCCTACTTATAATATATGGGAATATGATCTTCCCATTCTGAGAATTTGCAGATTCTTTGGAAATTTAATATTTAAATTAATTTTGCTAATCTTCATTTTCATGGTAGATACATTTTTCAAAAGTTTTCTGGTCTTTTATTTATATATATATATATATATATATATATATATATATTACGAGAAAAAAGTCCGTTCAAAGTTCAAACTGCATATAAAAACAATTTAATAAAATAATTAATAGATAATTAAGTAATTTTAATCTAGCGCAGTATGTTAATAAAGAATGGAAAACAATGTAACAAATTCACCAAACTTCTTCTTTTCCGTGCAACGTTAGTAAAATCTCCATGGTACACAACACAGTTTCAAGTTTTAAATGCTTCACACGTAATTAGATTCATTTAAAAAAAAAAGCATATAATTTATTCTTCAGTATTTTGGAACGCACATGTCTAGAGATCAAAGTGACGTTTTATTAACCGATTTAAAGAGATTAAACTCGTTGTCAAGTTCTAGCAGGAAAATGAGAACATTTCTAAAAGATGTGATTTATTAGGAAAAAGAACTACGAATTTAGGGAAGTTCATTAATATTTGTTATATGTGCATAAGATAGGAGACCTTAATTACTATTATTATAAGACAAGCTTCTTTGTTTTTTTTTTTTATCAGACGAAGTTTTAATTTTGGGAAGAAAAATTGATTGATTAAAGAGAGGACCGCCTGTTGATTTGAGAAGGATAAGATAGTAAATAATACAAATATTTGGGAAATTGCAAAAATAGTTCGTTAATGTGGCCACATTGCGTTTTTAGTTCGTTATTGTGTATCCTTACAAATAGTCAAATAACCCATACGTGCAAATTCAATAAAATCTTTCTCCATAAAGGACATATGAAGCACATGGTCATCAAAACCGGCGAAAATTAAACAAACTTGTCATATATTGGAGAGAGTGACAAGTCTACGACACATACGCGACGTTGTGGAACGTTCTCGAAGAAGACTATCCTTGTTGGGAAGATTCTGAAAATCCAAATAAGAAGATAATCATTGTTTTCACAAAATTAGAATTCACTAATAAAAATACAAAGAATCGAGCCGTTAGAACGGCTGGTTGCAGAATATGGGCGAAAAAGCAATACTCAAGACGTCAAGAACTCGAGAGGTGAAGTAATTGGCCACAAGAAGTCCTTCGCGTTCTAACCACACAACGGATACGAACTAGAGGTGCTCAGGAAGGGGCATTGGGCCATCCACGAGTTCTCGTTGGTGGCTGCACAAAAGAATCTGGTGGGGGTAAATTAGGCTCGCCCAAGAAAACACATGTGTCGACCCAGTTGCAAAAAAGCCAATTTTTGGAGTATCGAACCGGAAGAATTCGATACTTGCGCTACTGTCAAACTCCTCGTTCGATAGTTCCAACCTTATCCCAGAAATCTGGGAAAAGGGTCCCTCATCTCGAGGCCTATATATACCCCCAGATCTCGAGAAGCTGGGCACACATTCATTACTGCTCATTAACCACGCAATAATCGAACTGGCAATTCGGTACTTTTTCACAATTAGACAAATTTAGGATTCGATTGTTCATTTGTCTAGTTCTATTATTTAGCTACAACCCTAGTTCGATAGTTCCACTATCAAACCCAGGGCAATTCGATACTTCCGGATTCGATAATAACTCTTGTATCGAATCCTCAGCAATTCAACGGTTCAAGATCTCTCAGATTCGATAGTTAAGGGTTATTTTAGTCATTCTAGGCTCTCCTACTGTGTAATAGGTGTTCCGGACAAAGCTAGTCCATTATTTGTAATAGATTCTACTGTGTAATAGGTGTTCCGGATAAAGCTAGTCCATTCTCTGTAATAGATTATGATAGTTTAGTTTGTTTCAGGCCCATATGTATTGTTTTCCCATTTCTGTGTAACTCAGACAAAATAAGTCAAATAACACAAAGTTATTGACGCTGTCTATGGGAACACCATACTTTACGTTCAGGAGGCCCAGAATAGGCGGAGTAGTGAAGAGGCACGAAAGCGTCAACAAACGCTGCTCAAGGGAAGAAGGCAAAAGTAGAGAAACCTCAAAAGGAAAAGGCCACGGAGATCCTAGAGCAGGGTTGGGAAAATGCAAATGTCATATTCTCAAATAGTGGGATTGGCACCCTCGAATTGATGGGCGAGTTCAAGCATGTGCAGTTGTTCGAGGGTAACGACAAAAAGACTATCAGGATTGGTACCGCAATGACTCAGCTCGTGGAGAATGCCCTTGTAGAGTGTCTAAGGTGTAATGCCGACATTTTTGCATGGACAAACTCAGGTCTACACGGATTAGATCCAAATATAATAGTGCTCATGTTGAATGTGGACCCAAATTCCAAACCCATCAGACAGAAAAGTGCAACTTCAGCAAAGAAAAAGTGAAGTAGCAAAAAATAAAGTGGTCGAGTTGTTAGCGGCACGATACGTATACGAGATCAGGTTCTTTGAATGGTTAAGTAACATAGTCTTGGTGCTCAAGAAAGAGGCAACATAGAGAATGTGCGTCGATTACAAGGGTTTGAATAAGAATTGTCCGAGAGACCTATTTCCTCTGCTCAGGATCGACCTGTTGGTAGACTTGATGGCGGGATGTATGTTACTAAGTATGGTGGACGCCAAAAGTGGTTTTTGTCAGATTTCATTGCCATTAATGATCACAGAAAGACAACAACATTCGTGACAAACACGGGGGTTTACTGCTATAGAGTAATGCTTTTCAGACTAAAGAATATGGGAGCAGCCTTTCAGAGATTGGTTACGAAGATGTGTTATAACTTGATTGGAAAGTCTATGGAAGTTTATATCGATAACATGTTAGTGAAGAGCCTGAAAGAGGAAGATCATGCCAAGCATTTGGATGAAGGCTTATCTATCATGAGAAGCTACGACATGAAGTTGAACCCAACAAATGCACAATCGGGGTAACAACTGGAAAGTTCCTGGGCTATGTGTTCAATGAAAGGGGTATATAGCTAACCATAACAAGATTAAGGCCGTTCTGAAGTTGCCTTCTTCATAGATTGTGAAGGATTTGCATTTTCTAGCGGGGGGCTTGACTTGCCTTGGGAAGGTGCATATAACCTTCAGCAGAGAAAAACCTACCTTTTGCTAGGTAATGAGGAAAATCAAGGGTTTTGCATGGGCCAAAGAATGTGAGTTGGCTTTCCAACAAATGAAGAGATACCTGATGAGTCCACCCCTTTGGGCTAAGCCGGAGAACAGTGAGATGCTCTATTTATACCTCGCCATGTGATCACACGCAATCAACTCAGTTTTGGTCAAAGAGAAAGGAATTCAACAACTTCATATTCATCATGTCAGCCGAGTACTGTAAGGCATAGAGAGAAATTATCTGGAGATAGGGCTTTTTTCCCTACCAATAGTGGCGACAGTTAGCAAGCTACCGTCATATTTCCAGTTACACCCCATCACCATTGTGACAGACTAGCTGCTAAAATAGGTAATGATGAAGCCGAAGACATCATGGCGACTTTAACAAGTGGGCAAATGAGCTCAGCTGGTGTGAATTGGAATATAAACCGAAACGTCAATTAAGGCGCAAGCGCTAGCGAACTTTGTGGTGGAGACTCTAGGGAACAGTGTGGTAGGGTCAATGCATATCATTTGCCCTAAGCACCAGCCGAGCGAACTCTACATGGTAGCTCCATGTTAACAGTTTTGCAATGAACTATGGAGGGGGAGTGGGAATGCATCTCATTGCACCTAACCGTCGAGAGTTTGAAATTCTGATCCGTCTGAATTTTCCCGTGACCAATAATGAAGCAAAATATGAGGTTATATTGTAAGGGCCCATAACGTCAATGTAGAACATCTGGAGGCATTCAATGACTCGAAGCTCATGGCTAATCATTTGTCGAGAAAATATGAGGCTAGGGAGAAGACAATGATTCTATTTTTAAAAAAGTTGTAGGAATTGACCAGCAAAATCTCATTTACGACCTCCTACAGATCCCATGCTCTAAGAACACTAAGACTTATGCCCAGTCAAAATTCGCTAGTTCCTCAAAGATGTATGTGCAGAAACCAGCGATGCTCTTGGCTATGGAGCAACTTGCAATTAGGGTTTCTAAATATAGTAAGGCATGGGAAGAAGTGGATAACATCCTGCCAAGTATCGAAGCATGTTCATGGAAGGATGAAATTTTCAACTACCTCATCAATGGTACTTCGCCCAACGATCCCAACGCCCGATGCAGGTTGCGATACAAGTCATACAGGTTCACAATCCACAATGGTGATCTGTACAAACACTTTTGAATGACCATTACTACGATGCTTGTCCCCACCTCAAGACGATTATGTTATGAGAGAGGTACATGCAGGCAGTTGTGGGAACCATTCCGGGGGAAGAGCTCTAGCCCCGTGTATACTCTGATAGGGGGATTATTATCCTACACTCCTTAAGGATGCTACGACCTTTTCACGAATATGTGAGAGTTGCCATGCTCACGCTGAATTTATACATAGGCCAGCGCAACCGATGAAGACTTTGGATGTCGCATGCGCATTTGATCAGTGGGATATTGACATTGTAGGTCTACTTCCAACTGCTAAACGAAATAACAAGCTTCTGGTGGTGGTGGCGGAGTATTATACAAAGTGGGTCGAGGCCGAGGCCCTGGCAAACATCACGAAAAATAACATGATTGAATTTATTTGGAAAAAAATAGTGTGCCGCTTAAGAATCCCGAGAGCTTAGTCTCTCGTAACGAATGACAGTTCATTGGGCAAGAGATTATATTTTGGTATAAGGAATTGAAGATCTCATAACATATCACGTCCATATCGCATCCCTAGGCTAATGGGAAGGTGGAGTCAACTAACAAAACGCTAGTAGAAGTTGGACAAAGGAACTTCACGGTATTCTATGGGCATATAGGATGACCTCGCGTACATCAATCGGGGAAACTCGTTTTGTTTTAGTATATGGATCTGAAGTAGTCCTACCCGCCGATATCGGCATGCCAACTCGCCACATACACGATTATGATCCTGAACAATCAACCAGGCTTTGGGAGATGGACCTTGATATGATTGGTTCCACGAGAAAACATGATTTTCAACGCACGGTGGCGTTCAAAAGCACAATGGTAAAGAGTTTTGATAAGAAATTCCACTCCAGAAACTTTGAGGTGGGTGACTTGGTATTGAAAAGCATTTAGGCGAGCAAGCACGTGGGGGTGCTCCAACCTCGATGGGATGGTCCATTCTAAGTGATACAAGCCAACGCCAGAGGTTACTACTATTTGGAAGTCTTGGAGGGAAAGAAACTCACTCGCCCCTGGAATGTGCAACACCTGCGATGTTATTACGCATAAAATTTATTTTAGTCTTATGTGAACATTTATGCATCAGTCTGTAAAACTTAATACATGAACTACGTCAGCTTGAGTCTCGAGGCACTACTCGAGAAACGTAAGCAACTTGACTATATGCTGAGCTCAGCCTTATCTTATATTTATGTCATTTTTCTTCTTTATTGGAATATTTGTTGTTATCTACCAAGGGAAAATAACTCTCCAGGTACAACCACGCCGGGGGAATGACCCACAATCCGAATGGATCAGGAGAAGACATGATTCTTCACCAAAAAAAAAAAAGATGGACATCATGCCCAAAGTGGTCGAATGCAAACGTACAATCTAGCTAACACAAAAATGATGGACATTTGGCCCCAAGGGGTCAAATGCGAACCTACGTTCTCGCAGCTATGGAGAGATGGATATTCGACCAAATGGGGTCCAATGCAAACCTAAAATGTCGCTAATACAAAGAGATGGACATTTGGTCGAAAGTGGTCAAATGGGAACATAAAATCTCGCTGATATTGAGAGATGGTCATTCGACCCATCGAGGTCCAATGCAAACCCGAAATCTCATCACCACAAAACAAGGGATATCTAGCCCAAAGTGGTCGAATAATCTCTCAGACGCCAAGAGGTGGACATGTGGCCCAAAGTGTCAAACGCAAACCTAAAATCATCCATACCAAAAACATTAAGAACCGACGCCCTCACTCTTGAAACAAACTACCCTATATGAACAAACGAAAACTTGAGACCATGCAAACAAGGTCATTGGCTTGAATGAGCAAAATGGCACATAAGTATAAGAGATGAAATGCGTATACACAGATTCAGCGAGGGCTCAAACTATTTTTTTGATTAATTTAAATCTTTGAATTGAAAATCATGAAAATTCCTACAAGAACCCTAACTCAGCTAGCCACAAATATTTCTCGAGCCACCTTACAAATTCGGGGATTCGGTGGGTTAGCACGCAATTCCAGTCCAAATGATACGGAAAAGTTGGCATAGTTTTCCTCAATCTGTCTCTCGGTCATACTGAGCCCATTGTTGTCAAAGTCATACCACCCATTCTACCACTCACCAATGTCCTCCTTTTCTGTATCCGCTCTTACCATCTGATATATGCTGGGCGACACGACTTTCTTGCTACACTGGCACGGCAGCAAAAGCTACCTCATGTATACCAGCACTCTTATGTGCGCTCACACTACGTTCCAGGGCAAACTCGGAACCCCGTTCTCCTTTAGCTACTGCAACTATCGTCGGCAAACATGGCTCCACCACTACGCCAGGCCTAGTCGCTCGCAGTTTGCTTATAGCACCTACATGAACCGCAACTTGATCTATCCATCCTACAACTTCTTCATCGCCCACGACAATAGTACTACCTTGGTCCGCAACCTCAGTGTACGCGTACTCGACTTCAGGCACAAGATCACCTGGCGCAGCTCATTATCACTACTGCCAAATGCATCATATAGAGCCCATTTCATAGTCCCAATGTCTGCGATCGAAGCATTTTCATGATTTGATCGAGTTACTCTCACCTACACCCTTCGCGTGGCCGGCTGCCACTCTTCTCTTTTCTTGCGAAATTTAATAGAATGGGTCCCTAACACGGAGAGGGATTCATTTCTCTTAATTATCGAGAGCCTCTACTACTTCCATTTTTAGTCCCCGACTAACGTCGAGCATCAATTTTTGGAATCCTTCATTCAGGAACCCATGATGACCAATTTGTTCGGCGCTAAGATCCATACCGAACTTCACATATTTGGAAGCATGACATAAATCCATCCAATGCAACACACCGCTCGCAAAGAAGAGCCTCGCCCCGTCACATCGATAATCTTCAGATTCGAGATGTTGAACCTTGGATCTCAAGTGGCTAAGCTCTACTTCTTACTAAATATTTGATGTTTTGTAGAAGTCTCGTTCACGAGTCAGTCCATCTCGTTCACGAGTCAGTCCATCTCGTTCTACACAAAGTGTCACGACATTAACTTTTGCGTTCTTAGCCACCACACGGGCATCTCGTTTAGCCCGTGTCCTAGCTCTATTGACCTCACGAGTGCGGTGATTTGCTCTAAATCGATTTGCATTTGCCTGAGCCTGCATATCCTACATCTTATCAATGATGCCATTATGCTGACTCTGGACTACCTTAGTGCACTATAGTCATGACATAGGTTATAAACGACGATTCCAATGGCTGCGGTGAACAACCACCCAAATCGAGATTATCTATGGCCGCATTGCGGTCAAATTGCAGCTACATTCCCTCACGATTTCATTTGCCTCCTCTTCTCGCAACCTATAATTCATAATCCTGATGTTCAAGGACTTAAAATCTTCATCGTTTAGAAAGCTGTAATTTGCCATACTCCCTAGAGGGGCGGGCCTCTGATTTCTAGAAGGCCGTGATCGTTTAGGCGCTCATGGCGGTATCCCTGCTATGACCCCAGTAGCACGGGTATCTGAAACAGGCCTCTTTATTGATGCATACCAATGCTCAGTGCAACCATTGACAGGTACAAAGCCGTGCGGCTAGGTCCTGCACCCACACCACATGCTTGTTTTTCCACGATATACCGTACAAATTCTTTGGCATGCCCTTGCTCTCTTGCATCGGCCGCCTCCATCCCTCAAATGGCAGTGTCGTTACTGGCCTTAACCATACCTCCTTTTGTAATAGGGGTCAAGACTACCCGACAACGTTCAAAATCAGGCACAATGAACACATGCACGTGCGAAGAAACCCTGGCCACTCTTTTAGTAGCTACATCATCAGGCACGACAACCGACCCACGTGCACCCCAATTCGCGGACAAGTTCGATGATTTTTTAGTAGGCACGAACTTGCCAATCGGCTCCTCTGTCAATTCAACAGCTGGGACACTTTCACTAGACGAGGCACCCGCGTTCAAGGTTCCCAATAGGGAAACCTCAGCCCGACTTGAAACATCACGCATTTGGACAGGCGATTACACAACCCTATTGCGACCTTTTATTTTGTGACGAGCCATTATACAACTGAACACGAAAACTCGTCAGCCAAAGACTACACTTTTAAGCTTAAAAAACTTTCTAAAACTCGATTTCGAGGCCATGTGATACTCGGCCAATTCGATACTCTAAGATAATTCGATACAATGCCCAATTCGATACTCCCAGTTCGATACTTATACAAATTTGATAATTGGATAAAATTTGGCAGAGTTATGCCACTAGATGATAATGATTGATCCTCGTGAGCCATATATATAGGCCCCAAAATCCCCTTGAAATTGGACTTGCAATTAGGGCTGTGTTGAAAAAATCGAATCAGTTAAAAATCGATCGAATGATCTGATCTAAAATTTGAATCGAATATTTGATCTGACTTTTGGTTTTTGCCTTAGGATCGAACTTTCCTTCAATTTGATCCTCGATTTTAGAGGTTAAAAATCGAATCAAATCGAATACTCATCTAATTTTTTAAACATAAATAAATTTATAATAGTATACTAAATTAAGTTATAAAATAATAAAATATATATATATATATAATGCTAATGAAATGCTACTAATTAACTTAATATTATTAAATATTCACGTGTTTTTCTTTCTCAAAAAACACTAATGCATGTGAATTTGTTATATATTTATCATTGTTTTCACATTTATTCAAGGTTACTTTAATTTTAAGTGCAAAATAAAAGTTATATCATATTTGTTCCTTTATATTAAAATAAATAGGAAAAAAGGAAAAAAAGATTGAAATTGAATCAAATCAGATTGAATCGAATGATTTTGTATTGAATCAGATCATTTTAAATTGATCTGATTTCGATCTTCATTTTTACAGGATCGAAATCGAATACTAGTTTCGATTTGATCTGATTCGATCCAAATGCACAACCCTATTTGCAATAAATGCACCTTGTTCTATACTTATATTGAACGTTGATGATTGAATGCATTTTGCAGCATAATTAAAATTTTAATCTGAATCTAGGAAACTCAATCCTGTGATAATATCAAATGTATAAATTCGATACGTATTAAAATACAGATTTTTACTAGATTAAGGCTTCCAAATTGGGGGCATATTTTATAGTCGAATGCTTTTATCTGGCACTTGATCCTCCGGACTATGGGTCCCAAATGCAGGGCATATTTTAAAGTCGAATATTTTTATTTGACACCTGATCCTCTGGATTACGAATCCCAAATGGGGGGCATATTTTTAAGCCAAATATTTTTATTTGGCACCCGATCCTCCGGATTACGGCTCACAAATGCTTGACATATTTTAAAGCTAAATATTTTTATTTGGCACCCGATCATTTGGGTTACGGGTCCCAAATGCGGGGTATATTTTAAAGCCGGAAATTTTTATTTGGCACTCGATGCTCCGTATTACGGCTCCCAAATTGCGGGGCATATTTTGAAGCCGGATATTTAAACTCCCATCACATAAACAACCTATTTTATACAAAATTTGGCACCCGCTCTTTTAACAAGTCTGACTCCCAAATTATACGGACTATATGGTTGGGGTAAACTAGACTGGCCCAAGAAAACACATGGGTCGACCCAATTGCGGAAAAAAATAATTTTAAGTGTATCAAACCGTAAGGATTCGATACTTGCGCGACTGTCGAATGCCTCGTTCAATAGTTCCAACCTTATCCCGAGAAACCAATGTGCCCTTATCATGAGGCCTATATATACCCCTGAATCCCGATAAGCTGGACTCGCATTCATTATTACTCATGAACCATGGAAAAATCAAATTGACAATTCAATACTTTCTCAGAATTCAACACTCTAGGATTCGATTGTTTAGTTGTCCAGTTCGATTATTTAGATCCAACATAGTTTGATAGTTCCAGTATTGAACTTAGGGTAATTTGATTGTTCCAGATTTGATAGTTACTCTTGTATCAAATCCTAGTCTGCAATTCGACGGTTCAAGATCTCTCAGATTCGATAGTAAGGGTTATTTTAGTCATTTTTTATTGTGTAATAGGTATTCCGGACAAAGCTATTCCATTTTGTGTAAAGATTAGTATAATTTGGCTTGTTTATGGCCCATTTGTATTGTTTTCCTATTTTCATGTGCCCTAGAGGAAATAACACCAAATTAGAATCTTATGGGTGATAATAGAGTTTACATAATTTGCAGAATTAGCAACATATTCTCCAAATATGAATCACAAACTACGACTACTACTACGGGTTCTAACGTGTCTAATAACAACATTTGGTCGAAAAAGGAAATTACTATGTCGCCTTCGTGTGTTTCTTATGATCCTGATCACTTACTAACTCAGAACATGGCTTGGTGCAGTGGCGTTTATTAAGTTCATGAAAGTCTAGAAAGTACTATGCCATATTTGCCGATGCCGAATCAAGAAACCATTTCATACAACTCATCACAGCTTTGCAACACGTTGATTATCGATTGACTGCGGCTTGCTGGAGTTCAAGGAGGCGATCTTCTAAATGAACATGTTATTCCGTATTCATCGAGTCTATTGAATTAAGTAATGAATGAAAAAGACATTGAAGAAGGAATCTAATTTTCCAAACATTATGATTAAGAGATTCTTCTCTCTCTTGTTATGAACTATAAAAAGTGAAAATGAAGAATTGAACTCACTCTCATATATAGTGCAAGTGTTAAGGAGATTAAACTGCTAAGCTAACGATCTAATAATTAACATTAACGGCTAATTTTCACTAAAAATAAAAAGTCGGTACTAACAAAAATAACAAAAGTTCAAAATATTTCCTAATTTGAAAATATTTTTAATTGGTGATTTCATACCCCCCCCCCCTCCCACCCCCCGCCTCCATGCGCAAAAGGGGTGTGGATGTCTAATAAGCCCATCTTAGATTTAAATTTGTTTGAAGGGCTGTAGAGGGAGAGCTTTTGTCAATATATCTACCAAATGATGTTATGGAATGTGATGAACTTTGAGAATGCCTTGGTCAACTTTCTCCCTTACAAAAATACAATTAATCTGGATGTGGTTAGTCCTCTCATGGTAGACTGGATTGACAAGAATAACTTCAACACTTTTTTCGTCAGTGTAGAGTAGAGGGATCTAAGTTTGAGAGATGCCACGATAAGACAACCACTGAGAAAGCCAGCCAATCTCACATATTGTTTTTCCAAGAGCTCTGTATTTTTCTTCGTTGGAGGAGCAGCTAACCGTTGGTTGTTTCTTGAAATTCTATGATTTAAGTGACTCTCATACGTAAATAGTTGAGGGTGTCTATTTATAGACATTTACGTACTCATTTTCTTACGCTTTTGAATACTTCTTATTGCATATTTATTGGTTTTAGTATCGTTTCGTGTTTTTCTAAAATTTTATTGAGTCAAGACAAAACGAATCTAAAAGCGGCCAAAATGGACGTTTTTTGTGACAAATAGTCGAGAAACTACTTTGGGAGCTCATGCAAGGAAGACACAATTAGGATCTTTTCTGCTAATTGATGAGAAGCAATTCAGTGGAGACTTGGAAGAAGATCCCGATCCACATGTAGAAGTACTTACCTAAACATGCAACAAATTTGGGTGGAGTGACATAGACATAGCAACACGTTGGTTCCCCATTTCACTCGAAGGAACGGAGAGCTCTTGTTATATTGGAATCTACAAAAAAAGTATCATACTAATGTGATCGCTTGAAATTTGTAACCATTTTATGACAACCGAAGGAAAGAAGAGGCGACATGAGAAGATCATTGGCTTCAAACAATAAGACGGAGAAGCAATTGTCGAGACTTGGGAAATATAATAGAATATGATCATGGGGTTTCCACAGTGCGACCTTGGAGAGGAAACATTACTAAAGAACTTCTAATATGGACTTGAATTTGAGAACAAAGTGTTCATAGATTCAATCACAGTGAAGGTTACTTAAAGATGCCAACATAAGAGATTCATACTTTGCTTAACGAAGTTTGCATGGAGCAAATAAAGTGGAAGCAAAATATTATGATGGATATATTGGTGGGCCTAAAGAAAGAAGGTGCATAGATTTCAAATGCCGGTCGAGAAGAGTACTTTTGAAATTTAAACAATTGGAGGGGGAATTCATAGCATAGTATAATGGTGGTATAGAATGGTTTCTCAGCTATGTTGTCCTAACACCTTTACAACTCCTTGCCATATGACCACATTTTATTATTGCTTAACTCCGATTAGTAGGAACATTTTGGATACGATGTCAAAAGGGGGCGATTTCTTCGGCGTGTCACATGTGAAGCGTCAAATTTAGCTATACACTTTAGCACATTTGGAAGACAGTCCCTTCCAACTGAATGTCAAGCTTCCTACTAAAGAAAAGTGAAGAAAAGAGCAAAGGAGGAAAAAGACCACGGTGCAAAAGGTGCCCCAAAGGACTCCTACTTCTTCAACAAAATTGTCGAGCTAACCTACAATAAACTAAGCGATGTGTGAGAGGCAACCCACAATAGTAAGCCTTTATTTATCGAGTCTTTAGTTTATATCTATGTCGAGTCATATGTCGCATAATTTTCTCAATATGTCTTTGAGACAGGAAAAGAGAAGAAAGTGAAAGAAGATATAAGTGAAGATACGAACAAGACAAAGGATGCCATTTAATGAAAGTAAGGACAGCACGGACCTAGCGCCACAACTGTTCATGTCGCGCCTCACACGCGCGACCAGGTTTTATTTTTGTAACGCCATAATTCCAGAATGTAGAGTATTCCACACCGTGTAACTTTTCATCGTGCCTGTCATGCACGACCTCCAAGTCGTGCCTGGCGGTTTCTTGCCAAACACGTCTCTAAGTTTGAAAGGCATTAATAGGAAACATGCGAAAATTAGAGTCTATGGAATTTGGCCGAGCAATCTCTATCTTTACCTTTCTTACGATACTTATAGATCCGTTATGATTAAGTTTCATTGATAAATGAATTATTCTCAATGTGATTATAATTATTATGGAGAGTTGTGCAACTTAATAAAAATTTCTAAATTATTTTAAGAACCTTTTACTTATAACACTAGTCACTAATAATTCTATTATCTCACAGAATTCACAAAATTATATCTTCTTTATTTCACTATTCATCTATTTTGTTGAAAGAAAAGTTTGTTTTTTCTTTCTAGAAGTGCACGTTACTTTACGATTGATTCAAAGACAGGAAAGCCGGCAACAATGAAGAAACTTAGCGTAGCACACCCGAGTTATGATTTGACAAAATGCACATCAAGAAGTTGCTATGAAAGTACATCCAGTTGTTGAACAATGGTTTCGTGGACGAGCAAGCTTTTGTAGTTCCAGGGATCAGCATGACGAAACCAACTTGGAACAAGTTGCACTAAAACCAGGAAACGTTAATGAGAGAACCTAGTACATGAGTTCTATGCCCACTATGATTGTAGGGAATTCATCGACCATTATCCGACTTCATGAGGTCTGTTTCATCGCACAAAGAATCGACGAACATTAAGATTTGAAAAAGAAATCCATGGAGATGTGGGGCACATACCGGAAATTATCCAAAGAGGCTGCATCTGAACAACTCACCACAAGCAAAATTACGTTTTAATTCAACTGACAGGGGATGCTTGAAATTGATTATCTATTACTTAAAGCCTGTTTCAAGGAGATTTATTTGTTCGTGAGTTCGACAATTCCACCACCTGTCTACATAGGAAGAGTTTCATGTGAATAAGTAAAAGTTATGATGAACATTAATAGAGGAGATACACCAAACATCATAATTAAGGCTATTGGAGATCACTCCACCACGCCTATTGTACTTTGGCGCACTCATCGCTGCATTTCGTATCAAAGAATGTTGTCCAGAACTTGATACATACATTCGTCACATGATTACATATCTCATCAATCACATTGTGAGGCAAGTGATCGAAACAATGTTCCATACTAACGAGTCATCAGCAATCGAGTCAATTGAAGAAACCTTATCACCCTTGCACAAGAGACAAAAGACATTTCTTGAACAAATGCAATAGGTGAAAGAACGATTGGAGCAAGAGAATGTTGATTTGGTGCATCAATTGGAAGAAATCAAGGAACAATTATTGAGTAACAACACCCACCACTTGAGGGAGTTGATAAAATTTGAGGAGAGCGTATAAACTAAAAAAGGCATACCACCAGTAGTCCGACGAGCGTCCTATGAACTCGATCATGGAGTCTCTTATCTATGCTTTAATTATGTCTATTTATACGATGAGGACATCACATGATTCTGAGTTGTGGGTGGGAAAGCTACTCTTTTGGTGATGCTCATATGCTATATATTTATCTTAGAGTCTATTTTAGACTCTAGTTTTTTATTTTATTTTTTAGGATATAGTCATTAGAATAAAATTTGAAGTATGAAAGCATGAATAAGTTGGAGTCTATGATGATATATGCATAATATAGTACGTACCAGTATTTTGAAACCCGATTCGGTGACTGACCCTGTGAGGCTATCGGGTAGTGGGTCAACAGGTCGAACCGGTCGGACCACTAGTTGGACAGGCGTGTTGACTTTAGTCAACATTCAATAAAAATATAATATTAAAAATTCATTGTATAAAAAAATTATAAGAAACATAAGAATATGGTTATCATAATACTAGGACTTTAACACGTAACCTCCAAAAAAATAAATTCTTGGAAAGTAAAGGAAACCATTGAGCTATCCAACAATATATTAAATATTCCAAGAAACTATATATTTAATACAAGCTACAAAATAGTTTTTGATTTTTAAATGTTGGCTAACCGTATCACAAAATTCAATACAAGAACAACATATGTGACACTAAAACCTAGAAAATGAACTTAGCATCAGACGAAATACTATGCATGAAATTTTTGAATGCATGCTTCACCCCACCACCATGCGTTACCACAATTATACTTTTCTTTTTCTATTCATAATCACCACCACCACCATGCGCCATCTTCATGCTTGTTATGTTATTGTTTAACTTATTAGTCATAAATAATTCACGTTTATATGTCTTCTTTCATATTTGATGCATGACTTTTTTTAATGTTAAACATTTTTTGTGTATTTCTACTTTTTCTTGTTTAAGTTTTAAATTTTATTGCTTGTTAAAAATAAAAAATACATATAATAAATATTAATAATTATTTATATATAGACGTATCCTTGCCGTATCGGTATCGGCTGTTTCTAAAAAATGCCGTATTGGCGTATCCGTACAGTACCGTACCCGTACTAACGTACTTGAACCCGTGCAACGTAGCGCCATGGGTAGTTTGCGTTGGATAGATCAGGTCGAGATACCTCAAATAAAAAAATGCGTCCAAAACAGACGTTCTTACGCAAAGTTATGGCCTTTCAAAGTTTTGCATTTTTTATTTTTTTTTAAATTTTCGAGGCAAGTTTTAAAATCTCAAAAAATTATGGACCATCTCGTAATTTCCAGAAAAAAAAAGATTTTTTTTTTAAAAAAAATGAGGGGGGGCTGACGGGTTTGAACCGGGCGACCAGGTCACCGGGTGAAGGGCGAACTGGGCTAATTCGCCAGTTCGTCCGAGGTGCCTTGCAACCCACTATGTGAGTAGAACCGGCCCGACACTGCCACCGGTTCCCGATTGAACCGGCCGGTCTGAGCCGATTTTCAAAATAGGGGTACGAACTTGAGATGAAAGAACACGTGAATACCTTTGCTACATCCTACGTAATATTGTCAAAAGCATGTTTAAGTTTCATATACACCTTTCAATCTGCTGTGTGATTGGTACTTTGATAGTGTGTGTTCTAGACATATGACAGATACAAAAACTAACCTTATGGAATTTGTACCATTGACCACTTGTACAATCACTTATGGTGGAGGCAGTAAACGTAAGATAATAGGAAAGATGGTTCTAAATGTTGATGGCTTTCCACATCTGAAGGATGTACCCCTAGTTGAAGGATTGCGTGCTAACCTCATTAGCATCAGCCAACTCTGTGATGACAATTTATTAGTTAAATTTTATAAATATTCATGTGATGTTTTTTATAAGAATGATGCTTGTGTTATGACATGAAAAAGATCAAAATACAATTGTTATCAAATGGATGAAGAAGATGCTTGGTGCCTTCATGTTAAAGTGGATGAGTCAGTTGTATGGCACATGAGACTTGGCCATGTTCACTATAGAATTCTGAAAAGGATCATTAAACTAGAAATTATAAGAGGAATACCAAAACTGATCAGTCCAGGTAAATTTGTATGTGGTGATTGTCTTCAAGGAGCAAACCAAAGCTTCATGTTAACAGGTTTGGATATTATAACCTAATTAACAGAATAATTTAGGGGTTGGAACGCTTTGCCCGGGTTCAAAAAGTATTGATTGTATAGGGGTAGAAAATACGAGAATATTCCTTCCTTTATTCACTGAACTTCACTCCTTAGTTTTGCTTGTGTATGATTGTCTGTGTCCTTATTTTCAATTTGACCACCCCCCTTTATATAGAGTTTTTTAGGGACATGTGTCATTATGCATGTGCTTTAATAAGATACAGGTGTCGCAATATGCGAAAAGGGTAAAAGAATTAAGATAAGGTATATCTCTGATCTACTAGATGCTGATTAGGCCGATCTTTACTTCTTCCGATGGTTCCGGGGGTTTTCGAGGGGTTAGTTTTTACTTTTAACTTGGGTTCCGAGGGTTTTGACTTGGTCTTTGAGTTATTGACTTGGTCTCCGAGGGTGTGACTTGGTCTCCGAGGGCGTGGCTTGGTCTCCGAGGGCGTGACTTAACTTTGTGAAGTGATACTTTCTTGTCCAAGTCCTCGTAGTGAACTTTCTAGTGGCTTTTGTACTTAGATCTGGCTTTGCTCTGTGATTTGATATTTGGAGTGATGTTACGAGGGCAGTTTATGTTGGGGAGTGTTTAGCAAGGAAGTGTTCTCGTGATATTATGGGACTCGGGGTCCTTTGTGGTCCCTCGTGGTGCATTTGATGGATATCCGAGTCGTATGGATTCATCGGATTTTGTTATTTTTCCGAGCCACGTGGATATCTTTTCTTCACTCATCGTTGACTTTCCATGGGACGTTTTATGTCTCCTCGGGTATTCCTTTATACTGCTTTTAGGTCAGTGGCCATGCAAATTTGTAACTCTCCGAGGGCCTCCTCGTGGGAGGGGGTTACATCTCATCGAAAGTACTCGTAACAATAGTATTGTCCATATATCAATTCCTATATTTAGGACTAATATTCTCTTTAATCCCGTATTTATTCTTTACGGTTAACATTAGCCCCCCCAAATTTCGATCGCCTTCGTAGAGGCGAGAGAAATTTTATTTTGTGTCCTCAGTGAGGCGAGGGGCTTTTTCTATTTTTCCTTCAATGTATTTATTATTTGGTATTTTTTCGAGGGTGTGCGTGTATATTTGTAATTATTTAAAAAGTGGATCGGTGGGAATTTACCAGATTACCCCTAGGGGTACCATCTTTAAGCGCGCGGAGATCTCGGGGTGTAGGTTGTATGTTGTCGTTGACCGACTTCAAAGTTCAAAACATCTGACCGTTGGTAACGGTCAGATTATGTAACGGCGTGGCGTGGCTGGGCGGTAGATACGTGGAGCTTTAACTAGGCTCCACGTTTTAAAGGTTTTGTGACCGTTGTCACTCCTTCGGCTATAAATAGGAGAACTATTCATTATTCTCCTCACTTTCATTCCTTCCTTAGCAATTTTCGACGAGCAAAATAAGCTTTTCCTTCTCTTCTTTTTTTTCTTTCGTAATTCAAGCTTTCAGTAAATTCACAAGTCCTTCGCCTCTTTTTCTATTCGGAAAAAACACTCCTCTTTTACTATCGCTTAAATGGCTTCTTCTACCAATGTTGATCCCATCGCTGCTTCCACTACTTCTGAAGTTACTGGTGCCGTCGATTCTCTGGCGGGGATGGGGGGTGCTCCGACGGGAGTAATCACCCATAAACGGAAGGGCAAAATTTTTGCTGCCGTTGAGGGCGGCGCTGCCTCTTCCAAAAAAGCTAGGGTTCCCAAATTGAGGAAGGTTGCTGCTGCTCGTGATTTTGCCAAAATCGAAAAAATCCCGAGTGTTGCTACTCGTGAGTAGGTGCTAGATTTGTTCACCTCTACTGGAGCCTTCCAGAAGAATATGGTGTTTCAAATTCCAACGAAGGATTAGAGGGCATGTTATCCACCTTCGGGGATGCTAACGGTGTACTTCGCTCAGGTGCGGTATGGGTGGCGCTCATTTATGCCGCCCTTCTTCTGTGAAGTGTTCAAGGCGTGTAACATCAGTTCGAGTCAGATGGTTCCGAATGGGTTCGCCGCCCTGTGCATCTACGTCTTCTGGTGTCAGGTGAATGGGTTGGAGTGCGGGGTGGATCATTTCTTTTCTATATTCGACGTGGTAATTTCACCCGGGGGGTATTCGTTTTACCACGTCCGCCATCGGGACAACGCCAAAAATTCCACGAAGAGGATTCTTGATGGGTCCATTACCTCTCATAGTGTCTGGAAGAACATGTACTTCTTCGTGCAGCCAGCAGAAGGCGTATGGGACATGCCTTTTGATTGGAGAGAAGGGGCGGCAGCGCCCGTGCGTACCCTAGATCAAGAGATAGTTTTGTCTCCGGTAATTTCTCAACAACTTCTGATGGAAGCAGATGATTTTTTGATGTTGTTTGAGACGTCCGGGCTCCATAATGTGGTTTTTACCGATGATGCTGTCAAGAAGCCATTGTCCCTGTCTCCCGAGGCCCTGAATCTTTTTAGTAAGTACCTTGTTTTTGTTCTTGCTTTTTCTTTTGACATAGGAATAGTTTATAACTCTTTGTTGGTTCTCGGATGGTGCTGGGGCTGTTTTAGCAAATTATTTTTCGCAATTGGGTCCCGTGGAGCCTGTTCCGAGCGGTGTTTCTGACGTTCTGGAGGAGGGTGATCATGATGAAGAGGGGGTTAATGCTCCCGAGGGCGAGCACATTGGTCCGGAGGGAGGAGGAACTCACGAGGATCACACCCGTTTGTTCATAGATGTTGCGGGGGTGATTCAGAACGCGGTGTCACTACGCCAGGTGGGCCCTTATTTGAGTTTAGCTCTGGTACCGGTCTCCGGGTCCGACACGGGAAGTTCTTCGAGGGCTTCCGAAGAAGGGATCTCTCCGAGGACTGGCGGGGAAGGTTCTGCCCAGAATACCGTGGAGGTGGTGGTTATATCTTCTAGGGATCCGTCTCCCGACTCTCCTCGTGGAGCTGAGCCCCTGTCTCCGATAGTTCTGGAGTTTTCGGAGAAGGCGGTGTCTGAACCTGCCCCCCTCGGTACGTTTTTGCTAATCTTTAGTAAGATTTTCTAAACTTTTTTGGGGAGTTTTGATCATATATAGATGCTATTTTTTCTGGTGCAGGTGTTGTAGATAAGGGAAAGGCTCCGATGGTTGAAGAGTCCGTTTTCTTCGGTAAGTCTCCTCTGTCTATCTTTTAATCTTTGTATGGTATGTTTTTCTAGTTTCATTGTCTCTTCTTATACATGTATGCTATTTCTTGTAGAGGAAGATTTTTTGGCACAGATCCATGTTCCCGGCCCGGAGACTTCATTGGGGGACTCCGAGGACACCCAAGGGGAGTTTAATCCCTCATCCGAAGACAGGGAGATTAAGGCGGATCTTTTGAGTTCACTGGTGGGGGAGGCGGGTACGTCCACAACTGTTGGAGGTCCTTGGGCGGTGTTTACCGACTCGGATGTGGTGACGCCAATTCCTAGGAGTACTCCTCCGAGGGATCATGTTCCGGTGACTTTATCTCCGATGGGGCATACCTTTCAATAGCCCGTGCCTCCTCGTGGACCGGAGGGGCATTCTTCGTCCTGGACTGTGGGGGATGCTTATAAGGAGATCCTCCAATTATTTGCTTCCTCTAATTCTATGCTTGCTGAGGGGTTCCAGTTTCTAGTGTGGAGGATATGCTCCACACTAGGGTCTCGGATCTCGACTACCTCTTGCAAAAGACTCAAAAGGAGAATGAGGGTTTGCAATTCCAGTTGGAACCGGCGGAGTCAGTATTCGAGCGGATGGAAACGTCCGAGAAGGCTGTCAAAGAACGGGTTGCCCTTCTAAAGAAGGAGAAGAGGGAGTCCGAAGAGACTCTTAGGGCTCAGGTGGTTGCTCTTGAGAAATAGAAAGCCGAAGGGTTAGGTAGGGAAAGGGAGGTTTAGGAGTTATTGGGCCAGTTCACTGATCGGGCTGAGTCGCCGAAAAGAGGTTGGCGACGTTCCTTTCTCCCGAGGCAGTGTAAGCCAAAATTGATGCGGCGGTCCAATTTGCTCAACGAGAGACCTCCAGACAGCACTCGGAAGCTTCCGATAGGCCGCCCCAAGAGCTTTTAACGGGCCATATGCTGTGGGGTTATCTGGAGTGTGCTAGATTGGCGAAGTCCTTATTTCGGCCGGATGTGAACTTCTCTAAGTCCTTTCACCTTCGGAAATTAAAGAAGCCATCTTCCAAGGATTGCCGAGTACTCGTGGGGAGGTTTGGTGGCGTGTTATCCCCTTGGGATTCTCCGGCGCCTTCTCCGATGCATTCAGCCAGTAGTCTGAGCCCAAGACTTAGTGGCTCTGGAGGGGTGTTCTCACCAATTTCTCGTCTGGCTCCGATGAGTACTTTTGCCGAGGAGACATCCCCTTCGCATCCCGCCCCACATCCATCAACCACGGGGGCATAGTCTAGGACTTTTATTTTCTGCTCTTTATTCTAATAAGTGTAAAAACTTAATTTCGTAGTTTTTCTACATTGTACGGTCATTCCCCGAGGACTTCTCGGGACTTATCAGTGAATAAATTACTCCTTTTTGCTTTATTTTGTCTATAACTATCTGATTTTTATTCATTGTTTAAGGATAAGTTTGTTAAATAAACTTGCTGGCCAAGTAAAGTTTGTAGCAGGAGGTGTCCTTATGCATGAGATTTACCATTCTTAGTAGGATTTTTACTGGACACGTGGCTATAGTAATTAATTGGCATCTCATGCTCTATTTATGAGCAACAGTATATATATGTGCAAATGTTCAGTGAGCTCTATTATAGTGCTCATTCCTTTTCTTGCAAAAATCCTTCTTAAGCCTTTGCGTAGCTTTTCGCGATATTCCCGCATTCTGTAAACAGTCAATCTTCAAAGAAGGAGTGAGAACTTACCTGAGAAGATGATGCCCCCACATTACAGGCGGGGTGGGTCCGTTTCTTCTCACAATTCCACTTGGAACTCTGTTCGGACCCCTCCGTTGGCGTTAGGAGTTTGTCATGCTTCGTCGGCCAGTTTTTCTTCCAGGCGAGATAGTTTAGATGATGACATAGCAGCTCTTTTAGGAAGTTCTTCGAGGGGAGCCGCTGTGAGATCCTCAAATGCTGAGTCCTGCAGGATGACTCATATTGGAGAGGTATTTATGGGAAGGGGGTCTTATACTTTGGCGGACCAGTCTTCGGACTTTGATGTGCTTCCGTTACACCACATAAAGTTGATGGGCCGCGGTCAAGTGGGAACTGCCACGAGTAGTGAGCACGAGGGGTCAATTATGACTCTCTTTGCTGAGTATAACCTAGATTATACCCAGTATGATGTGGTCATTCCACACTCCGAGCAGAGGGCTTACGATCCCCCTTCGGGATTCTTGACAGTGTACTGTGACCAAATGAGGTGTGGGATGCGGGTGTTTTTTCACCCTTTTATTCAGCCTCTCTTCCGTTATTGGCAAATATGTCCTAGCCAGTTGACGCCAAATTCGTATCGTCACTTGGTGGGGTACATCCTATGCTGGGAGCTCCTGAACCTCCCCATGTCTCCTGATCGGGTGGGAGCCATTTTTGCCTTGCGCCCCTGTGCGGGGGGTCCCTCTTTTTTCAGCTTGGCTTATCGGGATGTCAATAGAACCTTTACTCATGTATCCAATCCGCGTTCTCGTAGAGGGGATTGGAGGCGGAGGTTTTTTTTTATTCGCCCGAGGGGCCAATCAGCAGAGTTATGGGGAGTACCTCTCCGATGGGGTCTTGGATACGTTACTCCCAACGCCGAGTCTTTGACACATGAGGAGAAGGTGTTTTCTCATTCTGGGTTGTTCTCGGGTACCTATAATATAAGCAGCTTATTAGAGTTTCCCGAGTCTTTGATTTTGGCAGGCCTTCAGGAAGGGGTAGAGATGTTCAATCTCCCTGTTCAGCCACTTTATAGCAATTTCTTCTTTCGTAAGCTTTTCTTCTTGTCTTTGTTGTTATGTGATGTTTTCTGTTGCTTTGAGCTAATAGTATACTCATCTTCCCGTCAGGTTCGGAGATGCAAACGTTTGCGATAAAATCTTTCGACAAGGTCTTCTTGGCGCAGACGCTAAATGGTGGGTATGCCTTTTCGGAGGAGGGTGTTTCCGATCACTCGAACTTTGACATTGTGGTGAGTCCTCCCTCGGAGATGACAGACCAAGGGGCATTACTTGTCGCAGCCCCCCAGCTCCCGCTGTCTCCGAGGATCCCACCGCTACTCTTCTTCGGATGGACTTTCCGATACCTCAGTTGGTATCGCGCTCCTTTTCAGGAGATGTTGTAAACATGGTGGATGAGGGTTTTCCTTCCTTTATTCCAGGTGGGTCCCATCCTCTCGGGGAAGGTCCTGACCTAGTTGTTCGTCCACCTCTTGAGGGCAATCCTCTTCTAGCGGGGATTCGTCCCCTCGGAGAAGTTGGTTCCATTCCCTCATCTTCTTCTGTGGCAGACTTTTGCCGGAATTATTTGAGCGGGCTACTGAATGCGACGGACTGTGAATTCATGAGGACTTTCCCTCTATCCAGCCTTCAGGATCTAGCCTGTAAAGATTTGTGCGAGGTATAGCAATTTTTCATTTGTTCTATTTAGTACTAACCTTTGTCCTTGGTGTTGACGGGTTGATTGGGCATGCAGATTTACATGGTATTGAACGCCATCAGATCCCGAGGGGAGTCTTCTTTTGATCTTGATTTGGTGTATCGCTGTCGGGACGAGCTAGAGAAGGGTTTACTCGAAGCCCACGAAGAGATAACTCAATTGACTGCAGGTAAGGAGGCTGCTCGTGAAGTTCACGAGGGGGTTTTGCAGGCCGAAAAAGATAAGTCTTGGGAGTTGGAGCATCGATTAGTCCTTGAGAGGGCCTGCATTGAAAGTGCAGGTATTTTGTCAATGTTAGTTTAACATTGAGAAGTCAATGTTAGAGTAACATTGCTGGAGCAGAATCCGATTTACAATCTTAATTATATTCTTCATTATTATTTTGCCTTATTCATTTAACTAACTGAGTTCCACAGTTGTAATTGTGTTTAATTATTATTCAGGAAACAAACTTGTCATAGGTTGGACGCTCAAGTTTCCAAGAAGGAAAGTTTCCTTAATTACGCAAACCACTCTACAAGGGAAGTCGAGTTCGAGTGGAACTAGGAATGCTTTTCAAAATCAAGTCCTGATTTGAAGAAGGGGTCTTTCCTTAGTTAGTTCACTAACGAAGGAACTATTATTCAAGAAGGACTGCGAGAACAAAGAAGAAGAGTTCAAGAATGAAACAAGGAGAATTACCAACCGTGTACAACACACCTTGAAGTCGAATATCAAGAACCTATATATAGGTGTGAAGTACATTAAGACAAACACGAGATAAGAGCCAATCAATCCTAGAGATTAACCTACAGTTGTTGAGTGTTGTCTTGCTTTAGCAAAGTTTGTGAGTTGTTAGAATAGATCTAAGAGTGAGGAGCTTTTAGAGATAGTCGAAGCAATTCTTGTGTGCTTTGCTTAGTTCAATCAATTTAAGAGTGAGGAGCTTGAGAATTGAGAGAACAACCTTTGTTAAAACCTTTACGGATTATTTTGCCTACGGCTCGGAAGTTAATATAATTATATATTCTCTTCTTAAACTTGGTGTTTGTTTATTCCGCTGCACAATTATTCTGGTCTGTTGTTAAAGTAACATCGCTGAACTAACAGCATACAAATCTGCTGTTAACTCTTCAGTGTTAAATTAACAACAACAACGTATCAACCCGATCCACAATTTCAATTGGTATCAGAGCCAAGCACCAACTTCACCGGTGTTTGGCGTTGATACGACAAGATGGACAACTCCAACCCCAATACAAGCAGGTTGCCTGTATTGGAGGGTCCCAACAACTATGCCTACTGGAAAATCAGACTCAGAGTCCACATCAAATCCATCGACCTAAGAGCTTGGGACACAGTACTAGAAGGCTACACCATTCCCTACTTGCCAAGAGATGGAGATGCCGATCTGGTACTAGATCCAAAGATAACTGCTACCTAGCCCAGGAGGAAGCAGAATGTTTCCATGCCAAGATAGATGAGGCTTCTATATGGCATAGGAAACTTGGACATGTTCACTACAGAAACCTTGAGAAATTACAGAAAGTTGATACTGTAAGAGGCTTACCAAAGCTGTCTTGCCCAGGTAAGCTTGTGTGTGGTGATTGCCTCAAAGGTAAGCAAACTAGAGCAGTTCATACACCCCTACAGGTACAGAATGCTAACCCTAGATCTAGTAGGTGTTTTGAATTGCTACACATGGACTTAATGGGTCCAATTGAGGTAAGTAGTCTCAGTGGGAAGAGATATGCCTTTGTGATTGTAGATGACTTCTCTAGATACACTTGGGTGAAATTTCTTAAAGAAAAGTCAGAAGCTTTTGATCAGTTCAAAATCCTTTGTACTAGTATTAAAAACTTGTATGGCTCCACTGTGACTAAGATTAGGACTGATCATGGTAAAGATTTTGAAAATGCTAGTTTTGATAACTACTGCAATACTAAAGGTATTTTCCATGAATTTTCAGCTCCTAAGACTCCTCAGCAGAATGGGATTGCTGAAAGAAAGAACAGGACTCTTCAAGAGATGGCCAGAGTTATGCTCAATGCTAAAGACTTATCCAACAGACTCTGGGCTGAAGCTTTAAACACTGCATGTCACATTAGTAACAGGGTGTATCTTAGACCTGGAACTAACATGACTCCCTATGAACTCTTGAAGGGTGTTAAACCAAATGTTGCATATTTTCATGAATTTGGATGTGATTGTTATCTGCTTAAGGACAGGGATTACCTGAGTAAATTTGATCCTAAAAGTGAAAAATGCATCTTTGTAGGATACTCAGCCAATAGTACTTCCTTTAGAGTCTACAATCTTAGATTGAAGACAATTCAGGAATCAGTGAATGTTGTGTTTGATAATTTCACTCTTGATACAGGTACTGATGACATCTCAGTTCCCAATGTTGAACCAACAGCCAAAACTGAGAATGTTACTCCTGACAATGTTACTCCAACATTGGAACTGGAAGATGGAAACACTAAACAAGAGTCATGGAACGATGTTAGACTAACACCAGCAAGATCAGATGTTAGACTAACAGCAGAGGATTCTGACTCAGAACATGAAGGTGCCTCTGAACCTAGAAGAGACCCCCCAGCTAGGATTCAGAAAGACCATCCAGCATCCCAGGTAATAGGTGAACTCACTGAACGGTTAAGGATACACAACAGAGAAAGACTTGACTATAGAGATATGGTAAAACTGTGTGTCTGTATGAACTTCACTTGTACTGTTGATAATGCCTCTTGTTTTGTCTCCACCATAGAACCTAAGAATGTGAATGAATCTCTTCTTGATAACTTCTGGATTAATGCCATGCAGGATGAACTATTACAGTTTACTAAGAACAATGTCTAGATACTTGTACCTAGACCACCTAATGTTAATGTAATAGGGACTAAGTGGATATTTAAGAACAAAAGTAATGAGGAATGAGTCATAATTAGGAACAAAGCTAGACTAGTTGCTCAGGGGTACACTCAGGTAGAGGGTGTAGATTTTGATGAGACATTTGCTCCAGTGGTTAGGATTGAATCTATTAGGTTACTTCTAGTTATAGCATGCAGTCTTAAGATAAAACTATACCAAATGGATGTAAAGGGTGCATTTCTGAATTGGCTGATTGATAAGGAAGTATATGTTGAACAGCCTAAGGGATTCACAGATCCTAAGTACCCCGACCATGTGTACAAGCTTGAAAAGGCACTGTATGGGCTTAAACAAGCACCTAGAGCATGGTATGAAAGGCTTACTAAATTCTTATTAAGGCTTGGCTTTGTTAGAGGTGAAGGAGATAGAACACTGTTTGTCTTGAAGAAAAATTCTCATGTCTGTATAGCTCAAATATATGTAGATGATATTGTTTTTGGCTCAACTAACAATTATATCCTAGAAAACTTTGTTGAATCAATGACAGGGCAGTTTGAGATGAGTATGATGGGAGAATTAACCTTCTTTCTTGGTCTTCAAGTAAAACAAACAGGTAATGGGATTTTGCTAAGTCAGGAAAAGTATGCAAAGAATTTGGTAAAAAGGTTTGAATTGGAAGATTCAAAGCGTTGCAAAACGCCCATGTCTTCATCAGTAAAGATATCCAGGGATGTTAATGGTGCTAATGTTGATCCAACATTGTACCGTTCAATGATAGGAAGCTTGCTCTACTTGTCTGCTTCAAGGCCTGATATAATGTTCTCTATTTGTGTTTGTGCTAGGTACCAGGCATGTCCAAAACAGTCACATTTGATTGTTGTGAAGAGAATCCTTAGATATATTTCTGGCACCATGGCCCTTGGTATATGGTATTCTTATGACACTAACACAAATCTTGTAGGTTTCAGTGACTTAGACTGGGTAGGAGACATTGATGACAGAAAGTCTACAAGTGGAGGATGCTTTTATCTGGGGAACAACTTGGTCCCATGGTACAGTAGAAAGCAAAACTGTGTGTCACTCACCACTGCTGAATCTGAATACATAGCAGCAGGCAGCTGTGTCACTCAGTTGGTATGGCTTAAACATATGCTACTGGATTATGGGTTAGACAGTGATACCTTACTTATGTTTTGTGATAATCTTAGTGCTATAAGCATCTCCAAGAACCCTGTACAACACTCCAGAACCAAATATATTGATATAAGGCATCACTTTCTAAGAAACATGGTAGAGGACAAGCTCATTGACATTGAACACATTGAAACTAACAATCAGCTTGCTGATATGTTCACTAAACCCTTAGATTCTGAGAGGTTCTTCAGTTTGAGGAATTCTCTTGGCATGTGCATTGTTTAGGGATGTTAGTACACCAGTGTTGACATAACACCACTGTCTAACACTGGTTATTGGTTGTTGTGTATCTGTAATTCGTTTCATTTTCTTTCTGCATTCTTCTTTCTTGCATATTACATCTTTGTTAGAGATTCTGTTAGGCTGTGTGGTTAACTGTATGAATAGCTGAGCTGACTGGTGGACAGGTACACATCAAAGGGTTTGTAAAATTAAGAACTCTATTGTTTGTCTGTGAATGTTAACCTAACATCTGGGAGAAGCTGGGGTACACAGAGCTCATTACTCTGATGTTATTTAGTTGTGACTTATCCATGTTAGGTTAGACAAAGCATGAAGAGAAGTTGGGGTACATGATGTTGAGAGCTTCATTGTCATTCAGTTGTGCTTATTTTTGTGTTTTTGTTTATGGCCAAGGTTATGCATGAGAGTGAGCCTTACTACTGGGGTGCTTTGAAGTTTCGACTGCTTGCATTCAGTAGCATTGTTCACTTGGTATTTCTCTTGTAAACAGGTTGGAAAACAAGTATGCATGGGGGGCTGGGGTGGAGAAGTATATGATAAATGTATTGTCTTCATTCAGTTCCTTTGTACTTGCCTAATATGTTGCTGATGGTTAAGTTGTTGGGGTGTGTGGGGTCTTGTGCGGCCCACATTCAGTGATAAAACTATCCTTTTACATTCACTAGTTTTAGTTCAAAAGAGTTCATGATAATAAAAGATAAATTGATTTGTCCTTATCCCAGTCAGTAAAATTGTTTGTACTTGGCTACCATCTCCCAATGTTGATCTAACATTGTTGCATTCTTTCTAGTTCTGCATTCATTTTTTCCCTTGTGTCGATTTGGGCTTAAGGGGAGTAGTAATCCTAGAAATCATGTGTTGAGGCATACTTTGTGGGTGACTCACTGCAGGTAAAACACTATGTTTTGTGATCTTCCAAGCTATGGGAACATCTTTTCCCTGGATATGTGTATCCACTCTGTGTTTTTCTGTTGGATGTGTTACTTGCTCTTACTGATGATCTGAATTTTTGTCTTTGTACCAATGTACTTGGGTGAGGTTTCAGATCAGTATACAGGAATATCTCACGCCCTCACATGATGGTGCCTTGGATGAAGCCCTGCACGTACAACTTCCTTCCCCGATGTTAACTTACCAATGTTAGTCCAACATTGAAACATTGTAACTTATAAGTTTTCAGTTTTGGAGACCGCTCTGGTTACGTGTTAATCAAACACTGACACATGGTAAGGTGAACATGGGTGTGATCGTGTGATAGTGGCCCGATTATGTTGGTAACATGTTACAACATCACTATCTCTATTCTTCAGCTGATTAATTGTATAATTTGCCCTAATCTTTTCTCACTATTTACGCGCTCAAAATTTCTGCAAAATCAACTCTCTCTGCAAATCGAGTTTCTGTTTTTATTCTCTAAATCACTCTAACAATGGCCCGCAAGTCTTCCATTGACACTCTTGCAGCTGCTGTCGAACAGATGGAGCAACCACGACGCCGTAGGACCAGAAGTGCAACCGCTGAAGCCATTACCGCCGCCGCTCCTAAGAGGAAATCCATCTATCAATGGCGCAAGGGCAAGAAAGCCGCTAAGGGTGATGTTGATTCAACATCTAAAACTTCTGAGCAAACCTCCACGCCCACCAACCCTGAAAACGAGGTAATCATGGCTAACCCTACTCTGGATATACTTGCTACTACTGTTGTTGGTATTGAGGGGGAGAAAGAGGCCCATGTTGCTGTGGGTGAGTCTGATGTTGTGCATGAGGTCCCTGAGGGTAATGTTAGGGATGAATCTGTGGTTATTGCTGAGGAAGTGGTTGAGCCTGGTAAGGCTGATGTTGCTGAGCAGGATACTGCTGATGAGATGGAGACTCTTCCTAAGGAGGATGATCAGGTTGAGGAGACTGTTGTTGAGGGGGTTACTACTGAGGGTAACCAAGATGTTGATAATGAGGGTGACAGTCAGCCTGAAGAGGTTGAAAGAGAAGAAGAAGAGAGCCTGACTCTCTCTGCCTTAGCTACTGTTGCTAAGAAAAGAAAGGAAAAGTAGGTGATGGTTGAAGCTTCTGAGTCCGAGTCAGAAGAAGAAAAATAGGAGGAAGAGGATAAGGAGGAAGAAGAAGATGAGGAGGAAGTTGAGGAAGAAGACCTACATGTAGGTGATGACCCTGCTGATGTTACTCCAACATCAGGCAGTGATGAGTACTTTGATGTGCTTGATGAGGAGTACCCCAAAAAGCCTTACTCCAGCTTTTATGTGTCTGCTGAGGCAGAAGAACAGTGGGAGGCTTATCAAGCCAGGGTTATCCACATGGAGAGGAACATTGATGAGGAGATGTTCAAGGAAAATAAGTTGTTTAAGCTGCTTGAAGCTAGAGGAATGTTGGGCTTTGTGATGAACCAGTCATCATATGTCCTTGATGTGATCAGAGAGTTCTACATGAACCTCTCTCAATGGGTGTCCCACCAGGACTCTCCGAAGTTTGGCAAAGCTTGGGTAAGGATGAAGGTCTATGACATCAGCCCCTCTGTGATCAATGAGGCTTGGGGACTTTCTGATCCTGAAGAGACAGAGGATCCTAGCATGGATGAGGTGATCACTGACGTCACTGGTGGACTCACAAGGAAATGGAATGACAGTTTTCCAACTACAAGGCTGACTTCCTTGAGTGCTGTACTTCACAAGCTCTCTACCTTCAACTGGCTGCCCTCTTCAAACACCACTGTTATGACAAAAGAATCTCCAAAGCTGGTGTATAAACTAAAGAATGGGCTGAGTGTGAACATAGGGGAGAAGGTTCTGAGGCACATGAGGGAAGTCACAACCAAGGCAAAAGGGAATCATTCCATATCCCTCTCTGATATACAGCATTCTTGTGAAGCAAGGCTTCAAGACAAAGAAGACAGAAGGTTGGATCAAGAACAAGGCCAAGATGAGCATTACCAGGAGCTACTTCACTCAGGTCAGGATTCAAGATCTGCCATGGAATCCCAATGACGCAGCTGGTCCAAGCAGGAAGAAGAAGAAGAAGAAGACTCACAAGTTTGCTGCTTCTTCAGTACCTGTGGCTAGTGGTGACAGCTGTTCTGTTATTGCTGATGCTTTTGTGGAGGAGACCCTGGTGTGGCTGGACAGAGAGTATAAAGATACCCAAAGAGAGATAGCAGACAAGCAAGTGAGGTTGCAAGGGATAGACAGCCTCAGAAACCATTTGAGGGATCTGCCTTCCTCACAAAAAGGGGGAGAATGATCAAATTTCAAAATTTATGAGTTCTGTTATGTTTCTGTCAGGCTGAACAATTCTATTTTCGTTGTTTGTTTTCGATTTCATCAAGGAGTATGTTCCTTGCTACTTAGTATGGTCTGTAATTAAGTACTTCTCTTTCTTGCTGCTTACTGCTTCTGCTTATGCTTAGTGAACTTTGGATACAAAGTACTAACTTTGTTTTGCAGGTGTTAACTGTTCTCTGATGTTAAGATAACATTGAGATGTTCAATGTTAAAACATCTTTCTGGTTTCGATGTTAAGCTAACATTGACAAAGACAGATGTTATGACAACATTGAAAGTATCAATGTTAGAATAACATTGAGTTGGTCCCTTCTGATGTTTAGGGGGAGCGTACTTATTTTCCATTGTGATCTGATAGTAAAGTTTGTCTGAATAATTTGATCTGATTAGAACAGGTTCTGAGGTTTTGTGACTAGGCAAAAAGGGGGAGATTTAAAGTGCAGGTATTCTGTCAATGTTAGTTTAACATTGAGAAGTCAATGTTAGAGTAACATTGCTGGAGCAGAATCCGATTTACAAACTTAATTATATTCCTACCAGGCTCCGAGGGATGCCAAAGCAGCACATGATATTCCTCCATAGAAAATTAACGATGGCTCCAGCGGTGATTCGGGCCAAGGGTTCTGCTTCTACCCATTTGGTGAAGTAATCGACCGCTACGAGTAGGAATTTCTTTTGGCCGACGTCGGGAATAAGTGGTCCCACTATATCAATGCCCCATTTGGAGAACGGACAAGGGATCAAGTGGGGTTCACACGGGGTTGCGGGTTAATGGACCCGAGGGGCGTAAGCTTGGCACGATTTACACCTTTCGGCATGGCTTTTGCTATCTGTAGCCATCGTGGGCCAGTAATAGCCTTGTCGAATCAAGCGTCCGACCATACTTTCGTCGCTGGTGTGGCTCCCACATGTCCCTTCGTGAGTTTCTGCCATAGCTAGTTGGGCTTCTTCATTAAGGCATCTGGCATGGGGGCATGAATATGTCCTTCTAAATAGTACTCCATCCTTGAGGAAGTACCGAATGGTTTTTCTGGACATTATTCGTTGTACAGCTTTGTCGGAGGAATATCTTTCTGGATTCCGCAGGTAGGCTTTGATGGGAGTTACCCAACTGGACGGGGGGTCCATAGTGGCATTTACTTCTTTGCCCTCGTACTTTTCAGATTTGTTGACATGGAGTAGAGTGATCCTTCGGGTATGGATGGTGGCCGTTTGGGTGGCCATTTTAGACAAGGCGTCTGCCTCTTGGTTTTCCTTTCGGGGAATTTGGACTATATCATACTCCTCGAACCATTCTTGCCTATGATGGACTACCCAAATGTACTCATGCATTCTTTCTTCTTTTGCTTCGTATGAACCTTTAACTTGTTGAACAATCAACTGAGAATCACTATGGAAGAGTATTCTCTTTATTCCACCTTCTTTTGCCAGTCTCATGCCAATGAGGAGGGCTTCATACTCAGCTTCATTGTTGGAAATGGGGTAATCAATTCTGACCGCGAAATGGAGCCTTTCGTCCTCCAAGTGTTGATTTACAAAAATGACTCCCGCTCCTCCGTGCGTGCTTATAGAGGAGCCGTCTACATAGGCGTACCATATTGGCTCATTTTCCTCGGGTCCGATGCCCGTGAGCTCCATTACAAAGTCTGCCAGGACATGCACTTTAATGGAGGGCCTCGGAGTGTAGGAAATATCATATTCGGTGAGTTCTACGGCCCATTTTATCAATCTTCCTGACGACTCGGGTTTATTGAGAATTGCCCGCAACGGGTGTTTTGTCAATACGGTAATAGGGTGTGAGAGAAAGTATGGGCGCAGTTTACAGGCCGCGGTAACGAAAGTTAAGACGAGTTTTTAAGTTATGGTATACCTGGTTTTCGCTTCGAGAAGAGTTTTGCTGACATAGTACACGGGGTGGTGTTCCCTATCTTGTTCTTTGACTAACACAGCACTAGCAGCTTCTTCTCTGACGGATAGGTATACGAAGAGCTCCTCTTGAGGTGACGGCTTCACTAACAAGGGTGGTTTCACCATATATCTTTTTAGTTCTTCGAGGGCTTCTTCGCACTGAGGGGTCCACTGGAACACTTTGATGTTACGGAGTATCTTAAAGAAGGGGAGTCATTTCTCTGCCGATTTAGAAACAAATCGTCTTAAGGAGGCCATCCGGCCCGTGAGCCTTTGAACATCTTTAACTGTCTTCGGGGTTGACTTCTATTCCCCTTTCCGTGACCATGAATCCTAAGAACTTCCCTCCTCGAATGCCAAATGAGCATTTTCTAGGGTTGACTTTCATTCCGAACTTATCCATGATGACCAATGCTTTTTGCAGGTCCTCGGAATGATCTTTCGCGGTTTTACTCTTCACCACCGTATCGTCTACATAGACTTCTACCGATTTTCCGATGAGTCCAGCGAACATGAGACTCACCAGCCTTTGGTAAGTCGCCCCGGCATTTTTGAGTCTGAAGGGCATTACCAAGTAGCAGAAGGTGCCAGCATCTGTAATGAAGCTAGTTTTGTCCTGGTCAGCAACTGCCATCGGGATTTGGTTGTGTCCCTGGTCTTCGTCTAGGGTCGAGAGCAGCGCGCATCCAGTGGTAGAGTCTACTAGCTGATCAATACTGAGTAGGGGATAGCAATCCTTCGGACATGCTTCATTAAGATTGGTAAAGTCTACACACATTCGCCATCTTCCTCCATGTTTGGGAACCAAAACCACGTTAGCCAACCATTCGGGGTATATCACTTCCCGAATTTGTTTTAGGCTGAGAAGTCGTTGTATCTCCGACCAGATAATTTTGTTGCGTTCTGGCCCCATCTTTCTCTTTTTCTGTTGGATACGTTTAGCCCCCAGTTTTACATTAAGAAAGTGTTGGCATACCTTATCACTGGTTCGTCCGGGTGGTCCCCCTTCCCAGGCGAAGAGGTGGTGGAATTGTCTAAGGACGGAAGTCAGTTGAGCTTCTATTGTTGGTTCCATGTGGGTACCCATCTTAACCGCCTTTTCGGGACTTCCTTCTACCAACTCCACCATCTTTAATTCTTCTACGGGTTGAACCCTTGTTTCTTCAGTTTTGAGCTTTTTATTATTTTGGAAGGGGAATTCCTCCTCTTTCGAGGGGATAGCATTCATGCGGCATTCTCTAGCCTTGGATTGATTTCCTCGAACTTCTCCGATACCTGAGAAAGTGGGAAACTTTACCTTAAGATGAAAGGTAGATGGGATAGCTTCGAAGGTTCGGATGGATGGCCTTCCGCATATGGCGTTGTGCGTTCGTGAAGAGGCTTATACTACCCAAAACTTGGTGGGTTCCGTTCTTCGAAGGGCTCCCTCTCCCCATGACATCGGAAGGATCACAGTTTCGAGGGTATGGCAGGCTTCTCCAGAAAAACCTACTAAGGGGACCTCAGCCACCTCCAATTTTTCTTTTTTTAGTCCCATACCAAGGTAGGTAGGAAAGAATAGTACGTCCACGGAGCTGGCCGTGTCGATGAGGATCCTCTGGATTTCACATCCGTAGATAATGGCTGAAATAACCAAGGGGTCTTCATGGGGTTAGATTATACCTGCTAAGTCCTCGGGTCCGAAAGTGATACTCGGTAGTTTTGCCCCATGGATGGAGCATATAGGGAGTCCTTGTTCTGCTCGTCGGCCTCTTTCAGATATTTTTTCTTCTTACCTTGGGGTATTATCGAGAAATCTCCTCCCTCTATCATATTGACCGTTCGCCCCGAAGGGGCGTTATCCTCGTACGACTCTGGGGGAGGAGGTAAGTTCTGATGCCTCTCAGTTCCTTCTCGGGAGCTCTGTCGTTGGTCCGCGGTCCATCCTCGGAATTGACAGTGCTCCCTGGTCCTTTCTCGTGACCGGTGATCAGGAGCCGCTTCGGCCTCTCCTTGTTCTAGGCGTGATCTTTCCCACACGTTCGACTTGGGCTCCTCGGGATTATTCACCTTGAGGTAGTTCTGCAAGTATCCGGCTTCCAAAAGGCGGAGCACTTCCCTGCGTAAGGTAGTGCACTCCTCGGTGGTATGTCCATAGGTTTTATGATATTTGCAATATTTCCCTGTGTTCCTTTCCCGATTGGGAAATTTGGCCAGTGTGGGCCAGTGCAAATCATTACTACCTCTCATTACGTTAAGTACCTCTTGGGGAGCGATATTCATTGGAGGTAAGGGTACGAGCCGCAAGAGTTTTTTGACCACCCCTCCTTCATCTTTGCGGGGGGCGGGTTGTCCTTCCTTCCTTTTTTCTTTAGCTTTCACTTCTCGTTCAACGTGTTCACGGTGTTCGTTGTCGTCATGCTCCATGCGTCTTTTCGTTCCTTCCGCTTCCTCCATGAAGATGTAAACATCTGCCTTTTGCATAAGTTCATTCATGTCCGTGACATGATTACCCATGAGGTATCGGAAGAAATCCCCTATTCGAAGCCCATGTGTTAATATGTCCGCTAAGATGGTTAGGCTGACATTAGGGACGTCTAACACTTCATCAGTGAAACGTTTATGTACCCTCGTAAGGGTTCATCCTTCTGTTGTTTGACAGTGAAGAGATGGGTGGCCGATTTGGGATATCGTCGATTACATGCAAACTATCGCACAAATAAGTGAGCTAACCGGTCAAAACTTGTTATGGAGTTAGGGGGAAGGTGGGTAAACCAAGCTTGTGCTCGTCCTCCGAGGGTGACTAGGAACACACGCCATAGGACATGATCGGGGGCAGAGATAGGTCCATCCCAACCAAATATTGGTGTATGTGATCATGTGGATCTCTTCCATCAGCGTCCCCGGTGTATAAGGGAATGTTGATGGGCCGCATCCCTGAGGGGACAGATGCTAGTGAAATTTCGGGGGTAAAAGGGGAGATCTTAAAAGTAGGATCCTCCTTAGGAGCCATGGTTTTCTTGGTATCGCTCATTTCTTTACGCAAACCATCTAGCATTCCCCATAGGGCGTGATTATCAACCCTAGGATATTCCCAAGGGCGGGGTATTTCTCCTCCTTGGCCTATCCTCGGAGTTTCCTCATAATTATTATACCTTAGTGATTCTCGTAGAGGTTCTCGGCGCCAAGAGATAGAAGTGGGGCTCCATCCATTGGGGGTGTCCCTTCTTCCGAAGGAGGATTCCTCCATCTGAGGGATTCGGAGGATCGGTTGCCGAGATTCCTCCGTCCTCGGGGTGTTCTCCGAGTCGTGGCCTCTACGAGTCTTTCAAAGATAGAAACGGGAACATTGATGAAATATCGTGTATCGGATTGGTGATGGGACAAAGTTTCTTCTGAATTGCCTTGACGGGTCTGAAGACTTTCGCTTTCAAAAAAATCATACATAGGAAACAACGCTTGTTGCACATGCTCAAAGGCAAATTTTAAAGCATTCCCACATACGGCGCCATTTTGTTAACATGTTTGGATATTATAACCTAATTAACGGAATAATTTAGGGGTTTGAACGCTTTGCCCGGGGTTCAAAAAGTATTGATTGTATAGAGGTAGAAAATACGAGAATATTCCTTCCTTTATTCACTGAACTTCACTCCTTAGTTTTGCTTGTGTATGATTGTATGTGTCCTTATTTTCAATTTGATCACCCCCCCCCCCCCCTTATATAGAGTTTTTTAGGGACATGTGTCATTATGCATGTGCTTTAATAAGATACAGGTGTCGCAATATGTGAAAAAGGCTAAAAGAATTAAGATAAGGTATATCTCTAATCTACTAAATGCTGAGTAGGCCGATCTTTACTTCTTCCGATGGTTCCGGGGGTTTCCGAGGGGTTAATTTTTACTTTTAACTTGGGCTCCGAGGGTTTTGACTTGGTCTTTGAGTTATTGACTTGGTCTCCGAAGGCGTGACTTGGTCTCCGAGGGCGTGACTTAACTTCGTGAAGTGATATTTTCTTGTCCGGGTCCTCGTAGTGAACTTTCTAGTGGCTTTTGTACTTAGATCTGGCTTTGCTCTGTGATTTGATCTTTGGAGTGATGTTCCGATGGCAGTTTATGTTGGGGAGTGTTTAGCAAGGAAGTGTTCTCGTGAGATTATGGGACTCGGGGTCCTTTGTGGTCCCTCGTGGTGCATTTGATGGATATCCGAGTCGCATGGATTCATCGGATTTTATTATTTTTTCGAGCCACGTGGATATCTTTTTCTTCACTCATCGTTGACTTTCCATGGGACGCTTTATGTCTCCTCGGGTATTCCTTTATACTGCTTTTGGGTCAGTGGCCTTGCAGATTTGTAACTCTCTGAGGGCCTCCTCGTGGGAGGGGGTTACATCTCATCGGAAGTACTCGTAACAATAGTATTGTACATATATTAATTCCTATATTTAGGACTAATATTCGGTTTAATCCCGTATTTATTCTTTACGGTTAACACTTCATATGCTCCAAAACATGTAGAAGGATAAATACATAGAACTTCTAAATGTTTTGAACTTCTGCACATTGATCTGATGGGTCCTATCGAGGTTTGTAGTCTAGCATTGAATAAGTATGCCTATGTCATTGTAGATGAATTTTCTAGGTACATTTGGGTAAAGTTCTTGAGAGAAAGTCTGAGGCTATAGAGACATTTAAAATACTAGCTGCTAGTATAAAAAAGGGATAAAAGCATCAAACCCCCTAACATATGGGGTGTTTTGCACTTTGGTCCTTAAACTATGTTTATCATCGCTTTGGTCCCTAATCTTTAGGGTGTCTGTGCGATTTGGTCCTATGGTGCAGTTTTGACTTTTTGTGGCCAAAATATTCCTCCCTTTGAGGTGTTTTTTTGTCTTTTTTTTTCACCAACTATCATTATACATATAGTACAACACATATGAGTCGGGTAGAGGAGAATATTCTGGCCAAAAATAGCCAAATATTGCCGAAAATGGGCAAATCCCGTAGTTCCTTCATGGTCTTTTTCTGGCCAAAATATTCCTCCCTTTGATGTGTTTTTTTGTCTTTTTTTCACCAACTACTATTATACATCTAGTACAACACATATGAGTCGGGTAGAGGGGGATATTCCAACCAAAAATGGCCGAAAATTGTCAGAAATGCAAAACTGGGGCAAATCGCACAGACACCCTAAAGGTTAGGGACCAAAGCGCTGATAAATATAGTTTAAGGACCAAAGTGCAAAACACCCAATAGGTTAGGGGGTTTGATGCTTTTATCCCTATAAAAAAGCTCTATAATGCATGTATTATTAAAATCAATTTTGATCATGGTAGAGAATTTGAAAAAATAAAGTATGTTGATCTGTGTGATTCTAAAGGTATGTCCCATGAATATTCTGCCCCTATTATTCCTCAAAAAAATGGAGTAGCTTAAAGGAAAAACAAAACATTGCAAAAAATGGCTAGGGTATTGTTAAACTCTACGAAAATAACAAAAAGACTTTCGGCTGAAGCATTAAGTACTGCTTGTTATATTTTTAATAGGGTGTATCTTAGACCAGGTACAACAATGACTGCAGATGAAATTATCAAGAAGATTAAACCTAATCTGAGTCATTTCCATGAATTTGGATGTGTATTCTACATAGACATATAGACAACCACTATAAAAGTTTGATGCTAAGAGTGAAAACTGCATATTTGTTGGATACTCTGTGAATAGTAGTGCTTATAGTGTGTTTATTCCTAGATTGAACCCTATTCAAGAATCAGTCAATATCATTTTGATAATGAATCTGTTGTTGCAAGTACTTGTAATGATCAGTCGGTTTTGCCTCAAATAGAGAATGTTGAGTCCTCATCATCCACTGACAATGTGGATTCAACACAGATTACTTGTCAAGGTCCAATAGTGACAGCAGATGTTGAGCCAGCAACTGTTACTTCCTATGTTTCTGCAACACCAGATTACACAGATTCTGACACTAATGAGTTTGTAGGGGAAAACGTAAGGAGAGACACACCAGCCAGAATTCAGAAGAGTCATCCGCCTTCACAGGATATAGGTGAAATTTTAGGAGTAAGAACTAGAAATAAAGAAAGAGTTAACTATAGAGATATGGTTAAACGTAGTGTGTGTATGTCTAATGTTTGTGCCAATCTTCATGTTTCTTGCTTTGTATCTTCTATTGAACCAAAACATATGAATGAAGCTTTGAAAGATACCCATTGGATTAATGTTATGCAATAAGAGCTCATGCAATTCACCAAAAACAATGTTTGGAAACATAGTTCCTAGACATGCTCATGCTAATGTGATAGGAACTAAGTGGATTTTCAAGAATAAAAGTGATGAAAAAGGTGTAATTATTAGGAATAATGCTAGACTAGTAGCTCAAGGATACACACAGGTAGAAGAAATAGATTTTGATGAAACTTTTGCTCATGTGGCTAGAATTGAGTCTATTAGGTTACTAATTGCTATAGCATGCTTTCTAAAAATTAAATTATTTCAAATGGATGTAAAAGAAGCTTTTCTAAATGGTTACATTGATAAAGAAGCTTATGTTGAGCAACCCAAAGGGTTTACTGGTCCTTTCCATCATGGCTATGTTTACAAACCAAAGAAGACACTATATGGGTTAAAATAAGCTCCAAGAGCTTGGTATGAAAGGTTGACTGAGTTCGTGCTTTGTTTTGGTTTCTCTAGAGGTGAAGCGGATAGAACACTTTTTACTATGAAAAATAATAAATATGTATGCATTGCCCAGATATATGTAGATGATATTGTATTTGGGTTAACTAATCAATCCACTTTGGACAAATTTGTTAGTACAATAACATGTATATTTGAGATGAGCATGATTGGAGAGCTCAACTTCTTTCTAGGGCTACAAGTAAAGTAGAAGGAGAGTGGAATATTCCTGTCTCAGGAGAGATATGCTAGGAATTTGGTGAAGAGATTCGGCTTACTGGAGTCAAAACCTAGCAAAACACCAATGTCCACTACTGTGAAAATTGAGAAGGATGAAGTTGGAGAAGATCATGACTTAACACTGTATGGATCAATGATAGGAAGCCTACCGTATCTATCATCCACCAGACTTGACATCATGTATTCAGTACATGCGTATGCCAGGTATCAGTCACCGCCTAAGGTATCTCATTTAAATGCAGTTAAGAGAATTCTGAAATACATATCTGGAACTGTTGATTTAGGAATACGGTATTCACATGACACCAATTCTAATCTGGTAGGCTTTAGTGACTCTGACTGGGTTGGGAACATAGATGACAGAAAATCTACTAGTGATGGTTGTTTCTATCTTGGAAATAATTTAGTTTTCTTGGTATAGTAAGAAATAAAACTGTGTATCTCTTTCAACTGTTGAATCTGAGTATGTTGCAGCTGGCATCTATGTTACCCAATTGATATGGCTAAAACATGTGTTACATGATTATGGGATAACGAATGATACTCTTTTGATGTTATGTGACAACATCAGTGCAATAAGTATATCCAAAAATCATGTTCAACACTCCAGAACTAAATACATTGATATAAGATACCATTTTCGGAGAGATTTGGTTTAGGATAAAGACTATCATGATTGAACACATTGAAACAAAAAACCAACTTGTTGATATGTTCACTAAACCATTAGATAATGAGAGATTTTTTAGTTTGAGGAATGCTCTCGGTATAAGCGTGTTGTGAGCACATTGTGAAAATAGGTGTTGCCTTAACATCACATGCTAACACTGGTGACTGATTGTGATGTTTTAAGATTGTTCTTGTTTTGTTTAGTTGGTCTTATGTTCTTATTATCCATACATCTTTGTGTGTCCTCAAATTTAAGTTGTTGTTAGTCCTACTGGTTTGTCACTGCATGATGTATTCTTATCTCTTTACAAATGTTTCTTAAAAGCTTAATCTAACTCTCTTTCCTTTGAGGTAGTAACTTAACATGGAAGAGTTGGGGTACATAGAGCTGAATGCTATGTTGTATTCAGATGTGTCTTATTCAGGTCTAAGTTACACAAAACGATATGAAGAAGCTTAGGTAGACAAATTTGATAGCTATGTTGTATTCAGATGTGTCCTATATATATTGTTTTACTTGCAGAAGGGGCATATGATAGTGAATTCTATTACTGGGTGTATGGGGTCGTGTGCTGCCTTTCATTTAGTATAATTATTCACTTGGTGCTAAAACCTTCTTTATGATTTCTTAGTAAACAAGTATGTGTAAAGATACTCGGGTGTTGGGGTTTTGCACTGCCTTTATCCAGCCCTATGTACTTGCCTGTGCATTTGTATAGATTATGGTGGAATTGAGGTATTAAGGGTCCTGTTATTGCCTACATTCAGTGAATACATAATCCTTTATTTGCCTTAAAGGGTTGCTTGAGAGTATATTTTAATTGCTGGTTCTAAAATGGCAACGTAAAGAGAACTCTCTGTCACCAATGCCAGACTATGTTGGGACGACACACTACTCATTTATGTTGACACAACATTCATCTTCTATTCTTTGCTTATTTCTTCTGATATAAGTGGTTTGGTCTTGAGGGGGAGTTGTCTAACATCATTATGTTTTGATATCAAAAGCATGTCTATTGGGTTTGTTAGCTTCTAGTAACACACAAAGTTGTTTCTCACTTTCCATAGAAGCTTAATTATATCTCTATGATTTTAACTTCTTTTCTTACTTTGATGTGTTTCCTGTCATCTGACTTCTCATGTCTCTAAAGATCTCAGCTATAATAGATTTTAATGATTCTATTTAAATCTTGAGTTCCAAATATTTTGCTTAGATTTTGCTTATGCATTTAATTGAAGAAAACCTTGGTAAGACTCATACCACACAGATGCATGCTTCAATGCTGACATGTTGTTGTGCCAACATTGTTCATTACGGATGTTGCCTCAACATTACTATTAACGTTGTCACTTATAATTTAATCAATTAACTGCTCTGGCCACGTGTTAATGCAACACGTTTGCACGTGTTGACTTAACAAGGTGGGAACAACATACGCGCACAACAATTACCCGCCCACTGCTCCTAATTCATCTACACTTTCCTTTTTACATCTCTAGATGCTTTAATTCTGCCAATTCAATTAAACTTTAAATTTACTAATTCCATTATTTATCTTCACATACTACATAATGGTGAAGAAATCCACAATTGTTGATCTTGCTAATATTGCTTCCACTATGGAGCCGATGCAGGGGGACTTCAACCATAAAGAAGCACGTGCACACACACCATTATGGTTGCTCGAGAACCGACAAAGAGAAAGGCACATGTCTACTCTAGGAGGAATGTGAAATCAAAGAATATGCATCCACCAGAGTTACTCTAACACCAACATCAAAAGATGTTGTGCCAGCACAAGAACCAGAGAATAGAATGCCGTGTAACACAGGAACTAGACACTATAGCTGGGAAAGTGTTCTCAAACTGATGAGTGTCGCAGTTGAAGTACCTTTAAAACCTCAACGTACTTTCCGACATGTTGATGTTGATGGGAAGAGAGGTACATAAGATGCTAAAACCATGCAAGGCCGAGAAGAAGAGGACATTGCTGCTGGTGACAACGAGGAGTCACTTTAAGGGAAGAATTTAGATGATGAAGATGAAGAGAAGGGATCTGACGAAGAGCATAGCGATGATGTGGGGGAAGAGACTAAAGTCGAGAAAGAAACTGATGGTTCGAACCAACAGAATGTTGCGCCAACATCGCAAGACGAGGATGTTGACCCAACAATAGATTATGCAAAAGAAATAGATGATGAGGTACCTGATACTTTTGAACTCGGTTTTCCTACTGAGCCTTATAATAGGTATTTTTGACGAAAAATGCGAGTATATATTATGATGTTGTTCAAGAGAGGAACATTTTGGTTGAGAAAACTCTGATCGTGGATGACTTTGAGAAGTATAAAGTGTTTGAGTTCCTACAATCTAAAATTCAGCTTGTTTCCCTGATTGGTATTATTCCATATGTCCCTGAGGTTGTTAGAGAGTCCTATTGTAATCTGTCCAAATTTTCTAATGCTCATGGGTCACCAAGTATTGTAGAGTTTGTGTGAGGAACAAATTCTACATTATCAATCCCTCAATCATTAACAATGTCTTTAAGATACCAAGAATACAAATGGCTAGTGTGGAGATCGGTGACAATGAGATGATAAAGGAGCTGACTGGTGGGGTGGTAAAAACCTGGAAGAATAAACTGAATGTAACTCTGTTGACCTCTCATACAACCATCCTATGTAAGATTGCTTCATCATGCCTTCATCAATATTACAGTCCAAACTAATGAGTTGGTTATATTGATATTCAAGTAGAAGAGAGTACTTATAGTAAACATGGGGGAAAGCATTTTCAAGTCAATTGCTGATGCGACTCACAGGAATGAGGCTATTCTTCTATTTCCATCTTTGGTATAGAAAATGCACAGTAGCCAATGGTTCAAAAAGGGAGATAATGAGGTTTTTGTAGACATGGCAAGAGAGTTTTCCCTCACAAAAAAACTACTTTTGGGGAACCAGGATCAATGATCTAACTTGAAAGATCAGATTGCACCTGGTGGAAGTGGAGTTCAGCAGAAGAAGAAGAAGGTAAAGACTTTCAGAGATGCTTCAACATCTAAAAAATAGATTGTCCAGTAGAAGAAGAAGGTAAAGACTTTCAACTCTACATTCATTTAGGAGAAGTTTTATTGGTGTGATAGGGTGATCTAAATCAGGAAGAGGGAGATAGAAGACTGGAAAGAAGAGCTAAAGAACTGGACTCCATAATGAAGCACCAATTAGTGGTGCTTTCCTCACAAGAAGGGGGAGTGTATTCCAACTTTTATGTTTCTTGATGTTTTTTATATTTTCGAAATTTGAACAATAGTAATTTCTTAGAATTATTTGTTTTTGATTCAGAGAGGATGTTCTCTGTATTGGTTTTTGAGGTTTTATCAGGATAATTACTCTGCACTTATCTATTATTCTAGTCTGCTTTAATTTATTGGTGATTATCTAATATGCATGTGTTAATTGAATGTGAGGCCAACACAGCTACGGACTGTGTAACATTGCAGTTTAACATTCATGCCTTAAGGGGGAGAAAATTAGAATACATAGAGCTGGTCGATATACTCAAATAATACAGGTACTTACAAAATTGGATACATATTGAGTTTTTTGAAGAAAGGAAAAGGGGGGGGGGGGGGACTGAAAGTGCAAGCGTTGCAGTGACATGTTAGTCCAACATTCTAGTAATAAATATTAGCTCAACATAGAACTTAACACCCTGCACTCTCTGATTAATATCATATATTTATTTTTGTCTTTATTCATTATCTTATCTAGTTCCACGTATTGTAGTTATCTTTGATGTGTTTCAGGATATCAGAGGATCTAGGTTTCAAGAGGATTAAGCATCAAGAAATAAGATAAAGCCGAAGATGGTTATGATAAAGATGAAAGATCTTTTGAGGATAATCACAAGAAAGATTTCAAGACTATTCAAAGAATTTACGAACGATCAATTATACCTATCACATATTCGAGAATGAACGTGTGAACTCTATAAGAAGGGTGATCAACATCAAGTTTAAATACAAGACTAGAGCATAATATTTTGAGCGAATAGAAACATTAGAGTCGATTATTTCAATGTTGTTTTTCTGAGTTTTTATCTAACGAGTGATAGTTAAATCTCTATACCTCATAGTGACTTAGGTTGGTATGATTCGTTTCCTTGCTCTGTTGAATTTTGTAAAATGATTAAACTAATTTAGTGGTTATTTTGCTGTAAGGCTCGATAGGTGATATTCATATGACCTGCTTAAAAATTCATTCATTGTGTTGTTCTCTTCCGCTGCAATTTACTCTTCAGTGAATGTTTAGACAACATCGAACAAAATCAGTGTTGTCGCAACATTCCAAATTAACACAACGTGTGAATTAAAAAGAGTACCAATATCGATCCACACATTTTCAGAAATCATAATCTGTATCGGTATATTTATAGAACACGAAGAATTACAATTGACAATACATGTATATTCACAATAATTGTGTCTCGTAGGATAGATTTGCACCTTTTCACTAATAAACTCAGATTTTAAACATAATCGAATCTGAACATTAAAAATAATATGGGTTATAATTCTTCATTAACTTATTTTGATTTAAATCAAAGTAAATTCGAAAATAAATTAATACAACTAGCTAGCTCTTGAACTAGTTCCAGGCTTTATTTCCTACAATGGATACTCATTGTTCACAACTAAGAATATTCAACAATCCCCCACTAGTTGTGAACAATTACTTATGCCTAATGAATGACACAGGTACGAGAAGGTATCTTTCGATTTGGGCCTTCAATTAGTTTAAATACTTACGTCCTAACGAAGTTATAGGTGACCGTAGATTGAACCTCAACTCCTAATTTTAGTACTAAAATATCACACATATATCAATCACTTTAGTGTCTCATATATGTTTTTCAACAACCTTAGCACTATTATATATGGCCATGCTAATCCCGTATGTCTATGAACATATATAAGAAAAAAATATATTTTCCATACCAAGCCGGCACCACTTTTATGTTCACGTAGGTAAAGTTCTTATTTTTGTCTCAGGTGCTAAAGACACTTAGCTAACTTCATTAAGAGCAACTGTCCATCCTTCTTTATCCACAACTGTCACCACTATTTATTTATAGTGTTCTCAAGCAACATATCAATGACTTGGTTGTACCCATTGAAATTTAGAATCGGGAGTTTACTGATTTAAAGTTGGGTTCCCATTACTGGTGCTTAAATTTAATGTTTTAAGTCTCATACCATTAGTCGTACTTCTCACTAGTTCTTTTGTAAGCAGTTTAGTGATGGATCGACTAAATTATCACCGGACTTAACATATATTATGGTGATCACCCCATTTGATATTAACTCACGAATATATGAATGTCTCATGCTCATGAGTCTAGACTTTCCATTATATATTCTCATTTGGTTCCTAAAATGTGAGGTGAGATGTCGGTCTTCTATCTAATGAGAATAGGCTCATGCTTATCACTGTATGCACGAGATTACGGCTTCATTATCACAGTACAAAAAAGTTGATGTCGTATGTTTTGGCCATTACTTAATATCTGCTTATAGATCTTGCAACCATTTTGCTGCCTGCTGCTGCAAGAGCAATGAATTCGAATTACATAGTTGAATGGGCGAGACAAGTTTGATTTTTGGGAAGTCCAGCTAATAGCTCATCCACCTAAAGTAAAATTATATCCCGACATGGACTTACTTTCACTGTTATTTGTCAACCAAGCATCACCATATCCTTCTAGCACGGCTGGATAATCATTATAAACAAGACTCAAAGATTTGTTTTCTTAAGTATCTGAATATTCTACTAACCGCTTTCCAATGATCTGTGCTAGGCTTACATGTAAATATTGCCATCATGCTATGTCGAGCCTTGTACAATGCATTGCATACATAAGACTACAAATGGCACTAGCATAATCTAATTGTGCAATGACCCTTCCCTGATATTCAGACTGCTTGACACTAGAGGCTAATGGAGTATTTGCTTTTTTTTATGCCAAGATGCTTGAACTTATCAAGAATTCTCTCAATGTAGTGAACTTGGTGCAAGGGATAACCCTTATCATTCTTAGAATCCTTAATACCTAAAATAGTATCTACTTATACTAGGTCTTTCATTTGAAAGTTTAAAGTCAAATACCTTTTGGTATTCTCAATGCCTTTAATATTTGTACTAAAATTTAGCATATCATCAATGTAAAGGCAATATTAATCCATACTCATTTATTGCTATACAATAAATGCACTTATCAGCACTATTGTGTCTAAACCCATTTCATAAGATGATTTCACCAAATTGCTTAGGCCACCGTTTTGGAGCTTGTTTCAAGACATATAATGACTCGACTAGCTTACAAACTTTTGATTCATTCCCTAGAAGAACAAAGCCTTCAGATTGCTTCATGTACACCTCTTCACTTAAATCACCGTTTAAAAATGCAATTTTAACATCCATTTGATGCACACATAATTTGTGAATTGATACCAAAACAAATAATGTTCTAATGGATGTTGTTCTGGCCACATGTGCATATGTATCAAAATAATCGATGCCTTCTCTTGGAGAAAAACTTTTAGCCCATAATTGTGCTTTGAAGGTTTGTACCGAACCATCGGTTCTATAATTTCTTTTAAACACCCACTTACTACTACTTGGTCTAGAACAAAGAGGTAAATCAACTAAGATCCAAGTACCATTGGACATTATAGTCCATTTTATCATTTACCGCTTCTTTTCAGGAAGGAGCGTCTTTTGAAGTCATTGCTTCATTAAATGTATTTGTATCATTTTCTATGTTTAACACAATAGGTGTTATGTTTAGAACTTTGGTTATGTCTCATTCAACAGGAAAGGCAATGGAATATGGCGAGATAAAATTAAAATCCAAGAATTTGTCTTTTCTCATTATTCAACTTCTTCTTGGTTCTATAGGTTCATCGGTTTCTTTTCTTTTCTTACCAACCCACACATTTTGTCGATTTGATACAACGTGATTTTGCATTTTGTTTCTATCTTGAGATCGAACAGAATCATGAATGAATTTATTTTCAAAAAATTCAACATGAATGGATTCAACGATGACATTCGGACTTAAGTCCCATAGTCTATATGCTTTTAAATTCTGTGCATATCCAACACAAATACTTTTAATGCCTCTTGGTCCTAACTTCAACCCAGGAGGATCAGTAACTTCATAAAAAGCAGTACACCTTCAAACTTTAAAATATTTCAAGTTCGGATTTCTACCATTGTTCCAAAGTTCATAAGGTAAATACTTCAATTTCTTAAATGGAACATGGTTGTAAAAATGACATGTTGTCAACAAGGCTCTGCCCCAGAGTGAGAAAGGCAACTTTGTATTCGTTAATATGGAATTAAATAATTTCTACCAAGGATCTATTTTTTATTTATGCCAGTCCATTTTTTTGAGGACTATGTGGTGCAGTTCTTTGTGAATAATTTCATGATTCTCACAAAATTTATTAAATGAATCTGAAAAATATTCACTGCCTCTATCACTTCTCAGAACTTTCATCTTTTTCTCTTTTTGATTTTCGACAATTAAATTTGTCAAATACTTCATCATTGGTTCTCATTAAGTATACATAAGTATATCTTCAATGATCGTCGATGAAGGTGATAAAATATCTTTTTTTCGCCTCATGTCAATTGACCATTTAATCCGCATATATCAGAATGTACAAGTTCTAGTAATTCAAAACTTCTTTCTACTTTTAAAAATAGTTTATTTGTCATTTTTGTTTCAACACAGATTTCACATTTTCCATCATGTTTATCACTAATTGTAATAAAATTATTTTTTGACATATAGTGCAAATAATTATAATTTAAATGGCCTAGTCTAGCATGTCCTAAATTAGAAGAATACTCAACAACATATACAACATTAGTTATTTCATTAATAGATAGTTAAAACATGCCATCACGTGAGTATCCTTTTCCAACGTATACTCCATGCTTGTTGGTTTTCTTGAAGTTCTTGTTATTTGGTTTCAGATTATTCGAACGGCGACTAGAAGATGAATTTCCAACATTTGCAACAGCACACACATGATTCACTTTTGAAACCATAAGTAATCCGTATGTGGTTCGATTTTGACACTCAATCTCCAGGTGCGTAATGAATTGCTCTATGGAAAAAGTTTTTGCCGAATGCAGAATCTTCCTTCTATAGTCATTCCAAGTTGAGGGGAGTTTAGATAATATCGCCCCCACTTGTAACGCATCCGAAATTTTTATTTGCAATTCATTCCTTTGAGAAACAAGTACTTCTAATTCTCGAACTTGATCATTATAGGCATGTTATCAGAAAAACAAAATTCAAAAGAATTTTAAAGAAAATAATTTGTAGGTCCCTTTATTGAAATGTTTGTATTTAGTTTCAAGGGCACCCCAAACTTCTTTTGGTGTCTTATGTTTTTGAAAATATCATACAACTTACTTGTAAGAGAATTCAGAATGTAGCCCCTACACATCATGTGATTCGTATCACGCTTTACTTGATCAATGATTAGCTTCGCCTTTTTTTCATCGAGGTGGTAGCACTAGGTTCCCCATTATCCTTCGAATTCAGTTCCAAGATAGAGAACAGATTAAGCGACGTCAGGAACCAAGTCATGCGATCTTTTTAGCAGGGATAGTTTGTTCCATCAAACATGTCCAGCTTTATGGATTCATTTTCATGAAACTGGGGTCTACTCTTTTCTGTTTCCATTGAAAATATTACTTTTAGATCGTTGGAAAATGGGAATACAGAAAAGAAAAGTATACTGAATATAAGTGAGTTTTCTTGAGGGCCTGAACTGGAAATATTTTCCTAAAAGCAATATTTTTAACATATATTAGGAGAATCTGCTTCCCAGGATACAGCAAAAAATTTAGGAATATCTATAAGATGCAGAAAGTAGCTAAGTGGATTGAATAAAATTATAATATGTATCAATATATTTATAGAACACAAAGAGTTACAATTGAACCAGTAGGTTAGATTTGCACCATTTCACAAATAATACTACGAGTTGCAACTTTTCACAACTAGTTGTGTCCCTTAGGATAGATTTGCACCCTTTCACTAGCAAATTCAGATTTCAAACATAATAGAATCTGAATATTAAAATACTAAGGACCATTAATTTATTTTGATTTAAAACAATGTAAATTCGAATAGAAAATTAATGCAACTATCGAGCTCAGTGGCGGAGTAGCTCTTTGGCTCACCTGGGCTTCAGCCCAGGTGAGAATTTAACCAAATTTTTTTAAGTAGTATATCACATCTTGTAAAAAAAAAGCCTAATAAATTTGTATTAAATGCCCAAATGTAAGTATCGCTCTTTTTTTTTTTGGTTTACAATTGTGGCGGCTGATATAAGAACTTTACCAAAAAATAATATAATAATATTACAATTATAAACAAACCTGCAGAGAAACATACAGAAGACAAAACAGCTTCTCTTCAGTCTTCACCCGTCCCGTGCCAAAGTAGGGGGAGGAAGCTTTTCATCTTTGCTTAAGGTCCCAAATAATCGAGAATTGCGCAAGACACCAAAATGGGTTCGTGGAATGGGTTGCAAGCTCTTTTTTTGAGAGATTGTCCATACGCTTACTATGTACATTGTTTTGCCCATCGATTACAACTAGCATTGGTTGGGGCTGCTGAAAGTGAGGTATCTGTTTGTTTATTTTTTTCGAAGTTGACTCTTATTATAAACATGTTTAGTGCATCTTCTAAACGTCAAGCACAGTTACATGATGCACAAACTGCTGAAATTGAAAAAATAATAGCTAGTGGTAATCGTGAAAGGGGCAAAGGTGCAAATCAGATTGGTACATTACAAAGGGCTGGAAAGACTCGTTGGAGTTCACACTTTGAGTCAATTTGTAGTGTAGTAGACATGTATGTGGCTGTGATGATGGTTCTTGAGAACATAGTTGAGCGGGAGTCTGATAACAAGATAAGGGGTGATGCTGCAACTATTTTGGCAGTAATGAGGACATCTGATTTTATATTTACCTTGCGGTTAATGCATAAAATTGTGGCAATTTTGAATTTGCTTTGTGAGTCCTTACAAAAAAAATCTTTGGATATTTTAAGTGCAATGGACTTAGTCTCATCTACTAGGGAATTGCTTGACACTCTGAGAGAAGAAGGTTGGGATTATCATTATAACGAAGTTGTGAAAGTTTGCACAGAGTATGACTTTGATATACCCTATATGGATTCTTGTTACAAGTCTTCCACAAGAAGCTCTTCTCGACGGTATGATTCCGTTACTGCTTATCATCACTATCGTTTCAATATATTTAATGTTGTTATAGATTTTTAAGTGGAGGAGATCAATAATAGATTTAATGATGAGGTTGTGGAACTTCTCAAACTAAGTATTTCATTGGATCCTCGAGATGGTTTTAAGTTGTTTGACATGGATCATATTTGCACACTTGCTGAGAGGTTTTATCCTGATGGTTTTTGTGAACAAGATTTACGTTATTTGAGGATTCAGTTAAACCATTATAAATGTGATATTATTTGGCATGAGAAGTTTCAGAAAATATCAACACTTTCCAAGTTATGCCAACGATTATCTGAAACAAATAAGAGAGAAACTTATCATTTGATTGATAGGTTAATTCGTCTTGTTCTGACTCTTCCTGTTTCTACGGCAACAACAGAGCGAGCATTTTCAGCAATGAAGATTGTGAAAACAGTTCTGCGCAATAAAATGGAAGAAGGGTATTTGGCAAATAATATGGTTATCTGCATTGAAAGAGAACTATCAAAAAGTATAGATGTAGATTCCGTAATTGATGAATTTTATTCCAAGAAGAATCGTAAAGCTCATCTCCAATAGTATTGTTATTTTTAGTGTTTAGTAGTATGAAGTTTTTACATTTACAATTTTGTATCGAATAATGAATATTTCTCATTTTATTTTATATCTTCGTACTTTAGTTTATTTTATATTTTTTAGCATTGTCAATAGGGACCGAAAAGCGGTCCCTATTGACTCAACAGGGACCGAATTACTGTCCCTACTAATATTCATACTTTAAAATCGATATTTTAAGATGGTTCAAGGTGCCGCGTTGTTTGTTTAGTTCATAATAACCATTGGAATAGTTAAAATAACAATAATTACAACGACGCATTGTAAATCCAAACATTATATAAGGAGAATGGACCGCTTTGAAGATTATCTTACTGTTTTGTACAACGAATGTCATAATGACAAACTAATTCGATATACATATATAAGTATAATGATTACTTGATCTAATGATTATACCTCATAATCATATCTATGCTAACATTAGTGAAGTAAATCATAAAAATGAATAACAACTACAACTAACTAGTGATGATTAGTTGTAGAACATGAAATATATCTTGAACGTTAATCACTCGCTCAATCTTAATCAATCTATTAATTCACAACTAATCTACTATAAGGTTGGTTTTGCGATCATTTATTATTTCAATTCACATTTTACAATGAGTTTGGTTACTAAGAATCATAAACACACCAACATCAATAAAAAAAAAATCGATTTTAAAGTATGACTATTTGTAGGGACCGCAATTCGGTCCCTGATGAGTCAATAGAGACAGCAAAGCGGTCCCTATTGACAATTAGCGTTGTCAATAGGGACCGCAATGCGGTCCCTATTGACATAAGCGTTGTCAATAGGGACTGCATTGCGGTCCCTATTGACATTAGCACTCAATAGGGACTGCATTGCGGTCCCTATTGACTCAACATGGACCGCATTGCGGTCCCTACTAATATTCATACTTTAAAATCGATGAATATTTTTAAGGACCGCACTTAGGTCCCTAAAATCGCAACAGCGACCACCTTGCAGTCACTACAAAAATTTAGTGACCTAAATACGGTCCCTGATTTTTATTAGTGACCTAAATGCGGTCACTGAATCCAAAAATTTAATATTTTGGTAAAAAAAATTCGCGGGAAATTTGAATTTGGCAAAAAATTGAAAATTTCACCCTCCCCTCTATATATACCCACCACTCTTACACATCTCATTTCATTATCTTCAAAAAACACCCAACACAAAAACACTATCTTATTTTCCAACACAAACACACTATCTTCTTTTCTCCCTAAATCACCCAACACAAAACTTTTCTTCTTTTTACCAACACAAATTTAAAAAACAAATCACCAACACAATCTTTCTTTTGTTTCTTTTCTTTCACTTTCTTTATTTTGGATCTACACTTTCTTTTCTTACTTTTATTTCACTTGTTGTTTTATTCATTCATTTTTTTATTTTCATTCATATTTTATTTTCTATTATTAGTCATTTTATTCATCTTTTTACATTCATTAATACTTTCATGTCATTATATTAACTTTTTCTTCATTATTTTATTGTTTTGATCTTGTTAAAATCATACTTTTACAAAAAAAAAACAATAATATTTCGGATTTAATCCGGAGTATTATTGCTTTTTTTTTGGGGGGGTCAATAGGGACCGCAATTCGGTCCCTACTAATATTCATAGAAACTCTATGAATATTAGTATGGACCGAATTGCGGTCCCTATTTTTGTTATTAGGGACCGCAATTCGGTTCCTACTAATATTCATAGAGTATCTATGAATATTAGTAAGGACCGAATTGCGGTCCCTGTTTTTGTCATTAAAGACCGCATTTCGGTCCCTATTTTTTTTCAAGAAGTAGCGACTTAATTGCAGTCGCTACTACATGAAAAACAATAGGGACCGCCTCGCGGTCCTAATTTTTAAGGCAATAGGGACCAGAATGCGGTCCCTATTGATATTAAGTCATCAGTGACCGGAAAGCGGTCCTTGATTTTCCAGTCCCTATTAACCCTCAATAGCGACTGGCATGCGGTCCCTATTGACAAACGACCATGGTCAACAGGGACCGCACAATAGCGACCCATTGACCCCTGAATCTTGTAGTGTACAATGTGATAGTTGAAATTTGTGTAGTTCTTATTCAACTTATATCATATATAAATTATATAAACAACTTAATTATATATATATGGGGCATTTTGACAAGGCCCAAAAAAACGGGCATTTTAACTTTTTAAAAAAAAATTAGTGGCCATTTTTATTATTTCGTGGCCATTTTTCTTATATCCGGCCCAATACACTCCCGACCGCCCTGCAGTCGGGAGATGTTTTCCTGTCTACAGCGCGGTCGAGAATAGTCCTGGAACGTTTCGTAACCACGCTGCAGTCGGGAATGTTTGTATCGACTATTCCGCGGTCGGGAATGCTCACGACCAAATGGCGGTCGGGAGATTGCGGTCGGGAAAAGCCCCTAAATCTTGTAGTGAAAATCCATACTTAGTATTAAGAAGTGTAATTACTCTATACAAAATTATCTCACTTAAATGACCAAAATAATTATACGAAAATTAAAGTGGTTTGCAGAATGATATGAAGAATGAGATTATAATGTGGGAGGACTTTGAAGAATGAAGAATGAGATGGTAGAACTGTGTGGTGGCAAATTTGCAAGGTAGCTAGCGATTTTTCTCTCTCCGCCACACTGCAAGAGAAGAAATCGCTTGCAGATTGATGCAGATGTATGACTTGGGCCTTTGAAAAAACAAAAACGACGCTGATCGATGATATGGGCTTTAGCTAGAGAAATTCTTGTTGCAGGATGTAATCCTAGGAAGCACTTTTTCACTTGCAAGTATTTTGTGTAGTGAATTTGGATCATGTTGTTGTTACAATGTTGGTATCACTCACTTAGGTTTTTCAATTCTGTATGCTTCCACATCTGAATTTGTGCTAATTTTTGGATTTGTTACGAGTTTTCTTTTATATCTTGATGGTGTGATTCTGCATATATTAGTCTATTTATTGTAATTTTTGAATCGCATACGTTCTCTACCCACGCATGATATGTGCGATGCCCTGTTTTTTGTTGCTACAATAATAAACACTTATTTCAAGTTGTTTCTCTATTTCTGTCAAGAATTAGTGAGGAGTCAAGTTCAATTTACTTTCTTGAAGCTCATTCTTTCACTGATATGTCCATTGTAAGTCATTTTCTAAATAGTACGAATTATAGTACTTGTAGTAAGAGGTGTCAATATGGCCTTGAAAATTAAGAATAAGGTATGGTTCACTACTACTGAATTTTCACATTTTTCTATCCTACTTCGTTTTGGAATGATCTTAGAATATGTTTCTCAGTAATCTAACCCCTCCATCTAATATGGCCAATTAGGGAAAATATGAGGGTCCTAATTTCTAAAATGGTATCAGCGCATACCCAAGTTTATGTGAAGTCTTGCCATCTAATTATTTCACATGTTAGGATTCGATGCTTATTCCCACATACACATGAGGTGCATCTTGAATTACCTATCCCAAATCGCTGGGGAATAATCTTAGGTATCAGATTATTTCTTCTATGCCTCTCCATAAACAAGGCATTTTAGGGAAAATATGGGGTTAAATAAATTCTACGAAGGTGCATGTTTAGTGATAATGTCTTCAAGTGAAAGAACATAAAAAAAAAATTATATTTGTTAGTTATAAACTTTCCCATTTATATTAACGTGGTAATGCTAAAAAATTCATTGATATGTGGTTGTTGCCCTCATGAATTGTCTCATATTAATCACAAAAGATTGAGCTAATTGAATGACATTATTAATCGAAAAACACATTAAACCCGTAAGCTTCATGGAATAAGACAATATGTGGGGTGAAGTTTGATGTGATAATATGAACTCTGACATTAGCTCATAAACTAATATCTTAATGATGATCGGTTCTTTCACCATGTGCTAAATGCTTATCCTACGTCTCTGTAAGAGATATGAGAAAAATGATAACTATTATTAATTGGAAAGAGAATATGTTATGGATCTAACTGTTATATTCATATTATATATTATTATATGTACTAATTAGCGTTAGATATTAGATATATCATATATGTTATATTATATAATAATAATAGTTTAGTGGATAGGATTGTGGAGTAGTTATCTAATTAGTGGGAGGTTAGTTGGTTACTTATGTATTTATAAATATAGTGTGTATGTGTTACAGAATAGTAAGAAGAAAAAAACTTGTTTGTTAAAAATTCTCTCTTATCCCCTTTTTCTTAGGAGTTATTTGTTCTCACTCGAAGAAGAACAAACCCTTTAGGATTTCATATCCTAACATTGGTGCTTTCATCATTGATGAACTCACTAATTCCTCTCGCATCCACTCAAACACAATCATCATCTTCGTCAATGGTAAAAATTCTCCGAAATGTTCACAACGAGATTGACGAAATTCGGGCTGAACATTGTCAATTCTTGAAAGAGTTTCAGAATTTTCTTGCTGAAATAAAAGTACAATCCGTTCTCTCTAACCCACTACTTTTTTGTCCGGTAACAAACATGACCTTCAACAAATTGACGTTGGCCTACGCACCACCACCAGACACCCCACAACCACCAGTTACTACGAAAATTTCTACTCCCTCAACAAAAATCATCCTCCGTCCACACCATCAAAATCCGCCACAACAACATAACAATCGACATAAATCTCAGAAGATATTCAACTTTCAAAAATGTACGAAACGTCATGGTGCACGCGTTACTGATCCCGTCAAGTGCTTGATAAGGAAAATAAAAGGAATGTATTCAACGGAGCAGCAACGATATATTTCTCCAAATATTACAATTGGTGAGAATTTCTTATTTAGCGCGGCATTGGTTCTTATTGGCCTACACGGTCAGAATATTTCGGGTGTGAATTTTGTGTTGCTCGACGGGAAGAAATACGGTACTGGCCTTAAAGATTTTGACTTTCAAGAACTTTCACGAACGGCCACGAGTGAGAACGCCTGCTCTCACGTTTTGAAGATATTGGAATTGCTTAGACTGTTATGTGAAGATGGCCGTTGGTGGGATGGGAATAAACAACTTCAATATGTCCTACTTTAATCACTTTAGTTGTAGGGATGAAGATTCTATGTGGGTGTCCATCTGCATAATTTCCCTCAAGATATATGGTAGAGTATTCTGCCAATTAAACCATCCACAACAACCACAACCACATTCTGGAGCTCAATTGTTTATGGCCTTGAGGACAAGGCCCTCTCCAATGGGAAAGGAATGTTACAGATCTAACTGTTATATTCATATTATATATTATTATATGTACTAATTAGTGTTAGATATTAGATATATCATATATGTTATATTATATAATAATAATAGTTTAGTGGATAGGATTGTGGAGTAGTTATCTAATTAGTGGGAGGTTAGTTGGTTACTTATGTATTTATAAATATAACGTGTATGTGTTGCAGAATAGTAAGAAGAAAAAAACTTGTTTGTTAAAAATTCTCTCTTAGCCCCTTTTTCTTAGGAGTTATTTGTTCTCACTCGAAGAAGAACAACCCCTTTAGGATTTCATATCCTAACAGAGTATTTATATAACTACATGCACACGGATAATTACAGAAATATGTATTATAGATACAACAATAATCCAAAATTAAAGATGAAAATTTTGGAATGTAGAAGAAGAAGCCGTGAGCGAGCGAGGGGCTTTGTGAGGAGATCTGAGAATTGATCAAGGGTGTTGACAGACGACGTTTTTTTGTTTTCCGAGAGGACCAATAGATGGGATTAGATCCAAAAAACACAAGATACGCAGTAGTAGACGTGCCATGAGCCACATCACCAGCCCAATTGGCGTCACTGAACGCGGTGAAGGATAGAGAACTCGTGCAACAAAGAAGGATGCCATACAAAACCGTGCCTTTCAGATACCAAAGGGCAGGTTTCAAGGCAACCCAATTTGCAGAATCCGGGGCAGACATCCTTTGCGCAAGTCGGTAAGCCGAGAAGGCAATATCCGACCGAGTTAAAGTGAGGCATTGAAGGCCTCCAATGATCTGACGATATGCGTAGGGTCCACATCCGATGAAGATGGAGGATTGGAGATTATTGGCGTGGCAAGAGGTTTCGCACCATCCATTTTGTGATGGGCCAAAATGTCAAGGATGTATTTATGTTGAGAAATAAATAAACACTCACGACAACGACATACCTTAATGCCTAAGAAATACGTGGGCTTGACATTGGATCGAAATTTCTCGTTAGAGGTAGGCCAAAGCTGATACCATATAAGAGATATGAGAAAAGTGATAACTATTAATAATTTGAAATAGAGTATTTATACAACTACATGCACAAGGATGATTACGGAAACATCTATTCTAAATACAACAATAGTCCTAAATTAAAGATGGAAAGATATCAAAAGATACTCCAGCTAATAGCCTCCACCTTTGTCATTATCTCAGCAATGTGTCAAACATCTAATTTATTTTGATACCACCCCGGTCACGGTTGAGAGATAATAAGTTTTTAATTTTTGATCAAATATATATATATATATATATATATATATATATATATATAATTCATACCACGGTTTCATCTACAATTTGTATTAGGCCTCTAGGGTTGTTTCTTTAATAAAAAAAAAAAAATTAAGAAAGATATACTAAAGTGAGTACAAGAGGTACTCAGCCTTTAAAAAACTCAAAAATTATTAGGAGAATCGTTTTGCGACACAACATGACCTATGTATCCCAAACACTCTCTTAGATTGTAAGTCCAATCAAAAATCGAAAACGCAAACTCCCTCTGTCGTTTATTTTTATCCAAAGCCCTAGCTTGAGTTTAACTGTTTCAGTTACCTTCTTATTGTTGGCTTTTCCCCCTTCCGTCCTAATCCAGCTTTACTCATTTCAAATTGTCCAAACAATTGTTGCCCATAAGCTCTCCCCTCCAAAACATTTATTTTTACGTGGTAGAATCCCACAACTTTGCACCATGTGTAATTCCTTATGTTATTGAAGAGTCGTCTTTAATTCAATCTACTTTTATCACAAGAGTCACTCAAAACACAAGCAATATCGTTTGCATTGTTTAAAATTTCTCTTCGAAAAAGGTTACTTCTCGTTGGCGATTTTGTTAATAATTTTCATGTGGGGCAATTTTCTGCTTGGTTATACCCATTTTTTTTCAAATAAACTCGTCGTATTTGCAAACACTATCTATGTATTTTTTTTATATTTAAATAAACCCATGCATTGTTATCCGAATTGTGACAAAGCTATTGTGAATAATATGCAAAAAAACTCTATATACATACATATATATACATATATATACATATATATATAACTTCAATGCAAAAATCTTTAGCGAATTTCAAATTTAATGGACTGGGTGGTTTCTAAATTTTTTAAAACGTCTTAAATACCGATAGTCTTTTGCATCTTTACTCCAAAAAATTCCAACTGAACTAATAGCCGACACGTTATATAACAATACTCCATGCGTAACACCCACACTTGTCCAAATCGAACTAGGAGTCAGTGTCAACATTAAACACACATGAACTAGGATTTCTCTTTGTGCTCTATATATACAACACAACCCATACAAAACATAGACATCGAAGTTTCAGTTTTGAGAGAAGAAAGACTACTTTAGTGCATAAAAGAAGATCATGGCAGGAAGAACAAGCATGGTTTTGTGTATGACAATTGTCGTAGCTGCATCTATGCTACATACTTCTTTAGCGCAAGAAACTGAAGAGGGACCAGGAGTGGCATATGCGGATATCTTACGTACCCCTTTCCCGCCTAGGGCACCAGGGATTGATCATGTAGTCAGTACTGGACGAGGATGGACTGTGCCAGCGGGTGGGGATGGGGAGTTTCAAATTTGGGCTAGCGGTCAAGGATTTATGGTCGGCGATATATTAGGTATTGACTTTTTTAGACACTGTTTTATTTCAAGATTTTAATTTGATTGAAAAAAAAAACCATATGTAAATCCTTATCGAACAATACTAACTTTCAAATTATAATGCAGTCTTCAACTTTCCTTCCGGAGCACACGATGTCGCAGAAGTATCAAGAACGGAATACGACTTGTGTAAAACCAATCCTAACACGAACATCATAACCAACGGACCCGCTAGAGTCACCATCACCTCCGCCGGCGAACACTACTACATATGCACTGTCCCTAATCATTGTCAATTAGGCCAACGCCTAGTCATCAACGTCACTGACGTCGGTGGTGCCACCTTGACCTCACCGTCCAGCATTACCCCAGCACCTTCACCGAACAACTCTGCTTCGAGTTTTGGTGCTACATTACTCTTTCTCTTTACGTTGTTGGCTGTCGCATTGGCTTTCTTGTTCAGCTAGAGACTACTCTATGGTTTTGACACATTGTATTTGATGATTTATTGGAGTTTATGTTGCGATTTTCTTTTCATACGAATAACAATTGTATTCTTGTTTGGTTTGTTTTCCTTTGGCAAAATTCTTTTATAACATTTTTGTTTATAGTGTTTTACTATCGCTGTATAACCAGTAACATGTTTCTAGTTAATGATAAAACAGTTCGCATGCGCTGCTCTTCGTTGTGCACCCTGGAATGAGTATCAAATTAACATGACAATACAGAACTATTACTTATTCGAGTAATTGATAAAATTTACGAAACCATAATAACAGAACCAAAAGCAAGCTAGAAAACATATACATGATTAGCCAATTAGATACGGAACACAATTCAACAGGATTGATTAATCATCATAATTGACGATCAATGTATGTGTACCAACAATGAGTCAATCAACAATAATTTTTTTTTTGTTTGAAGCACAATGGGTGCTTCAACCCTTACAAAAGAAACGCAAAACAACAAGTCTCGCCTTAAAAATCGTCTACAAATTAAATCTCAACTATTTGCAAGACAAATTTCAGGATTACTACACCAATCATGGAAGGAAAATGGGAAATCTTTAAGGTTGGCTTTTGCCCATCCCCAAGATTTCACTTGGATACAGAATTTTACTAACGTTAATTTCTTCACCTTTGAAAATCCTTCTATTTCGCATCGACCAAAGGCTCCAAACCACTACGCACCACAAGCCTTTCCACAATGATATGTTCAAACCATGCATCCTTAGCCCCGAATTGGCGCATAAGTGTTTTTGAGGGTCATTCGGAAAAACCACAACCAGTCCGAGCCATCTATGAAACTCCATCCATACTTTATGGGCAATCAGACATTCGAAAAAAAGATGATTGGAATTTTCCGGCGAGATGCTGCATATGCCACACTCAATATTATTCCCCAACCCCTGGACACCTCTTTTAACCAAATTAAGTTTTGTAGGAATCCGATCTAACAGGAGACGCAAAGCGAACAAGGAAATTTTTGGAGTAGCCGAGTGTTCCCAGAATTCACGGAATGACCCAACTTCATGGTTGCTGCTCATTTTATAAAACTGATAATATGCCGACTTCACGGAATAGTTTCCCATAGGCTCAAGATTCCAACACCAGGTATCAATTTTATCATCATCCAATTGCACCAACTTTACAATACTTTTAAGCTCATCGAAAAGTTGTTGTTCCTAGACAAAAAATTCTCTTCTCCTTTTCAAATTCCATATCCATTCATCATTTAGTTGAATACGAAGATCGGCGACAAATTTATCTGTCTTCAGATATGGAGAATAAACGGTGAAGCCTTTCTTTGAAGGTTTGAGTACCGTTCCAAATATCATTCCAAAATCGATTTTTTCGACCATCTCCAATAACTCTCCGCATTTCTTTCTCAAATCAGTCGCCATTGCTGTTAATTGAAAAAACTGAAATAAGATCCCGAAACCAAACTGAAAGTCGATGTCGTGTGGCAGTGGATAGAGGCTAGCCCATCATCATTGATCCAGCTCCATACTTAGCCCGAATGATTTGTTTCCACAGAGGATTCTCTTCTGTACTCATCAGCCAATGCCATTTCCCCAGCAATGCCATGTTGAACCATTTTAGGTTCTTGACTCCCATGCCACCATCAACCTTTTCTGTACACACTTTGTCCCAACTAATCCAAGGTATCTTTCTACATGATTCATTTTCGCTCCAAAGGAAATCTCTTTGTAGTTTCGTAATGTTCTTGATCACCTTCAACGGAGCCTTATAGAAAGAAAAGTAATAAGTAAGAGTTCCAGTGAGTGTTGACAAAAGTATTGTAGCTTTGCCCCCAAATGAGATATGTTGATTATTATAAACAGCAAGTCTTTTCTTCATTGTCTCCTCCAATGGCTTCCATGACAGAACCCGCCTGGGATTGATACCCACTGGGATACCAAGATACTTAAATGGTATCTCACCTTTTTTACAGTTCAAGACCTCTGCCCATTCCAAGATTTTGTACTCCTCCACATTAATACCCCCCAAACTACTCTTTTGAAAATTAACTCTAAGGCCCGAAATTAATTCAAAGTTTAGAAGAATACTTTGGATGGAATTCACATTATTATCCGACGGGCTGCAAAAAATAATTGTATCATCAACATATTGAATATGCGAAATTCCCAACCTTTCCTCCCCAACTCTATATTCCTCGAACAGTCCCCGTTCAGTTGCTTTTTTGATGAGACCGCTGAGTGCTTCAGCGACTATCAGGAAGAGGAAAGGAGACAAGGGGTCTCCATGTCTCAACCCGCGTTGTAAGGCAAACTCCTCTGTGGGACTTCCATTAACAATGATAGTCGTTGTTGCAGTAGTGATGCATTCTCGTATCCATCTCCTCCACTGATCGCAGAACCCCAATTTCAAACTCATGGCGTCTAAGAAATTCCAGTTAACGATGTCATATGCCTTTTCAAAGTCCACTTTGAAATAAAAGGCACGGTCGTTTGCTTCTCGTGGCATCATCAATGACTTCGTTAGCAACCAAGATACTATCCGAGATTTGTCTTCCTTCAATGAAAGTTGTTTGTTCTTTAGATATAATCGTGTCCATGACCCTTTTAAGTCTATTTGCCAATAATTTTGCCAAGATTTTATATAGGCACCAGATCAGCGAAATTGGCCTAAAATCACCAAGTGTCTGGAGACTTGCAACTTTCGGAATTAGAACAGTGAAAGAGGGATTTAATCCACGAACGAGTCTGCCATTCGAATGAAAGTCCTGGATGAATTCACAGATGTCGCCTTTTAAACATGTCCAACACTTTTTAATAAAATTAAAATTGAAACCATCTGGCCCGGGACTCTTAGAACCATCACAACTCCACACCGTTTCACAAATTTCCTCTTCTAGGAATGGACTAACAAGAAAATCATTATCTTCATTTGAAATTCGATTAAAACCCATGTTTTCCATTCTTGGTCTACGCCAGATATCTTCTGAAAAGAGCTTCTTGAAGAAATTCCTCGACTCAACCATTATATCTTGAACCTCGTCAATCCATCGACCATTGACTCTGAGACCCCTAATCTCATTTCTTGATCTGTTTCTATTAATGCAACTGTGAAAGAAACTTGTATTAAGATCACCAGCTTTCAGCCAATTACACCTTGCTTTTTGAACCGCGATGCTCTCTTTTGAACGTAGAGCTTGCATAAGATCACCAATCATGCATTTTCTAAGCGTAACCTCGGTACTGGAGAGAGATTCATTCTCGCCCTTAAGATCAAGCTCTTTCACACCTAGTTGTAATTCTTCAATATTTTTATCAACACAACCAAAAACTTCTCTATTCCAGCCCTTCAACTTACACGTTAATGTCTTTAATTTTTCCTTTACCCTAAAACCTGCCCACCCGTTAACCTCGTGATGCCTCCAATGCTGCTCCACTAAACTGAAAAACTCTTTGTACTCCATCCAGCAATCGAGAAACCTAAATGGCTTTGGTCCCCAGTCAAGCTCATTGTCTTTAAGAAGAATCGGCTCATTGTCTTTAAGAAGAATCGGACAGTGGTCTGAAACTGACCTTCGTAACCCCCACTGGGAGAGATTAGGCCAGAGACAAAGCCACTCTTCGGAAACCAAGAATCTATCAAGTTTACTCATCGCTGGAGTCAATCAACAATAATATAATTACAAAACAAGGAAAATTCAATCTTAGCTATAAGCCACAATCATGATGCAATCTTTATCTTTTCAATCGTTCTCCTCGATCCACTACATGTGTGTAGCAATTTAGAGAGCATGAAATCACTAACTAAAACCCGATATTCGCTTGCTCAAGCAAAAATAGCTAGCGAAAATACAATCTCAGGCTTGCACATCTGTTGGTGTCGAGGCTAGTGTAGTAGCAAGCGAAAATGTCTGAATAAAAGGTGAAAAAGCCACAGTCAACAAGGTACACAGTTATTGATGGTGCCATATGTGTGAGTAGCGAGTGAAAACTGATTTTGCAGCATACTAGGGAGCGAAAATGCACTGGGCAGAGACGTGTGATAGAAGAATCGCTTGTTAGTTCACGTAAAAAGGAAAAGGGACCATCTGCTAGCCTGCGTGCGTATACGTGCCCTCGATCGAGCAACCTGCAAACTATAATTTAGTTGCTAACCATCTAACGTATATGCACGGTATTCAAATCAAACAATTTGAGAAAATATACGAAAAAGTATCAGTAAAATATACGAAAGAACGCAGCAATTGATTACCGCGGTAAAATTGAAAACAGTAGTAGCTCACAACTTTTCGTTTGCTACTTTTAATCCCAGGTTAGTAAAAAAGTGTGGCGCATACTGATGCCACATTATAGTTCATACAATGTGATAGTTGAAATTTGTTTATTTATTATTTAACTTATATCATATATATTATATACACAACTTAAATATATATACATATATAAACACTTAACACAAGAATGGATATTGAACTAATATACAAAATTACATAAAAAAATAAAAAAAAAAACTAACACAAATCATAAAGAAACATTCTAGCAAAAATTATCAATCATATATTACAAACAAGTTTGATTAAAGAGAAAATGAAAGTAGCATTGGTGTACATATATATATAACAACACAATGATAAAAATATGTAGTACTTACTATTATGAAGTGTAATTACTCTGTACTAAAATATATCACTTAAATGACTAAAACAATTATAAGAAAATTAAAGTGGTTTGAAGAATGATATGAAGAAGGAGATTAGAATGTGGAAGGAGTTTGAAGAATGAAGAGTTTGATGAGAAATTTGGAGTTTGAAGAATTAAATTGTGACGACCACGCCCCACGGGCCATGCTCCTATCCGAGTTGGTTCGGTGGTGATCAGTCACTTTAGCCAACTCAAACTAAAACGTAACTCATAGGAAGGGGTCTCACTTGTTCAGGATCAAAATCATACACGTTTTCTAAATATATTTTGATATATAGAGCGAAAGTCTTGGTATTACAAAAAATGTGAGTATTTTAATGGTTATGCACTAGTGACAAAACACGAATATTCTAAAATGCACACTTGAACAATTTTTCACTTGGTCCATATTGCCATGTTTATAATATCCTGAGGATTGGATAGAAGAAACGAGAAATAAGTCTTTAATGACTTAGTGAGATTCATATAAAACTGTGATTCAAGAATTAACTGTGACCTACTGGATACATTTCGAGGAGTGATCTTACTGCTAGAAACAGTTCAACTAGACAATTTGATGTTGCAATGGTACTAGAATTTTCATAGAATAGTTAATGAACTTGTGCTTAACAATAAAGGAATTCAGCCTTATGACTTGTAATATTCTACCTTATACCTCCCCACGAGTAGCGACCTCGCAAATAATCAAGAGACATGCTCAAGTACATGTCGATCCAGCACGCGGATTACAACCAACTCATGACTGCAAGCGGTGCCTAGATAAGATGGGTATCAAGTGAAATTACTTAAATCGACAGTCATTACTGCACAGCAGTAACTCGACTCAATCTCTGCACCCAACTTCCCAAAGGTTTCACAATGGATATAACAAATAAACAATAAGCTAGTAAACCAGATATTATCCGTTGCTCCTTGAGCTACATGTCCCGAACATAGTTCGTTGATCTTTGCACAATGCAAGAACCAGCAGATGAGATTATAATATTGGAGAATTATCATGATTATGAATAGATATGATAAATAATAAATGATTGGATATAATTTAATGATGAGTAAGAAAATCATGTTATGAGATGAGATGCCAAACATGATTATGATGAAATATAGGTTGTTCGAGGTTTGGTAACAGAGTAGTGGCTTTTCTGTCCAAGTTCCCCAGGGTCGGATGCCAAATGGGGATAGAATAAATCAGAAATGGAACCTCACAACCTTGATGGCGTTGATTAGTTCGTTAACATTTTAATCGGATATCCAAATTAACTTTATTTCCAAATATTTTTGTGGCAACTGATCCCTAACATCACTAGGAACATATGTACCCAAATGGGAAGGAAAATCCAAAGGTTTGATATGCTAAATAATTCTTGAAAACATAGAACCTATTTTCAGATTTTCAGACAACAGTCTACGGTTTAGGAATTTCGACCTTCTAAATCACATTATTTGAAAGACATTTCTTCATATGAAAGTTAGAGGACATCATGAGGAGCATTCGGTTGTTAGCTTTGATCACAAATGAGTTTTCTACCATTAGTTTTGATTTTTCTAAGGTGCAGGCCCGAATGGATAATTTCTGCACAATAAAAGTTTTGGGGTATTTTCTGGTCGAAAATGATAAAATAAGAACTTTGGATGAATTTTTCGTGAAAGTAGACTCAATAACTTAGAGATTCATATGAAGAAAGAAGGAAAATCCGAAATGATTTTGGGTGTGAAAATTGTTGAAAAAAAATCATGTTAAAATATTTTTAATTAAGGTCTCACTTTGATTATTTTATAATAAATCACAAAAAATCTCAATTTAATCATGCTCTTAAGAATGTCATGGCTTACCTCATCAAAAAGAATATCATGGCTTACTTTATCAATTGGTTAATTGCATATCAAGTCTCTTATTTATTTATAATTAAAATTCAAATAGATATAATTAGATTTCTTTGTTACATACATATTTACTTATGTAATTTTTCAAGGTAATTCAATCAACTTGGTTAATATTTGAAATTAAAATATATGTTTTAGGATTAGAGACCTGCAAATATAATAAAAGACTAACTTTTAAGTTCAGGGGCTCAAATACAAATTTTTTTAAACATTTAGGGTCAAAAATAGAAATTTTCAAAAGTTCATAGACTAAAGTATAAATTTATTTCTTCCCAATTTTTGGGGCGTTACAATCCCCCCTTCTTAAAGGAATCTGGTCCCTAGATTCTTACCTGAATTGTTTTGAAGATGAAATATTACGATTTCACCTCTTCTTCTTTTTTCATCGAATTTCTTTTAATTAGTGATCCGTCCTAATAAACATGCACCATAAAAACTTTCCGGTCTTTCTAATTTATGTAATCTCAAATTATTAGAACCCATGAAAACACAATAAACTTATTTCATATATATTTCCGTCTTCTCAAACTTATTGGAAATTCCACCCCAAATTATTAGTCTTCTCTTTAACCATTGCTTCAAGAATCCTCATATCTTTAATTTAATCAATACTTGACAATGAACATATCCATAACTTGAGTCCCCTCTAACTCAAATTTATAATGTCTCTTCTAATAGATTATCAATCCACTCTCAACGTGTGAGTATCTAATAACCTCAAAATCACCTAGATAGTTATTCCCTATGTCTCAAATTTACCTTTCACCTTCAAATTGTCAGTATAGTATCCACTATTTAAATTTAACAAACTTATATCTATTAACTAGATCGGATAGTCAATCTATATTCCAAAGTGAATATCTCTTTGTAATTGATACCTAAAAGTCCATCCTTTTTTTTCAAATAATACTAACGTATCCCAAAAGAGAAGTATTTCTAACCGCTATTTCGATTAATTTTATCCTTAAGGACTAACACTTAACGCCATAGGAAGTCGTAAACCCATTTTCTCGGAAGAAGAAAATTAAACTCTTATGATTCATGTCTAATAATAACCGAGAGTTTAGTAGTTTTTTTATTTTATTTTATTTCGATTAGCTTAATATAATTATGCAATTCAAGTTTTTGATGTTTCACACATTATAACAACTATATAGGTAAAAGAAGACTACTCAAATAAATGTCTTATTATCCAAGATACAATATTTCAATTGAACTTATATAATAGTAGTAAACTCATACCAAGAGCAAGAAATAGGAAAGGTATTGCGAATCCTAAAAATACAATAGCAAATTCAAATGATGTTTCTTCATCATTTAGAAGAAAAATGAAAATAAAAATAACAAAAATTACAACAAGAATTACTTGAACCATATGATCCATTTTTGGTAGAGATAAATTAGATAAAGATGAGTTTGTGTTTTGTAGTATAAAAATGATGTATTTGTAGAAGGAAATATGGCCATTATAGCCGTTTATAACCGTTGCGAGGATTTTCTTTTTTATTTTTTTTAATGATATGATGATTGGGACGAAAATTAAGATTGGAAGTATGTGACTTGTTTGTGAAAGATATGCTAGTTAAAAAAAATGTTTTAACTAACGAGCAAAATATAGAGTAATTATAAAAGTCTTTAATATTCTTAAAATTTTGAGTACCAAAAAATTTAATCCAAATTTTTTTTCGATAAATCATGCTAATTAATATATTATTTATTTTAAAAAAATAACTACCACAAAGAACACGAGTAATTTAATTGTAACATAACATAGAAGTTTTTGAGCTTTATTATTATTATTGATATTATTATTATTTTAAAAATTTTGTATTCAAATAAATAAATCTGGATACTTAGACAAAACACATGAGGAAAATAAGGTAACATAACTTTTCCTTATAAGTGCATGCACGTATTTTAATAATTATGCAAATATTTAGTTTTTTAGTACAAATAAAACTTAGACGGTCTTATCTATACACACACACACACACACACATATATATATATATATATATATATATATATATATATTATTTTTAATAGGCACAAATAATAGATGATGGGGTATAACGATATGAATGCGTTTTCTTAGATTGGTAAATGTCATATCATCAAAGATGGATTGTAGGGGAAGTTATTCATAAAAGATGGATTGTTGGAGACGCTATTTAATTAACTATTATTTTAGAAGGCATTGTATTATTATTGTTTCGAAAGCTTCATGGGTACGCCTACTATGTTTTCTTATAAATAGCGATTTTATGATATCGAAGATCATACATTGACACATACCATATTATCAGAGAAAAAATTTTGAGATGGAAAAATCTTCAACTCGAGAAATAAAATCCGTATGTGTATTTTGTGGGTCTAGTACAGGAAAAGATCGAGAGTTTATGGTGGTAGCAAGTAGTTTGGGAAACATAATGGCTACGAGAAAGACTAAGTTGGTGTATGGGGGAGGAAGTTTAGGATTAATGGGGTGTATTGCGACTAGTGCATTTTCAAATAAAGGTAGTCTGTTAGGGATCATACCAAAAGCCTTAGCTGACATGAATTCCGATGGTCCAATATTATGGGAGGAGGTTATAGTACCTAGCATGCATGAAAGAATAGCTAATATGTTGTATAGTTATGATGCTTTTATTGCATTACCTCGGGGGTTAGGAACACTAGAAGAAATTTTCTGCATAACTTCATGAGCATAGTTAAACATGCATCAAAAACCTATAGGGCTCTACAATGTCAATGGTTTCTATGATGGATTGTTGTCTTTTCTAGATCTTTGCATGGAGAAGGAGTTTATGAAGCCGACGGCTCGTGAAGTTTTCATCTCTGCACATACTGCAAATGAATTTATTGACAAACTTAAAACATATATACCAAAAGTATATCCTATTTTGTCACAAATTCAATGGCACACAAGTAGTGACAATAGTCGTGGTAAGAAACGTGCTTTAGATGTAGATACGGCACTCCGATTGTAACTCTTTTATGTTGATCAGTGTTTTATGTAAGAATATATGTTTTAATCTATATGAATATTTTAGTGAAACATCTTTGAGTGATTAATGTTTGTCCAAATATTTAACCAATGGCTCTGATACAATACTATGACGACCGCTCCCCACGAGCCATGCTCGGATCCGAGTTGGTTCGGTGGTGATCAGTCACTTTACCCAACTCAAACTAAAACGTAACTCATACGAAGGAGTCTCACTTGTTCAGGATCAAAATCATACACGTTTTCTAAAATATATTTTTATATATACGGCGAAATTCTTGGTATTACAAATAATGTGACTATTTTAATGGTTATGCACTAGTGACAAAATACGAATATTCCAAAATACACGTTTGGACAATTATTCATTAGGTCCATACTGCCATGTTGATTTTATCATGAGGAATGGACAGAAGAAACGAGCAATAAGTCTTTAATGACTAAGTGAGATTCATATAAAAGAACTCTAATGCAAGAATTAACTATGGCCTACTCGATCCAGCACGCGGATTACAGCCAAATCCTGACTGCAAGCGGCACCTAGATAGATGGGTATCAAGCGAAATTACTTAAATCAACAGTCCTTACTGCCCAGCAGTAACTCGACTCAATCCATGGGCCCAACTTCCCAAAGACGTCCCAATGGGTATAACAAATAAACAAATAAGCTAGTAAACCGGGTAATATAAGTTGCTCTTTGAGCTACATATCCCGAACATAGTTCGTTGCTCTTTGCACATTTCAAGAACCAGGAGATGAGATTATAAAATTGGAGAATAATCATGATTATGAATAGATATGATAAATAATAAATGATTGGATATGATTTAACGATGAGTAAGAAAATCATGTTATGAGATGAGATGCCAAACAGGATTATGATGAAATATAGGTTGTTTGAGATTTGGTAACGGAGTAGTGGCTTTTATGTCCAAGTTCCTCAGGGCCGGATGCCAAATGGAGCTAGAATAAATCAGAAATAGAACCTCACCTTAACTCGTACAGGGAACCTTGATGGCGTTGATTAGTTCGTCAACCTTTTGATCGGATATCCAAATGAACTTTGTTTTCAAATATTTTTGTGGCAACTGATCCCTAACGTCACTAGGAACATCTGTACCTGAATGGGAAGGAAAATCCAAATGTTTGATATGCTAAATAATTCTTGAAAACATAGAACCTATTTTCGAATTTTCAGATAGCAGTCTACGAGTTAGGAATTTCGACCTTCTAAATCACATTATTTGAAAAATATTTCTTCATATTAAAGTTAAAGGACATCATGAGGAGTATTTGGCCATTGGCCTTGATCAAAAAGGATTTTTTTACCATTAGTTATGATTTTTCTAAGGTGGAGGGCCAAATGGATAATTTATGCGCAATAAAAGTTTTGGGATATTTTCGGGTAGAAAATGATGAAATAAGAAGTTGGAATGAATTTTTCCTGAAAGTAGACACACTAACTTAGAGATTCATAGGAAGAAAGAAGGAAAAACGGAAATGATTTTGGGTGTGAGAATTGTTGGAAGAAAAAAGTCATGTTAAAATAGTTTTAATTAAGGTCCCACTTTAATTATTTTATAATAAATCAAAAACAAATTTGAATTTAATCATGCTCTTAAGGATGTCATGGCTTACCTCATCAATTAGTTAATTGCATATCAAGTCTCTCAATTATATATAATTAAAATTCAAATAGGTATAATTAGATTTCTTTGTTACATACATATTTACTTATGTATTTTTTCTTGGTAATTAAATCAACTTGGATAATATTTGAAATTCAAATATATGTTTTAGAAATAGAGACTTGCAAATATATTAAAGACTAACTTTTAAGTTCAGGGGCTCAAATGCAATTTTTTTTAAACATTTAGGGTCAAAATGGAAATTTTCAAAAGTTCAAGGACTAAAGTATAAATTTATTTTCTCCCAAAGTTTTGAAGCATTACCGAAATGGTGAAAGTGAGGTATTTATAGGAGTCGTATGGTGGCAAATTTGCAAGGTAGCTAGCGATTGTTTTCTCTCCGCCACGGTGTAAGAGAAAAATCGATTGCAAGTTGATGCGGATGCATGACTTGTGCCATTAAAAAAGAACAAACGACGCGGATCAATGATATATATAGGCTTTAGCTAGCGAAATTCTTTTTGCGGGATGTAGTCCTAGGAAGGACTTTTTTCACTTGCAAGCATTTTGTGTAATGGATTCGGATCATGTTGTCACAATGTTGGTTGATCGGATTGATGAATTATGCATGGTATCACTCACTTGAGTTCTACAATTATGTATGCTTCTACGCCTAAATTTATTCTAAATCTTGGATTCGCTACGAGTTTTCTTTTATATCTTTTGACGGTCGTGTTGATTGTGTGATTCGGCATCTATTAATCTATATATTGTGCCTTTTTACCCACGCACGATTTGTGCGATGCCTTTTTTTTCCCTCAATTTGTTCATTTATATCATTTGTTTATGCAATTATGACTACACTTAATTCAAGTTCTTCCTCTATTTCAGTCTTTCTGTCAAGAATTAGTGAGGAGTCAAGTTCAATATACTTTCTTGAAGCTCATTTTTTCACTGATATGTCCATTATAAGTCATTTTTTCAACAGTACAAATCACATTACTTGTAGGAAGAGGTGTCAGTATGGTGTTGAAGATTAAGAATAAGGTATGATTCACTACGACTGAATTTTCACATTTCTGTTTCCCACGTCGCTTGGAAATGATCTTAGCATATGTTTATCTACACTCTAACACCTCCCTCTAATAAGCCAATTAGGGAAGATATGATGGGCATGATTTCTAATATGGTATCAGCGCATACCCAAGTTTATGTGAAGTCTTGCCATCTAATTATTTCAGATGTTAGGATTCGGTGCTTATTCCCACATACATGAGAAATGCATCTTGAATTCTCTATCATAAATCGCTTGGGAATGATCTTATTTATTTCCTCTTTGCCCCTCCTCCAACAAGGCATTTTAGGGAAAATATGGAGTAAACTAAATTCCATAAAAGTGCATGTTTAGTGGTAATGTCTTGAAGTAAAAAAAAAAAAAAAAACCCTAGAAAAAATTGTCTTTGTTAGATATGAACCTGATATTAACGTGGTAATGCTCAGTAATTCATTAATATGCGGTCGTAGCCCACATGAATTGTCTCATATTAATAACAAAAGATTGAGAAAATTAAATGACATTATTAATCGAAAAACACATTAAACACATAGGCTTAATGGAATAAGACAATATATGGAGTTAAGTCTAATATGATAATATAAATTCTACGTTAGTTCATAAACTAATATCCTAGTGATGAATGGTTCTTTCATGTAGTTAGTCACCATCGCTAAACGCTTATCCTACGCCTCCACCATTGTCGTTATTTCAGTAGTGTGTCCAACATTTAACTTACTTTGATACCACCAGTGTCACGCTCGAGAGACCCAACTATGAAGAAGTTATTAATTCATGAGCAAATAACATATATATAATAGTAGAATTCACACCACATTTTGACCTACAATTTGTATTAGGCTTCTAGGGTCGTTTCCTTAATAAAACAATTTTATTCAGAAAGATAAAGTGAGTACAAGAGGCACTCAACCTTTGAAAACTTCAAAAATTATACCATGTAAAAATAAATATTTTGGAGGGGAGAGTTTATTGGAAACAATTGTTTGGGCAATATGGAAGGAGTAAAACATGATTAGGACGGAAGGAGGAGAAGCCAACAACAAGAAGGTGACAAGAAACAGTTAAACTCAAGCTAGGGATTTGGATAAAACCAAATGACAGTGTGAGTTTGCATTTTCTAAATATATGGTACAACGCACGTGGAGATCACGTGTGCAGTCCTCGCATTCTTAGGCCTATATATATTCGGGCTTCACTAATCAAGGTAAGCTTCATTAACTATCACATACTATTCACTCGTATATCGAATATCCACATTCGATATCCATACCCAATATATCATCTGATATATCCTTCGACGTACACTTTCGACATGCATCCCTGATATATATCCTCGATATACCTTACCCGATATGGTAGTATCCCCGATATTCGCCACGTCCCCGACATAGAAGATATTTAACATTCCCCCGAATTCGATATACCATCATCCTCGACATCCTGCCAAGCATATAGTGTTACTCGGAGGTGTTCCAGACCTAAGTCTACCTAGAACTAGTATTAGTGGACACGTGACTTGTAATAGATTTGTTACCATATTGTTGTAATCCCGCACTTTGCTTATAATATACGGTCTATTGTCAAATTAGTGGTGTCGTTTGTGGGAAAACCACAATTCCAAATGAAGACGCTAAGATGCATCGCAAGGTAACCCGATTGCGATCCACAAGACCCGTCATTAATCATTCCACCGCAAAGAATGCCTCACCCAAGATTCCATTACTAGAGCCTAGTATCGAGTTGCAACATAATCCGTCCCCTCATTGGGCACCGGTAGGCTCCGAGCTTGTGCCCCTGAACCCTACCGTCCTCTCGCCAGAAGTTATGGCACAGATTAACGCCACCGTGTAGACAATGTTGAATACCGTATTGGCTACCCTAATACCGCACCTGATGAACCAGGTTACTGAAAATCCACCTTCTCAGCCTCAGGAGTCCTTGACGAGATGTCCGGCAGAGGGATCCAGGGCTAGAGAGTGTGAGGAAATGGTGGAGTCCATATGGGAACGCCTGGCTCCTAGAGTTCATGGTGAAGTCGCTCTCGGCCCCAGGGCCGAAATAAGGGACATAGCAAGCAGAATGGAGCGGTTGAATCATGAGAATGAGGAAGTCAACTGCAAATTGGCGATGGTAAATGGACACAGAAAGATAACCCCAATTAGCGAGGAAATCGAGGTTGAAGTGTTGGAGATAGAAGACAAGTTTCCTCCGCTCAAGAAATACGATGGGAAGAGCGACCCCCGTGAGCATTTGTATTATGTCAGCGGAATATTGAACCTACATTGCTTTACGGACAATGTGCAAGCAAAGATATTTGACGACCTTGACAGGGGCCGCTCTTGATTGGTTCACAAGGATAACAGTCGGCTCTATTGCCAGTTATGGGCAGCTGAGAGAGAGGTTTGACAACCAGTTCTCCAGCCAAAAGAGAATGCACGCAAACATGAATCACCTAGACTCGATGAAGCAGAAGGAAAAAGAAAGCCTTGAGGATTTTATTAAAATGTTTAACGAGGAGTTGCTCAAAGTGGACGAGCCAAAGGGCGAGCAGGTAGCCTTAATCCTTTTCAACGCGATTTCTCATAGAATATTCGCGGTTAAATTACTCAAGATGAAATCACCTACCATTGATCAGATTAATGCGTTGGCGTACGAAATGGTTTATCAGGATAACATGATGGCTACTAAGTAAGTACCATATTAGGCGTAGAACAAATCGAAAGGAAAAGAAGGATGGAACAAAGACGGGAACGACCGTGGAAGAGACAAATCTCCTAGGAGGTATACTCCTTTAAACAAGGGTATCATGACCGTATTCGTCGTGGCACAAAAAAACAAGTGGCTAAATGAGCTAACGAAACTGAGGGAAAGTCGAGGAATGAAGTACTCGAGGAAGTATTGCGAATACCATTGCAAACCATGGCACACTACGAGGAGTGCACAGATCTCAAGGATGAGATTGAAAGGCTTATTTGTAAAGGTAATCTGGTGGAGTTCGTATAGAATTCAAGGGATGCAGGAGACAGAGATGATAGGTCCCGTTCGCCTTGAAAGGATCAATCCCACTCGCCTAGGAGGGACAAACATAGGGCCATCGAGGCTCTTGGCGATATAGAAGGGCAATCGTCAGTGCCCCTTCAAGGGGAATGATCAACATGATCAACGAAGGTTCGATAGGAGAGCAGAGTCTATGGAGGGACGCAAGAGGATTACTCAAAGAGTGCGGGATGGGAGATATGAGAGTTTTTCAACCCTCGTAGATGAGGAATAATTCTTGGATGAAGAAGTATCCTTCATCAAAAACGACCTAGAACAGCTCACACCGCAGGCTCTTATGGCAGGTAAACTCGACTGACCTCTTGTTGTAAAACTTGATATAGCAAACTATGCAATCCGGAAGGTTCTGATCGACAACGGTAGCTCATCAAATATAATATGTGCACATGTCTTTGAAAAAATGGTTGCAAAATGTTGCATAGTCGAAGGAATCTCCACCCCAATGGCAGGTTTCGGTGGAGGAGAATTGACCCCCTTAGGGCAAGTCACATTGCAAACTTCTTTTTGCGAGAAACCATGCAGAAGGACCATTGATATCAAGTATACAATAGTCAACCTCCCAGTTCCCTACTTTGTAATTATCGGTCGTCCTGCTCTTAATGCAATCTAAGTGGTGGTATCAACCTACCACTAAAAGATGAAATCCCCCACCCTGGGCGGGGTTGGAGAGATCATAGGTGATCAAAAGGAAGGTTGGCAATGCTACATTGCATCGCTCAGACTCCCTAGGATTAGAGAGTGACAGGAGATAAAGACCACTACCATCGAATACCTGCCATAAACAGAGTAATCGCCCGAGAGTTATTGGGGCACGTTTGTTTAAATTCTACCATTAACTATGTTTGAACAATGTTTATTTTACCTAAATTGCCCCAAGTGGGCTAGCCTATAATTAAAAAAGGGGGAACTACGCCGGTTTGATTCCCTTATTATGGGATACATAGGCGAACTGAGATTTACCTAGTTCTCTATTGTTATCCGTTATTAACCTTCATCTTGGAAATATTGCATATCTCTCACTTTTATGTTAATAAACTGATTGCAGGAACAAACGTACCCTACCAGAAAGATAGGCAAATCGAATGCTATCCTTGGTCGTTATCTATCTTGAAATTCTTATTGATATATATATATATATATATATATATATATATATTGTTGCATATACTGCTATCCATTTATATGGCAGTAACGTTGATATCCTCCATCGACAAGGCTAGGAAGAACATATTGTCTATCTACGAGATAAAGAGGACAAAAGAAAAGAAAGAGATCCCCTACCCACAAGATAAGGAGGGAAATAAAAGAAAAAGATCCCTTATCCACGAGATAAGGAGGACAAAAGAAAAGAAAAAGATCCACTATCCACGAGATATAGAGGATAAAATAAAAGAAACAAGTCCCCCAATCCACGAGATAAGGAGGATAAAAGAAAAGTAAAGAGATACCCTATTCCGTGAGATAAGGAGGACAAAAGAAAAGAAAGTTCTACTATCCTACGGGATACTGACTCCCCGATCGTACAAGATACGGAAGAGAGCACCTAAAAAGGGCGAACATCTACTATCCTACGGGATACTGACTCCCTGATCTTACAAGATACAGAGGAGAACACCTGAAAAGGGCGAACATCTACTATCCTACGGGATACTGACTCCCTGATCTTACAAGATACAGAGGAGAACACCTGAAAAGGGCGAACAACAAATACACAAAATAGAAACCAAGGAACAGTTTCTTCAGCCCACAAACAACATAAATGGCATGCATTGAAAGAAACGATAATCACATGTTTATGGCAACAGGAGCCATACAAATTCAGGTCATACAAATACGAAAAACTCAATAAACAGATTATCCTGAGATTATTACATAAGTTTGAATAAAATGGCGATGCAAGGCCAGTAATAATTCGAGAAGAGCGAGTATCTTCCCTGCGCTACTCATACGAGACACTTCTTCTTCTAGAGCTCCGCAAATGGATTAGCCTTCAAAATATTCAAATTCGATGGCTCAGAGTCCTCAAGCGGCTTGCCATCCTGGCCACACATGGAATCCAACTGTTCGATATTGAACGCTTATGTGAATCCACCCTTCATAATGATTTGCCTGATGATGGCGTTCTTAGTATCTTCTATTTCGCCAAAGGCGCGTTTCGCTGTGATATCCTTGTATGTATCACTCATAAGGAATTTATCGGCAACCCGCACCATTAGCTCAGGAGAAGTATCCTGAGTTGCACGGATTCACATAAGACTACATCACAAATGCACAATAGCATAACAAAGGAAGGCATGCTTACCGCAATCCTGAGTATCACTGAGTTGCACGCTCGTTTTCAAGTTTCACCTTCTTAGTCTCCCACTCAGCAATGCCTTTGTCATTCTGATCCTTGGTAGCCTGATCCTTCAAACTAAGAAGCTTGTTCGAAAGCCTCTCATTTTCGACAAAACAGGAGTCATACTCTTCCTTGCCAACCCGCCACCGGCTTACGGCCTCGTCTTTTTTAGCAACAATTTTCTCAACAACCATTGGGTTAAAATCACCCATTTTTTCGATTTCAGCCTCCAGCTACGCTATTATCGCATCCATGTCCCCTTCGGCTTGATTGACCGTCATCGTACTAGTGGTCATTCCATTCTTTCTAGCCAGCTGCTCCTAAAACAATAAAAGTCATATTAGTCGGTTGGTTGATTGTACTAGTGGTCAGAATCTTGGCGAACTGGATACATTCCGAACTAAAACTTTAAGATAACAATCGGTAAATACAACTTACGGAACAAAAAAAGGATAGTTTTAACCACTTACCAATTGGAAGTCATGAATGTCGCGTCGCACGTTCCGAGCACGATCTGCTCCTCTAGCACAGGTGCCTTAACTATAGTGGGGAACGCCCACCCCATTGTACGAACCGCTAGCGATTTTTCTCTCTCCGCCACACTGCAAGAGAAGAAATCGCTTGCAGATTGATGCAGATGTATAACTTGGGCCGTTGAAAAAACACAAATGACGCAGATCGATGATATGGGATTTAGCTATCGAAATTCTTGTTGCAGGATGTAATCCTAGGAAGCACTTTTTCACTTGCAAATATTTTGTAGTGAATTTGGATCATGTTGTTACAATGTTGGTTGATCTTATGCATTGTATCACTCACATAGGTTCTTCAATTATGTATGCTTCCACATCTGAATTTGTGCTAATTTTTGGATTTGTTACGAGTTTTCTTTTATATCCCTTGACAATCGTGTTGATTGTGTGATTTTGCATATATTAATCTATTTATTGTACTTTTTGAATCGCATACGTTCTCTACCCACGCATGATATGTGCAATGCCCTGTTTTTTGTTGCTACAATAATGAAACACTTATTTCAAGTTGTTTCTCTATTTCTGTCAAGAATTAGTGAGGAGTCAAGTTCAATTTACTTTCTTGAAGCTCATTCTTTCACTGATATGTCCATTGTAAATCAATTTCTTAATAGTACGAATTATAGTACTTATAGTAAGAGGTGTCAATATGGCCTTGAAAATTAAGAATAAGGTATGGTTCACTACTACTGAAGTTTCACATTTTTCTATCCTACTTCGTTTTGGAATGATCTTTGAATATGTTTCTCAGTAATCTAACCCCTCCATCTAATATGGCCAATTAGGGAAAATATGAGGGTCCTAATTTCTAAAATGGTATCAGCGCATACCCAAGTTTATGTGAAGTCTTGCCATCTAATTATTTCACATGTTAGGATTCGATGCTTATTCCCACATACACATGAGGTGCATCTTGAATTACCTATCCCAAATCGCTAGAGAATAATCTTAGGTATCAGATTATTTCTTCTCCGCCTCTCCATAAACAAGGCATTTTAGGAAAAATATGGGGTTAAGTAAATTCTACGAAGGTGCATGTTTAGTGATAATTTCTTCAAGTGAAAGAACATAGAAAAAATTATCTTTGTTAGTTATAAACTTTCCCATTTATATTAACGTGGTAATGCTAAAAAATTCATTGATATGTGGTTGTTGCCCACATGAATTGTCTCATATTAATAACAAAAGATTGAGCTAATTGAATGACATTATTAATCGAAAAACACATTAAACCCGTAATAAGCTTCATGGAATAAGACAATATGTGGGGTGAAGTCTGATGTGATAATATGAATTCTAACATTAGCTCCTAAACTAATATCTTAATGATGATCGGTTCTTTCACCATGTGCTAAACGCTTATCCTACGCCTCCGTAAGAGATATGAGAAAAATGATAACTATTATTAATTGGAAAGAGAATATTTATACAACTACATGCACACGGATAATTACAGAAATATCTATTATAAATACAATAATAATCCATAGTTAAAGATGGAAATTTTGGAATGTAGAAGAAAAAACCGTGAGCGAGCGAGGGGCTTTGTGAGGAGATCTGAGAATTGATCAAGGGTGTTGACATACGATGTTTCCGAGAAGACCAAGAGATGGGATTAGATCCAAGAAACACAAGATACGCAGTAGTAGATGTGCCATGAACCACATCACCGGCCCAATTGGCGTCAATGAACGCGGTGAAGGATAGACAACTCGTGCAACAAAGAAGGATGCCATACAAAACCGTGCCTTTTAGATACCAAAGGGCAGGTCTCAAGGCAACCCAATTTGCAGAATCCGGGGCAGACATCCTTTGCGCAAGTCGGTAAGTCGAGAAGGCAATATCCAACCGAGTTAAAGTGAGGTATTGAAGGCCTCCAATGATCTGACAATATGCGTAGGGTCCACATCCGACGAAGAGGATGAAGATGGAGGATTGGAGGTCATTGGTGTGGTAAGAAGTTTCGCACCATCCATTTTGTGATGGGCCAAAAGGTCAAGGATGTATTTATGTTGAGAAAGAAATAAACACTCACGACAACGACATACCTCAATACCTAAGTAATACGTGGGCTTGACATTGGATCGAAATTCCTCGTTAGAGGTAGGCCAAAGCTGGTACCATATAAGAGATATGAGAAAAGTGATAATTATTAATAATTTGAAATAGAGTATTTATACAACTACATGCACAAGGATGATTACGGAAAGATCTATTCTAAATACAACAATAGTCATAAATTAAAGATGGAAAGATATCAAAAGATACTCTAGCTAATAGCCTCCACCTTTGTCATTATCTCAGCAATGTGTCAAACATCTAATTTATTTTGATACCACCCGGGTCACAGTTGAGAGATATCAATAATTTTTTAATTTTTGATCAAATATATATATATATATATATATATAAATAAATAAATATATATATATATATAATTCATACCACGGTTTCATCTACAATTTGTATTAGGCCTCTAGGGTTGTTTCTTTAATAAAAACAAATATTAAGAAAGATATACTAAAGTGAGTACAAGAGGTACTCATCCTTTAAAAAACTCAAAAATTATTAGGAGAATCGTTTTGCGACACAACATGACCTATGTATCCCAAACACTCTCTTAGATTGTAAGTCCAATCAAAAATCGAAAACGCGAACTCCCTCTGTTGTTTATTTTTATCCAAAACCCTAGCTTGAGTTTAACCGTTTCAGTTACCTTCTTATTGTTGGTTTCTCCCCCTTCCGTCCTAATACAGTTTTACACATTTTAAATTGTCCAAACAATTGTTGCCCATAAGCTCTCCCCTCCAAAACATTTATTTTTACGTGGTAGAATCCCACAACTTTGCACCATGTGTAATTCCTTATGTTATTGAAGAGTTGTCTTTAATTCAATCTATTCCTGAATCTCTGCCCCAAACTTGAAATGTAACTCCACATTGAATAATTGAACACTACTTTTATCACAATAGTCACCCAAAACACAAGCAATATCAAAATTTCTCTTTGAAAAAGGTTACTTCTCGTTGGCGATTTTGTTAATAATTTTCATGTGGGGCAATTTCTGCTTGGTTATACCCATTTTTTTCAAATAAACTCGTCGTATTTGCAACTACTATCTATGTATTTTTTTTATATTTAAATAAACCCATGCATTGTTATCCGAATTGTGACAAAGCTATTGTGAATAATATGCAAAACCCTATATACATATTGTTCACAATTAGAGAGAGAAATAAATGAAATGTGAAAATCTGTTATTGAATTAAATACCACGGTTATGAGTATAAATACATATTAGTTTGTTAAGCTTGCCAACTCAGCAACTAACTAATTAAGTTATTTACATAAATCTACCTGAACTAGTAACTATTTATAGAATGGTATATACATAAACTAAAACTATCCAATATTATCCAATAGCCTCCCCTCAAGCTAAACATGAGTGAGGATCTCGAATGTCTGAAAGCGGGGCCATCAAGAGATTTGGTGAATACATCAGCCACTTGTTGAGCACTAGGACAGAACTGAGGGAGGAGAAATCCTGATTTGAAACAATCCCTGACCAAGTGACAATCGATTTCCAAGTGCTTGGTCCTTTCATGGAAAACAGGGTTCTGAGTGAGATTAATGGCTGAGTTATTGTCACATTTCAGTGGAATATGAGTGGTAATAGGGATTTTTAAATCACTGAGGAGGTAAGAAATCTATTTCAATTCACAGGTGGTGTATGCAAGACTTTTGTATTCTGCCTCAGTGGAAGACTTAGAGATTGTGGTTTGTTTCTTTATCTTCCTGATAAGGGAGTCTCCAAGGAACCTGCGAGTGTTGGGACAGGGTGCCCAGTCATCATCACAATAAGCCTGAAGTTGTAAGGAACCAGAAGCAGAATAGAACAGTCCCAAGGAAGGGGAATTCTTCAGGTAATGCATGACTCCAAGGGCACCCTTTCAGTGTTCAGTGGCAGGGGCATGCATGAATTGACTGAGTTGATTCACTGTATAGCAAATGTCTGGCCTGGTCATAGTCAAGTACAACAACCTCCCAATCAATCTTCTGTATTGTTCAGGGTAGGAGTGAAGAGGACCAGAATCAAGAAACTTAAATCCCTTAGGGCAAGGTAAGTCAGTTGGTTTTGCTCCAGTCAAGCCAGCATCTTGTATGATATCAAGAATATATTTTCTCTGATTGATGAACAAACCAGCAGAAGATCTGAATAGCTCCAATCCCAAAAAATATTTCACATCTCCAATGTCTTTGATAGTAAACTGGGAATGAAGGTGATATTTGATAGCCTTGATGAGAGAGATGTCTGGTCGAGCAACTAGGACATCATCTACATAAACAAGAAGAGCCACAAATGTAGGGCCAGAACCCATAGTAAAGAAACAGTCATCTGCCTTAGATTGAGTGAACCCAAAAACCAAAACACACTTAGTAAACTCTAAGTTCCACTGCCTAGATGCCTGCTTCAAACCATAGAGCGATTTATTTAGTTTGTAGACTTGTCCAGGATGTGCCTTGATGTATCCCAAAGGCGGCTTGAGATAAATGTCTTCATCAAGGAAACCATGCAGAAATACATTGTTTATGTCAAGCTGGTGAATGAACCAGTTGAAGTGAGTAGCTGCTGCAAGAAGAATCCTTATTGTTACCAACTTGACCAAGGGGAAAAAACTGTCAACATAGTCCAAGCCAAAGACCTGGTTATAGCCTTTAGCCACCAACCTTGCCTTATGCTTGTCTATAATGCCATCAGGCTTTAATTTCAACTTGTATGCCCATTTAGAGTCAAGGGGGTGTTTACCAGCTGGGAGATCCACTAGAGACCATGTGTTATTCTCCTCAAGAGCAGAAATTTCTGCCTCCATGGCCTTGATCCAAAGAGGATCAGTAGAGGCTTCTTTGAAGAAGGTAGGTTCTGTGTGGGCAGAAATGTTGGCCAGAAAACTAATGTGAGATGGTGATATGTGAGGTTAATGATATATGGAAATGTAGGAGGAGTATAAGGTGAATCCATAGAGAGATGATTAGGAGGTGGTGTGAAAGGATTGCTGGCATAGGACAAGACAAAATCTTTGAGATGAGATGGTTGTTTAGAAGTTCTTGTGCTTCTCCTGAGGGTAGGAGCAACATGAGGTATTTGGGAGGGAGGAGTAGGAGAAGGAATGTAAGGAGGGGAAGAAATAATATCTGGAGAAGAGGCAGTATAATCTAGTAATGGTGAAGAATGAGGAACAGCTAAAGGTGTATCTTCCACAGTGAATTCATCAATGCTGAGTCATCAATGCTGAGAGCATGCATTGGGGTCGATGGTAGTTCAACAGTATAGGAAGAGAATGGGAAATAGGATTCATGAAATATGACATCCCTGCTGATGATGATCTTCTGATCATGAAATTTGTAAATCCTGTAGGTTTTTTGTCCAGGAACAAAGCCAAGAAAACACCCCTTAAAACCCCTTGCAGCTAACTTGTCCTTCTGTGGTTGAGTGTTGGCAGTGAACACAAGGCAACCAAAAACTCTAAGCTCATCAATGTCAGGCCTCTTAGAGAATAGGACTTCATAAGGGGATCTCCACTGAAGTTGTTTGCTAGGAGTTCTATTTATCAGATAGGTAGCCATGAGCAGTGCATAACCCCAGAAATGTGAAGGCATGTCTGCCTGAAACAGTAAGGCTCTAGTGACTTGTATGAGGTTTATATGCTTCCTCTCCACTACTCCATTCTGTTGGGGTGTATATGGACAGGACTCTGGTGAACAATGCCCAACTCAGAGAATAAAGTTTGACAGGTGGAGTTAGTGAATTTTGTCCCATTATCAGATATGACAGTTAGTATGGTAGAAGAAAACTGAGCTTTCACATAACAAAAGAAATGTTTCAGAGTAGATGGAACTTGAGCTTTATTATTCAGCAAAAATGTCCAAGTGGATCTGGAATGATCATCCACTATAGTGAGTACATAGTGTGCATTGCTAGCAGTAGCTATCTTATAAGGGCCCCAGAGATCAATATGCAAAAGCTCAAAGACTGTTGTAGTGACTGAAGGGCTGCTAGGAAAAGTTAATATGTGAAACTTAGACTGAGTGCATATAGTACAAGGAGCTAATGTATGACCACGAGAAAGTTTTGTAGTAGAAGATAAATGTTTGATAGCATCAATAGATGCATGTCCCAATCTCTGATGCAAGAGGTCTAGGCTGAGAGTACCAACTGTAGAATGCCCAGAAAAGTGTGGTGACTTGCAAGTATTTGAATCCAGCAGGTATAAATTGCCTCTCAGATGACCAGTTGCCACAATTGTATTAGTTAGTGGGTCCTGTAAAGTGCAACCAGAAGATGTGAAAGTGCACTCCAAGTTAGATTCTAGTGCAAGTTTAGAGACTGAGATCAAGTTATACTGAAAATCAGGAACATGTAAAGCATTTTTCAGCACAATCCCAGGAGTTAAATTCACATGACCAGTGTGTTTAACAAATTTGATAGAAGCATCAGGTAGATAAATGGGAGTGATGTGAGTGGTAGGCTTAGCATGGTTAAGTAGAGAAGCATCTATAATCATATGACTGGATGCTCCAGTGTCCAATATCCAACATCCAGGTTGTAAAGAACAGCTAACTAAGGAGGAAGCAAGGTTAATACCAGCAAAGTCACCAAAGTGAGTAAAGTTCACTTTGTTGGGCTCTTTGCTGTTCATCATAGTTTACACATTTCCTTGGTCCATCATAGACTTCATCATCCTTAAAAAATCTTGCTGAAAGGTTAGAAAACCAGGAGCAAAATCAGTAGAAGGTTGAGGAACAGAACTCCATGTGCCAACTGCATGTGCATATGCTTTCCCTTGAGGTCCAGAGGAACCAATAGCCTGTTTGCGCTTCAGTTCTTTGAACCAGTCAGGCACCCCAACAAGTTTGAAACAAGTGTCCTTGGTATGACCCTTACTCTTGCAGTGCTCACAGAACTTATCAGACTTGTTCTTCTGAAGTTCTCTACCATTCTTAGAACCAGGCATATAGTAAGAAGACTTAGCTCCAGATTGTTTCACAAACATTGCAGAATGATCAATATGATCAGTAATAGCTAGTTGGATCTCCTTCTTCTTTTCAACACGCATTACCATAGAGTAAGCTTTCTCAACCAAAGGCAGGGGATCCATACCTAGAATCTGACTCCTCACAGACTCATATTCATCATTTAAGCCCATAAGAAACTGCATTAGTTTGGTGAGTGAATGAAATGATAGAGAGTGTTGTGCTATGTTAGCAGTGCATATAGTAGCAGCATGGCAGCGGCAATTAATCACAGGCACAACACGAGTAAGTTCATCCCAAAGTCTCTTGAGTTTAGTGTAATAGGCAGAAACTGAAAGAGAGCCTTCAGAACTAGAAGCTACCTCCCTCTGCAACTGACATAGGCGAGGTCCATTGCTCATGCCAAAATAAGCTTCTAACTGATTCCATAAGTTGTAAGCTGAATCAGCAAACATGAATGCATCTTACAGCTCATCAGAAACAGATCTGAGAATCTAGGAGGAGACAAGGCAGTCGACACGCAGCCACTCCTCGTAATCCTCGTGCGAAGGATCAGGCATCTTTGCCACACCAGTAATGAAACCTAATTTGCATTTAGCACCAAGCGCGAGCTTCACCGCGCGACTCCATAGGAGATAGTTGGCAACTCCGGTTAACGGCATCGATGTAAGGGACATATCGATGTTATCGGAGCTCTGCAATTGAAGAATACGCAACAGTCGATTGAGCTGAAGACGACGGAGAATCGGAATTCGTCATCGTGATAGGGTAAAATTAACGGTAAACGATGAAACAAAAGATAGATTTGAAGATCGCAGAAGAGTAATCGGTTACAGTAAACCGAAATTGAAGCTTTGAAGCTTCAACAATGGCGGAAGCGTACGGATCGGCATCAAATGGCGAGTGATACCATGTTCACAGTTAGAGAGAGAAAGAAATGAAATGTGAAAATCTGTTATTGAGTTAAATGCCACGGTTATGAGTATAAATACAGATTAGTTTGTTAAGCTTGCCAACTCAGCAACTAACTAACTAAGCTATTTACAGAAAGCAACCTGAACTAGTAACTATTTACAGAATGGTATATACAGAAACTAAAACTATCCAATATTATCCAATACATATATATATATAAATAACTTCAATGCAAAAATCTTTACCGAATTTCAAATTTAATGGGCGGGGTGGTTTCTAAATTTTTTAAAACGTCTAAAATACCGATAGTCTTTTGCAACTTTACTCCAAAAAATTCCAACTGAACTAATAGCCGACACGTTATATAACAATACTCCATGCGTTACACCCACACTTGTCCAAATCGAACTAGGAGTCAGTGTCAACATTAAACGCACATGAACTAGGACTTCTCTTTGTGCTCTATAAATACAACACAACCCATACAAAACATAGACATCGAAGTTTCAGTTTTGAGAGAAGAAAGACTAGTTTAGTGCATAAAAGAGGATCATGGCAGGAAGAACAAGCATGGTTTTGTGTATGACAATTGTCGTAGCTGCATCTATGCTACATACTTCTTTAGCGCAAGAAACTGAAGAGGGACCAGGATTGGCATATGCGGATATCTTACGTACCCCTTTCCCGCCTAGGGCACCAGGGATTAATATTGATCATGTAGTCAGTACTGGACGAGGATGGACTGTGCCAGCGGGTGGTGATGGGGAGTTTCAAATTTGGGCTAGCGGTCAAGGATTTATGGTCGGCGATATATTAGGTAATGACTTTTTTAGACACTGTTTTATTTCAAGATTTTAATTTGATTGAAAAAAAACCATATGTAAATCTATATTCGAACAATACTAACTTTCAAATTAGGGTTTTTGGCACAATACCCCCCTGTAATATAGGAAAGAGGCGCATTACCCCCCTGTAAAAAAAGAAAAGGCATATTACCCCCCCTGTGATATACGAAATAGGCGCATTACCCCCCTGTAAAAAATAAATAGGCAAATTACCCCCCTGTAATATATGAAATAGGTACATTACCCCCCTATAATTTTTAAAAAGTTGCACATTATCCCCTTAGTACATGTGTATAAAAAGGAGGTATTTTGCACCGTATAAAAATACACAAGGGGATAATGTGCCTATTAAACATAACACAGGGGGGTAATCTGCCTATTTTATTATTACAAGGGGGTAATATGCCTATTTCGTATATCACAGGGGGGTAATATGCCCTTTCTTTTTTTACATGGGGGTAACACGCCTATTTCTCATATTACAGGGGGGTATAATGCCAAAAACTCTTCAAATTATAATGCAGTCTTCAACTTTCCTTCCGGAGCACACGATGTCGCAGAAGTATCAAGAACGGAATACGACTTGTGTAAAACCAATCCTAACACGAACATCATAACCAACGGACCTGCTAGAGTCACCATCACCTCCGCCGGCGAACACTACTACATATGCACTGTCCCTAATCATTGTCAATTAGGCCAACGCCTAGTCATCAACGTCACCGACGTCGGTGGTGCCACCTTGACCTCACCGTCCAGCATTACCCCAGCACCTTCACCGAACAACTCCGCTTCGAGTTTTGGTGCTACATTACTCTTTCTCTTTACGTTGTTGGCTGTTGCATTGGCTTTCTTGTTCAGCTAGAGACTACTCTATGGTTTTGACACATTGTATTTGATGATTTATTGGAGTTTATGTTGCGATTTTCTTTTTCATACGAATAACAATTGTATTCTTGTTTGGTTTGTTTTCCTTTGGCAAAATTCTTTTATAACATTTTTGTTTATAGTGTTTTACTATCGCTGTATAACCAGTAACATGTTTCTAGTTAATGATAAAACGCTGCTCTTCGTTGTGCACCCTGGAATGAGTATCAAATTAACATGACAATACAGAACTATTACTTATTCGAGTAATTGATAAAATTTACGAAACCATAACAACAGAACCGAAAGCAAGCTAGAAAACATATACATGATTAGCCAATTAGATACGGAACACAATTCAACAGGATTGAATTAATCATCATAATTGACGATCGATGTATGTGTACCAACAATGAGTCAATCAACAATAATAAAAGAGCAAAAGGCAAATTACCCCCCTGTAATCTATGAAATAGGCATATTACCCCCTGTAATCATGAAATAGGCATATTACCCCCCTGTAAATTAAAATAGGTGCACACTGCCCCCCTCATCAATTTTGTGTGTGTTTATGATACGAATTGACAGAATTGCCCTTAGGTTAAAATGTCTTGATTTTTGCTATTCCATCTTAATATTCAAAATCCCTAATTGAGAAGGGGATCTCATATTCTGCTTTCAAAATTACCGCTTCACTTCGCCGCCCGCCTCCGTCGCCGTCTCCGTCTTCACTTCGCCGCCCGCCTCCGTCGCCGTCTCCGTCTTCACTTCGCCGCCCGCCTCCGTCGCCGTCTCCGTCTTCACTTCGCCGCCAGTCTCCGTCTTCACTTCGCCGCCCGTCTCCGTCTTCACTTCGTCGCCCGTCTCCGTCGCCCGTCTCCGTCTTCACTTCGCCGCCCGTCTCCGTCGCCTGTCTCCGTCGCCCGTCTCCGTCTTCACTTCGCCGCCCGAAGGCACGAAGGGCACAACAAGATTGATTGGCTTTTGTGTTTTGATACTCGTGAATTCGTGAATTATTTCGAGGAGATGCTTTTTGTATTTTGTTACGTTACGCAACAAACTTGTGTTGTGAATGCGTAGTGCTTGTAAACAGCAGCAAAAACAGTTAATGTTGTTAGGCACAATTTCTCTTGGAATATTCAGGTGTTTCTACTTTTTTGCTTTTTTTTTTACTTAGTTAAGGAATTACCTTTTTTTATTAGTTAAGGAATTATTATTTTTAGATGAATCAGGAGGATATGTAAAAACCAATTATTTTTTCTCTTTTTTAAAAAAAAAAAATCACGAGCAGGCGCTGCTGCTTTTTGTCAAATTTTAGGTATTTTTTTATTTAACAAGCAAAATTTAATATTATTTTATTAAACTTTAATGTTAAAAAAGTAAATCTAATGATTTATATAGATAAAGGGTAAAAGTGACATTTTCTGGGATAAAAGGAATGCCTACTCTCAATTTCTGGCAAGTGAACTACACTTTCTCACATAGGGAGGTAATCCACACCATTTTAAGATTACAGGGGGGTAATACACCTATTGTTTTTTTTCAGGGGGGTAATATGCCTCTTTCCCACATTACAGGGGGGTTCTATGCCAAAAACCCATAATAAAATTACGAAACAGGGAAAATTCAATCTTAGCTATAAGCCACATTCATGATGCAATCTTTATCTTTTCAATCGTTCTCCTCGATCCACTACATGTGTGTAGCAATTTAGAGAGCATGAAATCACTAGCTAAAACCCGATATTCGCTTGCTCAAGCAAAAATAGCTAGCGAAAATACAATCTCAGGCTTGCACATCTGTTGGTGTCGAGGCTAGTGTAGTAGCGAGCGAAAATGTCTGAATAAAAGGTGAAAAAGCCACAGTCAGCAAGGTACACAGTTATTGACGGCGCCATATGTGTGAGTAGCGAGTGAAAACTGATTTTGCAGCATACTAGCGAGCGAAAATGCACTTGGCAGAGACGTGTGAGAGAAGAATCGCTTGTTAGTTCACGTAAAAAGGAAAAGGGACTATCAGCTAGCCTGCGTGCGGATACGTGCCCTCGATCGAGCAACCTGCAAACTATAATTTAGTTGCTAACCATCTAACGTATATGTACGGTATCAAATCAAACAATTTGAAAAAATATACGAAAAAATATCAGTAAAATATACGAAAGAAATGCAGCAATTGTTGTAAAGTGGACCCTTCTCGATAGAGCGAAAAACACGGCAATAATTGAAAACCGGATAAATAAACGACACACAGATTTTACGTGGAAAACCCCAAATTATTTTAGGGTAAAAAATCACGGGCAAAGTAGAAGAACTTCACTATGAGTGTAAAATAGGAATTACAACTCTCCGACTTTTACCGTAGTAAAGTCGCACAAACTCTCTATTTTTACCTCACACTTACAACACACTAATAACACTTTTTGGATTAATTACACTTAATTATATATAAAGAGAGAATTGTATTTTGTTGGGATGATTGAAATGCAGCAGAATGGCCTCCAATTTATAGATGAATTTCAAACATAAAGACAATATATTTTTATCATAGTGCACCGTCCAACTTCCTTAATGTTGCACTTAGACTTCCTTAATGTTGCACTTAGACTTCCTTAATGATGCACTTGTGATTAGTTTAATCACCGCCCCATCAATCTCCCACTTGAAGATTTGATTAGGGACTAATCAGATCTTCACACCATTCTTTCTACCTCGTCCTTCATGTTGCTTACGTTTTCACCAGACCACACGAGGACCGACACTGAACAAACTTGTCAGCATTAACACTCTTCGTCAAAAAATCAGCTATGTTATCTTTAGTGTGAATCTTCTGCACATCCACAGTACCCTCCTCGACTTTCTCACGAACAAAGTGATACTGCACCCGAATATGCTTTGTTTTGGAATGAAACGCTGGATTCCTTGCAAGATGCAACGCACTCTGACTGTCACAGAATAGAGAAATACTCTCTAGTTTGTGCCCGAGTTCCTCCAGAATCATTTTCAACCAAATCGCCTCTTTACTGGCTTGCGTAGCTGTCACATATTCAGCCTCCATTGTTGATGTCGCAACAACTGACTGTAACTTTGAAACCCAACTCACTGCACCTCCAGCAAGAGTAAACACATATCCTGTCGTGGACTTGCTTTTTGTCAAGATCGCCTGCATAGTCAGAATCAACATAGCCCCTGACTGTAAAACCCGATCCTCCATTACATATTGCAACATCTGAGGTACCCTGAACGTATCTCAGAACTCTCTTTACTGTATTCCAATGCTCTCTTCCCGGATTCGCCATGTATCGACTAACCACTCCCACTGCATGTGCAATGTCTGGTCTAGTACAGATCATAGCAAACATTAAGCTTCCCACTGCTGATGCATACGGTACTCGAGACATCTCCCGCCTCTCTTCTTCACTGCTAGGACACATACTTGAGGATAACTTGAAATTAACAGGAAGAGGGGTAGAGATTGGCTTACAATTCTGCATACTGAACCGCCGTAAAATCTTCAACAGATAGTTCCTCTGAGAAAGCCAAATCTTCCTGCAATTTCTGTCTCGGTGGATTTGCATCACTAGAATCTTGTTTGTTGGTCCTAAGTTCTTCATTTCAAATTCCCTAGCCAGTTCAGCCTTCAGTTCTTCAATACGAGCTTTGTTGGGGCCTGAAACCAACATGTCATCAACATACAACAGTAAAGTAACAAAGTCATCACCAGATCTCTTGAAATATGCACAAGGATCTGCATTCAGCCTGTTGTATCCAAGGCTCGTTATGAATGAATCAAATCTTTTGTACCAACACCTCGGTGCCTGTTTGAGACCGTACAAAGATTTGGTCAACCTACAAACTAAGTTCTCTTTTCCTTCTTCAATAAATCCTTCCGGTTGGAGCATATAAATTTCTTCTTCAAGATCACCATGAAGAAAAGCCGTTTTTACATCTAACTGTTCAAGATGTAAATCAAATGTAGCACACATCGCTAGAACCACCCGCACAGTTGTCATTCGGACCACCGGAGAAAATATTTCGTTGAAATCAATCCCCTCCTTCTGAGCATATCCTTTCACCACCAATCGCGCACGATACCTCTCCACTTGGTCATCACTGTTACGTTTGATTTTGTACACCCATTTGTTGCCATGTCTTATTCTTATGGAGTGCTTCAATTTCCTCCTGCATTGTTGCCATCCACTGAGCTGCGTCTGAACTACTCATTGCTTCCTGGAGAGTTGATGGCTCCCCGTCCTCAGTTAAAAGACAGTATGCAACATTGTTCTCCATAGAATAGTCTGAGTGCCAGCCTGGTGGTCTCCTGACACGTGTCGATCGACGTATCCCCGTGACTCCAGACTCCGTTGTCTCCTCAGGTTCATGCTCTGGTTCAGTAGGACCCTCATGCTCGGCATCCTTCTAGACTACTACTATCGTAGTTTCTGGATCTTCTCCTGTGCTGCTATCATTTCCTTTCTTATCTTCCGTGAAGATAACATCCCTGCTTACAACAATCTTGTGGATAGTGGGGTCCCACAAGCGATACCCCTTCACTCTTTTAGCATACCCTAAGAACAAACACATCCTGGATTTTGGGTCCATCTTTGTTTTCTCTTGAGTATTAAACATAACATAAGCGGGACTCCCAAATACATGGAGATTAGAATAATCAATTGGTTTACCTGTCCACACCTCCATCGGTGTTTTCAGCCCCAGTGCTGTTGACGGAGATCGGTTCACCACATAACAGGCGGTATTGATTGCTTCTGCCCAGAACGACTTTTCTAAGCTTGCAGCCTGCATCATGGCTCTTGTTTTATCCAACAAGGTCCTGTTCATCCGCTATGCCACCCCATTCTGCTGCGGAGTGTATGTCGTAGTAAATTGTCTCTTAATCCCAGCATCTTTACAGAAGTCTTCAAACTCCTTGCCAGTATATTCCCCTCCATTGTCAGATCTAAGGCACTTGATCTTTTTCCCAGATTCAAGTTCCACCAGCGCTTTGTACGTCTTGAACATCGAGAACACCTCGGCCTTACTCTTGATCATGTACACCCAACATCTCCTGGAATAATCATCTATAAAAGACACAAAATACTTTGCACCTCCCATGGATAGTACTGGTGCTTGCCACACGTCAGAGTGAATCAATTCTAGAATGACTTTACTTCTAGAATCTGAACTACGAAACTTTATATGATGTTGCTTGCCAACAACACAATAATCACAAAAAGGTAAAGATACATTTGTGAGGCCCGGAAGTAGTTTCTTCTCTGCAAGAACCTTCATGTCTTGTTCCGACATATGCCCGAGCCGCTGATGCCAAATCATTGATGATTTCTCAATCGACTCAGATGAAGCCACTGACGCTTCTCCCACTTGCAGAGCCCTCCATGTACCATGTATAAGTTTCCGGCAATCTTGTCCGCCTTCATCAGTACAAGCGCACCCCTTTTAACTTTCATGATCTTGTTTCGTGACCTAATCTCACAACCAAGATCATCGAGTTGTCCATAAGACAACAAATTCTTGCATAATCCCTCCACGTGTCGGACATCTCGAATGGTCGGAACAATCCCGTCATGCATCTCCAGCTTGATCGTACCAACAGCAACAACTTTTAAAGGTTCATTTTTACAGCTATACACAGATCCTCCAGCGATCGGTGTATACTCATGAAACCACTCCCTCCGGGGAGTCATATGAAAACTGGCTCCTTAATCAATAAGCCATACATCATCAAAGCCACGCATACCTCGAATAGATGTTGTTGCTTCACAACATAGTACATCACCATCATCTAAAGTGCTAGCAACGTTCCCCTGAGGATCAGAACTCTTCTTGTTCGAATCCTTAAGATTCCAACAGTCCTTCTTCAAGTGACCTTTCTTGCCACAGTGCCAACAACTGCCCTTGGTCTTTGACTTGGATCTCCCATGTTTCTTACTCCCACTTGCATCGCGCTCCGTCGTTCTCCCTCTTGTCACCGACATGGCACCTGCTTGTTGCGAACCTGCCTCCCTGTCTTCTCTGTTTTTTGTGCCGACTCTCTTCTTCTAGAATAGCGGCTGCAATTTCGTCGAAGACCAAATAATCCGTGAGGACATTATTTGTTAGGTTGATGACAAGCTGGTCATACGAATCGGGCAAACTTTGCAGCAAGATTTCAGCACGTTCAACCACTTCTATTTTATGACTCAACGACGTCAATTGAGAAAATAGAGTATTTAGAACATTGAGGTGCTCAGTTACCGGGGTAGATTCTGCCATCCTCAGTGTGTACAATTTCCTTTTAAGGAAAATTTTGTTGTGTAGAGACTTTGCCTCATACAGCTTGTTGAGATGATCCCATATCTCCTTAGCTGTCCTCTTCTCCTCAACACTTGACAACACGCCATCACCTAACGCCAGGTGAATATTTGCGATAGCGTTGCAGTCCATTTCGTTCCACTTCGTATCATCTGTGATTTCCACCGGCATGTCGCCGATTGCCGCGAGACACCCATCTTTCCGCAAGATGGATTTAATCTTCAGTTTCCACAACGAGAAATTACTCCCATTGAATTTCTCGATCTCGAATTTCGCCGTCATTGCTTCTATCACGTACCACCGTCACTGAAAAATAATTTCAGTACGATACCCACAGATATCACCGAGACCACGGATATGAACCGAGGCTCTGATACCACTTGTTGTAAAGTGGACCCTTCTCGATAGAGCGAAAAACACGGCAATAATTGAAAACCGGATAAATAAACGACACACAGATTTTACGTGGAAAACCCCAAATTACTTTAGGGTAAAAAACCACGGGCAAGGTAGAAGAACTTCACTATGAGTGTAAAATAGGACTTACAACTCTCCGACTTTTACCGTAGTAAAGTCGCACAAACTCTCTATTTTTACCTCACACTTACAACACACTAATAACACTCTTTGGATTAATTACACTTAATTATATATAAAGAGAGAATTGTATTTTGTTGGGATGATTGAAATGCAGCAGAATGGCCTCCAATTTATAGATGAATTTCAAATATAAAGGCAATATATTTTTATCATAGTGCACCGTCCAACTTCCTTAATGCTACACTTAGACTTCCTTAATGCTGCACTTGTGATTAGTTTAATCACCGCCCCATCAGCAATTGATTACCGCGGTAAAATTGAAAACAACAGTAGCTCACAAGTTTTCGTTTGCTACTTTTAGGTGGTGTTTGCAAACTCTAGTGGAAAAGTAGAAGTTCACAATTTTTAGTTAAGCCAAAAGCACCCCCACACCAGCTTGAAGATTGTGAGCTTTTTTAGCTTAAAAAAAGTTTTGTAACCGAAAAAGCTAGATTTGCAAACACCCCAAAATCACTTATTCAAATAAAAAGCTGATTATAACTTTTTTTAAGAGTTTGCAAACACCACCTTAATCCCAGGTTAGTAAAAAAGTGTGGCGCATACTGATGCCACATTATAGTTCATACAATGTGATAGTTGAAATTTGTTTATTTATTACTTAACTTATATTATATATATTATATACACAACTTAAAAATATATACATATATAAACACTTAATACAAGTATGGATTTTGAACTATTATACAAAATTACATAAAAAAAAACACTAACACAAATCATAAAGAAACATTCTAGGAAAAATTATCAATCATATATTACAAACAAGTTAGATTAAAGAGAAAATGAAAGTAACATTGGTGTACATATATATATATATATATAAATATATATAACAACACAATGATAAAAATATGTAGTACTTATTATTATGAAGTGTAATTACTCTATACTAAAATATATCAATTAAATGACCAAAACAATTATAAGAAAATTAAAGTGGTTTGAAGAATGAGATTAAGAATGTGGGAGGAGTTTGAAGAATGAAGAATTTGATGAGAAATTTCGAGTTTGAAGAATGAAATGGTGGAAGTGATGCATTTATAGGAGCCGTGTGGTGGCAAATTTGCAAGGTAGCTAGCGATTTTTTTCTCTCCGCCAAGGTGTAAGAGAAAAATCGATTGCAAGTTGACGCGGATGCATGACTTGCGCCATTGAAAAAGCACAAACGACGCGGATCAATGATATATATAGGCTTTAGCTAGCGAAATTCTTTTTGCGGGATGTAGTCCTAGGAAGGACTTTTTTCACTTGCAAGCATTTTGTGTAATGGATTCGGATCATGTTGTCACAATGTTGGTTGATCGGATTGATGAATTATGCATGGTATCACTCACTTAGGTTCTTCAATTCTGAATGCATCCACGCCTAAATTTTTTCTAAATTTTGGATTCATTGCGAGTTTTCTTTCATATCTTTTGACGGTCGTGTTGATTGTGTGATTCGGCATCTATTAATCTATCTATTATGCTTTTTTACCCACACATGATTTGTGCGATGCCTTTTTTTCCTCAATTTGTTCATTTATATCATTTGTTTCTGCAATTATGACTACACTTATTTCAAGTTCTTCCTCTATTTCAGTCTTTTTGTCAAGAATTAGTGAGAGTCAAGTTCAATATACTTTCTTGAAGCTCATTTTTTCACTGATAAGTTCATTATAAGTCATTTTTTCAACAGTACAAATCACATTACTTGTAGGAAGAGGTGTCAGTATGGCGTTGAAGATTAAGAATAATGTATGATTCACTACTACTGAATATTCACATTTCTGTTTCCCACGTCGCTTGGGAATGATCTTAGCATATATTTATCTACACTCTAACACCTCCCTTTAATAAGCCAATTAGGGAAAATGTGAGGGCCGTAATTTCTAATATGGTATCAGTGCATACCCAAGTTTATGTGAAGTCTTGCCATCTAATTATTTCACATGTCGGGATTCGGTGCTTATTCCCACATACGTGAGAGGTGCATCTTGAATTCTCTATCACAAATCGCTTGGAAATGATCTTAGATATAAGTTTATTTCTTCTTTGCCCCTCCTCTAACAAGGCATTTTAGGGAAAATATGGAGTAAACTAAATTCTACAAAAGTGCATGTTTAGTGCATGACAAGATAACATGGTTAATATTAGGTCCCTATTGACCCCCCTTGCGGTCCCTGAAGGTCAATAGGGACCGCACATAGGTCGCTATTGTGCGGTCCCTATTGACCTCGATCGTTTGTCATCAGGGACCGCAATTATGTCCCTGATGAGGCTAATAGCGACCGGAATATCAGGGACCGCTTTGCGGTCCCTGATACTTTAATAGCAATAGCGATCTAAATTAGGTCCCTATTGTTGTTGAATCAATATGGACCGCAGTTGGGTCCCTATTGTTTTTCATATAATAGTGACCGCAATTAGGTCCCTATTGACTCAAAAACAATAGGGACCAAACTTCAGTCCCTATTGCTTTTCCGTCAATAGAGACCTCATTACGGTCCCTATTACTATTATTAGGGACCGCGATTAGGTCCCTACTAGTATTAATAGATACTCTATGAATATTAGTAGGGACCTAACTGCGGTCCCTATTACTATTATTAGGGACCGCAGTTAGGTCCCTACTAATATTCATAGAGTATCTATGAATACTAGTAGGGACCGCAATCCCTAATTGCGGTCCCTAATAGTCTGCGAGGAAAATAAAAAAAATAGTATTCCGAAAATATTTTGGAATATTATTGTTTTTTTTTTGTAGAAATATGATTATAACAAGATCAAAACAATAAAATAATGAAGAAAAAGTTAATATAATGACATGAAAGTATTAATGAATGTAAAAATTAAATGAAATATGACTAATAATAGAAAATAAAATATGAATGAAAACAAAAAGATGAATGAATAAAAAAATCAAGTGAAAGAAAGGAAAGTGTAGATCCAAAATAATAGAAAAATAAGAGAAGAATGTGTAGATCCAAAATAATTAAAAAGAAAGTGTAGATCTAAAATAATAGAAAAGTAAGAAAAGAAAGTGTAGATCCAAAATAATAGAAAAGAAAGATTGTGTTGGTGATTTGTTTTTTGTGTTGGGTGATTTTTGGAGAAAAGATAAGCGGTTTTGTGTAGTAAAATAAGATAGTATTTTTGTGTTGGGTGTTTTTTAGAGATTAATGAAATTTGATGTGTAAGAGTGGTGAGTATATATAGAGGAGAGGGTGAATTTTTCAAATTTCCCCCTCAATCCCGCCTAAAAGTTTCGCCAAAAATTCAAATTTTCGTCAAATTCAAATTTCTCCCTCAATCTCGTCTAAAACTTTTGCCAAAATTTCATTTTTTTGGATTTTAGTGACCTAACTGCGGTCTCTAATTATTAATAGGGACCGCACTTAGGTCACTAATTTTAAATAGGGACCGCAGCGCGGCCCGTGTTGTGTTATTAGGTAACTAAGTGCGGTCCCTACTAATATTCATCCTTGAAATTTGATATTTTTTTATTGATGTTGGTGTGTTTGTGATTCCTAGCAACCAAACTCATTACAACATGTGAATTGAAGTAATAAATGATTGCAAAACCAACCTCATAGTAGTTTAGTTGTGAAATAATAGATTGAATGAGATTGAGCGAGTTATTAACGTTCAACATATATTTCATGTTCTACAACTAATCATCACTAGTTAATTGTAGTTGTTATTCGTTTTTATGCTTTACTTCACTAATATTAGCATAGATATGATTATGAGTTTCAATCATCAGATCAACTAATCATTATGCTTATATATGCATGTATATACAATTAGTTTGTAAGCATGCATTATTACATTCGTCGTACAAACTAGTAAATAAATCTTCAAAACGGATCGTTCCCTCTATGTAATGTTTGGATTTACAATGCGTCGTTGTAATTATTGTTATTTTAACTATTACAGTGATAATTATGAATTAAACAAACAACGATGTACCTCAAATCATCATAAAGTAACGATTTTAAAGTATGAATATTAGTAGGGACCGCAATTAAGTCTATGTTGAGTCAATAGGGACCGCAATTAGGTCCCTGATGAGTCAATAGTGACCGCAATTAGGTCCATATTGACTCAACAGTGACCTAATTGTGGTTCCTACTAATATTCATACTTTAAAATCGTTACTTTATGAATTGATCTCGCTATGTTAGTGGTTTTTAGCAACAACCTCATTACTAAATGTGAAAAGAAGTAATTAATGGTTAAGAACAAGTGATTTAGTTATTGAATGTGATGGAGTGATTAGTTATTAGATATTGAATGTGATCTTTGTCATTGTATAAACTAAGAATATTCAAAACGGACTGTTCCCTCTACGTAATGTTTGGATTTACAATGTGTTGTTGTAATTATCGTTATTTTAACTATTACATTGGTAATTATGAACTAAACAAACAATGATGTGCCTTAAATCATCATAAAGTAACGATTTTAATGTATGAATATTAGTAGGGACCGCAATTAGGTCCATGTTGAGTCAATATGGGCCGCAATTAGGTCTCTAATGAGTCAATAGTGACCGCAATTAGTTCCCTATTGACTCAACAGTGACCTAATTGTTGTTCCTACTAATATTCATACTTTAAAATCGTTACATTATGAATTGATCTCGCTATGTTAGTGGTTTTTAGCAACAACCTCATTACTAAATGTGAAAATAAGTAATTAATGGTTAAGAACAAGTGATTTAGTTATTGAATGTGATGGAGTGATTAGTTATTAGATATTGAATGTGATGTTTATCGTTGTATAAACTAAGAATCTTCAAAACGGACAGTTCCCTCTACGTAATATTTGGATTTACAATGAGTCGTTTGTAATTATTGTTATTTTAACTATTACAGTGGTAATTATGAATTAAACAAACAACAATGCACCTCAAATAAACATAAAGTAACGATTTTAAAGTATGAATATTAGTAGGGACCGCAATTTGGTCCCTGTTGAGTCAATAGGGACCTAATTGCGGTCCCTATTGACTCATCAGGGACCTAATTGATGTTCCTATTGACAATAGCTAGTGTCAATAGGGACCGCATCTAGGTCGCTATTAACAACGGCTATTCAATAGGGACCGCGTTTAGGTCCCTATTGGCAACGGCTAGTGTTAATAGGGACCGCATTTAGGTCCCTATTGACAACGGCCTTTCAATAGGGACCGCGTTTAGGTCCCTATTGACAACGGCTAGTGTTAATAGGGATCGCCCTTAGGTCCCTATTAACAACGATTATTATCAATAGGGACCTAAGTGCAGTCCCTATTGATACTTACCGTTGCCAATAGGGACCTAAGTGCGGTCCATATTGACTGTTAGTGGCCTATAAAAAGGCCACTCCCTTGTCCTCTAAAATTCATTCCATCCTTCACTAATCCTTAAGGTATGCACGTCTTTTTCCCTTATACTATCCCAAATGTTTATTTTCAATGTAATTTGTTATTTAGTTATTCTAACTTAAGTTTATTTATTTGGTGATAGGTAATAGTACACACACCGAGAGTAATCGTGGTGTACACAATATTCTTGCGGCGCATTTTTTCACGCTTCAAGAAGTACGTTGATCATTCTATTTAGTTCTTTAAAATTCTTGTTCTATTAATTGTGATTATTTGTTTTATATTTTACAACTTATTAGATAAATAATGGATTATAAAGTAGATAAATCTTGGATGTACGCTATGTATGATAGTGATGGTTGTTTGAGCGATAGATTTGTGTTTGGGGTTTGGGCTTTCATTGAATATGCTACGCAACAAGGTCCTAGATTCATAGATCTACGGGGCGAAATTAGGTGTCCTTGCATGAAATGCAATAATATACGGTTTTTCGATAAAAAGGTTGTACGGGATCATCTTCATAAGTCGGGATTTTTGGATGGATATTTAGAGTGGATTTTTCATTGGGAAACGTCAATAGATAATATACCGTCGTATGTGACCAATTCCCCCGGCTCGTCACACACCGATATTCCCGACAACCCAGTATATGTTGATGTGCCATTCGTAGACATGGTCGTGGATGCACGTGGAGGTTGATCATTTGAGGACGAGTCAACTAACGAGGAGCCCAACTCGGAAGCACAGGCGTTCTACAAGTTGATGCACCTAGGAAATATGCTCATGTATCTGGATTCCAACCCGGGTGAAGATATAAGTATCCTTCAGTGGTTGTCGGAGTGGTTGGAGTACAAGACACACCACAAGGCTAGTACTATTAATTCTGATAAGGCTTTTAATTTGGCGAAGAGAGGTTTCACGCCTAAGGTGCGGAAGTTATTACCAAAGGACACGAAAGGAATCCGTAAAATGCTACAGTCAGAGTTAGGGTACGTTATGTATGATGTTTGTCCAAAATAATGTTTCTTGTTCTACGGGGAGGAGACGAAGGACTACGATAAGTGCCCGTTATGCCTCGCAGATAGATACGTGGATGGACTAAAATCGAAGGTTGGGAAGAAGAAATTGTGGTATTTTCCTATTGCTCCTCGACTTCAAAGGTTGTATTATACAATAGGAACTGCAAAGCATATGACATGGCATACGAAGTGTAATGGGGTTAATGACCAAATGATTCACCCAGCTTCAGGGGATGCATGGCGCCACTTCGACCGGACACACCCTAATTTTGCAGCGGAGCCACGGAACGTAAGACTTGGTTTGTGTACGGATGGATTCACACCTTATGGAATGTCTGGCAAGGCGTACTCTTGTTGGCCGGTGTTTGTCACCCCTTATAACCTTCCACCGGATCTTTGCATGAAGAAAGAGTTCATCTTTTTGAGTCTACTCATTTTCGAGCCGAACAGTCCAACAAAGAACTTGGATCTTTTTCTTAGGCCACTTGTTGATGATCTCAAGCTTTTATGGAGCATTGGCGTCGAGACGTATGACATCTCGAGGAAGCAACACTTTATATTACGTGCATCTCTCATGTGGACGATTAGCGATTTTCCCGCTTACGGGATGTTGTCGGGATGGAGTACGCACGGTAGGCTTTCGTGTCCTTATTGTGTGGGTGACACTCAATCCTTTTTGTTGGTGAATGGGGGTAAACCAAGTTGGTTCGATTGCCATCGCCGGTTCTTGCCTGAAGGTCATGAATTGAGATACGATGACAATAATTTCCATATGGATGGGAAGAGTGAGTCTACTTCAATTTTCTTCATCTAGTGTCATCTTCTTTATTATGTACTAGTACTAACTATTTTTTTGTAACATGTAGTTTGTTCATAGAAGAGGAGTGCGGCAGATTGAATGTCATGGAGGTTCAAACGAAAAGGAACGAGGAGTATGTGGCCTGGTTCAAGCAAGAGTACCACAGTGGAAATTACATGATAGACGATAGGGTACTACCGTTGCTCAACGATCCACTGAACGATGCAATCACGTACGATGGATACATTGTGAATGGGTTTCGATTCCACATTGATACGAAACCAAGAAGAGTGACTGCGGTGGGGTTTACGTGAAGGGCGACATGGGAGACACCGCTTCAACTAATTTCTACGGGACTTTGAAAGAGATATTAGAAGTGGAATATTGGGGAGGTAGAAATGGGAAACAACTGTCCATTGTCTTCTTCAAGTGTTTGTGGTATGATATTGGACCGAACGGCACAAATGTCCACGAGACATTCAAATTGGTGGAAATTAATCCTACTAAAATACTCTAAACCAATGAACCATTTATTTGTGTTAATCAAGCAATGCAGGCGTACTACGCCCCATATCCGTCTCTACCAAATGGAAGGCCAGGGAGAAATGGATAGTTGTCAGTATCACATATTCCAGCTCGACACATCATCGACATGTCGTCACTCACAGTTCGTGATTCTACCCCTAATGACCCAAATGATTCCGGAGCAAGTGTTTCAAGAGAACGAATCAGTAGGTCTTAATATGTTTGTAAACCTGCATTCGTTCAACATGGATATTCAGTTGGGGGAGGTGAGTTCGAGGTCGTCAATGAACTAGGTGGTAACGAGGACGATGATGGACAAGCAAAAGGCTTAGACATTGATCTCGCGACTGGGGGGCTTAAAATAACAACCCCGCTTCAAGTGAATAAGCTGCTTCTTCTCCCCAGGTCTAACCGCCGTAACCCCTACATTTGGTCCCCTACCCGGTCGAGTCTAGCTCGTCCCTGGAGTTCCGGTCGACCTCTGGCTCGGTCCAGCTCCAGTGTCGGCTATAGATGGTGGAGTCTGAAGTCTGCTAGACTCGACTGATGGGGGCACGTGAGTCCCAACTGAATCTGAAGTATGGGGTCGTGCCACCTGGGATGTGGTGGACTCTGATGATTGGGGTCAAACACTCGCTTCGGGGACGGCCGCCTCATCGTCTACAAATAATTGTCGATGTGGTGCAGGTGTCCTCGATGTAGATCCGTCACCTGACCAAAGTGGTGAGACGAATGGCTCGGCTGAATGGCTCGGCCCTGCACCACGTCTCGATCGGACAACCCGTATAGGTCGGCAACTACCTCGAGCCCCGCTACCACTGCCACCACCACGCCCAACGCTACAACTTCCACCCACACTCCCGCTACCACTGCCACCACCACGCCCAACGCTACCAGTACCACCACCACGACCTCGACCTCCACTACCTCCCACACCTCCACGAGCGACACTACCACTACCTAAACCCGATACCCCACCACGACCTCGACCTCGACCTCCAGTACCACTAGGGGTCTTACGTGACGACATGCTGAATATATATATATATATATATATATATATATATATATATATATATATACTGTAAAAAAATATCAATTCAACATTTAAATAACAATATTACATTTAATCTAACATTCAACATCTATATAATCTAATAGTTTTACTAATTAAAATTTAACAATCTAATTTTCACAATATAATTATAAACTAATCTAATCTAATTTATCTAATTTTCACAATCGAGTTTTAAACTAATCTAATCTAATTTTCACAATCCAATTATAAATTGATCTAATCTAATTTAACAATCTAATTTTCACAATCGCATTATAAACTAATCTAATCTAATCTAACAATCTAATTTTTATAATCTAATTATAAACTAATCTAATTTTCATAATGTAATTATAAACTAATCTAATCTAATCTAACAATCTAATAAACTAATAATCTTACAAATTAACGTTTAGCTTATTAATTATATAATAATTAATATAATCTAATCTAATCTAACAATCTTCACTAATCTAATCTTTTTTTTAATCATTCACTAATCTAATCTAACAATAATCTTTTTTTCTTTTATCATTAACTAATCTAATTTAACAATCTAAAAATCTTCACAAATCTATTATTTTTCCTTAATCATACACTAATCCAATCTAACAATCTAACATTCTTCACTAATTAGCTATTTAACAATATTAACTAATAATTCTTCAAAAAATTAACAAATTAACAATCAAACACAAAATTAACACAAGATTAACACAAAAGTAACACAAAATTAACACAAAATTAACAATCTAACAATTTCTTAACATAATACTAACACAGTTTTTGGATTTAACACAAAAATGAGAGAAAAAAACCAAAAACAAAAACGAAGCTACCTTAGCACCGGCGGCGGAAATGGACGGAAAATTGAAAGGGGCGGAAAACGGAAAGGGACCACGGTGGATTTGTGGCAGAAATCGGGAGGAAAAGGGGCAGAAATGGAGCGGGTAAGATTTGGTTGGGTTGGGGACTCAATTTGGGTCGCAAATACGGACAATAGGTCACTAATGGCGTCGGGTCGGGTCGCAAGCGGCGGAAACGGGTGGAGAAGGTGGAGTTTGACAGCTTTTTCGATTTATAAAAAAAAGTATTTTTTTTTAATTTATAGGAAGGAATCAGCGACTCAATTTGAGTCGCTGATTTCTTCCACACGAATTAAGGCAGTGGAGGCCCAGAATTTGGCCCACATTTTGGCGCAAGTAATAAAATTGAATTCAGCGACTCAATGTGAGTCACTGAAAGTCCCTGAGGACAACAGCAACTCAATGTGAGTCGTTGTTTCCCTCGTAAAGCTCTGCGACTCAAAGTGAGTCGTTGTTGCCTTCAGATGTCGCTGAAGGCAAGCGACACAACTTGAGTCGCAACTGGGTGGTCTCTATTGACCGCCCAGTCTTGTAGTGGTGGTAATGTCTTGAGAAAAAAACCCTAGAAAAATTTATCTTTGTTAGATATGACCCTGATATTAACGTGGTAATGCTCAGTAATTCATTAATATGCGGTCGTAGCCCCCATGAATTGTCTCATATTAATAACAAAAGATTGAGCAAATTAAATGACATTATTAATCGAAAAACACATTAAACGCATAAGCTTAATGGAATAAGACAATATATGGAGTTAAGTCTAATATGATAATATAAATTCTACGTTAGCTCATAAACTAATATCCTAGTGATGAATGGTTCTTTCATGTAGTTAGTCACCATTGCTAAACGCTTATCCTACGCCTCCACCTTTGTCATTATTTCAGTAGTGTGTCCAACATTTAACTTACTTTGATACCACCAGTGTCACGCTCGAGAGACCAACTATGAAGAAGTTATTAATTCATGAGCAAATAACATATATATAATAGTAGAATTCACACCACATTTTGACCTACAATTTGTATTAGGCTTCTAGGGTCGTTTCCTTAATAAAACAATTTTATTCAGAAAGATAAAGTGAGTGAAAGAGGCACTCAACCTTTAAAAACTTCAAAAATTCTACCATGTCAAAATAAATATTTTGGAGGGGAGAGCTTATGGCAAACAAAGGTTTGGGCAATATGGAAGGAGTAGAAGCCAACAATAAGAAGGTGACAAGAAACAGTTAAACTCAAGCTAGGAATTTGGATAAAACCAAATGACAGCGTGAGTTTGCATTTTCTAAATATATGGTACAACGCACGCGGAAATCACGTGTGCAGTTCTCGCATCCTTAGGCCTATATATATTCGAGTTTCACTAATCAAGGTAAGCTTCATTAATTACCCCATACTATTCACTCGTATATCGAATATCCACATTCGATATCCAGACCCAATATATCACCTGATATATCTTTCGACGTACACTTTCGACATGCATCCCAGATATATATCCCCGATATACCTTACCCGATATGGTAGTATCCCCGATATACCTTACCCGATATGGTAGTATCCCCGATATCCGCCACGTCCCCGACATAGAAGATATTCAACATCCCCCCAGATTCGATATACCTTCATCCTCGACATCCTGCCAAGCATCTAGTGTTACTCTGAGGTGTTCCAAACCTAAGTCTACCTAGAACTAGTATTAGTAATAGGTCACAGAATTTGTAATAGATTTGTTACCATATTTTTGTAATCCTGCACTTTGCTTATAATATACGATCTATTGTCAAATTAGTGGTGCCGTCTGCGGGAAAACCACAATTCCAAACGAAGACGCTAAGATGCAGCGCAAGGTGACCCGATCGCGGTCCACATGACCCGTCATTGATAATCCCACCGCAAATAATGCCCCACCCTAGATTCCATTACCAGAGCCTAGTATCGAGTTGCAACATAATCCATCCCATCATCGAGCACCGGTAGGCTCCGAGCTTGTGCCCATGAACCCTACAGTCCTCTCGCCAGAAGTTATGGCACAGATTAACGCCACCGTGCAGACAATGTTGAATATCGTATTGTCTACCCTAGTACCGCACCTGGTGAACCAGGTTATTGGCAATCCACCTAATCAGCCTCAAGAGTCCATGACGAGAGGTCCGGCAAAGGGATCCAGGGCTAGATAGTGTGAGGAAATGATGGATTCCATATGGGAACGCCTGGCTCCTAGACTTCATGGTGAAGTCGTTCCCGACCAAAGGGTCGAAATAAGGGACATAGCAAGGAGAATGGAGCGGTTGAATCATGAGAATGAGGAAGTCACCCGCAAATTGGTGATGGTAAATGGACACAGGAGGCTAACCCCATTTAGCGAGGAAATTGAGGTTTAAGTGTTGGAGAAAGAAGACAAGTTTCCTCTGCTCAAGAAATACGATGGGAGGAGCGACCCCAGTCAGCATTTTTATTATGTCGGTGGAATATTGAACCTCCATTGCTTTACGGACAATGTGCAAGCAAAGGTATTTGCTATGACCTTGACAGGGGCCGTTTTTGATTGGTTCACAAGGATAACGGTCGGCTCTATTGCCTATTATAGGCAGCTGAGAGAGAGGTTCTCCAGCCAGTTCTCCAGCCAAAGGAGAATGCACGCAAACATGAATCACCTAAACTCGATGAAGCAGAAGGAAAAAGAGAGCCTTGAGGATTTTACGAAAAGGTTTAACGAGGAGTTGCTCAAAGTGGATGAGCCAAAGGGCGAGCAGGTAGCCCTAATCCTTTTCAACGCGACTTTTCATAGAATATTCGCTGCTAAATTGCTGAAGATGAAATCACCTACCATTGATCATATTAATGCGTTGGTGTACGAAACAGTTTATCAGGATAACATGATGGCTACTAAGCAGGCGCCATATCAGGCGCAAAACAGATCAAAAGTAAAAGAATGATGGAACAAAGACAGGAACGACCATTGAAGAGATAAATCTCCGAGGAGGTATACTCATTTAAACAGGGGTATCATGATCGTATTTGTCGTGGCGCAAAAGAACAAGTGGCTAAATGAGCTAACGAAACTGAGGGAAAGTCCAGAAATGAAATACTCGAGGAAGTATTGCAAATACCATTGCAAACCATGGCACACTACCGAGGAGTGCACATATCTCAAGGATGAGATTGAAAGGCTTATTCGTGAAGGTAAGCTGGTGAAGTTCGTACAGAATTCGAGGGATGCAGAGACAGAGATGATAGGTCCCGCTCGTCTTAAAAGGATCAATCCCACTCACCTAGGAGGGACAAACATAGGGCCATCAAGGCTCTTGGCGATATGAAAGGGCAATTATCAATGCCCCTTCAAGGAGAATGATCAACATGATCAACAAAGATTCGATAGGGGAGCAGAGTCTATGGAGGGACGCAAGAGCATTACTCAAAGAGTGCAGGATGGGAGATATGTGGGTTTTTCAACCCTTGTAGATGAGGAAGAATTCTTGGATGAAGAAGTATCCTTCACCAAAAACGACCTGGAACATCTCACACCGTAGGCTCTTATGGCAGGTAAACTCGACTGCCCTCTTGTTGTAAAAATTGATATAGCAAACTATGCAATCTCGAAGGTTCTGATCGAAAATGGTATCTCATAAAATATAATATGTGCACATGCCTTTGAAAAAATGGTTGTAAAATGTGGCATAGTCGAAGGAATGTCCACCCTACTGGCAGGTTTTGGTGGAGGAGAAGTGACCCCTTTAGGGCAAGTCACATTGCAAACTTCTTTTGGTGAGGAATCCTGCAGAAGGACCATCGATATCAAGTATACAATAGTCAACCTCCCATTTCCCTACATTGTAATTATCGGTCGTCCTGCTCTTAATGCAATTCGAGCGGTGGTATCAGCATGCCACTAAAAGATGAAATCCTCCACCCTAGGTGGGATTGGAGAGATCATAGGTGATCAAAAGGAAGGTTGGCAATGCTACATTGCGTCGCTCAGACTCCCTAGGATCAGAGAGTGACAGGAGATAAAGACCACTGCCATCGAATACCTACCAGAGACGGAGTAATCGCCCAAGAGTTCTTTGGGCACGTTTGTTTAAATTCTACCATTAACTATGTTTGAACAATGTTTATTTTACCTAAATTGCCTCAAGTGGGCTGGCCTATAATTAAAATAGAGGGAACTATGCCAGCCTGATTCCCTTATTACGGGGTACATAGGTGAACTGAGATTTACCTAGTTCTCGACCTCTATCCGTTATTAACCTTTATCTTGGAAATATTGCATATCTCTCACTTTTATGTTAATAAACCGATTGTAGAAACAAACGTACCCTATGGGAAAGTCGAAAATATACCTTAAGGGGTAAAACCGCCTCCTATCCAAAAAAAGATAGGCAAATCGAATGCTATCCTTGGTCGTTATCTATCTTGCAATTCTTATTGATATATATATATATATATATATATATTGTAGCATATACTGCTATCCATTTAGATGACAGTAACGTGGATATCATCCATCGACAAGGCTAGGAAGAACATATTATTTATCCAAGAGATAAAGAGGACAAAAGAAAAGAAAGAGATCCCCTACCCACGGGATAAGGAGGAATAAAAGAAAAAGGTCCCCTATCCACGAGATGAGGACAAAATAAAAGAAAAAGATCCACTATCCACAAGATATATAGGACAAAATAAAAGAAAAATATCCCCAATCCACAAGATAAGGAGGATAAAAGAAAAGTAAAGAGATCCCATACACAAAATAGAAACCAAGGAAACAGTTGCTTCAGTCCACTAACAACATAAATGGCATGCGTTGAAAGAATCGATAATCACATGTTTATGGCAACAGGAGCCATACAAATCCAGGTCACACAAATACGAAAAACTCAATAACCAGATTATCCTGAGATTATTACATAAGTTTGAATAAAATGGTGATGCAACGCCAGCAATAATTCGAGAACAGCGAGTATCTTCCTCGCGCTACTCATACGAGACACTTCTTCTTCTAGAGCTCCGCCAAACGGATCAGCTTTTGAAACATTCAAATCTGATGGCTTAGAGTCCTCAAGCGGCTTGCCATCCTAGCCACACATGGATCCAATTGTTTGATATAGAACACTTCTTTGAATCCACCCTTCATAATGATTTGCCCGATGATGGCGTTCTTAGTATCTTCTATTTCGCCGAAGGCGCGTTCCGTAGTGATATCCTTGTATGTATCACTCATAAGGAATTTCTCGGCAACCTGCACCATTAGCTCAGGAGAAGTATCCTAAGTAGCACGAATTCACATAAGACTACATCACAAATGCACAATAGAATAACAAAGGAACGCACGCTTACAGCAATCTCCAAGTCGCGTTGGGCTTTCGAAAGTTTTCCCCCCAAACGCTCGTTTTCAAGTTTCACCTTCTTAAGTTCCCACTCAGCAATGCCTTTGTCATTCTGATCCTTGGTAGCCTGCTCCTTCAAACTAAGAATCTTGTTCAAAAGCCTATCATTTTCAACACAACATGAGTCATACTCTTCCTTGACAACCTGCCACCGGCGTATGGCCTCGTCTTTTTCAGCAACGATTTTCTCAACAACCATTGGGTCAAAATCACCCATTTTTTGTGTCAGCCTCCAGCTAGGCTATTATCGCATCCATGTCCCCTTCGGCTTGATTGACCACCATCATATTAGTGGTCAGAAACTTGGTGAACCGGATACATTTTGATCTAAAACGTTAAGATAACAATCGATAAATACAACTTACGGAACAAAAAGGATAGTTTTAACCACTTACCGATTGGAAGCCATGAATGTCGCGTCGCACGTTTCGAGCATGATCCTGCTCCCCTAGCCTAGGTGCCGTTACTACAGTGGGGAACGCCAGCCCCATTGTACGAACCGCTTCGCTCTCACGAAAAGCATGACTTTGTAGCAGATTACTCCTTTGTATGTGACAAACGCAGTTGTGCTTGTATCATAGATGGCCATCAGTATTTGATGAAATCCACTTTGATCATCCATCACTTTGAGTCAACTAGCAAATTAGTGGTAGAGGGAAAGAACCCATAGGACAATGCCATAGTGGTCGACTAGCCAATTTTACGGTTACTTCCTAGTCGGCTACAGCGTTCTTTTCTTTGTTGAAGTTGTGTTTCTTTTTTCTATTAGGTTTTGCCTCTAGATCGACATTCAACTTGTGTATAACAGTACGAGGATCAATACATTTTAGTTCACTATCAGTCCATGCAAAGTTATCCATGTTGTAGCGGAGACATTGAATAAGCTTGCGTTCTATATCTTTGGACATTTTGGTGCCGATGCGCGTTATTTTTGTTCAGTTGGTTGGAGACAAGACATATCTCTTTTGATTTTCCCAGAGTTTCGACTGTAACATGTCCAAGCATCTTTATAGTCTCCGTGGACTTCACCCGCGCCACATTTAGTGGGAAATTTCATCTTCTGATGATAAGTCGGTACCACTTTCTTAAAATCATTGAGACCTGGGCGGTTGATGATTATGTTGTAAGAAAATGGTGTGTCGACAACAAGGTATTCTAAGTTTTGAGTCCTTATTTTTGGAGCAGTCCCGAAGGATGTAGGAAGCACAATTGTTCCAACTGCTGCAACTCTTGCTCCTCCAAAGATGCATAAGGGAGTTGTCTCTATTTTCATGTGTGTGTCCCCTAGTTCCATTTTCTCTAGTGCATCTAAAGATATAACATTGGCCGAGCTTTCGTTGTCAATCAACATTTTCCTGATGTTGTAGTTTGCAATGTTTAGGCTTACGACTACGGGGCAATACATCATCCTTGTCGAATGTCAATACATCCTCAATTATTTCTATGGTAGATATTGTATGAGATACACTTTGGTATCTGTCTGGCACCAGATCGTGTGTAATCTTTTTGCGTGCTTTATTCGAGTCTCTACCCATTGGGCCTCTAAAGATCATAGCGACCGTCATTCGGGATTTTCATTCTGGCAGTCATGTAGCCTTCTTTCTTAAGAAACCATAGGGCAGTTTGTGCGGCATATTCAGCGGCTTTTTTCATTGTGAAGAGTATTGAACTGTAGAATTCGTACTCTTCTTGTTTGAGTGGTCGATGCGTAGTCTCACTTTGAAAGTGAACTCACGGAGGTGACTTGGACCCTCTTCTTTGTAGCATTCGAAGACTGGAGATTTCCAATGTCGTACGACATAGAACTCGTAGAGTTTGGCTTGTGTCGTAGTAGCATCTGGCTTTAGTGTGGCCATTTGTTTGTGTAAATTCTGTCTCGCCCATTCTTTGATGGTGGTACCATCAATCATATTAATAACTCCCTTAATGGGCATATTATCGGTATCATCCCTTATGATAAGGACGAAGATTGTATGTCCTCTTTCGATTGGAGAGGGTGTACTGAAATTGAAGTTTGCTCGCTTGTTTCGATTGTCGGGGTGTTTGTAACCTTTGACATATTCTTGCAAGTAGCCCTCCTTCATCAAGCCTTATATCTCAGCATATAGTGCATGGCATTTCGATGTGTCGTGGTCGTATTGCTCGTGATACTTGCAATAGAACTTTGATTTGCGTGTTTCCTCCATTTCTCGGATATTTCTTAGAGTGTTGAGGGGATTTTACTTTTTAGCGACATTGTAGATGTTGATCATGGTGATGGTAATCTGGAGTTTTTCTCTCGGAGGAGATCTTTCACGCTTTGTACCACTCTTGTCATTTCTGTTGTTATTGCGACGTGAGTTGTTTTGGTTGGATTGAGTATTATCACTTCGGACATCTCTCATTTTGTTGCAATTCTCAATTTCCATATCGCATTGAGCGATCATGTTGATTTGTTCGATGGTTTGCGGTTTCTGCCTCAAAAGCTCGTTGGCTAGCAATCTGTTTCTCAAGGTGTTAAATAAGATGTTTGCAACTCTCTAAGCGGAGGGCATTTCAACTCGCAGCATCTCGGTATTGAACATTCTGATATAGTCTCTAGTTGATTCATCGTTGCCATGTATTATATAGTCTTCAAGTATTCTTGTGTCCACTTCTGAGTAGCAAACCGCTACTTGAACATTATTCTGAGCTGATCATATGTATGTATTGAAAGCGTTAGAATCCTTGAAAAACAGTCTTGAGCTACATCAATGAGAATGATAGCGAACAAACGTTCGTGTAGGCCTTTTAAGTAGCCTCCTAAGTTTAGCATTCCTTCTAGGAGATGCAAGTGAGCACTAGGGTCCCCTATACCATCGTAGGTTGGCATCTTCAGGTATTCACGGCCTCGACCTAGCATTATTCACTGCATGTCTGGTGAGAATGGAGAAGCCTCATCAACGAATTCATCGACTGCCCCAAGAGCTCTTCTAGTGAGGTCGGGAGGAGTTATTCTGGCGGGATCTCCTTCTCTTCTTTCTTCGAGCAAAAGTTCTAGCCTTTCGGCATATTGTTAACCTTGTCTCTCGTATCCACAGTCATCGCATGATCTAGTTCATGCAATTTACGTGGCGGAACATGATGGTGACGGCGAGGGTTGAGCTCTTCTACCACGATGATTTCTACAATCCTCGGAGGGTATTGTAGTAGTGGTAGTTCTCCTTTCACGTATGTGGTTATCCCCTAGGAGTTGAACCTTTTGATTGGTTGTCAGTCTGATCCAAATTTGAAACACGGCTCGGAGGTGGTGGAACTGGATTTTTAGTCATGTGTTGCCTAACCATATTCATCAGTTGATCAACTACTCTGGAGAAAATGGTGGTGCACTAGTTAACGTGTTGTTTTCGGCTTGCACATTAGTAGCCGCGGTAGACGGAGCTTGTTGATTAGTTGTCCGTGGCTATTGATGTTGAGTCGCTGCTTGCGAAGCCGTGTTGGAATGAGTCGAAGAGTTGTTCCATGAGGTAGTAGGTTGTCTACGTGTTGTAACCCTTATGCCCTTCATATAGTGTGTTTAGTGGTTTCCCACAGACAATGCCTCTGGCACGGGGTGTTTTTTCTAGTTTCGAGATTACCTCCCCACCACACTCTCTTGCCTATTATAGGCAACACAAGAAGATCTTTTGGTTCCATGAAAACCTGCACTAAAAACATAATGGTTAGAACTAAAAAATTAATATAAGAAAGTAACTTATTGTAGGGAAGGATACGAGTATTGTATTCTTACGATTGGGCTCAACACAGGGTTGAGTTGCCTACGGATCTTTTTAAGAAGAAAGAACCAAGTCGAACGTAGTTCATCCTTAATGTGTGTCCGCAGGAGGTCTTAGTTGTTGTAATGCGAGCTCGGGAGCTAAGGCTATGCATTTGGATCGAATCGGATCGATTCGAGACTAGTAATCAATTTCGATCGTGGCAAAACGAAGATCAAAATCAGATCAATTTAAAACGATCTAATTCGATCCAATATCATTTGCTTTTGATCTGATTTGATTTGATTTAAATCTTTTTTCTTTTTTCTTTTTTAGTTTAATATTAAAGAGTAAATATTATATAACTTGTTATTTTGCATCTAAAATTAAAGAAAACCTGAATAAACATGAATACAGTCATAATTTATAACATATTCACATGTATTATTGGGTTTCTCATTACAAAATATTAACCCAATGTTCAAATAAAAATCCCAAAAAAGAAGACAAGCCATAGTTAGTACTTAGTAATTAGTAGGTTACAATTCAAGATTATACATATATACTAGATACAAAAGTATTACAACTCTTGAGAAAGAAACACGTGTTAAGTGTAAATACTTTAGTTAATATATAACGTTACTTAGTAGTATTTTATTAGCATTGTATATATTTTATAATATTATAACTTAATTTAGTATACTATTATATTCTTATTTATTTTTAAAAAATAAGATGAGTATTCGATTCAATCCGATTTTTTGCCTCTGAAATCGAGGATCAAATCAAAGGGGGGTTCGATCCTAAGGCAGAAATCAAAAGCCGGATCAAATATTCGATTCGATTTTGGGATCGGATCATTCGATCGAGCTGGGTTTTTTTTTTTTTTGCACAACCCTATCGTGAGTTGTGTGCATTGTATTGGCCCTTAGGCTCGTTTCGGACTATCATTTAGGATGTATGTCTCGTAGTCGAGGCCCAGATGGCCGTAGTGTTGTCCCATGTTGGGTTTATCAAGCTCGTATATCATTTGAGCGGCCTAACGGCGTTGCAATTCTTCGAGCCTCGGAGTCTCGTTATCGGAACTCGGGAGATTTGCACCACAAAGTGGTCAAATCCTAGGTCAAAGCTTTCTCATACTTAAGTCCAATGGTAGACATTCGGATGTCTATGGAAAAGTAGTGGATAAAATACTCTAAGTATTTTGGTTGACGTGGAATTGTCGACATGCCAAAAGCGTGGACGTGGAAACTATTGGCATGGAAGACCTGACGTGGATTCGGTATGACGTGGAATCTGTAAGACGTGGAATGCAAGACGTGGATTCCGTAAGACGTTGAATGCAAGATGTGGATTCCGTAAGACGTGGAATGCAATACGTACTTTCTCTCACTTGATATCTAGAGAGAAGTCAGAGCATTGTAAGCTTCCAAGTGAGCTACCCCTCAAGTGTCCAACCCATCAAATAAAGAAGAGAGTGAGTATTTATAGAAAATGGGGAAGGGTAAGGCATGAGAACATGCCTACACATACTAAAGGTGGAGTAGGTGAAAGGGGTGCACCATAGGTTCGGTGCACCCGCACCATACCGGGTCAAACCTTGGTGTGGTCCGGATGGTCGACGTGCCACGTCGAGTTTGATCGACGTACCACGAACACGTCGTCATTGAATGACGTACCACATGGCACGTCAGCGTTGACCGAGGTGGTCAGCCGTCTGTCGTTCCACGTCGATCTGGTCGATGTGTCACGTTGATATGATCGGCATGGCTCAATTTTGGTGTCATTTGACGACGTCGCGTTGTTTGGACTCTATGCTCATCATTTTGCCATAACGGACCATTTTCTCGAGGTCAAATGAATTGTTCTAAGGGTCACGTTTATTCGATATCTCGGTTATCTAAGTGGAGTGGGAGGAAATTTCCTTTTGGTCCCTCTACTCTAAGTTATTCCCAAAATGATCGTGTATTTTGAAAGAATTGTAATTATGGCACACCCCATTAGCCTTTCACAAATGCCCTTGCTTCAGCTGCATTTAATCATGTGGTTGCACGATTTTCTTTTGATGTTACCGGCTATACTCAAGTTCTCCCAATATCGATTGTTATCATGTCTCAATTATCCACACACATGCACAATTGTGATAACTTAAAGATCTTTGTACATTACGACTTTATCGTGACTTATTGGCGTTGGTTACTGCTCTTGTCCTTGATTTCCTACCTCTCCGACTTTATATATATATATATATATATATATATATATATGTGTGTGTGTGTGTGTGTGTGTGTGTGTGTTTAGGTAAGAGATTTTATGTTATTATTTAATCATGATGACTCACATCTTCTTCTAGATATTTGTGTGCCTTTCACGCACCTTATTCTTCTTATCTTCGTTGACCACGTATTACACATATTACATATATTATACGAAGGATCAGTGCCACTCGCTGCACACTACATGGTTACATTTGGTTGGTTTATTAATGAGATTTGTGTTATAGAGATATGCTCCATGTTCGACATTGTTGGTTTCTTTATTTGGAGCAATATGGTTACTTATATTGTCTGGTATCATACGAAAAAAGGAAAGTTTTCTTTTCTACTTCTTTTTTCAGATGTGGTTACTTGGTGGTGGAGCCAGACAGGTTACTTTCTTCGAGCTTTGACAATTACTTTCAAGACAAAGAAAGAGAGGTGATGCACCTTGCTCCCTCCATTGAGTTTTATATGTATTTGTTTATTTCTTTGCAATTTGTTATTTGTATTTATGCTTTCAATATCGCTTACTTATTTGCGATTATGTATAATATTTATTTTCTGAGGTACCCCACTCTGAGGTATGCTCTTATTTGTTATAGCAGGTTCATTCGTCAACTTGGAAGTTGGAAGCAAGTGCCCAGTCGAGGGTTCGCATCCCTGTTGCACACTCCATCTTTGGGCCGCAATGCCCTTGCGAGACAAGCCTACACTTTCGACTTGGATTTCTCGCATTTTTTGGGGCATTTTTACAAACCCCCGTAGTTTTTGTTTGGTTATTCGGTCAACTATGGTTGGGCGCTCCCTTCTGACCGGGCTTGTATAGTGCACATATCTTATTTATATAAAATCTTTATTTCGTTACTGTTATTACTGTGTTTGACATTTTATTTTGAGCTCTTATTGGACTTTTACATCTTTTCTATTCTATTTTTCCATTGTGTACACATATTATTCTTAGATTTATGATAACGGAGTTTGTCTTTTGTTTAAGACATTATCGGACCATTACTAAAACTCTTACTCATGGCCTAATTATGATTGTTGTTAATATTGTGGTACATGGGGAATCATGTTACAAAATATTGTGCCCGTCATGACTCTTATTAATTACTTGATTAATCAAGGCACTTATGACACCTAGCTAAAGAAAAGTTTTAACATTTAATGTGCACCTTATGACTTTCAAATGAAAACATTAATGAGTATTTATTACGACCAAGTGGGAGACTGACTCTAAGATAAATCTTTATAGTATTTTTTCCATAATTGTAATCTAAGGAATTCTAGTTTTCTAGGAATATATGTTAATTATATATTCTAGTTACTAAATTATACTTTGATTAATTACTAGAGTTATTTTCTAATTAATGCTCTTATTATAATTGAGATTGTTCCTATATAACCATATTGTGCAGCACAAGCATGCAAATCACCTCACATCTTAATGAGAAAGGTTAGTTACACTTTTCTTAGCCCATTGTTCTATACTCACTGTTTGTGACAACACATGTGAACTTGGCAAATTAGATTATGCCCATATCTGTCTAGCAAAATGGCATTCATTGATCGTATGAATTGTTAATTGTTAGATAATGGGAATACAGAAAACAATAGTATACTGAATATAAGTGAGTTTCATTGAGGGCGTGAACTGAAAACACTTTTCTAAAAATAATATTTTCACTATATATTAAGAAAACCTGCTTCCCAAGATACAACAATGAATTTAGGAATATTTATAAGATGCAAAAAATGCGAAGTGAATAAAAGTGAATCTGTCTCAGTATATTTATTATGCGCGAAGAGTTACTGATTTGTGGTGTTTTTTGTCTGCTAACTTGGCAGGCTGATAAGACACTCCATATCATGTTGATTCATAGTTGTGTGAGAATCAGCTTTGTCCTTTACACGTCTACACTCCAAGCATCGCGACATGAGGGGTTGGATACTTAATAATTTCCGACTGAACTTGGGACAGAGCCAAGATGCCTATGTATCCCATTGAGAGAATCAAGTCGAACGTAATTCATTTATCTCGTTTGAATAAGCCCGAGTTTTAATTATTGATCTAGATCTTCTTGATGATGTAATTACCAATAATCGAATTGTGTCGATGAGTTGCTTTTATTACTTGTGAGTCGGATTTCGCGCATGCGCATCGTCTTGTACCGCATATCTTTTGTAAGGAATTTGCTATAGTGGGATTTGAATTCATGGTGTTGTAGCTCCTCGTGCCCTCAGAAGTCAAAGATGCAGAGGGGTCGAGTTGTCTAAGAAGGGAGAAATCATTACATTTCCTTGCGGTTTATAGTTATCTTATATCGTTAGTGTTTGGAGGTTACGGCCTCACTTATGTACTAGCTTTTAATATTTTTGACTGTTGTGTCCCAGCTACTGCATTAATGTGGCTGGGTTGTGTGATGGAGCGACAGTTACTCGCACAATACAATTTTGTAGGTACTTTTTCAGTTAATCGATGTAGACCTTGAGAGGTAGATGCCTTAGATAGCATGTAGGTTATGTTGTTGAGAGCCTCGATTGAGCGATAGGTCATCCTAGCGAAGGCCTCTGACTATCATAACAATGAAAATTACATATAAGTGATGGGTCTGGTGCGAGCTATTGAGGAGTTTCTCGATCTTCTTGTAGCTTATGTGCTATGGAGTGTAGCGTTGTGCACTCATTTTGTAGTTTGCATTTGGTTGAGATCCTTATCTATAGTTTTGAGAGTTTATGGCATGCCTTGCGTTCATTTAGTACGGATTTGGTGACAACGAAAGAGGCAAAGCTTTGCCATGCCACTTAGAGTGGATTGCTTTTGAAGTGATCGGCCAGTATAGGGAAGACGCGAATCTCGAGGCTCAAGTATAAATATCTATTATGCAATTTCAATTTCTTTGCTTGGGCACTGTCGCCCATGTTTGGATACTTCATTGCATTCTTGTTTAATGATTGATTGCGTTTTTCTTTTGGCACTTTGTGCTTTTACATGTTACTGCTCGTCGGCCTTGATGGCTAATTCGACGAATTGATATTCATACCTCTTGAGGTAATGATGCCTTTTATAGTAGTCTAGATTTGTACTCATTTGGGTAGATTTTCTTCCTACCATGTTGGATGGATGCCCGTAGTGCCGCCGCTTTGGACATGTTTGCTTTATAGTATGATAGATGGACGTTTGTCGTACCGCTTCTGGTAGGTTTACATCGTACCATGTGGGTAGATGTTCTTGATGCCGCTTTGGACACGTTTGATTTGTACTGGGATAGATAGATGCTCGTCGTACCGCTTTGGGTAGGTTTCCATCGTACCATGTTGGGTAGATGTCCTTAATCTGCTATGTGTAGTCTGAAACAGTATTGAACCTTTCAATCATATGGATATTTTGTTTGCATCATGCTTTCTCCAGCAAATGTCTATTATTTTTACCGAGGAGATTCGATTTGATCGTGCTTTTGCCAGCAGATGTTCATCCTTTGAGATTTTAGGTTTGCATTTGACCGTGCCAGGCCAATGTCCATCCTTTGAGATTTTAGCTTTGCATTTGACCGTGCCAGGACAATGTCCATTCCTTCAAGATTTTTAGGTTTGCTTCTGACCTCAACGGGTCGATGTCCTTCTCTTGAGATTTCAGGTTTGCATCTGAACGTTTCAGGCCGATGTCCATCTCTTGAGATTTTTGGATTGCATCTAAATGCAACAATTTAAATGTCTATCTCTTTTCTGTTGCGAGATTTGAAGTTCGTAGGGTCAAATGTCCATCTCTTTTCTGTCGCGAGATTTTAGGTTTGCATTTGACCACGTCGAGTCAAATGTCCATCTGTTTTCTTTTCGGAGATATTAGGTTTGCATTTTTCCACGTCGGATCAAATGTCTATCTATGTTAGGTTTGCATTTGACCGTGTCGTGTCAAATGTCCATCTATGTTCTTCTCGGAGATATTAGGTTTGCATTTGACCGTGTCGGGGTCAAATGCCCATCTCTGTTCTTCTCAGAGATATTAGGTTTGTATTTGACCACGTCGGGTCAAATGCCCATCTCCTTCTCGGGCGAGACTTGCATCTTCATTCGACCGCTTCAGGTCTATGGCATATAAAACATGTGTTGTTGTACGTTTCTCGAGTGGTGTTGGCCTTGTTTGAGTGGGTCGGACCAATCTACTTTGTTGGGCCAACCTAATTTTCCCCCACCAATACCACTTGAGGTAGGTTTATTTGATACCACTTGAGAGTAAGACTTTTTTATACTCTTTAGCGATAAGATTCTTCGGTACCACTTAAGGGTAAGATTCTTTTATACCAATTAAGGGTAGGCCAAATTATGACACTATCCGGAGTTTGTTTGTCTCCGCAGAGGAAGTTCTTCTCACCCATTACTGCAAAAGGACAAATCATAACCTTGTTTAGAAATCTATTAACATTTAAAAATATTGAAACGATTAACGTAAAGGATTGAGGTTGGAAAATCCCTAATTTCTCTTCTCGATGAGTGATATTTGCTGGACGAGCTTCATGCAAAGTCTAAGTCTTGTGATGTATTGATCTTGAATACCACTGTTTTTTATGAGCTTAATTCATGCTTTCTTCAAAATTTATTTCCGATAACGTAGTTCTTCTTGGTTGTAGTGTAGATTTTGATTATTATATTTGCGCCACTTCTTATTTGCACAGAACGAGTTCCATGTTGTCAATTTCGTCGTTGTTTCACCAAAACTCGATATAGCTAGGATTGACTTTGAGATTGCGAGCTTGTTTTCGAGTACATTTAACGTGTTCCAATAGACGTCGCCACTGATTTGGGGTGTCTTCGTCTGCTAACTTGGCAGGCTGATAAGACACTCCACATTAGACTGGTTCATAGTTGCGTTAGAATTAGCTTTGTCCTTTACACGTCTGCACTTCAAGCATCGCGACAGGAGGGGTTGGATACTTAATGATTTCGGACTAAACTTGGGAACGAGCCAAGCTGCCTACCTTATAAAATTATGTGTGACAGACATCCCCTCGCCCCCCCCCCCCCCCCCCCCCCCCCCCCCCCCCCCACCAAAACTCGATATAGCTAGGATTGACTTTGAGATTGCGAGCTTGTTTTCGAGTACATTTAACGTGTTCCAATAGACGTCGCCACTGATTTGGGGTGTCTTCGTCTGCTAACTTGGCAGGCTGATAAGACACTCCACATTAGACTGGTTCATAGTTGCGTTAGAATTAGCTTTGTCCTTTACACGTCTGCACTTCAAGCATCGCGACAGGAGGGGTTGGATACTTAATGATTTCGGACTAAACTTGGGAACGAGCCAAGCTGCCTACCTTATAAAATTATGTGTGACAGACATCCCCTCGCCCCCCCCCCCCCCCCCCCCTATGTAGAATAATTAAAATGTCAATCGTTAAAAGAATTCGAACTCACACCCCCATTTTTTGGTGTGGTGCCTTACACCACTCGGTTATCATGATTTTGTTTAAAAAATTGTATTATACTTTAATTATATTTACATTGACTTTGTCTAAAAAATAATAGTGTTATCAATATGTCGTGAGTTTTTATTCACTGCCTAAATTATTGATTTACTAAAATATTTATTTAATAAGATATTGACTTACTAAAGTATTTTACAAAATTTGATTTATTAAAATATTTAATTACTTAAATATTGATTTACTAATATATTTTACTAAAAATATTTATTTACTAAAATATATTGATGATGTGGGTTGACTAAATATTGATTTAATAAAATGCACATATAACTCAAAAATAATATATTTTTTAAGCAAAGTAAGGATGACTGGGTGGTATAAGTCGCCAAACTTATTAAAGGAGTGTGGGTGCGAATCTCACTTTTGACAATTTGGGATTTTAATTATTCACAGAGATTGGGGGGTATGGCTCACATAATTTCATAGGTGGGCGGGTAAATTGGACAAGATTTTCAACCAAATTTTATGGACAAAATCACCCTCGTGGAGGACATGTTCTGCCCTTGACGGGTGTTTTTAGGTCTTCTTATCCAGCAGGACACTTTCATCTTGCTTTAGAGGACCGAATGCTTCAAATTATTGCCTTCGAAACTTCTTTATATTGAGGGATGGTCATGTGAAGGAATTTAAATTAAATATTCTATTATTTTTTGGCAAACCAAAAAAAAGGTGGGCAAATCACAGAAGTTGACAAAGGTAACAGAATTCATTGGTCAAAAATAAACTTAAAGGGGCAAGCTGCAAATGGTCTCATAGGTTCATAGGTTAGGGGATTGATGTATATATCCCTATATTAAGATATTCAACAAGTATTTTGTTTTAGACTTGATTTCGATCAAAATAAGCTTATTTCAAATAGTACAAATATATTAACAAATGTTTACAGTGCTGAATTCATTGGTTTACCTGTAAGGTTTCAGTCTTTTTCTTGAAGTAATTCTTCAACCATGTAATACTCAGTATTGATGGTTGAAAACAAACACACATGACTAACCAAGTTATTAATTTGGATTGTGTAACCAGGTTATGCACACTAGCGAATACTAATTGTTGTGACCTTCCCTTGCTAAGCATTCGCAAATAATATGTAACGTAGTTGGTATTATATTTCAATATTGGTAAAGCAGGTGAGAATTGCAAAAATCGTTCGTTAATGTGGTTATATTGTGCTTTAATCCGTTAATGTGTTTATTTACAGGAATAGTCCGGTATTGTGAACCTTTGTGCGATTTTAGTCCTTCGACGAAACTTTTAGCCGAAATGGTACGTGAGGCACGTGGCCCCCTAAAATCAGCAGAAAAAATGCAAGACTCTTCCGTTAATGTGGTCACATTGCGATTTTAGTCTGTTATTGTATTTCTTTACAAGAGTAGTCTTGTATTTTGGACATTTATGCAATTTTATTAGGTAACACATAAACAATGACACAACGCTTCTGTAAGACCAAATCGTAACTTAAACATCAATAAAATTAAAATATGTAATCAATGCTAAATATGATTGAAAAAATGTCCAATATTTCAATTGTAACGCCTACGAAACTAAAACTCGAATGTTGAATTTCACGAGCCAATGCTTAAATTTAAGATTGAAAAAAAAAGTAGATATAATTCTTTAATTTTACGTGTTTTTAAAAGTGGGCGCCCATGGTAGCGTTGTCCCGTGTTTTGTCCATGAGAAGCCATTCTGAAGTTCGTCATGTTCTCGCAAAAATATTTTGTATTATTGTGAGGGTGATGATTAAGAGGTTGGAGGAGGAAGATGACGTGATTATTACATAATTACCTTTTGACAGTTGAAGAATTTGAAAAAATTTGTGCAAATCTGAATATCAAATTCGAGTTGAGATAACATGCCATTTCTGGCGATAAATTTCTTCGGAGGACTGAAATCGCAATGTGGCAATATCGAATGATTTTTTCCGTTTACCCACCGATAGGTCACGTGCCGTTTTCGCCGATAAATCTTGTCGAAGGACTAAAATCGCACAAATATCAACAATAGCGCAATATATAATAATGGAGTAAATGCGCAGTGTGGCCATTAACGGATGGTTTTTGCAATTTTCCCTTCATGTCATTAGACTACTAAAATTTGTCAAAAAGAGAAAGTGATGACTACCCTTCTTTTTCTTTTCTTTTTTGTAGAAATGTGGGCGTATCCTTTTGATTTTAAATTGAAAAAAGGACTTACCCAGATTTGTGATTATATTCATTAGCATTTTAGTTTAATTAATAATATTTGTTGAATAAAAAAGTACCCCAATCAATACTTAGGTTTTGCAAAAGCTTATAAAAGTTATTTCTTCATAACTTTTACTTAAAGTTGTGTTTAACTTAATGCAGTGTGCTCTGCAAATAATTTTTACTTAAAGTTGTGTTTAACTTAATGCAGTGTGCTCTGCAAACCTATTTCTAAAAGTTACTTAAAGCAGTTATAACGAATTTTGTGGTGTTTGCAATAGCTAGTGAGAAGCAATTTTTGAATATTAATTAATATTTAATTATATTTAATTGCACTTATTTATAGTATAAAAAAAAATTCCACTAACATTTACACAATGATGAGATAGATAGTTATATCTAAAAAAACTGAATTTTAATATAGTTAAATTAATATATACACATTTATTACATCAAAATGCACAATTTATTTTGTATAAGCATTTATTTCCTAGAAGTTATGATTTATCTAAAAGAGATTAATATAATAATATTGTACATGTTTTTGTTAAGTAAATATGTTTTAAGAAATTGTTTTCCAATTTTTTTATTTTTTTTTTGTATTTTCTATTACTAATTTATTACTCTAAAAATCGCCAAAGAGAGGAATTTAGGGGGGGTGTTCACTTAATTGAGACTACAATATATATTCAGAGAAATTTAAGGGATAAATAAGTAGAATCTGCTTATAGAAGCACCTCATGATCAACTTTTGTGAATCTGCATTTTTTTTTCTTTTTTTACGAGAGGGAGAAGCAAAAGCAACCAAAATAAACACTAAGCAACCTATAAAAGCTCTTACAAATATATTCAGTAGACAGTAAACATAAATCAAAAACTATGCAAGACATGCACTAAAACCTGCACATCTTTGCACCATATCTATGGCATTACAGCCATAACTAAGTGGCAGAAAAGTAATGGAGATGCTGGGACGAAAAGAAGCTGAGAGATGCATCGACAGTGGCTCAACAGTTCATTACTGTAACAGTGGCACCGCTTATGAGAGGCAGCAAAGGCAACTTGGTTTAAGCATGGCAACGGCTACTCTATAGGAGCGCGATTTGTCCCAGAGGGAAAGAAAGAAAAATTCAGTAGATTGAGAACGATACAATAATGAGAGATTTCTACCTATATACTTAAGCTTTTTGGCTGACAATTGTAAATGACTAAAATGTTAAAACTAATGCAATTGTAAGCTTATTGTCTGACAACAATGGTGAATTATTTTGGTCCAATGGAAACTGAATAAAGATAGTACTATTGTTGATATGTTAGGACAGAATGTATACCTGATGAGATGATGGTATGCATCCATCACTATTCAAAATGACATGCATTACATACTGCCATAAGAAAAGTGCCAATTAGAGGAAGACAAGAACAAAATGATGAAATGACAATTTCATCAACCAGGCAAGAAAATTACCTTTTGAATACATTAGCCTAACGCTGGTTATGTTGATATTCCAGCTTAAATAGCAGATGTAGCAGCATAATGTTCCCGGAACAAATATTCAAATTCAATAGAATTAATCAAAGGCTTCAAAATCAGCAACTCTTTCCACATCAGAATTACTTTAGCCTCAATCAACGTGCATCCCGAAAATGACACAGATCTCTCTCTTCCGCTGGCTCTCTTCCTGGACAACTCAGATTAATTATTTTGCAAACGGTTTAGCACCAAAGTGACGTCCAGTTGATCAGTGAGTATGCTCGAGAATTGCCCCACATGCTTTGAGACATAAAATGGACCTGACTACGTAAATAAACTCCCATCAATCTCTTAATACGACCATTTAAGGAGATGAATAATTTTCTCCAGCAATACCTCACCAGTAATCCTTACATGAGCACGATCCATCCATAAAACGATGAAAACGGTTAGTATCCCTAACAATAATCTCTCTCCCCGTTACTTTGGAGATGAGTTTGATTGCAGTATGACAGTCGCCACACACCCTAAGGTTTTTAACTATTCTGATAACAGCATCAGGTTTTGTAGTAATTAAACCAAATGCAAGAGCCAGCTTCTCACTGTGGCATCCCAAGAATTGCTCCTTTTCCTCCTCTTCAATGTCAAATAGTACAAATTCTGTAGTAGGCATATAACCTGCTGCTCTCAATTCTGTGGTCAGCTCAATGAGTTTATCATATATTCTATCGGTCAAAGGATGAGTTGTATCTCCAACAAGAAACTCATGAAGAATTCCATCTACCTCTAGCCAACTATAGCCACGCACTTTCTGGATCCCTCTCTCTTTCATAACCGATCTAACATTCTCTGATTCAACCCACTTCTGATTAGCCGAGTATATATTTGACAGAAGAACATAGTTTCCCGAGTTCCAAGGCTCTAATTCGATTAACTGCTCCAGTACATGCTCAGCCAATTGAGTATCCTTATGCAACCGACATCCTCCCAACAAAGCTCCCCAAATAACAGCATTTGCTTTCATTGGCATGCTGCTGATTGTTTTCTGGGCTTCATCTAATAAACCAGCACGAGCTAGAAGGTCAACCAGACATCCATAATGCTCAATAGTAGGAGCTAAAGAATATATGCAAGTCATATAATAGAAACAATGACGACCTTCGTCAACAAGACCGGCATGAGTACATCCACAGAGAAGACCGAGAAAAGTGTTCCCGTCAGGCTTCATGCCACATTTCTCGACTAGACCAAAACACCCAAATGCCGTTTTCACATGGCCAGCCATGCCCAGTCCAGATATAATTGCATTGAAAATTACAAGATCCTTCTCTTTCATTTGTTTGAAGATTTGGAAGGCTTTGACTGTCTCCCCACATTTAGCATACATGTCAAGTAAAGCAGTTCCCATTACAGGATTCCACAAATACTCCCCCCTGTCAATCAAACCACTAGCCTGTTCCCCCACTTCTAACGCCCCTAGCTTAGCACACGCGGAGAGCACGCCAACAATGGCATAACAATCAGGTTTTAGATTATGTTGTTGCATTCTATGATAACATTCAAGAGACTCTTTTGGAAGCCCATTTGCAGCATAGCCCTGAATAATAGTACTCCAAGTTACAATATCTTTCTCCGGCATCTCCTCAAAGATAGCGCGTGCCTTCTCCATGCTTGCACACTTTGCATACATATCTACCAAAGCAGTACACACAAACACATTGCATCCTAATCCCACCTCAGCAACACACTTATGAATCCACTCCCCTGCCTCCAAATCCCCTAGTTGACTACAAGCCGACAAAACTCGTACAAGCGTATAACTATCAGGCCTCAAACCCATCTCCAAAGACTTTCTAAACAAATCAACCGCCTCCCGGAACTTGCGGGCACCAATATAGCCACTCATTATGGCAGTCCAAGAAACCACATTTTTGTCAGGAATATCATCAAACACTTTCCGGGCATCAACCATCCTCTTGAGTTTCGCATAAAAACCAACCAACCCAGTCTGCACAAACACATCAGAGTCAAAACCCGCTTTCAAAACCAAGGAATGCACCTCCACACCCAATCTATAATCCAAATTAATCGCACAACACTTGAGCACGAACGGGAAAGTAAAATTGTTGGGCAAGAATCCCTCCTTTCGCATTAAATGGAAAAACCAGATAGCGCGGTCGCAGTGATCATTGGAGACAAACCCACGAATCATGGTGTTGTACAAGAAGAAATTGGGGTCGTGGGTGTGGCTAAAAACCGTTGCCGCGTAATTAGGGCGGCTGAAATGGAAGATGGATTTCAACAGGGCGTTTAAAAGATAGTTGCTTTGATTTAAATGGAGCCTGAAAAGACGCGCGTGGATGTGTTTGAGGTGTGTGAAGGAAGCAGGGCCTTGAAAGAGAGCTGTTTTTATTTCTTGTAACGCCATTATTGTTTTTTCTGCATACAGTAAAAACAAAGGTGTATAAATAGCATCAGCAATGGTGATGATCATCCATTCTTATCTCTCTGCACCACCTTCCCTCCAACAGTTTGAATAATTTCGAAATACATCTACTTAATAATCGAGAACTAAGAATTTATAATGCGTCTCAGTGCGACGCACGGGCACTGAATGCGTCAGTGCAAGATCGATGCGCCGAAAACTTTAACGATGTGAAGAATTATGTGACCTAGATCATACCATTGCATTTTCATCAAATATTATAAAAATACAATAAGTTATATAAAATATATATAGCTAATAATCATATCACTCGAAGAACATGGGCCATTCTACTCGCATATCTGCTACTCGCTCTGCTTTGGGCTATGGTTATTGATGTGATTATTAACAATGCTAGCACAAATAATTTTGCTCAAATTATAAATCTATTAAAGTAGCCTTCGCTCGTAAGGAATAAGGATAAGGTCTCCTTAAGATACACTTTATTCTCAACTACTTAAACATTAAACAAGACCTCGACGTACAAAGACTCAGCCTCGTAGGCATGATCTTGTCAAAACTAAACCCCTAAGCTATCACAACATGTATTGTTATTCCTTATAACCAAACTATTGTAGTGTTGCTACCTCACCATCCAAATCAAAGTTCAAACCCCCCAATGCAACCATTAAGAGTATTGATTAGCCTTTACAATGCTTTTATTCAATTATGTGCAGCAAACTCGATCTTTGCCATAAATATTTGGGAACCAATCGTCTGCTCAACATGACTACGTAGCCCTACATGAAGGTATCTCGACCTCGAGAACTCACTCTGGTGGACATCACCCTCTAGACGGCAAAAGAAGCATTTCGTGAAACGGAAGATATTGAAATTATTAAATCAAATTATAAAACTAGAAAGGAGACTTGCATTCAACTATAACATGTTGTTGAAGGATTTGAAAGAGAACCCAAGGTGAATGTTTGTAACAAAATATGAAAAAATAAAAGTGATTGTTATCCTAACTGATGCAAACATATATAGTTGATTGGTAAGCTTATTAGTGAGGCATTAGTCAACTAATTATAATTAACTAACTTACTAGAAGCAGAAGCAGAAACAGATAGATGCTAACGGAGAACCAAAATTCAAAGTATTTTCAAAAATACAAAGTATTCCATTTTGATCTCAGTATCCCCCACCCCTCTCAAGATGTGCATGGATATCATGAATGTCCATCTTGGACTTTCTTGTATTGAATGGTTGTGAGGACTAAGAAGAGATGCTTAGTGACGATGTTAGGAACTTGATGCTCATTTAAGGTCTCCATTTTGCACCTTTTCGTGCATGAAGTGGCAATCAATCTACATAGGCTTTGTGCATTCCTAATGGCCAATTTTATTTGCAATGCAAGAAGCACATTTGTTCTATGTGAAGAGCTAAGATAGTTTGTCGTTTGTGAAATGTAATTCTTGGCGTAATTGAGTTAACCAAATAACATCACAAGATGTTGTTGTCAGAGCCCTATATTCAGCTTCAGTAGAGGATCTACTAATGGTGACTTACTTCTTGGCTTTCCAGGAAATCAAGGGCTCTCCAAGGTACACACCATAACATGTAATGTTTCTTATAGTTTCTAGACAGATTGATCATCATTGTCTTATAAAGGTGTAAGATGAGTTTTAGACTTTGATGAACAAAATGAACATTACCTAGTGTTGCCTTCAGATATATGAGGACTTTGTGAGCTGCTGCAAAGTGAGAAGATGTAGGTATGGACATGAATTGACTGAGATACTGAATGGTGAAATTCATACCAGGTCTAGTAATTGTAAGATAGAGTAAATGACCCACCAATCTTCTATAAATACTTGGGTTTGCAACATGCGCAAAATCATTGGAAATGAGTTTTGTGGTGAAGTCCATTGGAGTGTTGCTAGATTTACATCCAAGGTATCCAACTTTAGTGAGTATGTCCACACTTCATTTGACACAAATTTATTCATTTGTGACTCCTAGCTAATTAAGTGCGTATGATGTACTTCAAGTTATGCACGTTTTATTTTTGTTGTTGTCAGTTCTCATTTGTCGTAAAATATTTATTCAAATATTTGTTAGATTGTGGTTAATTGTGTTGTGTATTGTGATATGGTGTGCATATAACTGTATGCTTGACAATCGATGTTTTAGATGTCGTGAGTTATGCAATTATGTAATTGTAATTTAATGTTAATGGTAATTATTGAGATTTGGTGTATCGTGAAGTAAACGGGAATGGGAACTAGACTCATTTGCTTACTTTTACGTATACTGCTAGTTGGTGGCAAAATAGTTAAGTGAAGAAGCAACTAATGTTATTTCAATCCCATAAGTAAATTAGGTTACGGTCAAAATGGTTCATTGTACCATATAATACACGTAAAATGATAATTTTGAAACAATTATAATATTAGACGATATAATTAATGGGATGTCCTGAGGTTGTAGAAGGCAATGTCAGGATAAGTTTACATGTACGTACTACGTACTATAAAGGGAAATATTAAGAGCCAATATGTTTTTATTGAACATTTTAACTCGTCAATCACAACATTGTTTACTGAACTTTGTAAACGAATTGTCATTTAGCAACTTATATACATAATATCAACCCCCCCCCCCCCCCAAAGTGTCACGTTTCTTTAACTAGATAAAATAATATGGCATTTCCCTATTTATCCAACACTTACCAAAATTTTATAACATAGACTCCCCCCCCCCCCCCCCCCCCCCCCCCGTCGGGACTCGTTGTCCTCCCAAATCAAACACAGGAATTCTAATTTCTTGCGAACATGGACATGCTCACTATTCGAAACCACTGCTAATAAGGAATAGATGGAGAATTCGTGGAAATCATTGCGAATCAAAGAATTTAATTCAATCCTTGATAAATTAGGAATTTAAAAAATTAGAATTTGTTATGAAGAAGAATCAGGAGAGGAGAAGATTTGGGGAAAATCAGACGCAAATTAGGGTTTTTGGATTCGCAATCGACTGAAGAAGGATTGGGGATCTGATTTCCTGAATTGTGAACGTTAATTTCGAATATTTTATTGTTCTTATTTGTGTTTTGGACTATGCATTTTCTAGTGGACCGGACCCTGCTTTTCAGCTGTTGGGCTGCGGGGTTCGAAGTGGGCTTAATTAATCCTAGGGCCCAAAGTATCAGTTATGGATATTTTTAGCAAGTATTAGTACTAGTTTACTTTAATTGATGTTTAGCTATTATGGGAAGGGGAGATTCTGCAGGCATTATGTATCTGAATTGTACTGAAGATTATCATTATGATTATTACAAGCTGAATTTCAAATCTCTCTCTCTCTCTAAGCTTTCTCTTCAAGCTTTCTCATATTTCTTGAGTTATATTCACTGGAACCAGGTTGTGTTGTTAACATTGGCCTCAGAGCTCTTTTTGATCCTGAGCGCGCTCTGATAAAATGGCAAAACCAAGTCATGCTGCTCGTTTGGATGGGCTGGAAACACAAACAAATGAAATGCAAGTTAGTATGGAGACAATGAAAGAAATGATGGAAAAAATGATGCAAAAAATGGATGCCATGACAGTCACAAGGAACAATGAGACAGAACATTCTTCTGTTCAAACACAAAGAACAGCTGGAGTAAATCCTGCAGATTCAGGGATTCTCAGGGGTGAAGGACAGTATGTAAGGGGCCCTCGTATGGAGTTCCCCAGATTTAGTGGAGAACAACCAAGGGAATGGGTAAGAAAATGCAACAGGTATTTCCTTCTACACTCCATGTCTGATTTTGACAAGATTTTAACTGCTGGAGTACATTTAGATGGGGTTGCAGAACACTGGTACCTGGATAATGTGGAGGGGAAGGAGGCCATGGGCTGGTCTAAGTTTGTGGAGTTGGTGAATGACCGTTTTGCCCCTGCACTGGGTGAAAACCTAATAGGGGAGTTTAATAAACTGAAACAGACTAGTAGTGTTGATGAATACACTCAAAGATATGATGAACTCAAAGCTTACATGTATCAAAAAAACAGACACCTAGATGAAGAATACTTTATGAAGAGCTATACTAGTGGGTTAAAAGAGGAGATCAGAATCATGATTGAGATGTTAAACCCTACTACCCTTAGTCAGACTGTGTTCCTAGCAAGGAAACAAGAAGCTATGCTAGAGACCACTGCTAAGCACAATAAGGGGGTAATGAGTGGACAACAGGGTCCCTATAGAGGGAAGATGATGGTGGGAGCTGGGAGTGAACCTCCTAAACCTTGGGGAAATGAAAAACAGCCCCCAATCAAGAGGTTGTCACCAACAGAAATGGAGAATAGGAGGCAGAAAGGTTTATGCTTCAATTGTGATGAGCCCTATGTGTGGGGACATAAGTGTAAGAAGCTTTTCATGCTCTTGGGGTATGAAGATGAAGAGGATGAAGGAGAAGGCACTGAAGGGGAGAGGGAACTAATTCAAGAATATGAATGTGCTGAGCCTAGGATCTCAATACATGCACTTACAGGATATGTGTCACCAGAAACTATCAAACTCAAAGGGAGAGTTAAGGGTGCAGTATTCACTATTCTAGTGGATACAGGGAGTACACATACTTTTATGGACAAGGGTACAGCTAAGATGCTGAAGTGTCAAGTGATAGAAACTAATCCTATGATGATTACTGTAGCTGGAGGAGGAAGGATGAGTTGCAGTGCAATGTGTCCTAGATTTGAATGGGAGATGGGAGGAAGAAAATTCATAGCAGACACTAGACTCATCCAACTGGGAGGGTGTGACATGGTGGTAGGAGTAGACTGGTTGAGGAGGTTAGGACCAGTTACTTTTGATTTTGAAAAGCACATCATATCATTTAAGGACAAGGGAAAGGAATTCAGCATGCAAGGGATAAATGCACCAGTGAGTGTGAAGGCAGTTTCAAGGCAAAGGATGACAAAACTAATCAGAAAGCAGGGACAATCATTGCTGGGGTGTTTGTTTATGATTGGGGGAGAACAAGGGATAAAGGAACCCCCCATGGCAGAAGAATTCAGAGGGGTAGTGGCAGAGTATCAGGAACTCTTTACTGAACCTAAAACACTACCCCCTAAGAGGGAATCTGACCATACTATCAGACTAGTTCCTGGGGCTCAACCCTTCAAGCACCAACCCTACAGATATCCATATCTACAGAGGGAGGAAATAGAGAAAATGGTACAGGAGATGTTAGAAGCTGGATTGATACAACCCAGCAATAGCCCTTTCTCTTCACCTATATTGTTGGTCAAGAAAAAGGATGGAGGGTGGAGGTTTTGTGTGGATTTCAGAAAATTGAATTCACTAACCATCAAGAACAGTTTCCCTATACCTCTAATTGAAGACCTACTGGATGAACTGACATATGCCAGGATCTTCTCCAAGATAGATCTTAGAGCTGGCTATCACCAGATAAGAATGGAGGAGAAGGATATCCCTAAGACAGCCTTTGTGACTGTTTCAGGACATTATGAGTTCAAGGTAATGCCCTTTGGGCTTACCAATGCCCCAGCTACTTTCCAAGAGCTTATGAACAAAATATTTAAGGAACAGTTGAGGAAAATGGTTCTGGTGTTTTTTGATGATATCTTAGTGTTCAGCAGTACCATAGAAGAACATGAAGAACACTTAAGAATGGTCTTTCAGAAGTTGAGGGAGAACAGCTTACTAGCAAAAGCTTCTAAGTGTTCATTTGGGCAGAGGAAAGTGGAATATTTGGGACACATAATAGGAGAGGGACAGGTGAAAGCTGACCCTGAGAAGATAGCTGGTATGACCCAGTGGCCAACACCAAGAAATGTAAAGGCTCTGAGAGGGTTTTTGGGGTTGACAGGGTATTATAGGAAGTTTGTGAGGCATTATGGGATGATAGCCAAGCCCTTAACTGAGCTCACTAAGAAGGGGAAGTTTTCTTGGAGTGAGGAAGCTGAACTAGCCTTTAAGAAACTTAAAGAAGCTATGGTAACAGCCCCTGTACTACAGCTACCAGATTTTCAGAAACAGTTCACAGTTGAAACTGATGCTTCCTATCATGGTCTAGGAGCTGTTTTGAGTCAAGAGAGACACCCTATTGCATTTATCAGCAGGGCTTTAGGCATTAAGAACCTAGGTCTCTCTGTGTATGAAAAAGAATTTATGGCAATCATCATGGCCATTGAGAAGTGGAGGCCATACTTACTACAGAATGAGTTTATCATCAAAACTGACCAGTGCAGTTTGAAATACTTGCTTGAGCAGAAAATTTCAACTCCTCTGCAACACAAGTACATGACCAAGCTCCTAGGGTATACCTACAAGATAGAGTACAGGAAAGGGGTGGAAAATGTAGTGGCTGATGCCTTGTCAAGGCAAGAGGGGGAAGCTGAGTGTCAAGCTATCAGTAGCATTCAGCCTGAATGGATGAAAGAATTGGAAGATAGTTATATTGGTGACAAGACAGCTGAAGAAGCTATCCAGCAGTGCCTTTGCAACCACAAGATGTTTCATTTTTTGCTTACCAGGGCAACCTTCTAAAATACAAAGGCAGGTGGTATGTTGGATCATCCACAGGCTTAAGAGAACATGTGATTGATCTACTGCATGGTAGCAGTGTGGGAGGGCATTCTGGAGTAACTGGAACTTATCAAAGGATACAAATGGTTTTTCTATGGCCTGGGTTAAGGGAGCAGGTGAAGCAATTTGTGAAGAAATGTTTGACTTGTCAAAAGTGCAAACATGAGACAGTACCTTACCCTGGGCTATTGCAACCATTAGAAGTGCCTGAGCAGGCTTGGCAGCATATCACTATGGACTTTATTGTCCAGCTGCCTAAGTCAGAGGGAAAAGAGGTGATATGGGTAGTGGTTGATAGACTCACTAAGTATGCCCACTTTATACCACTTCATCACCCCTATTCTGCCTCCAGTTTGTCTAAGGTATTCTTAGATTCTATATATAAGCTTCATGGTCTGCCTGACAGTATAACTACAGACAGGGATAGAGTTTTTGTTAGCTCTTTTTGGAAAGAGTTGATGGAGGGATTGGGAGTACAACACAGGCTAAGCACAGCCTATCACCCCCAGACAGATGGTCAAACTGAGAGAGTTAACCAATGTCTGGAGGCATATTTGAGGTGTATGACAGGAACCTCTCCTAAGAGCTGGAGCAAATGGATTTCCTTGGCAGAGTGGTGGTACAACACCAATTACCACTCTGCTATCCAAATGACACCCTTTGAAGCACTATATGGCTATAAGCCATCACAGTGGGGTGTAGGGCCTTTTCAAGAGATGAGAGTAATGGGAGTGGAGCAATTGATCACAGAAAGACAACACAAAACACTACATCTTCAACAGCTACTGACTAAGGCACAACAACAAATGAAATCTACAGCAGATAAGCACAGAACAGAGAGGTCATTTCAAATAGGAGATTGGGTTTACTTAAAGCTAAAACCCTTCAGGCAATTGACAGTTAGAAACACTCAAGCATGGAAATTAAGTCCTAGGTTTGCTGGGCCATTCAAAATTACTGAGAAAGTAGGAATGGTAGCCTATAAGTTGGAATTACCTGAGGGAGCAAGGATTCACCCTGTCTTTCATGTCTCTGTGCTCAAATTGCATGTAGGGCCAACCGACACAGTGTCCTCTGAAATCCCTGCAATGAATGAAGAAGGGGGGACAATGTTACAACCTTTGGAGGTATTAGCAAGAAGAATTACAAAGAAAAACAATAGAGCACAAGTACAATGGTTAATCAAATGGGCGCACTTACCAGAAGCAGAGGCAACTTGGGAGGATTGGGAATGGATTCAAGCGAAATTTCCCGGTTTTAAAGCTTGAGGACAAGCTTTAGGAAAAGGAGGGGGTAATGTTATGAAGAAGAATCAGGAGAGGAGAAGATTTGGGGAAAATCAGACGCAAATTAGGGTTTTTGGATTCGCAATCGACTGAAGAAGGATTGGGGATCTGATTTCCTGAATTGTGAACGTTAATTTCGAATATTTTATTGTTCTTATTTGTGTTTTGGACTATGCATTTTCTAGTGGACCGGACCCTGCTTTTCAGCTGTTGGGCTGCGGGGTTCGAAGTGGGCTTAATTAATCCTAGGGCCCAAAGTATCAGTTATGGATATTTTTAGCAAGTATTAGTACTAGTTTACTTTAATTGATGTTTAGCTATTATGGGAAGGGGAGATTCTGCAGGCATTATGTATCTGAATTGTACTGAAGATTATCATTATGATTATTACAAGCTGAATTTCAAATCTCTCTCTCTCTAAGCTTTCTCTTCAAGCTTTCTCATATTTCTTGAGTTATATTCACTGGAACCAGGTTGTGTTGTTAACAGAATTTTCTTTAATTTGGGGACTTTTTATTTTGAGGGTGAAGGATTGTTGTGTTGTATGAGGAGTGTTACGTTTTGTCGTTTCATGTATTAAAGGGGGGGAGAGTGATTTGGGGTTTGTCAATTTTTTTTTAAGAAAAAAGGTTGGGAGGGGGACTTGTTTTTACTTGCAGCACCGTGGGAGGACTGAAATTGAATTATTGTGTTTGTGTGCAATACTAAAGTAATTTGGTACAACAAACAATAAAGGATGAACATATAAATGTACTAGAAAAAAGACTAATTTTGAATTTTTTGGTAAGAAAATTAACGATATAATAATTTTTTACTTTAAATTTATAATTTTATAACTATATATGTTTAGAATGTAAAAAAATAGTAAAAAAATATTAAGTTTATAATCTAATAATTTTTTTATATTCTTCACTATGTACATAATTTAAACTTGGAGCAATTAAAAAATTAGATTACAAATATAATTATTGTTAAAAAAATTATGGATGCATGTTCAATTTTTTAAAATGATTTTGGAGTAAAGTCTTAATACTCATACAATTTAAGGAGTAATGTGAAATTTATAGGTCAAAACTGAAACTGTTCGATCAATAGCAAATTTGAAAAAAGTTCAATTAATAAACGACCAATTTGAAAAGCCAATAATAAAAGTACGAAAAACAATAATTGAGCATCATTAAAGAAGGGGTTTTGATTTTTTCCCTTGATATACTTAATCTTAGAGTTTTAAATATTATTTTTTTTGGTAAGACATGAAATGCAAAGTCCTTAGACTACATCACGCTCTAAAAAGGATAAAAACTCGAGGAGGGGATTGGGCATGAATCGAAATCCACTCTCATCTCTATAATGATTCTTTGCAATAGCATCGGCGAGCATATTTTTGGCCCTTGGGATCCATCTTATTTCGTAGTCCCATGGCATGTGTAGGATGATACGGCATTCTTCCACTTTTTGGTATAACGGGTCCGCACTAGTCGTGCCACAAACAACAAGATCAATGGCCTCCTTGGAATCCGATTCAATCTCAATCTTCGGTACACGTTTATTCCATGCCAACTCGAGACCAACTCTCAGCGCCTCCAATTCCGCTTCCAAGACCGTTGGCCCCTTAATTCTATCCGCAAACCCCCATATCCAACTCCCTTTGTCATCTCTCAAGACCCCACCGATCGTACCACGATTTTGTGCATTTAACACGCTTCCGTCAATGTTGAGTTTTACCCATCCCGGCTTCGGTTTGGTCCATCCCCCACGGATCACAGTATTCCTCTTCTTTTTCTGCGCCGTCCAAATATCCATGGTAAGCATCTTGATTCGATTGAGCACCACGTCTAAACCAAGCCTCTTTTCTTTAAACGCTTCGTGGTTGCGCGCCTTCCAAATTTCCCAAAGGCTTGCGACAAAGATTATTTGCCATGGAATATCGGGAATCACGGAACATGAGCAGTCCACGATTGTAAGATTGACCTTCAACCATCGTCCATCCTCCAGTTGCGTGAATTTCTGCCACAAGCTCGGGGGAATGAATTTTCTCCAAACTTTGCTCGCGTTGCTACAGTACCTAAGTATGTGAATGACCGATTCTTCCGGGAATTTGCACGCTGCGCAGACGGCCTCGGTTGCTATCCGTCTATGCATACGTAATTGGTTTGTTGCCAACCGATTTTGCGTCGCAAGCCATAGGAAATACTACAGCTTGTTACCACACGGCACCCTCCAAATCCAGTCAACGCGTTTGCCACCCGCACTTGACACCGAATATTCCCTATGTAAGGCTTTATACGCGGAACGACACGAGAATTGTCCACTAGCTTCCTCACCCCAGATCATCCGATCCTCCTCTTCGGTCAACAAAATATTTCGTGTAACAATTTTCTCCTTCCACTCGTTTGAAATCGGCGTCTCAATCCAATCAAATCTCCATGTCCCCGTATCATCAATAACGTCCGCCAATTTAAGGCTAAAGTCCGCCGATCGAATATTCTCAATGTCCTCATGGAGTGCACGTGGACCGATCCACCTATCAAACCACAACGAGATGTTCGTCCCCTTACCCACTTTCCATCGCATAAATGGTTTGATCAAAGCCATGCACCTTACGATGCCTTTCCATGCACTACTATCTGCGGGTCGCATAATATATTCTGAGAGCGTTTTCCCCCGTAGGTATTTTGCTTCCATAAACTTCGACCACATGCTCTCTTTGTTACTTAGGATATTCCAGCAAAATTTGGATAAGAGTGCTTCATTGTTCCTCCTCGCCGTGCGAATCCCCAAACCACCTTATTTCTTCTCATTTGTGACTCGCGGCCATCCAATAAGGTGGATCTTTTTATTCGTCGGGTCATTAGACCAAAGAAAATCACGATTCAATTGATCAATTTTGTCACAAACTTTCTCCGGAAGCCAACTCGACTGCATAATGTGTATAGGGACTGCCGTGGATACCGACTGTATGAGTGTGGCTCGGCCCGCCAAAGAAAGTGTCAAACTCTTCCAAGATGAGTACCTCGCTAATAATTTATCAAACGTATCATTATACTGATTGCTACTAGCTCTGCCATGGCTGAGGTGTACTCCCAAGTATTTCCCGAGAGTAGGAGTCTGCGAGAATCCCAAAATCGAACATATTCTCCTCTTTAGACCCGAACCACCTACCTTAGAATAAAATATCTTCGACTTTGCATTGCTGATTTTTAGGCCCGACCCTTTGCCGAACACATCCAACGCCTCTCTCATTTTCTTAGCGGTCTTAATAGAGGCCTTTCCCATAAGCATAAGGTCATCTGCGAAAAAAATATGAGAAAGCTTTGGCCCTCCTCGACAAGGAACGATCGGTTCCCAACTGCCCTCCTCCACTGCTTCAAGAATTAAGTAGGCGAGACGCTCCACACACAACACGAAGAGATACGGAGATAGGGGATCCCCTTGTCGTAACCCACACCCATGAGAAAACGGATCAAGAACCTCACCGTTCCATAAGATACGCGTCGACGCATTTCGAACACAATACATAATCAATGTAATCACATGCGCCGGAAAATTAAAAGCGACTAGCGTAGCCTCTAAGAATTGCCAACTGATTTTATCGTAGGCCTTCTCAATGTCAAGTTTCAAAACCATACACCCCACTTTATTATTTTTCTTGGGTCGCAAGGAGTGTAGAATTTCTTGCATAATAAATATGTTATCCTGAGTGCTTCGACCTTTTATAAAACTTGACTGAGTTGGTGCGATAAGTCGTGGCATGAAATCTCTCAACCTCATCGTGATGCACTTCGTTATGAACTTATAAAGAACGTTACAAAGTGAAATAGGCCGAAACTCAGAGATTTTAGAAGGATTATTTACCTTCGGTATAAGGCACATATGCGCAGCGCATATCTTCGGGTCAAAGCTGCCTTCCCGAAACGCAGCTTCCATGAAACGGAGTAGTGAGGTATTTAACCACTTTCAGTAGCGTTGATAGAACATAGCCTGTAAACCATCCGGCCCCGGCGCTTTATTCGGGTGTGTCGCCCAAACCGTTCTCTCTAACTCCTGTATCGTGATCACTTGTCCAACCACTCCTTTCATTTCATCATCAAGCCCATATTGGAGTCGGGAGATTGGCAAATCTGTAACCGCGTCACACGAGCCCGTGAATATCCCTTTAAAGAAGCTGATCGCATGATCCTTAAGGACATGTTGGTCTCTAACCCAAATATCATCAATAGAGAGCGTCATGATTCGGTTATTTTTCCGTCTAACGATTGTGGACCGATGAAAGAATGTAGTATTGCGATCCCCGTCCGCTAGCCAATTAACGCGTGACTTTTGTCGCCAAAATATCTCCTCCTTCCTTAAGATATCATTGTAATCGATCAACAACTCCCTCTCAAGATTGCTCAGGTAATCGTTCAGTTTTCGGGCAAGAGCACGCTGAATACCCTCAATTCTCCTAATGAGCCTCTTCTTGATGAAAATATTGCCAAAACGGTTCGTATTCCAATGCAAGAGAACTTCCGGAACCCGATCAATGGCCTCAATAATATTCGGCTTTTCACTCCAAACTGATTTGATAATTTCTTCACACTCCGGATTTGACATCCAAATAGCCTCAAAGCGAAACGGCTTTGTGTTAGGGGTACTCACGGATCCGAAGCAGCTAGTCAATATGGGATGATGGTCCCCGTGACTCCGCGGGAGATGAAACACTCCATTCTCCAAAAATTTCTCCACCCACGCACTATTAGCAAGAGCCCTATCAATCCTTTCCATGATGAGCGCGTTACCTTCTCGTTTGTTAGTCCAAGTAAACTTGGGGCCATGAAACCCGAGGTCTTGTACCCCCCACGCCCGCATCCACTTTTGAAAATTCATGCACCTCCTCGTATTGTTACTCCGTCCCCCATGTTTCTCGTGCGTGAAGCCGAATTCATTAAAGTCCCCCTGAATAAGCCACGGCATCTCAATACTTTTGCTCATGTTCGCCAAATTGCTGAAAATACGCGTTTTATCCTCTGTGTAAGGTTTCGCGTAAATACCCGACACCATCCATTTCTCTTGTTTCTTAGGACCAACCCGGGCATGAATTCCCTGGTCCTCTACCAAAATAATATCCACATCAATATTTTCTGAATTCCACAACATCCATATCCCTCCATCCATACCGTCCGTCGGGGCAAGGCAAAAATCTGAATATCCGAGATATGGCGCAATTTCATACGCCCGTTCCGTGTCTACTCTAGTTTCCAACAAGAAGACTATGTCCGGCGAGTGATTTCTCACCAATTCACGAAAATTGCTACGAAAATCTTCATGCCCCGCTCCTCTACAGTTCCATGAAAAGATTTTCATCGGATTATTTTCTAGATGGTACGGGTGAGTAGGGTTGTCACAAATCAGACCCCTTCATTACCTCGTCAGTTGATTCAATGTTTCCCTCATCATGCAGAGCTGCATGTTTATCTCCCAAGTGGTCAAATTCAGTCGCTACCAACAAACAAGGAGATTCTCTCTCCTCTCTATGATTTTCGTGGTTATTTCGAACTCCCAAATTGAAGGATCCACACTCGTCACGTGGATGGTCCGCGGTGCTATACGTGATATCATTGAGTGGCCGTTGAAGTTGTGAAACAGTGTCCGAACCTCCTAGAATTCCAACTGAACTGCTGCTATTAGTTGGCTGTCTCCCATGATCACCTCCAAATTCTCGTTCTGGTCCTTCGGGGTTCTTCTTAGTAAGCGTCTGTTTCTTCTTCAAAATCACAACCCTCGTCTCCAACGCGTGGTCGCTACTTTCCGAGAGCGCAAGGGCTGAAAACGGATTAGAGTTTTCTTGTGGGGCTTTTTCCTTCCTTCCTCCCTTATAAACAACACTCTTCTTTTTCCCTTTATTAGCCGCGCTGGTATTCCCTGATAAGGATAGGGGTAGTATTCTTCTATTAGGAGTTTCCTTGTTCAAGCCCGTCTCCTTCCCGGGGTTAAAGGACATCGCAACTCTTTCCTTTTGGATAATGGGCTCACTCGCGCCCGACTTTGAGGAATATCCGTGCCCTCTATAGAAATTATTCTTACTGGGGTTAACCTTCGGCTTGAACGAACCCCGCCGATGTTGAACGACACTCCACTCACCAAACTCTTCCTTCTTCGCCTTCTCAACAATCCACTCCCCTGGACCTTGTTTGGCGACCCCCGAATGTCCTGTATCGTCCATTGCCTCTTTCTCCATTGGTTCGGTTACAACCTCTTTTTTGCTATCACATTGCGAATCGCTGTGGTCTGTTCTTCCACACTTCTTGCATAGATTCGGCAAATTTTCATACATAAGCTGGTAGACCTTTCCTTTAATGCGTATGCCTTGTTTTACCGGTTTATGCGCGGGGAGTTGAACGCAGAATCTCGCATATTTCCCCCGCGTTGCTGAGAACGTGTTGCCATCGATTTTAATAGGGTCGCCAATTCTTCCCGCTATCGACTCAATCACTACTTCGTGGAACATCTCAAGTGGGAGGTGAAGGATTCGCACCCATGAAATAATGCAATCGGCGTTATCACTATCGGCGCGAAAAATTGGAGTCCACTTTCGCACTGATAAGAAGCTTCCTGCCAGTTGCCAGGGTCCTTGGGTTAATATGCTTTCCCGTTGAAATTGCGTGATACCTTTCAAGCAGTATGTGCCAAATCCGAGGTCAACCAGTTCACTCCCCGCCGTGAGTTTCCACATAACACTCAATTTGTTGACCAAAGATGGATAGTACCATGGCCGGCCTATGATTTTGATAACAACAGCATCCTTCCAGGCGGCGCAGATGATATTATCCAGCTCCTCGTCAAAATCGACGCTATCCAGAGGATCGTTATCGGAAGGCGGCGTAACCCGAATCATTCCTTTCAAGGCTGCGAATTTGCCCTCCTCAATCCGGACGTCTGTATGCTTAACCTTACTTGCATATGATTGTCGGGTGTTGGTATCCGGGATCGGGGAATTGATCTTCATCGGATTCTGCTCAGTACTAGCCCTAACTTCATAAATTTGTCGAGATCTTTTCTGTGTTACCTGCTCCTCCGTTTGGTTCTGATCGTGCGCGGGATTAAACTCCATGATTTGATCCCATGAGTTGTTGTTGGTGTCTGGAATGTTGTGACGATTGGAGTGTATTTCCTCCAACGTCTTTGGGGGATCGTCGGCCGGAAAAGCCACCGTGGAGAATTGTAATTTTTTTTTTCGCCCAATTTTTCGCCCTAATTTCGCTGTGCTCTGTTTTTTCTCTGTTGTCTGCTTCTGTTACAGTGTATATTAATTTTTAAATATTTATAATGCTAGTTAAGATTAATGTTATTAAGAAAATATCCAAAATTGGAAAGCAATTTTGTTTTTTCCCTCGAGCAATCTATTACCACACACGGTCGCTTAATGATAAATTTTCAGTCTTTCGTAGAATATGTGGTTATTTGTCATATCATTATTAAATGATTATGTGATATTGTCACCACCATCTGAATCGTATGACGAGAGGAAGATAGTGTCTCAAAAATAATTGGTGAAATTTTTTCGGCAACCAGCAACGGTCGAGCATTGAAAGAAATGTAGGTTCCCGAAACATTTTTGTTAACCATAAAAAATAAATATGAGACTAAAATGAAGTATTATTCCTAAATATAGAAAATAATACATGGACAAAACGGAATGAAGGAACATCCGAGGAGATACTTAAGCGTCCCTTGGAAAGTCAATGATGAATAAAAAATAAATATCGACGCGGCATCGGAAAAAGAGCAAACCCCGATGGATCCGCGCAACTTCGATATCCATCAATGCGCCAAGAGTGACCACAACGGACCCCGAGTCCCATAATCTTGCGAGAATACTTCCTTGCTGAACACTCCTCAACATAAACTGCCCTCGGAACATCACTCTGAAGAAAAAATTCAAGAACAAAGCCATATCTAACCACAAAAGTCGTTGCAAGACACTCTACGAGGGCTTGGACACTAAAATACTACTTCACGAAGGCCAAGTCGAGCCCTCGGAGTTCAAACCAAGCCCTCGGAGACCAAGTCAAACCCTCGGAGATCAAGTCAAGACCCCAAAGATCATATCAAACCCCTCGGAGACCATGTCCAACCCTTGGAACCCAAAAACCAAGGCGGAAACACCCATCGGAGAACACATACAGAAGTCCCTACACCAGAATAAACCTCTACCAAAGCAACAACACCACCCGAAGAAGATCCTAAACAGGTCCATCAGATCATCACCAAATATAGAGCCCCTCGTGAAACTAACATCTCGAAGAAACAGCCCATCGGAGACCCTCGGAGACCTTGGAAGAGGCAAAGATCAGCTTAGTCAGCATCTAGTAGACTCAAGATATACCTTATCTTATCTTTTTCACACATGTACCTATATTACGACACTTGTACTTACTAAACACATGCATAACGACACCTGTCCCTAACAAAGTCTATATAAAGGGAGGTGATCGGTTGAAGAAAAATAATTTCGGATACATACAATCATACATACAAAATTGAGGAGTGAAGTTCAGTGAATAAAGGAAAGAATATTCTCGCATCGTTATCTTCTATAAAATCATTGTTTTTCGAATCACAGGCAGGGCGTTCCAACCCTAAATAAATCCGTTAAATAGGGAATAATATCCAACCTGTTAACAAAATGGCGCCGTCTGTGGGAACACCATAATATCTGACCTCGAGAGAAATCAACAAACTTTGATTACGATGGATGATCTGTTCGAAAGTGAAAGTCTTCAAACCCGTTGCAGCGACTCGGAGGAAACTTTGTCGAACTACCAATCAGGTACTAGAGATTTTATTAATATTCCTCGCTCTGTCTATGAAAGACTTGTAGATGCTACAACTACACGAGCGCAACAAAGAGGGGAAAACTTCAGGAACTGGTTCTCTGTCTCTCCTGGGCATAGAAATCTCCCATCGGAAGGAGGTACGCCCTATGCGGGGTGGAGCCCTACTCCCGTCCCCTGGCGCCACGAACCCCCGCAAGAATCACAAAGGTACGTTAGTTATGAAAGAATCCCGAGGAGGGGCCAAGGGAGAGAACTTTCCCGCCCCTCGGAATATCGGGGAGATAGTGATCATACCTTATGGGGGGTGATGGATGGCCTGCGCAAAGAATTAAGTGATATTAAGAAAACCATGACCCCTAAAGAAGATCCCACGTTCAAAACTTCCCCTTTTTCTCCTGAAATTGCCTTAGCTTCTGTCCCTTCGGGGATGCGGCTTGTTAACATTCCCTTATACACGGGGGAAGCTGATGGAAAGGATCCACAAGACCATATCCATCAATATCTGGTCGGAATCGATCTATCCTCTGCTCTGAATCATGTCTTATGCCGCGTATTTCCTGTTACCCTCGAAGGACGAGCTCAAGCTTGGTTTACTCACCTTCCGCCTAGCTCCGTGACGAGTTTTGACCGACTAGCTCATCTATTTGTACGACAATTTGCTTGCAATCGACGATATCCCAAATCCGCTACTCATCTCTTCACGGTCAAACAGCAGAAAGATGAACCCCTACGAGGGTATATAAAACGCTTCACGGACGAGGCTTTGGATGTCCCTAACGTCAGCCCAACTATCCTGGCCAACATATTAACTCAGGGGCTTCGAACATGGGATTTTTTTCGATATCTCATGGGAAATCGTGTCACGGACATGAATGAACTCCTGCAAAAGGCTGAAGTCTACATCTTAATGGAAGAAGCGGAAGGTACGAAGAAGCTCATGGAACAAGACGACAATGAACACCTAGAGCGCGCCGAGAGGGAAACAAAAGCTAAGGAAAAGGGCAAAGAAGGAAAACTCAACCAGCGTAAAGTCAAGGGCGGTATAGTCAAAAAATTGCTTCGACCCGTACCGCTACCCCCAATGACTATTGCTCCCCCGGAGGTACTCAATGTAATGAGAGGCAACAATGAGTTGCATTGGCCCCTACCGGCCAAATTCCCTAATCGAGACAAGAACACGTGTAAGTATTGTAAATACCATAAAACCTATGGGCACACCACCGAAGAATGCACTACCCTTCGTAGAGAAGTGCTTCGCCTTCTAGAAGCAGGATACTTAAAGAATCGCCTTAAAGAAAATAACCCCGAAGAACCCAAAACAAATGTATGGAAGCGGTCACGAGGGGAACAAGAAGAAGCAACTCCTAGCCGCCGGTCACGAGGGAGGACCACAGAATACCACCGGTATCGGGAGAGAACCTCGGAGCGTAGGCGACCCTGGGAGTGGACAGAGGAACGTCAACGGAACACACGATAAAGGACGACGGGACATCGGAATTTACCCCCTCCACTAGAATTGTACGAAGATAACGCCCCATCGGGACGAACAATCAACATGATCGAGGGAGGAGATATCTCAATAGCGCCCCAAGGTAAGAAGAAGAAATATCTAAAAGAATCCAGACGAACAGAACAAGGACCTCCCGTGTGCTCCATTCAAGGAACACGGTTACCCAACATTACTTTCGGGTCCGAGGACTTGAAAGGTATAATTTATCCCCACGAAGACCCCTTAGTAAACATGGTCGTTATCCACGGATTTGCAACCCAGCGAATCCTCATTGACACGGGCAGCTCTGTGGATGTCTTATTCCTTCCTACCTACCTGGCTATGGGATTGAAAAAAGAACAGCTGGAAATAGCGGACGTTCCCTTAGTAGGTTTCTCCGGAGAAGCCTGCCGCACCCTCGGAACAGTGATCCTTCCAATGTCATGGGGAGAGGGAGCCCTTCGAAGAACGGAACCTATCAAATTTTGGGTGGTGTAGGCCTCGTCACGAACATACAACGATATATGCAGAAGGCCATCCATCCGAGCTTTCGAAGCAATCCCCTCTACCCTACATCTTAAGGTAAAATTTCCCACCCCTTCAGGTATCGGAGAAGTCCGAAGAAGCCAATCTAAGGTCAGAGAATGCCGCATGAACGCTATTCCCTCGGAAGGGGACAAATTCGCCCTCGGAAGCAATAAGAAGCGCAAAGCAGAAGAGATTCGGGTTCAACCTGTAGAAGAATTAAAGATAGTAGAATTAGTGGAAGGACACCCTGAAAAGGTGATTAAGATGGGCACCAACATGGAACCCGCAGTGGAAGCCCAACTGACCTCTATTCTCCAACAATTTCATCACCTCTTTGCATGGGAATGAGGGCCGCCCGGGCGAATCAGTGACAAGGTATGTCAGCACTTTCTTAATGTGAAACCTGGTGTTAAGCCTATCCAGCAAAAAAAGAGAAAGATGGGACCCGAGACTAATAAAATCATTCGCTCGGAAATACAACGCCTTCTCAGCCTGAAGCAAATTCGAGAGGTCATCTATCCCGAATGGTTGGCTAATGTTGTGCTAGTTCCCAATCATGGAGGGAGATGGTGGATGTGTGTTGACTTCACCGATCTCAACGGAGCCTGCCCAAAAGATTGTTATCCCTTGCCTAGTATAGATCAACTAGTCGACTCCACTACTGGATGTGCACTCTTGTCAACCCTAGACGGGGACCAGGGGTACAATCAAATCCTGATGGCGGCAGCAGACCAGGACAGGACTAGCTTCATTACTGACGCATGCACACTCTGCTACTTGGTAATGCCCTTCGGACTTAAAAACGCCGGAGCCACTTACCAAAGGCTGGTAAGTCTTATGTTCGCATGACTTATCAGAAATTCGGTAGAAGTCTACGTGGACGATACGGTGGTTAAAAGTAACACTGCCGAAGAGCACCCCGAGGACCTACGGAAGGCATTGATCATTATGGATAATTTCGGAATGAAGGTTAACCCTAGAAAGTGCTCATTTGGCATCCGAGGAGGGAAATTCTTAGGATTCATGGTCACAGAGAAAGGAATAGAAGTAAATCCCGAGAAGGCGGAGGCTATTGTGGGACTACCCACCCTGAAGACTGTCAAAGACGTTCAAAAGTTAACAGGCAGAATGGCCTCCTTGAGCCGATTCGTTTCTAAATCAGCAGAAAAATGACTCCTTTTTTTTCAAAATACTCCTAAATGTTAAGGAATTCCAATGGACCTCCCAGTGCGAAGAAGCCCTCGAAGAATTAAAAAGATATATGCTGACGCCTCCCTTGTTGGTAAAACCTTTACCTCAAGAAGAACTTTTCCTTTATCTATCGGTCGGAGAAGAGGCCATCAGTGCTGCATCATCCGGTGTACTACGTCAGCAAAACTCTCCTCGGAGCGGAAACCAGGTATACCCTGACTAAAAAACTTGTCCTAACTTTGGTCACCACAGCACTTAAGCTACGCCCCTATTTCCTCTCCCACCCGATCACTATGTTAACAAAACACCCTCTAAGGGCGATTCTTAATAAACCCGAGTAATCGGGAAGGTTGATAAAATGGGCGGTAGAACTCACTGAGTATGATATCTCCTACGCCCCGAGACCTTCCATCAAAGCACAAGTCTTGGCAGACTTTGTAATGGAATTGACAGGCATCAGGTCCAAGGAAAATGAGTCCCTATGACATGCCTATGTAGATGGATCCTCTGTAAGCACACACGGAGGAGCATGAATAGTATTTGTAAACCAAGATGTAGAAGAGGAGAGACTCCACTTCGCGGTCAGAATTGACTACCCCATTTCCAACAACGAAGTTGAGTACGAATCCCTTCTGATTGGAATGAGACTTGCTCGGGAATGAGGAATGAGAAGAGTGCTCGTTTATAGTGACTCTCAGCTGATTGTTCAATAAGTTAATGGCTCGTATGAAGCCAAAGATGAAAGAATGCAGGATTACCTCCGGGTAGTCCACCAAAGACAAGAATGGTTCGATGAGTGCAAAGTCACCCAAATCCCACGAGGAGAAAACCAGGAAGCAGATGCCTTATCTAAAATGGTTAGTCAAATGGCTGATGTCCATACCCGAAGGATCACTCTACTCTAGATCAATGAGTCCGAGAAGACCGAAGGTAATGGCGTGAATGCCACTATGGATCCCCCGACCGGTTGGGTGACCCCAATCAAAGCCTACTTACAAGATCCAGAAGGGTACTCCACGGACAAAGCCATACAACGGACAATGTCCAAGAAAACCGTTAGATACTTCCTCAAAGATGGAATACTGTTCCGAAGGACTTATTCTTGCCCCCCACGCCCGGTGCCTAAATGAAGAAGAAACTCACGAGGGGACATACGGAAGCCATACCAGCGGCGAAAGCATGGTCGGACACCTGATCCGACAAGGTTATTACTGGCCCACCATGGCAAAAGATGGCAAAGCTTATGCCGAAAAGTGTAAACCGTGTCAAGCTTACGCCCATCGGGTCCATCAGCCCGCAGCCCCGTGGGAACCCCATTTGACCCCTTGGCCGTTCTCCAAGTGGGGCATAGACATAGTGGGCCCACTTATCCCCGATGCCGGTCAGAAAAAATTCCTACACGTGGCAGTTGACTACTTCACTAAGTGGGTAGAAGCGGAACCCTTAGCTCGAATCACCACGGGCGCCGTTATCAACTTCCTATGGAGAAATATTATGTGCCGCTTCGGCATCCCTCAGAACTTGGTAAGTGATAATGGCCTACAGTTCACGAACCAAGAGTTAGAAAAGTGGTGCGACTACTGGGAAATCAAACACCGCTTTGCCTCGGTGGGATATCCCCAAGCAAATGGACAGGTAGAGAGGACTAATCGAACCCTCCTGAAGAACATGAAGGCCCGACTCGATTGGCACAAGACCAAGTGGGTTGAAGAAATACCTGGCATACTATGGGCCTATCGAACCACGCAAAGCACCGCTACAGGCGAAACTCCCTTCAGCCTAGCCTATGGTTGCGAAGCAGTCCTGCCCTCGGAAGTCTCCATAGAAAGCTGGCGAGTCCGAGAGTACGAGGAAGTAACCAACAGTTCCAACTTAGACTTGGCCCTTGATCTACTTGAAGAGAAGAGGAACCGAGTAGCCATTCGGATGGAAGAATACAAAGCTCGGATGTCACGCTACTACAACGCTAAGGTAAAACCTCGAACCTTTCAAGTTGGAGATTTAGTAATGAAGCGGATTGGAGCTTCTAAGAACATAGGCAAGCTTGATCCCCGATGGGAAGGACCCTATAAGATAACGGGAATTGTGGGACCCACAACCTATCTTCTCGCCAACTCCGAAGGCGCAGTACTTAACAACACCTGGAACTCAATCAATCTTAGGAAGCATTATGCTTAATGTAATGCAACAGTTGTACATAAATAAAAAGTTGTTTTTATATATAGAGGGCAGCGATACAAAGATCAAAAGAAAAAGATTGCAAAACAAAACGATGACTCTACAAGAATGTCATCACAGCAATCTGACCCCGAGGAGCCATCTAATACAAACAACTAGAGCAAAACAGTTAGTACTAATAGCAAATCCTCACCCCCAAAGGGATATTGGATCACATCCGATACAAAGAGATTAACGTTATCCCCGCCTACACTAAGCATCCTTGATTGGACGCTTCCCTTCCCGGACAAGACGACGATGGTGCTCCTCGGATAAAGAAACCGGATCACCTATCGGAACTACTGATGCCAAGTTTTGGAATGACCAAACCCGAGGGAAACCCTGGCAAAGCCTGAACCGCATCTCGACACAACCGATAGCCTATACAGACCAGATGATGCATCTCTCCCTGAAGGGACTCACGAGGTCTAGATGGACCCACTATTTCCAACACTGCTTGAACCTGGGCCATTACTAGGGCCACCTCGTGGGTACGAGTAGTCTCCAGCAGTCGTTGATTAGCCACATCTCTCTCCCTCGTGACACACAGCAACCGCTCGTCGGAAAACTGAATTTGGTCCTTCAAGGCTTCCATCCTCCTCTCTAAACCCAGGACCCGGGCCTTTTCAAGCACCAATTGGCGCTCCAGCTCCCAAGATTTGTTCCTCTCGGATTACAATATTTCTCCGGGAACATCTCTATCGGTCTCCCTTTCAGCGGTCAAATGAGCTATCTCCTCGTGAGCCTTAAACAAATACTTCTTCAGCTCGTCCCGACGGCGACAGACCAAGTCGAGGTCAGAAGAGGAATCTCCTCGGGATCCAATGGCATTCAGAACCATATAAAGCTGCATAAAGACAGGTCGTTACCACCCAGATGATAAACCAGGTTAGTATTAGATAGAACGAATAAAAACTGCTATACCTCGCACAAATCCTTGCAGGCCAAATCCTGAAGGCTTGATAGAGGGGGAATCTTCATTAGCTCACAATCTGGGGCATTTAAAAGACCGCTCAAAAATTCCGACAAAAGTATGTGACCGCAGGGGAAATAGGAACGGAACCATGCTCTCCGAGAAATGGCGCCCCTGCGAGAAGAGGATTTCCCTCGAGCGGTGGACGAGCAACACGATCCGGTCCCTCCCCTAAGGGTTGGGATATGCCTGGAACAGAAGGGGAGAGATCCTCCTCTACCATGTTAATAACGTCAACCTCTAACGGAGGAGAATGACGCAGTATCCGCTGAGGAATTGGAAACTCCATTCGGAGAAGAGTGGAGATTGGATCTTCCCCAACAGCAGGAACTCGAATGTTCACTGGGGGCTGCGATAGGCAAAGCCCGCTGATTCCCTCTCCCCGAGGAAGGGCTTGTCACATCTTCAAAACTCTGCTGATCAGAATCACCGTCTTCCGATAAAATGTAATCATCATATGATGTTTGTGTCAAAAAAGCTTTGTCAAAAGGTTCAATCGCAAATGCGGCCATCTCCGAACCTGTCACAAAAGAAGAACATATTATGGGCCCGAAGAGGATAAAAGCACTATGGATGATAAAGGCCCGAGGAATAACTTACGAAAATAAAAATTATGGCAAAGCGGCTGAACAGGGAAATTGAACGCCTCTACCCCTTCTTAAAGCCACGCCAAGATCATGGATTCAGGGAATTCTAACAAACCGCTCACGTCATAAGATCCCGAGAACAACCCAGAGCGAGACAGCATCTCCCCCTCCCGCACCACAGTCTCGGAGGTGGGGGTAACGTACCCTAAACCCCATCGGAGAGGTACTCTCCATGAATTAGCCGATTGGCCCTTCGGACGAACAAAAAAGAACTTCCGCCTCCAATCCCCTCTACGAGAGCAAGGGTTGGATACACGAGTGAAGGCTCTAATGTTTTCCCGATAGACCAGGCTAAAGAAAGGAGGACCACCCGGACAGGGGCGTAAGGAGAAAATAACCCCCAACCGATGAGGAGTCATAGGGAGATTCAAGAGCTCACAACAAAGAATATACCCCACCAGGTGACGGTAGGAGTTCGGAGTTAACTGACTGGGACATAGCTGCCAATAGCTAAAGAGAGTTTGGAAAAAAGGGTGGAAAAATACCCGTAGCCCATAACGTACCTGATCACAATACACTGTTAAATAACCCGATGGAGGATCATAAGCCCTCTGATTGTAGAACGGTACAAGTACATCGTACTTAGTATAATCCATATTATACTCAGCAAAGAGAGTCATAATGGATCCCTCGTGTTCGTTGCTCGCAGCAGTCCCGACACGGCCTCACCCCATTAACTTCGAGGGACTCAATGGAAGCACTTCAAGGACCAAAGATTGATCCACAAGGGTGTAAGATCCCCGACCCATGAATACCTCTCGGATATGATTCATCCTAAGAGAATTAGTATAAGAAGACCGTGATGATGCTCCCCTTGAAGAACTACCCAAAATAGCAGCTATGTCATCCTCCAAGCTATCTCTCCGAGAGGAAAATCTATCCGTAGACGCATGATGCACCCCTAGCGACAGCGAAGGGGTCCGGACCGAGTTCCGAGTAGAGCTATGAGATGAGACTGATCCTCCTCGCCTAAAATGTGGGGACATCATCTCCTCAAGTAAGTATTTTTCTCCTTTTTCATGATTACTTAATTGTAGAAAGTGAAAAGAAAGAACTAGCTACAGTAAAAGTAAAAAGCTAAATTCACGGGAGAGTTAGTGAATTTCTCTTTGGGGTAAAGATCTATATATTTGCTTAACATTTAGCTCTAGTATATTTATCACCCTTTGATTAAACAACTAAAATTAATTCTCCATTAACTAAAGCAAGGGGCACGTGTCGATAAGATCCTCCTACTTAAGGAGAACTCATAGTTAATATGGCCATGCAAGATGACACCTCCTACTTAAGAGAAAACTTGGTCAGCAAGGATTAATTTTTTATCCTTATTCTTCTTAATTCAACTTAAGTTAAAGAAGTAATTAGAAGACTCGTTAATGATAAGATTAAAATAAAGCAGAGAAGGACAAAGTTGAACAAAATAAAAGAGTTGTTTATTCACTCAGAAAGCCGAGAAGTCCTCGAAAAAGGTTGCATTTACAAAAAAAAAATTATTGAGAGTACGAAAATAAAAGTTACAAATAGATAGAAGTCTTAAACTATGCCCCCGTGGTTGATGGATGCGGGGCGGGATGCGAAGGGGATGTCGCCTCGACAAAAGTGCTCATCGGAGCCAGACAATAAATCAGAGAGAACACCCCTCCAGAACCACTGAATCTTGGACTCAGACTACTGGCTGAACGCATCGGAGAAGGCGCAGGAGAATCCCAAGGGGATAACACGCCACCAAACCTCCTCACGAGTACTCGGCAGTCCTCAGAAGATGGCTTCTTTAATTTCCGAAGGTTAAAGGACTTAGAGAAGTCCACGTCCGGCCGCAGTAAGGACTTCGCCAGTCTAGCACATTCCAAATAACCCCACATCATATGACCTGTTAAAAGCTCCTGGGGCGGCCTCTCGGAAATTTCTGGTTGCTGTCTGGAGGTCTCTTGTTGAGCAAATTGGACCGCCGCATCAATTTTGGCTTGCACTTCCTCGGGAGAAAGGAACGTCGCCGGCTTCCCCTTGGCCAACTCAGCCTTATCGGTGACCTGACCCAACAACTCCTGAAGTCCCTTCTCCCTCGCCAAACCCTCGGCTTTCTCCTTCTCGAGAGCAGCGATCTGGGCCTTAAGAGTCCCCTCGGACTCTTTCTTCTCCTTCTCCAAAAGGGCCACCGTAGAATAGAATTGTTGAGAATAGAATATATAACACAAGGAAGCATATACGAATAAAAGAAGGGGAAGCTTGAAGCTTACCATAAGCCCCATCCAGTTAAGGCTGGTATATAGAAACTAGAACCCCTCGGCAGGTATATAATTGGAAGAAGCAAAGAATTAGAGGATCTCCTCATAAGCATCCCCTACAGTCCAAGACGAAGGATGCCCCTCCGGTCCACGAGGAGGCACATGCATTTTAAAAGTATGCCCCCTCGGAGATAAAAGTCACCGGAATGTGATCCCTGGGAGGAATAGTCCCCAGAATTGGCGTCACCGCATCCGAGTCGGTAAACACAGCCCTAGGACCTCCAGCAGCAGTAGATGTGCCCGCCTCCCCCACCAGTGAGCTCAAAAGCTCTACCTTAGTCTCCCTGTCTTCAGACGAAGGATCAAACTCCCTTTGGATGTCCTCGGAGTCCCCCAATGAAGCCTCCGGATCGGGAACGTGAAACTGTGCCAAAAATTCTTCCTCTACAAGAGATAACATACTTGTATAAGAAGAGAGAATGAAACTAGAAAAAATTATCATGCAAAGAATAAAAGACAGACAGAGGAGACTTACCGAAGAAAGCGAACTCTTCAACCATCGGAGCCTTCCCCTTATCTACAACACCTGCACCAGACAAAAGAGCATCAATGTATGAGCAAAACTCCTCCAAAAGTTCAGAAAATCTTACTAAGAATCAACCATAACTTACCGAGGGGGCAGGCTCACGCGCTGCCTTCTCCCAGAACTCCGGAACTATCGGAGACTTAGGCTCAACTCCACGAGGAGGATCGGGAAACGGATCCTTAGAAGATATAACCACCGCCTCTGCAATATTCCGGACAGAACCTTCCCCGCTAGTCCTCGGAGAGAACCCTTCTTCGGAAGCCCTCTGAGAACTTCCCGTGTCGGAACCGGAGACCGATACTAGAGCTAAGCTCGAGTAAGGACCCACCTGCGTAATGGAACCGCGTTCTGAATCACCCCCACAACATATATGAACAAACGGGTATGATCCTCATGAGTTCCTCCTGCCTCTGGACCTATGTACTCGCCCTCGGGAGCATTAACCTCTTCTTTATCATGATCACCCTCCTCCGGGACGTCAGAAACACCGCTCGAAACGGGCTCCGCGGGACCCGATTACGAAAAATAATTCGCTAAAACAGCCCATGCACCATCCGAGAACCACCAAACAATTATAATCTACTCATGTGTCAGAAAGAAAGAGAATGAAGACGAAAACAAGATACTTACTGAACAAAATCAGGGCCTCGGAAGAAAGGGACAATGGCTTCTCGACCGCATCGTCAGTGAACACCACGCGATGAAGTCCGGATGTCTCGAACAGCATCAAAAAATCATCCGACTCCATCAGAAGTTGTTGAGAAATCACTGGGGATAGAACTATATCCTGATCCAAGGTGCGCACGGGAGAAGCGCCCTCTCTCTAGTCGAAAGGCATGTCTCATGCGCCTTGTGCGGGCTGCACGAAGAAGTACCTATTCTTCTAGATGCTATGAGAGGTAATAGACCCCTCCAAAATCCTCTTCGTAGAATTCCTAGCGTTGTCCCGATGGCGGACGTGGTAAAACGGATACCCCCCGGGTGAGACCACCACATCAAAAATAGAAAAGAAATGGTCCACTCTGCACTCCAATCCACTCACCTGGCACCAGAAGACGTAAATGCAGAGGGCGGCGAATCCATTCGGAACCATTTGACTCGGACTGATGTTACACGCAGAAGAAGGGCAGCATAAATGAGCGCCACCCATACCGCACCTGAGCAAAGTAAACTGTTAGCATCCCCGGAGGTGGATAGCATGCCCTCTGATCCTTCGCTGGAATTTGAAACACCATATTCTTCTGAAAGGCTCCAGTGGAGGTGAACAAATCCAGCACCTGCTCACGAGTAGCAACATTTGGAATTTTCTCAACTTTGGCAAAATCACGAGCAGTAGCAGCCTTCTTCACTTTGGGAACCCTAGCTTTTTTGGAAGAGGCAACGCCGCCCTCAACGGCAGCAGAAATTTTGCCCTTCCATTTCCGGGTGATTACTCCCGTCGGAGCACCCCCCATCCCTGCCAGAGAGTCGACGACAGCAGTAACTCCAAAAGCAGTGGAAGCAGCAATAGGATCAGTGTTAGTGGAAGAAGCCATCTGAGTAATAATTAATAGAAGGTGTTTATCCGAAGAAGGGAAAGAAAAGAAGAGTGCGTGAATTTACTGGAAGATTGAATTACAAAAAGAGAAGAAGAAGACGAAGAGACTTTTTTGCTCTGAAGAAGATTTACCGTAAAGATGAATTGTGAAAGTGGGGAGAGGAGTGAACAGTCCTCCTATTTATAAGCGGAGGAGACAACGATCAGATGCTTCTTCAAACGTGGAGCATATTTAAAGCTCCACGTAACCGCCGCATACCCGCGCCACGCCATTACCAATCTGACCGTTACCAACGGTCATATATTTTTAACTTTGAAGACGGTCAAACGACAACATATAACCTACGCCCCGAGATCTCCGCGTGCTTAAAGATAATACCCCTAAGGGCATTCAGGTAAAATCCCTTTGACTCGTTTTTAAGTAATTATAAATATATATATACTCCCTCGGAAAAATACCAAAAAATAAGTACATCGAAAACCAAGGCTCGGACTAACCCCTCACCTCACTGAGGACGATGAATAAAATTTCCCTCGCCTCTACGAAGACGATCAAAATTTGAGGGGGCTAGTGTTAACCATAAAAAATAAATATGAGACTAAAATGAAGTATTATTCCTAAATATAGGAAATAATACATGGACAATACTATTGTCACGAGTACCTCCGATGAGATGTACCCACTCCTAAAAAGGAGGCCCAGTGGATGTTATCAAACCCCTTAGTCACTGACCCAAAACGAAATGAAGGAACATCCGATGAGATTTTTAAGCGTCCCTTGGAAAGTAAATGATGAATAAAAAATAAATATCGACGCGGCATCGAAAAAAGAGCAAACCCCGATGGATCCGCGCGACTTCGATATCCATCAATGCGCTAGGAGGGACCACAATGGACCCCGAGTCCCATAATCTTGCGAGAATACTTCCTTGATGAACACTCCTCAACATAAACTGCCATCGGAACATCACTCCGAAGACCAAATTCAAGAACAAAGCCATATCTAACCACAAAAGTCGTTGCAAGACACTCTACGAGGGCTTGGACACTAAAATACTACTTCACGAAGGCCAAGTCGAGCCCTTGGAGTTCCCTCGGAGACCAAGTCAAACCCTCGGAGATCAAGTCAAGACCCCAAAGATCAAATCAAAACCCTCGGAGACCATGCCCAACCCTTGGAACCCAAAAACCAAGGCGGAAACACCCCTCGGAGAACACATACAGAAGTCCCTACACCAGAATAAACCTCTACCAAAGCAACAACACCACCCGAAGAAGATCCTAAACCGGTCCATCAGATCATCACCAAATATAGAGCCCCTCGTGAAACTAACATCTCGAAGAAACAGTCCCTCGGAGATCCTCGGAGACCTTGGAAGAGGCAAAGATCAGCTTAGTCAACATCTAGTAGACTCAAGATATACCTTATCTTATTTTTTTCACACCTGTACCTATATTACGACACTTGTACTTACTAAACACATGCATAACGACACATGTCCCTAACAAAGTCTATATAAAGGGAGGTGATCGGTTGAAGAAAAATAATTTCGGATACATACAATCATACATACAAAATTGAGGAGTGAAGTTTAGTGAATAAAGGAAAGAATATTCTCGCATTGCTATCTTCTATAAAATCACTGTTTTTCGAATCACGGGCAGGGCGTTCCAACCCTAAATAAATCCGTTAAATAGGGAATAATATCCAACCTGTTAACAATTTTGTTGGGATTTGTTTTTACGGATGCTATCTTTTCTCAGCAAGACGGTTTCGATGGTAGTAACACGGGATATTTAAATTAAGTTTCAACTTTTTTTTCGAAAAATATGAAGAACACTTGGAAGAGTTTATCATATCTTTAAAGTGTCTTCATATTTTTAAAAAATTTCTTGAAATTAAATTTATTTTTTCTGTAAAAATTTTGAATTTTGCGATATCGTCACCACCACTGGAATTGTCTCAACCGGAGAAAGATAATGTCTGGAAAAAATGGCAATTATTTTTTCATAATTTGATTAAAAATGTCCATGTCAAAGTTAATGTGGTGCATTTCGCACAAATTTGATAGTTGAAGAGGCATTTCTGCTGAAAAACATAGTTTGGATGTTATTTGACAAATCACTTCAATGTCTATATAAATTCTCTATCTTCAAAAGTTGTTCAACCAACATATACTTTTTTTAGTGATGTACATTTTAATGTTTCGAGTGGATGCTAAATGTAGTACATTACGAAACGTGCAAGAGGAGTGATATTTCAGCCAAAAATCTCAAATACTTAGTCGAAAATTAGTGAGTCATCGGTAGGAAAGTTAAATTTGATTAAAAATAGAGGACCAAAATCGAAATTCCTCCTTTAGGTCAGACTCAACCGCCCCGCCCTCACAGTCACTACAGATATTTTTCCTAATTAATTCCACGGAAGAATAAAACAATTTTAGTTTTTTAAGCGAATAATAAACAAAAGGAAAAATGGTTTATCCCCCACAAAACAAAACCCCAATAAACCCTACTTCGTAAAACCCTGACCTCTCTCTCTCTCTCTCTCTCTCTCTCTCTCCATTTCATCACTCTCTCTCACTCTCCACTGAGCTCGTGTGAGCTTCGAATAAACCAAATTGCGAATGGCGGTTAACGAACCAAATTACGAATGGCGGAATTCAAAAAATGGACGAAATGATGATAGTGACTGTGATGATGATAATTTGATGAGAGGTTTTGTTGATCGGAAGAGAAAGGGCAAGCAGCAGCAGCAGCAGCAGCATCTATTCATGAACGAAAATGATTACAGGCGGAGGCTTCAGGAGGCTCTGTATCCGTCGGAGTATATTCTCACTAAAATCTTCCGGAAGGACGGTCCGCCGCTCGGTGTCCAATTTGATTCTCTTCCTTCAAATGCTTTTATATGCGGTTCAATCTCACTTCTCATTTCTTATTAAATTCATAATTCTCTCACTTACGCAATTAGCTTACCTGTTGTTACGTGACGTGAATGGGAATGGAAACTAGCTTTGCTTTTGTGCGCTGCTGATAGTTGATGTTTAGCCAAGAGGTTTGCTAATGCTACGTGTTAAGGCCAATAAATTCATTAAACGGTGCTCTATAGTCTGAAATATATATAATTGGAATGGTTTTAATATTAGGCGATATACATGTGTGCTGTGACTGTCCTAAGGATTGAGCTAAAATAGTACGAGGGTAGACATACAGTCTGGGCATTCTCATGAACTATTTGGCCCAATTTTGAGTTACAACCTCCTTAGATTGATGATTATAACTATGGAAATGATGCGCAAACGAAATTTCACCTTGTTCTCTCTCCTCTTACTGCAACATTCAATAACAGAATGACAACGGTACCTATGAATAGGCTGAAACCTTAACACGGAAAAAAGAGCAGCAGTTAGTCCTACGCTTTAGTTTGTGTTTCGCAACTGTCTTTTGTCTTTATCTCTCTACGCATAAATATTTCAAAGTCGTCGTTCTCTTATTGCCAGATCCGAGAAAGACCCATCATAAAGAGAACCGGCGTTCCCGAAAAAGAAGAAAGGTATTGAGCAGAGTTGAACTGGTTTATTCTTCTTCTATTTTTCCCATGGAGATTCTATTACTTTAATTAGGAATTTAATCTTCCTTTCTCAACCTTCCGCTGTCTTGTTAGGTATCCACACAACATACTATTATTGAACCCCAAATTTCGCGTTACGAAAACTCATCTGCACAGCGGCATGGGATTGGAAAAGGTCTGATGACTGCAAAATGTGGTCTAACAAAGAAACATGGCATGGGTAAAGGTTTAATGAACCTAAATAGTGCTCCTGCAAAGATATATGGCATGGGTAAAGGTTTAATGAATCTAAATGGTGCTCCTGGGAAGACACATGGCTCTGGAAAGGGTTTGATGACATTGTGGCAAATTAAAAATCCTGATGCGACAAAGTATCCATTTGGTGCTGGTTTTGGTCAGAGCAGGGTACAAAAGAAAAAGAAACAAGTACAACAACGCCAACCTGTTTCAGTAAGACCACTAATTCAGCTTCTATGGTCTTGTTAAATTTATACATCTTTCGTGCATCAACAAATCTAGTTGAATGATCACTGGAATTTTATCTTAAAACTATTTTTCTTCTAGAATATCCAGAAAAAAAACTTAAAGTTGGCTGTAATTTTGTGCAGAGATTATTGGCAAATAAAGAAAAGGCTAAGAAGAAGACTCCCTTAAGAAGCAAAAAGGTAAATTTCACTCCAGCTATCTTGCCTATAAGTTCAAGAAAATCTTGTACAACATTCTTTTGTTGGCTGTTACTATCTGGTTAAGGTTTTAACCGTGTTGCTGTTATTGCAGGTGGAATGCAAGAGGGTTCTGAAGCCGAAGATGCCCAGGAAAGAAAAATGTGAACTTGCTCTTAATGATATAAAATGTCTAGAGAACATGGAACAGTTCACGAGGCTACTGGATGATGAGGAACTGGAGCTTAGAGAATTACGAGCTGGACCAAATCCTATAAGTTGCTCTGAGCACTTCGCAACCAATGGATCACATGGGTGTTCACTTTGTAAAGGTAACTCAAACTGTACCCCCATTATTTACTTGCCATAATATTGGTTCCACTGCCACTTTTTTGGTGGATAGACTGTGGTCTTAATCTGCTTTTGTATGTTTAACAGACCTGCTTGCCAAATTTCCCCCAAATTCTGTCAAAATGAAGCTGCCATTGTTTACACAGCCTTGGGCTTCCTCTCCAGAACTGATGAACAAACTCTTTAAGGTATACAGACAAGCCTCTTCATTTTGAGTAAAATTTGCAGAAGACTCCTGGTGGAAGTTGAATGGCTGGGAGACAACATAATAATTTTTTCCATCATGTAGAAATTTAGAGTCCCCTCAAGTTCCACACAAAATTCCTAGAGGGAGAGAGGAAAGTCAATAATATACTGAAGCCCAAGTTATTGCAGAGCAATATAGATAGATTCACTTCATTCATAGGCGAAATGACCGATCACGTTGGATAGGTCTCAGGCCTACCATCGTTGAGTAGGCTCTGATATCATGTAGAACACCCTGATACCATGTAGAACTTTAGGGCCCTTCAAGTTCCAGTTCCCCCTAAAAGCCGTTTTTTTTTGGGGGGGGGGGGTGTTGGGGGAGAGGAGGAGAGGGATAATTAATACACAAAAGTCTAGATTTGCTCTCAAGCAAACAAATATGAGAAATTAAATATTTTCCCTCTTATTCATAGAATAAAAAAATCCAGGAAATAATTAGAGAAACCTGCTTTTTTATCTGAACTTTTTTATATTCATACTTGATTGTCTGTGTGATATATCGGTTAAGTCTTGTGCATTTATTAATTCTCTTATAGTTGCTCTGAGCAAAATTAGTCTTTTGTAGGGGGCTCAGAATGAGCTTTTAGACTACAAGCTGTCACATTATTATAACGTAAATGATAACATACTACTGTGTGGAGTTTTACTGATTTTATCCTATCTGTTTTTGTTGAAGGCCTTCCATTTTCTTTGCACCTATGCTGTGACAATCTGTCTACATTCATTCACCTTTGATGATTTTGTTCAAGCTTTTCATGAGAAGGTAAGTTGAAGCTATTATCATAGTATATTTGTTCGGTATATTATGTGTCCTGTTAAGTTAGAATTTGGGTTGATATTTATTGGTCTTATCTCCTTCCTTCTGGCCTGCAGAACTCATTGTTGCTTAGCCAAGTACATTTGTCCCTTCTGGAACTGCTGCTCTCAGATATCAGCATGGAGCTAAATAGAGGATTTCCCGTTCATGCAAGCAAAAATTGCAAGTTTTTGGGTCTGCTTCACTCGGTGAGTAATCTGAAGGCGACAGTAATACACTGGCACTTTTTTGTGGTACATCATTTATATAAGAGCTTATTATAAGACCAGTTGTCTTTCATCATGGACAAATGGAAAACACCTAAACATTCATCCTCCAACAAATGACCTCTTCATATATTTTACATCATCTGATTCTGACTTTTCAGTCTACAAGATATGAAGTGGAATATGAAGCAGACAGGGTACTTACCCAGCTGTTTATAGTACACACAAAGTATTTTAGTATTGTTGGAAGACATATATAAAGCAATAAATATCTAATCTCTATACTAGCTTAAGCTTTTAGATGGGCTGGTAATTCATGATGGAATGAGACCGAAACTAAAAAGAAGTATTGTGTTTAAATCACACGATCACCCATTTACTAAAATGATGTTGCATGCGAGGCTTAACAGTAAATGTCTAGCCGCTCAACAAACGTGACCCTCTTCTTGGGACTGCGGACTTAAAAGGGGAAGAGAGATGAGTGCTACCATGATTAATGATTTCTTCTTGCTTTTCCTTCTCTGCTCTGCTATCATAATCCTGGGGAATGCTTTTCTATTCCTGCCTTTCTAGACACTTTCCCCTATTCTGTACTGGAAAGGAACTGCAATAACAATTTCAGGACTAATGTAGTTTAAACTATTTTACTTTCACTGTCCTCCCACTTTCGCATGGAATGTTAATTAGGCTTGTGGGGTTCCTTATACACCCTTCTTCTTTTCGTTAGTTAAATGAATAGTTTTACTCTATATACACTTGTGTTACTTTTCTTCCTTCCATACTCCCAGCTTTCATCCCTACAAAATATGTACTCTATATCCAGCTTTCATAATTATTTTTTTCAAATAAAAGAATACGTACAATGTGGTTCCAATTTATAGATATATCATTACAAAATAAAAAGAACAAGAAGGGACTACTACATCAATTTCGCCCAGATTGAATCTTCTTAACTCTGTATATAATGCAACTAACCCTTTTTCTTAGGAATGAGATTTAAGTGCTTTTGAACATTTAGCCTTCTCGGAAGGTGCCTGGGTTTTCACTCATGTTTTAAAGTACTAGTTCTTGAAAGTATCGGTGTCAAGATTGTGGAGAAGTTCTAGCCTCTGTTTAGAGGTAATTGAAAAGAGAAAGCATCACAACTATGAATAACATAGACTTGAAATTTGATTTGTACTGCAGTGGCGTGATGCTTTTACATTGTTTAGATGTTGGAGATACGCATTGCTGACCTTTCTCTAGTATTTGGTTGAGGCTTTGCCCTATTTGATAGCAATATATTATATTTCGGCCAGGTAATTTAATACCCTGATCTAAAAATTGGCATGAAAGAAGTCGAAGTTGTTTCCATACTTTTTGGGCACACCTTTAACAAAAACTGGAAAATTTCTTGTCTCCATAATTTTGTTTTCCCTATAGCATATATTCCAAAGTGCCCCTTGTCTGTCCTTAGTTGATGTGTAATAATATGACCATGTTTTTTTGCATTAAGGATTAATTGAAAAATGTTTTATGCATTTGCATTAGAGCTTATGGTGTTACTGATATAATCTGTTCGTCATGCTTTGGCAGCTTGAAAATAACAGCATTATTCTGGAGTTGTGGCAAAAGTCACTGAACCTGCTGACCTGGACAGAAATATTACGCCAGGTATTGGTTGCTGCTGGTTTTGGTTCTAAGCGTGGTATGGCAGCGAAGGAGTCCTGCAACAAGGTACTAATATTCTGATAATCGCAATCATTGTTTCTCTTCTCGTGCTTTATGATGACTCAGCATATGATCTAGCAGATCCTACACTGTCCTTCCTTTAGATAGTAGACTTATGAGCACAAGCAGGGGACTGCGAAGAGCTGTTGTTTGTTATTGCGTGTAGGTGTGGGATAGCCTCCCCCCTTTGCGTAGTGGATAATTAGTCGCGATAGCTGTCAAAGAGAAATTCAGTCTGTCATTTTGTTAGAATTTTTTATGTGAAACAAGAGATACTCTATGAGCATGAGTTGCTAAAGGAAGATCCTTATTTCTTCTTGTTCTTCTGCAGGAAATCAATCTTCTGAAAAGGTATGGCTTAATTGCTGGTACATTGAAGGGGGAACTTTTCATTATTTTGTTAAACCAAGGAAGTAGCGGAATGCATGTCTCAGAATTGGCAAAATCTCCATCAGTAAGTGTTTATGTAGTTTTGAGGACATGCCACTTATGAATATAGTTGGATATAATTAGTTGTACAAAGTGGTTAACATTTTCTTCTTGCCGTGGAAGATTGTCGAGATGAATCTCACAGTCGGAAGCCATGACTTAGAAAGTTTAATCACCTCTGCACTTGCTGGAGACATAACATTGTTCGAAAAGATTTCCTCGTCGGGTTATCGGTTACGGATCCATGCGGCTGCAAAAGATTGTGAAGTTTGTCCATCTGATTCTGAAGACTTTGGGAGCATTGATGACAATGGTGAAGTTGCTGGTGGACGTTACATCTCTAATGATTCTGAGTGTGACTCCAGAAATTCCAGTCCATCCAAGGGTGAGCACGATGATGGTGAGTCTAACGATATGTTGGTGGTAGTTGACGAAATTGATGAGAGCCATCCGGGAGAAGCATGGTTGCTAGGTCTAATGGAGGGTGAATATTCAGATTTAAGCATTGAAGAGAAACTCAGTACCTTAACCTCGTTGATTGATTTACTGACTGCTGGATCCAGTATCAGAATGGAGGTAAACATTCTTATTATGTTGCAGACCTTCTTTAGTCTTTCATCTTCCTCCTCTTAACATCATATTTTTTTTTTCTTTTCGTTATTTGTTTTTTGTACATTATATAGTTGTAAGCATAAGTGTACCACGTTAATGAGTCAATCTGTATGCTTCAGCTCACTTGTGCATTAAATTGGCCTGTCAATGGGCAGGGTCTTACTCTTACCAGACCAAAAGTCTGGGTCTTTGACCCTACTTGGACCCGGACTTGACTGGGTCAACTGTCCAAGACCTATCTTTACCGTTGCATAAGATGTTGCATCATTATATTCGAAATAATTAAGTTGTAAAATATCATCTGATTACCATTTTTGACATTTTTCCAGGATCGTCAGATGTCTAATTCCGAATGTCCCCCCAATATCAATCATTACGGTTCTGGTGCAAAAATTAAGAGATCGACAGTGAAGCACAGTTGCTCCCTCGGGCTATTGGCAGGCTGTGGAGGGCAAACTTTTTGCAGGATTGATGTAAATACATTGGAACAACCAGTTGATTCTTTGGTTCCTATGTCAAATATCAGTGAGGAAGAGAAGCATGCCAACACGAAAAAGTTAGCAGAACAAATGGAAGAACAAGAATTTGTACATCCTATGCAGTCTATATTTCTAGGTTCTGATCGAAGGTACAATAGATACTGGTTATTCTTGGGCCCGTGCGATGAATTTGACCCTGGACACAAGAGGATTTACTTTGAATCTTCCGAAGATGGCCACTGGGAGATGATTGATTCTCATGAGGTGAATTTCTTGTATCCTTGCGTAAATACACTTAGATAACTATTGATTTATGATTGAGCTTACATACAGTCTGCTTTTGTTAGGCTGTTTGCACTTTGATGTCGGCCTTGGACAGAAGGGGTGCTAGGGAAGCTCGCCTTCTGGCATCGTTAGAAAAACATGAGACATTCCTGTGCTGGGCTACCTCCTCGTCGCTAACTGGTGGAAATCGGCATCTGCGACATTTCAATGAATCCGAATCAAACACGTGTAGAGAAGCTAGTTCTTCGCCAGTATCTGATGTGGATAACCGATTAGGCTCGAGTGAAATGCACAGTGATCTTCTGCCTAATGGCGTAGTGGTTGTTGGAGCTCGGAGGAAAGAAGAGCAGGCTGAGAAGTCTGGTCATTCCCAAGCTTTTGATGCAAGGATATGGAAGTCATTCTACTCTAAACTAAATGCAGTTAGGATTGGAAAGAAATCTCATCTTGACTCACTCAGAAGATGTGATCATTGTCATGATCTTTACTGGAGGGACGAAAAGCATTGTAGAATATGCCATACCACGTTTGAGCTTGATTTTGATCTTGAAGAAAGATATGCTGTTCACTCAGCAGTTTGTCGGGCCAACAGAGATGCTAATAAATGCCAAAAGCAAAGAGTTTTATCATCTCAATTGCAGGCACTCAAAGCTGCAATTTATGCAATTGAGGTGAGTGTTTCAGAATCCCTAATTTATTTTGTTGTACTCTCGCATGCATGCTACATGAAGACCTTTTTGTTTTTCTTTAGTTGCAGTATGCTTGGGTAGTGTTTATCTTATAAACAATGTCAAGCCCGAATTTCATGAGGCGTCTTTTTGATCATGTTGTTATAGTATATAAACTACCACCTCATAAGTCTGCTGTTAGAGTTTTATATGAACCAGCAGGTACATGTCTCTTTCACTGATTTTCACTCTTTATATTAAGCATTGGAAACTGGGAGTTCAGTAAAAAGGTTTTAATGTTTTGTCAGTATGTGCAAGAGTCCCGGTTAAAATATGGTTTATGCCAGGACTAATGATCCTGATTTAGATATACCCATGTCATTTTCAATTGTTTTGCATGACCACTTGTCCAACTATCTCTGTCCTTCACTTTTTTGAGTTAAAATTTGTTGCAGTAGCAGCATTTACCTGATTACCGTGGTATTTGGATTCATCCTTGTATTTGGATTCATCCTGATTACAGCTCCAGGATGCTCTGAACTGATTTGCTTAAGCTTCAATCTGGACTTTCAGTGATTTTAGATTATAATATATGTCTCATGTTTCACAGTCGGTTATACCTGACAATGCCTTCTTGGGCCCTTGGAGAAAATCTGCTCATAATCTTTGGGTCAATAGGTTACGACGGGTCTCCTGTTTGACAGAGTTTCTGCAGGTGATGACTATTTTATTGTTTTCTATCTATTGTAAGTTTTCATGAAAGCTGTATTTACATTTCCGTTTTCATTTTGTAATGTTCTAGGTCCTGGCTGATTTGGTCACTGCTATAAGTGAAGACTGGTTTTATCAAAATAACATTTCAGGATCAAGTACTACCTTGGATGAAATATTTTCAGACTTTTCAACCACACCGCAGACATATTCTGCAGTCGCACTTTGGTTGGTTAAAGTGGATTTACTGGTTGCCTCTCATGTGGAATGCGGTGCTTCTCGAAGTAAATAAAAGTTGTTGACTTATTGGAAGATACACCGTTACCAAATTTACAGTACCTCAATGGTGTTTCTATCTTCATTTTCTCCCGATAAATGGCGCGGCTTCTTGTTAGAACTCAAAAGTATAAATTTGATCAATGAACACTGTGTTCATATGGTTTTTGTGTTGCTGTTTTTTTGTCTTTTTCCCCTTGCTCATGATACCTAGAGGATGTGTATATGTTACTCAAACATATATTTGGCCACAGAAAGAAAACGAACATTGGAATGTGCGTTAGTCTAAAAAAAAAGAAGGATGTACGTTAGTTAGATTATTTGTAGATATAGTGTAGGCATCATGACCACTGCGCGTTCCAGTTGTGGTGCACAAACTGTTGCAGACATCCCTGATGAGAAATGGCGTGAGTCGACGGTGACCCATTTTTCGCTGGTAAAATCAACGGTGCAACTTTTGGTTGGTTTCATCAGTTTTGACCGGGCCGTACATTGTCCCAAACATTGGTTAATTCTTTCGAGAAAATAACAGGGTCCGCACTTTTTGTACATACAGTTTTGTTGTAATCTAGCAGAATTTGTTTTCGTTTAGTCTGAATCATGTGCCCTTACTTCTGCGTTGAATCATATTATAAGGTATCCATTAAAAAGAAAATCATATTTTTAAGGTGCAATTTTTATTCTTTATTTTCCGTGAAAAATATGCAAAATTGGGTTCATTCCCCTGCAGTTTTTTTTGCATAAATCGTTGTTTTGTATTAACAAATAGCTTGAAATTAGAGGTGTTTGAATACCTTACGAGATCAAAAAGAACGATGTGGCACGTACTTTTTTTGGTATGTTAAAACGTGTGAACATCACTTGCTATGTTCAATTTTTTGATAATTATCATATTTTGAGATATGTAAGTACTTGGACAAAAATCTTTGAGTTTTCGGAAGTATAAAACATGCGAACCTATATGCAATTCTTTCTTTAATTTCTGAGTGGATTGAACAGAGGAATCTTTTAATATTTGGCATCTGTACGCGCATGTCATTCTTTTTCTTAAACAGAGAAAAAACGAAGCAGATACTAGAAAGATTAGGTATAATCCGTGAATTCCAATGAGCAACAGTTCGGTCGCGTGGATTTTGGTATCACCATTAAGCTTTGATTAATTCGACTCTAATAAGTCTACAGCCCTCTATCCTATAAAAAAAAAAAAAAGTCTACAGTCCACTACATTTAAACTATGTCCATAATTACATCATTATTAAACATAAGAAACGAAACGCTTCTCCTCGTATGACTTGATAAATTCTCAGAACTGCTTGATCACACTTCTAAACTCAGATATTAAAATGAAAGTGCACGAGACGCGCAGAGGAAAATTACAAAGGGGTGTTTAATCCGCTTTGATGTAATCTCTCCTAAACACCCCGCTGGATTTGAAACAGAAGACCATCGTTTTTCACTTTGATCTAAAACATTTCTAATTTAACCAGATTGACAAACTTTCCCAATAGCGAGTTCTCCACCTTCAAAGATAATTCTATTCCTAGTACTTGCTCCATATTGACCAATTACCTACATCCAGAATGATTCCAAGTTTTCAACTTGATCACACTTCTTCATATTGAGATTTCTAATCTACTAAAATCAGCTTCAAAAGATTACATGAATTCGAGACTGGAGTTTAAAATACACGTACAACATGGTAGTTAGTCTGAATCTAGGTCTTCGAGCTCCGGAAACCTTCTGAAACGAGCAAAGTTGTGAGAATACGATGTTTCCCGGTTCTGTGAAATCAGTGACCTCTTTCTCTTTTGAGAGAATCCTTGTTCGTAAGTTAAATCAGACAAAAGCGGCGCAGTATTGTCTGTTTTACGATGGCTACTCTCTTTTTCATGCCTGAACAATCACATAGAATTTTAGAAGGACAGCCAGAAGCTGCATAGTTTCTCAAGTGAGATAAATCGAACTAACAAATCAACTGCTTCAGCAATCTATAGAGCCTTACCGTTCACGAATGATCTTGAATGCTTCTTTTGTTGCATAAGGTAATCCAGTTTTGGGATCACGGTAACTGTGTGCGCAATACCAGAGAGCAAGTTACTTTATAAATAATATTTTTGTACCATATATAGATCTAAAATTACTTGCAGCCACAGGCAAGTTCATATGAAGGCACAGAACTATATGCCACATTTCTATCTTAAGTTTGACGGAAGAAGATGACTCAGAGTAAAAAAGGAAGTATAGAAAATTTGAAGATAGTGAGGTTAATTTGTAACGTTGTATTTCACTATATTTGGTTGTACATGATAGAGGCTTTTCTATTTATCTCAATTATGAACGATCATTTTGCTTTCACTGAGGCAAAGTTGGTGCACGTCGTTAATATTTTTAAATTCCTCTCTTTAGAACACAAAAAACAGAGGCAAAGTTGGTGCACGTCGTTAATTTCCATTTCTTTCATATTTTTAAATTTGCATCAATTTAACCCAAAAACATCCTTCTCTCAACTAAAATCTATATGGTGATATAAGCCATTTTACTTGGTATTAGTTTACCCAACTCTTTTTTTTCTTCAATGAATTTCATGTCTAGAAATCTACAACTCAAATCATGGTAATTCTACGAATTTATCTTTCTTCCTGCATGTAATTAACCAATTCAGCCTTTTTGTTATCCGTGGAAGAAACAAAATAATGAGGTGTATGCTTATACTTAGGCTGGTACAACTCCTTAATTAACCTACTAATGGCAGTACAGTACAAACATGCAAAGGGTTTGACAAGCATTAACATCTGCAAGAAAATAAGGGCAGCTTTGTATGAAACAAAAGGATGAAACTCACATTGCTGGGAGTCCTGTAACTGGACAGACTGCCTTCTCAGGATCTGGAAAACAAAAGTGTAAGATCAGTTAACCACGTAACAAGCACCAACAAGTTAGACAGAAAAATGCAACCATAAGAGCAGAAGTAAATAGGCCAAAGTTTAATAGAAAGCTAATAATATGCAAGAGTGCTGCCTAAGCCTGGTTGATATTTGAGGATGCGTAAATTACTAGCTAACTGAAGCTTGATGATGGTTCTGCAGACGGGTAAATTTAACAATAGCTAATGTTTGAGAAGGTCAATGAAGTTGAATGAATGGAATATGAAATTCAAAATATTGATTTTCTTTTTTGCATCTCCAAGCAGAAACCAGTTTCAACACCAGTATACCGGGTTTCTGATGAATTTTGTTACCATGCGCTACTTGCATTAAGCAGAACCCTCTATTACTAAAGTACATGCTTTACTTTAAGGAAGCATATACAGCTTCAATTGCCAAGGGGAGGATCACAAAATATTGTCATTTTCCAAACAGATCACGACTGTTAATGTTTAGAGACATTTGTTGTGAATGGCTTGATAATTCAGCCAGAATTTTATTTAATATACCATGATCAAAAAAGTAAAATAATGGTAAGATTACAAATCGATGGCTATTTACACTACACTAATGAAGCCTCTACTTACTAATAGTCTAATGACATAAATTGACTCCAAAAACAATCTAGCTATGCAACGTAGTTATTCAACAATGACTAAAATCCAAACTTGATTCTTGAAATATTCTAACACGGTCATAAATCTCTACGAGGCAATACTTATCACAGTTCAAAGAAAGCCTTAATCACCGAGGGTAGCTACAAGGTGGCATGCTTAAAAACATGAGAGAGAAAAGGAGATGAGTATTATGAGAAAAATGGAATCGCCATTGTTTAAGGAACAAAACCATTTTACTTACAGCTCGGGGATGTAGTCGAGAGCTCTGAATCAAATGATGATCCATTAATGAAATCTAGGTATGAGTAACCTGTATTGAATAAGCTAATGTGTGTTCAGTGTTAAATCAACAAACTTCTGAATGTGAAACAAGACAACTAACAAACAGGATTATAAACCAATGATGATACTCTTCACTCAAAGATGGTTCATGATCAAACCAAACATTTAATATGTTTCAATAAGTAGATGTTCTATGAGAGATAACGCTTGCCATTTCTAGAAAGAAATCGTATCTGAGGACCAGAGTAAACTGCTTTGTGCACGATAGCTCTTTTCTTAACTTCTTCTTCTCTTGCTAAAACCTTTTCCAAATTTCTCAGATTCATGATTTCTGCAACATATTGTCACGACATATATTAACAGAATTCTCTGGTTCAATAGCATATTTCCCAACAAAGGAAAGAAAAAGACACCCTGAAAAAAGAAATGGCATGGGAAGCACCTGTCTGAGCTGCTTCTAGAAGCATCTCTTCCTGGGACATCCTCTTCTCCTCACCTTCCTTTTTCTTTTTTATGATTGGCTGATAACAAAGTAACAATCACACAGAAGTAGTTCTTTAATTTATAAAGAAGGGAAGTTGTCTAATTATATAATAATCAAAGTATGCCATATTTCAAGGAGATTAAGGTACATCAACCAAGAGAGAACGTATTTTGCTTTCAAGAAGTATGGATATATCAAAACATTTAATCATAAAAGTTGTATACCACCAGATACATTTAGAAATGACTATATCAGAATTTTCATAATAACTGATATGTTACTCACCCTTATATGAGCATGCTAAGACAAAACCACTCTTACATGAGCATGCTAATACAACTGCAAATGAAGTGCGAATGGGGGCTCAGAAATATCAAAATAGGGAGCTGCCAAACTCATAATTTGATTATAGTGGTGCCACGGTTGAAACGTGGGCAGATGCTATGCACCATGCTTAAGACCCGTGGAGAACACAAAGACAAAAGGTCTGAGCTATGTATGTATACACTGGACAAAATTGTACAAGCGTGAGCATTGCAGTTACCAAGAGTTGTCAATTCTAACGGAGGATGCATGTATAGACTTGTCTTTGAGCGTCTTCACTTCTCTAAGAGGTTAGTCATGTAACAAATATAATAGTAATCAACTCAATGTACCTTCATCGTAGCTTGGATTGCTGCACGAATGGCATCCCTCTCAGCTTGCCTGACAACCACAGAAGTTCTAGTTGATTTACGGACTATTTTTTCTGCTTCAACATCATCAGGAGTGGAGTGCTCTGCAGTTTTCTCATTTGTAGGGGTCAATCCCACCTTTGGAAGCAACTTGATTTTCTTTTTCTTCGTGGATGGCTTTCCTGGATATATTAATCTCTTTCTTGTCCTCCTTCTGTCCCCCACCAACAAAATAAGGAAAAAAGAAAGAAAGAAAGAAAGAGGAGGAAAATAGGCAAGTTGGTTATATCCATTATTAAGAAAGAAGAAGTGAAACCTCTCGTCAGGTTCATTTTCCCCTTCTTGATCAGCCTCAGGCTCCTGATAGCGCAGAGAGACAGACGGTAAGACCGACACGTAAGGAAGGAAGATAGCTTGTGAATCAAATTAAAGATAGAAACTCACGTCTTCATCGAAGTCACTATCAAAAACATCAGCGACCTCGCCCTCCGCTTCATATTCTACATCAACCTCTTCCTGAATTAAAACATGGTCAATAAACAGTGTAGGAGGAACCATGCCAAAAAGGATACAAAAACGCTTTTCAAAGCATAAAATCAAAATCAAAATCAAAATTCAATTATCAAACTTCATCACACAAAAATGATAGATACATACATCTTTGAGAGCCTCTTGATTCCAAAAGAGCTCGTCTTCTTCGACCTCTTCATCGAGCAACTTGGTCATCCTACCACAATGATAGAGTTACATTTATTTCAGTTTAAAAATAAATAAATAATGCATTCATCAGCGTACCGTTTGCCCCTGGTGGCGCGGCTGCCTCGTTCAAGAAATACATGCTGCGCCACCGTATCGTCTTCACCGCTTTCCATCCAATTTTTAACACTGAAATTTCGGCAGAAGAGAAAGAAAAGCTTTCAATTTCAGTCACAAAATTAGGGCTCAAAATTCCCCCAATTTGAAGTTGTCGAGTCGAGCTGGATAAAATGAAAATTCCCCCCAATAATTATTAATTATCAAAGAGATGTCCTTTCTTTCTCTCTCTCTCTCTCTGAAAATACGATACCTAAAATCTATTTAATACAATATTCTGGTTAAATCATATTGTCGTGATGTAATACAAAATCATTTCCAAAATTATTGCTTCTTGATAGAATTTTCTATGATAACCAAATGTCATTCATGCCAGGTAGATCATAGAAAATTCTATCATCTCGCAAGAAGTTATTCATTACCCCAATCACTATAGAGGTAGGAAAAACTCTATGATTGTCATCGACATGGAGAAGGCATATGATCATGTTGAATGAAGTGTTTTGTTTGCCATTCTTGATGCTTTGGATTTTGACGAGAAATTTATTCTTTAGATTCAGCAGTATATATCCTCGGTGTCGTTCTCGACGCTAGTCGATGGAAGCCCTTTTGGTCACTTCACTTCCTCACGAGGCACCCGCTAAGGGAGTCCTATGTTCCCGTCCCTCTTTATCATTGACTTCGAGATTTGTGTCGATTGCTACTGATTGCCTAGAATAATAGCGCCATTAAAAGTGTTAAAATTTCTTGTAGTTCTCCTTGGATTAACATATTATGTTTGCTTACTGATTTTTGTAGGACTTCTCTTGAGGAAGTTAATTGTCATGCTGCCACTTTGAGCTACATTTTCAATGGACAAGACTTAAAGCCAATGTGGAAAAATCGGTTGTGCACTTCATGCACTTCAGTACGACCACAACCCTTGGCACAAAACTAGTAGTTCTGTTCATCCTCAAATTCAGAGAATGTGATCACAATAAGAAACATTGGGATTGGATTTTTCATTTTTGTAATACAAAAAGAAAGCATGCATTGAATAGGTGAACAAGGCCGAAGAGTCGTTATCATCATGGAAGGCATGCAATCTCTCTCAAGCGGGTAACTAATTTTTTTTCCAAACAATTGCTCAAGTAAATCATGTTTACCAGTTTAGTCAGCCCTTCAAAATATATGCGACGCCCTAATAGAAAAATGAAGCAATTTTGATGGACAGTTTGAAGAACAAGAAACCGTTTGACTTGATTTCTTAGAGTTCCATTTGTCAATTGAAAAACCATGGAGGCTTAGGAATTCGTTGCATGGTTGATGTGAGTCGTGCTCTTGTTTTGAAACTCACATGGAAAATCTACGGAACCCTGACAATTCCTTGTGATCTAAAGTTATTGTATTTAAATAATTAGGCATCAAAGATTTTATTGAGTTTGTTAAAAAATTCTTAGACTATTCTTAGATCTGGTGGGGAATACCCAAATGTCGTTATATTATCCAAAAAAGGAGTTTGCTATAAGGTATGTTCTCAATCTAAACTCTACACGACTAGACCCATGGATCCCATCCATCCAAGTGCTTGTCCCAATATGCGGCCATCTCCCACCAGTGACAATTGTCCAATTTGCATCAGTGGCAACAATGTTTTATTCATCATTGGATCAGTGAAAAGTCTCAATCCTCGAATCTCTGATAGATCCGAATATTTTTTTGAAAATCCAAAAGATCCCAATAATTTCGGTATGGGAATCAAAGCACTTGCTTTAGAGTCCCTCAAGGAAAAAAATCTTTATAACTCAAAGTGCTTACGGTGTGTATCAATTATATTGTTTCAAACATTTGGAATATGACTCAACCCTGCTTTGCAACAAAATTTGAAAAATGAAGATCTACAATAGGTCCAAACTCTTCCTTTGGCGGGTAATCATGAATGTTATACCATCAAATTTTCCAAACAAGTGTGGTTTTCTTCAAAATGGAATATTTGTCTAGATCCATTCCCCCATTTGTCAATTGTTGAGTGGATCAGGCTACTTTGTTAGAAACCCCAATTTTTTTTTCCTTCGTTCCTTACCATGGAAAAAATTTGGAAGGCAATGAACTTGATCACCCATGACAACCATTCCCATCCCATGTTGAAGTTGTTGTTTGGCATCTTTCCAAGCAAAGGAGTTGCCCAACATCTATGTGATTCGCAAACTGACCGTGATCCCTCCTCCTTTTGTAAAAAACCACCACTTGGTTGGATTAAAGTTAACTCAGACGCACCATTTGATGAGTCTTCGAGAGTTTCTTTTGATGGTTTTGTGATACACAACTCGAATGGATGCAATCTTTTGGCTCAACCTAAAACATTACATTGTTATGTATGTCACAACTAAAGAAGCAAATGCACTTATTCTCGATATGTACATAATGAATGAACTTAAATCCTCTCAAGTCCTTTTGAAGTTTATGCAAAAGATGTTGTTGATTATATTATCCAAACTAATGGTAATCCATTTTGGAGTTGTGACCATGATATCTATGCGACGAACCACTACTTAGCAACTTGATCTTTCTGGACCATTAGTCATGTACCCCGGAAGGCGAATTTCGCTGCTCATAATTAAACCAAACCTCAGGGTGTGTGACTGTAATTAACCCTATATTCAAATGTGCTCGTAGCACCAAAAAAACAAAATTGGTTACTTTTCAAACAACAAATATGTTCAAAGTATCATCCTAGAATAATATAAGCACAATTCGTGTAAATTACAAAAATCTCAATTACATTGCAATAATTAGTCATGTGAAGTTGTAGCTTACCAACATAAAAACAAAATCTATTATAATCAAAGTCCAAATGTGAAACTTTGCTCAAGATCTATAAGACGATATAACATAATTTCATTACATTATTTAACAAAAATGAAACTTGATAAATATAAAAGAAAATTAATAATGAGTAATCCAATTTGACCACCTTAAGGACCGGGTCATTGTGAAGATGGTGGATGTAAGGAATCTACATGTTGCAGCGTGAGGGGCAATAACATTGTTACGTGGCCAGACCTGGTTGTCTTTCAACAACAAACGACCATTGTAATAATCAAGCATGTCAATACAACGATGGGCATCACCGCAACTCAGGGGAATCCCATACACATTATATTTGTTGCAATAGTGTTTCTTCTTCTCGATGGTAACAACAAAGTTCGTGAGACTGTAGACTCGTACGTGTTAAATAAAGAATACAAATCAACTCATCGTACCTTTATCGTAGACTAAAGCAAGAAAGTGGTAAAAATGAGGATGTGAATCACATTAAAGATAGAAACTCATGTCTTCAAGTAAAGTCGGGTTTTTTTCAAAATTGGTCCGTTATTGTGGCCTCATTACAAAAATAGTCCTTTATTGAGTCATAGCCTAATTTTGGTCCTTTACCGCATTTTTTGGTCCAATTTTGGTCCAATTTTGACAAATTTGGGGATTTTGACAAATTTTGACCAATTTAAGGCAATTTTGACCAATTTTGACCCTCCTTTTTTTTCCTTTTACATTTGCACCCCAAAATAAATTGCACTTTGCACCCAAAATATATATATATACACAATTGTTTTTAATATCTTTAACAATTTATAAAAGGTATAAAAATTATAAAAAAAAATACATTTTAAAAAAACGAATTCATCATTCATCATATATATATACAAATTTTTTTTATATCTTTAACCATTTACAAAATGTTATAAAAATTATAACAAAAAAAATAATTCATCATCTAAATATATATATAATTTTTTTATTATCTTAAATAATTTATTAAATTTATAAAAATTGCAAAAAAAAATTTAAAATTTAGTTCATCACCTTCATATATATATATATACACACAGTTTTTTTTTTAATCTTTTTAACAATTTATAGAGGTTATTAAAATTATTAAAAAAACATAATTCATCATAATTTTTAAAAATGATGAATCAGGTTTTTTTTTATTTTATTAAACTTTAAAAATTGTAAAAGAAAACAAAATTGTGTATATATATACATGAAGGTGATGAACTAAATTTTTTTAACTTTTTTTTGTAATTTTTATAAATTTAATAAATTGTTAAAGATAAAAATAAATTGTGTGTGTATATATATGAAGGTGATGAACTAATTTTTTTTAATGATTTTTATTTTTATTTTTATAAATTTAATAAATTGTTAAAGATATACAAAAGTTGTAAAAATTATAATTTACAAAAGTTATAAAAACGAATTGATCATCATTTACAAAAGTTACAAAACTTATAACAAAAAAAAATTAATTCATCATCTAGATATATATATATATATATATATATATACATAATTTTTATTTTTTATCTTTAACAATTTATTAAATATATAAAAATTACAAAAAAAAGAATTTTAAAAAATTAGTTCATCAGCTTCATATATATATATATATATATATATATATATACACACACACACACACAATTTTTTTTATCTTTAACAATTTATTAAATTTTATCACTATCAGTTTTTTTTTCTTTTTTTTTTATTAAACTTTGTAAATTGTAAAAGAATTTTGTTTTTGTATATATATATATATATATATATATATACATGAAGGTGATGAACTAAATTTTTTTAATTTGTTTTTGTTATTTTTATAAATTTAATAAATTATTTAATATAATAAAAAAATTATATATATATTTAGATGATGAATTAATTTTTTTGTTATAATTTTTATAACTTTTCTAAATGGTTAAAGATATAAAAAAAATTGTATATATATATATATGATGAATGATGAATTTGTTTTTTAAAAATGTATTTTTTTTATTTTTTATAACTTTTATAAATTGTTAAAGATATTAAAAAAATTGTGTATATATATATATATATGTTTTGGGTGCAAAGTGCAATTTATTTTGGGGTGCAAATATAAAAAAGGAAAAAAAGAGAGGCAAAATTGGTCAAAATTGCCTTAAATTGATTAAAATTGGTCAAAATCCCCAAATTGGTCAAAATAGGACCAAAATTGGACCAAAAAACGCGATATAGGACCAAAATTAGGTTATGCCTCAATAAAAGACTATTTTTGTAATGAGGCCACAATAACAGACCAATTTTTAAAAAAAACCCAAGTAAAGTCACTATCAAAAACATCAACAACCTCAACCTCCACTTTATATTCTACATCAACCTCTTCCTAAATTAAAGGATGAAAACATGGTCAACAAGCACTGTAGAATGAACTTATTAATTAACTATTCTTAACATACATGGAATCTACAGTTAATAGCGAAGAAGGATGAACACTTCAAACATATGGTTGTGTAGTTGTGCTAGATTATAATAATTTGAATGTCAACAGAACAAATTCACACTCACTCATTTTTTTAAAATATGTAAAGGCATATGAAATGTGTGTTCCCAAGCGTATATACTTCATCCAGACATGAGCGAATCAAATTTGTCCAATTACTCGACAATCCTTAACGCTCGCATTTTTCTCCAAACAAGAAGCACTAATCAATATAACAGTTACTCTTAATATATTTATCTACACGGAAAAATTACACCTTTGATAGCCTCTTAATTCAAAAAGGGTTCGTCTTCCTCGATCTCATCATCGAGCAACTTGGTCATCCCACCACGTACATTTTGATTTACATTTCAGTTTACTAATGTATATAAACAAAATTTTAAATACTTGCGGCACATCGTTTGCCCCTTGTGGCGCTAGTAGCACGGTCAAGAAGTACACGCTGCGGCTTCGTGTCGTCTTCACCGGTTTTCAAAACTTAATACTATATAAAATTTTGAATTTAGATAAAAGAAAAAAATCTTTCGGCTTTAATGAGTGTGTGTAACTCCCAATCAATGCACAATTTCAAATAACATATGCTGACAAGAAATTGAGAATCACAAAATTAGAGTTTTAGAGCTTGAAATTCGGGTGGAAGTTGTTGAGCTGGATATTAAATGAAATTCTCTTTCCCAAATATTGAAATTCCAATCCCAAAATAATATTATGCTATTGTTTTATTCCCCATATAATAATTTAGCGCGATCAATAAATATTATGATTTTATTTTTATATATATTTGAAAAAGGAGAGCCCTAAAATGTTTACAAAAATACTTATGTGTCATAATAACAAATAGTTGTACATATATCATAGATAAATAGTGTTGTGCCTTCATAATTTAAAAACAATATAGTAGTTAATAATCTATGCTATTATGTACAGAAAGTCATGTTGACACAATGTTTTTTATTTTCTTATTTATCCCTCGATACACTATAATTTTTTTATTAGCTAGATATGTAAATTAACTTTAATTTTATTATTATTTTAATTTAAACCTTCTTATTAAAGAAAATAATATTCTCTCTAACATTGAAAAAAATTAAAATATATAGATTTTATATCCATATTTAAGCTATAATCTTTATCATACAAACAAATTCTGTTATACTAAAATAAATTGTTAATCACATGAGGACTGTGCGACAATGTTTCTGGTATTTTTTATAAACAACGAACATAGTATACATAGTTTATTTATGCCTTTTAATGGTTGTCATTGTTAGTGGGAGGGGGATCATTGTAATTTCTAAACCTCGAGGGAGTTATGGTTAACTACGCTGAACTTCATGGAATATGACTGTAATAATCGCTATAATCAAATGTGCTTCTAGTAAATTACAAAAATCTCAACCACTTTGCAACAATGGTAGCATATAGTTACATAATCCAAGTAAATTACAAAAATCCCAACCAAATTGCAACTATATTCAACATTTGCTATCATGTTACTAGAATCAAACCATTAGCGTACGTAATATTACAATCATATCGCACCAATTAGTCATGTGATGTTGTAACTTGCCATAAAAATAACAAAACTATCATAACCCAAATCGAAATTTGTAACCTTCCTCAGTATATATAGGACGATATAACTTAATTTCATTACATCAATTAACAAAAAAGAAACTTGAAAAATACAAAAGAAAATCAACAATGAGTAGTCCGGTTTGGCCACCTTATGGACCAGGTAAATGTGCAGATGGTGGATGCAAGGATACTACGTATTGCAGTGTTGGGGGGGGGGGGGCAACTACACGGTTACATGGCCAAATCAGGTTGGTGTTCAACAACAAATGATAATTGCAATAATCAAGCATGACAATCCAACTGTGGGCATCATCAAAACTTAGGGGACTCTCGTACGTATTGATTTTTGTTGCAATCGTGTGTTTCTTCTTCTCGACAGTAGCAAAAAAGTTCATGAGGCTCTTTGATAGGCGTCTATGATGTAATAAAATAGAATATAAGTCAACACAATAATGTTACACCTAAACTCCACTTTGTCGCAAGTGCACGAATCAATTAATTACGAACCAAGTATCGTACCCCAATGGAGTGGTGATTGCATGTATGAATCACTTAAATGCAAAAACACTAACACTGTCACTATCTTTTCTCTTGTGCTTGCAGGATGAATGCTTATGAATGATATGAATGCTTTCTATACTAAAGACGATTTGAATGCTTTTTATGCTAATAATGCTTAAATTAGAATGCAATGAAATTAATTTAAGAATGCAAGAACAATAATTAAATATCTTTTAGATTTTTGGTTTAGAATGCAAGACCACAATTTAAACAATTAAACTAATTAAAACAAGTAAATAATTAAACTAAGAATGCTTGCAAGAGAGATTGATTAACTAACAAAACTAAACTAAAGAACATAATTTAATGATTGATTGATTGATTTTAGTTATAAAAAATAATTGAAAAGATTGTTTAAAGATTGGGGTTCACAATGATTTAAACGTAATGGTTCATAGACAAACTACCTATATCTGCTTACAATACTTAATGGTTATTTGATGTTTGCATGTCAAATAGATCCTTGACATATGGCAGGAGTTATCCCAACATGTGACGACCGCGCCCTACGAGCCATGCTCCTATGCGAGTTGGTTCAGTGGTGATCAATCACTTTACCCAACTCAGACTAAAGCGTAACTCATAGGAAGGGATCTCACTTATTCAGGATCAAAACTATACACGTTTTATAAAATATATTTTGATATATACAGCGGAAGTCTTTTATTACAAACAATGTGACTCTTTAATGATTATGCACTAATGACAAAATATGAATATTCCCAAATGCACGCTTGAACAATTATTCACTTGATCCATGCTGCCATGTTGATTTTTATCCTGAGGAATGGACATAAGAAACTAGGAATAAGTCTTTATGACTTAGTGAGATTCATATAAAAGAACTGGTAATGCAAGAATTAACTGTGACCTACTTGATACATTTCGAGGAGTGATCTTACCGGTAGAAACAGTTCAACTAGATAATTTGATGTAGCAATGGTACTGGAATTTTCATAGAATAGTTAATGAACTTGTGCTTAACAATAAACGAATCCAGCCTTATAACTTTTACTATTCTACCTTATACCTCCCGATGAGGAGAGACCTTGCAAACAATCAAGAGACATGCTCGAGTACATGTCGATCCAGCACGCGAGTTACAGCCAACTCCTGATTGCAAGCGACACCTAAATAGATGGGTATCAAGCGAAATTACTAGAACCGACAGTCCTTACTGCCCGGCAGTAACTCGACTCAATTCCTGGGCCCAACTTCTCAAAGGCGTCCCAATGGGTATAACAAATAAACAATCAAGCTAGTAAACCGGATAATATCCGTTGCTCCTTGATCTACATGTCCCGAACATAGTTCGTTGCTCTTTGCACAATTCAAGAACCAGGAGATGCTATTATAATATTGGAGAATTATCATGGTTATGAATAGATATGATAAATAATAAATGATTGGATATGATTTAACGATGAGTAAGAAAATTATGTTATGAGATGAGATGCCAAACAGGATTATGATGAAATATAGGTTGTTCGAGGTTTGGTAACGGAGTAGTGGCTTTTCTGTCCAAGTTCCTCAGGGCCGGATGCCAAACAGGGCTAGAACAAATCAGAAATGAAACATCACCTTTATTTGTATGGAGAATCTTGCGCATTGTTGATTAATTTGTCAAACCTTTAGTAACATTAAGATAATATCAGTTAACTGAATAATCATAACTCACTACTATAAACATATGTACTATTCAACTTTCGTTTTGATGAAATTTGAGGAAGTTCTTTATGTCTCTAGTACATCCAAAAATTCCAGGAATCACGACATCAAACAATTACCCTATGAAGCAATCCATTAAATTGTATAACTTAGTTAATTTTATTCCAAGATTATCTTAAATTACATAACATTGTATTCATAACTTATAAAAATATTAACACGTAAACCTAATCAAGGTAAATGACCAAATAATGTTTAAGTTTCGATACATAATAATATAAGAGGATTAAACCTCAAAAGTATATATGATAATCTTATTAAACTTATGTAAGGATATGTTAAACATGATAAATATACTATTTATATTTTATTGAAAAATCTCAAAAATATTAATTCATGAATACAAATCATATTAAAGTGATTCTAATGGTTGTTATATCTTTTAAGAGTCATGTGTGAGTGATCAATCATGGAATTATGATGATTATTTTCAATCATAAACAAAGAACTTAAAGTACATAATATAAGCTGAAAATCGTCATAGTTTCGAGTTTACCTTTGATCAGATATCCAAATGAACTTTGTTTTCAAATATTTTTATGGCAACTGATCCCTAACATTACTAGGAACATGTGTACCCGAATGTGAAGAAAAATCCAAAGGTTTGCTATGCTAAATAATTCTTGGAAACATACAACCTATTTTCGGATTTTCGGACAGCAGTCTACGATTTAGGAATTTCGACCTTCTAAATCACATTATTTGAAAAATATTTCTTCATATGAAAGTTAGAGGACATCATGAGGAGTATTTGTCCGTTGGCCTTGATCAAAAATGATGTTTCTACAATTAGTTATGATGTTTATAAGGTGCAGGGCCGAATGGATAATTTCTGCGCAATAAAAGTTTGGGGTATTGTCGGGTAGAAAATGATGAAATAAGAACTTTGGATGAATTTTTCCTGAAAGTAGACTCGCTAACTTAGAGATTCATAGGAAGAAAGAAGGAAAAATTGAAATGATTTTGGGTGTGAAAATTGTTGGAAGAAAGCTTAGTATTTATAGGCAAAAATCATGTTAAAATATATTTAATTAAGGTCCCACTTTGATTATTTTATAATAAATCACAAAAAAAATCTTTCAATCATGCTCTTAAGGATGTCATGACTTACCTCATAAAAAATATGTCATGGCTTACTTCATCAATTGGTTAATTGCATATCAAGTCCCTCAATTATTTATAATTAAAATTCAAATAGGTATAATTAGATTTCTTTGTTACATACATATTTATTTATGTAATTTTCTAGATAATTCGATCATCTTAGTTAAGATTTGAAATTAAAATATATGCTTTAGGATTAGAGACCTATAAAAATAATAAAAGACTATCTTTTAAGTTAGGGACTAAAATGCAACTTTTTCTAAACATTTATGGTCGAAAATAAAAAATTTCAAAAGTTCAAGGACTAAAGTATAAATTTACTTTCTTCCTAGTTTTTGGGGCGTTACACAACCATACACATATGAGTCTCTAATAACCTATTGTGTTAACGGATCAACCAGTTGTTAGTTGTTTTAGGATAAATATCAAATCTGCAATCCAATTAACTTTTCCGAATTATGTTAACAAAACATACTTAATAAGATTGATCTAGTTTGATCTAAAGGTTTCGCAATAGTTTCTTTCGCAAACCCAAAGTCACAAATTGCATAATATATATATATATATATATATATATATATATATATACACACACACACACACACACACACACACACACTATCCTTAGCGTTCTACACTCCGACGGCCGCACACGGGTGCTTCTGTTTTATCCCAGCGAGAGTAAGGTCAGTTACACAACATAAGTGACTATTCAATCTAGACATTCAAGGTTGTCAAACACACATCAAGTAAAACAATTAAACATATTCATAAAATCAGAGTTACTCCCCTACTCTAAAAAATGAGTAGGTTAGATTCTCATAGTCACGAGTTCAACAATCAATGAAGAAGTAAATATCATAGACAAAGTAAAAAGGTAAAGAAAAGCTTCTCGGACCCCGAGAAACTTTGTTGCTTGATCCTCTTCGTATTCTCTTTTGCTATCTTCCTCTTCACAAACTATTTTCTCTCTAAAAATGACTCTACTAAACTAGAACAAGACTTTAATGGTGTTTTCTTTCTGGTGACAACTCTCAGGGTTTCTCTGTCGAAGAGTGGGTGAAAATGGTTTTTGAGAGTTATGAGCATGGTGCCCTAACCGCTGAACGCTATTTATAGTTTTTCTCTACTCTGGGATGCGTTTTAGGGTTTCGAACTTGCGGCTCAATTTTCATCTGACTGCGCGACCTCCGCACGATGTAACCTTCTAATCACGCGCCACCAGTGCGATGTTGTGGTGGTCACACTACCTTCTAACTTTTTTCCTGTGGTCTCCTAATGTCTTCTTGTCAATCGTGCTATGTTCAGAATTTCACCTTCTTGTAGTGCCGTAGCGCTCCCGTAGCACTTGAATATCCCGAAATGGTGTCTTGGCCAATTGTCGCCCAAAACATCCATTTTTGGCCTTATTTAGCCCCGTTTCGTCTCGACTTGCTAAATACCAATGAAAACATATAATAATACTAAAACAAGTAAATATGTCATTATAAGTATTCAAAAGCATAAGTAAACAGATACTTAAATCACGCCAATGAGACGTTTATCAAATAACCCCAAACTTAAATCTTTGATTGTCCTCAAGCAAATATACTTAACTGACTCGATCTAAATTAGAATATAATCATTGATATGCCAACATGTATAAGCGAGAATTCTCAAAATGCAACCTATGGTCAGAACAAGAGATGAGATATAATAAATGAACATGAGCACATCAAGTTTAATACAACCATCTTCACATCTGTTTCATGTGCTCTAATAGTGTGATACTGTTGTTATGCATAAGAGTGGCAAACTTATAAAACCATAGCTCTTAACTTATATTTACTTCACTCTTCACTCTTCTATTGCCATTGACTCAATTAGATTTCATATTGAGGATCATTTAGGACTTTGCAAGCTTGTAATGTAGGCTCGGGCGTGGGCTATAATGAAAAAAGTCATATATGAGTTCTAGAGATGTATGTAGTAAACCACTAGTGTATTACTCTTTCCTCCATTGTTTGTGCCTTCTTCATTTGGCCATACATTTTAGGCTCTTGCTGACATCTTTTTATTGGCGTTTTCATTTTCGCAAGTATCAAACCATCCTATACTTCATGATTTTTCGAGAAACACCCCCAAACTTAAAATTTTTGCACGGGTTATTTGTGTTCTCTATTATGTCCACCCTCTTTTTCTATTTAGATTTTCTTTTTAGCTCATGCTTTTGTTTTGAGCTTCTACCTTAGTCCTCCTTTGATCTACTACATCCATCTCTAGATATGGGTAGGATATATATATTTTTTTCTTTTTCGTCTCATGGTAGAAAAGTAGGATTCATAAACAAAGGCTCATAGAAAAAAGCTTAAGTGGGGTTCTGTAGATAATATTATGTTCATAAAAGGTTCTTGGCTTGAAAGGTTAAAACTCAAATTTTTTGAATCGATAACCAATTTCATTTCCTCAACACAGATACATCTACTATTATCTCCAGCAATAGTCAAGCAATTTGTTCAAGTGTCATAATCACATGATTCATTACTATATTCTCATAAATAAGCAACATTCTCTTTACAATTATACACATTAACAGATTGAAAAGTGTATTTGAAACTAAAACATACTTTTGACCATATTACGCCAGATGTACCAAAAGTATTCATGTATTTCTTCATCTCAGATTCGTACAATATTATGCATATACTATCATAGATTCCTACTTATTCATGCTTTCATGCTTCCAATTTTATTCTAATGACTTATTAAAAAAAATCTAGACTCTAAAGATAAAGGGGAAAAATCGAATATGTTCCTTTATTGTGTTGTAGTTATAGTTTTGGTCCTTTATTGTTTGGTTCGCTATTGTGTATTTTGTTTAGATTTTGGTCCTCTAGGAGAAGTTGAGCCGAAAATGTCACATTTAAGCACGCGCCGGCCAAAATTCATTTTTTTGAATTCACACGTGCAAATTCGCACGTTTGAACACCTATTTTTATTTTTTTCTTATTTTATATTCTGACACATTCAACCTTGTCAACCCGGTCAAACATTTTTATTTAATTTTTATTGCACTGCTCCATTTAACATCCTAAATCGACGCACCTCATTTGACATACCCACCACAACCGGTCGCGAAAAACACACCCACACACACGCTAATCGCTATCATTTTTCTCTCAATCCCAAATATCCCCAAATCGCAAAACCCTAACCCCCATATTGCTATGAACCCTAACCCCCAAATTCGATAAGCCTTAATATCAAATGGGGCGGGGTGCGTCATGCTGTTATATGAGGAAGTGCAATAAAAATAAATTTTTTTAAATGTTTGACCGGGTTGACTAGATCAGATAGGCCAGAATTCAAAATAAAAAAAATTAAAATCAATGACCGCACGTGAAAATTCGCATGTCGAAATTCAAAAAAAATCAAATTTTGGCCAACACGTTCTCCCACGCAACATTTTCGATTAAAATTTCTCCTGAAGGACCAAAATAGGAACAAAATACACAATAAGGGACCAATAAAAGACAAGGACACGATAAAAGACAAAAACTGTAACTACGATACAATAAAAGACCAAATTTGATTTCCCCCTAAAGATAAATATATAGAAAATAAATAAAAAAGTAGCGTAGCTACCACTCCACCTCCAAACTTAAAATTATGCAATGTCCTCATTGCATAAAATAGAAGGATTTAAAGTAAAGATAATAGGACTCCCCCGATCGAGCTTAAAGGACACTCGTCACACTTGTGGTGGTGTTACTTTCTTCATTTGTGAAACTCTCCTCGATTTCTCTCAACTCTCTCCAACGAAGAGCGTTGTTGTTCTGGATGTGCTCCTTGATTTCTTCCAACTGACTCACTAACTTAACATTCTTCTTTTCTAGTCACTCTTTCACCTCTTGCAATTGCTCGCACACCATCTTTTGTCTCTTCGACGAAGGTGGTAGAGTTTCTTCATTTGACTCTATTGTTGATTTTTTGTTAGTGGAGAATGTAGCTTCAATAACTTGCCTTAAAATGTGATTAATGAGATATGTATTTCGGTGGTGGATGTCTGTAACAAGCTCTGGACAACCTTCTTTGATACATAGTGCAATGATGAGTGCTCCAAAATACATAAAGCGTGGAGGATCGTTGATGGCGTGATCCTCAATAGCTTTAATTATGATCTCCCCTATGTTTAGAGTGTCTCCTCGTTTTATGCATATCATAATTTTTTCTTGTTCCCATAAAGTTTTTCCTACATTGACAAGTGTTAGAATCCTCGAACGTACAAATAAATAAAGCTCTTTGTAACAAGCTTTAAGTGATCCATAGTCTGCTTTGAGCTTTCCTTTGGTTGAATTGAAGCGTCCTCTCGCTTTTAGCTAACTACTCTGATGCGAACTCCTTTATTATCTTCTGGTAGGTGCTCCACATCTCCATAGATTTCTTTTTTATATCGTAATGTTCGTTTATTCTTTGTGCAGTGAAACAAACCTCATGAAGTTGGATGATAGTTGATGACCCCCTCCGGTAATAGTGGGCATAAAACTCACGTACTAGGTTGTCATTGACGATCCCCGATCTCAGTGCAACTTGCTACAAGTTGATTTTCTTCATGCTAATCCTTAGGACCGCAAAAGCTTGATCATCCACAAAATCATTGTGCAACAACTGGATGTACTTTTCATAACACCTTCTTGATATAATTTTTTTCAGGTCGTAGCTCGCTTGTGCTATGCTAAGTTTCTCCAATATTGCCGGTCTTCCTGTCTTTTGATCCATCGTATAGTATCTTTTAGATGCCATGTTCTTCTACAAAGTACAATTAGAAAAATAATTTTTTCTTGAGAGAAAATAAATAGAAAGAAGAAGTAAAGAAAAAGTAGCCTTATGAATTCTGTGAGATAATAGAATTGTAAAAGTGACTAGAGTTATAAAAAAAGATTTCATAATTAGAATTTTGGGAACTTAATAGTTGCATAACTCTCATATAATAAATAAAATCATAAAGGGAACAACTCGTGTATCAATGAAATTTAATCATAAGGGAAATATAAGTATGGTAGGAAAGGTAAAGATAGAGATTGCTAAGCCAAATTCCATATATTCTGATTTCTGCATGTCTCCTATTGCCTTTTGAACTGAGAAATGTTTACTATAAGAAAAAGTGGGTGCACGATGTGGCCTAATCGCGCGTCTTGATTGCATGGCCGGGGCACCATGTGAAATCTAGCGCGTTATTGGACGCAGTATATTCTGGAACCCAGGTACCACAAAATTAGATCGCGCAGTTGAGGCGCAATGTGAACGGTGATCACGCAGCTGATCGTGCGTGCTTGCTCTGATTTGTGCTGTACTTTCTTGTGTCCAATATCATATTGCCTTTGTCTTGTTCGTCTTTCTACTTATGGTTTCTTTTACTTTCTTTGTTTTTCATATATCAACATTTAGCTCAATGAGAAATTGAAGTAAAATGCTATATATGATGAAAAATAAAATAAAATTAAAGACTCGATAATTAAAAACTTACTATTGTGGGTTGCCTCCCACACAATGGTGAGTTTATTGTCGATGAGCTCAATAATTTTGGTGAAGAATCAGGAGTCCTTTGGTGCACCGATTGCACCGTGGTCTTTCTCCTCATTTGCTCATTTCTTCACTCTCCCTCTGGTAGGCAGTTTGACATTTGGTTGGAAATGAGTGTCCTCAAATCTTGCTAAGGTAGCAAAACCTGGCTCTTGGAACATGACATACCCATGAAATCACCTCCTTTCGATATTGTGTCCAAAATGTTCTGACTAATTGGAGTCAGGCTATATGGAGATTGGATGTAAAAGTGGTAGGAGGACATAGTCATGAAATCATTCCATATCACCGCCATGCTCAACCTATGAACTCCCCCTAGCTTTCTAAATTTCAGAAGTGCTCTCCTCCCCTCAACATCTGAGATTAATTCACCACCCTTCTTCAGATCCACCAATATATCCACCGTTTCCACTTCCTTTGCTCCGTGCAAACTCTGTTCATCAGAATATGAGTTTTCTGGCATTTTCAAGTATTCTTCAGTATTGATTGAGTCTATGAACATCTTGTTCTCAAATTCAAGTCCATAGTAGAAGCTTTTCAGTAATGCTTCCTCCCCAAGGTTGCATTATGGAATAGCCATGATCAGATTTTGATATCTCTCCCAGGTGTCAACAATTGCTTCTCCGTCATATTGTTTGAAGCTGAGAATCTCCTCATGTAGCCTTAGTGGACAATCAAGTAATAATAAAATGGTAAGTGTAGTTACGAACAAAGTATCGTATAATGGGGAAGTGGGGAATGGTTTATTAGAATCAATTAAATGTAAAAGCACCAACGATTGTCATAATTGCTATCTTCTATGTTGCAGGATGAATCCAGTGTGAATGCATAATGCTTTAAATGTAGCAAACTATGAATGCAGGCTTTAAAAACCAGTTTTGTAAGCAAGACACTACTAAACCAAAATGCAATGAAAACAATGTAAATGCAAAAGAATGGTTTTGATGAAAGAAAATAGTTGAATGCAATCAAGACTAATATAAAAGCCAATTGAATGTAATGAGAAATCAGATAAGCTATACTAATGCAAGATAAAAAGTAAACAATGCAAGATTTAATATGATTGATGGTTGATTGCTTTTCTTGTAAACATATGATTAAAACATGATTGGGGGTTGAGTTTCACTACTAATTTAAATATAAGAGTTCATAGATAAACTATCTATGCTTCTCTAAGATTCTTGATTATGTGCTTGAGTTCTGTCTGTAATGGATCCGTGAACTGTAGTGTTATCCAAACTATAAACTCTTAAACCTCTAATGACCTAACGAGTTAGCGCACTCATTCTAGTTGGCAGGTGTTTTAGAAGAAAAATTAAGTCTGCAATCTAATTAACTCATTCGTCCATGTTAATGTAACTTACATAACTAATATTAATTTAGTGTGATCTAGAGGTTGCGCATCCGTTGCGTTAGCGTACCAAAATCACAAATCATATATATACATAATTAGCTTAATTCTACACTGTAGCAGTCCTAGGGTAGTACTCCCGTTCATTCAGCGAGAATAACACTAATCATGCAGAATAAAAGCTAATTAATCTACACACATAAAACCTCAAACAAAAATCAAACAAAGCAAATAAACATATTCATAAATCAAAACTATCTTACCACTCCAACCACATAGTAGTTTGATTACTCATAGTCTTGAGTTCAATAATAAATAAAGAATTGAGTAACGTAAAAAAAGTAAAGGAGATAGGGAAATCTTCTCAGATCCGGTGAGATGTTGACGCCTTTCTATCTTCTCAACTCATTTGTGCTATCTCATTTCTCACAAACTATCGACTCGAACATGAAAATAAAACTAGAACATAACTCTAATGGTGATTTCTCCCTCCTATCTTTTTTTCACAACTTTCTCAAAACTCTGATATATAACTATAGGGTGTAACATCGCAATATATAAATGTTGGTCGTCCTCTCTTATTGTAGGAGAAACGTATTACTCTGGTTTTGAGGTCGAATACAACTTAAAAGGGTGAAAAGACGTAGTTGCTTACATGTTGCGCGACTATGTTGCGCGGTTATCTGGCTGGGGCGTGCGGGTCTCACTGCTCTCGGGTAGGAACACGCGTGTTGCACCGATAGTTGCACAGGTCGCACAACTTACCAGATACGGCACGCGTGTCGCGCGACCTTCTCTGCGTTGCGCAAATACTCCTCTGCTAGGCTGGTTGCTAGGCTTCCGTACGTGCATGACATAGTGTTGCATCATTTGGGGTGGTGCCGTAACGCTCTAATTGCATTCCCTTCCAAAAGCATCTATTATATGCTTTTTTTGCGTCGTTTTGTCTTGACTCGACTAAAACCTATAAACTAAAAAAACAATATGAAAACCAATAAATATGAACCTATAACTATTCAAAAGTGTAAGAAAACAAGTAATTAAATCACGCTAAATAAACGCTCATCAGCCACCAATTAGTTTACTTATTTTTACTACTTCTCATCAAGTTTACGTCAAAGTGATTGTTGTATATTTAAAATTTTAATTAAGTTGCATTAATAGATGCATTAATCTTCATTAGGAATTACAGATTTTATTAAATTTGAATTGTGCTAGTTACACGTTTTCTTATGTTTGGATATGGATCAATGCGTGTCTCCCTTATCTGCCAGTCACATCCACGTATATCCCCCTGCTTTACACGTAACCATAATTAAGGGGCAAAAGGATTTGGTAAGTAAGGGGCAAAAAAGTCAAGAGTAATCAGGGTATTTTTGTAATTTTTTCCAATTGCACTTGTATATATTGAGGTGCAATCACTCGAGAAAATAGTACATTATTTTTGCTCCTTTAGTTTTTTTTATTAATTTGTAACCTTTTGTGTGTAATCCCTAAGTCCACTTTATCTTTAGGTTACATCACCATCAATTTCCAGTCACTTGCTACCATCACCTGCAGCCGATAAGCCTCATCTGCTTCAACACCATCGCCAAAACTAGTCAATCATCACTTATTTCTCTTTGTGTGATGAGACTAAATCTATCCCTTTCTTGCATATCTATATACCTTAATTGTCAATCTTGATCTGAAATACCGTCGATATACATAGCCCGTTCAATATTTTTCCTAGATCTAAACCTCACATGTAACTATTCATAGATATCATATTTATATGTAGAATCCCAACTTGATTTGAGGGAGACAAGGAAAATATCACATTAAGATAGTTGGGTAGGCTTTAATCATTGTTGGATGCAAACTCTATCTTGCAAATGGTGACAAAGCACAACTGGTCGAGTATTAAGCAATGGCTTTGTAATGGTGAGATTGATATTACTACAAGATTATGGCTAATTAGGGAGAGGATGAATCTAAATGAGGACATTTGGAATGGATGGAATTGGAAAAAAATTTACTTCATACAGTAAGTTTTGGCAAATCTTATTTCATATATTAATTTTTTTCTTTTACGACACAATTTAATATCTTAATTACTACCTATACGAAAAGATTATTAATGATGTTATCACTCTGAGCTCATCGTTCTTTATAACATCAAAAATAAAACTTTTCTAAAGGAAATATACGTAGTCCGACAAAAGAGATAAATGGTGATAAAAGATAGGATGTTGGTCTTTTGCGACTTGCCCTTCTTGAGATTTGTTTTCACAATTAAGCTCCCTTACCTTTGCCAACTTGTTCCATTTATTCCATAAGTATATTTTCTGCTTGTTTTGTCTGAAATAATCCGATTTGAGAAGTTGTTTCGCCTATTTTTTGGGATCAAGCTGTCTAAAGGCAGAGACGAGATTGAAGTTGAAAGTCCACTAGTTGCCTCATTAGAAGAGGAAATTCCTTGTTCGAAAAGAAGAGAGAGGATGTTCAACTGGAAGAGATGGCGTCTGTCACTAAATTACGGGAAGCTGTGGAGAGGAAGAAGGAGGCTTTGAAGAAATGTCAGTCATGTAATGAAGGGAAGCAACCACTACTAGAGAAACTGACAAATCTGAAGGGCAAATCATCTGAGTTGGAGGCTCCAGTAGCTAGGGCCAAAGCCCATGGAGACGAGTTGCAGGTTAGAGCACATGTAAACTTTCAAAATTTGACGTACTAGTCATTTACAAAAGTTGAATTACTTGCTCGCCCATAAAATTGGTTTTCCACATTTTCTAGAATAATAAGTTTAACATATCTGTTTTGTAGGAATGACATTTCTAATTATGTTGATAGGTATTTAGAGAACTTGTATAGCATTAAAATTGAAAAGGGATGATGAGTTTTGAATAAAATTGTTTGTTACAGGATCTGCTAAAGTAAGAAGAGGTGGAGAAAGGGAAAGTTCCAATGCAGATTGAGTCGTTAATGAAGGAAAGAGAAGAAGTTGAAACTTCAACCAGTGAAGAAGCGGAAAAGATGAAGCAAGCTGCAGAAGCCGACTTGCACAAATACAAGGTAGACATAGTAAGACTCAAGCATAAGATCTTGGAGTTAAAACTACAGTCAGGCAAATCAAAAATTGCGGCTGTGAAGGTGGGATACGGTATAAGGAATCAAAGAATGATGTGTTTGCCAAGTCAGCACATGAATCATCCTCAAAATATGTGGCATAAGTTTATTTTTGTAAAGGGAATACTCATAGTAAAAGGAATCCCGATTCTGTTAGTTGAGAAGATTTTTCTTGTCTCATTTGTATATATAGGCCTAGCTACAGTGTAGTGGCATTGTACAATTCATCATTCATTGATTTTATAACAGAAAATATTCTTCTCTCTCATCACGTTTCTCTGCTCTCTGCACTTTACTTTTTCTCAGCTGCACTTTTTTTTCTTCTTAGCTCAAATATGCAGAAATGTACCGTTCCATTTAACATGGTATCAGAGCGATGATTCTTCATCGTCTCAAGTACTGATTTTGTAGCTTTCGCAAACGCCATATTTTTCCGACCATTTTTTCGACAAGATCCATGACAAATCCGTCGGATTCACCTACATCATCGATGAGTACTCAGACCAAACAGAGTATCACTGTACAAGATGACTACTCAAATCCTTTTTACGTGCATCATGAGGAGAATCTCGGGCACTCACTTGTGAGTCAAAACTTCACCACACAAAATTATCATCGGTGGAGTCGCGCCATGTATGTGGCTTTGCTTTCAAAGAACAAAGTGGGATTCATTGATGGAAAGTATCCTGAACCAGTAGTAACAGACCCGTCTTATGCTAAATGGGTTCAGTGCAACTACACTGTTTTGGGGTAGATTTCAGCCAGCATCTCTGATGAGCTTGGGGATCCCTCTCTCTTCTCTGACTCAGCCTTTCAGGTATGGAACGAGCTGAAAAAGAGATTTTCTAGATCTAGCAATAATCGTATTTATATGTTAGAGCAGCAGTTGATTAATACAAAACAGGAAGGAAGTGCTCTGTCACTATATTTTTCTAGGTTAAAATCGATCTGGGATGAGATAAGTCAATATGAAATGCCTTTTGTTTGTTCTAACAAGGATTGTGGTGTGATTGCTGTTTTGAATAAAAAGAATGAGCATAAGAAGATTATGCAGTTTTTGATGGGATTAGATGAGTCTTACTCATTGGTTAGGAATCAAATTTTGCTAAAGGATCCTCTCCCTATGTTGGATGATGTTTTTAGTCTGGTGTTGCAAGAAGAAGCAAATATAGAGCTGTCTCTTGCATATCATTCACCAGTTGACTCAGCTGCCATGGCTATTAAGACACAATCCAACACACAGGCCAATCCACAAGCCACTGTGATGGCTGGTAACTTCCAAAAGCAACAAAAACCATGGAGTAAAATTAATGGAGGAAAGAATAGACCACCTTGTGCCAAATGTGGTAAAACTAATCACACCATAGATAACTGTTTTGAGGTGTTTGGATATCCACCAGGCCACAAGTACTCTAAGTTCAAGCCTGTTGTTCAAAGTGCTAGACCATTCACTGGAAGTGTGAACCAACTAAGTCAGGCTGGTACAGGTGGAGGGAATGGTGCTGCTCCCATTTCTCAAGAATAGTTTCAGCAACTATGTAGTCTCTTCCAGGGAAACACAAGCTTGGTTAGTCAAGTTAAATCCAACACTCAAACACCACATCCTTTGATAGCAGGACACTCAGGTAAACCATATATCTCAAAGTGCCTTTCTGCTGTTTTCAACAACTTCAAAGCTCTCCTATCTAATCATACTCTCCATTCCAAAACTTGGATCCTAGATTCAGGAGCTACATACCATATAATCTGTGACTTTGATCTCTTTGAATCCTACAATATGACACATGATTCTTATGTCAAGCTACCAAATAACCTAACTGCTTCAGTCACTAAAATAGGGACTGTCAAATTCAACAAAGACATAGCTCTCACTCATGTCTTATTTTTGCCTTCTTTCTCCTTCAACTTGATTTCTGTTAGTAAACTCATACATGATAACCAATGCTTACTCATATTCTGGTCCAATCTGTGTGTGTTACAGGACATCAAGAGATGGAGAATGATTGGGAAGGCTGAGGAGAAGAATGGCTTGTACTACATGGAAGAAGATAGAGGATCATCTAACTTGAATAGTCAGTTAACTGCTAGTGTTAAAACTACAATTTCTCCTTCTGTTTATGGCACAACAGTCTGGGACACCCATCTGTAATCAGATTGTCTTTGTTATATTCCACAAGTGGGGTTTTTCCACACAAATTTGATGATCTAGTTTGTGATGTTTGCCATCTTTCTGAACAAACCATAACTCCTTTCTCAGTTAAACCTCATAAAGAGTAAAAATATATTTGACATGATTCATGTTGACATCTGGGGGCCATATATCATTGCATCCCTTAATGGTTCTCACTATTTCCTCACCATAGTTGATGACCATAGTAGATACACTTGGATTCACCTAATGAAAACCAAAGGACAAGCAAGACAGTTACTTATAAATTTCTGTCAATACACTGTCACTCAATTCAACAAACAAATCAAAATAATTAGATCAGATCAAGGACATGAATTCAACATGGATGATTTTTATAACACAAAAGGAATCATACATCAATAAACCTGTACCTACACACCACAACAGAACTCAATTGCAGAAAGAAAATACGGACATCTATTAAATGTAGCAAGATGTCTGCGGATACAAGCTAACCTTCCTCTTACCTTTTGGGGTGACTGTGTAGTAAAAACTGCTCACCTCATAAACAGAACACCAACACCTTTATTAGAAAACCTCACCCCATTCTATCACCTCCACTCAAAACACCCAACATATGACCATATGAAAACCTTTGACTGCTTATGTTATGCTACAGCCCTACCAAAACCCCACAACAAATTGCTCCCTAGAGCCTCCAAGTGTATCTTCATTGGTTATCCAGCACACATTAAGGGATACATGCTATATGATTTGCAGACTAAACAAGTTTTTGTGTCTAGAGATGTCAGTTTTTATGAGCATATATTTCCCTTTTCTACTTCTGACTCTTCTCATCAATCACCTAACCTTAATCACATCTCTCCTATTCCCTCATATCTTGATCCTGATCCCTCATATATGTTATCCTCACCTCCCTCTCATACTGAATCCAGTGATCATGATCAGGCTCCTTACATTCAGGACCCTCAGCCTAATCCACCACCTAGTCCTATTCCACCTTCATCACTGTCACCTCCTGATCAGTATGATCATCCTCCTTCCCCCACTCCCGTTAACACTACTCTTAGAAGGTCTACTTGGGTTAGAAAAGTCCCCTTACATCTTCAGGACTACCAGTGCAAGCAGGTTTCATCCCTCAGCTGCATCAATCATTCTCCAGCTCCTGATGACCAAACAGGTATCAAGTATCCTCTCCAGTTATGTTTTCATAAATTCTCTCCTGCTCATCTTCAGTTTGTGTTATCTGTTTCCTCTCTCACTGAACCAACTACTTATAACCAAGCCAAGCTTGATCCCTTATGGAGAGATGCCATGAGTGCTGAACTGAACGCTTTACATGAGAACCATACATGGTCCCTGGTTCCTTTGCCTGCTGGTAAGACCCCCATTGGACGTAGATGGGTGTACAAGATAAAGTATACCTCTACTGGTGAAGTGGAAAGATACAAAGCAAGGTTGGTAGCCAAGGGCTACAACCAAAAGGAAGGTTGAGACTTTTTTGAAACATTCTCTCCAGTAGCCATAATCACTACTGTGAGGTGTCTCCTGGCTTATGTAGCTGCTCATGGTTGGCATCTTTCACAACTAGATGTGAATAATGCCTTTTTATATGGTGATCTGGAAGAGGATGTTTATATGAAGCCACCTCCTAGTCTTGCTCCTGAGGGGGAGAATATGGTCTGCCATTTGCACAAGTCTCTCTATGGTTTGAAGCAGGCATCCATGTAGTGGAACTACAAGTTAACATCCATTATTACCAATCAAGGTTTCTGTCAATCTCATGATGACCACTCACTGTTTATCAAGCACTCTAATGGAAACACCACTATTTTACTGGTATATGTTGATGATATTATAGTAGGAGGAAACAACAAACAAGACATTGATAGACTAAAGGAGTATCTGCAAGAACATTTCAAATTGAAAGACTTAGCACTGGAGATTCTTGATGACTGTGGACTTCTAGGCACAAAACCAGTATCTACTCCTATGGAGCAAAACATGAAACTATCACAGATAGGGGGAGAGAGCTTGACAGATCCTACTAAGTTCAGAAGAGTAATTGGTAGGCTACTCTATCTAGCAGTGACAAGGCTAGACATATCTTATGCTGTACAAACTCTTAGTCAGTACATGTGGGATCCTAAAGAACAACACATGGAAGGAGCTCTCAGAGTTGTAAAATATCTGAAGAAAGCATCTGGCCAAGGTCTGTTTTTTCCTAGTGAAAACAACATTCACATAAAAGGATATTGTGATGCTGACTGGGGTGCTTGTGTGGACACTAGAAGGTCAATAACTGGATATTGTGTGTTCCTTGGAAATGCCTTAGTATCCTGGAAATCAAAGAAGCAACAAACTGTTTCCAGATCTTCAGCAGAGTCTGAGTATAGAGCTTTAGCATCCATTGTGTGTGAAGTTGTTTGGTTAAAACAGCTGATGAATGATCTAGGCTATAAACATGAAGAACCTGGACTTGTATATTGTGACAACCAAGCTGCAGTACACATTGCATCTAATCCGGTATTTCATGAAAGGACAAAACATATAGAGATCAACTGTCATGTGACTAGAAAAAAGCTATAGCAAGGAGTAATCAAATTGTTTCATGTTCCCACAGATAGACAAGTTGCAGATGTCTTCACTAAAGCCGTAAGTAGTAAGAGGTTTGAAGTGTTGATTGACAAGATGTGAGTGCATGACATACACTCCCATCTTGAGAGGGAGTATAAGGAATCAAAGAATGATGTGTCTGCCAAGTCATCACATGAATCATCCTCAAAATATGTGGCAAAAGTTCATTTTTGTAAAGGGAATATTCTTAGTAAAAGGAATCCCGATTCTGTTAGTTGAGAAGATTTTTCTTGTCTCATTTGTATATATAGGCCTAGCTGCAGTGTAGTGGCATTGTACAATTCATCATTCATTGATTTTATAATAGAAAATATTCTTCTCTCTCATCACGTTTTACTGCTCTCTGCACTCTCTTTATCTCAGTTGCACTTTTTTTCTTCTTAGCTCAAATATGCAGAAATGTACTGTTCCATTTAACATACGGTGAGAACCCTCCTAAACATAGTACGCGGTTGCCTATCTTTGAAGACCTAAACGCGTGTGATGTGCATGACAGAGGAAATATCCGTTGTTTTCCTCCCATGTGCGCATCAGGTCCTTGGTGATGCAACGTGCTTCATGAAAACAAAGGGATGGAAGATTGTCCAACTTGCAGAACAATGATACAAAAGCAGATCACTCTTGTTTATCCTTCATAGAGAGTAGGAACGACACTTGAATAGTGCTGGTTAAGGAAGGTTGCTTTTGTTTTCTCCATTCTTTTGTGTTGAAACTACATTTAGTTCTGTTGGCTGTTAGTTATACGTGAATGAGAAACAAGCTGAAATCCTCACAAAAAAAACTTGGAATTAGTGATTTTGTTCTACAAAGTAAGTACACACGTGGACATACTTTGAAGAATTTTTAACCTGAGCAAATATATATATATATAAAAAAAATTTGCTTCAATTCTTTACTTGTTGAGTCTCTTTTAGGTTTGGCTGTAAGTTTGCTTGAAACAAACTTGTCAATTCATTTTGGTTTTCTACCCTGTGTTTGTTCGGGATTCTCCTTGTTTATTCATATTGTTTCTTCAAATCACTGGAAAAAGTGGAACAAAAACATTAAATGAAATTTATAGAAGATGTCGTTTCAGTTTTATCAAATGTCGATGTCGTAGTGGTTAAGGAGATGCACTCGAAATCTGTTTGGCTTAGTTACTACTTGTGCTAGTAGTAGTAGTAGTAGTTCAATAAATTTCAAGAGGACTATATTAATTATAAATTGTGAAATTCCAGTTAGTTTGATCATGAAATGAAAGCTTTTCTGGATGTTAAGAGAATCGTTTTTTTTTTCTTGTTAATAGTTTATATTTGCGATAATTTTACTTTCTTGAGAAAAAATAGAAATATCTTTTATCACCATAGGTCTCAGGTTCTTTTTAATTGTTTCTCTTTAATGTTAAAGTACACTTTCAAGATGTTCTCTGACGATGACATGTTGTCTAAAGAGTAAACGATATTTGGGAAAGCTAAGGATTGTCCCCCAGTCCGTTGTTGTCATTGCCAAACGACAATGTAACCAAGTTCTCATGAATGGTTTTAGAAACAAAGAACCGATGTATGTACTGAAAACCCATGCCATGAATTTTCTAATATGCTGCAGCCTGCAGCTGTAGAGGGGGCGTGCAAATGTAGATTATGTCTTATCATCTTTATTAGACACGCCTTAAAGTTTATTCTTTGACCCCACTGATCAGTTGTTTATTCAATGATATCACATTGTGAAAGTTGATTTGACAAAAGTAAGCACAAGGCCTCAGTCGTTCAACTATATACGAATAAGATGTTGAGGCTGCATTCACGTTGGCTTTGTCTTTTAATCCCTTTTCCTGTTTTTTTTTTTTTTTTTTTTGCTAACATTACTGATCTTCGTATTCATCTGTTGCAGTTATTTTAATTTTGGAACAGGCCTAGAGGGAGGAAAAGAATTAACAGAATGTGGTTGCATAGATTCATTTGTGGACGCGTTCTCAAATAACTTATCCTTCTTTCTCTAAATTCAGTAACGTTGTATTCATCTCTACCAAGATTTTGTCGACTGGATGTATTACATCAGTATTTCCAGAGAAATTTTAGCTTGATCAAATGAACCTCAACAGTCAAACTTAAAAACAATTGCAACTCCAGCAAAGCAAAGCCGTGATGAATTTGCCATTCTGTTTCCAAACAGAACAATGTGATGCAACCAATGTTGCCTAGTCTATTCTTGGTTTCTTACCATAACAATGTAACCTCATGCTGTTAATAATATTGCAGATTTTAAGATGTCAAAATAGTTTACAGAAATGAATACAATGAAAAGTAGAAATGAATACAATGAAAAGTAGTCTGGCAAAAAATGTTGCATCAATTAATTATGCTAACCGTATTGGTTCCAGAACCCTCCCTTTCATTTTTGGTACTACCTTGATCACAAAAAGAAAATCAAGTGCGTTTACCGAAGCATAAAGGCCGAATGCTCCTGCAATCTCATTATAGACGTGGGAGCACAATAACAGTAAGCAGGTTCAGTGTCCAGTTCAATGCACGCAGGGGTACTTTTGTGATTTCATGTTTTGTTTTAAAGTCTGTTGCTGGCGCCAGGGGTGGTTACACCACATGCCCGGCACGTGAGATTCCGTTGAGCAGTTTTGATCCTTCAAATAGCTGCATCTTAGCTCAATTCTGGATCATTCTTTTCCCCAATAATTTGTATGCAACATCATCAATAAAATCCTCTCTCCTTGCTCCTTGGATTAAGGTTCTAGATCGCATTGATCTTCAAACGCTGAACCAAGTAAAATTGAGTGTTGTGTAATTTGATTTAGATTTTAGTTTCTATGTTCTTCATTTCTTCTTTGATTATTGTTTACGGTTTTCAATTGCGATTCGTGCGATCCAATTGCGTGTAAATACTAGAGCAATTATTACAAATTACTCTGTCTAAAAGAAGGAATGCTATCTTTGTTGTTGCTTGAATGTCATCATCAAGAATTCAGATTTCAATGTTGAAAGTGCAAGTATTATGGCGATGTTAGGATAACATTAGAATCTCAATGTTAGAGTAACATTAAGAACATAATCTCAATGATAGAGTAACATCGAATACATAATCTTTCTTACAATCATGTTTAAAGTTAGTAATTAGTGTTTTTGTCCTTATTCACTAAACTAACTTCGTTCCACAGTTATGTTTATATTTGATTATTGTCCAGGAAACAAACTTAACATAAGTTGATCGTTCGAGTTTTCATTATGGGGAGTTTTCTTAATTAAGTTAACATCACAACTTAAAAGGAAAGTGGAGTTCGACTACAACTAGGTTACGTCCAAGATGAGTCCTGATTTGAAGAAGGAGTATTTCCTTTGTTAGTTTACTAACAAATGAACTATTATTAGGAAACAGAAATGTGTGTCACTATCCATTGCTGAATCATAATACATTGCAGCAGGAAGTTGTGTTACCCAACTGGTATGACTCAAACACATGCTGCTAGATTATGAGGTATATAGTGATACCCTTGTTATGTTTTGTGATAATCTTAGTGCTACCAATATCTCTAAAAATATTGTTCAGCATTCTAGGACCAAGCATATTGACATAAGACATCATTATTTGAGAGACATGGTAAATGACAAATTAATTGACATTGAACACATTGAGACATCGTTATTTGAGAGACATGGTAGAGGATCAATCAGCTTGCTGATATGTTTACTAAGCCCTTAGATAGTGAGAGATTCTTCAGCTTAAGGAATTCTCTCGGCATGTGCATTGTGTAAGAATGTTAGAACACCAGTATTGACATAACACCATTGTTTATTACTGGTTATTGGTTGTGGTGTGCTTGTAATTCTTTTTATTTTTCTTTTATTTTTTCTATTTTCTGCACCTGTCATCTTTGTTTAGTCATTATTGGCTAGTGTGGTTAATCTATATAAATAGCTAAGCTTACTGGTGGACAGGTCCATATCAAAAGTTTTATAAAGAAAAAAATCCGTTGTTGGTATGAGGATATTAACCTAACATCAGGAGAAGCTGGGATGCACATAGTTCACTACTTTGGTGTTATTCAAATGTGACTTATCCATGTTTAGGTTAATCAGGACATGAAGAGAAGATGAGGTACATGATGTTGATAGCTTCGGTGTTATTCAGTTGTACTTATTTTCATGCTTCTGTTGATTTTGGCCAAGTAAATGCATGATGGTGATCCTTTCTACTGGGATGTGTGTAGTATCATCTGCCTTACATTCAGTAGCACTGATCACTTGGTGTTTCTCTTGAAAGCAGGTTAGTAAACAAGTATACATGAGGAGTTGGGGTGTTGGGGTATATGATAAATGTATTGCCATCATTCAAGTCATTTGTACTTGCCTAACGCCCTAACCTATTGCTGCTGATGTTATTACTGAGGTGTGTAGAGTCTTGTGCAACCCTCATTCAGTGATGTCATTATCTTCTTTTACCATTCTTGAGTTTTGATTCATAAGGGTTTATGATAATAGTTTAAGATTTTAATTGATATGACCTGTTACTAGTCTAAGAAGCTGCCAGTACATGGTTACCATCTTCCAATGTTGACTTAACAATGTTGCATTCTTCTGCATTTTTTGTTGTGTTGGTTTGGGCTTAGGGGGAGTAGTAATCCTAATTCATGTGTTTAGGCATACTCTGGGTGACATACTGCAGGTAAACACACTGGTTTTGTGACTTCTATGCTGTGGAAGTGGATTTTTTCTTGAATTCACAACTGCTTATCTCTGTGTGTTTTCTGTCAGCTCTGTTACTTACTCATAATGATGATCTAATGTTGTGTCTTGTATACTCCTGTGCTTATTGATGGAGTTTCAGATCAGGTTCATTGATATCTCACGCTCCTACATGAATTTGTTTTGGATGAAGCCCTGCACCTCCAAGGTTTTGTCCTGTTGTTAACTTGTCAATGTTAGTCCAACATCGCAACAATGTGGCTTATAAGTTTTTAAATTTGAAAACTGCTCTGGTCACATATTAACCTAACACTGACACGTGGTAAAGAAGTACGCGCGCGAGAACATGTGATAGTGGACCGATTATTTTGGTAACATATTACAATCCCACTCACACCCCTCTTCATATTCATATTCTATATAATTTGCCATAATCTCTTCTAATTCTTCACGCTTTGAATATTATTTGCATGCAATAATCTCTATAAACTTTAAATCTCTACATCTTTGACTCAAAATTACTCTAACAATGGCTCACAAGTCCTCAATTGATGCTCTTGCAGATGATGCTAAACAGATTGAGCAACCACAAGGTACAATACTAGATATGCACCAACTGAAACCGCTGCCGCTGCTCAAAATAGAAAAGCCACCTACCAAAGGCGCAAAGGAAAGAAAACGACGATAAAGCCTGATGTTGGAGCAACATCAGAACCAGAGAACACCTCAACACCCACCAACCCAGAAACCGAGGTAATGATGGCTAACCCTACTCAAAATTTAACTGCTGAAGTTGGTATTGAGGGGGATATTGAGGCCCATGTTGTTGGTTGGGTGAGTCTGAGGTGATTTCTGAGGTGAATCCTGAGGAGAATGTTGATAATGATGATGAGAATGTTGTTGGGTATGTATTTGATGTGGACCCTAATGTTGATGATTCTAGTGCTAAAGGTAATGTGGTTGAGGATAGGACCACTGAGTTGGGTACTACTGAGGGTACCAATATTGCTGTTGTTGATGAGGAAAAAGAGAATGAAGTGAGAGATGAAGAGGAGACCCTTGCTCTCACTACTCTTGCTAATGCTGCAAGAAAGAGAAAGGGTAAGCAGGTGACAGTTGCTTCTAAGAAGAAGAAGAAGAAGAAGAAGAAGAAGAAGAAGAAGAAGAAGAAGAAGAAGAAGAAGAAGAAGAAGAAGAAGAAGAAGAAGAAGAAGAAGAAGAAGAAGAAGAAGAAGAAGAAGAAGAAGAAGAAGAAGAAGAAGAAGAAGAAGAAGAAGAAGAAGAAGAAGAAGAAGAAGAAGAAGAAGAAGAAGAAGAAGAAGAAGAAGAAGAAAAAAGAGGAAGTTGAAGAGGAGGAACTTGTAGTTGAGGATCCAGCTGAAGCTGATGTTGCAACATCAGAGGATGATGAATACTTTGATGAGCTGGAGGAAGAATATCCCAAGGTTTCACATTCAGACTTCTATGTGTCTGTGGAAGATGAGGAACATTGGGAAGCTTACCAAGCTAGGGTGATTCATAAAGAGAGAGCAATGAATGTGGAAAGTTTTAAGGATCACAGAGTTTTTGAGCTGCTGGAAGCAAGAGGTGTGTTGGGATCAATGATGAATCATTCATCTTATGTGCCTTATGTCATCAGAGAGTTCTGCATGAGCCTCTCTCAATGAGTGTGCCACCAGAAGTCTCCCAAGTATGGGAAAGCCTGGATTAGGAAGAATGTAATTGACATCAGCCCCTCCACCATCAATGAAGCATGGGGACTTCCCGATCCAAAAGAATCCAATGATCCTAACATGGATGAGATCATATCTGATCTCACTCATGGTCTAACAACAAAATGGCTTGACAATTTCCCACAACAAAGCTGACTTCTCTAAGTGTTGTGTTGCACAGGATCTCCACCTACAACTAGCTCCCATCTTTAAACACCACTGTGATGACTAAGGAATTTGCCAAGCTGGCGTTCAAGTTGAAGAATGGGTTGAATGTCAACATAGGAGAGAAAGTGTTGAGGGCAATGAAAGAGGTCACTACAAAGTCAAATGGAATCATTCCATATCCATCTCTGATCTCCAAAATCTTGGTCAATCAAGGGTTCAAAACTTTGAAGACTGTAGGGTGGATCAAGAACACTGCCAAGATGACTGTCACCAACAGTTACTTCATTCAAGTGAGGATTCATGATCTTCCATAGAATCCCAAAAATGGAGCTGAGCCTAGCACAAAGAAAAAGAAGAAGACCCACAAGTTTGTTGCTTCTTATGTTCCTATTTCCAGTGGGGATGACTACATGGTTATCACCAACTGATTTGTGAAGAAAACACTAATTTGGTTGGACAAAGAGTATATGAACACTCAAAGGGAGATTGTTGACAAGCAAGTTAGGCTTCAGAAGATTGACAGCCTCAGAAAACACCTCAAGGATCTGCATTCCTCACAAAAAGGGGGAGAGTAGATCAAATTTTAATTTTTTGGGCTTTAATTTTCTGTTTCTTATCTATCTTTGAACTATTTCTGTTATTTTTGAACTGTTCCTACTCTTTTCTGTTTAACTTATTTATCCTGATCTGGGAGTATGTTCCTTGTTACTATTATAGTCTGTAATTAAGTTTACTGCATTGTGGTACTTAGTGATTCTACTTATGAAGGCTAAAATTTGTTACTTGTACTAACTCTTCTGCACGTGTTGTCTGCTAACTGATGTTAAGATAACATTGAAAAATTCAATGTTAGAACATCTCTCTGGTTAAAATGTTAGGTTAACATTGAGAAGGTTGGATGTTATGACAACATTGAAAATATCAATGTTAGACTAACATTAAGTTGGATAGTTTTGAATTAAGGGGGAGTTTCTCATTTAAGATTTGTTCTTGATTTCCTAAATTTGTTTCTGAATATTTGATCTGATTGAACATGTTCTTGGGTATTGTGAAGTAAGGTAAAAAGGGGGAGATTGAAAGTGCAAGTATTTTGGTGATGTTAGGATAACATTAGGATCTCAATGTTAGAGTAGCATTGAGAACAAAATCTTAAAGATAGAGTAACATCGAATACATAATCTTTCTTACAATCATGTTTAAAGTTATTAATTAGTGTTTTGCCCTTATTCACAAAACTAACTTAGTTCCACAATTATGTTTATCTTTTATTATTGTCCAGGAAACAAACTTAACATAGGTTGATCGTTTGAGTTTCCTTTATGTGAAGTTTCCTTAATTCAGTTAACCGCACAACTTAAAAGAAAGTGGAGTTCGAGTGCAACTAGGAAACGTCCAAGATGAGTCATGATTTGAAGAAGGAGTCTTTCCTTAGTTGGTTTACTAACAAAGGAACTATTATTCAAGAAGGACTGCGAGAGCTTGAAAAAGGAGTTCAACCAGAAAACTTGAAGAATTACCAACCGTGTACAACACACCTTGAGGTCCAAGTCAAGAACCTATATATAGGTTGAAGTACATCAAGACAAACACGGGACAATAGCTAATCGATATGAAAGATTTATTTACAAGTTGTTGAGTGTTGTCTTACTTTTGCAAAGTTTGTGAGTTGTTAGATTAGTTCTAGGTTTAGAATTAATACAAAAATTATTGTCTGCTTTGTTTAGTTCGAGCAACTTGAGAGTTGTGAGAAACATCTTTGTTAAACCCTCGTGATATTTTGCCTACTGCTCGGAGGCTAATATTAATATATTATCTTCTTAAATTTCGTGTTCTCTATTTTCGCTGCAATATTATTCTGGACCGCTGTTAAAGTAACATTGAAAGTTTCATTGTTAGTTTAACATCGAACTTAAGTATCAACCCGATCCACAATTTCAATTATGTTAAGTTGAAAGTTGTTTCTAACCGTACGAACTCCAGGTCATGAGAAAGTTAAATGTGTAAGAACATGCCTACGCACCAAAATAATTCACTAGCATTGTGAGGCTTCGTGCAGCTCCTTCAATGTTTATAGAGAATATCTGCATGAAGAGTGATCTCAATCTAAACTCTTATGTTTAATCCAAATTATGAACCGAATAATTACATACCCATGGAGTTGCTTCAATTCTAGCTGCAAAAGCAAAATCTTAAAGCAATAAAGTTGATTAAATTATATGTTGTTCCTTCGACTGATATGTCATGTTGATTATGGATGATTAAGACGTACTTAAATTGGATTAACAAATAATTGAGCTCCTGATCTCACAACGACTAGTTTAACTAATTTAACTAAAATATGAATAAAAATGTAAAACTAAAAAAGTGCTTTTGAGTTAAAGCAGTTTTGGTTAGTATAGTTGTGTATATTTCAACCCCCCCACCCCGCTCGTGCGAGTCGAGCATCGATATCAGACACGCGCAGCTTATAAATCATTTTGGTGAAGAGAGAAAGGCTTGGGTGATTTGTGAGGGCATCAACCACTTGTTGAACTCCTGGAATTTTCAGTATTTTCAATTGCGTGAGTTGCACCTCTTCCTCTACAAAATGGCAATCAATTTGTAGGTGCTTAGTTTTTTCATGGAAGACTGAATTCTTTGCAATGCATAGAGCACGTTGACTGTCAGTAAACATGAGTGGAATTCTTTGCTGATCAATGTAGAGGCCTTTCAAGAGTTGAATTAACCACAGAAGTTCACATGTTGTGGAAGCTATAGCCCTGTACTCAGCTTCAGTTGAGATCTGCTTACTGTTAGGTTCTTCTTAACCTTTGAGGACACCAAGGAATCACCTATAAAAACTGCAAAACTAGTAATACTCCTTCTTGTGTCTGGCAACCAGCCCAATCACTATCACAAAAGGCTTTAAGACAGTTATCAGAATGAGCATTGAGAGAGATGCCTTTGCCAGGTGCACTTTTTAGGTATCTTAAGACTTTACGGGCTGCAATGAGATGCTTATTTGTATGTTTAGATACAAACTGAGAAAGACATTGAATATTGTAGCTGATATCAGGTCTAGTAATAGTGAGGTATAGAAGTCTCCATATCAATCTTCTGTAAATGGAGGGATCATCTAAAAGTGGAGAATCATCAAAGTGAAGCTTGTTGTTTGCATCTATAGGGGTCTTGCATGGTTTGCATCCAAGCTAACCTATCTCAGTAAGAATGCCAAAAGCATATTTTCTCTGACGTAGGTTAATTTCTTTAGAAGATCTTGCAACTTCAATACCTAATAAGTATTTCAATGTACCAAGATCTTTAATAGTGAATTTCGCATCAAGATGTTGTTTAATGCTGCAGATCTCATTCATGTTGTTCCCTGCTAGAATTATGTCATCCACATAAACACATAGGGCAGTGAAAGAGGAACCACATTTCTTAATAAACATAGAAGAATCAGATAGATTGAGAGTAACCAAATTCAACAAGACAAGTGGTAAGCTTACTGAACCATTGTCTTGAAGCATGTTTGAGGCCATATAAACTCCTTTCTAGTAAGCAAACCCTTCTGTCATTCTTCTCACAATATCCAACAGGTGGAGACATGTATATTGCCTCTTGTAGGTCACCATGGAGGAAGTCATTTTTGACACCCAGATGGTGAAGAAACCAATTATGTGAAGCAGCAATTGCAAGAAGGACCTTCACAATAGTGAGCTTTGCAACTGGTGAAAAGGTATCACAGTAGTCAACACATTCTTTCTGAGTGTAGCCCTTGGCTAGCAGCCTTGCTTTATATCTCTCAATAGTCCCATATGATTTGTATTTGATCTTGTAGACCCATTTCCAAGCAATTGTATGTTGGTTTGGGGGAAGCTGAGTTAATTCCCAAGTGTTTGTTCTCTCCAGAGCTCGCAGTTCTTTCTGCATAGCATATTTCCTTGAACCTTGCTAGCTTGTGTATATGTTTTAAATAGGTTCACATTTGAGGGAGATAGAAGCAGTAAAAGCTTTGCGAGCAGGTCCAATGTGGCCAGTAGATAAATAGTTTTCAATAGGATATAAGTGTTTTGAATAGTAGTGGAGAGATTGGCTTTTCTGAGTGATTGAGGTAAGTGGTAGTCATAAATATTGAGATAAGAGGATGGGGCTATGGTTCTAGCTGGCGTTCTTGTAGGAGGAGGTACAACTTCAAACACATTTACTGGAGGGTCACTAGGAACATGAGGGACAAGAGTTGTTGGTGTCGTAGTGTCATTACTGAGCTGACTTTATCCTTCGATGAAGTTGTATTTCAGGTGTGCCAGGAATCTGAGACATGGCATCTCCAACTGAGTCTGAGTTGCTCATAGTAGGAACAGGTGGAGCAAGATTCATAGAAGCTTCACTTTGATTAACCTGTGGACTAATGAAAGAATCTATGCAAGTATTTGTGTCTATCTGAGGAATATGGGGTTTAGAAACATGTTAATTATATAGAGGAAAGTTATCCTCGTAGAATCTTACATTTCTGGATATAAAAACCTTATTGTTGTGGGCATTTAATATGTAGTAACCCTTTGTTTGTCTAAAGTATCCACTGAAGACACACCGGATGGCCCTAACATCAAATTTAGACTTGTTGGCAGATAATGTAGAGGGATAACAAAGACAACCAAAAGATTTTAAAATACTATGGTCAAGGGGTCTATTGAAGAGCATTTCAAAAGGAGTTTTATTGCCTAAAACCCTTGAAGGGACCCCGTTAATTCAGTAAGGCTAGAACTCAAGAGATATGGTTCATTGAAGTCTCAGAGCCCTTGCCACGTGTAAAATATGTTGGTGTTTTCTTTCAACAACACCATTTTGCTGAGGTGACCCCACACAACTTGTCTAATGTACTATGCCCTTAGCTTTCTAAAAATCATGAAGTAAAAATTCAGTACCATTGTGAGATCTTATGGCTTTTATGCTAATATTGAATTGATTTGAATGAGAGTATGAAATTGAATGATGTAATATTTGACATCAGACTTTTCTTCTAAAAAATATGTCCAAGTGCACCTTGAATAATCATCAACATTATTTATAAAAATCTATATCCTTTAGTGGAGATCACTCTATAAGGACCCCATACATCACAATGTATGAGATCAAATAATGTAGCAGATCTAGTATTGCTAAGAGTAAAAGGAAGATTGTGTTGATTAGACATGTGATGAACCTCACATTTATGCATTTTATTTGAAGAACGAATACAAGTTTCAGAAATACTGTGCATTTTGTTTATAGTAGGATGTCTTAATCTTTTATGCCAAAGATAAAAGTTAGACAAAACAGAGTTGCAAGAGGTTTTTGACTTATTACAGAAAGGTTCATTAGTGTCAAGCACATATAAGTTGTTGAGCAGATTAGCAGAACCAATCCTATTCTTGTGGAGTTTGTCCTGCAAAAATGCATATAGAAGACATAAACCACAAAGATAGGTCTGAAGCATGGGTGAGTTCAGAAATAGATAACAAAATTGTAAGTGAAAGTAGGAACATATAATACATTTTTTAGAATGTAGTTGTTGAATAATTTGACATCCCCTATGTGAGTAGCAAGGGTTATTTTGTTATTCGAGAGATGGACTAAGGTAGTAATCAATTTAGGACCGGAAATAAACATAACAAGATTGCAGATTATATGGTCAATAGCTCTAGTATCTAAGATCCACTTAGAATTGTTATCATTATAGTATGAAGATGTATATAAAGCAAAGGGAACCAGTTATTGCATCTGTAACATAGTGTGGATGAGACACATTGGATTTGTTTCTCGTAAGTCCTTGCTGAAGATCCAAGAATTGAGCAAAGAGAGCTTGTGATTAGTGTTGCTAGAAGACAGTGGAGCATCATCTTCCTGAGAGGTATCTTGCTTAGAAGTTTCAGCATAGTTAGTAGAGTGTTGGGGAGGTGCTCTTCTGCCATTGGGCCCTTCCCAACTAGGGAGATAACCAAACAATTGGAAACACTAGTCAATGGTATGACCACTGAACTTGCAGTGAGTGCAAGTCAGCTTTTTCTTGTATTTGGAAAATGGTGGCTTGGAGTACTTTTTACCAGTATTGTTGCCCTCATTGTTGTTGTGCATAGAACATTGACCTCTGCCACAACCACCTTCAGTTAGAGGTATGTATCTAGTGAACATAGAAAGTGAATCTAGAGGAGCACTTGTGGTAGTCAAGGCCCTCTGATTCTTTTCTTGAAGTATCATAGAGTATACTTGAGGCGGAGGGGAGGGGGTTAAGAAAAAGTATCTGGCTCCTTAAGGCTGAGTAAGACTCATGCAATCCCATAAGAAACTTCATGACGCTGTTAGATTGCACTAGAACAAACATTTTTCTTGTTCACATCACAACCACATAAGCCACATGAGCAACTAGTGAAAGGCATTTGAATAGAAAACTCATCCCAAGCACTTTTGAAGGCAGTATAGAACTTAGTAACATACTGATTTGCTTAAGAGATAGTAGATAAAATTTTATGGAGTTGATACACTCTAGAACCATCGGTTCTATAGTATCTTTATTCCAAATCATGCCAAATATCATAAGCAGTTTCGCAAAAAACGAGAGTTTGTTTGACTTCAAAAGTAACAGAGTTCAACCACCAAGAGGAAATCAAAGTATTAGCCCTAAACCAATAAGTTTTGGTAGAGTCATCAAAATCAATAGGATAGGGTAAATATCCATAAACAAATTTGAACTTATTCTTAATTTTGAGTGCCATAAGAATGCTCTTACGCCAAGACGTGTAGTTATTTCCATAAAATTTGTAACTAACAACAGAATTGCATGTGAAATTCTAGATCCTGAAAAGTATATCTATCCAGAGTCTTTGCTCAGATCTTTGACACCAGTACTGGAAGAAGTAGAGCTAGTTGAATTGGAATTCAACGCAAGAGTAGTCATAGTAGCAGAAGTAAAATCAACTAGAGTAGATTGAAGAGGAATATACTGATGTGATTCGCACAAAGAGGAGATGATCGATCGATCTCTTGAAGCAGAGGAGAGTTGCACGGACTGTACGTGGCATCGCAGCAAAAATGACATGATCTGATTCATCCGCCGAGTGATACCATCATGAAATCGGAAATTGCCATGAACAAACGCAAGTAAGCTTGAATAATGAATCACAAAATTGAGAGATAATTGTTTCTCTCTCTAAATCTTCATATTACAAAAGTGAGTGAGAGATGAGCGTCTCGAACTATACTTATACAGCTGGATTAAACGGATGATTTAAGCCGTAGTTAAACTGTATTAACAAATAATCAAGCTCCTAGTCTCACAACTGCTAGTTTAACTAGTTTAACTAAAATATGAATAAAAACGTAAAATCGGAAACGCGCTTTTGAGTTAAAAGCAATTTGGGTTAGTTTAGTTGTGTACATTTCAACATAACCCATTTGGGCAAAAGCTGCTATATTTGAGGCAAAACTTCCTACAAATGGCGTGACTAATGCTCGTAGGGCGCGATCCTAACATCAAAGTAGTGAGGCGAATTGCACCACTGAATACTCAAGGATGGAAAACACCAAGCAAATATCCTTTTAAGTTCCTAGAGTAACAGGAATACCAATCTATGTAAACAAGCACTTATGCATGAGTCACTTATTCTCCTCCTGCACATGTTGTATGGGCTAATTAGGCTAGCCCAAAAATAATAATTGGGCTGGCCCGCCTAGTTTTAGGCCTAAAAAAGAGAATCAAAAGTGGTATTTCGATTCTCACAAGGAAGTATCGAATGTCAAAATTCGATTCTCAGACGAAATCGAATGTCTTATTTCGATACTGAGCCCTAAAATCTGGGAAATATGGCCCGCAATCCGATATATATCCCGGATTTGGAGATTCACGACACATCAATTACTATAGCACCTAACCCACACTATATCGAATGCCCATCTTTGATAAATAGATAAATCGAAAGTTCCTATTTTTTGATTCTCGGTTAAGAGTCGAGAATAGCATTTTTACCGAATACGTGCAACTTGAGATAATTAGGGTCAGTGTTAAACGACTCCTAAAAAGGCGTGGAACTTGCAATAGCCGAGTACGGTATGAAATTGATTAGATACACCCACAAACTAACGGGAACAAACCTCTTGCACGTCACCTTGAACATCTTTTGTCCGAGAATCTACTAGCTACATTTCGCTGTGCTGCAAGAAATATTATTAGATGTGGATGTAATAGGGAACGTGAAGATTGAGGGTTTTGTTTTTTTTAAATATTGGCCTACTCCATGCTACTAAAGACTTTGTGGTCGATGTCAATGTCCTGGTTGGTTGATTTGATTTTACTAAAGAGGAGAAAGGTAGTTAGTATGGCGGTCACAAAATCTTTACTATCACAAAGTAGGCCAATATATAAAAAATCCCCCACTTTTTGTGTTCTGTATTATATCCACATTTAATAATATCTCTTGCAGCACAACGCAATGTAGATAATAGACTATCGAATATAAGATGTTCAAGGTGACGTGCAAGAGGTTTGTTCGCTTTAGTTTGTGGGTGTATCTAATCAATTGCATGCCATGCTCGGCTATTGTAAGTTCCACGCCTTTTCAGGAGTCATTTAACACTAACCATAATTATCTCAAGTGTATTCGATTATTTGTGCTATATATTAAGTTCGGGAACTTCAACTCTTAAGCATGTGTATTTTTTTCTCATTAAGTTATTATATCATTTTGGATGAATGAATTTATATCGCCTATAACTCCCCCAAAGGCTCAATTTTCGATTCATTACACTGACGGGTCAACAGTATCTCACATTCTCTCTAATCTCTACTCTGCTCAGGACCAACTTTATTTATCGGGGCCGATACCTTGCTAGTATTCTTATTCTTGGCTTCCGTGTCAATTCTCGTTAAGTCGATTTTCCTCTTCATCATCTCACTCAATGGTGATCTGTGCTAACTACAGTGTTCTCAGAGACCGTGCCAATAATTTGGTGTTATTTCGAATGGGTTGCACAAAAATAGAAGTACGATACAATTGGGCTTGAAATACACCAAACTATGCTAATATATTATAGAATTTGACTAGTTTTATCAGGAACACCTAAGACGGAAGCTCAAACGAATCGGATAAGGTAAACCTGCTCTCAAAAATGACTTAGGCTACTTAATCTCGAATTCGAGAATCGAAATGCTATTCTCGACTCTTAGCCGGGAATTGTAACTGAAGCTCTCAATCTAGTCACGGTATCGAATGATGACAGAGAGTCAAAAAGAGCTAGAATCGAACAACGGGTGAATCGAACTTGATGAATCAAAAATAGGGACTTTCGATTCAGCTATGTATCGAATATGGGTGTTCTACACAACGTGTGTTAGGTGCTACATTACTTACTGATGTGTCGTGAATCTCGAGTTCTGGGGTATATATAGGCCTTGGGTTACGGGCCACGTTTCCCATATTTTAGGACTCAATATCGAAATTAGACATTGGATTATAGCTGAGAATCGAATTTACACATTCGATACTTCATTTTGAGAATCAAAACACCACCTTTGATTCTCTTTCCGCTGGGCCTAAAACAAGGCGGGCTGACCTAAATATTTACAAATAGCCCATACCACAATTGTTATATGTATACTAATTTTTTTTATTTAATAAATGTAACTATCATTATATTAATATATGCATCTTTACATAAACTAACTTTGATGATAAAATAATAAAAGTTAATAATAACTCAAAATTAAAAAAGAGAAGGAAAAAAAGGTGTAGTGCGTCTTCTTCATTCCCCCAACCCACCCAGCACCGCCCCAATCCCACAACCTCCGCAAAAACCACCATCGCATCCCTCCGCGATGACCTCCTCTTTCAGTGTCTGTTCAAACTCCATCTCTCCACTCTCTCTCTCTTTCCTCCCCAACGTCCGTTCAAGAGTGGTGGTGGAGAGAGTGGAATTTGAGACATAAATGGAGAAGAGAGTGTTAGAGGTTGTTTAGTTGGTAGAGGAAAGAGTTGTTAGGGGAGCTAGGGAGGTGGTACCAACGGTGGAATTCTCTTGATTCAATTTGTGGAAACTCTCTTTATTCGTCTTAAATAATAAATCCACTGCATTTTCTTGATTGGGCAGAAAATTTAGATCCCCGGTGGAGAAGAGCAATTTCGTGATGTTGAATTGTAGTAGAAGAGAGTATGAAGGCGGTGATTGGTTGGGCATTTGTTGTCGGTGTTGGTAGTTGTAACATACCTCAAAAAGGAAATGTCAGCAATTGGGAATTCTGGAGAAAGTAGGGTTTCAGATGAATTGGGAACAAAGAAGAAAACACTGACTTGAAAGTAAAGTGTGTGTTTGGAGGGCTTTTATATTTTAAAAACATTTCAGCTTTTTTTAGTGTCGTACTTTATTTTAGCAGCTTTGTTAAGTTTTTAATTGACATCATAGTGATGTCAGCGGCACATGCAGTGCATGCGGGTCTGTTAAGCTATTTTGTCCTTTAGCTCAGTATATGTAATCATGCATGCACCATGAATGAAATCAAGAAATCATTTGCAGAATCTCTTTCTCTCTCCTTAATTCTCTCCGAATATTCTCTCCCCTTTATGAGATATTCTCTATCATGTTAGAACAAATAACAATTCACAACAATTGGTGTTCAGTGCCAAATTATGGGCTACACATCATGGTTGACACTACTCGTTTGAAAGAGCTACAAGAAAACCAAAAAAAAAATAGAGGAAACACAAAAATCCATTGTTGAAGCACTACAAACATAGCAGGTTCGACGCAAATCGATTGAATCTAATCTTCAGAACCAAATCGGCTCAATGAACCAATCATTGAAGGAGCATGCGATGGTAGGAGATGATAGATTCCAGATACTCACTTCAGCTATACAAACACTCTAGATCCAGATCTCTACACTGGTGGAGAAGAAGGGAACTCAAGAAAGAGAAAGCTCCATTCTAGAAGGTTCACCCTCAAGAAAATCACCCTGCATGACACATACATCTTTTAATCAGCAACAACACTAAAAAATTAACATAAACACAGGACTGGAACACCACCAGAATCATAACACTACACACATCAGTAATCATTTACCGAAAATTGATTTTCCTAGGTTTAATGGTTCTAATCCTAGAGATTGGGTGATGAAATGTAATAGTTACTTTCATTTGATTCTCAGAAGGTAACATTAACATCACTGACTTTTGAGGGTAAAGAAGCAACATGGTTCCAAAACTACCACCACATGTTAGTGGACACTAGCTGGCCTCAATTCATGAAGCTGGTTGCAGCTAGGTTTGGGGAGCTCAAAGAGGCCAAAATTGTGGCTCAGACTGGCACATTGGATGAATATATTGAAAAATTTGAGGAGTTGAACTCTTATATGGTGCTTGTCAGTGGGAGGGAGATCGTTGAAAGTTACTTAGTAGCAAGTTTTTTGAGTGGACTTTAAGAGGGTTTACAATGTTCTCTACTATGTTTGAGCCTAGTTCTATACCAGAGGTTATTGATTTGGTTAAGAAACAATGGGGGGCAGGCATGTTATACTGTGAGATAATTGGTTAGAGCAACATACACCAATTCTTTTGGACTATAAGAATTGGCAATTTGTCATTCAGAAGGCAGATCAAAGAGTTTATTTTCAAGCTATAAGGGGTACTGCTTTTTGTGAACTGATATCTTCAAAATCTTTGCATAAAATGTTGCAAGACAAAGATAGGGAAGTTGGTCAGCTTTTCTCCTTATCTGTGGTTGGGGAGGACCACAAAGAGAACCCTGACATCACCATTCTCTTATATCAGTTTGAGGATGTTTTTGCTGAACCTACTGTTGTACCTCCTGAAAGGGACATTGAGCATCAAAATGTGCTCAAACCTGAGAGTATTCCAAGGCATCAACAACTTTATAGATACTCACATGCTTACAAAGATGAAATTGAGAAGATTGTCCAGGAATTGTTGACATATAGAATGGTTCAACCAAGCAAAAGTGCATTTGCTTCTCCTGTGATCCTGGTTCGGAAGAAGGACTTTTCTTGGAGAATGTGTGTAGATTATATGTATCTCAATTCACTAACTGTGAAACATGAGTATCCTATACCTATAATTGATGAGTTGTTGGATGAGTTATTTGGAGCTAAATATTTTTCCAAAATTGATTTAAGGTCTAGGTATTTTCAAATCAAAATGAATACTGCAGATATTCATAAAATATCCTTTCAAACTCATCATGGGTAGTTTGAACTTAAGGTTATGCCTTTTGGGCTTTGCAATTCCCCTGCTACATTCCAACTTCTCATGAATAGGGTCTTCTCACCTTACATGAGGAAGTTTGTGCTAGTGTTTTTTGATGATATCTTGATCTATAGTAAGAGCTGGAGTGATCATCTAGTCCATTTTGAGAGGGTTTTAAGAGTTTTGAGACAGGAACAACAGTTTGCTAAGTCCAAGTATGATTTTGGACAGAAAAGCATTGAGTATCTAGAGCATATCATTATCAAGGAGGGGGTTGCTACTGAGCAATCTAAGGTGTCTAGTATGTTGTCTTGGCCAATTCCTACTAATTTTAAGAGCTTATGAGGGTTTTTGGGGTTGACTGGATATTATAGGAAGTTTATTAGAGGTTATGGTACCATTAGTAAACCTCTGACACAACTTCTTAAGAAGGATAATGTTTTTTGGAATGAAGAGGTTGAGGGTGCTTTTAATTAACTCAAGCAAGCTATGACTACATCACTTGTTCTAGCCCTACCTAACTTCACCAAATCTTTTTTGGTGGAGACAGATGCAAGTGGCACTTGTATTGGAGCAGTGCTTATGCAAGACTCTAGACCCATTGATTTTCTTAGCAAGGTCTTATGTCGCAAGAATCAGTAACTTTTAATCTATGACGGAGAGTTTTTGGCTATTTTATTAGCTGTCCAGAAGTGGAAGCATTATTTGGAAGGCCACCACTTCTCTATTAGGATAGACCATCAGTAACTCAAGTACTTTTGGAGCAAAAGGTAACTACTGCTTTACAACTGAGGTGGATAACCAAGTTGATTGGATTGGATTATGACATAAAAATATAAGAAGGGAACTAACAATATGTTGATGATGCCCTCTCAAGAAGTGGAGTGGATAACACATGTTTTGCTTTATCACCTACGCAACCTGCTTGGGTTCAACATGTGGAGTTCAGCTACAGTGAGATTTTTTTCTTCTTAATATTATAGTTGTTAAAGGCTTTGGATTCCTCTATGTTTTGGGATTTCTCCTACACTAGTGGAGTGTTGAGATTCAAGGGAAGGATTTGTGTGGGGAGTACTGGTGATTTGAGGAAGCAACTTCTCTCTATCTTACCCTTCTTCTATGGGTGGACACTCTGGTATTCTAGGCACCTATATGAGGATGAAGGCAATTTTTTTGGCCTAAGATGAAAGAGGATATAAATTTGTTTGTGAAATTCTGTGACACTTGTATGTTGAACAAGTTTGAGCATTGTCCCTAACTGGTTTACTCCAACCTATTTCTATCCCTGAGCAGGCTTGGTCTTATATATCTATGGATTTTGTGGAGGGGTTACCTAATTCTGAAGGCATGACTGTTATCCTAGTCATCATTGACAGGTTCACCAAGTATGACCACTTTGTGGCCTTGGCTCACTCTTATACAACAAAGTTGCTAAAGTTTTTTTGGAATTAGTTTATAGATTGCATGGGTTACCTGCCAGCTTGGTCACTGACAGGGATAAAATCTTTACAAGTTCTTTTTGGAGGGAGCTTTTTAAGCTTATTGGGGTTAGTTTGGATATGAGCTGAGCTTACCATCCACAAACTGATGGTCAAACTGAAAGGTTCAATCAGTGTATGGAGTCATATTTGAGGTGTATGTGCAGTGATACTCCTATGAAGTGGCTTAGGTGGTTACCATTGGCTGAATTCTGGTACAATACCAACTTTCATACAGGGCTAAAGATGACTCCTTTCACTGCCCTGTATGGGTATTCACCTACTCATTTATCTTTAAACCCTTACTTAGGCAGCCCAATTTCTGAAGTGAAGGATCTCCTAAGTGAAAGACTGAGAATTACTCAACTAATCAAGGAGAATTTGCTTAAAGCTCAGCAAAGAATGAAGTTTTACTCTGATCAGCACAAAGTTGAGAGATAGTTTGAGGTGGGTGATGAAGTTTACTTAAAACTCCAACCCTTTAGACAACAATATGTTCAGCACAGATCTAACCTCAAACTCTCCTCCAGATATTTGGTCTTTACAAGGTTCTTGCTAAAGTGGGACCAGTGGCATACAAACTGGCTCTACCACCTGGTTTTATGGTCCATCTAGTTTTTCATGTGTCTTAGCTTAAAAAGAAAATATCCTCTGCTACTGTAGCTAGCCCTACTCTACCTCTAATGGATGATAATGGTAACTTTCAGATTGAGCCACTAATGGTAATCGACAAACGTTCAGTGTTGGAGTGGGGTGAATTGGTACCTGAAATTCTGGTGCAATGGACTACTGATGGTCCAGAGAAGGCGACTTGGGAGGAATACCATGATTTGACGACCAAGTTCCCATATTTTGACCCTTGGGGACAAGAGCGTTTCCGCCGGAGGGGGGGGGGGGTGGGGGGTGGGGGGAGGAGGTTATTGTAACATACCTGCAAGGAATCGAAGAGGAAATGTCAGCAATTGGGAATTCTGGAGAAGCTAGGGTTTCAGATGAATTGGGAACGAAGAAGAAAACACCCACTTGAGGGTGAAGTGTGAGTTTGGAAGACTTTATATTTTAAAAACATTTTAGCGTTTTTTAGTGTCGCACTTTATTTTAGCACATTTTGTACGTTTTTAATTGACATCATAGTTATGTCAGCGGCACATGCAGTGCATGCGGGTCTGTTAAGCTATTTTGTCCTTTAGCTCAATATATGTAATCATGCATGCACCATGAATGAAATCAGGAAATCATTCGCAAAATCTCTTTCTCTCTTCTTAATTCTCTCTCATTAATTCTCTCTGAATATTCTCTCCCCTTTCTAATTTCTTCTCTATCACGTTAGAACAAATAACAAATCACAACAGTGGTGGTTGAGATTCACCAGAGGTCGATGGAACAAATTTGCTCATCGTTAACGGTGGTGATGGTGGAGGGGTAGGGTAGGCGTGGGGTGGAGGGATGGAGTGGGGGAGAATGGGATTGGAATTTTTTTTCTTTTTTAAAATATGAATTATAATCTTGTAATTCTTTATGATCTCTGTTAATGATTTTCTCCAAAAGGCATATATGTGTATTTATGATAATTAAATATATAATAATATATAAATATTTACCATTTTAATTTGTTTAGGTAATTAAATTGTTTTAGAATGAGATTATTATATTCACTAATTTTTTATTATTATTATTTTGCTAATTTGGCTTCCAAGTATTTGCAACATAACTTTGTTTTATTTTTCTTAATCAATGTGGCAGCCACATACGCCAAAATCTCGATCTCGGCCCAATTGGGCGTAAATAAAGATGAATTTTGTATAGTTACTAACCTAGTTTTTAGGCTAAAAAAAATACAGGGTAAAAGTGATATTAAGCATAAGTCTCATGGCATCTTTTTGCATTTGGCCTTTAATATTATTTACCAAAGCTTTCGTTAAAATTTACTAACTTTTCTTTTAAATCAGGTTAAGATCTTGAAATGCATCTGAAATTGTTCGGCTCGAAACTTGATACTTTAACACTGTTGCGGTAAAATTCACGCATTGTTATCCTAACACCTATTTTAACATATTGATAAAATATGTAGATATTTGGTTTTTTAGTAGATTATATAAATAAAATATGCGGAGCTTTAGGCGAAATAACCACTATGAGATAATAGTTTTACAAAAGAGTATCTCTATTCTAGGCTCCTCACTAAGAATATTTAAGACAAAACAACACAACACCAATGGATGAAACTCCATACAAGTTTAGCTTCTTAACTCTAAAAACACTTATACTTAGTTTGCTAAACAAAAACTCGGGAAAAAAGCAAGACAAGACCCTCGACTCTAAATATTGAATCTCTCGAATTATTTTTCTCTTGTCTCGTATCTTCTCTTGATGTACTTCATGTCTTTATATAGGTATATATTCCTTGACTTTCAAGACATGTTGTACACAGTTTTGATTGCCTTCAATTTCCTTGTAATCATTTGTTTTCAAATTGAGTTTCGGTCTTCAGTAAAGAAAATTTTCCTTCTCTGTAGTTTATTAAAGAAAGATCCTTCTGCAATGTCACCATATTATAAGGAAATAAGCTTCTCCTAAATCTTCTTTCCTTATTGCATTTGTCAAGCCATATCCTCATGCTCTCGAGCTCTGGATCCGGCTCAGGGACATCTCGTCCTAATTCATGGGGTTGTGGGGATACGTTGTCGGCGCCTGGATTGATCAGGCGGGGTAGCAGTGTTTGCATTACGATATTCAGAGTTGCATGGACTGTTGCATTGATCTGTGCCATAATCTCTGGTACGAGGATAGTGGGGTTCACGGCCATGGGCTCGGGGGCCACCGAAAGTTGAGGAGGAAGAGGATCATGTTGTTCAATACTAGGCTCTGGTATCTGGACCTGTTGTGGGGCATTCTCTGCTGTCAAATTATCAATGATGCATCTCGTGGATCGTGATCATGTCACCTGCGCTGTATCCTAGCATCTTCGTCTGGGAATTTGGTGTTCCTACAGACGGCGCCACTAATTTTACAATAAATTGTATATATAAGCAAAGTGCAGGATTACAACAAGATGATGACAAATCTATAATAAATCATGTCTCCTATCACTATCGCTAGTTCTAGGTAGACTTAGGTCTAGAACACCTCAAAGTAACGCTTGGATGCTTGGTTAGATGTCGGGGATGATGTCGAATCAGGGGTGATGTCGAATCTCTTCTATGTCGGGGATGTGGCTGATATCGGGAATATGGCCATGTCGGGTATGGATTTCGGGGATGTATATCGGAAGTGTATGTCGAGTAAGTATGCCAGATGGAATATCAGGTGAGATTTTTGGTGAGATATCGGGAATGGATGTCAGGTGAGGATTCAATATCGAATATAGATATTCGATATACGAGTCAACAATGTGTGTAATTAATAAAGCTTACCTTGATTAGTGAAGCCCAAATATATATAGACATCGGGATGCGGGGACTGCACACGTGACTTCCACGTGCGTTGTACTATATTGAAGGCAATACTCGATATCCGAAGCTAGATCGAGGTCCATCCCGATATAAAAGAACGTTGGGGCAATTCCTGATGGGCTTGGCCCATTTAACTGGGATGGGCCGACCCAATACAAGAATTACCCATCTCAGCATGTGATTCGAATTAATAGTTAGCTACAAACCAAAATAAAAATATGTGGATAATGTGTTTAAAATCTTCGTAAGTTGAGCCTCTTTATGTTCAACCGCCACACTAAGACCACCAAGGCACCAAACACCTTATTAATAAGGCAGAATTGCTAAAAATGTCTGATATCTTTTCCCAACTTTACTTTTTGCCCTTTAACTTTTTGAACCAGAGTTTATGCCCTATAACTTTGCCAAAAATGCCTGAAACGCTGTTCACTACCCGGTGTCCGCCAAATCATCAAATCGCGTCATACTTGACAAAAATGTGGCTACCATGTCATCAAATTTATAATTTTTATATTTTTTTTATAATTAGCTATCTTATAAATATTAAAATAAACTTGTATTATAATTCTGATTTTAAAATATTAAGTTTTAATAACTAAAAAATCTATTAAAAGAAAAAAAAATAGAAAAATAAAAAAACAAAATACCAAGGTCATCACATCCAAACACCCCCTCCCCCTCCCCCGTCACCACCACCACTTTTGTGAGTTCCGTCCATCTCATCATCATCATCACCAATACCACCACTCGGCCATGGATGAAGAGCTTCACGCCATGGATGCAATTTTCGGCGATGGTTTTCGATTCAGTTTAATTTTCAAAATTCTCCATGAATAAAGAACTTCAATTTCAAGGATGATTTACAAAGTGGTGATGAATTAATGATTTGAAATTCATAAAATTATTGCATTGTTGTTGCAAATTAGTGGTGGTGGTCAGAATGTGATAGGTGGTGCGGCGGCGGTGCAGGTGAAGGTGGTTGGCTAGGGGTGGGGGGTGGGGGTGGTGGTTAGTGACGACTGATTTTTTTTTTATTCATGAAATTATTGCATTGTTGTCGTTGTTGTTGGTAGTGGTGCAAATTGGTGATGGTGGTCGGATTGTGATAGGTGGTGCGGCGACGGAGGTGCAGGTGGAGGTGGTTGGCTAGGGGGGGGGGGGGGTTGGGGTGGAGGTAGTGGCGGTTGGTTTTATTTTTTTCTATTTTTTTTAATTGGTAAAAAATTAAAACATTGAAATGAGATTTATATATAAAGATTTTATAATTTAAATAAATAAAGTAAATTATTTAAAGGAATATATTATTAAATATCTATTTTTCCTTAAATTCTTTATTTTTTATTTTCATGTTTTTTTTGTTATTAAAAATTAAGTTTTTAAATTAGAATTATAGAATAGGTTTTTGAAATTTAAAAATTAAGTCTTAATTAGGTCTTAATTATTACATTTATTATTTGAAAATCACCATAATAAACCTCCCGTTTATTTTTAAAAATGATACATTATTTAGTTATAGATTGGTATAAACCCACCACAACACCCACCAACAACCATAGGTAATAATAATAATAATAATAATAATAATAATAATAATAATAATAATAATAATAATAATAATAATAATGTACACCATGAGAATTAAGAAGGAAAAAACACGTAATATTTACATTAAATTACTAATGATTTTGTTTTTTTTATGTGAATAAAGATAATGAAGATTATAATAGTAAATGACTTTTTGTTTTGAAGTGAATGATGAATGACATTATTGCCCTTCTTTTTAACTGTTGACTAACTGGTCAACTAACAGAAGGAGGTGTTTAAAAAAATACCAAACCTGAGGGGGGTGTTTGCCAAAGGGCCAAACCTCAGAGGATGTGGATGAAAAATACCCTTTTTTTTCACATATGCAAAACTTGATGAAATGACAGCTACATGGGTAGTGCAAAACTTGATGAAATGACAGCCACATGGGTAGTGAACAGTATTTCGGGCATTTTTGTCAAAGTTACCGAATATAAACTCAGGCTTAAAAAATTAAAGGGCAAAAAATAAAGTTAGAAAAAGATATCCGGCTATGATGCACGGATACACCTAAAAAACTAGCGTACCAGTATCGGATACGTATCCGATACCGATACGCTACAGATACACTACCGATACGAATCCGATACGCCACGTGGCGTATCGGTTAATTAAAAAAAATTAAAAAATTCCCGATACGTATCCGATACATATTTGAGGCGTATTGGGAATATTTTGGGTCTTTTTTATAAGTTTTTAAATTGATGGCAACATCAATAAATACCACGTACAATTAAAACTTAAAACAAAATCTTTTAATCTAATTAGTAATTAACTAGCTCATGATCATAATTCTACTTTTCTCACTTCTAATCAATTTTTCTTCTTTCTCAATCCACATCCACCAAGACACCAAATCCATGGTTGTGGCCACCTTCTACTCGCTCACCACCACCTTCATAATTCACTATATTGTTATAATCACTTTTATGAACTAATGTTTTTTGTATCAATTCTTACTTACTATGAACGTGTCATTTAATTCTTGTAATATTAATATTAATATATTTATATATATAGGCGTATCCTTGCCGTATCCGTATCGCCTATTTTTTGAAAATCCGTATCGCCGTACCCGTACCGTACCGTATCCGTATCGCCGTATCGCGTACCCGTGCAACATAGATATCCGGCATTTTTAGCAATTCTGCCTATTAATAATACAATTTGTAGGATGTCCACACTTCAAAATTCAGTATCTTGCATGTAAAACCATATGATAATGACAAATATAGATCACTGCCTTTTCAATCTTCACATTGTATGCCAAAACTAGATCACAGCTTTTTGATTACAATAAACTGGTATAGTAATAAACAACATAGCTTCTTAGCTATTCAACTATGACCACAGTGAAACTGGTACTGCAATCTGTAAAATAAACTTCGACTTTGTTACAGCACGAGGACGATTTTCACTGTATCTACCTTCTAAAGCTTCATGCGCTCGGCTTTAATCTGGGTATGGATGAATGAGGTTTATAGGTCTCTAGTTCTAGAACAAGGGATATAAGTTACAAAATTTATACACAAATTTACAACTACATGTTAGAAATATTGACCTATGTCCCTAAGAACTGGGGAATACCAGAAAACTGAAACTGTTCGTGTCACAAAGATTGTTTAATCGGTGCGAGGCAGCAAAAAGCTGAAGCCTGAGTTTGCGCGGATTAGAGGTGGTGGGTCAACATCAGCGATATCGATCTGTTCCATGGATTTCGATATGTCATCAACTGAAAATGGTATGCTGCAAATGAACGATAGAAGATCAATTAGCAATCTCCCCAGAACAATGTCGGTGAAGTACAAATCTTCTTTACTATATGAATAATTACTTCAACGCTGCTTATAGAAAGATTTTGGTGCATTCGAAATATAGTACAATTAACCCACCTTATTTCATGTGTTTAAAGCTTTAGGAGGTTGGCAAATTATTCAGAACATAAAGAAAGTTTCTATAACTAGACTAAACTTAGGGATGTATAGATGTCATTATCCCCAGAAAAACTGTGTACTGGTACTAACCTGGAATCGTCGTCCAACAGGAAAGAATTGCTTACTGCATTGTTCGAATCTTCGGTCATCAACACTCTCATGCTTGATATAACCTGAAATGAACATATGATGTAACATGCTATGATTAGTTCTACTAAAGATGCACTCTTGTGCCAAAATTTCTCTATCTTTCTGAAAAAGATGACTCGAACCTAGTTACCTAAGTATCCATAGTAACTTACATCTGAAGATACACTGTGTGTCCCGTATTTGTCATCCCAGTACATTGTACTGATCCGATACAACTGCTGAATGCTAAGGACCTGGTAAATAGAAAAAACCTCGTTAAAATCTTTAAGAGTTGGGAGTAATACAGCTTTACATTTTTGCATTAGGGACTCTGACTCACTGGGCAGAGGTTGTGGCTAATTTCATCCAATGTTTTCTTTGGCTTTTGGTGGATAACCTAGATAAAAGAAACATTTCATGACTAATACATAATTTTTTCGAGGATAATAATAAGAAAAAAAATAAAAAGGTTTACCAGAAACCCAATGGCTTGTCTAATATGTTTCAGCTCCTCCCAAGCCGAACCTGCATACTGCAAATTTTTTGAAATTTAATATGAATATACAACAAACTTCTTAACAGATAAATTCAATTGGAAGTACCTCGTCCGTTGCATTGTAACACCAATGTTCTAACTCAGCCAGTCCAGCTTTAACATATTCACCATTACTAAATGAACAGCATTCTCGTCTTAACAGAAGGCTGCAACCATAGAGTATTCATTCAGAATATTTGAACTTTACAAGTGCACAGAAAACAAAGCAAACACATACTACACCTGTTGAATAACTGGACATTGATGAAAGAAAATATCTGTGTGAACACTTTGCGGACTAAAAATGGGGGTGCCTGGCAAAACACAAACACATACATGAGAACAAAAAAAGAAATAACGATATGTCAATAATATTGTATTTGGCTGAATTCCTTTTGATGTTTCATTGTCACATTTAAATAGAGATTAGATAACAAATCAGTACCCTAATCTTAGCCAATTACAATAGTTTCCTAATGTATTTAAGGTAAGTAAATAACTAATGATATGGTGTGATTGCCCAAATCATGCCTTGACAATCTCTAGATGAAAAGGACATCGAAAGATTGATCATATGACGAGAATATCTTCCTGACTTATTAGTTCTGAAAATGCAAAACCCAGCCTACTATGACCATGGGAATGAATCTAGTAGCTTTCCAGATATGGTAGGTACACACACACACACACACACACACACACACACACACACACACACATATACATATATGTATGTAGATCAATGTAATGTATGAAGAAAAATAAGGAATAGAGACAGGTTCACTGACATGATTAGCTTTCAAAGTGTCCAAGAAATTTCCGAGGCTCTTCACAATTCCCTGCCAGTGAGCAATCAACGCTTGCTGGGCTGCCGTGTTACCAACTGAACGTGACGATCCCTTGACTAAGCTTGCTCTAGAAGTTCTTGGCGCCTAAAGTAGATACAGAGAAACTTAAGTTGTCTTCTTCAAAATAGTGGTGATAAAAATAAACTTAATTACTTTGAATACCTGTATACACAATCCAAGCAAGGGAGATATCTCCTTTTTCAAATTATCCCTTATCATTCCGTAAATTTTCTCGACATAGGCAGTAAGTTGTTGTTTAAAGAGCAAAGCGGGATATTTGGCTTCTACTTGGCTTAAGGTCTCGACTCCACCAGGCAGGCCATTCACAAATGAAAGATTAACTCCTTGTGGAGTTCCCCGGAAGCTCTATAAAGTGTAAGAAGCAATAAATTTTAAGAAAACGAAAAATGATTACTAAGAGAGGTGACCAATAGGCATCAAGATCTGACCTTTTTAGTCATTATCTAAAAAGTGAAAAACAGAAACAGATCTCTTTACCTGTGTCATCCTGCCAAATAAAGAAGCTGAGGATGACCGGCGACGTTGAGGAGCCATTCCGGCTGCTCCACTTGCTTTCAACGTACGCTGGAGTAACAATAGTAGTGTTGAGGCATTTGACAACCAATAAGCCAACATATTATTGTTATCCTGCGTTTTCTGTTAATAGAGAAGCTTGAGTTAGTTGAAAATTCACAATATGAAGAAGAAAACAAGAAACATTTAGATAGTGTGTGAACAAATCAAGAAACAGTGACATGTTGTGCATCACATACCTCAATAGCCTGGCCAATAGTCTGGATGATCCGGTCAAAGATACTTGTTCTCTCAACTTCAAAAGATCTCCACTGCAAAAGACACTTGTAAATGATACAGGCAGCAACTGGCCTGTTACCAGAAAATCCCAGGGGCTGAGCAATACAGCGAATGAGCAACTCTTGATTTTCATGCTGCTTCTCATTAAGTGATTTTTGCGGTTTGTCGTCAGACTCGGAAAATGATACGCTATGCAGATCCTAATCAGATTCATGGCACACATAGAATCAAAGTGATGTCATAGAAATTCTGTTTTTCAAGTGAAAAAACCACAAGCTAAGCAAGGTGGATTACCGCATGAATTTTGGTATCCCCAAAAACATGGGCACTATCACTCCTCTGTCAATTACCAACAGAAACTTCTGTAAGACACCATCATAAAAAATTCTCCGAAGACTACAATGTAGAGATGAGAGTACCTGCATGATTGATCTAGAGCGTCCAGAAAGGAATTTATTTGGTGCCATTGACACAGCCTGTTGACGAAGAACTTTATTTTCCGACTCTAAATTATTCAGCTTCTCTTCTAGCCTATGGGGACAAAAATACATCAATCAAATTAGATGAAATACAAAAATGTCTAATCACACTTTTTTATTTTTTGTAAGTATCTCTGCCAACAGATTGTTACTTTCTATAGCTGTGAACCTTATTTTTTTAGGTGAAATCTAGAGTTTCGGTATCTTTCTACCTTCACATATGATGGAGGTTGGTGAATATTATACTGGTTCAAAGATCCTGGTATTATTTTTCAGCCAGTGCATTTTAGCTAGGGTAAAACTTTCTGCCATGATATGCTCTAGTTAGCATTGTTAACACCATGACCAAATCAATATCACGTCCTAAATAAACATCATGACAGTAAAAAAGGTAATGTTCCATTTCCTGCATTTGGTCTGAGGAATGGATCCAATGATTGGCAGACTGGTTGCTAAAGTCTAGTGTGAAGATAAGTTTGTACATGGACTAGTTTGACATATCCATGAAATTATTCTGGGGTGAAATGCCTCTCTAAGACGGTTTTCTTCCTTCAAAATAATCACACAGCTCCTAAATCTCCTTATCCCTGATATACGCAATTATTAAATTAAAGGAGCTCAAAATCGAGCAATTATACAACCAAAACAATATCCCAGCGCGTTTAAAAAACTTCCCACTTGTCACAGTGATTACCATGAGGACTATGTTTGACAAGATAGATCGAGTCCAGGAGCTGCCGTGGTAAGATTTTGATGGAAGTGGCAGACTTGTGTTTAACATGTGGCAGTGGTCAACAATAAGGCACAATACATGCAAAAGTTAAAGGCTTTGGTGCCGATCGCAAACGTATTCAAAGTGAAAGGAAGTGAATTGGCTGGTGAGTAAAAGAAACGTAGATCAAGGTAGTAACAGTGAACAGGTTACGTAGTCTTCTTTCAATTCCATCTTTAGTTTCACTGTTCATGATTTACCGACATATTTGGAGTACAAATAATAAGGCATGTAATGGGAGAAAGAACTTGAAGACAATTAAACAAAAGGAATGGTGTTTCTTGGAATGTACAAGGTGATTATCTATGCACGTTAGGTATAATGACACTATATGCAGTAAAAACGAATTTATTTATCATTTTTGATTACCTTTGGAAAGATTCCTGCAATTGATGAAATCTTTTTTCCGTCTCTTGTAATTTTGCACGGCTCTCTTCACTTGATTCTTGTGCCTCAGCATGCTTCTTTCTCAAGTCATCAGATGTTCCTTTCTCATTTTCCAAATTAGCCTGAACATAAGTAACTAACTGAGTATGCTTGCTTCAATGGTGAAAGTTAAAGACATTGATATCAAGTTCTTATGTGGGTTCATATTTACCCAGTTAAATTGGTTCATTGTACAGAAGCAGTCTTACATTTGATTCAGCAAAGAATCCATCAATTCTCTACTCAAATCTAATCTTTATGTCAGATACTTCAACCACTAAATGTACTAGAGGAATACTTTTTTCTCAAAATAAAGGATATCAAAAAATACTTCTTGTGCAAGTATTTTGCATGCTAATGGGTTGTCAGCACAGTTGAAACAGCATAAAGTTGCACCGAATGCAAGAGAAAGGCCTCGTAGATAACACAGGAAGATCTTAAACATTGAATTAGTTAAGCTCTGATGACTTGTCTTGAGCACATTATATTTAAATCAGTCTAGTTTTTTCTATGATAGGGTAGCTTTATTCTCATATTTATCAACTGATGTTACCTTTAAACTGTCAACTTCTTCCTTTAGAGATTCAATCTTCTCAGTATCTTCAACATAAACCGGAGTTTCCTTGATAACAGGAGGCGCTTCTTCAATTGCTTTTTTTGCAGCCTCACGTTCTTTATCCACCAGAGCATTTGCGTCATCAACTCTCTTCTGCATTTCTTGTAATGAATTCTGTAACTTATTTATCTCTTGCGCTTTTGATTCTTCCAAGTCAGTCTGCATTCGTGGTTTCAATCATAGTATCAAAATATGATTCCAAGGCATAAAAGCAATCCAAGGTTAGACAGACAAGAAAGTATGATTTCTGAAGATAGTATTTTCAACAGATAGTTCCTAACAAAATAAAACATACTCTGAGTCGTTTCTCAAGTTGCAACCGCCATGTCAGTTCCTCAAACTGTTTCTCGAGCTTATCTTTTGCCTCTTTCAGTGCACCTGTGTCTCTTGCAGCCTGCAGATGGATGAAGTCACTGATATATGAGCTGACGAGCCGTGAGCATACTAAAAGAATAGTGTAGTTCTTATCAAATTTATCTACATCAGGCATCTGAAAAATAAGTCCTGATAACAATGGAGGAACTTCACTGGAGATTAAGCTTTATACTTACAGTAAACGAAATGATGACAGTTACAAATAGCACATGGTACTTCAGGATAAAGTCTTCATCTATGAATACATTTCCTAGCATTCGATAGAATTTCATTGGAAGTAAAGTTGACAGTGTACATGGATGATTACTCAAACCAAATAGTCAAGATTCGATTGGATATAAGGCCATAGATAGTTAAGTGTATTTCTTATAGGTTTTGCACATTATCAAGAGTTATTCATTAACTTAAACAGGAATAACAGTTTTGGTTGGTTCAGGAATCAAGAAAAACAATCTAATTAGAAAGGAAATTAGGTACTTGTTGTCGTAGGCTACATAAAATATACTTTCATAGCTCCGCCATGAGATTATTACTGAGAAATATGAAAACAGTCGTTGACACTTTTCCTCCAAATCTTTACACACTCCTGATCCTTTATATTATTCTTCCTCCTAATAGTTCTATGCTCTCGTGCCTATTCTTGTAATCATTCTTTTGCACTTCCTCTCTTCATTCTCTATTTTTATTCTCCCTTCCCTTGTTTTCCTTGATATCATCTATATGTTTAGTGGCCAACAGGCTGAGGTACACGTAGTCTCTTCCCACCGACCCCACGCTATCAACAGTTTATATAATGAATTTATACACGCAAATAAGAATACGTTTGCTATTTCAACAATGTAATGGTACTGAAACTAACCATCTTAAGCTTCCGTAATTCTTTTTTTGCAATTTTTCCTCGCAATTTGCACTGTGCAAGTATTGTTCCCTTCTTTAGCTTCCTATAGAAAGATGATGCTTTATGGCAGCGCCACCATGCCTAAGAGAAAGTATCAGTAAGTAAAAAGCTTCATGTTACTATAATACTCAATCCTGAAACTATTGTACTCAATCCTGGAATGAAATATCACAAATCTTTACCTGAATAACAGTTGCTGATTTAGTTTGTCTCCGATATCTAAATTTTTTGCGAGAGTCCATTGCGCGTAGACTGGTTTGTATAGAAAGAACAGATATCCAGAGTGTTCTGTATGATTTTCTGGCTTGGTATCTGCGTGCACTAGTCTGAATTCTTACTGCAGCTGCTTGCCTTTTCATAGTCTGGTAAAGCTTGTATGCAAGTCTACCTGGAACAACACAACTACATTAGTACCCAAGGAAAGGAGATGAAAAAACATGTGCACATGCAAGAGATAGAAAGACGAGCCTATAAAGATTAACCTTTGAATTAAAGACATCATAAACTAAAATCTACTGAAGTTCTACATTTGAAAAATGCATGTTAATAATCTCAACAGGATTAAGTGACTCGCCTCTGCAAAGGGATTGCACTATTATAGAAGCCTTCTTCACAGCTATAAATTGTTTACGAGCAATGTGTGTTTGTATGTGCCGTTGTATAGTTTTTGCTGCAGCATTCAGAACTTCAGCCCTACGTGCATCTAATTCCGCCATTTGACCAGCTCTTAGGAATACCTTTGTTTTGCCTATCTGTAAGATCATGAAACTGAATAAGCAAAAACTATTGAATATCTTAGTGCATGAGAAAGCCTAAAACATGCCGGAAATAACAGCAGATTAACAATATCTGACTCAGGTATGCGAGGTACGCATAAGTACAATGTATCACAGTAAGTAAGCAGAGGTGAAACAGTAATATCTTACATAAAAAACAACATTTGATTAATCGAAACAAAGAAACCTACCTCGTGCCACCTCAAGTCATAAGAAAATGTAATTGAAGATCTACGGAGCAACTTTACGGGCACAGCTATGGGTACAACAACAAAGATTTTCTTTTTTTTTTTTTTTGAAAATGATGGGTACAATACGTTAACCACGACATGACTACATTAATAATATAAATGATTTCATCTGTAATACATGAGAATTTAGTTAACCACGCATACAAAATTCATCTATAATGCATAAAGAAAGTCCAAAAACACAAGTTATCAAATCATTCACTAAGAAGATGCTTGTGCAACATAGAAACATTAATGTATGGACGTTTAGAATATGACACTGAAGTATCTGATGTGATACTGAACGGTTATTTGAACAGTCTGTGCAACATATCTGTAGATTTATATAACACCCGTAGTACATATATATATATATATATGTGCTTGCGTATGTGTATATATATATATATAGATAGATAGATAGATAGATTGCGGGTAGCAACAATCCTTTTGTGTCTTTGAAACCCTGATAAAAATAATCACACACACACATAGAAAAGAAAAGAAGAAGAAAGTTTACCTGGAAACCTTTCAACCCCTTCTTTTCCAATATCTTCTTGCAAGCCTCCTTTTCATCACAGCTGCTCATGAGATTGGCCATAGAAGTTAACATACAACTCTTTGACCAGAAAAATGCGGTGTAGTACAATCAATAAAAATTGGCAATCAGCAGCAAAATAAAAGATAAACTGTAATAATAAGCAATAGTGAAGTAACAACAGATGAGATGTGGGTACACGAGACTAAGGAACGCGGGTTTACTGAGTGCGCACCCTAAGGGTAGCGGCTACAAGTTCCCACTTCATCAAGAAAAACAAGACGATGAGATGTGGGTACACGAGACTGAGGAAACATGGGAGCTAAATTTCAGATAGAACTATAACAGCAACTTACTTTGGTTCCAAAAACTCTGGTGCTAAAAGACCAAATCTGTTAATGAACTCAAAGAAAGGACGGCGAGTAGGAAATCCCGCACAACTGATCCTGATTGCCTCTAAAACACCCTAGTCAAAAAAAGGTGCAACCAAGAAAGTCAATATCCCAAGTAGATAAGAATGAACAAAGCTATATATAGATACTATCAAATAAAACTTACTCCACAGCGTAGCTGTTGCATAATATTTGCATTTTCAAACACGGCAGGTTTAAGAAGATTATTTGGCTTGACACATCTAATGTAGTGAGGTTCTGTAGCATTAAGAGTTTCCATCAATGATTGTAGTTGCAACTGCATCATAAGACATAATTCGGTTATAGCATGTCTCAGATTCCAGAGCGTGAAGATGTCGATGCAACTATAACTTCATTTTATTTCCCTCTCTTTTGGGGTGTGTTTAGTCTGGACGTATCAAGTTTAAAAAGGTAAAAATTACACTTCAGATGAGAATTGAGGCTCAATAACCTTAAAACGTGAACCAATAGAAGAAAACTTAGAAGACTTTGAGCTCTCTTCAGCAATTGGAGGGAAAAGGCCAGCCACAAAAGAACACTTAGAAGTACCCAATAGATCTTGATGTTCAGGCACCACATAGTCTTTATTTTTGTCTAGGAACTGGTCAGATTGGTATTGAACCTGAAATTATTTGAAGCAGGGTAAGACTTCTTTCTATAGAAAGAAACGTACAAGGAGTGCAAAATTAATTTCATTACGTGCCTCCCCAGCATAATGTGCAATTGTAAAATCTGTACGAGATAATTTTGGCTTGATGAATCGCTTATGAGTCTTGAACATCTGGTACAGCTTATTTGAGAATGTCTCATGCGTTGATTTCGGGAACATACTGCAAATTCCAAACCGATACATGAGCATGAATCAGTACTCTATCATAAATCAAGACAATTATTCCAACAAATCTTTGAAAGAAACAGAAACAATTATTCCAATACCATGCTTCATCAAGGAGAGCAACAATGCCACCTGGTTTCTGTAAACAAATTAATATAAGTTATAAATCAACGGGAAACAACCAAAGAGATCGAAACCATTGCATAATTTGAATATAAACATTTATGGACTTCGGCATTGAAGGAGAATGTAAACTTGACAAAGATGAAACACCAGCTGACACCAGCTGACCTCATCTACTCTCTCTTATCGTACGGTTGCAGGGTCATCAACATACGAATATGAACTCAAATTGAGAAATGAACATTTCACGAAGAGTAACAGGAAGAAAAGTTAGCATGAAGGACCACATATACGCACACGTTGAATTCTAGAAAAAAAAAGACAAATGTGAAGTATCATTTATATGCACATGAGAAAATGAGATAGTATTAGGAGTTCAAGTTCCTCGGCCTAGTGTCACAAATCACGGGAGAATGTACCTTCTCAATAAGATCTAAGACATCTTGATTGTCTACAAACTCAATGTAGCTCCAGTCAATTGCTTCCTTTGTGTATTCTTCTTGTTCCATTTTAAAAACATGCTGCAAGCCAAAAACAGAGACTTGGCAAACCAATAGCTAGTTTTTTTTTTCTTTTCTTTTTTTTTAAAATAAAGAACTAATAGCTAGTTGATGCCTAAACGGACTGCATGATCCAAATAGTACCTGGTTAAAATGCTGTTGCAGCTTCTCGTTTGTAAAGTTAATGCAGAACTGCTCAAAACTGCAGGGTAAATTATGCTAAAATTAGAAAACACACTTCTGAATTGAAACCATACTTCCCATTGGATCTGAAACACAAAAAAGAATGCTACCTGTTGTGTTTAAAGCTTTCAAAACCATAAATATCTAAGACACCAATCAGAGATCTTGATTTAGCATCCTGCCCAATTGAGTTGTTGATCTTATCTACCAACCTGCATATGAATCACCATGTAAGGCAAGCAAGGGAGAACTTTAAGAATTTAAATTCTGCTTCCTCAGTGGCATCGGTTAAATCATATGAGTTGAAAATTGTTGAGCTACATACCAATCAAACAGTCGAGAGTAGATTGTTTTAGCTAAACCATCTCTACTAACTGCTGCGCTAAGAGGGTCAAGACTTCTCTTAATAACTTCTTCCGGAGTGATCATCACACGTTTACATAATGCATCTTCCAATCCCGCAGGATCACACCTACAAAATATTTCAGAACTCTTTAACATCAATGACCAATGCACAAAGTAAGGCTTTTGGTCATCAAAGTCAAATGGTTCTTACATGAGAAGTTCAGCAGCTGTTTTTAGATGGAACTTGGATTTGTCGTCTTTTGGAACTGATGAATCCAATTCCTTTCCCTTTCCAAAATCAATATTACCAAGATGAAGAATAGCAGCAACAACCCTGAAAATTGCTTCCTGAGTCAAAGAGAAAGATCATGAGGGGAGAGAGAGAGAGAGAGAGAGAGACGGAGGAGAGGAAAAAGGATAAAGTTGAACACTGCTGGTAAAACCATCACAAAGTATCTATTAATTGGATATACCTGTTCTGGTTTGCTTATTCCAACAATATCCATTGCTCTTCTCGTGGCAAGATACTCACTGGCATCACTAATTCCCACCAGCTCATAGCATTTTGATTGGTTAAGATAATGAAATGATTTGGGGTTATCTAACTTGTACTTTTCGATTTCCTGCAATAAAAAAGACATGCACACACAATTATTGATAAAAGGTTTAGTCAAATAATTGCAGAAAAAACATCGCTAGATGAGTCCCATTTGCAACAACGGCAGTAGGATACCTCTTTTGGTGCTGCACATAGGAGATAAAAGCAATGATAGTTCCGCTCAGGATCGGAAACTTGGCAAACACGAGATCTTTCAAGAAGGTAAGTTCTGATAGCTGCTCCTGATATTCTCCCTTGCTTATCAAACTGGATCTCAACAAATTTTCCGAAACGACTGCAGTATACCGTATATAGGATGACCTCAAATTTGAATATCATTGACTAAATAAAATTTCGTGGTTTATTCAAAACTTTGTTTGTCTCTTGCCAGACAGGATAACGTAAAATAGCTTCTTTTGAACCAGATGTTGATTTTTTTTACCTTATCAATATGAAAATAGACAGTAAAGTGGCGAATCTCAAAGACTTAACTACAGAAGTGTCAAAGAGCTTCACCTGGAATTGTTATTTCTGACAGTTTTAGCGTTTCCAAATGCTTCAAGAACTGGATTGGACTGCATTAGTTAAAGAGGTACAAAAGATCCATCAAAACTTATCGTATAACAAAGCTAACAGAACATATAAAGAATTGTGTTACAACATATCATACTTCAAGAACTTGTTGTTCAACAGTGCGCCCTTCTGTAGCAGCTCGGCCACCCAAAAAAGCTAGGTACCTCATAAGCATTTTTGTGGTCTCAGTTTTACCTGCTCCACTTTCACCACTAACTAGAATAGAATTGCTCTTCCCTTCATTTATCATTGCCCTAATTTCAGTAAAATAATTACAATATAGCTTGTTAATCAGACATATAATTCATCCATCATCCACAACCAAAAATTGATAAATTTAACCTGTAAGCAACATCAGCCACAGCAAAAACATGAGGGCTTAATTCTCCAAAAGGAGCTCCTTTGTACTGTTGCATCATATGCTGATTGTATAGATGGGGTAATCTTTGGAACGGATTAATAGCTATCAAAATATTTCCAGTGTACGTCTGCAAGAAATACAGATGTCCATCATCAGACCACAGTAAAGCTTGTGGGATATGTAACAGAACTAGAGCAAGCCAACATATCTTACATAAATCTCATTGAGTTCATATCGACTTCTCAGATTTGCAAGCACTCCAGGTTCATGCAGATAAGACAGCTTTGTCATGTCATCAACACCCCCAGCAGGAGCTTCCATATCTTTGGGATAGAGTTTTGATAACTTGGTAACAACCTGAACAACAAATAGGAAATGAACATATTGAAGCTACAAAAAGCTTAAGCAGTTCAAATGCTATGATCCTCAGGCAACTGACAGTGAAACACATTGTAGAAACCAATATCGAATATCGTATGAGTTTAATCTTCAAAACAAGTTTAACAAAAGATATAAATGATGTTAAGATTCAACTATGTCGCAAGTACAGGCTGGTCAAACTAACGTGCAAATGCTTAAGAGAGTGAAACGGAAGAAATGCTGTAGAACAGAATGTCAACTACCAATATTGATGTTCATACGGAGGATGGCAGCTGAAGCCCTGCTATGTTTTTCTCTAAACCAACACCGACACATAATAAACAAAAAAGACAAGACGAATCTATATAGCAATATTGAAACTGTTCTCAGCCTACAAAAAATACCTTCTTCCCATCACTTCTCTGGACCTCAGCTTCTTGGCCGTTAATCTTAGTAACCTGGCCATCAATCCAAGACAATTCCGGATCCTCGGTCCAGACATGGGATCCAACGATTATATTCACCGAAGTACCCTGTAACAATTGAAAATAGATTTCTGTAATACACTACTCCTTTATAAAGAATATATATATATATATATATATATATATATGTTTGCAAATCCATCAGAGACATTATGCATTCAACGAGCATATTGGTTTACACAAGAAGACAAGAGGGTATCTATTTGGGATGAAACATGTGTCGAATACACACTGAAGACAAAAATGACTATCACGAGCTGTTTTGAAGGATCATGGCACCTGGTAACGGAACTCTTTAGAAGAGATCACTTAAATTGGATGGCTATGTTTCGATTGTAGTTAGATATCTGTACGCACGTGTATTAGATAGACGTCAGAGTGAAATGTTCCAAAGCAAATAAAGTATATTCTAACATCTCAACACAAAAAATTTTGCATGGGACAAGAAGTTCAAAAGGTTTATGCTACATACCATATAATCTTATCCACTAGTAATCAACTGCGCAATGGTGATGAAAAACGTTTACTAGTAAAGTGAACGACAATTAAAGCAGAAGCTTGGATAGGCCTCAGCCAAATTCCCAAAAGCAAGATGATGGAAATCAAGCAAGAAACACACACTACATTGTCACTACTTGTGGCTATTGCAGTTTTGAAGAACAAAATTATATAGTACAAGTACAACAACGACATCTTCCATGATTTACTAGAATATGGCATTAGCAAAACAAAACATCAACACTCTGAAGACATGCACCCTAAATTCAAATTTGACTGCAACCATGATCATCAAATTGGGGGTTTGTGGATCTTAACCAGTAATCGCCAATAAATCGAATACACCAACAACATTACATATCACAAAATGAATCGAGTAGAGACAGTATATTAAGGTGAGGTGACGTACCATTTACGATTCAACACCGAAATCTCAAATCCACGTCGCTTGCATCAGAAACTTACATGCATGCAGTGCATGCACAAATTAAAGAAGCATGCATTTCGAAGAGAAATTGAAAGGGTTGCAAAGTGCGAAAAATGGGAGTGAAAATTCCTCTTTCCTTTTTTTGCATTTAGGTCCATATGTTTAGCAAAGCAGCATTCCCGCAATAACTCCGGATCCATTCTCTGTCTCACTATTTTCGCTTCTCTGTCGGGAATTCGTGGCTGCGATCATTCATACAACCTTAACTATTTCCTCTCTCCCTCTCTCTCTCTCTCTCTCTCTCTCTCTCTCTCTCCCCTAAATAATGTAATTATAGCAAAAATTACTAAAACTTACAATTTCAAATAATTATGGAAAAAAATATTTATTTTTATGTTCCATTATTTTTCCTACACCACAACTCGTGCCACTGTTGAAATATTAATTTGCAAGCAATATATAAAAATATCTCAAGACACAAAAGCCCCACACAAAATAATCTATTTAATTATTTCTTGAAACTTCTTTTATAGTTGGTGGAAGTTGGATAATTGCATACATCAGATTAATTAGGCTAAAGCCATGATAATAAGATAATGTATTAAAATGTTGACTCTAGAGTGTGCTAAGGCTATTATAATTAGCTATCATGTGTGATGTTTTTTTTTTTTTTGATGAATTCATGTGTGATGTTGTAAGAGTGGAGATGGAAGAAAGCCGTATAGACTTCATAGTGAAATCTATATATTGCAAAGTGTTAATTGCATAAAACCTCTCCCAATACTGCAATTCTTTATATAAGCCCCAAATATTTTTCTTATTCCTAATACATCCCTAAACACCCAACAACCACTGCCACCACCTGTTGAAGTTGTCACGCGCCACAATCAAACTGAGCATATATGATTTTGTATGAACATACACTTTGTAAGTACGTTGGAATGCACCGCGTTATGGGCATCTGGACCTTGCAAGCTAAGAGAAATGCCGTCCTGCTAAAGGTCTTTAGGCGCACAACCATGCATGTCATCTTACTGGCTCTCGGTCTTACATGTTACATTTACGTACTACCTCTATAAATATAAAACTTTTCGAGTTTGTTTAGGATCACACACGCAGAAAACAAACACGTAAACTAGTCGATAATCCGCCTTAATCACTAGATTTAGTGGGAGAGAGTTTATTTTCATAAAAAATTACAAGAGGCAACAGCTACAAAGTGATTCCAACCAAAAATCATTTGTTGCCCCTAATAACAAATTTCCAACAGTATACCAACGAAAAAAGCTATTGTGGGCAACAGCTACGAAGTGATTCGAACAAAAAAAAATTATGTTGCTCAGAGTAACAAATTTCTAACAGTTTGCCAACAAAAAATTTATTATAGAAAACAGCTACAAAGTAATTGCAACCAACAAATACCCGTTGCTATTAGTAACAGATTTCTAAATACCAACAATAAAGTCATTAAAAATATTTTTGCAATGATTTTCCAACAGAATATCTAGCAAAATATTTATGTGTTGCAATTTTGTTGCTATATCGTTGGAAATAAATATTAAGCATCTAATTTATAGCATCAACAACGTATTTTCCAACGAAAAATAATATGTCGTTGTCAGCTACGATGTAGTAACAATATACCCAACAAAATATTGACAACTAATATTAGTTTTGGTGCAAATACATAATTCATTCATACGATTTGAAAAGTTCTATTTTTCTTTGAACAAATATACTCTTAAGTGACAATAATCTTTTCTGAAACTCACATAATGTAACAATAATGTGTAGTCTTTAAAAGTACAAAAATTGGACATCCAACAAGAACTATGGAAAACACAAAATAGGTCCAAAAGTAAGTTTTTATGAACCAAAACCATTTGCAGAGTCTGTTCCACCAGAACAACTTAAAACATATTTCAATTCTATTAACAATTTCAATATTAAACAGGTAAGGAGAGTCCAAGTATTGTGCGCAGATTTCCTCGCATGGAAAGCCTAGCAAACATGCAATTGTATGTACTAAGGAACCATGTACTTAAAAATCATAATTTTACTTTTCCATCATTGTCATTCATGTCAGCCCCCTTGATTCCAAGTTCATTGAAATCCTCCATGTCATCCTCCTCTTCAAGTCCCTCATAGCCTTCCGCATATTCAATTTCAGGTTCCTGCATATATAAATTGGATTTTAACAGTGAGCACCAACATACATTTAGCAGAAGTACTAAAAATTGAAGCAAATGAATAAAAGGTTTTGCATAACCTTCTCCTCGTCAATTTCATCAAGAGCTCCATTGTTAGCCTTTCTTCAGGCGTTCAACTAACTCTTTTTCAATACTCTGCAAAATAGCCATGTTTAAATGAAATTGTATGGAAAGTAATACATCTCAACTAACAATATTTTGACGGACCAAATCTTCATCAAATATATACTTCTTCTTTTTTGAAATAATTACTTTATCATAATAATTTACATCTAAAGATCCGGCTGAAAGCCATCACAAGAACATAGAACTTTGAAAAATCTAAGTATAGAGGTTAGAGGAGAGATCAAGTAATTAAGAATTTGTCGGACTATTCGTTACTTTTGGTGACTGAAACGCATGTACACGCTCTTTTTGTATTTCAGAACCCATAACCAACAATGCAATGATACATGACTCTGTATTTGCGATTAATGTATTGCCAGTGGCTAATGACAAAATCTCTTAGATCAGTGAATGTAAACGACAAAAGTTACAACAATATTTGTGCAAATATTATTCCTCTTTCTTTTTGTTCTGGTAGAACTATGTAAGCTAGATGCTACACGGGGTACACAAATCCTTAAATATACGTAAATGATAGGACATAGGTGAAAAACATGCGATAATACAAAAAAGGTTATAACTTGTATATCTTGCGCCGTCTCCTACAATATGTACAATTATGAACCGTTTATCACACTCTTCATCAATCTACTAAACGTTATTTGAAACTCCAAAAGAAGGAAGAAAAACCGTTAGTTCCACTAAACATATGAGTTGCGTCACATAACAAACTTACCAAGAAACGCCACTAGAAATTACAATCTCAATCATCTTCCAGTTGCCTCACCCAGATTCACAAATATACAGCTTAATGCATGTTAATGTAAAGAAAGGGAGAATAACTTGTTGTATTCATCATCTATCTACCTCACATTTAATACTTTAACTATCCTTTGACAACACATGGACATGGTGGCTTGACTATTTATTCAGGTCCGTATAGGATAAACACCATTACAAATGCTAAAAAGATAAAAACTGTGAGTTGAACCATATATATTTAGCAAATGATTGCAGCCAAATTGAATGCTTATAAGCAAACTACAGTTCAAGTACCATTAAACCTGCAAAATTAATATTATTAGCAATAGATTCAAAGCATAAATATGATTTCTAGAAAAATATTATTCAGTTATCCAATCAAGTATAGATTTGGCCATTAAACCAAGAAAAATCTCCCATATGAATCGAGTAGCATAAGTTGTAAATAAACCTCGCGATACTTGTAATACATGATTCACGCTAATGCCGTTATTTTCAACACAACAACACAAAATACTAATAATTCAATTCTGGTGATATCTTACTACCAGACCACTACTTAGATCTTTGTTGATCAAGAAAACTAAAAAACACCACAAAATGTATTGATGGCAACCCTTTCCAAGATAGTTAGAGCAACAGTTTCAGGAAGGTTTCTTGACAATACAGAAATAGGGCAATGATAGGCTTAAGCAGCATAACTTAAAAGAAGAAGAAAAAAGGTTACGATCAATAATTACAGAGTCCTCAAAAGATTCACCAAAAGTTACAAGAAAGCAGTTCATTGAAGCCATTCATCAAACAAGTAGAGAGCAGGGCAAGATACAAAGAGTTAACAGAGAAAAATTATACTATAAATCAAGAAGCAGTTTCACAATAAAATTATATAATTTACAAAATAGTTCTCACTTCTTAGTTTTTACCATATACTTTGAGGGTTGGCTTAGCATATTACAGAATTCAGCGAGCGGGCGCCATAAATATAATAGGGCATCGTTGTTCGTTTAACACAAAAACAGGGCAACGTTGTTCGTTCCTTTTTTGATAAGTCATTGTTGATTTATTTTCCTTCATATCAGGCCGCTAGGAGTGGTATTTCGTTTCCTCAATGGCTCCAAATCTGGGCGCCTAATTTTTTCTCTTGATGAAATTTGGCGCCTGTTTTTTTTTTGCCATTTTTGGTTAATCAAATCTGATTTGCCGCGTATGGTTCATTTTAAAAATAAAGCGTTTATATATGTTTAAAAATGTTTAAAAACTAATAAAAAAAGTGATTAAGTTTAATTTCTTATAAAATGATAGTACCTCAACTTATTCATCCTTTTATTCTATTGCAATACCATACATATCTCTAAGACTTATAAAAAAGCTAAAAATCAAACTGAAATGATATAATTTGATAAATTAATCAATTCGACTCAATTGCAATTCATCTTTTTTTTTTTCCAGAGTCCTCAAAAGATTCACTGAACGTCCGTGGAGGGCGAGCAAATCTACCTCTACTTGACCGCGGGACGAGAGTTAGTCAGCGTAGTCCTGGTCAAGGCAGGAGGTAGAGATCACGAGCCTATATACTACACGAGAAGAACGTTCAAAGATGTGGAGCTATGATACCCGTTGATAGAAAAAATAGCATACGCCCTGGTAGTGGCCGCGGAGAAACTTCAACCATAATTCCTCTCACATCCCACGATCATCCTAACAAAGTACCCACTTTGATCGATACTAAATCAACCCGAAGTATCATGGTGAATTGTCAAGTGGGCAGTAGATCTAGGGGAATTCGACCTCACCTATGCTCACAGCCCCGCCATAAAAGCCCAGGTACTAGCGGACTTCATAGTGGAGATGAATGAGTCAGATAAAGAGGAGGAAGCCACATGGGATTACTACATAGAGGGCTCCGTCAGCGGAGGCAAAGGAAGAGCAGGAGTCGTGCTCCGAGATAATTAAGGAGAACACCTAGAATTCGCGGCCAGGTTAGAATTCCCCGTCTCTAGCAATGAGGAAGAATACGAAGCGGTACTCATCCACATATACAAAGTGAAAGATCTTAGATCTATGTTACTTGGAATCGGATGCAGTTGCACTTGATAGCAGTTGCAACTGCACTCGTAAGTAAGACCGATGTCAGTTCTTTAACGTTTGAAAGTTGTTTTACTGTTGCAATTGTGAAAAGACAGTTAAACATAAAACAGTAAAGAACACAAAGGTTTTAACGTGGTTCAGTCCAAATGGTCCTAGTACACGGAGTTTGCACCCAAAAGTTTGACTCAAACAATACCCTACTTAAGAATTACAATGTAGGTTTTACATCAACCCAAATCTTAGACGCCCTCTAATATTTGCGGTTGCAACACCTATCCCTTAACTATTTTCAATATATTCGATTGAGTCGAAGAACACACTAAGCTACTCCAGAGTTCCTCTGACTTAATGCTCTTCTTTAAAATGCTTTGACTCAATACAGGACTAAATCGCAAATTATCTTTTTCAAAGTGTCCTTCAATTATTTCGAGTCTTCTCCTTATATAGGCGAAGCAGAATCTTCAGCAGATCTTCAGTTGCAATCCGTTGAATATCTTCTTTCCTTATATGATAAGCATGTTGATAATTCTATTGCAACCCGAATATATCTTCTTGCCTTATCCAATAGATTCGGCATGATCATAAAAGATATGCAACGAATATGCCTACTAAATATGTCTAGAAACATAATAGGGAGATATATCTAAAAACATGTAAGTTAATCTATAAGATAGAATAATATCTTGTAAGGATATGGAAATTCTGTCCAGATAATTACCATCTAATATTTAACTTAACCTAATGATTTAAAACAAAAACCAAATCAATTAAACCAAGTTGGGCCGATCGGATCTTTGCCCAATCCGAGTGAGGGGGACAGCCCTAACAATCTCCCCCTTTGATTTGTTTTGTCAAAATTATTGACCTATATGCAGTAAAGGTTAGCACAAGTTATGTAACAAAAGAGTTAACTTCATAACATACCAACGTACATGAAAAGTAGTAGTTCAAAATGAAGTGGTTGCAACAATGGTGCAACCATCCGTCAAAAACAGCATAAAGGTAAAAGTTGTTCCATAATAAAAAAAATAAACATCAGAGCATGCAGAGCTCCCCCAACTCGTTCTCCCCCTTTTAACACAAGAAATCATGGGGTGCCCAGCTGTTGCAACAGACGGTCCAGCTGGAATCCATGAGAGCCATTGAAGTGGTCATAACCTCATGCAACTTGCTCAAGCTCTCAACCAGACTGTTGAGGTGCGCGAGTTTCATGTGAACCCCATCTAGGCTGGAAGATGCATTAGGCAAAGATCCAGACCCTTTCTTGGAGGAGCTCCCAGTTGCAGCTGGCGAACGGGGCCACTTATTCAGGACCTTAGGGGTAGCATGCATTGGCTGGACACTAGTGAGATCCTCTTTCTTGGCCTTAAGGGACGACACCTGAGCGATGAGGACTTGTAAATGAGGGATAGGAAGCCAAGCGAGAGATGCATGCCCTGAAAAGCTTCTAGATAGATGCGCTCGAAGACAAGCTTACCCAGATCAATTGCAGCACACGTGCCAATACGGTAGAGGACACTTGGAACATCCGCATTCATAGTGGAGTGCTGAGTGCATGGCATCCAGTGACACACAAGAATTCGAAAAAGTAAATTGTACATGTTGGTGAGTCCGCTGGTGGTGAGGGGTCCTGAGGGCCAGGTACGAGTGAGGCCTCCAATGAGTTCCGTCGCAACTTTGTCAAGGTTGCTCTCCAGTCGCAACTCGGACAGCCAATGTCCACTTCAGGGACACCCATAGCAGAAGAGAGGATTTCAGGGGTAAGATTGCATACGTTCTTGCGAATATAGACTATGTGGCGTTGGAGAGAACCCTCAGCATCCAACTGGGAGGTCAAGTTGGCATAGAACTCCTTAGAGTAGTTGGTAGCCTTCTAAGTTGCAACTAGCCAGCCACGCTTTTCCAGTGAAGGCAAGATATCAGTGTTGGCATAGGTCTTTTCGTCCTAAGTATGTTCCTCCACCAGAGTACGCTTCAAATACCCAGCAAATCGGACATGGGCCTCACGGGTGTATAATCGGTCAGAATGTGCTCACGCATATTTCAGAGCAAATGTAGCAGGTGCCACTTCAGGATAAATAAACTGTTCCGCAACGGGAGGCGATGCAGTGTTCTTGGCCGTGATGGTGTGGCGCTGTTTCTTAGTTAACGGCTCGACATCAGTCTCAAGATCAACAAGGGCACTATCGGTGTGCTAATCATCATTGGAATCTGCCTCGGAGGCGGATTTTTCAGAAAGTTTGTGCAGACACCGACCGCGGATGGATTTGCGTACATAAATCTTGGTTCTCTTACTAGTTGCAACTCTAGAAGGAGCAATGGGAGTATCTTCTTCAACCTCTCGATCTGCCTGATAGGCAGTGGAATCATCCACTTTCGCCTTCCCTTTAGCCTGAGCAGAGGCCTTGGCCAGTGACGGAGCCGAAGGCTGAGCAGAAGAAGTAGGGGGTGAAGAGTTGACTCCTCAGTGGGTGGAGCAATGTCTTCTTCGTGTTCGGAATCCGCGGGTGATGGCGAATTTGTGGGTGGAACTGTCTGCAGGGGGTGCATGATGATGGGTTTGTCGAAAAATGAGGCGGCAACTTTCTTGGCGGAACCTCCCATCTATATGCAGAGAACAACTTGGCAAGAAAGATCGTGAGATTTTCTTGTGAGAGAGAAGGAGGAAAGAGAATGCTGAGTAGTGGGAAGTAATTGATATGCAGAGTAATAAATAGATTCCTTAACCCTAGAAATTAGGAGGAAAACTTTCTCACCAAAAGGTAATCTCTTAACACAATCTTTCCATATGTCGTTAGATATGCCCACATGAGAGAACATATATATGCAAATCAAGTTGAGATAAGCACGAGGTAACGCAATCATACCTTGACACATTTTAGCCAAACAACTCCTAATATTACACGAAAGCAAACACAGTCGATGAATTATTGGGATCCACAAATCATGTAGAATTGAATCGAACGACAGGGAGCAATAGGGAATAAAATAACCGAAGATAATTAAAAATTCCATAGTGATACTAAGTCCTAAGATAGAAATCTACATCACGTAATCTCCTCAGTTGCAACATTGCATAGTGAATACACGCAACTGGCAGCTTTCACACTAACACATTTGTGAACAAGATTGCTCTTTTCAGTGAGAAGACGCGTGGGATAAGAATTGATACCTTTCACACTTGTTTCTTGTAGGTTAGGTAGCTCTTTCCATTTGCAACTAACGGCGCATGAACATGATCCAAAGAAATCACCTTGCGGTGCATGTCTCTTTCAAATTGAAAGTATTTTTTTAGACAATTTCTATTTTTCGTCCTTTTTTTTCTTTTTTTCTTTTGAATTGAGGAGCTACTGAGGAGAAAAACACATGTATCAATTTGAATCAGGGGACTACACTTCACAATGGAATAAGGAATTAAGTCCAAAAAAAGTCACCCTTAGTTGCAACAGTGTCTCTGTTGCAATTCGAATAAGGCAGATGCCCAATGACTTACGAAGGTGCTCAAATCGTGTGACATCAAGAGCCTTTCTCCCTGCAGCAATGTATTCATCTTATGTTGTTGACAGAGTAATTGAGTGTTGTTTCTTGTTGAACCATGACACAAGGTTGGTTCCAAGATAGAAACATCCTTCGGTGGTACTCTTTCTATCATCAGCACATCAGGCCCAATCCGCATCACTGCAACCTGCAAGTGCGAGGTTATTGTTAAAGTTGTAACTGAGACCAAAGTCAGTTGTACCTAAGATATATTGAATGATCCTTTTAACAACCTTGAGATGCGACTCCTTTGAGTCGGCTTGGTCACGAGCACACACTCCAACACTAAAGCAGGTGTCAGGACGGCTAGCAGTGAGATATAACAGGCTGCTAATCATGCTTTTGTAGAGATTGGTATCCACAGAGTTGCAACTTTCGTCCTTACTGAGTCGGTCGGTTGATCCCATGGGGGTCTTCATTGGTTTGGCATGTTCAAGCCCAAATCTTTTGATTAGATTCTTGGTGTACTTTGTCCGAGATATAAATATCCCATTATCCAGTTGTTTGACCTGTAGACTGGAAGTATGTGAGTTCACCAACCATACTAATTCCAAACTCATTTTTCATAACAGATATAAACTGTTGCAACTCGCTGGGGGACGTAGAGCCAAACACTATGGCATTTACATATATTTTTGCAATAAGCATATGAGTTCTAAAATGTTTATAAAATAGTGTTCGGTCTACACTCCCTCTAGTGTACCTTTTTTCGAGAAGGTGAATGGTGAGTCTCTCAAACCAAGCACGAGGTGCCTGTTTGAGACCGTAAAGTGCTCTTTTAGGTTTCAAAACATGAGTGGGGAAGTGGGGGTCAATGAAACCATTGGGTTGTTCAACAAAAACTTCTTCATTTAGAAACCTATTCAAGAAAGCACTTTTGACATCCATCTGAAAAAGCTTAAAGCGTAAGACACATGCAACAACAAGTAAGAGGCGAATAGATTCCAGTCTTGCAACTGGTGCAAATGTATCATCATAATCCACTCCTTCGACTTGTGTGTAACCTTGTTCAACAAGTCTTGATTTGTTGCGAACAATGTTTCCTAGCTCATCGGTCTAATTCTTGAATATCCACTTGGTACAAATGATGTTTACTTTGGCAGGTCTAGGCACTAATTCCCAAACCTCATTCCTTTCAAACTGATTTAGTTCCTCCTACATGGCCTTAATCCATGCCTCTTCCAACAGCGCCTCCATCACGTTCTTGGGCTCAATTTTAGAGGTGTAGCTTACAAATCGTACCATCTGGTCATACTTTTTACGCGGAAGATCTCGTGTACGGATACCGTCACTCATCTCACCAATGACCGCTTCAGGTGGATGTTTCCTCCTGATGTGAGGAGGAGCCTCCAGGTGCTCCGTTCTCTCATTCATCTCTGGCGAGGGGTCAGCGGCTTCTGTGACCTCAGGAGTAGTTTCAACTTGTGGAGGGTCAGTTGCAACTGGTAGAGTGGATCTGAAAGTTATTGGTCGAGATTAATCCTCTTCTTCTGAATCAATCAGCTCCGTGATCTTGACTTCTGAGGAGGTTCATGCAAAGTCCCTGTAGTCATCAAACTAAACATTAGATGATTCTACAACAGTTTGAGTGCGCATGTTGAACACACGATAAGAGTGACTGTTGCGAGAGTAACCAACAAAAATACCTAAGTCAGATTTGGATTGGAACTTACCTCTGGATTCTCTATCATTGAGTACATAGCAAGCACAACCAAAGATATGAAAGTGATGTACACTAGGGCATTTACCTTTCCAGATCTCATAAGCAATCTTAGTTGTACATGGGCGTAAATACACACGGTTTGTAACATAGCATGCAGTGTTCACTGCTTCTGCCCAGAACTTAAAAGCTAGCTTTTTTGAGTTTAGCGTGACTCGAGCCATCTCAACCAGTGTCATGTTCTTCCTTTCTACTACACCGTTTTGTTGTGGTGTGATTGGTGATGAGTATTCATGAAATATTCCATTATCAGTACAAAAATTGTTAAAGCTGGGATTTTTCAAATTCTTTCCCATGATCACTTCAGATCCTTTTGACTGTTAAATCATTTTCAGTTGCAACTGTGTTGCAAAGGTTTTTAAAAAACAAAAAAGATTCATTTTCTCTTTCAGAAATTCAACCCAAGTGAATCGTGAGAAGTCATCAACACACACAAATATGTAACATTTACCAGAGATACTTTCCTTCTGGATTGGCTCCACAAGATCCATGTGAAGAAGTTCTAGGATTCTTGATGATGGGGTGTGTTGTAACACTGCATGGTTGATCTTCTTATGTTTTCCTTCAAGGCATAAGCCGCATTTGCCAAGTGGTTTAGGGCCAAGTTTAGGTAGTCCTCTTACGACTTGGTTGTTGAAGAGATGTGCGAGGGATTTATAGTTGATGTGATCAAGCCTCTGGTGCCAGAGATCTGCAAGGGTGTCTGCACTGAAGTTGCAAGTCAGTGACCTAATAACAGCTTTAGAATTAGTCATAGTATAGCAATTTTCAGTATTTCTTAACTCCTATAGTACCCTGTTTTGAAACTGATCAATAACCTCACATCCATCTTTGGTGAAACGAACATGTAGATCATCATCACACAACTGATTGATACTAATGAGGTTAGCATGCAAACCATCAACATAAAAGACATCCCTAAGTTTAGAGAATCCCTTCACATTCAGTGTTCCTTTTCCAAGGATTTTTCCTCGATTACCATCTCCAAAAACCACATCGCCCTTTCGTTCATGTACAAAGTTGTTCAAGATGCTTTTATCCCATGTCATGTGACTAGAACACCCACTATCAAAGAACCATGAGTTAGAATAGAAGGCTCGTTGGGAAGTAGAATTGCAAACAGTATGACATGTAAAAGTATTGGTTGATTTTTCAACCCAGACTTATTTTAATGATTTTTCTGTTGCAACTGGTGTTGCAGTCTGCTTGGTTTTCTTCTTCCTTCGATTCTTCCTCTTCCTTTTAGTCTGCACTTCAGGCTTGGCAGACTGGGATGTGTGGCGTGGTTCCCAGAGTTGATAGCAGTAGGGTCTGATGTGTCCTTGGACACCACAACGGTGACACGTAGGAACAAACCGTCCTCTTGGGAATCTGTTGAAAGAACCAGCTTCAGAGAGAGGTAAATGAGAGTTATAACTCGGGTGTACCTGATCCTAAGGCAGTTGGATCTGAGAATAGTCAAGTGGAATTTCAACTCCTTTGGGTGTCCGTTTCTTCTTTGATATGGTGATTTTGGTATCTCCAAGAAACTTTGGGTTGACATGATCAATGTAGCCGACTTCAGTTTTCCCTTTTGCAACTTTCTGAGTGTCCAGAACCTTTTCTAGATTGTTAGTGCCTGGAGGGAGTAGTTTCACATTCTTAACTAAAGAGTCCATCTCATTTTGAGTGAGATCACACACATCTTTCAATGCCTGTGTCAAGATCAGCAGATAGAAGGTCTCTTTCCCTTGTTAGCGAGAGAACGTTTCTTTCAAGTTCTATGATTTTGTTGTTCATTCTGACTGGGCTACCAAAGGATGAGACAATTTTGAGCCTCAAGTTATGAATTTCCTTTGCAGATGGCATCCACATCATCTATAGGATTCAAATCATCACTATCTCATGAGTCTCCATTGAATTCTGTCAAGTTCTTGATTGCAACAGCCTTGTTGGCTCTAGCGAACGGAACGAAGGATGAAAATGCAACATAACCAACTTCTTTTGTGTCTTCCTCACTTTCTTTGGATTCGTCACCGCTCCATGCTAGTAGAGCTCGATTCTTGTTTTTCTCGAGAAGGTTCGCACAATCTGCCCTTATGTGTCCAAATCCTTGGCATTCCTTGTATTGAATAGCCTTTCCAGACTTTTGTTGTCAAGTCTATTAGTAGCGGAAGGCTTTTTAAAATTATCAGAGGGACTTGCAACATGGCTATAAGAGTTACATTTACTCCAGGGGTTTGTTCATTTTTATTAAACCTTTTTGTGAGGAGAGCCAGTGATTGGACCAGTTCGGTGTTGGGACTGATCTGAGGGAGATTTGCTTGTAATGCCACTCCTTTAGAGATGGTGTCTCCTTCTCTTTTGAGTTTAATTTCCCATGCGACGAGGGAACCCATGAGATCAACAAGGGGTAGAGTGTTGATGTCTTTTGCCTCTTCTATTGCTGAGACCTTCATTGCAAATCTTTCTGACAGGGATCCCAGAAGCTTTAGCACAATTCTGGATTCTGGAAAGTCGGCTCCAAGGATGGTGACTTCACTTGCTAGGTACCTGAGTTTGGAATGAAACTATGCAATGGTGTCAGTGTCTTCCATACGCACGAAATTGAACTGGTCGTTCAACAGTTGCAACGCGGACACACAAACTTTTGCGTTTCCTTGGTGCGCGTTCTCAATAGCCTTCCAAGCATCTCTTGCAACTTCATAGTTAGAAATACTCTTATATTGGTCATAATCAATTGCAACTAAGATAATATTTAAAGTTGTAGAGTTATAATTTGCAATGAGTTCTTCTGCATCGGTGCATTCCAGTTCGGATTTGATTCTGCCCTGTTCCTCAGTTGGTGGGTTCCACTCTATTAGGATGCTTTTCCACGCCTTTTGGTCATGTTGTTTGATGAAGTTTTGCATGCGATTCTTCCAGTAGAAGTAGTTGGTTGCAGTTAGCATTGATGGCTTTATGTTCGACATACCTTCCCTCATTTCTTCCATAAGAAAAACACTTAAACAAAACAAAGATCTTTAAACCAGAATCTACACTAAGCAATATAGTGACCCACTCTTGATGCCAATTGAAAGATCTTATATCTATGTTACTTGGAATCGAATGCAGTTGCACTTGACAGTAGTTGCAACTGCACTCATAAGTAAGACAACTGACAATTCTTTAACATTTGAAAGTTGTTTTACTGTTACAATTGTGGAAAGATAGTTAAACATAAAATAGTAAAGAACACAAAGGTTTTAACGTGGTTCGGTCCAAATGGTCCTAGTCCATGGGGTTTGCACCCAAAAGTTTGACTCAAACAATACCCTACTTAAGAATTACAATGTAGGTTTTACATCAACCCAAATCTTAGACTCCCTCTAATATTTGCGGTTGCAACACCTATCCCTTAACTATTTTTGGTATATTCGATTGAGTCGAAGAACACACTAAGCTACTCCAAAGTTCCTCTGACTCAATGCTCTTCTTTAAAATGCTTTGACTTGATACAGGACTAAATCACAAATTATCTTTTTCAAATTGTCCTTCAATTATTTTGAGTCTTCTCCTTATATAGGCGCGACAGAATCTTCAGCAGATCTTCAGTTGCAATCCGCTGAATATATTCTTTCCTTATATGATAAGCATGCCGATAATTTTGTTGCAACCCGAATATATCTTCTTGCCTTATCCCTTAGATTCTGCATGATCATAAAAGATATGCAACGAATATGCCTACTAAATATTTAGATACATAATAAGGAGATATATCTAAAAACATGTAAGTTAATCTATAAGATAGAATAATATCTTGTACGAATATGGAAATTTTATCAAGATAATTACCATCTAAGATTTAACTTAACCTAATGATTTAAAACAAGACCAAATCAATTAAACTAAGTTGGGCCGATCGAATCTTAGCCCAATCCGAGTGAGGGAGATGACCCTAACACAAAGAGGTAAAGATCCTACACCTACGCATCCACATCGACTCCTAACTGGAGGTACATCAAGTAGGAGGGAAGACCAGATGCGCTATTACGTGCAGGCGGTAAGAAAAGCCAAAGAAACTTTCTTGTCCTTCGAACTGATCTAGATTCAACGAACATTGAACACAAAGGTCGATGCCCTAGCTCGCATGGCCAGCACCATGACCCCTGTAAAATGTAAGAGGATAACTTTGCTCACCCTATTCCAATCAGAAAGACTCAAAAATGAAGAACTGGTGGCGGAGATGGAAGCCATGGCTCAAGCAAGGATTGATGGATGGAAGAAGTCAAGGGATTCTTATTGAATCCAGACACAATCCCAAAAAGGAGAACCAGAAGATGCCATCAAAAAAGAAGCTGGCCTAATTCTTTGTCAAAGATGGGATATTATACAAAAAGATATTCTTCCAACCCTACATCTGGTGCCTAGGGGAAGAAAAAGCCCTCAAAGTTATGCAAGAAATTCACATAGGGAGTTGCAGAAACCACTCCGGCAGCCGAAACATGGCGGTCAAAATACCCCGACAATGTTAATATTGGCCTACAATTACTCACGATGCAGAAAAATATGTAAACCATGTCAAAGATACTCGTGGGTCGCGAACTGACAACCTATTACACACTTACATACATAACTATTTATATAATTTTTCCTCGACAAGGGAAGTCTAAGCTAACAGCTTGTAAGGCAATCCTAAAACCTTTGAGACACGAGCGTTCCGAACAAAACCCGGCTGACGAAAGGATAGCGACCTGTTGGGATCAAGGGCAACTTTTTGAGGCCATGGTTGCCGCTATGGAAAGCTAGTATAAGACAGTGATGATGCCATCCCCGTCGCAACGAAAAACCCAAGAACGCTCGCAATCCAAAGGAATCAAGATTGCCCGACAACATAAAGCTAAAAAATTAACATTATTACTCGTATACATAGATGCTACACAGAAAACATGTTCACGCCGAGAACTAACCCATCGAACTATTTTTATGAAAAGAATCACTAGATGAGGCCTCTGAGGACGCTTATCCACCACATGGAAAGAAAGAATAATAATGTTTGTTGAAAATAGCAGCAAAAAGTCACAAAGTCTCCCGGTAGCAACAAGAAAATCACAAAGTCTCCTGCCTCAAAAGCTTCAAAAGCAACATACTTGGGGGACATCTGATAACGCATAAATTCATTGGACGAAGGAAAGAGCCAGACTACCCTCAGAAAAAAGGCCCTACCACAAAAGTCCTCGTAAAAGCTACCAGCCGCTACCCCAAAGCCTTAAGAAAGGTCACTCGTATCGAACGAAGGGTCACCGACACTGTCCACTTGGACCACATATCACACGTATCATAAAAGAGCGTCAGATAATTGTTAGAACGTGATCTCCTTTAATTCACGTGCGGCCCGTATTAAACTACTGTCAGTAGATCCATCTGCCACGAAGCAACATTTGTAGATGCCCATACTCACCATTCAAGGGGGACAGACGACCAATCTCACTTGCACTCCCGAGACCTATAAGTAGAAGGCTAGATCAACATTTAAAACAAACTCCGATTGAGATAACATACTTGTACTCTATATTCATCTAAACGCAATATATTTCCTTTTTATTTATCCAAGTTATCTCTCTTTTTACACCTAAAGGGCTTTCGTAATTTGGAAACCTTCCTTCGTATAAACTCTCATATTCATAAGCTTTCTCTCTACGAATCACGAAAATTGCGTTCTGAACCACATCTTTCTGATAATTAAGGAATTACCCAACTCGGTTAATTTCGTGTTATCACCCCTAAACTTTAAAATTACATGATTACACCTTTAAACTTTGAAAGTTTATAGTCCACACCCCTAAACTTTAAAAATATGCGGTTTACACCCCTGAACTCCCAAATCACACGGTTACACTCCTAAACTTATAAATTACACTATTTAAACCTATGACTAAATTCAGAATTAGAAATTAATTTTAGCAGCTATATACAAGAAAATCCATAATATAGTTAGTTAGAAGTTGACTACAAATACAATATAGAATGCTCAAATAATTCAAATATCATAAAACATATTTTACATAACCCACAAAATATAATGAGTTTAAATTCACTACAACTCTAAGTTAAAATTCGTTGTCTCTTTAATTAAGTTAATTTAATACTCTCAGATTAAATGTTTGTTGTTATATATGTATATGACTTTGTATGAATGAGAATATGAGATTGAGACATGATTTTGGACATTTTCAGATCAATTACGGGATAAAAAAAGGAAAGGATTTCATAATCTTTTAAAATCATCTTTTTCCCCGGATTTGAACAAATCAGCCCGCAAAATTTTCTCTTTCGTTTTTCCGCCTTAGTTTTTTATTGCTCAAATTTTCTAAACCGTGACTTTATCTCTATCTATACTAGCAACTTTGACACACGCGGAGACCGCATATAAAATATATAATTTCTAAATAGATTTTTTTTTTGTAACACGTGAATTGTCATATACACTTTGATAAAAAATATTTTGATAAAGAAAAATCACTTCAATAAAATACGCATGGACAAAAATACAAAAAAAATTGTTAGATTTCTCGCTTATTAAATGCGGGTTTCTCATTGCAAACTATAAGGAAACTATCACTTAGATCTAAGAGAATCTATTTAAAATTAATTCAGAATGTTTGAAAACTTTACAAATTTAGGCAAGAAAAATAAAAATTATAACCTTCACTATCTAATATAAACTTGAGTTTTTTTGTTCTCAATAGCAGATATACGATCATGCTCTAGGCTCCGTTGAGCCATAATTAAACATGGAAATGAAAAGTAAGCAATTGTCTAGAGATTTTGTTTATATATAGAAAGCCAAAAAAAAAAACAATGAAAAAAGACAGCTAGAGTGTAAACGAAATAGTACCTAAAGAACATTAATCTCTAGAAAAAAAAGGAGAGTTATTTCTCACTTGTTTCGTCATGTGAAGATCTCTAAAGGTAAAGATCCCAAATGGAAATGGTCAAAACTTGAAAGATATATAAACTGTTGTATGCATGAAATCCCACGAAAGAAAAAAATATTGCTCATCATATCTTGTTAAAACCAAAATAAATAAGTGAATTGAAAATTATTCCGAGACCGAATATAAATCCTAGTTAATTGAGGCCTCAACGTCAAATGTTCTCTACGAACAATAATCCATAAGTATTCACGAAAAGCTGTAACATTTTGAGATGATCATTCCAACAATGTAGTTTACTTAAGATCTCTCACTACAACAAATAAGGGTTGTAGCGACACTTAAGTTGAGGCAAATCTGATAATTGTCCTTAGATATTAAGCTTGGGACACTTATTTACTCTGTTCATTTCACTTTCTTTTTTTGCCTTTTAAAAAAATTAAATAAAAAACGGGGTTCCCAGTTCAAATCAAACAAGTAATTCGATTTTAGATCAAATCCAAAAAACCCTAACCCGTATCCTCCCTCATTTCTCTCTCTACAATGAGCATTTGCTCCTGCTTCTCTCTCTACAAATCACATTTTCTCTTCCATTAACGGCCCAACATTCCTCCCCATTCGCTCACCCATTCTGCGATCTCCATCATTTGCTCTGCCGCCACTTCTCGAAGTTTCGCATTTTTGAATTTGAGCTAAATTCGATGTATTTCAGCTTGATTTAATGGCTGATTATCTTCGCCGGACCGGATCTGAGCAAATTCATGTGAAGAATAATATGTATTACGCTTCGATTTGATTCTCATCTATGGCGATTTTCTGAGTTTGTGCTGAACAGGTCCAGTTTTATTAACTGGAATTTGAGATCGATTCACTAGCCGATGATCTAAAGTAGGACTGAGAAAATTGTGGTGGAGGAGAAGGAAAACCCTTCGTCTTTGGCGATGGATCAACCGATAAGTTTTTGCAGTCGTGGATTGATCTTTCTCTAATATTTGTTAAATTCTCATGCTGTTGGTTTTTGAGTTTAACTGGTTGTGAGAACGAATGCTTCGTGTATTTTATCCATACGTTGGATTAATACGATGTATTCATTTTATCCTGAATATTTTGATCGCTATTGATGCCTGAACACAATTATGGACTACTGTGTTTGGTTGTGGAAGCTAGGGTTCACCAGATTGAACTAAAACAATGAAGGTAAAAGAAAGATTATGTTTCCTCTAGTTCTTTGTTATTCTTTTCTAGTTGATGGATCATTGCGGTCTTTATGATGAGAGTTGTGGAATAGTTGCAATCATTAAAGTGATGCTCCAAGTGCTTCTCTCTGAATTTCACAATGTTTAGTGAAGTTAAGCGGTTGAAAATAGAAGTACATAAACTAGTTATTGATGTCAATGAACTTTATATGCAGGTTTCTATTCACGTGAGAGGTGTCATCCCTCATACAGTTTGTTAATTATCTCCATTGTCAACTGACTGTACTCCTTTATTGTTTCATAGTATGTTGTTTACTAGTTTAGTCCAATTAGTGTTACGTTAACCTACTGTAAATTTTTCCCATAGTATTGTTGTTCCAGTTAGGTAGCTTGCTCATCTCTGTATCATTGTTTAGTTGCACTACTTTTGATGTAAGTTTATGCATTAAGTTTTATTTCTTAGCTTTATGCATAGGTACTCCAGGCCACTGGCACTTGCCATTTTGCTTTTAAATGATTCGTGAATGGTTATAGCTCACAGTTCTCTTCTTTTGCAGATAAGAAAATGAATCCATTGTTGCTACTCAGGAAGGGGAATCTTTTATGTGGATGCCTAACTATGGCTCAAGGTATGCTCAAACTTGAATATGGTTTTTTATTTTCTCCCTCTCCCAACTTTAATATAATATAAGAATCGTGTTTTCATGTATTCTATCTATCCATCAGTTTCTTTGTTTAGATAGGATTTTGATCTTTCTTACTTTCATTTACATAATGACTTTTTCTCGACATTCGAATAGACTATATGCATGACTGCCATGTGACGTATCTGGTACTCAAGTCCTGGAAAACCTCAATCACATAACTGTCCTGAACTTCTGGCATGTCTTAAAGCCGATTGACCTAGCCCATTGAAGGCCTTCGTTAGCGTTTGACATATCTGTATGTTTGTTTAAGTGCATAAACAAATATGATGCGAAAAGTAAGTTCATGTGTTTGTTGACTCTGTGTCGCACTTACCATTTCTAAGCCTAATGCCTTATTCTCTTTGTGCTGGTATTGAAAATTTCTCTTCTGATTTGCAGTGAATGAAGCCTCTATTTGATGATTATAGTAAGACAAGTTTAGAAGGTAGAATAGGTCTAAGTGGTTTCTCGTTAAAGTACCAAAGGAACATAGTTCTGGAGCAAATATATCAATCATTTGAACGTGAAAGTGATTTAAGGAAATGGGTGCGAAATGCCCTTGCATTTCGTCTAGGAAGTGGTAACATAACTACTTTTAAGGTATGACCTCACTTCAGTGGTAGCATAGGACCTATGATTGTTAATTTTTGATTTGATATAGTATCTAATGTGTTAAAAAAATGATTTAGGTGGACTTTAGCATAGGACCTATGATTTATAAGAACAGCAAATTTCAGTGCACCAGAAATCATTCGGGGGTGGTGAAATGAGCTCCTGTTTCTCGAAGTTGCCAATCATAAAGTACAGTCTGTTCATTCTTGTGAGGACGGATGCAAATGCACCTTCTGCACTGAGTCTTTATCAAATGGTCTCCGGAATGCAGCAAAGGCCAGTTTGGGCACCAATTCACGAACCGAGTCGTGACACAGTCACGGAGCTATGTCTGGGCACCTTTTCTGATATTATTATGTTAGAAAAGTTTGGCCAGTTATGTAGCTTACTTCTTGAAAACATCCAAGGGGTTGGGGCAAACAAATTATTTGATTTGAGTAACATAAGCTCAAGGATGAATGACAAAACATATGAAAAATCACGGGCACGATTTCATTCAGATGTCCAAGAGGTACTTTTCTGAAAGTTGACGGCCTATATCTGGTTATTTACCGTCCTGCTGAGTTTTATATTGATTGGTACTACATGAACAACTGATGTTTAACTTAGTTTTCTGACCGCCGTTTGTGCTGAAATGTCTCTTAGACTCATCTTGTGCATGTCTGGAAAGAATATGGCTGATTGCAAAAATCATGGTTAGATATTTGTGTTTCAGGGTTTTGCCGGCTATAGTTACTCAATACAAAGTGCAAATCTGTTCTCTTTCTTTTCAAAGTCTTATTTGTGAGGGTTTCACTGAATAGCTGCATAGCATAGGTATATAACTATCTTTTCTTGACAAACCTGTCTGCTATCGATTTTTTAGTTGGTTTGGAGATGTTTCTTTTGATAGTTAGCTTTTGAGGATTCCAAGTTCTGTAGATTGGAAGAAGTAATACATCTTTAATATTTGAAAAGAAGCAGTAGATTATAATTGGAATTTTTTTCGTCGATGCTTAAGGCTCTGCGAAACCTTCTGATTGTTCAATAGTAAGTGGAAGCTCTATTCTGGACTGGATTGGATTTGATTGATTTATAGTTTTTTGAGCTGATATGCGGATATTCAGTTTGTTATGCGTTCATTGGTGATAAGATTATATTGTACGATGTCGTTTTATGTGATGTGTGGATTTTTGGAGCGTCCGAGTTGATAAGTGAGGACATGAATGTGTTTGAGTGGATGAGATGATTGAGTTTGTGTAAGTGGGAGGTCAATTCTGTCTTCTTTTTTTCTTTCTTTTAATGTGTTTTTGTGGGAATAGTTTGAATAGATGAGCTGATTTGTTGATTCTGTATTCGTGAATTTTTGGGTATCGGCTTACTATTGAGGAATGAAGGAATTTATTTCTTGATATAAAATGATGAATGTTGGATGTGGTTTTTGATGGATGAGCTGATTTCTGATTACTCCTCAGTGAGCTCGGATCAAGGCCAAGGATGTGAATGGGGCACTCGTAATGGTTTGTCTAGTTTGTTTGCGCAGAAAAAGAATGTACTAAGTCCATCATTCTAAAAAATGATTAGAGAAATAAATTCGTTTAAGGATGATGCAATTAGGTAAGTATTATCATAAGAAATCAACTTTTCTCGTCCAACATATATATGCATATATTTTGTGTTGTGTGCACATGTGCGTCTACATATGTATGTATGTGTGTCTTGGGTATGTGTATCTTTCTTGCATTGTGTATGTGAGCTAGCAAAAAGCCAGTGTGCACGAAATATCAACTCGTAATTTTCTACTAACCGTAGTTACCTTGAAGAGCTTGATCACAATCCAGACATTGATCACGATGAAACACTGGGAAACTTTGTTACATCACGTGGTTATTCCGTGTTATTCCAGAAGTATTATCTTGTAAGCCTGCTGAAATAAGATACCCTGTCACATGTTTTTAAGGCTCTCATGCCTTCTTTAAGGAAAAACATATATACTTGTACTGTTGTAATTGTTTTCCAGATTCCTATTTGTTACTCAATCTTTCCATGCTCTATGAAAGGGGTGATGAGTTTCTCTGCTTACTCTGTTCTTTCGCATTGTTGCGATCACAATCTTTTACCTGTAAACTTTTGTCTCCAGTAGTATATTTAAGTTAATGTATCTTTACCTTTTCAGAAACAGCTTGTGTCTCTAAACAGCTTTTTTGTTGTAGTGTCTTGATATAGTAAAACACCAACCTGCAAAATCAAATATATATAATCATTAGTTGGTTAATATAAATTAAACACCACATGAATAGGTGGTAGAAATAGCGGAGAATGCATAATAGAGTACTTGGTTTGCAAAGGCCAGAAATCGAGTGAAATGACAATATAATATTTATTCATGTCTAAGAGAAGTTATACTTGCAAAAATAATCTTTGGTGTCAGTATTTTTCAAGTCATAAGAAGTTGAGAAGTATACTTACTATATTTTCAAACTCAACTGTTATTAATTATCAACCTTCTCACGCACGGTTTTGAATCCAGGAACATGCAATTAGTTAAGAAAATTAAAATTGAAGATTAGAGAAATAAAAGATTATAAATTCATGATAAGATTCAGTAATTGATTCTAAAATCAAAACAATAAGAAAATAATTTGAAATTTTCAAACGATAAGATCAAAGATATGTGATTGAAAATACCTAAAGATAATTAATAAAAAAATCAATTATCTTTCAAGTTAAGATGGCCGGTTCATGCATCTGCATAAAAAACGTGATAAAAACCTGTAAAATAAAGGAATTGATCATAAATATTTTTGGAACAAAACTGCACTTCATATATGGCAAGAAAAAAAGAAGAAAATGGAACAAATGAAATGAAATTTAATTTGCCAATACTGTCAGTTGGTTAATATAATATTAAGATCATGAAAATGTTATATCTACATCTTCTTATGGATTTAGCTTTCAAATGCAGATGAGCGAACGTAATATCTACAACAAAAGTAAAACAATAAGTGAATACACAAAAAAATAAAAAATAAAAGTAAATTGAGGTTCTTACCACATATGCATTCTCCTTCTCTATGCATAACACTGATATTAGAACAATTATGGCTTGCACAATTTGAAAATTAATATGTGAAGAGTAAGTAGAATATGATTAAATCATTAGATGGAGAAATATAAAAGAAATTGAAAGAGAAGGAGAACGTCGGAGAAAGAAATTGAAAGAGAAGAAATTGAACGTGGGAAAGTGGTTGAGTAGAAGCCAACTCCTATTTTTGTGGAAAAACTAAATCGGGAGGTTTGAGATAAAATAAAATCTACTTATATACCCTGCCTTTAGTAGTTTGGTGATGTAGTAAAAAGAGGAGTAATTTAGAAAATCCAAAAGTTGGTATCATAACTATCCGTATGTGAGTGTAGGAACTCTTCTCTTAGATAATAGTATAGATATTGTTCTACCTTATTTTCTATTCTCCATCTCAAATAATAGTTCATTCTCTTTATTTTTTTTCTTCCTCAACCTAATATTAATCATCAATTCGGCATGCCTCCTTTTCCATTCCATCAATTGCAGTTGTTGAATTCTCTACGATTGATTTATATCATAGGTACTTCATCATTAATGTTCAATTCGTTACCATGGAACTTGCTTCGCATAAGCCTCAGGTTCTTTATGCGAAGGCTTTTTTTGTATTATTATTATTTCAAAAACAATGGCTGCTATATTTTTATTTTCCTCAATTGAATGTAATCATATAATAGAATTTAATAGTATTCGTTAAGTACTGCCATGTCATCACTACAAGATTTCGCGCTCATTCCCGACCGAAAAATCCCGACCAGATTTCGGTCGGGAGCATTCCCGACCGATATTCGGGCGGGACGACTTTTCCCGACCGATATTCGGTCGAGCATTTTTAAAAAACAAGTCCCGACCGCAAATCGGTCGGGAATATTATTCTGCGGTCGGGAAACTCTGGGCGGGAAATTTCCCGCCCAGAGTGTAGCCCTAATCTCGGCCCAGCTGGGCCGCGCAGCTTGGCCGAGACTTTCCGACTGAATTTCGGTTGGGATTAGTGGCATTCCCGACCGAAATCCGGTCGGGAATGAGGGAGGTATTTCTATAAATACCTCCCTCCTCCTCTTCATTTCACTCACACAACTCTCTCTATCTCTCTCTCCCTACTATTCCCGACCGCCGCCCCTTATTCGCGACCGAATTTCCGTCGCGACATCCGATTCGGTAAATTTTTTCACTTTTTCTTGTTTTTTATGTTCTATTTAATGTTTTTATATTAATTATTTATGTTATCTTTAATGTTTTAGTATTAATTGTTAGATATTGTAGAAATTGTTAGGATTTAATTATTTATGCCTTTAGGAATTGTTAGGCTTTGGAAAATTGTCAGATTTTTATGCCTTTAGGAATTGTTAGCCTTTAGGAATTGTTAGGATTTATAAAATGTTATAGTTTTGTGATTTTAATAATTATTTATGCCTTTAGGAATTGTTAGGCTTTTGGAAATGTTATAGTTTTATGATTTTAGTAATTATTTATGCCTTTAGGAAATGTTATAGTGTTATGATTTTAGTAATTATTTATGCCTTTAGGGAATGTTATAGTTTTATGATTTTAGTAATTATTTATGCCTTTAGGGAATGTTATAGTTTTATAATTTTAGTAATTATTTATACCTTTAGGAATTGTTAAGCTTTAGGAAATGTTATAGTTTAGTAATTATTTATGACTTTAGGAAAACTATATATGATCTTTATATGTGTTAATTTATTTATTAGGACGTTAATTATGCAGTTATTTATGTTATATTTAATGTTTTAATATTAATTATTTATGTTATATTTAATGTTTTAATAGTAATTGTTAGATATTGTAGAAATTGTTAGGATTTAATTTGTAAATTCCTTTAGAAATTGTTAGGATTTGGGAAATATTTATGACTTTAGGAAAAAACTATATAACTTAGTATTGATTAAATTTAGGTCATCTCTACAATTAGCAAAATTCTAACTTAGATGCTTTTACTTAGTTCGTAGCACTTCTCTTCGACGACATGTCATCCCCTGAGATCGATCGTGGCCAGCCCTCGAAGAGAGGGCGTAGTGGTCCATCGAGCACTCCATCGAGTACTCCACTTACTGGTCCACATAGGATAGGTCCTCATCTACATATCATTCATTCTGGCGGTGCACCACCCGCTCCTGTCGATGCACCTGATATCGATCTTGGCGAGTCTCCCTACTTCTTCACAGCCACCTAGGCGTTTTGGACCGAGCGGCGGTACTCCACCAGATCTAGTAGTACCATTTCGACTAGATGATGATCACGTAGCATCGACGCCATCGTCATCATCTAGGCCATCGTCATCATCGAGGCCACCGGCACCTAGGCCACGCTCTACAGAGTCTACATCGGCGGGTCCTAGTACTTCTTCCCCTGCCGACAATGCCGGTGCAGGACCATCTTCAGCGACACAGTAGAGACCGGGCCGAGGTATATCGAGAGGGCTGCAGGTTCCGGCTGACCGTAGAGCCCGTCGTAAGGTAAATCTGGATGAGCACGGCGTATTTCTTAATGGGAGAAAGATAGCGGCGGCGATTACCTCGATCATTAGGGGGTTTATGAAGACGTGTATTCCTTCATACACCGAGCTCGACCCAGTAGTCCAGGGACAAATGTGGGCTAAGTTTAAGGTGAGATTTTGAAAGTTTACTAAATATATATACATAGTAAGATTTGTATTTAACGAAACCTTAATTAAAAACCTTATTTAATTGCAAAGCATATACTACATTGATCCGGCTGACAGGGTTCGGGCACATTCTGCATATGAGGCGAAGGCTAAGAAGTGTTACAAGGAAGTCATGTACAATGCGAAGAAGAACTATTACGACAGGCTCGATGATCCGAGGTGGGCGACGCGTCCGAAGAACAATTGGATGAGCGACAAGTTGGACAGGATGTTCGTGACACATTGGGAGTCAATTGACCATGCGAAGAAATCAGTGTCAGGACAGAAGAACATGCGTGGAGGAGGAGGTGAGGCACCAGACCTTGATCGTCGTGCACGAGCTACTCATGCTAGTGGGTCCCAGAGCTACACAGAGATTCGACGTAGGATGGTATGTCTTATTAAATTGAGTTTCTATACGAATAACTATTGTTTTAAATTTAAATAGCTAAAAAACAAATGTATATCCATATGCAGGCTACTTTGAGACCTCCAGGGGCCCCTGAGCCTCGGCACGATGAGGCATATCGTTATCAGCACACACATGTGCCCAGTGGTCTGCCAGAGGGAGCTCCACGTCGCTGCGTTTGGGTTCACCCCAAGTATAGGGCTATCTACGTAAGTATTTAACTTGTAAATCATTCTTTGATTACTATATTAACATATGTCTTTCTTAATTATGTACTAACAATTCTGACAACATAGGCCGTATGACCGAGAGGTACGAGGTGGATCATTCTATGTGGCCACCACTAGATCAGGAGCTGTGGAGTCTGGCGATAGGAGGATTGAAGAAGGGGAAGGCTGCGGGTCTCCCTACGGATGCATCTCACGATCGGTTTGGTTTCTCGACGAAGAAGAAGTTAGACACGACACATGACTATGCGCGGGCGTTGGAGAGGGAGAACCGTTGTCTTAGGACTGCTACTGATGTGAGGGTTGACGAGCTTATTTCTCACGTAGAGTACTTGACCCAGCACATCACCCAGACTACAGGTACTCTTCTTTCTCGACCCATGCCTATAGGGGGATTCATGAGTGATGCTCGTCGAGCCGGCCAACGTTCCTCGCCCCCGCCTCTTGATCCTTTTGCGCATGGTGATCCACATTTCACGATGTATGATGATGAGTACGAGGATGCCCCCGAGGATGACACTATCGGTGGTGATGCAGCCGATCTTGCTGGTGATGGTGATGATGGTGCTGGACCCTCCACAGCTCCTGATACATTTGGATTTCATGACGACGACTATGAGTAGTAGTAGTTTTATTTCTTTTAGGGTTATTTTAATATTGAAAACTGTGTTAGTTGTTTGTATTTATGTAGTTCGTTTGATGCTTGGACCAATTATGTAATGTTAAACTAGTTTCGTATTTATTGTGTAATTATGCGGAGTAGTTGTGTATTATTTGTTCGTTTTATCTAAGTATTGAAAACTGTGTTAGTTGTTTGTTTATTAGTAATTATGTAATGTTGTTATTATTACAAGCACGAATACAAACTATAATATGAAATTAAACAACGTGAATCAAATTTTTTTATAAAATAAAAATCGACCACTAAACCATAATCGATGCTAGTCATACATATTATCCTCAAAATCTGAGTTACTCATTATCTCTTCCTCTTCCTCTTCCTCATTGCCCTCGTTGTCCTCGTAGCCCTCCTCTTCCTCGTCAACCACATCAAATCCATCGTTGGCCAATTGGATATTCATATCAAATGAGGAAAGGTCCACGCATAAGTTAAACCCTTCAGATGCATTCTCTTGTAGCACTTGGTTAAACATCCTCGCGTCGACATCGTTTGATCCCGCAACTGATGACATATCGATTATGTGTCTGGCAGGAATAGTGGATACGGCCAACCATCCTTTCTGTCCCGGTCGCCCTGTCGTCTTCTTTGGATAGGGCACATAGTACGCATGTTTTGCTTGGTTAGCGAATACAAACGGCTCATTGGTGCTGAGGGTACGCCTCGGGTTGATGTCAGCCAACTTGTACATTGAATGATCCTGCGTACCTGCGTTTATATCATACCAAACACATTTGAACAAGACTATGTATAGGGGTCAGATTCTGCCCCAATATTCCACCTGTATAATGTCTTTCAACGTTCCATAGAAGTTGGTAGCATCGGATCCTCCAATGTCTCCATTCACATAAACACTGCTACAATCACTCTTATTCGGGCCCAAAATCATATCGGTGTGAAATCTGAACCCATTCACAATGTATCCCTCGTAGGTTGCCACTGAATAAGCCGGACCTATGATTAGAGGATCTATTCGTACGTCAGTCTCGTATTTCCCACTTGAATATGTCTGCTTGAACCATGCTACGTACTCTTGGTTCCTCTTGGATTGTATCTCCATTAGACTAAGTCCACCGCACTCCTCTTTTACAAACAGTCTGCATAGGAAAATCATCATAAGTTAGTTGTCTTTAGAGCGCTTAATCATTTTGTTATTTAAAATAATTAACGACCACTTACTCCACCCATTCGTCAAGCTCTTGACAATTTAGAAGCGTGTAAAGCTCTATTTTCTCCATCTCATCGGAAGTCAAGTATCGCCTTTTGTTTAGTGGCCCTATTGTCGCCCCTTTCGTTTGAAATATTGTAAGCTCATCATCCCACTCTGTGCTATCTAGTGTCTCGTTCATGTTGAGTTTTTTATATTTAGTCTGAAAAGAAACATCCAAATATTGAGAACACATATTGGACAGCTCAGCAAGTAGGTATTGATTGGCTATGGATCCCTCCACCCTCGCCTTGTTCTTTACTGAACCCTTCATGTCGAACATCCGCCTAGTTCATAGAAACGAAAGATTAGGCAAAGAATCGATATTTGTAAAAGATAATTGTTATTAAAAATATAAACCGTACCTCTCGAATGGATACATCCATCTATAATGAACTGGACCACCAACTCTAGTCTCGTACGGAAGGTGTATGGCTAAATGCTCCATAGAGTCGAAAAATGAAGGAGGAAATATCATTTCCATCTTGCACATGGTAACAATAAACGATTCCTCCAATCGCTCCATATCTTCGGCCGACACCTCTGAGGCGCAAATCGCCTTAAAAAAGGCTAATCTCTACTAAGGTCCCCTAAATCTCGGGTTCCAAGAATTCGCGAAATGCAATCGGGATCAATCTCTGTATGAAGACGTGACAATCATGACTCTTCATTCCATACAATTTTCCTAGTTGTTTTTGCACACATCGTCCCAAGTCCGAGGCATATCCATCAGGAAACTTCAGTTCGGTCAGCCAATCAAGCCCCATGTTCTTTTGATCCCTCGTAAGACAATATTTTGCCTTTGGCTTTATATACTCACTTCCTCTGCCACTGGGTTTCAAGAACAATTCTTTACGGTTGATCAACAGCTTAAGATCGTGCCTCGACTTAATGTTGTCCTTCGACTTAGCATCGTCCAACACCGTGTTGATGATGTTCTCAAAAAAGTTCTTCTCACAATGCATCACATCTAGATTGTGGCGAATCAAGTTTGTGGACCAATAAGGTAGTTCCCAAAAGATGCTTCGACGACACCAGTTATGAGTTGTGTTAAATCCCAGAAGCTTTGTGGAGTTTGCCCCAAATCTAACCGATCGTAGCCTATCCACAATTGCCCTCATCTCCACTCCTGTCTTCCTTGGAATGGGTGCTTCAAGTACCTCCCTACCCTTGTATAAATCCTTCTTGTTGTACCTCCATTTATGACCCTCTGGTAGAAACCGACGATGACAATCGAACCACGAGGCTTTTCCACCATGCTTAAGTGTAAAAGAATCTGTCTGACGTAGCGCGCGTAAGCCATAAGAGAAGATGAAATAACACAAGAAATCAAAAGCTCGTTGATTCCGTAGAATACCGAGAAATTGACAAAAACTGAGAAAACTCTCAAGTTCAATTTTTTTTATTCAATCAACAACTTACTACAATGACTCAAAGACGACTAACTTATAAAGTGAAACCCCTAATTAAGAAAAATGCCAAAATTACAAAAGACTCTTAAAATAACTAAATAAAACATAAAAATCCCGCTGGAAATAATAAACTGCAGTTTTGACTCTCTAAACCTTCGAATTTGCCTAAAATCACGTGGGCGTAAAGACTTTTGTTCAGGAGGCCGTTTCCACTTGGAAAAGTGATATCTTTTGTCAAAAACGGGCTCCATTGACTTTCTGGTCAAAACTCGACTCGCTTGAACCTCCGGTTGATTATTTTTGATCAAGAGATACCCATATTTCTGATCTCCATCATTCTCCCCTCGTTGAAAAATATTCGACCTCGAATCTGAATCGTGTTTAGTAACTTTATCACCACAATGCAAAATAAAATTTGGAACCTGAAAAAACTCAAAACCCCGTGAGTGAACATCTTTAATTGTGGCAACAACAATATGTTTATTCTCTTCGTCGACCACTATCACACCTAAATTCTTCTTTTCCTCTTCAACATCTTCAAGCATATCAGCTTTTTTATCAACCCCGTACCTTCCCAACATCTCCATCTCTTTCACTGGGTGCGCCACCGGGATCTCCTCATCCAAACCCTCCATGAAAGCTTTTAACCGAGACATCTCAAACTCATCAACAATACCGTCACCATCGCTATCATAAACAACATCATGTGAAGATTCACAATCCTCTTCATAATCACCATGTAAATTTAGAATATCACCTTGAAACTCTGATTTCCAATGTTTTTCCTCTAGATCATCTTGTCTCCGGTGAATAGACGGAATCAATGGTTGTTCTAGTGGTACAAACAAATTCTCCATGAAATCCGCAAACAATGGAGCTCCAGGTGTTGGTGTGGGTTCAGGCTGTTGAGCAACCATCACCGCCATTTGTTGCGTCAACAAGTGAACTTGTTGACGTAACTTTGTGTATTCATCACATCTATTTTCTTCTACCGGAACATCACGGACTTCAGGGTTTCTCCTTGCCGCCATGGTGAAGGAACGAACTTGTCTCTGATGCCAACTGATGTAGCGGGGTGAAGCCATAAGGGAAGATGAAATAACACAAGAAATCAAAAGCTTGTTGATTCCGCAGAATACCGAAAAATTGACAAAAACTGAGAAAACTCTCAAGTTTAATTTTTTTTATTCAATCAACAACTGACTATAATGACTCAAAGACGACTAACTTATAAAGTGAAAACCCTAATTAAGAAAAATGCCAAAATTACAAAAGACTCTTAAAATAACTAAATAAAACATAAAAATCCCGCTGGAAATAATAAACTGCAGTTTTGACCCTCTAAACCTTCGAATTTGCCTAAAATCACGTGGGCGTAAAGAATATAGTCTTTACGTTTTGTTCAGGAGGCCGTTTCCACTTGGAAGAGTGATATCTTTTGTCAAAAGGGGCTCTGTTGACTTTCTGGTCAAAACTCGACTCGCTTGAACCTCCGGTTGATTATTTTTGATCAAGAGATACCCATATTTCTGATCTCCATCATTTCACCCATGCAATAAGGACACGCCAGCTTACCGTGCGTGCTCCACTGGGACAACATTCCATAAGCAGAAAAATCGCTAATAGTCCACATTAGGGTCGCTCGCATTTGGAAGCTTTCCTTTCGTGAGCTGTCATATGTCCATAAACCATTACTCCACAAATCATTCAACTCATCAATCAACGGTCTCAGCAAAATATCCAAGTTCTTTCCAGGACTCTTTGGACCGGGTATAATAAGGCTCAGAAAAATGAACTCCGGTCGCATGCATAAATCCGGCGGAAGGTTATAAGAGGTAACAAACACGGGCCAACAAGAGTAGTTCTTCCCAGATGGCCCAAACGGTGTGAAACCATCATTACATAGGCCGAGTCGGACATTTATAGGCTCTGCTGCGAAGTCCGGATACGTACGATCAAAAGCTCTCCACGCCTCGCCTGCAGCTGGGTGAATCATTCTATCAGTTGACTCTCGACACTTCAAATGCCAAGTCATATGTCTCGAAGTGCCTACAGTATAAAACAACCTCTGTAATCGAGGGCTTAGGGGGAAGTACCACAATTTCTTCCTTGCGACCCTTGACTTTCTACCAGCCTCGTACCTATCGGTCTTGCATATCGGACACGATGTGAGATCCTTGTTGGCATTATCGCCGTAGTACAAGAAACAAAAATTCCAACATACGTCGATCTTTTCGTACCCTAAACCCAAACACGCGAGCATCTTATTCATGTCTGGAACCGTATTTGGTAGCATTTCCTCAATCTCTGGGTCCATAATATCTTTAGAAAAACATAAGAACTTTTCGCAAGCGACATTAACTTCTTTGTGCATCATCTTGGTAGTTAAGAACTCGGCAAACCACTGGAGCACAGTCTTCGACTTCTTACTGTTCATTTTTATGTCTCCCATCTGCATCAATTTGTAGAACTCCTTTGCCTCGAGACTCGGATCTTCGTTGTGCACCTCTCCCTCAACAAATCGACCCCCATATGCATCCGCAACCAATTCTCTAAACGAAGTATCGGCATGAACCGGACTATCAACGTGTGTACTAGCAGACGGTGAATCAGGTACATATGATGTAGACGCCTCGCTCGTCTTCTCTCCATGCAACACCCATATCCAATATTGGTACATGAACCCCCACTTATGAAGATGATCCCGTACTACGTTTCGATCAAAAAACTTTAAATTGATGCATCTCTGGCACGGGCACCTAATACGATTTCTTAGATCTACGTAATCTCTCTGTTGTGATGCATATTGTATGAATTCACGAACCCCAACCACGTAATGTTGATTCAAATAACCAGTGTTACTATATATCCTATCGTACATCCAAGATCTATCGGGACGATAATCCATTTCTAATCTAAGAAAATTATAAAGAAATTGTTACAATTAATTTCACCAATCAATATATTTATCATTTATATAAAAATTTTAAAACACGAGTACATAGAAGCCAATGCAATTAATACTTACTTGTTGTAGCGTAGAAAATACTTAGATCAAGTATTGTTTGCAAACACACGCCACTCGTTGCATTTACCGCAATATCTAAAACAAAGAAACATGAAAAAAAAGTTAATAAAGATAATCTTAATTGAGAAAAACTAATAAAAAAATGTTATAACAAGAGGAAATCGTGGATACCTTAGCAAGTGATGAGTGTTGGAATGATTTCTCAAGTGGAATAGGGAGGGGTATTTATAGGGGGGCTGACAGTATTCCCGACCGCCATTCGGTCGGGAATAATAACGGTAATTATTATTCCCGACCGGACTTCGGTCAGGAATAATACTGACCGTTATTATTCCCGACCGAATTTTGGTCGGGAATAATAGTTATCGTTATTATTCCCGGCCAAATTTCGGCCGGGAATAACAATTACCGTTGTTATTCCTAACCGCATTGCTGTCGGGAATATTAGGGTTTAGGGTTTATGGTTTAGGGGTATTGGTGACCGATTTTCGGTAGGGAATAATATTCATATTCTTAATTTCACAATTTCGCTCTCAATTTTAGATAAATCGTTGATTTAATGATCAAGTAAATCAATATTAGTTATATATTACTAAAAATATCAACAAAAAGTAAATTTAGTTGCACGTTGATGAATCGTTTGAAGCGTCGATTCATATTGTCACTTATAAATAGATTGGTATATGTAGCTGCTAATAATGTAACTACTTACGATTATGTTAAACATATGTTAATATATATATTACAATTAGCCTCTCTATACTAACATTTGTAACAAATGTTAATCGCCAATTGTGAATACTCCTCTATACTACGTATGATTATTATATGTAAAACTCCAAACTAACTTTACTTATATTCCGGTAATCTATACTAATTTCATAATTAAAAGTACATTAAACTAACTAACTATTAGTGCAATTCATGTATTTAGTGAGATTCTATAGTTATACTTAACAAACACATCAAAATTTTCCAAAAGATCGAAAAAAGTAAAATTTACTATGTTTCCCGACCGATTTGCGGTCGGGAGAACTATTCAAGGTCATTCTTGACCGATTTTCGATCGCCATTGACACTTATTGCCGACCGAAAGTCGGTCGGGAATAATATTCACAGTTCTTCCCGACCGAATATCGGTCGGGAATAATATTCAAAGTTATTCCCCATCGATATATATTTAAACTTTTCCCGACCGAATCGCGGTCGGCATTGGCCGCGTTTCTGGGCAGCATAGTATATTGTCGACCGAAACTCGGTCAGCAATGTTTGAAAATTTGGTGGTTTTTGAAAATTTTTGAAAATTTTCAACTTTTCCGACCGAAAATCGGTCGGGAATAATTGAAAAAATCAGCGGGATCCGGTGGGAAATTCAAATTTGACGAAAATTCAAATTTTGTTAACTTTTTTCTATAAATACACTTCATTATTCTCCTCATTTTTTCATCTCCAAACACTTTTTTCATCTTCAAACACTTTTTCATCTTCAAACACTTTTTCAAACACTTTTTTCTTTCAACTTCAAAATTAAATTTTTCACTTCTTTATTCAACTTTTCAATAATCAAACACTTATTTAATTTTTTTGTGTTTGAGATTGAGCAATGAATCAAAAACTTAATTGCTCATCTAAAACACAAAAAAGCTAAATAATGTTTTAAAATATTTCAAAATAGTAAAGAAAAATAATATTCCGGTAATTATTACCGGAATATTTTCTTTTTATTATGATGAGTTTTATTCCCGACCGAAAATCGGTCTGGAATAATATAAATATTATTCCCAACCGATGTGCGGTCGGGAATAGCATGAATATTATTCCCGACCGATATTCGGTCGGGAATAGCATGAATATTATTCCCGATCGATTTTCGATCGGGAATAATATGAACATTATTCCCGACCGGTCAGCGGTCGGGAAGTATTGCCGACCGTATTTCCATCGGAAATACGGAAAAGTATTACCAACCAATTTTCGGTCGGAAAAGAAATTGAGGAACTTCCGACCAGGAATCGGTCGGGAGTTTTGAAAAACCTCCCTGACCAAAAATCGGTCGGGATATGTTATCCCGACCGTTGACCTGTCGGGAATTTTCCCGACCGGTATTTTGTCGGGGTTGACGGTCGGGAAACTCCCGACCGAATTTTCGTCGGGAAAGGCGGTCGGAAAAAGTCAGTGCCGACCGAAATTCGGTCGGGAAAGTATTACCGACCGAAGCAATGCCGACCGGACCTTCCCGACCGAAAATCGGTCGGGAAAGGGTCATTCCCGACCGGCTTTGCGTTCGGGAATGACCCGATTTTTTTGTAGTGCATGTTTATATCCATGTCAAGTTTAAATTCCATGAGATCTTAAATTCTTTTGTGACATTGCATTTTTAAATATGTTTTAATTTTCTCACAACATACTTACTAAGTTATTTTAATTTCATTTTCTTTAACAGAGAATGACAATGGGAAGAGTCAAAGTCAAAAGGTGTTCATAAAAAAAAGTCGAAAGGCTAGATCCGTATTTGATTGGCATTGGAACATGAAGTAAAAGGATGACAAACAAAGTTGCTGATAGAATAGAAGTAGACGAGAATACAACAATCCTAGTTGAAGAAGAGGCATTGTTCACTATTTTTAGATCTTAAATTTTAGGCATTTCATTAAATTTGTAAATCTTGATCACATAATGGAATTTGATAATTCATTCCAGTTATTAATTTTATTATTTAACTGAATTTAAATGTATGGCTTATTTTCATATTATTAAATTATAAAGTTTTGCCAGAAATGAGTATGTGTAACATTTACCTACTATTTATATTAACGGCAGAATAGAATTTAAAACTACTGTTGTTGAAACAATAGAAAACTATGAATCATTAACCAAAAAGTTGTTACAAATTTGCATCAAGCATTACAACGATTATGAGTATGCGATATCATCCAACAAGCACATTTGATGCTATTTTTGTAGTTATAGTTTCAAATTTCCTACTAAAGAACAACAATGTTTTGTAGGTAACATTCCAACAAAATATTTGTTGTTATGTTTTGTTGGAATACACCAACGAATCTCCATAAAAAATGTTAGTTACAAAAGATAAGATATCCAACCAAAATTTATATCAATACCAACAAAATTAATCGTCACAATTGTGTAGGTAGAGTTTCAAACAAAAATTTCGATCGCTAGCATTTGTTGCAATATTCCAACAGAATATACAACGACGAAATTTCCAACAAAATATTTTCCCGGACGTGCAACAAAATAGTAACGTTAGTACCGACAGAAAAAATAAGCGTTGCAAATTATACCAACGGAATAACTTTCCGTTGCTGGCTTTAGCGACCTAGCTTCACAAACCGATTAACCAACGGAAATTTCAGTTGGTAAATTCAATTACCAACAAAAATCGGAGCTTCACCAACGAAAATCATCGTAGTTTTTGCCTTGTTTTCTTGTACTGTCAGATTGACCAATGTCTTTTTTCTTAGTTTTTGCCTAGAACCCAATTGCCTTTTTTCTTGCAATGTGACCAAGAAATAATCTGTCTTAAATGCTTTGAAGATAGTGGTCTCCACTTACCACCAATGTGACCTTGCAGCCAATAGTTGGCTATAATAAACATGTATCTTAGCATGCCTGTTGATCTATTTAAAATGTTTCTCATTGTGGAGATTTATAAGTTAGTATATTTAGAGACACAAGGTTGACATGTTTCATGCAGATCACAAGTTTATATCCTACTATTTTCTTTGTGTTATCCTCGATCTCTCAATTTTAATATCTCACAAATGATTTCATACGTTATAAATTTCATCTATGGCATGTGTATGCTATTATGATCCAAAAATTCACTAAGTTACTTCACAGTTACATCTCATTTTATTTTTCTATCTATTTTTCATAATAAGACTAACAAAACAACATGACCGGATCAAGACTATAGCACTTATAAAAAATGCAAATAAACGTTACAAAGTTTTGTCAATTTTTTTTTATCTAAATATGATGTTTTATCATATGCGCCGAGTTATTACGAGGTCTTTCATGTTTTAGGTTTTTTGTGGATTGTAAAAAATAATTTTACAGAAAACTATGAATTTCTTTGTTGCATTAAATAATTTTGTGTTTGATTTCATTAAAAAACATTATTTGGTGGAACACTCTAAGAATAGAGTTACAGTTTGAACTGAAAAGTTGCAACATAGATCTGATATTCGAATATGTTATTTGAATAAAAAAGAAATTTGAAAAAAAATTACTTCTACAATTTGAAAAAAAGAAAACTAAAACTAGTTATTTGTGATATTCGAATATGTTATTTCTATCCATGAGATGCACTAAAAACTCAATTGATAGATTTTATTGGGTCAGAGATGGACTCCTTTTTCAACTACGTGGTTATAGATTAGTTACCATGAGTTTTTGGTGTTACAATACCATCAGACCCTCCAAAGAGAGCAAATTTGGGATATTGATCGAGTGGGTTTTATTTGGAACGCTCATTTGAGCCTGGGAGAAAGCGAGCGATGATTTTATTGATATACACAAGAGACTGATAGGTTACAAGTAGTGGAATTCAGTTGGGGAGGGGAGAGATATTGTGAGGATGGCTTTAGGATTACAAATATAACTTATGCTAGCAGCTAGGTGTCAAAGTGGTGCTGAAATCTCGGCTATGTCGTGTGTGAGTGAGGGAAAGTGGTGAGATAAAAGCTGAGAGATGTATGTGTATGTGAGTGAAAGTCTTGTCTCCAACTTAGGTGTTGTGAGAGTGCTAACACGCCTTTATTTACAAGACTTTCGTGGGGTCTTCGACCAATCGTTGTAGATCTTCTACTAGGAGTAATTGTCGCGATTTAGTCAGCCAATCAGGGAAGGTGTTCTTCTGCGCCAATGAGCGTTTTCAACATGGGTGGCCTATGGTAAGGCTTTTTCTACACCAATGTGGGTCGTTGGCTAGGGTAGCCAATCGAGTGAAGTTTTCTGCATCCAGTAGGTGTCGTGGGCGTTATGAACCAATGGGTGTTTCCGCCTTCAAGCCCAATGGTTTATCTTCTGCAGGGGGTGACCAACTAGATTTGTTATTCTCGTTATTTATGACGAGTGGTTAGGAGTTAGGGAGTAAATTCGCACTGAGTTCTTTCTTGTAGTCTCTCGTTGTTCCTCTTAGTCTCTTGTTAACTTGCATCGGGGCTCTCCTCACTCCTTGCAAGAGGTGAGAATAAAGTGTTAGTAAAATATATTTTAAGTATGATTGCACTCGTACGGGTGCTTATATGAGGTTTTGCCAAAATTGGAAAAAGATATATGTAAGCTCGATAAGTGCTATGGCCATAAGAAACCCGTGGGATATTACGATAGGAAAGTTATACGGAGCTAAAATAACGCTTGTTGCAGTGGGACTCGTAGTCCGAGCATATTAGGGAAGTACCGTTAGGGTAGTATGCATGTGTATGATCTTTAGGGGTCGTGATTCCACAGAAGGGAGGATGTAACGAGTGATATCCGCAGGGAGTGGGCAGATCTCGATTTGTTGAGCCTTAGCGATGCACTCGGGTATGTCCCCCGCACGGGTAGAGTCATGGAGTGTTAACGTGAGAAGGGTTCTCGTTGATGCTACCTGTTGGGAGAGGGTCGAGGGAGGCCCGAGGGGCGCGAATCGATGCCTTTCTACTGGTGGTCGAAAGAGGTGCCCTGAGTGTCTTACCCGCCATCCGAGATATCTCTCATTACTTTGTGTCTTGTCCTTTCATAGGAGATTAGGAGGAAATAATCATATTTTATGATATGCATCATCAGGAGTCCCCCCGGTTTTGAGTGTGCTTCGTAAAAATCACTCAAAACTATAATGTGTTGTCACACGTTTTTTAATCCAGGGTTTTATATTGACCACGTGGCACTTCGTTATCCACGCGTCTGGAGGCGGCGATTGCTCTCCCTCTAGTTATAAATAGAGGGCTTGGCTCTTTTGTCTTCATTCATCTTTATCCAATTTCGTTTTCCCTCTATTTTCTTCTTTCGCAATTTTTGAAAGTTTTCTCTTTTACAATAATGGCTCTTTGAAAATCAGTCTGGTGATTTGGGCACTTCCGCGGTGGCCAGGGGATTTTTTTGGCAAGGGAGGAGGATTCGGCCCTTGTGGTCCTTTCTGTGGCGACAGAGGTGGCTAGTTCTTCTCACCATCGTCGTGCTTCGGATAGCACGCCAACAACGCCGGCAAAGAACGCAAAAAAGACGGCAGCGACTATGTCGTTTAGGTTTATAGCGTATGAGGTGCCAAGTACCATTCAATCTACGGGGGAGGTTAACACCGAGTTCACCCGCTACGAGATTGACGCTTCCCACGTGGATGTCAAGATCCCGACGAAGGATGAGAGAAAGACCTCCCCTCGTCCCAAGTACCTAACCACGTACTATCAGAATTGAAGGCAGGACTGCAGTCATTGTTGCCCCTGTTCTTCTGTGTGGCATGTGCCCAAGTCAACCATCTCCCAATGGGTACACTACTCTAACCGCATTTGGTTTTATCATCCTTGCGTATATCCATCCTTGCACTGTGGCTCGATTCTTTGGGGCCTTTGAATTTTCTAAGTCCTCGATGAGCTTGATCTTCTACACCTTCACGATGCGGAAAGAGACCCAACGCATTTTGTATAAACTTATCGGGTCGCATAGCAGCTGGAAGGAGAATTTATTCTTTGCTCGTTGTTAACAGGGTAAAAATTCACGTGCTTAAAGGATACCATAACTCGATTATTAAAATTGCCAGGTATATTATTATATGATTTTGTACTCGCAATTGTGAATACTCGTGCCGTACAGCGAAGACCCCGAGTCCCCCGGGGTACGAGATCACCTCCTATCGTAGTACACATCGAAAAAAGGCATCCCAAAGATATATCGCTATCGGAACCACAAACAGCATCAGATGAACATTCCCTTCCACTTATCCCACGTTTCCGATAGATGCCGCCCAGCGGAGGGAAGAAAACTAAGGAATTAGCCTATCGGAGCCTATCGGAGCTTATGAAAGCTATCGGAAAGGATAAATCATCCTCGTCAGTGCCCAGTCAGCAGATATACCCAACAGATTAAAATCTATTCCTTAAACACATGCGTATCGACACGTGTTTCTATTAAACACATGCACGTTGGCACCTGCCCCTAAAAAACTTCTATAAAGAGCAGAAGCAGCAAATCACAGAAAAAGGGGGGGCGCGCCCAAGGGAACTGATGTTCTCTATAGAATTAAAAATAAAGGCTCCAGGGGAGAAGGAAAATTCTTTTCTTTCTGGAGGCTTCACAAGGGTCAACTCTCTCAACAGATAAAATCCGCCCAATCATTAAAATCGATACTCCAAATTAATCAACACCAAGAACAGGAACTACGAGTGGCTTGATTCCCAATCGGGGGATACGTAGGCACCTCGGAAGATATCTGAGTCTAGCCCTAAACTAATAAAAACCAACGATCCCTTCGGGTCAGGATTGGCTATCCGACCCAATAAATAACTCGTTAAATAAGGGAATAATTCCAACCCGTTAACAAAGTGGCGCCGTCTGTGGGAACGTCATCAAATCCTTGAGCAAACACGAAGGGATCGCAGCCAAGATCAAAACAGAAAGCAGGTGCAGCAGCCCTGGGGCAACATGCTCCAAAGATAAGTTTTTCCCTAACTTGCGCAATTGGATTCCATTCTGAAATTCTTGAAAATCATAAGCTTCTCTTATCGCTATATAAGTATATATGCGAGTTCTGTAAGAACTTGTGGAGGAGAGAGGAATAGCCCGATAGCCCTATAGAGGTTCTTAGTGAACGTTTTACCCGGAGAACTTTGTACGTATTCCCTTCTCTGAAGGCTTTCAAAGTCTTTATGATAGAGTCGCGAGGATGATCCTATTGGAGGGATTCTTTAAAAGTACGTGAGAATATTCATTAAACTCTAAGCATCTATGCATACGTGAGATTCTTTCCTCGGATGACCGAATTAAGTTTGAGTTGTCCAAACTATGTTATAGCCACGAGGGCGTGTCAGGGGATACCTCTATTTAGAGTGAATGTATCTTCAAAGTGTCCAGTAAGAATGAACTTCATTTTTCAATCTTAATTTCGACAATTAAAGGAAAGGACTCAGGTATTCATAACGTGCTGAAATGTTACGATGACTATCGACACGGCAAAAGTAAATTTCATTCCATTAGAAAACAAGTCCACTAGAAAACAAGTACAACTGTGCGGAAAGTAAATAACCAAGAGTACAACGGTAAAGGTCCCTAGGATGTAGGAGGTAGATCACTCGTGGGGGGGGGGGGGGGGGGGCGGGTAACGGTTGGCCCTGTGGTGGGGGGAGGAATTGGCACACTTGTAGGAGGAGCATTAGAAGGGCCAGTTTGGGCCCCAGGGCCAGGCAGGGGATGAGCTGTAGGCCGAGGAATCACGACAGTTACAGGAACCCGGCTTGGGGCATCAAAGGTTGGGGGAAGCTGAGTGCTACTCTTAAGGAAGAGGTCGTAACCTTGTTCCAACGTAGGCTTCTCCATCTCCGCTATATTTACGACACGCGGGTCCAAGTTGGGAACTATTTTCTTGCGTACTTGCCCGAAGCACTGAAGGAACCCCCACATCACGTGTCCAACCATATATCCTTGATTTTTACGGACATATAGCTCTTTGACTTGGAGAGTGGCATCCTCCTGAGCTTGCTTTACCGCAGCAGATATCCTCTGTTGCACCTCCTCGGAGGTAATACCTCCCGAAACCGGAGCTTTCGCCAGCTCCTCGTTGAGAACATCTACTTGGCCGAGTGCCTGGTATAAGTCCCGCTCCAATTCTTTCTATTTCGCCTCCAAAGCGGCCTTCCCCTCCTCAAGGGAGGCAACCTTGTCTTTTAGAACCAGCCCCGAGGACTCCATCTCCGTAACGTAGGACTGGAGTCGCTTGTTTTCCTCCCTTAGCTCTCGGTCCTGCTGAGTGAGTTTGGACAATGCTTCATTGTACTTTCCCATCCTCTCTCGGAGATCTTTATTTTCTTCCTCCATCTTCCGAGATCTTTCCTTGGCTTCTGCCGCCAGCTTTTGCAGCTTTTCAACCTCGAGTAATAGAAGATGAAGCATTTTAGGTGCCTAGAAAGCAAAGTAGATATATAAACAATGGGTCCTGAAGGGATTAGATAAGTAGAAGTAATGTCTTACCAGCATAGCCATCCAATTCGTGCAAGATTGAACGAATTTCCACCCCCCAACGGCAGAGAGTTGACAGCTGATAAGTACCGAGTGACTGTATCGAGGGCCACCTTAGCCTTCTCCGAACTGGGCTCTCGCCCCGAAGCGGGAACGCCCGAAGTCGAAGCTCCCCCTAGAGGTACTCCCCTCGATATGGGTGCTTGGGTAACCGCAAGACTGTCTGACTGGATGGCGGCAAATGGACTCGGAGCGGGATGGCCCGAGAAAGAAGGAGCTGCAGCCAACATCTCCTCCAGTAAATCCATCGGATTATCCGAAGCTGAAGGGGCGTGAGGATCCGAAGGAAAGGATCCGCCTTCAGAATTGAATAAATTAACGCCCCCTGTGAATCAAATTTCCCGAATAAGCAGGCTATTCCCTAAAGGGGAATCTAAATAGATAAATGCTTAAACTTAGGAAACTTACCCAAATTCAGAGCATCCTTCTGAGATACTCCCTTGTTCTCAGCAGGGAGGGCCTCTCCTTTGTCTGGCAAAGATAGAATCTCATATAAGTAGGTATGTAAACATCTCGGTATTACTTGAGATTAAGAGGAGAGAAAGTACCTTTGGGAGGGGTTGCCAGGAGAATCTCTATGGAATCCTCCGATACCTCCACTGGATAAGGTATATCGACAGCACCTGAGGGAGGTAAGGGTAACCCCCTATCCCTACATCCTCGTCCCCTTCTCCTAGTGAGAAAGCATTCGCGAGGACCGCACCCGCGGAAGTCACCCCTATCTCCATTTCTTCCGGGGCATCGAATGTCCCGCTGGAGGATTGGGATAAGGCGATCGAAGTTGTTAGACGAGTCTTTGCTCGCTCGGTATCACCCTCTGCAGCCCCGGAGACCTCACCTTCTCTCACCATCAGCCTCTCCTCCTGAATCTCCATCTTCTTGTTACCACCTGAGCCGCTGGCTCCTTCCACCATGTACGGTCGTAAGACGTCCACTGCGGAGCAGATAGAAGTTAGGTAAACCAGAAGAGATACCTATAGAACAGAAGGATATAACTCTAGTAACTTACCAAAATTGTTGAATAACTTCGCGGGGATAGCCAAAGGAGTCTTGAGGTTGTCTATCAGGGCGATATGTCGCAAACCCCCGATCCGATAGAGGCGAACAAAATCCTTCGACTCCACCAAAGGCTTCGTAGAAAACACAGGTGAAAACACCAGTGTATCGTCCAGTACCCTCTCGGGGAAGATAGGCTCCCTCCAAGTGAGCGGCATGTCCCATTCTCCCTCGGAGGGGCAGATATAGAAGAACTTGTTTTTCCACGTGCTGTGAGAGCTAACGTTGCCCTCGGAAATCCGATCGTCCTTGTCCCGATGAGTAAAGCAGTAGAAAGGAGCTCCCCCCGGGGACGCCTTCAGCTCAATCGAGAAGAACCTATCCCTAGTACACTCTATCCCCCTCACCAGGCACCAAGACGAACAGGGCAAGGGCCGTGAAAGAATTGGGGGTGAATTGACTAGGGCTTAAGTTGCAGTGTTTGAAAATTTCACATTAGAGAGGCAGGAAAAAGGAACGCAACCCCGCCTTTACCTGTGCATAATACACTGTCACGTGATTCGGCGGAGGAGAGTTACCCCTTTGGTTTGCTAGTGGAACCGTCACCTCCACGTTACGACCGGACGCGCCGTTATCAGTGAACAACTTTCGAATTTCATCCTCTGTGGCAGTGCTAACCGTCACCTCAGCTTTCTGGGTAGCTCGAGGAACGCTACCCTTCTCGGCACTTTTCTTAGACTTCTTTGTTTTCTTAACACTGCTACTACCCCCAGCACTGCCCATAACCACCGCCACGCTTCTCTTTCGAGAAGACAGAAAGGTAGACCCCGTCGCTCCGCCGGTACCAGAAGCGACAGACACCAAGTTGGTGGTAGATTGAGACGCCATTGAAAGAATTTTTGAGAGAATTGAGAAGCTTTTTGCAGAAAGAGAGAAACGGGAATTTTTGTTGCTTAAGGTTGCAAGTAAGAATTGGGAGTGGGAGTGAAGGGTTTATAAACCCTAGGCCCATTAAAAGCATTAACTACCCACTAACCCTCTTTACACCCCACGATTGAAAATCGTGCCTAATGGGTTATGAACCACCACGTCTCCTCGGTTATGGAGAGCATAACGGTCTGAATATTTTGGCACGTGCCCCACGTCTGAACATGGCATTAAATCACCATTAATTGCATTTAATCCGTAGTTAATTAAATGCAACGAAATTAATTATCATTAATTCCCCGATACTAATCCCACGAGAGCACACTTCGAAGACATCGGAAACATCTCATTATGGAGAAAGCAGCCACGATATTCCACATCTCTTCAAAGGCAAAGTCAAAAACTCGAGAGACGTATCAAACCGTACTACGGTACCATCCCAAAATTCTCCGAGTCCTGGATGCCACCTGGACCCTTTTCAGGAAATCTACGATACCTTAAAGGATACGGTATAATACTTGGCGAAGTCCGTAAGATCCCCGATAACTTCGCGATACTTAAAAGGGTCGAGGCAGCCCCTACGATGCCTAAACGGGCACTAAGGTGTCCTGATACTACGTACGATACTTCGAGAATCCGAAATCAAAGTCGGTACTTTCAATAACCACCGCGACTGCAAACTACGATGCCAGGACCATCACGACTTCCGACCTTTTGAGTTTCTAGTGCAGTCAACTGCCCTAGAAACTAGGGGGGGTTGTTAACAGGGTAAAAATTCACGTGCTTAAAGGATACCAAAACTCGATTATTAAAATTGCCAGGTATATTATTATATGATTTTGTACTCGCAATCGTGAATACTCGTGCCGTACAGCGAAGACCCCGAGTCCCCCGGGGTACGAGATCACCTCCTATCGGAGTACACATCGAAAGAAGGCATCCCAAAGATAAATCGCTATCGGAACCACAAACAGCATCAGATGAACATTCCCTTCCACTTATCCCACGTTTCCGATAGATGCCGCCCAGCGGAGGGAAGAAAACTAAGGAATTAGCCTATCGGAGCCTATCGGAGCTTATGAAAGCTATCGGAAAGGATAAATCATCATCGTCAGTGCCCAGTCAGCAGATATACCCAACAGATTAAAATCTATTCCTTAAACACATGTGTATTGACACGTGTTTCTATTAAACACATGCACGTTGGCACATGCCCCTAAAAAACTTCTATAAAGAGTAGAAGCAGCAAATCACAGAAAAATAGAGGGCGCGCCCAAGGGAACTAATGTTCTCTATAGAATTAAAAATAAAGGCTCCAGGGGAGAAGGAGAATTCTTTTCATTCTGGAGGCTTCACAAGGGTCAACTCTCTCAACAGATAAAATATGCCCAATCATTAAAATTGATACTCCAAATTAATCAACACCAAGAACAGGAACTACGAGTGGCTTGATTCCCGATCGGGGGATACGTAGGCACCTCGGAAGATATCCGAGTCCAGCTCTAAACTAATAAAAACCAACGATCCCTTCGGGTCAGGATTGGCATTCCGACCCAATAAATAACTCGTTAAATAAGGGAATAATTCCAACCCGTTAACACTCGTCCTCTGGATGAGAAATGGGATGTCCCTTTGGAGTGGAATGATGAGCCGTTCTTTCTCGACACATACGATGTGAAGAAGGAGATTAGTTGATTAGCGAGGGCTTTTTTGACCAGGGATTCGACTGGCAGGTGATGAAGGGGAATATTTTTATAACCTTGTACAAAGCTTGCAAGTTGGATAACCTGACATTGGAAGCCTTTGTCCTCGACTCGGATAACAACGTTCTGAGTAAGTTCTTTTCTTTCTTTGCTCGTCGAGTCCCAATTCCCTTTTCATTACTTTATCTAACTCCTTTTATGTGGTCGTTATTTCGCAAGGGAGACAATGGACGAGTTGAGGTATATGCTCCCTCATGCTCCTGCAGGAGGTGCTTGTTAGAAGAAGGGCAAGAAGGTTCGCGACCCGTGGTTCAACGACTTCGGTAGCGTCCGGAGCAACGCCTTCTACTTCCGAGGGTGGAGTAGAAAACATCGACCGTGAGGAAACTTCTGAGAGTGTGGGGTCAACAATAGGAACTTGTGCGGGTTCTTCGACCTGTCATGAGATGGGGGACCAGTTGGAGGTGTCATCCAAGGGAGCGGCCATCGTGTTGACCAGCGATTTGGAGGAAGAAATAGGGTCCCCTACGTTGCGAGTGAGGAGTTGTGGTGCTACCAGATCATCTCTTCGGAGTCGCGAAACTCTTTCTGCGAGGTCGTTTATGTCCGAGGGGTTGCCGGCGACTCAAGGAGCGGGAGAAGATGCGACTTTGTTACGGGACCTCATGTCTTCCAAGGAGGAGGAGGAGGATCTCAGAAGGGGTACGGCTGACTTACTTCCTCTTAGAGAGTAAGAGGTGGCCAGGGTGCCTTTACCTTCACCAATGGTTGAGAAAAGTCCTAGAGAACTAGTAGCTTCCTCTTCACGTGAAGTGGTTCACTCTGCCAGGCCTCCGACCCATCCTTCTGAACGAGAAGCCTAGCCATCGGTTTCGGTTACTACCCCAACCATATGAGGTTCAATTGTGCCTCCGACGCTTCACCTTCTTTTGGATGACATCTCCAGGATTGGCTTATGGGCTCCCACTTTCCTTACTCTTTTATCTTCATGTTCTACTATTTTTGCGATGTTGACTCGGGTCATATTGGTTTAGGTGCCCTTGGGGGTGAAGGAGCTCATGACTTCCTACCAAGAGGTAAGTCATCAAAGAGATTCCTTCCGAGTGCGGCTAGAAGGGGCGGAGAGAACCAATTAAGCTAAGATAGCCCGTTGCTCCAATCTGTCGAGTGGAATGGATCATCGGGGCCTCTATATTGAAGAGCTCGAGCTTCCAGAGGGGTCCCAAAAAGTCAGTGTGTGAGAGCTAGAAAAAGATGGAATGGTTGCTTGCATAAGGAGGAACGAGCTGGTCCGTGAGTTGGAGAAATCCCAGCAATTGTTGGAGTCGCTACGTGATAAAGCGTCCATGACTGTGCTCTAGGTGGACGAGAAGCTATCTTCTCAAAAGGCTATCCTTGGGGAAGAGTTTGAGCAACAGATCAAGCGATACTACGTGGGGAATCTTTTGTGGAGTTTTCGAGCTTGCAAAGAGTTGGCCAAGACTCTTGGAAGGTACATCGGGGGTGTTGACTTACGAAGGCTGGCCTCGAAAAGAATGACGAGGCATCATAATCGAGACGCGACTATGTCCCTAGTACGTTCAAGTTCATCGGCTTCCAGCCTGAGGACTTCGCCCAGTCGTTCTTCGGGGACTTTTCGCCCGGATCCTTAATTGTAGGTAGATTAGGGGCGGATTGTTTTTTGGTCGTAGTGCCTTTATTTTGTAATTTGAGGGGTTATATCAGAAGTCCCCTATAGTCTATTTAATGAATAAAAACTCGGTTGCTCTTTTTACGATTGTTGCACTCTACTTTAGTTTCTTTTGTTTCTTTATCTTCTTCTGTCGTTGCGGGATTTTCGACTCCAACTATGGCTTGCCCAAGATAATCTCACGGTTTACGAGGACTTCCACACTTAGCAATTTTTTGTAATTTTCGTCTTATCCAAGCATCTTGCCTTCGTTGGTAGATTTTCACTTTCCTTTACGAGTCATGGTTTACCTTGTCGTGACTTCAAAGTTTGGTCAGCATCTTTTCTTTGACGTCTCTTGGGAACCAGCACCATAGATAGGAGCGGTTGAGATAGTTAACTGTGCCTATTCCTTTCCCCTATCACGTCGCCTAACGTTCCAGGTAGCTGATGATTAGTGGAAGCGACGGTTATGAAGAGTCCTGAATGGGCTGTTGGAAAGTCCCACCCACATTTGAATTCTCAAGCGATAATCTGGAACGGCTCCTCCTTCTATAAATAGTGCAGCCTTGACGCCTTTCTTCTCCACAATCACAAAATCTTTTTATGCGATTCTTATTTCTGCAACTTTCTTTTACTCTTCCAACTGCTCTCGTTATCCTAGTTATAATCCTTATTTTTACAACTGCAATCATGGTTTCTCAAGTTACTTCTGACCACTCCAGTGATAATAGCCCACACAACACTCCTCCATTGCGGTCGAACTGCCAGTCCGCCGCCCTAGGTGATTCGTTTGTTTCTCAATGTACTTGTCAGAGATAAGCTACACCATCCCCTACGCTATTTATTGTTCCCATGATTATCTCCAGCGGCGAGACAACTGGTGGTTTGGGCGGAGCTGTTGCTTTTAATTTGAGTTACGGGTCAGTGTATTGCCAAGGGAGCTTGGAGCCAACTAGTATGATGGGGTCATGTGGGTTTCACCATTAGCTAGGAGACGCTGAAGGGTGCCTGGGCCGCCCTGAAGTCGGTTAACATCTCTGAGGCGGATGTCCGATTTTTAATTCTGACTAACTATCAACGTGCGTACGACCCTCTGGAGGAGTATATGACTATCGATACGGGGTGCGTTGTGGCCTGCGATGCTTCTTTAACTTTACTGTGAGCGACCTACCTCGTATCGATACATGGTGGGATTTGTATTTTGTTGTAATCTCTTGACTGTTCCTTGCACTCTGTAGGCAGTAGCGGGGGCTTTTGTTCTCCGGGCTGCTTCTGTTGGATCTCCCTTCTTCGGTGTATCCCATCGGGACAACAAGCGACCATTTCTGTAGTCTACAGGCTTTGACTCACGCAATAGTGATGGCGTCAGAAGTATATTATATAACTCCTCGAGGTGCGCCGATATCTTTATGGGGTGTACCCACGAGGTGGGGACTTGGTTATATGGTTCCCTTGGGGGAGGCGCATACGGAAGCAGTGAGAGAGTTGGGTCAAGCCGGATTCTTCAACGGCATGTATGGCGTGCCATCGTTGTTGAAAAATCCTCTAGCTCTAATGATGGCAGGCTTCCAAAGGAGGATCGAGATTTGGGATCTTTTATTGGCTTCGCTCCTTTTAAACTGCCTTTTAGTAAGTTTTTTGAAACTTGTACTGTTTTTCTCTTCCCCTTTTTCTTTTCCGGGATCATCGTGTGAGGTGTATAACCTTTTTACTATTTGTACAGGAGAGGAGATGAAGTAGCATGCTCGAACTCCATTTCACGAGGTTTATTTTGCTGACCTTCTCAAAGAGGATGCTATGGATGTTGATTCTCGCGTCGTGGGCCCCCTACTGGCTTCGAGGATGTTCCTCGTGTTGCTAATAGATCATCCATGACTGCGGATGATGAGGTATTAGCCTGGGTAATGCAGGCTCACTCTGATAGCGGTCCGAGCCAAATAAATTCATTCTTGAAACCAACTACGGGTGGTAGTTCGAAGGCTACTTTGAAGGGTGTCGGTGAGGGTCCATCATAGAGCGCTCAGAAGAATGTGATGGGTGAAGGACCATCAGATTCGTGAGGGGGTCTAGACAACATTTACCTCGACCGCTTTTCTCCGTGGATGCCGTTGATCTCGCCTACTATCGAAATTTCATAGGCGAGTTGGTGAACGATGCAGACCATGACATCTTAGGAGACCTATCGGATGAGGGCATGTGGGAAAAATTCTGCAAGCATATTTTCAAGGTAAATCTAAAGCACAATCTCCATCCTTTACCTTCTTCCTTCAATACTCATGCGCTAATCTCGAGTTTTTTCTGTCTTAGCTGGCAAGGGTTGGAGATGCTCTAGGGACATATCGGGTACATTCTTCGATCATCGGTGCCCTAACTCGTGAACGCAATGTTCTATTCGCGTCATTAAGGACCAATAGGAGCGACTCTGCTCACCTTGAAGAGGTGTTAGAAGAAGCTCGGATCTGCTGCCAGGTGGTAGAGGAGCGTCACCTTGGAGAGCTGGATGAGCTAAATCAGATTATAGACTGGGAGATTGCGAAGGCCGTTTGTATGACGGAGGAGTAAGAGCGATCAACTCGGAGGGTTTTTGATGCCAATGAGGAGATTCGCAGGTTATCCTTTGATCTGGATGGGTCGGGTCGTCGCATGACGAACATGAAGGCTGAGCATGAGGCGAATATAGCCACCGCTCGACTGGAAGTTCTCTGTGATACGATAAGGTTTGGATTTAAGAAGGAAATGACGGCGGTGAAGGCATTGCCTGGATTTCGTTCCATACTAGTACTTCTCAAGCTGAAATTCTTGTCCGCCTCAGATCGGTTTTCTCAGGATCCCTTTCGTTTTTGGGAGACCGTTGTCGAGGCCCCACCCATTGTAACAATGCTGGATCCATCTGATATGTCAGAGGAGGAACTCTAGGAGACCATTAGCGAAGGGAACTGCCCTGTAGAGTATTTTAACGAGGGGTCACCCTAAAGGTTTTTAGAGTCGGGCACATGTTTTAGCCCTTTTGTTGTCTCTTTTGAGAGTCGGGGGCATGTTTTTTTCTTGTTGTTGGATCTTTTGTAAGGGTCTGGTCCCCCCTCGTCTTTTGAGCAGCTTTACCTGCCGACCGTCTAGTAAAGTATTTTTAAAAAAAAAAAGCTATACCGACCTAGCTCTTACATAGCTTTTATTACATTGAAAATTGTGTTTGCTTCTCTTACTGTTACATCTCACACTTAGACAAAATACAAAAAACTTGATATGTAGTTCAAAATGCAAACTCCCAACGTGGGGTCGAAAAATGTTGAGGGTTTGTTGATAAAAGAATTATTATAGTGATTTAAGTACATGATTTCCTAGGCTTTTGTACAATCCTTGTAGCAATTTCACTTTTTTTAGTATTATTTCGTTGTTTTTGTAGTTTGAGTTGAGTTGGAGCAAAACGATGCTTATTTAGAGGATTTCAACACTTTTTGGTAACAAAGGGCAGTAAAGCTACTATGCTACCAACCACACTACTAAAGGGACAAGAAAAAAAATGCAGGGTGAGCAAGAGCAAGATCATGCAAAAAAGCTGGAGAAACAGAATGGCCCGTGACCAGTGGCGCATCGCGCACCTGGCGGACGATCAAGACTAAAATTGGGCCTACGCCAGAAACCCTAAAATGAAGCTCAGAGCAAAGAAAAACTATAAAAATGAGGCTATGTTTAGCAGTTAGGGTAACCATTTTCAAAAGTCACGATACCAATTACAAGCACTTACAAGAGCATTATAGGGTTAGAAGAGCAAAAATTCTACCTTTCTTAGCACTACAATCATAGTTGAAGGAGAAAGGTGAAAAAGAGGAACCAACAATCAGAGTAGAGGAAATCAACGGGAATTTGGGAGCTTAATCATTTATTATCGTTATATGAATAATCTATGATGAATTGTTGTGATTTCGATATGACTATGAGTAGCTAATCCTCTCAGTATCTGAGGGAGGATGTAGTTAATCTCATATGGATACACCTTGAACCTATATTTTGATTATGTTTATTGATGACTTTGTTTTGTTGGATATTATTTGTTGCCTATGCTACTTGGTTTGTTTGATGCATGCGTTTCTATGAGGCAGAGTAGTGACATTGAATAACCTTGTATTATAGTTATACATAGGATATTGTTGGTGCAACACTAGCATAATAGATCATGCAAATAAATCTTTAGACCTTCGACATTAGCGTGTTCGTGGAATCAAAATCATAGTTCGTAACTCTAATTCACTTCTAAAACACTATATGAAACCTATGACATGGTGAACTTATGGTGAGGGGAAAATGTTTAACCGCCTGACATCATTAGAGACTATGGGGTTCTTTAGTACATCGAAATGTGGCTAATTTACTATATCAACTTGGAAACAAAACAATCATCAATAGATGGTGTCTTACATATGAGTCATTGGTATTTTATCTATAAAATACATGCATTTGAGATTAATGAAATCCATCTCTTAGATACCTTTTACTTAATCTGTTTCACAACCTTAGATAGCAATCAATCAATTAAATTCAATTTTAGTTAGTAAGTTTAGTTTTAGTTCTTTTATAAATTTTCCAATTGCAATCTTTAGTTAATCGAACTTCGGCATTCTAGTTTAGATTTTTAGTTGTTAGTTAGTTAATTAATATTTCTCTGTATTTATTTCTTCAATGATAAAAGCAAAAAGAAAATAAAATCAATTCATTGAGTGTGCAACAATATAATTGCTAAAGTTACAAATATCTACTCTCTTGGGATTCGAGACCTGGGTAGTAACTATACTTTTTATTTTATTATTACTTGACTCGTATTCTTGTGATAGAGTGTGTATTGAGATAAAACTAGAACACATATATAATACGCATCAAGTTTTTGGCGCCGTTGTTGGGGAGTAACGGTATATTTGTTAGCAACTTTTAATATGTTGTTTTGTGAGAAACACTTACTTCTGCATTATTATTTCAGGTACCAGTAGTGCATGACACGAAGAGACACCGTAACGCCATTACTATTTGATCCTGAGATAAAAAGAACCTGCAGACGTAGTTGAAAAGAACACGAAGTATGTCGAACACTGAAGACGGAGGAACTCCACCAATAGGAACACCACAAGGGCATCAGACTGAAGGAAACAATGATCAACCCTTGGGAGGAGGATATTTTATTCGACCTACAAGACAATAAGTCTTACCAACACTTGAAGGCATTGGATCATGTATTGTTACAACTTAAGATCATGAACCAATCAAGTTAGCTATATTCTCTATGATCGGCCAAAATCAATTCGGGGGAGGAACTACTGAAGATCCAATGAAACATCTCAAAGACTTTATTAGGACGTGTAAACTATTTCAACTCACATATGATTCAGCGAAATTGAAGTTATTTTCATTTTTCTTTAATGGAGGGGCTAAGAGGTGGCTGAATGAACTACCAAATAGCATCATCACAACATAGGAACATATGGCACAACTATTCTTACAACAATTGTGCCCACCGACAAAAATCGTAAAGATCGAGAAATGAGATAGTTAATTTCCAACAAATGGATGGAGAATCACCTCTAAAAGCGGTGTCCATAACACAGCTTCACAAACGAGGTACTACTCCAACAATTATATTGTGGATTGAACACAGTATGCAAAAATACACTAGATGTTAGCTCAAAAGGGGGATTCATGCAAAGGACCGACGAGGATGCATGTGATCTATTAGAGATAATTGCATCAACCATCACAAAGTGGAGTATTGATCAGGTACAATGGGGGTTTACAAGATTGACACTATAACTCAACTATCCGCACAACTGGACACTATTAACACCAAATTAAAGCATATGAATGCGAGCTCACCAATCATGGTATGCAACAATTTGTGAAGGAAATCACTCAACTAATGAGTGCAAATGAGTAAATGTAGCCATGCATGAAGAAATCAACTATGTTGGTAACTACTCGAGGAAAAACAATCAATACTCGAACAGTTACAACCCAGGAACACGAAATCACCCTAACTTTTATTGGGGAGGGCAACAAACTCAGCAACAACAAGGAAGAATTCAGAAACCAATGGGGTTTCGACCAGCAGAAAAGAAGGAAAATCTTGAGGAAACGTTGTATAACTATATGACAAAGACTGATGCTAGGATGGGGCAAATAGAGGCGAGAAGTCAGAACACCAACAACTCATTGAGTAACATAGAGAACCAACTTGGCCTAATTGCAAATCAGTTAAGTACTCGACCTACTGGATTAATGCTTAGCTACACAGAGACGAATCTGAGGGAACAAGTTAACATGGTCTTCACTGAAGAAGATTTTTGAGCAAAGTTTCATAGCCAGTGCTAAAGTAAAACTATCTATCAATTCCATATACTTCAAAGATTCATCATGTGGAACAATTTGTTGTGGTTTTCAAAAATCTGTCGGGATCAATGACACTTGAAGAAGCAGTGAGACAAGTACCAGAATATGCTAAGTATTAGGAAGGCACAAAAGTAGTCAAGAGAAAGATGGATGAGATCGAGATTCACAAAGTCTTTACACTTCAAGCCATTGAACGACTACCAACAAAACTTAAGGATCCAAGGATTTTTACTATACCATGCACTATTAATTATAATTTTCTTGAACATTCTCTATGTGATTTATCTGCTAGAATTAATCTCATACCATACACTATTTATGAGCGCCTGAAATTACCTACTTTGCGAGCAACTGATCTAACAATTCAACTTGCTGATATGAGTATTACTTATCCTAAGGAGGTAATATAAGATGTTATGGTTAAGATTGGTAAATTTACTTTTTCGACTGATTTTGTGGTTATTGATATGAGTGAAAAGTATAAATTTCCATTATTTTGTGAAGACCATTCTTAGTAATTACTAATACTTTAATTGATGTAGGAGAGGGAATTTACACTTTAAAAGTTAACAATGAGCATGTTAGTTTTAAGGTCGAAAAACAGGGTTTTCCCAAAAGATCCACCAATCAAGAAGTAGCTAGGGGAGAAAATTTGGCGCATCCATTTAACCATGATGGAGCGATGGAGACACCTTAGAATTAGTAGCGTTGAGCTAGACGACGTAAAAAATAAGCATCGTTTGGGAGGCAAAAGTTTTATATTTTTTCGAGTCATTTATTTATATCGTTATTTAATTTTCAGTTTTAATTGTTTTGCAGGTGAAATTGAGAACAAGCATGAGGAAGTTGGAATTACACAAGATAAAAATGAGTCAGATTTTTGATGAAAATCTGACATCAGTAGTTTTTCAATCAAAGGGAGACGTGATTTGACACATAGCGCGTGCCTCTAGATGATTTTGGGCGATGCAGAATTTTTGCACTCTGATCGCGGAATCAACTAGAAAAGACGTAAAAAATTGTTGAACGCGGTTTTGATCACGCGCGATGGGGGGAGCAATGTGCTGATCGCCCGCCAAAGTCATTCGTTTTCTATACACTGCTGATACGGGAAAGAGTTTCCTTACTTGTTTACTACATTTTATCTATTATTCTGGGATTTTATATGTTAGCATGTTGACTAAATATATTTACTTTGTGAGGGAATGTTTCCATAGTCTTGAAATTACCTATATGGTGGAATCATAGTCCATCTACACCTACAAGTATTACTATACTATTTATATAGGTAAATTCAGAGGTCATTATTCCCCCATACAAGTTAAAATTCCAAGTTGTTCTTCTTCACTGCTATTCTCTATTATCTCCTATACTTGTTCTACTTGTTCAAACACCATGACATTGCAAAAAACACCAACAAACTCCTTACGGGTATTTGGAGTTCCGACGAGGAGGAATCACCACCATCATGTCCACGCGCCCAACCATGCAAGAAAAATACCAAGGATAATGTACCAACAAAGAAACAAAAACTCATGAAGAAACCATTCATCACTAAGAAAGATTTTGACGTTTTTCACGATAAAATCCAAGACATGGGGTGGATGACATTCACTAAACAACCAGGATAGGTTAACAAAAATATGGTGATTGAATTATTTACAAAAGCAATTGCACCAATTAAGGGACCAATTTCATTGAGAGGGAAAAAGGTACATATCTCCGCAAAGGTTATCAATGAATATTACAAGTCAGATTTAAAGAAGATTGCAGAAGGGGGGCACCAGAAACGAGAACCGGCTACATAAGAATAGGCAATGAGGGACATAGTTATCCCATACAACATTTTTCGAGAGCCGAACTTAGCTAATCTTTTATCTTTTATAATAAATTGGTGCCAGAGTATAAGGCTTGCTATGATTTCATTATTTCACATATTGCACCTACTAACCACATGGCAGATGCACACTGGGACAGAGTAAAATATTTGACATGGATACGTGATGGAACCCATATAGATGTGGGGCACGAAACTATGAATTTGATTAACGTTTTTGCTACAGGAAGAACATCATGAGCTATCCCACATGGAGGGTTGATCACAAAGATTCGTAGAGCAGCGAGAGTTCCAGTTAAACAATCCGACGGAAAGAATTTATTGAAGATATTACTACAAAGCAAGGCGAACAACAACAGGATCGCGCAAGGAATATATAGAAAGAGAATGGCATGCGATCAGTGGCACATCGCGCGCCTGGCGCGGGATCAAGACTAAAATTAGGCCGACGTCAGAAACCCTAAAATGAAGCCCAAAGCAAAGAAAAACTATAAAAATGAGGCTACGTTCAGCAGCTAAGGTAACCGTTTTGAGAAGTCATGAAACACCAATTACAAGCACTTAAAAGAGCATTCTAGGGTTAAAAGAGCGAGAATTCTACTGTTCGTAGCACTACAATAATAGTTGAAGGAGAAAGGTGAACAAGAGGAACCAACAATCAGAGTAGAGGAAAGCAACGGGAAAATCAGGAGTTTAATCTTTTATTTTCCTTATTTTTATAATCTATGATGAATTATTGTGATTTGAATATGACTATGAGGAGCTATTCCTCTAAGTATCTAATGGAGGATGTAGTTAATCTCATATGGATGCGCCTTGAACCTATGTTTTGATTATGTTTATTGATGACTTTGTTTTGTTGCTTATGCTACTTGGTTTGTGTGATTCATGTGTTTCTATGAGGCATAGCGGTGACATTCAATAACCTTGTATTATGTTTAATTATTTATAGGAGATTGTTGACGCAACCCTAGCATAGTAGATCACGCAAATAAACCATTAGATCTACGACATTAGCGTGTTCGTGGACTATAAAGCATAGTTGGTAACTCTAAGGGATAAAAGAATCAAACCCCCTGAACTATACACATTTTTGTGACTAGCCCCTTAAACAAATTTTATCATTACTTTCCCCCCTAAACTATGCCCTTTTGTGCGATTTGCCCCCCCCCCAGTGCATTTTTGGTCGAAATACTCCCCGTTCGAGGTGTTTTTTCCCTACTTTTTGTCATCAACAACTAAAATCCATCTAGTACAACATATATGAGTCGGGTAGGGGGAAATATTATGGCAAAAAATGGCCGAAATATACTGAAGGGGCAAATCAAGTTCCCGACCATTTTTGGTCGAAATACTCCCCGTTCGAGGTGTTTTTTTCCCTACTTTTTGTCATCAACAACTAAAATACATCTAGTACAACACATATGAGCCGGGTAGGGGGGAATATCCTAGCCAAACAATGGCCAAAAATGGCCGGAAATGCACCGATGGGGCAAATCACACAAAAGTGCATAGTTTAGGGGGAAAAGTGATGATAAAATTTGTTTAAGGGGCAAGTCGCAAAAACGTGTATAGTTCAGGAGTTTGATGCTTTTATCCCTAACTCTAATTCACTTCTCAAACATTGTATGGATCCTATGACATGGTGAACTTCTGGTGAGGGGAAAGTGTTTAACCGTCTGACATCATTATGAATTAGAACTCCGACTGATGTGAAGCGATACACCACTTCTAGAGGTATTCATTTCAGAATTGCAGCCCGTTGTCACTGACCAGTCTTTGGGGAACTCCAAATTGACAGAAATTGTTGCGTTATAAGAAATTAATAACGGCACTACTCGTGACCTTGGTTAGGGGTTTGTCCTCGACCCACTTAGTAAAATAGTCGACTGCTATGAGCAAATATTTCTTTTTGCCTTTGTTCGAATCTAGAGCTTCGACTATATCGATTCTCCATTTGTCGAAAGGGTAGGGACTGCATCCAGTTCCCATGGAGCTGCCAGTTGGTGCTCAACAGGGCGTGGACTTTACATCTATTACACTTCCTAATGAATTCTTAGCAGTATGCAACCATGGACGACCAGTAGTATCCTTGTCGGAGGATTTTAGCTGCAGTACTTCTTGATTCGACGTGCTTGCCACAATATCCCCCCAAAATTTCTTATAAAATATGTTGAGCTTCTTGCTCATTCATGCATCGTAAATTAGGTTGAGAGAAGGATCTTTGTTAGAGCCTACCATTCCTTATGAAGTATCAGGTTGTTTATTTTCTCATGGATCGGTACTTATCTCTGTCGTCTGTAAGTTTTTTTTAGAGCCTGGAGGAACTCCACGATCTATGCAATCCATCATTTTTCAGCGGGAGCAATCGCAAAAGCGCTTTCTATTTCCGCTTGCCATTCAAACTTCTAGAGAGTGGATAAAGTGATCCTTTGAGAGTTTACGTGCTGTGCTTGGCTACCTAGCTTGGACATTGCATCAACGTCTTGGTTTTCGAAGCGAGGGATTTTTTTTTAATTTAAACTCTGGGAAGGCGACTTTGTTGGCTAACACGGTGTCCACAAATTCTTTCATTCATTTCTCTCGGGCTTCGTAGGCTCCACTAACATGTTGTACCACGAGTTGGGAGTCGCTATAAGTTAGAGTCTTGCCCATGCCTCCTTTTTGGGCTAACCGCAATACTATAAGGAGGACTTCGTACTCAACCTTGTTTTTGGATATGGGATAATCCAACCGTATGGCAAAGTGTAAGGCTTCCTCGTGCCCTTGGGTGTCTGCTTTTCAGAACACTACATCAGCTCCTTCATGGGAGCCCGTGGAAGATCCATCGACAAAAATATGCCAGAGGGGTTCCATGTATTCTTCGCATGGCCTTTCGTACATTTACACGGTGAAATCTTCAAGGACTTGGGCCCTTATAGCAGGTCTTGGGACATAGGTAATGTCGAACTCTCCTAGCTCTACAATCCATTTTACCATTCGCACGGAAGCCTCATGATGATTGAGTATGGCACGCAAGAGGTGTCGAGTAAGTATGGTCACGGGATGTGCAGTGCCGCGGTGATAATTGTTAGACCAACCTTCTTCATCCGAGTGTAAGGGGTCTCAACATCTTGAAAGGTCTTGCTTACATAGTAGATGGAAAGATTTTCCTTCTTTTCTGCTCGTACTAGCACTGCACTAAAGGACTCTCGTCGCACCACTGGGTACAGAAACAAGGTCTCTCTTGGTATCAGTTTAACAAGGAGTAGAGCCCTCGTGAGATATTCCTTTAGCTTCTTGCAGGCTTCTTTGCACTGGTCATTCCATCGAAAGTCTTTCACATTTTTGAGTATCTTGAAGAATTGGAGGCCTTTCGACGAGGAGTTAGAGATGAATTGGCTTAAGGAAGCCATTCTTTGGGTTAATTATTGCACCTATCGTACGGTCTTAGGCACCTTCATGTTAGTGATGGCTTGTACTTTTTCAGGGTTGACCTCTATTCTTTTCTCGGTCACGAGATATCCCTGGAACTTCCCGTCTCAGATTCTAGAGGAACACTTTGGGTTAATCTTCATTCTGAACTGCTCCATTATTTCAAATACCCGTGCTAGGTCTTGTATGTGCTCCTCAACTTTCTTGCTCTTGACTATCATGTCTTCTACAAAGACTTCCATAGTGTCTCTGATGACTCCTTGAAACATTACATTTACTATCCTCTGATATGAGGTGCCCACGTTCTTAACTTGAAAGGCATGACTAGGTAGCAGAAGGTTTTGACGCTGATGATAAAGCTAGCCTTTTCCTGGTCTCCGGTGGCCATAAGAATCTGATTGTACCTTTAATCATCGTCCATTGTTGAAATTAGGGCACACTTGGTGGTGGAATCCACGAGTTGGTTGATACTCGGTAGGGGGTAGCAATCCTCGGCTCGTGTCGTTAATATCGGTGAAATCCATGTACATACGCTAGCTTCCATCGGTCTTGGGTACAAGGAAAACATTAGCATTCCATTCAGGGAATCTTATCTCCCTAATCTGATAGAGACCAAGGAGTCGTTGCACCTCGGAACGGATTATCTTGTTTCTTTTGGGTCCCATGGACCTCTTTTTTCTATTTGACCGATTTTGTGGTGGGTATGCATTGAACTATTGAGGTCATATCTCCTTGTTGATCCGGCTAAGAGGACCACTCTCTCATGGAAAGACATGCTGGAACTGCTTTAGGGTATTAGTAATTGCTTTCTCCACGTTTTCTCTATTGATGGTAACTGCTTTCTCCGATACCCGAAGGGGTTAGGAATTTTGCTTTTAGGTGCATTGTGGATGATATGGCTTCAAAAGCTCGGAGGGAAGGTCTGCAGCATATGGCACTGTAGGTTCTGGAAGGGGAGTTCACTACCCAGAACTTGATTTCTTTCGTACGCCTCGTAGCACCTCTATCCCATGACATGGGTAGTGTGATTGTTCACAACGTCTCACAATATTCTCCAAAAAAATCTACAAGTGAAACTTTCGGGGGATCTATATGGTCCTCAGTCAGCCCACGGGAGAGGCAGGCTAGTAAGAAAAGGACGTCTATCGAGCTTCCCGTGTCTATCAGATTCTCTTCATGTATGTACCCAACATCATGGCCTAGATGACCAGCAGATCCTCGTTGGGGTAGACAACACCTAGCAGGTCATTCGACCCAAATGTGATTGTAGAGGAGGCTCGTACTCGGTGGCATATATTTTCAACCTATGATATACCATTCGAGCTTCTTTAATATATTTTCTTTTGTTGCCCGCTGAATAAACGGACATGACTCTGCCTTCTATCATGTTTACCATCCTCCCAGTGGTAGGGTTGTCACGGTACGTACGAGGGGCAGGTAGCGGTCTTGATTCGTCGTGATAATCGGACGTATCACAATGCTATTCTTTGGAAGTTCCAGGATTGGGCCTCATGGCTGCATTCCGCTCCTCTTCTTCTCGACTTCTTTTCTCTTGGGATCGATCGATGTGACTTGGCATGTTGTCAGGCTTCATGTATCTCTCCAGGAATCCTAGGCTGATGAGCCATCGAATTTCATCTCTGAGTTGAGAGCACTCATCAGTAATGTTTCCCCTCAATGATAAACATAAAACTTTCCCAAGTTCCTATATTTCAAGGGTTCCTTACTGGGTCGGGGCCAGCGGAGCTCTCTCACTTCCATCGATGTTTAGCACCTCAATCTGGGTGGCCGTCATGGGAGGGAGCGGAGTTGGCTCAAGGTGCCTCTTGACCTTCTCATCTTTCTTGCGTGACCATTGTTGTCTTTCTTATCCTTCCCTTTTCCCCCGGAGGGGCCGAACTCTTCCATACCCTTGAGGTTTTCCTCCATCTGCATGAAGGACTTGGCTCTTTGCATCAGATCCTCGAGGTCTTTGACAGGGGTCCTCATTAGGTAGCTAAAGAAGTCACCGGTCCAGAGCCTGTTAACTAGTATATTCGATAGCCTTCACAGGTTGACGTGAGGAACGTCTGGGACTCTATCGATAAACCTCCTTATGAAGTCTTGAAGAGATTCGTTGTTTCCTTGTTTGATGTTGAATAGGTAGTCGGAGGTCTTTGGGAAGCGGTGATTACACACGAACTATCTCGCGAACAGCTGGGTGAGTTGCTCGAATGTATAGATGGACCCTGTGGGAAATTGGGAGAACTATGCTTGAGCCCGTCCAATGAGGGTAGTGCGGAAAATCTGACATAGGGCATAGTCATGGGTAGACACCAAATCCATGCAGGCCATATACTAGTTGATATGGTCGTGTGGGTCTCGATTATTATTATCGCCCGCATAAGTGGGTAGCCTCGCAGGTCTCATCGCGGGAAGAATCTGAGCTTATTCTACGTGGGGGATGAAGGGAAAACATCTAAAGGCTATTTCTTCTCCTGCATTTAAGCTGCGTCAGAGTTCGCATATCTCCCTTTGCATTTATTTTATGATTTGCCGTACGACTTCATTGGAAGGGTCCGGGTGGTGTGGTCGAGGTTCGGGTCGCCTTACGTCCTCATGATTTTGCCGCCTTTCTTTGTTTTCCACATTGTGGGCACCGGCAGGGGCTCACTTCCTAGGACGATTGTCCTCGGTTGTGCTCGAGTGCTGAGGATGTACCCTGGCTACTTGATGGGGAGGATGATTTCTTGGGAGTCGGTTGAGATAGGTGCCTATCGACCCGATGAGTAGAGAGGGCGATTGAGGGTCTACCCAGTTGTTGTATACCTCTTCTTTGGCAGCTCTCTCGCCTTGGCTGAGGGCGTTGTTGATCAAATTCTTGTATGTGTCTATTGGGATGTGGACGTATTTTACTTTGTGCGGCTGAGGCTGGTGGTGTGATGAGACGGGACTAGTTGTGCCTCGGAGCTTTTAGGGGCAGAGCGTGATTTTCCATTTTCCACTAATGTTTGGTGACTCGTTTTCTTCGTTAATTGTGGCGTCTTCGCTCGGCACACTTTTTTCCTCAGGATATCTTAGAGATTCTGCAGCATTCCCACAGATAATGCCATTTTGTGATATAATAGCATTCGATCCCCCGTGGAAGGCACATTTGGGATATTGATTGAGTGAGTTTTATTCGAAATGCTGATCCCGAGCCTGAGACAAAGCGAGTGATGCCTTTATTGATATACACAAGAGGGACTAGGTTACAAGTAGTGGAACTCAGTTGGGGAGGGGAGAGCTATTACGAGGATAGCTTTGGAATCACAAATATAACTTATGCTAGCAACTAGGCGCCAAACTGGTGCTGAAATCTCAGCTATGTCGTGTGTGAGTGAGAGAAAGTTGTGAGATAAGAGCTGAGAGATCTATGTCAGAGTGATTGAAAGTCTTATCTCCAACTTAGTTGTTATGGGAGTGCTAACAAGCCTCTATTTATAGGACTTTCATATGGGTCTTCGACCAAACGTTGTAGATCTTCTGCTAGAAGTAATTGCCTCGATTAAGATTGCCAATCAGGGGAGGCATTCTTCTGCACCAATGAGTGTTTTCGATAGGGGTGACCTATAGTGAGGCTTATACTGCATAAATGCGGGCCGTTGTCTAGGCGAGCTGATGCATATTATATATGTGTTCTGATTTTATCTCAATACACACTTTATCGCAAGTATACTAGTCAAGTAATAATTAAATGGAAAGTATAGTTACTACCCAAGTATCGAATCCCAAGAGAGTGTATTTGTAACTTTAGCAATTATATTGTTGTACACTCAATGAATTGATTTTCTTTTCTTTTTGCTTTTATCGTTGAAGAAATAAATAAAGAAAAGTATTAATTAACTAACTAAAACTAGATCTAAACTAGAATGTCGAAGTAAGATTAACTAATAATTGCAATTGAAAAGATTTATAAAAGAACTATAAACTAAACTAACTAACTAAAAAGAATTTAATTGATTGATTGATTGCTATCTAAGGTTGTGAAACAGATTAAGTAAAAGGTATCTAAGAGATGGATTTCATTAATCTTGGATGCATGTATTTTATATGAGATTAAGTACATCCTCCCTCAGATACTGAGATGATTAGCTACTCATAGTCATATTCAAATCACTACAATTCATCATAAATTATTCAAATAAGAAAAAGAAAAGATTAAACTCCTTATTTCCTTGTTGCTTTCCTCTACTCTGATTGATGGCTCGTCTTGTTCACCTTTCTCATTTAACTATGATTGTAGTGCTAGAAACGGTAGAATTTTTGCTCTTGTAACCCTAGAATGCTCCTGTAAGTGCTTGTAATTAGTGTTTCATGACTTCTGAAAACGGTTACCCTAGCTTCAAAATGTAGCCTCATTTTTATAGTTTTTCTTCGCTCTGGGCTCCGTTTTAGGGTTTCGAACACCGACTCAATTTTAGTCTTCATGGCGCGATGCGCCACTGAAGCCTGGGAAATCAAAAGCCTATGAAATCAGGTAATTAATCACTATAATAATTCTCTTATCACAAGACAATTGAGTCAAGTTTTCGGCATCCAGTAGGTATCGTGGGTGTTCTGAACCAATGGGTGTTGTTGCTTTCACGCCCAATGGTTTATCTTGTGTTGGGGTGACCAACCAGATATGTTTTTCTCCTTATTTATGACGAGTGTTTGGGAGTTGGGGAGTAAATTCGCATTGATTTCCTTCTTAAAGTCTCTCATTGTTCCCTCTGGTCTCTCGTTAACTGACATCGGTGCTCTCCTCGTTCCTGCCAAGAGGTGAGAATAAAGTGTTAGTAAAATATATTATAAGTGTGAGTACACTTGTAACAGGTGCTTATCGGAGGTTTTGCCAGAGTTGGTAAAAAGACATATGTAAGCTCGATAAAGGCTAAGGCCATAGGAGACCTGAAGGATATTATGGTAGGAAAATTCTACAGAGCTGAAATAGCGTCCATTACAGTGGGACTCGTAGTCCGAGCATCTTAGTAAAGTACTGCTAGGGTAATATGCATGTGTATGGGTTAACCGTGAAAAATAAATATGAGATCAAGAAGAATATTAGTCCTAAATATAGGAATTAATATATAGACAATACTATTGTCACGAGTACTTCCGATGAGATGTACCCACTCCCAATGAGGAGGCCCATCGGATGTTACCACACCCCTCGGTCACTAACCAAAAGCGGTACAAAGGAACATCCGAGGAGACACCTAAGCGTCCCTTGGAAAGTCAACGATGAATAAAAAACAGATATCAACGCGGCATCGGAAAAAGAGTAAACCCCGGTGGATCCGCGCGACTTCGATATCCATCAATGCGCCAAGAGGGACCACAACGGACCCCGAGTCCCATAACCTTGCGAGAATACTTCCTTGCTGAACACTCCTCAACATAAACTGCCCTCAGAACATCACTTCGAAGACCAAATCTAAAAACAAAACCAGATCCAAATACAAGAGCTACTGGAAGATCCTCTACGAGGGCTTGAACAAGAAAGTACCACTTCACGAAGGCCAAGTCAAGCCCTCGGAGATCAAGCCAAGCCCTCGGAGACCAAGTCAAGCCCTTGGAAACCAAGTCAAGACCCCGAAGAACAAGTCAAATCCCTCGAAGGCCATGCCAAAACTCTCAGAGCCCAAGTCAAAGGCGGAAACACCCTTCGGAGAACATATATGGAAGCCCCTACACCAGAATGAACCTTTACCGAAGCAACAACACCACCCAAAGAAGGTCCTAACTGGTCCATCAAGTCGTCACCAAATGTAGGGCCCCTTGGAAAAATAGCATCCCGAAGAACAACCCCTCGGAGATCCCCGGAGCCATCGGAAGAAGCAAAGATCAGCTTAGTCAGCATCTAGTAGACTAAAGATATATCTTATCTTATCTTTTTACACTTTTACGCATATTGCGACACCTGTACCTTACTAAAACACATGCATAACGACACATGTCCCTAACAAACTCTATATAAAGGGAGGTGATCGATTGAAGAAAAGGGAGAAAGGAAGACAGGCAAAAAGGAAGACAGAGAGAAAAAAAAAGACAGAGAGAGAGAGAAGGAGAGAGGCAATCATATAAAACAAAATTGAGGAGTGAAGTTCAGTGAATAAAGGAAGGAATATTCTCGTATCTCTTGTTCTCCTTCATAAAACCATCACTTTTGAATCACGGACAGGGCGTTACAACCCAAAAGTAAATCCGTTAAATAGGAAATAATATCAAGTATGTTAACAAAATGGCGCCGTCTGTGGGAACGCCATAGAATCTGTCCTCCAGAAACTTCAACAAGCGTTGGATATGATGGATGATCTATTCAAAAGCGAGAGTCTTCAAACCCGTCGCAGCGACTCGGAAAAAACCTTGTCGAACTACCAATCAGGTACAAGTGATTTTATTAATATTTCCCGCTCCGTCTACGAAAGACTTGTAGACGCTACAGCCCTACGAGCACATCAAAGAGGGGGAAACTTCAGGAACTGGCCCCCTGCATCTCCAGGATATAGAAATTTCCCTTCAAAAGAAGACGCACCCCGTGCTGGATGGAGCCCCACTCCCGTCTCCTAGCACCATGAACCCCTGCAAAAAGCACAAAGGTTTATTAATTATGAAAGAACCCCGAGGAGGGGCCAGGGGGAAGAAATTTCCTGCCCCTCGGAATATCGTGGGGATAGTGATCACACCTTATGGGGAATGATGGATGGCCTACGTAAAGAACTGAGTGATATTAAGGAAACCATGGCCCCCAAGGAAGATCCCACGTTTAGAACTTCCCCCTTTACCCCCAAAATTTCCCTAGTCTCTGTCTCTTCGAGAATGCGGCCCGTTAATGTTCCCTTGTACACCGGAGAAGCCGATGGAAGGGATCTGCAAGACCATATCCATCAATATTTGGTCGGAATGGATCAATCCTCCGCTCCAGATCATGTCTTATGCCGCGTATTTCCTGTCACCCTCGGAGGATGAGCTCAGGCTTGGTTTACTCACCTTCCCCCTAGCTCCGTCACGAGTTTTGATCGACTAGCTCAACTGTTTGTACGACAATTTGCTTGCAACCGGCGGTATCCCAAATCCGCCACTCATCTCTTCACAGTCAAACAGTAGAAAGATGAACCCCTGCGAGGGTACATAGAGCACTTCACAGACGACGCGTTAGATGTCCCTAATGTCAGCCCGACCATCTTAGCGGACATATTAACGCAAGGGCTTTGAACAGGGGATTTTTTCTGATATCTCATGGGAAACCGTGTCACGGACATGAACGAACTTATGCAAAAGGCAAAAGCCTACATCTTGATGGAAGAACCGGAAGGTACGAAGAAACGCATGGAACATGACGACAACGAGCATCTGGAGCGTGCCGAAAGAGAGACAAAAGCTAAGGAGAAGAGCAAGGAAGGAAAATCCACCCCGCACAAAGACGAGGGTGGTGTGGTAAAAAAATTCCTTCGACCCGTACCGTTACCCTCGATGACTATTGCTCTCCCGGAAATACTTAACGTAATGAGAGGCAACAATGAGTTGCATTGGCCTTTGCCGACCAAATTCCCTAATAGAGACAAGAACACGGGTAAGTATTGTAAATATCATAAAACCTATGGGCACACCACCGAGGAATGCACTACCCTTTGTAGGGAAGTGCTTCGCCTTCTGGAAGTGGGATATTTGAAGAATTACCTTAAGGAAAATAATCCCGCAGAACCCAAGGAAAATGTATGGAAGAGGTCACGAAGGGAGCGAGAAGAAGAAGAAGCGGTCCCCAGTCGCTGGTCACGAGAAAGGACCACGGAACACCGCCGATCCCGGAAGAGCACCTCGGAGCACCGGTGACCCTGAGAGTGGACCGAGGAACGTCGACGGAACTCACGAGACAGGACGGCGGGACATCAGAATTTACCCCCTCTCCCGGACTTTTACGAAGATAACACCCCATCAGGACGAACAATCCACATGATCGAGGGAGGAGATATCTCAATAGCTCCCCAAGGTAAGAAGAAGAAATATCTAAAAGAAGCCAGGCGGACAGAACACGGGCTCCCCGTGTGCTCCATCCAAGGAACAAAGCTACCTAACATTACTTTTGGGTCCGAGGATTTGAAAGGTATAATTTACCTCCACGAAGACCCCTTAGTAATTACGGTCGTTATCCACGGATTTACAATCCAGCGGATTCTCATCGACACGGGTAGCTCCGTGGATGTCCTATTCCTTCCTACCTACTTAGCTATGGGATTAAAGAAAGAACAACTGGAAGTAGTTGAGGTCCCCTTAGTAGGTTTCTCTGGAGAAGCTTGCCGCACCCTCGAAACGGTGATCCTTCCGATGTCATGGGGAGAAGGAGCCCTTCAAAGAACGGAACCTACCAAATTTTGGGTGGTGGAGGCCTCGTCACGAACGTACAACACTATATGCGGAAGGCCGTCCATCCGAGCTTTCGAAGCAATCCCCTCTACCCTCCATCTCAAGGTAAAATTCCCCACCCCCTCAGGTATCGGAGAAGTCCAAGAAAGTCAATCTAAGTCTAGAGAATGCCGCATGAACGCTATTCCCTCGGAAGGGGACGAATTCGCCCTCAGAAATAATAAGAAACACAAAGCAGAAGAGGTGCGGGTTCAACCTGTAGAAGAATTAAAGATAGTGGAATTAGTGGAAGGATACCCCGAGAAGCTGATTAAGATGGGCACTAACATGGAACTCGCAGTAGAAGCCCAACCGACTTTTGTTCTCCAACAATTCCATCACCTCTTCGCGTGGGAAGGAGGACCGCCCGGGAGAATCAGCGACAAGGTATGTCAGCACTTTCTCAATGTGAAACCAGGGGTCAAGCCTATCCAACAAAAAAAGAGAAAGATGGGACCCGAGCGTAATAAAATTATTTGCTCGAAAATACAACGCCTTCTCAGTCTAATGTAAATTCGGGAGGTCATCTACCCCGAATGGTTAGCTAATGTTGTGCTAGTTCCCAAACACGGAGGGAGATGGCGGACGTGTGTGGATTTCACCAATCTCAACGAAGCCTGCCCGAAAGATTGTTATCCTTTGCCCAGTATAGATCAACTAGTTGACTCCACTGCTGGATGCGCTCTGCTATCAACCCTAGACGGAGATCAGGGGTACAACCAAATCGCTATGGCGGCAGCTGACCAGGACAAAACTAGCTTCATTACTAACGCATGCACATTTTGTTACTTGGTAATGCCCTTCGGACTCTAAATGTTGGTGCAACTTACCAAAGGCTGGTAAGTCTCATGTTCTCTAGACTTATCGGAAAGTCGGTAGAAGTCTATGTGAACGATACGGTGGTTAAGAGTAATACTACTGAAGAGCATCCCGAAGACCTGCGGAAGGCATTGGTCATTATGGATAATTTTGTTATGAAGTTTAACCCTAGAAAATGCTCATTTGGCATCCGAAAAGGGAAGTTCTTAGGGTTCATGGTAACGAAGAAGGGAATAGAAGTAAATCCCGAGAAGGCAGAGGCCATCGTGGGACTACCCACCCCGAACACACTAAAAGACGTTCAAAAGTTGACAGGCAAAATGGCCTCCTTGAGCCGATTCGTTTCTAAGTCGGCAGAGAAAGGACTCCCCTTTTTCAAGATACTCTGAAATGTCAAGGAGTTCCAATGGACCCCCCAGTGCGAAGAGGCCCTCGGAGAGCTAAAAAAATTTATGTTGAAACCACCATTGCTGGTAAAGCCTTTACCTCAAGAAGAACTCTTCCTTTATCTATCTGTCGGAGAAGAGGCCATCAGTGCCATATTAGTCAAAGAATAGGACAGAGAGCATCATCCGGTGCACTACGTTAGCAAAACCCTCCTCGGAGCAGAAACCAGCCTGAATCATCGGGAAGATTAATAAAATGGGCGATAGAGCTCACTGAGTACGATATTTCCTATGCCACAAGACCCTCCATCAAAGCGCAAGTCTTGGCGGACTTTGTAATGGAACTGACGGGCATCGGGTCCGAGGAAAAAAAACCCTTATGGCACGCCTATGTATATGGATCCTCTGTAAGCACACATGGGAGAGCGGGAATAGTATTTATAAACCAAGACGTCGAAGAGGAGAGACTCCACTTTGCAGTCAGAATTGATTACCCTATTTCAAACAACGAAGCCAAATATGAAGCCCTTCTCATCGGGATGAGGCTCGCAAAAGAATGTGGAATAAGAAGGATACTCCTCCACAGTGACTCTCAGCTGATTGTTCAGCAAGTCAATGGCTCATACGAGGCCAGAGAAGAAAGGATGCAGGATTACGTCCGGGTAGTCTCTCAAAGACAAGGATGGTTCGATGAGTGTAGAGTCGTCCAGATTCCACGAGGAGAAAACCAGGAGGCAGACGCCTTATCTAAAATGGGCAGTCAAATGGCTGCCATCCATACCCAAAGGATCACTCTACTCCAGATCAACGAGTCCGAGAAAATCGAAGGAAAAGACGTGAATGCCGCTATGGATCCCCCCTCCAGTTGGGTGATCCCAATCAAAGCCTACCTACAAGATCCGGAAGGATACTCCACGGACAAGGCTGTACAATGAATAATGTCTAAGAAAACCATTAGATACTTCTTCAAAGATGGAGTACTATTCCGAAGGACATATTCTTGCCCCTACGCCCGATGCCTAAATGAAGAAGAAGTTTAACTAGCCCTAGCGGTAACTCACGAGGGGAGATGCGGAAGCCATACCAGCGGCGAAAGCATGGTCGGATGCTTGATTCGGCAAGGCTATTACTGGCCCATGATGGCAAAAGATAGCAAAACCCATGTCAAAAGGTGTAAACTGTGCCATGCTTAAGCCCCTCGGGTCCATCAGCCCGCAGCCATGTGGAAACCCCACTTGACCCCTTGTCCTTTCTCCAAGTGGGGCATAGACATAGTGGGCCCACTTATCCCCGATGCCGATCAAAAGAAATTCCTACTCGTGGCAGTCGACTACTTCACTAAATGGGTAGAGGCGGAACCCCTAGCCCGAATCACCGCGGGCGCCGTCATCAACTTCCTATGGAGGAGCATTATGTGTCGCTTTGGCATCCCTCGGAACCTGGTAAGTGATAATGGCCTACAATTCACGAACTAAGAGTTAGAAAATTGGTGTGACCACTGGGAAATCAAACACGACTTTACCTCAGTGGGATATCCCCAAGAAAATGGACAAGTAGAAAAGACCAACCGAACCCTTCTGAAGAACATGAAGGCCCGACTCGATTGGCACGAGGCCAAGTGGGTTGAAGAAATACCTGGCATACTATGGGCCTATCGGACTACGCAAGGCACCGCTACGGGCGAAACTCCTTTCAGCCTAGCCTACGGTTGCGAAGTAGTTCTGCCCTTGGAAGTCTCCATAGAATGCTGGCGAGTCTGAGAATACAAGGAAGTAACCAACAGCTCCAACTTAGCCTTGGCCCTTGATCTACTCGAAGAGAAGAGGACCCGAGTAGCAATCCGGATGGAAGTATACAAAACCCGGATGTCACGATACTACAATGCCAAGGTAAAACCCAGAACTTTTCAAGTTGGAGATTTAGTGATGAAACGGGTCGGAGCTTCCAAGAATGTAGGCAAGCTCGATCCACGATGGGAAGGACCCTATAAGATAGCGAGAATTGTGGGACCCACAACCTATCTTCTCGCCAATTCCGAAGGCGCAGTGGTCCACAACACCTGGAACTCAATCAATCTTAGGAAGTACTATGCTTAATGTAATGCAACAGTTGTACATAAATAAAAAGTTGTTTTTATATGTAGAAGGCTTCGATACAGAAATCAAAAGAAAAATGAGAGAAAAATGTTGCAAAACAAAACAATGACTCTGCGAGAATGTCATCACAGCAACTTGACTCCGAGGAGCCATCTAATACAAACAACTAATGCAAAACGTTTAGTACTAACAGCAAATCCTCACCCCAAAGGGATGTTGGATCATATCCGATACAAAGAGGTCTCATTGTTCCTGCCTAAACTAAGCATCCTCGATTGGACGCTTCCCTTCCCTGATGAGGCGACGATGTTGCTCCTCGGATAAAGAAATCGGATCACCTATCGGAACTCTCGAGTCCTCGAGCGCTGAAGAAGAATCCTCTGCAAAGACCCTACGGATGTTAAGTTCTGGAACGACCAAGCCCGGAGGAAATCCTGGCAAAGCCTGAACCGCCTCTCGGCATAATCGATAGCCTATATGAACCAAATGACGCATCTCACTTTGAAGGGACTCACGAGGGCTAGATGGACCCACCACTTCCAACAGTGCATGAACCTGGGCCATCACCAGTGCCACCTCGTGGGTACGAGTAGTCTCCAACAGTCATTGATTAGCCACATCTCTTTCCCTCGTAACACACATCAACCGCTCATCGGAAAACCGTATCTGGTCCTTCAAGGCGTCCATCCTCTTCTCTAGACCCAAGACCTGGGCCTTTTCAATCACCAACTGGCGCTCCAACTCCTAGGACTTGTTCCTTTCAAATTGCAATATTTCTCGGGAACACCTATAGCGGTCTCCCTTTCAGCGGTCAGTTGAGCTATCTCTTTGTGAGCCTCAAACAAACACTTCTCCAGCTCGTCCCGACGGTGATAGACCAAATCAGGATCAAAAGAGGAATCTCCTTGGGATCCAATGACATTCAGAACCATGTAAAGCTGTATGAAGACATATCATTACCACAAAGATGGTAAAAATGTTAGTATTAAATAGACCGAATAAAAACTACTATACCTCGCACAAACCCTTGCAGGCTAAATCATGAAGGCATGATAGAGGGAGGATCTTCATTAGCTCACAATTCGATGCATTCAAAAGACCACTCAAAAAATTTAGACAAAAGTCTGTAACTAAAGAGGACGTAGGAACGGAACCACCTTCTCCGAGGGGTGGTGCTCCTGCGAGGAGAGGGTTTCCCTCAAGAGGTGGTCGAGTGACACGATCCGGTCCCTCCCCTAAGGGTTGAGATCCGCTTGGAATAAAAGCAGAGAATTCCACCTCTACCATGTTAATAACGCCAACCTCTACCAAAGGAGAAGGACGCAATATCTGCTGAGGAATCGGAAAATTCATCCGGTGAAGGGTGGAGATCGGATCTTCCACAACAGTAGGAGCTCGAATGTTAACCCGGGGGGTTGTGATAGGCAAAGCCCTATGATTCCCTCTCCCCGAGGAAGGACTTATCACCTCTTCAAAACTCTGATGATCAGAATCACTCTCTTCTGGTAAGATATAATCATCGCATGATGTTTGTGTCAAAAAAGCCTTGTCAAAAGGTTCAATCGCAAATGCGGCCATCTCCGAACTTGTCACAAAGAAAAACATATTATGGGCCCGAAGAGAAAAAGAGCAATATGAATGACAAAGACCCGAAGAAGAACTTATGAAAATAGAAATTGTGACAAAACGGCTGAGCAAGGAGGCTAAACGTCTCTACCCCTTCTTGAAGCCGCACCAAAATCATAGATTCAGGAAATTCCAACAAACCACTCACGTCATAAGTCCCTGCAAACAACCCAGAACGGGACAGCATCTCCCCCTCATGCACTACAGTCTCGGAGTTGGGGGTAACATACCCTAAACCCCATCGGAGAGGTACTCCCCATAAATTAGCCGATTGGCCCTTCGGACGAACATAAAAGAACCTCCGCCTCCAATCCCCTCTACGAGAGCAAGGGTTGGATACATGAGTGAAGGCTCTAATGTTTTCCCGATAGACCAGCCTAAAGAAAGGAGGACCACCCGAACAGGGGCGCAAGGAAAAAATAGCCTTCACCCGATGAGGAGTCATAGGGAGATTCAAGACCTCACAACAAAGGATATACCCCACCAAGTGACGGTAGGAGTTCGACGTTAACTGGTTGGGACATAACTGCCAATAGCGAAAGAGGGTTTGAAGAAAAGGGTGGAAAAACACCCGTAGCCCATAGCATACCTGATCGCAATATACAGTTAAATAGCCCTGAGGGGGGATCGTACGCCCTCTGATCATAGAACGGTACGAGTACATCGTACTTAGTAGAATCCATATTATACTCGGCGAAGAGGGTCATAAGGGACCCCTCGTGTTCGTTGCTTGCGGCAGTCCCCACACGGCCTCGTCCCATCAACTTCGAAGGACTCAAGGGAAGCATCTCAAGAACCGAAGATTGATCCGCAATGGTATAAGATCCCCTGCCCATGAATACCTCTCGGATGTGATTCATCCTAAGAGTATTTGTATGAGAAGACCGTGAAGTCGTTCCCCTCGAAGGACTACCTAAAATGGCAGCTATGTCATCCTCTAAACTGTCTCTCCGAGAGGAAAAGCTATCCGAAGAAGCATGGCGCACCCCTAGCGGCAGCGAATGAGTCCGAACCGAGTTCTGGGTAGAACTATGAGATGAGACGGATCCTCCTCGCCTGTAATGTGGGGGCATGATCTCCTCAAGTAAGTATTTTCTCCTTTCTCACGATTATTTAATTGAAGAGGACGAGAAATCGAAAGACTGGAAATAGCTAAAGTGAGAGTAAAAAGCTAAATTTGCGGAAGAATTACTGAACTTCTCTTTAGAGTGAATATAAATATATTTGCTAAGCACTTAGCACCTATATATACTCATCAACTTTTAATTATCTAAAGTTAAGGATACGTGTCAGTATAATGCTCCTACTTAAGGAGGATACATACTTAACATTGCCATGCAAACTGACACATCCTACTTAGGGGCAAGCTTGGTCAGCACGATTAAAGTTTTATCCTTATCTCTCTCAATTAGATTTAAGTTAGAGAAACAATTAGAGTGTTTGTCAATGATAAGATTAAACAAGGCAGAGAAAGACAAAATTGAGCAAAACAAGATAATTGTTTATTCACTTAGAAGTCGAAAAGTCCTCGGAAAATGAAGTACATTTGCAAAGAAAAAATAGAGTGCGAATATAAAAGGTTACAAGAAATAAACGCCCTAGACTATGCCCCCTGTGGTCGACGGAGGCGGAGCAGGATACAAAAGGGTCGTCGCCTCAGCAGAAGTACTCATCGGAGCCAGACGAGAGATCGGTGATAGTATTCCCCCTGAGCCACTAGGCCTCGGACTTGGACTACTTGCCGAACATATCGGAGAGGGTGCAGGAGAATCCCGAGGAGATAACAAGCCACTAAATCTCCCCACAAGGACACAGCAGTCCTTGAAAGATGGCATCTTCAGCTTACGAAGGTCAAAAGACTTGGAGAAGTCCACGTCCGGCCGCAATAGTGACTTCGCAAGTCTAGTACACTCCAAATAACCCCACAATATGTGGCCTGTTAAAAGTTCCTATTGCGGCCTATCGAAAGTTTCCGAGTGCTGTTTAAAAGTCTCTTGTTGAGTGAACTCGACCGCCGCATCAATCTTAGCCTACACCTCCTCAGGAGAAAGGGCCCTCGCCAACTTCTCCTCGGCTAACTCAGCCCGATCGGTGAGCTAGCCCAATAACTCCTTAAGCTCATTCTCCCTTGCCAGCCCCTCAGCTTTTTCCCCCTTAAGAGCAGCAACTTGAGCCCTAAAAGTCCCCTCGGACTCTTTCTTCTCTTTCTCCAGAAGAGTAATCCGTTCTTTGGCAATCTTCTCGGACGCCTCTACCCGCTCGTAGGCAGACTCCGCCTGCTCCAACTTAAAGCGCAAACTCTCTTCCTTCTTCTGAGCCTCTTGTAGAAGAAAGTCGAGATCTGAAATCCTCGTGTGGAGCACATCCTCCCTCGTCTGACTCTCTTTGTCCTTCGAGAGAAGGGACACCACTTGCGCTCGGAGAAGTTTCATTTCTTCCCCCTCATTGTGATACCCCTGCTCTACCGCACCCGCGGCATCCCAAATTTTCTCAACCTACAAAAAGAAAAGAAAAGGCGTAAGAACTTAAAATCGATTACCAAAAAAAAGGACAAGCGGAAATAAAGAAGAGAATGGGTCAAACTTACCATAAGAACCATCCAATTAAGGCTCGTGTGCATGAAATGGAACCCATCGGCAAGGGTCGCATTGGAGGAAGCAAAAAACCGAATGACCTCCTGAAAAGCTCCCTCCAGAACCTGCATCGAGGGCAAATCTCCCAAATTATGAGGAGCTAACGGAGTTTGGAAGGTGAGGCCCCCCGAAGAAAGCGTGACAGGGATGTGACTCCTCGGAGGAATGGTCCCCGGAACTGGCGTCACCACCTCCGAGTCGGTAAATACTGCCCGAGGACCTTCAGCAGCTGTAAATGGGCCCGCCTCCCCAATCAACGAGCTCAATATCTATGCCTTTACGTCCCTGTCATCGGACGATGGATCAAACTCCTCGTGAATGTCCTCGGAGTCACCCAACGAAGCCTCCGGCGCGGAATTGAGAAACTGCGCCAAAAAATCCTCCTCTGCAAAGACAATATGTGTAAGTAAGAAGAGAGAATGAACCTAGAAAAGTCACGGGACAAGAATTAAGCGGAAATGAAAGAGGTAAGTACAAAATGCTTACCTAGAAGAGAAGACTCTTCTGTCATCAGAGCCTTACCCTTATCCACGATACCTGCACCAAAAAAGTGGACACCAATATATGAGTAAACTCCTCAAACATTTTAGAAAATCTTATTAAGGATCAAGAAAAACTCACCGATGGGTGTAGGCTCGGACACTGCCCCATCCGAGAACTCAGGAACTATAGGGGACATTGGCAAAGGAACCTCGCCTTCACGAAGAGAGGCGCGAGATGGATCCCTGGAAGATAGAACCACCCCCTCTGTGGTCTCCCGTGTAGAATCTTCCTCGCCAGTCCTCGGCGAGATCTCTTCTTCCAAAGCCCTTGGATAATTTCCCATTTCGGACCCGGGGACCGGCACCAGAGCTAAAGCTGAGTAGGGACCTACCTGGCATAGTGGAACCACGTTATGGATCACCCCCGCAGCATCTATGTACAAGGGTGCATGGTTCTCGTAAGTTCCTCCTGCCTCCGGACCCATGCGCGCGCCATCGGGAGCATTAACCTCCTCCTCCTCATGATCACCCTCCTCCGGAGCGTCAGTAATACCGCTCGAAACGGTTTCCACGGGACCCGACTGCGAATAATCATTCGCTAAAACATCCCCTGCACCACCCGAGAACCATCAAACATGATTATAACCTATGATGCACGGATACACCTAAAAAACTAGCGTACCAGTATCGGATACGTATCCGATACCGATACGCTACGGATACACTACCGATACGAATCTGATACGCCACGTGGCGTATCGATTAATTAAAAGAAAATAAAAAATTCCCGATACGTATCCGATACATATTTGAGGCGTATTGGGAATATTTTGGGTCTTTTTTATAAGTTTTTAAATTGATGACAACATCAATAAATACCACGTACAATTAAAACTTAAAACAAAATCTTTTGATCTAATTAGTAATTAACTAGCTCATGATCATAATTCCACTTTTCTCACTTCTAATCAATTTTTCTTCTTTCTCAATCCACCTCCACCAAGACACCAAATCCATGGTTGTGGCCACCTTCTACTCGCTCACCACCACCTTCATAATTCACTATATTGTTATAATCACTTTTATGAACTAATGCTTTTTGTATCAATTCTTACTTACTATGAACGTGTCATTTAATTCTTGTAATATTAATATTAATATATTTATATATAGGCGTATCCTTGCCGTATCCGTATCGCCTATTTTTTGAAAATTCGTATCGTCGTACCCGTACCGTACCGTATCCGTATCGCCGTATCGCGTACCCATGCAACATAGATTATAACCTATTCCCATGTTAAGAGAACAGACGAGAACAAAAATAAAGTACTTACTGAAAAGAGTCAGGGCCTCGGAAGATAGGGACAGTGGCTTCTCGACAGCATCATCGGTGAACACCATATGATGAAGCCCGGACATCTCGAACAACATCAGAAAATCATCCGACTCCATCAAAAGATGCTGCGAAATCACTGGTGACAAAACTATCTCCTGATCCATGGTGCGCACAGGAGCCGCACCCTCTCTCCAGTCAAAAGGCATGTCCCATTTGCCTTGAGCAGGTTGCATGAAGAAGTATTTGTTCTTCCAGACACTGTGCGAGCTGATTGACCCATCCAGTATCTTCTTCGTGGAATGCTTGGTATTGTCCTGGTGACGAACGTGGTAGAATGGAAACCCCCAGGTGAAATCACCACATCGAAAATGGAAAAGAAGTGGTCCACCCCGCACTCCAATCCATTCACTTGGAACCACAAGACGTAGATGCAAAGAGCAGCAAACCCATTCGGAATCATCTGACTCGGGCTAATATTGCACGCATTGAATACTTCGCAGAAGAAGGGCAGCATGAATGAACACCACCCATACTTTACTTGAGCAAAGTAGACAGTTACCATCCCCTGGGGTGGGTGGCATGCCCTCTCGTCCTTCGTCGGAATCTGGAACACCATATTCTTCTAGAAAGCCCCAGTTGGTGTGAACAGCTCCGATACTTGCTCACGAGTAGCAATACTCTAAATTTTCTCAACTTTGGCGAAGCCACGAGTAGACGCCTTCTTCAATTTAAGAACCCTATCTTTTTTGGTAGAGGCGGCGTAAAATTTACTGAAAGATTAAAATACGAGAGGAGAAGAAGAAAAGAAGAAAAAGCTTTTTTTTGCTCTGAAGAAAATCTACCGCAAGAGAAAGTTGTGAAAGTGAGGAGAGGGGTGAATAGTTCTCCTTATAGAAGAAAATGTGACAACGGTCACAAGCCTTTAAAACGTGGAGCATGTTTAAAGCTCCACATATCTTCCGCACCCACGCGTCACGCCGTTACAAATCTGACCGTTGCCAACGGTCAGATGTTTTGAACTTTGAAACCGGTCAACGGCTGCCTACAACAAACGCTCTGAAACCTCCGTGAGCGTAAGGACAGCACCCCCAAGGGTAATCAGGTAAATTCCATATTATCCATTTTTAAATAATTATAAATATATGCATAATCCCTCGGAAAAGTACCAAAAATAAGTACCTCGAAGGAAAAAACTAGGACTAGCCCCTCACCTCACCAGGACACGAAATAAAATTTCCCTCGCCTCTACGAAGGCGATCGAAATTTGGGGGGGGGGGGTAGTGTTAACCGTGAAAAATAAATATGAGATCAAGAAGAATATTAGTCCTAAATATAGGAATTAATATATGGACAATACTATTGTCACGAGTACTTCCGATGAGATGTACCCACTCCCAATGAGGAGGCCCCTCGGATGTTACCACACCCCTCGGTCACTAACCCAAAGCGGTACAAAGGAACATCCGAGGAGACACCTAAGCATCCCTTGGAAAGTCAACGATGAATAAAAAACAGATATCAACGCGGCATCAGAAAAAGAGTAAACCCCGATGGATGCGCGCGACTCCGATATCCATCAATGCGCCAAGAGAGACCACAACGGACCCCGAGTCCCACAACCTTGCGAGAATACTTCCTTGATGAACACTCCTCAACATAAACTGCCCTCGGAACATCACTCCGAAGACCAAATCTAAAAACAAAACCAGATCCAAATACAAGAGCTACTGGAAGACCCTTTACGAGGGCTTGAACAAGAAAGTATCACTTCACGAAGGCCGAGTCAAGCCCTCGGAGATCAAGCCAAATCCTCGGAGACCAAGTCAAACCCTCGGAGACCAAGTCAAGACCCCAAAGACCAAGTCAAACCCCTCGAAGGCCATGCCAAAACTCTCGGAGCCCAAGTCAAAGGCGGAAACACCCATCGGAGAACATATGCAGAAGCCCCTACACCAGAATGAACCTTTACCGAAGCAACAACACCACCCAAAGAAGGTCCTAACTGGTCCATCAAGTCGTCACCAAATGTAGGGCCCCTCGAAAAAATAGCATCCCGAAGAACAACCCCTCGGAGATCCCCAGAGCCATCAGAAGAAGCAAAGATCAGCTTAGTCAGCATCTAGTAGACTAAAGATATACCTTATCTTAGCTTTTTACACTTTTACGCATATTGCGACACCTGTACCTTACTAAAACACATGCATAACGACACATGTCCCTAACAAACTCTATATAAAGGGAGGTGATCGATTGAAGAAAAGGGAGAAAGGAAGACAGACAGAAAAAAAAGACAGAGAGAGAGACAATCATATAAAACAAAATTGAGGAGTGAAGTTCAGTGAATAAAGGAAGGAGTATTCTCGTATCTCTTGTTCTCCTTCATAAAACCATCGCTTTTGAATCACGGGTAGGGCGTTCCAACCCAAAAATAAATCCGTTAAATAGGAAATAATATCAAACATGTTAACAGTATGATATTTAGGGGTCGTGATTCCACAGAGGGGAGGATGTAACGAGTGTTATCCGCTGGGAGTGGACATATCTCGGTTTTTTGAGCCTCAACGATGCACTCGGATATGTCCTCGCATGAGTGGAGCCATGGAGTGTCATCGTAATAAGGGTTCTCGTTGACACTATCTATTAGGAGAGGATCCAAGGAGACCCGAGGGGTGCGAACCAATTCCTTCCTACTGGTGTAGTCGATAGAGGCGCCCCGAGTGTTTTACCCACCATCCGAGACATCTCTTGTTACTTCCTACTTTGTCCTCTCGTGGGAGAAGATAATTATATTTTATGATATGCATCGTTAGTTTTTAATATTATGAGTGTTTGAACTAAACTTTGCATATGTTTCTGAATAAAATATACACGTAGAATCTTCTCCGTAATTTGAATTCTTTCGAGACCAAATGATATATTCCTAATTTTAGTGCCAAATTTGGGATGTCGACATAAAACCCCTTGTAGTTTTAAAAACTTACACGAAACCCTCTTGCAATTTGTTAATTATTTATAACCCCCTTTCAAAATCTTTGCACAAACTTTTCTCCATTAAGTTTCAAGTAACTCCGTTGGGTCTTCAATTAAATGATAAAACCTTTCTTGTTCAATTTTGTGGAAAAATATTTTAATTTGAAAAGAAAAATTTGAAAGTACAAGATTTTTCTGGAATCAATGTTAGACGATGCAATGTTAGACGATGTTGGGTCAACATTGAGGATAACACTGAAACCCGAGAGTCTGTGCGAAAACTGTTCTTTAGTTGTCAAATTTGAGTTTTGCCTTTATTCACCTATTAATCAAGTTTCACGGTTTTAGTTGTTTATGTTTATGTCCAGGAAGTTATCTTAATCATAAGGAAGAGCTATGAAAGATTCCTTACTTGAAGATTCCATAATTCAAGCTAAGTTGAACAAGTCAACTCAACACGGTTTCAAAATAAGGAAACAATATTAGACGTTCTTTGCAATGCGATTCTTTCCATAATTCTCTGATTTGAAGAAGATGTGTTACCTTGCTAGCTCGGTAATAAAGGAAACACATATTCAGGAAAGATATTGAGTTCACAAAGAAGGCAAATATCAAAAAGGAAACAACAAGAGTTACCAAGGCTATGAACAACACATCTTGGCGTGCAAGATTCAAGAAATCAATAAAAGATGTGAATTTCTTCAAAATGAAGACAAGACAATCGTGAAAAACAGTCCAAGATATTAATCATACTTTGTATTGTCTTCGTTTTACTTTTGCGAAGTTTTTGTATCAGCTATTTAAGTCTAGTTCATAGAAGTTAAGTAGTTCTTACTTGTCTACTTCGTTGAGTACGATCAACAAAGAGTGTGAGTGAATTGTTGTGAGGAACATTTCTTTGTTAAAACCTTTATGGTTATTTGGCCTAAGGCTCGAGAGTTTTTAATAATATTGAAAACTTCTTAAAATTATATCTTCTTGCATTTATATTCCGCTGCACATTATTTTAGACAAGAAGATCACAATAGAGTTAAGGCAATTCCAACTTAACTCTCAAAGTTGTTGTGTCAATCCACGATCCGACAATTTCAATTGGCGTCAGAGCCAAACACCGACAACACTGGTGGTTTGGAGGTGATACAACACCATGGACAGTGTCAATCCTAATACCAACAGGATTCCAGTTTTGGATGGTTCCAATTATGCATATTGGAAGATCAGGATGAGGTCTCACATCAAAGCTATTGATATTCGAGCCTGGCAATCCGTGATCAATGGATACTCTCTTCCAACATTACCAAGAGATGGTAAAGGTGATCTAGTACCAAAACCAGAAGCAGACTGGACAGCAGCAGAGGTAAGCCTCTACAACTCCAATGAAAAGGCTTTTAATGCCATCTTTAGTTGGGTTAATCATCACATGTTCAAGTTAATCCAGAATTGTACAAAAGCCAAACATGCTTGGGATATACTTGAATTACATTGTGAAGGAGATTCTGCTGTTAAAGATTCTAAATATAGACAACTGCTTCTGCAATTTGAAAAACTTGAGATGGGTGAAGATGAAAGTGTTGACAGTTATTTTGAGAAAATTCTTGATATTGCTAACCAATGTGAAAATCTAGGTTTTGCTATGACTAATCAAGAAATGGTTTATAAAGCTATGAGAATACTGTCATCTAAATTTGCTCTCAAGAAAATTGCAATGAGTGAATCTAGGAACCTTGCTAATCTACAGTTTCAAGTCTTGATGAATACTCTTAGAGAATTTGAGATGGAGCTTGCCTCACAACCTAGCAAACATAGGGTTGTTGCTTTAAGAGGATCAAGTCTTGACAATGAAAGTGATGATGATTATGAATTAATTTCTTCAAACTATGGTAAAATTACTAAGAAGTTCAATAAGCTGAACCTTAAAGGAAAAGGTAAAGAAAAGAATCTTAGTAATAGTTCCCCAGGTTATAAGAAATTACCTCCTAAGTTTGTGAAGTACATGGCATCAAAACCTACTCCTTTAGAAGTTGATAAGTTAAAAGATGTTCAATGTTTTGAATGTAAAGGATATGGTCATATGGCTAATGAATGTGATAACACTCTTAGAAAAAGAGGAAATTCTCATTGGGTTTGTGTAGATGATTTCAATGAAGATGACTTTAGTTCTGGAGAAGCTGAAGAACAATCAAAAGAGGTTCAAACTGCTGCACTACTCACTCAGATTGACTGGACGCCAGAAGACTCCCTGAACTGCTTCGGATCTCAATGTTACTCCAACATTCAGGATCCAACATCAGAACATGAGACCTTCTTTGCAGATTGGGATGAATATGATACTGATACTGAACCTTATCTTGCGTCCTACTTAGATGAATCTAACTTTGATTGTTTTCATGGCTCAGTGAATGTAGATGAAGAATATTTCTTTGAAGGAGAAATGTCCCAGGAGGAAATCATTGAAGACCTGAAGTCTATCTACCACAAACTGCTGCTTGAGAATCACAATCTCATCAAGAGCAACAAAAGCTTGAAGGAAGAGATTGGATGCATGAAGGAGATGCTGAAACTGTATGAGAAAGACCTTGACAAAACTGAGGCTGAACTGAAAAAGGTAAAGGTAAAATTAGATAAAGCTAAACAAATCATTGACAAATGGAACTCATCTACATCTATGCTTGATGAAGTGCTGAGTATGGGAAATCAAGGTAAAAATGGTTTGGGCAATGTTGAGAAACCTTCCTCTGAAGATGTTGATTCTGCCTATTTAATAGCTGGTTTTATCAAGGAAAGTAGTAGTGTGAGTAGTGAAATTCCTGTCAACACTGTGAAAAAACGTACTTTTATCTGTCAATATTGTTTTCAACCTGGTCACATTAAGCCTTATTGTAAAAAATTTAGAAGTGTGATTGAGAAGAAAACAGGAATTAATAGCAGTATCAATGTTAGGAGAACCTCTGATCTGAATGTTATCCCAACATTAGGTAACAAAGCTGAAGGACATAAAAGTAGAACTTGGATAGAAAAGTTAAAAACTCCTAAGGTTAAAATTGTTTGCAATGTTGTCTTTTCTGATGTTTACTCTAACCTTGCAGGTAAGTGGTATTTTGACAGTGGATGCTCAAGGCACATGACTGGAAACATTGACAACCTGAAAGATGTAATCCCTTTGACTGATGGAACAGTTACCTATGGAGGAGGCACTAAAGGGAAAATCATTGGAAAAGGAGTACTAGATGTTGAAGGATTTCCACCACTCAAGGATGTGTTGTTGGTTGAAGGATTGAAAGAAAATTTAATTAGCATAAGTCAACTTTGTGATGATAACTTGCTAGTACTTTTGATAAAAGTTCATGTGATGTATTTAATGGTGACAATGTCTGTGTTATGACAGGTACAAGATCAAAGGATAACTGATATCTTGCTCAAGATAAAGCTGAATGCTACCATGCCAAGGTAGATGAATCTGTCATGTGGCACAAGAAGTTAGGACATGTGCACTATAGAAATCTGGATAAACTACAGAAGTTAGAAGCTGTGAGAGGACTGCCTAAGTTGACTAGCCCAGGTAAAATTGTTTGTGAAGACTGCCTGAAAGGTAAACAAACAAAAGTTGTCCATCCACCACTGCAGGTACAAAGTACTAACCCCATAACTAATAAGTGCTTTGAATTGTTACATATGGATCTCATGGGTCCTATTGAGGTTAGCCTGAATGGTAAGAAGTATGCTTTTGTTATTGTTGATGATTTTTCAAGATATACATGGATTAAGTTTTTGAAAGAAAAATCAAAGGCTTTCAACACATTCAAGATTTTGCATTCTAGTATTAAAAATATGTATGGCACTTCTGTAGGAAGAATTAGGTCTGACCATGGAAAAGAATTTGAAAATGTAAGCTTTGCTAATTTTTGTGAAACTAAAGGCATTTTCCATGAGTTCTATGCACCTAAAACACCTCAGCAAAATGGGATTGCTGAGAGGAAGAATATAACACTTCAAGAGATGGCTAGAGTAATGTTGAATTCTAGAAACCTATCTAAGAAACTCTGGGCTGAAGGTTTGAATACTGCATGTCATATTAGTAATAGAGTTTATCTTAGACCTGGTACTACTATGACACCTTATGAAATCTTGAAGGGTTCAAAACCAACAGTAGCACACTTTCATGAATTTGGTATTAACTGTTATTTGCTAAATGATAGAGACTATTTGAGCAAATTTGATCCCAAAAGTGAAAAGTGTATATTTGTTGGATATTCTCCTAATAGTGCTGCTTTCAGGGTCTACAATCCAAGATTGCATATTGTTCAAGAATCAGTGAATGTCATTTTTTATGATTTAACTGCTTCTGCAGCTACTGAAGAAGTCACTAGTTCAGATGTTGCTCCAACATTGGACTCAACATTGAACACAGACACTGGAGATGCTGAACTGAAAACTGGAACAAATGTTGACTTAACACCAGAAACCCCCAATGTTAGGCCAACATCTGTGATGTCAGATTCTGAAGATGAAGTATTTCCTGTATCCAAAAGAGATCCCCCTCTTAGAATACAAAGAGATCATCCAACCTCTCAAGTAATTGGACAAATTACTGAAAGAGTTAGAACACGCAACAAAGAAAGGGCAAATTACAAGGATATGGCTAAGTTGTGTGTTTGCATATCTTCTTCATGTACTGTTGATAATGCATCTTGTTTTGTGTCCTCCATTGAACCTAAGAATGTAACTGAAGCCCTTAAGGATAGTTACTGGATTAATGCCATGCAAGAGGAACTCTTACAATTCACCAAAAACAGTTTGGAATCTAGTGCCTAGGCCATCACATGTGAATGTAATAGGTACAAAATGGATTTTCAAAAATAAAACTGATGAGAATGGTGTAATTATGAGGAAAAAAGCTAGGTTGGTTGCACAAGGTTATACTCAGGTAGAAGGTATAGATTTTGATGAGACTTTTGCTTCAGTAGCTAGGATAGAATCAATTAGATTACTTCTTGCTATTGCTTGCTGTCTTAGGATTAAACTTTACCAAATGGATGTTAAAGGGGCCTTTCTGAATGGTTTAACTGACAAAGAGGTTTATGTAGAACAACCTAAAGGCTTTGCTGATCCTAAACAGCCTGACCATATGTACAAACTTGAGAAGGCTTTGTATGTCTTAAAACAGGCTCCTAGAGCTTGGTATGAGAGGCTAACTGATTTTCTGTTAGGCCTAGGTTTCAATAGAGAAGATGGAGATAGAACATTGTTTGTCCTTAGAAAAAGCTCTAATATATGCATTGCTCAAATTTATGTGGATGATATTGTATTTGGCTCTACTAACAAGTCTACCTTAGACAAGTTTGTTGAGTCTATGACAGGAACATTTGAGATGAGCATGATTGGTGAGCTCAACTACTTTCTGGGACTTCAAGTTAAGTAGCTGGAGAATGGTATCTTCCTGAACTAGGAGAAGTGTGCAAGGAATCTGGTGAAGAGATTTGAGCTACAAGAGTCCAAGCCAACATTGTACAGATCCATGATTGGTAGTTTGCTATATATCTCTGCCTCTAGACCTGACATCATGTTTTCAGTATGTGTTTGTGCTAGGTACCAAGCTGAGCCAAGGCAATCTCACTTGATTGCTGTGAAGAGGATTCTTAGATATATCTCTGGAACTTCACCTTTAGGCATTTGGTATTCTTATGACACTAACACTAACTTGGTTGGTTTCAGTGACTCTGACTGGGCAGCTGATGTGGATGACAGGAAATCCACAAGTGGGGGCTGTTTTTATTTGGGGAATAATTTGGTCTCCTAGTATAGCAAGAAGCAGAATTGTGTTTCATTATCAACTGCTGAATCAGAATATGTAGCAGCTGGCAGCTGTGTTACCCAACTTGTGTGGCTCAAACACATGCTTTCAGATTATGGGCTAGATAGTGATACACTTCTCATGCTCTGTGACAATCTAAGTGCCATAAGTATCTCTAGGAATCCTGTCCAACATTCTAGAACTAAGCATATAGATATAAGGCATTATTTCCTAAGAGATATGGTAGAGGACAAAGTGATCGACATTGAACATATTGAGACAACAAATCAGCTTGTTGATATGTTTACAAAGCCTTTAGATAGAGAGAGATTCTTTATCTTGAGGAAATCTCTTGGAATGTGCAATATGTGAAAATGTTGAGGAAACCAATGTTGACATAACACCACTGTCTAGCACTGGTATATTGGTTGTGGTATAGTAGGCATTATGTTGTTTTCCTTTGTTGAGTTTATTTTCTTGTGAGTCTCATTTAATCTTTGTTTTGTCAGATTTGGTTTGTGTGGTTGAACTCTTTGATTAACAACTCTTTCTAGTTATCAGTTTCACATCTTTGGTTTTGAAAAAGTAATAAAACTCTTCTGTTTGTCTGAGGTTGTGATAGCCTAACATATGAAGAAGCTGGGGTACACAAAGTTCACTACTTTGATGTCTATTCAGTTGTGTCTTATTCATATGGAAGGTGTACAGGACATGTGGAGAAGCTGGGGTGCATGATGTTGACAGCTTCAATGTTACTCAGTTGTGCTTATTTATATGTTCCTGTTTGTTTGGCCAAAGAACACATGAGGGTGATCCTTTCTACTAGGATGTTTGAGGTTTAGATTTCTTACATTTAGTAGCACTGACCACTTGGTGATTCTTTTGAATGCAGGTTGGTAAACAAGTATGCATAAGGAATTGGGGTGTTGGGGTGCATGATAAGTGAATTGCCAACATTCAAGACCTTTGTACTTGCCTAACTTGCTGCTGTTAATGTTGTTACTGGGGTGTGTGGAGTTCAGGCTGCCCTCATTCAGTAGTGACATTAGCTTAGTGTTTTAGCAACCTTCAGCTTTTGGTTCAGATGAGTTATGAAATTAATAAAGATTATAAAGAGATGTGAACTATGCTGGTTTGAGAAGTTCTTCATAAGTGTTTACCATCTGCCTATTTGACATTACATTGTTGCATTCACGTAGAACTGCATTATTTCTTTCTTGTTGTTGAGTTGTGTCGGTTTAGGCTTAGGGGGAGTATAATTCATGTGTTGAGGCATACAATTTGGGTGACATACTGCAGGTGACACACTTTTATGTGACTTTCTATGCTGTGGAAGTGAATTTTTTTCTTGAATTCATAACTGCTTATCTATGTGTGTTTCTTGTTATTCATGTTGCTTACTCATGATCTTGATCTGAACAATATGTCTGAGGTACTCACTTGCTATATTGGTTAAGTTTCAGATGTATTTTTGGATGTATCTCAAGCTCTCACATGAATTTGCCTTGGTGAAGCCTGTACCTCCACCTTCTGGTTTGAATGTTATTGAATGTTATCCCAACATTGTGCACTGCAGCAGGCTAACATTGAAAACAGGAACTTATAAGTTTTCAGATTTTTGAAAACTGCTCTGGTAACTGTTAATTAAACATCAAAGCGTGTGCGCGGGAAAACAAAGTGGGAAGTTTTTATTTGGTTCAAATTTAGTAACTTCCCATTAACATTCATTCTATTTCCTTATTCACGGTATTTTAGAAATCAGAACCCTAATTTCCTTATTTACAAATCATAATTTCATTACTTGTGTTTGTGCTTACTCTGCGAAATTTTTACTCTCTCTACTCTCGAATTCTCTCGTTTTTTTCTCTCAAAACTTCTCTACTAACAATGGCAAGCAAGTCTCCCATGAAAGCTCTTGTAGATGCTGCCATAGAAAGTGAACCCACTGCCGCACGCACCCGTTCACACACTAGGGGTGCTGCTGCAAAATCAGAGGATGTCTCAGTTGCTGCTAAAAGGAAGGCGATCCCCTACGTGCAACGTGGAAAGAAGTCTAAACAGGGAGAATCGACCACCAATGTTGGGCCAACTGGGGAATCAACTCTCCCATCACCAATGAGCTTGAAATTGAGGTAAACACTGCTGAACCCAACCCTGAAATTGATGTTGATTTACCTGTTGAGGGAGAGGGTAGTGGATCTGTTGAAAAATCTGTGGAGAAATCCATGGATAAGTATGTGGACAATATGGTGAGGTAGTGGATTAGGGCTAAAAAGAAAAAGAACAAGGCTGCAGGGGAGAAATTGAACACTATGTCTGAAACTGTTAAGGCAAGGGTTGGGGCCAGAAAGAGACAGGTGGAGAGATTAGCTAGGAAGAGGGCTGCTGAAGCCGAGAAGAAGGCTGAGGAAGAGAAGAAGGCTGCTACTGCTGCTGTTGCTGAGAGAAAGAGGAAAGGTAAGCAAGTGATGGAAGAGGAAGTTAAGGTGGTGGATGTTGAGGATGAAAAGGAAGAAGAGGAGAAGGAAGAGGAGACTGAGAAGGAGCACGATGTTGCTGCTGATGTTAAGGAAACATCTGGAACAGAGGAGTATACTGATGGGCTAGATGTGATCTACCCCGAGGATAAGGAGGACTACTTTTCTCCTTACTATTTTTCACAATAATTGGAGAAGAAGTGGGATTCCTTCAAAAGAAGGGAGATTCATACTGAAAGAGCTATAGAGATGGCCAGCTTCAAAGAACAAAAGGTGATGGACTTGCTTGAGGCAAGAGGGTTGCAACAATCAGTGATGGAGTTGAGTGACTATGCTCCTGAGATTGTCATGGAGTTCTACCTGAATCTCTCCAAGTGGATCATGGACTATAGATCTCCAAAATATGGAAAGGCTTGGGTGAGGGGGAGAGTCTTCAACATTGAACCCTACACCATCAACAAGATATGTGGCTTCCCTACTGCTGATGAATCTGAGGACCCCTATTATGATGATGTGATTGAGGACTTGACTGGAGGGTTGGTTAAAACCTGGAGAGATGCCCTGCCAACCACAAAACTCACCTCCCTTAGTGCTGTCTTGCACAAGATAGCATGCTTCAACTGGCTCCCAAGCAAAAATGTCACTATTTTGACTAAGGAATCAGCACTCTTAGTCTACAAAATCAAGAATAGGCTAGCTGTGAACATGGAGGAGAGGATTTTGAGGTCTATGTCTGAAGTTGCTGGAAGGAAGAATGGTATGCTGCCTTTTCCCTCACTCATCTGCAAAATCCTTAGCAATGGAAGGAAGAATGGTATGCTGCCTTTTCCCTCACTCATCTGCAAAATCCTTAGCAAGCAAGGATTGAAGACAAGTGTAACTGTGGGCTGGAGGAAGAATGATGCTGAATTGACAATTCTCCCAAGCTACTTGTCTGGAGCAAGAGTGAGAGACCTTCCCTGGAACCCAAAAGGAGTGGTGAGACCAAGGGCTGAGAAGAAGAAGGCTCAAGAGTTTGTTGGAACTTCAGTGCCTATGTCCAAAGAAGAAGACTGCATGGTCATCACCTATACTTTTGTGGATCATATGCTGAACTGGTATAGGGGGCAGATTGCTAATACTCAGAGGGAGATTGAGGAGAGGAAGGAGCACCTCAACGAATTGGAGGATATGGTGAAAAATTTGGAGAAACCCCCTTCTTCACAAAAAGGGGGAGAATAGTTCCAAGTTTTTTTTAATTTTCTAACCTTCTTGTTTTTTGTTGTTTCTTTGAACTGTTGCATTGCTGGTACATTTATCTCTATTTTTATTTGATCAAGGGACGTGTCCTTGATATTTAGCTATGGTCTGTAACTCTAAGTACTAATTTTGAACTACTCTAACTGCTATTCCTTGCTATTTCTTATGAAAGCACATTTTGAACTGCTTGTCTGGTTAACCTTTTATGCAGGAATCTCACTGGTTTCAATGTTGAGGCAACATTGATGAATGTTGGGGTCTGAACATCTGTTGATGTAGTGATGGCCTTAATACTTGTATTTTCTAATTTAACTTTGAATATGTTTTCTTGCATTGAGGGGGAGCAGTTTAGTAGTTTAATTTGTTTCTTGTTGATTCTAACCTTCTGGATATAAAACTTGATTGGAACAGGTATTGGTTTTGTGAAGAAAGGCAAAAAGGGAGAGATTGAAAGTACAGGGTTTTTTGGAATCAATGTTAGACGATGCAATGTTAGACGATGTTCGGTCAATATTGAGGATAACATTGAAACCCGAGAGTCTGTGCGAAAACTGTTCTTTAGTTGCCAAATTTGAGTTTTGCCTTTATTCACCTATTAATCAAGTTCCACGGTTTTAGTTGTTTATGTTTATGTCCAGGAAGGTATCTTAATCATAAGGAAGAGCTATGAAAAACTCCTTACTTGAAGTTTCCATAATTCAAGCTAAGTTGAACAAGTCAACTCAACACGGTTTCAAAATAAGGAAACAATATTGGTCGTTCTTTGCAATGCGATTCTTTCCAGGATCCTCTGATTTGAAGAAGACGTGTTACCTTGCTAGCTCGGTAATAAAGAAAACACATATTCAGAAAAGATATTGAGTTCACAAAGAAGGCAAATATCAACAAGAAAACAACAAGAGTTACCAAAGCTGTGAACAACACATATTGGCGTGCAAGATTCAAGAAATCTATAAAAGATGTGAAGTTCATCAAAATGAAGACAAGACAATCGTGCAAAACAATCCAAGAGATTAATCATACTTTGTATTATCTTCGTTTTGCTTTTGCGAAGTTTTTGTATCAACTATTTAAGTCTAGTTCATAGAATTTAAGTAGTTCTTACTTGTCTGCTTCGTTGAGTCCGATCAACAAAGAGCATGAGTGAATTGTTGTGAGAAATATTTCTTTGTTAAAACCTTTATGGTTATTTGGCCTAAGACTCGGAAGTTTTTAATAATATTGAAAACTTCTTAAAATTATATCTTCTTGCATTTATATTCCGCTGCACATTATTTTAGACAAGAAGATCACAATAGAGTTAAGGCAATTCCAGCTTAACTCTCAAAGTTGTTGTGTCAATCCACGATCCGACAATTTCAAAATTAATAAAAAATCCTAAATGTAATATGATAATACATAAATACATCTGATAGGGAAAAGACCAAATGCCCCGAGAAGACACATCGAAATAGACCCCTCATATACTAAGCTCGCAAACATCCATCCAAAGGACCAAGAAGGATTTGTAAAACCACCCATGTTATACGAAGGACATCTCCGACACAGTCAGGCGTCTTAAAGGCCCACTTGGAAGAGTCACACGTGCAATAAATGAATGTCAGACATTATTAGCACGACCACCCTTAAATCGCGGGCAACTCGCATTCAAAATTATCAGCAAATCCATCTCCCACGAGGCAGTATTAATGGATGCCCGTTCCTAGCATTGAAGAAGGCCAAGTGGCCACACTCATAACTACACTACAAATCATATAAATAGAGAAGGAACTCCACCACTATAACCAACTCAAATCAGCGCAACATACTTGTATAGTTATTATATCAAAGCAATATATCTATTTAAGTATTTTCTATATTCTGGTCTCTTTTATATTCATAGGGCCTTCGTGTAAACGCTATCACTTAAACATTTTCTCTTTGCGAATCACGTGAATCCCATTCCAAACCATATATATTCAAGATAATTAAGGAATTTCCCAACTCGAGAACTATGTGTTAATCATTTTGGCATCGTCTTTGGGAAACGCCACAACAAAGATTCCCTTAGCATGATTTAGAGAGAATCTACCTCAATCCATGCCCCGAAGCAAACCCAATCAGGCTACGAAGACAGATCATCAACTTTAGACCAGAAGATACGAAGGGGGTAAAATACCCCCACACGGACCCCATCATCGTCCGTGCACGGGTCCAAGGAAACAGCGTTCCCGACATACTTATAGACACGAGAAGCATGGAAAACATCATATACTTGTCAACCTTCCAGCCCCTTGGGCTTACAACATCTCAAGGAGAACCCGGGCAAATCCCGCTCAGCATTTTCTTTGTAGCATCCCTCATCACTGGGGGGACAATCTCACTCCCCATCACATGGGAGACAGAACCGTGCCAGAGAACAGAAGTAGTCATTTTCCACGTCGTGGAAACACAAATTGTGTTGTATAACATTATCTGTTAATGACCGGCCATCCAAGCCTTCGGGGGCATCTTATCTATGGCACATCTCAGAAATTATTTTCCCCACCCTAGGCAGAATTGGAGAAATTCACATCACCTAGAGAAAAGTCATAGGACACCAGGAAAAATCAAGTTCGTCCTATTCTACGACCCGCTACTCCCTACTTCAAGTGCTATGAATCATTCAGGGCAAACCCATATTGCAATGTCCACAACCTCTCTATTCCGAGAAAGAGAAAGACAAGAGGAATAGTGGGAGAACTTGTGAGTACCACGAGGACTGGGGACATGAAAAAAATGTAGACACCTTAGGAGAAATAAAAAGCTCCTCCAACCAAGCCGCGGACAAAACTGTCCAAACAATCGAAGTAGACTCCACCCCTCGGAGAAGATGACATGGACTAACAGAGGAAAAAATGACATTGGATATTGACAATGAGGGATGAAGAACTCTCTTCAGCAGATAATAAAGGCAAAAAAGAACTGAACGTATGACTCGGTGAATAAGAGTCCATCTAGAAGGCAAAGGGAAAGGACATAAGGGGAAGGAGTAAACCTTCTTGGCAACTTCTTGTATTATATACCCCTCCCAGTTAATAAAAGATAGAACCTTTTTTTCCTGCTTTAAAGAAGCAACAAAAGAAGAAGTGCCAGAACATCACGAGGCACCATTAACCATCACGAGCTCCCACAATTCCTGAACTTTAAGTCAAAAGCTTAACTAATTAAAATTATTGATGCTAGAGACGATGCCAAGTTGGGGACCTATCAGTGAAAAACCTTATGAAGAAGTACCATAACTTATCCCTTATAAGTCCTAACCTTTGAGTCAAAGGCTAAGCTAGATGCTCAAAGCCTAAGATAATGTCAGGCGATAGGAAGACCAATCAAACACGTAATGGTAAGTCCAACTGAAAAATATTGGCAAAAGACCAATCGGAAGCGTATTGGCAAACTAAGTCCAATTGAAAGATATTGGCAAAGGACTAGGGAACGCGTATTGGCAAAGTAAGTCCAATTGAAAGATATTAGCAAAAGACTAGTCGAACGCGCATTGACAAACTAAGTTTAATTGAGAAATATTGGCACCAAAGACATGTTGAACGCACATTGGCGAGGTAAGACCGGTTGAAAATATTGGATCCAAAGATCAACCGAACACGCGTTGGCAAATTAAGACCTGTCGAATGCACATTGGCAACCAAAAGCAATGTAAGTCATCTAAAGGCAAGATATGTGAGAAGGCGTAAACAACTATACAAGGGGTCCCATGACGAGGCAAAACACAAAAGACATAAGCAAAGAAATTGTTCCTTTTATTCAACACAAGGAACTATAGTTACACTACTACCAAAAGGAAGGGGGCAAAGGCCACGACTGATCTCTGCGAGACACCTCCGAACTAGATTTCTCGTCCGACCCTTACCCTTCATCCTCAAAAATAGGACGAAGCAGATCAAGGAAGATCGTGTTATAACCTTCTACAAGGAAACCCAACCACTCCCACTGGTGCGTACTCCAATCAAAGCCTTTCGTTAGATGAGAAACAAATCCTCGACAATCTTTTTATCAAAAGTATTGGAGTCGGATCAATTCTTCCCTCTTAGAAGTTTTGAAACGAGCCTTTTATGATAATTTTTTTGACCCTATGGTATGCATGACACATCTCTGTCTTATTCCAAAGGTGCCCAATCCCTCGTTTATTTCATAGTTTTGTCTTATATTTCCCTATAATTTAACCTACAAGTTTATTACAAAATGTATTACATTGAGATTCAACGACCTTCTGCCTTGGCTAATTGCTTCTACTCAGTTGGGCTTCATCAAAGGTTGTAGCACACATGATAATATTTTTGCTATTTAGGAAATCCTCAACTCTCTTAGGTCCAAAAAGAAGAACAGGGTGGGATGCATGATTCTTAAACTTCATCTTGAGAAAGTTTATGATAAAACCAGTTGGAAATTCTTAGAGGAAACCCTAAGTGCAGTCAATTTTTCCAACAACGTGATAGAACTGATCTTATTCTCTGTTCAGAATGCATCGACAAAAATATTGTGGGATGGAGAACCGCTTGAGGTCTTCAATAATGGGTGCGATTTGAGGCAAGAAGACCCGATATCGCCGTATCTTTTTGTTCTTTGGTGGAATGCCTCTCTTACCTTATATGAGAAGCCGTGGAAATTGGTAAATGGGATCCGACTATACCATGCACGGGGTCCTTGGACTTTCTCATCTGTTCTCTACAGAGGACCCAACTCTCATGGGTAAATCCAAGGTTAAGACTACACGAGAGGTGAAACGAGTTCTTGATTTATTTTATGCATTTTCGGGCCTTAAGCAAAATGAATAGAAATTAAAGATCTACTGCTCGAATATGGGAGGGGCGAGGATAAGAGGAAAATTTGCGTGGTCGGGTGAGTATAGGTTTTGCGCAAATAATAAATCTGAGTAAATATCTCGAATCCCGAATTGTACATGGTCGGATGAGTCAAAAATATTTTAATGACATCCTTGACAAATTGTTTGCAAGATTGATGAACTCGAAAAGTAAGACACCATTAATAGTCGGTAGAGCAACTCTTATCTAATTTGTGTCAATGGTGATTCCCATTCATATCATGCAGTCGAGTAGGTTACAAGAAAGTGTTTGTGGTGACTTTGACAAGATTAACAGAGACTTTCTTTGGTCGAATGATCTGAATATACGAAAACTTCATATAGTTGGGTGAAAGCGTGTGACCTTGACTAAACATTAAGACGGACTGGGACTGCAAACTGCTTGGCTCAATAGCGAAGCGTTTTTATCTAAATTATGTTGGAAAATCTTACAAAAGCAACACTGCCTCTGGACCAAACTTATGCATGCTAAATACCTTAAGAGTCAAGATAGACTGACTATGTCTCGAAGCTGTGCGATAGCGATACATGGAAAGGAACTCTTAGATGCATGGAACTTATAAGACCGTACGCTTGCTGGGGAATTGGGAATGGCGCATTTATTTCTTTCTAGTTTGATAACTGGATTGGAAAAACAAGGATTTGCGAGGTTAGGCAAGACTAGATCGATCCGCCTTGGGCCTGTCTTTAGTGGATGTGATTCATAGTTCTGCGGGTCGAAGACAAGATAATATGGAGCGAGCCATAATGGAGTCTTTACGTGCCAAGAGTGCATACAAAGCACTACATCGTGACTACACCAAGAAGTCGAGACTATCGCCATGCCTCGACTGGATTTGGAAAATCCCGAGTAACAGTAAGTTACTACACTTCATTTGGTTAGCAAGCCAGACTCGCCTTGCAAAACATCAATAGAGGAAAGTAAGGAAAATCTCGGAGGACGCAGATTGTTTCGTATGCTCAGAGAATGAAGAGTCGATATATCACATTCGTACGCACTACACTGCGCCGAAGAAAGTGTGGCTTAAATTACTCACAGCTCCCCTGTGGCACAACTTTGATCAAGTTGATGATGCGAGATGGCTTAAGAAAAGCCCTGTGAATAATGATACTTTGATACGATCCTTCCTTCATCGCATTGGAGTTATTTTTGCAGCTTTTATTTGGAAGGCGCGTAACTACAAGGGGTTTAAAGAAAAGGGGAAAATGACGACTGTGACATTTTGCCAAATCAAAAAACTAAGTGCGGAACTCATGACGACAGTCAGAAGCGTAATTGAAGTATTGGAGAAGTTGGCTACATGATGCAGTCAAATTTGTTTTACAAAATATGAACAATGTTAAAATATATCGAGAAAGAGCACGACATTAAAACCTATTCTAACTCTTTTGGGATATAACTTATGTATTGTACCATAAAGCTATGGGAAATAATTGAATGACGAGGGAAATAAATTATCCCTATATTTTAGATCCAATTCAGATCTAAACTACAAAGTTCATTCATTTGCTTTGTCAAATCATAGATGTTTTTCTAGAGAAGAGAACTACTTGTGTATTTTCTTCATCCACTTAGAGAAAAACCTAAAAAAAGTACTCAGAGTGGATTTTAGTGAAGCATTGTTACCCAATTATTATATCAACATTATTAAACTATTTATGCGGTGTATATGGTGACAAATGTCTTCTCAATTGCAATTGACTTACACCAAGGTTCGACTACGAGGCTATTTTTGCTTGCTATTGTGATAGACAAATTACTCGAGATATCTAACACCAAGTACCTTTATGTATGTTGTTTGTAGAAAATATTGTCTTAATCAATGAAACAAGGGAAGGGACAAACAACACATTAGAGCGCTATGGTGCAATTTTTAAAATTTTGGCGTTAACTCGGTATATCAAATGAACATTTAGTAAACTTATAAGAAATTATTATAGGACGATCGCGCTGGATGGCCAAAGGATACCGAGTAGCTCACAATTATTGATACATAGGTTATATACGTCAAAAGGATGGAGAAGTAAATAATGACATTAACCATTACGTTCAAGTTAGTTGGACAAAATGGACGAGCTCTACGAGAATTTATGTAATTTTAACTTCCTCTAAAGCTAAATAGGAATTTACATGTGAGGGGTACATTGGTATATGCCTATGAATGTTAGGCTATTAAGTATATGTTCTAAAGATGATTGTAAGTGAAAGGCAATTTTTGTGGTGAATACGCGAGAAGATATATTTTTTTTGTTTTTTATAGATTAGATGTAAGACTCGTAAACGAGAAGATGCAAACAAAATCGCATGTGATGGTTCAACTATATAAAATAAAAACTTATAAATATACTAGTAAGATACGTTGAAATTACCGGCTTAGTAATGATGGAAAGAGCATGAGAACTAAGGAAAAAAATGTAGATAGGAGACACACGTAATGACTTGAAGCTCAAAAACTTACACAAAGACAATTTATTCAACCATGATAAAGAAGAGTTATATGTATAACTCGATGTGCTTTGATATATAGTTACTTTAATAAATTGAAATTAGGGGTTGAGCCATGTGGCATGCGCGTAATGAACTTATGTTCCGAGGACATCCAATCTCGACGTCCTTCATTTTTCTTACTCTCTCGGATCTCCACGTCCCGAAAACCCCCAAAATTTCCAGGTTCCTCTCAGGTGGCACCCCCCTCCGCGGGGGATTATCAAGCTCAACACCGATGGCTCGCCCTTGGGTAATTTCGACCCCTCAGGTTTCGGCGGTGTGTTACGTGATTTTGCCAGTACGATAGTTGGTGCTTTTTCCAAATGGATGGGATATAACACCAACAACGTGGCTGAACTTCGGGCTATTCGTCAAGGAGTACTATTTGTTTTACAACTTTCGATTACTACTCTTATAATTAAAACTGACTTGGAAGTTGTGTTTGGCAAACTGACCCATATACGGGGCGTTACGGCCTCGACAGAAACGCTAGCCTTGCTCCATGATATATGGAGTCTAGGAAGAAGGATTCACACCATGTTTAGCTCACCCATATATAGAGAGCGACGAATAGGTTCGCGGACATTCTGGCACGCACGGGATCCGATCGGGCCTCGGTGGACTGCCCAGTACATCCACCATTTCACACGGTTTGGACGAGCTGCCTCCGGTTGAAGCATTATAGCATCTCAAATATGCATTATATATTTTTTGTATAATTCTGCTAGTCCCTACCCCACACTCTATGTACATTATTTGGCGTCAGCCCTAATTTCTTAATAAAATTCAGTTGTTCAAAGAAATAAAAATGAAATTACATGCTTTGTCCTGGCTGGTGGTTTTACTTGTACCCATTTCAAAACTTAAAGAAAAGAATGGCCCTCCCGAGGGCCTAACCGGTGCGCCCTACCTTACCTGAACATGTACTCGTCCCCATCGCATTGATCTCCGAGAAACACAGTACAACACCAAGTCACACGTCAAACCGTAACGCGTGGTCAACTTCGCTAGCTCAGAAGAATCAATTGAACAAACGCGTGTAGTAGAGTTCACAAACAGACGCGTGGGCATCTCTTCTGGCATTCTTTTCCTCGAGTGTCTAAAAGGTTCATGATGTCATGAGCGACATAAGTGACCAATCGTTGGTGTTTGCACCTAGGCCAGTCGGCTCAAAGATCAAAGCCTATTGTCATTTTTGCCTTGTTATTTGTGTACTGTTGTAATTAAAACCCTAGATTTACTTTTCTCTCTCCGTATATATGTTAGCCTTAGGAGTTGGGAGTGAGTTTTGAATAACTATATAAGAAAATCTACCAAAGAAACAACAAAAAAACTATATAAGAAAATCAATAATTTATAGTATATACATATTTCCCAAATATATAGTTAAACTCTAGGAGCTTATTTACCAAAAAAAAAAAAAAAACTCAGGGAGATCTTGATTCTTTTGTTTTTCTAATTTAAGAAGTCTGGTTATATTATATATTCTATCGAAAAAAAAGTTTGGTTACATTCTAAAATTAAGAAAAAACTTGTAGTGTAATTATAGGAGATCTTGAACTTTTTGTTCTAATTTAGGAAGTCTGGTTCTATTGTGAACTAAAGTTGTAGAGTAATTTTGATATTGTTGGACTTATTCTGAAGACTACTAGAAAATTAGAAAGTATGATATTTTTGAACAATACTTTTTTTGGATTAGTATATTTGAAAAGCAAATTTCTTAAATACAGAGCAAAATTATAAAAACTTGCACTTTTAACCTTCCGACAGAAAACTAAAAAAGACTCTACAATTGATAAATTAAGATCCACCATCAAAAGAAAAAAATCCCATGATTACAGGCAATGATAAAATCTATAATGATATGTTTTTTTGGAAATATAGGTTGACATTGCACAAATGAAAGATCTTTTCTCAATAACATTTCTTTTGTTATTTCAACGATTAATGTTATCCAATAATTTATTTATGTAAATCAAACTACAACATTAATTCATAATAAGAAAATAAAATCAATTTAAATAAAACAACATTAGCAATCCATTATTTTAAAGACGGTTGGCACGCGGTTCTCGCATAATTAATTAATTTTTTTATTTTTTAAGTAAATATGATAAAGATTTTAATTTAAATATGGATAGAAAATCCACATATCCTAACCTTCTTTTTTATGTAAGAGATTATTCAATAATTATTTCTTTTAATAAAAAGATTTAAATAATAATTAAGGTAAAGTAAATTACAGTTATATCCCGACTAATAATAAACTTTCATAATGTGTAAAAGCGTAAAAAATGAAATTAGAAAGTTTAGTCTCAACATGGCTTCCTTTATATAATAGTATAGATGTTAATTAAGAACGTAACTGATTCATTAATAACACGCAGTCACGTACAGACGTACTCATAAATTACAAAAAAATCTTTTGTATTCTAAAGTATATATTATCTATTTGATATTTTATTTATCTTTATACTATATTTTTTCTTACACATATTATTGATCATACAAATGTTTGTTCATCTTTTTCTCTCATGTTTTTCACGACTTATAATAACATGGTTTTTGTAACATGAGTTATATTGTTTTAAATTTATTATATTATTATCAAATAATTTTGTTAAATATTAAAATAAATCTAATACGAAAAGCTAATTTAATTCTAACGAGCAAAGCGATTGGGCAATTTTATTTATAAAAGAAAAATTCTTATAATTTAAATATTCTTGTGAGTATTTGATTGCTCTTAGAGTTATATAATGATGAATCTATATTAGTATCACATCAGATAGTAAATCTATTTGGTGAAAAATAATATTCCATACGGAATGATTGTGATTTACCACTTTTTGAGGAAATAAAATAAATGAGATGATATTGGTGATATTTTTATCACATTGGGTTACGTTTCAAAAAGCATAAAATTAAAGGAAGATATACTATTTCCTACAATCATCGAACTAGTTTTCCAAATTCTTTGATTCTCTTCTTTCTGTTTTAAATTTGTAAAAGTTAAAATTGAAACTTCATTAATTTTGCTTTGTATTTAAGAAATTTGCTATTTTTATATATATTACCCTTTGAACGATATATTGCTTAATATTCAGTGCGCCATATAATAAACTCAACTAATTCATACTTATATTGCCATCGCAAATTAGAATTTGAATGTAGTAATTATTCATTGTGGCATGTATGAGAAATATAAAAGCCAAGATTTCTGAATTCAAATTTGTTGGTCGTTCTTTCACCCTTTTTTCAGAAAGTTTCACATGTTAGGCTTAGTACAAAAATTTACCACATGTATGCAAGAGGGCGTGCTAAGTATAATAAAATAGTAAATATTCTGCTATCTATGTCACTTTTACATGTTTAGATCCTTTTTAATCCAGGTTGTGTTCGATAAGAGTGTAAGGAATCTCGATAATTTCATTACTTAAAATATCAAATGCATCTCTCGTATTCTACTGTTCGAATTGTTGGCTTTGCGTATCACTTCAAGATATAGAGACGATATTTTAAAAAGAAAGAAAAAAATTATCTTAACACAGAAAAATGTGCCTCGAGTTAAGCAATCATCCTTACAAATGGAATCCATATTTCAAATTGAACTATAAACTGTGTTGTGCTCTTTAGGAATAATTATATTTACACTTCTTGAATTACGGGTATAATGTAAGAACGAATTTTCGAAGTGAAAATGATTGCCCGATATTCTATACCAAGTTTAAAATAATACATTAATTAACTTAGGAAAAATTAAGATATATACGAAGTTCGAAAAGGGATCGAAGATATATTCGTATCTCGGCCATGTTTATCCTCAAACTTAGAAATCCTCGAGACTGATCAAGTATTTAGATAATTATATCGCTATATATCCCTCAAGGTTTAGTTTAATAAAGGACACCTATATCAAAATGTCATCATAATTTATGTATTGCCACTTGCTGAAGTTTGACAAATATTATAAAATGTATATGAAGTCTGTTTATATTATTTTTGTGGAACTTAAGAGATTTTATTTGTATTTTCGAAGTTACATGTAATTATCTCAGTACATTTTCCGAGTTTAAGGTAAACCTCTATCATTTTCCCAAAGACTTGTAATCATTGAGAAGTTGTAAAATATTATACATTGAACTTAAAGATTTACATTTATCCCTTATGTGACTGTGTGTGATTTTTCTCTTGCCGTCACAATCAGCATCCATCACGTGACAAACTTTTTATTAGACACAGAGGGAACAAACCCCAAAGCAAAGGCTACTTGTTTTTATTTTCTTTGATTATTACTCTCAACTCAATTAATAATGTTGCTACTCATCAAAAAAAACAATTAATAATGTTGCTGCCGCTGCTGCAACAGCTGCTGCCTCTTGCTTCTGTCCTTTGCAGATTCTTTTTTCTCTCTCACACACTCACCCACGCACTCAGACAGTGATGTTAGATTATACAAGAGAGAGAAGCAGTAGGGTTTCCTTTCTACATTTTCAGTTCTCTACTTTGACTAATATAGACTATATTATATTACAAAACTACCCCAATATAGTGTCAAAATGTCAAATAAACGTTAATGTTATTTTAATTAGCAAAACATGTTGATCGTAACGGGTGTATAACACAAAACAAACCAGTATTTAAAGTTGAGGCAAGAGTTGAACTCTTTCTCTTTAAAACGATACTTGCCCCGCTCGGTGCTTACGGTTTGATCGGCAATTCGTTTCCCAAGATAACTCGACTATCTCTTAATATAGCAGCACTTCAAATATTAAGAACGGCGAACTAAAGTATTGTTTTGAACTCTCGGAACAAAACATATATAAAGAAAGAATGTTTGTTGATTGAATAAAAAATAAAGAAGTAGGGGGGCCTATTTATAGTTTACGAAAGTTGGCCTTGGGGTTGACTGGACGGACATGTCTTTTCCACGTCACAACTTTCCCGCCAGATTTTACACCATTTCGGCTGACTGTGCACCTATTAGGATGAAATGTGGCACTTATTCTGCTGACGGGGTGTGTAGGTGGCTATTCGCTGACTTAATTATTAAATTCGTTGCTTATTATTTTCTGAACATTTAATTAATTACTTAATTAAACTTTGTCCAAAAAGATAAGTATTTGATAGGGAAGCCCAAGCCCAAGCCCAAGCCCAAGCTCAAGCCAACGGCCCACGACCCCGACCTCGGCCCAGGCCCAGGCCCGGGTCCGGACGGACGGCGGCGGCGGCGCGCGCGCGCGCGCGCGTGTGGGCTTGAATTGAAGCATAGCACATCTAAGTCTTCTCCCCTTCAAAGACTAGTGGTACCCCTTGGGGCCCAAACCCTTATCACAAACAAACAACTTATTAGGTGTACTAGTTTAGCTCAAACTTTCCATGTGGGATGGTGACTTTTCACCTTCCCACCTATTTCCTTTTAGTTGTTCAAGATAACTTATTTCAACTAGCTTAATTGTTCATTTAATTTCCCATTCATCCCACAATGGTTTTGAATAATTAAATATACTCGATCCATCTACACGAAACGTAGATTTCATTAAGCTAAAGAAGTTCCACTTTTATAAAGAGGAACATACTCAAATAAATTATCAAAATCATGGAAAAGTCATACTTTTCCAACAATCCCCCACATGAATGAAAATTCAATGTGTACATTCGAGAGAGTTCAGGCGGAAAGCTTACTGCATCAGGATAGGTAGCTTTTAGCTTTGAACCTTCCTTAGTGAAATACATCGGATTTACTTAGCTGATCAGTGAACGTGATGTCTTGAACCGTTCAGCTGTTGGTGTAAACCAAGACAACTGTATTCACACAGTAACTCCCCTAACAAATTTTAGTTCTCATGGTTGTGTCCGTTTTGGCCCGGACAACTCTTGGGGTTCATAAGTGTTTTCTTATGAAGCGGCCAAACTTCACACTTACATAGGTGATCTCCTTCCAAGAGCATCCTGTCATACTCTGCCTAATTAGGCTTAGGAATCATTAAAAGTTAAACTTAACCTTACCCTTTCTACAGGTAGCACATTTATCGTACACGAGAATGAGCTGGAGTTAGTTCCAAAATGCTATCACTGAATCCTTATAATTTCGTTGTCCCTTTGAACCAAGATCTTGGGATCTCCAATCAACATGGTTGGGTTCCATCACAAAGATTCTTTAGTGTTGGGTTTTAAGCCCATTCCCCTCGATAAGCAGTATGTATGATCTCTTGGTAGGCCTTTAGTCAACGGATCCGATAAGTTTTCCTTCGATTTTACATAATCAATGGAAATGACACCATTAGAGATCAACTGCCTTATGGTATTATGTCTACGACGAATATGTCTAGACTTACCATTGTACATGCCACTTTGTGCCCTTCCAATAGCTGTTTGGCTGTCGCAATGTATTAGAATAGCAGGCACTGGCTTATTCCAACAAGGAATGTCCTTAAGAAAGTTTCGAAGCCATTCTGCTTCTTCACCAGCCTTATCCAAGGCAATAAACTCGGATTCCATCGTGGAGCGAGCTATACATGTTTGTTTTGAGGACTTCCACGACACAGCTCCACCTCCAATGGTAAAGACATAACTGCTGGTGGATTTAGTGTCGTTAGAGTCTGATATCCAGTTCGCATCACTATATCCTTCTAATATAGTTGGATATCTACCGTAATGTAATCCATAATCTAAGGTGTGTTTTAAATACCTAAGTATTCTAATTAACGCCTTCCAATGATCTTTGTTTGGATTACTCGTAAATCTACTCAATTTATTAACTGAGTAAGCAATATCCGGACGAGTGCAGTTCATGATATACATGAGACAGCCTATTATCCTGGCATATTCTACTTGAGAGACAGGTTCGCCATGATTTTTGCCTAAGTGTAGACTCAAGTCCACTGGCGTCTTAGCCGGAGGACCGTCATATGCATTGTACTTCTTAAGTACAGTCTCAATATAATGAGATTGTGACAACACGATCCCATATGACGTCTTAGTGATTTTAATCCCTAATATGACATCGGTGACCCCTAAGTCTTTCATGTCAAAATGTTTGGTCAACATTTTCTTGGTATTCATGACTAGGTCATGATTACTTCCCATGATTAACATGTCGTCTACGTATAGACAGACGATCACGTAATCTTTAGGTGTGCCTTTTACGTATACGCATTTATCACACTCATTAATTCTGAAACCATTTGACAACATCGTTCTGTCAAATTTTTCGTGCCACTGCTTTGGCGCTTGTTTAAGCCCATACAATGACTTAATGAGTCTACACACCTTTTTCTCCTTTCCTGGAGCAACAAACCCTTCAGGTTGTTCCATGTAAATCTCTTCATCTAATTCACCATTTAAAAATGCCGTCTTGACATCCATTTGATGTATTTCCAGACCTTTCAATGCAGCAATAGCAATGAGCACTCTAATTGATGTGATCCTAGTCACAGGTGAATATATGTCGAAGAAGTCAAGGCCTTCAATTTGTCTAAACCCTTTAGCTACCAATATGGCCTTATACTTATCAATAGATCCATCTGCTTTATACTTTCTCTTCAGTATCCATTTGCAGCCCAAAGGTTTGCTACCCGCTGGGAGATCAACCAACTCACATGTGTGGTTGTGCAAAATAGACTCTATTTCACTATTGATAGCTTCTTTCCAAAAGGGAGCTTCTGGAGAGGACAATGCTTCACTTATTGTCCTTGGTTCGTTTTCTAACATATAAGTCAGAAAATCAGGACCATAGCTTTTAGCTGTTTTAGCCCTTTTACTGCGTCTAGGTTCTTCATCTTCCTGATGATTATCCTTTGCAGTTTCATAGGTTCTTTTAAGGGAACCAGATTCTTTCCTTTCTTTGCAAGGATATATGTTTTCAAAGAATACTGCATTCCTTTTAAGTATTTGTAGGAAGGCTTTCGACCTTTCCATAACTCATAAGGGGTTTCGTTTCTACTTTTGTGAGGTAGCTTGTTTAGTATATGATTTGCTGAGAGGATTGCATCCCCCCACAAATTCTGTGGTAAACCAGAACCGATCAACATGGCATTCATCATCTCCTTAAGAGTACGATTTTTGCGTTCAGCAATTCCATTTGATTGTGGTGAATAAGGGGTTGTAGTTTGATGAATGATGCCTGAAGAAGCACAAAATTCGTCAAATGGAGCTTCATATTCTCCACCTCTATCACTTCGGATAGTTTTTATTTGTTTGCCAAGTTGATTTTCAACCTCAAGTTTGTAGATTTTAAAAGCTTGTAAAGCTTCATCTTTACTTCTTAATAAGTATACTATGCAGTATCTTGTGCAGTCATCAATAAAAGTAATGAAGTACTTTTTACCACCTCTAGTTTGCACAAACTTTAAATCACATATATCGGTGTGAATTAAGTCTAGAGGTTCAGTGTTTCTTTCTACATAAGGAAACGATAGTTTGGTTAATTTGGCCTCTACACAAACCTGACATTTATTTTGAGATTCGATATTGAATGAAGGCAATAATTCTAGGCTTACTAGTTTTCGTAGAGTATTAAAGTTAACATGTCCTAATCTAACATGCCATAAATCTGAACACTCAACCAAGTAAGCAGAAGTAATAGTTTTATTATTCTTTTCGAGGTCACGTTTTACAGTCATTACATTCATCTTGTACATGCGGTTGACCGCGTAACCTTTACCAACAAATTGCCCATTCTTAGTGAGCACCAATTTACCAGACTCAAACACTAGTCTAAGACCACTTGCATCAAGTGCATAACCAGATATTAAATTCTTTCGAATATCTGGAACATGCAGTACATCAATCAAGGTAATCTCTCTGCCCGAAGTCATCTTTAGCACCACTCTTCCACTTCCGATGATGTCAGACGTTGCAGAGTTCCCCATGTACAACTTCCGGTTGTTGAATGAGTAGTATGTGGAGAACATGTCTCGGTCGGAACAGACGTGGCGGGTGGCACCGGTGTGGACAAACCACTCATTTGGATGATCTACCATGTTAGCCTCGAAGACAACTGTAGTAAGCATCAGGTCACTCATGTCGACCGAAACGCCTTTGTCCTGAACCACAACAACCTGGTTGGACTGGTTCGGGTTCTGGTTGTCTTTCTTCGGGAGTCGGCAGTCTTTAGCCATGTGGTTCGGCTTTCCACAGTTGTGGCAGTTCCCTTTGAACTTCTTTTTCTTCTTTTGTTGCCCTCCACCATTGCCCTGATTCTTTCTCTTCTACGTTGGCTCTAGCCTCCATCTGCATCTGCTTTGGCTTGGCCTCAGACATTCGATTGTCTTCTTCAATCCGAAGTCTGACAATCAAGTCTTCAAGATTCATCTCCTTGCGCTTGTGCTTGAGATAGTTCTTGAACTCCTTCCAGGACGGCGGCAACTTCTCTATCATAGCAGCAACTTGGAAGGATTCACTGAGTTTCATGTCCTCTGCATCTAGGTCATGTAGGATCAGTTGCAACTCTTGAACTTGACTCGTCACCGTCTTCGAGTCGGTCATTTTGAAGTCTAGAAATTTGCCGACGATGAACTTCTTCAACCCAGCATCTTCTGTTCTGTACTTCTTGTCAAGGGACGTCCAGAGTTCCTTTGACGTCTTGATGGTGAAATAGACGTTGTACATTGAGTTGTCTAATCCATTCAGGATGTAGTTCCTGCACAGAAAGTCACTTTGACTCCAAGCGTCGAAGGCAGCCCTAGGACGAGGATCAGTCACGTCTTCTGCCACCACAGGAGCCTCTTCGGTCAGCATCCTTGATAGGTTCAAGGTCGTAAGGTAGAACAACATCTTCTGTTGCCACCTTTTGAAATCAGTGCCGGAAAACTTCTCCGGCTTCTCGCCGCTACTTTGGACAGGCGATATGGTCACCATTTTTCTGAAATACAACAAGCAAAATATCGTTTTAAAAAAGTTGATCGTAACGGGTGTATAACAGAAAACAAACCAGTATTTAAAGTCGAGGCAAGAGTTGAACTCTTTCTCTTTAAAACAATACTTGCCCCACTCGGTGCTTACGGTTTGATCGGCAATTCGTTTCCCAAGATAACTCGACTGTCTCTTAATATAGCAGCACTTCAAATATTAAGAATGGCGAACTAAAGTATTATTTTGAACTCTCGGAACAAAACAGATATAAAGAAAGATTGTTTGTTGATTGAATAAAAAATAAAGAAGTAGGGGGGCCTATTTATAGTTTACGAAAGTTGGCCTTGGGGTTGACTGGACGGACATGTCTTTTCCACGTCACAACTTTCCGGCCAGATTTTACACCATTTCGGCTGACTGTGCACCTATTAGGATGAAAGGTGGCACTTATTCTGCTGACGGGGTGTGTAGGTGGCTATTCGCTGACTACATTTTCCCTTCAATTTTCGCAGCCACTAGACACACTTATTCGACCAGATTCTGACACCTAATCATGTTTAATTAATTATTAAATTCGTTGCTTATCATTTTCTGAACATTTAATTAATTACTTAATTAAACTTTGTCCAAAAAGATAAGTATTTGATAGGGAAGCCCAAGCCAAAGCCAAAGCCAAAGCCAAAGCCCAAGCCCACGACCCGTGACCCATGACCCCGGCCCAGGCCCAGGTCCGGGTCCGGGTCCGGGTCCGGACGGACGGCGGCGGCGGCGCGCGCGCGGGCGTGTGGGCTTGAATTGAAGCATAGCCCATCTAAGTCTTCTCCCCTTCAAAGACTAGTGGTACCCCTTGGGGCCCAAACCCTTATCACAAACAAACAACTTATTAGGTGTACTAGTTTAGCTCAAACTTTCCATGTGGGATGGTGACTTTTCACCTTCCCACCTATTTCCTTTGATTTCTTCAAGATAACTTATTTCAACTAGCTTACTTGTTCATTTAATTTCTCATTCATCCCACAATGGTTTTGAATAATTAAATATACTCGATCCATCTACACGAAACGTAGATTTCATTAAGCTAAAGAAGTTCCACTTTTATAAAGAGCAACCTACTCAAATAAATTATCAAAATCATGGAAAAGTCATACTTTTCCAACAAAACACACCACAATTTTAATTAATTAGTCAATAAGCAAAACTCTTACAACATTTTTTCACTTGCAAGTAATAAAATGACAATTGAGTTTTGGTTATATGAATTGGATGCATAAGATTGATGCGTTCAAATTGGATTACAGATCTATTTTCTTCTATTAAGATCCGCCATGATGGCCTAGTAAGCTGAAGAGATGATTTTATTTTCTCGTTCTCAAATTCAACGAACGACTTAACTTTATTACTTCTAGTTTTATGCCTTCTACACATCGACTAACAATGCTTGTAGTTTGACAATATCTCGGATATATAGAATAAGGTCGATTACAAGTGTGTTACAACGAGTATATCGCTAATTAGGCCTACTCTAACTATACTAGTCTCGAAAAGGCTTGGTCCGGGACACCTCGAACTAACGTCGGATGCAAGGGAGAATGTCGGAACTATATCGGAGATGGCGTCGAGGATTATGTCAGGGATGACATCTGATCTTCTACGTCGAAAGTGATGTTCTGCTTATGTCGAAGGTGCATAGGCGATATATATTGGAGATATATATCGATTAATATGTCGAATACTATATCGGGGAATGCTCGATATAGGTGAATAGTAATTGCGGATAATTAAAGCTTACCTTGATAACCGGGAAGCAGGTATTTATAGGCCTCGGGATGCGGGTATCACTCACGTGACAAACACGTGAGTTGTACCATATAGGGGTGATTTTCGATATATATGTCAGGGGTGATCCCCGACATAGGTGAAAACCTGGGTCTGGCCCATGGCAGGCCCAATACGCGAAATACCCATATCATGTAGTCCCCCAATTTGGAAATTGTTATCTGAAGATAATAATTTGCAAATTAAATCTGAATTTTTGGATTACCAGTACCTCTCGTCCCGCCAGTTCAAATGACGAAAATCTGATGCGGGAATTTCATTTTGTTGTGAAAAATATTGGTGGACCCCTAATGCAATTTGCGAATTTTCACAAGTTCTCATTTGAATTCCGAAATTCCATGTTACATCGAATTGCCCCCGATATGCATGTCGAATTTAAAGTTCGATATAGATTTGCCATAAATGCGCGCCTGATGCCCGATGTCTATAAATAGCAGACACGTTCTCTCTTACAATGAGGTATGTTGGGGATTTTTCGACGTAACTATCGATATATTTTTTGACATGATTCTCGATCTATTTTCGATATAAGCTTCGATATTAATGTCTTCCTTTGTTTCTCGGATTTTTTTAGGTTGCTAATTTCGAGTCTGTTTATTTTAGCATTTCTAGAGCTTCTCACTCTTCTCATTATTTGACGTTCCCCCGGCAAGCGAGAATGACTTTGACTTTACCGGCCTGGATTCTCAAAATACGGAGGCTGGAGGCTCCGGGGTTGCTTTCTTTGATACCGATTATCTCGGGACAGATGAGCTATTTCGGGATGATGTCGGTGATGGCGTAGATGAGGATGCCAATCTGACTTCAAAGACCCAAAACATAGAGTTTGATGAGTGGGGTTTGCCCATAGCCCCTGGAGTGAAAAAGTTCAAAACGGTCGAGAGTTATGAGGACATGGTGTCCCATGTCCCTCATCACCCTGCGTTTTATGAAATGACCTTATCACGTCGATGCGAGATATAAAATCAGATTCCCTGAGCCACATGAGAGGTGCACATGCCGCTGGAAGGTTGTATCCCAGTGCATGCAAATCACCTCTCCAATGTCCTGCGATTTCGTATTGATCTTGTGGTTACCGATATTCTGGCTAACATCGGGGTTTGCATCGGGCAGTTGACACCCATCTCCCTTGGGTGTATTGTGGGCTTCATTTGCGTTATGAAAACCCTCGGGGTTCCCCACGGAGTAAATGAGTTATGGAATCTCTTTACGGTCATCACCAACAAGAAGGGTGGTGACAAAGGTTTCTTCTTTGTGCGTTCGTAAAATGGACGCAAATTCATGTTTTAAGGCCAGTCTAGTTATGGCTTTGGAAACAAGAATGAATTCTTTTATGTAAAGGAGAAAACGACTTGGGAGTTCGAAGGGCTCCGGCAATAGTAGTCTACGGCCGAGAAGTATATAAGGCCTGCTGGTCTTGGCCGCCCTCAATTTACGTCCAAATTTTTACTAAAGCTGTTGGATCATCCCTATAATCTTACCATGCTCTGTGATGAGGATGTGGTTGGCGCGAGCGGCATCTCTTTGATGCCTTATCGAGGCCCACATGACCTTGGTAAGGTTTGTTCTTATCGTTACTTGGGAAGTTTCTATTTCATGTTCCTGTTTTGATGACAGTGCTCTTGTCTGTTTGTACCTACTCTCGTGGAGCACCGAAGATTGGACGTGATTGTCCAACGCGATGTCATCCCAAGAACAACGGTTGGGGGTGATGCTGCACTTCCGGTTCTCATCAAGAAGCGTGGGAGCGAAGGTCATCGCCTCAAGGAAAAATTGAATAGGTCCTCGCATGGTGGAGAGGCCTCGGTAGGCGCGGTTCTGGGTGGCAACTTGCGGGTCCTTGTGCGAGTCCAGCTCCGGGGACCTCTAGCGCTAGTGCCTCATCCTATAAGAGGAAAATGAGTGATGGATGGAGTTCTACCGTTGGTCAAGGCGCCCTATTTCAATCTGTAAGTGTGCGACCTATCTTTTCAAGCGATTATGCGGATGCATTTATTAAAAGTACTCTTATGGTGTTCTTATGGTATTGTGATGTTATTGTTTTCTGGGCCAGAAAATTTCTTGCCAGCTTTTTGAAGACGGCGAGTAAGAATAACGTCGCCCAGATGGAATCTATTTCCGAAGCTATTGCCCTTCTCGAAAGCCTGGCCGATTATGACCCGGCTGCAACTGCCAAATTGACGAAAGAGCATGATGAAGCCTTGAGCATTCTTAGCGCCACTGAAGTAAATGTGCGCGAGCTCCTTACCTAAAACCAGGAGTTAATAGCCACTCTTAACGGGGCTAACCTATCTCTTGCAATATAGAGGGAACAACATGAAAGGGCAGAAGCAGAACTTACTTTGGTGCAAGAACAGTTGGCCCTTGCTGAAAGGGCTAACAGATGCAAGACGCTCACTCAAGAGCAAAGGGTTCGAAGTGCGAAAGCCTTCCTTTTGAGTGAGGCGTTCACGGATATCTGTGCCGAACGTGGGGTGCAGAAGAGAGAGAAAGCGAAGGATTCCATCATCGGTTAGATCCGCCTTCTTGATGGATTCAAGGATGACTTCAATCCTAGTTCGCTAGATCCCTTATTAGGCCCTGATGGAAAACCTTTTGAGGACTTCGACGTGCAGGTCGATGATGATCATGTAGAAGATGTCTACAAGGAGATTCTTGACCAAAAGAGTCTAGTTCTGATCCATACCAAGGGTGCCCCCAAATATCCCAGCTAAGGGTTTGTGGTGTATTGTAATATTGTCTTTTATCTTAGAGTATTGTGTATAGTGCCCCTTTTGGCATCTGTAAAACTCCCTTCTCGTTCTTCTAATGGAACTATTTTTCTCTAAGACTCAAGTATCCTGGATCTTTAGCAATGTCATTTCTTGATTGTCTGTAGTTAAGCGAAGCCCTCTTTGTGTTGGGTTTCTCCTCCCGATTACGGTGGATAGGGAATTATCCCTTGACCATTGTACTCTTCGTGTATACCGGGTGGTTATCTCCTCCCTATTTTAGTGGATAGGGGAGTCATCCCAAGGCATTTTTTTTCGTATGCGGGCTTGTCTCCTGCCTATCTCGGTGGGTAGCAGAGTTATGCTAAGACATTTATATTTTTTGTATGCCGGCTTGTCTCCTGCCTATCTCGGTGGATAGCGGAGTTATGTCAAGGCATTTATATTTTTTGTATGACAGCTTGTCTCTTGCCTATCTTGGTGGATAGCGGAGTTATGCCAAGACATTTATATTTTTCGTATGCCGGCTTGTCTCCTACTTATCTCGATGGATAGCGGAGTTATGCCAAGGCATTTGTAGATCTTTATCCTTTCTCGGTAACGGACTCTCCCTGGTCGTTTCGGACTGCACTGATATTCTGCTCCTATCGTTAATCAGAGAAATGATCATTTTATGTTAGAGATAATGAGCGGATGAGATCCATTTTCCATGTTCTGTCCCGCTGAACGGAGAGTATCATCCTTGTTATCGGCAAGGATTTGTTTGTACCTATGATGTATCTGAGATACATGTATATCTAGCAGAGATAATGATATGATATAATATTTTTGAGCGTAGGTGTGCATGTTTGCACATCTCGGCCATTCCCTCATAAGGGTAAGTACCTGTAGTAAAACACGCATATGTATCGCAATCGAGTATATCGATTGGAACGGAAATGAGGTTACAACGAATAACGTCGAAGGCTAGGTAAATCCTAACCCACCTACGTATCCCGTTGTATGAGAATAAAACCGGCATAGTTCCCCCTGTTTTAATTACAGTGCAGCCCAACGATTGGGCAATTTTAGGGAAATTTAAAAACTGTTCAACATTACCGAAAGTAAAAAATGTTCAAAACGGTTTTCCTATGTTGATCACTCCGCGGCTTGGTGGTTGTCAATTACATTCGCAGCTCCTCCAGCGGCATCCCTGGTCCTTGGGAGAGTGAGAGAAGTTATGTAGCACAACCATAACTGCTCGTGATTGGCGATGACTTCTCCCACGCCTCCTGCTGCTGGGAACTTCATCTTTTGGTGGTATGTGGATACCACTGCTCGGATGGCGTTGAGAGCCGACCTGCCTATAATGATGTTGTAAGAGAACGGGTGATCCACGATTGTGTCCTAGATGTTGATGGTCCTCATGTGTGGCTCCTCACCAAATGATGTTGGCAGATTCACCTGTCCTAGTGGTATCACCTGGCTACCTCCAAAGCTAATCAAAGGGGGGCGGATTTGTTCCACCACATGGTGACCCAACGCCATCTTCTCCAGAGCATGTGCAAATATGATCTTCGTGGAACTTCCATTGTCAATTAGTACCTTGCGAACACCATAATTGGCAATGTCAAGTTTAACGACCAAAGGGAAGTCATGTTTACTTGCATGTATGCCTCGGGAGTCAGATCCATGAGGTCCCTGCTTGAAAAGGTAATGTTCTCCTCTGGTAGCTCATCCATTAGCGACATGAACCCAACATAGCGATCCTCCTCCAGTCCTCTTGTGATCTTTTTCCTCTGATTGGTGGAGTCTGCTCTAGTTGGCCCTCAAATGATCACATTGATCACTCCTCTAGAAGGTGCATTAACGATTGCATTCCCACGCCCATTGGGGTCCTCTATGGCCTTCATCTTGTCCCTTCTAGGGGAGCGGGATTGATCCTCCTGATCATCAGAATCTCTGTTGTTCCGGACATATTCGACCAGCTTGCCCTCCCGAACGAGGTGCTCAGTTTCATCCTTGAGATCTATGCAGTCCTTAGTTTCGTGTCCTTTTTTACGGTGGTACTTGCAGTATTTCCTTGATCGTTTGGTGCCTTTAGTTTCTCTCAATTTTCTTGGTTGATTCAACCACCTCTTCCTTTGAGCTACCCCGAATACGGTTAAAATATCCTGATTCAGTGGAGTGTACCTTCTTGGTGACCTATCCTTGCCATTCATGTCTCTGTTCCAACCTCCTCTGCCTCTATTGCGATTGGCGTGCTGGGGAGTCTGCTTCGCCGCCATCATATTGTCTTGGTATATGATATTATGAGCAAGTTCATTGATTTGATTGATAATTGGTGACTTGAGCTTGATTGACTCCTGTGGGAACCTCTTATGCGCCATCGCATTGAACAAAATGAGCACTACCTGGTCGCCCTGCGGTTCATCCACCTTCATTAGTTCATCATTGAATCTTTTCATAAACTCTTCCAGGCTCTCTTTCTCTTTCTGCTTCATAGTTCGTTCTCATCATCTTCTGACTGGAGAATTGACTTTCCAACTTTTGCCTCATCTGTTCATAACTAGTGATTGATCCAGTCTCGATCCTGTTAAACCAATCCAGAGCTGCTCTGGTTAAGGTCGTGGTAAGATTTTTGTCTTGATGCTATGCGAAAACCTATGCAGGTTCAGCACACTATCAATACTATGGAGATGATCCATTGGATTTCTTTTCCCGTCATATGCCTTGATGGTGGGGACCTTATCACCCTTGTCCAGCACTTCTGCCTCGATCTCCTCACAAAATAGGGTCAGAGTCTTGTTGCCCTCTGCCAATGCTAGTTTCCGACTGACCTCCCTTCTCTCGCGGTCTAGTTACTCCATTCTCCTAGCAATGTTTCTCCTCTCTCTCATTGGGTCAGACATTTCCTCTTCCTGAACCCTTGACTTGGGCCGGTCCATCGTGTTGTCACTCGTGTCCTCACGCGCTCCTCCCTAACTCCGGATCCAAGACCTCTACCCCTAGATTCTTGGATAAGGGAGATGCATCGTCTGCTCCTCTACCATTCAAACGCGGCATCAAAGTCTCGAAGGTAGCCTTCAGCATGGTCTGAACTGTGGCGTTGATCTGTGCCACGATATCAGGCGCCAATGCGGTAGGTGCCGCAGGCGCATGTTCTGCTTCTCTCGGTGCTTGATGTTGTACGGGTTCATTTTGTCCCTCTCCAGGTGCATGGGCTGGAACAGGTGGTAGGGGTGCACTTTCAGCCATTGAATTGTCAACCAGTGGTCTTGTAGACTGCGAGCGTGTCATCCTTCTTTGTATCTTGAAGTCCTCGTCCGGGAACTTGGTGTTCCCACAGACGGCGCCACTAGTTTGACAAGATCTCGTATATATAGAATAGGGTCGGTTACAAGTGTGTTACAACGAGTATATCGCTAACTCGGACTACTCTAACTATGCTAGTCTCGAATAGGCTTGGTCCGGAACACCTCGAACTAACGTCGGGTGCAAGAAAGGATGTCAGAACTATATCGGAGATGGCGTCGAGGATTATGTCGGGGACGACATCAGATCTTCTACGTCGAAAATGATCTCCTGCTTATGTCGAAGGTGCGTAGGCGATATATATCGGGGAATGCTCGATATAGGTGAACAGTAATTGCGGATAATTAAAGCTTACCTTGATTACTGGGAAGCGGGTATTTATAGGCCTCAGGATGCGGGGATCACTCACGTGACAAACACGTGAGCTGTTCCATATCAGGGGTGATATTCGATATATATGTCGAGGGTGATCCGGACATAGGTGAAAATCTAGGCCTGGCCCATGGCAGGCCCAATACGGGAAATACCCATATCAGCTTGCAAGGTATTGCGTCTACCTGATGACTTATATATATAGAGCTCACTAAAAGAGCACAAGTTGCAAGTTCTCTGCGTTATATGAAAGAATCATTTGTATAAAAGTTTTGAACTAGACTTGTGATGTGGGGTATTCACGTGGACTGACTTGTCAAGTGACCTGGATACTTAAAGTCATTGATTATCGACATTCTTGCAAACCTATCACCTTGTGTCCTTGATTCACCTCCACATCAAGAAGCACACGTGAAGTAAAACGAGACAGACTCGACGAAAGGACCTGATAGTTGGCTATTTTGAAGGCATGGTGAAAACCCTTTGAGCTAAAAATGGAGTGTCGTGAGGACCATAAGCGGACACCAGTGAGAAATTAAAAAAAAAATACGCTTGACATGTAAGGCATAAACAATTAGTTTTTTAGTGTATAGAAGTTATTAGTTATTCTTACAAGAGAATCTATTCTTAAATTTAACATAGGGTATATCTGCTCAAACCGATAGTAAATGGGGTAATTTGCTAAATAAAAACATAATAGTGGTAGGTCTTGCATTCACCCCTAATAATATAAATATAGAAATCTATCTTGTTATAATAGAGAAAGATACCAGTCAAATCTTAGACAAGTAATAAAAGCTAAGCTAGTAATAGCTTTGCAGAAGTACTACTGTACTTGTCAAAAAAAAAAAAAAAAATTCACACACACAAAAAATCTCTCAGTTTTTTTAACAAAGGAAGAAAAGAGTGCAACTATTGAACTCCAAGTGAGAGCAACATTTCATTTCATTTCATTTCATATTTTGAAAAAAAGAAAGAAAGAAAGAAAGAAAGAAAGAATCAAACGGATAAAACCCAAGGAAACAGAGGAGGGTCCATATCCTTTTGCAAATTTCTTTTTGGCAGTGATTTTTCTTGTTTGACACACACACATATACACACAATCAACCAGTCAAACTTACAGAGGGATAGAAAGAGATAGCTGATATTTATTAGAGAGAGAGAGAGAGAGAGAGAGAAGAAAAAGATTTCAATTTATATAATTTTTCATTACTGAGATATTGTGTGTGTGTATGTGTGTGTATTAGTGTGTGTGGGGTGAGTTGTGTATAGTAGTATAAAAGAGAGAGAGAGAGAGGCATGCAGCAGCACCTGATGCAGATTAATCAGCCCATGATGGCAGCCTATTATCCCACCAACGTCACTACTGATCACATTCAACAGGTTTGTTTTTCAATTCATTTTCATTTTCTATACTTCTTCTCTTCTTCTTCTTCTTCTTCTCTGCTTTTTTGCTTACTTTTCCCCTCTGCTATTTCTGTTTCTGATCTTTTTGTCCTTTCTGCCACTAAAAAAATACCAGCTTTACTTTGCAGAGTTTATCTGTGTTTTTTAGAAATCTCTCTTTAAGTGTTTAAATAGAGTTTTATTGTATGCATGTGTCTATTTTTTTATTTTTTTTGGTATTGAATACTCATATGGCAGCTTTCTTTCATCTTTTCCAAGATTTTTATTAATTTTTTTTGTTTGTTTTTGGATTTTGAGGTTTAGGGTTTTCTAGGGGTGGGGTGGGAGGCGGTACCCACTACCCACTACCTAGTTTGATGCAAAGACTTATCTTTTTTCACCCTTCATGTTGTAGTCTTCATTACTCATGCAAGCCTTCATGTTTCTCAGATGCTATTTTTTTTTTTTTTTTTTTTGTTATTTTGAGGTCTAGGGTGTTAGGGGAGGGGTGACAAGTCCTCAGTTTGATGTAAAAATTGTATTTGTTTTCTGGGTTTTTGGTTTTGGTGACTTGTGGTTAATATTCAATGAAATGAACCGTGTAAAAGAGTTTATTCATAGAAAATAAACCATATGTGAAAGAGTCAAATTTATAAAAAGTATGATTGTCTTTTTTTCTTGTTGTGCCAGTTGTTAAGATTCTTTGTTCTTTGTTTAAATTTTTCATTCTTGCTGTGAGTTTGTTTTTTCTGACTGAAGTATTATAGTATATTGAGGATAAGTAAAATACTAAATTTTGTGTGAGATTGTAAGGTCTTGAAGAAGGAGGGGGATTTCTTTTTGTTATCTACGTTCGTCCTTTTGTTACCAAAACCAGATTCTGTGTGAAAATCTATTTAAAATCACCAGAATATTCTCTTGTTCTTGACTTTACATTTAACTGTTCACATATATTATGTAATATGTACTGTGAATGTGTCTGCCAACGGTATCAATGAATCTACTTCCTTATCTATTTTGTTTTCCCTAATGCATTTGAATTTAATTTTTTCTTCTTGCAGTATCTGGATGAGAACAAATCACTGATTCTAAAGATAGTGGAGAGCCAAAGTTCAGGAAAATTGAGCGAGTGTGCTGAGTAAGTATATATAACTCATAGCTTTTTTTGGGGGGGTTTACCAATTTGTTATATTGTTACAAATATTAGCGGTTACTTTGCTCTCAAGTTGTAATTTTTCAATAATCTAAATCAAGTATAATTAGAGGTACAACTTGACTCGCTGTTATGAGATTATCAACCTCTTAGCTACAAAAGTAATTCTATTTCATCAAGTTTTTGGAGTCGATATATGCAACTAAATCACATCATGGACTTGTAGTTGATATAGCAAGAACATCTCCTCTTAGATTCATTCAGGGAAAGGTTTATGAAGAACTTCTAATTGGACGCAGTGATTTGTCTGATCAACAATCTTACCGGTTTTATTTGCATACTAGATCAGTTACTTGGATAGGGAATCCTATTACGTAACGGTTCTATTTTCATCCATTTCCACGTCAATGTTAACTAATCGTGTTTGGAAAACTTGGCTAATTCCCTAATCTTGGCAGAAACCAAGCCAGGCTGCAGAGGAACTTGATGTATCTTGCTGCAATTGCTGATTCACAACCTCAGCCACCTACCATGCATTCTCAGGTATCCCTTTGCTTCCTTACTAATACCAAAGGCACATGTAACATGTCATTGGTGAATTATGCTGCCTCTAGAAAAGTTTAATCCCTAGTACTAAATCATAGAGGTAATATTTATCTACAATTGTAAGTTTTGCATGATTTAAGGGAGGCCCAAATCATTGAGTAAGTATAGCACAGGCGTACTAGTTTCAATCATTCTCTAAGCTATATCAGTCCGGATCATCCACTGATGAGGATCCAATCCATTATGAATCCACCAAATATCTGATCCTTTGGATCCTTTCAGGATCCAAGATCATAGATACCTCTATGTGCCTTACGATTGTTATGATTCATGAATTTCATATGCGCATTTCCAGTGAGATTTAAGTTTTTATTCGTGGCGTTCAGTATCCTGGAGGTGCGGTCATGCAGTCGGGTGGGCATTACCTTCAACACCAACAATCTCAACAGATGACTCCTCAATCACTTATGGCTGCACGCTCATCTATGCTATACGGCCAGCAGTCGTACCCGTCGCTTCAGCAGCAAGCCATGCACAGCCAACTTGGCATGAGTGCTGGATCTTCAAGCACCGGATTAATGCTGCAAGGCGAGCCTCACACGGGAGGGTTTCCTGACTATATCCGCTCGAATGCTGCGGATGGGATGCAATCTGGTGGCCGGGCGATGGGCGGTGGGAGTAAGCAAGATATTGGAAGCTTATCAGGTGATGGGCGAGGTGGTGGTGATGGAGGTGAGACTCTCTACTTGAAAAGCTCCGAGGACGGGAATTGAGGTACGTATTCGTCGTCGTTGGAGGTAGGTTTTTCGGTTCAGTTTACGAGTTAGGTATTTAGTACCAAAGACTTTGGTGTTTGTCATGTTTGGTTCACTTTATGTAATGGACTAGTTTCTCTCTAGTTGAAGAACTGTAGTATGGGGTATGGAATTATGGATTATGTCTTTCCAACTTTTTGGTGCTTGGTATCTTGTAAAGTTTTAGTTTTTATTAACTATTTATGTCTTGCGAGCCTTCGTAGTTTATGCTTTATTCAGAAATAATCTTTATGCATTACTTTTGCGTACTACAGGTGTGACGGTGTGAGTACGTAGATTTAATTTTTTAACGTTGAAAATGACAATCCAAACATATAGCGTAGAAATTATAACCTTTTTGGCATCTTTTTGTTTTGTTAATGTCTAATGCTTCAATCTTAATTTAGTTGGTTTCATGGAATTTGGGAAGTCGTTCTTTGGAAATAATATTACGTCTCCGATCAGTACTTTTTATAAATTAACTTTAAATTTGATTATACAATCTAACGGATATTACTGTGAGAATACTTTGAGCACAGATCAATGTGGGATTTGAGACAATCTTAGTGGTCAAAAGTTCCAAAAAAGGTCCCCGTTTGTTCTTTTAAACTGGTTGTTAAGTTAGTCGCTCGGTCTCCTTTGGGCTCTGTCCATATGTTCTAAGTTTGGTCCTTTGAATCCTTGCCATAACTGGTCCCTCAATTTTTTAGAGTTGTCAGAAAATTATATGACTTTTAAATTTTAATATAGGGATAAAATTAGAGGATTTTAACCTCAAAGCTTACAGATACGAAAATTAGGTTTATTTTAAATCGAGGATTTAGGGGTCTTCTAATTTAATAGATGGGGTGGAGTTAAAAATTAAGGAGGAAGAAACATAACGAAAGAAGAAAGAAGAAGACTGCTGCGATGTGAGAAGACTGCTGCGATTTCCGTTACCAAAAGAAATCAAGGAATTTTATAGTGGCAAAAATGCAGTGCAAAAGAATCATACCAATTTTTTTTCTTTAATGATAATTCGGATTCTTTAAATTGAAGTATGAGCTTTCCTTTATTAATAGTATTTCTACAAATATCAATAGCCTGAAATACGACATGTTACTATTTCTTAAACCTAATCCCGCTGAGATTACCGGAAAAGGAACCTTATGTCGTTGATGGTTGATGTTGGAAACTTGCAACCAAAACGACAACCGGAAATACTTTATATATTGGAAATTTTACTTGCTAATTAAGCGACACATACATATTAGTGCAAATCCTTTTTCTTTACCTGTTAAATATGATAAAAATTGAAACTTATATTTCTCCGTTTAAAATGCCTTGTTAATGAAGGTGGAACTCTTCTTTATTAACATTAAAATGCAAGACCAAACTCAATGGGACAATATTTCTCAACACATCTCTCACATGTGGCCCGTTAATTATCTTCGGTGTCATCACGTAGATTGATTGCGAAGCTCAGCATACGTCTTCTGTTGGCTCTGACATGATAGAAATTGAAGCTCAATATTCTCTACTTAAAAGTTCTTTTTAAATGAAGGGAGAATTTTTCTTTATTAACATTAATTCAAAATCAAATTCAAACGATGTAGGACAATATTTCTCAACACAAAACACTTAAATATATGCGCAATGTACAGAAAATTATTGGATTTTTGGAGTTAATAGAGTTTACTCGTTAGACTACATTGTCATCCTCCTACCTAGGGAAGGAAGCAACAAGAGTAAATTTGAAGTGAATGTTTGTTTGTGGTGCACAGAGTGCAGTTGGCAATAAGTACTTTATTAGTTTATTTAGATGAATTGCATCAAACCATATGTGACACGTGCTTCTAACAATCGTGCATGAATATCGTATCACTAATATTCTGAAGTCACATTAATTAAAAAGGAATCTGAACTGACATAAAACGACAGTCCAATAACTTAAAAGAAAGTGGATTTGCTCTGAAAATAAAAATGTGCATAAATATTTATGCCGAAAGAGAATATTGTAGAAGAAAATGTGCTCCAATTAGCTATTAAAGTTAATTTGGTAGAAAATCCTATTTTACAAACAAACTATTATAAGAGATTACTAAAATAATTTTCAATCTAGTACAAATTATTTCAATTATAGTTAACACACGCTTATAGGTTGACTTTATCTGGAACACCTAAAACTACGCTTGGATGTCTCTTGTTGGATATCGAATCTTTTATGAGAATGTCGAAAATATGTGATGTCTAAACTTGGAGATGTTGAAAGTGAATGTGTATGTCGAGTAGACTAGATATCATAAATGATGTGGATCTCGAATATAGTACTGATGTCGAACTCACATGATATCGGAGATGAACTCTATGTCGAAAAGTGAATCGATATTGAATAATCGTATTCGACATGCTATGTGAACACTGAATATAATATTAATTAACCTTTCGTTGAATTGTGGACTGACCTTTATATAGATATCGAAGGTAGGATCCATTTTCGGGAACTTAGGCGAACTATGTACCATATCGAATATTTTACATTCGATATGCATACAAATATTCGACATAGAAGTGGGATATATGCCACAAATTCTCGATATGCATTGTACTTGGGCTCGCAATTGACCTGGGCTGGCCGATACGATATTTATCTATATCATGTAAAGCCCCAGTTTATGAGTTATCTTTATAAACGATAATTTTTTCAACTAAAATAAATTGTGGTGTCGGTACTTCATGTCCCCCCCAGTTTATATGCGGAGATCGTAATGTTCTGTCAATCTTATATTTTGAATCATGGATCCTGCAATATGAAATTGGCAGATGTAGGGAAACGCGTTTAAATTATGCGTATTGTTTGCGCCTTTACCTGGGACACTCATGCAAATATTGATTAAACTGATTTCGTCTGTTAAATTGTAGGTAAAAGAAAATTTTATGTAAAATTCATAATTTGTTTATCGAACTAGGGGTTAATATCAAATATGGGCATCAATATCGAATTAGAGATGATGATATCAAATTGGAGATATCGATATCATATACGGTGTGGATATCGAATTGGGGATATTTCGACGTGGCTGACGAACCGTCCGCATTAAATGCAGACTCAATCTTTCCTCCACTATAGATAGAGGAGGAAGGAGAGAGACATTATTTGTATTTTAGCGAGAGCGTTCCATTTTCGGCAAAGGTATGTCGAAATCTTCTCCTATATCAAATATGTCATTTAATTTCGACATTGAACTTTCGATATGAAATTGGATATCGAAAATCGTGGGATTCTATATGTAATTCCCGATGTCCATTTTCGACATGGATTAGTGTGTAGGCCTTTGCTACACTTAGTGGAAAAAACAAATTTACAACTTTTGAAGTGATTACTTATCGGGTTAGCTCCTTCTTTGTAGATTTTCACAGGGTTAATACCGCACTCGCAATCCAAGGTGAGTTTTCTAATTTAATTCAAAATTTATAGACATATAGGTTTTTTCCCTAAGTGCGCACGTTTATAGTCAACTGTTGTGGTTGCTAGAACATGTCTGAGCCACAAGATCTTAGGTCGGCTTCTGAGGGGGCTGTCACCCTTCATGAGGATGAACGGGCAGGCGTTAGTGCTAGTCCGCTGCACCCGTTGGGATATGTGCCCATGTCCCAAAATGACGAGATGTGGGACCCCGATATCTAGTAGGTGACTCGTACGGGCACGATGATGAGGTTGATGACTCAGACAAGTGGTCTGAAGAAGAGAATGATTATGGTTTGGTCGGGGTAAGCGAGGGAAAGTAGTATAGGACGCGAGAGGGATACCAAAATATGGTATCTAGCGTGACGCATAAACCAAAACACTACTATGATAATTACGACTCGGGGGATAATGAGATCAGATTCCCTAACAATGATGAAAGAATGCATACTTCTCCGGCGAGTTATATCACCATGAATGCCAAGCATTTTATCAATGGCTTGAGGTTCCCAATTAATCATATGATTAGTATATTGCTGAGTAGTATAGGTGTCTGCTAGTGCAGCTGTCGCCGAACTCTTTTGGGGCTCTGGTAGCATTCATCGTGGTGATGAAAACTCTTAACGCCCTGTGTGGCGTTAATGAGTTCTGGAAGTTGTTCTCTGTGATCTGCAATAAGAAGAGGGGGAAGGGGTTTTATTTTGTGAGAGCAAACGCTGGTCACAAGTTTTTGACTGCCACACAATCTAGCTACAAGGTCGGGGCAAAAAGCAATTCTTCTACGTTAAAGAAAGAACTTTAGGAGAGTTTAGTTGTTTGTTCAAGGTTTGGTCACAGTCTACGAGACATGGTATTCTCGCGGTTGTTGAGGCTCCAACTTGGCAAGAGGGTTTTTTGAGGAATTTAGTCAGGTACAATTTTGACCACACACTGCTGGTCAAAGATGATGTATTGAGAGCTAGTGACTTATTGCCCAAGCCTTATAGTGGGCCTCATAGCCTGGGTATATTCTTCAATACGTGTTTCTTTGTAGCTTATCTTTAAGAATGTATTTGTATTGCTCTCATATGCTAAGAGTTTGACTTACTTGTTGAAGACAAGCATTACCGTGGCAAATAATGTTGAGATTGATAAGGCCGAGGCAGTAGTGCCATTAGCGACCGACATAGATATGATGACGAATTTTGACCCTACTGGAGATGATAGGACGATCGTGGAAAAAGACCATGCTTAGAGCCAGCTCCAATGTGCCAATCAAGTTCTTGCCTCTTCTCGAGTGGAGAATTCAAAATTGAAGACCGAGTTCGAACAGGCTAAGAAAGATGTCTTAGTTGAGAAGAAAGGCAAAGGAACTGTCGAGCTTCAGGTGGAAGAAATGAAGGCCGAGAATTTTCGCCTGCAATCGGACCTTGTCGAGGCCCTCAAGACCCTTCAGTTCGCGGTAGATTTCTCATTTCTAGAGTCTTCAACCTTTTAGAGTAACGGTCATTTCTGGTTCTTAGTATTTTTTGTTTTGTCAAGTAGAACCCATCGCCCAAAATCAAGGTGCGTATTGCGATGCAATTCATGCTGAGCAATACATACAAGGATATCAGTGCAAGGCATGGTTACCAAGATCACGAAGAATGCAAGGATGCAATCATGGGGCAGATGGAGAGGTTGGAGGGATTTTGCGAGGGGTTCGATACGACCCAATTGGATGCCATGCTTGGCCTCAATGGGAAACCTCTTGATGGCTGGAACTTTGATGAGGATTTTGAGCCTGACGTTTTTGTCGAGATATTGCAAAAGGAAAGCATGGTGATGAATGGCATGAAGGAAGCGCCTCCGTAACCGAATTAAATGGTCGTCGTGGCCTTTTGCTATTTGTCTAAAACTTTGAACAATAGTGTTTTCTTGCATATTTTTTGACCCTGATTATGGGGTAATGTCTAGTATCTTGGCCTTGTTGTTATTATTTCTAATATCTTTCTGATTCGATGATTTATTGCCTTGTTCTTGCTGTTTTAGGGATTGCCAGTGCCATATGATCGTTCTTCTCTGTACTTCGTAGAATAGTAGATAAGTTTTATCTTTTAAGGTATATTTCAGCCGTATCCCTTGGAATAGGAGATATGTTTATGCGTTAAGGCACTTTTTTGAGGCATTCCGTAGGATAAGGAATCACTTCACCCATTGAGACATTCTTTCTGCCGTACCCCGTAGGATTGGAGATTCTTTACCTGTTAAGGTATATTTCTATCGTACCCCATATGATAGGAGATACTTTACCTGCTAAGGTATATTTCTGTCGTACCCCGTAGGATAAGAGATACTTTACACGGTAAGGTATATTTCTGTCATACCCCGTAGGATAGAAGATATATACAACATTCTCAAGACAAAGATTAACAATAGATAATGGCCGAGAATCGGGTAGATTCCGGTTTGCCTACGTATCCTGTGGTAAGGGAATCAGACCAGCATAGTTCCACATGTTTTAGTTACATTCCAGCCCATATAGGGCAATTTAGGTAAATTGAAATTGTTCAAACATAATTGAAAAACCATAAATTTAAAACACCAGTGACTCTCAGCCGACTACTCCACCGGTTCTTGAACTTCAGGTACAACGACCCTCTGGCATGTCACATTTCTCAGTTCGAAATGAAATAAGAGACATGCAAAATCAGAATCTACGAAATTTAGCTGACAATCTCTATTTTTTATCTTTCCTATTATATTTGTACTTTTCTTATGATTAAATTCCATTGATACACATGAATTATTTCTTGTGTGATTATAATTAATATAAAGAGTTATGCAAGTTATGAAAAACAATTCCAATTTTTTTTTACAACTCTTGTCTATTTACTCTAATCACTCATAATAATTATTAAATCACTCAAGATTCATAAGACTATTTTCTCTTGTATCTCTATTTCTCTATCTTTTCTTAAAAGAAATTTCCTTTTTCTTTTAATTCTTTGTAGAAGAACCTAGCATACAGACTATACTTCACGATTGATCCAAAGACAGGAAGACCAGCAACTATGAAGAAGCTTAGCATAGCACAACCGAGCTACGATCTAACAAAATTTACAGCAAGAGGTTGCTATGAGAAGTACATCAAGTTGTTGAAAAGCGACTTTGTGGATGAACAAGCACTTGCAGTTCAAGGAGTTACCATGAACAAAGTAAAGATGGAGCAAGTAGCCATGAAACTGGGATAGTTAATGACAATCTTGTACGTGAGTTTTACGCTCACTACGATCGAAGAAACTCATCTACAATTATTCGCCTCTACGAAGTACGTTTCACTGCACAAAGAGCCAATGAACATTATGTCTGAAGGAAGGAATCCATGGAGATGTGGAGTGCATGCAGAGAAATGTCACGAGAAGCCGAATTCGACCAGATAACTACCAGCAAAAGAGCGTTCCAATTTGACGCATATGGTGAGCTCAAAGTTGATTATGGAATACTCCAACCTCGTTTCAAGATATCTATATGTTCGTAAGTTCAAGGATTCTACCATCTGTCAATTCTGGAAATTTTTTATGGGAACAAGCATAAACTATGATGTTTATCAAAAGAGGAGATACTCCTAACACTGGAGAAATCATAGTTAAGGCTATTGGAGATCACACTGCTGATGGTCCACCACGATTGTTGTATTTTGGAGCACGTATCATTGCATTATATATCAAAGAAGGATGTCCTGGACTTGATACTGATATTCATCACCAAAATACATATTCCATCAAATACATTACAAGGCAAGTGATAAAAACGGCTTTCCACACTAACGAGTCTTCAACAATTGAATCCATCGAAAAAATCCTATTGCGAATGCATAAGAAACGAGAGACGTTTGAATAACATCTGCATGAGAAAAATGAATGCATGGAGCAAGACAATGTTGAGCTAGTGAACAAATTGGAGAATATCAAAGAGAAAGCACGGAGCAACAACAACCATCATTGGATGGAGTTGAGACACATTGAGAGGAAGATGACAAATGAAGAAAGCACCAATACCAACAGTCTGACGAATATTCTTTGAGCTCGATCAAGGGAGTACTTCTTATTTATGATTTAAGTTCTTTTTAGTTAACGATGAGGACATTGTTGAATTTTAAGTTGGAGGTGAGGGCGCTTCAAATTATTGTCATCTATTCATCTATGTTATATATTTATCCTTTTTTATAGTCTTTTTATAAAAAAAAAATGAGTCATTAGAATCAATTTTGAAGCATGAAAGCATTAATAAATGTAGATCAATGATAATATATGCATATTATAGTACATATTTGAGATGAAGAATACACAAATACCATTTAGTACATCTTGAGTAATATCTAGGTCACATAATTCACGTGGACCCCACCTCGCGCACTAAGAAGTGCTAATTCACGAATTACTTTACATTGAAGCTCGACTAATATCCTAGTAGTGCTCGCATTAAAAATTAATAAATCACGAATTAAGTGTAAATACGTAATTTAAGGACATAATTTAGCTTTTTTTTAAGTTCTAAACACACTCTTCTTGGTTCATTAAGAAGCAGGCTACTTAAATCATATGGTGCAACTCTGATGCAAAGCAAAAGGCGACTATGTGCGGGCTCGTTTGCTTTGCCAAATAAAGTCCAATTAGATTAATATTCATAGATATAAATACATTTTTAGTTCATTAAGGAAGGTAACATTAAAAAATAAGAAAAAAGAAAAGGCCTCTTAAGTGTCTTACAAACACAAGTCTCACGATCAATTCACCACTTCACCTAAAAAATAAAAGAGCCCTACATTCTTCCTTCAATCCATGACTATAACTTAGAATCTCTATAAAATTTTAACTTAATGGAAGATTAAGGCGCAAACCCACATCTACATAAATAGGTATAGTATTTCTCTCTTCTTCTTTGTTGTTATTGATCAATTTTAAAATTTACATGAAACTCGCTTTCACTATGTACATAGTAGCATGCTATGTTTGAGGTTCTCAACTTACTCTTGTTTAATAATCATAACCGTTTAACTATAACGTTGATTTGAAATAATTTGTTTAAGAGATATTCATTTATTGAATATATGTTGTATGAAATTATGGTGCATACAAGTATATTAGGAAATTAGTAATCATACAATTAATGAATAATATACATCATGTAAATTGTGGAATTATGATTTATGATGGACAAAAACTATTGTATAATCATTATACACTTAGTAATATATGCTACCAGTTTCATTTACTTTCTGTATATTTTCATATAACTTTATAGTTATGAATTTAAATATACTCTAACAACAATTTTATTTTTATACAGCTACACATTTTATCCTACAAAAATGAGTGAAAGTGGAAGTAACCAAAGTGAAAATGAAGGAGCTTCTAATGTGGAGAACTTGAAATCACTCATTTGAAGAAGTATGTCACTGTAGTTGGGTAGTAGATATTGGAACTTGAAGCTTGGGACTATACATCAAAAGCATGTTTTCTTTCATATACACCTTCCAATATGCCGCAAATGTATAATTGTGAAAATAATGTTCTGCAATCATGAGAAAATAGTAAAGAGCATGTGATTAAGAGCAATTTCGATACTAGATTTCAATATTGTGGTCAAGGCTTCTTTCGAGACTAGTATTGCACTTTTGTGCTAGAGTGTTCCAGACAAAATTAGTCATATCCTGTAACAGACTAGCATAGTGTAGTGCAATTAGGCCCAATTTGTATCTTATTTGTAACCTTTGTAACCCAGACAAAATAATAATAAATTATTGGCGTGGGAACACCACAAGCACGAACACACAAAGAAGGATGTTCAGAGTCATGCGCTCGCAGAGTTAGAGGGTAGCTGAGAGTTCGAACATTGAAATGCATTGGGGCAAGAGTCCGCACCCCATCACCTCCTGTCACGTTACCCCTGACCGGAGAGGTCTCACCTTGACCATCATTGGAGAATTAGCTGCATCCTGACCCAGAACTCCCCGCTGCATCTATTATGACACTGTCGCCAGATATGGTTGCTCAGATCATGGTCATGGTTCAAACAACGATAGTCGCATCACTCCCAAATGTGAATGCTGTGGAGGTGCCCCTGTTAGGTCACGAGAGGGTGGCCCCATGAACACAGGTTTTCGTGGTAAGGCCAAACCCAGATGAGGTGAGAAATGGGTGTTCCCTAAAAGTTCAAATAGAGTGATTACCGTTGATAGAGGTCGAATCTCATAGAGACCGTATGTGGGTGAAGTAGAAGGGCAATCGCATGGATCAAGCCAATGGATCTAAGGCATATATAGATGACATAGCAAGAAGGTTGGACAGACTGGATAGCGAAAGAGAAGAAGTGCAATGGCAAGTCACCATGGTGGCTAGGCAGTGGAGGGCGACGTTGTTCTGCGTTAAGATAGAGGCAGAGGTACTCGACCGATGAGAGAAAATTCCACAGTTGAAAACCTATGATGGGAAGCAAGACCCGGTGGAAGACATATCTTATTTGATGGATTTTTATCACTCTATGATGTAACCGACAAAGTGTTGGCGTGTATGTTTACCACTACCCTTATCGGAGTTGCACTAGACTGGTTTTTTTGGATTTTGGTGGGTACCATCACTAGCTACGAGGACATGAGAAGAAAGTTTGAGAGCCAGTTCTCTAAGTCAGAAAAGGACCCCAAGGACCATTTGTGTTGTGTCAGGAAGAATGAGAAAGAATCCTTGAAAGACTTCATGAGAAGGTTCAATGCAGAGCTGCTCAAGATAGACAACCCAAGAAGGGAGGTTGTGGAAAATCTCATATTCCATGCAACTCGTAACAAGTAGTTTACCACGACATTGCTGAAAGAGAAACCAAGAACCATTGAGAAGATAAATGAGCTAGTTCACCAGGTCGTGCACGTTGAGGACATGATGGAAACAAAAGATAGCGAGACCAGTCACAAGATTAGAGGGAAAAAGGATGAAAGTTGGAACAAGGACAGAAATGACATATATAGGCACTCGTCCCCAAGACAGTATATCCTGCTGAACATTGATATCATGACGGTATTCGCGATAGCCAAAAAGAAGGGTTGGCTAAACGAGCCAAGGAGGATGAACGATTCACTAGCCACTATGTCACCCAAATATAGAAAATATCATCGTTATAAAGGACACAACACTGAGGATTTGAAGGATCTTAAAGGAGATAGAACGTCTGATCAGAGAGGGAAGGTTGGCAGAGTACGTGAGAGATCATAAGGATGAAGCAGACAAGACCAACAGAGATATGTCCAGATTCCATTCTCCTAGAAAAGACAAGCAGAAGGTCAGTGAGGCGTCGCATCAATAGGACAACACGCACTTGATAGACAATCAACCCCGAAAATGAACAATACATATGATTGTCGGAAGTCCTGTAGGACCAGTGTCAGTCAAAGGGCGCAAAAGGGTCACCAGAGAAATCAACATCGACTGTTACGTGGGATTCACAAAGCTTCTGAAAATTGAAGAAATGGGGGGTGGAGGAAATCACGTTCACCAAATCTGACCTTATGCATCTTAGCATGCAAGCCATACAAGCAGGTAAGTTGAACTGCCCTCTCGTCATGACTATATCGCTAACTATGGCGTGATGAAAGTGCTAGTGGATAACTTTTGCTCAGTGAATATCAACTTCTAGAGTACCTTGAACAAAACAGTCTTGGAGGTGAATATAATCTATCACATTACCAACATCTCTAGGGGTAGGTCCAAAAATAAAGACGCTGAATATCAACTATCTAGTAGTAGACGAGCCCTTTAAAGTTGTGTTGTCCACAAACCATCAAAAGATGAAATTCCCAACCCCAGCAGGAGTATGTGAGGTGATAGGAAACCATTGAGAGGCTTGGCTCTGTTATGTTGCATCCCTCAAACAGCAATGGGAACATGATGAAGATGCTCTAGTGGCTATGGTGGCAACTGAGATGCAAATGTTGGATTGATCTCACCACCACTTATCTAGTTCCTTTATATTTTTCGGTGTGGAAAAACAAAACTCGTCATTTATTATTTTGTACTTACAGTTTCGTCCTTAATTGTGTCCTTGTTTTTTTTTTGTCCTGTAATGTGCATTCTGTTACGATTTTATTCTTTCGAGGGAAATCTCAGCCAAAAATTGCACATGGAAGCACGTGCCGATGGAAAGAAATCAAAATTGGTACGTTATTGTAGCGTTGTTAAAGTGCATATCCTTTATTGTGTGTTTCTCTGTGTTCCTTTAATGTGCATTTCGTTAGATTTTAGTCCTCTTGGGCAAATCTTAGTTGGAAATTACATGAGGGAGCATGTACCGGCGAAAAAAAAAAAATTTGAATCCCACATGCGGATTCGTATGTAGGAATGCCACTGTGGTTTTTTTTTTAAAACTTTCTTTCCAACTTGACCTAGTTGACCCGTTTTCTATTTTTCTTTTTAATTGCACAACATAACCCATTTTTAGTTCTTGAACCGACCCGCCCAAATCAATAACCACCCCAATATTGATGACAAAAACACACTCATCAGCCCCAAAAGTATCTCAATCAAAAATTCCAACCCCCAAATTGTGATGAGCTCTAACCCCCAAATTCGATAAGCCTTAACCCATAAATCTTCAAATCAACTCAGTCTGTGATGTCGGTTCCTTAATCCTCGCAGGTTATTACGAACTTCGAGACTATTGTTGAGCTTAATCGACTCCAATTTTGAAAACACGATTACGGGATGATTCAAAAATGCATTCACCACCACCATCATATGACACTTTTTTTTGGTATTAGTGTCGATTGCAAGGTTAGTGACTTGTGAATTTAAATCTTTAACTCGATTTGAAGATTTGAGGGTGGTTTTAGGGCTTATCAGATTTGGGGTTAGGGTTCAACAATTTGGGGGTTAGGTTTTTAATTGAGAGAAATTGGAGGCTTATGAGTGCGTGTTTGTGTTTTTCATATCGGGTTTGGGGACGGTTACTGATTTAGGGCCTGTCGGTTTATCTAAGATGGGTTTTGTAATTTTAAAAAAAAAAAAGGAAAAAGGCTGACTAGATCGGGTTGTCTAGTAGAATTGTAATTAAAAAATGTAAATGGTGTTCCAGCGTGCAATTTTCGGTTGTGATATCTCCCGAATGACTAAAATCGTAACGGAATGCACATTAAAGGACCCATAAAAAACAAGGACACAATAAATGACGAAAACTATAACTACGACAAAATAAATGACCAATTTCAATTATTCCTTCCGGCACGTGCTCCAACTTGCAATTTGCGGCTGAGATTTCCCCTCGAGGACTAAAATCATAACGGAATGCACATTAAAATACAAAAAAAAAACAATAATAAAGGACGAAAGCTGAAACTACGACTCAATAAAGGACCAATTTTGATTTTTTTCCCTTTTCTCATACAATGAGGAATGTTTGTCTTTAGTTCCCAAAATTCTCCCAATTATGCAGGAACGGTATGTAAAACTTAAAACAGGAACGAACTACGATGGCTTGAGTCCCAGCTCACCACTCGAGAAACGTAGTAACTCGGTGTTGGTCCGAGCTTAGTCCTATCCTTATATTAAATGTAGTATTTTCAAATGCTTCATGTTTGCATATTATTCTTTACTACAGGACACTGCACGTAGATGCCAAGTCAAAAATAATCGCAGGTGTTGCGGTCAAGAAAAAGAGACTGACATATATCTTAGTCGATCAGATGCAAACCAAAAATCTCATGAGGAAAAAGAGATGGACATCTATGATAAATTGATTAGATGCAAATGAGAAATCTCATGACGAAAAATGGATCGACATCTATCTTAATCGATCGGATACAAACCAAAAGTCTCACAACAAAGGAGATGGACATTTGTCTTGATCGACCAGATGCAAACCAAAATTCTCACAACAAAGAAGATGGACATATATCTTAACTGATGTAAGCCGGAATACTTCTGAAGAAGGAGAGATGGACATTTGTCCTAACCGATACGACTCAAACCAGAGAGATCATGATAAAAAGAAATAGTCATCTGTCTTATCCGATTAGATGCAAATGGACACCCTCACGAACAAAAGATTTGAACTTCCATCTGGGCCCGCGCAGACGTTAACCAAATGATTTTTAGACGAAGGAAACATAGCCAATAGAAAGGAGGTCGCACTAAAACGAAAATAAAACCACAATGACCTTCAACGGTCAAAGGCGAATCAAAGATCTCCTTAAATGAGGGAAACCGACTAATTGAGATAATGTTGTGACGGTCGCGCCCCATGAGTAGCGTTTCGATTCGAGTTGGTTTGGTGTTGGCTAGACACTTTACCCAGTTCAGACTAAAAAACGTCTCATAGGAAGGGGTGTCACTGTCTAGGATCAACCATACACATTATGATAAAAAAAAATAACTTTTAATATACATAGCGGAAATCTAGAAAATATAAATAATTTGACACGTTAATAATTGTGTACTGATAATTAATAATTTTCAATTACATGAATATTCCAAAAGGCAATAGACAGGAAAAAAACGAGGAATAAGTTTTTGATGAATTAGTGAGATTCATACAAAACAAGTGGCAATGCAACAATGAACAGTAATTCAATTGATATAATTCTAGGGATGATCTTACCGATAGAAACAATTTAACAAGATAATTTGATGTAACAATGGTACTGGAATATTCTGGATATAGTTTATGAACATGTGCTTAACAGTAACAATCTAACCTTATACTTCCAAATACTACCTTATACCTCCCAACGAGGAGCAACCTCACAAACAAAACAGGCAACATGCTCGAGTACATGTCGATCCAGCACGCGGGTTACAGCCAACTCCTGACAGCAAGCGGCGCCTAGATAAATGGGTATCAAGCAAAATTACTTAAACAGACCGTCCTAACTACCCGGCAGTAAATCGACTCAATCCCTGGGTCCAACTTCCCAAAGGCGTCCCAATGACTGATAAACAAATAAGCTAGTAAACCGGATAATATCCGTTGCTCCTTGAGCTACATGTCCCGAACATAGTTCGTTGCTCTTTGCTCAGTTCAAGAACCAGCAGATGAGATAATTGACGAATTACCATGATTATGAATTAATATGTGATAAATAATTAATGGTTGAGTATGATTTAATGATGAGTAAGGAAATCATGTTATGAGACGAGATGAAATGCAAAAATAGGAATACAGTGAGTAATATAGGTTGTTCGTGATTTGGTAACGGGGTAATATCTTTTCTGTCCAAGTTCCTCAGGCCGAATGCCAAACTGGGCCAGAAAAAATTAGAAATCGAACCTCACCTTTATTCACTACAAGAAAAAGGGGTCAATACGGACCAAAATTAGGCCCCTATTGACCCCCCCCCCCCCCCCCCTCCCAGGGGTCCCTAAAGGTCAATAGCAACCGCACGTAGGTCGCTATTGTGCGGTCCCTATTGACCTCGGTCGCTTGCCATCAGGGACCGCTGTTAGGTCCCTGATGAGTGCAATAGCGACCGGAGTATCAGGGACCGCTTTCTGGTCCCTGATACTTTAAACAATAGCGACCTAATGCCGGTCCCTATTGTGTTTTTGGGTCACTAATTTTTTCAAACAATAGGGACCGCCATTATGTCCCTATTGTCGAAAAACAATAGCGACTTTATTGCGGTCGTTATTATAAATATTAGCGACCTACATGCGGTCCCTAATAATATTAATAGGGACCGCAGTTAGGTCCCTATAATATTATTAGAGTTCAATGAATATTATTAGGGACCTAATTGCGGTCCCTAATAATCGTAATAGGGACCGCAGTTAGGTCCCTACTAATATTCATAGAGTACCCTTTGAATATTAGTAGGGACCTAACTGCGGTCCCTATTGCAATTATTAGGGACCGCAATTTGGTCGCTACAAATATTCATAGAGTTTCTATGAATATTAGTAGGGACCTAACTGCGGTCCCTATTACGATTATTAGGGACCGCAATTAGGTCCCTAATAATATTCATTGAACTCTATGAATATTATTAGGGACCTAACTGCGGTCCCTAATAGTCTGCGACAAAAATAAAAAAAAAACAATAATATTTCGGAAATATTCCGAAATATTATTGTTTTTTTTGTTGAAATATGATTATAATAAGATCAAAACAATAAAATAATAAAGAAAAATTTAATATAATGACATGAAAGTATTAAAATGTAAAAAAATGAATGAAATATGACTAATAATAGAATATAAAATATGAATAAAAACAAAAAGATGAATGAATAAAAAAACAAGTGAAATAAAAGAAATTGTAGATCCAAAAAAATAGAAAAATAAGAAAAGAATGTGTAGATTCAAAATAAAAGAAAAGTAAGAAAAGAAATAGTAGATCCAAAATAATAGAAAAGTAACAAAAGTAAGTGTAGATCCAAAATAATAACAATGAAAGATTGAGTTGGTGATTTGTTTTTTATATTGTGTGATTTATGTTTTGGATTTGTGTTGGTAAAAAGAAGAAAAGTTTTTGTGTTTGGAGAAAAGAAGATAGTGTTTTGGTGTTGAAAAAGAAGATAGTATTTTTGTGTTGGGTATTTTTTGGAGATTAAGTAAATTTGATGTGTAAGAGTGGTGAGTATATATAGAGAATAGGGTGACATTTTCAAATTTTCGTAAAATTCAAATTTCCCCCTCAATCCCGCCTAAAAGTTTCGCCAAAATTTCAAATTTTTGTATCTTAGTGACCTAAATGCGGTCCCTAATTATTAATAGTGACCGCAGTTAGGTCACTAATTTTTAATAGTGACCGCACTGCGGTCCCTGTTTCCTTATTAGGGACCTAAGTGCGGTCCCTACTAATATTCATCCTTGAAATTTGATTTTTTTGGATTGATGTTGGTGTGTTTGTGATTCCTAGCAACCAAACTCATTGCAACATGTGAATTGAAGTAATAAATGATTGCAAAACCAACCTCATAATAGTTTAGTTGTGAAATAATAGATTTAATAAAATTGATCGAGTTATGAACGTTCAACATATATTTCATGTTCTACAACTAATCATCAATAGCTAATTATAGTTGTTTGTAGTTATTAACTAATCAACTAATCATGTTATTTGTAGTTGTTAAACAAAAAATTAAACTATGAATAACAACTATAACTAACTAATGATTATTAGTTGTAGAACATGAAATATATGTTGAACGTTCATAACTCGATCAATTTTATTAAATCTATTATTTCACAACTAAACTATTATGAGGTTGGTTTTACAATCATTTATTACTTCAACTCACATGTTGTAATGAGTTTGGTTGCTAGGAATCACAAACACACCAACATCAATCCAAAAAAATCAAATTTCAAGGATGAATATTAGTAGGGACCGCACTTAGGTCCCTAATAAGGAAACAGGGACCGCAGTGCGGTCACTATTAAAAATTAGTGACCTAACTGCGGTCACTATTAATAATTAGGGACCGCATTTAGGTCACTAAGATTTAATAGTGACCGCAGAGCGGTCCCTGTTTCGGTTTTAGGGACCTATGAGCGGTCCCTACTAATCTTTATCCTTGAAATTTGATTTTTTTTTATTGATGTTTGTGTGTTTGTGATTCCAAACAACCAAACACATTGCAACATGTGAATTGTTGTTATTTTAACTATTACAGTAGTAATTATGAACTAAACAAACCACGATGTACCTCAAATCATCGTAAAGTAATGATTTTAAAGTATGAATATTAGTAGGGACCGCACATAGGTCCCTGTTGGGTCAATAGGGACCTGATCTGCGGTCACTATTGACAAATCAGGGACCTAGTTGCGGTCGCTATTGACAATGGCTATTGTCAATAGCAACCGCGTTTTGGTCGCTAATAACAACCGCCGTTGTCAATAGGGACCGCATTTAGGTCCCTATTGGCAACGGCTATTGTTAATAGCGACCGCAGGTAGGTCGCTATTAACAACGGTTAGTATCAATAGGGACCTAATTGCGGTCGCTATTGGTACTTACCGTTGCCAATAGTGACCTAAGTGCGGTCCCTATTGACTGTTAGTGGCCTATAAAAAGGCCACTCCATTCTCCTCTAAAATTCATTACATCCTTTACTAATCCTTAAGGTATGCACGTTTTTTTGCCTTACACTATCCCAAATGTTTATTTTCAATGTAATTTGTTATTTAATTATTCTAACTTAAATTTATTTATTTGGTGATAGGTAATATTACACACACCGAGAGTAATCGTGGTGTACAAAACATTCTTGCGTCGCGTTTTTTTCACGCTTCAAGAAGTACGTTGATCATTCTATTTAGCTCTTTAAAATTCTTGTTATATTATTTGTAATTATTTGTTTTATATTTTACAACTTATTAGATAAATAATGGATTATATAGAAGATAAATCTTGGATGTATGCTATGTATGATAGTGATGGTTGTTTGAGCGATAGATTTGTGTTTGGGGTTCGGGCTTTCATTGAATATGCTACGCAACAAGGTCCTAGATTCGTAGATCTACGAGGCGAAATTAGGTGTCCTTGCATGAAATGCAATAATATACGGTTTTTCAATAAAAAGGTTGTACGGAATCATCTTCATAAGTCGGGATTTACAAATGGATATTTAGAGTGGATTTTTCATGGGGAAACGTCAATAGATACTATACCGTCGTATGTGCCCGATTCCCCCGGCTCGTCACACACCGATATTCCCGACAACCCAGTATATGTTGATGTGCAATTCGTAGACATGGTCGTGGATGCACGTGGAGGTCGATCATTTGAGGACGAGTCAACTAACGAGGAGCCCAACCCAGAAGCACATGCGTTCTACAAGTTGATGCACCTAGGAAATATACCCATGTATCCGGATTCCGACTCGGGTGAAGATATAAGTATCCTTCAGTGGATGTCGGAGTGGTTGGAGTACAAGACACAGCACAAGGCTAGTACTATTTATTCTGATAAGGTTTTTAATTTGGCGAAGAGAGGTTTCACGCCTGAGGTGCGGATGTTATTACCTAAGGACACGAAAGGGTTCCGTAAAATTCTGCAGTCAGAGTTAGGGTACGTTACGTATGATGTTTGTCCAAAACAATGTTTCTTGTTCTACGGAGAGGAGACGAAGGACTACGATAAATGTCCGATATGCCTCACAGGTAGATACGTGGATGGACTAAAATCTAAGGTTGGGAAGAAGAAATTGTGGTATTTTCCTATTGCTCCTCGACTTCAGAGGTTGTATTATACAATAGGAACTGCAAAACATATGACATGGCATACAAAGTGTAATGGGGTTAATGACCAAATGATTCACCCAGCTTCAGGGGAGGCATGGTGCCACTTCGACCGGACACACCCAGATTTTGCAGCGGAGCCACGGAACGTAAGACTTGGTTTGTCCACAGATGGATTCACACCTTATGGAATGTCTGGCAAGACGTACTCTTGTTGGCCGGTGTTTGTCACCTCTTATAACCTTCCACCGGATCTTTGCATGAAGAAAGAGTTCATCTTTTGAGTCTACTCATTTCCGGGCCATATAGTCCAACAAAGAACTTGGATCTTTTTCTTAGGCCACTTATTGATGATCTCAAGCTTTTATGGAGCACTGGCGTCGAGACGTACGACGTCTCGAGGAAGCAACACTTTATATTACGTGCATCTCTCATGTGGACGATTAGCGATTTTCCCGCTTACGGGATGTTGTCGAGATGGAGTACGCACGGAAGGCTTTCGTGTCCTTATTGTATGGGTGACACTCAATCCTTTCCGTTGGTGAATGGGGGTAAGCCAAGTTGGTTCGATTGCCATCGCTGGTTCTTGCCTGAAGGTCATGACTTGAGATACGATGACTATAACTTTAAAAAAGGGGAAATTCGGGAGGAAGACGCGATTCGTAGAAAGACTGGTGCTGAAATGTTGGAAATTGTTAATGGCCTTGGGAATGTGGGGTTCGGTACCCAATGCAGACCACTCCCAGGTTTTGGCCTAAATCATAATTGGGAACTGCCTTATTGGTCCACAAACTTGGTTCGTCACTGTCTAGATGTCATGCATTGTGAGAATAACTTTTTCGATAACATCGTCAACACGATTTTGGATGACCCTAAGACAAAGGACAACATCAAGTCACGGAAAGATTTGAGACTTTGGACCAACCGTAGTGAGCTATTTTTAGATTCAACATCCCGAGGGGGGGGAACGAAGAAGCCAAAGGCATTGTACTGTCTCTCAAAAGATCAAAGGAGAAATTTGTTAGAATGGTTGGGCACGCAAAAATTTCCAGATGGATACGCTTCTAACTTGGGACGGTGTGTACATGTGCAACAATAGAGGTTGTCCGGAATGAAGAGTCACGATTGCCACGTCTTCATGCAGAGATTGATTCCAATTGCTTTTCGTGATTTCCTTAAGAAAGACATATGGGAAACACTTGTGGAGATTAGTTTGTTGTTCAACGCAATTTGCGCATCAGAGGTATCGGTAGAGGCTATGGAGGGACTAGAAAAATCCATTATTGTCACCATGTGCAAGCTAGAGAGAATATTCCCTCCTTCTTTTTTTAATTCTAAGGAGCATTTGGCCATTCACTTACCGTATGAGGCTAGAGTTTGCGGTCCAGTTCACTACAGATGGATGTATCCATTCGAGAGGTAAATCACTTTTGGTGTATATATTGATGATTGTCTTTAATTTATTTTATTTGTACTGTAAGATGGTTCCTTTTGTTGTGTATATCAAGCAAATGTTTGACTTAAAGCAGTCAGTGGGGAACAAAGCGAGGCCCGAGGGATGCATGGCCAATGCCTATTTAAATTTGGAGATATCAAATTTGATTTCTCAGTATCTCGATGTAACCCCTGGTGCTACACACCGACGACTTAACAGGAACGAGACTTTGGAAAGCACGGATTGGGATGGAGAGCTCTTATTGTTCCAAAAGAAGGGACGACCGCTTGGCCCATCGGCGAAGATGAAGAAGTTAACGGGGGAAGAAATAGAACAGATTGAATTGTACACACTTCTTAACTGTGAAGAATTGGAGGGATGGGAAGAGTGAGTCTACTACAATTTTTTTCATCTAGTATCATCTTCTTTTATATGTGTTAGTACTAACTATTTTTTTGTAACGTGCAGTTTGTTCATAGAAGAGGAGTGCGGTAGATTGAATGCCATGGAGGTGCAAACGAAAAGGAACGCGGAGTATGTGGCCTGGTTCAAGCAAGAGTAGCGCAGTGGAAATTACATGATAGACGATAGGGTACTGCCGTTGCTCAACGGTCCACTGAACGATGCAATCACGTACGATGGATACATTGTGAATGGATTTAGGTTCCACATTGATACGAAATTGGGGCCCAAGAAGAGTGACTGCAGTGGGGTTTACGTGAAGGGTGACATGGGAGACACCGCTTCAACCAATTTCTACGGGACTTTAAAGGAGATATTGGAAGTGGAATATTGGGGAGGTAGAACTGGAAAACAACTGTCCATTGTCTTCTTCAAGTGTTTGTGGTATGATATTGGACCGAGCGGCACAAATGTCCACGAGACATTCAAAATGGTGGAAATTAACCCTACTAAAAAACTGCAGACCAATGAACCATTTATTTGTGCTAATCAAGCAATGCAGGCGTATTACGCCCCATATCCGTCTCTACCAAATGGAAGGCCAGGGAGAAAAGGATGGTTGTCAGTATCACATATTCCAGCTAGACACATTATCGACATGTCGTCACTCACAATTCATGATTCTACCCCTGATGACCCAGATATTCCGGAGACAGTGTTTCAAGAGAACGAATCAGCAGGTCTTAATATGTTTGTAGACTTGAGTTCGTTCAACATGGATATTCAGTTGGGTGGAGGTGAGTTCGAGGTCGTTGATGCACTAGGTGGTAACGAGGACGATGATGGACAAGCAGAAGAAGGCGTAGATAGTGATGCAAATGAATATGACTATGAGTTTACATATTCAGAAGAAGACTAGTGCTTTCTTTCTTTTCTTTTCTTTTTTCAGTATGACTATGACTATGTGATTTTTCAATATGACTATGACTATGAGTTTTTTTTAAATGTTGGTACCCCATACATGTCCTCATTATAATTAATATTCCATACCAACCATCAACACCATATAAACAAAAAAATGATGAATAATCCCTACCAACCACAAACCATACATACAAAACAACTACACCATAAATGATCCATATGTTCCAAAATATCATAATCCATATTTACAAATAAATACCCGCAACAAGATCACTGACCCCCCTCATCATCACTAGGCGGATACACGACCCCCTCATCACCAGAACTCTCCGCCAAATCATACATCTCATCCAGGGGCGCCAGTGGATCATCATCAACACCAACCCCACCCTCATCAACGCCAACACCCCCCTCACCCTCACCGAGGTCCTCTGCCGCAACATCCATCAGACCAAGATCATCATCACCCTCCGACTCATCAGTATCAATATCAAGATAATCGACATACTGGGTGGGGTTGGAAGTACCTGGAGCAAAAGGATCTGGTCTCTCACGTGTCGGCCTCGGAACCCGAAATGCGCCTCCGCTCCTAATAGCGTTCCCCATGAACAAGTCTGACGGAAGCTCTCGCACTGGTCGGCCTGTATCCCTCTGCATGTCCTCTCTAAAAGACTGGAGCCAGGACAACATGGAGTCGACTCTCGGGTCCTTTGTCGACCTCAACTCGTTGTTCTCCTCCTGGAGCTGCCTGAGCAACTCTCGTATGTAGTCTGGCTCCCTCCCGACCTCCATGTCGAAGTCTCGAGGATCAGCATAGCTCGGTAAACCCGGTGCCTTCCCCTTCTTCATACTCCCTATCGCCTTCTTCCATGAATCGGCGTCCCAGTCAGGCAAGTCCTTATCTTCCACTGCATCCGGATTTTTCCTCCTCAGTTCCCTCTTATAAGTCTTCTGTTGAATATTCAAATATCATTAAAAAAGAGAAATTAAATTAAAACAAAGATAATTAAAAACGAGTAGAAAATTTAAAACACTTACGTAAATAAGTCTGGTAGTCTCAGACTTCCACTCCCGCCTCAAGGGTACGCCTGTACCTCTGCCAGTCCCCGCCACCTTCTTCGTATGTCCTGCCTTATAAATCTCGTCGTGCCTGATAGGGTGGGTGCGGTTGGGCTGATTCCTCTCCTTCAAATTGTAAGTAATAGTTGGTTATAATTCTTTTTTTTTAAATGTTAAAATTACATTGTTTTAAACTAATCAATAAACAATAATCTTAAAATTTAACTACAAATAAATTATATAATTTTAACAAAACATACCAGGCGCCGCCGGATCTCCTCGTAGTCAATGGAACCACCGTAAAAGGTGGCGGGCGCATCGCCGTCCAACTTGCCGCCTCGTCGAGCCTTCTTTCCCTTCACGGACTTTGCCTTAAACTCCTCAGTGTCCCAGTGTTTTGCCGCCTGATCCTCCAAACTCTGGCTCATCCACGGCGTCTTAGGCTTATCTTTAAACTCCTTCTTGTCCTTTTTCTTCATGTACTGCTCCTTCGCCTTGTTAAGCATACGCTTATAAATCCCTCTCGCCTTCAACTGGTATGCCCTATGTACCTGCTCCCTCTCTGACCGACGAATCCCATAGATATTCTACAAAAAAGATAAATATTAAACAATAAATTAATACATTAAATTAATAAACTAAATTAAACAATATTTTCGAACCTCGAGTAAATCAATAATGTTAACCCTAAAAATAGAATAAAGAAGATCACTCCTACTCGGAAAAAACAATATGTGGACAATACTATTGTCACGAGTACTTCCGATGAGATGTACCTATAAGGAAAACCCCTCGGAGGATTGCCCTACCTTTCGGTCACTGACCCGAAAAGGCTTACAAGAGCACCCGAGGAGGAACATAAGCGTCCCTTGGAAAGTCAAACGGTGAATGAAAAGCAGATATCAATACGGCATCGGAAAAAGAGCAAACCCCGATGGACCCTTATGACTCCGATATCCACCAAATGCGCCAAGAGGGACCAAGATGGACTCCGAGTCCTATGAACTTACAAGAAAACTTCCTTGCTGAACACTCCTCGGGAAAGACGGCACTCGGACTCATCCGAGGACCCAATTTTGGAGAAAATCAAGAAATAAATACAAGAACATCCCGTGAGTACAGTCCGAGAACTCTGGTGAAGAAATCTCACTTTCAGTAAAGCAAATGCAGCCCTCGGACACAAAATCACAGCCCTCGGAAGTTGTACCAAACCCTCGGAGATCACATTTACACCCGTAGAAATCACTCCTGATTGTTGAAGAAAATACCCGAATCAAGAAGGAGGGATAAAAGCCCTCGGAAGAATAGCTCTATCAAAACAATCTACATCAGAAGCCCTCGGAGAAATCAGAAGACACAAAAGCTAATCCAGTCAGCGCCTAGTAGATAAGAGATAAACATTATCCTAATTTTCACACATGTATCAATATAACAACGACATCTGTCCTTACCAAAACACATGCACAATGACACCTGCCCCTACCAAAGTCTATATAAAGGGAGGTGATCAGTAGAAGAAGGACAGGCGGGAGAAGCTGAAGTAACTAAGCCTATTTACTACAATCTATCACTCAAATACGTAAGATAAAAAGAGGAGGAAATGTTCAGTGAATAAAGGAAGGGAATATTCTTGCAATTAATCTCATTATGTCCATCTCGCGTTGCCTCTGAATCACGGACAGGGCGTTTCGACCCAAATAAATATCTTCCGTTAAATAGGGAATAATTCCAAACCCGTTAACAAAGTGGCGCCGTCTGTGGGAACGTCACAACATCTGTCCTCGAGAGAATTCAGGCACACGTCAGCTAGGATGGATGGTCTTTTCGAAAATGACAACCTTCCTGTCCCGAACAACGACTCAGAAGAAACTTTGTCCAATTATGAACCAGGTACAAGAGATTTTATTAGTATTCCCCGATCTGTTTATGAAAGACTTATATATGCTGAAAGAACACCCTGGAGGGATGATCCCCCCGGACGCACGTCCCCTGTGCTCTCCGAGAACGAAGATTTCCCCTCGGAAGAAGATGCACCTCCGAGGACGTGGAACCCAAATTGGAATCCTTGGCGACAGACACCCCGACAAAGTCCTCGAAGATATGTATGTCGTGAAAGGACTCCCGTGAGGGGTCAGGTAGAAATTTCTCGCCCCTCAGAGTATCGAGGAGAGGTTGAACATTCCTTATGGGGAATGATGGATGATTTACGAAAAGAATTAGGTGATCTCAAGAAAACCATGGCTCCCGAGGAAGATCCTACATTCAAGACCTCTCCTTTCATTCCCGAAATTGCTTCAGCTTCTATCCCCTCGGGGATGCGACCTGTTAATATCCCGCTATATACCGGAGAAGCTGATGGAAGGGACCCACAAGATCACGTCCATCAATACCTGGCAGGAATGGACCTCTCTTCCGCTCCTGATCATGTGTTATGTCGCGTATTCCCTGTTACCCTTGGAGGGCGGGCCCAAGCCTGGTTTACTCATCTTCCACCTTGTTCCATCACGAGCTTTGACCGACTAGCTCATTTGTTTGTACGACAATTCGCCTGCAACCGAAGGTACCCTAAATCTGCTACGCATCTTTTTACTATTAAACAGAAAAAGGATGAACCCTTGCGAGAATATATAAAGCGCTTCACGGATGAAGCACTCGATGTTCCAAATGTTAGCCCGACCATTATGGCGGACATATTAACTCAGGGACTCCGAGCGGGGGATTTCTTTAGATACCTTATGGGAAATCGTATCACGGATATGAATGAGTTAATGCAAAAGGCGGAAGTACATATTTTGATGGAAGAAGCCGAGGGAACAAAGAAGCAGATGGAGCAGGAGGATAGTGAACACTTAGAGCGTGCTGAGAAAGAAGTGAAGGTCAAAGAAAAGAGCAAGGAAGGAAAACCTCCTCAGTGAAAAGATGAAGGAGGAGTGGTCAAGAAATTCCTCCGACCCGTGCACTTACCTCCGATGACTGTTACTCCACCAGAAGTGCTCAACATAATGAGGGGTAGCAACGAGTTGCACTGGCCCAGACCGACTAAATTTCCTAACCGAGACAAGGACACGGGGAAATATTGTAAGTACCATAAAACTTACGGGCACACTACGGAAGAATGTACTACCCTTCGTTTAGAGGTGCTTCGCCTATTGGAGATAGGGTACTTGAAGAACTACCTTAAGGAAAATAACCTCGAAGAGCCCAAGGCAAATGTTTGGAAGAGATCACGAAGGGAAGAGGAAGAGCAAGAAAGGGAAGAAAGGACGCCTAGCCGGAAGTCACGAGAGGGGACCACTAGACGTCTCCGACCCCGAGAGAGAAGTAAAGACCGCCGGCGAAATTCACGAGAGAAAACGACAGGATATCCGAGTCTACCTCCTCCACCTGACTCGTATAAGAGCAATCCCCCGACAGGTCGAACCATCAATATGATAGAAGGGGGTGAAATCTCCATGGCACCTCAGGGCAAAAAGAAGAAATATTTGAAAGAAGCCCGACGAGCAGAGCAAGGATTAGCTGTATGCTCCATTCAAGGGTCACAGCTGCCTAGCATCACTTTCGGGCCCGAGGATCTTACGGACATAATATACCCTCACGAAGATCCATTGGTTATATCTGCCGTCATCTACGGGTATGAAATCCAACGTATCCTCATAGATACGGGCAGCTCTGTGGATGTACTCTTCCTACCGACCTATCTCGCTATGAGATTGAAACAAGAAACGTTGGAAACCGCTGAGGTCCCGTTAGTAGGATTCTCCGGGGAAGCATGCCAAACCCTCGGAACTATTACTCTCCCAATGTCATGGGGGAAAGGAGCCCTTCGAAGAACGGAATCTATTAAGTTTTGGGTAGTGGAGGCTTCTTCGCGAACGTATAATGTGATCTGCGGAAGACCATCTATTCGGGCCTTTGAGGCTATTCCTTCTACTTTGCATCTTAAAGTGAAATTCCCCACCTCCTCGGGAATCGGAGAAGTCCGAGGAAGTCAGTCAAAAGCTAGAGAATGCTGCATGAATGCCATTCCCTCAGAAGAGGACGTACCTTCACTCGGAAATAACAAAAAGTGTAGAACCGAGGAAACACGAGTCCAACCTGTGGAAGAATTAAAAATGGTGGAATTAGTAGAAGGAAGCCCCGAGAAAGTAATCAAAATGGGCACCCATATGGCTCCAATCATAGAAGGCCAATTGATTTCTCTTCTCAAACAATTTCATCACCTCTTTGCGTGGGAAGGGGGGCCGCCCGGACGAATCAGCAACAAGGATGTGCGCTACTATCAACTTTAGATGGAGATCAAGGGTACAACCAAATCCCGATGGCGGCTATTGATCAAGACAAGACCAGCTTTATCACGGATGCAGGCACCTTTTGTTATCTAGTCATGCCCTTTGGATTAAAGAATGCTGGAGCTACCTATCAACGGTTAGTAAGCCTTATGTTCTCAGGACTTATTGGGAAGTCAGTAGAGGTTTATGTAGATGATACTGTAGTTAAAAGTAACACTGCTGAAGAACATCCCGAGGACCTACGGAAAGCGTTGGTCATTATGAACAACTTTGGCATGAAGGTTAACCCTCGGAAGTGTTCTTTTGGTATCCGAGGAGGAAAATTTTTGGGATTTATGGTTACGGAGAAGGGAATTGAAGTAAACCCCGAAAAAGCAGAAGCTATCATGGGGTTACCTACCCCGAGGACGGTAAAGGATGTCCAAAAGTTAACGGGAAGAATGGCCTCGTTGAGTCGATTTGTCTCCAAGTCCGCAGAAAAAGGGCTTCCCTTCTTCAAGATACTTCGGAATATCAAGGAATTTCAGTGGACCCCCCAATGCGAGGAAGCTCTCGAAGAATTGAAAAGGTACATGTTGAAACCACCCTTGCTGGTCAAACCTATACCCCAGGAAGAGTTGTTTCTGTACTTATCAGTCGGAGAAGAGGCTATTAGTGCGGTCTTAGTTAAAGAACAAGACGGAGAACATCACCCGGTATATTACGTTAGCAAAACTCTCCTCGGAGCCGAAACCCGATATACCCTAACTGAGAAACTCGTTCTAGCATTGGTTACTACGGCTCGTAAGCTACGCCCCTACTTTTTATCCCACCCAATTACCGTGCTTACTAAGCATCCCCTGAGGGCAATTCTTAATAAGCCGGAATCATCAGGGAGAATGATAAAATGGGCCGTAGAGCTTACTGAGTACGATATTTCCTATGCTCCGAGACCGTCAATCAAAGCGCAAGTTCTAGCGGACTTTGTAACAGAACTCACGGGCGTTGGGTCCGAGGAAAAGGAGCCACGATGGCACGTATATGTAGATGGATCCTCGGTGAGTACCCATGGGGGGGCCGGAATAGTTTTGGTAAATCAAGAAGGAGAGGAGGAAAGACTCCATTTTGCAGTTAGAATAGATTACCCCCTCTCTAACAATGAGGCCGAGTATGAAGCTCTCCTTATTGGTATGAGACTAGCAAGAGAAGGGGGAATGAAAAGAGTACTCCTTCATAGTGATTCCCAACTGATTGTTTAGCAAGTTAAGGGGTCATATGAGGCCAAAGAAGAAAGAATGCAAGAGTACCTCCGAGTTGTTCGCCAAAGGTCCGAATGGTTTGAAGAATACGACATAGTTCAAATTCCCCGAAAAGAAAACCAAGAGGCGGATGCTTTGTCCAAGATGGCTACACAAACAGCTGCAATACATACTCGGAAGATTACTCTACTGCATGTCAATGAATCTGAAAAGGGTGAAGGCCGAGAAGTGAACACAGTTTCAGATCCTTCATCTAGCTGGATAACTCCTATCAAGGCCTACTTACAGAATCCCGAGGGTTACTCCTCGGACAAGAATATTCAACGAATGATGTTCAGAAAAACACTTCGGTACTTCCTCAAAGATGGGGTTCTATTCCGAAGAACATATTCATGTCCCCACGCTCGATGCCTTAATGAAGAAGAGGCCCAGCTAGCCTTAGCAGAAACTCACGAGGGGGTATGTGGGAGCCATACTAGTGGCGAAAGCATGGTTGGACGCTTGATCCGACAAGGCTACTATTGGCCCACGATGGCCAAAGATAGCAAAAGCCATGCCGAAAGATGTAAACCATGCCAGGCTTACGCCCCTCGGACCCATCTACCCGCAGCCCCTTGGGAACCCTCTCTGAACCCCTGCCCATTCTCTAAGTGGGGTATTGACATACTTGGACCCCTCGTCCCTGATGCCGGCCAAAAGAAATTTCTGCTAGTAGCTGTTGATTACTTTACCAAATGGGTGGAAGCGGAACCCCTGGCTAGGGTAACCGCGGGGGCCGTTATCAATTTTCTCTGGAGGAATATTATTTGTCGCTTTGGTGTCCCTCGGAGCCTGGTAAGTGACAACGGTTTGCAGTTTACTGACCAAGGATTACAGAAATGGTGCGATCATTGGGAGATAAAACATCGCTTTGCCTCCGTGGGATATCCTCAAGCAAATGGCCAAGTAGAAAGAACCAACAGAACCCTCCTGAAGAACATGAAGGCCCGGCATGATTGGCATAAAGCTAAGTGGGTTGAGGAGATACCCGGGATATTGTGGGCCTATCGGACCACGCAGAGTGTTGCTACGGGCGAAACCCCTTTTAGTCTATCCTACGGATGTGAAGCTGTGTTGCCCTCGGAGGTCTCCCTAGAAAGCTGGCGAGTCAAAGAATATGAAGAAGTGGCCAATGGCTCAAATCTAGCCCTTGCCCTTGACCTTCTCGAAGAAAAAAGAACCCGAGTAGCCCTCCGAATGGAAGAGTACAAGGCTCGGATGTCACGATATTATAATACCAAGGTAAGACTCCGAACCTTTCAAGTTGGAGATTTAGTGATGAAACGAGTAGGGGCCTCCAAGAATGTGGGTAAACTAGATCCACGATGGGAAAGACCCTACAAGATAGTGGAAATCGTGGGACCAGCGACTTATCGGCTTGCTAACTCCGAGGAGGCAATACTTCGCAACACGTGGAACGCAAGTAACCTTAGAAAGTATTATGCTTAATGTAATAGTTATACATGAATAAAAAGAGCGTTCATATATGAGGGGGTACAGTACAAAAGAAACTAGAGTTGTCTGGCAAAATGATGGCTATACATATGAGACATCAAGACAACCCAATAACGTTAAATACCCTCTGTATTATGAACTAAGTTGTATACTATTTTTCAACAAGCTAAGACCCTCCCATAGGACGTTTCCCCTCTCGGATAAGTCTTCGGCGCTGCTCCTCGGAAAGAGAGACTGGATCATCCAAGAACACGGTTTCGATTGCAAAATCTCTAATAGGTGAAGGAGGAAACTCCTCGGAGACTTGACGGATGTTAAGCTCAGGAAGGAGCAAGCCTGAGGGGAACTCTGGTAAAGCTTGTATGGCATCTTGGCATAACTTATAGCCTATGTGCACCAAGTCACGCATCTCACCTCGAAGAGATTCACGAAGACTGGATGGGCCCACCACTTCCAACACAGCTTGGACTCGGGCCATAACCACTTCTACCGCATGAGAACGAGTTATCCCTAGCAGCTGCTGACTCAAGGCATCTTTCTCCAAGATAACCTGCGTTAGTTGTTCCTCCGAGGACCGCATTTGGCCACGTAACTCCTCAATTCTCCTCCCTAAATTCGATACGCGGGCTCTTTCAAGCACTAATTGGCGTTCTAATTCCCACGCCTTATCCTTCTCGGATTGTAACATATGAATATGAGTATCCTGAGAGGACTCATGAACTTCCTTCAAATGGGCTATCTCCACTTGAGCTTCTAAGAGACCTCGCTCTAACTCATCCCGACGACGGTATACTAAACCCGGATCTGAAGAAGAACTCCCGTAAGAACCGAGGGCGTCCAACACCATATAAATCTGCTCAAAACACAAAGCGAATGGCATCAGACCAGAAGACAGGTTAGTATTAAATAAAATGAATAGATACCTCACACAGGTCTTTGCAGGCTAAATCTTGGAGAACGGGTACCGAAAGAGTTTTTATCAGCTCACAATCTGTTACGTTCAACAACCCACTAAGAAAGTTTCGGCAAAATCCCACTGCCGATCCGAGAGGAGAAACATCCTGATTACCCCCGGGGGAAAGAGTTCTCCCGAGGGAAGGGTGCTCCTCGGGCGGTGGTGCAGGAATACGACCAGGGATATCTTGCCGGGGCTGCATATCCTCTGTACTAGAAGAGTGAAGATACTCCTCTAATACATTTACTACGGTAGAATTATGAGGAATGGGCTGTGATACTATGGGACTCATGTGATAATCCGTTTGAGAAAGAGTTGCTATCAGATCCGACGATCCAGAAGAAATTATATAACTGACTGGGGGGGCTGCAACGGGTTCCTCCTCCTCCGAGGAAATTTCAACCATTGCCTCACTTACGAGGGGAGAGGAATCATCAACCTTTGTTCCCCCGGGAATACCATGCAATGCCCTCCCCAAGAAAACGTCAGTAGAAGACCCTAGAGAAAAGGCTCCCATCTCCGCTCCTGTAAAAGGTGTCAGTAGGAAAACGGTCCGAGGACACCAATAAAATTTACAAGCTAAAGAATGATTAGCAGAACTTACGAAAGTGAAAATTACTGTGAAGAGGACGAGAAGCAGGAGTGCATCCTTCCACCACCTCTTGTAAACCTGCCAAAATCAGAGCCTCGGGGAAATCCAATAGCCCAGATATGTCATAAGAACCAGAGAAAAGTCCCGAGTGAAGCAATATCTCCCTCACTTGTCCTCGTGTTTCGGTGTTGGGTGCGATATACCCCAGACCCCATCGGATGGGTACACCCCACGATCTGGCTGACTGGCCTCTCGGACGGACAAAGAAAAATCTCCGCCTCCAATCCCCTCTACTAGAGTGGGAACTGGATACACGAGTGAAGATATTTTCCTTGTCCCGATAGGTCAAGCTAAAAAAGGGAGTCCCCTCTGAGCAAGGTTGAAGGGTAAATATTGTCCCCACCCGATAAGGGGACATCGGAAGGTTTAAAAGCTCACTACGAAGGACATATCCCACCAAATGACTATAGGAACTTGGTGTTAACTGACTCGGACACACCTGCCAATACCGAAAGAGTATTTGGAAAAAGGGATGGAAAAAGGTCCGTAAACCACAACGCATCTGTTCGGTATAAACGGTCATGTAACCTGAGGGGGGTGCGTAAGCCCTATGGCCCGAGGAAGGCACTAGTATGTCATAATCTTCGAAATCAAGGTTATAGCCGCTAAAAAGAGATCTTACCGAGTTCTCACATTCTGTACTCGTAGTGGATCCTACACGTCCTCTGCCTATTAATCGAGATGGATTAAGAGGAATCAAATCGAACTCCGAAGACTCATCCGCCAAAGGATATGGCTCCCTACTCATGAATATCTCCCTGATATGATTGACTCTACGTGAATTTGTAGATGGAGTCCTACGAGCCACTCCAAGAGAGGAACTAGCACCAAGTGTCGTTTGATTCTCGGATGGATTGCCCCTCGGAGGAACCCTTAATGATCCCGAAGGACTCCGAGCGGTATCCCGAGAAAAACTACAAGACGAAGTTGAACCACATCTTCTATAATAAGGAGGCATCATCGTATCAAGTAAGTATTATTTTCGTACTTGCAATTATGAAAGAAAATCAAAGACTAATAAGGATTAGGAGATAAGTGCATAATTGATAAAGACCTTACGTGCATATATACTCTTTAAATCAGAGTTAAAAGAAGAAGTTTAGACTTTTATTATGTTAACTAAGGGACACGTGTTGAAAAACTTATTGATTAAGAATGACACGTACCCTATTTAAACATGCAAAGCAACACCTCCTACTTAGGAAATCTACTTAGTCAGCAACTTTTTGAGAATTATCATTATCCATGCTAATTGAAATTTAACTATACAAACAAAAAGTAGAAAAAGGGGAAATTGAACAAAAATATTTATTTAAGCCGGAGAGCCCTCGGAAGGGATAATAAGTACAAAGAACGTTTATTTTAAAAGTAAAAAATTACAAAGAACAAGACTAAGCCCCCGTGGAAGGAGGAAGGGAAGAAGTTGTCTCCTCGGCGGAAGTACCCAATGGAGCAAGACGAGAAATTGGAGAAAATACTCCCCCGGAACCGCTAGCCCTCGGACTCGGACTCGTGGCGGAGCGCATTGGAGATGGTGTCGGAGAATCCCGAGAGGATAGTAAACCCCCAAACCTCCCCACAAAATAATGGCAGTCGTCGGGAGTTGGCTTCTTTAACTTGCGAAGATCGAAAGACTTGGAGAAGTTAACATCCGACCTTATCAAAGATTTCGCCACCTTCGCACACTCCAAATAACCCCACAGAAGATGACCCATCAAGAGCTCTTGAGAAGGCGCCTCGGATGCTCCTGATTGCTGCCGTGAAATCTCTCGTTGGGCAAACTGAACAGTTGCATCCACCTTAGCCTGCACGTCCTCAGGAGAAAGAAAATTTGCTAACTTCCCCTCGGCTGACTCTGCCCTATCAGTAACTTGGCCCAGTGTCTCCTGGAGAACTCTCTCTCTCTCATTCCCGTCCGCCACCGCCTTCTCGAGAGCTGCAATACGAGCAGTAAAGACCCCCTCGGAGTCTTTCCTTTCCTTCTCCATCTTCTTATAAGCGGACTCGGCAGCACTTAAACTACCTTGCAAATTCGCCCTCGCCTTCTCTGATTCATTGAGAGCAAATTCGTAGTCGGAAATCTTTGTTCGAAGAAGGTCCTCCCTAGTTTGACTCTCTTTATCCCGGACTAAGAGAGGTGCCAATTGTGCCCGGAGTGCTTCTAAATCCTCTATATCTTTCCGACCGCGCTCTTCAACGGCAGTAACTGCCTCCCGAGTCTTTCCAATCTACAGAAAAGTCAACAATAAAAGATTCAACAGAGATGTATTGTGTAATTTCAGAAGACTAATGTAGAGAAGCTTACCATGAGCCCCAACCAGTTAAGACTGGTGTACAAAAATTGATACCCCTCGGCGGGTGCTGAACTGGAGGAGGCGAAAAATCGGAGGATATCTTGATAAGCCTCCCCCACTGAACGAGATGAAAATTCCCCCCCGGATCCGCTGGGAGGAATAGGCTCTTGGAATGTATGACCCCTCGGAGACAAAGTCACCGGGACATGTCCCCTCGGAGGAGTCGTATCCTTTACGGGAGTCGTCACTTCTGAATTTGTAAATATGGCCCGTGAACCACCTACTGTTGTGGAGGGGCTGGTCTTTCCCAATAGTGATTGCAGAATCCCTTCCTTCAAATCTCGGTCCTCTGAAGAAGGATCAAACTCCCCTTGGGTATCTTCGGAGTCTCCTCGTAAACCTTCTTGCTCGGGAATGCTGAATTGGGCCAGAAAGTCCTCCTCTACAAAAGATACAAACTGACAGTAAGAGGAAGAATAAAACTAGAAAAAATTATAGAAAGAAGGCAAATAATGGATACTCACCATATAATGAAGACTCTTCTATCATCGGAGCTTTCCCTTTATCCATAGCCACTACATCAAAAGAAAAGGTGTCAACACATCAGCAAATATTGCAGATAAAGATATGAAAATCTCATTAAAAACTCGTGAAAACTTACCCCGAGGAGCGGATTCAGGAACTGTCGGAAGCTTAGGAGAAGGATCCTCGGAAGACAGGTCTATTACTTCAGTATCCTTCCGAGCAGATTCATCCTCCGCACCACTCGGAAAGATACCCTCCTCGGAACCTCTCGGAGAAATTCCTATATTAGATTCGGAAGCAGGTAAATTCCCTGACTCCGATTTGGAAACGGGCACTAAAGCCAAATCCCAAGAAATAGGAGCTACTTGGCGCAAGGGAACAGCGCTCCTGACGACCCCCATCGCATCCATGCATAGAAGAGAATGGTCCTCGTGGAATCCACCCTTCTCTGAACCCATATGCCTACTCTCGGGAGCATTAACCTCCTCCTCCTCGTGATCACCCTCCTCTGGTATCTCAGAGACACCACTAGGAGTAGGCTCCCTCGGACTCGACTGCAGATAATAGTTTGCCATGACATCCCCTGCATCATCCCACCAATAACATGTATAAGCACAATTTATCACGGTACTCGGAGGAAGAATAAAAGAGTAAAAGAACGAATGAAGAGACTTACGAAAGAAACTCCTCGCCTCGGGAGATAAAGACAAAGGACGTTCCACTGCGTCGTCGGTAAAAATTACGTAGTGAAGACCAGAAGTCTCGTACAACATGGTGAAGTCCTCTGATTCCATCAATTTGTGCTGAGAAATTATAGGAGATAACACCGCCTCCTGATCCAGAGCGTGCACGGGAGTAATACCCTCTCGCCAATCAAAGGGCACATCCCACTCACCGTTGACAGGTCCCACGAAGAAGTATCTGTTCTTCCAGACACTATGTGAGGTAATAGCAGCCCCCAAGATCCTCTTCGTGGAATCCCTCGAGTTGTCCCGATGACGAACGTTATAGAAAGGATACCCCCCGGGTGATACCGCCACGTCAAAGATCGAAAGAAAGTGATCCACCGAACACTCTAGCCCATTCACGTGGCACCAAAATACGTAAATACAGATAGCAGCAAATCCATTCGGTACCATCTGACTTGGGCTGATATTACAAGTTTTAAAGAGCTCACAGAAAAAAGGGGACATAAACGAGCGCCACCCATACTTCACCTGAGCAAAAAATACTGTCAACATACCCGGAGGAGGATAGCACGCCCTCTCATCCTTCGTCGGGATTCGGAAGACCATATTCTTCTGAAGGACTCCGGTTGAGGTAAACAGATCCGCTACCTGCTTACGAGTAGCAATATTCTTCATCTTTTCCACCTTAGCAAAAGTCTGAAGAGGTGGTTCCTTTGATTTGGGAACCCTAGCTTTTTTCGAGGAAGTGGCGCCGCCCTCAGCAGCAGCAGCGATTTCTCCCTTGCGTTTACGAGTAACAACTCCCACCGGAATACCCCTCACACTCGTAGAAGTGTCAATCGGAACAGTAACTCCCGAGGAGGTAACAGCAGCGATAGGATTCACATCGGCAGAAGAAGCCATAGATATAAAAAGAGGAAAGTTTTTTTTACTGAAATTGAGAATTGCGAGAAAATAAGAGAAGAAATTTGTAGCTCTGGGAGAGAATTATCGCGAATCAGATTTGAGTGAATGAAGAAAAGAAGAGCAACAGTACCCTATTTATAACCAAAAATTACAACGGTCAGATGCCCATAAAGACGTGGCATTTATTCGTGACTCCATGTAGCCGTTGCCTGCTCATGCCACGCCGTCCAGATTCTGCCCGTTGCCAACGGTAAGATACTTCAAATCCCGAAGCTGGTCAAACGGCAGTTCACAACCTGCTCTCCCGAGATCTTCGCCTGCTTAATAATAATACCCTAGGGGTATTCAGGTAAAATCACTTGCAAAACTCTAAATATACGTATTTACCTCCTGGATAAATATCAAAAAAGGAAAAAACAAATATAGGGACACTAAGCAAAAAATAACCCCTCACCTCACTGAGGACGATGATTTAAAATTCCGCTTGTCTCTACGAGGACAATCGAAATTTGGGGGGGCTAGTGTTAACCCTAAAAATAGAATAAAGAAGATCACTCCTACTCGGAAAAAACAATATGTGGACAATACTATTGTCACGAGTACTTCCGATGAGATGTACCTATAAGGAAAACCCCTCGGAGGATTGCCCTACCTTTCGGTCACTGACCCGAAAAGGCTTACAAGAGCACCCGAGGAGGAACATAAGCGTCCCTTGGAAAGTCAAACGGTGAATGAAAAGCAGATATCAATACGGCATCGGAAAAAGAGCAAACCCCGATGGACCCTTATGACTCCGATATCCACCAAATGCGCCAAGAGGGACCAAGATGGACTCCGAGTCCTATGAACTTACAAGAAAACTTCCTTGCTGAACACTCCTCGGGAAAGACGGCACTCGGACTCATCCGAGGACCCAATTTTGGAGAAAATCAAGAAATAAATACAAGAACATCCCGTGAGTACAGTCCGAGAACTCTGGTGAAGAAATCTCACTTTCAGTAAAGCAAATGCAGCCCTCGGACACAAAATCACAGCCCTCGGAAGTTGTACCAAACCCTCGGAGATCACATTTACACCCGTAGAAATCACTCCTGATTGTTGAAGAAAATACCCGAATCAAGAAGGAGGGATAAAAGCCCTCAGAAGAATAGCTCTAACAAAACAATCTACATCAGAAGCCCTCGGAGAAATCAGAAGACACAAAAGCTAATCCAGTCAGCGCCTAGTAGATAAGAGATAAACATTATCCTAATTTTCACACCTGTATCAATATAACAACGACATCTGTCCTTACCAAAACGCATGCACAATGACACCTGCCCCTACCAAAGTCTATATAAAGGGAGGTGATCAGTAGAAGAAGGACAGGCGGGAGAAGCTGAAGTAACTAAGCCTATTTACTACAATCTATCACTCAAATACGTAAGATAAAAAGAGGAGGAAATGTTCAATGAATAAAGGAAGGGAATATTCTTGCAATTAATCTCATTATGTCCATCTCGCGTTGCCTCTGAATCACGGACAGGGCGTTTCGACCCAAATAAATATCTTCCGTTAAATAGGGAATAATTCCAAACCCGTTAACAAATAAATATTAATAATTCATTTAAAACTCACCGTAAATCTCGAGTACATCTCTCTTCGTACTTCCTCAGGAACCTTCAAGTAGGAGGGCCAAAACTCACTCATAAACTGTCGAATGAGTGAAGTGATCGTCTTGGAAATCTCGCGACTGGGGGGTTTAGAAAAACAACCCCTCTTCAACTCAATAAGCTGCTGCTTCTGCCCTTTAGGAAGCGACGTAAGCCCTACATTGGGTCCCCTACCCGGTCGAGTATCGGTCGGTCCTGGAGTACCGGTCGACCTCTGGCTCGGTCCAGCTCCGGTGTCGACTGTAGGTGGTGGAGTCTGAAGTCTGCTAGACTCGACTGATGGGGGCACGTGAGTCCCAACTGAATCCGAAGTATGTGGTCGTGCCACCTGGGATGCGGTGGACTCTGATGATCGAGGTCTAACACCCGCTCCGGAGATGGCCGCCTCATCGTCTACAAATAACTGCCGATGTAGTGGAGGTGTCGTCGATGTAGATCCGTCACCTGACCTAGGTAGCGGGACAGACGGCTCAGCTGGATGGCTCGGTCCTGCACCACATCCCGATCGAACAACTCGTATAGGTCGGCAACTACCTCGACCCCCGCTACCACTACCACCACCACGCCCAACGCTACCACTGCCACCACCACTCCCGCCACCACTGCCACCACCACGTCCAACGCTACCAGTACCACCACCACGACCTCGACCTCCACTACCTCCAACACCTCCACGAGCAACACTACCACTACCTGAACCCGATACCCCACCACGACCTCGACCTCCAAGACCTCGATCTCCAGTACCGCTAGGGGTCTTACGTGGCGACATGCCGAATATATATATATATGTACTGTAAAAAAAAATTAAATATCAATTCAACATTTACAAATCTACACTAATTACAAAATTTACAAATTATAATCTAAAAAATATAATCTACACTAATTAATATAATCTTACAAATTAACACTAATTAACAAGTTTTACTAATTAAATTTTAATAATCCAATTTTTAGAATCTAATTATAAACTAATCTAATCTAATCTAATTTCATTATTCACTAAATTTAACTAAATCTAATTTCATCATTCACTAAATTTAACTAAATCTAATTTCATCATTCACTAAATTTTTATTTCATCATTCATTAAATCTAATTTCATCATTCACTAAATTTTTATTTCATCATTCACTAATCTAATTTCACAAATATATATTTTTTTCCTTAATCATACACTAATTTATTCTAACAATCTAACATTCTTCACTAATTAACTATCTAATTAACAATATTAACTAATAATTATTCAAAAAATTAACAAATTAACATAAAAACACAAAATTAACACAAGATTAACACAAGATTAACACAATAATATTAACACAAAATTAGCAATATAACAATTTCTTAACACAATTTTCGAATTTAACACAAAAATAACAAAACAAAATACAAAAAAATGAAAACCGAAGCTATACCTTAGCACCGTCGGCGGAAATGGATGGAAATTCAAAGGGGCAGCGATGGAGGCGGAGCACAACGGCGATGGAGGCGAAGCACGGCGGATTTGAGGCGGAAATCGGAAGAAACGAGCGGGGTTGGGTTTGGTTGGGTTAGGGACTCGATTTGGGTCGCAATTAATCTTAATAGGTCGCTAATGGCGGAAATCTGAAGCGGGTCAGGTCGCAAAACGGGTGAAGGAGACGAATTTCGCGTTTTGTTAAAAATGGTTTTTTTTTCAATTTATAGGAAGCAATCAGCGACCGCTTCTGAGTCGCTGATTGCTTCCACGGTAATTAGGGCGGACGCGGCCCACAATTTGGCCCAATTTTGGGCCGAATTGTGTGGCCCATGTAAAAAAAAAGGATTTCAGCGACCCAACGTGGGTCGCTGAACGTCACGTAGTCGTGTGTTTAGTTCAGCGACCCAACGTGGGTCGCTGAAAGTCGTGTGTTTGTTTCAGCGACTCAATGTGGGACGCTGTTGTTCTCGAAATGTTCTGCGACTCAAGGTGAGTCGCTGTTGCCTTCAGAAGTCGTTGAAGGCGAGCGACTCACCTTGAGTCGCTAACTGGGCGGTCCCTATTGACCGCCCAGTCTTGTAGTGATTTGTACAGAGAATCTTGCGCGTCGTTGATTAATTTGTCAAACCTTTAATAACATTAAGATAATATCAGTTAACTTAAAAATCAAAACTCACCACTATAAATATATGTATTATTCAACTTTCGTGTTGATGAAATTTGAGGAAGTTCTTGTTAAAAAAGGTAGTTAATACTAATTTAAGTAAATAGCACATATCATTGATGAAAATCTTACGCGATAAACTTTGATGTCGTAAGGTTAAGTTAAATATCAAATATACTTTGTATACGTAATTTATATCTCAAGATTTATCTTAGGTAACCATACATTTATAATTATAATTGTAGTTATAATTTTTCTAATGTTAGAAAATCATTTCAAATGGTAAGTATACAATAATATCAAGTATAGTATGATAAACTATTTAATTTGACACATAATAAATCTTCAAAATATATTACTTAACTGATATATGGAAAATTGTTCTTTAAGTCTCTAGTACATCCAAAAATTTCAGGAATCATGACATCAAACAATTACCTTATGAAGTAATCCAGTAAATTGTATAACTTAGTTAATATTATTTTGTGTCAAGATTATTTTTAATTACATAACATTGTATTTATAACTTATAAAAATATTAATGCGTAAACCTAATCAAGGTAAATGATCAAAGAATGTTTAAGTTACGATACATAATCATATAAGAGGATTAGACCACAAAAGTATATATGATAACCTTATTAAACTTATGTAAGGATATGTTAAGCATGATAAATATACTATTTATACACTATTGAAAAAACTAAGAAATATTAATTCGTGAATACAAATCATATTAAAGTGATTATAATGATTGTTATATCTTATAAGAGTCATGTGTGAGTGATCAATTATGTAATTATGATGATTATTTTCAATCAAAAACAAAGAACTTAAACTACGTAAACTAAGCTGTAAATCGTCGTAGTTTCGAGTTCACCTTTGATCGGATATCCAAATGAACTTTGTTTTCAAATATTTTTGTGGCAACTGATCCCTAACATCACTAGGAACATGTGTACTCAAATGGGAAGGAAAATCCAAAGGTTTGATATGCTAAATAATTCTTGAAAACATAGAATCTATTTTCGGATTTTCAGACAGCAGCCCGTTTAGGAATTTTGACCCTGTAAATCACATTATTTGAAAAATATTTCTTCATATGAAAGTTAGAGGACATCATGGAAAGTATTCAGTCATTGACCTTTATCAAAAAGAATTTTTCTACAATTAGTTGTGATTTTTCTAAGGTGCAGGGCCGAATGGATAATTTTTACGCAATAAAAGTTTTTGGGTATTTTCGGGTAGAAAAAAGATAAAATAAAAACTTGGGATAAATTTTTCCTGAAAATAGATTCAAAAATGAAGAGATTGATAGGAAGAAAAAAGGAAACACCAAAATGATTTTAGGTGTGAAAATTGTTGGAAGAAAGCCTACTATTTATAGTCAAAAAATCATGTTAAAATATTTTTAATTAAGGTCCCACTTTAATTTCTTTATCCTTGGCCACCTAATGAAGACTCTAATCTGATAATAGGGAGATGTGACTGATTTTTCTTCCATAACTTAAATTATTATATGTCTAATTCAAACAAAACACATATAGATTGATATATACATATTTATTTATTAATACATGTTAAAACAATTTAACTAAGGTCCCACCTTAATTTATTTAACAACTAATCACCAAAATCTGATTTCAATTGTCACAAGAGTGATGTGGCTGATTTCAAAATCATTCACTTATGATGTGATTTTATTCTTGTTGTTTATAATAAAAAAATATGAATAAATAGATATTTTTACACATAATTACTTATGTTAGTTTTTCTTGGTAAAAAAAATCCAAGATCAATATGTACATGTAAAATATATTTCTTAAAGATATTTGAAGCATATAAGATAATAAAAAATGGTTAATTTTCGTTCAAGGACTAAAATGCAAATTTCTCAACGTTTAGGGTCAAAATGCTATTTTCAAAAGTTTGAGAACTAAACTATAAATTTATATTTTTGTTTAAATTTTAGGGGCGTTACAAATGTTGTCAAGCAACAATACAAGATCAAAACATGTTCTGGAATACTACCTATATTCCAGGAAAGAACCTTCGAAATATGAGGGACCATACTAGTACATATATGCATATGTGAGTCAGAAATTAAAAGCGAGCTCGCAAAACACACAACGTAAAAGGAAATCAGCATAAAAGCCAAACATTGACCATGAAAAAATATCCAAAAGCTGCGAAATTGTTAAACATATATAGAAAAATAAAAACTCAAATAAGGCAACATAACGCTAAATAAATTGTTCAAACACGGTTTAAAAGACCCTCTCAAGGGGAGCATTATCATCGCAATCGTAATTTTCCACGGCTGTCAGGGTATCATCTTCTTCTCCTTCGGAGTTAGGAAATAGAGGTATAAGGTCAGGCTCGGGCGACATACTGATCATCACCATCTCGTTATTCTCGAAGAGACTAGCAAATTTGTCTGGTCCCGTATTTTCAGCCTTGCCGTCAGAAACTTTAACGGGTTGCATATCGGGGCCCAACCCTAGATTCAGCTCTGGCGCATTGAAACCACCTCCAAATAACCAACATGGTTAATTTGCCCAATGGTCTTCTCTAGCACCTTTTTGGAATCGACAACCCCCTTATGCGGACTCATCTTCTGGAACGTGCGACTTTGCAATGGCAAGCCTCTGTTTAGCAGTAGGGACCTACATTTAAGAAAAAACTAATTAGGAGTGCCAAGAAAAGTACATGCACAACCCAAAATCACACATTTAACGAGATAGTAATAACCAGAAATGCCACGGGAATACCCCTGACCGTTAGCTAAATTGGCATTCTCTTTTTCCTCTTCAAGCTGTCGTTCCAGCTCTTTCATCTTTCCATCAAGCTCTGATTGCTCTACACGCAGCTTAATGACTTCATGTTCAAACCACTACTTCACAACTTGAGCATCCTCGACAGTAGCTCGATCAGCAGCGGCCTAGTGCATCCTCAACTTGGGCCAAAGCTTTATCTTTCTCATCTTGTGCATCTTTAAGAGCCACGAGATTGCTATCGTGATATTCCACTCTAACCCGAGCAATGCCCTCTTGCATCATAGCATGAGCCCAATCAAGACTCTGGGCCATCGCATATATCACCCCACCATGCTGAATCAAAGGAATTCACGAGGTATACCCCTAAATTATAAGAATGAACAAATGTATGCTAAAAAAAATTCTCACCTCGTTCATCAATTGAAGCGTCAATCTCTCCATTCTGCTTGCCAACAGTCGTGTCAGAGGCACGAGAGGCAAGGATAGGGAACAACTTCCGCAAGATTTTGACTCACTCACTTTCAGAGAATTTGAACCCTCTAATCTTGATGTCAGGGCCACCAGTCCTTTAGGGACAAGTAGAACCCTCGCCGAAGATCCCAACCCAGATGTGGGTGGCGCATTGGTAGCCACCTAATGATATTGTTATAGGAGCATCTTGCCCACATATTTCTGACTTTGGGGGCATCGACTCCTCAGCTCGTCTCCATTTCGTTCCTACTAAGCGCATATTCTCGACGTCATCATCCACCTTGATCACATGGTTGGGTTCAAGAACCTCATACCCACCTATTGTAGCACCAACCACGTGCACAAAAGAACGGTCCTTTACACACAACTCCTCTAACTCGCCCCCTTGGTTCCCACCTGGCTTCAATGGACCCATTGCACTTGTGAGCTTCACATACCTTTTCTTCCCTGTGTATTCCTCGGAGCCAGGCCCCTGTCACAGCAGTGGCGAGATTAGAAGGGGCTGATTTCCTCAACATCTAGCTCATGCATTTGTAACAACCCATTATCAGTGATTCTGCAAACATAGAAAATTATATATCAGCACACACTAAAAATTATGCCAAAAATAAAGGTCTATCCATATCTCTGTTTACCAAGTATTTCACTTTTAACATTTGGTTCGGGAGGAAGACGCACAACCCTCAATATCTTATTAGCTACCATTAGAGTAATATCATAATCGTCCCGTGTCACTAGTTCCTCCCTGAAAGTCAAACCTCAGTGAGGAGACCCAACACCTCGCAAAATTCTTATTCTCCCACTTTCCACCCAGTCGTTTGAATAACAACTAAGGTCTCCATGCCAACTCTCTTTCAAATAAAAATATTGTATTTTCTACACCTTCCCATAGCTACTTTGTCCATCGACAAGAAACGTATAGTTTTTTATAGCTCGGGTGTGGAATAATCCTACTCCCTTCTGATGCACCTCGAACCATGCCCATAATTTGGAGGGACTGAAGGGAACTCTTTTCAACTACATCACGATGATAAACGCCACGATGGAGCCGATGGCGTTGGGTGTAAGTTGACTGGGTCTCACTTTTGATGCTCCGTGTAATGTCTTGCACCGCAAGAGGAAAGGAAAAACAAAGCCCATTCACCAATTTCCCGATGAACACCGTAAGATAACCTGGAGGCGCGGTGTGCATTTGCTTAGTGATAGCCGACAAACGAATCTTGTACCTATTGGCTAAACAAAGTTCCTTGCAAACAAAAGACATGTTGTATTTCTTACGGAGCGTCGACACTTGATTATAATAAGCGGCCTCTTCTTCTTCCCTATCCCCATCAGGATTGTGGTAATCTAGAATGATTCCCTATTATCCGTTGAATCAGCCAGATGCATGTTTCCGTCCCCTCCTCTCACCGTGAGGTCAAAATTTTTTAGGACGTGGCATCACTAGTGTTCCCCAACTGCAATTCTGATGCTTCAGCAAATTCAGTGGATCTGACCCTATCCATCACTCAAGCGACTCTTCACTTCACATTTGTCATCCAACGTATCCTGGCATATTGGTTACAAACTGAAAAATGAAAAGAAAATGACACTAACTACACTAATTAACACTACACTTAGCCGAATCATAACTTCAACGTTCAAAAAAACTACATGTACAAGAAAAACAAAAAAGGTTGGCGTACGGTAGTGACACTATCAGGAACTGCATGATACATTATAATCACTGAGAAATTTTTCTAAGTCATAAGTATCAAAAATTGGGAAGAATCGAAATAAAAATATATAACGCAATTCCTCCATGAAAGCAAGTGAGGGTTCTCTCATTAAAGACACCATATTTATAGCAGTGAGCCCAGTGATACGATATCCACCAAGAATTGATGGTATTCGTATGCTTAACGTATGATCGTTATCTTCGGGTTGTTTGGATGGAACCTCGACCCGTTGCTTAGTACAAATAGGAACCTTGGTATGGGGATCGCTATCCGCTACTTGATACAAAACACGAACCTTGGTATAATGAAGACCCACAAATGGTTATGGAGGGTGTCGTTTGATAAGTCAGATTTGAACGCCACAAATGAGGGTGATGAACCCGTTTGATAAGTTCTGAAATAGTTCTTCAAAGAACCAAAGGGAATAAATCTCACAAAATTTATAAAATATGATAAGTGTTGTCTTACAATGAAAATAGTCTCCACTATTTATAGGCAAATCAAACATGGTCACTAAGAAAGCTACTATGACCTTCCAACAACTTCTAGGAAAAGAAAATACATTAACTAGACTAGGAAATGATAACAGAATGGTCAAAACTCGTCTTTTTAGCCCATTATGTAAAAGGTCACTTGGATCATATTTGACCATCTTTTTTGTTCATTTGGACCTCATTTATCATTATGGACCGAAGATTGGTTAATTAGCCCATAAAGAGATGCTCACATCTTCTTAGCACGCCCTCTTGTGATTGGTCAATTTAAAGTACGAACTTGGTCAATCATTGTGACATCATTTCAATTCTCGCAATCTTTTTTCTTTGTCAATGTGTCCATATTTGCATCATTCCCCTCCTCTTGAAAAGGATTTGTCCTCAAATGTGTATCACCTACATCAAAAGGACTCAAATCAGATACATTGAAAGTAGCACAAACATTATACTCACTAGGAAGATCCATCTTGTAAGCGTTAGCATTGATACGCTCAATCACTTGAATGGTTCGTCCCATCTTGGCAATAATTTGGAACGTCTTTTTTTGAGAAACCTTTCCTTTCCTATATGCGACCAAACCCAATCTCCCGGTTCGAATATCAACTTTCGACACCTCCTGTTTGCTTGCTTTGCATATTGTTGAGTTCTCTTTTCAATATTGAGCTTTGTCTTCTCATGTATTTTCTTAAAAAAATCAGCCTTTTTCTTGCCATCTAAATTCACATACTCAGAAGTAGGTAATGGAGTTAAATCCAATGGTGTCAAAGGATTAAAACCATAAACAATCTCAAATGGTAAAAATTTAGAAGCATAATGCATAGTTCTATTTTAAGCAAATTCAACATGTGGTAGACAATCTCCCCAAGTCTTAATATTCTTCTTTATTATTGCTCTTAATAGCATAGACAATGTCCTATTTACTACTTTGGTTTGACCATCAGTTTGTGGATAACAAGTAGTAAAAAACAACAACTTGGTGCCTAACTTATATCACAAGGTCTTCCAAAAGTAACTCAAAAACTTTGTATTTCTATCACAAACAATGGTTCTTGGCATACCATGCAATCTAACAATTTCTTTAAAGAACAAATCAGCAATATGAGAAGCATCATCAGTTTTGTGACATGGAATGAAATGTGCCATTTGAAAATCTATCCACAACCACAAAAATAGAATCCCTACCATGTTTCGTTCTTGGCAATCCCAATACAAAATCCATAGAAATATCAATCCAAGGTGTATTAGGAATTGGCAAAGGAGTATACAAACCGTGATTTTGCACTTTGGACTTAGCTTGTCTACAAGTGAGGCATCGACCGCATGTTCTTTCAACATCCCTTTTCATGTGTGGCCAAAAGAAATGTTATTGCAGCATTGATAAGGTCTTTGCAATGCCAAAGTGTCTCATTAGCCCTTTTCTATGAGTTTCATGCACAAGTAATTCCCTCAAAGAATAATTAGGCACACAAAGTTTATTTTCTCTAAAGAAAAATCCATCTTGCCTAAAGAACAAACCACTAGCATGCTCAACTTGGAAATTAGAATCATCCTTATACAATTCCTTGATATACTCAAAACCAAGCAATTTTGAATCAACAGCAGAAAGCAAAGCATACCTTCGAGAAAGTGCATCGGCAATTACATTCTCGTTACCTTGATTGTATCGAATGATATAAAGAAAGGTTTCAATGAACACTACCTATCGTGCATGTCTCTTATTCAACTTGTGTTCCCTTCAAATGCTTTAAAGATTCATGATTTGTATGAATCACAAACTCTTTTGGCCAAAGATAGTGTTGCCATGTGTTTAGGGCCCGAACCAAAGCGCACAACTCCTTGTCGTAAGTTGGATAATTCAAGGCTGTTCCTCTTAGCTTCTCGCTAAAGTAAGTTATTGGCATGCCATCTTGCATAAGGACAACACATATTCTAATTCATGAAGCATCACACTCAATTTCAAAAGTTGTAAAAAAGTTAGGCAAAGTGAGTAAATGAGCATTGGTTAACTTTTCTTTAAGTAATTGAAAAGCCTTTTCTTGTTCCTCTCCCCACTTGAATCCAACGTTTTTCTTTATCTCTTCGGTGATTGGTGTAGCTATAGTACTAAAATCCTTCACAAATCGTCGGTAAAAGCTTGCCAATCCATGAAAACTTCGAACATTTCCCACACTTGTTGAACTAGGTCATTCTTGTATTGCCTTGACTTTCTCATCATCAACACGTATACCATGTGAACTTACAATAAATCCTAGAAACACAAGATTATTCATGCAAAAAGTACACTTTTCAAGTTAGCAAACAACTCTTGTTTTCTTAGAACATCCAAAACAAGCATCAAATGTTCAACATGATCATCCAAGTTCTTACTACAAATCAGAATATCATTGACTACAAATTTCTCAATAAATAACAAAAAACATGGTTCATTAATCTCATGAAAAGACTAGGTACATTAATTAAACCAAAAGGCATCACTAACCATTCATACAAACCATGTTTTGCCTTAAAAGCATTTTTCCATTCATCTCCCTCTCTCATTCTTATTTGATGATAACCACTTTTTAAATTAATTATGAAAAAACATGCAAGATCCATGCAATTCATCAAGCATATAATCTAAACAAGGTATGGGGTGGCGGTATTTTACCGTGAGATTGTTGATTGCTCGACAATAAGTGCACATCCTCCACGAACCATCCTTCTTTGGAACTAAAGGTATTGGTACGACACAATGACTCATGCTTTCCCTCACATGCCCTTTTTCCATGAGTTCTTCAACTTGCTTTTCCAACTCCTTCGTCTCTTCTGGATTAGTTTGATATGGCGGGCGGTTAGGAATCACAGCTCCAAGTACAAAATTAATTTGATGTTCAATCCCTCGAATAAGAGGTAAAGCCAGGTGGTATATCTTCATGAAACGCATCATCATAATCCTGCAAAAGAGATGCAATAGAGCTTGGCAAGGAAGAAGTTAGTTCGTTAGTGCTAAAATGTCCCCCTGTAAAAGAGTGCAACCATTGGTTGTTTCAAGAACATTGCTCTATTCAACTCACTTGTTTTTGCAAAAAAAAAAAAAAAAAAATCTCTATTTTTTCTCTTTTTTTTTTTTGCTCATTTTCTTTATTTTGAAATCTCACTTGATTTTCAAAAACTTCTTTTGGTGTTAAAGGAACAAGAGTGATTTTCCTCATTGTGGACCAAAGAATACTTGTTCGTAAAGCCATTGTGGTCAACTTTACGATCAAACTGTCATGGATGCCCCAAGAGTATATGTTCAGCTTGTATTGGAACTACATCACACAACTTCATCCTTGTACTTTCCAATGCTAAAAGAAATCAGCATTTGCTTGTTGACCTTCACTTCGGCACAATCATTAAACCATTACAACTTGTATGGTCGAGGATGTTTTTGGCAATCCGAAGATTAAACCAAGAACGTATAGGACCTGAAAGATAAAACATTTGCTCTAGATACCAAATGATACTATATCCACCAAGAATGGATGGTATTCGTATACGAAACGTAGAATCGTTATCTTCAGGTTATTTGGATGGAACCTCGACCCGTTGCCTTAGTACAAATAGGAACCTTGGTATGGAGATTGCGACCCGCTACTTGATACAAAACACAAACCTTGGTACAATAAAGACCCACAAATGGTTATGCAGGGTGCTGTTTGATAAGTCAGATTTGAATGCCATAAATGAGCGTGACGAACCCGTTTGATAAGTTCCAAAATAGTTCTTCAAAGAACCAAAGAGAATAAATCTCATAAAATTTATAAAATATGATAAGTGTTGTCTTACAATGAAAGTGGCATCTACTATTTATAGACAAATGAAACTTGGTCACTAAAAAGCTAGTATGACCTTCCAACAACTTCTAGGAAAAGAAAATTCATTAACTAGACTAGAAAATGATGAAATAATGGTCAAAACTCGTCTTTGACTTTTGACCATTATTTAAAAGATCACTTGATCAGATTTGACTATCTTTTTTGTTCATTTGGGCCTCCTTTATCATTATGAACACAAGCTTGGTTAATTAGCCTATCACACAGCCCATTAAAGACCGACCCACTACCCTTAGAATCGAATTTCAAACTTTCGATTCCAAGCATATACATCGAAGATCTTTTTCAATATTGACAACTTATCAAATTAAAATTTTGATACATTAAAAAAAATCTCCCAAGTTGGGGGGGGGGGGGGGGGGGGGGCGGCAGGTTTTAAAGCCATTTTTCGATATTTGGCAACCTATTGTTACAAAATCGTCTCCCAAATTGGGGGCATATTTTGAAGCTATTTTCTCAAAATTTGGCATTTGATTTTTAAGAAATCGTCTCCCAAATTGAGGGACTATATAGTATGTGTTAATTAGGTTGGCCCAAATATAACAATTGGGTCGGCTCCCTCAGATTAAGGCCCAGCAAAAAGAGTCTCAAAAGTTTATTTTGATAGTTAGCGGCAATATCGAAAGTTCATTTCGATACTTATTAGAGGCAATATCGAAAGATTCATTTCGATATTGCGCAATATTTCAATACGTGCCTGCAAAATTCAGAGAACGGGGCCCACAGTCCGTTGACTATATATACCCCGAATCTCGGGATTCACGTCACGGCATTTATTACTATTTCACCTAACCTACATAGTATCGAAAACCCATTTTCGATACTGAGCAGAATCGAAGATCTCCACTTTTGATTCATTGTTTGCGACTCGTCTTCAAGTTCGATTCTACAACTAGATCGATACTCAGTTATTTTCGATAGAGAGTTCAAGTCAAGAAAATTATTTTCGATACGGAGTTCAAAATCGAGAATAGCAGTTTCGATACAGGATTTCGATACTGCGATTAAGGCTTCTTTCGAGACTAGTTTGACTTAGTTTATTTCATTTGTACTTCTGTGTTAGGGTGTTCCAGACAAAGTTAGTAATACTATAATAGACAAGCATAGTTTGGTGTAATTAGGTCCAGTTTTTATCTTATTTATAACCCATGTAACCCAGACAAAATTGTATCAAATTATCATGCCACCTGGTGATTCATTCTTATCTCTCAGCACGTGCCTCCATCGTCGTCTTCATGTGCAGGGGCAGATCCAAGATTTTGGGGGTGGAGGGGGTGCGCGAAACTTCATCGAAGAATTTAGTTTTTCTTTCATATGTTTTTGTAATCTATAATTTTTTTAATCGATTTTTCTGTACAAAAAAGTATATAACCTAATATGTGAAAGTATAGAAAAACAAGCTCAATCATACTATACAGATGGACAAAAGTAAATGTCACTATCAGAAAAAAGCAGCATTTTATTTCTTATCTTTAGCATGTAAAGAAAAAATAAAATAAATACATAATAGGAAATTTGTAACAGAGTTTTAGAAAGTTTAATTATAAACCAAAGAGATATACAGAACAATTTTCGAAATGGATAACTTTTTTTTTTTGATAAATCGAAATGGATAACTTAGATTTATAGTAATGTGTGCAATATATACGTATATTCTTTATGTATACCTTCGGAGAATAATGTTTTAGTGATTTATCTAACTTAAAATTTAAATGCCGTCATTAACTAGACTACTAGAGACAGAGATACTGCTAATTGCTAAGCCCAACAGCCCAACTAAAACTTAAGCCCAAAACTGTATTATCACTTTTCAAAACTAATTTGTATGAATCAAAACCAATTTAGTATCGTACATATATATAATATTATACATAGGGGTGGGAGGGCCGGGTCGGGTTCCCGCGACCCGACCCGACCCGACCGGATTTTCCCCGAGTCGGGGAAAATCCGGATGAAAACCCGATCCGAGGCTGCGGGAGTTTTCTCCCGCAGCAACACCCGCGGGTCGGGTCGGGAGCCATGATTGGCTCCCGACCCGACCCGCGGGTATCCGAAAAAACCAGTAGCTATTGTAATTTTTTTTGCCTGCTTTGTTTTATAATTACAAACACACACACACACTGACTTATACACACAGCACACACACACATAACACACATACACACCGCACACACACACACAAACGCGACGCACACACACACACTCATCTCCGCCGCGGCTCATCCGCCGCTCCTACGCCGGCGCGCCACCTCACCGACGACATTACCTTCTCCGCCGCACCATCTCCGCCTCTAATCCGAGCCAATTTTCGAAACCCTAGGTATGGTTTTCAAATTCAAAACTCAAAATTGAATTGAAATTTCATGTTAGTTTGTTAAATTGATTAATCCATTAGTGTTTCTTAACTTGTTTATGTAAGAAAACATAGTACCCATTGAAAATTAGATGTATTTCGAATTAGTATTTCGAATTAGGGTTTCAAATTGGGGTTTTTCGATTTTTTGAGAACCAATGCTAACACTGGTTCAAATTGGGGTTTTGTTATGCTTGTTTATTTGTAATGGTATTAAAGTTATTAAAGTTTGGTAATACTTGTTTATTTGTAATGTTATTAAAGTCGGTAAAGTTTGGTAATACTTGTTTATTTGTAATGTGGTGAAAATACGTCGAGGCAATGTAATGTGATAAACATATTTTCTTGTATTTGGTGGTTTGGTTGCATTAGTAATGTATATGTTTTCGTGGTGTTGTAGAAATGGTAAACAAGAGTGGCAAAAGAGGGGGTGGAAGTGGAAGTTCTCCATCCAAACTAGCTCCCCGGCGAAGTCCAATAAAACGTGCTAAGGGAAAGGGGAAGGCACCGGAATCTTCACGGGGTATAGAAAAGGGAAAGGGGAAGGCAACGCTAAGTGAAAAGGGTAAGGGAAAGGGGAAGGCAACGGAAAGTGAAAAGGGTAAGGGAAAGGGGAAGGCATCGGAAATTGAAAAGGGTAAGGGAAAGGGGAAGGCATCGGAAATTGAAAAGGGTAAGGGTAAGGGAAAGGGGAAGGCATCGGAAATTGGACGGGGTAAAGGGAAGGCATCGACAAGGCATGAACCGGAAGATGGGCATGAATCCCCCACTAATAGATATAATAATTATTACTCGCAAGGGCAGTGGGAGGAGCATCTACGTACTATTGACGAAGATAAAGAAGAGGATGAAGAGGATGATATGGTAGAAGAGGACACACAAGAGGGGGTGGAAGAGGATGGGAAAGAGGATGAAGAAGAGGATGAAGAGGATGAAGAAGAGGACGAAGAAGAGGATGAAGAGGATGAAGAACCTATGGAGCCAGTGTATAAGACTTGTATCACTTTCCACACTAAGAAGGATACGGATGGTAAGATCGTGAAGTTCCAAAAGATCCACCAATTTACGTCACCGTATTGGGCAACATTTGAACCATTCCAATGCCCTGTAAAGAAATACGTGAAGGCTCGGTGCATCAATTGCAACAAGGAAATCGCGGCGGATGGACACATACACGGCACGGGTGGTCTTCAAAGTCATAGTAATAGGTGTCCAAAACGAGTTGACAAACTTAGGACAATACAAAAGAGGTTGGCAGAAGTTAATGGTTCGATGGGAAGTTGGAAGTTTAATCAAGAGTGGATCTTGGAGGGTGTGGTGATGTTTTTGATTGACAATGAGATGCCGTTCATTACCGTAGAGAAGCCTTCTTTCCGGCGTATGATGAAACGAGCATGCCCGAATTTGAGATTGCCAAGTCGAAAGACCATCACCCATGCATGCTATGAGTTATATCTTAAGGAAAGGCAGAAGATGATTGCTTTTGTAAAGGAAAATGCTCAAAGTGTGTGCCTCACAACCGACACGTGGACTTCCATTGCCAAGGATAACTACATGTGTGTCACTATGCACTTCATCGACAATCAATGGAAGTTGAAGAAAAAAATTATAAGTTTTAGCTTGATTTCGGGGCATAAGGGGATAGACATAGCTCGTGATGTGAACAAGGTTGTGGTTAAAGATTATAAGATCAATAGAGTGTTCACAATTACGGTTGACAACGCGGCGGCAAATGACGTGGCACTTGATGAATTGAAGGAATTATGGTCGGCTTGGGGGTTCGTTACAAAAGAGCAAGGGGAACGTATGCATATTAGATGCATTGCTCATATCTTAAATCTCGTGGTGCAAGATGGGTTGAAATCGAGAGGCGGTGATTGCACGATCGATCGCATTCGTTCTTGCATTCGTTATATCAAAGCCACTCCCTCTCGGTATACAAAATTCAAAGACACCGTTTCGGAACTAAACATTGAAAGCAAAAAATTGCTTAGTTTGGATGTCCCGACACGGTGGAATTCTACGTACATAATGCTTGAAGCCGCACTTGAGTTGAGACCCGTATTTGATTGTTACGAGCATGTTGAGACCAACTATGGAAAGGATATGGAAGGCTTGCAACCAACGGAGGAAGATTGGCATAGGGCTCAAATGTATGTGGATTTCCTAAAACCTTTCAAGGTTTTGACCGAAATTGTCTCCGGCACCACATATGTGACTTCAAACAAGGTGCTAACACAACTAATTTGCATCGATGAAGTTTTGGAGGGGTGGGCTAGCCGTCCGGATGACAATTTGACCAATGAACCCGATGATTTGAAAGCAATGGCATTGATAATGAAAGAGAAGTACGATAAGTATTGGGGTACAAATGGGAAGATGAACTATTTACTTTACTATGCCGCCATTGTGGATCCCCAATTGAAGTGGAAGTACGTCGAGGCTATGTTAGACTATGACGTAGAGTTGCGGCGGAAAGTGAGGGATGGTTTCTTGGCTTTATTTGATGAGTACAAGGAAAAGTACGACGAAAGTTCAACCATTAGGCAAACTCAAAGGCCTACCCCCGTATCTACCTATCCTTGGATCTCGACGAACCTATTGTCGGCGAAGCACGACACTTATTTTAGGTAATCTTTTATTATGTCGAATAAAACAAAGTTTTACTTATAATACACCTTGTTATTTTCGTATTTATTAACGATTGAATGTAACTTTTGTTAGGAACGCGGATGATAATGAACCTTTACCGAAGCACGAATTTGAGAAATATTTTGAAGATAGGGTCGAGCCATATGATGTAAACTTTGACATATTGAATTGGTGGAAAAAGAACTCCGAACGCTATCCAATAATTGCCAAAATGGCTAGAGACTTATTGGCGATCCCGGTCTCCACCGTTGCTTCTGAATCAGCGTTTAGTACGGGAGGACGCGTCCTTGATAGGTTTAGGAGCTCGTTGACGCCGAGAATAGTTCAAGGTTTAGTTTGCTCACAAAATTGGATAAGGGACGATGATACGCCAATCCAAATTGAGGAGTGTTTGGCGGAGTTGGAGGAACGTGATAGAGGTATGTATATGTTTAAGTTAATTTAATAGTTAACAATTGGTTCTATATATTCTTGTTAATATCACATGAATTATCCATTGATTAGTTTTTGGTTTTTTCGTGTAGAATTTGCGGATATGGGTGAAGATTCCAATTTATTGCAAATTCATGATTGAGTGAAAACATTCACGGTTGATAAGTTCCCGTTGGTGTCTTGGGTTCTTTTAAGACTAATTTTTAATTTATGTATGTTTATGAGTTTTGAATATTGAATATTGAATTTTAATTTGGTGATGTGGGATGGATATTGATGAGTGGTGGTTTATTTTTATGGTTGGATATTGATGAGGGGATATTGGACCTTATTATTGTGTTCTTCAAAATGGTTTTATTTTTAGTTATGTCGTGATGTTGGATGAACATTGAGTGATTGACAATGTCTATGATTAACAGATGTTTTTTATTGTGATTTGGCAAAACAAATTAGTAGGTTTTGTGGCTAAATGTGGCTTCAAAAAAGTGGCAAAATGATTAGGGAATTTCTATACAACAATGGCAAAAAAACTGAAAAAAAACTGAAAAAAAACTGTTGTGGCAAAATAATTTCCAGTGGGCAAAGCTGCCCACTGGAAAATTCGGGACTTCGGGATCCCGCTGGGATCCCGAGCACCCGAGGAACTCCCGCAACGCGGGAGTTCCATTATCCGCGGGTCGGGTCGGGAGCTAAGACTAGCTCCCGATCCCGATAACTCCCGTGGGCCGGATTCCCGATCCCCGCGGGAATCCGGCCCAACTCAGCCCTAATTATACATACGGAAGGTATGGAGGGGGGGGGACCCCTCGTGGCTCCGCAGCGTCCCAACAAAATTGAAGAATATATTTTCATAATAGCCTGATTTTGTCTACTTTATACAAAGCATTAATGAATTCGTTTGAACCTTCGAAGATCTCTATGGAAACCTTACGACTCCTATAAATTTAGTTTTTTTTTATTTCATCTTTCCTCAATGAGATTTTTGCTTGCCACAATACTATGACCTGTAACTATTTGTCTGCTATTTCAATTAGAATCTCATCGGATCTGATTACGGGTATGGACCCAAAAGAGATTATGATTTGATAGGGTCTTATTTTACTAATTTAGTGTCTAGTCCTAATTTCCAATATCTTTTGATCAAGGATTTAGTAGGGTCAAAACTTAACTGGTATTTCAAATCGAATGCCATTAAGTTAGGGTCATTAAACAGCATTAGTACTATTTCTCAATAATAGCATTATTGGTGTAGTGTATTTTCTTTGTTAAATATTTTAGACCTCATATGTAAGTAATAATCTTTGATTATGGGTTGGACAAATTGAAAGGGTCGTCTAATTTTCTTAATTAGTGTTTTGTATAAAGTCCAAATTTTTTGATCAATATTTTGTAGGCTCACAACTTCAATCTTAAAATGGATGTCGTTAATCTAGTGTCACTAAACACCACTACTACTATTCTCACAAAATTACATTATTCGAGTAGTGTATTTTCTTTGTCAAGTATTAATTTTCAGACCAAAGATTATTCAAACACTATCTTGATTATGGATTTGGGCCTAAAAGACGATCTCGTGATATGAAAGGGTTTTATTTAGGGGTGTGCATTTGGATCGGATCGAATCGAGGCTGGAAGTCGATTTCGATCCTGGAGAAATGAGGATCGAAATCGAATCAATTTAAAACGATCCGATTTGATCCAAAATCATTCGATTTCGATCCGATTCGATTCGATTTCGATCCTTTTTTCTTTTTTTTTCTTATTTAATTTAATATCAATGGGACCAACCACAACATTCAAACAGAGTTATTGAATTATAAAATTCACTTTCATATGGTGAGGGTGAGAGAAAGGTGTTACAAATTTACAATTGTATATGTTTCTCAAAGACAGAAACGTGACCTTCAAATGGACTAAGAAAAAGATGTTAGGTATGTGTATATATAAAAATATAATATTAACATTATATATAGAAATATCTTAGTAGCATTAATAGGCTTAGCTTTATAGATAAAGATATAATATTATATATACTATTTTATATTTATTTATTTTTAAAAAAATAAGATGAGTATTCGATCCGATCCGATTCTCAGCCTCTAAAATCGAGGATCGAATCAAATGGGGGTTCGATCCTAAGGCAAAAATCAAAAGTCGGATCAAATATTCGATCCGATCCTCGAATCGGATCATTCGATCGATTTTCACCCGATTCGATCGATCCGATTCTTTTTGCACAGCCCTAGTTTTATTTTACTTAGTGTCAAGTCTAAATTCCAGATATGTTGGTCAATAATTTGAAGGTTGGACACAACTTTGATGGCATTTCAAGTTAAATATCGTTTTAGTGTCACTAAACAGCGTTATTACTATTTTTGTATACGACTGTAGTAGTGCTTCTTTTTTTTTTTTTTTTGAGAGTCAGTTGTTGTGCTTTTTCTTTGTCAAGTACTTTTAGACATGGGATTCAAATAATAATATTGCATAAATAATGCCAATATATATCCTTTTCAGCAAGCCGGTTTATTCATAAAAATAAAATAATAATAATAAAAAAGTGGTCGATTCAAACCTGGTCATATGGTTCTTTTTGTCCAATATTGTTCTAGTGACATCTCACATGCAAGTTGTGGCTAGATTGTGTATTTATAGCAAAAGCTGTATTTGGTACGATTAGTGAAAACCAAAAACTTTCCAGTCAAACTTTGCTGCATGGTGCGTGAAATGCTAGGTTTTGGTGAATTGATCTAGGAAAACTTGTAGACATAATTTTTATTGACAGCATAAAAAGCGTGTTAAGATAATATTGATTGTCTTCTACCATTTGTGATCAAATCGTCGGGTTTTTTTCAAAAATGGTTCTTTATCGTAGTCTCATTACAAAAATAGTCCGTTATCGCGCTACTCCCTAGATTTAGTCCTTTATCGTGGTATTTCATCCAATTTTGGTCATTCGGCCAAATTTTTCACCAAATTTCGCACGTGAGGTCACGTCCCGATTAAATTTGGGAATTTTGACTTTTTGACTAATTTTGACCAAATGTTTTTTTTTAAAATAGTCCTTTATTGAGGCATAGTCTAATTTTGGTCCTTTATCGCGTGTTTAGGTTCAATTTTGGTCCCATGTCCAAAAATTTCTGCCGGATTTGGAAATTTTGACCAATTTTAGGTCATTCTGACCAATTTGACCTTCTTTTTTTTCTTTTTTGCATTTTCACACCAAAATAAGTTGCACTTTGCACCCCCAAAACATATATATATATATATATATATATATATATATATATATATATTTTGTTTTTTTATAAATTTAATAAATTGTTAAAGATAAAAAAAATTAAATTGTATATATATACATGTAGATGATAAATTAATTTTTTAAAAATGTATTTTTTTTGTTATAATTTTTGTAACTTTTGTAAATGGTTAAAGATATTAAAAAATTATATATATATATATGTATATATATGAAGATGATGAATTTAGTTTTTTTAAAATGTATTATTTAATTTTTATAACTTTTATAAATTGTTAAAGATATTAAAAAATTGTATATGTATATATATATATATGTATATATGTTTTAGGGTGCAAAGAGCAATTTATTTTGGGGTGCAAATGCAAAAAAAGAAAAAAAAAAGTCAAAATTGGTCGAAATCACCTAAAATTGGTCAAAATTGGTCAAAATCCACACATTCGGCAGAAATTTTGGACAGATGACCAAAATTGGACCTAAACACGCGATAAAGGACCAAAATTAGACTATATCCCAATAAAGGACTATTTTGAAAATAAAACATTTGGTCAAAATTAGTCAAAAAGTCAAAATCCCCAAATTTCATCGGCACGTGACCTCACATGCGAAATCCGGTGGAAAATTTGGCCGGAGGACCAAGATTGGACGAAATACCACGATAAAGGACTAAATTTAGGGAGTGTCGCGATAACGGACTATTTTTGTAATGAGACCACGATAAAGGACCATTTTTGAAAGAAAAAAAAAACCCAAATCGTCCAATACCAATGTGAAAAGGACTGGAGTAAGGAAATTTTCTATAAATAAGAGCAACAAGGATATTACTCCAAAAATATGGGTTGTTCTGGATAAGGTGAAGGGCAAATTTGCTGGATATAAAGCTCACTGAAATGGGAACCTTGAGTTTCAGGTTGAGGCACCATTTAGTGATGTATTTGTTGTGCATTTGGAACAACACACATGTAGTTGTAGGAAATGAGATTTGACTGGAATCCTTTGTGTACATGCTTGTGCTGCAATGAGACACATGAAATGGAAACCAGAAGAAGACATACATCAGTATTATTCCAAAGCTACATGTTTGCAGATATACACTAACAGTAACTATATGAGTCATATGCATGGAAAGAGTGCTTGGCCAATGCCTCAAACTCAGATGAACAGAGTGGTTCCTCCACCTGTGCTAAATATGCCTGGTAGGCCAAAGAAAAATGATAGAAAAATTGATCCTCATCAACTCTTGGAGAAACAAATGCAATATGAAGAGGATGGTAAGTTAAGTAAGCATCAGGTTCAAATGACATATGGTTACTGTAAAAAAAAAAAAGAGCATAATGCTAGGGGTAAGGAAAGAAAAATTAATGTTTTGGGTGCAACTTGGGTTCCCAAAAATAAAACAACTGGGAATGGAAGGCCCAAAAAAGAAAGTGGAAATGGTAAGGCAAACAAGACTGTACCAGCTTCTGATGTCCCTAAGACTAATAATGTATCTGATGGGGAAGTCCAACTCAATCTGCACTTGGATCAGCTGTCACGCAGCAAGTTGAGGTAATCACAAAACTATTTCATCCTTTATTCAGTGTCTTGTCCATTTACATATACTAATATATTGTCCTTAACTATATTTTCTAACTTTAAGTTTTTAATTTGAACTGTTGTTGATAGGTTCGTGCCACTCAAAAATCACTGGTCGGTGTTGGATTAGTAGGAGGAAGTTCTGTACTAGCTTATGATGTCCCTAAGACTAATGATGTATTTGATGGGGCAGGTCCATCTCAATTTGCAATATGATCAGTTGTCACGCAGCAAGTTGAGGTAATTACAAAACTATTTCACCCTTATTTAGTGCCATGTTATTACATATTCTGGGCAGCCCATGCAAATTGAGAAGAAAAGGAAACTACATGTTGTATATTTTGGTTAATTAGTATCAATCTATGTAGTACTGGTATTAACTTAGGTTAATCAAATTGCCAAATCAAAGGTAAGGGGACACCTTCAAAGAAGAAGAAGAAGGAAGACTCTTAGTTGCCACCAAGGCCAATCACAAGAAGCTAGCAATCTCATGTGAGGCCAACAATCAGTAAACAAAAGGCTACAAAATTGAAGGTTCCTCATATTACTGCAGTCCCAGTGGAGCCACTGCCAAGACCATCAACAAGGAGACATCCCACAATACATGCACATCAAAGTACAACCACTTTTGGAAATGTGCAGAGTAGGTCGGCCACTAGAAGCCCAACTCCTGAACGGTTTAATAGAGGATCTCCTGGAAAACCTTCAGGTTAGAGTAAGAAGCAGTTGTTCTCACAAGTGCCATGATCGAGCTCTACTTTGACTCTCGCACCTCCTAGCATAAACAAATTCAAACTCCAGCTCCTTGGAAGACAGTTAGTGTCCCTAAAAGACCTATTCAGAGTATGACTGTTAGAACTGGAGAAGATGGAACTAACTAGTGGCTGAGAAATCATGTGTTATTGTTTCTCATGTCTTTTTTGTCTTTTGATTAGAGCATAACAGTTTTGGAGCCCCTTTTGTTGGCTTGAGAATATTTTTTGTGATATCATGTCTTGAACTTTAATCCTATGTTGAACTCTAATCATGTTAATGTATGGAATATAGATTCATCTATATTGTTCAATTTTGTTTGCTGAGATTGGTAATTTTATCTTGTTTCATGTTTACTTCTTGTAATGCATATTAACAATGTTTAGGGTGTATAATAATGGAGAATACTGCTATTTTCGTGTGGAGTGGATTAGTGCTTGAATTGGAGCCTCCTCCTTTTTTTGCTGAGAAAATAACGACTATTTATAGTGTAGATTCATGGGTCTTTGGCCAATGAGGGTTGGTCTTGCCGCCTTTGATAGTCTGAGCCAATGCATGTAGTTCGGCCTGCACCAATGATTAGTCTGCACCAATGGTGTTTGTTGCTTATCCGACAATGCGAGTGATGTAGCAGCCACGTGTACAAAAAATTCTAAATAATAGCAAAATGATAATTTCATCAGCGACGCACAGGGGTTACGGGGCAAAACTAAAGCTCAAAAAGATATTGGGTATTTTCATTCAAAGTAAAAGGTTATATGGCAAATGTGGCAATTCTCCATATAATAAAAGGGCTTACATAAATGTTAAGTTGTGTAATTCATGTCAAGCTCTCTAATGTATAGTGTGTTTCTCACTTTGTTCCCTAATGTTTCAACATAAGTGATGTGCCCCCTAACGTATGTTGAAAACCCTTCATGAACTAAAACTGACGAACAAATTAACACATGTCCAAAATGAACGTTGATCAACGGTCATGGGATATTATCAATACATTGGGGGTAAAATACCAATTTTGAAACATGAGGAGGCAAATTAAAGTGAGAAACACACTATACGTTAGGGGGCTTAACGTGGTTTACTATATAAATCTATATATTTATGTTATAAATCAAGTTGTATATTTAATTAAATAATTAATGCCTGTCCGAAACTCCAAATGCTATAAGACAAATTATTTATAATCATTACAAATAATTATAAGTCATTGCACAACATTTTTTGTTTTACAAACGCAAATAGTATGAACAAAATTGACCTAAATTAACAAGTTTAGCTAATTATTATTTTTGCGTGCATGTCATGGCGCAACGTTCACAGTTTGATGTGTTCCACCAATTTAATTTTCACACACACGCACATTTTACTTTTAAGTATCCTGTCTGTCCAACAATGACATCCTAACCAATGCCTAGAAGCTTTTGGCACAAAAATTATGTGAGTAGTTGATATTGGTTGAGTTTCATTTATGTCGCTCACATGGCGCCATTTATATAGCTAAGATCTTCTTGTGTCACTTCGACACTTCCCCCACCAATTTTTGAAAGTTAGACAATAATGAAGGGAAGAAAAAATATGTGCACGATTTTGCAAATTAAAGTAGCATTTTATGGCCATCGAGAAATTACGTACATTTTCCCCTTTTTCACTCTACCTCCTTTTAGCTATTAACCAAATTCAAAAGTGGTTAGTGATAATGACAAATTGACAATACTGTCTATGATGACTCGAGCACTATGTGGTTAGTTAATATATAAATGGATTTTTGTCTCAGATGTTTTGAGGTGATAGCGAATAATTATCAATTTTGACGAATTATCATCAGTGATTGGTGGAAAATCCTCGAACCATGATTCCCTGTGAAAGGTGTGTTTCATTATTCAGAACTTAGGTAGCTATCTTGATGGAAAAAGGTTTCGCGTGCATGCATGCGCTTTTCTTATTAATTGTAGCTGCATGCAGATAATTTAAGTTGATTGTAATTAAGCGAGTTTTGAAGGGACTGCTACAGTAACATCAGCACATAAGCATTATATGCAGAAGACCATGCATGAGGGCATAACAATGTTTATCACTTTCAGATGTGAACAAAAATTTATGGTAATACTTTTGTTTTCTCATTGTCAAAAGTGTCGGCTAACGAATAAAAAATATGTATTTTTCCCTAATGTTTCAATACTATACACTGTAGCACTTATGACTTAACCCTTATTACGAAGCCTAATATATAATGGATAAGCGCGGTAATCCACATTTTTAAATGCTAAGTGAAATGTTTGGAGTCAAATGCACATTTTTAAATGTTAATGGGTAGCAAGCTGCAGAATGGGCCGGGGTAACCGTTGAAGGTTTATTAAGACTAACCATTTATTCTTTTAATTTGTAGTATTCCTTGAGGATTGAATACCCATAGTTTCAGATCGACTAAATCGCTTTTCAATGTAATATCAATGAGCTTCGTTGCTCTTATATATTAATAAGCATAGAAGTACATTAACAACTCCTATAAATTCAGCAAATTTTGAAAACTTGAAAATAACAAGATATTACATTAAATAATTTATAAGGTGGAAATTAGGTAAATAATTAGACTTTGAACAAGAGTAGATTATTGGACTAAATTTTATGTATAACTTTATGCCCAACGGCGCCATTGTGCTAACATGCGGTTCTCATCTTAATCTTAGGTGGTGTTTGCAACTCTTCTTTAAAATTTCAAGCTCATGTTTAAACTAAAGGTGTACAATTTTCAACAAGTCATAAGTCGGTGGTGTTTGTAAAAAAAAAAAATTTAAAAAGTTGTAAAAAAAATAATACTTAAAATAATCACCACAAGTTAAAAGTACAGGGGACACCAACTTTAGATTGTGGTGGTTATTAGTTTAAAAGAAATATTTTTTTATTTTAACTTGTGAACCAAACACAATAAAAGTGATTTATTTATATTAAAAACACCACCTTAATACATGGAAAGAAAGTGATTAATTGATTTCTGCAAAGTGGTACAAGAAGCGGTGAATTCTTTTTCTTGCAGTTGTATATTAAAGTCCGGCCGAAATTAAGTAAGTTCCACTCTCAAAACATAGGTTATATTATTATTTATATCATTGAATAAGCTAAAGAGCCAATTACAACTACCCAATTGAATAAAGTAGACGTACACCCCTTCTCACACTGGCTTCGACGTAGTTCGTGGTCCTCTTATTCTCCTTCACAACCATTTTTGCATGCTCTAATAAATTTGAACTCATTCACAGATATTTTTAAGTATCTATGCATGTATCATTTTCTTTATATATATATGCACTAACTTTGAGGCTTTATTAGCAACCTAACTCCTTCAAAATAAACAAACATTGAGTTTGTTGAGAGATCCAAATCAATATCCCCTTCCAATGGATACTATTTGTAGTATTGTTTTGGCCTTCTTTTTAGCAACACTACTTGTAGTCACGAAAGTGGAGGGACGAGCATTTTTCATATTTGGTGATTCACTTGTTGATAGTGGTAACAACAATTATTTGGCTACCACAGCTCGAGCGGATTCGCCGCCCTACGGGATCGACTACCCAACACGTAGGGCGACGGGTCGTTTCTCCAACGGTCTTAACATTCCTGATATTATCAGTTAAGTTTTGAAATTTTCTGTATAATTTTGTAGACTAATGTTCTTAGCATATTTGTAAAGGTAAATATCTCAAAAGTCCTAAGATTTAGTTCTAATTTGGCTCATGAACTAGAGTAATGCACTTTGAAATTTTTTTAAACTCTTTTTCCAATGCAACTTCCTTAGTTATGCTCTATTCAACTAGCTAGATTTGTCAAGTCACAGTATCCGATCCGATGTCTAAATTTACAATTTCTATCTCACGAGTAACTGATTTCGACATGACCATAAATGATTGGGAAATATTCATCGTGATTTTAGCGGTTCGTTGCAAATAAATAAATAAAAAAAATGTGGGCAGTGACGGGAGCATCTTGTATGCCTCCACCCACACAACCTCCTCCACTCACAGAAGTGTGGGCCCCACACACATGGGCCTTGCATGGGGCCCGCACTTCTGTGAGTGCATGAGGTTGTGTGGGTGGAGGCATTTCAGCCAAATCCGGCCGTGACAATATGATTTTTCTAATTTAAAATTAATAATTCATTGACCCCCGTCCCCCAACTATTCTTCCTACATCACCCACCCCAAACCCAAAAAGTAACTTCATGTTTCATGTGAGTTAATTAATGATTAATGCAGGTCAAAGCATTGGTCAAAGTGAATCGCCTTTGCCATACTTGAGTCCACAACTCAACGGTCCTAATCTACTGATCGGGGCAAACTTCGCATCGGCTGGAGTTGGAATTCTTAATGACACTGGGGTTCAATTTGTAAGCTAGTATTCCCTGGTCCTAATTGAATGCAAGAACCAATACCTTTAATGATTTAAGTTACTCCTTAGTTGATAATGACAAAAATCTTCATTTGGTTCAATTTCATCTCAAAAAAAGAAATCTATTCTGTTACGTAAATATATTAAAACATGTTGCTACGTACCCTAAATTTAAGCACATGTTTTTCACATGTACATGTTCGGAAGTGTAAATAGTCAGTCTGACATGGTCTCATCTAGTACTTGATATATAATTTATGTTATCTCACTGGTCACTCGAAAGATCCAATTTGAACCCGAAAAGAGGTCGAGCCTTCTGCCTAAATTGACTGAGATATTACTCAATGAACATAAATACATAGTTATGAGCCACCCTAAAAGCTAGCTGACTAGACATGTACGTAACACATTTTTTTGATAGGTTGAAAAGCAGGTTTATCGTTTACTTTTGAAAAGATGGAAATTAAGTACTCAACAACATGGGATACAATAAATATGGGGTTTGATGCTTTTACCATTAAAAAATCTCCAAAAAAAGTATAAACATAGGTATAGACTATAGATTGCAAGGAATAAGTATCTATATATTTTCCCAAAATAAGAACCCATATTATTAGTTTTTTCCCCTAATTTTTATTAATGTGCAGGTGAATATTATTAGAATCCCCCAACAGTTAGATTATTTTCAACAATACCAGCAAAGAACAAGTGCAATAATCGGAGTGGCAGAGACCCAAAGTCTAGTGAATGGAGCTCTGGTCCTCATCACATTGGGAGGCAATGATTTTGTTAACAATTATTATTTGGTTCCTTTTTCTGCAAGGTCTCGCCAATTTTCCATTCAAGATTATGTTCCTTATCTCATCTCTGAGTACAAAAAGGTTTTGCAGGTAAATCAGTTACATAATTTCTTGTTAGTATATGTTTAATTTCACACTTTTCAAGTAAATCATATTACGTAAACTAGTAATATTTTTTTTGGAAAAAAAAAGAATATTATATTATTTATGAATAAAACTAACGTGCACAAATAACATGGTATGGTAAAATGTAAGGTGTTTACTTTTGTTGTATTGATCGAAGTCAATCTATTCAATCCAAAACTATAGTTTAATAAGTATATGAAGTAAGAAAATGGAAAATATATATGTGGAACAATATAATAGTTAAAATACTATCATATAACATGGTTGCATGCAGGCAGCTGATTCGGATATCCTACTTGTGGAATCATAGTATGGAAGATTATCCAATTTATAGATGTTCATGTAATAAAATATTGAAACGGTCCAAGAGTTAATATTCTTCTAAGTTGTAATTAAATGTAAATGCTGCAAATGTGGCTATTTATTGTACCCGTGAGAAAGTTGTACTGTGACATGCATCAAATCGTAAGATCCAATTAGAACTTTATAGTTGGACTTGGTCCAAACTCCCAAGAAGTGGGACTCAAGAACATTCATTTATATAAAACCCCACAAGTTTGACAAAATGTCGTTCACACCCCTTAATTTTTTAATTTTATTCTTTGGTGCAGCGATTGTACGATTTAGGTGCACGAAGAGTCCTAGTGACGGGAACGGGACCGTTAGGGTGCGTGCCCGCAGAGTTAGCCCAGCGTAGCAGAAATGGCGAATGCTCGCCGGAACTACAAAGAGCCGCTGCCCTATTCAACCCACAACTCACGCAAATGTTGCTCGGTCTCAACTCTGAAATAGGCAGCAATGTGTTTATTGCTGCTAATACACAAGTCACCAACAATGATTTCATCTCTAATCCTCAAGCATTCGGTGCGTAAAATTTCTTTAATTGTTACTTGTTGTCTTCACATTAATGAATTGGTTTTATCTATCTAAGAGCATATACAATTAAGTGGACGGAGAATAGAATTAATTAGCTTGGATGTTGAATAATTGACTATATTTCTATTTGCTTGATTAGAAAATTTTAATTTAAAACCTTTTTGTTTATTATTATTTTGATGACAGGATTTGTAACTTCAAAGGTCGCATGTTGTGGGCAAGGGGCGTATAATGGGCTGGGGTTGTGTACCCAATTATCAAACTTGTGCCCCAATAGAGATGCCTATGCATTTTGGGATCCATTTCATCCATCTGAAAGAGCTAACAAATTTATTGTCAGACAAATTTTAAGTGGCTCGTTGGAGTACATGAACCCGATGAATCTTAGTACCATTTTAGCCCTCGATTCAAAGATATAGATAGTTGTGTTATATAATATTAGTGCATGCGTGCGTGTGTTTTGGTTTTGACTTAAAATAAATCTGTGTACCGTTTTAAGATTATCTCTACATATTTAGTAGGGAATACTATCTAGTTACGCGTTGTTGCAGTTATTTCAATTGTCAAGTTGTAATAAAATACAATTGCTCCAACTGCCATTGTATTTTGCCCCTCGTGTAATAAATCGCATTTACAAGGGTGTTGTTAATTAAACGCGTATCTTAATGATAGGAACAAACCAAGGTATATGTATATTGAACCATCTGTATATTGTACAAATATAGCGAGAAATAAATATATTTCAAGAATGTCCTCAAAACTAAATTGAACTTTTCAGTAACGATAACATATTGCAACTTCTCTAAACTATATAGCATTTTAGCTTCAATATGTAAAGGAAGTAAAAATAATAATCATAAAAAAGTTAGTCTTTAACTTGTATGCTAAACAAGGGTCGTCTCTTTTGTTACAAATAAAAATTATACTAGTTGGCATTTTTTTTTTTTTGATAGGATACTAGTTGGCATTTTGGTACCACCATAAATATAATGAAACTGGTGAGATATTATTAACTTCAATTCAAAGGCTTCTTAATGAATTATTTTTATTTGTGGTCACTGGACTGGGTAAGTTACATCACAGAACCAGAAGCCCAATTACAGTAACGGCCCGTTAGTTATTTATTTAGAGATTGATGATATGTTTGTTTTCCCTTCTTCTTCTTCTTACTAATGAATTTCTTCTACTACTAATTATTATCATTCACCTTTTTTGCTCCCCTATAGCAGCAGGTATTATTAGCTTAATCTCTACTTAATTTCCTGTTAATTTAGAGGCTTTTATGATATATAATTAAACAGACAAAGGGATTTGTGGGTGTTGTTTCATTTTCTGTTTAAAGCTCTTGAATTTTAGATTGGTGAAATATTTGCTTCTGCTTGTTAGTCAGCTAATATATTTTATTTGTTGTTTCTTTCTTTTAAGTTGAATGAATGGAGCTTGTTTTATTTAATTTCTTTATGTGTAATGTTATATCATATGGCAGTGAGACAGACATGTTTCTTAAAACTATTTGGAATGTGAGCATTGGGATTGAAGTGAGGTCTTTTAGGGCAGTTAAAAGATCGTTTTCGGTTTTAGGCAGAAATTTTGTGGGAGAATTGGCTTCACAAGATGGGGAATTAAGAGTGTTCATTGTTGCTGGAGAAGTCTCTGGCGACATTATCGCGTCGAGGTTCATGAGCTCATTGACAAAGATTTCTCCTTTTCCGATTCGTTTTGCAGGCGTGGGCGGGTAAAAGGAGTTTCGATTCATCTATTGTTTTGCTAATTATGTTGTAGTTATTATCTTTATTGCCGAACGATTGATTATGCAGAAAGTTTGATTGTTTCTGATTTTCAGTTTGGTTCTCTTTGTATTACATTATAGTTGTCTGAAGTCTGTGTAGAAATTTGTGTTTCTTGCACGTGTCTCGTATTGCATCAGGTCAATGATGTCGAAGCAAGGATTAAAATCTTTATTTCCTATGGAAGATATTGCTGTAATGGGCATCTGGGAGCTGTTGCCACATCTGAGTAAGTTCAGGGTGAGAAATAAACACATATAATACATATTGTTCTTTGACCTATCGTCACCGATCACCTACTTGTGAAATTTCTAATGATAAGAACTTCCGTATTTCAGGTTAGATTAAAAGATACAGTGAAGTCTGCTCTCACTTTTCAGCCTCATGTTGTGCTAACAGTCGATTCTAAAGGGTTTTCCTTTCGTTTTCTGAAACATTTACGAGGTAATTCTCTTTCTGTTGCACCAACTACTTAATTAGTTTTTTTCAATTTCCTTATAATATAAAAACGGTGTAGGACTATGGGAATAAACTTTTTGCAGCTATATATGATCAGAAGCAACTGGCTAGTCCGAAACATTTTCATTATGTGGCACCATCTTTCTGGGCATGGAGAGGAGGTGAAGCAAGACTCAAGGAGCTCTCGAAGTTTGTGGATCACATCTTCTGCATACTTCCATTTGAAGCAGAAGTCTGTAGATCAAATGGATTGGAGGCAACTTTTGTTGGCCATCCAACACTAGAAGATGTTTTGGAGCTAAAGGTGTAGTCTTTACTCTTATTCGACTGTTTAATCAAAAATTGATCCAATCATGCGACTTTTATGTTATAATGGTGTTATTCTTGTGGCATTTACTCTTCAGTCTGAGAAATGTATAAACAACGAATGGAAAGTTCAAGGCAATGGAGAAGGAATTCGGAAGAAATACGGGATTTCTTCAGGTAAAGTTATATGTGGGTCTGGAGAGTGTAGACGGTTTAATTGAACTTTGTTGCATTGGTTGTTGTGCATTTGTTCTTATACTTATGCCATTAACAACCTGATTTATTTTTGTACTGCAAAATCATCTCGTTATAATCATTTTTGTTAAACCAACGAATGAGCAGACAAAGTCACTTTTTTTATGAAATAATAAGAGATATGAATCTTACGAGACACCTAAGGAAGGGATATGCAGCTGTTAATATGATTCACAAATTCATGTTTAGCAAATCTCAGTCTTTATAGAGTATGTGGATTTTAATCAATTTCTACAGTGCACTTATCAGATAACAAATACAACTTGTGACTTTACTCTATTTAATCTAGCCCTTTGTCTCGTACTAATCATATGGGCTTTTTGGAATACAAAGGATCAACGGTCATATCAGTTTTTCCTGGAAGCAGATTACAAGAGGTCAGGCGCATGCTTCCGGTATTTTCGCACACTATGGGGCTGCTTAAAGATGCCTTCCCAGAACTGACCGCCCTCATCCATGTTGCACCTAATAAGCATGTTGAAGAATACATCAGTAGAACCATTTGTGAGTGGACGGTATCGGTCGTCTTGATTCCCGGCTCATTACCGTCGGTCAAATACAATTCCTTCAGTGTAAGACTTCTATATTAACTTTACATGGTTGTAGTGGACTGGAACTTGTTCTAATTGATTTCACATTGAGATATATAATTATTTAGTGAATTTTGTTGCACTCTTTAATGTTAAGTCATGTTAGAACACTCCTGGCATTTCCATGTTACTTTTCTACACTTACATCTTGTGACTAGTGGTAGACCAAACAATTCTAGATTGAACGTGATTAACACTTTAATAACACCTAGTATATTGATTCAATTAAAGAATCTCTTCACAGCTATTGAGGCTAACCTTGATGAATATCAATGTGACACAGGCAAGTAATGTCGCGTTATGCACATCTGGAACCGTTGCAGTGGAGCTGCAGCTTGCACGATTACCGTGTGTCGTTGCATATCGAGCCCATCTGTTGACGGAATGGTTTATTCGATACAAGGCAAAAATACCTTACATCTCTCTTCCTAATATTGTCTTGGATTCTGCTATAATTCCTGAAGCTCTTTTTGGAGAATGCACGCCTACACGACTAGCGCAATTGCTCATGTAAGTCTCTGTTCCTCCGTGAATGTGGCATTGTTATTCTCTCTCTTTCAGTTTTGTGGGCGTATAAACTCTAATCTTTTTCACATAAAATGGTGATTTAGAATGGCCTCATCGTGTTTCACAGTTATTATGAAAATATCACAACATTCCGGTCTGTGTATGGCATCTCTATTTACATACAAATCAGAAAGAGTGGATGTTCTCCTTGAGCTCTAGTGTTTGTAAATTATTACTAAATTTATACCCTTACACATTACTTGTTTGCCGTCTACACTTCATCGTCTTAGGTTGCTGCCAATATCTTATATAACCCGATTGTTTATGCTAATCGAAGTTGCATAAATGGTAGAACTCAGCAGTTTCATATGCTTATCGAGTGAAACGCCAATCACAAGTAACACGTAAGAATTGTGTCATTGTGCAGGGATTTACTGTGTGATGAGAACCTTCGTCAGAAACAGATTAGTGCAGCTGAAACTTTCTTCGATTTGCTTAATCCTCTGAAAAGAGTAAACGACAACTCGACCAGGACAGAATCTGATTTTACCCCAAGTATGATTGCGGCAACCACTGTGCTGAACTCTGTTACATCTTGATTGATTGTCGTTCCAATCTAAACGACGGACAAAGTTTTTGGCTTGTGGCGGTTGAAGCACAGATTTTGTAGGGATCGAAGAGTCTTAGGAAGCACTTTGAGTCATCTCTATTTCCGCTTTGGGTTTAGTTGTTGTTGCAGAATGCAGTACTTCCTTACGCAGTTACATGTTTGGGGGGTTGGTTGGTTGGTGTGGGCAAAAATTGTAATGTGTTGGTATTGTGGCTTAAAGTTATTAAGCCCTTTGTCTACTTTTACCAGTTTTTTTTGTTGGGTATCATCAAATTTTAGTGCTTAATTGTTACGGACTAATATCAGTTTCTCATTTTAATAGACAAAAGATAGGCCGCACTCCATGTGAACCATCACAATTGTAGGCTCCTCACTAATTTTGAAAATAAAACTTATAGGCCCTTCTTAACTTTTTTATAAATAAATATTAGCGGAAGAACAACACTCTTAAAATAATATTTTTTTGTCTTAAAACGCTTCGAACTTCTTCGTTACAAAATTTCAACTAGGTGTGTTGGAGCTTCACATGTTTAGAAAAGTTAGATTTGGCAATTGTATGCTTTTTAACCAAAGTGATAAATCTAAGGGAGAATTACACAAACTACCCTCAACTATGGGAAAATTACACAAACCACCCCTTATGTTTGGAAAATTATCCAAACTACCCTTATGGCAGTGTTTTTGCATATATTCTTTTACATTTTATTGAATGTAAATTCATGCTCTTCATTTATTTTATAAAGAAAATAGATGTTTAATCAAAATTGTTGCATTAAACCTCGTTTATCTCGTTCAAAAAGACAAAAAAAATAAAAACAAATAATATCTTCAAAGAAAAAAATAAAATATCTGCGGATTTTAGTCTATGCTATGATTTGAAGTTGAAAGGTTGTCTTAATTATTTTAATTTTTTCGACTATAAGGGTAGTTTGTGTAATTTTTCAAATAGGAGGGGTAGTTTGTGTAATTACCCCAAAGTTGAGGGGGTAGTTTGTGTAATTCTCCCTAAATCTAATTGTTGACTCTTTGAAAGTATGAATAGCGTGTTGGAGCTTCGCATGCTTAGGAAAGTTTGTAGTTTGAACTTCTCGGATATCTTATTATGGGTAAACAATAAAAGAATTAAAGCATCTTTGTCTTATATGTATTTTTTATAGTTGCTTAAAATATATGGAACAAGTAGGGGTGGGTGCGGGATGATTACGAGTATTCACTTGTGCCTACGAAAAATAAAACTTTCCTACCCATTTTATTCATGCACATCATTTACACAACGGATACTGGCATTAGGGTAACGACGCGGGTGCAGAATAGGATAAATTATTATATACATGCGATGTATGTACAACCGATGATTGAGATTAACCCATGTAGTGGATACCCCGTTCTATGCACATATTGTAGATACCCAGTTTTATGTATTTCTCATATTTCATAACCCAAAAAACAAGCTAAAAGATTACCTAAAATCAAATATTTGTATGTCACGTAATAAAAATTTGAAATACAATAATAACTAACATCCAATAATCAAATACTAAACCCAATTGATGATCGACGTTCAAATCTGGTTTTGTCATTCATCTATGACAAACTCAATTCTAGAAAAATTAATGCAATACTAAAAAGTTTAGCAATGTATTGGTTAATTAAAGTTACTTTAATCTTAATTATAACATATACAGCTTACTAAAATATCGTGTGCTACTTGAAATTAGTATATTTATCTACATGTTAGTATATCTCTCTCTATGTACGTGGTGTGGGTTGGTGTAAATTAAACTTACAAAAGAAACGTGCGGCTACTCACTAGGGGCAGAAAATTAATATATACTACTCATTCATGATCCCGTTTCGCATAAACTATATGTACCCACATGTACCCATTCTCGATTTACCCCCTCCGTATAGGAAATGCCTAAACGAGAGCGGATACCTACTTCAAATAGTGTGATCACAAACAAAACTATTTGGGACTTATTTTATGTAATTCTAAAGCCGAATAGAATCCAACTGTGATGTTCTCAACAAAATGGAGGCATCGTTGTCAACTTGGAAAGCATGCAACCAGTCACAAGTAGATAAAATTGTCTTTCTTCAATTTATTGCTCAAGCAAAGCCTGATTACCATATGAGCAGTGTTTTCAGAATCGGACCGAACACTGAACCGGTGATCTCACTGGTTACTGGTTTTAGTGGTCGAACCACTGGTTCAACCGGTAGATAATTATTTATATTATATATATATATATATATACTCACATGCATACTCCTGTAATTATATTTTTTAAACTATAGGGTATTTTATATAAAATACATAATATCAATATGTAATCTATTTAACTTCGATTAATCGTACCAAGTAATAGATATACTATGCTAAACATTCACATCAAAGCAAATTTCATTACATGTAAAATCAGAACTCAATTTATATAAATTATATTATATTTCAGTTAGAAACAAAAGTACAAATCATAAATACAAAAGACTCTAAAGAAAAATATATCTTAACAAGTTTGTTAGAGGCCCAAAAAACTAAGCCCAACAAATTTTCAAAATGACTCTTAATAGAAACAAAACCCTAACTATTAATATAAAATAATAAAATTTGAGAAACATTTGTTCTTGTTCTTCTTCACTGCTGTTGCTTTAGATTTTATTTCATCTTCATCTTTCAATTTTTCATTTTCTTTCTTTTTCACTTCTATTTTGTTTCTGCTTTGTTGGGTTATGAATTTATTCTTGTAAAATTGATCAATACCTATTTACTAAATTATGCAAAACTCGAAATGTTAGGGATTTCGCGATCTAAGTTATACCTTTTTTTTTTCTAAATCATACCTATTTACTAAATTATACCTTTTTCTTTCTTTCTAATGTTAGGGATTTCACGATCTAAGTTAGGGAAAAAGGGTGGGAATTTGCAGGCCTTGTAGTTTTTATTATTAGTTTTTCTTGTTTTTTTTTAAATATTTGGCGGACTGGGCCGATTACCAGTTATCGAGTGCTGGTTCTGGGCCAGTTTTAACCGGTCCAGTCCGGTTCCCAGCAGCCACGGTTATTTATAGCCAATCGGACCGGATCAATGGCCGGTTTCTGGTTGAACCGATTTGACCGGCCGGTCCGGTCCGGTTTTAATAACACTGCATATGAGTACCCCGATTTTGTCCCATCTTGTGTGTCGCTCGTTCTATAAGAAAATGAAGCAATTTTTTTATGGTCAAATTTTAATGTAAAAAAACCGATTCATCTTCTGTCTTGGGACAAGATTTGCCAACCTAAAACCATGGTGGATTAGGACTTTGGGTGATGGAAGATACAAGTGGTGCTCTTGTTGCAAAATTCACGTGGTCTTTGTGCAAATGTCCAAATAATTCTCTTTGGCCTCGGTTACTTGCTTCTAAATATCATGGTAGTGATCGATTTCTTAAATCGATTAAAAGCTTCTCAGGTTGCTCGTTTACATGGCAAAACATTTCCAAATGTCGTGATGTAATTTAGAAAGAGGCGTGCTACAAAGTTTTTAACAATCACATCTGTTTACACGATTGGACCCCTAGATTCCTACAATACATGGATTTACCTCTTCTTGTGCTCATCTCGATAATTCAGCTATCACAAGGTTTGCATATGTGGCGTCGCTCTTTAATTTTGAATCTCTGCAGTGGGGTTGTTCTACCTTGGCGTCTTTGTTTGATGATGCTACTTGCTCGGCGATTCGAAAGATCCCAATCATTTCATGTGCGGAACTAGCGCACTTGTTTATGCCTGTTTAGGAAATGAACTCTTACAACCAAAAGTGTTTGTATTGTGGATAAATCATATTGCTTCAATAATCCTACAGATGATTTGTCGTCTCTTTGTGCTTGCATCTAGAAGATGAAAATTCACAACGGGATAAAACTTTTTATGTGGAGGGTGGTCACTAATGCAATTCCTTCGAAGGATGCCTGAGTTTTTTTTTTTTTTTATGTCGTTAGACGATGAAAATTGCATGTTTTGATGTATGAAGTTTGAGAGGCTTCCCCATTTGTTTCTTGAATGCATGTTTGCAACACAACTTTGGTTAGTTTCCCATTGGAATTTTCGACTTGAACCTTACAAGGATCTTTCGTAGTTCTATTGGTTTCAACTACTGTGTTTGAATCTCACAGCCTTGTGACTCCAAAATTGGCCAGCGACCTTACATTGTTCTCCTTTATTGCTACGAACAAAATATGAAAACTCGTAATATGATCACTCACAACAAGCCAAGTTCGAATCCAATTATTTTAGCTCGCCATGTGTCTTCTCGTGCTAATGAACTCTCTAGCTTGATGTTGCGTCAATGCTCTTTTCCCGAGCTTGTTCGTTCGACTAAGCCACCTCTAGATTGGTTGAAAGTTAATTCTGATGCCACTTTCGACGCGACCTCAAGTGTCTCTTTTGGCAGTTTTATTTTCCGTAATGTAGACGATATTATCACTTGGGTAGAAACCAATAATGTTGTTGGATGTTCAAATTGCTAAAGCCAAAGCTCTCATTCTAGTGATGAACTAAATGAACGAACTTAAATGTCCTTAAGTTTTGTTTGAGGTTGATGCCAAAGTTATTACTGAATAAAGTGTTACAAAGTGAGTCTTCACCCTTTTGGAGTTGCAAACCGAAAATTTGCTTGGCCAGATGTTATCTCGCAACATGGTCATTCTGGTTCGCCTCCCATAGGCCTTGCAAGGCCAATTCTGTTGCACACAACGTTGCCAAGTGGGAAAAAACCAATGATTGGAATGGCACAATTTCTCTCGACTCTTTACCTTGTAATTGGGATTGATTTTGTTCGTGCTTTGGTATTTGCTTATGTTTGTTCATGTCTGGAATGTACTTTGATGTCACGCTTCTTGTGCTAATGAATTCTCTAGCTTGATGTTGTGTCAATGCTCTTTTCCCGAGCTTGTTCGTTCGACTAAGCCACCTCTAGATTGGTTGAAAGTTAATTCTGATGCCACTTTCGGCGCGACATCAAATGTCTCTTTTGGCAGTTTTGTTTTCCGTAATGCAGACGATATTCTCACTTGGGCAGAAACCAATGTTGTTGTTGTTTTGGACGTTCCCACTAATAAATCCAAAGCTCTCATTCTAGCGATGAACCGAATGAACGAACTTAAATGTCCTCAAGTTTTGTTTGAGGTTGATGCCAAAGTTATTACTGAATAAAGTGTTATAAAGAGAATCTTCACCCTTTTGGAGTTGCGAACCGAAAATTTGCTTAGCCAGATGTTATCTCGCAACATGGTCATTCTGGTTCGCCTCCCATAAGCCTTGCAAGGCCAATTCTATTGCACACAACATTGCCAAGTGGGACAAAACCAATGATTAGAATGGCACAATTTCTCTCGACTCTTTACCTTGTGATTGGGATTGATTTTGTTTGTGCTTTGGTATTTGCTTATGTTTGTTCATGTCTGGAATGTACTTTGATGTCACGCTTCTTGTGCTAATGAACTCTCTAGCTTGATGTTGTGTCAATGCTCTTTTCCCGAGCTTGTTCGTTCGACTAAGCCACCTCTAGATTGGTTGAAAGTTAATTCTGATGCCACTTTCGGCGCGACATCAAATGTCTCTTTTGGCAGTTTTGTTTTCCGTAATGCAGACGATATTCTCACTTGAGCAGAAACCAATAGTGTTGTTGTTTTGGATGTTCTTACTGCTAAAGCCAAAGCTCTCAGTCTAGCGATGAACTGAATGAGCGAACTTAAATGTCCTCAAGTTTTGTTTGAGGTTGATGCCAAAGTTATTACTGAAAAGGTGTTACAAAGTGAGTCTTCACCCTTTTGGAGTTGCGAACCGAAAACTTGCTTGGCCAGATGTTATCTCGCAATATGGTCGTTCTGGTTCGTCTCCCATATGCCTCGCAAGGCCAATTCTGTTACACACAATGTTGCCAAGTGGGACAAAACCAATGATTGTAATGGCACAGTTTCTCTCGATTCTTTACCTTGTGATTGGGATTGATTTTGTTCGTGCTTTGGTGTTTGCTTATGTTTGTTCATGTCTGGAATGTACTTTGATATCGTTCTTCTCGTGCTAATGAACTCTAGCTTGATGTTGTGTCAATTCTCTTTTCCCGAACTTGTTCGTTAGACTAAGCCACCTCCATATTGGTTTAAAGTTAATTCTGATGCCACTTTCGACGCGACCTTAAATGTCTCTTTTGGCAGTTTTATTTTCCGTAATGTAGACAATATTCTCAATTGGGCAGAAACCAATAATGTTGTTGTTTTGGATGTTCCCACTGCTAAAGCTAAAGCTCTCATTCTAGCGATGAACTGAATGAACGAACTTAAATGTCCTCAAGTTTTGTTTGAGGTTGATGCCAAAGTTATTACTGAAAAGGTGTTACAAAGTGAGTCTTCACCCTTTTGGAGTTGCAAATCGAAAACTTGCTTGGCCCGATGTTATCTCACAACATGGTCGTTCTGGTCTGCCTCCCATATGCCTCGCAAGGCCAATTCTGTTACACACAATGTTGCCAAGTGGGATAAAACCAATGATTGGAGTGGCACAATTTCTCTCGATTCTTTATCTTGTGATTGGCATTGATTTTGTTCGTGCTTTGGTGTTTACTTATGTTTGTTCATGTCTGGAATGTACTTTGATGTCGTTCTTCTCGTGCTAATGAACTCTCTAGCTTGATGTTGTGTCAATGCTCTTTTCCCGAGCTTATTCGTTAGAATAAGCCACCTCCAGATTGGTTGAAAGTTAATTCTGATGCCACTTTCGACGCGACCTCAAATGTCTCTTTTGGCAGTTTTGTTTTCTGTAATGCAAACAATATTCTCACTTGAGCGGAAACCAGTAGTGTTGGTGTTTTGGATGTTCCCACTGTTAAAGCCAAAGCTCTCGTTCTAGCAATAAACTGAATGAACGAACTTAAATGTCCTCAAGTTTTGTTTGAGGTTGATGCCAAAGTTATTACTGAAAAAGTTTTACACAGTGAGTCTTCACCCTTTTGGAATTGTGAACCAGAAATTCGCTTGTCCAGACGTTATCTCGCAACATGGTCGTTCTGGTCCGCCTCCCATATGCCTCGCAAGGCCAATTCTGTTGCACAATGTTGCCAAGTGAGACAAAACCAATGATTGGAATGGCGCAATTTCTCTTGACTTTACCTTGAGACTGGTTTTGTGCGTGCTTTGGTATTTGCTTATGTTTTGTTCATGTCTGGAATGTACTTTGATGTCATGTTTTGCAGATTAATGTTATGTTTGATACCTATTAAAAAAAAGATACTAATTTTTTTTTTGATTATTAAGAAGACACTAATCTATTTCAACCTTGTTATAAACAAATTTAGGTGGCCTCAAAAATATAATGCGCAAACACGACACAACGTGATACGAGAAGACGATACAAATGTTTAGAATTTTTTTATATTACTTGATTTTCCAGCACAATACAAGCGTATGATTTTTCAGTCAAAGCGTTATAGCTTCATAAGTTATACTTTTGGTGATACTGTGGTGTGTGATAAATTTTGTTTTGGGAACAACAACCGTTTTATTTATATACTACGCATTAGAAAGAAAATTTACAGTGGGGTGCGTGATAGGGGCTGGCAGAAGAGTCTCGTATATGTACAACTAATATGACACAAAGCTATAGACTCTAAATCGGGGGGACCTAGCCAAGTTACACAAAACGACAGATGCATGGGGTAGTTCATACATGCACAACTGGATCCCTATCTTACTAGCACATCAGCGAACTTGTTGGCCTCACAATATATACATGAAATGAACATGGTGGGACACCTTCCTCTGAACCTTCGTATGTCACGGAAGAGGGCTTTCGTCTCGGCTGAGGCCATACGGCTCTGCATCCTAGTGAGAGAGTTAAACGTGACCTCCGAGTCGGTTTCAATAATTAATGCAGGAATGGAAAGATAAAGAGAGTAGTACTCCCGGGCGTATAACCTAGAGTTCTGCTAGTTTGTTGGTGCTACACCCCGTCATTTCAGAAAAAGTACCAACAATAGTGCTTGCAAAATCACGTATCACGCCACTAGTACCTGTAAGGCCGGGGTTGACCAGCGTGGACCCGTCTGTGTTGAGTTTGAAGACTCCTTGCGTGGGCGGGTTCCAACGGAGTAATAACTTGTAGGATTTGGGAGGTTTCATGGGAGGTCCAAATGGACACTACGTCATTGTTAGATAAATTCGGTGCGAGATGCACCTCGATGATATGGGTTGTTCCTGAGAGAGGAATTCATTGTGTGTTCAAAAGATATCCTAACAACCCGACAAGGGTGACAACGGGGCTTGGTAGGCGTAGCAGGTGAGAGATGATATGTTCCCCTTCGCGGGGAGAGGTAAGGAGAGGGAAGGCTATGCGAACATCCGAGAAAATGAGGCAATCGGCAAATAGGTGTGTGGTCGTTCTAATTTCGGTATGACAATGGGGACACGAGGTAGGAATGGGCACATGGTGTCGGGCAAGACACTCCCTAATGGGAAGCACATATGTTTCCAAAGCCACCCAAAAAACTTGATCCAGGGCAGCACCCGCGTCTGCCAGAGGGTCAGCCATGAAAGAGGGGGCGTGAGGGTGTCGTAGTCCATCTAGGTTAGCCAATTGTAGGCCGACTTGATTGTAAGGTCCTTTTCTGGGTGCCACGCCTAACATATTGAGTCATGGGCGTTGTTCGTGAGGAGGGGGATACCCAAGATCCGAGCCGCAATGTGGTTTGGTATGTGCATGCCAACATAACTTAAGTCCCATCACCTTGAAGTGCTAATGATATCCCGCACGGTGAGATGGATGAGATGGGGTGGGATGGTATGGACATATTCCACTATAGTGAAGAAGCACAACTACCAGGAAAGCTAAAAAATAACCGAGTCCCATTGCCCCACAACCCACTGCATGGATTTCAAAAAAATGAGGAAAGAGGCGGGTGATGGACTTCTAGGCTCGACTAGAGTTTGTAGGAATCAGGGACGTTATAGGGCTTCGGTGATGGAAGTATTTAGCCTGAAGGACTCGGGCTCAGAGCGTGTTCGGTGCCTGGAGCAGCTGCAACCCAAGTTTAAGCATGAATGCGTCGTTGAGCAGCTCGAGGTGGCAAAAGCCATAAGAATTTGGCAAAAGGCTATCCGCTATTGGACTAAACCTTTATGATGTATGCGTTCCAGAGGAAAGATTTGGACAATTTCATGAAAGTGGTGAGGGTGGAGCGAGGTAGACGGAGCATGCTCAGTTGTTAACCCAAAATGATCTGTACTGTTGATTAGATGAGGAGGCGACACCAGGCGTAGAAGAGGTGTCGTGAGTGTCAGGCCCCTGTGCGCCAGTTGAAGCGTTCCAGGACGAGGTCAAAGAAATTAGGGCGATAGCGCCCCTGCCAAATCAGGATACCGAGGTATTTTTTGGGTTGGTCACGGGTTCCATCTAGAGTAGGTGGAGGATGGCACGTCGATGTCGTTGGGGTATGTTAGGGGACAACAAAACCCGGAATTTTTCGTAACTGAACCCCGATCTAGCCAGGGCATGGAAGGATTCCAGGAACTCTAGAAATAGGTAAAGTGTCCCTGGGTGATCCTCGCAGAAGATGAAGTAGTCATATGCGAAGCTAAGGATGGGGATGGGTGGGCCGTCGCAACTAACGCGTGTGGCACAACATTGGCCCTCTTATGTTGCACGCACAAATGCGAAAATAAGGAATTCAATGCAAAGGATAAATAGGCATAGGAGAGGCGGTCCCCTTACCGAAGACCCCTTTCGGATCACCAGCCAAGCGACCTCGTGCCGTTAATACTGACATTGAATTCCACCAAGCAGATACATTCTATAAGCCAAGCAATGAGGTCCGACGCGAAGTGAAATTGGGTGAAGGTGTATTCATTAAATGACCAATTGATATGGTCGTAGGCTTTGGCCAGATCAATCTTAATTTCCAGAAGATCGCGCCGCCCACTCTGTCGATTATTAATGGCATGGATCAACTCTTGAGCGATGAGGACGTTGTTCGTGATCGAGCGGTGGGGAACGCAAGAATTTTGGTAAGGGGAGATGAGGGAGTTCATCGCAGGAAGAAGACGTGCGGCCAAGAGCTTCAAAATGATTTTGTAGTTGACATTGCAGAGGCTAGTTAGTTGGAAGTGGTGAGGGACATGCGACTGGTCCCGTTTGGGGATAAGTATAATCGTGGTTCGGCTGATATCGGAGGGCATGTGGCTAGTGGTAACGAAATATGTCACCGGGGTGGTGATGTGGGTGCATAGCTGACCCCAATAACGTTGGAAGAAGTGGCCATTAAGCCCGTCTAGCCCCGTGGCCTTCGTTGCTCCAACGCTGAAGGTTGTCGCACAAATTTTTGTCTCCTATGCCAAGTGGAGGATCGAAGGGTAGAAGAAGGGATTGAGGGGGAAGAGAGGTGAGGTGAGGACATCATTGGTTGGGTGGGGAGTGGAGGTGGGGATTGAAAGAATTGTCAGAATTCACGAATGATCTCTCAAGTAGTGTGAACCCACGTCCCGCGGGTAGTGTGTATGCCTTGGATTATGTTCATTCTCCAGCGGTGTGATTCATATGCATGATAGATCTTCGTGGTGTTATCCCCGTCCACGATCCAGCGATCGCGCCATCGTTGGTCTCAGTAAAGCTCTTTTGGGCCAAGCAGTGGGTAATTGAGGCGAGGGCATTTTCCGTGAGGAACGTCCATGGACCGGGATTCGTGATGAGTTGGGATAGGATGTCAGAGGGTTGCGACTGGAGGGACGCAAGCTGGGAATCAAGGTTTCCATATTGTGTTCTTTTCCAGCAAAGTGTCGCCGCTGCAAAACGACGACAATTAGTGGAAAACAGAAGGTTCTCGCTAGTGAGGGCCTAGACCTGTCATCTCCTCATCACGGTGGGGTCGGATCATCTTCTTCCAACTATTCTTTCCACGCCTGAAGCCAGGTTGAGAAGAAATTGTGGTTAGTCGAGGAGAGGAGGCATGATATGTAGTTGCGTACCATCGTTGACAACCGGTCCGAGGTTTTCGGGGCTGCGAACCTCGCGTGGTCGTGGCGGAGTCCTACAATGGTGGGGGTGGGGGTTCCAATGGTGGGTAGGGGGGTTGAGAGCGTTCCTCCCCCCCCCCCCCCCTTTAGTCCGTATGTCTTGAGGGAAAACGTCCGTATCCCCCTTTTAGTTGGGATAGGATGTCAGAGGGTTGCGACTGGAGGGACGCAAGCTGGGAATCAAGGTTTCCATATTGTGTTCTTTTCCAGCAAAGTGTCGCCGCTGCAAAACGACGACAATTAGTGGAAAACAGAAGGTTCTCGCTAGTGAGGGCCTAGACCTGTCATCTCCTCATCACGGTGGGGTCGGATCATCTTCTTCCAACTATTCTTTCCACGCCTGAAGCCAGGTTGAGAAGAAAATGTGGTTAGTCGAGGAGAGAAGGCATGATATGTAGTTGCGTACCATCGTTGACAACCGGTCCGAGGTTTTCGGGGCTGCGAACCTCGCGTGGTCGTGGCGGAGTCCTACAATGGCGGGGGTGGGGGTTCCAATGGTGGGTAGGGGGGTTGAGAGCGTTCCCCCCCCCCCCCCTTTTAGTCCGTATGTCTTGTGTGATAATTTGAGTCACATGTAAGTTAATTTTAAAATTCTAATTTGACATTTTTGAGACCGAGTAATATAGCAAGGAGAATCACGTTTCAAATAGTAGGTAAGTTATGTCATGATGGGTCAAATTTGCTTCCTCCACACAACATTAAAAGTTAAAAAACACACGCTCCCTATCAAAATCATTTTTATTAAAAACAATAATATAAATACAACCGTTATGTCATTTTCGTTTTTTATATCCATAAATAAAATACAAAAAAGATCAGCCAGCCCAGCATCGCTTTCGCACTCGCCCCAAGTTCCAAAAATAAAACCCTAAAATTCGCCTTCTCTCCCTCTCTCTACTCTGTAGTCGAAAAATTCGAGCGAAATGTCGACGCGCGAAGAAGGAGGAGCCACCGCCACCGCCACCGCTAACACCACCGCATCTTCTTACGGCGGAGGAGGAGCCGGAGGAAAGTTCCGGAAAAAGCATCCGCGCAAGCAAACGACGCCGTATGATCGCCCCCCGACATCGCTCCGACCAAACAATAACAGCGGTGGCTGGTTGACGAGGAATATTGTGGACCCCGCTTCCAGGCTCATTTCTTACGGGGCTCAAAGGTTCTTCGGCTCCGTTTTTCAGAAACGACTCACACCGCCACCGCCACCGCCGCCTCCCGAGACGGAAGGTTAGGTGGCGTAATTATTCTTGATTTGTGTTTTGTAGTTTAAGTAGCTGGATTTTTCCTATTGTTTGAATTACTTTGGCAGCCAGTTAGATAATTGTTGGGTGGGGGTATGCCATTGATTAACGAGTTACTGCCGATGCCGTTGCTTGGGGTCTGTACCTGGTTTAGACCTGTTTGTTTAGTGCTTGCTCTACTAATTTGATTTCCACACAAAATTGAACTGTTTGTTTGGAGCTCAAGTTTTTGCTTTTGGTGCTTGTGTGCCTGAAAATGGTCTACTTGTGTTATTAGGTCTATTGGCGGGACTGTTTATGTAGCTTTAGTAATGCTTTCATTGCTAGTATATAAGCAGCGAGTTTTGTCATTGCCAGTGTTGTACAGGGTTAAGATATCATGAACCCTTTATTGATGTCAAGTATCTCTTGTGTTGCGCAGAGGTAAATCATGATATGAATGAAGAACTTCAGGGGGCGATTTCTGATGTAAGTTTAAACATTTATACTTCTTTTATTCAAAATTTACTTGATAGGGTTTTTATGTCCATGCCTTGGAGTTGATATCTAATTGCACACCATCTTGTTCCACTCTCATTGAGTTGGTAATGATGGCCCATGTTTACATCATCCAATTTAAAGCTGTTAGTTAGTTATTTAGTATTGCTTCAAGAAAATCTGACCTAGTTGTAGTATTTCGTGTTGTTTCTCAGTTTTTCTCGAGAATATCTGACCTAGTTGTATTCATTTAACTTAAATTTATGAATTGTTGAATATGTGTCCTCTAATGCTTAGGCTTCTTTGGTAGTTTGTAGTAAGAGAGGGAAGATGTTCATAGCAATAAAACGCCGTATAATTGTGCATATGTTGTTGACGGAGATATTTTATGTTGGAGGATCTATTATCGGGGTATGCTCAGGGAGATTTGAAGAGGACATGGAATACATGTTTTTGTCCTGATATGAGTCCCACGCAGGAGGGTGGGGAAAGGTGTTGCTCAGTTTGGAACTCATTTATTGAAAACTGGTCTTTGAGAGTGAAAGAAGATTTTGAGTAGATTGCTTTTAGCCTTACAGTATGGAAATCCAGTACCTTTCATAGATCTTAGTGCTAAGCTTAGTTAAAAGGAGTCTTATCCTAATCTGCCGACATAACATTGTTGTTGAATGATATGGTGAGGTAATGTAGTTTTTTTTTGGGGTGGGGGGGGGGGGGGGTGAGGGGATCTTCTGTTTTTCTTTTGATTTCCGACTTCTATTTTCATTGATACCGACCATTGAGTTATTTATATTTAATGATAGGCATTCACCAGTATCTGACAGCAATGGGACTCAACGTCGCATGAATTAGTTTCTTTTATCAGTATATGCTATATATGTTTTTCTTCTTAATTCTAAGAAAAGAGCCTAGTGATCAACATGCTTTACTATAGTAAAGCCTGGCATAGAATTGGATATATGAGCAAGTTGGATCATATGTATTGAGAAGCATTAGTTGTCTTTTGGGTTATACTGGCTACAGTTATCCCAGAAGTCTAGTTCTTAAGTTCTTCGACCAATTTGACTCTCCAACAAAAAGAAATGTGAAGAATCGCTTTAGGGATTTGTTCGACCTCTGGCCGCTTGAGGTGGAATTTCCACCATCTGTAAGGTGTGTATTTACTGAGTTGGTAGCTGATACCATTTATCCAAAGAGATTGTTACTACCAGTTGTTATATATAATATTATAGTGTAAGAATCTTGCTTCCATACTATGAGAAAATGGCCCCTACATTTTTTCTGCTCTGGATTAATATTTATGTTTCCTCTGGTTGAAGAATCAATATGAGGCACAAGATCCTATGGGCGGTGAATGCAGTCGGGGAACAAAAAGTTCTAGCAGCAAGGGTATCACTGAGCTTGAGCAATTGTTGAGGCAAAAGGTCTTTACAAGGTAAGGTCGTAAAACAATATCTTGCTAGTGATGGATTAGTTGGCTATTTTATGACCTTTGCAGAGCCTGAAAGTGTATATATGCCTATTTGCTTTAAACAAGATGCACATACATTTTTAACTTCGCACAGGTCGATGGTCGAAGGTGATTAGTATATGTTTGGATGTGTTTCTTTTTCTCTGCTTTCATGATATTGCTTATGGAAACGAGCCGCCTACCCACTCTATTATTTGTCGCTGCTGGCTTGTAATAACCACTTCTTCGCATAGCTTTATGTTTTTGCTTTTTATAACATACTTTGGGAGTCTGGGTTTTTATATGTTATTTGCTTAATTTTTTTCCTTATTCTGAGTGTCTAGAGTTTCTGTCTTGAAATGATCTACTTGTGAATATCACCGACTCTGACTGATTTGGTAGTATGAATCCTTATGTCTGTAGTGTGATGCAGTTCTAGGGAATCTACGTGATTTGCATACTGCAATTGCTCATTGTACTTTCCCGTTTTAATGTGGATATTTTGATTTGTATGTCTAGGTCTGAGGTTGATCACCTGACAGAATTATTACGATCAAGAGCTGAAGAGCCACATGGGATCGAGCAAACTAACAATGAAGTGCCAACATCAGAGTTTGGAAGGCATCGACAATTTGCAAATGGCTCGTCTAACGAGAGCATAAATGAGGGGATTCAATCTCATTTAGTTATATCAACTCCTGCTTTTAATCCAAAAGTACGATACATGTCTAAATATTTACACACATTTTTACATACATATATATATATATATATATATGTATAGTTCTATTGTGACATTGTTGGTTAATAGTTAGCTTGTGGTTTCTTCATTCTTTCAAAGTATCAGTATGAGCTGACTTATTTGATATGAATATCTCCTGATCTGTCAGGATGAGATTGCTTCACCCGCTGAACTTGCAAAAGCTTACATGGGCAGTAGACCTTCAAAAGTATCTCCGTCAATGCTAGGGACACACAGTCTAGTTGGAAGGGAAGACTTGGGGATGCTAAATAATTCAGCATTAACCTCAGTATCACCCATTGGTTCGCTGACAACAAAGACCTCTCTCAGACTTGGTGCTCCAGAAAATGGTTTCACAACGCCAAGATCCCGGGGCAGATCAGCTATTTACAACATGGCTCGCACACCGTACTCCAGAGTTGGTTCAACCTCCATTTTGAAGGTTCCTTGATATTATTATTTGTTTAAACGACGCGTTTCTTTTCGACTTTTTGTTGTTTTAACTTTTCTGTATACTCTTTTCTACTTTAGGGAAGTGGTTTTAACCAAAATGGTTACAATGGACCATCAATGTCTCCTTTATTTCTTCCTCCGCCAGAGCTTGATGGAAAACAAGAATCCAACTCAACGGTATATTTGGATCTGTTATGTTCTTTGATGTTTGAAGCTTAGAGTATTAAGTCCATAATTGTTACAGCTATTATTGTGATACCTACTTTGTATTTCAGATGTTAAAGCGAAGAATTTCAGCTATAGATGATGAAGCTGGATTTGTGGGTCCCACTCGTAGAACTAGACAGAAATCTAATCTGTTAACTCCGAGATTTCCTCGTACTTCTCAAGGAGTGGTTAGCGGTTTCGCGAAGCAGAAAAATATGTTGATCGGTGAATCAAGTCATGTCTCAAAAACTATTTCCGCGAACGAGCACAAAAGTATCCCTAGCACAAGTCGTGCTCGCGTTCCTTCCCAGTCCAGTGAGGTGGCTGCAAAAATATTGCAGCATCTTGAAAAGTTGTCCCCGAAAGAAAAAGCATCCGAGTCCAAGGTAATTGCTCTGCAGGAGAGATCACCTTTTCTGTCCACACCAAGTATGCTTTCTGGACGGGCTCTTAGTAGTATGGATGGAGTGAACTCCTCGAAGTTGATACTGGATGTGCAGGATGATCATAGGTGGGGGAACAAGCCCGATGCTGCTTTGATTGAAGGGCGTGATCTGATCTCTGAAAAGCTACGGAAGGCTGAGGAGAACGGCCCTAAAGAATCTGTTGTTCATTCAGATACGTGGAACCCTCTAAAGAACAATGATTCTGCAGTGTCATTGGAAGCTTCTGGCCCCAGTACCAGATTTACAGATTCTTTTGTCAGAGATGGTGCATCTCAAAAGAAGAGAGCTTTTAGAACGAGTACACAAGAGGTAAAATTTTGTCCTTGTACTTATTTTAGTCTGACCAGTTGCTTGACTTAGTAGCGTATGAAATTTCTGTAATTGTTGACAACAGAGTAAATTATCTCATAATTCCAACTTGGGGCCCAAAGTATGGTTGGTGAAAATATGTTGTTTGATTGAAAATTCATAGGCGATAATACCAACTTCTGGTTTGAAACTAATTGCTTGCAATTTTCTCTCTTATTAATAGCCATTTGATCTTCTAACTCTTTTAGTTCAGAAAAGAGCAGTCATTTTCTTTTTTTTTGTTTGGAGCAGGATAATCATGTACAGTCAAATGGAGTTGTACTTGGACCATTCTCTGGACTTAGAGGACTAACAGGAGGTAGTAGAGACATTTCCTTCTGCTCGTCGGAAGAAGCAACTACAGCAGTTCCATCGTCAGTTCTTCCTCTGTCAACTGCTGCATTGGAGAAACCGCAGCAAGCAAATAATCCTCCTCCATTGTTCTCCTTTAGCTCTAAAGTCACAGACAACTTCCCTTCCTTACTTTCTGAATCAAGCATTGATGCAACATCTAATCCAGAAAGTTCCAGCAGGTTAGTGCAATAAAGTTATTTTGAGTTTGGAACTGTTGTCAGCTTTAACAGTTAATTTATTTGTTTATAGGTTGGAATGTGATATTCCTTGGGGTAAAATGTGTGTACATTGCTCCCTTTTGGTTAATTTTTATGTTTTGGTCTTTGCAATTTTCGCATTGAGAAATTGAATGTTCCATGAAATGACCAAAGTAGGGTTCCTTGCTTTTTTGACAATTCAGGCGTTCTTTTAGCCTTTTTTTGGGGGGATTGAAATTGGGAACTAGAAAATGCCACAACTTCTTGGGTCCTTCTTTGTAGCTTCACTTCAGACTTTGAACTGCTACTTTACAAAGATCAACCCACTTATTGCATATTAAACTACTAGTTGCTGACTCCTAAACTTTATTCGGCAAACTAAGAGTCGCTCTTTTGTCTTTCAGATGGCACAACCTAGTGCCGTCAATTAGTTGTGTAGCTGAAACTAGGAAAGTTGTATTAGGGTTATGCTTATTCTATAACATTTTTATGTGATGTGCAGCTTGATCAGCATTTCTGCTCCAACTGGCCCCCAGTATACAATTCCTGATTCAGTTAACAGCAGTCACTTGAATCCTTCAAAAGATGCAGAAAAAACTGGGAAATCCGATGGTTGTTCATCTACTGAAACAAATGGGCCACTTTTCTCTAGACATCATGCTCTCTCATTTACTGCAGCTTCTAATGATATTAGTCGCATATCCACAGGTAGTGCTCTCCTTTTCGCCTCTTCTACCAGCATTGCAAACTCTGTTTTAACGGGGACTGGCACCAGCACCCTTGCTAACTCTACTAGGAGCACTTTTTGTTTTGCTGCAGCCCCTGCAGCTTTACCTACCTCGGTAGTTCCATCTACTGCAGTTTCAGCACCATCAACTACTATCATTTCTGAACCAGCAGCTTTGCAAACGAAATCCTGGGTTGATCACGTTTCCAACAGCTCAAATCCCGGTATTGCAGCATGTGCAGCAGCAAGCTCTGGAAGTAGCAAATTTGGTTTTGCTTCGTCTATCGGTCATTCGACTGCAAACAATATTCAGGGTTCATTCTCTATGAATGCAAATTTTTCTGTTGGATCAGCTCCCTCTGTATCAGTGGCCCAGCAAGGTGCATCTATTGAATCAGCTCCGGTGGTATCAGTTCCATCATCCAATATGGGTAGCACTACTTCCTCTGGTTCTACTCTGCCCAACACTCAAGTATCTAATCCCCAGAGTTCCTTTGTGTTTAGTACTTTAGCTCCTTCATCAGATACCAATGCCAATGTTCCTGTCAGTGGTTCAACCTCAGGTTTAAGCAGTAAGGCTTCTCCTGGAATATTCAGTTTTGGTATCAGTTCCTTATCTTCTTCATCCAATGCAGTTGGATCAAGCGGTGCGCCTGCAAACCCTCCATCACTGTTCAACTTTGGTGGCAGTAGTTCCGCATCAAGTGTAGCCAATCTTAGTGCAAGTTCTTCTCCCTCATATAGCAGTGCAGGTACCTCTAGCAGTATCGCTTCTCCTGGAATATTCAGTTTTGGTATTGGTTCCTCGTCTTCTTCAGCCAATACAGCTGGATTAAGCAGTGGTCTTGTGAGTCCACCAACATTTAACTTTGGTGGTACTTCTTCTATTAGTGCTTCAGTAACAAATACTTCAAGCTCCTTCAGCAGTGGTACCTCTGGAATCTTCAACTTTGGTGGCAGTTCTGCCCCCTCCGAATTAAGCGGTAGTCTTGCAAGTCCACCAGCATTCAACTTTGGTGGTATAGTAGCGAATACCTCAAGCTCCTTCAGCAGTGGCACCTCTGCGATCTTCAACTTTGGTGGCAGTTCTTCTGTTCCCTCCTCTGCTATAAACTCAATTACCTCAACCAGTGCTCCTTCTAATGCTTTTGGTTCCAGTTTGCAAAGTCTCCAGTCTTCCGGTTTTGGTTCCACATTGGCCTCTCCATCTCCATCAAGCGGATTTCTCTTTGGCGCCACTGCTTCTACGAATGCTTTTCCCTCAATTTTTACCTCTTCCACAGGCGCTTCATCGAGCTCCATGTTCTCGTTTAATGCATCCTCTGCTTCAGCTTTATCAACACCATCCCCTTCACCGACCCAGCCCTTATTTGGCAACCTCTCGTCTAGTTTCACAGCATCCCCAGGGAACAACGATCAGATGAATGCAGAAGACAGCATGGCCGAGGATTCAGTGCAGCTCTCTGCACCCGTATTTGGTCAAGCACCGGTGTCCCCATCACCATCAGGCTACATATTTGGACAAACGGTTCCGTCTCAAGGCAGCAGTCCCTTCCAGTTCAGTGGCTCGCAAAATCATGTTGCTTCGTTGAATTCCAGTCCCTTTCAGGCATCTGGAAGTGGGAGCTTCTCATTGGGCAGTGGTGGAGGCGGTGACAAGTCTAACAGAAAAATTGTGAAAATTAGCAAAAGCAGGAATAGGAAGAAATGAAGATATGGGAAGGTATACCTGTGTTACTTTTCTGAAACAATGCGATCATCCTATGAGTGCAGTTCCTGCCCTGGAAGGTATTTTTTAGAAATCCTGTCTGGAATTTCGTCTTCATATAGTGAAATTCTGAATGTCTAAGTTTTGGTAGAATGTTTGCTTCGTACAAGCAGTGGGTAATGCTTCAAAAGTTTTGGCCGTGGAGTTGTGTAATTGACATGCTTCTGTATTATTCTGTGCAACATAAAAGGACATTTTGAGCCTCCCTGAGAAAATAAGTCCTTTTAATCTGTGTAATGTCTTATCTCATCTGCAGGTCATTTCTAACTCATCATGAATTAAATTAAATTTCCTACTCATAAATGATGTAATGTAAATATTGCGAGGTTAGTTAGGATTTATGTTGTTCATCAGCTTTTTTCATGAGCTTAGAGTAATAACAAAGTGTTCTTATTTTACCCATCACAAAAAAAAGTGTTCTTATTTTGTGTCGCAGTTCACATTATATCATTATTGTCCCTTATGTTTGTGTTGTGTAGTTGTTCTTGATACCGTAGTCTTTTTATGCTTCAATGTTTTCTTAAAAAGCTTGAAAACTTAGTCAGCGAGGTGCATGACTGCGGTGAAAAGATTACCGGTGGATTAGGTTGAGTTTTCGAGGATTATTTGGAAATTGGAATAAGGGATTTAAGTGTTCGATAGGTAAATGAATATGTAATGAAACCCCCCCATGGCCCCCCTAAGCTCTTATACCTATCATGGCTATAGTTGCTCACCCCCTACTTCGTGATGCAAGTTGCTCCCGTTTGGTGTGTACCATTGCCTATATATTAGACTAACACAGGCTTGATGATGTTGCCTCATACCGGTCATAACTATTGTACCTGAGAAGGGAGCAACCAAGTGCTATGTGAAATGCAAGATGTCCATGGCTGGTTTGAGGTGCGACATCTTGCTTTAGTGCAAGGTGTCATCATGTTCCTGAAGAAACATTTTATGCTATGTTGCATAGCTTATGCGGTGCAACCAACGGTAATACATATTTTTTTTTTCCAGAATGTCGGAAATAACTAACCTTCATAGCTCCATTCCGACCATGTTCCGACCATGTATTGGTAGTGGTTGTACCATCACGTTAGCAATACAACGGTTGCATGGAATACTTTTTTATTGTTCCTGCACAAAGTGCTTAAGTGTAATGTCGGACAAAGGTCTGTGTAGTAGAACAATATATTACTAATGTCATTGATAAAATTTCGTGGCTTGCTAAACAAAACTTGATATCTCTATCGTTGTTGGATTTTATATGTTGTGCACTGAGCCGAGGAATGTCAATTTGTTCATATTATTTGAGAAAGAAAGCAAATAATAGTATAAATCTAAAAGTGTTATAGAATAACTAAAACTATTTGGGAATTATAACAATATATTAAAAGAACATAGGAAAAGAAGAGCAAATAAGGAGTATATTACTTGTGAATGAGTGTTTTCTCTTCATCTTGATGGCTCTTTATATAGGCAAGAATTTTCAATATCTTACATTATTTACAATTACTACTATTATTATAAAATAGTATTGTACATAATTTTCAACAATAGCCACAAGGCATATTCTACCAACCATATTTATAACACTCCCCCTTAGCCATTTGAAGATTTTGTTATGTACATGATCCGTCTTCTGCACATGTCTTATGCTGTCTCGTTAAAAATCTTATAAGGAAAAACGCAGTGGGATAAAAACCTTAATAAGGGAAAACGAGTGCAGCCGTGTGAACTCCCCCTCAAGTTAGCATCTCCAATTCTTCATAAGTTTCGTAAGTGACGCATCCAATATTTTGAACATATTTTTTAAAAGTTACAGTAGGGAGTGCCTTTGTAAAAAGATCAGCCATATTGTCACATGATTGAGCATATTAGATATTAATTTCTTTGTTCTTCTCGAGTTCCTGAGTGTAGGCAAAATATCTTGGGGGTATGTGTTTGGTTCGATCACTCTTGATATAGCCTTCTTTCATCTGTCTAATACATGTAGAATTGTCTTCGTATAATGTTGTAGGACCCTCTCTAATAGGTAAGCCAGATGTACTTCTTATATGATATGTCATTGATCGTAGCCATACACATTCCCTGCTTGCTTCATGGAGTGTAATAATCTCAGCATGATTCGATGATGTTGCAACAAGTGTATGTTTCTGAGAACGCCATGAAATAGCAGTGCCTCCATACGTGAATACATATCCTGTTTGAGATATGGATTTATGTGGGTCTGATAGAAAACCTGCATCTGCATAACCAATCAATTCTTGTACTGCATTGTTAGGATAAAATAGACCAAGATCCACAATTCCTTGAAGATAACGGAATAAATGTTTAATTCATTTCCAGTGCCTTTTTGTGGGTGATGAGCTAAACTTGGCTAATAAATTTACAGTAAATGATATATCAGGTCTAGTACAATTAGCTAGATACATTAAAGCTCCAATGACACTTAAATATGGAACTTCAGAAACAAGAATTTCTCCATTTTCTTCACAAGAACAAAATGGATCTTTATCTATAGTTAATGATCTTGCAATCATAGGATGGTTCAAAGATGTTGCTTTATCCATGTTAAAACGTTTCAATATCTTTTTAGTATAACTAGATTGATGCACAAGTATTCTATTTTTAACATGCTCAATTTGCAAACCAAGACAATATTTAGTCTTTCCAAGATCTTTCATTTGAGATTCATCCTTTAAATAATTCATTGTTGAATGAATTTTTTTGTCAGTGCCAATGATATTTAAATCATCTACATAAACCGCAATAATTGCAAAACCAGATGACGTTTTCTTAATAAAAAACACTGGACACAAATAATTATTTATATATCATTCTTTTAATAAATATTCACTCAAACGATTGTACCACATGCGACCTGATTGCTTTAACTCATATAATGATCTTTGCAATTTAATTGAGTACATTTCTCTAGGTTTGGAACTTGATGTTGCGGGTAATTTAAGTCCATCAGGGACCTTCATGTAAATATCATTATCAAGTGATCCATAAAGATAAGCAGTGACAACATCCATGAGATGCATGTTTAGATTTTCATAGACCGCTAGACTGATCAAGAATCGAAATGTAATCGTATCCATTACAGGAGAATACGTTTCTTCATAATCGATTCCAGGTCTTTGAGAAAAACCTTGTGCGACAAGGGCAGCTTTGTACCTTACAATTTCATTTTTCTCATTTCGTTTGCGAACGAAGACCCATTTGAACCCTACGGGTTTTACACTTTCGGTGTGAGAACAATGAGTCCAAATACCTTTCGCTTATTAAACGAATCTAATTCAGCTTGCATAACATCTTTTCAGTTATTCCAATCATTCCTATTTTGGCATTCAATTACAGATTTGAGTTCAGGATCATCATTTTCATTCACAATTTCATAAGCGACTAAATATGAAAATATTTCATCCATATTTTCCATCTCATTTCGATCCAATACCATTCCTGTATTGATATAATTTATAGAGATTTCAACGTTCTCTTTATTTATAGGATCTGATTGGATAACTTCTTGAGGTATCTCATATGTCACATTTTGCGACTCATCAGACATAGATTCCTCAATAATAGGATCATTAGGTTTTGATGCTCCTTTTCTTTTTTCCAGGATTTTTGTTCTTTGAGCCAGTAGGACGCCCCCGTTTCTTAGTTATATCAAAGATATCATCTTTTGATGTTTCTTTTGGAATTACAATATGAGCAGGAGCATTTGCAGCTGGTATATGTGATTTTGTTACCCTGCTTATGACAGTAAATGCACCTGGTAATTGATTTACAATAGCTTGTAAATGCAAAATTTTCTTTACTTCCAAATCACATTGCTTTGTTAGCATATCAAAGCTTGTCAAAAATGGATTATACCATGATATATCCTTTTCCAACTACTTCTTTTCTCCCCCTAAGGTTGGAAAATTTGCCTCATTAAAATGGCAATCGACAAAACGTGCCGTAAAGACATCATCTGTTAGAGGCTCAAGATATCTGATTATTGATGGTGAGTCAAATCTAACATATATTCCCAACCTTCTTTGTGGTCCCATTTTTGTTTGCTTTGGTGGTGCAATTGGTTCCCGCACAACAAAAAAATCTTTATATGGGAAATATTAGGTTCATGACCAAAAACAAGTTGTAATGGGGAGTTGACACGAGCTTGGTCTAATGCGAATTAGTGATGCAGCATGTAAAATCGCATGATCCCATAGAGAACTTGGCAATTTAGCTTTCATCAACAATGGTCTAGCAATTAATTGAAGACGTTTAATTAATGATTCAGCTAAACCATTTTGAGTATGTACATGTGCAACACATGTTCAACTCTAATTCCAGTTGACATACAATAATCATTGAAAGCTTGAGATGTGAATTCACCCGCATTGTCAAGTCGGTCTTTCTTGATCGTATAGTCAGGAAATTGAGCTCTTATTTTAATTATTTGAGCCAAAAATCTCGCAAATGCCATATTGCGAGTAGACAATAGACAGGCATGTGACCATCGACTTGAGGCATCAATTAATACCATAAAATATTGAAATGGTCCACATGATAGATGAATAGGTCCACATATATCACCTTGAATTCTTTCAAGAAATGTGGGTAATTCTGTCTTAATTTTAACTGGTGAATGCTTTATAATTAGCTTTCCAAGAGAACATGCTTCACATGGACTATTGTTGCTCAGATTGAGTTTGGATCATTTTAATGAATGTCCATGTGTAGTTTTAATTATCCTTCGCATCATTGTTGAATCAGGATGACCTAGTCGATCATGCCATATAGTCAATAATTCTGGATTTTCATTGACTACCATATTTGATTCGATTTCATTAATATATGTAAAATGCAACCCTGATGAGATATATTGTAGTTTTTCAAGAAAATGTTTATTTCCTGGTATATTCTTAGTAATGAAAACATATTTAGCCTTATTCACAGTCATTGACTCAGTATCATATCCATGACGATATATATCTTTAGAACTCAATAAATTTCTTCTGGATTTTGGGGCAAATAAGGCATCTTCGATGATAAACTTTGTTCCATTTGGTAAAGTAAAAGTAGCTGTACCAAATCCTTCAATCAATTTAATAGGAACTCCTATTGTACTGACTTGAAATTTTTAGGGTTCTAAATATGTAAAATACTTATTACTTGTGATAATTGTATGAGTTGTACAACAGTCAAGTAGGCAGAAATCATCAGTATGCTCCATATCACGCTTCAGTTCAAATAAATAATATTAAAACAAATATTGCAATAAACAGGGTATATATTTGAAAAGAGATTATTTTATTGAAAGCACACAACATAAATGCAGGAAGTAGATAATACAACTTAAAACATAAATCACAATAAGCATATTCAGCCAGAAGATCACATAACACATATTAAGCCAAACGAACATCATAGTCACCAGTAAAGTCTGCTGCCTCCATAAAGGTGGAATCACCATTTGGATTTTGTTCGACAAGGTTAACTTCCTTTTCTTTACCCTTCAAACTTTCTTGGAACATCTTACAAAGATGTTCTGGTGTACGGCATGTGTTGGCCCAATGCCCTTTCATTCCACATCTAAAACAATAACCTTGAGGGTTTTTATTATATTTTTCTTTGTTCTAGTGGTTATTCTCAAAGACAGTGTTGGTATGCGAGGGATTGTGAAAACCCCCTCGACCACGACCACGACCACGACCAGGACCTTGATTGACATTCTCATTGTTACCTCGTCCATATGAGTTTGAAAAGTTAATGACATTTGCCTCAGGTAATGCATTTTCTCCAGGAGGATGAGATTGATGATTTTTCATCAATAAGTTATTGTGACTTTCTGCCATTAACAACTTTTGTTGCAAGTCGTGATATTTTGAAATATTCAACAATCGGTATTGCTGTTGAACATTTATCATGGACACATGGAAAGTAGAAAGTGTTTTCTCTATCAGTAAGCTTTCTTCCACAATAAATTAAATCTGAACGAATCTCCATAAGCGCGGAGTTGTATGCGCTTACAATTTCAAAATCTTGGAACCTTAAATTATTCCAATCATCGGTGGCTTTGGGCAACATGGTTTTCTTTTGATAGCCATATCTTTTCTGTAGATTTGTCCATAATTCATGAGGATCGGTAACATCGAGATATTCTCTCTTTAAGGTTTCATCTAGATGTTTTCAAAATGTAGATCACAGCCTCACATTTTTCTGGATCCATATTTGTATTTACTGCGGCAATAGTTTCAACGATACTCTTTGATCTGAGGTACAATCTCGTATCCAGTTTCCATTGTCCATAATTTTTGCCAATGATATTGAGTATACAACTAACTGTACTCGTGAGGTTAGACATTTTGCTAGCTAAATACATAACCAAGAAAAACATAATTAGGATCGAGACAATTTATTTAGCACATAATCATAGAAGCATAATTATTACAATAATACAATGCAATTATCTCATCTCTAGCCAAATCTTGAACTCGAACATTATTATGATAAAAGGGAGGAATATCACAGGGACAAACATACGAGTCTCTTCATCTACTAGCATAAAAATAAAAATTGAAAGGTAAATGAGGATCAAGATCGCTGTTGTCGTAGAGATCATTTTGCAAAATGAGAGAAATAAGGTGAAGATTTGCGTGGAGTTTGTGTTATGAAATTTGTGTATTTATAGAGGAAAATATCCGTAAGTAGCCGTTTATAGCCGTTAGAAAAACATTTTTTTTTTATTTTGGCATGTTTTATGAACGGTAATGTCTTTAATAATTTAGCAACAAAAAATAATTGTAATAACATGTAAAATAATTTTCGCTGCGTTAATGATATTTTAACAGGCATATTGAATAATATTACGATAAGTAAATACATATATTTTTCCGCCACATTACTATGTAAAAACTTTCATGGGCTTAACGAATAATGTAAACAAGTAAAATAATTGCAATGAATTAATTGCATAAATAATTTCCGTCACATTACTATGTAAAAACTTTCATGAGCTTATGGAATAATGTAAACAAGTAAAATAATTGCAATGAATTAAGTGCGTAAATAATTTCCACCACATTACTATGTAAAAACTTTCATTGGCTTATGGAATAATGTAAACAAGTAAAATAATTGCAATGAATTAAGTGCGTAAATAATTTCCGCCACATTACTATGTAAAAACTTTCATGGGATTATGGAATAAAATAAGCAATAATAAATTGTCAGTAGTCGTTTCTAGCTTGGGGTTAACTCAAGCATCAACGAAAGTTAAAATTAGCTCCAGTGCTAGAGTTAGATGACAGAGAAAATTTAATCATAAAATTATAGATAGGCGGTAGTCCGCCTTGTCTATAATAATGTAGATAGATGAACACGTAAATATTAATTTTTAACAACAAAATTATAAACACATATTCATCTAATCATAAAATTATAGATTGACGGTAATCCACCTTGTCTATAATAATATAGATAGATGAACAAGTAAATATAAAACTTTCTCTAACGTTGAACAAGTAAATTAACGTTGAACATTTTCTCTAACGAAGGAACTAAATTCTTCCGGATCAACTAAAACTATTTGGGAATTATAACAATATATTAAAAGAACATAGGAAAAGAAGAGCAAATAAGGAGTATATTACTTGTGAATGAGTGTTTTTCTCTTCATCTTGATGGCTCTTTATATAGGCAAGAATTTCCAATATCTTACATTATTTACAACAACTACTATTATTATAAAATAATATTTGTACATAATTTTCAACAATGGCCACAAGGCATATTCTACCAACTATTTAATAAAAAGCAGATTGTCCCTTCATAGATACATTGGTTAAGTAATCGTAAATAAAATTGTTTTAACATATGTTTCTGATAAGGCGTCACATTTTGTCCCTTTTTGTGTACTTTTACTTACAAAATCCAAATATCACAAGAAAAGAGAGATGCATCTGATATTGATTGTACTATCATGATTAATTTACAACGAAGCACAGAAGTAGATCAAGAGCAAAATCGGCTTTTTAGGGTTTAAACAAATTAAATCACATTCCTTCTCATATTGTGGAGCAAGGCGCTACAAGAAATGAGTACTATTATAAATCAACGAGTACGAAGTTTTATTTCTGAGACTTTAAATTTCGAAAACTTATTTCAACTGAAAGGTTGGGAAACAGATATCTCAGTTTATCTCACTATCTTTCGTTTGGTTATATCGATTGATTTTTAGGACAAATGAGAGATATATGCCCACATTTTTTAGTTTTATCTCAAAATTTGAGATAAATAATCTCACTTCTACCCCTAAGATAAATAATCTTAATTTTGCCTTATTTTTACTTTTCATTAAAATTCTCCATTAAACCCTCGATAAAATTTTAAATTACTTCACTTTCCCATTACACACTTAGGTATAATATCTGTTCAAGCTCCAAATTCAAAGTTTGAACAAAAATATATATAAGATTCCCGTGGACAACTTTATAGTTTATTGGTCAAATATAAAATAAAAATAAAACTTTTGATAGTTTATTTTCAAGTTTTTCGTATTTAATAACTTGGTTTATATATTAAATTCTAATTCGCCGCATGCAACGAAAATTCAGATTTCATCTCTTTTACTTTTTTCTTCTACTTTAAATGTGATTAAATTATGATAAAAATAAGTCAAAATTTTACAAAATTATTTTATGTGTTTTAATAATTAAAAAAACTTATATTGATTCGTAAAATCAAAATAGAAAAGGAAAAAGATTTTAACTTCTTTTCCCTCTCGTACTCGATCCTATCACCCCCATTTTCAAAATTCAGTTATTTTCATAACTTATCTTTATATAATTTTTTGTTAATATATAATAGCGAGAAGAATACACAATATGTCATCGAGTTGAAAACAACAATATGTATCCACTTAAGAAAAAAACATTTTAGGAAAAATGGTTAGTTGAGTGATGCACCGATACCGATACTAAGTCAGCTATGCAGTACCCGATACATATCAATACCGATTCAGATACCGATACCAATGCTAACGCATCCGATACGCCACATGACGTATCCTTTAATTTTGAAAAAGAAAAAAAAACTAGATACGTATTCGATACATTTTTAGGCGTATTGGAACTATTGTAAGTCTTTTTTACAAGCTTAATGTGAGGTCCCAAACTCTAAAGTCTCGTTTAGGTCTCCGAACAAGATTTACAAATCTTCAATTCGAACCTTAACGCTACCTCGGAGAGGCTCACTAAAATGGAACCATAATAAAGCCAAATACAAACTTATTTATTACAGTGGAAGCTTTCAAGATTCATAGAGTTTATTCTTACAATCCACACGAAACTCAAAACATCGAATACGTAATAAAACACACAATTATTAGAGATTTATTTTTATTTTCACACACTTTAGATTTATTTTAAATCCCACATGTCTACAGTAGTTTGATCCAGCCGCCTTGTTAAGCCTTGCATATTATGGGTAATGTACAAGAAAATAACAGGAGATGTAAGTCTTTGGTGACTTAGTGAGATTTTCAGTAACAATAATAGGTGTAACAAATAATTGAAATTTGATATGGTATGAAAGGAAAAACATTAGAACTAAAAGTTAAAGAATAACAAACGAATAACAAGATAGTGAACTTGTGCATCTAATATAACATATTCAACCTTATTTCATCCAGTATACTACCTTGTAACTCCCAACGAGGAGCGACCTCGCAAATAGATCAAGAGACATGCTTGAGTACATGTCAACCTAGCACGCGGTTACAACCAACTCCTGACTGCAAGCGGCGCCTAGATAAATGGGTATCGTGCGAATTTACTTAAACCGACAATCCTTGTGCTCAGCGGTAAACCGTCTCAATTCCTAGGCCAAACTTCCCAAATGCGTCCCAATGGGTATAACAGATAAACAATAAGCTAGTAACCCGAACAATGTCCGTTTCTTTTGAGCTACATATCCCAAACATAGTTCGTTGCTCTTTACACATCTCAAGAACCAACATGTGGATTATCATATTGGAGAAATTATTGTAATTATGAAAAATAATTAAGAATCCATGGTCCAAGGATATTTCTACATTAATCAAAAGGATTAGGTTACGAAATGAGCTCATAAATAAAAATGATTTTGTTGAAATAATCAGTTGTTCTCCATTTACAGTTAAGAATCACAAGTACTCAGTCCAAGTTCCTCATGCCGGGTGCCAAACAGGGCTTAAAAGTATTATAAATCTCACCTGCGACAGTAACTTCGTGTTCCAGAAATTATGCGCCGTCTCCTAAATAAATTTAAATGCGTTAATAAGTTTAAAATAATAATAAATTTTTATAGTTTGTTATATTTTCTCGTATGTCCTTATCTTTTATTACAACCAAGTCAAGAAATAGAAATAGGACAAATAATCATATTTTAACTCGATTCTCGCGATTTCACCGTAAGTTTATTTGTTTCTTAATAAAATCCATGTATGAACTATTTATGCATACTTATTTTATTTTAAGGTTAATTATTAGTTATAAATTCTTTATTTTAACATGAGACTCATATATAATAATTTACACAATTTCCTATTGTTACATATATAAGGAGTCATAAAGATATAATTTTGTAGAATTAATTTAAGATGAAGCTCTAATTATTAACTTAGAAATAAGGTTATATAATCAGGTTATAACTTAGATCATAACACAATTTCACACTTTGATTTGAAATTAAGAAGAAATTATGTATGAATATATTTTCTACAACATGTAATTAAAAGAAAAATCATAATTAATACCTATACTTGACTAAAACTTATAATAAATGGATTTTAACATATCTTCATGACTTTATTAACTACTGCATATGATCAACTTTAAGATTAGTATTATTATGCATAGATTAATTTGAAGAATCAAAAGAGATATGCTATTAGGGCTGATATGGGCATTTCCCGCATATTGGACCAGGCCCAAACCAGGCCCATTTTGGAGCATATCGGGGATAACTTTCGATGTCATATCGGTAATCATCACCGATATGTTACTGTGGTCCCCGGATCCCGAGGTCTATAAATACGCGGTGCCCGGATCCCAGAACAAGCAATTATTATCCCTCAGGTACCACTCGTCATATCGAAATACATCACCGATGTTACTTTCGATATCTCATTCGATATCGTGACTACAACACACGCATGTGACACGTCATACCACCTCATCACCGATCTCACATCGGGGGTCATCCTCGACATCATATCGAAGGCGATCACCGACGTCCATTCGATCTATTTACCGATATTCCACTCCCATCCAAGCATCGAAGCGTTGGGTCTGAGGTGTTCCGAACCAAGCCTACACGAGACACGTAGTGTAGGTCTGATTTGAGATAGACTCGTTGTATTACTAGATCACATACTTGTAACCAACACTCGCATATATATATATATATATATATATATATATATATATATATATATATATATATATATATATAAAACGATCTATTGCCAAATCAGTGGCACTGTCTGTGGGAACACTAGTTCCCGGACAAAGACGCCGAGATGCAAGGAAGGAGGACCCGATCTGAAGTTAGTGGAGTTGTGACTAGGAGCGCCAGGATGGAGGACACACAAACCCCTCAACACCCAACTGACCAAGAACAGACAGTGGCTCGAGCCGAGATGGAGCTTCCTCCACCACAAGTGCAACGAAGGCGCGGGCCCGGGAGGCCGCTGCGAGCTGCGAATGCAGCTCTGACCCCTGTTGCACCAAGTGCGGCAGAACTCGAGACCGAGGGCCTGCCCACCGAGAACCACGCAGCAGGCATTCCAATGACCGAGGCGCCGAATGCAGATTTTCTCGGCCATGAGGAAACAGTGCCCGCGGGACAAAGTGCCTTTCACCCCGCCGCCATAACCCCGGAGATGCAAGCTCAGATCAACGCCACTGTAAGAGCGGCGCTGGATTCCACATTGGAGACCTTGCTCCCACGTCTGGTGGAGCAGAGGGCAAAGGACATTCGGGCGAGGCCCCATGAATCCGGAGTGGGTGAGAGAAGGGCATGACATGGATGCGACAAACATGAGGATACGGGGGACTCTTTCAGGGAGATATCGCCCGCTGCTTACGACAGGGTGGAAAGACGGGACCCCGGGGCCCTTGATCGAGAAATAGCAAGAAAGATGGAGCGGATTGACCGCAAGAGGGCAGAAGTAGTCCGGAGAATGGAACGTGGTCGTGACCGTGCCGAGGTTGCCTATTCAAAGAATGAGGATGTAGAAATGCTACGGGTAATCTCAAGAAGGATGGAACAACTAGACCGCGAGAGGGCGGAATTGTCGAGGAAGTTGACTCAGAGTAAGGGGAAAGGTCGCAGTAGAACCCCGTTCTTGGATGAGATAGAGGCTGAGGTACTGCAAAGAGGGGACAAGATCCCGGGAATCAAGCCATACGACGGAAGAGGTGATCCTATGGATCATCTCCATCAGGTCGATAGCATCCTGAACCTGCACAACTACTCAAGAAACATAAAGGCAAAGATCCTCTCCACCACTTTAACGGGTGCTGCACTAGATTGGTTTGCTAGGCTGGAGGCCAGATCCATAACGGACTATGAGCAGCTGAGGGAGAGATTTGAGAACCAATTCTCTAGCCAAAAGAGAATGAAGACCAACCTGCTACACCTCGGCGCTGTGCAGCAAAAAGAAAGGGAGAACCTCCGAGACTATATGAAAAGGTTCAACGATGAATTATTGAAGGTGGATGAGCCGCATGGCGGGCAAGTCATGATGATGTTGTTTAAGGGTACAACCCACCGTAGGTTTGCCGGGGAGCTAATCAAATTAACGGAGCCCACCATAGCACATATCAACATGCTTGCCAACCAAATGGTCTACGAGGACGAAATGTTGGCAACACGTCAGGTTTCGTTTTCCAGCAGGAACGCAGACAGAGAGCGCAATAGGGAAAGGCCCCCACGGACGTACACCCCATTAAACAGAGGTATTCTGGAGGTGATGGCCGTGGCGAAGAGAAACAGATGGTTGATGGAACCCAGGCCGTTGAATGAGACTCCCGGGATGAAGTCATCCGGCAAATACTGCGCGTACCACCGTCAACCTGGACATAGGACGGAAGACTGCACACACCTGAGGAACGAACTCGAAAGATTGATCAAAGAAGGGAAACTGGTCGAGTTTGTCAGGGGCGCTAGGGAGGATGCTAGAGGAGCAGAGCATTCCTCACCCCCTAGAAGAGACTATTCACCCAGGATAGGAAAGCAGAAAATGATTGAGGCACCCGAGGAACGAGGTAGGGCCATTGTGAATGCCCCGAGCAGAGGCGTTATAAATGTGATCAACGGAGGAGGCTTGGGAGCTGACATGGCTCACGACCGAGAAACCATAACAAGAAGACTCCACGGTGGAGCCTATGTTGGGTACACCAACGCAATCATGCCAGAAGCATACTTGGAGCAAGAGATCTCTTTTACTAGGAAAGACATGGAGCAGCTTAGCCAATTGGCCTTGACCGCATGGAAATTAGATTGCCCACTGGTTATCACGATCAACGTGGATGGATATCAGGTGCATAAGGTGTTGGTGGATAGCGGTAGTTCTGCAAACCCGATATTCTCAAAAGCCTACGAGCAGATGGGGATAGCCCCGGACCGACTGAAGCCGATATCCACCCTGTTGATCGGGTTTGGTGGAGCAGAGGTAGTGCCACTTGGACAAGTCACATTGCCCACCATGTTTGGCAGGAGCCCACGCACTTGGGTCACACCGATAAAATACACAATTGTCAACACCCCATTTCCCTACCACGCCATCATGGGCCGACCGGCGCTCAACCAGATCAAGGCTGTGGTCTCTACTTATTATCAGAAGGTTAAATTCCCGACGCCTCAAGGAGTTGGTGAGATAATAGGTGACCAGATGCAGGGATGGATGTGCTATGTGGACTCGCTGAGGCATCCAAGAATCAGAAGAAGGCAGGAAATACAAGTCCCACACCAAGAATACCTTCCCCGCACGGAGTGATCGTCATGAGGAGCGACCAGAACAATATTTTAAATTTCCGCACTTTTTAAATCGTGTTCAAACATTTGAAACATTGCCCCATCGTAGGTTGGTCTGTAAACTTAAAACAGGCAGAACTACGCCGATCTGATTCCCCACTCAATGGGATACGTAGGCGGGTTAGGTTTACCTAGCCCTCGACCGTTATCTCTTATTTAGCCCCTTCGTGGGTCGGCATGTAACTTAAAATAGGGGGAACTACGCCGGTCTGATTCCCCATGCAACGGGATACGTAGGCGGGCTGGGTTTACCCGGCCTTCGACCGTTATCCGTTACTACCTTTTTATTTTTTATTTGTTGCTTGGCGCAATCTCATATTTCATGCAGGGATATGTCCTAAGCGGACGTCATAGAAGTGCAGAGAATGGCACAAACAATTGGGGAACGTTCCCCTAGATATATATTTAACACATCGCCCTCTTACAGGTACAAACATGTACAACAGGCACGATAGAGCACAACGGAAACACTATTTCTTGTGTAAAACTGATATTCCCAGATTGAGGGAACATCCCTCAAATAACACATGCATGTCATTTCGTGCTTCCGTATTAGATTTTACGTCGAAAATCTTTCTTGTCTATGATGTTTTGCATGGCTCAATGACCTACATATTCAACGACAACAGAGTCACCAAGAGACACAGCCAAAAAGACAACGAAAAGGCTCGCCTACGACACCAAGAAAAAATCCCCTGTGATAACGGGGTCGATTAAAGAAAAAATTTCCTGTGATAACGGGGCCAATCCAAGAAAAAATCCCCTGTGATAACGGGGTCGATTAAAGAAAAAATCCCCTGTGATAACGGGGTCGATTAAAGAAAACATCCCTGTGATAACGGGGCCAATCCAAGAAAAAATCCCTTGTGATAACGGGGTCGATTAAAGAAAAAATTCCCTATGATAACGGGGCTAATCCAAGAAAAAATCCCCTGTGATAACGGGGTCGATTAAAGAAAAAATTCCCTGTGATAACGGGGCCAATCCAAGAAAAACTCCCCTGTGATAACGGGGTCGATTCTACGTTAGGTGAAGAGCCTATTGGGTGAAAATCCCATAAATCAAGCTAGGTGAAGAGCCTATTGGGTGGAAATCCCATAAAATTACGTTAGGTGAAGAGCCTATTGGGTGAAAATCCCATAAATCAAGCTAGGCGAAGAGCCTGTTGGGTGGAAATCCCATAAATTACGTTAGGTGAAGAGCCTATTGGGTGAAAATCCCATAAATCAAGCTAGGTGAAGAGCTTATTGGGTGGAAATCCCATAAAATTACGTTAGGTAAAGAGCCTATTGGGTGAAAATCCCATAAATCAAGCTAGGCGAAGAGCCTATTGGGTGGAAATCCCATAAAATTACGTTAGGTGAAGAGCCTATTGGATGAAAATTCCATAAAGCAAACTAGGTGAAGAGGCAGGTTCTATGGGCCCCTAACCACAAGAAGAATATCCCCTGTAACAATGCGGTCAATCCTAAACACATGAACAATGGCAGCTTACACAAGTTTCTACCAACACCAAGGAAATTCTAATCAGTCCTTGATTGACAACAGACAGATTGAACAGATCTCATCAAATACGAGAACGAAATGACAACGCTTCAGACATCGGGATACTGCATATTCCACCATCATGACAATAAAAGAAAATCGACAAATTATCAGACAACAAGGCCACGAAGAGTCACATACTAAGAAATCAACAGAGAAATAGATATTCAGTTACAGAAACACGAATCAAAGATAGTCCGGAAAGGGATAAAGTCAAATTACAATGAAGGCAGTAAACAGCTACTTCCACGAGGACCCTTTAGTCTTTCTCTCCACGACCTCGGAAAACACGTCAGGGTCGGCCGGATTTTCTTCCATCTCATCTAGGCCGCCAATCGGCAGATCATTATGATCATGCTTTGGGTTCAGCCCACTCAACTCGAGGGAGTCCTTGAAACTGCCGTTTCTCAACACTTGCCCCACGCAAGCATGAAAGACTGTGTCCCGAATCTTCAAAATTAAATTTCGGAAGCTCGAGCTTTCCATAAACTTCTCCGCCCCAACCCGGAGAAGATCAGGACGACGTTCCTACAAATTGAACTCTATTAAATACAAGAGCACAAAAAATGGAAACAGATATCGTACACAAGATACATACCAAGTCTAAAGGAGCTAATCGGGCAGTGGAGAGCTCCGATGAGAGATGTTCATTAGCAGCCTTCACCGCCGCCACCTCAGCCTTCAGTGATTCCAGCTCTTTATTGGCCGCGAATTCACGCGCCTTTCCTTGATCGAACTCAGTCACTACTGTTTTTAAGTTGCTCTTCAACAAATCGTACTCCTCCCGGAGCACACGACATGTCTTCAGTGCATCCTCTTTTTCAGCCTCTAACCTCTCCAACACCATGGGGTTGAACTTCCCCATCTTCAAGATATCAGCCTCGAGCTCGACAACAACAGCGTCAGGGTCACCCTTGGACTCGCGAATGGTCTTCAGACACGAGACCGCCAGCTTGGCCGTCTGCACAATACAATACATAATATTATGCTAAACATTCAAATGAAAACAATCAAGGACGTGCTTAGGCACGTACACTTTGGAACAGGTGAGTGTTGCGACGTATGTTCTGGGCCCGCTCAAATTCTGAAAGCACCCGCACATTCGCAGGCGGAGGAAAAGCCCGCATCATGCCCTGCACAGCATCTGCTTCAGGAAATTCTACTAATTTTGAGGGTTTGACCGCACCCGCCTTCCGAGGGACAGAACTCGAAGATGAGTGACCACTATGGACAGTCCCCTCACGAGACCTTTTATTGCCTGCTATCCTAGTCAGGTCAACGGCAGGTTTCGTAACCGGAATCCTAGGAAAAATAGGGGCACGACCCCCCAATATCGAGGGCTCCCGCAATGGTCCCTTACCCTTGTCGGTCATGCCTGACACGGCCGCCTTTCCCTTGTCACTAATAGGATCCGGGCGTGAAGAACCCGATCCCACTATGAAAGGCGCATCCGCAAAATCACCCAAATTGACATGGGTATTCGATTCCGAACCTCCAACGTCCCTGGTCAAATGAGTGTCGGCCAACGATTCAGAACGTAGAGCGACATACTCACCGGAAGGAGACTCCGCAGCTTGTCTCTCTGTCGCCTCAGCCCCGTCAGGTCGAGGAAGCACACCCTCCCGATTCGAGGCCAACACTTCCAAGAGGCTGGCTGCACCATCCGGGCCTCCTACCACGTCAATGATGTTCTGGCTAAGTGACCCAACCATCGCAGGAACATTGTTAAAACGTTCTTCATTAACACATCCAAAGTTCCAAACACTACAATGCTAGGGAGAGGTCGCTCGACTCCCGATGCCTCTGCCAGAAACTCAACAGCTGCATTATTCAGGTCAAAGCTAGACGCAGACCTTATTTCAGGCACCACAACGACTGCCGCCGCTTCAGCAGCTTTCTGAGCTTCACGATCGGCTTGAAGCTTGAGCATCAATTGTCTAAACCCATTTTAACGAAGTATCTCAGAAAAAGGTAATATACCTGCAGAATAATGGGAATATCAGTAGAAGAAAACAATAATAAGTCAACTACAACAGAGAGATCGAAATACACGTCGGGGGATATATCGAATATAATTACCGATATACTTACCGATGTGGTTACGCTAGGCGACAGAGAAAACACAGAAAACTATGAACTTCAGAGTCTCCTGCAAGCCATACTTATAGACAGAGGCCTCAACTACATCGAAATACACTTTCGACATCATATCGAAGCTAAAACCCGACATCTTACCCTACTACGCGAAGAGCCGCGAGAATATAACAACAGCCCCGGCAACCCCATCACAATTTTCAAGGAACCCAGATACCAATGGAACTAGAATTCAAACGAGGACCTCAAACTCGGCGTTCATCACAAGTGCACTCCCCACAAGTTTGATCTCCGTCATTTGAACAGGCGGGACGAAGGGTACAGGTAACCCAGAAATTTTAAATTAGATTTGCGAATCCTTATCTCTAAGATAAGAATCCCCAAATTGGGGGACTACATGATATGGGCATTTCCCGCATATTGGGCCAGGCCCAAACCAAGCCCATTTTGGAGCATATCGGGGATAACTTTCGATGTCATATCGGTAATCATCACCGATATGTTACTGTGATCCCCGGATCCCGAGGTCTATAAATACACGGTGTCTGGATCCCAAAACAAGCAATTATTATCCCTCAACTACCACTCGCCATATCGAAATACATCACCGATGTTGTTTTCGATATCTCATTCGATATCGTGACTACAACACACGCCTGTGACACGTCATACCACCTCATCACCGATCTCACATCGGGGGTCATCCTCGACATCACATCGAAGGCGATCACCGATGTCCATTCGATCTATTTACCGATATTCCACTCCCATCCAAGCATCGAACCGTTGGGTCCGAGGTGTTCCGGACCAAGCCTACACGAGACACGTAGTGTAGGTCTGATTTGAGATAGACTCGTTGTATTGCTAGATCACATACTTGTAACCGACACTCGCATATATATATATATATATATATATATATATAAATATATATATATATATATATATAACGATCTATTGCTAAATCAAGGGCTAAAAATTGCAGCAAGCTTAAAATTACCTTTAATTGACCATTCTAATCAATTCAATTCCAAATATTTTTGAGGGATTTTGTTCTAAACACACTTAGTAAGATGTTTATAAAGCAGCTTCCCAAAATTTTAAGCCTTGATATTGTTTTTATATTTTTCAAGTTCAGGGGTAAAACTGGAATTTTTGAGAATATTTAGAATTTGAGCTTTTTCTCACAATTTTTGAGTTTAGGAACTTCTGGAAATATCTTATTTGAGTAGAGGACAAAAAATGGGAGAACTTTGGTGAAGAAAACATATGCAAACTCTTAGGGAATTTTGGTGTGAAATTTTTACAAAGAAAAATGCTTGTATTTATAGGCAAATTTACATGATTGAGGTAATTAAGTCATCAACTACTTAGATACTATTTAGATTATTGTATTCAAGTATTTTACTTGCTTTTTCTAGAATTTTCAGCCAAGTTTGATGTAACAATATTTTATTCAAATATATCATATTATTAATTATATAAAATTATTATTATGAAGACTTTTTCATTCAAGCTTTTAATGTTTGGGCCTATTATGGTTCTTCATGTCCCAACCACTACTTCTTGGGGCCCTAGCAAAGAAAAAATCTGATTTCAATACTTATTTATTTTTATTATGTTATCTAAATTTAAATTAAAAGAATTAAATCAATATTTAAAACATTTGTGGTCAAATAATGATTTTTAGAACATGAAGGGCTTAAAGGCAATTAACCAAATAATTGATTTTTTTCTTTTCTTTAAGAAGTATCTATATAATACTTATATTCTTTTATATATATATATATATATATATATATATGTACTAGGAAGATGTAGCGATGTTACAGTCTCCCCTCCTAAAAGAAATCTAGTCCCCAGATTTCTAACATGATTCTTCGAAGAAGAATGGGTAATGTTTCCGCATATCTTGCCCAGGCTCCTAGGTAGCTTCTTCAACTTGATGGTTTATTCATAGAACATTCACAATTGGAATTTTTTGATTTCGGAGTTCTTGAAACTTTTTATCAAGAATTTTGATGGGTTTCTCCTCGTAGGACAAATCACTCTCGATTTGAATAGCATCATGAGTAATTATATGAGATTCATCAAGATAATACTTCTTCAACTGAGATACATGAAACACATCATGAATTCCTGTTATATTTTGAGGAAGTATCAATCGATAAGCTAAGTTTCCAATCCTTTCTAAGATCTCAAAGGGTTGTTTTTAAAAAATTTCGTATTGGCGTACCCGTACCGTACCGTACCGTACATGTATCACTGTATCCGAACCCGTGAGTTTAATGACAAAAATAAACAAAAAGTCACTTAATTTTATCAACCAAATAAGTGACACATATTAGATATCACAGAAATTGATACAAGATTAGTGTTAAGGTAATTATCCTAATTCAAGTTTAGGAAGACTTCAAGAATAAAGATGAGAATTTAGAGAAATTTACTAAAAAACAATACTTCATTCAACTTAAGGAAAAAATGCTTACACGGATGAATTTAAATAATGAAAGGTGGTTGACTAATTCATCAACAACTCCCACTAACAAGGAACTGAATATGGCTCCACTAATTAAGCTACTGATAAGGCTTATCGGTTAATTATAGAATTTGAAAAGAAAATAAAGAAATTAATAGAAAATAAATAAATAAAGATTGGGCGTATTAGATCACATAATCTGATATCCATCTTAGGGCCTCCTTCATTTGCGAATGGGTTTAAGTTGGGCTGCACCATGGGTCGTATCAGAAATCCTTAGTTTTAATCTCATTTCTAATCTATACCATGTTGTTGAGATAAAATTTATTTTTTAAACCAAACGGCTTCTCAAGAGATTCTCTTTTGATCTTATTTGAAATTTCCACAGTTTAGCAGATATAGCAGATATAGCATATAGACAGTGTAGCAAAAGTTTCGATACGGAAATATGTAACGTCGTGCTGAATATCAGAAATCTTGTGTCAATTTGAGACTTTTGACATGTAAAAATTTGTAAAATTTCAATGACGTGAAGAATACTTGTATCAGTCGTTTTCATAAAGTCGAAAAGTGGTATATTTTCGATAGTTTTAAGGAAAGTGTATCGTGGTCACATATGTCTCATGGGTAAATAGCAAAAACCACCCATGTATTATCTCTAATTGGCAAATAACCCCTGTGTTATTTTAATTGGCAAAAAACCCCTTATGTTATTCAAAAATTAGCAAGAAACCCCTACTACACAGAATTGATCCGCATGTACTTAAACTGATCTCAAAATATCATTTTTATTATACTTATTTGATACGAATGGAACTAATGAAGTCCAAATTAAATTATATGCATATTCTTTATTATTTATTTTGAAGAAAACTATACGGTACCGATAAATTTATTATAATTTTGTACAATTTTTAAAAAAATCTTAAAAATTTGTAGTACGATTTATAATATTTATTTTAATAAGAAGATATTTATTATAAAATCATAATGCTTAGAAATTCTTACTTATTGATACTGACATTATATAAAATGTCATCAAGGGGTTTTTTGCCAATTTTTGAATTACACATGGCATTTGCTAATAATTTTTTTTTTTGCCAATTAGAGATAACACATGAGTAGTTTTTGCTAATAGCTCATTGTTTCATTAAGGGTTTTTGGCAGAAAGCCCCCCTGTGTTGTTCGAAACAGGCAAGAAACTCCCCTGTGAAATAAAAAGAAGCAGAAAACCCCCTGTGTATTGAAATACGTAGCAAATAACCCCCTTTTGTACGAGAGTGTGATACACTTGCCAAGAAGTGAGAGTGGGAATTAATATTCTCTTATAAAATAACTTGGGTTTTTGGCAGAAAGCCCCCCTGTGTTATTTGAAACGGACAAAAAAACCCCATGTGAAATGAAAAGAAGCAACAAAACAATCCCTCATATTATGATAATAGACAAATAATGCCAATAATTTAGAAAACTATCTGAATAACCTCTAAAAATTAAAAACTTCAAATAAGTCCATATAATTTCGACATAATTGCAAATTATCCATCTTCAAAAAACTTATGCACTTTTGCCTACATTTTTTGCTGTAATTTTTTGGTATTGTTAAAAAATTGTCGGTAAAACTCTTATTTTGAAATGTATCTCTTCTAAAATATTTTGAAATGTAAATTTTCTTTTGGACTTGTACGTACAATTAAAGTAGTACAAATTTAGAAAACTCATAGAAGTTCATCACATGAAATATAACAAAAATTTACATAAAATTATTTCTGGTGTAAAAAAAGGAGAAAATTATTATTTATGCCCAATAATTTTGCCAAAAATTATTTCTGGGGAAGATAACATTTTTCACTTTTTTTTGGATTTCACTAATTAAAAAAATAAATTTTCATTTAATTATATTAATTTATTAAAGTACTTATATATTTTAATAAATATTACGAAAATATAAGTTCATTTAAATATTAGAATAAGTTAATTTTAAAATTTACAGTAACATATTTAGATGCGTTCAAGAATCCAATATATTTTTTTAAAATAATTAAGCATAAATATAAAATGGGAAAATGGTGGGAGAAGAAATGACTATTTTTTAATTTGGGGGTAAATGAGTCATTTCTGGTGAAAATACGTATAAATAAAGAAAATACGTATAAAGAAAGAGAAGGGGGGCAGTGTGCTATGATTTGTTTAACACATGGGGTGTTTTTGCCTATTTTGTTTTCACAGGGGGGTTTCTTGCCTCTTTTCCATAACACAGGGGGGTTTCTTGCTAGTGGCCCTTTCATTAATCACATCAATTCTTGACCAGTTTAGAGTTACACTAACAGTTTTAATATTACCTTTTCGTTTTCTTTTCATAATTGTAACCGCCACGATGCATATCTGATATCTCTAATCTTCTTCTAATAATAAAACAGAAACTCAACTTCCTTTACGAGCATTTATACAGCTTTAATGACGAACCTTCTATTTTTCTCTTCCATATTTCTTCTCCCTTTTTTGTGCAGTTCATCACATGTTATACAATATGCAGTAGGAGATTCCATCTGGTCAATTCCTCCAACTAATAACTTCTACACTAATTGGTCCTCCTCCTATTCTTTTCAGATTGGAGATGCACTTCGTAAAATATTCGCGACTCAACGTGATTTTCGTTTTTAATTATAAAGAAAATCACTAATCGTTATGTACTTATCGCAGATTTCGACTTTGATTCGGGATTTTATGATGTGATCGAAGTGTCGAAAGGAGAGTTTGATCGTTGCAGTTCAAATCAGCCCTTTAAGGCGTTCATGGATGGTCCTGTTATATTTCCCCTGATTCGAGAAGGAGTGTTTTATTTCATATGCAATGTGTCGAATTATTGTGCGTTAGGACAGAAGGTTAGTGTGGTTGTTAACCAAAAAACCATGGATTTAATTAAGTGATTTATCCCCTGCTCCAGGTCCCCTTCGACGATCATGGCCTTGTCTGTTTTTTCATGTGATCTCTGTAGAAATTGGTTCTATTGCTTAATATATATATATATATATATATATATATTTTAAAGAGTTAAGATTGTATCCATTTTTTAAATTTTAATGCATTAACTTCTCAATGCTTCCTCACATCCCTGCACTGATACTTACTGCTGTACTTGATAATCTCTATGCCTTAATTTGGTCATGCACCAATTAATCCCCTACACACATGATCGTTAATTTGTTATTTCTTCTCAATTTTCCATCCAAATATTAAAAAGGGATAAAAGCATCAAACCCTCTGAACTATACACGTTTTTGCGACTTGCCCCTTAAACAAATTTTATCATCACTTTTCCCCCTAAACTATGCATTTTTGTGTGATTTGCCCCCTCAGTGCATTTTTGGTCGAAATACTCCCCGTTCGAGGTGTTTTTTCCCCTACTTTTTGTCATCAACAACTAAAATACATCTATTACAACACATATGAGTCGGGTAGGGGGGAATATTCTGGCAAAAAAATGGCCGAAATATACTGAAGGGGCAAATCACGTTCCCGACCATTTTAGTCGAAATACTCCCCGTTCGAGGTGTTTTTTTCCTACTTTTTGTCATCATCAACTAAAATACATCTAGTACAACACATATGAGTCGGGTAGGGGGGAATATTTCGGCCAAAAAATGGTAAAAAATGACCGGAAATGCACTGAGAGGGCAAATCGCACAAAAGTGCATAGTTTAGGGGGGAAAGTGATGATAAAATTTATTTAAGGGGCAAGTCGCAAAAACGTGTATAGTTCACGGGGTTTGATGCTTTTATCCCTATTAAAAATAACCTACAACTAATTAATTCTTAATTACTACATCTATATTTCATGTGAAAAAATAGAAAATAATGTTAAACGAATGTAGTTTAAGATTTAATTAGTTGATTTATTTATTTATGAAGTTAGTCAAAATATCATTTTCTTTGAAATGCTAAACATTAAGCTTTATTTCACAATTTAGACATTTTTGGTATCCTTGATAAAACTAATGGTTTTTATTTTTGTTTAAATTGTGAAATCATATATATGAAGTTTTAGCCCTTGTAAAGAGAACCCATGCAAAAACACCCATCCTTTCCAAAAAAAACACGAAAACAATATTCCATGCAGCCGATTTACGATGAGATAGAATAATAAATAGTGATCGGGTATTTATTATCTAGAATTTCAGAAATTATTATAACGTGAATCTTTACAAGCCATGCCAAACACTACTACACAAGGTGTTTTCCGATGACAAGGAATCCGTCGAAAAAGACCCTTTTTCGATGAAACATTATGTCTGAAATTGCCAATAGAAAAAGTGTCACCAAAAAAGGTCTTTTCCGACGGAAGTACCGTCGGTAAAACGTATTTTCGACGATTTTATATCGTCAAAAACACGTATGTCTTTACCGTTGATTTTAGATATTTATTCCGACGGTATAATAATACTGTTGAAAATCTATTTTTCGACGGGTTTATACCGTCGATAAATAGTCTTTTCCGATGGTAAAATACTGTCGGAAAAGATGTGACATCTTGCAATAAAGAAAACAAAGTAACATTAAATTTATGAATATAGTTTCGGACGTCATGGTGCAGTCAAAAATATTATTCATAAATTTTAAAAAAAATATGGTTCACTTTCAGTTTTTATTAATGCTCTCAATATCGTTCGAATTTTAAGAAAAATGCTTTATAAATAGTCTTTTTTATACTTTAATTTCATATTTGAACAATAAATAACATAATTTTATCAGAAAATATTATTGCTTAATAAATAAAATATAAAAATAGAATTATATATAACAAAAAAAACATAATGCAAACTAAATTGTAAAATATAAACAAATAAATTCGTGTTATAATGAAAATATTAATAAATGATATAAATATAACAAAAGAAAAGATGATGAAAAATAAAAAGGAAATCTTGATTTTCCAAGTGAGAAAAATATTTGAAGAGAGAATTAGTAGAGAGATATAATTGAGTGTATGAATGAAAAATAATTTGGGTGTAAAATTTGGAGGTATTATAGATTTGGGAGGGGGTTTGGTGCCATGTCAATGATCCGGGTGAAAGAACACCCGAAAAAAAATGTCGTCGAAAATATATTTTTCTGTGTGTTTTTTCCACCCGGGTTCTCTATAAATAAGAGTGCTGTCGTGTATAGTTTTCAAGTCACAATTCGTTTCGTTTCAAATTAAAGTTTGTATACGCATTTACAATTTCACGTAATATTTTTTGAAATTTACGTTATGTTAATCTATGCAAGTTAAATAATAGCAACGAGGCAGCTTTGAGTCGGGTGTTAGAGATTTTTTCGAGCGTTGTTTGCCCGTTGTTTTCTACAACATGTACGTGTATATACTTACAACCTCTTTTAATTTAATGTTTCGGTCGTACATATATGCAATATTATAGTAAACCCAAAATGTAGCTTTGTCGTATTGCTAATGGTGAAAATTATTAAGTTTGTAGATAGTAATGCATCCAAATGAAGATGGAAATTGGATGTATGATCGTTTGGCTGATAAGGGTTGAGTGAATGAAAGTTTTCCGATAGTGTATACCATTTTTTGCAATTTGTGTTAGCTTAGGAACGTTATCTGGGCGATAGGCAAAATCCAAAATGTCGTGTAGAAAATGCATCAATAGAAAATATTTGAAGCCTAGCAAAGTGGCTGCTCACCTGCACGAATGGGATTTTGTAGATGGGTTTCGCATATAGGTGTTTTAAGGAGAAAATTATAACGAGCATAATAGCCTTCTAGGGGTGTCGTCGTCAAGTCAAACCGAGGGAGAGGTAAACCCACTAGGTTGGCTAAAGCACAATCAGCTTGAGTAACAAGAGGCTCTACATAATAACCACCGACCTTCTTGAGGAACTTGGACGATTCCCACTCACGATAGCATGCCGAGCAGCATTAGCACCCGAGTTTCTGTCAATATCAGACCGCGCCCAATAGTCCAAATCAGTTCGAACAATATTGTTGGTCATCTGGACTTGCTGCCACGAATTGTTCGTGTTGGGTTTCTTCCAAGCATTGGATTGACCCATGGGGGCTTGCTGCCAAGAATTTTTCGTGCCCGCTTGGGTTGGTTCCAAGAATAGGATTGACCCATCTAGGCTTGCTTCCACAAATTGTTCCTACCACTTGAGGTTGGTTCAAGGAATTGGTTTGATCCATTTGGGCTTACTACCACGAGTTTTTCATGCCCACATGGCCTTGATTCAGCTTACTTGGTTGACTCATGACGTTATTGTGCCACGAAACGGGTTGTCATGACTGGTTCTACATCGAGGTTGTATTTTGATTGTCTTGACGTTACATACTCATTTCATTGAGTAGTTGGTCCCACGACGAGGTTGTGACCTGATTGCCTTGGTTCTATGATGAGGTTGTACCCTGATTGCCCTGGTTCACATATTGGTTCCACCCTATTGTGTTTAGTTTTAATTACAAAAATCGTACGACTGACTTTGCTTTTACCTGAAACTGACTGTGAGAAAGGGGCTTAAATTATAGTTGTTGGGGTTGAAGTTGTAATTGTTGTTTTACGGAGGAAACCCGTGATAAAACTCCCTCTCCTCTTGCTCCCGCTCCCTCTTCTCCCACTCCCTTGCAATATCCTCCTTCACGTCGTTCATACTTTTCTGCATTTCAGCAATTGTTTGTTCATAATCGGAGTTAACCGACTTGACGACTTTAGTGGTTCTTTTCTCCTCAGGTGGGTTCGAATTAAGGCCATGCGACCTACCATAATCTTAGAGACGATTGTGCTTATTTAGGCCTCGAAGCCTCCCATGGGTTCTGCCCAGGTCGAGATATCTTTGTCATACTTAATGGGCCATTTCTCTTCGTCTGAATAATTATTCTCGAGTTCACTAACATAATGATCCTACAATTTTTAAATTACATGTTTAAGATAACTTACATAATGCCCTTATGCACTTGGCGAGTCCCATCTAAATATTCATCCTGTAGGATCCGTTTGCACGTGATCGATCAAGTATTGTTGGTCCCAGCGTAATAGGTTTGGATAATCATGGCATAACAATATTTTCTTAAGGGAAAATTTTAGTTACCTGTCCAAACTTTGGCCTATTTCACAGTTACCTATCCAAACTTTCTTTTTGGCACATTACGGTCCAATCTTTCAATTTCTTTACACTCGACGGTTTGAACTTTCGACCTATCTCGGCCAAAAAATGCCGCTATTCGACTAAATGACACTTTGTTGACGTGTCTTGAGGGGTAAAATTGGTAGTTCACCTATTATTTACTAAAAAAATCAAACAACAAACATAAAATGGCTGAGCCCCCCCCCCCCCTCATTTGTCACACTACCCGCCAATATCAGAAACCCTAATTCCTAAAATCAAACGCAAATCCCCCAAATCGAACCTTAATTTCTTGATTGCACTACTTGATCGACTGAATCTGACAATGATGTGGAAAGTTAGAACCCCAACTGACGTTATTCCCGAAGGACAAATTACACCCTATTATGGTAAGAATCCTCAATTCAATACTTACTTTCTTTGTTTGTTTGGAGCTAATTTTCGTTGTGTGGTCCCTATTTTTGGCTATATTTGAGGGATTAGTTGAACACATGTGCAAAATTATTATATAAAAAAAATCTATGTTGTTCACACTTTGTCTGCCACTGAGTGTATTTGTGGGATTAATTTAACTTCGTGCACGTGATAATTGTATTTTTGTATGTATATGTAGCCCAGCATGGTAATATCATAATAACGGTTCCATTATGTTTATTCAGTTGGAGACAGAGATGACACTTTTACCATAGTTTTGCACCATTCGAGCAAGTTAATGTTTCTGGGCAAAATGGTTCATCTGGAGGGTCATGTTAGCTACATAGGCTAGAACTACTGTAAATGGTACAAGAAGTTGGTGTTAAAGTTGAGGGTTGTTTGGTAAGTACATGCACATTTTTTATTCTTCACCAGGGTAATATATTGAAGTAAATAATGATAAGGAAGCATTGGAGATGGCATTGGTGGGTTCTACAAGGAAAATAGTAGATGTTTATGTTATATAGATGATGTATAGGGAAATGATATTCAATCACATAGTGAATTGCCAAATCTTCCTCCAATGAGTGAAGGATTGGACTACATAGGTGAAAACAATGGAGGTAGTGCTAATGTTGGTGAAGATAAGATATAAGAAGTTGTTGTAGAGAGTGAGAATGAAGAGCCTGGTGAGGATATAGTGAATTTATTACAAGTCATGCAGACAACAAAATCAAGAGCAAGTGTCCTACCTAGCTCTTCAAGGGCTAATAATGAGAGCCAAACAGCAACAATAACTGAGTTAGATAGCCAGAGATATGTACCCTAATGCTTAAGAGACAATACAAATCCACTATTGAATTATATAGTTGATATAGAGGACAATGTTGATAGTGAAGGTAAACTCTCAATTGGTGATGACTCCGAATTTTCAGGCACTCTAAATGATTAGTGACAATGATGCAGCTGAAGATGACTGTCTTAAGAGAGCTTATGAAGCAGTGAGCTTAGAGAAGAAAGAAGGCACTGCCACTAATGCAGTTTTTTCGCCTATGGTAGAACTAGCTGCTGATGATGGAGTTAGAAGCTCGAGCAGAAATGCTCATGTGCAAGCTGAAAAAAGGAAAAAGTTATAAGTAAACAACCAAATATGCAGACAAAGGTGAAAGTTCAAAGTCAAAGAAAGCACCAAAGGAAATACCCAAAAGACCTACACCAAAAGGACATGTTATTTTCAATCCAGCACTTGACATGCCTAACGTTGAATTTGAGCTTGGAATGCAGTTTGAGAGTACTGAACTCTTGAGGGAAGCCATAAACACTTTTGCAATAGCTTAGGGGAGGTTTGTTAAGGAGACAATCAACTGTCATAAAAAGCTTCAAGCAAAGTGTGCGCATGCTGGATGTATCTGGGTGCTATATGCATCAAGGCTAAATCGTGAGGACACAATGCGGATAAAGACTCTTAAAGGACCACATCCATGTCATGGTCAGGACAGAGTAATTCAAGCAACTACCAGATTCTTGGCCAAGAAATATCATGCAAAGATCAGAAGTGATCCCAACTGGTCTGCCAACTCCATCCTGACTATCACTAACATGGATTGTGGTGTAGACTTCCATCTACAACAAATGTACATAACTAAGAAGAAGGTTTTTACTGAAGTTCATGGATCTGATGCAAACCAATATGCTTTCTATGGAGTTATGCAGAGGAGATTATCCTGACTAATCCAGGGACTATTGTGAAGTTGAAGTGTAAGGTGGTTGGAGGAGTGTGTAAGTTCAAAAGATTGTATATATGTTGGGATGCTTTGAAGAAATGATTTCTGACTGGTTGCAGACCCATCATATGCTTGGATGGGACACATCTAAAGACCAAAAATGGATGTCTACTTTTGACAGTTGTGGGTGTGGATGTGAATAACTGCACATATCTTATTGCATATGCAGTAGTAGAGAAAGAGATGAAGAGATCATGGCATTGGTCTTTAAGAATTTTGGTGGATGATTTGAATATCACTGATGGGGGTATTTTAGGACTGGGCCAGCAATAGAGTTGGGCCGGCCCATTAACGTATCGAATCAGGCCCATTCGATATCTTCAGCGCATCGAATAGGTATGATTCGATGCGCGCATCGAATTGATATGATTCGATGCGTATTTTACAGCTGTCCTCGGGCCCCACAGTGCGAGCTGCTATATATAGGGTGATTTTGAGCATTCAGCCAGAGATCGAACCTGAGTCCTGACCTGACCACATCGAATCCAGCCATTCGATACGTTCCTCTATTCGATACGTCCATCGATTCGACACGAAACAAGATTCGATACGTTCCAGCGTACTGTGAAGATATATAGCATTGACTCGGCATCGAACCGGCACTATTCGAGGCGCGTATCGAACAACCGCTATTCGATGCGCTGCATATTTAGTGTTATTCTTGTATTTAAATCAGTGTAAGATCTGTAATAGATAGTAGGTGTTTCGGACAAAGTTAGTCCGGTTATTTCAAGTGGATTAACATTATTTTGGTTATTTATATTCGCATTGTATTGTATTACTGTGTTCTATTACCATGACGAAATAAGACCAAAATATTGGCGCCGTCTGTGGGAACACCGTAAACACTGTTTTTTTAGATAGAGTAGCTAGGATGACACATAAAAGGCACTTGAATGTGGTAGAGAAACAGCAAACAGAGAAAAAGTTCAGAACAAAGTCAGATCTGAGGCAAGATAGGATTGAGCCTAAAAAACAGGGGCAAGATAAAATAGAAAGTCAGTTGCTGAAGCAATGGCAAGAATGCAAGATGGAACCTTTGGGAGGATTCAAAATCGTACAGCTTTTCAAAGAAAGTTCTGAAAAAGTAATCAAGATTGGAGCAGAAATGGACTGGATGATAGAAGCAGCTTTGGTAGATTGTCTTCGCCGTAATTCAGATATATTTGCGTGGTCTGATTCAGACCTTCAAGTGATAGACTCGAGAATCATTGTACATCATCTGAATGTAGATAAGAGTGCGAAGCCGATACGGCAGAAAAAGCGGAATTTCAGCAAAGAAAAGAATGAAGCAGCCGAAAGAGAGGTGCAGGAACTCTTAGCAGCTCGACATATTTACGCTATAAGATTCTCAGAATGGTTAAGCAATATTGTGTTGGTCTTAAAGAAGGAAGCTACATGGAGAATGTGTGTGGATTATACTGACTTAAACAAGCATTGCCCGAGAGATCCATTTCCTTTGCCGCGGATAGATCTACTAGTAGATTCTACAGCAGGATGTGCATTACTGAGTATGATGGATGCAAAGAGTGGCTTTCATCAAATCTTCATGGCAGTGCAAGATCATAGTAAAACGGCATTTGTAACTGATACCGGAGTGTACTGCTACAGGGTGATGCCTTTCGGATTAAAGAATGCGGGAGCAACATTTCAGAGGTTGGTGGCTAAAATGTTTTACCATCAAATTGGGAAGTCAATGGAAGTATATATTGACGATATGCTTGTAAAGAGCCTTAAAGCTGATGAACATGTGCGACATCTGGATGAGGCATTCACCATAATGAGGACATATGGAATGAAACTAAACCCTAAGAAATGCACTTTTGGAGTGATGGCTGGAAAGTTTCTAGGATATGTGGTAAATGAGAGAGGAATCGAGGCTAATCCGGATAAAATAAAAGCAGTACTGGATTTGCCTTCACCTAGGACGGTGAGAGACGTACAATGCTTGGTGGGCCGCCTGACGGCCTTGGGAAGATTTATATCAACATCTGCCGAAAAGAACCTCCCTTTCTTCAAAGTGATGAAACGGAACAAAAATTTTATCTGGACTCCGGAATGTGAAGAGGCTTTTAGGCAAATGAAGAAATATCTGGTAAGCCCGCCGTTATTAGCAAAACCAGAGGAGAATGAAATGTTGTATCTCTATCTGGCAGTATCTGCAAATGCAATCAGTACAGTACTACTTAAACAGAGAGGAGCTCAGCAACTACCAATACATTATGTGAGCAGAGTACTGCAGGGGGCGGAGAGAAACTATTTGGAGATAGAACTGTTTGCATTGGCGATTGTTGTTACAGCTCGAAAGTTGAAACCGTATTTTCAATCTCATCCGATTACTGTGGTGACTGACAAACCATTGAAGCAAGTATTGGCGAAACCAGAAACCTCTGGTAGACTGGTGAAATGGGCGATTGAACTCAGTGAGTTTGGGTTGGAATTTAAGCCGCGAGTCGCGGTCAAAGCGCAAGCCCTAGCAGATTTCATGGCCGAAACCCTGAGGAACAGTGTAGTGGAGACCGCATGTTGTATATTTTCTATATCAAACCAAGAAGGAACTAGTAGAGCAACGACGACATGGATATTGCATACTGATGGATCTGCCACAACTCACGGGGGGGGGGGGGGGGAATTGGAATACATTTTCTGTCCCCAGAACGGAGGGAATTTGAATTTGCCATCAGCTGGAATTACATGGTGACAAATAACGAAGCTGAATATGAAGCAATAATTGCAGGGATTAAAATGGCATTAGGACTCAACATCGAACATCTAGATGTGTTCACCGATTCGCTTTTGGTGGCAAATCATTTCTCCGGAAAATATGAAACACGTGAGGAAACTATGAAGCTATATGCTGCAAAAGTTAAAGAGTTGGCAAAGAGGTTCAAATTCTTTGATATAACTCAAATCCCCAGGGACGACAATGCCAAAGCAGATGCACTTTCTAAATTTGCAAGTTCTTCAGAAATTTTGGCAGAAAAAAGAATCACACTTATGGTTGCTAACAAACCTTCAATTGGGAAATCAAAATATATCACAATAGAAGTCAGAGTGGAGTTTATATTGACAATACAAGAGGACCCGTCTTGGAAGGATGAAATTATGATTTATCTTCAACAGGGCATTTTACCAGCGGATCCGAATGCTCAACGCAGGATGCGTTACAAGGCTTACAGGTTCACTATCAGTAATGGAGAACTGTATAAAAGGTCTTTCGAAGGACCGTTGTTAAGATGTTTGACCCCTACGCAAGCTGAATATGTCATGGAAGAGATCCACGCAGGTAGCTGCGGAAATCATTCTGGGGGCCGAGCATTAGCTCAACGAATATTACGTCAAGGATATTACTGGCCAACTCTACGTAAAGATGCAATAGCTTATTCGAGAAAATGTGACAGTTGCCAATACCATGCTCGCCTTATTCACAGACCGGCACGTCAACTGCAACCAATCGACGTGGCATGTCCTTTTGATCAATGGGGAATTGATATAGTTGGTCCGTTTCCACCGGGCAAAGGTCAAAAACGATATCTAATAGTGGCAGTGGAGTATTATACAAAATGGGTCGAGGCGAAACCTATAACGTCAATCACGGAGAATAATATGATCGAGTTCATCTGGAAATACATTATATGCAGATTCGGTATACCGAGGTCCATTGTGTGTGATAATGGAACGCAATTTACTGGGAAGCACATTAAATCGTGGTTCGGGGAATTAAAGATATCACACAATCTCACGTCGGTATATCACCCACAATCCAATGGCCAAACAGAATCCACTAACAAAACGTTGAAGGATTATCTTGAAAGGAGAGTCAGAGCCACAGGAAAAACATGGCCAGCAGAGCTTCAAGGAATATTATGGGCATATAGGACGACCCCGAGAACATCGACAGGGGAAACCCCTTTCGTTCTTGTCTATGGCACTGAAGCAGTCTTGCCTGCGGAAATAGGTATGCCAACGCGCAGAATCACTGATTATGATCCGGAACATCAGCCAGGTTGCGACAGATGGATCTGGATTTGATAGGATCCACAAGAGACGATGCTTATCAGCGTACTGTTGCATATAAAGCTGCAATGGCCAAAAGCTATGATAAGAGAGTCCAATTCAGAAGTTTTGAAGTAGGAGACTTGGTTCTTAGAAGCCTTGCAGCCAAACAGCATATCGGGAAGCTTGAACCAAAATGGGAAGGGCCTTTTAGGGTCACACGAGCAAGTTCACGAGGATATTATTATTTGGAGACTCTAAGAGGAGTTCAACAGAAACGCCCGTGGAATGTGCAACATCTCAGGCGTTATTATGCATAAATAGAAGAATTTTCATTAAATATATGTTTCTTACACACACATTTTTGTTGATTCTGTTTAGAAATTATTATTAACTGAAAATCTTTATTTGTTAAATGATGCAGAGAAGAACATGACGGAGGGGTAAGAAGGCCCAAAGTGGTCCACCCACGCATGTCAGAAAGAAGAACATGACGGAGGGGTAAGAAGGCCCAAAGTGGTCCACCCACGCATGTCAAAAAGAAAAACATGACGGAGGGGTAAGAAGGCCCAAAGTGGTCCACCCCCGCATGTCAGAAAGAAGAACATGACGGAGGGGTAAGAAGGCCCAAAGTGGTCCACCCACGCATGTCAAAAAAGAAAACATCATGGAGGAGTAAGAAGGCATAAAATGAATCACCTCGCATGCCGAAAGGAAGAACATGACGAAGGGATAATAAGGCCCGATGCAATTCAGAACCTATGCAGGAATAACCCAGTTGACATGTCAATTAGGTAAAACAATATTACCCTAACAAAAACAGTCACAACTCAAAATGCTCATAATCTTACTGCAAACGAAAGTAGGATATTAATTTGGCAAAATCACAACAACAAGCATATTGATGAAATATCGAGTATGGAATACGTTATAAATACCATTTAACGAATGAATGCGTACCAAAAAGCAGATAATGTCAAACGGTTGAGTCATTTTCATTGAAAAAGCAACCATTTACGAATTACAAGGTTTTGTACAAAATATGAATTTAATAACCACAAAATAGTGTAGCCAAACTATCGCTACTCTTCCGATGAATGGGGGGACTCCTCACGAAGTACCAATCCCATTGAACGTGCAAAATTGGCACAATTGCCCTGAATCTGATCTTCTGTCAGGATTAATTCCTCAGTTTGTGCCCAATTATCAGGCAAGACGATTTTGGCTCTATCAGCAGGATCTTCGAGTTGATACCTACTGGGAGAAATTGTATACTGTGCATTAATTGATAACCCTGGATCACCCCTTTTATTATCCAGCACAGGGGCCAAGTCACTCTGAGCAGAACATTTTCGACCTGGTAAGACTGTTGAGGGACCTGAGGCCTTAGACACACTGGTCCCCTTCTTTCTTTTAGCCGGAATTGTAGGGTCCTGAGGCCTTAAACCAGTTGCTTTCGGAGGACTTCTAAGAAGAATTGTAGATCTGGAAATTCTCGGTGGCAATTCTGGCTCTGTATCGCTCGAACCAAAAACATCATGAAGAACCCTATTAACATTTTCCAAATCGCCCGAAATAGTGCTGGGAGAAATCTTTTCTTTACCCTTAGAAGCGCGAGGTGATTTGGATTTTAAGGGGCTTGAATGGGATTTCTTTGGTTTTTTACGGTCACGCCACACGGTATAGAATGGGTCACCGGAACGAGGTGTGTGTAACTCATCATCGTCATCATCATTATTAGCCTCGGGTGTTTCCATTTTTGCGTTACGCCTTACATCAAGCATGTCATTGCGAAAACCTTCCCTAAGATATCCAAGATGTCCAATCTGGCCAACGCATACGTCCATTCCATACTGCATGTCAGTAGCACCGCGTAATAATTCCAGAAATTTATATGCATTACTCTGCATAAATTCTTCAGCAGTAGCACATCTATACTCTTCAGATTCCAAATACTGAATTCGACGACGCAAGTTGGAAATGGCATTTTCAGCATCAGTATTTGAAGCCGCGAGAGAGCGATTCACGCGTTTTAGGGATTCATTATCCTTTTTCAACGCATCAATTTCAGCACGCAAAGCTTTTGCGTCCTCTTCGGTTTTCTTGGCCTTCACTTCGGCGTCATGCTTATCGCGGGTGGCCTTAGATGCTTTCGATTCTGATTCCCTAGCGCGTTTCAGGGCATTTTGGTGACTGTGTTTTCCACTATTAATAGCAGTACGTAAATTGTCGACAACAGCGTTGTGTTGATTTTGCACTGCAGCTAGCCCGCTATAGTCTCTGCATAGCCGATAAACGGCTAAGGTGACAGCAGCAAAGAAAAGGCGCCCGAAGCGAGCCAAACCTTGGTACCCCAACCGGTTAATTGTGGTTTGGCGATCTAACTACGGCCACAAACCTCGCATAATCTCTCCAGCTTGCTCCTCTCTTAGTCGATATCCGCCCAATGTGGCACTCAATGATTCTGAGTTTTCATCATTGAGAAAATCGTAATTACTAAGGCTTCCAGGCGGAGCAGGTCTTGGATTCCCTGAAGGTCGAGGCCTCTTGGGTGGAGGTATGCTTTGAGCTTCGCGAGCGGATATATTCTCCTCTGATTTTCGTTTAGCGGTTTCATACCATGTCTCATCGGTTGAGCGGGAAGAACTCGCTGTTTCTACATTACGTCTTTCCCTGAAATTGGGATGAGCTGCATTAAACTTCGCCAAATTGCCAGCGATTTTTTCGTCTTCTGCATCAATATCCTCCATTATCTGAATTTGGCGGTTGGTGCCAACTTTAATGCGTCCACCGGTATCGGTCGGAGTCATCACCAATCTTCTTGTAGCGAAATTTTCGTGACATTCAAAATCACTCACTAATGGCACCCGAGTGCCTGCACTAATACCTCCAAGCCTTATGGTAGAAGGATTTGGTGAAGGTCGATTCGATGGACCCGCACCTGAGGGCTCATTTTGCTCGTTGGGTTCCACCATTCCCTGAGCAGCGTGAATATTCTCAGGAGATAAAACAATTTTACTGCGGCTTCGAGATTTTATACGAGCCATATCAGCCTAATAATATAATTCTAATAATTTTTCTAGGAATATAGAATATTGGTAACGTGTCGAATATCGGTGATTCGATACGCTCCGTGTCGAACAGACTGCGTTCGATGCGGTCCAGGAGCAAACAAAAATTCTTCTCCGGATAAAAACAAGAAATGTCAGACGTGTGGTCCCTTATATATTGGCCCGTGGGCCGCAACTGTTTTGGGCGCATCGAATTTTCATAATTCGATGCGCGCATCGAACGAATCACGATTCGATACCCATAATTTCACGCATCGAATTGTTACAATTCGATGCCCAAAAATTCTTAATATAAAAATGTTGTGAGTTTGGAAGTCGTCATTATTCTATAAACGTCTCCCAAACTGGGGGGACTATGTGATGGGGGTATTTTAGGACTGGGCCAGCAATAGAGTTGGGCCGGCCCATTAACGTATCGAATCAGGCCCATTCGATATCTTCAGCGCATCGAATAGGTATGATTCGATGCGCGCATCGAATTGATATGATTCGATGCGTATTTTACAGCTGTCCTCAGGCCCCACAGTGCGAGCTGCTATATATAGGGTGATTTTGAGCATTCAGCCAGAGATCGAACCTGAGTCCTAACCTGACCACATCGAATCCAGCCATTCGATACGTTCCTCTATTCGATACGTCCATCGATTCGACACGAAACAAGATTCAATACGTTCCAGCGTACTGTGAAAATATATAGCATTGACTCGGCATCGAACCGGCACTATTCGAGGCGCGTATCGAACAACCGCTATTCGATGCGCTGCATATTTAGTGTTATTCTTGTATTTAAATCAGTGTAAGATCTGTAATAGATAGTAGGTGTTTCGGACAAAGTTAGTCCGGTTATTTCAAGTGGATTAACATTATTTTGGTTATTTATATTCGCATTGTATTGTATTACTGTGTTCTATTACCATGACGAAATAAGACCAAAATAATCACTAACAATTATCACTGGATTGTTATGAGTGATAAGCAGAAGGGATTGGTGGATGATGTTCATGAACTGTTGCCTGAATGTGAGCATAGGTTCTATGTGTTGCACTTGTGGGTAAATCTAAAGAAGGAGTATCTAGGACTTGCAATGAGAAATATACTATGGGATGCTGCCAGAGCTAGTAGAGTTTGTGACTTCAACAAGATCATGGATAGGCTGAAAGAGAAGGATGTCAAATCATATAGCTGGTTAGAAAGCAAACCTTCTACTCAATGGTCTAAAGGCATTCTTTAGAACATATCTCAAGAGTGATCTTCTGGTAAACGACATGTCTGAGAACTTAAATGCCTCAATTGTCAAAGCTAGGGGTATGCCCATCATTGACATGATGGAGTCTATTAGAAGAACCATGATGAAGAGGACCGGTGTCAGGAAAATTGCCATAAACAAGAGCAACAAGGTGATTACTCCAAAGGTATGGGCAATTATGGATAAGATAAGGAGGATAATTGCAGGTTATAAGGCTAAATGGAATGGGAACTATGCGTTCAAGGTTGAGGCACCTTACAGTGATACATATGTTGTGCATTTGGAAAAGAAGACATGTTCATTTACAAAGTGAGATTTGACAAGTATCCCTTGTGTGCATGCTTCTGCTACAATGAAACACATGAGGTGGAAACTAGAAGAACACATACATGCTTATTATTCCAAGGATATCTATCTAAGGATTTATAGTAACTACATGTCTCCTATGCAAGGAAAAAGTGCTTGGCCAATGCCTCCAAATCAGATGAACAAGATAGTTCCTCCACTTGCCCAAACTATGCATGAGAAAGGAAGAATGGTAGAAAGATTGATCTTGATGAACTAAAAGAGATGCATATGAGAAATGAAGAAAGTGGGAGATTAACGAGGATGGTGTTAAAATGCATTGTGGTTACTGTCAGAAAGAAGGACATGATGCCAGGGGTGTCAGTCAATGAAAAGTAACCCATTAGGCAGTACTTGGGGTGCCCAAATCCAAGGTCAATGGATGGGGTAGGATCAAAATAAGGGAGTGGGAAGGCAGGACCAAAAAAAGGAAAAATGCTACCACATCTGTTGAGGTTCCTACTAATGCTAATGTACCTTTTGATACAGTTCCATCACAAATTGCACATGGATCAAGTGTCACATCAAGTTGAGGTTATTACCATACTAATTCAAGCAATTATTCATGTAATGGTGAAGTTTAAAAGTTCATATTTAACTTGTAATTGCTGTTGATAGGTTGCTGCAACTCAAGAATCAGTGGTTAATGTTGGTTTACAAGAGGATAGGTTCAGTCAGCATATTCAAAAAGCAACGAAAAGGAAACAACAGGTAATTAAGTTATGCCATTTAAGTTTCAATGGACTTATGTTAATAATCATTGTGTGAGCCATTTATAACTTATGTTTATCTGAATGGTAGGCACAAATTAAAGAAGCTCCTCAAAAAAAGAAGAATGTAGCTTCTTAGTTGCTACCAAAGCCAGTAGGTAATCCTGCACAGAATGTAGCTTCTGAAAATGTAGCTTCTCAGTTGCCAGTGGCTCATGTGCCAAGACCATCAACAATGAGAAATCTTGCACTAGCAGCTCCTCTTCCAATCTTAGTTGGAGGTGTGCAGAGTAGGCACTAGAAGCCAAACACCTGAAAGGTTTTGTAGTTTATCTACTAAGAAACCTACATGCAAGACAAAGAAGCAGCTAGTATTCTCAGAGGTGCCTTCACCAAGCCACAATTTGACTCTCACTCCTCATGCTAGAAACTAGTTCAAACCTCTTGCTGCAAAGAAAAAATTTGAGTCCCAAAAACGGTTGTTCAGTGTATGTCTGTTAGTACTACAGAAGATGGTACTAACTAATTCACAAGAACTTCTGCCATGTTTTGAGCATCTTGTTACTTCTGTATAATGAATATTAGTGTATGCAATGTTTGCCAACTATGTTGTACATTTTTGTTGTCAAATTGTATTGGATATTGGAAGGTCATGTTTGTGCTAATAATGCTGAGATGGGTAATGTTAAATTTATGCAACAATTCACAAATAATCTTTTAAATTTTGACACACGACTACCTGAACTTTGAATATTTTGGCACGCGACTACCTGAAATTTGAATATTTTTACACTTTACAGTCCAAACTTTGAACTTTTTACACTTTACGGTTCAAACTTTGAAACTAATTGCACCCGCGATTCTGAACTATATCAATAAGTATTTTTTTTCCTTTTTTTTTTGATAAGACGACTTTATCAATATGTTAGATAACATAAATCAACTCTGTTTTTCTTCTCTTTTTTATAAGACGACTTTATCAATATGTCAGATAACATAAACAACCTTTTTATTGTCTATTGGCTATTAATGTGGCTTCTCAAATACCAAATAACTCAAGAATATATGTTACTTAAATGCGATTAGACACCAAGGCCAAGATCACCGTTGTATTATTCAAAGGACCAGTGCAAGTCATTTAATCCTCCAACTCTTCATATTCCACTATATATATACACCAATCGTCAACCATAATTTTCTCACATGCAGCTAAACCCTATACTTTATAAAGAAAAAAAACACTATCAGAAGCAGAAGCACAATGGCCGCCCTCATCCAGTCAACCCTCAGGGACCAATATGATGAGAAAAATGACCACATGACTTCCATCTTCTATAATTTCACCAAGTTTAGTCACGAGGACGAGACGTCTCTATTAAAAGAGCTTCGTGATCTTGTGAGTACTTACATATGGTTCACGGAGTCAACGATGCAATGAGTATACACTGAACTGGAGGCAAAGTACTCCAGGCACAAGGGGGAGGAAGTTACCCCCGTGGAGACCTTGGACCGGCTACAGATTATGCAGACGAAGCTGCAACTCTTTCCCCGGTTTTTACAAGACCCCTAGGGTTACCTTCAACATGTAGAAAAGGCAAGGTCAAGACCAATAGCACATATGTTCGACTTGTGAAATTTGTAAGTTTAACACCCCCTTAGTTTATTCTGGTAATAGTGTAATTAGGTCATGTTTTAAAACTGTTTATACACAATGCACCTTTCCGAAATGAAAAAAAAAATCACAAGAAAATGGTTCAAAAACTACCGCATGATGTGTTATTGCCTGATGATCAAGGAGCTTCTCATCCCACCCATTAGGGTGTTGTCAGGGTTTGAGGTTGTATATGGCAACACCTAAATCGGTGTGAGTTATCTTCTTTGTTGAACTTCCCCCATTCCTTTATGTTTGAACGATTTTTTGTTTTTCTATCGGGTTTATGGAACAATAATTTTAATTTCGGTTTATTTGATGGATGTATTTTCTTCCTGTTTTTCTGTGATTAATATATGTTTGCTTTTCATGATCTTGGATGATGTTATTATGCATGTATTATGATCTCTTTATTTGAGATTTTATTTATGTGTTTGAGATGATGCTATACTCTATTTTTGGATATTGGATTTATGATTAGATTGTTAAAGTGTATCATGTGATAATATCATGGTAGATTATCAAGGTAGAAAAGCCATCCATCAACTTACAAAACAGAAATCAAACACTTAAAACATCTTTTTCATACAACACCCAACCTTCCAAAGCAATACACTTTATTCTTCAACCTTAACAAACCTCATTAGCCCTAAACCATACTACCTTCACAACCATGTATTATAGTCAACAAAAGCATACCCAATCAAATTACATTATAACATATATGAAAGGAAAAAATAGAGTGCAATCCACAAGTTCCTATTAAATTGGAGGCATGCTTTTCAAGCTTTAAGATCATCTTCTTCATCTTACTATTCACCAAACCCAACACCATGTTCTCCTGATTCAAGTGAGGTTCCAATTTTTCCTTTCGAATTTCCTTCAATTTGGCTTTGGCCTTTTCAATTCTCCTCATCAACGTTCGTATCACCACTCTTGCCCGCTCACAAAGGGGTTCATCGACACAGAACCACAGCCCACATCCTCTGTTTTCCTTGTAACATTGAGTGAATCGACAACCCATATTTTTCTCCATTAAGGACAACTTTGTAACCGCTGGACAACCGCACTTGCAATCAAATTCCTCCATTACAGTAGTTTATGACATCGATCGATTAGGGTTGTGGCGTTAATTTGTTGAATTTGTTGTTAATTTTCGGAATTCGATTTGTGGGATTTGTGGAGTAATTCGATTTGGGGCTAATTTTAGGTTTGAATGAGTTAGCCGTTGAAAATAGGTGAACTACCAATTTTACCCTTCAAGGTTGACGTCAGCGATGCGTCATTTAGTTGAATAGTGATGTTTTTTGGTCGAGATGGGTCCAAATGAAAGTTCAGACCGTCGAGTGTTAATAAATTGAAAGTTTGGACCGTAAAGTGTGAAAAATAAAAGTTTGGATAGGTAACTGTCAAACAGGGCAAAGTTTGGATAGGTAACTGAAATTTCTCATTTTCTTAAACAATATTAATGATAAATATCACAAAATATATTTTACAAACAAGGAAATCGTAATGTATTGTATCGTACGATAGCTCCTAGTCTGTGTGTTGATAGATCCACCATGGTGCATAGCTAACGAATCCTCGTCGTCGTCGATTCTTGTCTTGTTTGACTCTTGATTTTGCTTCGCCTTTTCTGAGAGCTCTATGGTCCTTTCCTTCTCCCAGTGATCAACGTACTTGGACTCGTGGTCTCGAGGTAGCCAAGTCTTTTTATACCATTCAAGATCTTTGTCACGATTCTTGTATAGTTTTTTGCAATCGTATATTGAATCTCTCCACAAGGATTGTGCCACCATCTCGAATATCATTTTAATATTAGGAAATTCCACATCATCTCCTCTCTATTGAATCAAAAGTAACTTTACTAAAATCTAGATTTGGAGTAAATTTAGAAATACTCTATCAACTTATAACTTGTGGTCGAGTACTAAATATAAACTTTTCAATGGATGTGATAGGATGATGAAGAACGCTAACTCTAGTACATGTATAACATGTAAGTTGGCAAAACAAAATAAGATATGAGTAGGACCACATTATAATTGAGTAGTTGATTTTTTTGTAGTTGAGTAAACTATTCGGGGGGAGCAAACCATGTAAACTTGTATACATTAATTATAATTAATTAGTTGACAAATCAAAATTGTATAGTCGAATTACTATTTTGGGAGCAAATTACATCATCTAATTAAGTTTGTATGCAATAATAATAATTTAAAAAATGATGCTTCAAGATATGACAGCAAACATGATGAACATCTTTAGTTTATAAATAAATTAGTTGTTGTCCAAAAAAAAAAAAACTTTCACATACATTAAATTAATAAATTATCTTTATCACAATAACATTTACAAATTAATCAAAGTGACACAAAACATGTATTTCCAATTTAATATGGATGGATATATAACAAGAGTTATCACACAATACGATTTGTCATACAATAGTTAGTTTTGCACTCTGGTGCGAGTGTAGTAGGCAAAGAAGAGTTTTGGCAAATGGGGCAAGCGGAATGAAGCATTAGCCATGGATCGACGCACTTTATGTGGAAGAGGTGTTTGCACTCGGGCAACAATCGAAGCAAGTCGTTGTCCTGGTAATCGCCTAAGTAAATGGAGCAAGACGAGGCATTGTAGTTACTTTTTTTAGGCTTGAGTTGTGAGTAGATGTAGTGTGGGTAGGCGGCAAGGGTGGCCTCGTCCATGCCATTTGTCGAAACACCATCATCATCCGGCGTGGTGTCTATGGAGCTTCTAGAGGTACAATGAGTACTGCTAGGGCCGGACCAAAGCCAAAGGCGTAGGTAGGTATTTGGCTATTACTAGTACTTGTGTCTAAAGCAGGGGCAGAGGTGTGTAGGGGCTCCACACCCCCCCCCCCCCCCCCTCCTTCATTTTTTGGATTTTTTTACATATATATATATATATATATATATATGTTTCTAAATTCCAAAATAAAGAATATATTTTAAAAATTACCTATAATGTGTTTAATTAGAAAATAACCTAAAGTGTTATTTTAATAAGTTAAAATCTCCTTTTGTTGTCAAGATATTAGCAAAGAAAGACTCTTACTTTTTGCAAAACCCCATATAATGTTAAAATATTAGCGGAAAAAATCTTCCGATATTAAGAAATTAGCAAAAAAGCTCTTTGAGCATGAAAAAAATAGCATAACACCTCTTTTGATGTTAAAAAGTTAACGAAAATACTTATTTAATGTTAAAAAAATAGCAAAAAATGTGTATTTGATATTTAAAAAATCGCGAAAAAACTTCTTCGACGTTAAGAAATTAGCAAGAAAATCTCTTTTGATATTAATTTTTTTTAGCAAAAAGCTTTTTTTGAAGTTAAAATTAGCAAAACAAAACCCCTTTGATGCTAAGAGCTTTCGAGCCTTTATTCTCGTGGTTTTCTCTTTATCTCTTGTCAATTGTTCTTTAAAAAAAATTTAGCCCCCCTAATAATGAATCCTCGATACGCTTATTGGTCTAGAGTATTCATTTGTGATAAAAACCAATAAAGGTGTTAGAGCGATGAAGATTTTTGGGGGCTTTAATTAGGTGATGGAGGAATTGAATCAGTGTTGACAATATTAACAGAAAGGGTAGTCGATAGTTATGGAATATATGTAATTAAGAATGAATAATTCAATTCTATAGAAAGGACGGAGTAGTTAATATTGTATAGCCTTCACTCATTACATTCTTCACCACTCACCAGTCAATATGTTACAATATGCCGGATTTGTTATTTGTGCGTCATTAATCAGGAAATTACAAGAATCACACTTGAATCATTCCTAATTAGCTAATAGTTCCTACTTCCTATATATTATCATTCATAATTAGTAATTACTATACGCTGAGTTTTCTTAAAAAAACCAGTACACCCTCACGTTGGAAGTTGACCTTAAACATAATATTCGGAGTTTACAAATTATGATTTTGTGCTAGTTGGTCTAGAACATTTTTATAACTTTTTAAATTCTTTTAGAATGTCACAACTCACAAGCATATGAGGAGAGCCATTTTTTGCATTATTGTTACACGCGTGAACAATTTTCTAATTCTCAGAAGATATTACACATAACTCTTGATGAAAAACTAATCGTTAATTGATACCAAGGTCAGGGCATATACATCAATTTTGATTTATGAAAGAGCTAGAATTAAATCAAATTAATGGCCAGTGGTCGTAGGTGTTGCTTATCTCTCCTACGAGGAGAATCCATCGTTTTCGGTTTTTCTTTTTTTTCTTGGGCCAAGTAAACAAGGCATCAGGCTTTCCAAGACCATGGATACCTATGTTGATGAAACCAAAACGTGTTTAACTTACAGAAGCATGAAAATCTTATTCATGTTCAGAACTCTTCGCAATCTCTTCCTAATCACTGTTTAAGTTGGATTTGTTAACATTATAATGACACTTAAGAAATTATATGTTAATAGGAAGAAAAAGAAAAGGAACACGAAGATATTTGTCATAATTATGTACAACGCTGTTCTACATAGCTAAGCATAACGGATCAAAATAACCAATTAGTAAGATTCAACCACTTCTCTCTAAATCAAACACTTGAAATACAGTACGATGAATGACGAAGTTGAAAAATGAACCAAAACATCCATTACTCCAAGATAATAAGACAGTGTACGATGCAATTTCAAACACAAGTAATTCTACATTCCGCAACCACAACAATTGTGTTATTATGAATTTTCCAGATTGAATGGAGACAATTATATAATAAATATTCGAGTCTCAAGTAGCATTCTTGAAACAATCAATAGAAGGTATAACTTGCAATTTCAATTTGCATGGAAGAAAATAAACAAGACAACATTCCTAATATACTACCAATAGTCAAGCTAGAAATAAGAGACCAATGTTTCATATAGTTTTTTCTAACGTCCAACCAAACTAGTCGGGCACAGAAATGAGGTCTTCCTTGCCTCCAAGAATATAATACTCGTTACCATTACACTACTGCTGAGCACACTGCACCCTCTGACCTCCTCCTCCTCCATACATGTCTTCATCTTCGTCGTATGCCTCTTGAGCATACTGCTGCTTTCTACGTAGCTCTTCTTCCATATTAACATCATGTAATGTGGTCTCCTCGCATTCATCCAATTCCATATCTGTAATTTTTGATGAAGATTTTGGAGGCAGAACGGATTCCAGAGCTTTGCTTTGATCAGGGCTCAAGGAATCAGGGAAATCCACAGAAAACTGGATATACAATTTTCCTTTCATGAAAGATCTTTGGTACATGGGCATGCCTTCATCATTGATGGCCTTGAATTGTTCTGCAACACCAAGACAAATATCAGCACCCAAAGATAAATGACAAGATGAATTAAGGGGGTAAAAGTTCACTAAAACCAACAAATAGGGTATGAAAAGGATAACAAACGTTCATAAACTGATCACTGTAGACCCAATCATGATAAAACAAAAAAGATATGTTACTCGTCACAATCAAGAACAGGATCAAGAGACAGGTAAAATTCACAAAAGTAACCATCTGCGAACCAGTATAGCCAACTACGCACAAATACTAGTAAGAAAATATTCCATCATACAAGAGAACTAAGGTGATTCTCAACTTACCAGGCTTAACAACTTCCCCAGGTTCAGATTTAATTAGGAGTTGACGGTTATCCAAATGAGTCAAGATGAATTGAAAACCACATAGAGCTTCAGTAAGAGTCAAGGTGTGTTCAACAAATAAATCATCACCCTTTCTCTTAAATTTTGGGTGCTCCTTCTGTTGTAAAACAAAGACGATATCTCCAGTGACAGTATCTGGCTGCAAGTCCAAGAAAACATGAACAAATCAAAAATCAAAGGATGAATCTAACAAACTTTCAAAGTAAGAATAGTTCACAGATTTAAGATTTACCGCTTCATCAGCCTCGCCAGGAAACGTGATCTTTTGCCCATGATGCATACCCTTTTCCACAACCACATCCAAAACTTTTTTCTCCTGTGCAACCTTCTCGCCTTTACACTGAGGGCAGCGGTCCTTGTCGCTGATGGTTTCCCCAGTTCCTTTACATTCATTGCAAGGATGCTGCATCTGCTGGATCATAGAAGGCCCAAGGTGTCTGATGGATACTTTCATCCCAGATCCTTGACAACCAGAACATTTCATCGAAGCCCCAGACTTCGACCCTTTACTGCAAGAACAACAGTTCATCTCAGCTCAAGCAATCAGAAGAGTCCAAAATATTTACAGTCAAGTCATTACACAAAGACTCACCCTTTACATTTGGCGCAGAGAACGTTGCGTGAGAGAGAGAGCTTTTTCGACGTGCCATTATATAAATCCTCGAGGGATACCTTGAGAGGATGAACCACATCCTCTCCCCTTCTTTGCCTTCGGCCTCTGCTACTTCCACCAGCACCTAGAGCCATAAAATTCAACGATGTCAAATGGGTAGTTGCAGCGATAAACGAAGAAAATTCAAAACGGTGCTGCTAATCCAACCAACAGTTGTACCTCCGAAAGAACCACCACCACCGAAGAAGGATTCAAAGATGTCAAATGGGTTATGACCCCCACCAGCTCCGCCACCCATTCCTTCCTTGAGAGCATCCTCGCCATACTGGTCGTAGATCTCACGCTTTTCAGGGTCACTCAAGACTTCATATGCTTGGGCAATCTCCTTAAACTGGAATACCCTAACCAGAAAGAAAGGAAATTAGCAAGATGACAGACATATTTACCAGCCAACTACACGACAGCGAAATTAACTAACTAATATATAACTACTCTCTATTTAAAAACTCTAACTTCCTTACTAATGAAGCTCATGGCAAAGATTCTCTAAAGTTGAGAACAACTACAAGGTTGTAGATGTCGATCGGTGACCTTAATTAACTCCATTTAATAATAAAATCAAATGAAATCAAGTCCTTAAAAACTCTAAATTCAATAAAAATTAAACAAGAAAAACTGGACTCATTGACATAATATTTTTACCTTCTCGGGATCTCCGCCTTTATCGGGATGATTTTTGATGGCGGATTTACGATATGCCTTCTTCAAATCATCCTGCGAAGCGGTTTTCGACACTCCGAGGGCCTCGTAGTACTTGCTGTTGTCACTTTTCTTCGGCGCTCTCCCAAACATCTTCTTCACTGATTAATTAATTTCCTTTTCTTCTACAACAAAAAACAATCAATCAAACAACAGTTAATCGATAGATAGATAGATAGATACACAATATATAATTATATATGTATGTATTTATGTTTGTGAATTGAGAGAGATCACTTACAGATTGGAATTGGATTGGGAATGGGAGAGAGGGATTGAGATTTTGGGAGATCTGTTCTGTGGTTTTAATTGAATAGAGGATCAGGGATCTGCTGAAAATATTCAACGGCTGAGATTTGTTGAGGTGGTCGCCTCGCCTGCCAAATTGAAATTGAAATTGAAATTGGACTTTACTTTAATTTATGATATGATGATGCACGCATAGTCTTCTTCTACTAACTATATTTATTTCTTTCTTTTCGTATAAATAAATAGTTATTAAATTTTGCCTTTTTGACTGTCTTTTTTTTCTAATATTTATTTTAACTGACATCCTTTTTTTGGGTCAAATTGAATAATTGAAATATTTCTCCATTAAGTCAGCTCGCGAATGATTAAATGTCGCAGATACTCCAAAGTCATCCTTTTGGGACATTGCCTCGAAATTGCGCACGAAACAAAGAATTCGCACATTCATGTGGCTCGTTCTACACAATAAACTCCTCACCAACGAGAGAGACGCTGTCAAAGACGCAGTATGTTCAGACCCTAATGAATCTCTTCTTCATATGTTGAGAGACTACCTCTCAAGTCGCAACATATGGCTTGCTTTACTCCCTGCCAGGACAACACATGATTTCTTTCAATATCAGATACATTACTAGCTCCGGGAAATCTTCTCCGAAAATCACTCTCGGATGATAATATCACACCGTGGTGCAGCCTTTTTGCCACAACATGTTGGAAGCTATGGAATTGGCGCTGCAAAAAGTGTTTGAAAACAAAGACACCGACCTCGTCCATACATGCAATTGGATATAGCAACAAGCCCGAAATGATAGTGTAGCGTGGGCCAAAATTCAAGCATTGCAATTTACAGGAAAATCAAGCATTGCAATTTACGCAACCTCAGCTGGATGCCACCCACCATGGTATTATTAAAATAAACGTAGGAGGCAGCGCTCTTGGCAATCCATGAAACATATCTTGCACGAAGGACATTGGCTTTTTAGCTACGCTGCAAACATGGGATTTGGCACAATCACGACTGGTGAAACTTGGGGTATCTTCCACGGTCTTTTAGAGGCTCTCTGTCGTGGTGTTCGACATGTTTTGATTTCAAGTGACTCTCAAGTGGTTGTTCGCCTTCTGAAAGCTCAACATTCTGATCTTCATCCTCATGCAGGCCTCATTGGCTCTCGCTTGATCTCATTGACAAATTTAACTCTTGTATCATCTCGCATGATTTCAGAGAAACTCATTTCGTCGCAGACAAGTTGGTCAATCTTGGTCACTCGCTCCCGTTTGGTATCAAGATATTTGAGAAGCCCCATGTCCATGTTTCTCAGTTCCTTCTTTTTGACGTAGTAGGTGGCACTACTCTTCGCACTATTACGGAGTAGATTAACACCCTGGGTTACCCCATCCCCCTCTGATGTAAAAATAAAAAATAAAAAAATTTGAAACACGGTTGAGATTTTTCATAAAGTTAAGGACTCGGTGACAAACGACAACCATAATTAGGCTTCGTACTCGCTCAACGTTTTTATTTAGGCTTTTAGATTTTATATTGTGTCTGATACGGGCTATTATGTGGCCCAACAAGTCGGCCCAATAAGCAAGTTGGGCCAAGCCCGTGGAATCCGCAAATCAGCTACACGTCGAGCATCTACGCTCGACATACTGCTCATGTCGAATGTCCACATGTGAACTGGTACAGACTCAGTTCGAAAGTTTCGGGAGCGATCTTCGCGCCTCAGGTCTATAAATACCCTCGCTCGCATTTCAAGGTAAGTTCACTTAATACGCAGCACTGTTCGCTGCATAGCGAGCGTCCGTACTCGACGCCCGACATACTCACATTCATTCGATACGTCGATGAGTCTCGACATCTCCTAGCCCGATATCCATTAGGCCCGACATCCTCCAACATCCGATATCTCTAGCAGCCAATACCTCCAGGCTCAACATCTTTCACGCCTGACGTCTCCTGAATCTCGACATGTATTAGAGTACTATCCCAGTGTTAGTCTATAGGTGTTCCAGACATAAGTTATTCAAGACGCTTGTATAAGTTGCAGATTACGTAGTTTTGTATAAGTTCCTCTATTATTATTGTATTTCGTAATTACCCTACCAACTTGTACCGAATTAGTGGCGTCGTCTGTGGGAACACCACATTGCCAGATGAGGACGCTGGAGTGGAACGTGTGACTCGATAGCGATCTCAGAGACTAAATGTCGAGAACTCGACTATTGAAAATGTTCATGTGGATCAATCATTAGTTTATTACCAATCCTTACTACAACACGGCTAGTAGAAGTACCTTTTCCCCAACAAGCTCTTGTGCTAGCACCATCAACGCCTACCGTTTTACCACCTGAAGTGATCGCTCAGATCAACGCCATAGAGCAGGAAATAGTAGCGACGGCTATGGCCACAACACTTCTACCTCAACCATCTATAGAGGCTGGTGTTCTACCACCCCGACCTCAAGAATCAAGAACTATGAGTCTTGCTGAAAGGACACGGGGGCACAACCATTGGGATGAGGCTGAATCACGAAGGGACCGTCCAGTTTCTAAAGCCTCTGGGGAGAGAGCTCATAATCTAATGGCAGAGATAAGGGAAATAGGAAGAAGGATGGAGAAACTGAACTAGGAAAGAGAGAAGGTGCATCGCAGATTGATGCAGGTTGTGGGACATATGAGGCTCACACTGTTTTGTGATGAGATTGAAGTTGAAGCTCTAGATAGGAGAGAGAAGATTCCACAACTAAAGACCTATGATGGAAAGAGCGACCCTCGTGAACACCTCTTCTATGAAGATTGAATACTAACGCTACATGGCTTTACTGATAACATGCAGTCCAGAATATTCACCACAACCTTCTCCAGGGCAGCTCTTGATTGGTTTACTAGGGATACCCGTAGGCTCACTAACCAGCTATGAGCAATTGAGAAAGAGGTTTCAGAGTCGGTTCTCTAGCCAAAAAAGAATGCACACTAATCTAGATCACCTGAATTCGGTCAAGCAGAAAGACAAGGAAGGTTTGAAGGATTTCATGAAAAGATTCAATGAAGAGCTATTTAAGGTGGATGAGCCTGAGGGGGATTATGTGGTTATCATTCTTTTCAATGTGACTAAGCATAAGAGGCTTGTAGCCGCGCTTCTGGAGGAAGATCCAAAAACCATTAACCCGATCAATGAACTTGCCTACAAGGCTGTCTATTGCGATGAGGTGATAATAACAAAGAACAATCCTAACCAGATACAGAATCACCTCAATGGTGGCAAATCCCCCTTGAGGTATACTCCCTTGAACTGGATATTTTGACAGTATTCGTCATTGCCGATGGTTCAACGGGTCAAGAAATCCGAATGAGACTCCTGGGACGAGATACTCAAAGAAGTATTGCATGTATCACAGCCAAGGCAGACGTAACGCAGAGGATTGCAAGGATCTGAAGGATGAAACTGAGAGGCTTATTCGTGAAGGAAAATTAGTAGAATATGTATAAACATAAAGCTATTGAGGCACAAGTCTCGCTCTCCATGAAAGGACAAAGAGAAAGCTATTGAGGTAAGATCTATAACCGCGGCGTAGCTAATGCACCCACCAATGGAATGATTACCATGATAAATGGGGGATCGGTGAGTGCTGACTCTAGCAATGGACAAAAGAAGATTACCCAAGAGATATGGGAGGACAGATATGTGGGCTTCACCGCCCTACTGGAGATCGTGGAGTTGCCCTAGGAAGAGGTTAATTTTACCTAGAAGGATCTAATTTTCCCCTTGTCGTTAAGTTTGACATTGCCAATATGGAGTTTGGAAGGTCCTCATTGATAATGGAAGTTTAGCAAATGTGATATTATCTCACGCCTTAGACAAAATGGCACTGGTCATAATTTGATTTAGCGGATCTCTACGCCCCTTAAAGGTTTCCTAGGGAGGGGGGGAGTAGTCCCACTAGGACATATCACACTGCCAACATCATTTGGGGAGGAGCCACTACGAAGAACACTTAATGTCCAATACCTCATAGTTGACCAACCATTTTCTTACAACGTGATAATTGGTCGCCAGACGCTCAACGCCATTCGAGCTGTAGTGTCTACATATCACCAAACTATTGGTGGATTAACTTTGCACGTTCATGGTCTCCTCACATCCCCGTCCCAGAATGCGTTTGTTCCCCATCGATGCATCTCAAACAACGTGTTGATAACCCATGAGCTCATACACATTGTCAACAACCACCAGCAGGGACGTTGGGGTCTCCTTGTTGTTTAAAATAACCTGGCAAAGGCATATGACCGCATCAATTGGTCATTCATTGAATTCATGCTCAACGAATTTTCCTTTCCCCTACCCTTATCGCATGGATCATGGAATGCGTGTAGACGGTGGAATTCAATGTTGTGGTGAATGGCACGCAATTGGCGGGTTGGCACCCCTCCCGAGGCCTCAAATATGGAGACCCCCTATCGCCGTATTTGTTCATCCTCTGCATGGAACTGCTCGCCATGCCTTCGTTCGGGCCACTAACTCCGACCATTTTCGGGAAGCACGTGCCATTCGAAGTAGTCCACCGCCAGTCCCCATCCTCAGCTTCGCTAGCGACTGCTTCATCTTCTGCGAAGACCATCCTGGAACTCTCGACCTTCTTCTACAATTTGTGGATGCCTTTCACACCATGGTAGGCCCCAGGGTCAATCACGAGAAATCTTGTGTTATGTTCTCCCATAACACCCGCCCTGGTCGACGGGCTGATATCCTTAGCTTTCTACACATAGATTGCATGTCCATCCCTAATGAATATTTGGGGATCCCAATTCGGTAGGTTCGCCTCCGCCACCAATTCCTTGACCAACTCATCAATCGCTTTACCCATCAACTGGGTGTATGGTACACCTCTTTCCTATGCCATATGTCGCATCCTCGCCCTATCCACTCTCTAATCCATCCCCTGCTACACCATGAGCATGCTACATCTCCCTCGTACAATCCTCGCCACCTATACCAAGCTCATCAAATATTTCCTGTAGAATGCTAGCCCCCACCGGCACCATAAATGGTCGCTCAACTGGGACACTGTTTGCGCTCCAATGCTCAAGCTTGGGTGGCGACTACTCCATATTTGGAAGTCTCTCTGGGCTCATATTTTGCCAGTGAAGTACTTCTCTAATCGTAACCCGTTTATGGCCCCCACACTCGACAACTCTAGTTGGGTCTATAAGTCTATTTCTCGTCTCTTTCCTACCCTTCTTACCTCCCTTAGTTGGGTGGTGAGGAATGAAGACAACATTAACTTATGGCTCGGTCATTAGCTCGGCCCCCTTCACAATTGTAGAGTACGCTCAAATTGTTCCTCCCTATGTGTTACACCTCACCGTTCGTGACATTATTCACCCTCCTGGCAGTTGGGACCTATCAGTGGTCGACCCTCTCATTCCCCGCCACATCTCTGAATGAATCCTTGGGATTCCACTACATATTGTCGATACCCCGAACATCTGGGACTGGAACCCCGGTGGGACCTTTACGATCAACTCTGCCTACCAGTGGCTCTCCGAATCGGTTGGGGGTCGCACTGTTCAGCTCTCCTCTGTAGTGACTTATGGCGCACTCGGGTCCTCCCTCGTGCTAAATTCTTCGAGTGGCTTTGGGTCTAGGGGCTTTGGCCACTCGTGAATTCCTTTGCCAATGTCGAATACCAATATCCAACCTATGCCCTCTTTGCCACTCGAGTCCAAAATCTACAAACTACCTCTTTGGAGAATGCCACCTCTTCTCAGAAGTTCGGGCCGCTTTTTCGAACGTGACACCACCACATAGGAGGGACAACATAATTCCCTCCTGACTTACATTAGTTGCTCGACGGTCATCGGGTGTTGGGCACTTTGGCAAGCTCGAAATGAGCTATTATTTCTTCAACAACCTATCTCGGCCTCCAACATTATTACCTACATTCACAAGACATTGCGTGAGCTGGGTCTTGCCCCACTTCCCAAACCACCCAATCTCACCTTCTTTCCTTGAATTGGAACCCGCCCCCATGAGGGGTCATCAAGCTAAATTGTGATGGTTCGGCACTGGGCAACCCAAGACATACAAGGATTGCAGGCATACTACGGGACTATGCAAGAAAGATAGTTGGTGCTTTTTCCCAAAGCAACATGATGCAACACCAACAAGGTTGCCGAACTGTGGGCGATCTGTTAATGAGTCATTTTTGCTATACGTACTTCAGTTTTGCCGTCTCTTTCCCCAAACCGAAACCCTAGAACCTTAATTTCAGGAAAAAATCACATCAATTCCGGTGCAATTGCTTCAATTCCTGCTACCGTAACCTCACAATCGGGGCAATCACGAATCACTTATCAATTTCGTTTAATTTGTTTATATTCGGTGCATCAAAATTAACTGTATAATCACCTGTCGATTGCATGTGAATTAATTCAACACTCTGACCAGCCATTCGATCCACACGGACGTGCTAACAACTAGAAGAGGTACGTATCACCTCTTCTACCTTAATTATACCAACTATGAGGAAATTTATTGGGATTCGACATACAGTTGATTAGGTTTAGGCTTTAAATCGGATTGAACGGATGTGTGAATTGTGACATTATTGTTGTTGCGTGATTTGGCTAATATAGTTTAGTAGTGTTTGCAACTTGTGATGTTTTGTGCTTCACTTCATTTGAGTATTGAAACCTTAATGAAAGGAATGCTAATAGAGAATCAATAATGTTGTTGATTGTTTGTCCTATGACAACATTTTATTATTATTGATCGCAATGGTCATTCCATGATTCTCTATTAGGGGTGGCAATATGGATCTGGTTATGTGGATCATCTATATTTTATCCAGATTTATAGAACTGGATCCATATAAGGTTGAGATGTATCCCAACTCAACCAGGTTGAGTTGAGATCCACTTGAGTTGAGATCTATTTCAACCAGAAGCAGATCGAAAGTCAACTTAAATATCAACACAAACCAGATCTCTATTATTTTTAAAAAACTCAATTTACGTAAAAAAATATACACTACACAAAAAACACACACTACGCCCAAAATTCATGAAAAACACGCACTACACCTAAAACGCACACTGCGACCGAAATTTACCAAAAAAGATATACGATACACGTAAAATTCAAAAAAAATATTTTGTATTGTATATTTTTAGAACTCGCTTTCGACAAGTGATACTACTTTTTCGAATGAAAATGGTAAACGAAGTATAACGTTAGACTAAAGTCTTACGCCGACGTGATTTTGGCCAAATTCCAACGTTTGGAAGGTGAAAACGTCATTTTTCTATTTTTATCGGGATTTTTTTGTCAACGGAGTCTGTTTTCGGTAAGTGATACCACTTTTTCAAGCGAAAACGACCATTAAGCAAAACGTAAGACTAAAGTCTTACGGCGACGTGATTTTTGCCAAATTCCAACTTTTGGATGGTGAAAACGTCATTTTTCTATTTTTATCGGGATTTTTTGTCAACCGAGCCCGTTTTCGACAAGTGATACCCAAACGACCATTTAAGCAAAACGTAAGACTAAAGTCTTACGGCGGCGTGGTTTTTGCCAAATTCCAATGTTTGGATGGTGAAAACGCCATTATTCTATTTTTATTTTGTTAATGGAGCCCGTTTTCGACAAGTGATATATTTTTTCAAGTGAAAACGACTATTTGACCAAAACGTTACGGCGACGTAAGTTTTGCCAAATTCCAACGTTTGGAGTGAGAAAACGTCGTTTTTTCTATTTTCAACATGACTTTTTTTTTAAGATTATGGATATTTTTTATTTTTTTCATTTTTTGTGAATTTTGGGGGTTATAGATTATAATGTATTTTATAAAACTTTAGGGGTATTTGACTATTTGAACAATTTTAAAAATTTAGGTTGAGTTGATATTAGGTTGAGAATTTCAACCTAAGAAGTTCTTCTTAGATTGAGAAAAAGTTAATGTTGATTGAGATTGAGTTGAAGTTGATATATGACTCATATTTGTGGATCCTATATAAACTCAATCCTATCTCAACTCAACCTTTTGGATTTCAACCAGATTCAACTAGTTAAACCATATTGTCACCCCTATTCTCTATGACTCATGTATTCAATTGTGGGAGTTTTGTTAAAATTATCTACATTAGACAATCTACTGGTATATAACTAGCTACTTTCTACATCCTACTTATATTGGCTTGCCCATTATATCTATTTCATGTTTTCTAATGTGTTCGTTTTAATATGTTTGATCATAGGATACCACTTGCTAGGATCTAGTGTTCCAAAAATGTTTTCAACAATCCCGATTTTGGGAAGGAGTGTAGCCTTGCAGTTTTGTTGTTCCTCAAAGGGATTGGAGCACAGAAGGATCTCTCTAGTCCATCTGAAATAGAGATGGCTGCACTGCAAATGACAATGAGGTTGAAAAAGGGGAAGGAGGGTAGATACCACCTATTTGAAGTGAGGGAGAAGGTGGTGGCATTGAGACAATGTTATAATGTGTTACTAAACTTCATCAGGTTGCCATGAGTTAACTTTGACCCCGATACATATGAGCTAATTTTCATTGGCCTTGAATACACACCCTATATCGAGAAGGTACTTATGCTAATGAGATAATCATTTTATGAAGCGCACACTCCCTTGATTGAAGTTGTTAACAATCGAGCCTCAGGTTTTTTTTGCTTACTTGTAGGAAAATCTGATTGAGTGTCACTTTCGTCTGGTTGACTTCCCTTATAGTGATTTGTACTTCTCACTTACTTCGTGAGGAGAAGGTCGGGACCAGCGACAATCCGATAGAGGCCATATATTTTGCTGGTCCGAAAAGGTTGCTAGAGAGCACACTCATTTCAAGGTCTAGTTATGCAAGAACTAGTGACAATGGTACTTTGACTGAAAACTTTACGAGTGTGTCTTCACATGATGACTTCCTACTGACAATTTCATGTAATTTTATGGGTTGATAATATTTGGTAGTTTTGTGTCTTTTGGTGATGACTTGTGGCTTATATGCAAGGTTGTATTTACCTAAGAAGTTGGTACATTTTGATTGAAGTATTGCTCCATCTATTTGATATATGAATTCTGTCGAGTCTTTTGCAACTTATTTAATGACTTTTTAACTTTGTCTTGGAAATGATTGTGAAACATTATTTGGTTGTAAACTGTCAAAACCGTGCCAAAGCCACCCCTGTTAATCTTTTTAATGCCTCTTGACTTTCCTATTTTTCAATGGAAAGCATCTTGATGCAACTTAAATGGACTGACCACTGAAAAGGCATCCCAAGCACAACTTCTCTTCTTGAACTAATGACCAAGTATGAGATTCAACATGAAAATACACATGTTGTAGGAGAACCGTTGGATTTCTAAAGGGAGGTGAAAGACATTTACGACGCGTCTATTCATACTGAAATATTCGTGACTGATCACTCTTCTAATATCTCAATAAATATCGATACTTCTCCACATATTGATACAACGCAAAATACATCCAAAGCAAACAATGGACGCAACGCTAAAAAAGGTTTACGACTCCACGAAGATAAGTTTTACGTAGTGTCTTAAAGTATACAAGTGACATACACGCTTTTTTCAGGACCTGAACACGCACCAATGTTGCAAGAACAAATCCATAGTGTCTTTCTGGATTTTGATGTCTCGAAGAGAAGTAAAGAGATGGGTTTGATAGAGAGGTTGCGAGAGAGGATGAACCGATCCAAATGGTTTAGTGATGGCATGCTGTATTGAGCGAGGTTATGGGGAGGGAGGTAACCACTCTTATGATCAAGGAATAACTTACGATAGTGAAAACACGGTTCAAGTTGTTCAACCAATTTTAAAAGTCTGGTGTAAAATTCACACCGCAAACTAGGAAGGTTACAATTGACTATATTGTCTACGATCAATATGAGAAAATGATAAGTCTATAAAATTCAGTGTACACTATCCACTAAATCTATAAATGTTATTAACAACTGTACCAACATTGCACCATCGATATTTGACATGATGTTTGCAAAGCGGAAATTCAAACATCACGACGATATGTACTATTGTTTCTACATAAAGACCTCCCAATGGATGAGATTATGGCTCTGTTTAGGCAAGATGTTTTGTTTGGTACCCCATAAGTATGGGTGTTTAGTAATGTTGCACTTAAATTTGGTGTAATCTATGAACATTTCCAATAATAATAAAATATTTTTGATTTAATATGTTGTATTATTTCGTTAATGAATGTTATTGGTAGATGGTTTACGTATAATCTAGATATTACTTGATTGGCTTACTAAGATTTGACGGATTTTTGTCTCTAATTTTTCATTACTTAGTCCACCATATCGCCAAATAACTTTACCATATCACTAATGGAACAAAGACACAACTGACAACAAAACTAATTTGCAATATTTTTTAGTATAACATATTTCACTCAAACAGTACAATAGTGCATTAACATTGCTAAAAGGAAAATCCGCATAACAAAAAAAGAAGCATGTTCCAATCATAACACATCGATTTGGATTCACGAATACGCACATATGAAACCGCCAAAAAGTAGCATGTTCAACTTATAGCATTCACTGACATCATAATCTAATGTATTCAATCATAAAGCCATACAAAACAACATCAAAATACACGGTCTAGGCTGACCGCACTACATCATCACATTAATATCTTTGTTCATTTCTGGCTCTATAACATCCTTCGCGGACTCATTTTATTCCTGGAAACCGAGCCATATTGCTCTATCTATCCCAAACACATCGTCCCAATCTTCATAGAAAGGAAACTGCTTGCTCAAATAACCTCAGAGTATGGGTGTTCCTACACGAACAACATTAAAAAATTTAGCTTTTAGTATACATATAGTAGAATCAGGTGACTTCACAATGTGCAGAGTTGCACGAGATTGTCAAAGACTGCCTTGGTGTAATTAGTCTAGCATTCATGCACAACTAATTCTATCGTTTTTGTGATATCATTAAACCATATCACACCGCCACTCAAGTCGGACATATGGTGAAGGTGTTGATACTCTTTCGCCATACTGTTAACTTGGACTTAATATGTGGAATAACATTCAAAGTTGTATCCGGTAGAATCACTAATCTTCGCTTCCAGCATCCGTAGATATCCGGCTGTGAACTAGTTGCGGTCATTACCTTCCTCGTTAATTTGCTCCTTGATTGCCGAAATGAGAGCGTACTCCTCCTCTCGAGTCCACGCATGACACATCCTTGCCATATAACAAACCAAATCTTGACAACAACATCACTAAGACAAAGTACTCATAACAAAGTTTAAAAATATGAAAGGTGCTATGACAAATACAATTTCCTTACCAATATTAACTTAACTTTACAGTAAACTAATATTAACTTACCTCCACCTTTAACTACAACATTCTAATCTTAGGAACTCCATTAATCACATGTGCCGTATTCAAATAACATGTAATAGAAATGAAAATGTCCAATGAATGTACAAACGTGTCAAATTCCTCGGATACACTCCAGTTTATCATGTCACCGCACCCATTAAAAAACCACAAGCATTAATAAAAAAAAAACTATCTTAATCAAGCAAATATCCTCTGTTGTAACATATAACCACCAAAACCGGATCAATTTCATACTCATGTGGCGATACCTAATTTAAAGTTTACAACGAACCAACTGTAGCGAATTACTAGGGTAACTATTAATTAAATTCCAATTAATCATAGAAGCCCTAATACATTAAACCAACCATCAGAAACCCTAGACCTTACACCCAAAACAAATGTTTTCAAACATGGTTTATGATGGTAGTGTAAACTTATTTGCGTAACTTTAATACCTTCAACGAACAACAAATGAATGCCACGAATTGTCAAAGCACACATAAAATCCCAAATGGACCTACAACCTGCGAAAGTAAACTGTTTTTAGAAGCATTTGCAAACACCACCTTAATTGATAAACATCCGTTTCGCACTTCTTTTAAATCTTCAAAACACTAGATAAAAATAAGTTTATTCATTATATAATTTTAAATTATATTCTATCTTGAACTAATGAATTTTGTTACCCTTAAGTGTTTTTCTTTACTTTTTAGTTGTTCAATAAAGAATTGAAATATATTGAAATTATTCACATACTATTTTTTTAACTGAAAACTAATTAAGTTGAATTTTAAATTTTCAAATAATATGTTTATTATTTACTATTTTTTTTTTCAAAAACCCGTCATCTTCATAATCAGTCCTCACCTCACCCACCACTAACCACCATATTAAACACAACTTAACTCCCTACCGCCATCACCATTGTGCTTCCCATCACTATACTTGTCTGGAATTTGAGATTTCAGATTTCTTTAAGATGGAATGGAGTGTTTTCTCATAAACTTATATCTGAAACAAGGATTTTTTTTTTTTGACTCAACAACACAAATGAAGTGATGGTGTATAAAGTGCATTAGTGCACTAAATGAGTTAAAAGGTCAAAATAACTTCATTATATATGTTCTCGAAATTTTGAAAAGTTGTGTAATGGCTTCTGAATATTTTTTTTTTAAGTACGCATGCATGGAAAATTTCCAATTAACTTTTCTCTATGTATTATTCCATGCATTACAAGTTTACAAAAGATCTTGATCCAACTATATAATGTATAACATATCATTACGATGGGAACGGGTTTTTGTCAGTTTTGGTCATTTATGTATATCACTTTGCAGTTTTAGTCATTTATATATACACTGCTCAATTTTACTCATTTATGTATACATTGCGCTCAATTTTGGTCCTCCAGCCAAATGACTTTTAAATTTTGTCAAAAGACGCCATGTGCGAGTCATGTGATGTTCGATACGGGTCTTATTATTTATATATGTCTTTGTTAACTTTAAAATTTAAGAAAAATGTAGATTCGTTAACAACCCGCCTCTCTCCCTCTCCTTGTCAAAAATTATAGGTTGAGATTTTACATTATAAAGAGCTACATGTATCTTGTATTCATGGTTTCAACTTGGGATAGTGAAAATAAAAATATATACATACTTGTTTTATTTATTTAAATTTCTAATGTGATTACTAAATGCATAGCCTCAGATACTATGACTATCGTACATTTTTATTTTTATCTCTCAAGATTAATACACACAATCAATACATTAGGGCCTTTGCTCATTTGTAGCACCTGAAAGAGAAATCATATATACTTTTTATTTTATTTTATTTTTTATATTTAGTGGTAAAAATGGACTCGTCCGTCTTATCTTACTGGGTCACCACTCTCGGTTTTGTTAACGAATCTATCATTTTTCTTAAATTTTAAGTTAAACATAAATAAAAATAATAATAGGGCCGGTTTCAGGTGTCACGTGACTCACACGTGACGTCTGTTGACAAAATTTAAAATTAATTTGGATGGAGGATCAAAATTGAGCGCAATGTATACATAAAAGACTAAAATTGAGCCGGGTATATATAAATAATTAAAACTGCAAAGTGGTATACATAAAAGACCAAAACTGCCAAAAACCCCGATCTAAACACGCATAGTCTAATAACAGTCAGAAAATCACATGCCCCAATATTATATGTTCACTACACGAAATAAGTTCTTTTTTTTTTTGCGACGGATTTTAACAGTCAGTAAAAGAAAAAAGAAAAAGGTCATAAATAGCTTTTGTGACCATATTCAAGTAGTCAAAAAAATGACGACAAAGAATGGGTCGTTTGTGTATAAAAATCCGTAGTGAAAAAGTAACTACTGTTTTCACTTTTTCACACAGTCGCATAAGAACTTTTATGACAGTTATTTTTTTTTTCTTGATGGTAAAAACATCAGAAAACTTATGTTTTCTTTTCAAAGTGAGCCCGACATGCAGATCATCTCTGAAAAAAGTGAAACAATGATCCACAAAATACATAACAATGATATATAAGAAAAAAAATACTTGTTTTCCAATATGTTTATCTACAATTGAGAGACATTAATATCTAAACGATAACATTGAAACTAGAAAACAATCTAACTAAAATTACGCCACAATAAAGTAAATTCCAATATGTTTTCGTATTTGAGCCATAAAATAACAATGGATCTCCAATCCTCAAATTCTTGTATATGGGTTCCTCGAGTACATATCCTACGAGGACGAATAAACCCAACAAATCAAATTTATAACATATGAAACCTCCTTTAATTCAACAAAAAATATTATTTCAGCAGTGAATTCATCAAGGGAAAAAAAAAAGCAAATTCACAACAATACTCAGTTTTGAAAAACCATATTCATCTGCCAAAACCATATTTTCAGTAGGCATATTCACAGCAAAAATCACATTTCAGCAAACTATACATCAGCAAAAACTTAGATTTTCAGCATCACAAAATCAACATATAGCATTTCTTATTTATTCAATTGTATTGACCGGTATGCTCAACAGCTGAATAGATAACAAATTTCTTTGTCCAACAACATGATACAAATCAAAAGCAGTGATTCTACCTCAAACTAAATCTTTCAATTTTATACTGTAGCAGTTCATGAAAGAATCTCCACTATCTTACACACAGAATGCATAACCACTTAAATTCATTAATGATAAAATACGTATGAAATATTAGAACAAGAAAAAGAATTCATAAGCGAGCAAAATAACATATAAATGCGAGAAAAAAAAAACAATTACCAGATTTAAAGCAGCAAAAGATGCACTAGTGGCAATAACCACAACCAAAATGCCAAGATAGAAAGGTTTCTCCATAGTACGTAATAGTTCTGCGGTTCTCCCCACAAGATCATAACCTGAAATATGGTGAAATACACATTAGTATTATGAATGTATAAGCGAACAAACACTACCGTACTTTATAATTCTATCAACAATATAAAGTTTTTAGCAGCAAATCCATCAACAATATTAAGATATAGGGCAACATTCTCATTGGCAAAGGAACACATTTTCAGCAATATTTACAACAAAAATCACAATTCAGTAGCATATATTCACAGCAAAAAATCACACTTGATTCATCTGCAAAGTTATCCGAAACACCATGTAATATTACAAAATTAACAATACCTCAAAGACTCCCTTAGTGGTGATTTGCAGCTACTTAGAGTATAGATACACCATTGTGAACATAAAGAAACCTGTTATCTGCATTATGAAATAAAGCAAATTAAAATGCATTTATCGAAAAGATATTTGACTGATTTTTCCATGTATACGCCGAAGAGTATAACACAAATTAAATCTCAAATTGTTGTCAAGTGAGAAAGCTCCACATCAAAAAGGGAGATTTGTTAAGTAATTTTTGATTTAAAGATACAATTCTATACCAAAACAGATATGTATAATCTCATCATGAGAGAAGCATTACCATTGATGCTTTATTTTGATTCAAGTACAATCTCAACTTCATACTATGAGTCTTCAAAATTTGCACCTGCAAATAGAAATATAGAGAAACACACTAAGAGATACAACTTCTTGGTGTTTATTTTTATTGCTTAAAGCATAAATTTATTGTTTCTATTTTATATTTCTTTTTCGAAAACTGAACTTGTCTTTTTGTTATTCCTTTAGCAAGAGAGAACAGAGGCATACCATCTCAATCCAAGCCCTAAATCAATCTAATTATTATTCTTATCTTCTAACTTTCTTCCAGCATAAAGAATAATAAATGAGCAATACAAATAGAACTTCTTACTGTATATTTTTAACAGTTAAGTATAAAAGTTAATAGAATAGCTTATCTTATTACATTATAGTATAACTAGTTATTATAAAAATACCATCTGGATCTTGGAGCACTTGAGTGCCTTGCCACAAACCATTGGATCCTTCCACAACAAAGTCCGACCTTGCTGAACCCTACATTCCAAAATAAATCATAAAACAACAATAGTGTAGTGCAATAAGCGTACATTGCATATGCCAGCAAATTTACCCAGAATACTAATTCTTTGAACTGCAAGCGAACCAACTTCAACATACTCAATTGTTTTCTTATTCTAAATTGGTTTTGGAGTGCAGAGAAGTGAAGATCTCAGTAACCAATAAAGTAGAATCAGGGATTGGGTTTTCAACTAACATAAAGTTGAAGTGATTATTTAGACTGAAGCATTAAATAAGGAATCAAATCATAAAGGTCGTCAAGTTAAGTAATGTGAAGAGAGAAGTCACCACCACAAAGTTGAACATATAATAAAGATCTCAATATTTCAGAATTCTCAAACAATGTGAGAGAGAAGTCTTGCACAAAAAATAAGCTAATGCATGAAATGCATCGCAAGGAAAATTAGGAAAGTACAAGATGACCAGAAAAGCACTAAAATATCAAAAATTGAGCTGATGCATGAGTGTTTAAGTTTTCAACCGAATGGAAGTTCTTGCATCAAGCAATTATTTACAATACTCAAAAGCAGCCATGGAAAAATGATTTCAGACTTTCCTGGAAATGAAGCAGATTAAGAACTGATATGTAAAAACAAAATGAGCTTGCATCATGCTCTAAAATACCTTTTTTATAAATGAAAATACAATTGCTCACCCCCAACAAGAGTGCCTAAGTCCATCAATTTGCAGCACCAAAAACAAGTTCGTCTGCCTCAAGCAAGAAACACCTGTTGTCGCAGGTGTCAAACAAAAAGGAGAATAAAACAATCAACTAAAGCTACAGAGGTGTATCTATGTTAATCAACAACCAACTGAAATCACAGACAACATAAGAGATACCTCAGCTCCTCCACAATGACCGAAACTCAACCAAGCCTCACATATAGCAGTGTTAGCAAATCTGTTACAAATTAGTTGTATAACTTTAGTTGGTTTAGCTAGTTAACTCAGTAAGACAGATAGTTAGCCATCACTTTCAGATGAATAAATTGTATAAAAGCTGACCATTACACTGTAATATACAACACGATACAATCAAATTCTTTCAATCATTTCATCAAACATTTTGCTCTGCTCTCGTACAATCAGATTTGTTACATGTCACTATAGGAGTGAGTGCTTAACCTTTTCTGCTCTCAAACAAAAACTTCGAAATTATGCAGAAAATACATTATGAAGAGATGCAAATAGTAGTGAAAATAACCTGGACCTTGAACAAACAAATCTTGTCTAGATGCATTTTTTGAAGATCAATCATTTACATGCCTTGGGTCATGTCCAAATTGCTCTTCACCGTATTAAAGCGAAGTAGTTTAAGTATATAATCTGCAAACAAACCCCCCAAAAAAATATTCATTTTGAATTAAATCAGTGTAAACCAAACACCTCATATCACAGATGATGCTCCACAAAAGATCATCAGACTTTCCACAACTCGTCCATAGATTGGTTACTTTCATGATGAAAATTCAGTTAGGGATCTTCAAAAGCCCTATGCATAAAGAACAATCACATCAAATGGAACTGCCAGTCAAAAACAAGAACAAAAGAAGCAACAATGTTTTTTCTTTTCTATTTTAAAAAAGGTCAGTACAAAACAAATGATATTAGGAAAACAATATGATTTCTTGACAGAAGATATCAGATAAATCGAGAGTTCCCGTACCACCAAAACTGCACACTGAAAAGAGTCGCTAAAGATAAAGTTCGGGTTTACCAATATCACCTTTCCAGACTTGTGTATAAATAGCAATGGAAACCAAACAGTTAATAACTTGAGGTGCAGCAAAAAATATTTTCACGGTTTGACATTGGACAACATATAGCAATACTGAAATTTAGAGTATGTCAAGTAAAAACAATTTCAAAAATAAGATTATATTTGGTGGAATTAATATGTTTCTTGATCTTCTAAATTTATCTCTAAAGTAAAACGTCAACACAGGAGCCAAACAAACATTTATCTGAAGATAAATAGTTCAAAAACTATAAAATACTTACTATTGTTACCAAAGGTTACACGTATTCATTAAATGCATATGGACCAAATCTTAAAGATAATCATTTTGCCTAGGCCAGCTGAAGATATATATGTTAGCAAAGCATGATAAATCTAATGAAAGCATTAGTGCAAAATAATTTTACTTTTAGATCACCTGTGAGAGTAGCTCAAGATTCAACGGTTGACTGCAATCTCTTTGCCTTTATAATACTCTTAGTACGGTCATCTGGTTGTATTCGTCTATCAAACATGTCAATAACAAGTGCTCTAGCCTTGTCTATATGACTGTGCTTGCAGTAGCAAGACAGAAGTGCCATATAAGTTTTATTATCAGGTTTCACACCTCTCCCGATCATTTCCTTGAAAAGGTCACCGGCCTCACAAACATTATCCAATTTGCAATTACTATCAATCAAAACGGTGTAACACTCAACATCAGGTTTCAAATTCATTGTCTGAATCTGTGACGAGAGATCGAAATTCACCCGTTTTACTTCATTCTTCCTTTCTCTGCTCTTTTGAGATGGGTCAGATTTAAAACTTTTCGTGTGTCCATCTAGCAGCACTGTATAAGTAACTATGTCGGGAGTGATGCCTCTGTTCTTGATTTCATCCAACAAATCCCGGGCATCGCGAAGGCAATTTATTTGGCAATAACCATTCATCATAACAGTATACGTGATTAGATCAGGCAATAATCCTCTTCGAACCATGTCGTCAAATGCCCACTGAGCCTTCTTCATTTCTCCTGTAGAACAAAGAGCGGAAATGAGTTTACTGTACATCGTACTCTTCTTCACTATATACACACTTTGGCACACTTCATGGAGAAGTTCATAAGCTTTGGTAATTTTTTTAGATTCACAATACCCGTTAATCATAGAAGCATAATTATCCAGACTCTTCTTTTTCAAACTTGAGAAGTACTTCTCAGCTTCCTCCACCTTCCCTCCCAAACATAAGCCTTGAATGATAGAGTTGTGAGTTGCAGTGCTTGGAACCAGACCTTGTTTCTTAATAGCATGTAGAAGGTTAAGTGCATCTTCTACAAATCCATTCCTAGAGAGTCCATCAACAAGTACATTGTAGGTAATAAGATCAGGTTCAATACCAGCTTCCTTCATTTCTTTAAATAATCTAAAAGCACTATCAGTTTTCCTTTGACGAAAGAAGCCATTTATCAAGGTGGAATAGTGCACCTCATCAAGAACCATTCGTTTACCCTTTATCTCATCCATCAACCCCAAAGCATCATCTAAGTTTCCCATTTTGCAAAAGGCATCAATCATGACATTATAGACCACCCTATCAAGCGATACTCCAGATTTCTTTACATTATCGAAAAAGCTTCTGGCTTTAGATGGCTCCCCTATTCTGCACCAGCATTGAAGAATTGAAGTGACAATAACACAGTTGTTGCCCATACCCTTAGCCAACATCTCATCATAAAGATGTAGGGCTTTCGTTATATCTCCCACCTTACAATATCCCTGAATTAAGGCACCATAGCAATAATCATTGACAACTAGTCCTAACTGTTGTTTCATTTTACACAAGATGTTGTTTGCCTCTTGGAGGTTATTTTCACGAACAAAGCCACGGATGACAACTGCACAAGCGTATGCATCAACTGGAACGCTTCTCCTTTTCAACTCTTGTAAAACATGGTAACTTACATATGAACTACCATTCTCACAGAGAGCTTGGAGTAAAGTAGCGTAAGTAAATGAATTTGGTATCATCAACCCACCTTCCACCATCTCAAAAATCACAGTAATGGCTTCTTGAAAACTGGCCTTCTTGCAATATGCGTTAATGACGACACCATAGGTATATTCATTTGGACATAGCTTAAGCCACTTGAATTGTTTATAAATAAGAAGAGCATCGTCGAGCTTATTACGGTCAACCAACCTATTGATCAAGAAAATAGCATCAATGGCGTCGTCAAACAAGTTAAAACTGACATAAGCCTTAATGGAAGCACCCAAAGCCCAAATCAATGAACCCATGCCTTTTTCATTAACTTTGTCCAACAATAACTGGAACAAGGCGGAAACCTTCCAACTCGAATGACCATATTCGGAATGAATAACATTTATAAGAAGAGAGTCCAACTCCTCCCTATACATATGCGAAGAAGAAGAGAGTATGGCAGTAATTGTGAAATAAGTGGCGGGAGAGTGGTGAAAACCATGTTCCTTTAGTTGGTGAAAAAATGACAGCGCAAGAATCGGTTTTTCTCTCATATTAAGCAGCATTTCGACAACCACCACCCCATTTAAGGGACCAGAGTTGATAGTAGTATTGAGGCTGGGCTTTTCGGATTCGGGTTCGGGTTCGGATTCGGACAGTATGTTATTGCATAACCATAGTGGTCATCAAATCATGAAAAGCGATCAAATCTTATAAATTGTGTTTTTTTTTTTTTAAATCAATTTTACTACATAAGCTAAGATTTTCATACCCCATGAATTTTACATTATTGCATTGACAAATTAGGAATGTTTGTATATCTTTGATGAAAGTTACACTACAGTGCTCAGAATTAAAAGTCATTTAGAAATTTACTGTTTCTTTTTAATTAAATTTATAGATTATTATTATTTATGTAAAGCTAGTCAACAAGGTAAATTATTATCAATAAGAGAATAATGATTTAAATTGGACCATAAGATTAGGTACGGTGAGAAAAAAAAATTCCATCCCTCAGATATCTACGTTACCAAGAATTATGAAAAAACATATTTATATTACCCACAATTAAGGATAAAGGTAATGCAACCAATAAATTCAAATATACCATTTTAGATAAAGAGCATAAATAACAAAAGATAATTATGCATTATTCTTTTTAACCATTAATATCTAAAATACTATTTATTAACAAAAAATTATTAATAATTAAAATATTACTTTTATACATAACTATCACATTGATGTGAGACACTCAAATTACATCTAAATTAACTTTCAATTTTATCACACGCTTTTCAAAATATTTTTCAAACACTCAAAAAAAAAAATGGGCCAAACCAAATTGATGAAATTACATCCAAACGGAGCCATTAGATTTTGTCTTCTAATCTTTTCATTTTTTACCCAACGAAATGAGAGGTTTATTATTATTACAAAATTTCATGAGTAGTAGGATTCAACTTTGAACTAGAGTTTAAATTCATAGTTATATTAATAAGAAAAATAAAATATTAAACTTGAGTAAAGTTGTTGGTGTTTTTGGAGGAGGTTTATTATTATTACAAAATTTCATGAGTAGTATGATTCAACTTTGGACTAGAGTTTAAATTCATAGTTATATTAATAAGAAAAATAAAATATTAAACTTGAGTAAAGTTGTTGGTGTTCTTGGAGGAGGTCAGCTTGGCCGTATGTTGTGCGAGGCGGCTTCCTTTTTGGCGAATGCCACCTCTTCTCATAAATTCGGGCTGCCTTTTCGAACTTGACACCACTACCTAGGGGGACAACATAATTCCCCACCTGACTTACATTAGTTGCTCGACGGTCATCGAGCGTTAAGCACTTTGGCGAGCTCGAAATGGGCTGGTCTTTCGCCAACAACCTATCTTGGCCTCCAACATCATTACCTACATTCACAAGACCATGCTTGAGCTGGGTCTCAAACCACCCAATCCCACCTTCTCTCCCTGACTTGGAACCCACTCCCGGGGGGTCATCAAGCTTAATTGTGATGGTTCGGCACTGGGCAACCCAAAACCTACAAGGATTGGAGGCGTACTACGGGATTATGCAAACACAATAGTTGGTACTTTTCCCGAAGCAACATGATGCAGCACCAACAATGTTGTCAAACCGTGGGCGATCTATCAATGAGTCCTTTTTGCTATACGTATTTCAGTTTCTCACCTTATTATTGAGACAAATTATGAATTCGAGTTAAACAGCCTAACCCCACCGCAGGATTGTACAGCCTTGGCAGCAACAGAAACACTTATCCAGGAGATAAGGAGGATGTGGACCTTCACTACTCTAAGTGTCTCACGTACATGTAGAGAGAAGAATATGATCGCGGATGTGTTGGCCCGACAGGGTTTCAGTCGAGCTCGGGCGGACACCCTACGCAGCCACCTTTCTGTGCAGCCTGAATGAGTTGCCAACCCGACCTAAAAAATTTAGCTTTGTTCGATATATTTTGTACATATACGTGCTTGTCGCGAAAACCTAGACCCCACTCCTCTATGTATGCATATTATTTGACTCCGGCCTTCTATATAAATAAACAAGTTATCTTAAAAAAAAAGGATAAGTACAACGTTTCTAACTTTATTTTTAATATTCTGTAAAGCAACGTTCTTCACGTTCTTAAGTTTTGAGGGAACAAAAGTTTAAATTAGATAAATATGAAGAATTAAGACTGTAAATATTTGTATCATCAATTTCTATAATTCCTATTATTATTACTATTCTCTAAATTTAGAATTTGCTTAAACACAACGCGAAATTTCATGAGTAGTAGTAGATGGACTTTGGACCACAAAGTCCACTTTAAATTCAACATGAATATCAATACTTTATATTATTAATAATAAGAAAAATAAAATATTCAACTTCAGTTAACAATATATATCTAAAAACTAAAACCTTTCACCTTTCTTCTTCCGACACCGCCGCCGCATCAGTCACCGGAGTCTTTACTTGAAAAAGCTGTACGATTTTTTTTGTGAGCGAAAAGGAGAAAAGCTAAAAATAGAATATATCTAAAACCTTTCACCGCTCACAATATAAACCTTCCGACACCGCCGCCGCCGCCGTCGCCGTGTCAGTTGACCGGAGTCTTAAGCGAAAAATATGCAAAGCTTGAGTTTTTTTCAGACCCCACCATCAGCAGCAGCAATTAACTCAAATTCATCACTTCAAAGGACCCCTTTTCTCCCAATGGCCCAAAGTTTCAAACTTTATGAGAATCTCAAAGCTTCTTCTTCTTCTTCTTCTTCACAAACACATTGCTGCAGAGCTTCCTTGGAACTTAAAGATTCTCCTCACAGGTGCTCCTATTTTCTTGTTTTTGATTACTGAATACTGTCTTGTGGGCTTTATTTTGTCTTTTGTATGTATGGGGCTCGAATTAGAGACACTCGTGTGCTACAATTTTGTTTCGTTTATCGTATATTTTGATGCGACAGGGGCGGCACGGATGTTCCGGTTCGTGGACTGTCCGAAAAAGTTGTTGGTGTTCTTGGAGGAGGTCAGCTTGGCCGTATGTTGTGCGAGGCGGCTTCCGAGTTAGCAATCAAGGTCAATGTTCTGGACCCCATGGAGAATTGTCCCGCTAGTATGATCTCTAATCACCATATGCTTGGCAGCTACGATGATAGTGCCACCGTTCAAAAATTCGCCCAAAGGTTCAATTTTTTTAATTGTCTTGTGTTTTTGTAGTCTGGATTTTCGTACTGATTACTAAGCTATATTGGAATTGTTAGATGTGATGTGTTGACTGTCGAGATTGAACATGTTGACGTCGTGACACTTGAGAGGCTCGAACAACAAGGCGTGGATTGCCAACCCAAAGCTTCAACAATACGAATCATCCAGGTTTGTGTTGCATTGATATCTTAACAATATATAACCAAGTATTTGCCAATCCATGATTACTAACTCAAATCACTTAAAACCTTCTAACTGCTAAGGTTATATACAAATCATTGTTGAGATGTAGCTCATTTGAATTCCAGATGTGTTCCATCGCTTCTAGCCCTGTTGGAAAGTTGTGAAACTGTTTCATTTACATTCTATATTTAGTTAGACCTTAAGTAACCTAGTTTTTGAAGTGATCTTTCTTTGCCATTTATTGTTTGTATACTTTAAGGGGAATTTCTTGTCCGAAGGTGGAGGTGAGGACTAAGTATATGTACATCGTGGATTCCCATGTGCAGAATCTGTTAGTACCTCAACGTGAACTTATATTTTAGCTCATTTTTCGAACAGGATAAATACCTCCAGAAGGTCCATTTTTCGAGACATGCCATTCCTCTTCCTGAGTTCATGCAGGTAATATTGTTTTGGTGAATATCTGAGATTCAGAAAGATGAAAAATGAGTATTAATTTGAAGAATATATTTTTGTGATTTACTATATGACGAGATCCTTACTTGATTAAAATGGCTGAGACAGATAGATGATCTTGAAGGTGCTAAAAGTGCTGGAGATCTATTTGGTTATCCTCTTATGATAAAGAGTAAGAGGTTAGCTTATGATGGACGTGGTAATGCTGTTGCTAAAAGTGAAGAGGAGCTATCTTTAGCAGTAAATGGTAAATGATCGCTATAGCTTTATTAAGAATGATATTTTCTCTCTTACTATGTTGCTCTATCATCTGTTCATAGCTTTACTGATTCGGTCATATTCCTTTAGCCGATTACTTAAGACCTTCTTATGCGGATTGCCTCTGTTCCAAGTGTTTCTTTTTAGATCTAAAATTGTTAATGGTCGAATTCAGGACTTTGATTTGTGTCTGTATTGGGACTGCTAATATTAAAGATTCTACTTATTATCGCACATAAAATTATTATTTGAGAGTGGACGTGAAAGACTGAACCTCACGGCTTGACTAGTGACAAGATTTTGGTAGCACATGGGTGTTAAAATTTCTTAATGGATAAACAACAAACTTTTAGGCTTCTTATTTAATAAAATAATGGTGCATTTTGTTTGCTTTAATCCGAAATACAAGATGATTGGGAATTGTGATTGGGTAGTTATGGATATTAATATATGAGAAGGCGTCATCATTATAATGTGTGCTTGTGTGCAACATAACTAGTCTATATTGGTGCATTCACCTATGAAATGCTTGTGACCTGAAGACATGTTTTGAAATAATTTATTGAGTATTGTTAATTTAATTTAATTACAATCGATTGCAGCTCTTGGGGGATATGCTCGCGGTTTATATGTTGAGAAATGGGCACCATTTGTGAAGGTTAGCTTCTCTGCGACTTGCTAATTTACACCCACATACTCCTATTACCAGCATTGTAGCAGTTTTAAATTCGCCTTTAGACTTATTTGATTGTTGGATGCGAATGCGATATGCACGTCTCAAGGTGTATCACAGTAGATGTTATTTTTCATAGCTGAGTACCATTAGTTGATCAAAACTAGAGAATGACACTATTTATGTCAGTTTGTTCTAATTCTAGAGATGTTGTTATTCAGATACGGGGACACTTTTATTCGATAGATTGACGAAAAATGAGTTTGTTTGGAAACAGAAGTGGCTTTCATCTAGATACTTGCTTTTAATTGTTTAAATTCTATTGATTGTTCAAAAATTGACCATGCTCTGTGGGGCAAATGATTTAAGTTCTCTATTTTATGCAATGCAGGAGCTCTCTGTCCTTGTGGCAAGAGGAAGAGATAATACAATGCAATGCTATCCTGTTGTAGAAACTATACACAGGCAAGAAGATAGCCTTGTTTTATACAGAATCACTATTTTTAACTAGTGCTTGAATATGCATCCACTTTTCGTCTTTCATATTGAGTAGCTAGCCATACAAACTAAATAACTTTTGATTTAATGTTTGTGAAGGGAAAATATTTGTCACGTTGTCAAGTCACCTGCCGATGTGTCTTGGAAGATTTCAAAGCTTGCAACTGATGTTGCATACAAGGCCGTGAGTTCATTAGAAGGTGCTGGCATATTCGCAGTCGAGTTGTTTTTGACAGCTGATGGTCAGGTTGTCCATTTGGTATTTTATGTATTCTACATGTGTCACATTAATTTTTCCTTTTTGATAAATGTCCACAATTAGATCATAAAATATCTCCCACCATTAATTTATCAACCGTTTGTGTTCCTCTGTTTTTTGCTTTCCTCAGATCTTACTAAATGAAGTAGCACCCAGACCTCACAATAGTGGACATCACACCATTGAAGCGTGTTTTACTTCTCAATACGAGCAACATTTGAGAGCCGTTGTTGGTCTACCTCTCGGTGATCCATCAATGAAGACTCCAGCTGCCATCATGTATAACATACTTGGTGAAGAGGAGGTAAATTTACTACATTTTGGAATCCCGTTTCTGAATAATTTCACCTCGAAGCTCTTTTAAACAAAAGCTTAATATCCCTTGGTAACCTTGATTCTCATGTGGGTTATTGCTAAGGGAAAGAGAAAAAGTATTTCTGATCTTTCAGCATAGGAAATAATCATATGCTAGTTGATGAAGTACAAACAATTTTTGTCTGGTTGTTGTTGACATATTAGGACCTTAAGGTGCTTTCTTCTGCCTAAACTTGAGGAGATAGTATCATTAGCTCCCTATGTACGAGGAACAGCAATCCATAATACCTTTATGTGATCTTTGATTATCATAAGTGGTGCAGGGAGATGCAGGTTTCCTTCTTGCTAATCAACTCATTGGGAGAGCATTGAGAATTCCCGGGGCATCAATCCATTGGTATGACAAACCAGGTTAGTTGATACGGCAACGTAGTATGATGGGTTTATTGGTCAATATCTTTTGCTGACGGTTGCTGTTATTATGAACTCTGCAGAGATGAGGAAGCAAAGAAAGATGGGTCACATCACGATAGTTGGCCCCTCAATGGGGATTGTTGAAGCTCGGTTAAAATCCTTATTGGGAGAAGATGCGACAGATAACCAGCATGAAGGTTTTTATTTAACCTTATTCTTTTCAGTTCTGACTGATAAAACGCATGTTGTCAATACTGTACTTGGTATAGTAAAGGTTTGGATAAATCAGTGTTGGGAGTTTGTTATTGCTATCTTTTCCCGTTTAAGCTTTTTAAGGCCTTTGATTCAAATGAAAGGACATATCCTTTAAGCATAGGAAATTATTCGTAGTCACGCCCAGAGTTTATTCTTTAACTATTATAATGTATCTGTTTTTGTTTTTCTGCCAGTCGCTCGTTTATTTATTCAGCTTTTCCTGTTGTTACCTGGTGTTGCATGAAATCTCTTGTGAAAAGTAATCTTGTTTCTCTTGAACAAATTTTCGACGTTATTGATGATCTCCTACTGCAGCCCCACCACGTGTTGGAATAATAATGGGGTCGGACTCTGACCTTCCTGTCATGAAGGATGCTGCAAAAATTCTAAGAGAGTTCGATGTGCCAGCCGAGGTTATATTCATTATTCTCGTAAAATGCTGATTCCTTAGTTATAGTAACTGTAGCCTGGTAATGAATGGCAAACAATCGAGCTAAACTGAATTGATTGATTTTCTTTTTATAGGTAAGAATAGTTTCAGCACACCGGACCCCAGAAATGATGTATTCTTATGCTTCGTCAGCTCGAGAGCGTGGTATCCAGGTTATAATTGCTGGCGCAGGTGGCGCTGCTCACTTGCCAGGTCTTATATATGATGTACCGTTATTTATATTTATCCTTCATTTGGTTCAAGCACTTAGTAATCTCATTGATTTAATCAGGCATGGTAGCTGCATTAACTCCCTTGCCGGTGATTGGTGTTCCTGTACGTGCCTCTACGTTAGACGGTCTCGACTCTCTCTTGTCCATTGTTCAGGTACTTTTTCCTCTTTCTTTTAACTGATTTTTCATGTACTTCTTTTCATATTGCGATGCAAATTTGTGGGGCTGGGAATAGTATAACGGTTTTGGCATACAATCTTGTTCAATGCCTAAAAAGATATATTTTTAAAAAAAAACCCTCAAAAAGAAAAAAAAAAAACGTATCATAGACATCACTCCAAATATTACTGTTACAAAGGGTAACCACTGGAGATACTGACCTGAAAGCTAACAACATACTGACCTGAAATCTTAATCGTTTCACTGAGAATAACATAGCTATCTGCTGCATAACAATGCCGTGATTCTTTTGAATGTCGACATGCATTTAGCATACCTTCAGTAGAAAAACTATGTATGTGGTTTTTGTTATCTTCTATGTTATATTTATACAACCAATTGATGTTGAAGGCAATGCCTGTCTAATAAAAAAAATATACTTGCAATTTATAACCGTTTTTTCTTTTTTGGATGCTGCATTAGCTTAGTTGTCCGCTAATATTTTGATTATGTAGTTTAACCATTTTGCTCCACTGATCTAGTTGACGAAATTCTAAATCGAATTTGATTAATTTCTTTTGTGATTATTTCGCGTCATATCAATTAAGTATTGTCTTTTCCTTTTTTGCTCTCTTATTATGATATGACAACAAAAAATGATGAGTTTTCACTTTGTTTCATTTTCAGATGCCAAGGGGAGTCCCCGTTGCAACTGTTGCAATAAACAATGCAACAAACGCCGGCTTGTTGGCAGTCAGATTGTTGGGCATTAGTGACACAGACTTGCAAGCTAGGTGGGTACCTCTGTTTTCCTTGAATCGAGAAAAATGAAATGAATTTTATCTTGATTGCGTTAGTATGTACCCCGATCGATTCTCTCATGTTACAGAATGGCCCAGTACCAAGAGGATAGAAGAGACGAAGTCTTGGTGAAGGGAGATAAGCTGGAAAAAATTGGCTGGGAAGACTACTTGAATACATGAAGGTTTAGTTACCGCTTATGCTTTGGCGACCTTTTTCTTAACGAGAGTAACTGAACAAGCCTAACAGATTAGTGAAGAAACGACGCCAAGCTAGATCCAGGAAAAGCTGCAACAGATCGTTTTTGATTCATACCTGGAGAAACTAATACCACATTATAAGGCCAGCGTGCCAATACATGGTGCCTTGTTAATTATTGAGAATGTGCGTGTGATCTTTTTCATTCTTGTCCTGGGTTATTCTTTTTCCAAAGTCGGTTGCAGTTCAGGGACTTAGTTCTTCTCTTATTTTAGGATTTGACATCTTAATTTTTCTGATGTTGTAATCTTGTAAACCAGATCTTGTTGACATAGCGTTTGCAAATCCTCTAAGTTAACCAAAGTTTGAAGAAATTAATTGTAATTGGGTGTCGATTTTGATATTTGGAAGTCCACATACCTGATTATTATTGGTCTGTGGAGGCAAGTATATTCCATCATGTATGACTTTGTAAGTTGTAACTAGTATGAAATTATCTTTTTGTATTTTTTTCATGAGCAGAAACATCTTTTTTGACTTCTTTTTTTAATCTTAAGCTTATACTGCTTTTTTGTCCATGATTTTCAAGCTTGCATTGTATAGGTATATAAAATCTAATCAATCTATTCTAACTCTAATTTCTTTATTTCATCTTAATCTATAGGTGCCAACATTCTTGGGTAGAAATGAGCCACGGCTAATGATCTCCACGCTAAGCAAATATAAGATTGTTGGATTATCATTTTATTGTCAAAAAGCTACATTTGTGGAGTTTTTTCGGTGTTTATTATCTCACTGTTTGAGTGTTAATATTTTTTTGTGTAAGTCAGACACATTTGTACATTTGAGTTGTCCTATGAAACTGTATAATTTTGGTAGTTAGGTTAGGAGTTTCGTGAATTTGTGTTCCATGTTTCTTACTTGATTGACATTTGACAGAGAATTGAACTTTTTTGCTAGTCGGATTGCAAAGCTTATTACATTTGCCCACTTACAGTTGAAAAACAAATTTTCATCATCATAGTTGTGCTGAATATTAGTTATTGGGCTGGATATGAAATATGATACTAGTTGTGGATGTCGTTGGATCAATGTTTTCGTTCAGTATTTATTTAGCTATGTGATATATGCAGCTCCAACGAGTAAGTTTGATTATTCACAAGGGGTAATTGATGCCCAAAGAAAACAAGAATAGCTTTGGAGCTAGAAAAAATCAAAAGCCAACAATTAGGAAAACCTCGTCCTCAACTTTTACGAGTTGTGGTAAGTTCATTTTATAAGATGTTACATTTGAGTCTTTGTACAAAAACTATAACTATTTCACATTACTAATCTAAACTTTTACATGAGCCATTGAATATTACTAATCGTCTTTTAACAGCAACACCATCTCCATACATTTGGAAATAAAAGTAACTCAAAATTGTTTCTGTAGATGTAGATGATGAGTTGAGTATTGAAGAGCTCTTACTACCTGAAAAATGTAAAATAAAGACCAAGTGTAAGTGTAAGAGACCAGACAAGACAAGAATAACCAAAAAAATAACATCGAGTAAATTTACACGATAGCAACTTAAACACTGAACTTGCAAAGGTAATTACGACAATGAACTAAATCTACGACAAGCAAATATCCTTAAAGTTCTTAGAAACCCAGTTAACAAAAATATCAATGCCTCAGTACGAGTTTCAGCTGCAAGGTGAGGGAGGAGATGAATTGGTATCTAAGAGACTATGACGAGTATCATGAGAAGTTCAACTAAAGATTATTAAGACAAGACATCCACAAATTACACATAGGTCCACCTAAAAGTAAATAAGTATATTGTTATTTTGAGTGCCACAAGCTTCCTCTTCCCTATTAACATCATGAATTGCAGCATGAACTTGCATTATTGTATAGCATGCTTAACTCAATATTGGCTACAAATATTACAAAAAAGATTGAAAAAACTTTCTTAGTATTTTCTCCATCTACTCCACTAGCTAAATAAATAAGCTACTACTAGTAAGTGTGTTGAATATGAAGTATATCTGATTATCATTTGAACACAAATGAGAGATATTGAGCTACTATATATTTAGATCAATAATACATGTACAGGATCTACGTATCAGATAGATCTCCAAATAAATTTTGCACCAACAAAGAGCATAATATAGTTATGTTGTACCAGTGAAGAGGATACTTATCTGACCGTCAAATAAGTGATGTTTTTTCACACATAAAATTGTAGGAATTCACTATTAAGAATCCTAAGTTGCTTATACATCCTAATAAATGAGACACATGTAGGCTTTTGACGAATGCTGCAGGACAGGTACACTTAATTTAGAAGTGTGTCATTATTTTCGCTGCAGAAATTTGATTATTACATACTAATTCTTTTGGGGAGATCAAAGCAGTAATATGAAACAGTAAGAACTATTCTATTAGTTTTAAATTGCAGAAAATTATACTGACCGTGACTGGATATTAGAAATAACGGAGAACTGTACAATGTTCCTTTATCAAGTCAAGCTTGCCAATCTTACCAAAAAAAAAAAGTCAAGCTTGCCAAACAAAAAATATAAAATTGAGAGCTTGTACAACCAAAGCAGAGAATAATGATGTTTTCATGACAAGAGATAATCTGATCTTGCAAGTGAATCCCTCGCTTTGAGATTTCGTCAAATTAGTTGACCAAATAACCGTGTTCTTACTCCTGTAGATATGATGAAAAGTCCAGGTATTCTCATGCAAATCTCGAACAAGTTCTTGTGTTGGAGGTTGCAATGAGTAGTCCTAGCAGTGATAAAAAAAAGACTAAGTTTAAACTTTAAAGATCTAACTCCAAACATACATGCTTAAGCCAAATAAACCAAAAAAAAATTCTAGTTGTGGGAATAGCTTTTCTGCAGCCCTGTGAGGAACTGAGAAGCCACCATGTGTACTCGTATCACTTGTCGTTAAAGTCTTGCAGAAGAATTCAGTTGGATGTTTACTAGGCTTGAGTCCAAAGTCTGGTATGGAAAAGACGTCTTTTCCTGAAACAGTAGTAAAAACATTAAAAGGAAAATCCCAGTTATATTCTTCTCTTTACATACTATTGTCAAACTTTAGAAACCAGTACGACGATGAACTTACAGAATTCACGGGCTGGAGGCTCATTTGGGCATATATTTCATCTGTGTCTTTGTCCGCCTGCAGCCCACAAGAAATTAAAATCCATAAAGCTATACATCATGATATTGCTCTGTTTATAGGCGTGCACCGTGCACGTGTATGTACTTACATGAAGGGTAACATTGTGAACATGGCGCAGCAATTGAGAGGGAAAATTTGGAGAATTTGGAATTTGTGCTGCTGCTGTTCTAATCGTGGAAACAGCAACATGTTGTCAACGAAATTAGAAGCATATTAGAGCATGCAAGATCCCATACGTAACAAAAGAACACGCATTAGTATGAATTTGCTGTCCCGAAGGAAAATTGATTAAATATATATATATATATATGAAAACAAAGGCTGTTGGGAATCATCATGTGTGAAAGAACTATAAGGCACAAAGGTATCTCTGGCTCATGAAATTTGGAACTTCAGCTTTACATGATGTCGTGAATGGAAGTTAAATAGGTATAGTTACATCTATCGAGCAAATACCTTGTACAAACAAATCTTGAGTAGATGCGTTTCTTGAAGGTCGATCATTTGCATGCTTTGGGTGTCCGGATTGCTCCTTACCCTATTAAAGCAAAGTGTTATATTAAAGTATATGAACTGAAAACAACCCCTCGAGAAAATTATACAACCAAGCATTCGATCTCTGGTTCATCTGTTTCAACTAAATGAGTTTAAAGCAAACACCTCAAATGTAAACTAAGGAGGCTCAGCGATGATGCTCCACTAAAAATCATCAGACTTTCCTGAACTCGTCCATAGATTGATTTTCAGTACTTCCATGATGAAACTTCAGTTATGGATCTGCAAAAGCCCTATGCATTTCAGAACAATCACATCACATGGGAACTGCAAGTGGAAAAAGAGAAAAAGAAAAAAGCAAGAATGTTTTTAAAGAAAAAAGGTTTATTAAAATAACGATCTTAGGAAGACTATAATTTCTTGACCAAAGAAATCAGATAACTGACAGTTCCCTTACTACCAAAACTGCACACTCAGAAGAGTCGCTATGGATAAAGTTCGAATGTTATTGTAGCAACATCATCTTTCACTACTTGTCGATGAGTAACAATGAATAGTGAATAACTGAAGAACATTGTTCCCTCGGCTTGACATTAGAATATAAATATATATACTACAATTTAGAGTATGTCAAAGTAAAAAAAAAAAAAAATCAATTTATGAGCAGTGGAGTTGATATTTTTTTTGAATGTCTAAATTTATCTAAAACAAGTGAACACAGGAGCCAAACAAACTATAAAGTACTTATTTATTAAATGCATATAGAACAAATCTTAAGGATAATCATTTTGCCTAGGCCAGCTCAAGAAATACACATGCAGTAAGCAAAGCATGGTAAATCTAATGAAAGCATCATAGCAAAATCATTATACTTTCTGGTCACCTGTGAGTGTCAGCTCAAGAGTCAATGGTTGAACTCAATCTCTTTGCCTTTATAATACTACTGGTAAGGTCATCAGATTGTATCCCTTTATCCAACATGTCATTCACAAGTGTTCTAGCCTTGTCGATACGCCCCTGCTTGCAGTAGCCCAGCAGAATTGCCGTATAAGTTTTATGATCAGGTTCCAAACCTTTCCCAATCATTTCTTTTAAAAAGGTCACCAGCTTCACAAACATTATCCAATTTGCAGTTACTATCAATTAAGACGGTGTAGCTTTTAACATCATGTGGCAATCTCATTGTTTCAATCTCAGATGAGAGATCGAAATTCACGCATTTCACTTTGTTCTTCCCGTCTCTGCTCATTTGAGATGGGTCAGTTTTCAAACTTTTCGCATGCCCATCTAGCAGCACTGTAAAAGTAACTATGTCGGGAGAGATACCCCTGTTCTTCATTTCATCAAGCAAACCCCCGGCATCGCGGAGGCAATTTACTCGGCAATAACCATTCATCATAATAGTGTATGTGACTGACTAGCAACAACAACAACAACCAAGCCTGTAATTCCAATTAAATTGGGGTAGGCTATGTATGTGACTGACTAGATCAGACAATAATCCTCTCCGAACAATGTCGTCAAATGCCCACCGGGCCTTCTTCATTTCTCCTGTAGAACAAAGAGCGGAAATGAGTTTGATGTACATCGTACTTTTCTTCACTATACACACACTCTTGCATACTTCATGGAGAAGTTTATAAGCTTCGATAATTTTTTTAGATTCACAATACCCGTTAATCATAGAAGCATAATTATCCGTACTCTTCTTTGTCAAACTTGAGAAATACTTTTCAGCCTCCTCCACCATCCCTCCCAAGCATAAGCCTTGAATTACAGAGTCGTGAGTTGCAGTGCTTGGGACCAAACCTTTTTTCTTAATATAATCCACAAGGTTAAGTGCATCTTCTGCAAATCCATTCCTAGAGAGCCCACCAACAAGTACATTGTAAGTAACAAGATCAGGTTCAATAACGGCTTCCTTCATTTCTTTAAACAATCTAAGAGCACTATCAATTTTTCCTTGAAGAAAGAAGCCATTTATCAACGTGGTATAGTGCACCTTACCAATAACCATTTGCTTACTCTTCATCTCATCCATCAACCTCGAAGCATCATCTAAGTTTCCCATTTTGCAAAAGGCATCAATCACGACATTATAGACCGGTTTATCAAGTAACACTCCAGATTTCTTAATATTATGAAAAAGGCTAATGGCCTCAGATGTCTTGCCTATTCGGCACAAGCACTGACGAATGAAAGTGAGAATAACACAATTATTGCCCCTACCCTTAGCCATCTTCTCATCATAAAGATCTAGCGCTCTCGTCATATTTTCTGCCTTACAAATATCCCTGAATCAAGGCACCATAACAATAATCATCGACAACTAGTCCTAATTGTTTCATTTTAGTCAAAATATTCCTTGCCTCTTCCAGGTTATTTTCACGAACAAAACCACGGATCACAACTGCACAAGCGTATGCATCGATTGGAACGTTTCTCCTTTTCAACTCTTGTAAAACATGGAAACTCATTCTCACAGAGACCTTCAAGTAAAGTACCATAAGTAAATGAATTTGGTACCACCCCACCTGCCACCATCTCAAAAATCACATCAATGGCTTCTTCAAAACTGCCCTTCACACAATATGCCTTAATCACAACACCTAACGTATATGCACTCGGACATAGCTTAAGCCACTTCAACTGTTTGTAAATAACAACAACATCGTCGACCTTATTACGCTCCACCAACTTATTCATCAAGAAGTTGCAAGACCACAAACAAGGTCTTGTTTGACCACATTGGTCCATGATCCTGAAAACAGCATCAATGGCCTCATCAAAAATGCCAAAACTGACATAAGCTTTAACCAAAGCACCCAAAGCCCGAATCAATGAATCCACGCCATTTACATTAACTTTCTCCAACAAGTTCAAACACGAACAACCCTTTTTCCAAATTAACATCTGCTGTGAAAACAGAATCCAACTCCCTATACATACCCGAAGAACAGAGTATCTCAATAATTGTGAGGTAAGTGGTGACATTGTGACGAAAACCATGCTTCCTTCATTAGTTGGTTAAAGTGGGAAAGTGCAAAAATCGGGTCTTTTCTCATATTAAGCAGCTTTGCAACAACCTCGTCCGAATTCAACTTAATGGGTGCATTTCTAGTACTGTGAGTGCCAAAGTTCATACAAGAGGTGGGATTTTGGGATTCGGGTTCGGAGTCGTCTTCCGGACCAGAATCATACAAGTATGGAGTTGCATCGAATGAGCTGGAAATTTCTGAAGAGTTTGGTGAGAGAAACTGACCTGATTGTTAACACTTCATCTCTCAATCCCGGTTCACCTTCTTGTGGATGACTGATTGAGTCTTCCATAGTCGTTTTGAATAATATCTCTAGAGAGTTACTAAAGGCAATTTCTATGGCGTTTCCACATACGACGTCATTTTATTAACACTCGATTATGTACTCGGAGGGTTATGAATTTTTTAAGTGTCGAAACGTCTTGCCTGTTCCACAAAGTAATAAAATATTATGTTTATTTCTTGATATTTCCCGATACTTTTAACACTTGATTTCCTCCTTACGCTTATGGTAGTGTTCCTTATTTATAGAGGGTGGTCATCAGTACATCTGTCAATATGCATATTTTCTTTATGACAGATAGCTCTATTTCCATTTTTTTGAATAAATAGAGAGCTTACAACGAAGGACTAGTACTTAGCACATCAACAAGCATGAAAATGAGGTAGTGCGTACCTATATTGAATCAAAACCTAGGGCAATGAGCGAAAACCTAGGGCAACGAACAACACCACCGGCGAACTTAATCCCCGTAACTAAGCTAATTCCGTCGGACAAAGGACCGAATTTACCAAGATTGCAAAAGCGACTTAGGCCGTTTGATGATACGACGAACTCTAACATGGATGCGATTGACAACTTCTCCATTGAGAAAAATCCTAACATAGGCCATCAGACATATGTTGCGATAACTATGAGAAAACGCAACAATGATGTTAGAATCGATATGGAAGATGATACGGAAGAGATGCGGAACATGCGTGTTATGCCATCGAATGATCTGATACCGTTCAAGCAGGTGGAATTTTCGGATGAACTGGACGACATCTTGTATGAACAATGGAAGGACTCAATCGTTATCAAAGTGTACGGGATACCTTGGTTTTTTTCTGCACTACAGACACGATTAGATCTAATGTGGTCACTTCGGACTGAATTCGAGCTCGTTGATTTTGGATTTGGATGCTACTGCATTAAAGGGTTAAACGAGCAAAAGCGAGAGATGATTTTGACTGAAGGTCCATGGCAATTGACGGGGAGTTTTACGTCAATACGCAAATGGACACCTAACTTTCGTGCCGACACCGAGAGGATCGAGAGCGCAATAACGTGGGTAAGGATACTCCACCTCCCAGTTGAATTCTTCCGGAGGTCCGTCATCAAAAGACTCGCATCGTGCATTGAAGACCCGATCAAAATCGACGGCAACACATATCATGCCTCTAGAGGCAAATTTGCGAGGTTTTGCGTTCAAGTTCGAACGGATGTACCTCTTGAATTGGGAATATGTGTCAAAGGGAAAGTATACCAAGTGATTTACGAAAATTTGCCATCGTTGTGTCATGAGTGCGGGAAAGTCGGACATACGACGAACGAATGCATGGAGAATAAAGAACCCGAAATTGCGCCTGACGGTAATATTAAGGATGAAGGGGTGCCAAAACATTCCCAGAATAATTCGGAGTGGCTAACTGAAAAAGCCAAAAATAAAGAATATGGAGATTGGATGACAATGACACGCAGAAAGAAGAAGGAAGTTCCTAGCAAGGGAAAGGCGACAGCTACAAAAAATCACGAGAACAAAATTCCCAGCAAAGGGGCGAATCAAACTGTCAAAGTTCTTGTGCAATCTGGTAATGGCCTGAATATTCCCATTAAATCGTTCACGGCGCAGAACCCCGATGCAAGGGGTAAAAGAGTACTTCCACCAAGCCTAGGGCTGAAGTTGAAAAAAGGAAATAGACAAGGGGGAAGAATGCTACTGGAAAGAACTCTAACATGGGTAATACAGTACCTAAGGATAGAAATTCTAATCTTGAAAGAAGTGGGAATAGATTTAATATACTTGCACGAAGTGATGAGGAATTAATTCCTACTACTTTCTTGGAATCCAGCGGGCAAACACAACACATGCATCATGGCTCTCAACGGGAACGATCTTCAGATCAACTTCGTGAACGACATGCTAATGGCGAACTGGGGTTTGAATTTGGAATTTGTGACGGAACACCAACAGTTCAGCGCGCCTTGCAAGATATCACGAATAGGCCCCGAGGAAAGGTTGATACATGTGTTGGAAATACCAGCAACGGTGTGAGAAGTTCAAACGTCGAACTACCTAGTAGAGAGGGACGACAATTTGAACTCATGGTGGTCGATAACCAAACTGAGCGATTGGGAGAGACGACGCCAGAAAGTCATGGTGACGAAAATTCTGAGACATGCAATTGCGACATGGATCGGGATGTCGCTTGACAACCCGATGAGTTTGTTGCACCTATACGAACTCACTATGAAGATAGTTTCATGGAATTGTCAAGGTGCCGCAGATGGGGAATTCCGTAGGAATTTTAGAGAACTAGTCTGTATTCATAGACCTAGTGTCGTCTTTGTACTCGAGACGAGAGTAAGTGAGGAGCATGCACGTACTATTGCACCATTCCTTGGATTTACAAATTATGTTTTCGCGCCAACGGATGGGATGGCAAGGGGAATATGGTTGCTTTGGAATGAAGAAGAGGTTGAAGTTGAGATTACGGAAGTCGAAGAACAAGGGATACATGCTATCATTAGACCAAGCATGGCTGATAGGTGGCGGGTATCGGGGATATACGCGCAACCAAGTAGGGCAAAAAAAATCTGAATCTTCGAGAACTTGGTTAAAATTGCGGAGGGCCCAGAACTTCCATGGTTGATAACCGGTGACTTCAACGAGTTTGGGTACACCCACGAGAAGGTGGGAGGTCGCACGACCTCTCTGAGTAGATTAAAATTTTTCCAAGATTACATGTCTAAATGTGGATTAATCGATTTGGGATTCACCGGACCGGAGTTTACATGGTTGAATAAAAGAGAGGGTGGGGGCGTTGATTAGAGAAAGAATTGATCGTGCATTGGCCAACCAAGAGTGGATAGATATGTTTTCGGACTATGGGGTACGCCATCTACCCCGCACCTATTCGGACCATCATCCGATACTCACAAATTGTCATGGTTAGGTAAAATCAGCGGGACCAAAGCCCTTTAGGTTTGAGGCGGCATGGCTGCTCCACCCGGAGTGTGAAATTATACTCAAGAGTATTTGGGAGGAGAAGAGCAACATCGAACTAGCTATAGAAGATGTCCCCAAAAAGTTACTACCGTGGAACAAGCTAAACTTTGGTAATATTTTTCAAAGAAAGAAAAGATTGAGTGTGAGGTTGGAGGGGATACAACGATCACTATGCCGCGGGCCGAATACACATCTAAGTCGACTTGAAGGTGAGTTAATATCAGAATATAACGATGTGTTGAAGCAGGAAGAGGTGTTGTGGTTCCAAAAATCGAGAATTAAGTGGATGAGTGACGGGGATCGTAACACAAATTTTTTCATCAATCCACTTTGACGCGGAGGAGGAGAAACAGAATCCAGGCGCTTAAAATTGATGATATATGGGTTAATGAGGATGAGCAGCTACGGGTGCATGGTCGAGAATATTTCATGCGACTCTTCACGGATAATTCCTCCGAGATTTCAGGTCCGAATCCACGATTACCACGTTCAGCCGTGTACCAAGCAGTTATCACGATGGAAGAGCAGGGAAAACTCAATAAGCAGATCGATTTGCAAGAACTCAAGGAGATAGTGTTCGCACTGCATCCATACAAGGCTCCGGGTCCCGACGGATTACAAGCTTTGTTCTACCAAAAAGGGTGGGAGTGGATAAAGGAGTCTTTGCTGGAGTTTGCAATGAACGTGTTCCGCGAGAGGAAATTTAATCCGAAAATATGTGAGGCACATCTCTGTCTTATCCTGAAGATACATAACCCGATAAATATCTCTCAATTCAGACCTATTTCACTTTGTAACGTGTTATAAAAATTTGTTACGAAGTGCATTACTATGAGATTGAAAGAAATTATGCCGAGAATCATAGCCCCAACTCAGTCAAGTTTCATAAAAGGGCAATGTACGCAGGACAACATATTTATTTTGCAAGAGATCTTGCACTCAATGAGGAGCAAGAAAAAAAATAAAATCGGGTGCATGATTATGAAACTTGATTTAGAGAAAGCATATGATAAAGTTAATTGGGACTTTTTTGAAGAAACGTTGGATGCCTTTCAGTTCCCAAAGGAGTTAACCGAGTTAATTATGTTTTGTGTTAAAAATGCTAGCACGAAAATTTTGTGGAATGGATCTCCTCTTGAGGGGTTTAAGCATACTTGTGGGTTGAGACAAGGAGACCCACTCTCGCCATATCTTTTTGTCTTGTGCATTGAAAGGCTTTCCTATCTCATTAACGAGGTAGTGGATAAAAAGAAATGGAGTCCGTTGGTGCCGTGTCGAGGGGGACCTAAGTTGTCACATTTGTTTTTCGCAGACGATCTAGTCCTTATGGGGAAAGCAACCATATCAACTACGCGCACTGAAAGTACATGTATTCTGTCAATGTTAGTTTAACATTGATAAGTCATGTTAGAGTAACATTGCTGGAGCAGAATCCGATTTACAATCTTGAGTATATTTGTTATTATTGTTTTGCCATATTCATTTAACTAACTGAGTTCCATAGTTGTAATTATATATTCACTTCTTAAACTTGGTGTTTGTTTATTCCGCTGCACTATTATTCTGGTATGTTGTTAAAGTAACATCGCTGAGTTAACAACGACAAATCTGCTGTTAACTCTCCAGTGTTAAGCTAACAACAACAACGTATCAACCCGATCCACAATTTCAATTGGTATCAGAGCCAAGCACCAACTTCACCGGTGTTTGGCGTTGATACGACAAGATGGACAATTCCAACCCCAATACCAGCAGGTTGCCTGTATTGGAGGGTCCCAACAACTATGCCTACTGGAAGATCAGGCTCAGAGTCCACATCAAATCCATCGACCTAAGAGCTTGGGACGCAGTACTAGAAGGCTACACCATCCCCTACTTGCCAAGAGATGGAGATGCTAATCTGGTACCTAAGCCAAGGGGACAATGGTCAGCCAACGAAATTGTTCTCTACAACTTCAATGAAAAGGCCCTCAATGCTATTTTTAGCTGGGTAGGTAATCATATGTTCAAACTTATTCAAAGTTGTTCTACTGCTAAAGCTGCATGGGAAATTCTTGAATTACATTGTGAGGGTGATGTGGCTGTGAGGGACTCTAAATATAGAAAACTTTTGAGGGACTTTGAGAAGATAGAGATGGGTGAGGATGAAAGCATTGATAGTTATTTTGAGAAACTTCTAGATATTGCTAATCAGTGCCAAAACTTAGGTTTTATCATCCCTAATCAAACCATGGTCTATAAAGCTTTTAGAACATTATCTTCTAAGTTTACTGTCAAAAGAATTGCTATGAATGAGTCTAGAGATCTTGCCAACATGGACTTTCAAACATTAATGAACACTCTAAAAGAATTTGAACTAGAATTCCTAGGAAAGTCCAGTAAACAACTTGCTTTAGCCTTACTAGGTACTAGCTCAGATTCTACAGGGAGTGATGAGGATGAATATGAGTTGATCTCTTCTAACCATGGTAACATTACTAGGAAGTTTAGTAAATTGGGTTACAAAGATAAAAATAAAGAAAAACAACCCAGTAATGCTGCCCTTGGTTATAAGAAACTGTCCCAAAAGTTTGTAAAGTACATGGCATCTAAGAGCACACCTCAAGATGCTGAGAAATTGAAAGATGTCCAGTGTTATGAATGTAAGGGGTATGGTCACTTTAAACATGAATGTGCTAACACCCTCAGAACAAGAGGGAATTCTCATTGGGTCTGTGTAGATGACTTTAATGAAGCTGACTTCGAATCTGGAACAAGTGCTGATGAACAATTGGAGGAAATCAACACTGTTGCGCTCTGCACTCGGATCATCTGGTCAGGAGAAGACTCCAGGAACTGCCAAGAATCTCAATGTTACTCTAACATTAGAGAACCAACAACAAAGCATGAGATCTTCTTTGGAGACTGGAACAGCAATGATACACATGTTAACCATGACACACTCTCTGATTGTGATGATACTAACTTTGATTGTTTTCATGGCTCAGTTGATCTAGAAGAGGAGTACTTCAATGAAGATGAGATGTCCCATGAGGAAATTCTTGATGACCTACATACTACCTTTCTCAGACTTGAGAGAGAGAATGTCAGACTCATGAAGAAAAATAAAACACAGAAGCATGACATTGAATGTTTGAAGAACATGTTGAAACTCTATGAAAGAGATCTTGACAAAGCTGAAGCTGAGTTGAAAGAGGTAAAGGAGAAACTCAAAAAGGATTCACAGATTATAGCCAAATGGAATGGAGGTACTTCTAAACTTGATGAGGTACTGAGCATGAGTAACTCAGGTACATGTGGTCTGGGATTTGTTGAGAAACCTTCCACTTCAAATGTTAATTCTGCCTATTTAACTACAAGCTTTGTTAAAGAGTCTGATAATATGAGTTCTGAAACCATTAACATTGTAAAAAGTAAACCTACCTTTATCTGCCAGTACTGTTTTCAACCAGGCCACATTAAACCATTATGTAGAAAATTCATAAAAGAATGTGGTAAGAAAACAGCCTCTGTGTCCAATGTTAAAACTACAACAGGTTCTGATGTTAGACTAACATTAGGTGCATGACAAAAAAGTAGGACTTGGATAGAAAAAGCTAAAACCCCTAAGATTAAAGTTGTATGCAATGTTGTTTTCTCTGCTGTGTACTCTAACCTTTCAGGTAAATGGTACTTCGATAGTGGATGCTCAAGACACATGACAGGCAGCAAAGAGAATCTTTAGCAAATGGTACCTTTGAGTGCTGGAACAGTGACAAATGGAGGAGGCACCAAAGGAAAAATCATTGGCAAGGGGACACTGGATGTTGATGGATTCCCTCCCTTGAAGGATGTGTTGTTGGTAGATGGGTTAAAGGCAAATCTAATCATTATCAGTCAGTTGTGTGATGATGACTTACTGGTTACATTTGATAAGATATCTTGTGATATTTATGATAGTGACAATGTTCTTGTGATGACAGGTACTAGATCCAGAGATAACTGCTACCTAGCCCAAGAGGAAGCAGAATGTTTCCATGCCAAGATAGATGAGGCTTCTATATGGCATAGGAAACTTGGACATGTTCACTACAGAAACCTTGAGAAATTACAGAAAGTTGATGTTGTAAGAGGCTTACCAAAGCTGTCTTGTCCAGGTAAGCTTGTGTGTGGTGATTGCCTCAAGGGTAAGCAAACCAGAGCAGTTCATACACCCCTACAGGTACAGAATGCAAACCCTAGATCTAGTAGGTGTTTTGAATTGCTGCACATGGACTTAATGGGTCCAATTGAGGTAAGTAGTCTCAGTGGGAAGAGATATGCCTTTGTGATTGTAGACGACTTCTCTAGATACACTTGGGTAAAATTTCTTAAAGAAAAGTCAGAAGCTTTTGATCAGTTCAAAATTCTTTGTGCTAGTATTAAAAACTTGTATGGCTCCACTGTGACTAAGATTAGGTCTGATCATGGTAAAGAATTTGAAAATGCTAGTTTTGATAACTACTGCAATGCTAAAGGTATTTTCCATGAATATTCAGCTCCTAAGACTCCTCAGCAGAATGGGATTGCTGAGAGAAAGAACAGGACTCTTCAAGAGATGGCCATAGTTATGCTCAATGCTAAAGATTTATCCAAAAGACTCTGGGGTGAAGCCTTAAATACTGCTTGTCACATTAGTAACAGGGTGTATCTTAGACCTGGAACTAACATGACTCCATATGAACTCTTGAAGGGTGTAAAACCAAATGTTGCATATTTTCATGAATTTGGATGTGATTGTTATCTACTTAATGACTGGGATTATCTGAGTAAATTTGATTCTAAAAGTGAAAAATGCATCTTTGTAGGATACTCAGCCAATAGTACTTCCTTTAGAGTCTATAATCTTAGATTAAAGACAATTCAAGAATCTGTGAATGTTGTGTTTGATGATTTCACTCTTGATACAGGTACTGGTGACATCTTAGTTCCCAATGTTGAACCAACAGTGGAAACCGAGAATGTTACTCCTGACAATGTTACACCAACATTGGAACTGGAAGCTGGAAACACTGAACAAGAGTCAGGGAACGGCAGAGGGTTCTGACTCAGAACATGAAGGTGCCACTGAACCTAGAAGAGACCCCCCAGCTAGGATTCATAAAGACTATCCAGCATCCCAGGTAATAGGTGAACTCACTGAACGGGTAAGGACACACAACAGAGAAAGACTTGACTATAGAGATATGGTTAAACTGTGTGTCTGTATGAACTTCACTTGTACTGTTGATAATGCCTCTTGTTTTGTCTCCACAATAGAACCTAATAATGTGAATGAAGCTCTTCTATATAACTTCTGGATTAATGCCATGCATGGTGAACTATTACAGTTTACTAAGAACAATGTCTGGATACTTGTACCTAGACCACCTAATGTGAATGTAATAGGGACTAAGTGAATATTTAAGAACAAGAGTAATGAGGAAGGAGTCATAGTTAGGAACAAAGCTAGACTAGTTGCTCAGGGGTACACTCAGTTAGAGGGTGTAGATTTTGATGAGACATTTGCTCCAGTGGCTAGGATTGAATCTATTAGGTTACTTCTAGCTATAGCATGCAGTCTTAAGATAAAACTATACCAAATGGATGTAAATGGTGCATTTCTGAATGGGCTAATTGATAAGGAAGTATATGTTGAACAACCTAAGGGATTCACAGATCCTAAGTATCCACACCATGTGTACAAGCTTGAAAAGGCACTCTATGGTCTTAAACAAGCACCTAGAGCATGGTATGAAAGGCTTACAAAATTCCTATTAAGTCTTGGTTTTGTTAGAGGTGGGGGAGATAGAACATTGTTTGTCTTGAAGAAAAATTCTCATGTCTGTATAGCTCAAATATATGTAGATGATATTGTGTTTGGCTCAACTAACAATTCTATCCTAGAAAACTTTGTTGAATCAATGACATGGCAGTTTGAGATGAGTATGATGGGAGAATTAACCTTCTTCCTTGGTCTTCAAGTAAAACAAACAGGTAATGAGATTTTTCTAAGTCAGGAAAAGTATGCAAAGAATTTGATAAAAAGGTTTGAATTGGCAGAATCAAAGCCTTGCAAGACGCCCATGTCTTTATCAGTGAAGATATCCAGGGATGTTAATGGTGCTAATGTTGACCCAACATTGTACCGTTCAATGATAGGAAGCTTACTCTACATGTCTGCTTCAAGGCCTGACATAATGTTCTCTGTTTGTGTTTGTGCTAGGTACCAGGCATGTCCAAAGCAGTCACATCTGATTGCTCTGAAGAGAATACTTAGATACATTTCTGGCACCTTGGCCCTTGGCATATGGTATTCCTATGACACTAACACAAATCTTGTAGGTTTCAGTGACTCAGACTGGGCAGGTGACACTGACGACATGAAATCTACAAGTGGAGGATGTTTTTATCTGGGGAACAACTTGGTCTCATGGTACAGTAGAAAGCAAAACTGTGTGTCACTCTCCACTGCTGAATCTGAATACATACCAGCAGGCAGTTGTGTCACTCAGTTAGTATGGCTTAAACACATGCTACTGGATTATGGGTTAGACAGTGATACCTTACTTATGTTTTGTGATAATCTTAGTGCTATAAGCATCTCTAAGAACCCTGTGCAACATTCCAGAACTAAACATATTGATATAAGGCATCACTTTCTGAGAGACATGGTAGAAGATAAGCTCATTGACATTGAACACATTGAAACTAACAATCAGCTTGCTGATATGTTCACTAAACCCTTAGATTCTGAGAGGTTCTTCAGTTTGAGGAATTCTCTTGGCATGTGCATCGTCTAGGGATGTTAGTACACCAGTGTTGACATAACACCACTGTCTAGCACTGGTTATTGGTTGTGGTGTATCTGTAATTCTTTTCATTTTCTTTCTGCATTCTTCTTTCTTGCATGTTACATCCTTGTTAGAGAGTCTGTTGGGATGTGTGGTTAACTGTATGAATAGCTGAGCTGACTGGTGGACAGGTACATATTAAAAGGTTTGAAAAGTTAAGAACTCTGTTGTTAGTCTGTGAATGTTAGCCTAACATCTGGGAGAAGCTGGGGTACACAGAGCTCACTACTCTAATGTTATTCAGTTGTGACTTATCCATGTTAAGTTAGACAAAGCATGAAGAGAAGCTGGGGTACATGATGTTGAACGCTTCATTGTCATTCAGTTGTGCTTATTTTTGTGTTTTGTCTATGGCCAAGGTTATGCATGATAATGGTCCTTACTACTGGGGTGTTTTGAAGTTTCGACTGCTTGCATTCAGTAGCATTGTTCACTTGGTATTTCGCTTGTATACAGGTTGGAAAACAAGTATGCATGAGGAGTTGGGGTGGAGACGTATATGATAAATGTATTGTCTTCATTCAGTTCCTTTGTACTTGCCTAATCTGTTGCTGATGGTTAAGTTGCTGGGGTGTGTGGGGTCTTGTGCTGCCCACATTCAGTGATGAAATTGTCCTTTTACATTCATTAGCTTTTGTTCAACAAAGTTCACTAATAAAGAAAAAGTGAATTGTCCTGATTCCAATCAGTAAAGTTGTATGTACGTGGTTACCATCTTCCAATGTTGATCTAACATGGTTGCATTCTTCTAGTTCTGCATTTACTTTTTCCTTGTGTCGGTTTGGGCTTAGGGGGAGTAGTAATCCTAGGAATCATGTGTTGAGGCATACTTTGTGGGTGACTCACTGAAGGTAAAACACTATGTTTTGTGATCTTCTATGCTATGGGAACATCTTTTCCCTCGATATGTATTTACTGATGATCTTAACCTATGTCTTGGTACCTATGTACTTGGGTGAGGGTTCAGATTAGTTTTCAGGAATATCTCACGCTCTCACATGATGCTGCCTTGGATGAAGCCCTGAACCTACAACTTCCTACTCCGATGTTAACTTACCAACGTTAGTCCAACATTGAAACATTGTAACTTATAAGTTTTCAGGTGTGGAGACCGCTCTGGTTACGTGTTAATCTAACACTGACACGTGGTAAGGTGAACATGGGTATGATCGTGTGATAGTGGTCTGATTATGTTGGTAACATGTTACAACACCACTATCACTATTCTTCAGCTGATTAAGTATATAATTTGCCCTAATCTTCTCTCACTTTTTACGCGTTCAAAATTTTCTGCAAAATTCAACTCTCTCTGCAAATTGAGTTTCGTTTTTCTTCTAAAATCACTCTAACAATGGCCCGCAAGTCTTCCATTGACACTCTTGCAGCTGCCGCCGAACAGATGGAGCAACCACGACGCCGTAGGACCAGAAGTGCAACTGCTGAAGCCATTACTGCCGCCGCACCAAAGAGGAAATCCACCTATCAACGGCGCAAGGGCAAGAAAGCCGCCAAGGGTGATGTTGATTCAGCATAAAAACGGCTGAGCAAACCTCCACGCCCACCAACCCTGAAAACGAGGTAATGATGGCTAACCCTACTCTGGATATGCCTGCTACTACTGTTGTTGGTAATGAGGGGGAGAAAGAGGCCCATGTTGCTGTGGGTGAGTCTGAGGTTTTGCATGAGGTCCCTGAGGGTAATGTTAGGGATGAATCTGTGGTTGTTGCTGAGGAAGTGGTTGAGCCCACATAGGCTGATGTTGCTGAGCAGGATACTGCTGATAAGATGGAGACTCTTCCTGAGGAGGATGATCAGGTTGAGGAGACTTTGGTTGATGAGGTTGCTACTGAGGGTAACCAAGATGTTGATGATGGGAGTGACAGTCAACCCGAAGAGGTTGAGAGAGAAGAAGAAGAGAGCTTGACTCTATCTGCCTTAGCTACTGTTGCTAAGAAAAGAAAGGGAAAGCAGGTGGTGGTTGAAGCTTCTGAGTCTGAGTCAGAAGAGGAAAAAGAGGAGGAAGAGGATAAGGAGGAAGAAGAAGATGAGGAGGAAGTTGAGGAAGAAGACATACTGGTAGGTGATGACCCTGCTGATGTTACTCCAACATCAGGCAGTGATGAGTACTATGATGTGCTTGATGAGGAGTACCCCAAAAGGCCTTACTCCAGCTTTTATGTGTCTGCTGAGGCAGAAGAACAGTGGGAGGCTTATCAAGCCAGGGTTATCTACATGGAGAGGAACATTGATGAGGAAATGTTCAAGGAGAATAGGTTGTTTGAGCTGCTGGAAGCTAGATGAGTGTTGGGCTCTGTGATGAACCAGTCATCATATGTCCCTGATATGATCAGAGAGTTCTACGTGAACCTCTCTCAATGGGTGTCCCACCAGGACTCTCCCAAGTTTGGCAAAGCTTGGGTCAGGATGAATGTCTATGACATCAGCCCCTCTGTGATCAATGAGGCCTGGGGACTTCCTGACCCTGAGGAGACTGAGGATCCTAGCATGGATGAGGTGATCACTGACCTCACTGGTGGACTCACAAGGAAATGGAATGTCAGTTTTCCAACTACAAGGCTGACTTCCTTAAGTGCTGTACTACACAAACTCTCCGCCTACAACTGGCTGCCCTCTTCAAACACCACTGTTATGACAAAAGAATCTGTAAAGCTGGTGTACAAACTGAAGAATGGGATGAGTGTGAACATAGGGGAGAAGGTTCTGAGGCACATGAGGGAAGTCACAACCAAGGCAAAGGGAATCATTCCATATCCCTCTCTGATATCCAGCATTCTTGTGAAGCAAGGCTTCAAGACAAAGAAGACAGAAGGCTGGATCAAGAACAAGGCCAAGATGATCATCACCAGGAGCTACTTCACTCAGATCAGGATTCAGGATCTGCCATGGAATCCCAATGATGGAGCTGGTCCAAGCAGGAAGAAGAAGAAGAAGAAGACTCACAAGTTTGCTGCTTCTTCAGTTCCTGTGGCTAGTGGTGATAGTTGTTCTGTCATTGCTGATGCCTTTGTGGAGGAGACCCTGATGTGGCTGGACAGAGAGTACAAGGATACCCAAAGAGAGATAGCAGACAAGCAAGTAAGGCTGCAAGAGATAGACAGCCTCATGAAGCATTTGAGGGATCTGCCTTCCTCACAAAAAGGGGGAGAATGATCAAATTTTCAAAATTTCTGAGTTCTGTTATGTTTCTGTCAGTATGAACAATTCTATTTTCTTTGTTTGTTTTCGGTTTCATCAAGGAGTATGTTCCTTGTTACTCAGTATGGTCTGTAATTAAGTACTTTTCTATCTTGTTGCTTACTGCTTCTGCTTATGCTCATTGAACTTTGGATACAAAGTACTGACTCTGTTTTGCAGGTGTTAACTGGTCTCTGATGTTAAGATAACATTGAGATGTTCAATGTTAGAACGTCTGTCTGGTTTTAATATTAAGTTAACATTGACAAAGACAGATGTTATGACAACATTGAAAGTATCAATGTTAGAATAACATTGAGTTGGTCCCTTCTGACATTCAGGGGGAGCGTACTTATTTTCCATTGTGATCTGATAGTAAAGTTTGTCTGAATAATTTGATCTGATTAGAACAGGTTCTTAGGTTTTGTGATTAAGGCAAAAAGGAGGAGATTGAAAGTACATGTATTCCGCCAATGTTAGTTTAACATTGAGAAGTCAATGTTAGAGTAACATTGCTGGAGCAGAATCCGATTTACAATCTTGAGTATATTTGTTATTATTGCTTTGCCTTATTCATTTAACTAACTGAGTTCCACAGTTGTAATTGTCTTTGATTATTATTCAAGAAACAAACTTGTCATAGGTTGGACGCTCAAGTTTCCAAGAAGGAAAGTTTCCTTAATTACACAAACCACTCTACAAGGGAAGTTGAGTTCGAGTGGAACTAAGAATGCTTTCCAAGATCAGTCCTAATTTGAAGAATGAGTCTTTCCCTAGTTAGATCACTAACGAAGGAACTATTATTCAAGAAGGACTGCGAGAACAAAGAAGAAGAGTTTAAGAAGGAAACTAGGAGAATTACCAACCGTGTACAACACACCTTGAAGTCGAAGTTCAAGAACCTATATATAGGTGTGAAGTACATCAAGACAAACACGAGACAAGAGCCAATCAATCCGAGAGATTAATTTACAGTTGTTGAGTGTTGTCTTGCTTTAGCAAAGTTTGTGAATTGTTAGGATAGATCTAAGAGTGAGGAGCTGTTAGAGATATACGAAGCAATTCTTGTGTGCTTTGCTTAGTTCAATCAATTTAAGAGTGAGGAGCTTGAGAATTGAGAGAACGACCTTTGTTAAAACCTTTACGGGTTATTTTGCCTATGGCTCAGAAGTTAATATAATTCTATATTCACTTCTTAAACTTGGTGTTTGTTTATTCCGCTGCACTATTATTCTGGTCTGTTGTTAAAGTAACATCGCTGAGTTAACAACGTACAAATCTGCTGTTAACTCTCCAGTGTTAAGCTAACAACAACAACGTATCAACCCGATCCACAATTTCACGCACAATCAAAAAAGTGTTGGATAGCTTTTGCGCCGCATCTGGGCTTAAGATAAACCCGCAAAAATCCAAAACTTTTTTCTCGAAGTCTGGTGGTTCGGCCATGAAGAAGAATATCAACGATATCATTGGATTTGGGCAAACTACTAACCTCGGCAAATATTTGGGCGTACACCTCATTCACGGCCGGACTACGAGGGAAACTTATGTGGAAATCCTTGACTGCGTTCTTAAACGGCTGAATAGTTGGAAAGGCAAGCTACTTTCACTTGCGGGTCGTGCTACTCTTATACAGTCAGTTTCCTCAGCTATGCCTATATATTACATGCAAGCGGCTTGGATTCCGGAGCATGTATGTGACCAACTGGACAGATTAAACCGCGACTTTCTTTAGTCAACGGACGTGGAAAAGAAGAAACTCCACCTTGTTGGGCAGAAAAAAGTGACGAGACCAAAATAGGTGGGTGGATTGGGAATAAGGCGTTCACGGATCAGCAATGAAGCCTTACTCTCAAAGATCGCATGGAAAGTGCTGAAAAAGGACGACTCGGTGTGGAAGGGACTGATTTGTGCTAAATATCTTAAGAAAATGGACTTCCTTGATTATTCGGCGAAAGCTTCGGATAGTGCGGCTTGGAAGGGGGTGGTGAGATGCAAGAACCTTATGAAGCCTTTCTTTAGGTGGAAGATAGGAAATGGCAAATCAATATCGTTTTGGTACGATAATTGGAGAGGCTCCAAGCGGTTGTGCGACGAGGGGGTTAATATACATCCGGAAGAAGTAAACATGAAGCTCTCGGATGCCATTGGAGACTCGGGGCAGTGGCTATTGGATGGAATACGCTCGCAAATCCCAGTTGGGGTGTTGGCGGAGTTACAAAGTCGAGACGTAAACCTGGGCGCGAGGGATGATATAATTATGTGGGGGTAAAATGGCTAACGGGGAGTTTAGCTGCCAATCGGCGTATAAAACATACTTCGAGAATTACACGGAGGACCAGCCACGGAACAAGAAATTTAAGTGGATTTGGAAGACAGATTTCAGTAGCAAAATACAATATTTTGTATGGTTAGCTATACAAAATCGGTTGGCGACGAAGAGTCTACTAAGGGCCCGAAATATCACACAATTTGATGGCTGTCCGCGATGCTATGAAGAGGCAGAAACTATAGTCCACATGCTACGGGATTGCAGGGAAGCAAAAGATGTATGGAAGCTGATCACACCAGCTATATATTTGAAGGAATTCAATGAGATGACGGACGAGACATGGCTGAAAAACAATATCCAGATGAGGATGAATGCAAAAGGCAAATGGCGATCGAACTGGCGCTGGACCTTTGTAGCAGCGATATGGATAATTTGGAAGGCGAGAAACGCTGAAGTTTTCAGAGGGAAGAAAGAGAGCCTGAGAAGTTGTGAGTTTCAGATCAAACAACTCAGATTGGAACTTCAAAGTGCGAGCAGAAAAGGCAAGAAACCGGCACGCGCAGCAAAGTGGTGTAAACCTGGAGCAGATTGGGTGAAATTAAATATTGATGGAAGCTTATTGATCAAACAACTCAGATTGGAACTTCAAAGTGCGAGCAGAAAAGGCAAGAAACCGGCACGCGCAGCAAAGTGGTGTAAACCTGGAGCAGATTGGGTGAAATTAAATATTGATGGAAGCTTATTGAGGGAGGAAAATCGGGGATCAGCCGCGGGAGTGCTGCGAGACGCATCCGGAAACTGGATTTGGGGATTCAAGAAAAATGTGACAACACCTATGATTGATGAGACAGAGATCGTGGCACTTCATTGGGGCTTGGAGCTGGCATGGGAACAAAGGAGGCATAAGATCGAGGTGGAAACGGACTCGGAAAATGTCATTAAATTGCTGAGAGGAGAAATGGATACGCCAATACACCTTAAGGACATTGTGGATGCTTGCAAAGAAAAGCTTCGATTGCCGTGGATGATTACATTACGGTGGATTCCTCGAACTGCTAATCGAGTTGCGGACGAGCTAACGAAGATCAAGTTAAACGATGGAGAGAGAGATAGGTTCTGGAAAATCCCTCCTTCTCAGATTAAAACTAGTCTAGACTTTGATATGGTCTAAGGACCTGTTGTTCCTTCCTTTTCACCAAAAAAAAAAGATAGCTCTCTTTCCTCTACTGATACATCCTTCATGTTAACTCAAGAGAGTAAAAATATATTTTATTAGAAGAAACGCCTTGCCCAATAAGTCAACAGAGAATTACAACACTTTTTTTTTCTATGGTCTTCTCTCTCTTTTTTTTCTTGCCTTTTCTTTTGACAACACAAGTGTATTTATAGATGACCTGTAGATGGAAGAGCCAACTCATATGCTTTAATTAGAGGACACTTGTCAAGTTTATGAGCTGACAAGGCTTTTACTCTATTGACATCTGGTTTATTTAAATCTGATGTACCAATTTTAGTAATGACACCTGGTTTTTACCATGCTGATATAGCCTTGTTGTTGACACCTGATTTTTGCCTTGCTGATACATCTTTGTTGATGACACCTGGTTTCTACCGTGCTGATATATCTTGATCTTCACGATGCTTTTACACTTTTTATAAGAATAACATGTTGTGCCATCGGGTATATAGCTTTGTCTTCCTATCAGAGGATTTTGCATTTGGCCAGCACATCCCCTTCGTGAATACAATGCCATCGGATAGATATCTTTACATTCCTATCGGAAGACTTTCTCAAATTAGGTTCTCGCGCCCAATTTGCAAGAACAATGCCATCGGATCGTTTACTTGCTAAAGTATCGGCGATCATTTTAGGCATCATATAGTCATCCAAGACTGGTGGATATAGAAATTAGTACCTCTTCTCGTGTAATTGTTCCTCCTTTGCCATTCCAAAGAACAGTGATTCCGACAGTGACTGTTATGGATCCCATAGACCTTTACCAGGAGCAACGTCGTCGTATTATTCGAGAAGGGAAACGCCCCCTGTCAGAATGATTTTCTTTTTTCGTGCATTATTCGTGTGTGTACATAGTGTGTATATAGATAAGTCGGGTTGGATGGCAAATGTGGAATGACTGTGTATTTTTTCGATTGTGTGTCACCACAATGTATGAAACACAATATGCTATTTCCACGGTATAAATGAAAGGCCATCTTTATTCAACCACGATTTATTTATATGTATACTCATGATATTTACATTAGATTTATGCTAAATACTTTCTTAAATTTAAAGCATTCCAAGTTCTAGTTAGAACAATACCTTCCGGTGTACTCAGCTGGTACGTACCTGGTCCAATTATTCCACTTATTTTGTATGGTCCTTCCCACTTGGGTTGCAACTTGGCCACATTTTTCGATGCTCCAACTCTTTTGAGGACTAGATCTCCTACCTGAAAAGTTCTGACCTTAACCTTTTTATTATAATGTTTAGCCATCCGAGCTTTGTATTCTTCCATCCGCACAGAAGCTCGATGCCTTCGTTCTTCCAACAAATCCAAAGCTAAAGCCAAGTTGGAGCTATTGTTAACTTCCTCGTATTCCTTAACTCTCCAGCTTTCAGCTACTATTTCAGGAGGAATTACAACTTCACATCCATATGCCATGTTGTATGGAGTTTCCCCTGTAGCAGAACTTGGTGTGGTTCGATAAGACCATAAGACTCCAGGAACTTCTTCCACCCATCGTGCTTTGTGCCAATCCAGCCTGGCTTTTAAGTTTTTCAGCAGAGTTTGAATGGTTCTTTATACTTGCCCATTACCTTGTGGATAGCCTACCGATGCAAATCGATGCTTGATCTCCCATCATTCACACCACTTTTTGAGTGGTTCATTATCAAACCGGAGTCCGTTATCACTGACCAGATATCGAGGAATTCCAAATCGACATACTATGTTTCTCCATAGAAAATTTATGACGGCTCCAGAGGTGATTTTCGCCACCGGTTCAGCTTCTACCCACTTTGTAAAGTAGTCCACTGCTACTAATAAAAAGCGCTTCTGTCTAGGATTGGGAACTAAGGGTCCCACCAGATCGATTCCCCATTTTGCAAAAGGACATGCTAAGAGATTGGGCTCCCATGGAGCCGTTGGTTGATGAATTTGTGACGCATGTGCTTGACAAGCCTGGCACTTACGCGCATATTATTTGCAATCTTGAACCATCGTAGGCCAATAATATCCTTGGAGAATGATACGATGTGCCATACTTGCCCCTTGAGAGTGATTTCCGCACTCCCCTTCATGTATTTCTTTTATTACATCCAAAGCTTCTTGCTCATCCAGACAGCGGGTATGGACATTTGAATAACATCTTCGAAATAAAATTCCCCTGTTCACAAAATAGCGAGCTGTTTTTCTTTCCATTCTTTGCTTTTCCTTTTCATCTCCCAAAAACCGAGTGGGATCCTTCAAATATGCTATAATCTCCGTCATCCATCCTGTGGCGATGGGTGCTACGATGGTATCAACAACTTTTTCATTTTCTTGCCTTTCCGATACAACTGCCTGCAATAACGTGATGCGTCTGGTTCCAACCATCGGATGGGTAGCTATTTTAGACAAGGTATCGGCTTCTTGGTTTTCTGAGCGAGATATCTGAACTATCTGGAAATTCTCAAATAATTCTTTTCTGCTTTGAACTACTTGCACGTACCTTTTCAATCGCTCTTTGTATATTTCGAATCCATCCGCTATCTGCTGTACCACCAGTTGTGAGTCGCTATGAATGATTATTCGCTTAATATCTCCTTCCAATGCTAATCTCATTCCTATCAATAAGGCTTCATACTCAGCTTCATTATTGGATAAAGGGTAATTGATCCTTATGGCAAAGTACAACATTTCTTCATCTTCAGTGTTTCTAAAGACCACTCCTGCCCCACCGTGCGTTCCCAATGATGATCCGTCCACATGGATATGCCATAACGCAGGTATCTTCTCAACTTGTATCTCCTTCATTTCTACCAAGAAATCCGCTAGTACTTGTGCCTTGATGGCTGGTCGAGGAGCGTATGATAGATTGTACTCACTTAGCTCTATTGTCCATTTTATCATTCTCCCTGAGGTCTTAGGGTGGTTAAGGATGATTCTTAGCGGGTACTTGGTGAGTATCGTTATGGGATATGTCAAAAAGTATGACCTTAGCTTTCTGGCGGCGGTTACGAGGGCAAGTATCAACTTCTCCGTTTGTGTATAGTTCTTTTCTGCCCCTTGTAAGGTTTTGCTGACATAATACACAGGTCGATGTTCTCCTTCTAGCTCTTTCACTAGCACTGAGCTTACTGCTTCTTCCCTGGCTGCCAAATATACAAACAATTGGTCCCTTGGTCTAGGTTTTACCAGTAGGGGTGGGTTTACCAAGTATTTCTTTAAATCTTCAAAAGCCTTTTCACATTCTTGATCCCATTGGAAATTCTTTACATTCCTTAATATCTTAAAGAAGGGTAGTCCTTTCTCAGTCGATCGGGAAATGAATCGACTAAGCGATGCCATTTTTCCAGTTAGCTTCTGTACCTCTTTAATTGTGCTAGGAGATTTCATTTCTATGATAGCTTTTGCTTTCTCCGGATTCACCTCTATTCATTTTTCTGTTACCATGTATCCCAAGAATTTTCCACCCCTAATTCCAAAGGAACATTTTTTGGGGTTTATCTTCATTCCAAACCTGTCCATGATGACTAGAGCTTGCTTTAAATCTTTCGGATGATCCTCCCCCTTTTTCCTTTTTACTATCATATCATCAACATAGACTTCCATGGTATCTCCAATTACTTCTGAGAACATTAAGTTTACTAATCTTTGATATGTGGCTCCCGCATTCTTTAATCCGAAGGGCATTACCATATAGCAAAACGTGGCTGCATCTGTAATAAAGCTTGTTTTTTCCTGATCTTCTTCATCCATCGAAATCTGATTGTATCCCTGGTCACCATCCATCGTGGATAATAACGCGCATCCGGCTGTTGAATCTACTAATTGGTCAATGCTAGGTAAAGGGTAACAATATTTAGGACAAGCATCATTTAAGTTTGTGAAATCAACGCACATCCGCCATCGTCCTCCAGTTTTTGGTACTAATACTACATTGGACAACCATTCCGGATAAATCACTTCTCTTATCTGCCGTAACTCCAGCAGTCGCTGTACCTCAGATCTAATTATTCTGTTTCTTTCTGGTCCCATATTCCTCTTTTTCTGCCTGATGGGTTTGGAGGTGGGTTTTACATTAAGGTAGTGCTGACATACCTGCGGACTAATGCGTCCCGGGGGACCGCATTCCCATGCAAAGAGATGGAGATACTCCTTCAAAATGGTAGTCATTTCTGCCTCTAATGAGGGATCCATTTCAATTCCCATTTTAACCCTCTTGTTATCTTCGTCCAATTCTACCATCTTTAACTCTTCGACATGTTGCACTTGGATTTCCTCCATCTTTTGATTTTTCCCAGGGGTATCGAGTTTTTCTGTTATCTCGGATGGGATTGCGTTCATACGACATTCCCTTGCCTTGACCTGGTTGCCCCGAACTTCTCCGATACCCGACATGGTGGGAAATTTTATTTTCCAGTGTAAAGTAAACAGTACAACTTCGAGGCATGTATGGATGGTCTTCCACATATGGCGTTGTATGTTCTAGAGGATCCCTCTACAACCCAGAATTTCACATGCTCTGTTCGTCTTAACGCTCATTCTCCCCATGACATGGGCAATATTACTGTACCTACCGTACGACTGGATTCTCGTGAGAATCCTACCAGCGGGATTTCTGTCAGTTCAAGATGTATCTTTTTCAACCCCATCACCCCGAAGGTTGGAGTGAACAATACATCCACTGAGCTTCCGGTATCTATCAAGATCCTTTGTATTTCAATCCCCATGATGGTAGTTGTGATCACGAGTGGATCCTCATGAGGATACACTACTCCCTTAAGTTCTTCGGGCCCAAAGGATACCACGGGTAATCTTATTCCTTGTAAGGAACATACCGGTAACCCTTGCTCAACCTTTCGGGCTTCTTTTAAATATCTTTTCTTTTTTCTTGAGGGGTGATGGATATATCCCCTCCTTCAATCATGTTGACTATTATTCCCGACGAGGGATTATCTTGATAAGATTCCGGGGGAGAAGGCAAAGAATTCACAAGGTCCTCTTGTTCTATCTTTTCTGGAAGGGCTTCAGTAGCACTTTCCCTTTTCTCACCTCTGGGTCTTTTTCTTTCAACTGCTCGATCATTTCTGTTGTCACTCAGATAGTCATGTAAATATCCTATATCCAGTAATCTATGAATTTCATTCTTCAGGTTTTTACATCCATCAGTGGTATGTCCGTAGGCTTTGTGATATTTGTAGAATTTTTCTGTATCTTTCCTTTTGTACGGTTGTCGAACAAGCATTGGCCAGGAAAAGTCTTTATGCCCTTTCATCACATTGAGTACTTCCATCGGAGTAATGGTTAATGTGGGTAATGGAGTGGGTTGCAAATGTCGTTTCACTACTCCTGGATTATCTCTTCGTTGGGGAACTCCCTTTACATCCTCTTTTTCTTTTGCCTTGGAACTTATGTCAGAACTTTCCGCTTTCAATTTCGAACTTTTCGCTTCTTCCATGAGAATATATGTTTCTGCTTTTTGCATGAGCTCATTCATGTATTTCACCTTATTCCCTATCAAATATTGAAAGAAGTTTCCTGACCTCAAGCTTTATGCTAAAATGGTAGCTATCATAGCTGGATCAACATTGGGAACATCTAACACTTCGTCAGAAAAGCGTTTCATGAAATCTCTGAGCGACTCATCCTTTTGTTGCTTGATAGTAAATAGGTGGCATGCTGATTTAGGGTAACGTCTATTACAAGCAAACCGTCGCACGAATAGACAGGCTAACTGAGAGAAGTTAGATATTGTACCAGGCAGTATCTGTGTAAACCATGACTGAGCTCTTCCTGTTAAAGTTGTGCGAAATACTCTGCAAAGTACGAAGTCATGAGCGGATTGCAAATCCATCGTGGCTATGTATTGGCTAATGTGATCTTGCGGATCCTTCCCATCTTTTTCCCCAGAGTATGTAGGCAGGTTAACAGATCTGGCATTAGCTGGCACTATGGCTTGGGCAATTTCTGGGATAAAGGGGGAACCATGGTATACTGGTTCATCGACATGTGCGATAGCCCTTTTCATGCTAAGCATTTCTCGCCTCAGATAATTCATCATTTACCATAAAGAGGGGTCATTAACATGAGGGGGAAACATATTTGGCATTTGTCCTGGAGGCATCCTGTTGTCAATTCCACTCATCAGGTTAGGATTTCTATCTCGATATCCTCTATCCTGATACATTGGTCATTGTGGCTCTTGCAAGGGGATTTGCGTCATTCTAGATCCTTGTTCTTCCACCCGATACCTTTCCCCATAGGGCTGTAAGGGTTGGGGTGCAGGGGGTCTTTCCAGAGTTTGTGATGCCCTTCGTAAAGCAGTTCCCATTAAATCTTCAAAAATCGCTCTCGGAACATTTATGTAGTCAGTATTAGGTGGTGGAGGATTTTCTAGAGACACTTCTGTGGATTCTTGAGGTATATTTTCACTATGATTCTCCCTTCGTTGCTCCGAACTACCAGATCCCTCCATTTGTATGCTTTTAAGGGCGTTATGATTCTTTTATTGACGTAACTCGAAGGCAATTATCTACGGCGTTCCCACAGATAGCGCCATTGTTAACTCAAGAGAGTAAAAATATATTTTATTAGAAGAAACGCATTGCCCAATAAGTCAACATAGAATTACAACACTTTTTTTTCTATGGTCTTCTCTCTCTTTTTTTTCTTGCCTTTTCTTTTGACAACACAAGTGTATTTATAGATGACCTGTAGATGGAAGAGCCAACTCATATGCTCTAATTAGAGGACACTTGTCAAGTTTATGAGCTGACAAGGCTTTTACTGTATTGACATCTAGTTTATTTAAATCTGATGTACCAATTTTGGTAATGACACCTGCTTTTTACCATGCTGATATAGCCTTGTTGTTGACACCTGGTTTTTGCCTTGCTGATACATCTTTGTTGATGACACCTGGTTTCTACCGTGCTGATATATCTTGATCTTCACGATGCTTTTACACTTTTTATAAGAATAACATGTTGTGCCATCGGGTATATAGCTTTGTCTTCCTATCAGATGATTTTGCATTTGGCCAACACATCCCCTTCGTGAATACAATGCCATCGTATAGGTATCTTTACATTCCTATCGGAAGACTTTCTCAAATTAGGTTCTCACGCCCAATTTGCAAGAACGATGCCATCGGATCGTTTACTTGCTAAAGTATCGGCGATCATTTTAGGCATCGTATAGTCATCCAAGACTGGTAGTGCCTTTTGTATCGGATACTTTGTGAGTGGTTTTGTCCTGCATCGTGGCATGTAATTTCTAAAATAATTTTAATGATGGTAAGCGATACCACGAGGGCTATCACTTTCTTCATCCGATGGTATTTTGATTTCCTTAGGGGTTAACACTTCACGTGCTTGCCTGGTTGACAAATGGTTTGTAGCCGACTCGGGTGGTTTATTGTTAGACACCTGGTGTTAACGTATATCAATAATATTAGATTTAAATCTTTATCCTCGGTCTCATCTCTGATCAATCGATGTTTCCAGGAAAACTATTGGATAATGCCAGGAAGTATCGGAGAGTTGCTTAAGGATAATCGTAATCGCGTGAGGTATCATGGAGTCGTCCAAGCCTCGGGGTACCTCGGGGATTTTGTATCCTGTTCGTACTCTCCTGTCATCGTATTCAAGGCGAGTCTTTCGGATCATCTAAGTCCCGATGACTACTTCCTCCGATGGTTATCCTTTTGAGGATTACTTTCATATAACTCTGATGATTATTTTCTCCGATAGTTATCCTTTTGAGGATTGCTTTGTTTATGTTGCCACGATGATCGTAGTATCTATCGTAGATGACAATCCATCCGATTTATAGAAGGGTATTTTAGAAAACACAAAGATTAGTATCCCAATTGCTATATCACGTGATCACACATACCTCTTTTCCCACTTGACCCGCAACTCTCTAAAATTAAATTAAAATGATCATCAGTTGCCATTACCACGAGAGAGAGAGAGAGAGAGAGAGAAACACAGAAATAAACGCACACACACAGCTTCTCACTAAATGGCTGACGGAGTGAAATTGGAGCAGAGGCACGGTAAGGCGCGAGTGCGAGTGGCGCGTGTTTGGCGCGATTCGAAGACCGACGGCACGCATCAATTCGCCGAGTGGAACGTCAGCATCAGCCTCCTCTCGGATTGCCTTCCCGCCTACACCAACGCCGACAATTCCGCCATCGTCGCTACCGATACCATAAAAAACACTGTTAGTCAGATGAGAATCAGATCTACTCTCCATCTCTTTTTTTATTTATTTATTATTATTATTATTATTATTCAGTAAGATGCTAGATAAGTAAATAATTAATTAATTAATGTCTTCTACATACATACATGCCCCTTGTGTTGTTGAATCTGTTGATTTAATTAATTAATTAACTTTACAGCATTATTTATTATTCAGTTACCACTAGCATCTACTGATTTCATTTGGCTTTGCTGCTGCAGGTGTATGTGAAGGCTAAAGAATGTAAAAACCAGCTTTCACCCGAGGACTTTGCCATTCTACTCGGGAACCACTTTACATCAACCTATCAACAGGTAATAATTAATTTTACATAAATTAGTTTTTCTGCAAGAGAGAGACCTTTACATGCTCTGCTTATTCTTAAACTACTCCATTACCATTAAGAAGACTAAAAAGATTGAAGAAGGTGGTTAGAGTTTCTGACCACCACGATTTTACTAAAGCATATTTCCTCACCCCCCACCCACACACAATGTACCTTAATTTACACACAGAAAGACCCCCTCTCCCTGTGCTACTCAGCCTATCTTTCACTTACCAAAGCCATCTTTTTGCAATCAGGTTCTTTTTGTCCCTCTAATAATTTTGTACTTCCATTTTTGTGGTTTCCATTGCTCCAAGGGTGCGGCTAGGGTACCTGAAACCCAATTTCATTACCGGTCCCGATCTTAGACTGAATCAGGAGTAATTGTCCCTGTTCCCGAGTCGTCAGGTACCAGATCCCAGTACCCGATTAGGACGGGTATCCTACCCGTGTCCACCCCTAGTTTCTGCTCAATCATGCACTTTCGCCTACTACTTATGATGACTTATTTATTTTCCAAGTAAAAAACAGAACTTCAGTTTATTGGCGTCAAGGGCACATTACTCTAGGCTTGAGAAACTGTTTAAATCTTGGAATGAATAACGGATGTTCAATCAATTTGAAGTCATTGGAATGTTTTTTTAGGTCTCTGCTGCAATTATCAATATATATGAGAAGCCATGGGAGCGCATTTACATAGGCGGTCAACAACATGAACATGGTAAGTTGGTGTAAAGCATTATGTGTCGCTGAGAATTAATGAATGACAGAAAGAAAGAATTGAAGGAGAGGAGGTGGATAGTGAAATCCTTATGCACTGCACTTAGCTCATATCGTACTGGAAGAAAGAACAAAATTCCTATGCATATTTCAATGAGAACCTTCTTGTCTGTGAACTCTCACCAAATTTACGTATTTAAGAGAGTTACTTAGTTCCTAGATTTCTTAGAATTCTACTATCAAACTAGTACATACGACGAAAGAAAATAAAGAGATTGGGAATCCTCGTGTACACATTAAATCTTAAATGCATGTACTGAAGAAATGAAAAATACTCATCAATTTGAAATAGTTTAAGAAACCAAATTTCAATCAAATATTAGGAATATTTTTTGATGGGATATTAAAGCACCAAATATTTAAAAAATTATTATTATGTGCATTTAGCTTTAAAGAACTCGTGGATTTTGGTCCAGATGATCCAGTTTTCTGTATCCTTCCAGTAGGAAGCTCTCTGAAATTTGACGAGCCTTGTTCTCTTTTTGTGAAGGTTTTAAGCTTGGATCTGAGAAGCACACAACTGAAGTCGTAGTAAAGAAGTCTGGTGCAGTTGAGGTGATTTCTGGTATTGCAGGACTCTCTTTGCTTAAGACAACCCAAGTGAGTTGATTCCAAATCAATTACTTTTGACTTTCAAGTATAATTTGCTGAACCATTACTGGTTTACTTGAGTGCATCCTGTTTTTTGGCTACCGGAGAAGCTTCCATCACCAAAAAAAGGCCCTTTCCTACAAACATTTTTTAAGTTATTAATTTATATGGTTTGATGGATACTACAATTTCAGCCACAACGATCCATTCTCTATCTCTGTTTACACCATATCATGAATTGACTCATGGACTTCAAGCATGAGGGAAAATATAACAACTATCTGCGTTTTCTGGAACCCGTAAAACCCTATAACCCCCTGTTATTAGTTGTCTAAAACTCTCTCTTGTTATCAATATTGTTGCACCAAACTAGATCTCCATCTATTTTATCAGAAAGTGCATCAAAAATACGCTTTTTAGGGATTGGTTTTCATTTATCGAGCTATTGGAAACCCCCACCACATCGACTAAATTACCCATCAGTTTTTCCCCAAATGGGGATTCCATTTCATTCACTCTTTGAAATCGAAAGAACAAGATTTTTTTTTTTTTTTTTCATTTCATAAACGAATGTATCCAGGTTTTTTACTAGTTCGATTGATAATGTTGTATTTCAAGCTTGCTAGATCTGTTTTCTTCTTTAACTGAGCTCGCCTGGGAGCTTGAATACATCTGAATTGGCCACTAGTCACTCACGCTTAACTTTGCCTTTGACAGTCGGGTTTTGAAGGATTTGTCAGGGATAACTACACTATACTGCCCGAAACAAGGGAGAGGATACTGGCAACTGAGGTGACTGCAACATGGAGGTAAATCAAAATGGATTTGGTTTTGCATAGGGTGTGGAAACTGTAAGAATGTTCACTAATTTTAATCATTTTCAGGATATGAATCATGCCTCACAAAAGATGAGTTTTTTGATGTAGGTACCCTTTTGAGACCCTAACAAGTATCCCTGGGAAACAGTTTTACTTCAGGGAGAGGTATATGGAAGTGAAAAAGATTTTAATTGATACTTTCTTTGGTCCTGCTAAAACTGGAGTATACAGCCCATCCGTTCAAAGTACTCTCTACGAAATGGGCAAGGCCGTTCTTGCCAGGTCTCTCTCTCTCTCTCTCTCTCTCTCTCTCTCTCTCTCTCTCTCTGTGCAACCAAGGGTTCCTGTATTGATCTTCAGAGAAAATTCTTACCTCATTTAATTCTGTGTGGCTAACAAGCTTATGGCACCCAGTATTGACTCACTCATGATTCGTGTTTCAGGGTTTCGGATGTGTCATCAATTCAGTTGAGAATGCCAAATATTCACTTTCTTCCGGTTAATTTATCAAGCAAAGGCAACGTTATAGTGAAGGTAGTCTCCTTCTCACCATCACCATGATATTTATGATAAATATAGAAAACTCACGTGATTTGAATTATTACAAACGCCTCTTAGAGTTTGGGAAAGCATTACAATTGGAGACCCCTAAGGTTTCAAATTACAGACCAACCATATTAGGTTCCTATCAGCCATATTTTTCAAGCTTCAACTGGTGCATTGTAATTAGTCAAGTCCCATTGGAGGTTTCTTTGATTATTTATTTACCCTATAAAAGAAAAGTACAGCTAGGAAAAACAGTCTTAAACTATTTAAATGCACTTGGTATATTTACGTTTGCCTTGATGAATATTTGTTTTATGTCAAAGATAAAATGTTTATAGATGGCAAATCTCTTCAATTTATATTGTTTTGTCTTGGCGTGTGTAATCTTATTTTTTTAACTAACTTGCCAAGAATACCTTATGCTGCATTGTTTTTTGATTATCGTTACAGTTTGAGGATGATGTCTTTTTACCAACGGATGAACCGCATGGGTCGATTGAAGCCACGATGAGCCGCATTCAGTCAAAGATGTGAGATTCACCTCCCGGTGATCGGACCAGCGTGGTGAGATAGTGTGTACATTTCCCCTTGATTAAGAGTACTCTGTGTGTAATCTTTTCAACTTAAACTTGGGTTTAATAATGTTCTTGTCAAAGATGCAGATCACCAGCGTGGTGAGATAGTGTGTACATTTCCCCTTGATTAAGAGTACTCTGTGTGTAATCTTTTCAACTTAAACTTGGGTTTAATAATGTTCTTGTCAAAGATTCAACTGCAAGGAGCCATCTCTACAAGTCTTTGCATTATTGGGTAATGTTTGTAACGTGGAATTTCCGTGATTCTGCTAGTCTGACAAACACATTCAAACAAAAACTATAGATTGCATTAAGTATGTTTCTGTTTGTTACAAAAAGAAAAAAGAAATATCCAGATGGCAATAAAAGTAAAATAGGAAATTAGAAACTGACGAAAAGAGAACAAATGAGTGTATTTATGTCCAATTTTCAGTTTGGTCCTAATAATTATCTAGAAGTTTTTCCACAAATTATGAAGTGTGCCCTTAAAATCTGATCAAAATTAACCTTCTTAAATCAAAGCTGCTTCAAGTTAAAAAATACGGGTTCGAAAAAATGAAACCAATCATAAGTAGTAATGCATCTTCAAAATGGAAGGGTTCCAATTACATAAATCTTTGGATTCCATGCACTGCAAGGATAGTAGTAATGCATCTTCAAAATGGAAGGGTTCCAATTACATAAATCTAAGAATTCCATGCACTACAAGGATAGTGCATGGATGCAAAATTCAACTTTTATTTCTGACAAAAATCACAACTTTGTAACGAAATGAATCAAACGCAAAAAGCATCTTAAATTTAGAAGGGACGTTGTCCCCTAATATTGCCTGGGGGGTCATAGCTGCAGATGCCGAACACATACCCGTTGTCACATTTTGATGTAGCGCACCCAACGCGTTCCGATCGACGCGCCACAACTTGCGTGTAATGCCCGCATTCAAAGTCATATCCCTCAGCGATGCATTTGTTGTTAGCCACGTCGTAATTCTTCTTCTCATCCGTCCACAAATCGACACATGCCTTGGGACTCAATTCACCATCGGCAGCCGACAGATTTTCACCGTACGGTCCCATGGAATGAATCATGTCGCAACCTTTTGATCGCTTGTTTGCGTAGTTCTGTGCGTACTCGGCCAATTTATCGTCCCATACAAGAGGCGGAACGCCAACTTCTGCACGGAAGGGGTTGTGAGCGTCGAGATACTCTTCCACCACGCCGGCACATGTCTGGTGGAGCGTGAGGGCAGCCAGCAACGCGCAAATGAGGACAATGGGGGCTTTAATGGACTCCATTCTCTGTTTTTGCAAGTAATGGCTTTTGGTGTGGAAATTAACAAGGCTTTAATATCACTATTTATAAGGGGAATTGTTTGCCGAAAATAAATGTTGCTATTGAAAGTCTTGTGGTGCAAAAGTTCAATTTAAGGAGAATCAGTAGAGTTAGCGTGATATATGGGCTAGCATTTTGACAGGTAGTGAAGAGGAGCCGGTCTTATATTCCACTTTGTGTCTTATTTTTGTGTACACTTTTCACTAATATAAGTATATAACATTGATTAATTCTAATTAAATGAAAACTTATTAAACCAAAAAATAAAATTCTCACTCCTCTTTACTTTCTCTTGTCCACCCCTCTCTCTTTCTACTCTCTCATTTCTCTTATTCCTTCCAAAAATGATTTTCTTTTTTGCAAATAATATAGATTGAGCAAAATCCCTACAAACTCTGAGATTTGTAACTTTTTCGTGGTTTACCTAAATTTAGCAGAATCTTCAAAATCTTGAAGTCAATCTCGTTATTTCTTAATATAAGGAGAAAAGAGTATCTCTAATAATATAAAGATAATTTGCGGTCTCCCTAAGTTTATAATTTATAACAAGCATAAAAGATAAGAGTATATACATGTTAGCATATTATATTTGTATATATTGTGTTAAGGGTAGTTTAGTATTTTCATAGTCTTGTATATATATGTCTTATTGTAAACCCTAGTCTAATTACACATTCATTCTTTGTCTTGTAAGATCCATTTTTGTCTTGTAAGATTATGTTATCTTCATGAATGTTATCATGGTATAAGAGCCAAATCTTTGCCCAAACCGGTAGGCAAACACGACACCACGCCGATCGAACTCGGCGGTGAGTTCGCCGAAATTTTTTTGGGTTTTTCGTCTTTGTATTGCTACTGGTTTCTGGTAATCCGCTGCACTCTCTGAACTTGTTGGTGTGTTAATTTCGATTTTGATTTGGTGCAATTTCTGTTCGATTTGTTGCTCCAATTCTGTTTCTGGGTTAGTCTTGCTTTGTTTATTGCTGCAATTCTCGATTTCTATTATCATGACGGGAGGGGATGACTCGTTGCAGTCGATTAGTGTTCGTTTTGATGGGAAAAACTATGGGTATTGGAGTTATGTTATGAAAAACTTTCTAAAAGGGAAGAAGATGTGGAATTATATTTCTGGTGTTTTGGTTGCTCCTAAGTCAGATGATGCTAATTTTGTTGAGTTATTGGATGTGTGGGATACCAATAATTCTAAAATTATTACTTGGATTAACAATTCAGTTGAGCATAAGATTGGTACTCAGTTAGCTAAGTTTGATACTGCGAAAGAAGTTTGGGACCATTTGGAGAGGTTGTATGTGAGGTCCAACTTTGCTGTTCAATATCAACTTGAAGGGGAAATTCGTGCTCTTACACAGGGCGATCGAAGTGTTCAAGAGTTTTATTCTGAGATGACAAACTTTTGGGATCAGTTGGCTATGACAGAATGCGCTGAACTGAGAGCATTCGGTCCGTATATTGAAAGGCGAGAACAACAACGTTTGGTTCAACTGTTGTACAATCTCCGCTCTGAGTATGAAGGCATCCGTGGGTCAATTCTGCACCGTACTCCTTTGCCTTCAGTTGATTCAGTTGTGCATGAATTGTTAGCTGAAGAAACCCGCCTCAAGACTCAAATTGAGAAGTCCATTCCTGTTGGTTCTGTTTTGGTTACTCAACCTAGTCATACCAGATCTAAACAAAAGAGTTATGATAAGGATGAGTGTCGCTATTGTCATGAAAAGGGTCATTGGAAGAATCAGTGTCCTTTATTGAACCAGAAAGGCAAACCACAACAGGAATATGGAAAGAGGCCAAGTGACAAACCTTCATATTCACAGAATCTTCGTTTTGGAGGACAACCTAATACAGCTGCTGTCATGCCTACATTGGATCCAGCTTCTGTCGATTCATCTTTGTCAGACAACGCATCTTTGGTTAATCTATTGCAGAACCTTCTTCAGGCAAACAAAAACCAGTCTCCACCATATGCTATGTCTGCTCCATCCACATCAGGTAGAAACTCGTCCTTATGGGTGTTGGATTCTGGAGCATCTCATCACATGTCTCCTGATCGCAACTCATTTGTATCTATGTCTCATGTGTTACCACCTACATCTGTTATGACTGCTGATAGCACTCCTATGCCAGTAGTAGGTGTTGGTACAATTCAAACAGAAAATCTCTCACTACCTGATGTTTATTGTATTCCTAAATTGGCTATGAATCTTATTTCTGTTGGTCAATTGTGTGATCGTGGTCTTGATGTTCACTTTTCCTCTACTTCTTGTCATGTGCAGGATCCGAAATCAAAGAGAATACTTGGGACTGGAAGTAGAGAGGGGGGACTTTATGTTTTGGATGGCATGAAGGTTGATGGTCAGTTTGCAGCTACGAGTATTGATCTATCTACCTTTCATTTGAATTCTTCTTCTTCGAAGTTTTACGTATGGCACTCTAGACTAGGTCATGTATCTGGATCTTGTCTGCGTTTTTTATGTAATAGTGGTGTTTTGGGAGACTTGCAGTCTCAGGATATTTCTGATTGTAGTGGATGTAAACTTGGGAAATTTTCTGCAAAACCCTTTAATCACAGTACATCCACTTCTTTTGCACCATTTGATTTGATTCATTCTGATGTTTGGGGACCTGCCCCTACTCCTACAAAGGGGGGGTCACGATATTATGTCTCTTTCATTGATGACTATACTCGTTATTGTTGGGTTTACTTGATGAAAAATCGTTCTGAATTCATTGATGTTTATGCTCACTTTGCTGCATATGTGAAAACTCAACACTCTAAAGTCATAAAATGTTTTAGATCTGATTTGGGTGGGGAATATACGAGTAATGCACTCTCTGACACTCTTCTTAGGGATGGTACTGTGCACCAATCATCTTGTACAGACACACCTCAACAAAATGGTGTGGCTGAAAGAAAACATAGGCATATTGTTGAAACGGCACGTTCTATGCTTTTGTCTGCTAGTGTACCTAGTGAGTATTGGGGTGAAGCAGTTCTCACTGCTGTTTATATCATAAATAGAGTTCCAACTCCTAAGAACGCAGGTATCTCTCCATATGCTAAGTTATTTGGTCAAACTCCTGATTATTCTCATTTGCGGGTTTTTGGGTCCACATGTTTTGTTCTTCGTCCACATGTTGAGCGAACTAAGTTGTCTTCACGTGTTGCAATATGTGTCTTTTTGGGATATGGAAATGGTCAGAAGGGTTATCGGTGTTATGATCCAGTTGCTAGAAAATGTTATGTTTCTCCTCATGTTCACTTTATTGAGCATATTCCATATTTTTCCATTCCGAGAAGCTCCCATAATGTGACACGGTCTGATATTATTCACATTGACCCATTTACTCTTGATGTTTCTGATATTGGAACTAATGATCCAACTGGTGAGAATATTGGTATTGGTGATGTTGTTGGGGATGACAATATTGGCGTTGGTGATGGAGATGACTTGGGTGCTGCTGAAGAGTTACCCCCTCATGTCCCTTCTCTTACGATTTCGGATCCAGCTCAGGAGCGGTATCCCAGGCGTACTCGTAAGTCTACTCAACTGCCTGATTTCATTTACTCTTGTTATTCTCAGCCTTTTGTTTCATTTTTGGCATCTGTTTGGCCACTTTGTGAGCCTACCTCTTATTCTGAGGCGGCACAAGATATTGTTTGGCAAGAGGCTATGGCTGAGGAACTATCAGCTTTGAACAAAAATCACACGTGGGACTTGGTTCCTCTTCCTGTAGGGAAAAAGTCAATTGGTTCTCGATGGGTCTATAAAATTAAAACCAAAGCTGATGGTTCAGTTGAGCGATATAAGGCTCGTCTAGTGGCAAAAGGATTTGCTCAACAATATGGCATGGATTATGAGGAGACATTTGCTCCTGTAGCTAAGATGACATCTGTCAGAGTTCTTATTGCAGTTGCATCAGTACGACAATGGTATATTTCACAGATGGATGTGAAAAATGCATTCTTGAATGGTGATTTACATGAGGAAGTGTACATGACACCTCCTCCGGGTGTTCCTCATGACAAAGGGCAGGTGTGTAGACTTAAGAAAGCATTATATGGGCTTAAGCAAGCTCCAAGAGCTTGGTTTGAGAAGTTTTCTACAGCTGTTTGTTCTCTTGGCTTCTCTTCTAGTCCTAATGATTCAGCCTTATTTGTTAAATGCAGTTCTGTTGGTCGCATAATGCTTTTACTGTATGTTGATGATATGATTATTACAGGTGACGATGTTGAGGGTATTAAGGTGTTGAAACACACCTTATCTCATTTGTTTGATATGAAGGATTTGGGTCCTCTTCGTTACTTTTTAGGTATTGAAGTCGCCTCATCTCCAAAGGGCTATCTTTTGTCTCAGTCGAAGTATACTTCAGATATTTTAGAGCGAGCTCGTCTTACAGACACTCGTGTTGCTGCTACTCCTTTAGAGGTAAATGTTCGTTATACTCCTACTGGCGGTACACTTCTTCCAGATCCCACTTTGTACAGGTCTATTGTTGGTAGTTTGGTATACTTGACTATTACCCGATCGGATATTGCTTATGCGGTCCATATTGTTAGTCAGTTTGTTGCTGCACCTACCTCTGATCATTGGGCTGCTGTTACTCGCATTCTTCGTTATCTTCGTGGTACTATTTATCAGAGTATATTGTTTCCTTCAAGTTCTTCATTAGAACTTCGAGCATATACAGATGCAGACTGGGCTAGTGATCCATCCGATCGAAAATCTACCACTGGATACTGTATTTTTCTAGGTGATTCTCTCATCTCTTGGAAAAGCAAGAAACAAGATGTTGTTTCTCGTTCTTCTACCGAGGCAGAGTATCGTGCTATGGCTTCCACCACAACTGAACTTGTTTGGTTACGACGGTTGTTAGGTGATATGGGGGTGTTGTTGTCATCCCCCACACCCATGTATTGTGATAACAAAAGTGCTGTTCAGATTGCTCATAACTCTGTTTTTCATGAGCGTACTAAACATATTGAGATCGATTGTCATGTGACTCGACATCATTTTCAGCATGGTATTATCTCTCTACCGTTCATCTCGTCTTCGATGCAGTTGGCTGACTTCTTTACGAAGGCACATACGATTCAGCGACACAACTTCTTTGTTGGCAAACTCTCGTTACTTATTGCAGTACCTTCTCGAGTTTGAGGGGGGATGTTAGCATATTATATTTGTATATATTGTGTTAAGGGTAGTTTAGTATTTTCATAGTCTTGTATATATATGTCTTATTGTAAACCCTAGTCTAATTACACATTCATTCTTTGTCTTGTAAGATCCATTTTTGTCTTGTAAGATTATGTTATCTTCATGAATGTTATCAATACAAACATATTTAAATATCCATAATCGTTAACCAACGGTGCAAATATGAAAAGCAATATATACAAAGTTTAATTATAATAATTATGAATAGTAAAAAGAAGCCGACGACTTCTTCTCCCGTGTATGTTTTTCGTCAGCAGAAAAAAAAACCTAAGATTGTATTACGTGAATATAACATGTTGGATTTTGTTAATGATACTCTATGCGAAAATGTAACTGACAACATGTATACTAAAAATTAGTAGAAGCTTGAAACAAAACCACTGGTAGTAGATTTTTCTTGAATATTTAATTTTGTGGGGTGTAATGTAAATGATTTTTAAATAATTAATTGAATAAATATTGATAGTCTGAAAACTTTGTGACCGTACTTTATTATAATCAATAAGTCTGCTAATTATCATAGATATAGATATGGTGAAATTAATGATTTAATATATATATATATCTATTAATAATATAAGCAAAGCCGTCACTTGGTAGTTTGTGACACCAAGACCAAAACTTTCCACTTCCCAAAATTTCTAAACTTACGTTAGGTTAAAAAAAGAAAAAAGAAAAAGATAAGCTTAATATTCGAATAATAGGATAACCACCATATTTTCCTTTTTTTTATTTAACTTTCACATGAATTCCAAAAGTAAATCTCCTAAATGAATATCTATTGCTATATTAAAAGCAAAGCCCCCCCATTCACAAAAAAACAGCTGGGATACTAATTTTTGTGTTTCCTAAAATACCCCTCTTTTTTCTCTCTTTAAATAAAAGCATATCATAGCAATAATATTATTTTTCATATTTTGCTCAACTACCCACCCTATAAAATAACAATTCATATTTTTGTGCATCTATCTTTTAAATTTTATTTCTTTAAATATTAATTTACACGCGGTCTCCGCGTGTGTCAAATTTCTAGTCTATTACTATATTAAAAGCAAAGTCCTTTCACTCACAAAAAAGCAGTTGGGATACCAACTTTTAATTTTCAAAAATACCCATACTCCTCTCAATTCAAATAAAAAATAAAAGGATTATATTGTTACTTTACTCACTTGGATCAACTGCAATTCTAAAATATAGTTATTAACGTAATTTTTTAAAATTTTATTTTTTTAAAATTAAAGTAACTTGCACGCGGTCCCGCGTGTGTCAAAATTTCTAGTCCCAAAAAAGACGGCCCCTCTCTTCCTCTCTCCTAATAATATTGCCACACTTTTTTACTGAATTACTGAATTCAAAATTTAAATAACCGCAATACATAGGCCACTAACCCGCTACACTTTCAATTTGATATTAACTGGTCATTTGTAACTTTAGAAGAAACACGGTGGGCGTCTTCTTCTCTCTCCTTTTAATTTTTTGGTTTGTTGTAATCTAGCTTCTGCATACATAATTTCCTTTATGCAAATTTTCTCATTTATTAATTTTCAAATTGTGCAGGGCATTTTTCTTATATTCATATTATGCATAATGACCAAAGAGATTTTTCATACGAGGTAATTAAAACCGCAATTTACACATTCTTCTTATATTCATATCATGCATAGTAACCAAAGAGATTTTTCATACGAGGTAATTAAAACCGCAATTTACTTTTCTGTTTAATGAATTCTTTGTAGTTTCAATTTTATAATAGAGATTGTTTACGCTCCTTATCTGCATTTGATCTAAACTCAAAAAAACAAAGAGATATGGATCTAATCTTTTACGTCATCTGGATATTAGATATTAACCAACTAATGATATTGCACAATTTCATTTCATACATTTCATTCACGTACTAAACAATCCATAGCGCGTTGTAATAGTAATACCCGACATATATAAAAGGTAATTCCATTTGTTTACTCGGGTATTACAAAGTGCAGTTCTTTTCCAAAATTATTGATGACCGATTTGTTTCTTTGACAGGTTTCTATCATGTTTATTATTGTAAATGGATTGACCGGCTGAGCTTGAAAGGTAATTGATTGTTTAGTGTATTTAACACTGAAAGATTATAATATCTTTGTAGTAGTTTTCATTCATTTCTTTTTAGTTCTATCTTTTCAGTTCAAACTTTTAAATTGATTGTTCATGTTATTTTGATTTTACAATCACTTCTTAGTCTTACCATGAAGCTTTTATCTAATCTTCTACTTTTTTCTTTCCTTAACTATATTTGCAGTTTCCTGGATTCAAAATCGTACAAAAAAAATGATATTCGATCGTATTAACTTTGAAGATATAGTATTAGATATTACATATCGTTCATGCAATGAGAAGATTTTGGATGATGCATTACAATTTACGATAGATTTTAACAATGTGTGGGTTATCTTGATCATCTTTTGCAATGACAATATTGCTTAATTGGCTGCATCATTAATAGTTGCAGTCTTTCACAAGGAAAATATATTCTTTCTTATAAGAACAAATATTTTATGTGGAACGTGTTGGATAATTGTATTAAGAAGAATTCATGTATCAAAAAATTTAAATTTGTTTCATTACAAATATAATATAATTTTGTGGACTTTGATTTCGAATCAGGAGAAATTTGGTTTTGCCTCTGTTTAATTGGGTGACACACATGATTGTCAAACGCTTTCTCTCTCTCTCTCTCATACCGTCGCCAATCTCATATGGCCGACGGAAAATTTCACCCCGCCCTTGCGGTCTCGAATATTCGCAATCTCATTCCCATCCATCTCGAGATGGAAAAGGGACAATACTCCTCTTGGGCCGAGCTTTTTAAGATACATTGCCGTGCTTACAATGTCATCGATCATATCCTACCCTCACCTCCACAAACAGCCCCCTCCGTCCAAGTCTCAACCGAAAAATCCGCGATTTCCGACAAGGACAAAGACAAGGCCGTGGAATCAACTCTCGTCGTTGAGCCAACCGCTAAATCCGCCACCGCGTCCCCTTCCTCCGATGACGCTCTATGGCAACAACTTGACGCCATTGTCTTCCAATGGATCTATGGTACGATCTCCAATGATCTTGTTCATACTATCCCCAAACCGGATTCTACTGCGCAACAAGCATAGAACAGTCTCCAAAATATTTTCCAGGACAACAAACATTCACGTGCGGTGTACCTTGAAAATTAGTTCACACTGTTCACATGGACGACTTCCCGAATGTTTCTACTTACTGCCAAGAGCTTAAGATGCTTGCCGATCAATTGGCGGACGTTGACGTACCGATTTCGAATCAGAGGTTGGTTCTTCAGTTGATCGCGGGTGTTAATGAGAATTTTGATGGCGTGGTTATGTACATCCAACAAACCGATCCGCTTCCACCGTTCTATGAGGCTCACTCTCGTTTGATTCTCGAAGAGACACGTAAAGCGAAACAGGCCTCCGCTTCCACCTCCTCCTCTAGTGCCACCCTTGTTGCGTAATCACCATCACCGGATTCCACCACCACTGATCAACGTGGAGGATTGTCGCGGGGTCAGTCTTCACGCGGCCGCGGTCGTGGAAATCGGGGCCGTGGGTATCGGGGACACGGTTGGAACTCCCCATACCTGATCGCTCCGTCCTACTCGCCTCGTCCTCTACCGACCTACTCATGGCCATACTATCAGCATTGGGCTCCTCCTCCTTGCCCGTATCCGACTGCCTCGTGGTCGCGCCCTCAAGCGTCACAGTAACCCGGAATCCTCGGACCGCGACCTGCACATGCTTACTCCGCCCATGCACCTCCATCCTCGGGTTATCAACCCACGGATCTTGATGCTGCTATGAATGTTGTCCCTCTTGCCTCCGGATCCTAATTGGTACATGGACTCGGGCGCTTCTTCACATATGACGGCGTCGCAAGGTACTCTTACGTCTTATTCGAATAAAAGCATGCATAGCAATATTCTCGTTGGTAGTGGTCATGTTGTTCCAATTCACGGTCACGGTCAAGCATTACTCCCTTCCCCTCTCCCTCCTTTACGTCTCTCTAATGTCCTTCACGCTCCTAAACTTGTCAAAAACTTAATCTCCGTCCGTCGCCTCACCACTGACAATCATGTTTCCATAGAATTTGATCTGTTTGGTTTTTCTGTGAAGGATTTGCGGACGGGCACCACTATACCGAGATGCAATAGTACCAGCGACCTCTATCCCTTCACCTCTCCAAAATCCCATGTTTCCAGCCTCTCGCCACCCAAAGCCCTTACCGCCGTCTCGTCTTCCATATGGCACAACTGTTTAGGGCACCCGGGATCGGCCGTCCTCTCCCACCTTTGCAAGAATAAATTTATTCCTAGTTTTAGTTCTTTTGACACATCTCGTTGTTCATCTTGTGTTTTGGGGAAACATGTTAATCTCCCGTTCTCTTTATCTACTACGCGTACTTTATCTCCTTTTGATATAATTCATAGTGATTTGTGGACTTCTCCTATTCTTAGTACTAATGGTCACAAATATTATTTTCTTTTCTTGGATGACTTTACGAATTTTTTATGGACTTTTCCTATTGGCAAGAAGTCGGATGTCTTTCAAATATTCGTTTCTTTTAGTGCGTACGTCAAGAATCACTTTGGCATGTCAATTAAAAATATACAATGTGATAATGGTGGTGAATTTGACAATGCTAAGTTCAAAACGTTTTGCCAAAATATGGGCACCTCTTTTCGCTTCTCTTGCCCTCACACGTCCTCTCAAAATGGCAAAGCCGAAAGAAAAATACGTACTATAAATAATGTCATTCGCACTCTCCTTGCTCACTCCTCCATCCCTCCCACTTTCTGGCCTCACGCCCTCAATATGTCCACATATATCCTTAATATGACTCCCTCTAAACTCTACAACTTCACCTCTCCTACTCAACTCCTCTTTCGTCGTCTCCCATCCTACTCACATCTTCGCGTGTTTGGCTGTCTATGTTTCCCGTTACACCCCTCAAGTACTATACACAAACTACATTCATGTTCTACCCTGTGCATGTTCTTGGGCTATCCTCCGGGCCATCGTGGTTACAAGTGTTTTGATCTCACTTCTCACAAAATAATCATCTCTCCTCACGTGGTGTTCGATGAAACTAAGTTCCCATTATCCTCTCTCTATCCTCCCGCCTCACGCACATATTCCTCCTTCGATGATCCCATAAATCCTATTCTCGTACCACCTCTCTCGGTCCAGCCCATTGTCCAGTCGCGCGCTCCACTCCTCGCGGTCTAGCCCACAGTCCAACCCGCGGTTGCCTCGCCACCACCTCCGATCTAGCCCGCGGTTGCACCTCCACCGCCCTCTTCCCCGCCCCCTTCTCCACCCCAACCAGACCCTCTAAACACTGCTTCTCCTCCATCCCGCTCCATCACCACACGGAGCATGCACGACATATACACCCCGAAACGTCATTTTAATCTCTCCTCCTCTACGACTCCCTCTCCTCTTCCCACTAATCCTAAAAATGCTTTATCCGACCCGAATTGGAAACTGGCCAGGATTGATGAGTTTAATGCTTTAATTTCGAATAATACTTGGGAGTTAGTGCCTCGGCCATCTAATGTGAATGTCATACGCTCTATGTGGATTTTTCGTCATAAATTTCGTTCTACCGGTTCTTTTGAGCGACACAAGGCTCGTCTTGTAGGTGATGACCGGTCTCAGCAAGTTGGCTTGGATTGTCATAATACTTTCAGCCCTGTGGTCAAACTGGCCACCATACGCACTGTTCTCAACATTGCTCTTTCTAAATCTTGGTCTATTCATCAGTTGGACGTCAATAATGCTTTTTTACACGACAATCTTCAAGAAACAGTGTTTATGCATCAGCCCCTCGGCTTTCGGGACCCCTCACGACCTGACCATGTTTGCCTCCTAAAGCGGTCGCTTTATGGACTCAAACAGGCACCACATGCGTGGTATCAATGCTTTGTCGACTATGCAACATCGATTGGTTTCTCTCACAGTAAGACTTATCACTCCTTGTTTATTTATCATCATGGCACCTCTATCGCTTATATCTTGTTATATGTTGTTGATATTGTCCTCGTTGCTTCTTCCGACTCTCTACGCCGTCATATTATTGGTAAATTGGCCTCTGAGTTTTCCATGAAAGATATGGGGTCCCTTAGCTATTTCTTAGGAGTTGCTGTGACCCGTACTGCTCATGGTTTGTTTTTATCTCAACAGAAGTATGCCTTAGAAATTATTGAGCGGGCGGGCATGTCCTCTTGCAAACCTTCGGCCACTCTTGTTGACACCAAGTCCAAGCTCAGCGACTCTTCGGGTTCCCCTATACCCGATCCTACGGGGCACTCCAGTATCTCACGTTCACTCGTCCGGATCTATCTTATACGGTCCAACAAGTTTGCTTACACATGCACAATCCGATGAGTGATCATATGGCAGCCCTCAAACGCATTATACGGTATGTACATGGTACTTCGGGTTTCAACCTCCATTTGTCTCCCTCTTCTTTCGCCTCTCTCCGTTCTTACACTGATGCTGATTGGGCGGGCTGTCAGGATACACGTCGCTCGACGTCAGGATTTTGTATCTTCTTAGGTGACAACTTGGTTTCTTGGTCCTCCAAGCATCAACCTACTTTATCCCGATCTAGTGCCGAAGCCGAATATCGTGGTGTTGCCAACGTCATATCCGAATCAAGCTGGTAGCGAAATCTCTTATTGGAACTTCATGTTCCTATCTCGAAGGCTACTGTGGTTCATTGTGATAATGTTAGTGTGTATCTATCTCTCGAATAATCCAGTCCAACACTAACGGACTAAGAACATTGAGCTTGACATCCACTTTGTTCGGGAAAAAGTGACCCGTGGTCAAGCACGGATTTTGCACGTACCTTCACGGTTTTAAATTGCTGATATCTTCACCAAAGGTTTGACTCAGGTTTTATTTGAAGAATTTCGGTCCAATCTTCACGTTCATCTTCCTCCCGCTACGACTGCGGGAGTGGGTTAGATTAGATATTATTGTAAATAATATTATGGTAATATTGTGATAGATAGGAAAGATATCTTACCTTAATTAGGACTCTCATTGTTAGTTGTATAAATACACTCTTTGATGAATGAAATACCCGACGGATTATTTCCTACAAAGAACACACGATCACCAAATTTGTATCTTTGATATTTATCCGTAGCAGTTATCAATTTCAAATTCAAAAACAGAATTTATGTAAGTGGGAAATATTCTTCTGGATTTGTTGTTTATTTAAAATCAATTACCATTTGTACGAATTTATTTGAAACAAAGAAACATGAACAATGTGACTTCTCTTTCTCTCTCTTTAATTGCTCTTTCTATTGAAACATCTGCATAATTAGTTTTCTTTTCTTAGGCAAATTTTTTATTACATTATTTATTTATTTATTTATTTATAAGTTTCCAAATTGTGCAGGATGAGGTGTTCTAATTGAAATTGTGGATCGGGTTGATACGTTGTTGTTGTTAGCTTAACACTGGAGAGTTAACATCAGATTTGTACGTTGTTAACTCAGCGATGTTACTTTAACAACAGACCAGAATAATAGTGCAGCGGAATAAACAAACACCAAGTTTAAGAAGTGAATATAGAATTATATTAACTTCCGAGCCATAGGCAAAATAACCCGTAAAGGTTTTAACAAATGTCGTTCTCTCAATTCTCAAGCTCCTCACTCTTAAATTGATTGAACTAAGCAAAGCACACAAGAATTGCTTCGTATATCTCTAACATCTCCTCACTCTTAGATCTATCCTAACAATTCACAAACTTTGCTAAAGCAAGACAACACTCAACAACTGTACATTAATCTCTCGGATTGATTGGCTCTTGTCTCGTGTTTGTCTTGATGTACTTCACACCTATATATAGGTTCTTGGACTTCGACTTCAAGGTGTGTTGTACATGGTTGGTAATTCCCCTAGTTTCCTTCTTGAACTCTTCTTCTTTGTTCTCGCAGTCCTTCTTGAATAATAGTTCCTTCGTTAGTGATCTAACTAGGGAAACACTCCTTCTTCAAATCAGGACTGATCTTGGAAAGCATTCCTCGTTCCACTCAAACTCTTCTTTCCTTGTAGAGTGGTTTGCGTAATTAAGGAAACTTTCCTTCTTGGAAACTTGAGCGTACAACCTATGACAAGTTTGTTTCCTGAATAATAATCAAAGACAATTACAACTGTGGAACTCAGTTAGTTAAGTGAATAAGGCAAAACAATAATAAAGAATATAATCAAGATTGTAAATCGGATTCTGCTCCAGCAATGTTATTCTAACATTGACTTCTCAATGTTAAACTAACATTGACAGAATACCTGCACTTTCAATGTTAAACTAACATCGACCGAATACCTGCACTTTCACTAATATTGGTATCAAGCATATATAGAAGATTAGAATTGGAGATTTTGATATGAGGTCAGATTTTTATTTTAATTTTGTTGTGGATCATATGTTCTCATCGAACTATATAAGAAAGAAAAATAAGAAGATCTAAATATTAGGTAAGTCTATTGATACTTTCAATGTTGTCATAACATCTGTCTGTCTTTGTCAATGTTAGCTTAACATCGAAACCAGACAGATGTTCTAACATTGAACATCTCAATGTTATTTTAACATCAGAGAACAGTTAACACCTGCAAAACAGAGTTAGTACTTTGTATCCAAAGTTCAATGATCATAAGCAGAAGCAGTAAGCAACAAGATAGAAATGTACTTAATTACAAACCATACTAAGTAGCAAGGAACATACTCCTTGATGAAAACCGAAAACAAGCAAAGAAAATAATTGTTCATGCTGACAGAAACATAACAGAACTCAGATTTTATTTTGAAATTTGATCATTCTCCCCCTTTTTGTGAGGAAGGCAGATCCCTCAAATGCTTCCTGAGGCTGTCTATCTCTTGCAGCCTTACTTGCTTGTCTGATATCTCTCTTTGGGTATCCTTGTACTCTCTGTCCAGCCACACCAGGGTTTCCTCCACAAAGGCATCAGCAATGACAGAACAACTGTCACCACTAGCCACAGGGACTGAAGAAACATCAAACTTGTGAGTCTTCTTCTTCTTCCTGCTTGGACCAGCTCCATCATTGGGATTCCATGGCAGATCCTGAATCCTGATCTGAGTGAAGTAGCTCCTGGTGATGATCATCTTGGCCTTGTTCTTGATCCAGCCTTCTATCTTCTTTGTCTTGAAGCCTTGCTTCACAAGAATGCTGGATATCAGAGAGGGATATGGAATGATTCCCTTTGCCTTGGTTGTGACTTCCCTCATGTGCCTCAGAACCTTCTCCCCTATGTTCACACTCAGCCCATTCTTCAGTTTGCACACCAGCCTTGCAGATTCTTTTGTCATAACAGTGGTGTTTGAAGAGGGCAGCCAGTTGTAGGTGGAGAGCTTGTGAAGTACAGCACTTAAGAAGGTCAGCTTTGTAGTTGGAAAACTGTCATTCCCTTTCCTTGTCAGTCCACCAGTGAGGTCAGTGATCACCTCATCCATGCTAGGATCCTCAGTCTCCTCAGGGTCAGGAAGTCCCCAAGCCTCATTGATCACAGAGGGACTAATGTCATAGACATTCATCCTGACCCAAGCTTTGCCAAACTTGGAAGAGTCCTGGTGGCACACCCATTGAGAGAGGTTCATGTAGAACTCTCTGATCACATCAGGGACATATGATGATTGGTTCATCACAGAGCCCAACACCCCTCTAGCTTCAAGCAGCTCAAACACCCTATTTTCTTTGAACATTTCCTCATCAATGTTCCTCTCAGTGTGAATCACCCTGGCTTGATAAGCCTCCCACAGCTCTTCTGCCTCAGCAGACACATAAAAGCCAGAATAAGGCTTCTTGGGATACTCCTCCTCAAGCAGATCAAAGTATTCATCTGATGTTGGAGGAACATCAGCAGGGTCATCACCTACCTGTAGGCCTTCATCCTCAACTTCCTCCTCTTCTTTATCCTCTTCCTCCTCTTTTTCTTCTTCTGACTCAGACTCAGAAGCTTCAACCATCACCTGCTTTCCCTTTCTTTTCTTAGCAGCAGTAGCTAAGTCAGTGAGAGTCAGGCTCTCTTCTTCTTCTCTCTCAACCTCTTCAGGTTGACTGTCATCCTCTTCACCAGCATCTTGGTTACCCTCAGTAGTAACCTCCCCAGCCACAGTCTCCTCAACCTGATCATCCTCCTCAGGAAGAGTCTCTATCTCATCAGCAGTATCCTGCTCAGCCACTTCCTCAGCAACCACAGGTTCATCCCCAACATTACCCTCAGGAACCTCATGCACCACCTCAGACTCACCCACAACAACACCCGGGGCCTCGTTCTCCCCCTCAATACCAACAACAGTAGTATCAGGTATATCCAGAGTAGGGTTAGCCATCATTACCTCGTTTTCAGGGTTGGTGGGAGTGGAGGTTTGCTCAGAAGTTTTTGGTGTTGAATCAACATCACCCTTCGCTGCTTTCTCGCCCTTACGCCGTTGATAAGTGGATTTCCTCTTTGGTGTGGCAGCGGTAATGGCTTCAGCAGTTGCACTTCTGGTCCTGCGGCGTCTAGGTTGCTCCATCTGTTCGGCAGCAGCTACAAGAGTGTCAATGGAAGACTTGCGTGCCATTGTTAGAGTGAATTTAGAGAAGAAAAATCAAAACTTGATTTTGCAGAGAGAGTTGTTTTTACAAAAACTTTGAGCGCGTACACAGTAGAAGGAGATTAGGGCTTATTATACAATTATCAGCTGAAGAGTAGAGATAGTGGTGTTGTAACATGTTACCAACATAATCGGACCACTGTCACACGATCATGCCCATGTTCACCTTACCACGTGTCAGTGTTGGATTAACACGTAACCAGAGCGATCTTCAAACCTGAAAATTTATAAGTTACAATGTTTAATGTTGGACTAACATTGGTAAGTTAACATCAGGGAGGAAAGTTGTAGGTGCAGGGCTTCATCCAAGGCAGCATCATGTGAGAGCGTGAGATATTCCTGTAAACTAATCTGAACCCTCACCCAAGTACATAGGTACCAAGACATAGATTAAGATCATCAGTATGAGTAAGTAACACATCAAACAGAAAAACATAGAGTGGATATACATATCTAGGGAAAAGATGTTCCCATAGCATAGAAGATCACAAAACATAGTGTTTTACCTGCAGTGAGTCACCCACAAAGTATGCCTCAACACATGATTCCTAGGATTACTAATCCCCCTAAGCCCAAACCGACACAAGGAAAAAGTAAATGCAGAACTAGAAGAATGCAACCATGTTAGATCAACATTGGGAGATGGTAACCACGTACATACAACTTTACTGACTGGAATCAGGAAAAATCACTTTTTCTTTATTTGTGAACTCTGTTGAACAAAAGCTAATGAATGTAAAGGACAGTTTCATCACTGAATGTGGGCAGCACAAGACCCCACACACCCCAGCAACTTAACCATCAGCAACAGATTAGGCAAGTACAAAGGAACTGAATGAAGACAATACATTTATCATATACTTCTCCACCCCAACTCCTCATGCATACTTGTTTTCCAACCTGTATACAAGCGAAATACCAAGTGAACAATGCTACTGAATGCAAGCAGTCGAAACTTCAAAACACCCCAGTAGTAAGGACCACTATCATGCATAACTTTGGCCATAGACAAAACACAAAAATAAGCACAACTGAATGACAATGAAGCTTTCAACATCATGTACCCCAGCTTATCTTCATGCTTTGTCTAACCTAACATGGATAAGTCACAACTGAGTAACATCAGAGTAGTGAGCCCTGTGTACCCCAGCTTCTCCCAAATGTTAGGCTAACATTCACAGACTAACAACATAGTTCTTAACTTTTCAAACCTTTTAATATGTACCTGTCCACCAGTCAACTCAGCTATTCATACATTTTAACCACACAGCCCAACAGAATCTCTAACAAGTATGTAATATGCAAGAAGAAAAAAAATGCAGAAAGGAAACAAATAGAATTACAGATACACCACAACCAATAACCAGTGCTAGACAGTGGTGTTATGTCAACACTGGTGAACTAACATCCCTAGACGATGCACATGCCAAGAGAATTCCTCAAACTGAAGAACCTCTAAGAATCTAAGGGTTTAGTGAACATATCAGCAAACTGGTTGTTGGTTTCAATGTGTTCAATATCAATGAGCTTATCTTCTACCATGTTTCTCAGAAAGTGATGTCTTATGTCAATATGTTTAGTTCTGGAGTGTTGCACATGATTCTTAGAAATGCTTATAGCACTAAGATTATCACAAAACATAAGTAAGGTATCACTGTCTAACCCATAATCCAGTAGCATGTGTTTAAGCCATACTAACTGAGTGACACAACTGCCTGCTGCTATGTATTCAGATTCAGCAGTGGAGAGTGACACACAGTTTTGCTTCCTACTGTACCATGGGACCAAGTTGTTTCCCAGATAAAAACATCCTCCACTTGTAGACTTCCTGTCATCAGTGTCACCTGCCCAGTCTGAGTCACTGAACCCTACAAGATTGGTGTTAGTGTCATAGGAATACCATATACCAAGGGCCAAGGTGCCAGAAATGTATCTAAGAATTCTCTTCACAACAATCAGATGAGACTGCTTTGGACATGCCTGGTACCTAGCACAAACACAAACATAGAACATTATATCAGGCCTTGAAGCAGAAAGTAGAGTAAGCTTTCTATCATTGAACGGTACACTGTTGGATCAACATTGACACCATTAACATCCCTGGATATCTTCACAGATGAAGACATGGGAGTCTTGCAAGGCTTTGAATCTGCTAATTCAAACCTTTTCACCAAATTTCTTGCATACTTTTCCTGACTTAGAAAAATCCCATTACCTATTTGTTTTACTTGAAGACCAAGAAAGAAAGTTAATTCTCCCATCATACTCATCTTAAACTGCCCTGTCGTTGATTCAACAAAATTTTCTAGAATAGAATTGTTAGTTGAGCCAAAAACAATATCATCTACATATATTTGAGCTACACAGACATGAGAATATTTCTTCAAGACAAACAGTGTTCTATCTCTATCACCTCTAACAAAACCAAGACTTAAAAGGAATTTTGTAAGCCTTTCATACCATGCTCTAGGTGCTTGTTTAAGACCATACAGTGCCTTTTCAAGCTTGTACACATGGCTTGGATACTTAGGATCTGTGAATCCCTTTGGCTGTTCAACATATACTTCCTTATCAATCAGCCCATTCAGAAATGCACCCTTTACATCCATTTGGTATAGTTTTATCTTAAGACTGCATGTTATAGCTAGAAGTAACCTAATAGATTCAATCCTAGCAACTGGAGCAAATGTCTCATCAAAATATACACCTTCAACCTGTGTGTACCCCTGAGCAACTAGTCTAGCTTTGTTCCTAACTATGACCCCTTCCTCATTACTCTTGTTCTTAAATATCCACTTAGTCCCTATTACATTAAAATTAGGTGGTCTAGGTACAAGTATCCAGACATTGTTCTTAGTAAACTGTAATAGTTCATCCTGCATGGCATTAATCCAGAAGTTATCAAGAAGAGCTTCATTCACATTCTTAGGTTCTATGGTGGAGACAAAACAAGAGGCATTATCAACAGTACAAGTGAAGTTCATACAGACACACAGTTTTACCATATCTCTATAGTCAAGTCTTTCTCTGTTGCGTGTCCTTACCCGTTCAGTGAGTTCACCTATTACCTGGGATGCTGGATGGTCTTTCTGAATCCTAGCCGGGGGGTCTCTTCTAGGTTCAGAGGCACCTTCATGTTCTGAGTCAGAATCCTCTGCTGTTAGTCTAACATCTGATCTTGCTGGTGTTAGTCTAACATCGTTCCCTGACTCTTGTTCAGTGTTTTCAGCTTCCAGTTCCAATGTTGGAGTAACATTGTCAGGACTAACATCCTCGGTTTCCCCTGTTGGTTCAACATTGGGAACTGAGATGTCACCAGTACCTGTATCAAGAGTGAAATAATCAAACACAACATTCACTGATTCCTGAATTGTCTTCAATCTAAGATTGTAGACTCTAAAGGAAGTACTATTGGCTGAGTATCCTACAAAGATGCATTTTTCACTTTTAGAATCAAATTTACTCAGGTAATCCCTGTCATTAAGTAGATAACAGTCACATCCAAATTCATGAAAATATGCAACATTTGGTTTTACACCCTTCAAGAGTTTATATGGAGTCAGGTTAGTTCCAGGTCTAAGATACACCCTGTTACTAATGTGACAAGCAGTATTCAAGGCTTCAGCCCAGAGTCTTTTGGATAAGTCTTTAGCATTGAACATAACTCTGGCCATCTCTTGAAGAGTCCTGTTCTTTCTCTCAGCAATCTCATTCTGCTGAGGAGTCTTAGGAGCTGAGAATTCATGGAAAATACCTTTATCATTGCAGTAGTTATCAAAACTAGCATTTTCAAATTCTTTACCATGATCAGACCTAATCTTAGTCACAGTGGAGCCATACAAGTTTTTAATACTAGCACAAAGAATTTTGAACTGATCAAAAGCTTCTGATTTTTCTTTAAGAAAATTTACCCAAGTGTATCTAGAGAAGTCATCTACAATCACAAAGGCATATCTCTTCCCACTGAGACTACTTACCTCAATTGGACCCATTAAGTCCATGTGCAGCAATTCAAAACACCTACTAGATCTAGGGTTTGCATTCTGTACCTGTAGGGGTGTATGAACTGCTCTGGTTTGCTTACCCTTGAGGCAATCACCACACACAAGCTTACCTGGACAAGACAGCTTTGGTAAGCCTCTTACAACATCAACTTTCTGTAATTTCTCAAGGTTTCTGTAGTGAACATGTCCAAGTTTCCTATGCCATATAGAAGCCTCATCTATCTTGGCATGGAAACATTCTGCTTCCTCTTGGGCTAGGTAGCAATTATCTCTGGATCTAGTACCTGTCATCACAAGAACATTGTCACTATCATAAATATCACAAGATATCTTATCAAATGTAACCAGTAAGTCATCATCACACAACTGACTGATAATGATTAGATTTGCCTTTAACCCATCTACCAACAACGCATCCTTCAAGAGAGGGAATCCATCAACATCCAGTGTCCCATTGCCAATGATTTTTCCTTTGGTGCCTCCTCCATTTGTCACTGTTCCAGCACTCAAAGGTACCATTTGCTAAAGATTCTCTTTGCTGCCTGTCATGTGTCTTGAGCATCCACTATCGAAGTACCATTTACCTGAAAGGTTAGAGTACACAGCAGAGAAAACAACATTGCATACAACTTTAATCTTAGGGGATTTAGCCTTTTCTATCCAAGTCCTACTTTTCTGTCCTGCACCTAATGTTAGTCTAACATCAGAACCTGTTGTAGAATTAACATTGGACGCAGAGGCTGTTTTCTTACCACATTCTTTTATAAATTTTCTACAGAATGGTTTAATGTGGCCTGGTTGAAAACAATACTGGCAGATAAAGGTAGGTTTATTTTTTACAGCGTTAATGGTTCCTGTACTAACATTATCAGATTCTTTAACAAAGCTTGTAGTTAGATAGGCAGAATTAACATTTGAAGAGGAAGGTTTCTCAACAAATCCCAGACCACATGTACCTGAGTTACTCATGTTCAGTACCTCCATTCTATTTGGCTATGATCTGTGAATTCTTTTTGAGTTTCTCCTTTACCTCTTTCAGCTCAGCTTCAGCTTTGTCAAGATCTCTTTCATAGAGTTTCAACATGTTCTTCAAACATTCAATGTCATGCTTCTCTACTTCGTTTTTCTTCATGAGTCTGACATTCTCTCTCTCAAGTCTGAGAAAGGTTGTATGTAGGTCATCAAGAATTTCCTCCTGGGACATCTCATCTTCATTGAAGTACTCTTCTTCAAGATCAACTGAGCCATGAAAACAACCAAAGTCAGTATCATCACAATCAGAGAGTGTGTCATGGTTAACTTGTGTCTCATAGCTGTTCCAGTCTCCAAAAAAGATCTCCTGCTTTGCTGTTGGTTCTCTAATGTTAGAGTAACATTGAGATTCTTGGCAGTTTCTGGAGTCTTCTCCTGACCAGATGATCCGAGTGCAGAGCGCAACAGTGTTGATTTCCTCTGATTGTTCATCAGCACTTGTTCCAGATTCGAAGTCAGCTTCATTAAAGTCATCTACACAGACCCAATGAGAATTCCCTCTTGTTCTGAGGGTGTTAGCACATTCATGTTTAAAGAGACCATACCCCTTACATTCATAACACTGGACATCTTTCAATTTCTCAGCATCTTGAGGCGTGCTCTTAGATGCCATGTATTTTACAAACTTTGGGGGCAGTTTCTTATAACCAAGAGCAACATTACTGGGTTGTTTTTCTTTATTTTTATCTTTGTAACCCAATTTACTAAACTTCCTAGTAATGTTACCATAGTTAGAAGAGATCAACTCATATTCATCCTCATCACTCCCTGTAGAATCTGAGCTAGTACCTAGTAAGGCTAAAGCAAGTTGTTTACTGGATTTTCCTAGGAATTCTAGTTCAAATTCTTTTAGAGTGTTCATTAATGTTTGAAAGTCCATGTTGGCAAGATCTCTAGACTCATTCATAGCAATTCTTTTGACAGTAAACTTAGAAGATAATGTTCTAAAAGCTTTATAGACCATGGTTTGATTAGGGATGATAAAACCTAAGTTTTGGCACTGATTAGCAATATCTAGAAGTTTCTCAAAATAACTATCAATGCTTTCATCCTCACCCATCTCTATCTTCTCAAAGTCCCTCAAAAGTTTTCTGTATTTAGAGTCCCTCACAGCCACATCACTCTCACAATGTAATTCAAGAATTTCCCATGCAGCTTTAGTAGTAGAACAAGTTTGAATAAGTTTGAACATATGATTACCTACCCAGCTAAAAATAGCATTGAGGGCCTTTTCATTGAAGTTGTAGAGAGCAATTTCGTTGGCTGTCCATTGTCCCCTTGGCTTAGGTACCAGATCAGCATCTCCATCTCTTGGCAAGTAGGGGATGGTGTAGCCTTCTAGTACTGCGTCCCAAGCTCTTAGGTCGATGGATTTGATGTGGACTCTGAGCCTGATCTTCTAGTAGGCATAGTTGTTGGGACCCTCCAATACAGGCAACCTGCTGGTATTAAGGTTGGAGTTGTCCATCTTGTCGTATCAACGCCAAACACCGGTGAAGTTGGTGCTTGGCTCTGATACCAATTGAAATTGTGGATCGGGTTGATACGTTGTTGTTGTTAGCTTAACACTGGAGAGTTAACATCAGATTTGTACGTTGTTAACTCAGTGATGTTACTTTAACAACAGACCAGAATAATAGTGCAGTGGAATAAACAAACACCAAGTTTAAGAAGTGAATATAGAATTATATTAACTTCTGAGCCATAGGCAAAATAACCCGTAAAGGTTTTAACAAATGTCGTTCTCTCAATTCTCAAGCTCCTCACTCTTAAATTGATTGAACTAAGCAAAGCACACAAGAATTGCTTCGTATATCTCTAACAGGTCCTCACTCTTAGATCTATCCTAACAATTCACAAACTTTGCTAAAGCAAGACAACACTCAACAATTGTACATTAATCTCTCGGATTAATTGGCTCTTGTCTCGTGTTTGTCTTGATGTACTTCACACCTATATAGGTTCTTGGACTTCGACTTCAAGGTGTGTTGTACACGGTTGGTAATTCTCCTAGTTTCCTTCTTGAACTCTTCTTCTTTGTTCTCGCAGTCCTTCTTGAATAATAGTTCCTTCGTTAGTGATCTAACTAAGGAAAGACTCCTTCTTCAAATCAGGACTGATCTTGGAAAGCATTCCTAGTTCCAATCGAACTCTTCTTTCCTTGTAGAGTGGTTTGCGTAATTAAGGAAACTTTCCTTCTTGGAAACTTGAGCGTACAACCTATAACAAGTTTGTTTCCTGAATAATAATCAAAGACAATTACAACTGTGGAACTCAGTTAGTTAAGTGAATAAGGCAAAACAATAATAAAGAATATAATCAAGATTATAAATCGGATTCTGCTCCAGCAATGTTATTCTAACATTGACTTCTCAATGTTAAACTAACATTGACAGAATACCTGCACTTTCAATGTTAAACTAACATCGACCGAATACCTGCACTTTCACTAATATTGGTATCAAGCATATATAGAAGATTAGAATTGGAGATTTTGATATGAGGTCAGATTTTTATTTTAGTTTTGTTGTGGATCATATGTTCTCATCGAACTATATAAGAAAGAAAAATAAGAAGATCTAAATATTAGGTAAGTCTATTGAAAATTATCAGATTCGTACTAGAGATAATTTAACATCAAGTTTATCATTTGAAATTGACTTCGAATTACTGATCTATTTACTTTTTTTCCTTCAAAGTTCGATCTACTCAGTTGTTACATATTACTTTCTTTCAAAAGTGTACATTACAATTTTTTAGCATGTAGTTATCAATTTTATGTTTTAGGTTTCTTAATTATATTATATCTATGTTATAGATCCATAAAGATTTTTTTAAAGCTGGAAACTTATATTGATAAGGATCAGTCATCAGAGTTATAAGGAAGATAATATTATATTGCTAGGAAGTCAATAATGTCTCCTGATACAAAAATGGTAACGCATCAGCGAAGATCTAAAAAACTAAAACGTTTAGTTGATTTGTGGTTTTTTTTCCCCTTCTAATTTGCAGATTATCTAAATTTTTAAATAATAGGATAACCACCATACTTCTTTATCCATTCAACTTCCCATAATTTAAAAAAAAAAACCACAATTTTTTTAAAAGAAAAACACGGTCACACACTCTATATTTTCCTCCAAAAAAGTTCCTCTCACATTTTAATTGAATTAATTGGCGGTTCTTACTGAATTCAAATTGAAGTAACTGCATAGCCCAATACTTTTCTGAATTGGATAGTATTGTATTCGAAATATTATTTGTACGGGATTTAAAAGAAAGAGCAGAAACTTATTTTCTCTCTTTTTCTCTTATATATTCTTTTGACTATCACCAATAAATTTATTAATCTTTGAATTTGTGCAGGTCATTGCTCTAATATTCGAATCATGCATGGATAACAGGAAATTTTTGACTGAGATTAGGAAGGATTGGTTCACTTTTTTATCTCATACATTCACTTATTAGATATTATCCAACGGGTGATATTTACAGATTCTTCTATTTCCATTTTTTTTGTTTTCTTTGGTATATTGCAAAGTGCAGTTTTATTAATGTTGAATTCATTTGTTTGATAGGTTTTCATCATATTTTTATTAGAGATGAATTGACAGTCAAATTAAAAGGTAATTGATCGATTATTATCTTTAACACGACTATTAGATTATACCTATCTTATTATGTAGTTTTCAATCAAATCTCTCTTTTCTTTTTAATGTTAGTATCAGTTTAAAAGTTTAAATAATAATTTCACATGTTATTTCAAATTTGGAATCACTTCATTAAATACTACTTTAAGCTTGGACGGTTCCAGTTGTTTTGATTTTAGATTAATCATTTCTTCACTTTCATCATAAGTTTGTTTATATATGTTGCATGCTTCTTTTCCGTTAATTACTGTTTTACATACTTAATTATTTCATGTAATTTTATATAGCTATATTATTTACTCTAAAAAGAAATTTGCATGCGGTCTCCGCGTGCGCTTTTTTGCTAATATATATATATATATATATATATATATATATATATATTGCACGCAAAGTAATCAAGTCTAATGAAGAATATTAGTAAAAAAAGAAGATAACTTTTTGGGAAGATAATAGATAGAGGAGAGACGGAGAGTTGGGTCGAAGAGGGGAATACAAGTTGTTTCGTCCTTTAATTTGGCTACCTCATCAAAATGGTCCCCCAATTAAGCAGGTCGCCAAATTAGTCACCCATCTTAGTATTTTAGTCCCCTTCCCAGCAGAAATTTAAAAGATTCTAGAAAAAGCTGATGTGGCCACCAGTTGAATACTCTTCACCGATTTTGACCAAGAAAAATAATATTTTATTTTTATGTTTGCCACCTAAATATCCAACACAGCAAAAAAACAGAAATTGAATTACATACTTCTAAGATTCAATAAATTATAATTAAAGATCTTTTGGAGATATAATGAGAAAACAAAAAAAAAACTTCTTATTTCTATAAAAAAAAAACAAATTAAAATTCTTTCTTCTTCTTCAAGTGGTCACGTTCAAACCACAGTTTTGAAACCCGAACCAGACCGGGCGGTCCGATCGAGAACCGGTGCCTAGTCCGGTCTGATTCTGTCCCAAGAACGGGTTGCAGACCTCCAGCGAGCCGACCGGAAAATTTTCCGGTCTGCCTTTTTTGTCAATTGCGAACAAGCCCTCCTATTTTTTTGCCAATTACAATCCTACCTAAAAAAAAAAGAAGAAAAATGCAAAACTTTGAAAGGCCTTAACTGTGCGCAGGAGTGTCCGTTTTGGACGCATTTGTTTTTTGATTTGGGGTATCTCGACGAGATATATCCACCGGGCCAACAAATTTTTTTAAAAAAAATGCTATTTTTCATACTTAATTTGATTTTGAAGTGAAACGAGCATGCATTCTAAAATTTTAAGCCTAGTAATTCGTCCGATGCTAAGTTCATTTTCTAGATTTTAGTTTCACATATTGTTGTTCTTGTATTGAATTTTGTGATACGGTTGGCCAAGATTTAAAAATCTAAAACAATTTTTTCACTTGTATTAAATATATAGTTTGTTGAATTATTTATTAAATTGTTGGATACCTCAATGGTTTCCACTAATTCACAAAAACTTGTTTTGTTGGAGGTCACGTGTTCACATCCTAGTATTGTGGTAATCATATTTTGATTTTTCTTATAATATAACAAAATATTTGTAACTTAAAATATTTCTCACAATCTTATAAGTTTTTCTTTATACAAATAATGTTTATATTATATTTCCTATTGAACGTTCACTAAAGTCAACAAACCGGTCCACCTAATGGTCCAACCGGCTCATTATAGTCCTCCTAGAATCAATAGCATTTCGTCCGACCTGTTGACCCGCTACACAGTAGGCTCACCGTTTCTGTGATCGGGCCTAGTCTGAAAACACTGGTTCAAACCCACTCCACCTCCCCCCCCCACCCACACGCCCCCACCAGTTCACCACCATCACGGAATCCTCCAAGTCAGTCGACGCCGCCACAGATCGATTGCATTCTACCCAAAACCCACCAACACCCATCCCCCACCTCTCCCAACTCCACCACCACTATCACCAAATTCTTGCAAACCAGTCGTCCGCCGCACAACGATTGCACTCTCCCCAAACCGTCGCCAAACCACCATAAGGTCGGATTTGTTGTAGAGCAAAATCAAATCGAAAGCTGAATTTGGATTGGGAAGGAGAGACATTTGAGGATTGGAGGAGAAGATTGGCTTGATTCAGAGCAGCATAGTAGCGGTGTTGGATCCGCTGCTATTCATGGTGGAGGCGGACATGAGGGTTGGTGGTGGTGGGGGGGGGGGGGGGGGGTAGGGTTGTATGAAGTAGATAAATTAGAGTATTATTATATTACTAACTTTTAATATTTTAGATTAATGTTATATTTTAAATGAAAAATAAATATTTATGCCAACTATAATTATTAAAAAGAATATGATTCTTACTTTATAATTCTTTTGAGATAATATTTTATTTCTTTTATACGTCTTTTTTTTTTTGCTTATGTGGATATGCCACATGGAAAAAAGAAATTAAAAATTTAATTTCATTTGTCAAACCGGGCTGACTGGAGTCAATCGGTTGCCGCATAGGATTTGTCCAGGCCATTTTGAGTTTGTACCGGAGAAGGGACCAATTTACCAATTTAATGGACATTTTTGGCGACCTGCCTAATAGAGGGACGAAAATGGTGAGGTAGCCAAATTAAAGGACTAAACAAATTTTAATCCCACCGAGGAGAGAGAAAAGAGGAGTTTTTTTTTGATTTAATGAGTTTCAATTTAATTAGCATTAATTAATACTATTAGTCAAAATAAGATATAGATTGGGACACGAAGTGTGATAGAGAACTACCCTGTGGTGAACACCATGAACAGTAAGTTCACGCGCGTAAAGCAAAGTTGATGTGCATATTTCAATGTGAAGCTTACTATTTGTAAGCTCTCATCAATTTTTACCTATTTAAGAGAGTTACCTATTCCTATTCTAGATTCATGGAATTTCACTACCAAACTAGAACCTGGGCGAAAAACAAAAAAAAAAAAAGAGCTTGGGATCCTATAGATATTAAAATTACCTCAAAACTATAATTATTTAAGAGAACCAAATTTCAATCAATTATTAAGAATATTTTGTAGGGGCACTAACACTCCAAACTATTATTTTGGAGCACTAACACTCCCAATCTTTATTTTCCACAGAATACCCCCCCCCCCCCGCGTCACCACCCGCACGTATGAAATGGAATATTCGCTCGAATCTCGCACGCTCCGTGCACGTGTCGACGTGGAGTAAGGATAAAATTGGTACTTCAAGATTCCAACGTCTATTTGACTATTTCATTACCACTTATAACAGAAAATTGGTAAATCAAAAATCTCCAATTTGCCAAGCAAGACCCTAATTTTTGAAATCGAAATCAATCCTCCAGTTGATCGTGCATTTCTTGTAATTTAAGCCGACAAACAAAACTCCTCATGGAGCCGACTAAGATCTGCACTTGTGAAAGAAGAACAACCCTGAAGACCCCATGGACGAACCAAAATCCAAGGAGAAGATTTGCCCGCTGCAAAAATATCCGGTAAATTTTAATTTGCTTACTCCCCGAATTATTGATATGTTTCATTAATCTAACCAAATTGTTTGATACAAAGAGTCATGGTGCATGTGAGTTTTTTTCTTGGATCGGTCCTCCGATGTGCAAAAGGTTTCTGGATTGTCGAGGAGAATTAACAACCTTGAGGAAGAAGTGGCTAGGTCCAAGAAAGTGTAAAAGAAGATGTGGGTTGCTCTAGTGTTGATTCTGGTTGTTGTTGTGTTGCGGGGTTGATTCTGGTAATGTGGTAGTTGTTGTAAGGTGGTAGTCCGGTAGTTATGTAATGTGGTAGTGTAAGTTTGTTTGATCATGTGGTAGTGGTAATGTTGTAGGTATTAGAACAAAAGTATTGTAATGTTGAAGTCTTGTATTTTGTTGATTTAGTTTTGTTGAAATGGATTGTCACCTCTAATTTAGTTGCAATGCATTGTGTAATCTAATTTGGTTGCTATGGATTGTTATTCTAATTTAGTGGTAATGTAGTCTGTTATCTTGAAGCATGAATTTCACTTGCAATGAATTGTGTACATAGTTTTTTGATGCAATGGTGTATCAAGTGTAAACAAAGCATATTATAGACACCTCAAATCATAAACAGAGCTAGTGTATAAGAAAAACATAGTATATTATAAAGACTACATATCATTCAATGGAACAAGTCCAGTGTATCACTGCATTCCCTTTACAAACACCGGCAGAAGCTAAATGCATTCACATCACAAAAGTTAACCACAACATAGGGGAGAATTAACATAATAAATCACTTCATAACATTAATATTCATATCCAACAACCATAAAGGGAAATAGTTTGCAAGATTTATAATCATCAAGCCATAACCAAAATAATCTGATAACAGATTGTACTAGAGACAAAATAGGCATCATTTCTAAATGATGATTGACAAACCTCAACATATTTTACCTAAATATCCAACAAAATACTATTAAGCCAACATGGTTTTTTTATTTATTTTAAAAAAGGATCCTCCCCTGACCTAGTGATCACGCTCTGCACCTTCCTTTTTGGAACACTTACTGTCTTCTTTGATGGCTTAAGCTGCTTCCTTGTTGGCTTAAGTAGAATTGAAGCAGGGTTGTCACATTACCTACTGTTGTACTCTTAGATGCTGTTGAGAACACAATTTTCTTTTTTGTCACTGTAGTTGTTTTTCTCTCAACCCTCTGGCATTTCTCAAGGCACTTTCCGGGTGTGGTCTAGCTTCTTGTCACATGCCTCTGATTCACACTCTGGCTCAACCCAATTGGGTCCTCGCAAACTTTTTCCTTTCCCTTTGTAACTAGTAGGTTGGTGTGGATGACCAGTAGGTACATAACTAGCAACTCTTGGTGTAACTGTAGAGATATTGCCAGAGATATTTTGGCACCTACACGTAAAACCAGAGATATTTTGGCACCTACACGTAAAAGTAGCACAAAGTTAGCTTATATTTCATTACTCTATATCTTCATTGCCAAACATTGAAGAAAAAAGGCAAAAAAGTTGGATTAATTATACAATACAATACCGTAGGCTTCTTTCTCTCCTTCATCCTTCCCAAAACAAAACTCAGTTATCTTATCCTGTGATTCTGGGCACATCATAGACAGATACAAGTCTATGTTAACCAACAGTCCTGGCCATCTCCACAGAGCCTTCATCATCAATTATGGCAGCATGGTCACCATAATTATCCCATCCTAATGCATTATAGAACAACACCACATCCTTTGGTGCACCCACTTTCTTTAACATTTGTACAAGCTCCAGATGAGACATTTCATCTTCTTCACAGTAGTCTACATGATCTATCTTTTCAGCCAAGTAGTATTATAACCCTTGATATGGGCATTTCCTGCATATTGGGCCAGGCCCAAACCAGGCCTATTTTGGAGCATATCGGGGATAACTTTCGATCTCATATCGGTAATCATCACCGATATGTTACTGTGGTCCCCGGATCCCGAGGTCTATAAATACGCGGTGCCCGGATCCCAAAACAAGTAATTAATTATCCCTCAGCTACCACTCACCATATCGAAATACATCAACGATGTCTCTTTCGATATCCAATTCGACATCTTGACCACAATACATGCATGTGACACGTCATACCACTTCATCACCGATCTCACATCGGGGGTCATCCTCGCGTCACATCGAAGGCGATCACCGACGTCCATTCGATCTATTTACCGATATTCCACTCCCATCCAAGCATCGAGGCGAAGATCCGAGGTGTTCCAGACCAAGTCTACACGAGACTCGTAGTGTAGGTCTGATTTGAGATAGGCTCGTTATATTACTGGACCACTCACTTGTAACCGAGACTCGCATATATATAAAACGACCTATTGCCAAATCAGTGGCGCCGTCTGTGGGAACACCAGTTCTCGGACAAAGACGCTGAGATGCAAGGAAGGAGGACCCGATCTGAAGTTAGCAGAGTTGTGACTAGGGGCGCCAGGATCGAGGACACACCGCCTCCACAACACCCAACCGACCGAGAACAGACAGCGGCTCGAGCCGAGATGGAGCTACCTCCACCACAAGTGCAACGAAGGCGCGGGCTCGGGAGGCCGCCGCGAGCCGCGAATGCAGGTCTGACCCCTGTTGCACCAAGTGCGGCAGAACCCAAGACTGAGGGCCCACCCATCGAGAACCACGCAGCTGACATTCCAATGACCGAAGCACCAAATTCGGATTTTCCCGGCCATGAGGAGACAATGCCCGCGGGACAAAGCACCGTCCATCTCGCCGCCATAACCCCGGAGATGCTAGCGCAGATCAACGCCTCTGTAAAGGCAGCGATTGACACTACACTGGAGGCTTTGCTTCCACGACTCGCTGAACACAGGACGAGGGACGCTCAAGCGAGGCCCCATGGATCCGGAGCGGATGAGAGAAGGGCAAGGCAAGGATGCGACGAACATGAGGATACGGGGGACTCTTTCAGGGAGATATCGCCCGCTGCTTACGATAGGGTGGAAACACGGGACCCCGGGGCCCTTGATTGGGAAATAGCAAGGAAGATGGAGCGGCTTGACCGCGAGAGGACGGAAGTAGTCCGAAGAATGGAACACAGTCGTGACCATGCCGAGGTCGGCTATTCAAAGAATGAGGATGCATAAATGCTACGGGTAATCTCAAGAAGGATGGGACAGCTAGACCGCGAGAGAGCGGAATTGTCGAGGAAGTTGACTCAGAGTAAGGGGAAAGGTCGCAGTAGGACCCCGTTCTCAGATGAGATAGAGGCTGAGGTATTGCAAAGAGGGGACAAGATCCCGGTAATCAAGCCATACGATGGAAGAGGTGATCCTACGGATCATCTCCATCAGGTCGATAGCATCCTGAACCTGCACAACTACTCGAGAAACATAAAGGCAAAGATCTTGTCCACTACTTTAACGGGCGCTGCACTGGATTGGTTTGCTAGGCTAGAGGCCAGATCCATAACGGACTACGAGCAGCTGAGGGAGAAATTTGAGAACCAATTCTCTAGCCAAAAGAGAATGAAGACCAACCTGCTACACCTCGGCGCTGTGCAGCAAAGAGAAAGGGAGAACCTCCGAGACTATACGAAGAGGTTCAACGATGAATTATTGAAGGTGGATGAGCCGCATGGCGGGCAGGTCATGATGATGTTGTTTAAAGGTACGACCCATCGTAGGTTTGCCGGGGAGCTAATCAAATTAACGGAGCCCACCATAGCACATATCAACATGCTTGCCAACCAAATGGTCTACGAGGTTGAAATGATGGCAACACGTCAGGGTTCGTTTTCCGACAGGAACGCAGACAGAGAGCGCAACAAGGAAAGGCCCCCACAGACGTACACCCCGTTAAATAGAGGTATTATGGAGGTGATGGCCGTGGCGAAGAGAAACAGATGGTTGACGGAACCCAGGCCGTTGAATGAGACTCCCGGGATGAAGTCATCCGGCAAATACTACGCGTACCACCGTCAACCTGGACATAGGACGGAAGACTGCACACACCTGAGGAATCAAATCGAAATATTGATCAAAGAAGGGAAACTGGTCGAGTTTGTCAGGGGCGCCAGGGAGGATGCTAGAGGAGCAGAGCATTCCTCACCCCCTAGAAGAGACTATTCACCCATGAGAGGAAAGCAGAAAATTATTGAGGCACCCGAGGAACGAGGTAGGGCCATTATGAATGCCCCGAGCAGAGGCGTCATAAATGTGATCAACGGAGGAGGCCTGGGAGCTGACATGGCTCACGGCCGAGAAACCATAACAAGAAGACTCCACGGTGGAGCATATGTCGGGTACACCAACGCAATCATGACGGAAGCATACTTGGAGCAGTAGATCTCTTTCACTAGGAAAGACTTGGAGCAGCTTAGCCCATTGGCCTTGACTGCAGGGAAATTAGATTGCCCACTGGTTATCACGATCAACGTGGATGGATATCAGGTGCATAAAGTGTTGGTGGATAGTGGTAGTTCTACAAACCTGATATTCTCAAAAGCTTACGAGCAGATGGGGATAGCCCCGGACCCACTGAAGCCGATATCCACCCCATTGATCGGGTTTGGTGGAGCAGAGGTGGTGCCGCTTGGACAAGTAACATTGCCCATCATGTTTGGCAGGAGCCCACGCACTCGGGTTACACCGATAAAATACACAATTGTCAACACCCCATTTCCCTACCACGCCATCATTGGCCGACCGGCGCTCAACCAGATCAGGGCTGTGGTCTCTACTTATTATCAGAAGGTTAAATTCCCGACGCCTCAAGGAGTTGGTGAGATAATAGGTGACCAGGTACAGGGATGGATGTGCTATGTGGACTCGCTGAGGCATCCAAGAATCAGAAGAAGGCAAGAAATACAAGTCCCACACCAAGAATACCTTCCCCACACGGAGTGATCGCCATGAGGAGCAAACAGAACAATATTTTAAATTTCCGCACTTTTTAAATTTTGTTCGAACATTTGAAACATTGCCCCATCGTGGGTTGGTCTGTAAACTTAAAATAGGGAGAACTACGCCGGTCTGATTCCCCACTCAACGGGATACGTAGGCGGGTTAGGTTTACCTAGCCCTCGACCATTATCTCTTATTTAGCCCCTTCGTGGGTCGGCATATAACTTAAAACAAGGGGAACTACGCCGGTCTGATTCCCCATGCAACAGGATACGTAGGCGGGTTAGGTTACCTAGCCCTCGACCATTATCCTCTATTACCTTTTTATCTGTTGCTTGGTGCAATCTCATATTTCATGCAGGGATATGTCCTAAGCGGACATTATAGAAGTGCAGAGAATGGCACAAAGAATTGGGGAATGTTCCCCTAGATATATGTTTAGCACATCTCCCTCTTACAGGTACATGGCTCAAAGGATCGCCCATTACTATGTCCGAAAAGGACATAGAGTATATTAAAATGGTGATTCAGGGGGCATTGCCCCAGATTATTCTATAATTTCTATTCTTACAGGTACAACAGGTACAAACAGGTACAACAGGTACAAACAGGTACAAACAGGTACAACAGGCGCGATAGAGCACAATGAAAACACTGTCTCTCGTATGAACTGATATTTCCATATTGTGGGAACACCCCGCAGATAACACAGACACATCATTTTGTGCTTCCGTATTAGCGTTTACATCGAATTTTTTTCTCGTCTATGCTGTTTTACAGGGCACAATGACCTACATATTCATTGACGACAGAGTCACCAAGAGATACAGTAAAAAGACAACGAAAAGCCTCGCCTACAACATAAGAAATATCCCATGTGATAACGGGGTCGATCAAAAACAATTCAACGGTAGTGGGACCCATGTGATAACGGGACGCATCCCTACTCACAAAAATATCCCCTGTGATAACGGGGTCGATCAAAAACAATTCAACGGTAGTGGGACCCCTGTGATAACGGGACGCATCCTTACCCACAAAATATCCCCTGTGATAACGGGGTCGATCAAAAACAATTCAACGGTAGTAGGACCCCTGTGATAACGGGACGCATCCCTACCCACAAAAATATCCCCTGTGATAACGGGATCGATCAAAAACAATTCAACGGTAGTGGGACCCCTGTGATAACGGGACGCATCCCTACCCACAAAAATATCCCATGTGATAACGGGGTCGATCAAAAATAATTTAACGGTAGTGGGATCCCTGTGATAACGGGACGCATCCCTACCCACAAAAATCCCCTGTGATAACGGGGTCGATTCAAGAAAACATTCCCTGTGATAACGGGGCCAGTCCAAGAAATATCCCCTGTAATAACGGGGTCGATTCAAGAAAAAATTCCCTGTGATAACAGGGCCAATCCAAGAAAATATCCCCTGTGATAACGGTGTCGATTCAAGAAAAAATTCCCTGTGATAACGGGGCCAATCCAAGAAAAAATCCCATGTGATAACGGGGTCGACTCAAGAAAAAATCCACTGTGATAACGGGGTCGACTCAAGAAAAAATTACGCTAGGTGAAGAGCCTATTGGGTGAAAATCCCATAATTCAAGCTAGGTGAAGAGCCTATTGGGTAGAAATCCCATAAATTACGCTAGGTGAAGAGCCTATTGGGTGAAAATCCCATAAATCAAGCTAGGTGAAGAGCCTATTGGGTGGAAATCCCATAAATTACGCTAGGTGAAGAGCCTATTGGGCGAAAATCCCATAAATCAAGCTAGGTGAAAAGCCTATTGGGTGGAAATCCCATAAATTACGCTAGGTGAAGAGCCTATTGGGTGAAAATCCCATAAATCAAGCTAGGTGAAGAGCCTATTGGGTGGAAATCCCATAAAATTACGCTAGGTGAAGAGCCTATTGGGTGAAAATCCCATAAATCAAGCTAGGTGAAGAGCCTATTGGGTGGAAATCCCATAAAATTACGCTAGGTGAAGAGCCTATTGGGCGAAAATCCCATAAATCAAGCTAGGTGAAGAGCCTATTGGGTGGAAATCCCATAAAGTTACGCTAGGTAAAGAGCCTATTGGGTGAAAATCCCATAAATCTCATCAAATACGAGAACGAAATGAGTGTAGAATCAGACGTCGAAATACTGCATACTCTATCATCGTGACAATAAAGATCAACAAGCTATCAGACAACAAGGCCACGACGAGTCACAGATTATGAAGATAACAGAGAAATAAATATTCGGTTACAAAACCACGAATGGGAAATAGGACAGAAAGGGATAAATTCAAGTTACAATGAGGGCAGCAAATAGCTACTCCCATAGGGACCCTTTAGTCTTCGTCTCAACGACTTCGGAAAACACATCAGGGTCGGCTGCACCCTCCTCCACCTCGTCTAGCCCACCAATCGGCAGGTCGTGATGATCATGCCTTGGATTCAACCCGCTCAATTCGAGGGAGTCTTTGAAACCATCAATTTTCAATACCTGCCCTACGCAAGCATGAAAGGCTACCTCCCGAACCTTCAAAACCAAGTCTCGGAAGCTCGAGCTTTCCATAAACTTCTCCGCTCCGACCCGGAGGAGATCAGGACGACGTTTCTACAAATTGAACTCTATTAAATACAAGAGGACAAAAAAAAATAGAAACAGATATCGTACACAAGATATATACCAGGTCCAAGGGAGCTGATTTGGCAGCGGAGAACTCCAACGAGAGACGATCATTAGCAGCCATCTCCGCCGACACCTCAGCCTTCAGTGTTTCCAGCTCTTTGTTGACCGCAGATTCACGTGCCTTTCCTTGATCGAGCTCAGTCACTAATGTCTTGAAGTTGCTCTTCAACAAATCGCACTCCCCCCGGAGCGTACGACACGTCTTCAATGCATCCTCTTTTTCAGCCTCTAACCTCTCCAACACCATGGGGTTGAACTTCCCCATCTTCACGATATCAGCCTCGAGCTCGGCAGCAACAGCGTCAGGGTCACCCTTGGACTCGCGAATGGTCTTCAGACACGAGACCGCCAGCTTGGCCGTCTGCACATACAATACATAACATTATGCTAAACATTCAAATGAAAACAATCAAGGACGTGCTTAGGCACGTACACTTTGGAACAGGTGAGTGCTGCGACGTAAGTTCTGGGCCCGCTCAAATTCTGAAAGCACCCGCACATTCGTAGGCGGAGGAAAAGCCCGCATCATGCCCCGCACAGCGTCTGCTTCAGGAAATTCTACTAATTTGGAGGGTTTTACCGCATTCACCCTCCGAGGGCCCGATCTCGAAGACGAGTGCATACGGTGGACAGTCCCCTAACGAGACCTTTTATTACCTGATATCCTAGTCAGGTCAACGACAGGTTTCTTAAACGGAATCCCGAGAAAAATAGGGGCAAAGCCCCCCAATGTCGAGGGCTCCCGCAGCGGCACCTTACCCTTATCGGGCGTACTTGAAGAGGTCGTTTTTCCCTTAATAGGGCTCGAGTGTGAAGAACCCGACCCCGCTGTAGAAGGCGCATCCAGAAAATCACACACGTTGACATGGGTATTCGATTCCGAACCTCCAACGCCCTGGCTCAAAGGAACGTCGCACAACGGTTCAGAACGTGGAGCGACATACCCACCAGAAGGAGACCAAGCAAATGCTCTCTCTCTCGCCACAGACCCGTCAGGTTGAGGAACCACACCCTCTTGTTTTGAGGTCAATACTTCCAAAAGGCAAGCCGCACCATCAGGGCCTCCCACCACGTCTAGGATGTCCTGGCTAAGGGACCCAACCATTGCAGAAACATTGCTAAAACATTCTTCATTAACACGTTCAGGCACCACAGTGCTAGGGGGAGGTCGCTCGACTCCCGACACCTATACCGAAAACTCAACGGTTGCATTATTCAGGTCAAAGCTAGACGCAGACCTTATTTCAGGCGCCACCGTGACGGCCGTCATTTCTGCAGCTTTCTGAGCCTCACGATCGGCTTGAAGTTTCAGCATCAATTGTCTGAACCCCATTCTAGCGCAGTATCTCAGAAAAAGGTAATCTACCTGCGGAATAATCAGACTATCAGCATGACAAAATAATAATAAATAATTTAAGTATCACGGCGAGGTCGAAACACATGTCAGAGATCATATCGAATATGATTACCGATATACTTACCGATGTGGTACGCTAAACGACAGAGAAAACGCAGAAAACTATGAACTTCAGAGTCTCTTGCAAGCCCTACTTATAGACAGAGGCCTCAACTACATCGAAACACACTTTCGACATCATATCGAATGTGAATTTTGACATAAGATCGAAGCTAAAACCCGACATGTTACCCTACTACGCGAAGAGCCGCGAAAATATAACAACAACCCCGGCAACCCCATCACAATTTTCAAGGAACCCAGATACCAAGGGAACTAGAATTCAAACGAGGACCTCAAACTCGGCGATCATCACAAGTGCACTGCCCACAAGTTTGATCTCTGTCATTTGAACTGGTGGGACGAAGGGTACAGGTAACCCAGAAATTTTAAATTAAATTTGCGAATCCTTATCTCTAAGATAAGAATCCCCAAATTGGGGGACTACATGATATGGGCATTTCCCGCATATTGGGCCAGGCCCAAACCAGGCCTATTTTGGAGCATATCGGGGATAACTTTCGATCTCATATCGGTAATCATCACCGATATGTTACTGTGATCCCCGGATCCCGAGGTCTATAAATACGCGGTGCCCGGATCCTAAAACAAGTAATTAATTATCCCTCAGCTACCACTCGCCATATCGAAATACATCACCGATGTCTCTTTCGATATCCAATTCGACATCTTGACCACAACACACGCCTGTGACACGTCATACCACTTCATCACCGATCTCACATCGGGGGTCATCCTCGACGTCACATCGAAGGCGATCACCGACGTCCATTCGATCTATTTACCGATATTCCGCTCCCATCCAAGCATCGAGGCGAAGATCTGAGGTGTTCCGGACCAAGCCTACACGAGACTCGTAGTGTAGGTCTGATTTGAGATAGGCTCGTTATATTATTGGACCACTCACTTGTAACCGAGACTCGCATATATATAAAACGACCTATTGCCAAATCAACCCTAGATTATACAAGTTTCCTTGATGGTTAAGTCTGATGGTAAAAAGTTCTTTTATGTTACCTGAAACATTCCTAAAATGTTTAATAAGTAAAGTACTTGACAAAAAGTTAGTAAAATGGTCCAAGAACAACATTACAATGAGCATAATTTAGTGGGGGACATAGAAAAGTACATTTAAACACCATTTTATGCAAAAAGGTAGCAACTTTAGTCACATGCATACAAAACATCCACTGACAATGCTGAAAATGACAAAATTGATGCACAATTAGACGGTTTTCTGAATCTTTGGGGGGTCGCCACTGGGTCACCCCCTCAAAATCCTTGTCACTTTGTTTTTTTATTTTATTATTTATGTAATCCTTTTTTTCCTTCTTTTTGACAGCATTGGGGAAATGTTTATATTTTATATATGCTTTTGTCGGTTTTTTCTATTTTTTTTACAATTGCCAGTACCTTATTTTTACTCACTTTTTGTGTACATAACTATGGTTTCAACCTTCAAATAAAAGAGAGGGAGATAGAATTTGGGCATTGATTTTTAAAAAGAGGAAAGCTACAACTTTTTACAATTTTTGTCTTGAAATTTGAAAATATTGATAAAATTGAAAAATGGTAAAATTTGTAAACGTTCTTATCATCCATCACCAAAAACATTGCATACCATTTTAATAGGGAATCTGATAATAATAAACCTAAAGGCCAAAACTAATAAAATAATGTTTTAGTTCATTAAAATATTGCAAGAAAAAAACATGTTTAAAGGGCAACCAATAGTTCATTAAAATATTGCAAGAAAAAAACATGTTTAGATGGGGTTTGTGGAATTTTGCAAGAAGAAGAGATACATTCTATAAATTTTGTTTACCCTGTTTACCATTTTGCTATAAAATTAAGAAGAAAACAGAAAATTTAATCTAACTACATTTAAGTGTTTTTAAGTTTAGTAAAAACTCCTATTTAAAAAAAAGTTTTATAAAAACAATACAGAAAAAAAATGAGAAGTGTAAAACTCAATGCCCAAAAGCTGTCAAAAAAGAAGAAGAAAAATGATGTACAAAAAAATAAAAAAAATAAAAAAAAAAGTGGCATGTTGGATTTTGAGGGGGTGACCCAGTGGTGACCCCCTAGGATTCAGAAAACCCAATTAGACATAGTAGACCACAAACGAATACTTTAACCAAAAGAGGACCACTGACATAATATGCTACAATACGCAGTATTTTACACAAAATGTACTACCTTTAATCGGATGAATACAACACATGCACTACCAAAGCGCAAAATGACAAAATTGATTTATAATTCGACAACTTGTACCAAAAAACACAAACTTCAACAAAATTGAAACACTATTATCATGAAATATACGAAGACCGCACAATAAACAAGAAGAATTATAAAAATTATGCATTACTAACCATAATCGGGTGTCAATCTGTCAGGCATGAATGGGGTGGGTAATCATACCTGACCCGATCGGGTATTACCCGAATTTTGGGTTTTACTACCCGAACTGTACCTGAATTTTTCAGTACCCTATCCGATTAGGGTAATTCGGGTACGGATTCGGGTAGGGTTTTTTAAACAATTCGGGTACCCGGTACCCGAATTGAATATTATATTTTTTTTTCTTTTTTCCTTTCTTTTCCGTTTTTTTTTTCTTTTCTATTTTCTTTCTCTTTCAGTCTTTCTTTTTCTCTTTCTTTCAGACGCTGCTCACTGTCTCTCTTTCTTTTTTTCTTTCAAACACACACACACACACTCGGCGAAAAATCCCCTACCGGCGACCATCTTCGACTCCGGCGAACGGCGACCATGTCCGACTCAAGAAACGCAACGCACTCTCTCTCTCTCTCTCTCTCTCTCTCTCTCTCTCTCTCTTCTACCAACGCACGCTCTCTCTCCCTCTCAAAATCGAAAAAGTGGTAAACTCTAAACTCAAAATCAATCTTTTAATTTGTATGTATTGTGTTATATGATATGTATGGTGACTCAATTAGACTCAAATGGAGCTGTGTGGTAACTCAATTAGACTTAATTAGATTAGTTAGGTTTAATGAATTTGGGCATTTTGTTAGATTAGTAGAATTCGGCATTTTTGTAACAAAGTATTGAAATTGAAGTATGCCGCATGATCATGTCCATCGCGGTCCGAATTCTCTAGCCCATTTCGCCAAAAACTAACCAAGTACCATGTGATGATGCATAATCCGCCAAGCTCTCGGAAAGAGGCAAAACAGGTACCCTACAAAAATGACCAAGGGCTAGGAAAAAGGTGCCCCCCGGTTACGACCAATTAACGCCCCAATAAGGGTACACAGTCTAAATATTCAGAGAAGATACCCCCGGGTCATGACCAACTAACACCCCAATGAGGGTACTCGGTCTAAATGCCTGGAGAAGGTACCCCTGGATCACGACCAGCTAACCCCCTCAATAAAAAAAATGGCTCGATCAAAAGACTCGGGCATACTTTACCTAACGACCCAGAGTCACTCACGATCTGGGGTACCCACAAGGAAAATCATCGGAGCCCCCATGCCGATGTGCCAATACCCTAATTGGCTAACTCCACCCAAATTTTTCACGAGATCCGCGATAAGGGACCCCAAGGTGGTAGTATCCAACACTTAGCCATAATATCTTTGAGGAAGGAGGACAATACAAAACAACAAGGAAATGAGTGAATACAAGGAAAGGTCGAAGGAAAAGGACCATTAATATATGGTCTCGAGATAGTGAAAGACAAACGTAACGCAGAAGATTACACCACTACTCAGACAAAGCACGACCCCATGAACCCCCTCATAACAGACGGGGATAAACACGACGAGGAAGATAGCCCGACCTTCCAGGCAGAACCCACATCACAACGACATGACATGACTCGAATGATATGCCAACTCCCCTTGTTCAAAGCAGCTCCCAACCACCCCCATTATGATAGAAGACCTTACCTCATTGGTCTAAAGTGGCTATTGGAGCAAAAAATGACAAATCTTGCCGGTTCAGACCAACGATTAGAGCAGACAAGCTCTTCCTGATTAGTTGAGAACCACCCTCAAAGATGATTGGAGCAGACACCATCATTGTTCGGTCAGACGAAGCTTAGTCAACGCACACAATTGGGCACCTTGCACAATCCCCATTGCCGCAGAATGCCCTTGCATCATTGGCCATCACCACCACTCGATGTTTAGACAGAAGACCAGCCCTGATTGGCGCAGAAGTCCCTCGCGACATTAGCCATCGCTCCCACCCGGAGTTAACACGAAAGACCAGTCCTCATTGGACGAAGACCCAAAGGCAAGCACTATAAATAACACCCCAATTTCAACATCAAAAGGACAAGTGCACTTTCGTCAAATTCTCCACACACACACACTCAATTGTACTTAGCAAAGTAGTAAAAAAGCACTCTCAACAAGTAGTAGCTATCTCCTCACACGACCCCCTTGTAATTCACTCAAGATCCTTAATAAAATAACATTGCCTTCGTTTTCCTCAAATTCGTGATAGGCGTTCCGAACAAAACTCAGTGATAATATCCTCAAAATTCCCTACCATATGGGCCCCGGACAATATTGCATCATCAAATGGCGCCGTTTGTGGGAACGTCGTAAGTTCTCTGAGTAAAGTTTAAGGAAATTGTGTGGCAAGAAAAAGGGCGAGAAGAGCACCTGTACCCGCATCATATCGACCGATTTTGGAACGTGAATCAATGGAGAATCACCACACTGAAACGGAGGCACAGTAGAGTCTCCCACCCTCTTAAAATAAGGCCCATGGTCGCAATGGCCAGGCACCAAATCCCGGGGCTCCCATGCCTCAAGCTACCGACGCTCCAATGCCTTAAGCTACTGACGCTCCAATACCTTAAGCTACTGGTGCCCCCAGCCCCTAAGGAGGGTGGGCCCGACATGGGTTATGTACAAGTGCCCAGGGACATGTATCGTGACATGTCCGCCTGATTTAAAGGAAACCAAAGGCCCGTCTTGGAGGATGGTCGTGGCCGTGACGGGGATCTCCCAGAAGAACCTATAAATCCTCCCCGCCTCCGCGGGCTCGATCTAAAGGCTCACCACACAACAAGGTTCATGCTCCTTCTCTTCCTCGAAGAAGGGGACCACCATTGTTGCACTCAGCAAACTTGGTGGAGACACCCCCAGAAGTGTGGCCACCGCGATGCCTTCCTCGCCCACGTGAAGCAGCCATAAATCCTCAAGCCCAAGACGAAGCTTACTACCCTAAACCTATTGGTTGGTGCCATAGTTCGTTGTCCCCAATGGGCCTTTGAGGAACATGATGTAAGAAATACAAAGAGAATTGCGTGAGCTCCGATGCAATCTCAACCCTGGGAAGGAAGCAACATATTGTGGGTCACCTTTCACACCCCACATAGCTAATGCTCTCATTCCTACTGGGATGAAACCCGCTGGACTCCCAGATTATGCGGGAAAGAGTAACAACCACGATCCCCTTGATCACATTAATCAATACTTCGCGTGTATGGATCTCATATCGCCCCTAATCACGCCCTCTGCCAAATATTTCTGACGACCCTCACTAGTCAGGTGCAGTCCTGGTTCTCTCAGCTCTCCCTAGGAACGTAGCACAATTTTGAACAGCTGACCTAGATGTTTGTAAGGCAATTTGCATGCAACCGGGTCTTTCCTAAGACGTGTGGGCACCTGTTTAATATAAGACAAAAGTCAGACGAGTCCCTCTGACACTACATGAGACAGTTCTCACATCGGGTCATCGATGTTGAGCATCTCGATCCCTGCATGCTCTCTGATATCGTCATTCGAGGACTCATGCCAGGAGAATTCTCCACCTACCTCATAAGAAATCAGTCCATCAACCTCGAAGATTTGTAGCAAAATGCAGAATCTTTCATGGAGCTAGAAGAGACCCGAAAGGTCCTAGAAGTAACAGAGGTCGCCAGAGCTCCGACATCCTTCGCAGGGAAAGGGAAAGAAAAAAGAGACGAAAAAGATGAAGGTAGGAAGGAGAGAGTCAAGAAAACTTTGGAGCCAGTGTCTTTACCTCCCATGACGATAACCCCCGTGGAAGTCCTGACCATCATGGGGGATGATCGCGTCTTTAGATGGCCATGGACCCTAAGGACTCCTAGAGGTTCAAAAGCTTAGGAAAGTTCTACACTTACCACCGAGCCTTTGGGCACCTGATGAACGACTGTTACCACCTTCAAGAAGAGATTGTCCGACTGTTGGGCTTGGGCTTTCTAGAAAAATACATGATGCCCGATATGGGGACATTCACATGAAAGCGGGGTCAAGAGGAGGCGCCCAAGAGCAAGAAGTTGCGCTTCGACACTTCCGAGGATAACAAACAGCCACCTCAAGAAGAAGCGCGGTTACCTCCACCCTCACAGAGCTACCGTGATAATGCTCCCACCGATCGTACGGTTAACATGATTGAAGGAGGGGTGTTATCCGTTACCAAGGAATAAAGACAGAACTACATCAAAAGGCCTGGAATGTAGACATCAAATTAGAGGTCTTTGTCGCGTAACTGGTGGACCAGCCCACCATCCCCTTTGGGCCCGACGGCCTACTTGGCATTGTATACCCCCATAAGGATCCCATGGTGATCACGACCACCATACTCGGAACATAAGTCCAAATAATCCTCGTGGACACTGGGAGCTCAGTCAATGTACTTTTCACGCCAACATATTTTGCCCTAGACATCCTCCGAGATCAGATGGACCCTACGGAGGTGCCTCTCGTATGCTTCTCAAGAGAGTAGTGCCAAACAATGGGGCTCATAACACTGCCGATGTCCTAGGGTGATGCCCGCCATACTGAACCAACCAATATTTGGGTGGTAGAGGCCTCATCACGTACGTACAATGCCATTTGCGGACGACCAACCCTTCGAGCCTTCGATGCGATTTCATCTGCCCTTCATCTGAAAATCAGATTCCCTACCCTTTCCAGGATAAGCAAAGTGAAGGGAGATCAGACCCAGGCCAGAGAGTGTCACATGAACGCCCTACCATTCGAGTCCGAGTCCTCAGCCCCTGAGCCTCTAACCAATAAAGCCCGTACGGAGGAGGTTCGGGTCCAACCAGCGGAAGAGCTCAAAATGATAGAACTGGTGGAAGGAGCTAAGGGAAATACGGTTGAGATAGGCACCAACATTAGATAAGACATAGAAAATCCATCACGACCACACTCAAACAGTTTCATCACCTCTTCGCTTGGAAGGATGGTCCCCCAGGAGGATTAGCCAGAAGGTATGCGTGCATAAAGTAAATGTGTACCCCACGACCTGACATGTCCAATAGAGGAAGCGCAACATGGGGCCATAGTGAAACAAGGTGATACGGGCCAAAGTACAATGACTGCTCGATTTTCACCAGATCCATGAGGTGCGCTACCCGGAGTGGCTAGTTGGTGCAGTTCTTGTCCCCACGATAGGAGGTACGAGGCGCATATGCATAGACTTTATCGACTATATGGTCGGGTACGCCCCCTGTCTATAATGGATGCGAATCAAGTTTACAATCAGATCCCGATGGCGAGTAGCGACCAAGAGAAGACTAGCTTCATCACATACATTGACACTTTTTGCTATATAGTCATGCCCTTCGGGCTAAGAAATGTCGGGGCCACATACCAAAGGTTAGCCAATCTCATGTTTGAGTGTCTGATTGGAGACACGATGGAAGTTTATGTCGATTACATGATTGTAAGAAGTCAAAAAAAAGAAGACCATGCCCAGGACCTCGGCCGAGCCTTCAAAATCATGTATCGGTTCGGGATGAAGGTTAAACCTCGAAAGTCCTCTTTCGACATTAGAGGGAGAAAATTCCTAGGGTACATGATCACTCAAAGGGGACTGAGGTTAACCCTGAAAAAGCCGAGGCCATTCTCAACATGGAATCCCCAAATACGGTTCGGGGTGTAGAAAACCTCACATGCAGGATGGCCTTGCTAAGCAGGTTTATCTCTCACTCCTCGTAGAAGGGCCCTTCTTTAAGATCCTCAGAAATACAAAAGACTTCCAGTGGATCGACCGTTGCGAAGAAGCCTTCAAGGAGCTAAAGGAGTACTTAGTCAAACCACCTCTTTTAGTGAAGCCCGTCCCCAAATAAATGCTCTTCCTCTACCTAGTCGTAGGACGGGAGTCTGTGAGTGATGTCCTGGTCTGAGCCAAAGGAAGGGAGCACCTACCTATCTACTATGTCAGTAAACCCTTTTGGATGCCGAGACCCGATACTCACGCATAGAGAAGGTCGGGTTAGCACTTGTTTCTGCAGCTCAGAAACTCCGAGCTTACTTCTTGGCCCATCCGGTCATGGTGCTCATGCAGCACCCCCTCCGCACCATCCTCAACAATCTGGAGGTCTTAGGATGGATGATTAAGTGGGTTATAGAGTTGTAGGAAATCGATATCACTTATTCCCCCCGACCGGCCATCAAAGCTCAAGTGCTCGCCGACTTCATTATTGAAATGTACGAGGAACCTGAAGAAGAAGAGCCAGAGCCTCTATGGCACCTCCATATAGATGGGTCCTCTACCAACACCCAACATAGGTTGGCCATAATCTTCAGGTAAAATAGCTCCAGACCAGCGAGAAACTATTTTGTAGTTTGCCATCCGTTTGGAGTACCCCGTATCCAACAACGAGGTGGAGTACGAGGCGCTTCTCTTGGGGATGCCCCTGGCTAATGAGGCAAGGATACAAAGTATACTTGTGCACAACGACTCTCAACTCATGGTACAACAGATCCACAAGACCTACGAGGCGCATGAGGAAAATATAAAAAAATGTCTAGAAGTCATCCTTGCAGAGACAACCTCGTTCCAGGAATTCTCCATCAAGCAGATCCTTTGATTGAAGAATCATGACACATACGCCCTGTCCAAACTTGCCAGTTAAGCTCAGACTGTCAGCACTCGGAGAATCACCTTTTTCACAGTGCACAAGTCAGAAAGGCAAGACCAAGATGGGGTGGTCTATATGGAGGCAACCATCGAAGAACATTATATGACACAAATCATCGACTTCATCAGAAATTTGGGAAACTACGTTAATGATCGGGTCAAGCAACACGCTATGTATCGTCGTATAACCTGATACTACATTCACAATGGAGTGCTCTTCCGATGCTCATGGTATTATTCGACCTCTGGATTCATTAATAAGAAATAAGCCCAACAGATCTTAAAGGAGGTCCACAATGGGTGTTGTGGCAACCATTTGAGAGGAAGAAGCATGACGGCCAAGATTATTTGACAAGGGTACTACTGGCCAACCATGGCTGCCGACTGTGAAAAGTATGCTAGTGTCGAGGTTCCCGGTTGTATGCCCTCATGATACATTAGCTTGAAGCTCCTTGGGAGCCCGACACTATCCCTTGCCCATTTGCGCGATGGGGAATCGACATCAGGGGAGCTATGATCGCGGATAAAGGCCAGAAAATATTTTTACTAGTTGCAGTGGACTACTTCACTAAATTGGTTGAGGCAGAACCTCTTTCTAAAATACAAGCCAGGTTCTAATAAACTTCCTATGGAGAAACATCATAAGCTGGTTCGGGGTGCCACAACACCTGGTGAGCAACAACGGACTCTAGTTTCGTAACAACTTCGTGGAAAGATGGTGTGATAAGTGGAGCATCAAGCACTGCTTCACGGGTGTAGGATACCCTCTGGGTAATGGCCAAGTTGAGGTTACCAACTGAACCCTCCTGAAAATGCTCAAGGCTCACTTGGACCAATATCAGTCTAAGTCTGTCGAAAAGTCCCTGGAGTCTTATGGGCCTACAGCACCACCCCATGGTCAGCTACGAGAGAACCCCCTTATAGCCTCGTATAAGAGACAGAGACGATGGTCCCATCAGAAGTCGCGAAGTAGAGTCTACGGGTACAGGAGTACAAGGATGCCCAAAACAACGCGAACCTCGCCTTGGCCCTAGACTTGCTGGAAGAAAAAAGGATCTGAGCTGCTACTCACACGGAGTTTTATAAGGCACAAATGGCCAAATTTTACAACACTCGGGTCCAACCCCGATCCTTTCTGGTCGGGGACCTCGTTCTAAAAGTGAGTAGAAGATCAATTTGATGATTAGGGGGATGTATATAATTTGTTTTCTTTATTTGTTAATCTTAATCAATGGTTGGATCATTTGTTTCAATTTCTTCCATTTTCCCCCCAAATTTAGATTTTCATTGAATAATTGGTGGGTGTCAAAAAAATAATTTGGGGATTTATGGCCACCAATTACGGTGATTTACCGGAAGACGTCATTCTCGACATCGTATTAAGGTTGCATGTCAAAACCCTATTACGGTGCAAACCTGTATGCAAGCTTTGGTACACTGTCATCAATAGCCCCCATTTTTTTTTTTTGCTTTTTCTAAAATCAATGGCCTTGTTTCGTTAACGACATTTCGCTCACTAGAGCAATCAGGAGCATTTGCTTGTTCGTAATTGTAAACCTGATAACGAATATGGTTTTGCGTTGAATATGGACAAGACGTTTTCTAAATTTGAAGAGCCTGATTATTCGCAAATGCATGTGATGGTTGGAGCTTTTGGGGGGCCGTTGAATGAGATATTATGTGATGTTAGTCTTTGGGGGCAGATTGGTTTTTTGAATCTGGCCACACAACAATTTAGGCCACTCTCTTTGGCTTCTCTGGAAGTGCAACCGTATTTGATGATTACTCAGAAGAAGAAGCACCATTTTTTTTGTTTCTCTTTCTTAAAAAAAAAACTTTTAGTTGCTAAAAAATTATGAAGTATGTTCCTAGTATTTGAATAAAATAGATTTTTTTCCTTCTTTTATTGTTATTTTTTAATTAGATAAATGTAACTTTTTTTTATAAATTGTTATGTGTGGTGTAATGTATAAAAAATAATTTTATGGTGTATTGTTTTAGAGAAGATGGTATTTTTGTTAAAAAATCAAAATATTTTGGGTGCAATGTATAAAACAATAGTGTGTTATTTTGGAGAAGATGGTATTGTTAAGAAATTAAGATATTTGGGATGCAATGTGTAAAAAAATAAAATTTAGGGTGTGTTTATAATGCATTTTGCACTATGCTCCCTTATCTGTAAAATGACAAAATTGTCCTTCTTAATGACGTCAGCCTTATGTCACGAAGTCAATAAATGACGTTGTTTTGGCTGGAATAATAGTAAGTTTACCAAGTTGGGATAGTAAAGTGCCGACGGAGCTAACTTCGGATGGTCAAGTGTCGCGTTTTAAAGTTTAGCCCTATAAGTGCAAAAACTGTCAAACTTTAGATACTAGTCTCTAATTTTCCTACATAAAAACAACATCTCTTTGTGCATTGAGCTTTGAAGGAAAGTTACTAACCTTAAACCCGTTTTAAATGGGTTTTATGGTGCTCCATGAATTTGATCTTTAACCCGCTTAATTCCATGATGTTTTAATTCGCTTTCATGCTCCATAAAGGTTAGATTCCGATCACAAATGGAAGGGAATCAATTGTCACAACCCAAGAACCCTCCGGGTCTCACACAATGAGGAAACAAGGACCAATTCACTCATTACTCCAACGGTCACAAAAGCACATGTGGTATGAAACACATGCTACGATGCTTTTCTTCCTCTTTGGAAGCGTATGTCATATTTAATAGTAAAATGCATTGTAAAAATCTTAGTTCAAGTGTTCCTAACACTTAACTTGAGTTTTCCTTTTGTTAGTCCTCTACAAAATACAAATCACAAGAAAACTCACATCTGGCAATAAGACAAGTATAATGGATGGCGGGAATCCATATCGATTACTTACCTTACAATAGTAATCTCATCTTGATCATCAGTCAAGGTGACATATTGATATAAGTATGAATTTGTATCCCAACAAAATCATAATTGTCTCATCTCTGCGAACTTCTCAATGTCATAGGCGGTTGCTCGTGTGAGAGAGTCAATCTCTACTTGTCAGACATACCTTCAGACTTCAAATGTTTTCACCAACAAAGCAGATGCTTTCGTGACATTCAAGTATTAAACTTATGGACATAACTAACTTGACATCATCTAGCCCAATTAGGATAAATTCTATGCCAACCTTGAGAATTTAAATCATATACAGATACATCTTCAGGTTTTAAGTTTAGTTACCAAACTAAACCATCATCATGCATAGATAAGTACTGCAAAGTCACTTCTTTCTTTGCATAGACATCTCTCACAAACCTTTATTTTGTGATTGTGTATGGCTTTATCACTTTGAGACTATATTGTAAGGAATTGCTGCAAGTCACCATAATGTACACTACAGCTTCCACTTGCCTCACGGTCTCTAATGAATAAATTACTCACTTCAACCAAAACACATAATACTGCAAAAAGGCATGTGCTATAAAGTCTCATTTAATACGCACATCAATACACTCGTTTGCTTTTAACTATTTTTACAAATAGAACATCATCCAATGAAGATGAAAACTGAGAGGTCGATTTACTCCAAGTCAAATCACATCTTGATAATACATGAGTGTATTCTTTTCAACAATGACCAAGTCCATTATTGAGTTCATAAGTATGCAGTGAATATAGGAGTCTAAAATCCTATATTAGTATTTTCCAAATTCTATTCCTTAGAATTCGAATATACTTATTGACCAGACCCATGGCATTACAATTATTAGGACAAGTGTGTAACACAATAAACCTCAATTATCAGAGAGGTTTTACAAATAGCGGTGTGGACATCACTATAACTGGAGTTTCACAGATTCCACAGCTTAAGATATTCACCATTCTCGTGAGTATTAGTTTCTCCTAAATTCGTTTCAAATTACTCAATGTAGCTCAAGATGCAAGGCATCATGATTTCCACGAATTTTGGACATAAGAGATACATTTACCTCAATTTCACTCTTTATCCTAATGATAAAAGAATGAACATTGTTAAATGATTGAAACATGCTCTTTACAACCCCAACGACCAGGGTATCATTAAGATTGATAGATAGAGTAATTTTAAGTGAACCGCACAAACTCTTAAACACTTCTCAAGTCTTTTCATGTTAAAAGTAAATGAAATCACTCTATTCTAATAACAGAAAATAGAGTTTGATTAAAGAAAATGTTTTAACACTTTCATAAAGAAAGATAATGAATTCACCTTCAAGATGATTCTCACTAACCATAATCTAATCAAAAATGTTGTCTAAGCTTTTCATCATAAAGGCATAAGCCGCCCTTGGTGAACTTCACATTTATGATCATCATTCGATGATAGTAATGTAAGAACACCTTCTAGCCAAGTTTATTAAGATTACACTTCGGTAAATCTGATAAGCCATAGTCTAAGAGATTGTGTAAGGCCATAGACCAACGTAAAGTCCTTAAACTCTATTTTCTATGCCTTTGGTGTGAAGTCTAGAAACTTATTCATAGATTTCTGTGAACAAATCTCCATCGAGAAATGCAATCTCAAGGTTCATATAAAATATACCTTAAACTCATATCTACCAGTCTAGCGAAATGATGAATAAATATAGTTTCACCTCCAAAAGAAGAATAAGTTCTTGTCCAAAGCATAACATATTCCATTCAGGTGAAATAAAACTTATACTTCTTTAAGATTCTTACAATGTTAAGTATAATATCGAGAACACATTAGTTCTCAAATATCTTATGCCTTAATCTTAGTTGACCATTACATTTACATGTTCAAACATACAAACTCAAAAGAAAACTTGTTCCATCTCATGTTGCTCAAGAAAATTAGTAAGACGGGATAAGTTATTGCTTGTTCCTTGAATTTCATCTATCTCATCGAGATAAATAAATACAGTTGATATTGCTCCAATGTCGTCAAACACATACTTGAGCAAATCTTCTACGGTACTTATACTATATATGATTCAGTCATGTTCAATTGGTTTATCTTCATTGGCTCTCACTTGAGCCGTAAAGCATTGATATTCTTAGACTTAAATGGATAATTGATCACGACTAGAATCAATAACTTAACAAGCTTTCTACCTCTTCATATCCTTCCTACCAAAACAGTCCATACCTCGAACAATAAGATTTTATGATTTACTCTGGATTACTATCACTACACGTGTTCACGATGAACATAAACACCTCAGCTACTTGATGTATCTCATACAAGCGCATCTTTAACATTTGAAATCATACTTTTCAATTCACAACAACATGCATGAATACAAGTTCATCGTTCCAAGGCCCAAGGTAGAATAGATAGAGTCTTCCACTCAATCTTATCCATTGTAAAGAGTAAAATGGAAACTAAGGCGAATGACCACATCTGACGACTCTAGTTGAAAAAGGAATCTCCATTCGAGATTAAGTTTCTAACTTAAGTGTCTGTAGAATTCTCATCTAAATAATTTTCTTTTCCTTCTCAAAGCAACACCAACATGCGTATACGTGTTGAAGGAAATCACAAATTGTTAGCAATATGTCATTTTCATTACATACTTTACGCATTTACTCCAATATTAAGGATCATTACAATCTTATTGATTGGATCTTAACGTTACAACACCCAAGACACTCTAGTATCTCAGATTTGTTAAGAATCAAAACAAAAGAAATGCGCAAGTTCATTCATAAATGTAATGAAACTAATGACTTCATGATATGCCTTCGTACAAGGTAAATCATAGAAACTTAAAGAGTTATCCTCGTGGAACTTAATTTAAATCCATCTTCTACGATGGTTATCGCGTCAAATTTCTCAAGTAAGAAAATTCAATTAAGTAGGCAAAATCCAAATGCAGATCTCATAGGTGTTACACCATAACTATCTTCAAATTTATTTTTTTTTTGCCCAATGTGACTAATGTTTTTATTACTGCACGGGAAGTGCATTGATCATTCCTAACAATCAATATTGTAATAAAAATATTCCTATGGTCACATGTTGACACGATTAGAGAAAATATGATGTCCAACACCACATTGTGCTACGCCTAACAACACGTTTTAACTAAGTCACAACATTGTTCAAGTCACAAGATCATTGAAGAAAAACAATTCTTCAATTCTAAGTCTAACCCCCTTGATCTCCCATATGATGTCATGTAGTCAAAAATCCAACACCCACATCAGTGGATATATGTGTGTTGGTATGCCTAGAGCTTACCTCCTACATCTTATCAAGAATTATATGTGAGAGAACTTGTAGATTTACTTAAGTATGATCCAGTCTCAAGTACCATATCCATATCAGTGTAATCAAAAGATTACCCATACAAAATTGAACAATAGCATGGTAACCACAACAATGTTTATCCAAGATCAAACACTTGTTTATATTCTCATACTATACAAATATTCTATCATCGCTGGTTACGTTTTTGTACATCATAAAACTAAAACTTACAAGTTCTCTTGAAAAGTTGTTATGAACCTGAAACCAACCTTCAACGCCTCAACAGTGAGTCTAACGACACAAATGTCGTTTATCTCAGATTTAATATTGAGCATCATTTGAACCATTCAGTTTAAGAAAAAGCTAAAATTCAAATTAATTGATGAAGAGAATTGTACAAGGTTTGACTCGAGCTTTCTACTCATAAAAAACAAACGTGTAAGCTGACTACATACATTGATCACACTCGATGTCATTCAAGTCGTGGTCAATCTAAATTAACTCATGTGCCGTTTGAGAGTCAACTATCTTGAGCATGTATTGTCGTACATTTTTCTTCATAAAAAAATGTGCACCATCCATAGACCAGTAAACACAGGACTTTACAGAACGACACAAAAATAGCAGAAGCTAAGTAAATCTGAAAGTTGTTAGGTCTATATCCATAATTGAGTAGTTTAAGTTTTCAAAAGAATGAAAAGTGACAAAGTTGATGCTCTCATAAGCATCTTACTCATCCCTATCATTATTATGATTCTAACGACACATAGTGTCACTTTAATTCACAATAAGTGCAAACAATGTACTTAACTCAGTGAATAGATCGATTGTGTTGCCATGGTCTGTCAATTTTGAGATATCATTTTGATGTCCATCTACCATAAACAATTTGATTTTGAATTTAGCAAATTAACATTCATGACAATTAACCATGAGGTACAAAATCGAAAACAGTCACAAGGTGACCTATCATCATCCATATCATCACATTCATTGTCACAAGCTTAATTTCTAAATAACAAAATATTTAAAGTTCTAGGTTAGAACTTCTCAAATTCTACCAACCTAAGAACTCCCATTCGAATTTGATACAAACATGTGTTTCTCATGTAAATCATAATACATGTTCAAGTCAAAAGCATATAATGAGATAAGCATGTACTCTTGCCACAAACAAAAGAATTCAACATAAACATGCAATTCTTATATACATGCTACCATCTTAGAAATAACAATATAAAACATGTCATGATAACCACAAGAACGCATGTTCATAAAGAAACAATAAAAAAACTATACAACGAATCTTTATAGCATCACTTATAGATTTTTAGATCCACGGTCCAAATTTTAACTATTCAAGTATGCGTAGTAAAAATCTCTTAGGATTCCAAATGCTTTCCATTGACCATATCGAACAATGAGCTACCAAGCTTGAGGTTTCATTTGGAAGACCTAACAGTGTTTCAAAAAGACAAAATCCAACTTATGAGAGTGTATATACATCTTTCTTATGGTCCATAACAATGAAAAAGTCCATAAGGACAATTTAGAGCACGTCTCTTCGAAATACGCTACCATAAAAAAACATTTGAAACCTAATTTTGTATTAGTATTAGGAAAAAACTAATTTTCCATACTTGACAAAATTAATTATGGCTAAAAAAAATGCCAATACACTCCCACTAGGCACAAATACATTTTATAAAATTTTCTAAGTCCAAGGAATATTTTTCAACAATTTTCCAAGACAAAAAAAATCTTTAATTTTCGTAATATAAAATTACCAAAAAGTACAAGAAAATATTTTTCACTCAAAAAGTTATAATATTAAGTTACCATAAAGTCAGAAATTTAATTCTGAAAATATTGGTACAAATTTCGTCAAAATCGGACATTAGAACACATTCTACGCACCCAAACATGCCCTTGGCATGAATGGACAAGTGCATGCCACTTGGCACACTCCAGTGCAACCACATCACTTTGACCGGTCAAACAATATCAGGGTGATGTCATAACCGCATCACGATGACGTCACGTGTACCGTTCATTAGAACTGTGCAAAAAAAAATCGGATCGATCGAATCGGGTAAAAATCGATCGAATGATCCGATCCAAAAATCGAATCGAATATTTAATCCGACTTTTAATTTTTGCCTTAGGATCGAACTCCCTTTTGATTTGATCCTCAATTTCAGAGGTTAAGAATCAGATCGAATCGAGTACTCATCTTATTTTTTAAAACTAAATAAATATATAATAGTATATGTACAATATTATATGTTTATATATAATGCTAATAAAAATCTACTAATTAACTTAATATATTAAAAAAATGTAACACTTAACATCTTTTCCTTGGTCAAAACAGAGAAGATATAAGAAAAGAGAAATTGGAATTTTGAAGTGGTCGTGACTCGTGAAGTATCAACCCTCTCATGAGTTGAAGTTTAACTACTTAGAGTTATAATACTTTTGTATCAAGTACATAAGTACAATCTTGAATTGTAACACACTAATTACTAGCACTAACTATGACTTGTCTTTCTTTTGGGATTTCTATTTGAACATTGAGTTAGTATTTTATAAGGAGAAATCCACTAATGCATGTTAATTTGTTTAAAATTGTCATCGTATTTATGTTTATTTAAGTTTTTTTTTTAATTTTAGATGCAAATAATCAATCATGTATGTTTGTTCCATTGATATTAAAATAAATAAGAAAAAAAGAAAAGAAAAAATGATCGAAATCGAATCGAATCGGATTGAAATCAAATGATTTTGGATCGAATCGGATCGTTTTAAATTGATTTGATTTCGATCCTCATTTTTTCAGGATTGAAATTGATTACCAGCCTCGATCTGATCTGATCCGATCTGATCCAAATGCACAGCCCTACCATTCATGTTCATCTTCCCGCATGGATTAATTCCAGAAAATTAAATTTGCGACATAAAGTTTAAAATATCATAACTTCTTGAGTTATTGTCCAAATTTTATGTTCTTTATATGGATGGAAAGCTCTTGAAGAGTTATATCAAACAACATATATATCAGGGCACGAAACACAAAATAAAATTCTCAGAAATTAGTATAAAGTTTTTGCCATATACGAAGAACTCCAAAAACATAGATTCAAGGACTTGAAGCATTCTCAAGTATAACAAACATGTCAAACATGATACATGATCAATAACATCAGAAATCGAGCCTAATGGCTCTGATACTAATGAAGGAAAGTTACTAACATTTAACCCGTATGAAACGGGTTTTATGGTGCTCCATGAATTTGATCTTTAACCCGCTTAATTCCATGATATTTTGATCTTTAACCCGATCACAAATGGAAGGGAATCAATTGCCACAACCCAAGAACCATTTTTATGGTGAAATATGCTCAAAATACTCATTTTTGATCTTCTAAAATGGTGCTCATGTTTATGCACAAAAATTGATTTATTTTTTGCATTTTGTGTTTTTTTTAACAAGAGAAATCTGAAAATAACTACTCTTGGTAGTTATGTGGATTTGAGGAAAAAGTTAGATGTTTTCTTCTATTTAAAATGGAAGAAAACTACTCCCCATATTTGAATTCAAATTCAAATTAAATGGATCGGGTCAACCCACATGGACGACCCGCGACCCATTTCCAACATTTAAGAACTCCTTATCTTCATCCTCTAATGCTTCTTTTGAATATATGGAGAATATTGAGACCCTGTTTGGATCCACTTTCGTTCAAATATTTCGGAGTTTTGCTGTCCCAATATGCGTTGGATGGCCTCTCACAGTGTTCTCAGACAGACCCGGATCGGCCGGTTGGACCGGTCGGACCAGGCACCGGCAGCAGCAGTGGAACGAAAGAGCACCAAAAACGGGATGTTGAGCCCTTTCGGGCGAACCGGTGGTTCAGGTCGGGTCGCACGAAAACCCGGTCCGTTAACTGGACCAGTGTGTTTATATTTTTTTTAAATTACATTTTTGCTCCTGCTTTTTAACTTAAAAAAAATTGACTAAAGGCAGCTGCGGGCAGAAGCAGAACTCAGAAGACAAAAGAAGAGGAAAAATTGGAAGTGAGGAAAAATTGAAAGTGGGTGGCAGGTGCCACCCTAGTAACTTTAGTATAATTTAATCTAAATTTGTATCATTTTTTATAGTTTCTCTCGTCGCAGTTGCAGTGGGTGGGATCAAATTGCAGTATTTTATTGATGTAGGGCTGCTTTTTTTTTTCTTTGGAACCATATTGATGTACGACTGTTGGAAACTGTAATTAATTAGAATTCTTGGAAATTGGATTTAATTTATTAATACACTAATTAAATATGTTCAAAACATGCATTAGGCACGGGGCGCGAGACTTATGGTTTGATGTTCACAGCCAGCCACAAAATTGTTACAATCTCTCTCTTTAGCTATATATATATATATATATATATATATATATATATATATATATATATATATGTGTGTGTGTGTGTGTGTGTGTGTGTGTGTGTGTGTGTGTGTGTGTGTGTGTGTGTGTGTGTGTGTGTGGACTGTGGACTGTGGAGTATCACGATGCCTCGTGATGAATTCAAGATTTTGGTTATTTTGTTCTTTTGGTATAATGAATTCGAGATTTGGAACTAGATTTGAAGTTGATTAATATTTTGTTTGCTTATTTAGTGATAAGTTGTGGTATTAGCATTATATATTTATTTAGAGATTTTGAAGTTGAGGAATGGAGTATTTAGTTATGACTTTACTTATAATTGAGTATTTTGTTATGAATTTTCTAATACAATTGAGTATTTGTAATATATTTTATTGAATCGTTGACTAAAGTCAACAAATCGGTCCAACTAGTGGTCCGACCGGTCCAACCTATTAACCCTCTACCCAGTAGCCTCGTCGGTTCTGTGACCGGTCCGGGTCTGAAAACAGCCTCTCATCCCAAAAATCAAACCAAAAAGCCTTTTTAATAGCCTAGTGGAGATGATGGGCTATGCTAATTTTACTGCGGAGTGTAGAATTCAAATATAAGACCGGTCTATTAGTTGTTATTAGTTGTTTACTGAATATTGGCTCTCAAAAAATGTAGAGAATGTTAATATATTTAATTATTGTGGTCCTTTTTTGTTCCAAATAAAAAAAATGTTAATAAAAGTTACAATACAAATATATTTGACCCATTACCATATTGTAAAATACAACAGAACTATGTATAAACTCTATTATATCTTAAAAATTATACTCCTACTTAATTTTTAGGGTTTAAGGTCTATTAAAGTACAAAAACTTATATAATAATCTAAGAAGAGTTATTAGATACATTTTTAATAGGAAATGACGTATATAATAAAAGTTTAAAGTTATTTGAGTAGAATGTCCTTTAAAATAAAATATAACCAACCCAACGCTGAATTAGTTACCTCTACCACTCATACATAAGACTAGATCATATATAGAAAATTAAACGATAGTATCCAGCTAGCAAAGAATTGATAAATGATTTTTTGTTATATCATTATAGAAGCACTGCAAACTCTCAAATTAAGGTATATAAGAATTTTATGTACCTCATAACAATCTTAGTATTGATAGAGCTTTCGGTAAAAAAATAAATCTCTTTAATAAATTAACGTATATTTCTTTTGAAGCCGTGATGTGCAAATTAATTATAAAAAAGATGACGTAACAAAAATTTCTAAGATACAAGGTATTCCATCACAATATAATTTTTATTTATCTACACTTTTATCATGCCACTTAAAATATGAGAAATGATATATAAAGAGTAAACTCTATAATTACAAAGAAATACTTGATAGTCATAAATCTATCGTGCACTTTTCAATTTAATATAAAAATGTGAATATTAACTATTAAGTTATACTTTATCCCTTTCCTTTTTTTCCAAACATGTATTTAATGTAAAAGACTTTGTGTAATTAACATGTGAAATTCGTTAAGATTGAAAATAAAAAATGGAACTAGAAAAATGATAAAATAAAAATAGCAGTAGTAGTAGCACGTATTTTTCTTTTAAGTTATGCTCAATCTTATAAATTAAATCAATGTGTTTTTTCAGCCTTCCCGCGACAAAAATTGTAAATACAACATAGTTATCAACCTTGTAGCTATATACACGACAAGTTGTACTAAACAATTTCTTCGCTGCTAATATATTTCGATGAAACCCCATCTATTAATAATTATTAAATTATCATGAAAGGTGAATATAAATTAGAAAGAAAAAAGTGACATATAATTTTAAATACTCATAGCTATTCTATGTACCCTGATTTTATATAGTACATAATTAATTTTTGGTGCTATTAATATAAGAAATTAAAAGCACATAAACAAAATTAAATCCAAGTCAAATGTGTAATAGTTAATATATTAATTTTATGTTCACACCCTATTGATTTGACTATTGTATAGTTATTTTCCCCATATAACTCCAACACTCAAATTACATCCAAACATAATTCAAAATGCTTTGCACGTTTTTCAAAAAATCTTCAAATATACCAACCAAAAATCAAATGGGCGAAACGAGTGAAACTCAATCCAAACGGGTCTGAATATTTCGACTTTTTTGTTTTCCCTGATAAATAAGCTATTCCTATCTTTCTTAAGCACTAAAAATTTATGAATATCTCTTTTTAGGAGTGAAATCAAATAGAACTACTTATGTATTATATAATTAGCTAGGTACCTATATATATATATATATACATAGATACCTATTAAATAGGTTACACATATATAGTTGTATCTGCTATATAGATATATAAACATATAGTTACTATATCTATCTACTATATTTTGATTTAACTATACATTTATAATTATATTCATATAAATATATAGTTACTATATCTATCTACTAGATTTTGATTTAACTATACATTTATAATTATATTCATATAATTCGAATTCTTAATTACTTTATAATTAATTTACAGTTGTAACTTTGTAACTCATTTCTTTACTTAATTTCGTTATAATTTATTTACTTTCCATACAACTTTGTAATTAAATTTGATTTTTATATGCTCTTATGCTTTACAAGTATGAAATAACATGTGAGTATTTGATTTTAATAGGATGATTTTCAATTTCAATCTATCTAACATTCAAGATGGACGATGTAACTAGGGGCGAGCCCAAAGCAAGGGCTGACATGGGCTCCAACGGGGTCAACTTGGGCTTGCCCCTTATATATACATGTATGTTGGTATGTAAGAGGAAAAAGAAAGAAAGTCTATGTACTGTTGTGTTTCACCAGGCCCAATTTATTTTTAATAAGTTAGTCGAAAGTCACATACAACTTCTTAAACACACGTCAGTTTTAATTAAATAATATTTAAAATATAAAAAAGTACTTTCTCTTGAACATACAGATCCAGATCGCAGCTTTATCGAGAAAAAAAAGGAAAGAAAAATAAACGATAGTTCTCAGCAAAAAATGAACAACGGGTATTTAATTGATAGGGGTTTGGTTTATTTTGGCTTTTCTGGTTTCTACCTTAATAACGGACATTTTTAATAATGAAGATTGTGAAAGCTGTGTTGCGCAATAAAATAGAGGAAAGCTTTAAGTAGATAATAAGATTGCACATATTGAAAGGAAAATATCATAATGTATTGATGATAACTCAATAATATGATGAATTTTATGTACAAAAAGACCGAAAAATTCAACTTCAATAACACTGTTACTCATTTTACTTAATGATGCATATGTAGCTTTTACATTATGTATTGAACACTGAATATTCTTACATTCTACTTGATATAGGTGTGTTTAATTTTGTTTTCATATGCTTTTGTTTCGATTACTTAAGATTTTAGCAGCCCAGGGTAAAAAATAAATCTTGGGTCTGCCCCTGGATGTAACCTTGAGATTGCTTCACATAAACTTCTTCAAGATTGCCATTTTAAAAAGTTGATTTAACGACAATCTGATAAATGTGCAATTCTAGTTGAGCTACTATGACATGCATTATCGTCTCCATGCGGGCAGTTGGAGCAAATAATTTATTGAAGCCCGTGCCTACTGCAGAGAATATCATTTTACAGCAAAATGTGTCTTGTATTTTGATATGAGTATTTCCAGTATTGGGCCGGCCCCTGGGACAGGCCCATGTTTTTATCTATGTTGGGGATCATCCCCGACATATATATCAAATATGGCATTCGATATGGTACGGCTCACGTGATTATCAAGTGAGTGGTCCCCGCGTCCCGAGGCCTATAAATACCCGCGTCCTAGTAATCAAGGCAAGCTTTAATTATCCGCAATTATTGTACACCTATATTGAACATACCTGATATAGAGCTCGACATAATGTTCGATATATATCACCAACCTATTATCCGACATCATACTCGACGTTAGGAGGAGATCATTCCCGACGTGAAAGGCTTTCGATATCATCTCCGATATAGCCTTCGACGTCATCTCCGATATATACCTTCGACATCCACCATTGTATCTAACGTCAGTTCGAGGTATTTTAGACCAAGCCTACTTAGCACTAGTATAGTTCAAGTAGGTCTAGTTTAGTGATAGACTCGTTGTACCACACTTGTAACCGACCTTATTCTATATATATGATCTATTGTTAAACTAGTGGCGCCGTCTGTGGGAACACCAAGTTTCCGGACAAAGACATCAAGATGCAACAAAGGATGACCCGCTCAGAGTCTACTAGGCCGGTAGTTGACAATTCAGTAGCAGAAAGTGCACCCTCGCCGCCTGTTCCGGTCCCAAAACCAGTGGTGGGCCAGAATGAACCCGTGCACCCCCCACCGCAGAAGGAGCCAACACCCGCGCCCTCGGCACCTGCCGTTTTGGCACCTGAAATCATGGCACAAATTAACGCCACCGTCCAGACAACATTGAATGCGGCCCTGGAAACATTATTGCCGTGCTTGAACAACAGAGGAGTAGACGATGCACCACCGCAACCACATGAGTCCAGAACTAGGGACCCCGGATCAGGAGATAGAGCCGATGAACGCTAGGACATAGGAGATTCTATAAGGGACCGACGCTGCCCAAGAACCTGGGGGGTTGAGGGCCACAGCCCAGTGACGGACATGAGGAACATCGCCAGGAGGATGGAACAGTTGGACCGCGAGAAGGCAGAGGTTGGGCGAAGACTAGCTTTGGCAGAAGGCCGCAATTTGACCCCATTCTCGAAGAACATAGAGTCGGAGGTGTTGGATAAGGGAGATAAAATTCCTAATATCAAAGCATACGACGGGAAGAGTGATCCAACTTACCATCTTCACTCCGTCAACAGTGTCTTGAACTTATATAGGTTTTCACGCAACATCAAGGTAAAGACTTTAGCTACAACTTTAACTGAAGCAGCCCTAGATTGGTTTACCAGGTTAGAAGTTGGGCCTATAACAATCTATGAACAGATGAGGCAAAAATTTGAGAGCCAATTCTCCAGCCAGAAAATGATGAGGACTAGTATGCACCATCTGAATGCTATGCAGCAGAGAGATAAAGAAAGTCTAGGGGACTTCATCAAGAGGTTTAATGATGGACTGCTCAAGGTGGATGAGCCAAGGGGGGATCAGGTTGTCCTCATCTTATTTAATGCTACATCACATAAGAGGTTTGCTGCCTAGTTGATCAAACTTAAATCGCCAACGATAGATCAGATCAACACGCTCACATATGACATCGTCTATGAGGACAACATGATGACAATCAAGCAGAGCCCTAATCTAAGCAGACCTCTAGGAAAGGAGTGATATAAGGATAGTTCCCCAAGAAGATATACCCCGCTGAGCAGAGGAATATTGGAGGTAATCGTCGTGGCACAGAAAACAGGTGGCTCAATGAGCCGAGGATGTTGAGGGAAAGCAAATGAATGAAATTTTCTGGAAAATATTGTGAATATCACCGCCAAATGGGACATGAAACAGAAGAGTATACCGATCTAAAAAATGAGATAGAGAGGCTCTCATTAAGGAGGGCAAGCTAGTGGAGTTTGTGAGAAATTTGAAGAATGATCACCATATCGACGATGGATCCCGCTCGCCTCGCATGGACCATTTTTGTTCCCTCATGAGAGATACACAGAAGGTAATTGAAGCTCCGACTAAACATGGAAGGGCTACTGTCAATGCCCTGACCCAAGGAATGATCATTATGATCAATGGAGGACCGATAGGTGCTGATTCAGTCCGAGGTCGAGAGAGAATAACTCGTCGAATGCAGGTTGGGACGTATATAGGCTATACTACCTCAGCTATGGACGAGGGTTTTCTGGACCAGGAGATTTCATTCACCAAGAAAGATCTGGAGCAGCTCACGCCGTAGGCACTGGAGGCAGGTAAACTCGACTGCCCACTTGTTGTTACAATTGATATAGTTGAATATCATGTACGAAAAGCACTCATCGACAACAGTAGCTCCTCTAATATTATCTTCGCACACGTCCTTGAGAAAATGGTATTGGCCCAGAACATGATGGAGACGGTTTCAACCCCGTTAACTGGCTTTGGAGGAAAAGAAGTAATTCCATTGGGACAAATCATATTGCCCACATCATTCGGGGAGGAACCATGCAGAAGAACAATTGGGGTCAAATACACTGTGGTCGACCTCTTCTTCCCCTATAATGCCATCATTTGGCATCCCGCCCTCAACGAAATGAGAGCAGTGGTATCAACCTACCACAAAAAATGAAATTTCCAACAGAAGACGGGATCGGTGAAATCACAGGAGACGAGAAGAAGGGATGGATATGAAAATGACGTACCTCACTAAGGGGTCCAGATGAAATATGCTCGAAAGGCACACAGATTTTGAGATATCCATCATAGAATATCCTATGACCGAAGGGCAATGTTATCATATCTTTTTTGCAAATATAATTGTTCACCTACCTAGAGCAGGTACAATGACAATCACTATCAATAGGCATGGGGAAACATAATTCCCACCTTTCGGGATGACAATGGATAGAATGGAATTCATTTTTCAATACTATCTTATCAAATATATTACAATGCATATTGTGTTGTCTTGTTTAAACGACATGAAAGGTGAAGAATCTACAAATCCTAAGGGATAAAACCACCCGACACGGGGTGAATAATCTACAAATCCTACGGGATATCAACCACCCGACGCGGGGAGAAGAATCTACAAATCTTACGGGATATCAACCATGCAACACGGGGTGAAGAATCTACAAATCCTACGAGATATTAACCACCCGACGCGGGGGGAAGAATCTACAACTCCTAAGGGATCATAACTCCCCTATCCACCACGATAGGTAGGAGAGCACTCGGAAGGGCAAACATTTACAAATTCCCGAGAAATAACTCCCCTATCCACTGTGATAGGCAGGAGAGAACCCGACAGAGAGAGAATTAACATACAAATCCTAAGGGATCGTAACTCCCCTATCCTCCACGATAGGCAGGAGAGCACCCGAAAGGCGCAAGAAACTACAATCCCAAAGGATCTTAACTCTCCTATCCACAACGATAGGCATGAGAGCAATCAAAAGGCACGAGTCCTACAAATCTCTAATGTGTAACTATCCCATCCACTATGAGGAGAAGAAGAGTACCCGACAAAGGTAGCAACTTACAAATCCGAAGGGATCTCGAATAAAGGAACAAATATGGACCCATAATTTGTATATCGCAAATGCCCTACTCGTAGAAACAGGGAGAAATTCAATATCAGAAATCATTCGAACACAAGACATAACGAAATAAGTCTACAAGGTTAAAGTAGCATTATCCAGACAATTATTACACAACCAAATGAATGACAAGGCGGTGCAACGCCAATAAGAAAAACGAGCGACTCAGCTCAGGCAGGACCCTTCTCCTTCAAAAGCACTGAAAATGGACCGGGTCGCTCTGGAACAGCGTCGATAGACTCATGGTCTTCAAGGGGCAAACCGTCCGGGCCACACATGGCATTCAACTCCATGAACTTGAATCCATCCTTGAACCCCTTCTTGGCAGTTACTTACCTAATCAACGAATGAATGGCCTCCTCCCGCTCTACCATAGCACGCTCCTCCAAGAGCTCCTGATAGGTCCCACTTGCCAAAAATTTATCGGCAACATGCATCATGACCTCAGGAGACTCTTCCTATAAAGACAACACATTAGCTGGAAATCTCAACACGACACATCAAAGACATGCAGACTTACCAATTTCTCCAGATCAGCTCGGGCCTTCGCAAGCTCAGACAACAAACGTTGATTCTCCCCATTTACCTTTACAAACTCACATTCAGCCCAACGACGGTCGTCCTGCTCTTTGAGAGCGTGCTCCTTATACTCATCAGCCATGACCACCATCTTCTCATGCTAAACACAAGCATTATCGTATGCTTCCTTCATCCCCCGACCTTTGCGTAAGGCCTCTTCTGTATCAGCCTTGAGCTTCTCTAAGGCCCTAGAGTTAAAGTCAGCCATCTTCATAATGTCAGCCTCGAGTTGAGTGATGATAGCATCTTTGTCACCCTCCGATTGATGAAAAGTCCTCATAGAGGTAACCAACATTTTCTTGAGCTGCAGAAACAACGACAATAAATAAAAATCACTTGGGAGAAATGTATGAGACATTGCAATGTCTCAACAACTCACGCTTTGGAAAACATGCATATACCGACGCACGTTTTGCGCCCGCTCCATTTTAGTCAATACAGGGACCCTAGCCGGAGGAGGGAAGGACCGCATCATGCCGCAAACTGCTTCAGCCTCCCGGAACTCCACCATTTTACCTTGGACACTAGATCCAGGCCTCGCTCGCCCTTGCCCAGTAGTGGGTCGTGGCACTGAGGAGCCCTCATCCCGAGCCCTCTTTTGGCCAGATTGAGAAGACTGAGGGGTGGTCGAGGCAGATGGTCTTTGAGCAGGATTACCCCCAAAACCTCAGAAAGAAGGCATCTGCGAACCAACGCTAACAACATGGCCTTTCCCTTTAGCCACAGTGGCGACCAGATCAGAAGCATCTTCGTCTAGTGATTTAGGGACCTTAGACGAGCGTGTCAGTTCTGCCTCATCAGTTGTCGCAACAGCCGTAGCTCTGGTTGCAACCTTTACGACTGCAGGATTACTCTCCACAGGATAACCAACGGTAGCTGGTGTTAGAACAATTTCTACAACAGTAGGGGGGACGGATTTTAGTTCACGCCACCGGCGAAGGCCGAACTTGGGAAGACCCAGCGGCATCCTTGCCATAGATATTGCCTTAAGCAATGCATCCACTCCGGCTACACCCCCGACAATGTCAAGGACCCTCTCACCACCAACTCCAGCAGCAACAGGAGCAACTTCCTCCACGACACTAACACTCTCTACAGAAGATTGCACACCACCGGTCATGGAGGCCCCAACAATTGGGACGATTTGTTCCACTATCGTCGGAGAAGCGACCACCAGAACAGCAGCCTCACACTGGAAGCAGACGAGGCTTTTTCTTCTCTCGCTGATAACTCAGCAGCCTCTTTCGCCCGACGCTCCAAAATTCTCTGCATACGGGCGCGAATTCCAGCCATGTCTTTCAGAAAGTAAGGAAACGAGCAAGTAAGAAGGTTTGAAATCTGCAAAAAATAACTAAAGTAAAACCCAAATTGAATGACATATCGAAAAACTATCGAATACTCATATCGAGTATCATATCGATGTCGCATATCAAATTCTATATCGGGCATCCCCGACATACCTATCTAAAGAGGATCTAAATTCGCTAGAGGACAAAATGAACTCTTCTCTCTCTCTCTCTCCAAAGTGGTTACTATTTATAGACGCGAAACCTACGGATAGGCATTAAATGCCCAACATATCAAAATTTAAATTCGATATAAATGAAAGGAAATTCGATATAATATAGAGTCCACAGAAATTCAAGAAATTCAAATGATAACCTCTTAGATTCGTTAATTGCATTAGGGGGTCCATCAACATTTCTTCAAATACAATGAATTCCCGCATCCGAGTTCCGTCATTTGAACTAGCGGGCCGAGAGGTACTGGTAATTCAAAAACTTAGATTTAATTTGCAAATTATTATCCTCGGATAATAATTCTCAAATTGGGGGACTAAATGATATGTGTATTTCCCATATTGGGCCGGCCCATGGGACAAGCCCATGTTTTTATCTGACCCCGACATATATATCGAAAATGACATTCCATATAGTACAGCTCACGTGTTTATCACGTGAGTGGTCCCCACGTCCTGAGGCATATAATATCTGCATCCCTGTAATCAAGGTAAACTTTAATTATTCGCAATTACTGCACACCTATATCGAACATACCTAATATAGAGCTCGACATAACGTTCGATATACTCGGATAAACGCAATAATTCGAGAAAATATGGTATATCTTCGATATATATCACTGACATATTATTCGACATCATACTCGACGTCACCCTCGACGTAAGCAGGAGATCATTCTCGACATGGAAGTCTCCCGATATCATCCCCGATATAGCCTTCGAAGTCATCTCTGATATACCTTGACATCCGCAATTGCGTCTAAGTTCGAGGTGTTCCGGACCAAGCCTACTCGACAGTAGTATAGTTCAAGTAGATCTAATTTAGTGATAGACTCGTTGTACCACACTTGTAATCGACATTTATCTATACATACGATCTATTCTTAAACAATATTTATAGATTGAGCCACCTTCTTTGTGCTTTGATTAGTTCGATTACTTTTTTCCTTTGAGAATACCTACACTACAAGATTTCAGCACTTTTCCCGACCGGAAACTCCCGACCGGATTTCGGTCGGAAGCAATCCCAACCGCAATGCGGTCATTATAAAGTTTACCGACCGATATGCGGTCGGGACATTTATTAAAACCATTCCCGACCGCATTGCGGTCGGTACAAGTTGTCCCGACCGCATTGCGGTCGGGAATACTCTGGGCGGGAAATTTCCCGCCCAGAGTGTCGCCCTAATCTCGGCCCAGCTGGGCCGCGCAGCTGGGCCGAGACTTCCCGACCGCAATGCGGTCGGGAATACCCTTATTCCCGACCGCATTGTGGTCGGGAAAGTTCCCGACCGCGTGGCGGTCGGGAATATTAGGGTTTAGGGTTTAGAGTTTAGGGTTTAGGGTTTAGGGTTTAGGGTTTAACATATATATATATATATCACAATTAGCCTCTCTATACTAACGTTCGTAACAAATGTTAATTGACAATTGTGAACTCCTATATACTACGTATGATTATTATAGGTAAAACTCCAAACTAACTTAACTTATACTACGATAAACTATACTAATTTACTAATTAAAAGTACATTAAACTAACTAACTAATAGTGCAATTCATGAATTTAATGAGATTCTATAGTTATACTTAACAAACACATCAAGATTTTCCAAAAGATCGAAAAAAGGTAAAATTTACTATTTTTCCCGACCGCGTATCGGTCGGGAATTACCATTATTGCCGACCGCATGGCGGTCGGAAATAAAATTTAAAGGTATTCCCGACCGCATGCCGGTCGGTACTAATATTTAAAGGCATTTACGACCGCGGTGCGGTCGGGAATAAAATTTAAACTTATTCCCGACCGCAGTGCGGTCGGTATTTCGCGAGTTTCTGGGCTGCAAAGTATTACCGACCGAATTTCGGTCGGTATTTTTTGAAAAATTTGCGGTTTTTTGAAATTTTTGAAAAAATTCAACATTCCCGACCGAATATCGGTCGGGAATAATCGAAAAAAATGGCGGGACTTGGTGGGAAATTCAAATTTGACGAAAATTCAAAATTTTTCAACTTTTTCTATAAATACACTTCATTATTCTCCTCATTTTTCCATCTCCACACACTTTGTTCCTCTTCAAAAAAAAATTCAAACACTTTTTTCATATTCATACACTTTTTCAAAACCTTCTTTCTTTCAACTTCAAAATTAAAATTTTTCACTTCTTTATTCAAATTTTCAATAATCAAAAACTTATTTTTTTTTTTTTGTGTTTTAGACTAAGCAATGAATCAAAAATTTAATTATTGCAAACACAAAAACTAAATAATATTTTTCAAATATTGCAAAATATTAAAAAAATAATATTCCGGTAATTTATTACCGGAATATTATTTTTTTTGTTCTGATGATTATTATTCCCGACCGCGAATCGGTCGGGAAATACTTGAATATTATTCCCGACCGGGCCTCGGTCGGGAATAACATGAATTTTAATCCCGACCACTTTGCGGTCGGGAATATTCCCGACCGCTATGCGGTCGGGACAAAAATTCATATAATCCCGACCGCACTGCGGTCGGGAATAATATTCCGACCGTTGTGCGGTCGGAATAATCGGTCGGTAAATTTCCGACCGCATGCCGGTCGGGAAAGGCGGTCGGGAAAAGTCCTTCCCGACCGAACTGCGGTCGGGAAACTTTTTCCGACCGAAGCAACGCCGACCGCCGCTTCCCGACCGCAGATGGGTCATTCCCGACCGGCCTTGCGGTCGGGAATGACCCGATTTTTTTGTAGTGCTACGAGCTCCCATATTTTGTTCTTTTAAATGTTTGATATTGCCTCGTCCATTGTATTTAGCAAAAAATCTCTATAGCAGATTCATCAAATGTCTCTGTCTCACAAATAAAAATGCTATATCACACGATTTATAAGTGTTCTCGTAAGCTGCTTATCAACCTGATTGGGTTTTTTTGAGTTCAGATAGTATTCTTCAGATGGTCCAAAGGAGTATTTGGATCCGCACTTGTACTTGATTCATGTTGTAAAGATGGGGTTGACTAAGAAAGACAAACTTTTACTATCACTTTGTTATCTTTCCAATTCCATGACTACATTTCCTCAAAAGTAACATCTCGAGAAAATAAGTTTATTTGTCTTAGGGTGTAATAAACAGTATTTATTGAGTTCATCATTGCTTTTAGGTGATTAACAAATACTACATTGTTGTTAAAGATGTTAGAAATATAGCACCAAAACGAACAAAGCATAATATATTGACGAATGATATAAAGCAGAAATAACGTAACAAAGAAAACAAGAAATTATTCATCTCAACCACATGTGAATCGGAACATAAAAAGAGGTCGAGGATCTCTCGATTTCCTTAAAACAAATTCATCATTCTCTTCGCGCTGAGAACGTTGGACGACTGCTTCCCAGGATACAACGACCTACGAATAGAGTTGCTAGCACACGCAAAACTTCCCCGGCAAACTCGAACAGTAACTTCGCTCACCACCACACAATGTAAAAAGAATCTTGACTGCGCATAAGCCTTTTCGTGTATGCAATGTATTTTTTGATGATTAAAACCCTATGGGGAGCGACCCCCTTTTATAGACTAGGTCAGTGAGAAAGTTGGAAGACTTAGCTACCAAGAAACGTGGTTAAGATAATTACGAATCTGGTAATTAAGATAATTACATATCTCGCAAAGATTTTGGATGAAAATAGACAAATATAAATCTTATGGAAAGATTTTCCTAAGATAATTAATTATCTTTTTGATGCTATTATTTTCCGTATATAAAATATAGCAAAAAATCACATAATTCTGTTTACGTAAAACAGAAATATTAAATGTTGATATACAATATTTTTGACTTTAAGTAGTCAACGTTGAGCATCAATTTTTCATTCACCCATGTACCAAATCTGACCCAAAGTCGATTGTACAACCCATTTTATTTACTCAAATTTCCAACAAAAGATTTGCTTGTCCCTACATTGACTTAAAACCATATGTACTCGCATTTTAATTACCTAGAAAAGTGAGTTCATGGGGACACGAATCGGAAATAAGCCATTGCCTATAATTGAAAAAGAGACTATAAGATCACTAATGAAGTCTCATAAGCGCCACTTGACCTTTCAAGAAGACAGGTTAACAAGAAAGAAATTAGTAGTAATATAATGAATCTTCAAAATGGAAGGTTCCTTACATAATTGTTTTGCATCCCAGATCCAGTTGTTACTTCATACAAAAATATTACATTGTAAGGAAAATAAATCAGACACAAACTAATGAATTTACAAAAACATCATAAATTTAGAAGGGGCGTTGTCCTATAATATTGCCCGGGGGATCATAGCTGCAGATAACAAACGTCCCCCCGTTGTCGCATTTCGTTCTAGCGCACCCGACACGTTCGGATCGACGCGACACGACTTGCGTGTAGTGCCTGCATTCAGAGTCGTATCCCTCGGCGACGCATTTGTTGTTAGCCACGTCGTAATTCTTCTTCTCCTCTGTCCACAAATCAATGGCTGCCTTGGCGCTCAAGTCCCCTTCGCTTCCGGACAAGTTCTCGCCGTACGGTCCCATGGAATGGATCATGTTGCAATCTTTCGATCGTTGCTTCGCGTAGTTTTTGGCGTACGACGACAATTTCAAGTCCCATACGAGGGGCGGGATCCCGAGTTCCGCACGAGAGGGGTTGTGAGCGTCGAGGTAGTCTTTAGGCCTGTTTGCGGCGCATGTCGGGCGGAGTACTAGAACAGCCATCAACGCGCAAATGAGGACAATGGGTGCTTTGATGAACTCCATGTTCTCTTTTATTTGCAAGTAATGGCTTTTGTTATGGAAAAAAGTAAGGTTTATTCTCTATATTTATAAGGATTTGTTTGTTAAAATAAATCTTATTAATTATTCGAAGTCAATATAATGGAGGGAGTTTTGTGGTGTTTAAACTTTAAACTAATGAGAACCACTGGAATTAGCGTGATATATGACAGAGTGTGTGTTTTAGAGAATCTTGATGTTGTTCAGGGATCTCCTATGACCATTGAGCTGAAAATTAGGTAGCCAAACCAATTTATCTGTTTATTAAGAAAAATGTATTAAAAGATGTTGAATTGTTATGTCTTTTTTTTTTTTTTATAAACTTAAGAAATCGTCGTGCACATGTCTTCGTAAGTTGCACAAAACAATATATGTAGGAGTAAGCACACCTTATGTTATAAAAAGTGCCAATTAGAAAAGAAACCGCATGCTAATTAGTATTTATACTATCTCAATGTATTTTTCCATATAAACTCTTGTTTCGAATATGATATTAGTATGCTATTATTGATACCTTGTTTAGGATAGAAAAAGCCAAAAAAGGGAGATGATATCTAACTCTCTCAGTTTTCACGTAACTATGTGAACAGTGAAGCAAATGTTTTTTTCTCGCATGATTTTCTTAAATAATTAAATATTTAAAAACAAAATGCGAGAGTTTTCCAACATATATTTAATCAAAATAGTTATTTTACTAGTGATTAGTAAATTTCAGAAAGTAATTTTATGTCCCACCAGTACCACAAAGTCAAAGACATAGTCTTATTATTTATTAAGTAGCTCATGCAACAACAACAACCACCAAGCCCTTAAATTCAAATAAGAGTTTTTGGCAAATTACCTCGTTATGGTAAATTGGTAAGTTATCTTCCTCTGAAAAATAAGTTGGTCAAATACCTCTTTGTGATCTCAAAAGTTTATATTTTACTCCCTTATGCATGGAGGTTGTTAACCCTAAAAAATAAATAAAGAGATTAACCCAAACGTTAACCCTAAAAATAGGGATTAACTAAAGGACGATACTATCGTCTCATATACTCCCGATCGAGGAGGGCCGAGTGTCACCAACCCAAAGTGGTAGAAAGTGACAACCCGAAGAGGCACTTAAGCGTCCCTTGGAAAGTCATGATGAATAAAAATAAGATATACATGCGGCATCGAAAAAAGAATAAACCCTGATGAACCCGCGAGACTCCGATATCCATCAATGCGCCAAGAGGGACCACAACGAGGACCCCGAGTCCCGCAAAAATACGAGAACATCCCCTCACTGAACAAACCAAAGGAAAAGAGCCTTCGGAACAATATACCACAAAGGACAACTGAGTCCTATTGATGACAGAAAGCTATCAGAGAGCCTATTACGAAGAGCAAAACACACGAACAACCCCTTATCGGAACCAACCATCTATCGAAGTAAACCATTCCTCAGAACATGTACCACAAATAATAAACAGAGTTGTATTCCAGAAAGTGATCGGAGCACACGACCCGAAGAACAAAGCAAGAGAACATTGCCCTATTGAAGCTGAGATGCAATTAGAGCCCACACCGCCACAAATAAAATATACATCCGCAACCTACCAGACTCAGCTCTTTTGGGTAGCAAACTTCAGCATCCAATCTCTGTCTCGACTAGACACGAGACTTTTTGCACCCCTCGGTTCTCTTCATTAAGTATTCGGAACCAATATTTAGTTAACCAATTTACTTAGATAGAGAAAGCTTTCACTGGCACAAAATTCTGATCTGATCACTATCAATAGCAGAGAACTTAATAACACATAACCACTAGTTACAGAGACACTTTTACATTTTCAAGAACCTCTATCAACACGTGATGGCGATACACTTTCACAGGAGAGATATACTAACTGAAAATGTTGTACAGTTTCTTTCAAACGCTTACCCATTAGCCAGATACAAACCTTACACCGGGAACATTGTTAGTCTAATACACACTAGCATTATAATGGAAAAATGGACTTGTAAGCGTTGTCCAAAGAACCCTTTTCTTTGAGCAAAACGGGGATTAGGGAAATACCTTGCATGTGATTTAATCTATACCAGTTTTTGCACACATTTCTTAGGTCAATCAAATAGTACAACAACAGAAACTATATGATCTTTAACTAATACTGAAATGATGTAAGTACATCTCTATACAACTAATCTTCATAAATCTATTTGGCGACTGAATTACATCTTTACACAACTAGTAAAAACAACTATGATCATGTTTGCCGCAGTGGAGTATAAATTAAACATTACTAGTTAAAGGTTTAGAAAGGGTGTCACAGGTGTGGCTATTGTAACTTGTAAGGATAATTCAGGAGAAAGTTAGGAAGGACCAATATACCTTATGCAAACAAAGAAATTATGGGGGGAATGTCTATGAAATGGTGAGTTTAAAGAATATTTTCAACTAAATTTGGGGGAAAACGCAAAACAAATAGGGGTAGGTTGGTTCTACTCTATAATTTCGTGAAAAGCTACAAACCAGAGAAATAGGAAAAAGGTAAGCGTGCAGGATTCTAAGTAATTGAGAAAGTTCAGTCGGATGTATACCTCCAAAAATTAGATTCTACATCATGTCATGGGCATATAAAGTGATGAACAGTAAGGAATACTTTTGCCTGGAAAGACAACCCAGTACTAAACATGAGCACGAGGACAAACTCGAAGTATTGATCAATAGACCACAATGATTCAACAACCCCTTCTGCATAATTGACGAAGAAGGTCAAGGCAGCTGGTGTAAGAACATAGTAAGAGAAGATGATTCCAGTATAAAAAAGGACTGAGGACCCTAGCACGATTGGCCCTAAAAATGTTCTCTCTGCCTTTGTTAAACCTGGAAGAACAAAACCTATGATCTCGTAAAGGATTATTGGGCTTCCTAGCAGAAGGCCACAATAACCTGATACCTGCAGATAACAAGATATTTCTGTTAGCCCGAAATTGCTTCAAGTGACCATCTCCACGTTTATTTACAAGCAGTAAATGTGGCTTTACAGGGGTTCGATATCAACGACAAAATCAAGTCTCTGTTCTAAGTTGGGTCACATAATTAGGACATCATCCAACATCCAACTTCTAAGAAGAGCATTCCAAGTTTTATACTAGGCTTCAACAATGAAATGATTTAATATTGTTGAAGAAAATAAATCAGAGCAATTTTATTAAAATGGAATATAGTACGTATGTATGTCTAAACCCCTTTCTAGTTATGCATAAACCCCTTTCTAGTTATGCAGAGATTACAAATTTGATCTTTGAAATTTAGGATATAACTGCATTGACAAGAAAAACTTGATCATACAAAGTAAAAATATGGAATCAGCAAAGCCCATATGCTTGTATTACATTACATGGCTATATTCCTTCTGCATTACAAACTCATCACTCGCACTAAAGAGCATCTTTAGGAAGACGTATCAATATGTAAAATCCACGGGAAGGAGGAGCCTTAAAGCCGATTTTTCTACCAGTCCAAGCTTCCCTTCTTTGATTTGTTTTTATATGGGAACCGAACGAAAATATTTTATAAAAGTCCAGGAAAAACTTGGGAAGTAAATGAATCTGATAAAATAAACTTGGTTGTTCTTTATTATATATATATATATATATATATATATAAGACACGACAATTTGATTGTACATGCAAATGGTAATAAGTATCAGAATTCAGAACCTATCAGTCCTTCCGTCCTACGTTGTCTTTTTATTGCATTTAGAGGTTTTGCAACAATATTGATCATGTAGGTAGCTGTCATATTTTCCATTGCGAGCCACACTTTTATAAAGGGCTAATTTCCATTGAATCTCCCAACTTTTGTTTTGTGTTTAACATTTAAAAAGAAATTGTACTTGTCACCCAACAAAGTTGGCCCCGGATTTCAAATGGTATATATGTTAATGTGTTGATCCATTTGTTGATTAATGAATACACAACCGAGATCAAATGAATTATGCAACTGCTATTATGAGAAGAAGAAGGAATGTTTTCTGTGTATTAATCACTGCATTGTATCATTACATTTATAGATAAGAATAACAACTAAAAAGTAAAAAGTTACAACTCATTATTCCATCATAAACCTATTCTATTAACTGTCAGAAGATGCAAAGCTTTTCTTCCTTTTGCTGGTGCGCATGTGTTTCCAGATCAGTTGATCTCCATGTGTTCATGACCTGGATTATGTTAGTGCTTTGCTCATGTTGCTAACTGGGGCTTCGGCTGTCTTCTGATACTCCCCCTCAACATGACAGTGCACATCATGAACACCTATCCTTCTTACCATAGAATCAAAATTTGTTCTATCCAATGCCTTTGTGAACATATCAGCTAGCTGTGCATGTGTTGATACATGAAATAACTTAATTATTCCTTGTGTCAATTTCTCTCTGGTCACATGGCAGTCTATTTCAATGTGTTTTGTTCTCTCATGAAACACTGAATTATTTGCTATGTGAACAGCTGCCTGATTATCACAATATATCAGACCTGGACTCTCATGATTACATCCAAGGTCTTTCAGCAATTGTATCATCCAGATTACTTCACATACAACTGTGGCTAGTGCTCTATATTCTGCCTCAGCAGAGGATCTTGATATTGTTGCCTGCTTCTTAGATTTCCAAGATATCAAAGCATCCCCTAGGAAAACACAATACCCTGTCACAGACCTTCTGGTATCTATACATGCACCCCAATCTGCATCAGAATATGCTTTGAGATGGACTGTATTATTGCTAGGAAAGAAGAGGCCTTGTCCTGGACTTACTTTCAGATATTTAACTATTCTCAAAGCACTGTCCATGTGATGATTCTTTGGATTACTCATGTACTGACTTAATGTTTGTACTGCATAGGAGATATCAGGTCTGGTGACTGATAAGTATATCAGTCTTCCTATCAATCTTCTGTACTTTGTTGGATCCTTCAGATAGATCAACTCCCCCTGAGTGAGATAGTTTCAAATTTTGTTCAGTAGGAGTACCAACTGGTTTAGCTCCCAGTAAGCCACAATCATCAATGATTTCAAGAGCATACTTTCTCTGATTCAGTGATATGCCTTTCTGATTTCTGATAACTTCAATGCCTAGGAAGTATTTCAGATTACCTAAATCTTTCAGTTTGAAATGGTACTTTAGATAATCCTTCAGAGACTCAATATCTTGTTTGCAATTTCCTCCAATAATGATATCATCTACATATACCAGAAGTACAGTGATGTGACCATTGAGATTTTTGATGAATGGGGAGTGATCTGCAGATGATTGCTTGAATCCTTGATTAGTGATGATTGATGTTAGCTTGTTATTCCATTGCCTTGAAGCCTGCTTAAGTCCATATAAGGATTTGTGAAGAAGACAGTAATTGTTCTCCCCCTCAGTAGCAAAACCAGGAGGTGGTAACATATAGACTTCCTCTTCCAAGTCTCCATATAGAAAAGCATTATTGACATCCAATTGATAGAGAAGCCAATTTTGAGCAGCTGCTAAAGCAAGGAGACACCTGACTGTTGAGATTTTTGCTACTGGAGAGAATGTGTCAAAGAAGTCCCAACCTTCTTGTTGATTATATCCCTTGGCTACCAGTCTAGCCTTATATCTCTCAACTTGACCTGTGGCAGTGTCTTTGATCTTGTATACCCACTTGCATCCAATAGCATTTTTACCAGGGGGTAAAGAAGTAAGTGTCCAGGTATTGTTTTCATGTAGGGCCTGTAATTCAGCTTGCATAGCATCCCTTCATAGAGGATCAAGGCTTGCTTGATCATAAGAGGTTGGTTCAATGGTTGAGGCAACAGACAGTATGAACTTTTTGTGAGAATCAGACAAGTGATGAAAACAAAGTTTAAGTGGATGTTGTGTACCTTGATGGGCATCATCAGTTGTAGAAGTCATGAGACAAGACTTAGATTGAATGAGCTTACACTGATAGTCTTGGAGATGACAGGGAACCTTTCTAAGCCTAGTGGACCTCCTCATTTCAATGTCAGCAGCAGGAGCAATGGAATCAGATGAGTTATCAGTACTGGAGGAAGACTGGTGTTCATTAGAAGAATGAGGAGTGAGATGACTATGTGATGGAGTTGGTGAAGGTGGTGTTGAGGTATGATCTGATTCCTGGATATGAGTTATTTCAGGCAAATGGATAGGTTCATTGTCTGCAGATGTGTAATATAAGTTATCCATAGAGTCTGATGTTGGAAAGAGTGAGGTAGTGTGATGAGGCACTGTGGTGGGTGAAGAGTGAAATGGAAATATATGTTCATGAAAGGTGACATCTCTGGAAATAAACACATGCTTTTTATGAAGATCAAAAAGCTTGTATCCTTTAATATCAGCAGGATATCCTATAAAGATGCACTTAGAAGCTCTGGGAAGGAGTTTATTATTTGGCTTGGGCAGAGATGTTGCAAAACAAAGGCAACCATAGGTTCTAAGGTGAGAGTATTGTGGCTGCTTGGAGTGTAGGAGGTAGTATGGAGTATGATCATCAAGTAAAGGTGTAGGAGTTCTGTTAATGAGGTAAGCTGCTGTTAAAACACAGTCACCCCAAAATTGCAGAGGTAGATTGGCTTGTATTCTGAGTGATCTTGCAACATTAAGAAGATGTCTATGTTTCCTTTCTGCTACAGAATTTTGTTGAGGTGTATATGTGCAAGTTTGTTGATGTATAACACCTTTAGCTTTGAAGAATTCATGCATGTTAAATTCTTGCCCTTGATCAGATCTGAGAGCTTTAATATGCTTATCGAATTGTATGAAAGCATACTGAAAGAAATCTTCAATCAATTTCCTTGCTTGCCCTTTGTTTTTCATTAAATATAGCCAAGTAAAACGACTATGATCATCAACTATGGTTAAGAAATAATGAGAGCCATTAATAGAAGTAGTACTATAAGGACCCCACATGTCAACATGTATGAGATCAAATACATTATCACTTCTTTTAGGATTCAGAGAGAAAGGCTTTCTAGACTGTTTAGAGAGATGACAGATGTCACAGACAATATTGTCAAATTTGTGAGGAAAATCATCACTTGTTGAATGGAGAAGAGACAGTCTTGATACAGAAGGATGTCCTAATCTATTATGCCATAAAATGGAAGATGATTGAACAGAATTAATGTGAGGAGGAACACTGATTGACTTAGAGGATTCTCTGTCCTCTACTATGCAGTATAATCCCTTGATCTCTCTAGCCATCCCAATCGTTCTCCAACTGCTGATATCCTGAAAGATGCACAAATCAGACCAAAAGATGATTAAGCATTTTATTTGCCAGATGAGTTTGCTTACTGAGACAAGGTTAAAAGAGAAAGAAGGAACATATAGAACTTGATTCAAGGTTATGTTCTTGCTAATCTTGACAGTGCCAATCATGGTTACTTGTGCAGTTAATCCATTAGGAAGCTTTACAAAGGAATTGGTAACAGGTTCACATGAAGAAAAGAGTGCTTTGTCACAGACAATGTGATCTGTGGCACCAGAATCTAGGATCCATGTCTTCTTGATTGCATTGTGCTTAGTCATGTGAGTATGATTAGAATAGCAGCAATTGAGGGTCAAGTGATTACCTGAGTTGTTTGTCATCATGGGATTACTTTTAACCTGATCTGTTAGGTTAGCATTATTCTGAAAAATGCTATACAATTGCTGAAATTGTTCCTGTGAGATAGGGATGTTTTGTCCTGCATTAGATCCCATCTGACTTAGTTGATTCACACTTCCTGAGGTTTGCTTATTGAGATTGTTGTTACCATTGTATCCATTGCTTCCATTAGATCCAGGTTTGAATCTATCACATATGTGACCAGGAGGATATCCAAAAACCTCATAGCAATTGTCAATGGTGTGGTTTGTTTTCCCACACTTAGCACATGGAGGCCTGTTCTTTGTTCCTCCAGACTTGTTCCAAGGTTTTTGCTGTCTCTGGTAACCCCCATTAGTTTGATAACCTGCATTTATGGAAGCTATTTGTGGTGCAGTTTGTATTTTTACATTCATTGTTGCAGTGTCCACAGGAGGATTGAAGGAAATAGACATTTCTCTATTTGCCTCCTCTTGAAGTGCTAGACTGAGAACATCATCTAGAGCAGGTAGAGGATTCTTTAGTAAGATTTGGTTTCTCACTAGTGAATAAGATTCATCCAGTCCCATCAAAAATTGCATAACTTTTCTGCATTCATTCTTTTTGTTCAGTATAGACATCACATTACAGTTTTCATTAGAACAATTACTTGGCTCCTCATATTGACTGACTTCATCCCATAATGATTTCAGTTTAGAGAAGTAAATGACAAGTGCATTTCCTTCTTGTTTTGTTCCAATGATTTTCTGTTCTAACATAAATATGTGATTGTTGCTGGACTTAGAGAATCTACGTTTTATTTCATGCCATACCTTGTATGCATTGTCAGAGAACAATGTGTAGTCTCCTAGTTCATCAGATATTCCACCTGATATCCATCCTAAGACCATGTAGTTGCATCTCATCTATTTTCCATAGTTTGGTTCTGAGATGCTGGGCTCCAGGTGAGTTCCATCTATGAATCCAACTTTATTTAAGAAAAATGGATTTGAAGGATCCTCATACATCCTTTGATTAATAATGCTCTGTGCATTGTTTTGAGCATCTGTGGATGCTTGTGCTGTGGAGTTTGAGTCAGTGGAGTTTGTCATTGTGGTTTATGACAGAAGGGAGGAAAAGATAGGTATTGATAGATTGATATGCGGAAGCTATGAAGGTGATATTTGAGACAATGCAAAACACTGCTCTGATACCATTTCAAATGGTATATATGTTAATGTGTTGATCCATTTGTTGATTAATGAATACACAACCGAGATCAAATGAATTATGCAACTGCTATTATGAGAAGAAGAAGGAATGTTTTCTGTGTATTAATCACTGCATTGTATCATTACATTTATAGATAACAATAACAACTAAAAAGTAAAAAGTTACAACTCATTATTCCATCATAAACCTATTCTATTAACTGTCAGAAGATGCAAAGCTTTTCTTCCTTTTGCTGGTGCGCATGTGTTTCCAGATCAGTTGATCTCCATGTGTTCATGACCTGGATTATGTTAGTGCTTTGCTCATGTTGCTAACTGGAGCTTCGGCTGTCTTCTGATACCGGAAGTCAAATCTAACCGTTTATTTTGGACAATTTTCTCGATTATTTGTCCATTAAATTTGGCCTTAAAGGACAAAGTGATGCATGCAATATTAAAATGTGGAACGGCAGAATGCATTTTTATAAACGTGAGTTAGCAAATTGCAAAATGGATGAATGGGGGCCCAGTAGTCCAGATCTAGGTCACATAATCCTTCACATCGTCAAAGTTTTTGGCGCACCGGTCTCGCATTGGCGCATTCAATCCCCGTGCTTCGCACTAAGACGCATTATAAATTCTTAGTTCTCGCACTAACATTTCTTAGTTCTTTTATTCAAAATTAATGAATTATCGTAGAAAATTTGTGAAGAACAAAACAAATGAATGATAGTAAAGAAGAGTCGAAGCAGATGTAGAACAAAACTAGGTTGAAAATAAAATAAATATAGAATATTAGAAGTAGTTTAAAACTTATACATTTGTCGTTTCACCATAATAATTTTAAAAATATTATATAAAATTAATTATCATGAGTAGTTATTAAATAATCTCAAATATATACGAAATTATATATCCATATTTAATATTTAATTATTTTTAATAAACGCATTAAGGCGCATTGAAATTTAAATATTTTTAAATTTGGCGAACTGGCGCACCCGCATCCACACTCGCACTCGCACCCGCACCCGCCTTATGTGACCTAGGTCCAGATTAAGGCTGTAATGCTGATTATGATGCCCTTCTAACTATTAGACATTTAATTTTACACGATTATGATTGTTTGTTTGTTGGTTTTCGTTTCCATTTTGTTTTTTACAATTGGTGGTTTTCGAATCAGGGTAGGCCAATAGGAAATGAGGGTCAAAGTTTGCCGTTAATTGTAGGTCGCAACATTCATCAATGGGACAGATCTTTAATTTTGCTGGCCGGGTTGTCTCGTTGGTCCCGGCTCTCGAGTCCCGACGCTACTATGGATATGTCTCCTGGAATGAGCCACGTTCTCCAAGTCAGAAGGGATTCAATGCCCAACGTCTTTACTTGGTTGGTAGCAAATAGCAATAATTATACATTCTATTTCCATCTTTAACAACTCCAAATTAATTAATATGAATATTATAGCTGGTAGATTATATAATTTGTGAAACATTGAAATAGAAATCATTTATTTATTTGTTTTACATTAAATTACATAAAAGCTTATGTTTAAGGCAAAAGTAAAACAGACAAATTTGTCCTTTTCCGTAGTCACTCTTAACAAATCTTTAAACTCCACCAACTACCTAAACTCATAAATTAGTCATACAAAATATCATTTATAGAGGTTTTATCTGAATAAGAAGACCCTTCCGTTTTAATCTGATCCATCATAATCCTTGCTCCTTCAACCAAACGGACCCTTCGCTTGTTGGATTGCAAGAAACGGGATTATGGTATGAGTATTAGATTAAAGTAGAAATGAGGTAGATACAGATTTTATAATGGCTTTGCCCTTCCACATTAACTTGAGGTTCTCAGGTATATATGATTTACTTTAAATGTTATTTATATACTCAAATTCCATTTTCGATCTTTCGCGAATCATCATTCTCAAATTATTTTTGACATCAAAATATGACGCACAGATTCATTTGTTAATTTTTGTATTAGTGGAAAAAATAGGTAAATGAAACAATAAATAAGAAGAGAAACAAAACAAAATGAAGTTCACAATACGAGGAGGAACTCCAAGGTAATCCCAGGCTACAACTTTTAATTATTTCAAGGACACCTGAACCAAAAGTCTACAAAAAAGGCCTCTTTTCCTTCATTGTGAGAAGGCTGGTCAAAGTTGGAGCCTAATAGCTTCGACTTCAGTGTGAGGGAGTTGGCGATAAAAAGTGGTCGAGAAGGAGATGACAACGAAAGAGACGAAGAAGGGAGGAGGGAGGCTAGTGTGTCAATAGATCAAGTCAGTAGCCTATCATGACATATTTAGCTGTAACTCAAGGCTGTTTGCGAAACAACTTTCATAAGCTAAAATAGAGTTTTCATTCTTCGCACACCACAATTGCAACAAGAACTTTACGTCAGCAGCTTAACAATTGTCTTTCCAAAGCATATCAACCTTCACGATCCATTAGTTTAAGTAAAATTACCTGCATAAGATGACTATCACATTCTATATATGAGGTGATTGAATGCGAAGGGAAAAAGCTATAGTAGATAAAATGACGAAATTGTGCAACCTAATATGTCCAAAAACATGATTCATTAGCAACACCATCATGTTTGAATGATCAGGATACAAACACATGCACATACACGTGAAGGAGGGGTAAAACGAGAAAAGATTGGATAACATTTGCATATTGAATTAAATATATGTTGAAAAGAAAGCAAATGAAGAAAAAAAACATACCGGACATGAGCGATAGGCTTTCAATCCCTGATCCAGTTCCGCCCACGAAATTAAAAGCTTCACGGGACGAAACTCAGTAGACTGACCGTACCCTCTGTTGTCCTCAAAGGAGATTAGTCCACGTTGCAGAAGATGCTCAAAAGCCTGCAATTAGAAAATCATGCCCCATGTCTGAAGGCTGGATAATTTGCGAAGCATGACAAACATTTTAATTTCAAATAAGTATCTTACACACCCTTAAGCACACATCACGTGCATAATAGTCACATGTCTGGAATGTGTCGTGTATGCTCTTGTACTCTGCAAGTGGTTACGGTAAGTTAACAGAGAAATTTCTCGAGGCAATGAAAAAGTGAAAAAGAATTATTCCTAGGCATGCCTTTTATTACAGCATTGAAGTTGCATAACTCCTGCTCCTTCACTTCCAACCTTTTCATGCAGACCAATATATAAAGCTCCAAAATGGAGCAGTCTGCATAAACAAACAAAATGAATTAACATAATACCGTATTTTCCTGCAACAGAGACCTTTGGGCGGTGGGGGAAGGGTATATACGATTTTTCAGAGAACTGTAGTACTTCTCACTGGACTCCAGTTATTACAAAAAAGAACGGTGCAGTATTTTGGTATCTTAAGATAAGTTACCTGTACCAAAAGACTCGCTGAGGATACATATTTTGACAACGCAAAACAGCTTTCAAGGACAATACAATTACGAAAATTAATTTACACCTCATTAGCTTTTGCCAAGTTATAAACGTCATTTTCCAAACTTACAAGGTCGTGTCTGCAGGTACCCAAACTCTTACAATCGTTTATATTAATAAGACCAAATGTCATGAGGCTTAAATGTACTTATTTAAAGATTCTTGAAAATTCGTTTACACAAGAAAGCTATTACTACTGGTGTAACACAATCATGTGCCTGAAAATGAAAAAAGAAATGATCAACTTGCTCATCACTCAAAATGTGAATGATAAATCACTTGTGAGATCACAGTGTGTAATTACTTTACATTCTTATGGAACAAAATTCAGTTATCACATTAGATATCTGCTTACTTTCAGGATACCTTCTCTCTTAAGATTATTTTACTACTGGGAGAATCTAGCCAATCTAAGGAGATAATATTACAATGCCCATTTCCCAAATTATCTGGTTACAAAAGCAAAAATCACATGTAACATTACATTCAAGAATAATCTAGAGCAACATAATGGAGACTTAAGCAAGCGGGCAAGATGATATGCAAAAGAATCAGATATGGATGAACTTTTCAAGCAAATGAAACACGAGAAAATGGGACAGAATCCAGATCAAAACAAGTCCACAAAAGAGCAGTTAATGCTCACCAAGGCAAAAACAAAACTTAGATAAGGTCAAAACATAAACCTTTCAAGCCCTCCAGTTTTGGCTGTCTCTGTATGCTTGGTAGAGCAGCCTTAAAATTCTCAAATGATGGGAAATCAGACGTCAAATTCATGTTAGAAACAGCCGAGAACCTAGTGGCAAGGACCATGATGTCATAAACAGAAGTAGCACCGGTATATAAAAACTTGCACTCTAAAAAACATTGAATTAACTTACAGTAATCTCAAGAGATGGCCGACAGTGGAATCAGAATAAGATAATGTGTCGATTATCTCTTTGAATTTCTTATCTGCCAGTATGCTCTATGAAACGTCAAGGACATCCAACCTTGTGTACTGAACATAAAAAAATTAAAGAGAATATTTTGTCACATGGGAAGTGCCTCTTATAATGATACAGGGAATACTTGTTTTTATCATATTGAGATGACACCTTCAAAATCCCAATGAAGAGCTAGCTGACTGTGTATTATCATATCATGGTCAAGGACAGCAAGGCAATTTGGATCATATCCAGATCAATATCATCCAAAAAAAGGATTTCTCAGGTATGGATAAAGCTCATTTGTTATATTTTGAGCTAGAAGTAATTTTTATTCATCAGCATCAATGGGACCAAAATGGCCAGAAAGTGAAAGCTATTCTGATATAAGACTGAGTTCTACTGATTCTTCATTACATGGTTCGAATTTATGGAGAGTAAGAAAAGATTATGGTGATCATGCCGTTCTATTTCTCACCAGTGAAAGCCTCAAGAAAGATGAGTGTAAGAGCTTTTTTAAAACCAGATGGTGTATAAGAATTTAAGAACCGACAAGAGATTTATCATTGTGGTCTCCTCCTAAGAACTTATCCCACGGTCAACTTAACTAAAAAACTGTTGCCAATCAATTAAGAAAGAAAGACATTCAACACAAATGTGCTTTTATCGGTGCGCAGACTGGTCCTTCCAGTTTAAGATTGTAAGGAGTATAAACTATGAAGCTCGAGGTCAGATTAAATTTGTGGATTTACAGCAAAGATTGAAAGATGCATTTTCAAGTTGCACACTTTCATGGTGTAAGCATCACCACAGTAAAATCACTCCAGCAGCTTTCTTATGAACTTAACAGCAACTTCTAGTAAAGAATTCAGCAAAGGATACAAGAATATTTGCATTAAAAGTTGATGTGTAATCCTGTGGAAGACTAGAATCTGATGGTAATAATAAAATGTGCTCCAGAAGCCTGCACATAAGATATTAAAAGAATCAAGACATATCAAAAGAACTCATGCGAATAATCTAACAGTGGGCAGTTTGAAGCAGGTGAAAATAATTTACTTTTGCAATTCTTCTCTTGAGGGAGGAAGAAACAACAGCTTCCTATGTGAAAATCGAGATCTTACTCTTTTTTCCAAAAGCTGATCAGCATCCTACAAACAACAAACAAGGTCTTCAAACATTTATCAGAGCATAGATGCCACAACAAATGCATAATAAACTTTCAATATGTTCATGATATATGAAAGAAATCCATAACGAGGCCACATAATACGTGCGCTCGCATATCCAGCTGAGCTTGATTAGTGCTGTTTTTGGTGCTTGAATCAGCCACAGAAAAAAAATTAAAAGTTGTAACTCTATAATCACTCGTTTATTCAGTACAAGGAGTGAAGCCATTTCCAGTTTATGGGAGATAATAATGGCTTAGAAGAAGACATACCAAACGGCAACTAACACCAACAACAACAGCTTGTGATGTGACAGACTGCATAGCATCAAGCAAACTATAAAGGAGCCGCTGTTTACCCTGTAAAAAGTAGCATCACTGAATTCCATTGATACAGAAGATGAATCTCAAAAGCTCCACTAAATTTCAAAGCAGATTCTTCTCATTTTGATGATTTTACCTCTGCAAAAAGGTCAAACTCCTCTAGCACAAAAATTATTGTTTTGTGTACTAGTCCGCACTCCCTGGTTGTTAAAAAGAAAAAGGCAATTAGAAATTAACCCAGTACAAGAATGAAAATTTTGAAGAATTAAGAATCTCTGACGCCCAAGAAACGGGTTGAACTATGCTGATGGACTTACCGCAACATGAACAGCAAAAATTGAGTGTTGTCATCAAATGATGCCTGCATATTCATCCGAGTCATTCAATTGGTAGATCATATTCTACTTGGCTATCCAGAGGCATAATGACATACCATTTTAGAGAAGAGCAGTCGATTCTCCAGACACAATTGCCTTGCAATCTCCTGCATGATATTGGAGTCATGATATTGGAGTCAATGATATTGGAGTCATGATATTGGAGTCAGAAAGAGAACACAATGAAAACAAGCATCTAATTTGATGCTTTAAAGATAAATATAATATTGTTGCAGACATATGATAAAGTGATTTATATCGTTAAGATTATGTTTTGGCTTATCCACACGGGAGTCTATATCACCAGAAAATGAGCAAAGAATAACCAGACAAGCAATTGACAGCACTTCCTGTGTACTTTTCCAAGGCATGTATCACATTTATGAGACAGAGAGATAATCCTAGCGATTTACAGCCCATGACTGTGTTGCTGACACAAAGTATTTTGATTTGATAAAGATTTACGTATATTATCTATGAAGATGTTACTTCATGTTGAACTTATGCTCTTCAGGAACCAGATATGCTCTAATATTTGAATTCACATGGGCGTCAGTTGTTCTCCAAATTCGCATCTTTGATACGGTTACTATTCTATAATTTGCTTTGCGAGGTGCCAAAAGCACGAACGAAAAAAAGATATCGGTGCAAAAATACTTATTATATACAGTAATATGAGTAGTTTGACTTACCTTCAATGCACAATTGTCGTCACTGTGCAAGAGGCCATTGAGCTTAATCTGAAAAGCGAGCAATATATAATGATGCAATAATGCAGAAAGAAATCCATTGCAGGCAGATTATTCAAATGGAGTTGAAAGTGATACCACAGTAACCATGTCTGCGTACTCTTTGAGTAGCTCTTTAAGAACAAGCTCCAAGACCTGATCGCAAAAGAGCATAAACAGTGGAGCATAGAGGATATCAGCAATATGTATATACACACAAAAGGGGAGGACGGGTGTTACCGCAGTTTTCCCACAGCCTCTCGGACCCAAAAGGAGAACGGAATTGTTACAGGCCTCGGTTATTGAACTTGAGATTATGTACTTGAGCTTACTGAAAAGGAGAAACATATATAACAAATATGACATTTCTTCTTCCAAGTTGCAAATCATGAAGAAGTAAAGACACACACACACACACAGAGAGAGACCTGTAGTTGGAATCTGGAGATTGGGTGGATAAAAGGGAGAATATGAAGGAAGGGTTGCAGAGCCTACTTTTCAAAATCATATGGGCACTAATTCCCCCCTCCTCCTCCTCTTGCTCCTGCGCCATTTCTTTGGCTGCACCAACTGAAATTGAAATTGGAAGGGTTTTTAATTTTATTAGGGATCTGATTTATAATGGCTTCTCAAAAGCAGGAGATTGATTTGATTGGGCGGCCGAGATCTATTTCTGCAACAGCTCAACTCACCGTAATCAATCAGCTTTCCGATTGCCAATTTTCTTTTATTAGGGTTGGGTTGTGAAATTGAGGGCGAATAGAGACAAAGCAATTTGGCGGGAAAAAACAAAAATTAACACAGAGAAGAACACTTTATTTTATTCGACGTTTTCGGCAAATTACCCAATTCTAATAATGGAATAGTCGAGCAAATTTGTAAACCAATATATCTAACCAATATAGTAATACACAACAACCCATACAAATTGATATATAAACTAGAATAATAATATTCATCAGTAGCCATCATCAGCATTCATCAACATTCAACAATCATATTCATCATATAATCATATTCATCATAAGTAGCCATCATCATCACCATCAGTATTCATCTCAATTGGAAATAAATTGAAAACGAAAAAAATGATAAGTAACTTATTGATTCAGGCGGGGAAAGTGGTGTAGTGGTGGCGCGGAGGTGCGGACTGCGGAGCAGTGGTGGCGGTGCGCAGGTGCGGCAGTCCGTCGTGCAGTGGTGGCGGCGTCGGTCGTGGAGTGGTGGCGCGGAGTTGTGGACTGCGGAGCAGTGGTGGCGGTGCGGAGGTGCGGACTGCGGCGGTCGCGGTGTCGTTCGTGCAGAAGCGAGGCGTGGCGGCGTCGCGGCAGTGAGTGAGGGAGAAGAATAGCTGGTGAGAAGAGGGAGAGTGGTGGCTGTTTGTTGAAGAAAAATAAACACTAATTTTTTATTTTTTTTTTTAAAATACGTACGGGTCCGGGCGGGTTCGGATCCGGGTCCCGGTCTGAAATGTTCGGGTCCTGAGAAAATCACCGGGTCCAGGTTCGGGTCCGACCCGTTAAAATAGGTGAATATTTAACAACTCCATCTTTAACAACTCCAAATTAATTAATATGAATATTATAGCTGGTAGATTATATATAATTTGTGAAACATTGAAATAGAAATTGTTTATTTATTTGTTGTACATTAAATTACATAAAAGCTTATGTTTAAGGCAAAAGCAAAACAAACAAATTTTTCCTTTTCCGTAGTCATTCTTAACAAATCTTTAAACTCCACCAACTACCTAAACTCATAAATTAGTCATATAAAATATTATTTATAGAGGTTTTATCTGATTAAGAAGACCCTTCCGTTTTAATCTGATCCATCATAATCCTTACTCCTGCAACCAAACGGACCCTAATTAAATAAAATTCTTCTTTCTTTCTATTTCAATCTCACTACTTATTATTAGTATTATTATTATGGAGTTTGCATCTGGGAATGAATTGATTGTTCTGCCCTTTTCTTAATTATTTTTCATTACATGAGATTTGATTGAGATTGTTAATATGTAAATTAAGGTTTTGGGGGGTCGTAATCAAACCAAGATAAGATATCACATGCATCATCATTTTCTTCAACTTAACTAATAATTACCAAATATTAATTACTGCTAGTTTTATAGTTGTATGCAACAACCCCTATTGATAAACTCAATTTCTTTTTTCTTTTTCTTTTTCTTTTTTTTTTTTGCAGTTGTTATGTGATGTCTACCCCAACTAATTAGGATGACACATAATACAAGCATTCCTTATCAACCTTACACGTTCACGTTCAACTTCAGGAATCCCATTTCTCTTGAAGGGCATAATTATGGGGTTTTGTTATAATTAATCTCTTATTTAGTCACTCAACTAATTCCTATTATATTTGTTTAAATATGCTGCAAATTCACCTTTGGGCGTTTTAAGTTTTAACTGATTCATTTACAGCAATAGCAGTGTTATATATTACAACAATTAAACTAACCCTAGCTAGGTCATCCCCACACAAATTGAATAAATAAATCTTACAACCAAAACTTCACCCCCTTTGAGTTGGGCCTTTGTCATCAAGAATATATATATGTAAGAACGTGAAAATAACGAAAATGAATAGTAATTCCTTTTGAATTATGATGTGTACCCGAAAAATAAAATGGTAAAGTTTTTGATTGATTGTACGCCAACCGGCCAACGTAACGGACCCAAAAAAAAGATTCAATGAACTACAAAAAAGACATGTGAAAATCTGTAGGCAACATAATTAAAGCAATGACCCTATCCATCCTAAGGATTCCACACACGACATGAGGATTTTACTGAGCAATATTAATGTTATAAATGATAAGAAGGATGCATGTATATATATATATATATATATATATATATATATATATATATATATGACTCAGATTATTACTGCCCGTTTTCATTAAATGGTGAATCTGCAAGCGCTCATCAACAACTTGCATTTCAAGATGTACATTTATTTCTCTCCATGTTATATATACAAATCCTTTTGAGGCTCAGTTTGTTTGCCAGGAAATTAGGGGGAAATGAGGGAAAATAAGGAAAAATGAGGGGAAAAAAGATTTTCCAGGAAAATTTTTAGGGAAAATAAAAATTTCCCTTATTTTCCATGTGTTTGGTTGTATACTTAATTTCTGGGGAAAATTACTATTATACTTAAAGTTTTTTTTATATTTTATTACTAACGTAACTACTTAAAAATTATAATTATACTTTGTATTTTGTAAGAGAAAAAAATAGAAAGCAAAAAGAAAAGAAAGCAAAATCAAGTTTGCAACCTAGAGAAAGTTTAATTACGTGAGCAACTTATCAAGAATACAAGATGTACATACTTTTACTCTAATGATAAGTCCCCTGCAAATTTTTGACTATATCTACATTACACACCAATATCAATATAACCTTCTTAAATTCATCTTCTTTTTCATGCGTGCAACTCAAAAGAAAAATCAATGGAAGGTGAACCATCTAATCCTTAAACTACATAAATTATTATGAAAATATAATTCGAATTAATAACTACGCACCTTGTGATGAAGAAGATTGAAGATACTGCAAAAGTATTGTTCTTGGATGTGCTTATATATAGCTGAAACTGAAATCAAAATTTTCGTGTTGGTGGGAAAACTAAAAAGTTTCAAAATTTGCAAACGATTTAGAGTATATTGGCAAATTTCTTCCCACCTTTTTTTTCTTCTTCTTTTGATACGGTTCTTCCCACCTTTTTTTAGGAAGAAAGATGAAATTCAAATCTTCATGGATTGAGAAAATTTTGAATATATTTTTCTAGCTTTTCCAGAGATTTCCTTTCTTTTCCCGGAAAATCTTAAATTGCCAAACACATGGAAAAAAATATTTTCCCTTATATTCTTTTCTTTTCCCCAATTTCCTGGCAAACAAACTGAGCCTGAATGTCTTACCATCATTGTTTCTATTATAATGATTATGTCCAGAATCACTTGGTAAATTTATTTTACGCAGTTCTCACAAAGGTTGAAATGATTTTTTTATATATATCTGTTTCTCTTTAATAAAAGTTTCTCGTAGATTCTATTAGAAAATCTGATTCTATCAAATCTCCTTCTTAGTTTGTCTTGTAAATTCTTGTTAATAATTCTTTTCTATCTTAGAATAGAAGACTTGTATAAATTAACGTACTCTTGTATTATTCATTAAGTAATAAAATATCAAAGTATTATATTCTTCACATGGTATCAAGATAAGCCACCTATATCCCACGATCTCTTCCAAAGAACCGCCCTAATTCACTAGTCGTCGCCACCATGTCGCAAGACTCTACCGCCTCGGATGGCAACCCTGCTCTACTAGCGTCTGCCACACCACCACATTCCGCTCTCACGTCACCAACAAGCCTTATTCATGTTACTCACCATAGTCACTTTTCTCTCAAACTCACTCCATTTAACTATTTGTCGTGGCGGCTCCAAGTTGTTTCCTAATGTAATGGACTCAGCTTACTTGGCTATCTCCAAGGAACCTACACTCGTCCCGACCCGTCAGATCGTGACGCATACATCATATGGTTCCAACAAGACTCCCTTCTCCTTGGGCGCTTGTTGGCGCTATCTCGGATGACTTGCTTCTGCTCATCAACTCTGCTACAACATCGTCTGAGGCATGGGTGTTCCTCATGCATGTTTGCTCGCCCAGATCGAACCCGTGTCATGGCGTTAAAGGACGCTCTCAAGTCTGCGACCCTTGGGAATCGTTCGATCACGGCTTACATGATGTAGATCAAAGCTAAAGTTGACAAAATTGGCATGATTGGTCGTCCCATACGTGCTGATGATATCACCTTGTACATCATCAATGGTCTCGGCCCGACCTACCGTGACATTGCAACTTCCATTTGGCTTCGGGAGAATCTGCTCACGTTTGTGGAATTACACAGTGCCCTCGTGTCACACGAGGCTTACTTGCACCGTCTTGATACTGCTACATGCTCACTTGTGGTCACCACTAACACCGCTAACCATGGTTCCGGTCCTCACCACGGATCTGTGGCCGGAGGACACTCCCGTCACTCCAACCCCGTGGTTATTCTCATCCCAACTCCCATGGCCGCCCCTTTCGGGGTCGAAATCGAGGTAATCCTAATTCGAGTCCTCAAAATTCAAACTCATTGTATAGCCATGTTCAATGTCATATTTATGGGCGTCACAGTCACACCGCTCTTCGGTGCTTCAACTTGAACTCAGTCGTGGCCACGGCCAACACAACCCGCACCCCGCCTCCCTCGCAAAACTGTCCCAGTGATAGATCGTGGCTAGTTAACTCGGGTGCCTCTCACACTCTCACGAATTATCTTAACAACCTCACCTTCCACTCCGAGTATGATGGCACCGATGAAGTTCAGATTGTCGATGGTCACGGTATGGGAATTACACATATTGGGACATCTACATTAGAGTTTCCATCCCGCACGTTTTATCTCTCTCATGTGTTACGTGTTCCGTCCTCACAACATAATTTACTGTCAGTACATCAATTTACTCGTGACAATAATATTTCTATGGAATTCTTTCCTAATTATATTGTTGTTAAGGATCAAATTACGGGGGACCCATTAGCAAAAGGACTATGTAGCAACGGCGTTTACCACATCTGCCCTCCTTCCTACTACATGAAATCGGCCGCTAGACTTGCCACTTTAGGGGTTTGGGCATCCACAAGCACTTGGCACTTTCGTCTTGGTCATCCAGTCACCAATACGAGCTTATCTTTAATTTCTGCATTTAAATTACCCTTTGACTCTAAATCCTCTGCGAAGAACTTCTTTTGTGATTCTTGCCACGTTGCCAAGTCTCACCGTTTACCTTTTGAGACATCTAGCTCTACTGCTTTGCATCCTTTACATTATGTTTTTCGGATGTTTGGGGTCCTACTGATCCCTTCGTTGATGGATTTCGTTATTATGTGTTTTTTGTGGACTTATTTAGTCGCTATTGTTGGTTTTTTCCGTTGGTTGCTAAATCCCAAGTCCACTACGTTTTTGTGCATTTCAAACCACTTGTGGAAAAACAGTTTTCTTGTCAAATAAAGAATTTTTACAGTGATAATGGTGGGGAATTTGTAGCCCTCAAACATTTTTTTGCTAAATTTGGGATTAATTGGTTAACTACGGCACCTCACACACCACAACAAAATGGGCTTTTTAATATGCGTCATCGCCACATAGTTGAAATTGTGCACTATTACATCATGCTAAACTCCCACTTACGTTTTGGTCTTTTGCACTCCAAACTGCGGTGTACTTAATTAATCGCATTCCTTGCTCTGCCATTGGAAATTCTACGCCTTTTTAGAAATTATTTTCCATTATGACGAATTATCTCAAAATTGCGTGTGTTTTGGTGTTTATGTTATCCTTGGTTACGTTCTTATGAACCTGGAAAGCCCTCTTTCCCGTCTCGGCCGTGCATTTTTCTTGGGTACTCTTCTTCACAAAGTGCTTACAAGTGTTGGGATCCTACATCTCGGTGCCTTTTTATCTCTCGCCATGTTAGGTTTTGTGAAAGGCAATTTCCCTTCTTTGGTCCAGCCCAACCTGTGGCCTCGTATGTCTGATACGCAACCCAACATGTGGCCCCATCAATCAGACTCGCGGCCCAATCTTTGGCTCCGCCGGTCCGACCCTCTGCCCATCAGGAGGCTCCGCCAGTTCGACCAAGGGCCCAACCAAACGTACATACAGTTCCCCAATGGCCCCAACCGCATCTCAAACGGCCCCGTCTAAGGCCTACGCCGCAGACCAAGCCTCCCATAGTCGGTCCAGCCCTTCCAACAACATCTCCAAGCCCAAGGTACTCAATGTTGCAACAAAACATCCAATGCCCTTGTCTCTTGAACCTACTTTTGGTGTCCACCGCATTGAAGGACCCGAATTAGCGTGATGTTATGTCCATTGAGATCAACGCCTTACTTCATCATGGTACGTGGGATCTTGTCCCATCTCATCATACTTCTAATATTATTAGTTGTAAGTGGGTTTTTTTGTGTGAAACGCAATCCCGATGGCTCCATCGACAAGTACCAGGCACGGTTAGTTGCTAAAGGGTTCCATCAACGTCCCGACCTCGATTGCATTGAAACCTTTAGCCCGGTTATCAAGCCCGTTATGATTCGTCTAATCCTTTCATTTGCGGTTATGAAATATTGGCCCATTCGTCAATTGGATGTGAGCAACGCATTTTTACACGGCAAACTTAGTGAAGTGGTTTGCATGGAACAACAATTGGGCTTCGTGGACACCGCTGGTCCCAATCACGTTTTCCGGTTACGCAAAACTATTTATGGCCTCAAAAAAGCGTTGTGTGCGTGGTTCTATTCCTTACGTGATGCTCTAGTTCGACTTGGTTTTTCTCAATCCCACTCGGATTGCTCGGTTATTCATCTATCGTCGCGATGCCACAGTCCTATTTTTACTTGTGTATGTCGATGATATCATCTTCATGGCACGGATCCACATCTTATCTCGTCCTTTATTGTCAAGCTTCAGTCGTCCTTCGCGGTCAAAGACCTTGGCTCTTTGTTATACTTTATCGGTATCGAGGCTCTGCCGTGCAATGAAGTTCTCTTTCTCTCTCAACACAAGTACATCCATGATATTTTTAGTCGACATCATATGGATGGTGCCAAAACTGTGACCGCACCTATGGCAACTAATGTTGCGACCACTTTCCTTGCATCTTCGCCGGCTTGTGATCCCCTTGTTTATCGCCAAGCCATCGACGAACTCCAATATCCCACCTTGACGCATCCCGCCATCGCTTTTGTTGTAAATCGTCTTGCTCAATTCGTCTCTTCCTCTACCGAATTGCATTGGACGGTACCAATAATGCAGCCAATCGCCCACTTACACGGTTAGACTTGTTTCAATGTGCTGCTTTGGTTTAAGATTTTCTTTTTTACCTCCGTGACTTGAATCTTGATGGTTCGGGCGATTGTAGTTGTCTTGATTGCTGTAAACAAAAGTTGGATTATGTTGTATTTCAGATGCATGATCAACATATTATTTTGGAATTTTTCTTTCTCGGGGTATTTGATATTTTGGTTCTTTGTGTCGAGGCGCTATGAAGTCAAGTCACCATGTTCTTTTCCATTGTGAACTGTACTGGTTTTGGTGAGTTAAAGAGTAGAACTTTAACACAATTAGTTCATATTGTGACATGTTTCATGTTCCATAACCGGTTGAGTGCGATGTGCATCGTCGTTTGAGATATATGTTGCTCTTTAGCCGATGCATGAACTTCATTTAGTTAATTATCAGAGATAAAAAAAGATATAGTAACTTTCTTTAGTTTGTTATTGGTGGATTTGGTGATCAAGTATAGTAACTAATTATCAAAGATATGAACTACTATCTTCTAACTCATCAAACTGCATAACTTATGCATACTCTGGTTCCTCAGTTTTTTTTTTCTTGAATTTCCAAAGCTGCAATAGGTTTGTAGTTAAGAAGCTGTTTATTAAGATTTCCTTATTTCCTGTTGGTTTTTCTGAATTTCCAAACAGGGTCGGATTCGTTATAAGTATTGATGTGTTTAAGTTGTTTGTTAAGTTATTATAGAATTTTGAAGTTACTGGAACCAATTGAAGTATTTTTGATCCAATATACTATTGCAGGTCCTTTGAGTATTTAAAGATGAACCATATGTTGGTGCTCAATAAATCAAAACAGATGATTTGGCATCACAACATGTGCATGCTTGAGTCATTTTCACTTGGATTAAGAAAACTGCATATAATATAGAATCTTTTAATATTTTCTATTGAATTGTTGGAGTTTTGAAATGTATCATTTACTGTGTGTTTGTCTATTGTGTGTGTGTGCTTGATAAAAATTCAAACTACCCTGTTTTGTTATTTATAATGCTTCATCAGTTCTTTGCTTTTTTCTGAAACAAGAAACTTCTGCTCTGCGGAAAAGACAAATGCAAATAGGATGCTTGCTAGAATTAATTATATGCCAGTGTCATTGACAAAAAAGATTCTTGCTCGCCAATCCAAAAATATTATATGTTGGAAAAACATGCACATAATAAGCACCAACAATGCGATGTTAACATCTCATGAGCTGGGGAATCCACTCATGAATTATTGGATATTTAGTATCTTATGTAACCTAAGAGTGGTTTAAGTTAGCTTCTGTTTTCTTTTTTACTTTTTTTTTTTGATAATTCAGTTTTTGCTCACTTCAGGTGGCCTTTCTTAAGTTGTTTTTATTTGCAGAAGATGTGGTTGATGTTGGAGTTTATGATGCCATATCTCTTGGAAATTGGAGATGTCCCCTTAAAAAAGTTGTTAAGTGCAGAGGAAAGAGATCTGATTTCTCGAATGAAATCCATCTTGGGACCGTTCATTTTAAGAAGATTGAAGTCGGATGTAATGCAGCAGCTAGTTCCAAAGATACAGCAGGTATTGAGCATCTCTTCAGCTTGAGTTGCTAGGCCACACTTCTTTGCTTGTAATTCAGTATTTGTAAATAAAAGTAGCTATATTTTTTTATTTATTTTTCTATGAATCTCTGGCCACCTATATAAAGTCTTCCCGAAAGATCTATCCCATCGGTGAGAAGAACCTCAAGAAGCCAATCCATCGGAGCCCCTAAAGTCATCAGACTGGATAAAATTCGTCCTAGTCAGCGCCTAGTAGACAAACATAAAGTTTATCTTATCCTCTCACGTATATTGCAACACATGTACTTTACTAAAGACATGCAGAGTGACACATGTCCCCAAATACCTCTATATAAGGGGTATCCCTTGTCAAATTATTATAATCTTCAATTTCAACTCAACACAAGCAAGGCATATGGTTATCAGTGAATAAAAAGATGGATGTTTTTGTCATAAGCAAGTTTCTGAACCTTTGGACAGAGCGTTCTAACCCTTATAATCTCGTTAATCCGGTTAAAACATCAAACCCGTTAACAGAGGTGTAGTTCACTCTCCCTTAATTGAGAGTGAGCGTTAGATTTTTCTTTTGAAAAAGACATTTATACTCCTATTGCTTTATATCTTTTAATTCAATATTTTAAACTATCAAAAATTATAAAACTAAATTAAAATTTAAAATAAAAATCTAAGATATATACATGTAATGCCTTGTTTCTTAAACTTTTTTCTTTATATAAAAATATAAAAATAAAGTAAAATCAAATTCAAAAGTACACAAATGAAAATATTAGTATTGTTAAGGGTATTTTAGTCTTTTAATATAAAATTTACAACACCAAGTTTTTCAAGGAGGTGGTGTGCCAACTTTTTAGATCATATGGGGGTATTCAACCAACTTATTTTTCACAAAGAGATAACTTGCCAATTTATCATAACACAAGGAGGTAATTTACCAAAAACCCTTTATATAATTGGAGTAATCTATGTGAATAAAAGGTGAATTATGTCGAGTCAAACACATAAATTATTCGTCTCCATTTGTTTTGATTTAGTACGACGTCTTTATGCAAACCTCTAAACTCGTGTTGTTTAGTATGACCTCATTCATGTCTTTTCGCTTTTCCCCGTGCTCTATTTTTTAAGTATGCATTTGAATAAATTAATTTATGGACGGTACAAAATAAATATTTCATAAAAAGTTTAATTGATAATATTTGTATCTGAAGTTAGCGATGTATTTAATATAACTTTTGACCTAACATTTTAAGTAAAAATATCTAAAGGTCCTTTATAATAAACAACATTTAATGTGTTTATCAAGTATAATGTTTACAAGAAGATATGTGGAAGTAGTAATGCTTGCCAAACGTACTCTTATTTTTAGAGTGCATGATAGAGTGAAAGCACCCAAGGCTACATGGTGGGCTTCTACATAGTTTGGGCCTAACATTTATTTTGTGTAGTTGGGTATTGACCTCAGCCAAACCCTAGAATTTGCGTCAAAAACTTAATACTTCAATATAAATAAAGTTCATCTTCTCCCGCCGCTCTTTCTCTCTTTTTCTCCGCCTCATTTCCTATTTATGTGTCTTTTTGCTTGTATGTTTTCATTATTTACTCTCTTTCTTTATTTTCTAAATACTTTCAACATCCAAAGTAGATCTGGCCTTGTCGACATTGTTAATTTTTTTCTCTGCTTTTTACCCTTCCTTCGCATTGACCACGAGTGGATCCGCTTGTTCTTGGTTGTGTAGGAATAATCTAGTAGATGTTATACAATTTCATGCTTGCAACACTCATACAACCAATGCTAGCAGGTTGAGGGTCAATGTAGCTGGTTTGATCAGAGTCGTGTAAAGACGAACATATGGATTATCTTGAGTAGGTGCATTTCCTTAGTTTTCATTTAAGGTTTTTTTAGTTCTTTCTCTTAACTTGTCATATTATTTTAAGGTCGTTTTCTCGTTAACATGTAATTAAAAGAGGGTGTGGTATGGGGAGGGGAAGAAGATATCTTATATATCATATGAAGTCTTGCAGGTTTTCAAAATCATTTTGAAATTCGTGTTGATAGACATTTTTGTTACTTCTTTGTTTTCCTTTAATTTTTCACAATTATCATTACATAAATTATAACTCTCTCTAATATTCATAAATCATTCTTTTTCCTTAATTTTTCTCCATATAATTTAATTTCAAATCTATTTTTCTTTTCTTTTTATTTCAGATCACCGCCACGTATAGTATTATACGATCGGATAATGAACATTGGAGAAGTGAACCGCCCCTCTTTATAAGATACTGTGGACCATTGTGGCATAAAATACTCTACTCTTGTGACCAAATGTGGATGGAATGGAGGGTCAAGTACAAAAATGGAAACATGCTCATGTAATATATAGCGGAGGGTGGATAAGAATTTGCCAAAAAAAAAACCATGGTGATAAAGACGATACATGCATTTGCGAGTTTATGGAAGAAAGTCAAGGCCCTTATATCAATGTAAGTATTGTTCGTGCTAATCAAAGACATTGCTAGTCTGGGAATAAATTCCTAAATAGTCTATATGTTTTTATATTATGAAAGTTACCCCATTTATCTTCATGTAGCTTGCCAGGAAAACCAAGTTGATAAAGACGATACAAGCTTCTGCAAGTTCATCAAAGAAGTCAAGGCCCTTATATTCAATGCCACAAGTGTTCGTGCTAATCAAAGACATTGCTGCTAGTATGGGAATAAATTCCTAAAATTGTCCCTACGTCCTTATATTATGAAAGCTACCCATTCATCTTCATGTAGTTTGCCAGAAAAATCAGGTTGATAAGGCCAATACATCATATATGGATATGTGAGTTCATTGAAGGAAGTCAAGACCATTATATCAATGTCGCTATTTTTTTTTACCATATAAAAGTTACCCCTTTATCTTCATTTAGTTTGTAAGTTTAGGCATTTTCTGCAACTTTTGTCGTTTGTATGCAGCCGTTTATTTTCGACGCTGGCACGTCACATCCTTCAATTTCGCCCGATGAATTGTTTCTCGTTCTCTTATATGAAGTTTCTCTCCATTTTCTCAAGAAGTGAATGATTAGTTTTTGTTTTAATTTTTATCTTCTTCTAAATCTTGACTAAAAGAAGTTAGTAATTATTTGCTTGAAGATCGAAATGAATCATACAAAAGCTAGGAATTACAATAAAAGAAAAAAGAATATTAATTGCTAGTAGCGATAATTACAGTTACACTCCTAAGGTTTGGTGTAATTACAAAGACCTCCCATGAGGTTTGAGTAATTAAGTAACCTCCCTTCTAAAAAGTAATTGTAAGGATGATTACAATTACACCCCCTAAGGTTTGGTTTAATAACAAAGACATCCCCTCTAACTAGTAATTGTAAATGCATTTCCATCTTTGCTCTTGATCAATTCTATTGTTTAAATAAATTTAAATGTCTTGTTGAAAGTACTTTATATTTTATTTAATTTCAAGAGCTTGAATGTAATATTAGATAAATTAAATACTGGATAAAAAGTATTAAAGAATACACTAAATTAATCTTATTCATTCTCACATATATTTAATTTTGTTACTCATTATTTCATGACAAAAAAGACCCTATTGATGCGAGAATAAAATATAAACCCTTATGACATAGTGGTAGAAAATATTAATTGTAATTTTATATTACAAAATAAATTCTTTAATAATAAATATTTTTAAATGTAATTTGAAAGACATTCTTAACAATTCTTTAAAAGTGGAGATAACTACATTTCAAAAGTATATTTATTAAATAAATTATGTTACAATATAAAATTACAATCAATATTTTCTACCACTATGACATAAGTGTTTATCTTTTATTCTCGCACCAATGGATTTTTTTTGTCAAGAAATATTGAGTAATATTTTTTTTATAAGAGCAATAAAATTAAATATTTGTGAGAATAATTAAAATGAATTTAGTGTATTCTTTAATATTTTTTATTCAATAATTAATTTATTAATATTACATGCAAGCTCTTGAAATTTAATAAATATCAAGTATTTTTAACAAGATATTTAAATTTATTTAAACAATATAATTGATCAAGGCCAGTGAGCTTTCACTACCTGTCCCAAGCCAGGATAAAGGATGAGGGGTGTGGTAGGCCTGTGACAGCCAACATAAAAACTCTGTCACATCCTATGATATGAACCATACTATGAATTTCGTTTGGGCGTTCCCTACTCAGCGACGCGCTACATTGGACCTCGGGTGTAGTGATAAATGGGCAAGGGTTGCTAGGTCATCGCCCGGAAGCGACGCGCCACATCGACGCCCGAGTGTGGTGTCAAATGAGAAAGGGTTCCCTCACCTTCTAGGACAAGTGAGGGTAAAGAAGTTAGTCCAGGAAAAATGAGTTCGCCTTGCATCGTGGAATGTGGGATCACTCACAGGAAGATTGCCCGAGTTAGCTGAGGCGATGTCCAGGAGGAGGATCAACATTTTGCGCGTGCAAGAGACCAAGTGGGTTGGTGAAAAGGCCAAAGTCGTAGACCCTTGGGTTGTAAGCTTTGGTATACCGGGACAAAGAAGAACCGAAATGGTGTTGGGATCATCATAGATAAGGTTTGGCTCGAGGACGTGGTAGAGGTCAGAAGGAAGGGCGACATGATCTTACTGGTCAAGTTGGTCATAGGCGATGATATCTTCAATGTCATTAGTGTCTATGCACCACATACATGACTAGACGAAGCTGTTAAACGCAAGTTTTGGGAGGATTTGGATGAGATGGTGCAAAGGATCCCTAGTACCGATAAACTCTTTATTGTAGGTGACTTTAATGGTCATGTAGGATCTAGCCATGATGGGTTATCCACAGTGGGTGCAACTTTGGGGATCGCAATGAGCCGAACAACGCTATCTTAGACTTCGCCCTCTCCTATGATTTGCTTGTAGCAAATACTTGGTTTAAGAAGAGAGAATCTCATTTGGTCACTTATATGAGTGGGTCGAATAAGAGCCAGATAGATTTCTTCTTAGCTAGGAGGGCGGATAGAAGTCGTTGCGTAGATTGCAAGGTCAATCCCGGAGAAAGTGTGGTTACGCAACATAGGCTTTTGGTATTGGATATTAGACTGCGGCAAGGATAGAAGAGAATACGCGCCGGGTGGTACATAGAATTAAGTGGTGGCGGCTGAAGGAGTCTATCCAAAAGGTCTTCGTGGAGTACTTGGTTTAAGAAGAGAGAATCTCATTTGGTACTTATATGAGTGGGTCGAATAAGAGCCAAATAGATTTCTTCTTAGCTAGGAGGGCGGATAGAAGTCGTTGCGTAGATTGCAAGGTCAATCCCGGAGAAAGTGTGGTTACGCAACATAGGCTTTTGGTGTTGGATATTAGACTGCGGCAAGGATTGAAGAGAATACGCGCCGGGTGGTACATAGAATTAAGTGGTGGCGGCTGAAGGAGTCTACCCAAAAGGTCTTCGTGGAGCGAGTGGTTCAAGAGGTAGATTGGAGGACTCACGACAATGCAGATGCAACTTGGACCAAAATGGCTTGCTGTATCAAGAAGGTAGCTAAAGACTTCCTACCTGAATCCCGAGGTAGTAGCCTGACAGGTAAAGATACGTCATGTTGGAATGAAGAAGTGAATGCGGCAATCAAGGCCAAACAGGATTGCTACTGGGATTTGAAGAAGAACTATGATGGAGCAAGCTTTGAAAAGTATAAGCTAGCCAAGAAAGAAGCAAAGAAAGGTGTTCGACTAGCGCGAGAGACTGTGTACAAGGAGATTTATGAGAAGAGTGATAACAAGGAGGCCGAGAAGGATATATACAAGATTGCTCGCATTAGAGATAGGAAGACTAGAGACCTAGGTGCAGTGAAATGCATCTTAGATGAAGGTCAGTTTGTCTTAGTGCGTGATGATCAGGTCAAAACACGGTGGAGGGAGTACATCGAGGGCATGTTCAATGGAGGCCCCACCCAATAAGTGGGTGACATCTCGCAGTCCCCTTAAGCGAGCAATTTTGCAAAGCAATGCACAGAAAATGAACGTTACAGAGATGCGCATGCTATAGTGGATGCGCGGTAACACCCGAAGAGATAAGGTGCGCAATGAACATATTCAACATAAATTAGGTGTGGCGGCCATCGACGAGAAAATGCGAGAAAACCATTTAAGATGGTTTGGCCATGTTAAACGCAGATCAATAGATGCACCGGTACGATGAGTTGAAGGTCTCGACTTGGGACAAACGGCTAGAGCTCGTGGAAGACCGAAAAAAACGTGGATGAAGGTCATTCGAAACGACATGAAGCTAAAATATTTAAATAAAGACATGCTCATCAACCGAAAAGTATGGAGGCAGAAGATTTATGTTCACGATTCAACGTGATTCATTGATGGTTCATATAGCATACCCCAATTTATTGAGACAAACGTGGTTGTTGTTGTTGTAATTGATCAAGGGCAAAGTTGTAAATGCATATACAATTACTTGTTAGAGGGGAGATCATTGTAATTATCCAAACCTGAGGGGAGGTCTTTGCAATTACGTCAAACCTCAGGGGGTGTAATTGTAATCATCCCTTACAATTTAGGGGAGGTAATTGTAGTTACCCAAACTTCAGGGAGATTCTTGTGATTACACCAAACGTCATGACCGTAATTATCCCTTGCCAATATTTAGAGAAAAAAGACATAAAATGAAAAAGAAACTACGCGGTGTGATTGGTTATTTCTCGTTTTGTTTTATGAATGGAATCAATGGATGAATGCCCAAACCCTAAATCCCCAAATCGAACTAATTCCTCCTCACTTCCCCTGCTTCGATCCATTTTTATTTTCTCCACTTTGATTCTTATTTTAGCCATCTCATTCAATTTCATATACAAAACTAACCAATTCAAAGCTACCCTTTTCTCCTACCCTAATCTCTATCATGAATTCTTGAAATTCATTCATTTCACTCCAATTGATAAACAGAATGAAATTACAGACCCCCCTTACTGTGTGTTATGGATGGCCCCTTTCCTTTCAGGAGGTGGGTACAGCTCAGAAGCCTGGTCTTACATCACAGCACTCCACAATTACATTAACAACCAAAAGAACCCTCTTTTCAGGTTGAAAATCGGGCACCACGGTGATATGGAAAGCCTCGTGTTTTGGAACGGTTTGTCGGAGGAATCGAGAAAATTGGCCGAGCGTCTGCACCAAAGTGAGTGCCGGGTTAACCAGACTATTGTGATTTGTCACAGTGAACCGGGTGCCTGGTATCCGCCTCTGTTTATGACGCGGCCCTGTCCTTCACCGCCAGTTGGGTATGATCAGTATAAGGCTGTGATAGGGAGGACCATGTTTGAGACCGATAGAGTGAACAAAGGACACGTGTTTCGGTGTAATAAAATGGATTTCGTTTGGGTGCCTACTGATTTCCATGTTAAGTCGTTTACGCAAAGTGGGGTTGATCCGAACAAGGTTAGGAAGATTGTTCAGCCTGTTGATTTGGAGTTTTTTGATCCGGATATGGTCGAGCCACTTGACCTGGCTTCACTAGGAAGTCTGGTGTTAGGACGAGATAAATTGAATTTGAAAGAGCAGTTTGTGTTCTTGAGTGTGTTTAAATGGGAGTATAGGAAGGGATGGGACGTGTTGTTAAAATCTTATCTAAAGGAGTTTTCTGGGGTAGATGATGTTGTGTTGTATCTATTGACTAATCCCTATCATTCGGATAGAAACTTTGCAAATAAGATTGTGGAATATGTGGAGGATTCTGATCTGGAGAAACCTGTTAATGGTTGGGCTAGAATTTATGTGATTGATGACCATATATCTCAGGTTGACCTTCCAAGGTTGTATAAGGCAGCTGATGCCTTTGTATTGCCGACTAGAGGGGAAGGTTGGGGTCGGCCTATCGTGGAGGCAATGGCAATGACACTGCCGGTGATTGCTACAAATTGGTCAGGCCCGACCGAGTTTTTGAGAGACAAAAATAGCTATCCTCTACTGTTAGAGGGAATGAGTGAAGTTATGGAAGGACCATTTAAAGGGCATATGTGGGCTGAGCCTTCTGTTGATATGTTGCAGATTCTGATGAGGCATCTATTGAAAAATCCCGGTGAAGCCAAAAGTAAAGGAATGCAGGCTAGACTTGACATGATGACTCGGTTCTCGCCTGACATCGTTGCTCAGGTTGTTGTCGAAGATTTGCGTCGAGTTGTGGATAATATTGGTTGATCCCAGCTGTCTTTTCCAAAAAAAAAAAAAAACCAAGGACAAAAAGAGGATATGAAATGGCTTGGTCTCATCTTTCACCTTGAAGCTAACTTTAAATGCCTATGACTGGTTTTCTCGCAGTCATCCTGAAGCTTAATGAAAGCTATTGATCAGATTCTTGCATGCCTTGTTAAGTAAGTTCATGCATACTATCAATGTAAATCTGTGCTCCTTGGATTGGAAAAGCCGTATACAAGTTGTTACGTGAAGTATTTTGTGCTGAGTTTCTCTTTAGATATGACTACAGATGCTTGAAGATGTTTTTAGCTAATATTCTTCTATTTCTTTGTTGTGAAGTTGATACTTTTTCTATTTCATTTCCTTCATAGCAGTTAGCAGCAGCAATTTATATCTGGCTATTGTTTGGATGATGTATGGAAAGTGGAAACCAAAAGGTTCATCGTGTTTCATCTCAATATCTCTCAATATAACTAAAGAGCTACAAGCCAAATTCCCCTTTGTGTGTGTAGGGACTTAAGTCCTTGTGAGAGAAAAGGTATCAAAGACCCTCTATGTGATTCAAGTTCACTGCTCCTTCTAAACTTCATTGCATATTTTGGCCTTTAAACACGAAAACACCCTCAAAACGAAAAGGTATTTGCAAACCTTTATTTCTCATGGAAGTAATCTGCTTAATATGTATAACACATTAGGCAATTTGGTTTATTTTTCTTTAAACATAATAGAATACTTGTATGTTATCCACAAAAAGATAGTTCAACTTTCAGCTTCACTCTCAAGTAGTGGCAGCCGCCAGTGCAGTACACTTACGTAGGGAATGGAACATAGAGGCTGCTTATAGAAATATATACTTGTTAGTCTGTCTTTCCCTCATGAATTAATTGTCTATATACCAGAAGCTGCAAATGTCCCCAACTAAAACCTTCACAGTGTACATATAACCTTGTGCATCAAATTAACAAATGGTCGATAATCTTATCACAAATTGCAATTTATCTAACCACGGAGGCAGCATAACAGAAGGTCTGAAGCAGATACTCATGGTGTTAATTTATTTGTTGCTCTCAAGCCAGTTGAGAATGCCTCTTTCTGATTCAGTGAGATCCTTCTCGTTCTTTTGCTTCAGATCACCTTCTAACAATTGAAAGTAGTCTTTGTAGTTGCGCTTGTAATAGCTATCCAATCTCTGAGGTATAAAGCCAATATTAGCCCAAAAGTGAAGAAATTAATGGTGATAGATAAACATAAAAACGTTAACTGCTTGTGAAGATTATAGTTCGTATGAACTTGAAAGCTGATACATTTTGCTTCAAGAACTTGTCTAGCATTGATATATATATATATATATATATATTTATGCTTACCTCCTTGTCATTTTTGGCCTTGTTTTCCTGTGATTTCTGCAGGTATTCTGAAACAAGCAGATTCCAAGAAACAGCTGCTATTAAAGCACACACTTTCTGCCCTCTGGGTACCGAACAATAAAGAATTAAGCTAACATAATACTAACGCAGTCGAACTTACTGTTAAGAAGGTTGGTTTGAGAGTCGCTGAGCATGGCGGTTGCAGTAGCAGTGGAAAGTAGAAGAAGCTCTCTCCTTCCTCCATTAATGGCTGTTTTTGTATCTAATCTTGGTTTGCTGAAGTTGTTAGTTTGTTTTGCATTGTGGAAAGAAATAATTGTACTAACTCTTGCAGGTAGTGCCATTACTGGATTTTGACAGGTTATGAGGTCACCTGTTTGTTTTGCTGGATATTCACTCCATTGATGTTCTTTGATTTATGAAAGATGATAAAATGAGTGTGGTCCAGTGTTACCTTGTTTCTTTTTGAAAATGGTATCTTTGTTTGAAGATTGTTAGATATTTTTCCTGATTTTTTTAAGTGGTTAGTGAGTCATTTTTTATATTGGAGAAATAAAATTATGAATAGGTTTCCATAATTATGAAGTAATATCTTAAATTACATAATTTATGGAAAATCATTTTAAGACGTAGAAACGTAATTCTTTTTGCATGAATAGTTGAAGAAGCACTTCTCTTTGGTTTTCAATTTTCATAAACATAGTTTATTGTGAACTACAAAAGTATTGTGAAACTTATAATTGGAGAATAAAATTGAAATATGTGGAGGATAGACATAGATAGTAGTGACACTAAAATCTAAGTAATGTTTTCAAAATATAAATTTTACTTAGAATTTAAGCAACTTAAACACATATTTGAACAACAATTAGATATATATTGTTGTTAAAAATATTTTGTTTCAGCAACGTAAGATCGTAAGTTTTTTTATCGCACTTACCAACAGTATTTACTTTCCTTGTCGTTACAAACACGAAGTTGATGAAAATTCACAAATCATGCAACAATAATGTTCGGTATGTTTTTGCCTATAATAAGAACGAATTACTGATAATATTACATGTTCAAATATGAAACTTTATATTATATATATACTCTCATAGATAAGTATCTATACTATTATATAAAGGAAGTCATGTGAAGTCATGTTGACACCAATCTTTTTAATTTTCTTATTTACCCTTAAATACATAATTAAATTTTATTATTAGTTAGGATATAATTGTAATTTATTTTAGTTTTATTATTATTTTAATCTTTTCGTTAAAGAAAATAATTAATACCTAATTATTTCTTACATAAAAAGAAAGTTAAAATATAAAAATTCTATATTCACATTTAAGTGATAATTTTAACAACACAAATTAATTATATTAAATTTAAAATATGTCATGCCAACATTTTTAGTATATATAAAAAAGGCTCGTGAATAAGATTTCTGCTGCCTTAAAAAAAAAAGATTTTTGCTGGCTTAGCTTTAGTACACCCTGTCTAATGCGATGACTTCACATCTGTCCAAACTCAAGTGCAACTAACCGCACTTCTTACATTACTTCTTATCCTCAAAGTATTACTTTCTTCTGAAAATTAGATATTATTATAATTTTTTAGGGCAAAATAAAATAATACGCATTTTTATTTTTACTGATCAGCACGAGTTTTCGTTGCCTTACAAAAAATAATATTACTTATCTTTTGGCAATCTCATTTTGTTATTGATGAAGAAAGTTGAGATCATAAAATCTCGTTACAAAGAAATTAAAGATATTATAAAATACTGATTATAATAACAAAAACACAAAATTGTTCCTCGTATTAAGTGCATTGCAGCTTATAAATAATGCACTAAAACTTTGAAAAATCATCGTGTCTATCTTTGTTGTGTTTGTATATATCGTTGTACAATTATACTTATGTTTAACACTAAGTTTGGGTATTTATTTTAAGAACTCGTGTCGTCTTGTCTGTATCCTTACATCATAAATTGTAATTTATAACAAAATTTACAGTTCATTGTTGCACGAAATATCATAAATGATGTGTTAAACAATCAAATCACCCATTTATATCGTGTTATCTCTTAGTTAACATGACGCAAGAGTTTTAAGGACTAATACAAATTTCAATGTTACCATTAAACATTGATATATTCTACTCACATTAGTAACAAATAACAACAATATATTTACTCTTATTTAGGTAATTCCATAGTTTTGTCTCATAATTGAGAAATAAAATCCAAAAATAAAATGATAAAAGCTAGGCCATTTTAAGTGAAGAAACTATTTTATACGGCCGTGGTATTAGTAACGTTATACAATTAGGCATGTTTGGTTGCAGAGACAGTTATATATGTAGATTAACTATTACTGAGTTAAAATAGTCTTTTATTTCATATGCGTAACAATAACCGTGTTTGGTTGGAGAGTTGAATAAAGTTACTATTTTATCTTAATTTAACAAAACGTGTTTGGTTCATGTTATGTGCAACGCTATTTCTGGATATTGCAGGTAATTACCTTATTGCCCCCATTTTATTAAGAAAATCCCCAAATTCAAAACGCATCGTCTCATACCATAATCATAAACCCTAGATTCAAGCAATTTGTCTGGCGATTATCGCGATTTCTTCAAATTCGTATGTGTTTGATTTTGCTCAAATTAAAAAAGAAACAAATTAATTATATGTTTTATTTTCCTCCTATAAATGTAATTCTTTTTTGGTCCTGTATTACTGATCCTTTCATATTCAATTTAATTTTTTATTTGATGCATAAGCTTTCGTACACATCTTTATATTTTTTTTTGTGAAGAAAAAACCTTTCAAAAGTTCATGAAAAAGAAATTGAAATAAAAATTAGATAAATTATTATCCATCAGATTTCTTCCATGGCCACAATACTTAATAAAAAAAAAAATTACAGTTGAGTTTTCAAGACTTTACCCTGCCCACACGATTTAAAATTGATTCAAAAGAAAAGACAAGTTTTCTTCAAGATATTGTAATTAAAGTACGTGCCCATGGAACTAATTAATACTCATAAATTTGAATAAGATTAATACTCTATTGTTTTTAAAACAAGTTATAGTTATGAAACAAATAATTCTCGAAGATTATTAGAATAAAACAAATTAATGAATATTAAAAAGTTAATATTAAAAAAAAATTAAAACAGAAACCCTAATCTCATAAAATTAAATTTGTCAGAAAAAATTGAAGAAACAAGGGTAAATGAGTCATTTCGTCGGGTGAGCTGGATAGCTAAAAAGTGAGATAAAATAATAACAGGGGGGAGTAGATATTATTTAAGTTGAGAAAGTGAGTTGTGGAGCGGGCCTGAGCTATTAAATCAAAAAGCCCATTTTCATAATCATTCAAACCAAACTGGTTTTTAAGTGAGATGAGGGTAGACTATCCTCATCATTACAATTATGATTAAAATATTTTACCAAAAAAAAAAAAATTTATGATTAAAATAATTTGTTAAAAATCATAGAACAGGTGCACGAAATAATTGCAGATAATCTCCCCACCCCTTCCTTTCTTACACAAGAGAAAAAAGAACTCACCATTGACTCTTCTTCTTCTTCTTCTTCTTTTTATTATTACACCGTGTTTCAAATCACAGAGAGAGAGAGAGAGAGAGAGAGAGATGGGGATTCCGACGAGGAGCAGCGCCGGCGGCGGCACGGCCGATTCGCTGAGTTCGAGGGCAGCAAAGATGAGAGAGGCTCTGGTCAAAAGTCAGTCAATTACAGACAACATGGTCTCGATTTTAGGTTCCTTTGACCACCGTCTCTCCGCCCTTGAAACCGCCATGAGACCCACACAAGTAACTAACACAATTTTAATAAAAATCCTCTCTTTTTACTTTTTTAAAGTTGTGATCTAGTCCACTTGAATTAAATTGTTCAGTTTAATTGGCTCAATATATATATATATATATATATTTAAAATTAAAATTATGGGTTTTTGAGAGAACGGTGGGTAGTGTGATGGGAGCTGGTAAAGTTGTGATCTTTGTTAATAATGGGTGAAGGAGAGGAAGCTGAGTTTTGTAGATCTGCTTATTTGTCTGTTACTTTTTTTGCAGTTTGGTAAATACGAAAATTATTAATGTTAAATTGTTGATCACAAAGGTTGGGTGGATGAATATCGTTTTCATCGAGAGACTGTGAGGAATATCGGAAAATGCATTAGAAAGAAAAATCTAGATTCTTATGTCTTAGTTGTGTTCAATGGCAACTGCCATTGTTTATCGGGGAAAAAGAGGCGACTCATGACCTTGGGGATTAGGAAATACTGATCTGGACCTTTTTTAGTTGTTTGAGTTTGTAGGTGTAAGGATGCCCTCATTTTTGGATACTTGAATTTTTTATGGTATGTCCTTGAATTCACTCTTGATTGATTCCAGACCAAACACTCTTCTTTTGCTTGCAGTATGTAATCCACATTTTGTTCTGAAACTAATTTCGGTTTTTTTTGTGATCTTGTTTTCAAAGGATTTTAATGAAACTGTGGAGTAATTTTAGCTTTTTTGTTTGGCTGCGGTTGATTCGTTGCCTAATCAAGTATTAAGCAAAATGTAAATCATAGCAGTTTACTTGAAATTTTAAAGTAATATCAAGATATGTTAAAAATCAATCAGCTTTTCAAAATATGCCAAAAAACTCGTTTAGATTTTTTGGGGGAAATGTGCCGGGAAGAGATAAATGGAGAAAAAAGAAATACTACATTATAGCTGTAGAACAATAAGGATTGTCTTTGTTAGTGTCAATCTAACTAGAGGTTCATGAGAATTATGTAGAAAATATATGCTCATTAGGTATTCTGGTGATTCGTATTCATTAGCAAATTAAAGTACTGCCAGATGCAGTTTGTTTAGCAGATCTTTTCGCGAAATATAATAAAATGTAGTATTATCTAAAAGATCTATTTTTGGGGGTTTGGGAAATATCTTAGATTATATTTCCTATCATTGTGTAACGTGGTTTATTGCTCTGCGTAATGACTTGGTTTTACATTTTTTTTTTCTCTGCGTAATAAATTGGTTTTACATTCTTTTCATGCTGCTAACTTTGCCCCCATCTTTTCATTTCTAAGTCGGTATTTAATTGGCTTTTGTAGATTAGAACGCATGCCATCCGGAGAGCTCATGAGAACATTGATAAAACTCTGAAGTCGGCTGAAGTCATTCTGTCACAGTTTGATTTGTCTCGACAAGTAAGATTTCTCCGTAGCAATAAAATTCAGTTTCTCTACTGTGATGGTTTCTGATATGAGTATTTTTTATGAAAATATATTAGTCATTTTGCTCTTGTGGATCTCTAATTTATATTTTCATTTCATATTGATACACATTTTTAATCTGTAATATTTTGTAGGCTGAGATGAAAATACTCAAAGGTCCACATGAGGACCTAGAGAGTTACCTTCAAGCAATTGAGCAACTAAGAAACAACATCAAGTTTTTCAGCAACAATAAAAGTTTCAAGAGTAGCGATGGAGTGCTTAACCACACTAATACTTTACTTTCTAAAGCCATAGCTAAGCTGGAAGAAGAGTTCAAGCAACTGTTGGGATCTTACAGGTTTGCTTTTCATTCTTTCTTCGCCGAAACATTGTGCTATTTCTGTGTTTCATAATATGCCAAAGAGTTCAGCCTGCACGCGTAAAAGATCAATGTGTTTATTTTTCCTCAGACCTGCTAAGTTATTCTAAATATTTATTAGTTTCACTATTGCTCCCTAGCTCTTGGGCTCATAAATACAAATCAAGACACTTAAGTTTATCCTCAATTATATTTTTATATGTTTGTAATGATCTTCTAAATGAACATATGATAGAATTAGTTTAATGATTTAGTGATTGTTTACGTATGGGTGAGATAAAACAGCCTTATTAAATTGTATGCAGAGTACTTCGGTGCTACTACAAATCCCCTCCCCCCCGGTGTGGCTGCTATGCCAAGAATCTCAACGCTCTGGCAGTATGAACGTTGTCCTCCACCTCCCTTCCCCTGTTCCTCCTTAAAATAACTCAATCACCATTTGGGCCATGAATCCCGAAAAAACAGATGCAGATGCATGTAAAGTAACAATTTGATGAATATAGAATTATAGATATAAAAAAATTGATTTGTTGTAACTCAGAATCAAAAGAATCTGAAAAGTGAAGTATGACAGCGAGATAAAGGGTACAACTTAAATAGATACAGGGGGGGGGGGATTAGTTGTTCAGGTGAAAAATGACCAGGAAATAACTATCAAGTGCAACAAGGCTAACCCCCTAAAGGTTTTTTTTCTTTCTCAGAGCTGTAATACAAATCTGTATATCTATTTATGCCACAAAACCTGATCTGAGAGGATAGAGAGAGGTGAGGGAACATAGATTGTGGAAACTAGCTCAACTCATAGCTAACTTCGGGGACCCTTTTCTCTATCAGCTCCCTGCATGAACCCATATGCCAGGGTTGGATGTGGTTCGGTTTTTTTCAAGCTCAACTGACTAAGTAAGCTGGCTGGGCGGCTTATCATGCACTGGCTTGGATTGATTTTTTGTGACTACGCACAATCATTGATTTTTTTTATCTTTTTTATCACACACATAAAATGATGAATTGATTTATCACTGTTTACTAGTTGTTGGTCATGATTAAGGGGTTTGTGTTTGAAGTAATGACTTGGTAGATCCCTGGTTTTATCCTAAGGTTGAGGCTTGTGTTGCTCTATGTTGTTTCCTTTTTGTAAGCTCACTGTAGGATATGATAAAAGTACATCACAATCTCGTCCTGTTTAGCATCATGCATTGAAAGAATTATTCTTCATTTTTTCAGCAAACCTGTTGAGCCTGAACGACTTTTTGAGTGCCTCCCCAATTCTATGCGACCATCGGGATCACCAGGAGAGTCTAACGGGAAAATCCCATCATCCCATAATCATAGTCATGCTGATAATAATAGTGCCGAAAATTCTGCATATACTACACCAACTCTAATTCCACCAAGAATTTTGCCTTTGTTGCACGATTTAGCGGAACAGATGGTTCATGCAGGAAATCAACAACAGTTACAGAGAATATATAGGTAAAATTACTAATTTTTATGTTACAGTGTATGTTAGTTAGTATTTTCTTGACTTATCTTATGAACTTGATTTTTTGTTGCATAGATAGTTTTGGAATCACTAGCTGGTCTAGTGTAAAATTAAGATGGTGTTAACTTTTACGTTTCTCGTATGGTTTGATTTACCTGACATTATTAGATGGTTTGCATTTTTTATGATCTCTCTTTACATCTGGAATTTGAGCTCCACACTAGTATTAGCATGTATGCCGCAGGCATTTAGTAAGTCAGTTGTCCTTCTCTTGCTACCTGTGTTTTCTTTTGATCTGTTATTTTTTGTAGTTACACATTTAGTGTATTCTAGTACTTGCATAAAGAGGTCTAAGAGCAGCCTCAGTTGCAATATGGGTGGCTAGTCGTCTTCGCTTATTTGTGTCACTAAATAGTGAATTCAAAATTATGTACCCAACGTGGAATTCTGCCATCTTTCAATATAAATATGATGGCCCTTTTCCGCGTTTTTATTATGTTTTGGGTAAAGTTCCAAGTTTGTCTAGTCTTTTTACGTTAGGAGGGCAATTCATTTAACATCCCATCGACCAATCCCCATATTATGCCTACTTTATGTAATTAAGTTTCATCCTCCAGCACTCCATACAGAATTTATTACGATTTGGAAAAACTTGGTATTGCTATACCCAGAATTTTAGCTAGTCGAGTTTGAATTTTGAGTTTTTGTTACGAGGCTTGTAGACCAAAAACATAACATGTCAGATAATCTGATAGACAAGTGTGAATTTTGGGAAAGATGGTGAATTTGAGGTACTTTTTCTCACATTTCCTTTTTGTAGCATATTATGTGAATTTGTCACTCTTAGTTACAGAATCTTGTCTTCTTCATTTTCTTTTCTTTTTGGGTTTTCATTTTCGAGACACTCTTTGTCACCGTTATTACCATTTTGATTTGTGGACAGGTTATCTTAGTTGAGTCAGTGTTCAAATATGACCTGCAATTCTGATATCTGTAGGTTTTGCTGATATCATGGAGATCTCCACTCTACTTACTGCACCATGCCTGTCGAACATATCATGAATTTGTGTAGTTCATGGTTTTAAGGAAATTCTCGATTACATAATGTATATGAGCACATGAGTCCATGATTTTGAATTATACAAGAATGTCGTACCTTTGAAAAATTCATGATTGACGCTGTCACATTCCTGTTTTTCCTTTCATTTGATAGTCTTCTTTCTTCACCCGTAGGGATACCCGTTCTCAAGTTTTAGAAGAAAGCCTTCGCAAATTAGGAGTGGAGAAACTTAGCAAAGATGATGTACAGAAGATGCAATGGGAAGTCTTGGAAGCTAAGATTGGGAACTGGATTCATTTCATGCGAATTGCCGTAAATTCTCTTCTTAATATGCTCCTGCCGTTCTGATTATATTTTCTTTTGAGAATCAACTCATCATGATGCCAAAACAGGTCAAATTACTGTTTGCTGGAGAACGGAAAGTTTGTGATCAAATTTTCGAGGGCTTTGATCCTCTCGTGGATCAATGCTTTGCCGATGTCACTGCTGGGAGTGTTACCGTGTTACTAAGCTTTGGAGATGCAATCGCAAGAAGCAAGCGATCGCCTGAAAAGCTATTTGTGCTTTTAGATATGTATGAAATAATGCGAGAACTTCATCCAGAGGTATGGTCATTCTTTAGAGCAGATACGGTGAAAATCGTACCAGTCTTAATTCTTTTCCTTCTAATCTCCTGATTTTACAGTCTTAATTCTTTTCCTTCTAATCTCCTGATTTTACAGTCTTAATTCTTTTCCTTCTAATCTCCTGATTTTACAATAATTTTTACACTGAAAGAAATGTAAAGTGAACTCAAGTTTAACTTGGTCGCTGATTTTTTTGCAGATTGAAGCACTTTTTAGAGGTAAAGCGTGCAACGAAATAAAGGAATCTGCTTCAGGATTGACGAAGAGGCTCGCTCAAACAGCCCAAGAGACTTTTGGTGACTTTGAAGAAGCAGTTGAAAAAGATGCCACAAAAACTGCCGTTGCCGATGGGACTGTACATCCCTTGACAAGCTATGTCATTAACTATGTGAAGTTCTTGTTTGAGTAAGTTAATGGATTTTAACGCTCATGTATAAATTATCAAAACACCAAGTTTGCCATAATTTACGGAACCTAATAAATATAGTTAAGTGAATATATTCTTTAGCTTATGTCCAGCTAATGATTATATTGATTTCACACGAGGATTTATATGAAATTACCATTTTCCAGCTACCAGTCAACTCTGAAGCAACTATTTCAAGAATTTGAAAATGCGGGCGATTCAAACTCACAGCTGGCAGCTGTTACAATGCGAATCATGCAGGCTCTTCAAACCAACTTGGACGGGAAATCCAAGCAATATAGAGACATATCTCTCACGCATTTGTTTCTTATGAATAACATTCATTATATGGTCAGATCAGTTCGTAGGTTTGTATTAGCTCACATTTCTTCTCCAGTTTTTTTACCTGTTGCTATTGTTTTCCTTCTTAGAATTGTTTCTTTTGTGTTGGTTGCTTTTCAGGTCTGAAGCCAAAGACTTGTTGGGGGACGACTGGGTTCAAAGACATCGAAGAATCGTGCAACAGCATGCAAATCAATATAAGAGGGATGCTTGGCAAAAGGTATTTTGCTTTATTTTCTCTTTAATCAGGGATCTATTTCTCCGGCCTTATTTTTAGCAACTTCTTCCTTCCTTTTTTCAGTACTGCTAATATGTATTGCTCTTTAGTTGATTATCTACAATGTCCTACATGTCCCCATGCAGGGGTTAAATTATAATGAAGATTTTCCGATGAAGTAGTTTTTCTGACTGTAACTTCATTTGTATTACTTTTTATGCAGATTCTGCAGTGCCTCCACGTTAAAGCAACTTCATCATCTGGGGGTGGTAGTTCCATTGGTGCCGATGGAGGAAGTAGTAACGGAGTTTCTAGAGCAATCATCAAAGACAGGTGTCAATTTAAGTTGTTAATACACAAAAGTTCTTCGCTGTATATAAGCCTAAGTTGATTTGTTAGCCACTCTGTTAAAACTATGCAATATTTTCTCCAGGCTGAAGACATTTAATATCCAATTTGAAGAGCTTCATCAGAGACAATCTCAGTGGACGGTTCCTGATACCGAGCTCCGAGAATCTCTGAGGCTTGCTGTTGCTGAGGTCCTTCTTCCAGCATACCGATCTTTCATCAAACGATTCGGGTACGAGACATTTTGCATATCATACGTGATTCTTTTCAATGGAAAAAAGTTTATTTACTCTTTACATATAATGTGTTATAATGTTGACTGTTTCGAAAATATTTTGAGAAACTTCTGATACCAAAGGACATTGTATGAAATTACAGGTGTTAATATTGTAGGAGTTGGTGTGTGAGAAAGGACCACTATTATGGGCTTAATCAACAAATCATATTACAATGTCCTTACTTTTTCTGAATAAACTAAAACTTTCAAAATACGGCACTTTGATTTTGTTGCATAGCGTAATTATTTATTGAAATAATTCGACACTCTTTTCACGAGTCAATGAAATGATAATGGGGATGTCCTTTTGGATACTGAACAGGCCATTGGTTGAGAACGGTAAGAATCCTCAGAAGTACATCAGATACACCCCGGAGGATCTTGAGCATATGCTCGGTGAGTTTTTTGAAGGCAAGACGAACGAGCCAAAGCGGTAGATTTTTGACTCAAATCAACTTCAGTGGGCTTTGCTTTAAATAACATTCAAGGATCTACCTCTTAGTCGACGTTCAGATGTAAGATACCAGCATTTTGTATTTTATGAGGCTTTTGCTCTTTGAAAAAAGAAAAAAAGAGAATATGGTATGATGAGAAGTGTGTTGGTTTGATAAAAGTTTCGGCTTTTATGAGTTATTTGTAAATGGGTTTCATGTTATTACCATTGCTTATTAAGAAATGTTCAGTTCTGTTGTAATATCGTTTTTATTCATGAGGATTCAACTGGTTACTTGTTCTTTGATGGATTGATGTATATTTTGTAAGGTGGATATATAACTTTATATTCAATAAATCTTGCTGAGATTACATTAGAATGTCCAACTCAGTCTGAAACAAGTGTCCCTCCACAATTTTTAGACATTGATTCTGATGGTTTTGGATCTAGCAAGGTGTATGCAGAATGGATGGATCGGATGTGATAGATCCAGGTGAGATCCAGATCAATATTGTCCCTCGTAAACGTGTCCAAGCCTTAGTTAAATGAAATGGACAGTTTTACGAAGCTATTCAAATGGCGAAAATATAATGCCCCTTGTTGTACGACGTAAGTAATTGATGATACTTTGTACTTCGCACCAACACACCAGAGATACTTGCATGTCTGCATGAAAAAAATCGTTTTGACTTTCGTCTACATGAACTGAAGTGTTACTGCGTGTACTTAGATATGAAAATAAACAGGAGATCGATATATTAAGCTTACGATTTTTAAAATAGATATTTTTTTCATTAAATTATGTCTATTGATAAAACTAACAACTTGACGCATATCTTTGCTTAGGTATCTCGGTGCCTGGGGTAAAATTGTTTGAAGTCTGTTTAGAGTCGTGTAGAATCTGAGTTTGGGTAACGCATTCTCAAACAATGTACGCGAAGAAGTCGAATGTAGACGTAGTGTAAATCCTTCAATACCTAATTAAGTTGTACGTTATAAGCCATGTGTCAATTAAGTAGAGGTATGGCCGAATTGAAAGTAACATCAAACGGTACTACGAATTTAGCAATCTGAAAAGTGTGAAGCGATGTACTAAGGAGGTGATAATTTTAGGGTGTTAGCTAGTGATTTGCTCCTAATAGTCTAGGTCAAGTTATTATCAAACAAAATAATCTTAAGTTGAGCCAAAAAGCGATAGAATTTTTTCCATCATTGTGTAGTTGATTTGATTGTCATTGACTAGTTGTACATATATTGATGGCCACCCTTGAGTTGATAAGTCATGTCAAATTGACGGTGTATGCTACTCATGATTTCGACTATGTTGTTAGTGCTCTTGACAAGTCGCTGACGTCGATAATGGTAATCGTAGACACTCAAGTCACTACAAGATTTGAGGCCCTTTTGGGACCGCAAATTTTGCAACCGCAAAGCGGTTGCAAAATTTGCAACCCCAACGCGGTTGCAAATTTTGCAACCGCTTTGCGGTCCCTGAATGTCCATTGAGCATCTGCAACCGGTTGCAGAATCAGCAACCGCATAGCGGTTGCAAAAGCTAGTATTTGCAACCGCATTGCGGTTGCAAATACTAATTGAGCATCTGCAACCGCAATGCGGTTGCAAAATCAGCAACCGCACTGCGGTTGCAAAAGCTAGTATCTGCAACCGCAATGCGGTTGCTGAAAATATTCATACTTCAAAATGATTTTTTTGATGATTTGAGGTACCATGTTGTTAGTTTAGTTGATAACTATCCTAATAATTATAAAAACAACCATAATTTCAATATCTCATCACAATTTCAAGCGTTATATATGTGGGACAAGAAGAAATATGATGATGAGTAGTAAATAAAACATACAATATGTTCATGCATGGTCTAATAACTCATTCGATCATTTCAGATTCAATCTACTCTTTCATTCCTCAATTACTTGTTTTGTAACCATTTATTAGTTTATATCATATGTAGCATTGAAGTTTGTTGTTAAAAATCAGAAACGCAATGAGAAAGTCCCATCAAATTGCGATTTAAATGTATTAATATTTTTTGCAACCGCACTGCGGTTGCAGAAAGTGTCTATTGCAACCGCGTTGCGGTTGCAAAAGCTATTATCTGCAACCGCAATGCGGTTGCTGAAAATATTCATACTTCAAAATGACTTTTTTTGATGATTTGAGGTACCATGTTGTTAGTTTAGTTGATAACTATCCTAATAATTATAAAAACAACCATAATTTCAATATCTTATAACAATTTCAAGCGTTATATATGTGGGACAAGCCGTGATATCTATGATTTCAAACGATAACGTTCGTATACACACACACATATATATATATATATATACATATATAAATATCATCACTAGATATATATAGAAATAAAAGTAATGTGAAAAATTTATCTACTAATTCAATCAATTAATCATATTATTAGTGAAGCAAATCATAATAACAAGAAGAAATATGATGATGAGTAGTAAATAGAACATACAATATGTTCATGCATGGTCTAATAACTCATTCGATCATTTCACATTCAATCTACTCTTTCATTCCTCAATTACTTGTTTTGTAACCATTTATTAGTTTATATCACATGTAGCATTGAAATTTGTTGTAAAAAATCAGAAACGCATTGAGAAAGTCCCATAAAATTGCGATTTTCATGTATGAATAGTTTTTGCAACCGCAGTGCGGTTGCAGAAAGGGGCTATTGGGACCGCAAAGCGGTTGCAAAAGCCAGTATTTGCAACCGCATCGCGGTTGCAAATACTTTGCAACCGCAATGCGGTTGCAAATTCCTACAGGAGGGTCTTTTGCAACCGCATTGCGGTTGCAAAAGCTAGTATTTGCAACCGCAATGCGGTTGCTGAAAATAGTCATACTTTTAAAATGCCATTTTTTTTATGATTTGAGGTGCCACATTGTTATTTTGGTTGATAACTATCCTAATAATGATAAAAACAACCATAATTACAATCCTCATAACAATTTCAAGCATTATATATGTGGGACAAGCCGTGATATCTATGATTTCAAACGATAACGTTCGTATACACACACACACACACATATATATATATATATATATATATATATATATAAAATCATCACTAGATACATATAGAAATAAACGTAATGTGAAAAATTTATCTACTAATTCAATCAATTAATCATATTATTAGTGAAGCAAATCATAATAACAAGAAGAAATATGATGATGAGTAGTAAATAGAACATACAATATGTTCATGCATGGTCTAATAACTCATTCGATCATTTCACATTCAATCTACTCTTTCATTCCTAATTACTTGTTTTGTAACCATTTATTAGTTTATATCACATGTAGCATTGAAATTTGTTGTTAAAAATCAGAAACGCATTGAGAAAGTCCCATAAAATTGCGATTTTCATGTATGAATAGTTTTTGCAACCGCAGTGCGGTTGCAGAAATGGGCTATTGGGACCGCAAAGCGGTTGCAAAAGCCAGTATTTGCAACCGCAATGCGGTTGCAAATTCCTATAGGAGGGCAGTTGCAACCGCTTTGCGGTTGCAAATTGTTCAAAATTTTTGAAAATTTGGGCGGCCTACGGGGGGAAATTTGAATTTTCGCGAAAATTCAAAATTTCACCCCATTTTCTATATATACCCACCAACACTTCTCTTCTTTTTCCAAATCCATATACCCACCAACACTTCTCTTCTTTTTCCAAATCCAAAAAATCACCAACACTTCTCTTCTTTTTCCAAATCCAAAAAATAAAAAACAACCCAAACTTCTCTTCTTTTCTTTTCCAAATCCAAAAAATAAAAAAACACCAACACTTCTCTTCTTTTCTTTTTCAAATCCAAAACAAATAACTCCTAACACTTTATTTTTTGCTTTTTTATTTCTCTTCTTCTTTATGTTTTTTTGTTCAACTTTTTTTCATTTTTCATTTCATTTTATTAATTGTTTTTCGTTATTTATTTATACTTGTTCTTGTATATTCACTATATTGATTTGCTGCCATTATCAATTTGTAATTTTAACAAAAATCAATAATATTTCGGTAAATTATCGGAATATTATTGGTTTTTTTTTTATTTTCGTTCGCAGGTCATTTGCAACCGCGTTGCGGTTGCAAATGGGTTGAATATTTTCTGCAACCGCGTTGCGGTTGCAGATGCTTACAGGGCTTTCTGCAACCGCAATGCGGTTGCAGATGCTTATTCAGGGTCTTTTGCAACCGCATTGCGGTTGCAGAAGCCCAGTAAGCATCTGCAACCGCGATGCGGTTGCAAAATTTCTGGTCGCAAATAGTCATTTGCAACCGCGATGCGGTCGCGGATGACAAGTAACCGAGGCTTTACGAGACCTCGTCATCTGCAACCGAATCGCGGTTGCAAATGACTATTTGCAACCGGATTTGGGCCTTTTACAACCGCAAATGCGGTTGCAAAAGACCCTTCAATCTTGTAGTGAGTATCACCAAGTGCCATACTAAATATGAGACATTGTATCGTTTACTTTGTTGTGTACTTATTAAAAGTAAAATGGACCAAAAATTTCAAGAAAAGGTTGAAATTATGTCTCGAACGTGATCTACATAAATATCATCGAAAAATGTAACAATGCATGCACAACCCAACAACTTTTGAAAGATGAATATAAAGCCCTTCAAATGGAGTAAACATTGGTAGACTTTTCCCATTGCAGCGAAAAATCATGAGGAGGAATAGTTGGTTACTTGCCATGAAATTAAAAGCTTATTGCCACTTGACCAGCCTGCAAATGGACAACATCTTGCCACGTGGCGTCACCACAAGCCTCACGATCCTCCCTTGTAGTGATCATAAGCAAATTCAATCTTTCTCAAAACCCATAACCATTCCACAATCATCATCACATAATTATTACTCAATCATATATTTCTCTCAAGCTAAAATGGACAAACACTCGCAAGGTAAATATTTTTCTTTCAATTTTATTTTTTATTGCGAAGCTAGTTCTGTTTTGTGTTGTTTTGTTTGTTTTTTTTGTCTGTTTTTTTCGATCACTTTTGAAGTTTATTTTACGTCATATTTGGAATCCCTGTTTGTGAGCATATAGTTAGCAGAAATATTTTGTATGCGTAACGCTCTATGTACCACTACTAGATTTACTGACACGAGGAGGATGGGGATAATAGTGCACTCTTTGTGGGTGGTTAGATACTTAACTGTTAAGTCATTGATTTCAACTTTTTCCTCTTGGCATGTTTGTTTGTTGGAATAGTTGGTGAAGATGCTGAGGAGGCACGTAAGGATCAAATGAGGGAAGGGTATTGCAAGGGAGCATTTGAGTACAACCCATCAAAGCGTGTTTCCGATCATATACTCCCTCACATTCTCAATCTGTGAGTGCCTCGATAACTTTTCTTATGCGTTGTTTGGATATAATTTCGATTCTTGAAGTCTCCAAGCTGGTAATGTGAGGATATTATCCTAACTAGCATATTGTAGTTTACTATGGTTCTGTCCGAATTTCGCTAAAATAGTTTCCATTACATCAAAGGTTAATCGTCCTCAAAAGAGTTATACGCGCAACTTAAGGAACATTGCATATAATTTACAATAAAACTCCAATTATTGGATATAAAGGCACTAGATTGAACAGTCCCGGGTGTATCTTTTCAATATAAACATGAAGACACAATTCAAGTCCGATTAAGTTCTAATTAACTCATTCTAAGTTATCAGATGTAGCAAATTCGTGTATACGAACACACTGTTAACTGATTGAACTTGTAGTATAACATTGTTCGTACATACATTAATTCATGGTTTGAACTATTTTCATACATCAGTGGTGAAAGCTCATTAAGATTTACATATATAAACCATGATTATGGATATAACTTTTGATATAATCTTTTACTGCTATGTTTTTATCATTTCCATTTATGTTCATTTTGGAATAGATAAGATTAGTTTAGTTTTTCTTCTTGTGGTGCTCTTTCAAATAGAGTTCTGTCTAACTTCTGCAGTTTCCGATAGTTCACTACGTGAAACTTTAAGCTATTCCCCCCCCCCCCCCCACCTCTCCTAGTGAGGTCTACGGTCTACTAGAATTCCATGTAATAAGCATCTTATATTTTAGCATCTTGATTGGTATTCACTCGAGTTTTTTTAATTGTTCCCTAGTTAGTGAGGGGAATTCATATTATCGCTACTTATTGTATTATTAATTTTCTTTCGTGTTTCAGTTATGCATCGCGTGCAACACCTCAAGATTTCGACATCTACTCACCAACCGCAACCTTTGAAGATCCTCTAATGTGTGCACATGGGTACGCTTTACTGATGAACATTGGCTTCTTATTACATTTTACTTCTCGTGTACGTTGATGATTTATTTCCTTAAATAAATGTATTAGGTCTACCGCTTAGTGACACACTGCTTATAATGTAATGTATCGTCTTTAGGATTAGAGTATGTCAATTAACAGGTCGAAGTTCTATTAATGAGAAGCGTATTAAGCTGCGCAACAGTTTGCTATCCATCTTTCTTTATGCAGACTTTCCTTTTGGTCTTCTTTTCATGAGATTGTGCATCAATATGGATCATGATTCAACATGCCTTGCACGGTCCCTTGATTTTACGAAGCTTTTTCTTGTATTAAGTCAATATTACTATAATGGTTATTAAATGCCACTTTAGAAAATGTCATAATAATTCCTTTCATCTTTATGAATCTTCTGTTGCTTGCAGAGTGAAGCAGATAAAATCAGCTTTCTATTCACTTGGCAAGGTTGTTACACCATGTATTTTCTGAACTTTCACTTTCTATTATTAATCTCCCTTATTCAAAATCTATTCGCACTTTTTTTATATCGCACTAAGCTCTGCCAGAACTCAGAAGTGCTTAAACTCATTGATGATATACCATTTCAAACTGTGTTATTTTATGTATATGCGTTATCTATTTGTCTTTCTTTAATTTCTAGAGGAGAGCAATTAGCTCAAATGAAATGACAAATTTGAACATAAGAAGCTAATGCAACTTACTTTAAGCCGCAATGCAGTAATATTATGTTATGAGTTTAGTGTAAATTAGTTTTGCTGCTTTTGAATTTACAGGTACTTTACTTTTGTTGAATATGGTTTCTTTCTATTCCATCAAATCTCTAGTAATGCTATGAATGTATTATGATAACCATTTGCTACTAAGAAAAGTTCCATGATTTGGTTTTGGTTTGCCTCAGGATTTAACATTTACTTACTTCAGGTTTTCAGTGAATCAAGAATCGTGGACTACAGCGTTGAAGAGAATGTGATCTCACCTGGAAAGACGGAGGTAAACACTACAAATGTCTACGAATTTTAATGTTGTTACGGTTAGATTGAATTTCACATTTCTATTTGGACTATCCTTTACATTTTTGTTTTCCATGGCTTTTTGATGTTCAGATACTAATTGACAACAAACAATATTACAAGTTTCTGGGGAAAGACATAAATTTGATTTCGCTTATCAAGCTGTACACAGAAGACGGGAAGGTAGTTCGTCATGAAGACAGGTATGCCTTGGTGTTAAGTTACTTAGCTATTATGATTTATGCCTAATCTAAAAGTTGACAAACAAACTTTGATAACCAAAGTAGCTGGAACAATGTTTCAGTTTTTTCGTTATAACATTAACTGAAAATATCTCCTATCACAGGTGGGACAAGAAACCGTTGTGGAATAGAGAGACGGTGAAAGTACCGCTTGTTGGGCGCATCACTGAGGTGACGAAAAAGGCATCCATGTTTGCAACTCACGCTTTGATGGGTTTTGGAAAAGACCCAACCATGTAAACTTTGCTACAACAAAATGCAGTGCATACATATGGAAACTTATATATTAACATTGTACACATTATAATAGACACGACTATACCACGATGCTTATCTGAAATGGTTATATATTGAAAATGATGCTGCTTTGTTCAAGTGATTTGTTTTGTACTGCATAATGTTGATATTTCAGAGCACACTTTTGAGGAAATTTCTTAGGATGATGTGATCACCCAGCAATGGGATTTGACGGAAAATGGACTCTTGATCTTAGTTCAATTCTTCTGTTCCAAAGTGTATGACAATCTCATATTCTTGTTGGATTATGACACACGTAGAAAATTTGCGGTGGGATTTTGATGCACACAGCTGTGATAATACTGTGAGAATTCAACTTCAAAAACTAGCTATTAAGGTGAAAAGGTCCAAAGGCATATAAACCCTCACCAATGACTGACTCACATTATCGATGTAGAATTTAAGTCCTATATACTAAGATCAATACAATTCACTAAGCTCTGCACTCCCAGCGTCACGCGGATTGACTTTTGTTAAATTACTTTAGTCATGTTGGCTTTTCGTTAAATTAATTTAGTGTGTGCGGACATTGCAGTGTCCTGCTTTCACAATATCCATATTTGATCCAAGTCTCATATCTTGCACCTAGAATCACAACAAGTGACCAAATGTTTTCTACGAAAGGGTTAGCATCGGATAAAGTTTGAATGTTTGGGTTCTGGCTTATGTTCTTGTATAGCAGGATAATGCATTGTAATCTTACTTCAGCCTGCCAAGTTGGACGCTTAGAATGTTTTATGTTCTTATTCCGGCAGCAGATTTTCTGTCCCACTTTTCGTATTCTACTATGTGTTCCACAAACTATTCATCCGCCATCTATTAACATGAGAATACCACAATAGAATGAAATGTTAGATTATTTCTAATAATCTATTTAGTGGACAAATAAATTGAGACAATTATATTTAAGCTAATAAATATATTGGGCTAATTAAGTGATCTAAATTAAGGAGCCCAATTAGCATCTAATTAAGTATGGGCTTTGTAATGTGTAATACCCAATAGGAGTCTAATTAGGGTTTATGGGGTTCTAATTAGATTGCTATATAAGGCTCGGGTTTTGGTCCCCAAGACACTTCTTGAAACACTCTCCTCCTCTTTTCCCATCAATTGAGCGAGATCCCATCGAGAGCTAGAATTTGTCTGTGGAAGACCAAAGTCCTCACCGTTCTCTCGTAAAAGCTAATCTGTATGGATCAAGGTACGCTTCTCGATTTATGACTTATGAATTTCTTTATGGTTTAACATGTGGCGATCTTGGATACGTGATTTAATTCATGATAAAGTATTTAATCCAACAAGTGGTATCAGAGCCACCATGTTAAATCATATCGTAATTTCGAAATTTATTTTTGGGATTCTTGATGGTATAGCTTTTCTAGATCTACAATTTTTGGTTTTATATGTTGGTGAATAATTATTACTTATTAAGTTAAATAATTGTTCATGACGAGGTGTTTAGTTCCTTACGAAAATTCATAATTGTTAAGAGTAGTTGAATAATTATTCTGTAATTGTTTGTAATCTCATTCAGCGAGGAAACCATAATTAATATTGCATAGGTGTCCGGTTTTGGCTTATAATGCCTATTGGCTTGTACAGGTTATATAATTCTTATCCATATGTGCAATATATGTTCGGTATGTTGAATGATCATTCATATTTTATTGAATAATTGTTCAAATATGTGTTGTATTGCTTACTGGAACTTGTGTTGATCTGCTTAATTGATAATATAAGTTTGTCTTTCTTACGTTTCTGTGGGTGACAAATATTTTTTATAAAATATATTGTTTGTTGCAATTTTATGAGTTCCCTTTTGGAGTAGTACCTTGGGAAAGGAAATCCTCGTATTTTATTTTGAAAAGGGAATTGCGGGTTACCATCTATTTTCATGCAATACGAATCCAGCAACCTCTCAACGCCACAAAGCTTCCAGAACGGCAGACTCGTCAACACCTATTCAATCTCCGGCCATCATCAGGCTTGGGTGACCGGAATCCGGTGAAAGCTGGTGGAAGTCAGTTGTGTTAAAGGCAGCGAATTATGAGATAAGGTGCGGCGGAGAGACTTACGGTTTTGCGTCCTCCGCCGTGAAAAAGAAAGAAGAAAAAGAAAAAAAAAGCTGCTCTTATTCTCCAGCTGCGGCAAACGACATATTGTCTCGTCGTCGCCGCCGCATGAAGAGTCAAAGAAAATGGTGCAGTTTTAGGAAAAATCTGCCGTGCACAAAAGCATGAGACGTCGATCTCATTCGGGTTTTCGTCGGACGGCAGAGCTGGTTCATGGTGACTCGAAGGTGATGAGCCACTTGACTGCCATGGATGGCTGCAGAGTGGGGAAGATGAAGTTTAAGTTGGGCTGAGTCTCCTTCTAGTTTGGGCCATAATTTTTTTGTTAGGCTGAAACTTCTAATTTTTTTTATTAACAAAAAAAAAAAAAAATTACTTAAGGCCCAAATTTCAGTATTTCAAGAGCCCAATTCAGATTTTTGATAATAATTCGGTTTTAATTCAACATTCATTTGATTAAATTGTGTGATTTAAGGTTAATGTCTAAAATTTATGCGGAGATTAATCGACCTAAAGGTAGGTTAATTTTCTGGCCAAATAACGACATTAGTTAATAAAGATTTGACGAGTTAGGATTCATCCATGCATATAATTTGTCATCCTAAAGGAAGTTAAATTATTGGCAGGATTTTGTTGTCAAGTAATTATTAACAGTGAATAATGAATATGTGGTAATTAAGGTATTCATGCATGCAGTATATCGGTCCAACGGAAGGTGTATTGTTGGCAGGAAATTGTTATCAATATTTATTATTCTTATATGAGAGCACCACTTACAACTGTTATTTTTGTCTAAAGATGAAATTTCAGGCTGTGTTCGGTATCTCGTGAGAATTCATCTAATTTAAGTTCTTCACATAATTGAAATCATTGGTGTTATCATTGTGGGGTTGCATGAAAATAAAGTTAATTTAGATTCTCTTGTATGAAGTGCCCTTTTATGTGTATAATAAAAGCATGTTGCTTGTTTTATGCTTTTAAATAATGTATTTTCTGTATCTGCCATCTTAAATGGGATCATGTATAATGTTCGATTATGATTTGATTTGAGGCATGTATTTGTTAATCATGCATAAGGGTGTTTTGTGTTTTATGGTGTATGGTGATACAGTTCATGACTATATTTTTATAGTCATAATTTGGTATTTTGGATTGGGCACTTTCTTAAAACCCTATGTCCTATATTTTGAGATAGGTGAATTTAAGTAAAATGTTGCCAAAGTAACCTCTTACGCTTGAATTTATTTAGTTTGAGATAATAGGATGCGTGTATTTCTTGTTTATGCGATTGATGATCGGCCTAAAGGAAGGTCATTGGTTGGCCGAATAAGGAATGCACATGTGGAAATGGTGTGTGATGATTATAAAGTTTCCATGTGAACAACATGCCGGCCCAAAGGAAGGTTGTTGTTTGACAGGATTTATTATCAACATTTGATTTCTGCGTGGAGAGTACCACTTACAAGTTGATGTTTCTATCCAAAGATTAAACTTCGATGTTGTGCTAGGTATCTTGTTCAAATGGGCCCACCACACTTCGGTTGATTGAAATTTATGTCTTACATGATTATTTTAGTAAACTTTGCATGTTATGACATGATTTTTCTATTAAGTGAGCTTATGTAATCTGTTTGTCTTTTATTAGTTATTATTTCTGCTGTCAATATTATTGCCGACATAATCTAAATTTTGGTGTTTAACGGCACAACTTAAGAGCTGGAAAGAGAGCATTCTGTTAGTTCTCTATTGCATAAATTTAGACTTGGTGTTAAGGATAGAACAACCTACTTCTCTTACAGAGACAAGTTCCATTCAAGTCAAAGTGAACTTTGAGAAGTGGGAAGGTTCTAATCACTTGAGTCTGAATATACTAAAGCGCGGCGTTCCAGCATTATTTAGGTTTGGTATGTCATATGTGGTATTTGTGAATGTTTTCCTTCAAGAAAATAAAAATGTTTTGTAAAGAACGAACGGGTTGTGACAAGCATGCTTTTAGCTAAACTTGTCCACATAAAGTATAAGGATGAAGGAAACATTAGGGAGCACACTCCGGAGATGTCTAACATTACTTCAAATTAAGGCACTAGCTTGATCTTCTTGATCTCTTGCTTGTGCATTTGGTACTTATATTCTTTCCTGCACAATTTGGTCAGTTTATAGTTTAACTATAATACTAATAAGGATAAATGGACTCTTAATGGTTCATTTATATTATGTGCAAGAAGAGGATAGATTGAAGCATGAAAAGACTAAAGGTGCTCGAGTTGCAATTACCTCCAAGAGCCTTAAGCAAAAGAGGACTGAAAATAAAGTTACTACAGTGGGAACTTCACATGCTAAGACTCAAGATAAAGAATTTGTTTGTTTCTTTTGCGAGACACTTGGGCATGTGAAGAAGGAGTGTTCCAAAATTGCCAAATACGTATTATGGCGTACAAACAAAGGGTTGCATTCAGAGTCAATCGTCAAGTGATGATGAAAGAATCATCTATATGGGGCGATGACAAAACAATCTTTAGTTGAAGAAATTGGCATTATTAGAATATCTTTTGAGACTAGTCATTTAGTTGAATTAAGAAAGACTTATGTAGTTCTGTCATTTAGACGGGTATGGTTATTTCTTTTGGACAAATTTGGTAATTCTTGTTCATTTAGAAATAATAAATTTAGTCTTTTACTTAATTCTGTTTGGTTGCGACTAGTACCTTGATTGATAAACTATGTATGCTAAAACAATTGCTTCAACTAATAAAACCCTGCAAATAAAATAAAGAGGCACTAAAAGTCTGTAGTATAAATAAGTCCTTCTTTGAGACATGAAATCCGAGATATCTTGAGGATGTTGTATTTGAGGGGGGAGATAGTGGTGTCTTTGCAAGACAACAATGAGGTCTCACCTATGGTAATCCTTGCCCAATATCTGGAGCTTACTTCAAAAGAACAAACACAACAACCTCAAGAGGATGTGTCACTTATGTGATACAAATAAGTATTTCTGTCAATGGTATCACAAGTATCATCAAGTCATTGCCTCGTGCAATTTTAAGTTTAATACAATTGATACTTGTGTATATCATTAGTTCAGTGGGAGTAATTTATACTCCTAATGCTCGGTGTTAATGACATACTTTTCTGAATAAAGGAGATGCAAAAGATTCATTTTGCTTTGAAAACTGAAACTCTTGTATGCTCAAGCTTGTATGCATCTAGATTTAGCGTACATAATTGATATGTTGGGAAATTACTAAGTGAACCCGTATGGATCGTTGAATTGCAGCCAAATGGGTTATAAGGTACTTAATAGGATAAAAGATTACATTTTCATCAATTGTAAGTCAGAAAATTAGGAGATCATTTGACATTCTGACTACAATATGGAGTTGCCAAAGGATCCAATTCTTGTTATTTCTATATGCTGTCAAATGAAGCTGTATTCTGGGAAGGTGTTCAGCAGACACTTATAGGTTCTTTCAAGATAGCATTATAGTTCGTAACTTGTTATGTGGCAATCAATTTTGTGATATGACTGTGAAATTTGTCACAAGGCTGCAAGTTGTGGATAAGCTTTGAAAGACCACTAAAGGTTTATCGTGACAATATATTACAGTTATATATTTGAACAATATGAGTTCTTCAAGGTCTAGCCACATAGACATTGAAGTACCTAATTGTTATAAGAGAATTCAGAGTAAGTTAGTGTTTAATGAGCGTATAGAAACAAACGTAATGCTAGCTTACCCACTTATAAAGGTTTGATACTCAAGGTCTTTCATGAGCATACTGCTCACACGAGTGTTATCTTATTTTATAATATAAAGTTTTAGTGGGAGTTTGTTTCATGTGTTTGGCTCATTCATTGACACAATACATTGGTTTATGTATGTTCAGTTTTCTGCAGAAAAGGTTGATGGTTTTCTTATTATAGCTCTGAATATTTTATTATTTATCTTTCAATTGTGGTTTGACATAAGGTTTGAAAGACTAAAGTTGATCTCAATAAAGACTTAGGACCAATTGGAAATAGGCATGATTCAGATCACATTGCATGTAATTTCCAGTTACACATCCATGCTTGATCTATGTCATTGAATATATTTGGCATGTGTGATCATTGAGGGTCGAGTTACGATAAATGTAACAAAGGCCGCTTTGGTTCCATGTTGGTATAAGAGATGGACCAGATTGATTCAAGAAGATGCTTCAGTATTAGCAAATTTGGTGCGCACATATGGTTATTAATGTAATTGTCATTTGGATTCAATTTATAGTCCTAGTGGGAGATTGTTAGATTATTTCTAATAATCTATTTAGTGGACAAATAAATTGAGACAATTATATTTAAGCTAATAAATATATTGGGCTAATTAAGTGATCTAAATTAAGGAGCCCAATTAGCATCTAATTAAGTATGGGCTTTGTAATGTGTAATACCCAATAGGAGTCTAATTAGGGTTTATGGGGTTCTAATTAGATTGCTATATAAGGCTCGGGTTTTGGTCCCCAAGACACTTCTTGAAACACTCTCCTCCTCTTTTCCCATCAATTGAGCGAGATCCCATCGAGAGCTAGAATTTGTCTGTGGAAGACCAAAGTCCTCACCGTTCTCTCGTAAAAGCTAATCTGTATGGATCAAGGTACGCTTCTCGATTTATGACTTATGAATTTCTTTATGGTTTAACATGTGGCGATCTTGGATACGTGATTTAATTCATGATAAAGTATTTAATCCAACATGAAACACATAAGTAGATGATTAATTAGACACATAGCGGGATAAATGATCATAGTCGCATGTTTTCACTTATTTCTTAAGATTCATTTTTATGGTTTTGTACTTTGTGACAATTTAGATTTTGGATTTAGGGGCATTTATCGAAATCAAGCAAATTTAAAATAGAATTATGCTATTGTAATTGTATTAAAATTATGTTAATACAATTACTACGTAACGATGTAGGACAATAATTAAGCAAGAGAAGGAAACTGAGATATTTTGTTGTCAATCAAGTTGTGCATTAGCTATTTCACACAATCCAATTTTCCATGGAAAGACAAAACACTTGTGTAGAAACTTTGCAACTGTTAGGGTTATTAAGTTAATGGTTAGTTAATTTATATTTATTTAAATTAATTCTCATTACATGAAACAATTGATTGAGTTTCAGCATATATCAATTCTTGTTTCCTATATCCTCCAACTTTTTGTTCATTAATTTATAGCAAATACACTATTCCGCATCATATGTTTTCTGGAAATTCGGAAGTGTTGTATGCGTGTTATGAGAGCAAATGTGACTGGTAATTTATGTAGACGAGGGTGTAGCTAGATCTATGCTTTTGGACTTCAGTGCAATATATATAACTAGGCGTTTATGTAAATTCCCGTCTCTATGACTATGCGGGTAGTAATTTAGGATGAACATATATGGTTTATTGTTTTATAATAGTTCACTCGACTGATGCTTATTTACCCTTTTATATTTAAACAATAGTTTAGTATTGTTATTTATTAATGGCTAGTTTTATAATTAATAGGTGTGTAACACACCGTGTGTTCATGAATTAATAACTATGTCAATTTTATAACTTCCCCAAGGCTTGCGTTGCACTATCTCGTTTACTTTTGTTCACCCATGAAAGATGACCAAAATTCATTACATTCCCATCTTATTTTCTTGAACAACATGCATTAAAAGTATTGTCCTTTAATTTCTCAGGAGACGTATTGAACCCGAACAACCTTTTAAATGCGTTGCCCATTATATGCGACAAGTCGCTTGGAGAGTGTAATGGGATTCAATCAAGGCACGGTGATGTTCCTTCAAGTATACAACAATTTGATCTCTTCTTGGACCAAAAGGAGAACTCCCCTCATTAACTAATTGGTTGATCGCCTCCACTATCAATTTGTCTAACCTAGTTGGCGGGAAGTTAGGCATCGACAAAGATGGCACAATATTATGTTTCAGCATGAGATTCAGCTCTTTGTACACCATCTTCATATATCTCCATTTGTCCTTAATTTGAACATGAGTTCGTGATGATAAGATCTGTCGTAATTTTTCATCATATCTAATTTTTGTCCGATTGCCAGATCCATGTTTCAAATGTCCATAATTGAGAGCGTCGACTTCTTGGATCTTCCACATGTCGTTCTTCTTTGAGGTTTCCTCGTCGTCACCCTCACCCTCATATTATTGTAACATGACAATTTGACGGTTCCTCTAGGAGTCGAGCCCATCCTCAACCCCGACCCCGTGTTTTCCAAAATCAGAAGCACCACCGTCTTGCATTTCAAAATTACCCGCTATCTCAAGTGTTTGTGAACAAAAACCCTAGTTCTTATCTCCTTTCTTTGGGTAGGGTTCAGGAGGTAAGTGGTGGAAACACAAAGCCCATGGAGAGTGTAAATGCTGGTGAATTCGATGCTGGTAGCACCACCACTTGTGCTACCAGCTAAAATTTTGACAAGTATCAAGTTTTTTTTTTGTTTTTTTTTGTTTTTTTTTTTTTTAACTCTAACTCTATCCTCTATGACAATAATTTTTAAATACTATTTAGTTTTTCATCCGTCTCATCTCAAGTGATTATCTTTCCTTAAATTTTGATTTATTAATTATATGGCACCACATTTACTGTTAAATATTAATCTTTTAGCTCTATCACATGGTAATTAGGATATTATTAAAATAATACAAAATATAGTTTTTTAAATGAATATATAAGATCACTTTTTAGGTTATTAAAAAAAACCATTCAAACAATTATTTTCATATCCTTCACATAATTATGCACTAAAGTAAAAAAAGAAAAAAAAAATCAAGCCAAATAAAGAAAATCTGAATAACACAGTGGTCTTATTTCAGATTTATACTAACTGTATGTAAATATACAAGCTATCACACAGTCATTAACAAAATTATTTTTCATCGCAATCTTAGCTTTTTCTTTCCTAGCATGAAAACTTGCATGGTAACACTACAAGAAAAAGGGGTCAATAGCGACCAACCAGTTAGTGACTCAAGGTGAGTCGCCAGCCTTCAGCGACTCCTGAAGGCAACAGCGACTCACCGTGAGTCGCAAAAAAATTCGAGAGTAACAACGACTCAGTGTGAGTCGCTGTTATCTTCAACGATATTCAGCGACTCAGATTGGGTCGCTGACTTAAATAAGTGACCCTCAGCGACCCACGTTGGGTCGCTGAACAAACTACTTAACTGTCAGCGACCCACGTTGGGTCGCTGAATCCCTTTTTTTTTACATGGGCCCAGAATTCGGCCCAATATTGGGCCAAAATCTGGACCTGATCCGCCCTAATTTTTGTGGAAGCAATCAGCGACCCATAGTGAGTCGCTGATCCGCCCTAATATTGATTATTTAGATTTTTTGGGTTTGTATGAATTATTTTGGTTTGTATGGTGTATCAACAGTCAATAGGGACCTAATTTAGGTCCCTATTGATTCATTAGGGACCTAAATTAGGTCCCTGATGATTCAGTAGGGACCTAATTTAGGTCCCTATTGATTCATCAGGGACCTAATTTAGGTCCCTACGAATATTCATACTTTGAAATTGTTAATTTATGATGATTTGAGGTGCATCGTTGTTTGTTTAGTTCCCAATTACAATTGTAATAGTTAAAATAACAATAAATACAATGACGCATTGTAAATCCAAACATTACGTATAGGGAACGGTCCGTTTTGAAGATTCATTTACTAGTTTATTCAATGACAAATATCACATTCAATATCTAATAACTAATCACTCCATCACATTGAATAACTAAATCACTTGTTCTTAAGCATTAATTACTTCTTTTCACATTTAGTAATGAAGTTGTTGCTAAAAACCACTAACATAACGAGTTCAAATCATAAATTAGCGATTTCAAAGTATGAATATTAGTAGGGACCTAATTTAGGTCCCTATTGATTTATCAGGGACCTAATTTAGGTCTCTATTGTCCCATCAGGGACCTAATGTAGGTCCCTATTGAGTCATCAGGGACCTAATTTAGGTCCCTACTAATATTCATACTTTGAAATTGTTAATTTATGATGATTTGAGGTGCATCGTTGTTTGTTTAGTTCCCAATTACACTTGTAATAGTTAAAATAACAATAAATACAACGACGCATTGTAAATCCAAACATTACGTATAGGGAACGGTCCGTTTTGAAGATTCATTTACTAGTTTATTCAATGACAAATATCACATTCAATATCTAATAACTAATCACTCCATCACATTGAATAACTAAATCACTTGTTCTTAAGCATTAATTACTTCTTTTCACATTTAGTAATGAAGTTGTTGCTAAAAACCACTAACATAGCGAGTTCAAATCATAAATTAGTGATTTCAAAGTATGAATATTAGTAGGGACCTAAGTTAGGTCCCTATTGATTTATCAGGGACCTAATTTAGGTCACTATTGTCCCATCAGGGACCTAATGTTGGTCCCTATTGAGTCATCAGGGACCTAATTTAGGTCCCTACTAATATTCATACTTTGAAATTGTTAATTTATGATGATTTGAGGTGCATCGTTGTTTGTTTAGTTCCCAATTACAATTGTAATAGTTAAAATAACAATAAATACAACGACGCATTGTAAATCCAAACATTACGTATAGGGAACGGTCCGTTTTGAAGATTCATTTACTAGTTTATTCAATGACAAATATCACATTCAATATCTAATAACCAATAACTCCATCACATTGAATAACTAAATCACTTGTTCTTAACCATTAATTACTTATTTTCACATTTAGTAATGAAGTTGTTGCTAAAAGCCACTAACTTAGCTAGATCAAATCATAAATTAGCGATTTCAAAGTATGAATATTAGTAGGGACCTAATTTAGGTCCCTATTGATTCATCAGGGACCTAATTTAGGTCACTATTGTCCCATCAGGGACCTAATGTAGGTCCCTATTGAGTCATCAGGGACCTAATTTAGGTCCCTACTAATATTCATACTTTGAAATTGTTATTTTATGATGATTTGAGGTGAATCGTTGTTTGTTTAGTTACCAATTACAATTGTAATAGTTAAAATAACAATAAATACAACGACGCATTGTAAATCCAAACATTACGTATAGGGAACGGTCCGTTTTGAAGATTCATTTACTAGTTTATTCAATGACAAATATCACATTCAATATCTAATAACCAATAACTCCATCACATTGAATAACTAAATCACTTGTTCTTAACCATTAATTACTTATTTTCACATTTAGTAATGAAGTTGTTGCTAAAAACCACTAACTTAGCTAGATCAAATCATAAATTAGCGATTTCAAAGTATGAATATTAGTAGGGACCTAATTTAGGTCCCTATTGATTCATCAGGGACCTAATTTAGGTCACTATTGTCCCATCAGGGCCCTAATGTAGGTCCCTATTGAGTCATCAGGGACCTAATTTAGGTCCCTACTAATATTCATACTTTGAAATTGTTATTTTATGATGATTTGAGGTGAATCGTTGTTTGTTTAGTTACCAATTACAATTGTAATAGTTAAAATAACAATAAATACAACGACGCATTGTAAATCCAAACATTACGTATAGGGAACGGTCCGTTTTGAAGATTCATTTACTAGTTTATTCAATGACAAATATCACATTCAATATCTAATAACCAATAACTCCATCACATTGAATAACTAAATCACTTGTTCTTAACCATTAATTACTTCTTTTCACATTTAGTAATGAAGTTGTTGCTAAAAACCACTAACTTAGCTAGATCAAATCATAAATTAGCGATTTCAAAGTATGAATATTAGTAGGGACCTAATTTAGGTCCCTATTGATTCATCAGGGACCTAATTTAGGTCACTATTGTCCCATCAGGGACCTAATGTAGGTCCCTATTGAGTCATCAGGGACCTAATTTAGGTCCCTACTAATATTCATACTTTGAAATTGTTATTTTAAGATGATTTGAGGTGAATCGTTGTTTGTTTAGTTACCAATTACAATTGTAATAGTTAAAATAACAATAAATACAACGACGCATTGTAAATCCAAACATTACGTATAGGGAACGGTCCGTTTTGAAGATTCATTTACTAGTTTATTCAATGACAAATATCACATTCAATATCTAATAACCAATAACTCCATCACATTGAATAACTAAATCACTTGTTCTTAACCATTAATTACTTCTTTTCACATTTAGTAATGAAGTTGTTGCTAAAAACCACTAACTTAGCTAGATCAAATCATAAATTAGCAATTTTAAAGTATGAATATTAGTAGGGACCTAATTTAGGTCCCTATTGATTCATCAGGGACCTAATTTAGGTCACCATTGTCCCATCAGGGACCTAATGTAGGTCCCTATTGAGTCATCAGGGACCTAATTTAGGTCCCTACTAATATTCATACTTTGAAATTGTTATTTTATGATGATTTGAGGTGAATCGTTGTTTGTTTAGTTCTCAATTACAATTTTAATAGTTAAAATAACAATAAATACAACGACGCATTATAGGATTCACAAACACACGAACATCAATAAAAAAAATCAAATTTCAAGGATGAATATTAGTAGGGACCAAACTTAGGTCCCTAACGGTCCCCAGTTAAAACTAGTGACCTAAGTCCGGTCCCTATTAGAAATTAGGGACCGCAGTTAGGTCACAAAAGTCAAAAAATTTGAAATTTTGGCAAAAAATTTAGGCGGGATAGAGGGGGAAATTTGAATTTTACGAAAATTTAAAAATTTCACCCTCTCCTCTATATATACTCACCACTCTTACACATCAAATTTCATTAATCTCCAAAAAACACCAACACAAAAACACTATCTTCTTTTTCAACACAAAACCACTTATCATTTCTCCAAAAATCACCCAACACAAAAATTTTCTTTTTTGACAACACAAATCCAAAACAAAAATCAACTAACACAAAAAACAATTCATCCACACAATCTTTCCTTTCTATTATTTTGCATCTACATTTTTTTTTCTTACTTTTCTATTATTTTGGATCTACACTTTCTTTTCTTACTCTTCTATTATTTTGGATCTACACTTTCTTTTCTTCCATTTCTCTTATTTTGGATCTACACTTTCTTTTATTTCATTTGTTTTTTATATTCATTCATCTTTTTGTTTTCATTCATGTTTTGTTTTCTATTATTAATCATATTTCATTCATTGTTTTACATTCATGAACACTTTCATGTCATTATATTAACTTTTTCTTCATTATTTTATTGTTTTGATCTTGTTATAATCATATTTTTACAAAAAAAACAATAATATTTCGGAATATTTCCGGAATATTATTGTTTTTTTTATTTTCCTCGCAGACTATTAGTGACCGCAGTTAGGTCCCTACTAATATTCATAGAGTTCTATGAATATTAGTAGGGACCTAACTTCGGTCCCTACTAATATTCATAGAGTTCTATGAATATTAGTAGGGACCTAAATTCGGTCCCTACTAATATTCATAGAGTTCTATGAATATTAGTAGGGATCTAACTTCGGTCCCTATTACTATTATTAGGGACCGGAGCTAGGTCCCTACTAATATTCATAGAGTATTTATGAATATTAGTAGGGACCTAGCTGCGGTCCCTAATAATATTCATAGATACTCTATTATTATTATTAGGGACCGCAGTTAGGTCCCTAATAATAGTAATAGGGACCGCAGTTTGGTCCCTATTGACAAAAAATAATATAATTTTTGAATCAATAGGGACCTACTGTAGGTCGCTATTGAAAGTATCAGGGACCGCAAGGCGGTCCCTGATTTTTCGGTCGCTATTGGCCGCATCAGGGACCTAATGTAGGTCCCTGATGGCAAGCGACCGAGGTCAATAGCGACCAACCAATAGCGACCTACAGTAGGTCGCTATTGACCTTCAGGGACCCCTGGGGGGTCAATAGGGACCTAATTTTAGGTCCCTATTGACCCCTTTTTCTTGTAGTGTAAAGGGAGACATTAGTACAAGACTTACTTTCTATCATTTATTGTTTTGTTTTTCTTAATATGTTACTTTTTGCTTTTATAATATTGTACATCTGGCTATTTCAAAGTTTTTGTAACTTCTTATTTTCTGATATAGATTTCGTGAGATCTTATAGTATTTATATATTATTTTAAGATCAACATATTGATTTCAGTATGTTGAAGTTACTCTTAGATTTTTTTTTTTTTTTTTTTTATGAATTGGATTCTCTGAAATTTAGGTATACTATAGAAGGATACAAAGATATATATATATATATATATATATATATATATATATATATAATACGAAAAAAATAAGATTCTGCTCTGTTTTGTAGAAATGTTGCTATGTCTTATATTATTTGTCTTTTAATATAATCTTCGTTTGTATTATTATGGAGTCATGTTCTTAGAAAACATGGATATATTATACAGGAGTAATTAAACACTACAAGAATGGGCGGTCATTAGGGACTGCCCATTAGCGACTGCTTAGCAGTCGCTAATTTTTTCATTGAACGTTAGCGACTGCTAAGCAGTCGCTAACATTCACTGAGAAAATTTACGACTGCCAAGCAGTCGTTATTGTCCTTATGGACAATCAGCGACTGCTTAGCAGTCGCTACTCATTTAAAAATTACTGGGCCACACATTTTGGCCCTAGTTGGGCCAAAATGTGGGCCAATTTTAGGGGTAAATTCGGCATTAAACAAGCGGTCGCTGATTTAGGTGTATAAATAAATAAAAAAAAATCTTTTTTTTTATTTCCTCATCTTCTTCCCCAAATCCGCGACCCATACCCGATTTGAGCCGATTTCAGCCATTAGCGACTGTCGAGCTCAAGTTGCGACCAAAAAACAGTCTCTAACTCATAACATCATTTTCCCCTCCAAAAATTGCCGGTATTTTTAAGCTCCGCCTAATCTTCCTTGCTTCGACTCCGCCGTTCGAAACACCTCCCTGCGCCGCCTCCTTTGCCCATTTTCGCCTCTCACCGCCGGTAATGAAAAGCTCCTATTAGTTTTTCCTTTTTTTGTGTTTTACTAATATTTTAATTTAAATCCAAAAATTGCCTAATTTAAATTCGAAAATTGGCATTGTTAGATTGTTAGATTTGTTGTATGATTGTTAGATTTGTTGTTAGATTTGAAATAGAAATAAAAATAGATTATTGTGAAATTAGAAATAGATTAGAAATATATTATTGTGAAATTGTGAAATTAGAAATAGATTATTGTGAAATTCTGAAATTAGAAATAGATTAGAAATTAGATTAAGGAAAAAAAAATAGAAATAGATTAGAAATAGATTAACAATAGATTAGAGATTAGATTAAGGAAAAAAAATAGTAATAGATTAGAAATGAGATTAAGGTAAAAAAAATAGAAATAGATTAGAAATAGATTAGAAATGAGATTAAGGAGAAAAAGAAAAGAAATAGATTTGTGAAATTGATTAATGAATGATTAAAGGAAAAAAATAAAAATAGATTTGTGAAAATTAGATTATATATTAGATTAAATTAGATTAGTTTTTACTTAGATTCTTTAATTAGATTGTAAAAATGAGATTAAGTTTATAGTTAGATTCTTTAAATAGATTGTAAAAATTGAATTGTTAAATTTGAAATAGTTTTGTGTTAGATTGTTAAATTGTTAAATTAGATTCAAATGTTGATTTGATTTTCTAAATGTTATATTTTCATTTTTACAGTATATACATATTTTCGGCATGACGTCACGTAAGACCACTAGCGGTACTGGAGGTTGAGGTCGAGGTCGTGGAGATGGAGGTCGTACTGGGGTGTCGGGTACTCGTAGCGGTAGACGAGTCACGAGTAGTGTTGGCCGTGGTGGGGCTGGTGCCATTGGTAGTGGCAGTGTAGGTCGTGGTGGGGTTGGTCGTGGTGGTGTTGGCCGTGGTGGGGTTGGTGCCAGTGCTAGTGGCGGAGTAGGTGGTAGCGGTGTTGGCCATGGTGATAGTAGCAGTCGGGGGGTCGAGGTAGGTTCGGACCTGTACGGATTGTACGATCGGCGACTCGTGCATCGGATGGCCATCGAGCAGAGCCATCCGTCTCGGCACTAGGGTCAGGTGACGTCTCTATGTCAAGGACACCAGTGTTGCAGCGACATTTATTAGCAGAGTTTGAGACCGCCGAGGTGCTAGAGGTGCCACTACCCCGATCATCAGAGTCCACCAGGTCCGAGGTGCCACGACCACCTACTTCAGCTTCAGTAGGGACTCACGTGCCCCCATCTGCCGAGTCTACCAGACTTCAGACTCCATCACCTGTACACGACATCGGAACTGGACAGAGTCAGAGGTCGAGTGAGTCACCACTACCGAGCCAGACTTACCCACCGAGGGGACCAAATGCACCATGTACGACGATCCCGGTGGGACAAAAGATTCCGCTTATAGAAATGCATCGGGGTTGTTTTTCCAAGCCCCCTAGTCGTGAGATCGCGAAGGTGATCACTGGCCTCTTTCGTCGGTTTATGACTGAGTTTTGGCCCTCCTACACAAAAATTCCCCTCGAGAAACGGGAGGAGATGTATGCTCGATTTACGGTGAGTTTTTAATTTATTGTTTAATATCTCATAATTTAGTTTATTAAATTAGGGCTTTTTAAAAAAATTATGTTGAATTTAGTTTATTAATTTATTGTCGTAATTAATTGTTGAATATTAATTTTTTTTTTGCAGAATAGGTTTGGGATTCGTTACTCCGATAGGGCTGTAGTACACAGGGCATACCAGGAGAAGGCGAGGGAGCTTTACAAATGAGCGATGAACAAGGCGCATGGCTATTACATGGAGAGGAAGGATATGGAGGAGTATCGCAACAAGAGAAAGACGCCGTGGATGAGCGAGAGTATGGAGAAGGCGGCGGCAAAACATTGGGCGACGAAAGAATTTAAGAAGAAATATGTCAAGGGAAAGAAAGCTAGGAGAGGCGGTAAGGAGGATGGCCCGGCGCCCGCCACCTTTTACGGTGGTTCTATTGATTACGAGGAGATCCGGCAGCGCCTGGTATTTTTTTTAAATTATATATTTTTAATTGTTCTTAAGTTATATATTTTAAGATGTTAATTTTTTTAAAATTATTGTTCTTAAAAAGAAATCCATTGATTAGTATTTTTAAGATAATTTTAACCCCACTTTTATTTTCAATTTGAAGATGAGGAATCAGCCCGGTCGCACGCACCCTATCAGGCACGACGAGATATACAAGGCGGGACATACGAAGAAGGTGTCGGGGACTGGGAGAGGTACCAACCAACCCTTGAGGCGGATGTGGAAGTCAGAGGCGACGAGACTGATTTACGTAAGTGTTTCGACTTTTGTACTTGTTTACCGCTTATGAATTCTAATTTAATTTTAAATTATATTTCGAACTAATTCATCTTTTTAATCATATTTTTGATAATTCAACTATTAATATACAAGAGGGAGTTGAGGAAGAAAAATCCCGACGCCGTGGAGGATAAGGATTTGGATGAATGGGACGCCGAGGCGTGGAAGAAGGCCATAGGAACGATCAGCAAGGGGAAGGCGAAGGGTTTACCGACTTATGCCGATCCACGTGACTGGGACATTGAGATGACGCGGGTGAGAAACTGGGATCGAGATTTGCTCAGGTAGGTCCAGTTCGAGAACCTAGAGTTGAGGACGACACCGGACCCGAGAGTCGACGCACTGACGACATGGGCACATGGCTTTGTCGAGGACCAGATTGCAGAGGGCCGACCAGTGCGAGAGCTTCCTAGTGAGTTGTTCATGGGGGGTGCTATTAAGACTGGAGACGCATTCAGGGTTCCGAGAAAGGTCCATCAGAGACCAGATCCTTTTGCTCCAGGTACTTCTACCGCCTCTCAGTATGTTGATGATTTTGAGGCTGATGAGTGGTATAGTGATTGTGATGGTGTTGCTGGTGATGAGGATCCCGAGGCCGGTGTTGATGGTGAGGAGAACCTAGATGAGATTTATAGATTGTGGGAGAGTTCTGGTGATGAGGGGGTCGAGTATCCGCCTAGCAATGTTGAGGGTGGACTTCCTGGAGATGATGAGGGGGGTGATGTTGGGGACGGTGATGTTGGGGACGGTGATGATTGGGACGGTGATGATGGGGACATTGATGATGAGGGGGGTCATGATGACTTGGCTCAGTGATCGGGTGGATGTTAGGGGTTTGTATTTTGTTTGGGATTATGATACTCTAGTTTTTTGATTATCGCGTTATGAACGGTGATTGTACTTATAATTAGCGATTGTGATTTGTTTTGGATAACGAGACGTTTTGAATTGTGACTATGGATATGATTGTGTTTTGAATTGTGATTGTGATTGTGTTTGGATATACAGGTTTGTGATTAGCTAGCGATTTGAAAATTATTGTGTTGAAACAGGTTTTTAACTATTATTAGGTCCAACTCATGTCAATTTTTTTTTTTGTATTTTTTATCGGTTGAAACAGGTTTTCGTTATGAACTATTAGTTGTAGTAGTTTGAAACAGGTTTGTGATTAAACAATAATTGAAACAGGCTTGTTAAATAATGAATATGCAATAAATGAATAAGTATAAACCCATAATAAATAAGTATAAACCCGATTCATTATTAGAAAAGTAAGTATATGTCTTCATTATATGACATTAGGGACAAGTGATTAAGAAAAGAAAAAAGAAAAGAACTAGTCTTCTTATGAATATTCAAAGTCATACTCTTCATCCTAATGATAGTAGCCGTTATCATTAGGGACCGCTCAGGCGGTCCCTAATGATACTATCCGTTGTCAATAGGGACCGATGGGCGGTCCCTATTGACAGTATCCGTTGTCAATAGGGACCGCATAACGGTCCCTATATGTTTAATAGGGACCGTTAAGCGGTCTCTATAAGTTTAATAGGGACCGTTAAGCGGCCCCTAAGGTGAAAATAGGGGCTGCTTGGCAGTCCCTAATGTGGAAATTAGGGACCGCATGGCAGTCCCTACTAATATTCGTACATCAAAATTATGAATTTTTTGATGGTTCGAGGTGTCGCATGGTATGTTTAGTTCGTAATAACCATTTTAATAGTTAGAATAACAATAAGTACACCGACACATTGTATATCCAAACATTATACAAGGAGAACGGGCCACTTTGAAAATTCTCCTACTGGGTTTAGGGTTTAGGGTTTAATTCGATATACATATATACGTATAATTAATGATTACTTGATCTAATGATTATACCTCATAAGCGTATCTATGCTAATGTTTGTGAAGTAAATCATAAACACGGATAACAATTACAACTAACTAATGATAATTAGTTGTACATTTGTGAAATATATATATCCTGAACGTTAATAACTCGGTCGATATCAATTAATCTATTATTTCACAACTAATCTCTATAAGGTTAGTTTTGCAATCATTTATTACTTCAATTTACATATTACAATGAGTTTGGTTGCTTAGAATCACAAACACACCAACATCAATAAAAAAATCGATTTTAAAGTATGAATATTAGTAGGGACTGCCAAACGGTCTCTAATTTTACAATAGGGGACTGCCAAACGATCCCTATTGTCAAATTAGGGACCGTTTGGCAGTCCCTATTGTTAATTTAGGGACCGCTTGGCAGTCCCTACTAATATTCATACATCAAAATTATGAATTTTTCGATGGTTCGAGGTGCCGCGTTGTATGTTTAGTTCATAATAACCATCAGAATAGTTAAAATAACAATAAGTACAACGACACATTGTATATCCAAACATTATACAAGGAGAACGGGCCGCTTTGAAGATTCTCCTACTGTTTTGTACGACGAATGATATAATGACAAATTAATTTGATATACATATATACGTATAATTAATGAATACTTGATCTAATGATTATGCCTCATAATCGTATCTATGCTAACGTTTGTGAAGTAAATCATAAACACGGATAACAATTACAACTAACTAATGATAATTAATTAGTTGTACATTTGTGAAATATATCTTGAACGTTAATAACTCGATCGATCTCAATTAATCTATTATTTCACAACTAATCTACTATAAGGTTGGTTTTGCAATCATTTATTACTTCAATTTACATATTACAATGAGTTTGGTTGCTTACAATCACAAACACAACAACATCAATAAAAAAAATCGATTTTTAAGTATGAATATTAGTAGGGACCGTTAAGCGGTCCCTAATTTGACATTAGGGACCGTTTAGTGGCCACTAAAATCGAAAATTTTGAATTTTTGGCAAAATTTTTTGGCGGAAGTGAGGGGAGAAATTTGAATTTCACCAAATCAATTCTCAACCGTCGATGAAATCATAATCTACGGTCATAAGTACCCCATCATGTCTTTAACACGGACCGCCATCTCAAACCGTCGATCATCTAAAATCATCCAACGGACAAAAACCAATTGAATCCCATCATATATATATAACCTCACCACTCTTACACCCATTTCGCTATCTCCAAAAAACACTATCTTCTTTTCTTCTTTTCACCAACACAAAAACACTATCTTTTTTTTCTTCTTTTCACCAACACAAAAACTTTTCTTCTTTTCACCAACACAATCTTTTCTTCATTTTCTTTTCTTTCACTTTCTTTATTTTGGATCTTCATTTTCTTTTCTTCACCAATACAATATTTTTTCCTTACACTTTCTTTACTTTGGATCTTCATTTACTATTCTTCACTTTTGATTTCATGTTTTTGATTTCATTCATGTTTTTGATTTCATTCATGTTTTTTATTTCATTCATTTTATATTATTACTCATTTTATTCATCTTTTCACATTCTTTATTCTTTCATGTCAATTGTCATTATATTAACTTTTTATTCATCATTTTATTGTTTTGATCTTGTTAAAATTACAATTTTACAAAAAAAAACAATTATATTCCAGATTTAATCCAGAATATAATTGTATTTTTTTTTATTTTTTCTGTAGGTTATTAGGGACCGCTTAACGGTCCCTGTTTTTGATATTAGGGACCGTCAAATGGTCCCTATATTTGATATTAGGGACCGTTAGACGGTCCCTACTAATATTCATAAAAATTCTACGAATATTAGTAGGGACTGTTAAACGGCCCCTATTGTAAAATTAGGGACCGTCTAACGGTCCCTAATTTTTTTTCAAAATGTAGCGACTGTCAAACGGTTGCTACTTTCTGAAATAAAATAGGGACCGCTCAGACGGTCCCTATTGTAGAAATTAGGGACCGTTTGAGCGGTCCCTATTGTAAAAATTAGGGACCGTCTGGTCGGTCCCTATTGTAGACATTAGGGACCGCCAAGACGGTCCCAATTATTAAAAAGTATGTCGACTGTCTATCGGTCACTATACTGCGGTCCCTATTGAGGTCATTAGGGACCGCTTAACAGTCGCTATTGTGCGGTCCCTAATGACCTCAATAGGGACTGCTTAACGGTCGCTATTGGCAAGCGACCACTGTCAATAGCGACCGCTAGACAGTCACTATTTGCCAATAGCGACCGCATGGGGGTCATTAGGGACTACCCAGACAGTCCCTAATGACCCCTTTTTCTTGTAGTGAAAGAAATAGTCTCTCTACGTGAGGGTTAGGTCTCTTGCTTGAGAGTTATGTTACCATCCAACAAAGCTCTTTCAATCTTGGCGTACCGTTCATGGCAATCAACGGCGGTGATATCTACGATTCCTTGTTCCTTTGTTTTCCCCCCTCTTACGTCCTGCCCCATGCAATATAGTTAATAGGGTTTTTTCGTGTCTTTCTTTTCCGCGTGTTTTTCTTGGCGCTAGGGTTTATTTGTTTCGTTTTTTTTTCTTTCTAGTTTGGTTAACGTGTCTTTCTTTGTTTCGTTTCCTTGTCATTACAGATTGTTGAGGATAGGGGTTCATCCACTCCTTGGCTACCGCGCACACCATTCATTGTAATACATTGTTCACTTGCGTCGCCAAAAGCTATTGAAGAAGTTAGTGATCAGTTGCGAAAGAGTCTTTCTTTCACTGAGGAGGAGGAATCGACTCATGAGGTTCCAATGACACCTTGGCAGCAAACTAATGCTGCCTCGGGTCTGGTTCTGGTTGGGAAGCTGCTTACGGGTCGAGCGTACAATTTTAATGCGTGTTGTACTTTGCTCCAAAATTTTTGTAAGGTGAGGAAAGGGATTGAAATCAGCCAAATTGATGGAGATCGCCTCCTATTCCAGTTCTTCCACATTATTGATAAGCAAAAGCCATTGGAGGGATGCCTATGGTCGTTTGATAAGCATGTGCTAATTTTACGGGACATTGAACTGAATGAGAACCCGGCTAATGTTAGCCTGAATTTTTGTAGCTTTTTTGCTCGTATTTATAATCTTCCAATACAAGACAAACAAAGGAGATGACGAGCTTTATTGGTCAGAAAATCAGGTTTCTTGAGGAGGTCGACATGTCCGAATCCTAGGGAGTTAGTATGTGAGTCCGTATGAAAATTGATGTGTCTAAGCCACTACTCAGGGTTCTCAAAATCCGAAGGCCAGACAGACATGAGTTGATCGTCTTGTTCAAGTACGAACGCCTTTCGAGCCATTGTTACTTCTGCAATCTCCTGGGACACATTATGGCCGATTGCAATGCCCGATATGAAACGGACGGGGATGTTGATGAGGATAACTTACCATACGGTCCATGGCTCAGGGAACCCCCTATTCGGGCAGGTACGAGATAGAGATTTTCGGATAGGAGCACACACCTTAACTCCACAAGCGGATGGTTCAATGATCAGTGGCATTCTAGGCCTCATAATCTCGACCAACGCTGGAACACGAATAAGGGGACTTCATCTCATTAGTCATCAGAAAGTAGAGCTGCACCGGGGATGGGAAGGGTTGCCTCTAAGGGGAATACGTGACAAATGCGGTTACTTGGGGACTATATGGCTGAATCAGCGTAGGGAAGGAAGACAAAAAGTTAAAAGGGGCAGAAAATGGTATGCGTGTGGATGAAACTCCCAAAATTAATTCAGGGAACGACTCCGAGGCTACTCTTTCGGGGGTTGGCATCCATCAAGGTCTGGAATCAGAGTGGGCAACTTAGAAAGGTTAAAATCCGACGTCGTGGGGATAACGTCAAGCGTAAAGAGGAGGGCCATAATCAACAGAAACGAGCCAGTACTAGCGTCGTGGAGTTTCGAGTGGAAAAGAAACATAAGGGGGATGGAATGTTGATTGAATGTTTTACAAACTCTTTGGCGGAGGTTGCTACTCAACCCCACCGCTCTCAATGAATATTCTTCGCTGGAACTATCAGGGCTTGGGGAACCCTTGGACAGTTCGCGAGTTGAGGAACTTGGTTTCTCGTTTTCACCCCCCTCTTATTTTCCTCTTGGAGACTAAATGCAATAATAAAAAAATAGAGGCGATCAAGGGACAACTGGATATGTTTGATGTTTTTATTGAGGTTCGAGGTCTTTCCGTGGGATTGGCTTTACTGTGGAAAAGGAGTTAGATGTTAGATTGGTCACTATGTTCGTGAATCATACTGATGTAATGATTAATGATGGGAATGAGGCTTGGCAGTTCACGGGCTTTTACCGGGAGCCTGACGCGGCGCAAAGAATGAGAACATGGAATTTGCTTTGCATGCTTAAATTGGAATCTCGTCGATCGTGGCCTTGCGTAGGAAACTAACAAAATTCTTAATCAATCAGAAAAGAAGGGTGGCCCTGTCCGTCCCAATTGGCAAATCCGCAATTTTTGGGAAGCATTGTTGGAGTCGGGACTGAGTTCGTTACCATTTTATGGCCCTGATTTTACGTGGTGTAATGGTCGCCCTCACCCAAATACTGTTTGGGCTCGGCTCGACCGTGCATGCACAAATTCGAACTAGAGTAGTCTGTTCCCTTCGGCAAAGGTTGCACACATCCCACTTCGACGTTCGGACCACACGACTATAATTATTTCTATTAATTCACGCCCTCAGGTGGGGGCTGGAAATTGCAAGGGAGTTGGACGGTTCAGGTTTAAAGCTTCGTGGGTTCAAAAGACGGAATGCGAGGTGGTGATTGCACAGCTATGGGGTGAGCTTGGGGGGAAGTGCGAACGGACAACAACTAATTGGAAAGTTTGAGGGTTGTAGCTTGAGGTTGCTTAAATGGAACAACATTAGCGGGGTGGGGCTGCGAAAGAAAATAAAGAAGCTTAATGAGCGTATTTTGAGTCTTCGTGCGGGGCTGATTTCTATTGAGTCTAAGGCTGAAGAAAAGCCTTAACAATGGAGCTTGAGGAGTTATACACGACTGAGGATTTGAACTGGAAACAACGAGCCAAGGTGCAGTGGCTTAAGGAAGGGGATAGAAACACATCATATTTTCATAGTAGGGCGAGTGAACGGAGGTCGGAGGAGCAAGAATGAAATTACAGGGCTTCGGGATCACAAGGGCGTGCTTCGTCAGTCACCAGGGGAGATTAATTCAATTGTAATTGACTACTTTAGGAGTATTTTTACTTCTTCCAATCCGTCGGATGATGTTGTCGAAGAGGTACTACGGGACGTGGGCATGCACGTTACTCATAAAGTGAACGAACGCCTTATTCAGCCATCCACTAGCGATGAGGTAACTAAAGCTTTGAATGATACGCATCCTTACAAGTCTCCGGGGTCGGATGGCTTCTCTGTGTTGTTTTATAAATTTTTTTGGCATATTGTGGGGGCCACGGCATTGTTGCTTTTGTTCTTGTTTATCTTAACGATCATATCTTGAATCATGTGGTGTGTTTTACTCATATTGTTCTAGTTCCTAAAAGTACTAACCCCGATGTAATGACAAAGTTTTGCCTGATTAGTCTCAGTAACGTCAGACTTAAGCCTTTTTTAGGGGATATTATTTCTCCTTCTCAGTCCGCTTTTATCCCTGGTCAATTAATCACTGATAATATCCTTGTTGCTTTTGAGCTTAATCAATTTCTAAAAAATAAGAAGACGCAGAGGCGTGGGCATATGACATTGAAGCTTGACATGAGCAAGGCTTACGACCGAGTCGAATGGTCTTTCTTGGAGAAGGTAATGCTTAGATTAGGATTTGCTACTTCTTTTTTGTCTCTTATTATGATGGGGGTATGTTCAGTGTCTTATGCTACTTTAATTGGGGGGCGGGAGTCATAGGTTTTCCCCCCTGAATGGGGCATTAGGCAGGGGGACCCTATATCCCCTACCTATTTTTATTTGTTTTGAGGTTTTTTTAGCACTCATTACTAGCGCGGAGAATCGGGAGCTCCTTCGTGGCGTGGCTATTTGTAGGGGTGCGGCTCACATTTCTCACCTACTTTTTGTAGATGATACTTTGTTGTTTTGTGATGCTACGCGGGAATAGGCTGTTGAGATTAGACGAATTCTTCAAGCATATGAGGCGACTTCGGGGCAGCAAATTAATTTGCAGAAATCAGTGGTGGTGATGAGTAGGAATGTAAATCCGGATCTTAATCGAGAGATTGGTGGGATTTTGGGCGTGGCAGTGGCTGAACGGCATGAGAAATACTTGGGGCTTCCCTCAGTCATCAGGAAGTCGAAGAAAGAACTGTTTGCATATATCCGTGATCGATTATGGAAGCATGCACATGGTTTTAAAGGAAAGACGTTGTCAAGTGCAGGGAAAGAAATTATGATCAATTCAGTGATGCAAGATATATCGACATTTGCTATGAGTTGTTTCCATCTCCCTGACTCTTTAATTGAGGAGATTGAACTAATTATTAGCAACTTTTGGTGGGGTAGTGGGGAGAGGAATATAATACATTGGATCGCTTGGGATAAGCTATGCTGTAGGAAAGAAGAAAAGGGTATGGGTTTCCGCAACTTGAAGGCTTTCAACATGGCGCTTCTTGCCAAATAAGCATGATGTATCTTTCATAACAAATAACAAACTCCTAACATAATGACACTAAACTAACATGGCGCTTCATAGGTTATGTGTTTTCATAACCTGCCCAGTCACAAAATTGGTGAGGCTATTGGCTAGTAGTTTAGCCGGTCGGACCACTGGTTGAACTGGTTTAGTCAACAGTCAACAAAATATCTAACTCAAACTTCAATAACATAACAAAATACTCAATTTCCGTAACACTGTGAGAAGTATTCTAAGTCACTAATATCTTATTATATTAAAAAAATATATATATATGGTTACCACAATACTAGGACTTGAGTGTGACCTCCAACAAAATAAGTTTTTTGAAAGTAGAGAAAACCATTGAGCTATACAAAAATATAACAAATAATCCAACAAACCATATATTTAATAAAAGCTAAAAGATTGTTTGAGATTTTTAAATGTTGGCCAATCCTACAACAAAATTCAATACAATAACAATAATATGTGACACTAAAATCTAGAAAATGAATTTCGCATCAAACCAATTACTAGGCATGAAATTGTAGGATGCATGCTCGTTTTGCTTCAAAATAAAATTAAAGATGGGAAACGATGTTTTTTTTTAATTTCTTGGCCGTAGGCGGTTTGTGGTGGATAGATCTTCTCAAGATACCCCAAATCAAAAAACAAGTCGTCTAAAATAGAAGAAAAAATAACAAACTCCTAAAATAATGACACTAAACTAACAACTATACTCCACTAAGGAACAATCAGATTAACGTGCACCATTTAGATAAATAAAATATACTTAATATAAATTCTGTTAATAACTAAAGCAAATACTAATAAATTAATTAGACAAATAATTAATAATATAAGTGTTTGCGGGCGGATTTTAGTGGGTTATCGTCGAAAAAGATACCATACCCAACGTTTGCTGGTTACCAATTTTCTCACACATGCGGGTTGATTTTTAAGAACATACGGGTTGCGGCCTAGGCCAGTGCGAGAGAGTTAGCGGGTTATGTTACGCATCAAATCACAAAGTGAGAGTCCCTATCTCCCTTCTTCTTCTTCTTCTTCTTCTTTTTTTTTTTTTCTTTCTTTCATGTTTTAAGACACACAAGCTATATAGTACAATAGCCATATATTCTCGTATTAAAGAAATATCCTCTCATTTTCCCCCCTTTTTTTGTATACTTATGCAATATGCAAATCAATTTATATATTAACGAATATAGAATTTCATCTATACGTATGTAAAGTCTTCCTTCCATTCTTGTCAACTTATATATGAATTACAATGTTGTGTAGCTATCTCTATTATTTGACTAATACATAACAATTTTTTTTTCTTTTTCACTTTTATTATACTGTTATTAAATTAAGATTTTTGTTTTTTGTTTTCATATGCGGGTAGGCAGATGGGCGGGTGGGTGTACGGCTCAACCCACAACCCACCCGCTCAAGGGCGGGTTTTCATAATTTCAACCGCAACACAAGTTAAAAAAATAAAATCATGTAGGTGGCGAGTAGAGCGGGTCTAGTTTAAGCGGGTCAGTCTGGTGGGCAAATTTATGAACACCTCTAATTATTAATATAAATAAATTAAGCTTGAACCATAACAGGATGAAGAGTTCTCGTTTTAAAATTTATGTTTAGTGGGCACTACTGAAACGGCCTAAACCACCATAGTTTGATATTTATATCTATATATATTGCCTTTTATATAATCTAATTTTTCTAAGTTTTAGGACTTAGGTGACAGATCCGTTGACCTGAATTTTAACTAAATTTCCTTCACGCAACTTAGTTGGACGTAAAAAAAAATTTTAATTTAGTTTCAAGAACAAAAAACATATATGGAATAAAACTTAGAATTTGCTTTTTACATAATTTTTTACATTAATTTTTATCTAATATCCACTACTAATATTATTCTTGTAAATCTCTTTTTGGATGGATGAGGTAATATGATGGGGTGCACATGCCTTCAAACAATCATTGGAAGCAGCAATCGTATAGTACAATAGTTCAAATGAACCATATCCAAAAATGTATTGAAAGAACACATTGTCCACAACTTTTGTATTTTTATGATCTCTTTTTTGACTGAGTCTTACTGCCCTTTTGAACAGCCCCACAACACTATATATCTCACTTCTTTTTACTTCTGATCATCATCATCATTATAAGTTGCTTTAATCTGATAATGGATTTTGGTTTGAAGGATCCAAGGCATTCATCATATGGTCATTGATGGGTTGTTTTCGGGATCCGAGACTTCCCCTTACTTTCATGCAAAGGGAAAAAGAAAGGAAAAAAGAAGCTCAAAATTTATTAACTTATAAGATCATAAACTGATTGTGCCTATTTAAAAAGAGCCGTTTGTGCCTTTATTCCTTTTATTTTTTCTAAAGAAAAAGACTGCAAAAGATCATATGTGTGGAAACTTTGTCTCCATCTGCATCTCCTTAATTCTCAAATGCTTTTTCTTGAATCACCCTAGTGATGGTTCATTTTTGATTACCTAAGACTTCCATTTTTTTGGATTAAGAGAGGTTTAGAAACTATTTTCAATCAAGTAAATAATTAATGACTCTCTTAACGAGTATTTTCTATTGAATTGCCATCTCATCTAAAAGTTTAAGCTGTTAGAGAGGGTAGACATTTAATATTTATATATATTATTTCCATCACGCCCCCTCACGTGCATGCTGTAAATCTTTTTGTTACGCATGTCACGTGGCATTCTTTCAATAATTGGGTGGCGGTGGGATTCAAACCCAGGACCTTCTCCTTGGCCTGAGCCCTGATACCATATTAAATTGCCATCTCATCTAAAAGTTTAAGCTGTTAGAGATGATAGACATTTAATATTTATATATATTATCTCCATCATTTTCGACTTCACTAATTCTTTGAATTACACAAAAAATTTCGAATTAATAATCTAGTCTATGTAGTTGAATATCTTACCTTATATCGTCATCAAATTAACACAAAACATGTACATTGTTTTAAGAATAAGCTTTTCATATACATTAGTTTTCAGCTTTATACGTGTTGTGGTATATATTGGTTGTATTAGTTTCTATACCTTGAACAAGAGAAAATAGCGCATAAGTCTTTTGAGATGGAAAAGGAAGTAGTATTTGACTACTTTATACCTTCCTTGAGGAGTTGAGGTAGTGCCAATGTGAATATGGGTTTTCTGAATGCTAGGGGGGTCACCACTGGGTCACCCTCCTAGCATTCTGACACGTGTCCTTTGGGACCATTTTTTTTTTTATTTTTTATTAGTGGCAGCGGGCAGACGGGCAAGCCTTACTTTCTTTTTTTAACAGCTTATTCTCACTCCTTTTTTTTAAAATGAATAACTTTTAAAGTCTAATTATCAAAAATAAAATTTTGGAAAAATAATAACGTTGCAGCAAATGAAATATTAATGTTTTTAATATGTGGATGAAAAGTCAAATTCTCTGTTGATTAATTCTATTTTATTGTATATTATGTATATCTTGATATGGTCTTAATTGTGTAGCATTTAATTTTACATTTTGCAAGATTTGGAATAGCAATCTTACATAATTTTTTGCGTGTGGAATTATCTTACTGTGAAATTAATTATGCAATACATAAATTGAACAAATTTCTAGAGAAAAATTGTGGCTTGTTTTTCCACGCTTAAGAAGTAAGTAACAAAATAATTATCTTATCTTGAATTAATTACATGTAAACATAAACTGGAAGAAAAAAAAAGGACATTGTCCAGTTTAGTACTTGTTTTGCAAACTGCAATGAGAAAAAAAAAAGTAAGGCAGCCTGCCCGTATGCCACTTATTACAAAAAAAAAAGGAGTGAGAATTTTATTATTCTAAACAACGTTATTATTTTTCCAAAATTTTATTTTTGATAATTAGACTTTAAAAATTATTCATTTTAAAAAAAGAGTGAGAAAAAGCTGTTAAAAAAAAAAGTAAGGCTGCCCGCCTGCCCGCTGCCACTAAAAAAAAATAAAAAAAAAATAAATGGTCCCAAAGAACACGTGTCAGAATGCTAGGAGGGTGACCGAGTGGTGACCCCCCTAGCATTCAGAAAACCGTGAATATGTGATACAGTGGACATGTTAGTGGATGACTTGTAATATGACACCTAGCTAAAGACTCACACATAAAAAGTACAAAATCCATTACTTTTCTACTAGCAAGAAATTTGAAGTTATGGTAAAACTAGAAATACACATATGCGCGCTGTTTGTTTCATCCTAGAATTCTTTTCTATAAAAGTTGATTCTGTAAATGAGACGCATGTGATTTGCATTTGCTATCTCTAATAAACATTTTATGAGTAACTAATGTAATTTTATTTTAAAAAGTTACTCGAAAGTGGAAACTATTATAGGCCAAATAACGCTATTGCAAGATCACCTCTTTCTAAAGTTTAAGTTTATTCAAGACATTTACCTAATATTTATTATCTCCGAGGGCTAATTACGCGTTAAGATTTTACAGAAAGATAAATTTTTGAGATACGATTACGAGCATTATTCCATGTCAAGATTCTCATGCATGCCATATAAATGTATATATATTAAATGGAAATTTTGTTAACGTACGTTTTATATCTATTTGTCTTAACTAAGCTTGTTAGACAGTAATTAAATTGGTTTGTGGGATCGACGACAATCAGTTTAAACAGATCAGAAATATTTTTCTCGAGTTGAGCAAATCACATCAGACTAATCATGCGAGACAAATATATTTGTAAAAAGTAGATAAATAGTTGATCTCTGGTGTGATGTTCTTTTCTTTACTCCAAATTGATATTAAGGCAGGCTAGCTCATGTATTTGGATTTAGAACAAAACCCATTCTTTTAAATTTTTGTTCAATGATTGATACATATGGCTTAGGCTTTGTCTGAACGCATCGAGTATTTCTTATACTCGCTTTTCTTTTAATAAAATTCTTTTGCTGACCCAAAAAGATGATGTTAATTAACGAGAGAGAGGAAAAAAAACCTTCTATTTATAGTGTATGATTTATTAGTGCATCGATCTGTATCTAGGTGGGGACAAATTGCAAAAGGGACCATTTTTGCTTATTAAGTTAAGTATCACAAAAGATACTTTATCTTGCATTTGGTGTTTATTTTAGAGAATTATTGTGGTGCAATTCATATGTATGAATATCAACCACATATATATATATATATATATATATATATATATTTAATCTTAATCTAGGCCTTTTTTCTTGCTGATGAGGTAATTCAATTAATGATTAGTACTTATTATTCACCCATAATGGGAGCAAAGCTCGAGGCCATTTTGCCTATTGACAAAGACTATCACTGATTCACATTTTGTCCCATGCTTCTAAAGAGCATCATTTTCACAAAGTTAGAGCTAAAGCAATATTAAGAGGATAGTGATCGAGAAGAAGAGATTAAAAGAATCTCAACTAAGATTTTAATAATTATTTTAAAAGAAATGTACACGTTCCAAATATTTCATTTTGGGGAATGATCGTATGTTACTTTGTGAAATTCTACTTATTTCGTATTTAATTTTATAGATACATACAGTAGATAATTAATTTTTCCAAAAGCTTAATTAATTTAATAAATTAAAGTTAACGTGGTACTTTACAACGTGTTAAAGAATGAAACCGAAAGGACTGTGATGGGGATATTTCAGGATTGGGCCGGCAATAGAGTTGGGTCGGCCCATTAACGTATCGAATCTGGCCCATTCGATGCCTTCAGCGCATCGAATAGTTATGATTCGACGCGCGTATCGAATCGATATGATTCGATGCGTAATTTACAGCGGTTTTCGGGGCCCACAGTGCAAATTGCTATATATAGGGCAACTTTGAGCGTTCAGAGAGAGATTGAATTCATGTCCCAACCTGACCACATCGAATCCAGCCATTCGATACGTCCCTCCATTCGATACGTTCCTCAATTCGACACGAACCAAGATTCGATACGTTCCAAAGCCCTGCTGAGATTGTGTAGCGTTGACTCGGCATCGAACCGGCATCATTCGAGGCGTGTATCGAACAACCGCAATTCGATGCGTTGCATACTTAGTATTAATATTGTATTTAAATCAGTGTAAGATCTGTAATAGATAGTAGGTGTTTCGGACAAAGTTAGTCCGGTTATTTCAAGTGGATTAACATTATTTTGGTTATTTATATTCCCATTGTATTGTATTACTGTGTTCTATTACCATGACGAAATAAGACCAAAATATTGGCGCCGTCTGTGGGAACACTGTTAAACACTGTTTTAAATAGCGTAGCTAGGATGACGTATAAAAGGCACTTGAATGTGGTTGAGAAACAGCAAACCGAGAAAAAGCTCAGAACAAAGTCAGATCCGAGTCAAGATAGGCTTGAGCCTAAAAGACAGGGGCAAGATAAAATAGAGAGTCAATTGTTGAAGCAATGGCAAGAATGCAAGATGGAACCTTTGGGAGGATTCAAAATCGTACAACTTTTCAAAGAAAGTTCTGAGAAAGTAATCAAGATTGGAGCAGAAATGGATTGGATGATAGAAGCAGCTTTGATAGATTGCCTTCGCCGCAATTCAGATATATTTGCGTGGTCTGATTCAGACCTTCAAGGGATAGACTCGAGAATTATTGTACATCATCTGAATGTAGATAAGAGTGCGAAGCCAATACGGCAGAAGAAGCGCAATTTCAGCAAAGAAAAGAATAAAGCAGCTGAAAGAGAGGTGCAAGAACTCTTAGCCGCTCGACATATTTACGCTATAAGATTCTCAGAATGGTTGAGCAATATTGTGTTGGTCTTAAAGAAGGAAGCTACATGGAGGATGTGTGTGGACTATACTGACTTAAAACAAGCATTGCCCGAGAGATCCATTTCCTTTACCGCGGATAGATCTATTAGTAGATTCTACAACAGGATGTGCATTACTAAGTATGATGGATGCAAAGAGTGGTTTTCATCAAATCTTCATGGCAGTACAAGATCAGAGTAAAACGGCTTTTGTAACTGATACCGGAGTGTACTGCTATAGGGTGATGCCTTTCGGATTAAAGAATGCGGGAGCAACGTTTCAGAGATTGGTGACTAAAATGTTTTACCATCAAATTGGGAAATCAATGGAAGTATATATTGATGATATGCTTGTAAAGAGTCTTAAAGCTGATGAACATGTGCGACATCTGGATGAGGCATTCACCATAATGAGGACATATGGAATGAAACTAAACCCTAAAAAATGCACTTTCGGAGTGACGGCTGGAAAGTTTCTAGGATATGTGGTAAATGAGAGAGGAATCGAGGCTAATCCGGATAAAATAAAAGCAGTAATGGATTTACCTTCGCCTAGGACGGTGAGAGACGTACAATGCTTGGTGGGCCGCCTGACGGCCTTGGGAAGATTTATATCAACATCTGCCGAAAAGAATCTCCCTTTCTTTAAAGTGATGAAACGGAACAAAAATTTTATCTGGACTCCGGAATGTGAAGAAGCATTTAGGCAAATGAAGAAATATCTGGTAAGCCCGCCGTTGTTAGCAAAACCGGAGGAGAATGAAATGTTGTATCTCTATCTGGCAGTATCTGCAAATGCAATCAGTACAGTACTACTTAAACAGAGAGGAGCTCAGCAACTACCAATACATTATGTGAGCAGAGTACTGCAGGGGGCGGAGAGGAATTATTTGGAGATAGAATTGTTTGCATTGGCAATTGTTGTTACAGCTCGAAAGCTGAAGCCGTATTTTCAATCTCATCCGATTACTGTGGTGACTGACAAACCATTGAAGCAAGTATTGACGAAACCAGAAACTTCTGGTAGACTGGTGAAATGGGCGATTGAACTCAGTGAGTTTGGGTTGGAATTTAAGCCGCGAGTCGCGGTCAAAGCGCAAGCCTTAGCAGATTTCATGGCCGAAACCCTGGGTAATAGTGTAGTAGAGACCGCATGTTGTATATTTTCTATATCAAACCAAGAAGGAACCAGTAGAGCAACGACGACATGGATATTGCATACTGATGGTTCTGCCACAACTCACGGGGGGGGGGGGGGGGGGGGGGGGGGGGAATTGGAATACATTTTCTGTCCCCAGAGAGGAGGGAATTTGAATTTGCCATCAGCTTGAATTACATGGTAACAAATAACGAAGCTGAATATGAAGCAATAATTGCAGGGATTAAAATGGCACTCGGACTCAACATTGAACATTTAGATGTGTTCACCGATTCGCTTTTGGTGGCAAACCATTTCTCCGGAAAGTATGAAACACGCGAGGAAACTATGAAGCTATATGCTGCAAAAGTTAAAGAATTGGCAAGGAGGTTCAAATTTTTTGATATAACTCAAATCCCCAGGGACGACAATGCCAAAGCAGATGCACTATCTAAATTTGCAAGTTCTTCAGAAATTTTGGCAGAAAAAAGAATCACACTTATGGTTGCTGACAAACCTTCAATTGGGAAGTCAAAATATATTACCACAGAAGTCAGAGTGGAATTTATAATGACAATACAAGAGGACCCGTCTTGGAAGGATGAAATTATGATTTATCTTCAACAAGGCATTTTGCCAGCGGATCCGAATGCTCAACGCAGAATGCGTTACAAGGCATACAGGTTCACTATCAATAATGGAGAGTTGTATAAAAGGTCTTTCGAAGGACCGTTGTTAAGATGTTTGACCCCTACGCAAGCTGAATATGTCATGGAAGAGATCCACGCAGGTAGCTGCGGAAATCATTCCGGGGGCCGAGCGTTAGCTCAACGGATATTACGTCAAGGATATTACTAGCCAACGCTACGTAAAGATGCAACAGCTTATTCAAGAAAATGTGACAGTTGCCAATACCATGCTCGCCTTATTCACAGACCGGCACGTCAACTGCAACCAATCGACGTGGCATGTCCTTTTGATCAATGGGGAATTGATATAGTTGGTCCGTTTCCACCAGGCAAAGGTCAAAAACGATATTTAATAGTGGCAGTGGAGTATTATACAAAATGGGTCGAAGCGGAACCTATAACGTCAATCACGGAGAATAATATGATTGAGTTCATCTGGAAATACATTATATGCCGTTTCGGTATACCGAGATCCATTGTGTGTGATAACGGAACGCAATTTACTGGGAAGCACATTAAATCTTGGTTTGGGGAATTAAAGATATCACACAATCTCACGTCAGTATATCACCCACAATCCAATGGCCAAACAGAATCCACTAACAAAACATTGAAGGATTACCTTGAAAGGAGAGTCAGAGCCACGGGAAAAACATGGCCGGCAGAGCTTCAAGGAATATTGTGGGCATATAGGACGACCCCGAGAACATCGACAGGGGAAACCCCATTCGTTCTTGTCTATGGCACTGAAGCAGTATTGCCTGCGGAAATAGGTATGCCAACGCGCAGGATCACTGATTATGATCCGGAACAATCGGCCAGGCTGCGACAGATGGATCTAGATATGATAGGATCCACAAGAGAGGATGCTTATCAGCGCACTGTTGCATATAAAGCCGCAATGGCCAAAAGTTATGATAAGAGAGTCCGATTCAGAAGTTTTGAAGTAGGAGACTTGGTTCTTAGAAGCCTGGCAGCTAAACAACATATCGGGAAGCTTGAACCAAAATGGGAAGGGCCTTTTAGAGTCACACGAGCAAGTTCACGAGGATATTATTATTTGGAGACTCTAAAAGGAATTCAACAGAAACGCCCATGGAATGTGCAACATCTCAGGCGTTATTATGCATAAATAGAAGAAATTTCGTTAAATATATGTTTCTTACACACATTTACGCTGATTCTGTTTAGAATTTATTATTAACTGAAAATCTTCATTTGTTGGATGATGCAGAGAAGAACATGATAGAGGGGTAAGAAGGCCCAAAGTGGTCCGCCCCCGCATATCAGAGAAGAACATGACGGAGGGGTAAGAAGGCCCAAAGTGGTCCGCCCCCGCATGTCAGAAGGAAGAACATGACAGAGGGGTAAGAAGGCCCAAAGTGGTCCGCCCCGCATATCAGAGAAGAACATGACGGAGGGGTAAGAAGGCCCAAAGTGGTCCGCCCCCGCATGTCAGAAGGAAGAACATGACGGAGGGGTAAGAAGGCCCAAAGTGGTCCGCCCCCGCATGTCAGAAGGAAGAACATGACGAAGGGGTAAGAAGGCCCAAAGTGGTCCGCCCCCGCATGTCAGAAAGAAGAACATGACGGAGGGGTAAGAAGGCCCAAAGTGGTCCGCCCCGCATGTCAGAAGGAAGAACATGACGGAGGGGTAAGAAGGCCCAAAGTGGTCCGCCCCGCATGTCAGAAAGAAGAACATGACGGAGGGGTAAGAAGGCCCAAAGTGGTCCACCCCCGCATGCCAGAAAGAAGGACACGACGAAGGGATAAGAAGGCCCAATGCAATTCATAACCTATGCAGAAATAACCCAGTTGACATCTCAATTAGGTAAGACAATATTACCCTAACAAAAACACTCTCAACTCAAAATGCTCATAATCTTGCTACAAATGAAAGAAGGATATTAATTGGCCAGAGTCATAACAATGAGCAAATTGATGAAATATCGCGTATGGAATATGTTATAAATACCATTTAACGAATGAATGCGTAACAAAAAGCAGATAATATCAAACGATTGAGTCGTTTTCATTAAAATAGCAATCATCTACGAATTACAAGGTTTTGTACAAAACATGAACTTAATAACAGCAAAATAGTGTAGCCAAACTATCGCTATTCTTCAGATGAATGGGGGGACTCATCGCGGAGAACCAATCCCATTGAACGGACAAAATTGGCACAATTGCCCTGAATCTGATCTTCAGTCAGAATTAATTCCTCAGTTTGTGCCCAGTTGTCAGGCAAGACAATTTCTGCTCTGTCAGCAGGATCTTCGAGTTGATACCTGCTAGGAGAAATTGTACACTGGGCACTAACTGATAATCCTGGTTCACCTTTCTTGCTAGTCAGCGCAGGGGCCAGGCCACCTTGAGCAGGACATTTGGTACCTTCAAAAGCTGTTGAAGGACCTGAAACTTTAGATGCGCTGCTCATCTTTTTTCTTTTAGCCACAATTGCAGGGTGACTATCTTTGAAATCAGTTCTTTTTGGAGGACTTCTAAGAAGAATCGTAGACCTGGAAATTCTAGGTAGCAATTCTGGCTCACTATCGCCCGAACCAAAAACATCATGGAGAACCTTTTTAACATTTTCCGAATCGCCCGGAGTAATGCTAGGGGCGATCTTCTCTTTACCTTTGGATACCTGAGGCGATTTGGGTTTTAAAGGGCTCGGATGGGACTTTTTTGATTTTTTACGGTCCCGCCACACCGTATAAAATGGATCGCCAGAACGAGGTGTATGTACCTCATCGTCGTCATCATCATCGTTGTCTTTGGGTGTTTCCATTTTTGCGTCACGCGTTACATCAAGCATATCACTGCGAAAACCCTCTGCAAGGTATCCAAGGTGCCCTACTTGACCAACGCATACGTCCATTCCATATTGCATGTCGGCAACACCGCGTAATAATTCCAGGCATTTACATACATTACTCTGCCTAAAATTTTCAACAACAGCACATCTATATTTTTCAGATTCAAAATACTGAATTCGACGACGCAAGTTGGAAATGGCATTTTCAGCACCTGTATTGGAAGCCTCGAGAGAACGATTCACGCGTTTTAGGGATTCGTTATCCTTTTTCAACGCATCGATCTCAGCACGCAAAGCTATTGCATCCTCTCCCGCTTTCCTGGCTTTCACTTCAGCATCATGCTTATCACGGATGGCCTTAGATGTTTTCAAATCTGACTCTCTGGCGCGTTTCAGTGCATTTTGGCGACTATACTTTCCACTATTAATAGTAGAACGTAGATTGTCGACAACAGCGTTGTGCTGATTTTGCACCTCGGCTAACCCACTATAATCTCTGCATAGCTGATAAACGGCTAAGATGACAGCAGCAAAGAAAAGGCGCCCAAAGCGAGCCAAACCTTGAAACCCCAATCGATTGATTGCATTTTGACGATCCAATTGCGGCCACAAACTTTGCATAATCTCTCCAGCCTGCTCCTCTCTTAGTCGGTATCCGCCCAGTGTGGCACTCAATGATTCTGAGTTTTCATCATTGAGAAAGTCATAATTACTAAGGCTTCCAGGCGGAGCAGGTCTTGGATTCCCTGAAGGTCGAGGTCTCTCGGGAGGAATGCTCTGAGCTTCACGGGCGGATATATCCTCCATTGATTTTCGTTTAGCGGCTTCATACCAGGGCTCATCGGTTGAGTGAGAAGAACTTGCTGTTTCTACATTGCGTTTTTCCCTGAAATGGGGATGAGCAGCATTAAACTTAGCTAAATTGGCAGCAATTTTATCGTCTTCTGCATCGATGTCCTCCATTATCTCAATTTGGCGATTGGTGCCTACTCTGATACGTCCACCGGTATCGGTTGGTGTCATCACCAGTCTCCTCGTAGCAAAGTTTTCTTGACGTTCAAAGTCACTTATTATTGGCACCCTAGTGCCCGCACTGATACCCCCAAGTCTTATGGTAGAAGGGTTCCGCGAAGATGTATTAGATGGACCCGCACCTGAAGGCTCATTTTGATCATTTTGCTCGCCTATTCCCTGAGCACCATGAGTATTCTCAGGAGATAGAACAACTTTGCTGCGACTTCGAGATTTTATACGAGCCATATCAGCCTAAAAATATAAATTTTAAATAAGTTTTCTATAAAATTAAGCAATCAGTAACGTGTCGAATATCGGAGATTCGATACGTGCCGTGTCGAACAAACTGCGTTCGATGCTGTCCAGAAACAAACAAAAAATATTCCCTCCAGATAAAAACAAGAGTGTCAGACATGTGGTCCCTTATATATAGGCCCATGGGCCGCAACTGTTCTGCACGCATCGAATTTTCATTATTCGATGCAAGCATCGAACGGAGCACTATTCGATACGCATGATTTCACGCATCGAATTGAAACAATTCGATGCCCAACAATTCTTAATACAGATATGTTGTGAGTTTGGAAGTCGTTATTATTATTCGATTAACGTCTCCCAAACTGGGGGGACTATGTGATGGGGATATTTCAGGATTGGGCCGGCAATAGAGTTGGGCCGGCCCATTAACGTATCGAATCTGGCCCATTCGATGCCTTCAGCGCATCGAATAGTTATGATTCGACGCGCGTATCGAATCGATATGATTCGATGCGTAATTTACAGCGGTTTTCGGGGCCCACAGTGCAAATTGCTATATATAGGGCAACTTTGAGCGTTCAGAGAGAGATTGAATTCATGTCCCAACCTGACCACATCGAATCCAGCCATTCGATACGTCCCTCCATTCGATACGTTCCTCAATTCGACACGAACCAAGATTCGATACGTTCCAAAGCCCTGCTGAGATTGTGTAGCGTTGACTCGGCATCGAACCGGCATCATTCGAGGCGTGTATCGAACAACCGCAATTCGATGCGTTGCATACTTAGTATTAATATTGTATTTAAATCAGTGTAAGATCTGTAATAGATAGTACGTGTTTCGGACAAAGTTAGTCCGGTTATTTCAAGTGGATTAACATTATTTTGGTTATTTATATTCCCATTGTATTGTATTACTGTGTTCTATTACCGTGACGAAATAAGACCAAAATAGACTGATAATGATATTTAGCCACCATTAAGAAGATACAAAAATAATTATATTCTAGCAAAACTGAATGAGGCAAACTATTCATTATTGCGAAAACTGTGAAACGTATTTTAATATGTAAAAGAAATTGAGGGGGGAACTGAATTGATCATAGTGTGCTTAGTTTCTTTTTAAGGAATTCATTACGTCCAATTTTCTCCTTTTGGTAAGAACTAATACATTTATTTTTTGTCTTTAGTATGTATGTGTGGGGTCTCCCCCGATCCCCACCTAAAAACAACGAGAAAAAAGAAAAACTGGAATCAAATGAGAATGAAGAAAAGGGAGGTAAAAAAGAAGTTAAGGCCTATCATGCTTTAATTTATGTTTATATTTTTTAAGCACCGCGTTATTTTTCAAAGAGAATATATATATATATATATATATATATATATATATATGCCTCCGGTAAATACATAACATTCTACGATGCGTTATACATACTATAACTATGAAATAGTTTTTCCGACGTTAATTTTAAATTTTAAATTAGTTAATTGACATTAGAACTAGACTAGCTATAGAAATGCTGTATTCAAAATTCACCACCCACTACTGCCTTGTGAAAAGTTATATATCTATCTATCTATATGTATAATATATAAATATATCTATATATATATATAATACAGAGCCGGCCTCTTTTTCGTTTAACCCCTTATACCATCTATCTATATAGAGTTATTCTAGTAAAGAGAAAACCCATGAAATATTTGAAATTTCAGACAAGTTTAACTAACATCATATATATCTAACATCATAGTTTAATATCACTTCTCTAATTTATCAAAAAAAAAAAAAAATGTAACTGAACTAGCAACTCTAATGCCACTGTCTTTCTTCTTTGATTGATCCCAAAGTGAAAAGTAAGAACCTTTAGTTAAGTCTTTCAGGTTCAAAGATTCAATTCTTGTGCCTTTAGATTTTGTTTTAATTCAAATTCTTTTAAAAAAGGAGTATGGTCTTTTCTTGACTAAAAACACTTCTCTGATATATTAAAATGTGCTATTAATCTTGACAAAGAATCATGAAAAGCGCAAAACGTTATATTGTGTTTCGAAATTTTACAGAAACCATGCAATTAAGTTTGGACAATTTTGTTCTTATGTTTTCTTTCGATATCACAATCTTCCCGATCCATAATATCATGACTACCATAATATCTTGTTTGTTTGATTTAGAACCTAATGCTGTTAGGAAAAGAATAATAAAAAAAAACTATTATATTTTCTAGATGTTGCTTGCATTGTGTTGTTATACTTAATCAACGTCTATGTTCTCTTTGCTTAACGTTTAACGAAACATAGAGCCCTTTTTGCTATGATCCGCATATATATTAGGGCTTTTTTTTTTGCCCTTTATTTATTTATTTATTTATTTTTTGAAAATTGCTAGGCCAGCCAGCCTATCTCAAGAGTACTGCATGAAAAACATGCAATTACAGATAAAAGACTCAGCACATAACAACAAAAAAACAGAACATCTCCTCTAGGAATCAGAAAGGAATCAGAAAGAGAACATCAGCCTGGTTCCATCTCCATGGAACGGACCCAACATGTATTTTCCTTAGCAGAACGTGGCAACTGATGAGCCGCTATATTTCCTTCTCGACGGATCCATTGGAAGAGGAAATCTGGATTATCGCACTTAATTCCTCGGATTTCTGAAATTAATGCTCCCCCCTCATCGCCTAGTTCGCCACCATATGCGATACTATTCATAATATCCATGTTATCCCCCTCAAAAATAACCCTTTTCCAGCCCTTCTCCACAACAAAATTTATAGCGCATGAAATCGCCATTATTTCGGTGTTTCGCGGACCCAAAATTCCAGCGAAAGATCTCTGGAAGCGTGCAATGCAATGGCTGTCCGAGTCCCGAAAAATAACGCCAACTCCAGATTTTCCCTCCTCTTCAAACACCGCTCCGTCAACATTGCATTTTATCCACGACTTGTGAGGCAGATTCCACTCAGCACGCACCTCTCTTTGCACTCCCGGTGGTCTGAACAAGCTAACAAAGTTCGCACTAAAATCTGCAATATCAGGCAGCGTAGAAACCTTCTCGCCCGCGTAAAATCTGTTTCAGTTAGTCCAAATGCTCCAACACAGTGTCACTGCTTGTACCACACAATCCGAGTCAGGTAATGTCAGAATGCAGAAAAACCATGAAATGAAATTCTCCTCCCCCTGGATGTAAAAATCACAAGGCAAGTGAGCGAGAGCCCAGACTTGTCGCGCAGCATGACAGGTGAACAGGGCATGGCACGCATCCTCCAAATCAGCTCCACATATGCCGCAATCCTTGTCCGTCCCCATGTGTCTATGAACAAGTAGACCTCTTGTTGGAAGAATGTTGAAACAAGCGCGCCAAATGAATTGTTTAATTTTGTTTGGACACGCTAGACTCCAGATCTTCCCCCAAGGTAAAACCGAGCTAGAGGACGCCTCTCCTGTTCTCGAAAACAGCCCTTGCTCCATAATCAAATGGTATGCACTCTTCACGGAAAAAACACCCGACTTATTATAGTGCCAAATCTGTACGTCTGGTCTATCCATTAAACCAAGGGATATAGAGAGGATCAGATTTGCGTCAACCTCCCAGAATATGTCCCGAACCCTAACAGTATCCCACCACCCCGTCTCCTCATCCATAAGATCACAAACCTGAGCATCCGCGCCAATCCCCTCCATCGGCGTAATTGGCCTAAAAGAGGTTGGTCTAGGCATCCATGCGTCACCCCTCAATCTAATAGATTTACCATCGCCTACACGCCATCGGATTCCCTTCTCAAGAATACAAACCGACTCCCTGATGCTTTGCCAAGAAAAGGATTGTCCACTGGCCTTTTTTGCTTCAAAGATGGAGCACTTAGGAAAATATTTTGCTTTAAAAACTTGACCCACTAAACTATCCGGGTACATCCAAATTCTCCACGCCTGCTTAGCCAACAACGCCAAGTTAAAAGCACGAAGGTCTCTAAATCCCATCCCTCCTTTTTATTTGCTCCAACACAAGTTTTCCCACGCAATCCAATGAGTCTTCCTCTTTGCTCCATTATCCCACCAGTAGCTCTTAGCCATACTCTCAAGTTCTGTAATCAAAAAATCCGGGAGTTTAAAACAACTCATAACAAAAGAAGGCATAGCTTGGGCAACCGATTGAATTAAGACGTCTTTCCCTGCCCCCGACAACGTCAATTCCTTCCACCCCTGAAAGCGTTTCCAAGCCTTCTCTCTAAGATAAGAAAAAAGATCTTTTTTGGAGCGCCCCATTACTGCCGGCATGCCCAAATAAATGTCGTGTTTCTCCGCCACCCTAACACCAAGAATTCCCTGGATTTCCTGCTTGCTTTCCATCGATAGATCAACTGACTTATCCAGGTTGATCTCTTGCCCCGAAGCCTTCGCAAATCTATCCAAGATCGACGTAATCTCCGCTGCCGCATCCGCTCCTGCCTCACAAAATACTAGCGTGTCATCCGCAAAGAGTAGATGAGACACTCTCGGTGCATGACGGCTCACAGCAACTCCCTTCAACAGACCCCGCTTCTCCGCGTCCCGAATCAATCCTGAAAACACCTCAGTAACAAACAAGAAAAGATATGGCGAAAGAGGGTCGCCCTGACGTAAGCCTCTCTCAGGATTAATATAGCCAATCTCACAACCATTAATTAAAAGTGAATAAGACACAGTTCTGACGCAAAGCATGATAAGATCAACAAAAAAACTCTCAAAACCTAGTCTAAGGAGTACCTTTTCAAGAAAGGACCACTCGACCCTATCATATCCTTTACTCATGTCCAGCTTCAGTGACATGTGTCCCACCTTCCCTGTTCTTCTGTTCTTCAAAAAATGGTTAATCTCAAAGGCTACAAGAATGTTGTCAGTAATAAGCCGACCCGGGACAAAAGCAGACTGCGCATAAGAGATGATATCCGGGAGGAACGGCTTAATCCTATTTGTTATTGCTTTTGAGGCTATCTTATAACAAACATTGCACACAGAGATAGGCCGAAACTGAGTCATAAGTTCCGGGTCTGTGCATTTTGGGATAAGGACAATATGAGTGAAATTCATAGATGCGGGAAAGACACGATTGTTCAAAAAATTCAGAACAAAGCAAGTAACATTAGCTTTCAACACACTCCAAAATTTTTGGTAAAAAATGGGGGAAAAACCATCAAGCCCGGGGGATTTAAGGGGGTACATATCAAAAAGGGCTTTGGTTACCTCCTCCGGCGTAAAAGGTTGTGCCAGTTCCTGATTCACGCTCGGACCCACCTTGGCTTGAATAACTTGCAAGACATTGTCTATCTCCTCGCTGGAGGGGCAGTTGGAGCTGAAAATGGATCGAAAATAGTCAACAGTAACCTCCTCCACTTCCTTACGGGTCTCTCGCCAAACTCCCCCCGAATCCCTACCCCCCCGAATCTCATTCTTACTCTTTCTCTCGTTGGCCCTTCTGTGGAAGTAGCGTGTGTTTCGGTATCCCTCCCTTAGCCATTGGACCTTCCCCCTCTGCTTCCAAAATAATTCTTCCTTATCCATCATAATATCCAAATCCCTCGTGAACTCTGCCTCAAGCCGTTTACTCTCACTTGTAATAACCCCTTCTCTGAGCTCTTTTATTTTTGTAGTCAAATTCTCAATGCATTTTTTTATTTCAGCTCCCGAAAGATACTTCCACTTTAGCAATCCAACTCGGCAACGTTCAAGCTTTGCTGATAAATCGTGCGCATGCTCTTCGCTGCTCCTTCTGGACCAGAACTGCTCTACCAAGCTCAAACAATCAGCCTCCTTTGCCCAAGTAGCCTCAAAGCGGCACAGTTTACCCCTCTTCCATTCGTACTTAAAATTCTGTTTTGGTTCAAGCTAAATGAGTAACGCCGCATGGTCAGAATGTCGCATAGGAATACGGTCAACTCTCACCCTCGAGAAAAGGTCTCTCCAACTATCCGTTGCGCAAGCTCTATTCAGTCGCTCCCAGATGGTTTCCTCTTCTTCCCTGCGGTTACACCATGTAAAACTTTTTCCCCCAAACCCCAAATCTGTAAGTCCCGAATCAAGCAAAGCCTCCCTAAAATTGCACATACACCACACCTGTTTTGGAAGGCCCCCATTTCTTCTCTTCCTGGCTCATAATTTCATTAAAATCGCCACAACAAATCCATGGCAAGGATGCGAGACTCTTCAGGTTTCTCAAAAGCGACCACGACCTATGTCTCTGGCTCGAGTCCGGATCCCCGTAAAAACCAGTGAACCGCCAGTCCTTAGTTCGATCCTCGTGTTCAATGACTATATCAATGTGATGTCAAGAAAAACCAAGCAACCGCCCATTAATATTCTTCTTCCATAAGAGAGCCAACCCCCCCGATTTGCCCTGTACATCAATCGACACCCCAAAGTACCCAAACTGTTGTTTTAGCTTCTCAATCTTCCTCGAGTAGCACTTCGTCTCTATGAGGAAGATAAGAGAGGGGTTGTTTCGGGCAACAGTACCCCGGAGTTCTCGAACTGTCCAAGGGGGCCCCAATCCCCGACAGTTCCAACTTAGTAGATTCTTGAGATCGGCGCGACTGCTCAGCAGCCGGCGCCGAAAGACTGTCACTCTGTGTAGTTTCATCAACCAAGCAATGTGCCTTCTTCATGGGTGGACCCGATTCCTCATCCCCCTCTGTGCCCCGTTTCTTACCGGTATCCTTGCTCACTAACCCCGTAGCACCCGAAACCCTCTTTCTCACTTTTTTAACCGCAACCCCTGCCTCTTTCCCCTTCCCAGCCCCTAGTCCCCCTTTCCCCGTAGCCCCGTCTAACACCGAAACATTTACTAAGTCTGAGTTCGTGATATCTTGAAGAATCCTGAGCGGTTTCACTGTCACCCCACTTCTCTTCTCAACCCCCGCAACGTTTTCTTTATTCTGAAAATCTGCCACCATCTTCCTTTTAGTACGAGCCAATTTTCCACCCCACTTTCCTTTACCTGCTCGTTCGGATTAGCCCCCGTGTGCATGCTTTCGGTGTCAACATTTATTAAGTCCAGCCTATCCCCACCCAGGTCTCGTGTCAAAACCCGTGGGTCAATCTCCTCTCTAATACTCAGCTCTTGGGTTTGCTGAAAATCAGCCCGCTTAGTAGGAATTCTGGACGATGAAGAAGCAGCTGTGTCCTCGACATTTTCTAAATCCTTACCTTTCTCTTCACTGCCATTCATTCTTACCACCCCTTGCACAATTCTGCTCGCCTGATGCCCTCCCCTTGTTTCAGCAGATTCTCGCAACCACCCACCGTACGGCAGCACCGTATCTTTTGTTATTTCTCCCAATTCATATTGAATCTCACAATCAGCTGCTAAGTGCCCTATAACGCCGCATAAATAACAAAAATTGGATAACCGTTCGTATGTGAAACCAACCATGACTTCTTTTCCATTCGACACTTGTAATTTCAGACAACACATCAAAGGTTTGGTGACGTCTATTTTGACTCTGATACGTAGACTGACCCCTCTCCCTGGAATGTTGTCTTCTTCCATAAGTTCCCCAAGTCGATTGCCTATAAGCTTAGCCATCTCCCTAGTTTGTCTTGAGAGTTGCAGGTCATGGATGTGAACATGGAAAGCGCTGTGATTGAGATCAACTTGACTCGGGTTCTCCTCTGCCCCAATCTCATTTAATATCAGAATCTGTTTATCAAAATACCACGGGCAGCCCTCCAGAACTTTCTTCTTGTCAAGGACAAGATTAAACTGAAGCATAATCCTCTCCCCCTTTATTTTCTGAATTTCCACCCATCGCCTGACCTTGAACAAGTTTTTCATCATGGAGACGAACGAGCTGAAGTTATACGGACGTGACGTGATTAACCTACCAACGAGAGTTAAATCGGATACTGAATCGTTGTTAAACCAGATTGCATCCGGAACCTGCAGCACACCCCCATCCTCTTCCAATATTTTCAACCGTTGCCCTAATCTCTCAATTTCTGACTCCATGCAAAATAACCCGCGAGGAAAAAGACAATGTCAAGCAAAAAACCCTAGCTAGAAGGTCCTCACGTGAATGAAGAGAAGAGTAGAAACCTAGAACGTCAACAGTAAAGTAACACAGAACAAAATCAAGGAGAAACAAGAAAGGAAACAAAAGCAATAACTCTACTGGATTGAAAAAAAGTACGTAAGAAAAAACCCTAACAGAAGACCTATAAATTGCGCGACCGAAAAGGAGAGAGAACACCATGTAACAGAAGAACAGATTCATGAGAGATCATCATCACGTTCGCTTCGCACAACAACTCTTGACTGGTCGCGAGGGCCTTACGAGAGAAGGAACCAAAGCACCCTCACGAAAGGAAAGGACCAAACTCTTACGAGAGAAGAGACGCCCTTTATTTTTTCCTAACTTCAAGGTTTACCCTTTTTTTAAACGGGTTTAAAAATTGCCCGATAACTTAATTTTTGTTAATAAAATATGCCTAACGGGCTCCGACTTGGGCCACCTCGAAGCCCAATTTATGTGGCTCTTGACGTGGCGTACGGTTGATGGCCACGTGGCGCCACATCAATTGTTTTTACTTTATAACTGGAGGCGAGGAGTAATTACTAAATTACCCTCATCAACATTACTAACCGTTGAGAACTTTTGACGTGGAAGCTTCTAACACCACATATCGAAACCTCACCTCTCAGCTCATTTTTGTCCGAAAACACACAAGTCCCAAATCCACAATCCGAAAATTCAGTTAAAAAACGCGCCACCCTTTTAACCCAAATCCCATAAACCCTAAAATCATTTTCACTACCAATTCAATTTTTTTTTTAGAAATTGGCTTGTAATCGGTGATGAATACACCTTGTCCGACAGAGGATTTGCACAATCCGCCTCCAAAATATGGTAAGTAGCTCAATTTGGTACACATGCAATTTAGTACCTAAAATTAATATGTTAGTTAGGTTATGAAGTTTTCAAGGACGTTCATTTGTTGGTCAAGTGTCTGCATGTTGTTGTTGTTTGTTTGTTTGGTGGGGTTTGTAAAGTTACGTAGCTTTTAAAGCTTGTTACTGTTGAATATGGTCCCCTCGCAGTAATTACTTTCCAATTTTGGATTTTGGTGGTTTTGACTTTTTGTGTGAGTGGTTTTGGTAGTTTTGACTTTTGGATGTAAGTGGTTTTGGTAAACGGTTTGACTATTAGTGGTAGTTTTGACTTTTGATGATGTGGTTTAGGGTTTGACTTTGACATCTTTCTAGCTTTGAAAGAGGTCAATCTTTCACATAACTTTGATTCACATACATGTGATTCACCTAACTAGGATTAAAATGAGATAATATCATAACTGTGCTTCATATAACTGTGCTGAGGGTGTGATTCTGATAACTTGTTAGTTTTTATTAATTATCATGGAACTAACCCTAAGTTTACTCTCATTGTTGCAGCTGAAGACAACACTGAACTTACAGTTATGCTGCATCATGGTGGTGTCTATACACTCAGACCTACCAATGAATATGTTGGAGGGGTGGTAAGTGATGATGCATAATCTGCCACACCCTTGGACGGGGGCAGAAAAATGGGTGCCCTACAAAAATGACTCGTCATCTCGCGGAAAGACATGTCTAAGTTACGGCTACCACTACCCGAATGAGGGCCAAAGGTCCGGGCTTCGAAGAAGTACCCCTGGGTCATGACTAGCGAACACCCCCAGAGGGTACTCAGTCTAAACACCCGGAGAAGGTACCCTTGAATCTCGTCCGATCAACACCTCTTAAAGGGAGTACGGTGAGACCACAAAGGTTTGAACACACCCCTCTCAACGACCTGGCACCGACCCAAACTCGAGTACCCACGAGGAACAACCTCGGAACCCCCCCCATGACAAGGAGTTACTACTCCCTGGAGCACCCAACATCTCTCAGACCCACGAGAGGCCATCACCGACGCTTAGCCAAATTTGAAAAAATAGGAGCACATAACAAACACTAAGGACATGAGTGAATACAAGGAGAATCCAAGCTTTATCACGATTCCGACTAAAGGAAACAACTCACCCATACCAACAGCAAAGAACGACCCCCGTGTCTTGTTCAGAACATACGATCGAGAAGGACTATCCTATCATTCAGAACAGACCATAGTCCACGACCCAGCTCGAAAGACGCGCCAACCATCATCATTCAACTTAGCTCCCAACCACCCTAATTATGAGGAAATACCACACCTCATTGGTGTGAATCATTCATTAGGGGAGAAAGCAACAAATCTTATAGGTGTAGATCAATGATTGAAGCAGACTAATCTACATGCATTGGCTCAATACCCCCTCGAATACCATTGGAGCAGAAGAACTACAGTTAACCCACACTATTGGTCACCTCCTGACAGACGACCCCTATTGGCACAGAAGATCTTCACGCCATTGGCCACCATCACTTCCTGAAGTAAAAACGGAAAGACCGGCCCCCATTGGCCAAAGACCCCTGTGACTAACACTATAAATAGTCCCCTAATTTCAACATAAGAAAGATTGAACAACACAAAAGCATATCATTCACCACAAAACCAACACAAGAACACTCTCCATAATTTTAAACTTTAATGTACTTAGAATTTATCGCACTCTTCTAGCTCTCACTCATGTTTTCACACGACCCCTTGTAATTCACTCAAAGTCCTTAATAAAATCATTGTACCTCATTTCCCTTAAATTTGAGATTGGAATTTTGAACAATAATAACTGAGTAACAATATCCCCAAAAATCCCGACCACACGGGCCCAAACGATATTGCCTCGCTAGTAAGCAAGTGGGACTTTGTAAACTATCAAACAGTAGATCATGCATTCCTGAAGGCTCTTTGCTCTGGTATTGGTATCATTGGGGATGTCAGATTTTACATTAGGTGTAGTGTTGGTTTTAGGCTTGTTATAAGTGATGAACATATGCAAACAACAAGTTGTGATTGTCTGGTGGGTAGCAGAGAGATTGATTTTTCATTGATGTAATGTTACCTGATGATGGTATTGGTGCTAATGTGGAAGATGAACAAAGAAAGGATGAGATCAGAGAGGATGAGGAAATTGGTGTGGAAGGAAATGGTGGAGAAAGAGCTGGAGGACAAAGAGAGGAGGAACAAAGAGTCGGAGGACAAGTATCTGGTGAAGAATGAGTTGATGTGTCTGACAAGAAAGGGCACGATGGTGGATGAGGAAGAGTATCCAACTGATGAAGATGTAGTTACTAGCCCTAAGAGAACTAGGATCACTGGTGAGATGGATAGTGATCTTGAGAATGAAGTTGACTAGTTTTTTTAACAAAGAGCAGATGTTTATGCCAACATTTGAGGTAGGGATGATCTTTACAAACAAGAAGCAGATCAAGATGGTTGTTATGTCACATGCTATCAAATAGAGGAGGAGTGTGTGGATCAAGAAAAGTGATCCTGACAGAATACATGTGAAGTGTTGTGATAGAGAGTGCACCTGGAAGATCAATGTCATAAAGGTGAAACATGAATCATCTTTTGTGATGAAGAGCTACAACCCTCATCACACTTGTGGAGAAAGTTTAAAGTTAAAAATGTGAAGGCACCATGGTTGGCAGAGAAATTCCTTTTCAAGTGTGATCCTAACAGAAAGACAGAAGGGTTTAGGTTAGATGCAGTCAACACCTTGAAATGCAATATCATAAAGACTTAGGCTTATTATGCTGAGGGGGCTGCTATTGAGAAGCTAGAGGGTAATCTAGATAAAAAAAACTTGGTATGCTCTTTGATTATGCTGAGGAATTAAGGAAGTCAAATCCTAGTTACACTGTTGCTATGGGGACTGATGATGTTGGAGGTGAAATTAGGTTCAAATGTATGCATGTGTACTTTCATGCACTGAAGGTAGGCTGGAAGAGAGGTTGTAGACCATTTTCATTGGAGTAGATGGATGTCATCTACTAGGAACACATGCAAGGGTGCTCCTTACTGCTGTGGGAATTGATGCAGCCAATTCAACATATCCCATCGCATTTGTTGTGGTTGTTATTGAGAACTACAAGAACTGGAAATGGTTCTTGAGTGTGCTGAGAGTTGATTTGGAGTTACAAGATGGTGAAGGTCTGACATTTATGTCAGACAAACAAAAAGGATTAATTCAGGCCTTTAGAGAGGTCTTCCCTGATGCCACTCACAGGTAAATCAAATTATAACTATTATATAGTGATTTAGAACTGTTAAATTGTTACTTACTTGTGGGAAATTCATTTATGGATATGTAGGTTTTGTGTCAGACACTTGTTGAGAAACTTTTACAATGCCAATTTTAGAGGGGAGGAATACAGTGATATAGTATGAAAGGCAGCAAGTTCCACCACAGTTGGGTAATTCAAAGAGGCAATGAATGGGATGGGTGAATTGAGCCAAAGTGCTCTAGAATGGTTTGATGATAAGGTTCCTGCTCACTAGAGCAAGGCTTACTTCAGCATTATATCCACTTGTGACTTGATCCTTAACAACATATGTGAGGCACTCAACAGTTCTATACTAGAGGCAAGGGAGAAGGGAATCATCACTATGTGGAAATGGATTAGAGAATATTTGTTAAAAAGGCAGACAACAAATAGAGAGAAAGCTGAAAGGAAATGGATTGATGTGAGAATCTGTCCAAAGATTAAAGAGATACTGGATAAGAATTCAGAGAACATTGCTAGATTGGTTCCAATGAAATGTGATCAGAATAATTATCAAGTCATGTCACTTGCTGATGGTTCACAACATACTGTGAATTTAGGGTTTTGGAGATGTAGTTGTAGGAACTGGGACATGAGTGACATCCCTTGTAAACATGCCATTTGTGCACTCCTACACAATGCCAAGAGACTACATAACTATATTTCAGATTGGTACACTGTGGAAAAGTATAGGATTGCTTATGAGTTGCCTATTTATGGAGTGTCTGAACCTAAGATATGGGGTGAGATAGGCTATATGCCAACACTCCCACCAAATTTTCGTAGAAAATCTGGTAGACCACATAAGAAAAGGAGGGGGACACCATATGAGGAACCAGTAAGCAAGAAAAAGAAGAAGACAAAGTCCACTAAGACCTATAAGACATACAAGAAAGGAAAAGCAAACAAAACTCAAAATCTGAAGAGGAAACAAAAAACTGTTCAGTGCAGTTTCTGTGGTATAACAGGTCATAATATTGTGACCTGTTATTTTAGAAAAGCATATGATGGAGGTGAGGTGGTGTCCCTATGGATGCTAAGGTTATTATTCATAAGGTTGTTCGACATGTTTTTGATTTATTCACCATCAAACTGTGTTGTGAGAAGTTATGGCAAGGCTCCAAGTATGTGGTGGAGTTGTGGGGGATTAAGCTTACAAGGACCCAACCCAAACCCCCCATTATGGTTATGTGGACGAAGCCGAGAGAGGGTCGTTGGAAGCTTAATATGGGTGGAAGCTCAAAGGGTAACCCCGGATTGGCCGGTGGTGGAGGGGTTCTTCGCAACCATTTAGGTAATTGTGCTTGGATCTATCATATTGCTTTGGAGCCAATGACCAATGTGGAAGCGAAGCTCTTGGCCATTCATCAAGGCCTCAAGTATTGTCATACTCTTGGCTTACATGATGTGGATATTGAAACGAATGCTCTTATCACCATTCCCATTGTGAACGCTATGAAGAGAGGCCCGTGGAAGATTATTCAACAAGTAGAGGAAATTCGTACACTCTTGGCTTTGGTTAATGGCTCCATGCACCACATCTATAAAGAAGGCAACCGAGTAGCGGATCAACTTGCTAATGAGGCTTACATTTTCTGCATTAATAGCCGGTATCCAAGCAATTTGGCGAGTCAAAAGGTTCGGGTTCTACTTGAAAAGGACAAGCTTAGTTGGACTTCTCTTCGCAATCCCAAGTCTAATTCATGAAGTTTGGAGAAGCTAGCAAAGGACAAGTTTGAAGACTTGATTGGAGAATTTTACTTGATAGGTTTAGATGGAAAATCTCTTGTAATAAGCCGTATGTTATTGTTTATTTTCCTAGCTTATTTTATTTTACGAGGTATCCACTTTTGAGATACGCTCCCTTTTGTATTAGTGTTAGTATCTCTTGTTTCGCTCGAAATTATCTATGCTTCCCTAATTGGGAGACGGTGCTTGGATTTCATAGTCCCTCATTGGGTGTGACTTCTAAGTATCTTACTCTCACGGGCGGTGTACATAATTTTGGGGAAATGCGCTTATCTCGAAAATGTCTTGGCCTCCCTATGTGAGAGAGGGTACTTGGATTGTCCACTTCATCTTTGGGTGTGACTTCTAGATATCTTACTCTCACGGGCAGTCATTACATTTTTGGGGAAAGTTCCCCTTAGCTTTGATGACACTTACCTAGCCAATTCGGTTAAATATTCAGGATGCTCATATAAACCCCCTTAGATGCTTGGTTTTCTTTTGATTGGATACATCACTCGGTCTTGATGTCCCCCTTAGCTTTGATGTCCTTCTTTGGGTGTGATTGGGGTACATCACTTGGTCTTATATGTAGTACCCCCCTCCTTTTCTTTTTTATAAAACTTTTTTTCTTCTGAGGAGGAAGATAAAATGTATGCTAACATGGAGGGTGAAAGTTTAGTGGAAGGAGGACAACATGGAGTTCATACACATGTACTCAACATCAAGTAGTTCTAAATAAGTTTTATTATAGTTAGATGTATTAGAACTGAATTAGTAACATATTGTTACTTTGAAGGAGCCTGGAGTTGTTGATCTGAATAAGGACATGGAGGACATAGATGTTGGAACTCAAAGCACTGTGCATGACACTGGAGTTAACAAGAAAGGGAAGAAGAAGATTATGCAATGTGGACTGGGTTTCATTGCATCACAAGTGAGTTATATTATGTAGATTACAAAATATGAATAAATGAGGTATTCTGAATATGATTAAAAGTTGATGATTATGGATATGATTAGATGATGGTATTCTATAGATTGTTTAATGTTGGTGTTCTGGATATTGTTTTCTGTTGGTATTCTGGTGGTATTACAAGCATAGTATTTTGGATAATCTTATTGTTTTCTCTTTAATAATCACATAAAAATGTTTCTATGACATTATACAAGAGGCAGGAAGTTCTGTTGTGGATCAAGGTTATGCACCTGATCCAGTACCCATACATGGTTTAGTTAACCATTACTACAAGGCACCAACTAACATTCATGTTCCAAACATCAGCTTTCAACTTAGTCAGAGTATTTGTGGAGCTTCCCCATATATGATACCATCGCAGCCCATGTCAAGAGGTGTGAACATAAGAGGACCAAAATCTATGGTTGCAACACAAGGAAGTCAGTCATATGCTCATCCACCAGTCAATGTGGACATTCAAATGGCTGCACCAACCTTTACTGTGGGTGGTAGAAAGTATGTGAAATTGTCTAATTTGGCATCTGTTGTCAATGAAATCAACCAAGCACCAAATGGAGTGGAGAAGTCTAAGAAATGAGGTGCAAATGGGAAAGGGAAAGGCAAGGCTAACAAGTGATCTGACTTGTTTTTGTAAGTTTTTATTTAACTTTTGAGGCAGAAAACATTGAACTTGTTTGGGAGTTTTTCTGCACAATCTATTTTGGCTAGTAGAAAATGAACCAAATAGGTCTTTTATTTTGATTTTAGGCTAATGAAATTGCCAGTGTAGTTTGGCATCTATTTTGTATGTAATGTTAGGCTTATGGAGGAATCTGTGTAATTCCCTGGTGAACAATGTATATTGCCTAATAGATGTCATTGCTTTTGGCATTTGGTTCATATTTTTGATAAGCATTTGCTTAGTTATTGGTCTGTTGATCAAGTGATGCCTGTTGCTATTGATTTTGTTTGGGGAGTTACTATCATGGACCACTTTTTTGTGTTGATTCAAAATCTAATATTTATGAACTTTGTGTCTATGAGTTAAGTTTCAGTGTCCAGTTTAGTTGCAATTAAATGTTATTTTGGTTCTTCTCATTTAGTGAAATAAATATATCCTCTCATAACATATAGAACGATAACATCCAATCAAAGACTGGGGACCACATATCAATAGATTGCTTCAATCTCATTAGATGTCAACTTAGGATACTAATTATTATATTCATTCACCAAAATAGGAAATGTTAAAGTTCAAGTCTTTATCTCCTCATCCTCACAAACTCGGTACTCAAATTTTAAAAAAGAGTTCAATTCTAATCCCACTCGACAACTTCAATATCAGCAGGTGCAATGGGCATAACTTTCTCAGGCTGAACAACGCACTCTAGGTCCTTAAACAACTGGAATATGTCGTACGCATTCTCAAGCCCGTATAGGCGGAAGTAGCGGTCAGAATCAGTCTCCTACAAGTAACAATTTTGCTATTAGTAACTTAAACAAGAAAAAAATTAAAAAAAGCCTTTAAAAATTATTAAAGATTAAATTAGAGACATACCCATGTAGGATCATAGTTGTCAAAAGGAACAACTTCATAAGTAGGACCAAAGAAGTGTATACGAGGCCTTTCCATAAATTCCAGAAATTTGATATACTTGTTGTGGCAAATTTTCAATTTTTTTTTTATTCTAGAAGGAGGAAAGGGACCAGGATTGGTAAAACCCCTCTCCATCTCTGCATGGAAGAACTTCATTCAACGGTTCAGAAATATTAGGGTTACTTATATCTTTTCACCGTACGTACAAACGATATCAAGTAGCTTGAACTCCACAAAGTCATTAGTGCATGGATCCCTAAATAGGTGCTTAAGCCTTTCATCAGCCATGTTATCCATTCTTGTAGCAAAAATTCAAAAATTAATATCAATAAATCATCAAATAACAACCAACATCATTAACACAAAGTCAAGAACTGAAATAGTCAAATTAATTTATTACATGAAGAACAAATGAAATTATCAACATAAACTAACTGAAATGAACAACATTAACTAATGAAATCATCCAACATGTTACACATCAACTACAACTACTTTCTTGAATAAAAGAGTACCAAAAAAAAAAAAAACACAATGACCATCATGATCACAATCGACCAAGCAACACAACATCAAATAAGAGCAGCCTTTGTGACATTGACATTAGTTAGCACTTCATTCAAGCCATAACCATGAGGACCCCCAACAATAGTAGCAACAACATTAGAAGTAGTAGACACACCACAACTTGATTCTGTTTTATCTTGTTCAAAATTTCCAGAAAAGTCTTCTTGACCATGTGTTCTCTTTTTCAAAGACGGTGAATAATTCAACGCACGAGGATACATGAAAGGACGGAGGCGAGCATTTTTTTCCAAGTAGATTTTATCAGCCCAAATAAAATAATTTGGGTGACGCACTCTAGTTGGACACACATAATAGAATTCACCAGGTCGAGTTGAAGTTAACCCAGCCCTATCATATATCATTAAACCCCGACCACATACACAAAGAAATTGATACACCATCTACAATGAAATCAAAACATACATATATCAATTTTACATAAACCCTAATCAAAATATACATATTACAATTACATATTTTAGCCCTAAACACTAATCAAAACATACATATTACAATTACAGAATTTAGCCCTAAAAACTAATCAAAACATACATATTACTAAGCATAGACACCAAACCCTCATTTTAACATAAAACCTAATCAATTTTTTCCTATAGTTGGAAAATCATAACCCTAAACCACAAGTACTTAGTTTCGGTAATTAAAAACAGTTAATCAATTACAACTACAAACATGAAATTGGGCAAAATTCAAATAAAGATTTGATTTTTAGGGTTAGTGCATTTACCTCGAATTCTGCAAAATACAACCACCCTAACCCGTCGATTCCCTCTGTTCGATCAAAATACAACAAGAACAACAACAACAAATCAGTAATTAGCTATAATCGGGAAAAAAACAAAATTAGTCCGGTTAACGGAATTAAGAGTCGGATTCACATAATTACCTTGATTTGATTCACACAAAGGATTGAGAAATGGATTACCTTGCTTATAACATCCACACTTGAAATCGAGAATTGATTTGGGAGAAAGTGGACCGATTTGTTGAATTTTGAGTGTGTTTTGGTGCACTGATTTGGTCATCAACGGTTAGTAATGTTGACAAGGGTAATTTAGTAATTACTCCTCGCCTCCAGTTATAAATTAAAAAAAATGATGTGGTGCCACGTTGCCGTCATTCGTACGCCACGTCAAGAGCACGTAGACTGGGCTTCGAGCTGGCCCAAGCCAGAGCCCGTTGGGCATATTTTATTAAAAAAAAATTAAGTTATCGGGCATTTTTTAAGCCCTTTTAAAAAAAGGGCAAAACTTGAAGTTAGGAAAAAATAAGGGGCAAAAAAAAAAAAACGAGCCCTATATATTATAGTATTTTTGTATGCATGCAAACTGTTCTAGTAATCTTAGATTCGAGGTAAATTCATAAATTAGTAATATAATGTCCTGATAATTCATGCAATTGACTTAATAACCAAAATAGCATGTGATAATAAGAAATCGGCAATAACAAATGTGCAAGACCTTCCTAAAAAAGAAAGGAGAAAAGAGATACAGTTGAAAAATTCTTAGGCAAAAGTCTGACATGTAGATATGTTCTCATAATATTACAAGATTAACCACTTGACTATAGTATACATAGTTCTACAAGCCTGGCTCATGTTGGTACACAGGAAATCTATAAAGACTACAAGTTACATTTTCCAACTTCTTTACCCCCAATGTCAAAAAGACTAACTACTCCAATTAGGTAATTAAAAACTGACAGTAACAAACTAATAAGGAAAAGAAAAATGAAAAAACTAATAGTAGACATTGTGTTTTCCCTCACATTTTTACAGGACTTGAATTTTGAAAAATACCAACTTGTCCACTAAATCGAAAATCCCATTTTCAAGAACTGAATTTCCATCTTCATTCTCAGCCTCTGTTGCAATGTTCAAATCCAACATTCCACATTCCTTCTCTTCATCACTCTCGTCTTTCAGTTTCTGGTCTTGCTCTAATTCCTTGGCATTGAAAGGAGAACAAGCTCTAGACGTCGAACTGAAGTTTTCGCAACTAAAAACGACAATTGTATCTTTCATTAGTACCACATCATCAGAAAGTGTAAAAGTTCCATCTTGAATAGCTCTTTTGAATCCCTTTACTCCACAATAGTCGATCTGATCAACGTCTTCTATGAAAAACACTCGACTAGGATTATCACGCACTGCCTCTACGAATCTCTCAAAAGGGCTCCCACCGTGTTCATTTCTTGCCCTCTTGTTGCTAACTTCTTCGGACAAATCATCTCTAGTAGATTTGAAGCTACTTAGTCCGATGGCAACGAAGTTGTCGTGTGAGCCAAATACGGTTTTAGCGAGTTCCCTCGCAATAGTCTCTTTCCCATCATGATCAACACCTAAGAAGAACAACCAACTATCTTCTCTGTTTTCACCGTATATCGCATTGCTTGAAGTACCCGTCTTTCTTCCTGATCTGCACTCAAGGATTGTACTGGCAATATCAGGAATGATTTCTCTCTGCCACGGTACTTTCCTTTCCAATGCATTGCATAGGATCTCCACGTTACTTGGACTATGTTTCTTGAATTTATGAGGGAATCCCATATCGCCACTTGCTTCACTAGACGAAGCTGAATTAGGGCTCGAGTTAGGATTTGATAAAAGGTCAGGTTTTGCGAATGGCTTAGAAACTTCGTCGTCATGATCCTTTCGACTAGGTTCGAAAATCACTGGCCAGTTTAGAAGGCTTTGGTGAATCTTGGACTTCTCCTGACCATTTGAAGATACTGAGGTAGTGGGAGAGTGAGAGGAAGACGGCGAAGTTAACGTCAAGACTTTTTCAAGAAAATGTGGTTTCTTATGGACAGAGCTGCAGATTGAGTTCCATTTCTTGCAAAGATCCTTAATTTTATCACATTCCTGCAATCAATCATAAGATGGAAGAATGTCAGATTCTTCTCAATCATTGCAAACTCTAAATTTCAACGGAACGTTTATTGTCATTTGAAAGTAAAAAACAAACTAACCTGATCCACGTTGATTTCGTGTTTTGTGCTATTCTCATCCTTGTACTTTTGAAGCCATAGTGGTAAACTTGAACCAGAATTACTTGTGGTGAACCCCTTTTTACAATTCATTAAAGCTTGAATTTCTCTTTTAAGGTTCAGCAAGCAATCTGGACAACAAATGAGCTCTTTCCTGACACCAGCTTTTTGTAATAGCCAGTTGAAATCATTCTCTTCTGGCTCCTTTTTCAAATGACCATGTATTTCACTGAAAAAACATGGAAAAAAATTGTTAACAAACTTTTAAGAAAATTGAAATGTCGAAAACAGAGTAAGTGAAAATTTACCTGTGATGAAGGCTTAGACTAAGAGCCAAGTTGCCAACTGGAATTGTAAGAGGATGAAGGCTCCAAAGAGACTCTAAAGAAGGTCGACCAATTTTACATTTCGCATAAGTCTTGGAAGTAGCAGTTCCCATAATCCACAATCTTTTATTCTCTTCTGCTCCACATATAAGTCTACTTAGCTCCATTATCATGTACTCGACAGGGCAGAAGTATCCGTTACTACTGCTACGTTCACTATATTTTGACCAAAACTCGGAAACCCAATGAAGATCTCCCAAATACAGAACTACCCCCCTACTCAAATGGGATTTCACAAGTGACCTCAACTCTCCAAGCTTTACTTCAAACTCCTCCCTTGAAATATTTCTCAGAGTGAGCAATGGGACACTTATAAACTGCACGAAACTCATGTCGATGGGTACGTTTTTCTTGTCGAATTTATTGATTAGTGCTTTTACTAGACTCTCAGCAGTGGCATGACACTCTGCTACAATGACTGTGTTTTTTGTTTTATTACTCATCATTGCCTCTAAAACACTCATGACATCATCATTTGGTACTAGGTTTGCTGTCTTGTTGAAAGACAATCTAAACTGGTTAGAGTTTGATGGTAAAATTTGAGACAAACTGTTTCCAAGAACTAAAGATTTGGTGTTTATTTCCTTGGATTGACCGCTAATGGCAGGGGTTTTAGAGCTACATATATCTAATGACAGTTCTTGTTCTACATTACTTTTGACTTGTATACTCGAGAACCCTGCTTCTCTCATTACTCTACTAACGCTGGGGTCGTCTAGCACCGAAATCACGAGCTGCTCAATCTCAACTTTGAGGGCTAAAATGGATTGTTGCTGGTTTTCTATGGTTCCACGTCGTTGGTGGGCTTGAGCCCGTTTGAAAGCAGCAACGAGTGCATTTGATAGGGACGGGAGGTGAGGGTGAGGGGTAAGGAGGGGACTAGAAGCAGAGGTGGGGAGGCGGTTTAATGCCACATTGAAGCAAAGTTCGAGTGCGTTGCATTGAAGTGGATGTGAATGAGTTTTCAGGCAAGCCCTTTTGAGTAAACCGGTTGAAGAAGCAAGCATGGCGCTTGCTACGTGGAGAGGCGTCACTTGGGCATGGCCTCGTCGTCTAGCAAGGCTAACGGCTTGCTTGACTATGGTGGCCGCCTCAGGGGTAAGGGATTGTTGAAGAGTGTAACTTGCAGTTCTCATTTTTAGTATATTTTTTGAAGTTTTTGTGGAAGTTTGTAGTAGTAGTAATAATGTGTGAAAAAAGTATTATGAATGGGAGAGTAAAGTGTTGATAGATTTGGATGTCATTTGTGGTTATGAGTGTTTTTGATGAGAGGTGAAGGTGTGTATATATGAAGTGAGTTTTGTTGTGCCTTCCTTGTGATTGTTGGTTTTGTAGGAGAAAGTTTTCAAAAAACAACATATGTTTGTGGAAAAAGTGGAAGGCATGTGAGGGAAAGCTATGTTGTCTCTCTAGCTTTTCTCTGGTATGAGGGATAAAGTTGGATTGATAAATTTGAAGCTATGACTGCTTAGCTTTTGAGGAAAGTACTAATAATATTATAATTGACACTTGTATGTATACGAACTAAGTAAGTATGTATGTATTTCTTAAAGTTTTGGTCTTAAGAGTTTTGAATAGTTATAAATATTAGATATATTGATAGATATATTTTGATAGATTGGTATAGATCATTTAGATATGTTAATATCCTTAGTTATCATTAGATGATTTGGTAGATTACCAAAAGATATCTTGTTGTACTCTTATATATTGTACTCATTATTGATGAATGAAATCGGGAATTACATTATCTCACAGTTATCATTAGATGATTTGGTAGATTACCAAAAGATAGCTTGTTGTACTCTTATATATTGTACTCATTATTGATGAATGAAATCAGGGAATTACATTATCTCACAATAAAAACACACATTGCAAGTTGCATTTGGAAAACAAGTACTACATGTAAATTCTGATTAGTACATATGGACATTATATGCCCCCTTGTTTTTTGTTTTTTGTTTTTTTTCTTCTTTTTTTTTTCAAGTTTCAGGAATTGTGTCTGGATTAAATTATAATTATTCAGTTACTTATGACGTCTGTATGTAAGTATAAATTAGGTCCCTTACTTGAAATTGGGACATGTGGGGTGTAGCATTTCTTACATTAACTATAAAATAAGCAACAATGGAGGAAGTGCTTTTTGTTGCTGATATAATTAATGTTGTACTTAATTGGAGTAATGATGAGTAATGCATAATGCATATTACAATTATTATGTAATGAATCTGAACTTTGGCATAAAGAGAAAAAGAAAAAGGTGGAGAGTTGCTGCTAACAGTTTATAAGAGATTACTGAAAAGAGAAGAATTGGGAACTGTGTTTGATTGTGAGGCCAAACCTTATGATTGTGTGTCTTTCTTAAAGAGAGCAAGGAATAAAGTATTTTTCAGATTGATTGACAGAATAAAGGATCAAAAGATGGAAACTTTTTTTTTCTTTTGTTGCATGGAATTCATGACCGGGACGACCGGGATTTGTTGTTTCAACTTTCGAGCAAACCATATGATAAATTAAAAGATATATCGTAAATAACGTGATGTTTGTTTGACACAATGTATAATAAATATCTGCATTTCATCTATCAGTTCTTAGATAAGACATTAGCCACTTAAATAATATTGTAAAGAGGTATTTGATCGGATTTCACAAATACACATCATGTCAAAATTTATGTGCGTTTCCTCGAAAAGCATCGAAATATTTCTGTTTTTGACTCAATCGAAACGAAAAATACACGTAGTTTCCAAATAACCACAATTATCCGAATTCTTCCGAATATGCCAAAAAATTCTCGAAATATTTCTAATTTTTAGCTGGCCGGAACTTACTCCAAAAGCAATATTTTAATCGATGAATAAGACTCCACATGCCCGGCTTCAATACAGAACATCATTAGAAAATGCATGCCCTCAAGATGACTTACTAGAGTCACTGATTTTTAATATTTACGTCATCCACCATTATAGGTTTTTATATAGTAAACTACTAGCAACTGAGGCACACGTGAATGCCGCGTGTAACTTTCTTATAAATGTAAATTTCTCTGAAGTGAACGGTATTGTGAAAATAAAAACACAACTTAGTGTTTCGAAAAATAATTGACAACATCTTAAGAAGTCATTTAAAAAAAAAGATTACGCAAGGAAGAGTATTTAAGACCACATAGGACGTATATTGGAATATTTTCAATTAAAGTTATGGTTATACGCCTAGGTTAAATGCATAATTTTAGTGTGAAACTAAGTCTTGCACCATACACACTGAAAGAAAATTATAAATAAAGGAACTGCTAAAAAAATATTAAGTAAAACAAATTAATACAAAGTGCATACATCAACCAAAGAAACATACAAATGTTTGTCATAAATCAAAGATCTGATCAAAAACACAAAAGAAGATAAATTAAACGAAACAAAACACATAACCTATGCCTCCAAAGTGTTGCAACTCCACATGTACGTATATAGGCCAATGCAAACTGAATTAGATAGATTATAAACCTTAATCCTTATTTTAGAAGAATGAAAGGGAGATAATGTACAAATAGTTTAACTTCATGACTAAATAGACAATGAATTGAAAAGAAATGAAACATTAATAATATCAAATAGTCTCTGAACATTTGAAGGTGCCCAATTAAACTAATAATGCATATTGCCAACAATAGTATAACGAAAATTTGAATGCATAGGAATCAAAGAAGGAAAGAAAGAATGAATAGGAGCAGTTGTTGAATTAGAGACGGTGGTGTGAGAACTTTGAAAATGCCAAAATAAAGCATTTGCTGAATGAATAAATAAAATCAACATAAAGAAGATAAGGATTTAGAATTTGAATTATAGAGGTTAAGACGCGTGAGAATTAGCAGTTGAGTGAAATCAGGAAAATATACTGCGTACAATTACCTTCAGACCCCTTATTTTTTAGCATTTGTGTGAAATCAATTGGGGGTATTTTTGAAAAACACAATTTTGGTATAACAACTACCTTTTTTTAGGAGAAATTGTCTTTCTTTTTTATGTAGTAATAGATGACTAAATAGACAATGAATTGAAAAGGAATGAAACATTAATAATATCTGTTGTACCATAATTTGGTGTGATTCCCTTATTGGGCTATCAAAACACTATTGTCCTACAAATGTACCGGCCCAAAAGGCCCATTCATGAGCCAGATCGGCCCAAATAAGCCGTCCCAACAAAGGGGCCCAAAAGCCCATTATGCAAGCCCGATATACCATATGGCATATGAATACAGCTTATGACATATGTCATATGACATATAAGGCCTTGGCCCATTAACAATGGCCCATACCTGCTACTACAATCAAGGAGGCTGATCATCTATAAATACTAGACCCCTTCTCATTTACAAGACACTTTTTCCTCTTCTCATAGTTACTCCTCTGGTTGATCTACGGTGGTGGACCTACAGAGGTTGATCTACAGCGGTGGACCTACAGAGGTTGATCTACAGCGGTGGACCTACAGAGGTTGATCTACAGCGGTGGACCTACAGAGGTTGATCTACAGCGGTGGACCTACAGAGGTTGATCTACAGCGGTGGACCTACAGAGGTTGATCTACAACGGTGGACCTACAGAGGTTGACCTACAACGGTGGACCTACAGAGGTTGAGCTACAGTGGTGGACCTACAGAGGTTGATCTACGGCGGTGGACCTACAGAGGTTGATCTACGGCGGTGGACCTACAGAGGTTGATCTACAGCGGTGGACCTACAGAGGTTGATCTACGGCGGTGGACCTACAGAGGTTGATCTACAGCGGTGGACCTACAGAGGTTGATATACAGCGGTGGACCTATAGAGGTTGATCTACAGCGGTGGACCTACAGAGGTTGATCTTCGGCGGTGGACCTACAGAGGTTGATCTACGGCGGTGGACCTACAGAGGTTGATCTACAGAGGTGGACCTACAGAGGTTGATCTACGGAGGTGGACCTACAGAAATTGATCTACGGAGATTGACTTATAACATTTTGACCTGTCAAGATTGATGAAGGTCCAACCTTCACCTTCGACCACGATCGGCCACCATAGAGAAATAATGAACTACGTTCGGCTTGATTCCCTACATGGGATACGTAGGCAGCTTGGCTTAACCCCAAGTTCAGTCCGTAATCAACACCCTCCCCAATTCGTATCATTGACTTCTAGCTGACGTAGACGCCATCAACGAGCATCAACTAACCAGGCATCATAGCGCCTACTCCGGGCCTGCCCTGGCTTAGTTCACGTGTCGTGTATTTTAGTGCAGGTTTTCCGAACTCAAAGCTAGCTTGGACCAATCAGGAGCTCGAGCTAGTCTGACGTGGAGTGACTAGTCAGCAGACGAAATTACCCCGCATCAGTGGCGCCGTCTGTGGGAAACCACTAAGTGCACTGTAAAAGAAACACCCGTGTTCATCACTATGGTAAGCGGCGCAAGCAAACTCCCGCAACATGCAATCTTCACCGCCAAACAGATTTGCAGCGTACGAACTCCTCACTGCGACTCGAATGAACGCCAACGAACAGCAGCTTCGCCCGGAACTCCTTACACGGACATCAGCCTTAGTGATCTCCTCGGGGAACAGTTGTACGGCTACTCATCGCGCCAACATTACAGCAAGCCCAACCTCCTTGCACCAACAAACATCAGTCACACGATCTCCTTGTGTTGATGAACATCAGATGTGCGATCTCCTTGCATCGACAAACAACAACAAACCTAATCTCATTGTGCCGACGAGCAGCTTTGCAACTATCTCCCTTGCGCCAGCGAACAGCAGCCCGCGCGACCTCCTTATGCCGTCTACGAACAACAACACGCATGAATCCCTCGTGCCGATGAACAGCAGCTACACGACTTCCTTGTGTCGACGAACATCAGCAACACGGTTTCCTTGTGTCGACGAACAGTAGCCGCGAAACCTACTTGCGCCGACGAACATCAGCAACGCAATCTTCTCCGTCACAAATTCACCATGCACGAGCATATCTGCAACTGAACTCCCAACGTGCGAACTCTGAGAACAGCTGCAAAACTTCGACGAACGAGAAATCCTTGCATGTGAAGCATCAAATTATAGACACTTATGAAGTTTGCAACGAGCTCGACTGCGACAACCCCGCTACAAACTGGGGGACTTAATGGTGCGCCATAATATGGATAATGACACGTCAACCCTATCATGTCAACCACGTTAGTCCTAGAGCTAACGTCCCTCCTAATGCACATCAACTGTTAGGGTCAACATGGAGGATCAACCCATCGAAGGAAAGCACATTGCACTCCTACAAAAGAAAGCACATTACACTCATACAACTAAGGATATAATCAGCTTATAAATACCCCCATTAATCACAAACAAAGGGTCAACCCATGGCCCCTGCTTAGAGCTAACCTGGGGCATCCCTTAGTCATAACACACAATCCGACAACAATCAAGAGACGTTCCACTACGACGTCACTCTACACAACGTGGTAGAGCGTAGTCACATACACTACACAAGGCACAACATGACCTTTAAAAAAGAATGGCGGATGAAAGTCTCCTACAAACTGTAGAGATGATAACATCCTGACACTTTCATCATTGTCAACTCAACTGCAATATGAAACTGGGGGACTCTCTATATGATTGAAACAACTGGCACAAGTTGTTATAGCTATGCAAATGATGGTGATAACACATGCAACAATGACTAGGTGTACGAAAGCAACTAAGAGGATCAACGCCGCTACTCAGCAACGAGAAGAACCTTCTGTTATAGGAGAGTTGATGCAACGATCCCAACGCAGAAACGTGCACCCGCGAACACATAACCTCCAAATGCTCGATCGCTGAAAAAACGCCACGAACTCTCGGCATGTACGAGCTGCTCCTTGAAGCTGTGCGAACTCTCGAACTCGCAAACTCTTTTCAACGACCCCTCCATCAAAACTTAGCACGCCGGAACTCCTCACGCCGATGAGTGGCAGCACGAACTCCTCGCGTCGATGAACAGCGGCTAACTCTTCTCGCTGAACTCCCCGAACCGTGCGAACTCCTGATGAACTCCTAGCAGCCTTGGAGAATGTACGAACTGATCGGCTTGCTGAAACTCTTCCCCTCCGATCTCCCTTGTCGTTAAACGCACAAGTAGATCCACAACTAAACTGAACGGAACCCGGACAAATTCACTCCATGAACGATCAGATCCACCTCCGAATTGGTCCAACAATGGTCAACTGTAGCTTCCCGATCTCTCTCGCTGGGCCGATCTTTTCCGCCATGTCGCACGATCGATTTCTCTCTAATGGAGGTAATGTGAAACGGCTGGTTTTAAGAAAGAAGAAGGTGCTATGGTTATTTGCAAAATAGCCCCCGAAGATCTAACTTATGATAGATAAGACCGGGTCAACCGTAATTGACGTTGGGGATTGCAAAAATACCCATTGTGACTTAAGTTCTTGGTCAAACAAGATAAAGGACCAAAATAGATGGAGTGGTTATTTGCACAACAGCTCTCCGAATATCCATTCACCACACTCAACAATGACAAAAGAATACTTCTATTCCAACATTTCAGTCGTTGCTCACCTACAAAGGGGCATGGTGGAAAGGAGAAACAAGGCATGGCAGACAAAAAAAATTTTAGGCTACAAGTTCCATAAATTGGAGTCCTACGCACTCGAAAAACACAACAAGCAATGAGCAAAAATGCACAAGTGCTAAAACTCTCCCGCAAACAAAGCTACATTGATGATCGCTACCTTATCAGAACAAAGCATCGGCAATGAAATTAAGGCAAGGCCCATACAAGTGAAGACACAAAAATCACACAAGATGATGAAAATAAACTAGGTGAAGAGCCTATTGGGCGAATATCCCATAAAGTAGGCCATTATCGTAAGCCCTACCGAAATAAACTAGGTGAAGAGCCTATTGGGCGAATATGCCATAAAGTAGGCCATTATCGTAAGCCCTACCGAAATAAACTAGGTGAAGAGCCTATTGGGTGAATATCCCATAAAGTAGGCCATTATCGTAAGCCCTACCGAAATAAACTAGGTGAAGAGCCTATTGGGTGAATATCCCATAAAGTAGGCCATTATCGTAAGCCCTACCGAAATAAACTAGGTGAAGAGCCTATTGGGTGAATATCCCATAAAGTAGGCCATTATCGTAAACCCTACCGAAATAAACTAGGTGAAGAGCCTATTGGGTGAATATCCCATAAAGTAGGCCATTATCGTAAGCCCTACCGAAATAAGCTAGGTGAAGAGCCTATTGGGTGAATATCCCATAAAGTAGGCCATTATCGTAAGCCCTACCGAAATAAACTAGGTGAAGAGCCTATTGGGTGAATATCCCATAAAGTAGGCCATTATCGTAAGCCCTACCGAATTAAACTAGGTGAAGAGCCTATTGGGCGAATATCCCATAAAGTAGACAATAACGTAAGCCCTACCGAATTAAACTAGGTGAAGAGCCTATTGGGTGAATATCCCATTAAGTAGGCAAGCAACGTAAGCCCTACCGAATTAAACAAATGTAAGAACTAAATCAAAAAAGGAAGAAAGCAAGATCAAGAAAAGAAGAAACCAAGATGAAGAAAAGAAGAAATCAAGATGAAGAAAGGAAGAAATCAAGATCAAGAAAAGAAGAAACCAAGATCAAGAAAGGAAGAAAGAAAGAAAAGAAGATCAAGAAAAGAAGAAACCAAATCGAAGTATTAAAACGCGAAGAACAAAACTATACTTGTCCCAAAAAGATAAGAAATAAGTATCAAATGTACAAGAAGTTGAAGAGAAAAATAAAGGCACATGTGCAAAAAAGTAAGGCCAATAAGGCCACCTTCCACTCTCAAGAAGTCTGACCACCATTGGCAATATCATCTTTCCCCACATAAGTAACACCTTCCAAGACTTCTATTGCATCAATGACAAGGCAGAGCTCTTCTATAAGACCACAACCAACCAAAACTTTGGAATAACTACGGCGGTGTTCCTCGACTTCTTTCTCCATGCGTGCACGATCCTCAGCAGTGAAGCCAACCTAATTTTCTTTGAGGCACAAGCCGGAACCAGTAGGAGATTCACACTGGCCTATTGACTAGTTACCTCTAGGTCTTTCATCGGAGCATGGAAGCCATCAAAACAAGACCAGACGGATGAGATTTTAAAACAAAAGAAGTTGGAGCAGTAGTCAATGCTGTCTCAGAGGTGGCGACTGTCTCAAAAATAGTCAAGGAAGGAACCACCGCATATTCTGTCTCTACGACAGCAGCGGTAGAAAGGGCGGTACTCGTCATAATCCCAGAGTTAGCAATAGGAAAAACAACATTGTCGGATGCCACAAGATAATCCAAAGGAAGGGTACAACAACAGCAGCAACGTCAGTCACATGTTGTTTCTTCGAAGTCGCGATGATCACCTTCGACTTACAGCCTTTCTCTACATAGGCCTTATTTGTCGCTCGGTATTTGTTGATGGTTCTATCCCGACTGTCAAGCCTATCTAAAAGAGACTTATGATCAATTTGAAGCTTTGCAAGCTTGGCTCAAGCGACCTCAAGGTCTTTTTTGGCTATAGCTGCCTAATCAGCAGCCTCCCAGAGTATCTAACTTTGCTCCTCCGGGCTCCAGCCGCAATTTGAGCCTTTTTTGTATATTTTCTTGTGCTCTTTAGCACCCGCTTGTGATTCTTTGTATAGTTTCGTTTGTGGCATCCTATGCTACTCTTAGCCTCTTAATAAGAGCATAACGCTTTTTGCTACTCAAGCGCCCTTTATACAAGACGGTTTGCCTCTTCGACAAAGAGAACTTGTTCGGTTTCCACACTGCCGGTAAAGTTTTCACCAATAGTGGTCTCAACATATATTAGGACAATTCGGACTTGCAAATTATGGCATCTCGGCTATATAAGTTTGCAAGGCGTCCATAAGTTACGACCACCTTACAAACTGGGGGACTTATGTTGTACCATAATTTGGTGTGATTCCCTTATTGGGCCTATCAAAACACTATTGTCCTACAAATGTACCGGCCCAAAAGGCCCATTCATGAGCCAGATCGGCCCAAATAAGCCGTCCCAACAAAGGGGCCCAAAAGCCCATTATGCAAGCCCGATATACCATATGGCATATGAATACAGCTTATGACATATGTCATATGACATATAAGGCCTTGGCCCATTAACAATGGCCCATACCTGCTACTACAATCAAGGAGGCTGATCATCTATAAATACTAGACTCCTTCTCATTTACAAGACACTTTTTCCTCTTCTCATAGTTACTCCTCTGGTTGATCTACGGTGGTGGACCTACAGAGGTTGATCTACAGCGGTGGACCTACAGAGGTTGATCTACAGCGGTGGACCTACAGAGGTTGATCTACAGCGGTGGACCTACAGAGGTTGATCTACAGCGGTGGACCTACAGAGGTTGATCTACAGCGGTGGACCTATAGAGGTTGATCTACAGCGGTGGACCTACAGAGGTTGATCTACAGCGGTGGACCTACAGAGGTTGATCTACAGCGGTGGACCTACAGAGGTTGACCTACAACGGTGGACCTACAGAGGTTGAGCTACAGTGGTGGACCTACAGAGGTTGATCTACGGCGGTGGACCTACAGAGGTTGATCTACGGCGGTGGACCTACAGAGGTTGATCTACAGCGGTGGACCTACAGAGGTTGATCTACGGCGGTGGACCTACAGAGGTTGATCTACAGCGGCGGACCTACAGAGGTTGATATACAGCGGTGGACCTATAGAGGTTGATCTACAGCGGTGGACCTACAGAGGTTGATCTTCGGCGGTGGACCTACAGAGGTTGATCTACAGAGGTGGACCTACAGAGGTTGATCTACGGAGGTGGACCTACAGAAATTGATCTACGGAGATTGACTTATAACATTTTGACCTGTCAAGATTGATGAAGGTCCAACCTTCACCTTCGACCACGATCGGCCACCATAGAGAAATAATGAACTACGTTCGGCTTGATTCCCTACATGGGATACGTAGGCAGCTTGGCTTAACCCCAAGTTCAGTCCGTAATCAACACCCTCCCCAATTCGTATCATTGACTTCTAGCTGACGTAGACGCCATCAACGAGCATCAACTAACCAGGCATCATAGCGCCTACTCCGGGCCTGCCCTGACTTAGTTCACGTGTCGTGTTTTTTAGTGCAGGTTTTCCGAACTCAAAGCTAGCTTGGACCAATCAGGAGCTCGAGCTAGTCTGACGTGGAGTGACTAGTCAGCAGACGAAATTACCCCGCATCAATATCAAATAGTTTCTAAACATTTGAAGGTGCCCAATGAAACTAATAATGCATACTACCAACAATAGTATAACGAATTGATCTTGTAAAATCCAAATGAATAGGAATCAAAGAAGGAAAAAAAGAATGAATAGGAGCCGTTGTTGAATGAGAGACGGTGGTGTGGGAACTCTGAAAATGCCAAAATAGAGCAGTTGCTGAATGAATAGATAAAATCAACATAAAGAAGATAATAATTTAGAATTTGAATTAGAGAGATTAAGACGTGTGTCAGTTAGTAGTTGAGTGAAATCAGGAAAATATACTATGTACAATTACCTTCAAACCCCTTATTTTTAACATTTGTGTGAAATCAATTGGAGGTATTTTGGAAAATACAATTTTGGTATAACAACTACCTCTTTGTGAGGGTAACTTCCTTTGTAAGGGGAAATTGTCTTTCTTTTTATATAGTAATAGATATCGAGGACAAACTGTTCAGATCGTTATCATTAATTATTTAAGGAGCTATTTTGTTTAAGGATGGTTTTACCTTTATAGAACATGAGATAAAAGTCATGAGTTCTGACAGATACAAATAAATAGATATTGAAATATATATATATATATATATATATCACTTATTTAATTTATAAGATGAAGTATTCAACATAAATTATGACCTCAAATGAATCTTTTTTTTTTGTGCCAATTGTTCATTTCTCTAGTTTGAAAAACAAAACTTAATTCATAGATTAACCATGAAAATGTTATCAATGCTTCATGGCACAGCGAAGAGGGAGTTGGTGTTATGTATTTGGGGTCAAAGATACAAAGCTAAACATCAAACATTTTCGGAAAATCCAAAAGGAAGAATATAGTTCCCACTAGTATCTTCCTTAAAGTCACGGGCCAAACGACGTGTAAGAAGAGTCAAACCGGGCTTATCTGGGCTCCAACTCGGGTGACGTGTTATAAATATACCCAAAATATATGCCTTCTGTTTGGCATAAACATATAAAGCATACACCTTCAACATTTAATAATTTATATTGACATCAATTTCAATTTTAGTCTATTGTAAAATATATTAGGTTGTTGCATGAATTTTGTAGTACTACCATAGTATCTTTTAAGTTAAAAATCACTTACCCCAAACTTTACTAGCTTTTAACTTGTCCCCCCCCTAATCTTAATCTTACTACCTTACTCTTCCAGTGTAATTAGTCTTAAATCACCCGTTAAGGCTCATGTGCAGCTAACATGCAGTTCGAGTGAGGACAATATCGTCATTTCAAGTGACGCAGGAGTAAAACCTAATTTCACAAAAGACACAACACTGAAACGTCATTTTTCATCTTAATTCCCAATCTCACACACTCTGCAAATTAAACCCTAGATCCCTAAATTGATTCATCACCGATTATCATTTTTGATCATATCCTTAACAAAAATCGACGAAATGGCATGAATTGAAGACCCCAAATGTTGTTATCCTCATTGGATGTTATACCCCGGATTATGGTAAGATTCAAGGGTGTTTCAAAATGCTTACTGTATTCTTTTGTCGTTGTAGTGTGTCAATGGTTAGATTATTGTTGTTAAGTTCCTATTTATAGAAAATATTAGTTGATTATTGTTTGTCATGTGAGTATCTAACCTATGTGTTGTCATGTCTTATTTGGATGTATGCATATGGTCCAAAGTGCTAGAAATATGGCCAGCCATGTAAATTTTATTGTTAAGATTGTGGTAGAAAGTTACCTTGTTTTGCTTAATTGGTCTTACTATGCTTTTTAAAAGTTTCAGACATGTACTTTACAACTTTTGTCATTTTCCACTATTATATATGACTAAATTGGTGTAAATTATACTTATTAACTTGGCTATGTGTGTGTTTTACATGAAGAAACATAGATCTTTTTTTTTAATTAGATTGAATGGGTTTTTGAATTCGGGAAGGTACTGTAAATTGGTGGAGATATACGTTACATTGATTATTGTACACAAGATGAAATGTCAAGGATTGAGCTATGTCATATGGTTAAGGAGTACGGAATCAGTGAAGATGTAGTTCTGTTTTACACGAGCGGAGATGACTGTAATGGAATGGTGTGCATTCAAATGACAATGATGCTCTGGATACGACATATTTTGTCAATGAGCATGTGGTTGTGGTGGTTTATGCAACGCATGAAGAGGTAACCAACCATATTGAAGACAAACTAGAAAATGAACTAGAATTGGTATCAGATATGTCAAAATGTGATGGTTTGCCTGAGGTAACTAAAGGATTGGACTACATTGGTAATGATGAAGGGACCCTTGGAGAAATGAAGGAACTGCAAATGATCAAGTGCGCACACTGCTAAAGTTCATGATGAGATGGCTGATCAAAACAAGATGGGAAGTACTGATGTGCAAGGGGAAGGTGCTAAAGTAGTTGAAGAAGATGGTGATAGTCAATAGGTGCAAGGAGACAACTCTGTTCATACTAATTAGAGAGCAATAGTTGGTTCCATCTCATTCATCAGAGAAAATTGCAGCTCAAACATGGAAAATGTTCTGGACTTCACTGAAAGTGATGGAGAGGTGTTAGTGGGAGATGACACATAGCACTATAATTTTCGTATTGATAGCGATAATGAATTCTATGCTGATGACATTGACTTTGACGAGCATGTTGATATTGATGCTCGGAGGTGGGGTATGAGTTATGAGAAGCCATCAAAGGTCATGAGTTCATTACAAGATAATTTGCCTGAGAGTTCTACTCCCAGATATCAATACATATACAAGCACATTAAAGTCTTTAATCCCAAGGTAGACATGGGGAAAGTAAATCTGACTCTGGGGTTTTGCTTTAGTAACACATACCAGTTGAGAAAGGCAATAAGAAAACACACAACTGATGAAGGGAGAACATTGGTGTTTTTGAGAATGAAAAATCCAAAGCGTATGCAGTCTTCCAGTAAGATGAATGCCCCTGAAAGGTCTATGCATCCAAAATAACTGATGAGGACACTATAAAGACCAATACCGTGTGATTTGAGAATGAGTGTTCTAGACAAGAGAGGATAACTCGGGCTAATTCAAAGTGGACTACATAGTAGTTCTTTGATAAGATAAAAAGTGAGGCAAATGGGCATGTATTATCTATGTTGACCATCATAGGAAAAGAGAAGAGCCTCACTCTCAGTAAGCAACAAATGTACATAGCCAAGCATAAAGTCTTCAAGATAGATTCTGGAGGGAGGTAGAGCAGTATGGGCTTTTTTGGAGGTGTGCTGAAGATATAATGGAAACTGACAAAGTTACAAAAATTAAAATAAAACAAAAATTGGTGGAAATGAAGCGAAGTTCAAGAGGTTGTATATTTGTTGGGTTGCATTGAAAGATGGTTTTTTAGATTGGTGTAGACCCATCATATGCCTTGATGGGACACACTTAAAGACTCCCAGTACACAAGAAGTTCTACTAGCAGGAATGGGCGTTCATGCCAACAATGGCATCTGCCCATTTGCTTATGTTGTTTTACAAAAAGAGAAGAGGAAATCATGGCTACGGTTTCTACAAATATTAGCAGATGACCAAAAGATTCAAGACAACTACAGGTGGACTATTATGAGTGACAAACAAAATGGTCTTGTGGAGGCTGTGTTATGACCTGAAGTGCAAGCAACAACATAAGGGCCTAACATTAAAACACATTTTACGGATCATAGATTATCTGAAAGTCAGAGACCGAAAAGGCTTATGCATGGCTTGGGCATTGACCTCATGCACACTTGTGTAAGGCCTTCATTAGCACCAGTAGTAGAAGCGGTTTATTGCTGAATAATATGTCTGAGTGCTAGTGAAGACTAGGGGTTGCCACTAGTTTAGATGTTGGAAAGTATAAGGGTGATATTGATGAAAAGAATATGAGTAAAAATAAGAAGTAATGGAGAAGAAAAACAAGGACATATGCCCTAAGATATGCCAGAGATTGCAGGAGCTGAAGGGCAAGTCTATGGGGTGTACAACACACTTGAATGAACACATGTCATTTGAAATTGAGGCACCAAGTGGTACCAGGTATGCCATGAATATATCTAAGAGAAGATGTAGCTGTAGGATGTGACAGTTAACTACACTGCCCAGTGTGCATGGACTCAGTGGAATTTACTTCATACAGATGAAACTGTAGCAGTTTATAAATGACTGCTACAAGACAAGTACCTACCTGAAGATATATGGTGAGTTCATGCAACCAATGCAAGGTGCAGAGACTTGGGCAGAACCAAAGACTCCAATGGCAAGATTAGTGCCTGTAGAGGACTAAGAAGAACAAAATGACTCTGCAATCGGATGAAGCAAAATTGGTTCCAACACAAGGGAGATTGGGGAGACACGGGGATATAATGACATGTAGTTATTGTCAATAAAAGGGGCACAAGTTCAAAGGGTTTGCTAAGAGGAAATAGCACCCAAATGATGTGTATGTATGGAAAAGGTAAAGGAAATGTCAAATGAAAAAGCAAAGCTACAGGTTTAGAACCTCCAGCTCCTATTAACTATCCACAAATAAAACAAGAATTTAGAGAGTGTTATTCTTTGTTTTTCATATATTTTAGTCTTATATTTGCTGCAATTCTAATATGTTTCATGTTTTCGTATGATTAGGTGAAGAATATAGTTGAGGTTAGAGAATGGCCATGCACAAATCAAGTGCAAAAGAAAAGAAACTATTAGTGTTTTTCTCTACAAGCATATTATTTTGACAAAATTGATTGTTGTTGCTAAATTTAACGAGCCAATAAGATGAAAAGTAATCCAGCTACACAAGCCAACTAAACAAGATCAACAATTAACAATGTGGCTTATGGAGCAGGACCTTCAGCTCAACAAGGTGTTGTTGTGTCACCTAGGTGTTTTATCTTTTATTTGTGTTTTAGTGCATAGGGTTATTGTACTTGTCTTGGTCAGGGCATTTTTGAGATGTTTTGCATCTGTGATGTGGTTTAGACTTTGCTCAATTTTGTTTTTGTGTATTGGTTGAACAATTAATAAGTTTAAGAATGATGTTTCTGGAATTTGCTCAACATGGCTGATTAATTTGATCAAGGGACAAGTTATTTAATTATCTTATGTGATGAGAGTGGTATGTTATGTTTTGGTTTAGCTTTTTCAGTTATTTGTTCATTTTGGTGTTCGGTGTTTTGTTTCATTTTGGTGCTCTGTTGGATGGCAATGTTTGTTAAATGATGAGTTAGTTTATGTTAGATAATTCATTTCAGCAACTAAACTCACACAACACACCACTTATTTCAACAACAAAAGAAACAAAGAATATAAATGACATTCATTTTCATTTGCACAAACAAAGATTACATTAGGGGTTTGAAGCTTCATTCATTGAACTAACATGTCACTAAAAAACACACACTATCCAAAAAATTGCAAACAACAATTGTTTCTCCTCCTCTAATGGTAGCCTAAAACCATTTACCCAGTCCTAAAACTTGGCCTTCAACCACAGTCTAAACCAAGTAACTAAAATCTTGTTTGTATTTTTGGTCCTCTGAGCATCCCCTTCCAAAGTCTTAACTATGTGCAACAGTCCCGAATAATTGACTCTAATCTATCGCACATAGGAGGTCAACCTACAAACAAAATTTGAAACAACTTTCTACCTAATAAGAGAGGTTCATAATACAATCAAATAACGAGAATTAAAGGGAAAATGGATGAAACTCACAAAACAATTGCATATTTGGCGAACCTCATTCCTGGATGAAGGTTGGCCCATGAAGTCTTCAACATAGCCTTTTGTCCACAATGGCAAAAGTGGGTGTTCTCCATCAAGATTTGTGAATAAAAGAAATTTTACGAGAGAAATGAGATTTAGGGCAAAGTTCAACTGATTGGGGGGTTTTATAGTTGTTTCCGTTAGGTCACTTTAAATGACATTATTGCCTTGAATCAGACCGCATGTGAGCCGCACATGAGCCTTTAACGTGTGATTTAAGGCTTAATTACACCGAAAGGATAAATGTGGTAAGATAAAGATACTTGAGGGGGTGACAAGTATAAAGCAGGTTGAAGTTCGAGAGGGTAAGTGATTTATACTTAAAAGGTGTGATTATATGTTTATTTGGATAAAATTTCTAGTATAAGTATGCTTTTAATCTTATTCACAAATTTAAAAATAAAGCATTACCATTCTAGAATAAATTAAGAGGGTAAAAAATAATCAAGACGACTCTAATGAAGGGAAAATAACTTTATGGGTCCGCCTGCGTGTGCAAGATCATTTGTTGTTCTTCTAATGTGTATATCTGAAATGGAATGAGCGTTGGTTCGCAAGTCAATCACATTATCAAAGAAATATTGCAATATCAGACCTTGTATTTGGCCCTCATTGATATATTTGATTACACTGAGGCATTTTACAGCCCCACTAAAGTGGTTACAACTTTTCTCGATCCCTAAATGAACACTCACATTTTCTTGTGCTGCTTTGGATACTCGGGGGGTGCCAATTTTCAAGAATAAGCACACGTTCAATGTATGAATATGCATTTTTGAGCTGGAGCAACAACTCTAATTTCACATGCACGTTGATGATCCCTAGTAGCAACATCTAAGTTGACACAAAATGAGCATGGATTTGGAGATGTCCATTTTTCATTAGCTTTCTCCTTTGCACCTGTAGCCAAATTCCTTACCTCTAGTTCTGTCGTTATGGATTCGAAATGAGATCGTCTGGCTAATCCGAATAAATGTGATGGAGAATTACTTTTATTTCCGTGATGCATTTTGTTCCTGTTATTCCAAATGAACAAGCATCCAACCATAATAAAATCTTCACTGTTTTATATATTTTTTAATCCACTCCGATCGGAGACTATTTTTCAGCGGTAAATTTGGAATGCTAGAGATAGCCCAAGATACTTGTGTCAAATAACAATTCGTGAAGATGTGTAAAAATGTTTCAACTTTGCATACATCACAAACCTCGGTGTTAGATAAGTGGTGGAGCTTCAACGTGACTATAGTAGGAAGGATTACTTTTTTGCATTCTCCAAACAAATTGTCTAGCTTTGTTAGGTGCAGCCGTGCTCCAAACAAATTTCCAGTAAGCTTTCTCATCCATTTCAAGGCTTCTATTACGGTTCTCCTCCTCTCGGCGTTGTAGCTCCAAAGACAAATTATAAGTCATATAGACAGTGTATACTCCACTCTTTGTATGATGCCAGACAAGTAAATATGTCGAATTCGTGTCAACTGCCATTATAAGTCCTTCAATATATTCACATCCCAACCATTATGAAAATATCCAAAAGTAAATTAACTTGACAAGGGTCATCGTTAGACATATATGGTGTTCTAGATTTGAAATTGTAATTTCTCAGAATTCAGTATTTCGGCAAACATCAATATACTATTTCCACTCTTTATCTAAGGCTTGCTCTTACCATATATGTGACTACCGTGCCCAATGAGCCATGCTCTGACCTAAATTGGGTTCCTTTTTCAAAATTGGTTCTTTATCGTGGCCTCAGTATGACAATAGTCCTTTATTGAACCCTGGTCCGAATGTGGTCCTTTATCGTGTTTTTTTGGTCCTCTCACCAAAATTTCTACCGAATTTGGGGATTTTGACTGATTTTGACTATTAGTATTATTATGTTTATTTGCACCCCAAAATAAATTGCACTTTGCACCCCAAAAGTTATAAAAGTTATAAAATTATCAAAAACAAAAACAAAATACATTTTAAAAATAAATTAATTCATCATCTTCATATGTGTATATATATACACACACATTTTTTAATATCTTCAACAATTTATAAAAGTTATAGAAATTATAAAAAGATACATTTCAAAAAAATTAATTCATCATCTTCATGTGTGCATATATATATATATATATATTCATTCTTTCATATCTTTACAATTTATAAAATTTATAAGAATTACAAATTTTCTTTTAAATATACATACTTTTTAGTTTATTATTTTTATAAATTGTTAAAGATGTAAAAACGATTGTATATATATATATATATATATATATATATATATATGAAGATCATGAATTATTTTTTAAATATAAATATATCTTTTTAATTTTTCTTATAAATTTAAAAAATTGTTAAAGATGTAAAAGTAATATAAAAGTTATAGAAATTATAAAAAGATACATTTCAAAAAAATTAATTCATCATCTTCATGTGTGCATATATATATATATTCATTCTTTCATATCTTTACAATTTATAAAATTTATAACAATTACAAATTTTCTTTTAAATATACATACTTTTTAGTTTATTATTTTTATAAATTGTTAAAGATGTAAAAATGATTATATATATATATATATATATATATGAAGATCATGAATTATTTTTTAAATATAAATATATCTTTTTAATTTTTCTTATAAATTTAAAAAATTGTTAAAGATGTAAAAGTAATTGTGTGTATATATGTATATATATATATATATATATATATGAAGATGATGAATTAATTTTTTTTTTAAATTGTTTTTATAACTTTTTTAAATTGTTAAATATATATAAAAAAGATTATATATATATACAAAGATGATGAATAAAGTTTTTTAAAATATATTTTTGATTTTTTTATAAATTTTAAAAATTGTTAAAGATATAAAAATAATTGTGTATATATATAAATATGTGAAGATGATGAATTAATGTTTTTAAATATATTTTTTATTTCTTTTATTTTATTACTTTTATAAATTGTTAAAGATATAGAAAAAATTGTATGCATATATGAAGATGATGAATAAATTTTTTAAAAAAGTTTTTTCTTGTAATTTTTATAACTTTTACAAATTGTTAAAGATATAAAAAAATTGGATATATATATATATATATATATGTGTGTGTGTGTGTGTGTGTGTGGGTGTGTGTGTTTTGGGGTGCAAAGTGCAATTTATTTTTGGGGTGCAAATAAAAAAATAATCATAATAGTCAAAATTGGTCAAAATTGCCTAAAAATAGTCAAAATTGGTAAAAATCCCCAAATCCGGCGAAAATTTTGGTCGGAGGACCAAAACTAGACCAGACCTCAATAAAAGACTGTTTTATACCGAGGCCACGTTAAATGACCAATTTTGAAAGGAAAAAAACCTCGAATTGGTTCGGTGGTGATCAATCACTTTACCCAATTTAGACTAAAACACAGCTCTTAGTGGTGGTACCGGTAAATTGGACCAATGAGGAGGAAACACAAGAGAACACTCAAAACACTCTGTACTAAATGGAAATCCATCAAAAAGCATAAAACCACTCGTTGTGTTATGGAATTCACCAAAAGGAATAAGAGTTTATGAAAATCTTAGATTTTATAAAAGAAATTTTAATTTAATTTCAATCTAAATTCTCAAAATATTACTAGGCCATGGACTATTTATAGGTGAGATCAAGTTTTATAATGACCTTTTGACTCTTCAACTTTTTAGACATTAACCAACATAAATTAACTATTGAAAATATAAACCCAGACTCCAATAGATGATAAAACGGACTCAACTTAAAGATTACTAAAAGTAAAAGGTGAAATTATTAAGGAATACATAACGACTCAAACTCGACTGACTTTTAAGCAGTCTGCGCAGTCTTAGAAATTCCAAATAGCCTCTCGTTTGTTGGATGACACAAGAAATTATTTTATATATCACTTGCAATACATTTAAAATTTAATCGATTTCCTTTAATCAAAATATACATAAATATTTTACGTATGTATAATACAATCACGTCCAGATCAATTGGAATATAAATTTGTCCATACAAAGACAAAATAAATAAAATAAAATCAAATATATCACCTTTAAAATTATCTTGATTCGACATGATCATGTTAAACATGGAAAGTCAAAGATATATACTTGAATCTCACAAACAAATTTTCCATGTATATCCTGATTCGTCAGGATCAAGTAAACTAGGAAAGACTTGAGAAAAATCCAGAACTAAAACACAATACTTTTCTTAAATAACCTATTGTGATATAATTTATTAAACCTCGAAAGTCTTGAGGTATATTTCCAGAATCAAAATACTTTTTTTCCTTATATCTCTCGCTGCGATAAGATCATATAAAATATGAAAAGTTTCGAATATATTTCACAATCTTACCAACTAACTTTCCTTAAATATACTGTTGCGCCATGATCCATTGACACAAGGAAAAACTTAGGAAATAATTAAACTCAAAAAATAATCAATTTCTAATAATCATTTTAAATAAAATTCATTAGACCGAAATCAGTCCTAACAAATAGAATTATATCCTCATCATAGAATGTCTCATTCTTCGAGTCATGAAAAAATATGTTGCACGCCTAAGTAGTTGTTCTCAACCTTCAGTGAAAGCTTCATTGCATCATTGTGGTCCAATATGGCTTTAATTGAACGATTTTAGCAATTTCAGTGCGCAAACCACCAAGGTAACAAGCTATTTTTTCTTTCTCTTATGTTTCTACAGTTTCACATCTCATAAAGAGTTGACCGATTTCAACCGTATATTTTCCGCTAACTTTTTTCTTTGCTTGAAGTTGTAAAGCTCGAGAAATATAACTTGTCGATAGTTATTTAGCAAGAAATTTCTTCTGAGCATCTTTTTCATCTTTTTCGATGTAACAATTCACTATTTTCCTTCATGAAGTCGCTGCCTTTTAAGGTTTTCTCACCATATCAAAGCGTGTTTAGTAAGCTTCATGGCCACCAACTTCACTTTTCGATCTTCAAGCACTATATGTTACTCAAATATCCTCTCCACCGGGTGTAGCCAATCAATGAAATCTTCTGGTTGCATTCTTCCTTCGGACTCCGAAACATAAACTGTGGTATTGAAGTGATTCTGAAATATTCTTTTTCGCGTCTCATGTTGTCTCGTGCGTGAACTAATACTGGAACCACAACAATGATGAATGGCGTTGTCCACCTCTTCATCAGTTTGATCATCACCTTATGAATCATGATGCGACTCATTATATTCCATATGTCACGTTCATCTTGGCATTGTTGGAGTTGTTGCACTTGTCTCCACAAGTCTTCCAACTCGATGTCATGAAGATCATGTTCACCCATTGAAGCTTCGATTAGAAAAATCTTACGGCCAGGAGAAATCAAAAACCTCTGTGCTGGCACCACTTTGATACCGATAAATTGGACAAGTGAGGAGGAAACACAAGAGAACACTCAAAACACTCTTTAATCAATGGAAATTCACCAAATAGCCATTTGTTGCCTTAAAGGAGTTCACTTAAAGGAATAAGAGTTTAAGAAAGTCTTAGACTTTATAAAAGAAATTGTAATTTTATTTCAATATGAATTCTCAAAACATTACAAAACCATAGACTATTTATAGGTGAGATCAAGTTCTATAATGAACATTTGACTCATCAACTTCTTCGACATTAACCAACATAAATTAACTATTGAAAATACAAATTCTAACTCTAATAGATGATAAAAACAGACTAAACTTATAGATTACTAAAAGTAAAAGATGAAATTATTAAGTAATATGAAATGACTCAAACTCGAAAGATCCAAAAGAGGCTGCACTAGAAAAAAAAACCCATAACCCTCTAGAAATTTTCAAATGGGCTCGTTTCTTGCATTATAAAGAAGGCTTGTAGGCTTTCCAACCATATTTGGCACGCTGATTAGCGTGATTTAAGTACTTATTTTCTTACACTTTTGATGAATTATTAGTGCATATTTATTGGTTTTAGTATTGTTTTGTTATTTTGTAGTTCTTAGTACAGTCAAGACAAAATAATGAGAAAAAGCACAAAATAGATGTTTTTGGAAGGGATTGAAACTAGAGTGCTTCTACACCATGGCAAGCGCCACACCTCTGCGTGAGTGGAGGATGAAACCCTATTCCCACACAAGGAGAAGCCTAGCAGTCGGCCTAGCAGCAGTCAAGGTCGCGCAACACACAACAAGTCACGCGAGCCGCGCAACATGGACAGAGAGTCGGACGACTGACGCAACTAGTGGCGTAACTCGGGCAACCGCTGGCGCAACTCGCGCGCCATAGACAAGGACTGGCGCGACCCGTGCACATATGGCAGAAGACGACACAACCACTAGGCGACCACCGCATGACTTGAGGAAAAATGGACTTTTCACCTATTTTAAGTGGCTACTGATGATTCGAACCAAGACTTGTCTTTGTATATGGTAGGACGACCAGCAGTTAGAATATCAAGTCCATTACTTTCGATTACATCACACATAATATTCAAGAATTGTGAGAAGAAGAAAGAAGTGAGAAGAAATAAACACCATTGTAACTTTGTTCTTAGTTTTGTTTTCATATTCAAGAGTCAATAATTGTGAGGGAGAAGACAAAGTAAAGGAGTCTAAAAGATAACTAGACCTCAAAATTCCACCGGATTTAAGAAGCTTTTCTGATCTTTCTCCTTTGTTTATGTTGTCTAATTCTTTACTTGTTGTTGAACTTATAACTATGAGTAGATAAACTACTCCGTGTTTGGAGCTAGGTCACATAAGGTGGATGCGGGTGCGAGTGCGAGTGCAGGTGTACCAGTTCGCCAAACTAAAAAATACATAAATTTTAATGCGCCTTAATGCTTTTATTAAGTATTGAATATTGATATATAACTTCGTATTTATTTGAGTATTGTGTAATAACTACTCATGATAATTAATTTTATGGAGTATTTTTTGAATTATTATGGTGGAAAGACAAAGGTATAAGTCTTAAATTACTTTCAGTATTTATATTTGTTTTAATTTTCAACCTAGTTTTGTTCTCCATCTGATTCGACTCTTCTTTATTATCATTCATTTGTTTTGTTCTTTACAAATTTTCTACGATTATTCATTAAATTTGAATAAAAGAACTAAAAAATCTTAGTGCGAGAACTAAGAATTTATAACGTGTCTCAGTGCGAAGCACGAGCACTGAATGCGCCAGTGCGAGACCGGTGCGCCGAAAACTTTGACGATGTGAAGGATTATGTGACCTAGGTTTGGAATAAAGAGGTAGTTGTGATTTATGAATATGCTTATTTGTTTTGTTTCCTGATTATTTGAGAGTTTATGTGTCTAGATTGATTAGTTTATTTTTTGTATGCTTAGTATTAATTATGGCTGGATGAATGGAAGCACTACCTTGGGACCGCCAGAGTGTAGCAATTAAGTTAGTTATGTATACATGTGATTTGTGACTTTGGTATGCTAACACAGTCATTGCGCAACCTCCAGATCACACTAAATTCGTCTTGACTAAGTACATTATATTAACACGTATGGATGAGTGAATTAGATAGTAGACTTAATATATTTTCTAAAGCGATTGATTATCAGACAGATTTTGCTAGCGCAGTTGGTCGTTAGAGAGTTAAGTATTTATAGAAATAAGAAAACCTCGGCTATATGTCACAGATCCATTAGACATAGAAGAACTCAAACAAGAATCAATAGTTTAAAGAAAGATAGGTAGTTTGTTTATGAACTCTCAAGTATAAATCAGTAGTGAAATCCAACCTCCAAACATCTCTTTGATCATCTATTTACAATCTCAATAAATCGACCCATCATCTTCAATTATGTCTTATTCACTTTTTGTCTTGCATTTAATTTATTTAAATTATTTTCCTTCCATTCAATCTGCATTCAATTATTTTCCTGTTTTCACATTGTTTTCCATTGTATTCAAATCATTGTTTTCTTGCATTCAAAATCATTTCCTAAAACCCGCATTCATTGTTTTCTTCACTAACGCATTCTGCATTCATATATCATTCACACAATGAAGGTAGCAACCGTGACAACTATCATTGTGTTTACATTTAAGTGATTCTAGAAGTAATTCACCACTCATTTGGGGATACGATACTTGGTTCGTAAGTATATTTACCAAATTATTATTACTTGACCGTGCACTTGCGAAAAGAGCGTAGGCGTAGTGTTTTACTTGCTTAACTTTCAGCAAGCTAAGTAAACTATATTTTATGATTTACTTTTTATTTTTAGTTAAGATGGAATTTGCATTTAACTTCAATATTTCTTTTGATAATTTTTAAATGTACATGAAATTTTAAGTTTATTAATTATCAAATTTTTTAGTAAAACCTTGGGAACCTAAATATAGTACTAAAAGTATTTTTTAATATTGTGTTTGACATTATTTTTTTATGCTTAAATCATTGACTATATGGCAAATAGTTTAGACAATATTTGTTGTTGTTAAACAATGGTTGTTTCTCATTGCACTTAGTATATTTGATTTTTCAATTAAGTATATACTTTTATTAAATTTATTGGAGTTAGTAATAGCCCAGGGCGAAAAAAAACCTTGGGTCTACCCGTGACCATGTGTATTTGTTGCGCTTTCGATTTTAGGGAGTAATTTTAGAAGTTAGAAAAGATAAAGTGAAGAAAATCTGATACAAGTTCAAAAAGTAAATAGTACTAGTTGGAGCAATCTTTGTAACTTTATATCTGGTACCAAGTACATTATGTATAACTACAGAAATGAGTTAAAAATGGTAACTACATAACGGTAATATTAAATACCGGCAATCTAAAAATAGTAACAAAATGGAAGCTTGAGATTCCGTCCTTGCTTATTTGAATCGCAGCCGTTGGATCAATAGTCTTGGTAATTGCCTTCAAACGTTGTCGTACCACTTAAACAAGTCAACTAGGTCAATACACGCCTACGCCCATGTCCACGCCACGTGTACGGACCCAATCTCACCTGTAAGCCATTCGCGACGTCGTTTTGAGTTTGCACCTTGAGTTTGGACAACAAACCCTAGTTCTTTCAGATTTGGTCACGAGGTGCGTTTCTTCTCTAATTTTCTTCATCCTTTGTTTCGAGTTCATCAGGTTTTTCATTTCCCTAACATAAATCCCTCGTGCAAAAGCTCCTTGTCCCCAAGGATCAAAAAGAGAAAATGTTGCTCGGATGTGTGCGTAATCCTTTCGAGTTGTGGATTCCGGACCAAAGTTAGTCCATTGAACGAGAATTTCAGGTGCGAGCTCATTCCTACGATGGATAGAACGTTTGTAAATTAGACCAGGTGCAAGCTCATCCCCAAGTATAATGAAAGGTTCAACTTTAAAACGACCATCCATGTTTGTAGCAGGAAGGGTACGACTAGGAATTATAGTGTCACTTAGTTTCTTTTTAAGTAAGGAAACATGAAAAATAGGGTGAATTTGAGAGCATGGGTTTAATTTATGTTTATAAACTACTGGTCCAATTTTTGGCAATGATGATGTAAGGGCCAAAGTATTTAGCAGATAGCTTCATATTGCGCCTTAGGTTCACTGTATTATGTATGAATGGTTGAAGGCAGGGGCGGACCCAGAAAATTATTTTAACCTGGGCTTCGGCGAGAGACGGATAAAGAGTTGGTAGAGCGGTCTACATTAGTTTTTGATCCTCTTAATTTATTTTAAAATTTTATATTTTTTTAGTCCGTCAATAAAATCTATAAATAAAACAAGAATATTATTAAGGACTTTACCTATTTTTTACTTAGAATTATAGAAGTTTTGATTTATAATAAAGAAATTGTGGGCTAAAAAAATATAAAATTTTATTTTAGTGGTGTAAAATATAAAGACAAGTATTATGAGTACTAAAGTTGCAAAAATATCACCTGGGCTTGAGCCTATGTAAGCCCAAGCCTAGGTCCGCCTATGGATGAAGGTTGAGGTAGACGTGGTCTTCAGTGCCAAAGCTTTTGTCAGTCATGTGTTTATCTGCAAAAAACTTCATCCTTTCCCGTGCATGCTATAAATTAGATTTAATGAGTTGCATCATCCGATTCCTTTCAGTAATGGAATCTCTAAATTTAGAGTTTGGAGATTTCAAGTAGGGATTTAGAGTAAGGTGCTCTGTTGGAATCCATAAAAGGCTTGAAATGGTGTTATTCTGAAACTTGTATGGAAACTCGTATTGTACTAAAATTCTGCCATGGGTAACCACTTGTGCCACCTTTTGGGGTTGTCAAAGACCATCCCCCTAAGGTAATTCTCAACACACTCGTTTACTCTCTGTATATCCATCAGACTTGGGGTGGTAAGTTGTGATGAGATCAAGTTGCACAACAAGTGCTCCCTCCAAAAGATGTTGGTGAAGACTTTGGCGCTGTCTGAGAAAATGCTCACCGGTAGCCCAAGTAACCCATAGATACAGTTAAGAGAAAGTCTTGCCACTCATTGGGCAGTGAAGGGACGGGACAAAGAACAAAAATGATAGTATTTAGTAAGTCTATCCACAATTACTAAAACAACACTTTTTACTTCTAACATGAGTAAAGCCTCAATAAAATCTGTGGTTATGTGAGTTCAAGCCTGTTTGGGGATGGAGGGGTTGAAGAAGATCTGGGTAAGATAAGTGTTCTGATTTAGTGACACAACATACAGCACATGTCTGCACAAACTTATTAACACCAGCCTTGAGCTTAGGCCAATAGAAAACAAACTTAATCCTCATATAAGTGCCTTGGATGCCAGAATGACCTTTATAACAAGATGAGTGGAATGCATATAGGATCAGTTGTCTCGGGTCTAGGTCTGCACCTAAACAAACTTGCCCTTAAATCTAATAATACCATTAGTAATAGAAAAATCATTAAATAAATTAGAACTTAAAGATTTAGCAGTTAAAATATTGAGGCATAACTCATTATTCTCATAACTTTGTTGGACTTTGATGGCCCATTTAGGTTTAACAACTGTAATGGTTGTGCATGTCAAGTTGTCTGAGTGTTGTCTGGACAAAGCATCACCTGCTATGTTTTCTGTACCTTTTTTATACTGTATTTTATAATCTAAGCCACGTAACTTGGCAGTCCACCTCTGTTGCAAGGCTGAAATAATCTTTTGTCGAGAAGGTACTTAGAACTCTGCTGGTCAGTTTTGAAGACAAAGTGATGACCTTGCAGATAGTGCTTCGTTTTTTGGATGACCATGACTATTACAAGGAGTTCTCTCTCATAAATGAAGAGCATTGGATTCTTTTGGCATGGAATTTTGCTCAAAAGGCAATGAGCCTTCCTTCTTGCACGAGGCCTGCACCAATCCCTTTGCCACTGGTATTTGTCTCAATGACAAAAGGTTCAGTAAAATCAGGGAGGCTTAAAGGTGCTTCTGTCGTGACCTTCTTGAGTGCTTCAAATGCCTGTTCTGATTTAGGGGCCTGCTAATGAGACCATAACCTTTAATGAACTTCTTGAAAAGCAGTTAAATATCTATCCTCTTCCCTCATTTTAATCCGAAAGTAACCTGGCTTAAGGTCAATTTTTGAAAAATATTTAGCTGCGTGTAGTTCATCAATCACAGGGATAGAGTAATCATGTTTAATAGTGAGTGAATTTAGATACCCGTAATCTACACATAGCCTCCAAGTGGAGTCTTTTTTTTTTCTTTCATAAAAGGCAAAAGGAATCTTACAGTGCTGGATGACACCATCCTTAGTGATAAGAGAATTATTATAGTGATTTACGTACCTGGTTTCTTATCCTTGTGGCACTTTCACTTGTTCAGTATTGTTTCATAAATTTCGTACTTTGAGTCGAGTTAGAGCAAAACTATGCTTATTTGGAAAATTTCAGCACTTTTTGGTAACAAAGAGCGGTAGAGCTTCAACGCTAACAACAACGCTACTAAAAGGACCAGAAAACTAAATGCAGGGCGACCAAGAGTAGGATCACGCAAGAAAACTGAAGAAGCAGAATGGCGCACGATCAGGACTAAAATTGGGTCGACGTTCAAAAACCCTAAAACGGAGCCTATACCAGGAAAAACTATAAATATGAGAAGACGTTTAGCAGTTAGGGTACCGCTTTTACACACAAAGAATCATTTTCAGCATACAAACAGACTTAGAAGAGCATTCTAGGATTAGAGGAGCATAAATTATATCATTCGTAGCACTACAATCATAGTTAAAGGAGAAAGGTGAACAAAATGATTCAACAATCAGAGTAGAGGAAAGCAGCTGGGAAATCAGTTTAATCATTTATTTTTCTTATTGTATAATCTATGATGAACTGTTGTGATTTGAATATGACTATGTGTAGCTAATCCTCTCAGTATCCAAGGGACGGTGTAGTTAATCTCATATGGATGCACCTTGAGCCTATGTTTTGACTATGTTTATTGATGACTTGGTTTTGTTGGATATCTCAAAGCTAAGTGGTAAAGGCACGAAATTGGATGTGGTGTATACGAAATGGTCTTTACCACTGACATCGACATATAAAAAGAGACCTTCCTTTTGTTAAAGAGTTTCAGAAGTGAAAACTTATTAGTTGTTGCTTTTGTTACTTGGTTTGTTTGATGCACGTGTTTCTATGAGGCAGAGTAGCAACATTGAAAAATCTTGTATTATATGGAATTATGCGTAGGAGATTGTTAGTGCTACACTATCATAGCAGATCAGACAGATAAATCTTTAGACCTTCGACATTAGAGGGTTGGTGGAATCTAAATCATAGTTGGTAAATCTAATTCACTTCTAAAACCCTGTATGAATCCTATGTCATGGTGAACTTATGGTGAGGAAAAGTGCTTAAACGCCTGCTATCATTAGGGATTAAAGGGTTATTAGTATATCGAAAGGTGGCTAATTTACTACATCAACTTGTAAACAAAACTATCTTAATTGATAATGGTTATTTGGCTATGAAATACATGAATCAGAGATTAATGAAATCCATCCTTTAGATACCTTTTACTAAATCTATTTCACAACCTTAGATAGAAACTAATTAATCAAACAATTAAATTATGTTTTAGTTAGTTAGTTTAGTTTTAGTTCTTTTATGAATCTTTCTAGTTACAATATTTAGTTAGTTTTATTTCAGCATTTTAGTTTAGAACTTTAGTTTTTAGTTAGTTACTTAATATTTCCATGTCTTTATTTATTTGTTTATGAAAACGGTATATGTGTTAGCAAGTTTTGATATTGTTGTTCTTTGAGAAACACTTACTTCTGCATTATTATTTCAGGTGCCAGTAGTGCATGACACGAAAAGACACCGTGACACCATTACTATTTGATCATGAGATTGAAAGAACTTGCAGACGTAACCAAAAAGAAACACAAAGTATGTCGAACACCAAAGACGGACTCAACCACGAGAAACACAACATGGACATCAGACTGAAAGAAACAATGATCAACAACTGGGAGGAGGATATTTCATTTGACCTACTAGACAAAAATTCTTACCAACACTTGAAGGCACTGGATCACATATTGTTACAACTGAATATCGTAAACCAATCAAGTCAGCTATATTCTCTATGATCGGCCAAAACCAATTTGGGGGAGGAATTAATGAAGATCCAATGACACATCTCAAAGACTTTATTGGGACGTGTAAAGGATTTCAACTCAGATCTAATTCAGCAAAATTGAAGTTATTTCTATTTTCTTTGAATGGATAAGCTAAGAGGTGGCTGAATGAACTTTCAAATAACAGCATCACAACATGGGAGCAGATGACACAACTATTCTTACAACAATTTCGCCCGTCAAAGACATCAAAGATGAGGAGTGAGATAGTGAATTTTTGACAAATGGATGTAGAATCATTATCTGAAGCATGGGAACCATTTAAAGGCATGACGAAGCGCTGTCCACAACACAACTTCACAAACGAGGTGCTACTCCAACAATTTTATTGCGGACTGAACTCAATATGTGAAAATATACTAGATGTTAGCTTAATATGGGGATACATCCAAAGGACAGACGAGTATGTGTTTGCTCTATTAGAGACAATTGCATCGACCATCTCAAAGTCGAATATAGACCAGGGTCCAAGCAATAGAACAATGGAGCTTTACGAGATCGACACTATCATTCAACTATCCGCACTCGAATAGATACTTCCCGAGAACAAGAAATCACCCTATTTTCTCTTGGGGAGGGCAACAAACTCATCAACAACAAAGAGGAGTTCATAAACCAATGGGATATCAACCAGCAGGAGAGATGGCAAATCTTGAGAAAATGTTGTATAATTATATGAAGAAGACTGTTGCGAGGATGGGGCAGTTAGAGGTGAGATGTCAAAACACCGACAACTCATTGACAAACATTGAGAAAACACTTGACCAAATTACAAAAAAACTAAGTACTCGACCTACTGGAACACTGCTTAGCAACACAAAGACAAATTCGAGGGAATGAGTTAATATGGTCTCAACTAAAGAAGATATTTTAAGCAAAGTCTCAGAACCAATAGTGAAGGATGATTATTCACCAATTTCACTTCGAGAATTCATCACGTGGAACAATTTTCTATGGTCATCAAAAATCTACCAGGATCAATGACACTTGAAGAAGTAGTGAGACAAGTACCGAAATATGCTAAGTATTTGAAAGATACAAAAATAGTCAAGAGAAAGATAGATGAGATCGAGATTCACAAAGTCTTTACACTTCAAGAAATTGAAGGACTGCCAACAAAGCTTAAGGATCCAAGAATTTTTACTATACCATGCACTATTAATGATAATTTACTTGAACATTCTCTCTCATGCCATTGCTTCGGGGGTAACGTACTAACGTTTACAAAGCTGAGGGACGAAGGTGCAACAAAACAAACCTAGGGGGACAAGGTGCAAAACGATATAAAGTTTAGGGGGTAAGGTGTTTTTTTCCCTTTTTAAAATGTATGCTTTGACTAATTTTTGAGGCCATGAGTTTGATGAATAATATGTTAGAGCAGTTTTATGGTAGTGGTTCTTAAACATAAAAAAATAAAATGAAGAAAAAACTTTTATGATTGTAGTATGTGAAATCTTCGGAAAACTTGAGGATATTGAGAAAGAGCGAAATGTAATGAGCGGTCTTTTGCAATACTGACACAAAAAATGATTGTAGGTGATATGGAGGTTTCTAGCATTTGGGCCCATGCTGGGCCACAGCCCATGAACGAGCATATCGGGGATCAAATATGACATCGAATGTAGGATTCGATATAGGCCAGCCGCGCCTATAAATATCCTACCCCGCACGCTGAGAAAGGCAATCAATTCTCCACCTCGGTCCTCCCGCATCACATCGAATAGAGATATTCGACATTATACCCGACATAGACATTCGATATAGTCCTGCCTACGTCATCACTCAGCCTCCTATAACGACCTCATCCCCGACGTCATATCGAGACTCATCCCCGACGTCATATCGAGACTCATCACCGACGTCATATCGAGACTCATCCCCAACGTTGCATCGAGACTCATCCCTGACGTCATATCGAGACTCATCCCCGACCTCGAGCAACAGGTTCCGGACTAAGTCTACGCGAGATACCTAGCGTAGGCCTGATTTGAGATAGACTCGTTGTATTGCTAGACGATTCACTTGTAACCGACACTCATATATATATATATATAACGATCTATTGCCAAATCAGTGGCGCCATCTGTGGGAACCAAGGTTCTCTAGATCGGGAGCTCATCAGACGAGATGTCAGGGAAGAGGTAGCGAAGTATCGAGGGGCAAGAACTGAACAAGACAAATCCCAATGTGACGAAGAGTGGCAAGAGGTCGAGGCTTGATCATAAGGGGCAATGCGCCGAGATAGAAAGGGCAGTTATTCCTTATCAGAATGAACCGAGAATGGAGCCGGCGGGAGATTTTATCACGATAGAGATCGACCCGAAACAACCGGAGCACACGTTGAAGATAGGAGCTACAATGTCGCCTGATATTCGGAAGGCGCTGATTGAATGCTTAAAAAAGGAATGTCGATATATTTGCCTGGAGCGATTCTGACTTGATTGGAATCGACCCAAAGATTATAGAGCATAAGTTGAATGTTGATCCACGAGCCAAACCAATACGACAGAAGAAAATGAGTTTTAGCAAGGAGAAGAGCGAGGCAGCAGAGAAAGAGGTTGTGGAAAAGCTTAAAGCAGGACATATTTATGAATTGTGTTATTCGGAGTGGCTCAGCAATATCGTCCTAGTTCTGAAGAAAGCAGCATAGTGGAGAATGTGCGTGGATTACAAAGACTTGAACAAGTATTGCCCACGGGATCCTTTCCCGTTGCCAAGGATCGACCTTCTAGTAGATTCAACAGCCGGGTGCACCCTATTTAGTTTCATGGATGCCAAGAGCGGGTTCCACCAGATTTTTATGACAACGGAGGATCAACCGAAAACAGCCTTTGTTACGGACATGGGTGTGTACTGTCATCGTGTAATGCCTATCGGTATGAGGAACGCCGGAGCAACGTTCCAGAGATTGGTGGCGAGGATGTTTCACAGCCTAATAGGAAAGTCGATGGAGGTATACATGGACGATATTTTGATCAAAAGTTTGAGGGCACAGGATCACGTAGAGCATTTGGAGGAATCGTTTGCCATTATGAGAAACTATGGGATGAAGCTCAACCCCAAGAAGTGCACATTCGGAGTGGCAACAAGAAAATTTCTGGGATATATGGTTAACGAGCGTGGAATTGAAGCCAACCCAGATAAGATAGAGGCCGTATTGAATCTCGCCTCCCCACGCTCGGTACGGGATGTGCAGTGCCTTTTGGGGTGTATAACAGCCTTGGGACGTTTTATTGCTACCTCAGCAGAGCGGAGTCTTCTTTTCTACAAAATCTTAAAGAAGGCCAAGGACTTTCGGTGGACCGAAGAATGCGAAAGAGTGTTCCAACAGTTCAAGAAGTATCTGGTGGCACCACCACTCTTGGCGAAATCAGATCCAGGGGAGACACTTTATCTATATATGGCGATCTCCACCAATGCCATTAGCACAGTATTAGTGAAAGAAGCAAACGGAAAGCAATCTCCAGTTCATTACATCAACCGTGTTCTTCACGGAGCAGAAAAGAATTATCTGCGAATTGAACTATTTGCCTTGGCCGTCGTCATGATGGCTCGTAAGTTGAAACCTTATTTCCAAGCTCACCAAGTAGTGGTCATGACAGACAGACCGCTCCGCCAGATCATGACCAATCCTGATACCTCAGGAATCAGAATGGCTAAGACCTTTTGTTCGGGTCATCTGGAAGTCTTCACGGATTCGCAGTTAGTGGCTAACCATTTCTCGGGATTCTTCGATGCAAATCAAGAAACCATGGTTTTATACTTGGCAAAGTTGAAGGAATTGGCGGCCGAGTTCACTACATTCAATCTGACACATATACCTCGATCAAAAAATGCGAAGGCCGATGCTTTATCAAAATTCGCTAGTTCTTCAGGCATTTTTGTGGAAAAGCGGGTGACTTTGCTGACCACCTCTAGGCCTGCGATCGGAGTGACTAAGGCCAACAAAAAATGGGCCGACGTGGAGTTTATTTTTCCTATCGCAAGTACGCCGTATTGGAAGGATGAGATATATGATTACCTCTCAAACAGAACTCTCCCGGCCGACCTTAACGCCCAAAGACGACTGAAGCACAAGGCATACAGGTTCACCATTTACCAGGGCGAACTCTATAAGAGATCTTTTGAAGGTCCGCTACTGAGGTGCGTATCACCAATGGACGCCCAGTACATAATGAGGGAGATACACGCAGGTAGTTGCGGAAATCATTCAGGAGGGAGAGCGTTAGCCCAGAAAATATTAAGACAGGGATATTTTTGGCCAACGATACGACAAGACGCCACCCTGTATTGCCGCAATTGTGAGAATTTCCAGTACCACGCCAAACTGATACACAAGCCAGCTGTACTGATGCAGCCCCTAGAGATCACTTGCCCATTTGATCAGTGGGGAATCGATATAGTTGGTCCCCTACCAATGGCCAGAGGTCAGAAGAAATTTCTCTTAGTAGCAGTAGAATACTTTACAAAATGGGTGGAGGCTGAAGCTTTAATGCACATCACGGAGAAAAATATGATAGACTTTGTCTGGAAGAACATCGTATGTCGCTTTGGACTACCCCGAGTTTTGGTATCGGACAATGGTACACAGTTCAAAGGGAAGACAATGGTTGCACGGTGTAAAGAATTAAAAATATACCAGCATTTTGCTGCGGTATCCCACCCACAGGCAAATGGACAAGTGGAGTCCACCAACAAGACTCTTAAACAATATTTGGAGCGGTGACTACACGCCACCGGAAGGAGTTGGATCGACGAACTGCCCGAATACGGTTCAGCACCAGTCTATCGCTAAAACTAGCATGATAAGGGGGAAGGCTCCTACCCAGAGGTGGTAACGGGTCACCTACAACGAGAAGACTATCCATGTGATAACGGGGTCGATCTTAAAACGGTAGCGGGTTCTCTGTGATAACGGGATGCGCCCTACCCACGAGAAAATATCCCCTGTGATAACGGGGTCGATCATAAAACGGCAGCGGGTTCCCTGTGATAACGGGATGTGCCCCTACCCACAAGAAAAAATATCCCCTGTGATAACGGGGTCGATCATAAAACGGTAGCGGGTTCCCTGTGATAACGGGATGCGCCCCTACCCACAAGAAAAAATATCCACTGTGATAACGGGGTCGATCATAAAACGGTAGCGGGTTCCCTGTGATAATGAGATGCGCCCCTACCCACAAGAAAAATATCCCCTGTGATAACGGGGTCGATCATAAAACGGTAGCGGGTTCCCTGTGATAACGGGATGCGCCCCTACCCACGAGAAAAATATCCCCTGTGATAACGGGGTCGATCATAAAACGGTAGCGGTTTCCCTGTGATAACGGGATGCGCTCCTACCCACGAGAAAAAATATCCCCTATGATAACGGGGTCGATCATAAAACAGTTGTGGGTTCCCTGTGATAACGGGATGCGCCCCTACCCACGAGAAAAATATCCCCTGTGATAACGGGGTCGATCATAAAAGGGTAGCAGGTTCCCTGTGATAACGGGATGCGCCCCTACCCACGAGAAAAAATATCCCCTGTGATAACTAGGTCCATCATAAAACAATAGCGGGTTCCCTGTGATAACGGGATGCGCCCCTACCCACAAGAAAAAATATTCCCGGTGATAACGGGGTCGATCATAAAATGGTAGCGGGTTCTCTGCGATAACGGGATGCGCCCCTACCCACAAGAAAAAATATCCCCTGTGATAACGGGGTCAATCATAAAACGGTAGCGGGTTCCCTGTGATAACGGGACGAACCCCTACCCACAAGAAAAACATATCCTGTCATAAAGGGATGATTCGCACTAATGAGTGATAACAAATCACCTACCAAAGATAAGGCAATTCCATGCCCATAACACCAGACATTCATCAGGCTATCACAACTACTATATGACAAGGATAGAATATTCACGATCACAGAAAGAAGTGCACAAGATAGGATTTCTGCAAGTAAAACACCTTTCATTAAACATCATGAAAGCGACTCCCAATCAATAGCATGGGGCACACTTCACATAGAAATAACTGCTACAATATCAAAAAATGTCACCAGCCAACAACACAACTACATATCGTAAAGAAATTCATTACTCACGAGATCAGTGAATAACTCGGCCCGAATACTGTCCCGATGAAAGGGCCCAAGCCCTGATACATTCATTTCAAATTCGTGGAATTTCCAGGGCTCGGCACAAATATCGTCAGCAAGTTCATCCATTCCCCGGGGAGACAAAACCTCTGGGTATTTACTCCATTTCGGACTACTACTTTCTGGATCAGGTGACAACCGGGAATACCGCATCGCACAGGGAACTCTATAACGTTCCCTAACGTACGGTCCTGCGACAGCCCAGACGGGCGCCCTTCCGCCATAAGGCTCGATAGTCCCACTCATATCAGCCCCGACAGGGGTACCACCATATGATGGGGGAGAGCCATCGAAGTTAAAATCACTATTCCTTATAGAACTACCAGCACCTGCCTTGGTATGAGGCGAAGATACAATTACCCCATTGCGAGCCAAAGTTTCGGTTAATTTCGTATTCTGAATTTCCAAATTTTCGAGGGACTCTCGATACGCATTGCGTTCACGCTCTAACCTAAGATTACTGGCACATAAGCGTTGGGTCTCAGCCTGGCTTCTAGCCAATTCCTTCTTCATCTCCTCTTCAGCGACTAAGGCCTTCCAGGCTTCGCCACGGGCAATGCATTTCTGAGTCTTAGCAGCACGAGCCCGGCTGTTAGCACGATCACGACTAATCTCACTACGCGCAATCATCGCGCGCAGTTCTTTCACCAAAGCATCGTGACGAGTCTGCACCTCCCCAAGCAGCATGTAATCTCTGCACAGTTCGTGGAACGTGTGCCCAAACTGCCAAGGAACCGAATAATCATTAGTAAAGAATAAGAAGGTATGAAGATTAATAACAACCTACAAACAAAAGGGCAAGCTCCGTACTGTATATAGTAGCATCAGACATATGCGTGGTGCTAATTCCACCCCCAGATCTCGGCACAGTTCAGAAGGATCAAAATTTCCATAAATAGTTTCCAAGCCTCAGATAGCATCCTCTTCACGGATATTATTATTCCCAATCCGCATGATTAACCGTTCCGAAAGAGGATCACAGAGAAAAGAGTAATCTTCCCTCAATGGCGCTCTACTTTCAGATGGTTTCTCGGTATCAATATTACCAGGGGATGCCGCAGTACGCTTTGCGGCCGAAGTAGACGAGCTCGAAACGGCCGACACAGGAGGAACCTCATCAAAACTTTTTTCATCCGGATCAAGCTCCCCACTCCCAGCGCCGGGCGACACCGCGAAATGATGCGGGTCAGAATGAGAACTTTCCCCAAGCCCCCGTTTCGACGCCTCAAAATGAGCCCGAGCCCGAGCCCGGGGATGCCAATAATTAGCCGGTGAGAGTGACTTTGACCCGAGGAGGGTTAGCAGCCATACGTTGATGGGAAGCATGATCCACGATCATAGCATTAATTCTATCCTCTTCTAACCGAATGCCTTCCGCTATGGCAGTGCGATCTCCAACAATAACACTCCCACCATAAATATTTGACTGCATTACGAGATATTTATCAGGGAACCGAGTGTTCCGTTCATGGAGACGGACTCGGGATAACATTAGATTGGAGGAAATTCCAGAGACTTGCACCAAACTGTCATCTGATAACGCGTCCCTCACAGAAGTTTCAGAATCAGAGGATTCGTCGTCTGACACGACGAAAGCATTTCGCCTAGCAGGGCCAGCTTCATAATACTGCGGCGATATAACAAGTTTTTTCTTCGGAGATTTCTTACCACGAACCATCCTTAGGCAAAACAATTAAGGCGGTTTATTGCAAAAACGCGCAGAATATCGAAGCAATGTTAAAATATATATCGAAAGCTATATCGAAGAAGATATCGGGGAAAGTTACCGATATCAAATTCGACGTGGTCCTGACAGTGACAACACGGGGAAATAAAATAAGGGAAGGATGACACAGCAGGGACCGACTTTTATAAACAAACAAAAGCTGGAGCCCGCAGCATTAAATGCGCCATATCGGGGATTACATCGAAATTCATATTAGACGTGACTATAGACATGAGTTCACCGTACCAGCAAGAAACGACACTACGCGTGACAGAGGGCTCGAAATTCTTGTATCCGTATGTGCAAGATCGCGTCTTTTTAAATAACTTAGAGTTCAAATGAGGACCTCATGCAATGCGGTAACCGCACTAGGGAACCGCATGTGCACACAACTAGTTCCAAGTGCACTTCCCACATTTTCGATTTATGTCCTTCGAACTGGGGGGATGTGGGGTACAGGTAACCCGGAAAATCAAAACTAAATTTGCGAATTCATTATCCCTAGGATAATAATCCCCAAATTGGGGGACTACATGATATGGAGGTTTCTAGCATTTGGGCCCATGCTGGGCCACGACCCATGAACGAGCATATCGTGGATCAAACCCGATATGACATCGAATGTAGGATTCGATATAGGCTAGCCGCGCCTATAAATATCCTACCCCGCACGCTGAGAAAGGCAATCAATTCTCCACCTCGGTCCTCCCGCATCACATCGAATAGAGATATTCGACATTATACTCGACATAGACATTCGATATAGTCATGCCCACGTCATCACTCAGCCTCTTATAACGACCTCATCCCCGACGTCATATCGAGACTCATCCCCGACGTCATATCGAGACTCATCACCGACGTCATATCGAGACTCATCCCCAACGTTGCATCGAGACTCATCCCCGACGTCATGTCGAGACTCATCCCCGACCTCGAGCAACAGGTTCCAGACCAAGTCTACGCGAGATACCTAGCGTAGGCCTGATTTGAGATAGACTCGTTGTATTGCTAGACGATTCAATTGTAACCGACACTCATATATATATATATATTATATATATATATAACGATCTATTGCCAAATCAGTAGGATTCATGGAAATATATTTGAAGCTTTACCTAGGTCAAGCTTTTTAACAAAATTTACTTGCATAAAACAATTCATAATGTTAATTTAACCCGATCTTATTAAGGCCCAACTAGGCTTATCTGGTGAAGTTTTAATTTTTTTTTTCGTTTATATTTTCGTTGAGGTACCACGTGTCATCCGCATATAGGTCGTGTATATTTTGGTAAACAAGATCGATTACTATATACATTTGAAGTGACATGTACATGAGTTACCATTTTTTTTCTATCATAAATAATATGTGTTATTAATCAACCCCTAATAACGAAGGTTTTTTTTTAAGACACAGGAACCCATTCGCCCCAACCGCTGCCCTCGATGGCGCATTAGGTAAATTCGCGCATTGCCTCAATAGCCTAACAAACGAATTGGTTGTACAATATAAAAAATTCTCCTCTTTTACTTCTTCTTTGCAATGAAATGTATATGCGTAATTAGATACTCACATACAAATAAGTATGAAAAGTTGTGTATATATATTATTAAACCAAGCTAACTAAGTAAGCCAAGAATATTAATGTTTTTGAGCTCTGCTCTAAATTTTTGAATTTAAAATAAAGTTTAATTAATTTCTTCATCTTGCAAAACAAATATAATCATGCATAAATAATTAATTAATTAAAGATTTATGGTAAGTAAACAAATACTGAAAGTGCAGGTATTCTGTCAATGTTAGTTTAACATTGAGAAGTCAATGTTAGAGTAACATTGCTGGAGCAGAATCCGATTTACAATATTGATTATATTTTTTATTATTGTTTTGCCTTATTCATTTAACTAACTGAGTTCCACAGTTGTAATTGTCTTTGATTATTATTCAGGAAACAAACTTGTCATAGGTTGGACGCTCAAGTTTCCAAGAAGGGAAGTTTCCTTAATTACGCAAACCACTCTACAAGGGAAGTTGAGTTCGAGTGGAACTAGGAATGTTTTCCAAGTTCAAGTCCTGATTTGAAGAAGGAGTCTTTCCTTAGTTAGGTCACTAACGAAGGAACTATTATTCAAGAAGGACTGCGAGAACAAAGAAGAAAAGTTCAAGAAGGAAACAAGGAGAATTACCAACCGTGTACAACACACCTTGAAGTCGAAGATCAAGAACCTATATATAGGTGTGAAGTACATCAAGACAAATAACGGGACAATAGCCAATCAATCTGAGAGATTAATTTACAGTTGTTGAGTGTTGTCTTGCTTTAGCAAAGTTTGTGAGTTGTTAGAATAGATCTAAGAGTGATGAGCTTCTAGAGATAGACGAAGCAATTCTTGTGTGCTTTGCTTAGTTCAATCAATTTAAGAGTGAGGAGCTTGAGAATTAAGAGAACGACCTTTGTTAAAACCTTTACGGGTTATTTTGCCTACGGCTCGGAAGTTAATATAATTCTGTATTCACTTCTTAAACTTGGTGTTTGTTTATTTCGCTGCACAATTATTCTGGTCTATTGTTAAAGTAACATCGCTGAGTTAACAACGTACAAATCTGTTGTTAACACTCCAGTGTTAAGTTAACAACAACAACGTATCAACCCGATCCACAATTTCAATTGGTATCAGAGCCAAGCACCAACTTCACCGGTGTTTGGCGTTGATACGACAAGATGGACAACTCCAATCCCAATACCAGCAGGTTGCCGATATTAGAGGGTCCCAACAACTATGCCTACTGGAAGATCAGACTCAGAGTCCATATCAAATCCATCGACCTAAAATCTTGGGTCGCAGTACTAGAAGGCTACACCATCCCCTACTTGCCAAGAGATGGAGATGTTGATCTGGTACCTAAGCCAAGAGGACAATGGACAGCCAACGAGATTGCTCTCTACAACTTCAATGAAAAGGCTCTCAATGCTATTTTTAGCTGGGTAGGTAATCATATGTTCAAACTTATTCAAACTTGCACTACTGCTAAAGCTGCATGGGAAGTTCTTGAATTACATTGTGAGGGTGATGTGGCTGTGAGGGACTCTAAATATAGAAACATTTTGAGGGACTTTGAGAAGATATAGATGGGTGAGGATGAAAGCATTGATAGCTATTTTGAAAAACTTATAGATATTGCTAATCAGTGTCAAAACTTAGGTTTTACCATCCCAAATCAAACCATGATCTATAAAGCTTTTAGAACATTATCTTCAAAGTTCACTGTCAAAAGAATTGCTATGAATGAGTCTAGATATCTTGCCAACATGGACTTCCAAACATTGATGAACACTCTAAAAGAATTTGAACTAGAATTCCTAGGAAAGTCCAGTAAACAACTTGCTTTAGCCTTACTAGGTACTAGCTCAGATTCTACAGGGAGTGATGAAGATGAATATGAGTTGATCTCTTCTAACTATGGTAACATTACTAGGAAGTTTAGTAAATTGGGTTACAAAGATAAAAATAAAGAAAAACAACCTGGTAATGCTGCCCTTGGTTATAAGAAATTGCCCCCAAAGTTCGTAAAGTACATGGCATCTAAGAGCACGCCTCAAGATACTGAGAAATTGAAAGATGTCCAGTGCTATGAATGTAAGGGGTATGGTCACTTTAAACATGAATGTGCTAACACCCTCAGAACAAGAGGGAATTCTCATTGGGTTTGTGTAGATGACTTCAATGAAGCTGACTATGAATCTGGAACAAGTGCCGATGAACAATCAGAGGAAATCAACACTGTTGCGCTTTGCACTCGGATCACCTGGCTAGAAGAAGACTCCAGAAATTGCCAAAGTTCTCAATGTTACTCTAACATTGGAGAATCAACAGCAAAACCAAAAATCTTTTTTGGAGACTGGAACAACCATGATACACAGGTTATCTATGATGTGCTCTCTGATTCTGATGATACTAACTTTGACTGTTTTCATGGCTCAGTTGATCTAGAAGAAGAGTACTTCAATGAAGAAGAAATGTCCCAGGAGGAAATCCTAGATGATCTACATACAACCTTTCGCAGACTTGAGAGAGAGAATGTCAAACTCATGAAGAGTAACAAAGCACTGATGCATGACATTGAATGTTTGAAGAACATGCTGAGACTCTATGAGAAAGACCTTGACAAAGCTGAAGCTGAGCTGAAAGAGGTAAAGGAGAAACTCAAAAATGATTCACATATCATAGCCAAATGGAATGGAGGTACTTCTAAACTTGATGAGGTACTAAACATGAGTAACACTGGTACATGTGGTCTGGAATTTGTTGAGAAACCTTCCTCTTCTAATGTTAATTCTGCCTATTTAACTACAAGCTTTGTTAAAGAATCTGATAATAGGAGTTCTGGAACCATTAACACTGTAAAAAGTAAACCTACTTTTATCTGCCAGTACTGTTTTCAACCAGGCCACATTAAACCCTTCTGTAGAAAATTCATAAAAGAATGTGGTAAGAAAACAGCCTCTGTGTCCAATGTTAAAACTACAACATGTTCTGATGTTAGACTAACATTAGGTGCAGGACAAAAAAGTAGGACTTGGATAGAAAAAGCTAAAACCCCTAAGATTAAACTTGTATGCAATGTTGTTTTCTCTGTTGTGTACTCTAACCTTTCAGGTAAGTGGTACTTCGATAGTGGATGCTCAAGACACATGACAGGTAGCAAAGAGAATCTTAAACAAATGATACCTTTGAGTGCTGGAACAGTGACCTATGGAGGAGGCACCAAAGGAAATATCATTGGCAAGGGGACACTGGATGTTGATGGATTCCCACCCTTGAAGGATGTGTTGTTGGTAGATGGGTTAAAGGCAAATCTAATCAGTATCAGTCAGCTGTGTGATGATGACTTACTGGTTACATTTGACAAGATATCTTGTGATGTTTATGATAGTGACAATGTTCTTGTGATGACAGGTACTAGATCTAAAGATAACTGCTACCTAGCCAAGGAGGAAGCAGAATGTTTCCATGCCAAGATAGAGGAGGCTTCTATATGGCATAGGAAACTTGGACATGTTCACTACAGAAACCTTGAGAAATTATAGAAAGTTGATGTTGTAAGAGGCTTACCAAAGCTGTCTTGTCCAGGTAAGCTTGTGTGTGGTGATTGCCTCAAGGGTAAGCAAACCAGAGCAGTTCATACTCCCCCACAGGTACAGAATGCTAACCCTAGATCTAGTAGGTGTTTTGAATTACTGCACATGGACCTAATGGGTCCAATTGAGGTAAGTAGTCTCAGTGATAAGAGATATGCCTTTGTGATTGTAGATGACTTCTCTAGATACACTTGGGTAAAATTTCTTAAAGAAAAGTCAGAAGCTTTTGATCAGTTCAAAATTCTTTGTGCTAGTATTAAAAACTTGTATGGCTCCACTGTGACTAAGATTGGGTCTGATCATGGTAAAGAATTTGAAAATTCTAGTTTTTATAACTACTGCAATGCTAAAGGTATTTTCTATGAATATTCAGCTCCTAAGACTCCTCAGCAGAATGTGATTGCTGAGAGGAAGAACATGACTCTTCAAGAGATGGCCAGAGTTATGCTCAATGCTAAAGATTTATCCAAAAGACTCTGGGCTGAAGCTTTAAATACTGCTTGTCACATTAGTAACAGGGTGTATCTTAGACCTGGAACTAATATGACTCTTTATGAACTCTTGAAGGGTGTTAAACCAAATGTTGCATATTTCCATGAATTTGGATGTGATTGTTACCTGCTTAATGACATGGATTATCTGAGTAAATTTGATTCTAAAAGTGAAAAATGCATCTTTGTAGGATACTCAGCCAATAGTACTTCCTTTAGAGTCTACAATCTTGAAGACAATTCAGGAATCAGTGAATGTTATGTTTGATGATTTCACTCTTGACACAGGTACTGGTGACATCTTAGTTCCCAATGTTGAACCAACAGTGGAAACCGAGAATGTTACTCCTGACAGTGTTACACCAACATTGGAACTGGAAGCTGGAAACACTGTACAGGAGTCAGGGAACGATGTTAGACTAACACCAGCAAGATCAGATATTAGACTAACAAAAGAGGATTCTGACTCAGAACATGAAGGTGCCTCTGAACCTAGAAGAGATCCCCCAGCTAGGATTCAGAAAGACCATCCAGCATCCGAGGTAATAGGTGAACTCACTGAACGGGTAAGGACACGCAACAGAGAAAGACTTGACTATAGAGATATGGTAAAACTGTGTGTCTGTATGAACTTCACTTGTACTGTTGATAATGCCTCTTGTTTTGTCTCCACCATAGAACCTAAGAATGTGAATGAAGCTCTTCTTGATAACTTCTGGATTAATGCCATGCAGGATGAACTATTACAGTTTACTAAGAACAATGTCTGGATACTTGTACCTAGACCACCTAATGTTAATGTAATAGGGATAAAGTGGATATTTAAGAACAAGAGTAATGAGGAAGGGGTCATAGTTAGAAACAAAGCTAGACTAGTTGCTCAAGGGTACACTCAGGTTGAGGGTGTAGATTTTGATGAGACATTTGCTCCAGTGGCTAGGATTGAATCTATTAGGTTACTTCTAGCTATAGCATGCAGTCTTAAGATAAAACTATACCAAATGGATGTAAAGGGTGCATTTCTGAATGGGCTGATTGATAAGGAAGTATATGTTAAACAGCCTAAGGGATTCACAGATCTCAAGTATCCCAACCATGTGTACAAGAATGAAAAAGAACTGTATGGGCTTAAACATGCACCTAGAGCATGGTATGAAAGACTTACAAAATTCTTATTAAGTCTTGGCTTTGTTAGAGGTGAAGGAGATAGAACACTGTTTGTCTTGAAGAAAAATTCTCATGTCTGTATAGCTCAAATATATGTAGATGATATTGTGTTTGGCTCAACTAACAATTATATCCTAGAAAACTTTGTTGAATCAATGACAGGGCAGTTTGAGATGAGTATGATGGGAGAATTAACCTTCTTTCTTGGTCTTCAAGTAAAACAAACAGGTAATGGGATTTTCCTAAGTCAGGAAAAGTATGCAAAGAATTTGGTAAAAAGGTTTGAATTGGCAGATTCAAAGCCTTGCAAAACGCCCATGTCTTCATCAGTGAAGATATCCAGGGATGTGAATGGTGCTAATGTTGATCCAACATTGTACCGTTCAATGATAGGGAGCTTACTCTACTTGTCTGCTTCAAGGCCTGATATAATGTTCTCTGTTTGTGTTTGTGCTAGGTACGAGGCATGTCAAAAGCAGTCACATTTGATTGATATGAAGAGAATCCATAAATATATTTCTGGCACCTTGGCCCTTGGTATATGGTATTCTTATGACACTAACACAAATCTTGTAGGTTTCAGTGACTCAGACTGGGCAGGAGACACTAATGACAGAAAGTCTACAAGTGGAGGATGCTTTTATCTGGGGAACAACTTGGTCTCATGGTACAGTAGAAAGCAAAACTGTGTGTCACTCTCCACTGCTGAATCTGAATACATAGCAGCAGGCAGTTGTGTCAATCAGTTAGTATGGCTTAAACACATGCTACTAGATTATGGGTTAGACAGTGATATCTTACTTATGTTTTGTGATAATCTTAGTGCTATAAGCATCTCTAAGAACCCTGTGCAATACTCCAGAACTAAACATATTGATATAAGGCATCACTTTCTGAGTAACATGGTAGAGGACAAGCTCATTGACATTAAACACATTGAAACTAACAATCAGCTTGCTGATATGTTCACTAAACCCTTAGATTCTGAGAGGTTCTTCAGTTTGAGGAATTCTCTTGCCATGTGCATTGTTTAGGGGTGTTAGTATACCAGTGTTGACATAACACCACTGTCTAGCACTGGTTATTGGTTGTGGTGTATCTGTAATTCTTTTTGTTTCCTTTCTGCATTCTTCTTTCTTGCATCTTACATCTTTGTTAGAGTTTCTGTTGGGTTGTGTGGTTAATTTGTGCAAATAGCTGAATTGACTGGTGGACAGGTACAGTACAAGAGTTTTGTAAAGTAATAACTCTGATGTTAGTCTGTGAATGTTAACCTAACATCTGGGAGAAGTTGGGGTACACAGAGCTCACTACTCTGATGTTATTCAGTTGTGACTTATCCATGTTAGGTTAGGCAGAGCATGAAGAGAAGCTGGGGTACATGATGTTGAGAGCTTCATTGTCATTCAGTTGTGCTTATTTTTTGTGTTCTGTCTATGGCCAAGGTTATGCATGATAGTGATCCTTACTACTGGGGTGCTTTGAAGTTTCGACTGCTTGCATTCAGTAGCATTGTTCACTTGGTATTTCTCTTGTAAAGAGGTTGGAAAACAAGTATGCATGAGGAGTTGGGGTGGAGAAGTATATGATAAATGTATTGTCTTCATTCAGTTCCTTTGTACTTGCCTAATCTGTTGCTGATGGTTAAGTTGCTGGGTGTGTGGGGTCTTGTGCTGCCCACATTCAGTGATGAAACTATCCTTTTACATTCACTAGTTTTTGTTCAAAAAGGTTCATGATTGTAAATAAAGATAAACTGATTTGTCCTGATCCCAGTCAGTAAAGGTGTTTGTACTTGGTTACCATCTCCCAATGTTGATCTAACATTGTTGCATTCTTTCTAGTTCTGCATTTATTTTTCCTTGGGTCAGTTTGGGCTTAGGGGGAGTAGTAATCCTAGGAATCATGTGTTGAGGCATACTTTGTGGGTGACTCACTGCAGGTAAAACACTATGTTTTGTAATCTTCTATGCTATGAGAACATCTTTTCCCTGGATATGTGTATCCACTTTGTGTTTTTCTGTTGGATGTGTTACTTGCTCATATTGATGATCTGAATTTATATCTTTGTACCTATGTACTTGGGTGAGGTTCCAGATCAGTATACAGGAATATCTCACGCTCTCACATGATGTTGCCTTGGATGAAGCCCTGCACCTATAACTTCCTTCCCCGATGTTAACTTACCAATGTTAGTTCAACATTGAAACATTGTAACTTATAAGTTTTCAGGTTCGGAGACCGCTTTGGTTACGTGTTAATCCAACACTGACACGTGGTAAGGTGAACATGGGAATGATCGTGTGACAGTGGTGTGATTATGTTGGTAACATGTTACAACACCACTATCACTATTCTTCAGCTGATTAATTGTATAATTTGCCCTAATCTGTTCTCACTATTTACGCGCTCAAAATTTTTGCAAAATCAACTCTCTCTACAAATCAAATCTCTAGTTTATTCTTCTCTAAATCACTCTAACAATGGCCCGCAAGTCTTCGATTGACACTCTTGCAGCTGCTGCCGAACAGATGGAGCAACCACGACGCCGTAGGACCAGAAGTGCAACCGCTGAAGCCATTACCGCCGCTACACCAAAGAGGAAATCCACCTATCAATGGTGTAAGGGCAAGAAAGCCGCTAAGGGTGATGTTGATTCAACATCAAAAAATTCTGAGCAAACCTCCACTCCCGCCAACCCTAAAAACGAGGTAATGATGGCTAACCCTACTCTGGATATGCCTGCTACTACTGTTGTTGGTATTGAGGGGGAGAAAGAGGCCCATGTTCCTGTGGGTGAGTCTGAGGTTGTGCATGAGGTCCCTGAGGGTAATGTGAGGGATGAATCTGTGGTTGCTGAGGAAGTGGTTGAGCCTGCAGAGGCTGATGTTGCTGAGCAGGATACTGCTGATGAGATGGAGACTCTTCTTGAGGAGGATGATCAGGTTGAGGAGACTGTGGTTGAGGAGGTTACTACTGAGGGTAACCAATATGTTGATAAATGGGGTGACAGTCAACCTGAAGAGGTTGAGAGAGAAGAGGAAGAGAGCCTGACTCTCTCTGCCTTAGCTATTGCTGCTAAGAAAAGAAAGGGAAAACAGGTGATGGTTGAAGCTTCTGAGTCTGAGTCAGAAGAGGAAAAAGAGGAGGAAGATGATAAGGAGGAAGAAGAAGATGAGGAGGAAGTTGAGGCAGAAGACCTACTGGTAGGTGATGACCCTGCTGATGTTACTCCAACATCAGGCAGTGATGAGTACCTTGATGTGCTTGATGAGGAGTACCCAAAAAGCCTTATTCCAGCTTTTATGTGTCTGCTGAGGCAGAAGAACAGTGGAAGGCTTATCAAGCTAGGGTTATCCACATGGAGAGGAACATTGATGAGGAAATATTCAAGGAAAATAGGCTGTTTGAGCTGCTTGAAGCTAGAGGAGTGTTGGGCTCTGTGATGAACCAGTCATCATATGTCCCTGATGTGACCAGAGAGTTCTACATGAATCTCTCTCAATGGGTGTCCCACCAGGACTCTCCCAAGTTTGGCAACGCTTGGGTAAGGATGAGTTTCTATGACATCAGTCCTGCTATGATCAATGAAGCTTGGGGTCTTCCTGATCCTGAAGAGACTGAGGATCCCAACATGGATGAGGTGATTACTGACCTCACTGGTGGACTCACAAGGAAATGGAATGACAGTTTTCCAACTACAAGGCTGACATCCTTAAGTGCTGTACTTCACAAGCTCTTTACCTACAACTGGCTGCCCTCTTCCAACACCACTGTTATGACAAAAGAATCTGCAAAGCTGGTGTACAAACTGAAGAATGGACTGAGTGTGAATATAGGGGAGAAGGTTCTGAGGCACATGAGGGAGGTCACAACAAAGGTAAAGGGAATCATTCCATATCCCTCTCTGATATCCAGCATTCTGGTGAAGCAAGGCTTCAAGACAAAGAAGACAGAAGGCTGGATCAAGAACAAGGCCAAAATGAGCATCACCAGGAGCTACTTCACTCAGGTCAGGATTCAAGATCTGCCATGGAATCCCAATGATGCAGCTGGTCCAAGCAGGAAGAAGAAGAAGAAGAAGAAGACTCACAAGTTTGCTACTTCTTCAGTACCTGTGGCTAGTGGTGACAGTTGTTCTGTCATTGCTGATGCTTTTGTGGAGGAGACCCTGGTGTGGCTGGACAGAGAGTATAAAGATACCCAAAGAGAGATAACAGACAAGCAAGTGAGGTTGCAAGAGATAGACAGCCTCAGGAAGCATTTGAGGGATCTGCCTTCCTCACAAAAAGGGGGAGAATGATCAAATTTCAAAAATTTCTGAGTTCTGTTATGTTTCTGTCAGTATGAACAATTCTATTTTATTTGTTTGGGTTTCGGTTTCATCAAGGAGTATGTTCCTTGCTACTTAGTATGGTCTGTAATTAATTACTTTTCTATCTTGTTGCTTACTGCTTCTGCTTATGCTCATTGAACTTTGGATACAAAGTACTAACTCTGTTTTGCAGGTGTTAACTGTTCTCTGATGTTAAAATAACATTGAGATGTTCAATGTTAGAACATCTGTCTGGTTTTGATGTTAAGCTAACATTAACAAAGACAGATGTTATGACAACATTGAAAGTATCAATGTTAGAATAACATTGAGTTGGCCCCTTCTGATGTTCAGGGGGAGCGTACTTATTTTCCATTGTGATCTGATAGTAAAGTTTGTCTGAATAATTTGATCTGATTAGAACAAGTTCTTGGGTTTTGTGATTAAGGCAAAAAGGGGGAGATTGAAAGTGCAGGTATTCTGTCAATGTTAGTTTAACATTGAGAAGTCAATGTTAGAGTAACATTGCCGGAGCAGAATCCAATTAACAATCTTGATTATATTCTTTATTATTGTTTTGCCTTATTCATTTAACTAACTGAGTTCCACAGTTGTAATTGTCTTTGATTATTATTTAGGAAACAAACTTGTCATAGGTTGGACGCTCAAGTTTCCAAGAAGGGAAGTTTCCTTAATTACGCAACCCACTCTACAAGGGAAGTTGAGTTCGAGTGGAACTAGGAATGCTTTCCAAGATCAAGTCCTAATTTGAAGAAGGAGTATTTCCTTAGTTAGGTCACTAACGAAGGAACTATTATTCAAGAAGGACTGCGAGAACAAAGAAGAAGAGTTCAAGAAGGAAACAAGGAGAATTACCAACCGTGTACAACACACCTTGAAGTCGAAGATCAAGAACCTATATATAGGTGTGAAGTACATCAAGACAAATAACGAGACAAGAGCCAATCAATCCGAGAGATTAATTTACAGTTGGTGAGTGTTGTCTTGCTTTAGCAAAGTTTGTGAGTTGTTAGAATAGATCTAAGAGTGAGGAGCTTTTAGAGATAGACGAAGCAATTCTTGTGTGCTTTGCTTAGTTCAATCAATTTAAGAGTGAGGAGCTTGAGAATTGAGAGAACGACCTTTGTTAAAATCTTTACGGGTTATTTTGCCTACGGCTCGGAAGTTAATATAATTCTATATTCACTCCTTAAACTTGGTGTTTGTTTATTCCACTGCATAATTATTCTGGTCTGTTGTTAAAGTAACATCGCTGAGTTAACAACGTACAAATCTGCTGTTAACACTCCAGTGTTAAGTTAACAACAACGACGTATCAACCAGATCCACAATTTCAAATACAAAATAAGTTTAGTGTTTGAGCTCATATAATATTACGTTACCTCTTAAGAAAAAATCTAGGTCGCATTCATAGTAGCAGTGGTCAGTAACGGATTGCATTTATGACAACAAAATTGGAACCTAGTATAAATATGCGAGCGTTTTCTCATAAACTCTCACTCACTCACAAAAAACTAAAGTAAAAACAGCCAACACACTTATTTATTTTCTGCCATCTTTGCTTGTAACCATAATCATATGGCTTCTACTTAATCTTCACACACCGATCCCTCAATCCAGGACGCCAGAAAAGGTGATGATTCACACTGACATGTGTGTCAAAATAGTTAGAGATACCTATTACCTCAAATCAATAGTCGTGTCCACGGCTAAAGGATCCCGTCCAGATCCACCATCGACCAACTCTCATGCGTGGTTAGGCCTTTATCGATCTAATTTGACGGTCCAAGGGTGGTGGAATCTGTTACCCGGCTGGAAAGAATGGGCTAATACGGTGACCACCGAAAAAAGAAATATTTGGTCCCAGGCAGGGGTTTATGGTGTCGTCGCCAACTGCATCCGGGTGAGCGATCTTGTTTTCCTAAAGAGAGACTAGTTCTACTTGGGCTCATTACAATAGACCTGTTAGAAATGTAGAAATTTATATTCCTCATCGGTTTTCTCAAACAAACGTTACCGAAAGATATTGGAGTTGGTTGAGATCATCGAGTTCTTCTATCAGTCAATCATGAGCACTAGCCATTGCGGCCCTGCAAAGAAATTTCAAACAATTGTTTCTGAGCTTGGGCAAGTGGTAGATCTAGCAAATTAAGGAATAAGAAAAGTGCAATAGGCAAGCAATATAAGCTTTATTTTTTATATTTTTTGAAAGAAAAAAGAAAAAAGATATAGATCCTGAAAAAGCTTTGTATTATTTGCCTCCTTGTTGATTTGATATAATTTATATAGTTTCTTGGTTGTGCAATAAAATCCCTCAATAAATTAGTTTTATCAAGCAATTTGTGGTGTGCTTATTTTTATTTCTAGCTTGATCGTGTGGGTGCTACATTTACTTAATTAATTTCGTTCACTTCTGCCCAACAAAGGAAAATGATGCAAGAAATTATAAATTTGTTCTAACAGAGTCATTCGGCCAATTCTGAGCAAAGGTCGACAAAAAGTAAACTTGATCAAATTAGAAAAAGTAAGTATGTTGTGATTGACTTTAATTTATGGGTTTTTTCTTCAAAAATTGTCGTTTATCGTTGCCTTGTTATGAATATAGTCATATATCGCGGAAGTGTTCATATTTCATCACTTATCATGGTTTTTTATTTCACTCTTTTTTTTATGACTAGTATTTTTTTTAATCTTTTTTTATGAGTTGTATTTATTTTAATCTTATTATATATATTTTTAGTTGTTTTTAGGTGAATATATAATTTTAGGTAAATATATAACATAAGGGGGCTTTTACTAATTAAAATAACACATGTGACTTTTGTTTTGCTAATAAAAATGGCAAAAAAATAAAATCCAGCGACAACTTTGGTTGGAAGACCAAAACTAGATAAAAACAACCACGATAAAATTATAAATGTGGACAAAACCGCGATATAAGATTGTTTCCACAACGAGACCACGATACATGTTTGAAGAAACCACTAATTTATGCAAGGAATATGTTTAACAATTGTTTCTGTATGCTATTCAAAACATATTGTTTTTTAAAGGGAAAAAAACACCTTACCCCCTAAACTTTCTACCATTTTGCACCTTGCCCCCTCCCAGGTTAGTTTTTTGCACCTTGCCCCCCCCGCAACTTTGCAAACGTTAGCACGTTACCCTCCGCCACTAAAGCACTTTCCGTCAAATTTGATAGAATATCTCATTGAATCTTCACATATCCCTCTTGACAATTTGATAAAATATTTGGTCAAATTTGACGGAAAGTGCTTCGGAGGTAACGTGCTAACGTTTGCAAAGTTGAGGGACGAAGGCGCAACAAAACAAACCTGGGGGGACAAGGTGCAAAACGATATAAAGTTTAGTGGGTAAGGTGTTTTTCTCCCTTTTTTAAATGTATGCTTTGACTAATTTTGAGGCCAAGAGTTTGATGAATAATATGTTAGAGGAGTTTTATGGTAGTAGCTCTTAAACATAAAAAATAAAATGAAGAAAACTTTTATGATTGTAGTATGTGAAATCTTCGAAAAACTTGAGGATATTGAGAAAGAGCGAAAGGTAATGAGCGGTCTTTTGCAATACTGACACAAAAAAGGATTGTAGGATTCATGAAAATATATTTGAAGCTTTAGCTAGGTCAAGCTTTTTAACAAAATTTACTAGCATAAAACTATTCAAAATGTTAATTTAACCCGATCTTATTAAGGCCCAATTTGGCTTATCTACTGAAGTTCTAATTTTGTTTTTCGTTTATATTTTCGATAAGGTGACACGTGTCATGAGCATATAGGTCTGCATAATTTGGTAAACAAGATCGATTACTATACACATTTGAAGTGACATGCACATGAGTTACCAATTTTTTCTATCATAAAGAATATGTGTTATTAATCAACCCCTAATGGCGAAAGGTATATTTTTAAGACATAGGAACCCATTCGCCCCAACCGCTACCTTCGATGGCGCATTAGGTAAATTTGCACGTTGCCGCAATAGCCTAACAAACGAATTGGTTGTACTATATACAAAATTCTCCTCTTTTACTTCTTCTTTACAATGAAATGTATATGCGTAATTAGATACTCACATACAAATAAGTATGAGAAGTTGTGTATATATATTATTAAACCAAGCTAACTAACTAAGCCAAGAATATTAGTTTTTTTGAGCTCTACTTTAAATTTTAGAATTCAAAATAAAGTTAAATTAATTTCTTCATCTTGCAAAACAAAGATAATCATGCATAAATAGTTAATTAATTAAAGATTTATAGTAAGTAAGCAAATACAAAATAAGTTTAGTGTTTGAGCTCATATAATATTACGTTACCTCTTAAGAAAAAATCTAGGTCGCATTGATAGTAGCAGTAGTCAGTAACGGATTGCATTTATGACAACAAACTTGGAACCTAGTATAAATATGCGTGCGTTTTCTCATAAACTCTCACTCACTCACAAAAAACTGAAGCAAAAACAGCCAACACACTTATTTATTTTCTGCCGTCTTTGTTTGTAACCATAATCATATGGCTTCTACTTAATCTTCACACACCGACCCCTCAATCCAGGACGCCATAAAAGGTGATGATTCACACTGACATGTGTGTCAAAAAAGTTAGAGATACCTATTACCTCACACCAATAGTCGTGTCCACGGCCAAAGGACCCCGTCCAGATCCACCATCGACCAACTCTCATGCGTGGTTAGGCCTTTATCGATCTAATTTGACGGTCCAAGGATGGTGGAATCTGTTTCCCCGGCTGGAAAGAATGGGCTAATACGGTGACCACCGAAAAAAGAAATATTTGGTCCCAGGCAGGGGTTTATGGTGTCGTCGCCAATTGCATCCAAGTGAGCGATCTTGTTTTCCCAAAGAGAGACTATTTCTACTTGGGCTCATTACAATAGATCTGTTGGAAATGTAGAAATTTATATTCCTCATCGGTTTTCTCAAACAAACGTTACCGAAAGATATTGGAGTTGGTTGAGATCATCGAAATCTTCTATCAGTCAATCATGAGCACTAGCCGTTGCGGCCCTGCAAAGAAATTTCAAACAATTGTTTCTGAGCTTGGGCAAGTGGTAGATCTAGCAAATTAAGGAATAAAAAAAGTGCAATAGGCAAGCAATATAAACTATATTTTTTATATTTTTTGAAAGCTAAAAAGAAAAAAGATATAGATCCTGAAAAAGCTTTGTATTATTTTCTTCTTTGTTGATTTGATATAATTTATATAGTTTCTTGGCTGTGCAATAAAATCCCTCAATGAATTAGTTTTATCAAGCAATTTGTGGTGTGCTTATTTTTATTTCTAGCTTGATCGTGTGGGTGCTACATTTACTTAATTATTTTCGTTCACTTCTTCCCAACAAAGGAAAATGATGCAAGAAATTATAAATTTGTTCTAACAGAGTCATTCGGCCAATTCTGAGCAAAGGTCGACAAAAAGTAAACTTGATCAAATTAGAAAAAGTAAGTATGTTGTGATTGACTTTAATTTATGGGTTTTTTCTTCAAAAATTGTCGTTTATCGTTGCCTTGTTATGAATATAGTCATATATCGCGGAAGTGTTCATATTTCATCTCTTATCATGGTTTTTTATTTCACTCTTTTTTTATGACTAGTATTTTTTTTAATCTTTTTTTATGAGTTGTATTTATTTTAATCTTATTATATATATTTTTAGTTGTTTTTAGGTAAATATATAATTTTAGGTAAATATATAACATAAGGGGGCTTTTACTAATTAAAATAACACATGTGACTTTTGTTTTGCTAATAAAAATGGAAAAAAAATAAAATCCAGCGACAACTTTGGTCGGAAGACCAAAATTAGATAAACACAACCACGATAACATTATAAATGTGGACAAAACCGCGATATAAGATTATTTTCACAACGAGACCACGATAAAGGACCATGTTTGAAGAAACCACTAATTTATGCAAGGTATATGTTTAACAATTGTTTATGTATGCTATTCAAAATATATTGTTTTTTATAGGGAAAAAAACATCTTACCCCCTAAACTTTCTACCATTTTGCACCTTGCCCCCTCCCAGGTTTGTTGTTTGCACCTTGCCCCCCCCCCCCCTCCCCCCAACTTTGCAAACGTTTGCACGTTACCCTCCGCCACCAAAGCACTTTCCGTCAAATTTAATAGAATATCTCATTGAATCTTTACATATCCCTCTTGACAATTTGACAAAATATTTGGTCAAATTTGACGGAAAGTGCTTCGGAGGTAACGTGCTAACGTTTGCAAAGTTGAGGGACGAAGGCGCAACAAAACAAACCTGGGGGGACAAGGTGCAAAACGATATAAAGTTTAGGGGGGTAAGGTGTTTTTCTCCCTTTTTTAAATGTATGCTTTGACTAATTTTGAGGCCAAGAGTTTGATGAATAATATGTTAGAGGAGTTTTATGGTAGTAGCTCTTAAACATAAAAAATAAAATGAAGAAAACTTTTATGATTGTAGTATGTGAAATCTTCGAAAAACTTGAGGATATTGAGAAAGAGCGAAAGGTAATGAGCGGTCTCTTGCAATACTGACACAAAAAAGGATTGTAGGATTCATGAAAATATATTTGAAGCTTTAGCTAGGTCAAGCTTTTTAACAAAATTTACTAGCATAAAACTATTCATAATGTTAATTTAACCCGATCTTATTAAGGCCCAATTTGGCTTATCTACTGAAGTTCTAATTTTGTTTTTCGTTTATATTTTCGTTGAGGTGACACGTGTCATGAGCATATAGGTGTGCATAATTTGGTAAACAAGATCGATTGCTATACACATTTGAAGTGACATGCACATGAGTTACCAATTTTTTCTATCATAAAGAATATGTGTTATTAATCAACCCCTAATGACGAAAGGTATATTTTTAAGACATAGGAACCCATTCGCCCCAACCGCTACCTTCGATGGCGCATTAGGTAAATTTGCACGTTGCCGCAATAGCCTAACAAACGAATTGGTTGTACTATATACAAAATTCTCCTCTTTTACTTCTTCTTTACAATGAAATGTATATGCGTAATTAGATACTCACATACAAATAAGTATGAGAAGTTGTGTATATATATTATTAAACCAAGCTAACTAACTAAGCCAAGAATATTAGTTTTTTTGAGCTCTACTTTAAATTTTAGAATTCAAAATAAAGTTAAATTAATTTCTTCATCTTGCAAAACAAATATAATCATGCATAAATAGTTAATTAATTAAAGATTTATAGTAAGTAAGCAAATACAAAATAAGTTTAGTGTTTGAGCTCATATAATATTACGTTACCTCTTAAGAAAAAATCTAGGTCGCATTGATAGTAGCAGTAGTCAGTAACGGATTGCATTTATGACAACAAACTTGGAACCTAGTATAAATATGCGTGCGTTTTCTCATAAACTCTCACTCACTCACAAAAAACTGAAGCAAAAACAGCCAACACACTTATTTATTTTCTGCCGTCTTTGTTTGTAACCATAATCATATGGCTTCTACTTAATCTTCACACACCGACCCCTCAATCCAGGACGCCATAAAAGGTGATGATTCACACTGACATGTGTGTCAAAAAAGTTAGAGATACCTATTACCTCACACCAATAGTCGTGTCCACGGCCAAAGGACCCCGTCCAGATCCACCATCGACCAACTCTCATGCGTGGTTAGGCCTTTATCGATCTAATTTGACGGTCCAAGGATGGTGGAATCTGTTTCCCGGCTGGAAAGAATGGGCTAATACGGTGACCACCGAAAAAAGAAATATTTGGTCCCAGGCAGGGGTTTATGGTGTCGTCGCCAATTGCATCCAAGTGAGCGATCTTGTTTTCCCAAAGAGAGACTATTTCTACTTGGGCTCATTACAATAGATCTGTTGGAAATGTAGAAATTTATATTCCTCATCGGTTTTCTCAAACAAACGTTACCGAAAGATATTGGAGTTGGTTGAGATCATCGAAATCTTCTATCAGTCAATCATGAGCACTAGCCGTTGCGGCCCTGCAAAGAAATTTCAAACAATTGTTTCTGAGCTTGGGCAAGTGGTAGATCTAGCAAATTAAGGAATAAAAAAAGTGCAATAGGCAAGCAATATAAACTATATTTTTTATATTTTTTGAAAGCTAAAAAGAAAAAAGATATAGATCCTGAAAAAGCTTTGTATTATTTTCTTCTTTGTTGATTTGATATAATTTATATAGTTTCTTGGCTGTGCAATAAAATCCCTCAATGAATTAGTTTTATCAAGCAATTTGTGGTGTGCTTATTTTTATTTCTAGCTTGATCGTGTGGGTGCTACATTTACTTAATTATTTTCGTTCACTTCTTCCCAACAAAGGAAAATGATGCAAGAAATTATAAATTTGTTCTAACAGAGTCATTCGGCCAATTCTGAGCAAAGGTCGACAAAAAGTAAACTTGATCAAATTAGAAAAAGTAAGTATGTTGTGATTGACTTTAATTTATGGGTTTTTTCTTCAAAAATTGTCGTTTATCGTTGCCTTGTTATGAATATAGTCATATATCGCGGAAGTGTTCATATTTCATCTCTTATCATGGTTTTTTATTTCACTCTTTTTTTATGACTAGTATTTTTTTTAATCTTTTTTTATGAGTTGTATTTATTTTAATCTTATTATATATATTTTTAGTTGTTTTTAGGTAAATATATAATTTTAGGTAAATATATAACATAAGGGGGCTTTTACTAATTAAAATAACACATGTGACTTTTGTTTTGCTAATAAAAATGGAAAAAAATAAAATCCAGCGACAACTTTGGTCGGAAGACCAAAATTAGATAAACACAACCACGATAACATTATAAATGTGGACAAAACCGCGATATAAGATTATTTTCACAACGAGACCACGATAAAGGACCATGTTTGAAGAAACCACTAATTTATGCAAGGTATATGTTTAACAATTGTTTATGTATGCTATTCAAAATATATTGTTTTTTATAGGGAAAAAAACATCTTACCCCCCTAAACTTTCTACCATTTTGCACCTTGCCCCCCTCCCAGGTTTGTTGTTTGCACCTTGCCCCCCCCCCCCCCCCCCCCCCCTCCCCCCAACTTTGCAAACGTTTGCACGTTACCCTCCGCCACCAAAGCACTTTCCGTCAAATTTAATAGAATATCTCATTGAATCTTTACATATCCCTCTTGACAATTTGACAAAATATTTGGTCAAATTTGACGGAAAGTGCTTCGGAGGTAACGTGCTAACGTTTGCAAAGTTGAGGGACGAAGGCGCAACAAAACAAACCTGGGGGGACAAGGTGCAAAACGATATAAAGTTTAGGGGGTAAGGTGTTTTTCTCCCTTTTTTAAATGTATGCTTTGACTAATTTTGAGGCCAAGAGTTTGATGAATAATATGTTAGAGGAGTTTTATGGTAGTAGCTCTTAAACATAAAAAATAAAATGAAGAAAACTTTTATGATTGTAGTATGTGAAATCTTCGAAAAACTTGAGGATATTGAGAAAGAGCGAAAGGTAATGAGCGGTCTCTTGCAATACTGACACAAAAAAGGATTGTAGGATTCATGAAAATATATTTGAAGCTTTAGCTAGGTCAAGCTTTTTAACAAAATTTACTAGCATAAAACTATTCATAATGTTAATTTAACCCGATCTTATTAAGGCCCAATTTGGCTTATCTACTGAAGTTCTAATTTTGTTTTTCGTTTATATTTTCGTTGAGGTGACACGTGTCATGAGCATATAGGTGTGCATAATTTGGTAAACAAGATCGATTGCTATACACATTTGAAGTGACATGCACATGAGTTACCAATTTTTTCTATCATAAAGAATATGTGTTATTAATCAACCCCTAATGACGAAAGGTATTTTTTTAAGACATAAGAACTCATTCGCCCCAACCGCTACCTTCGATGGCGCATTAGGTAAATTTGCACGTTGCCACAATAGCCTAACAAACGAATTGGTTGTACTATATACAAAATTCTCCTCTTTTACTTCTTCTTTACAATGAAATGTATATGCGTAATTAGATACTCACATACAAATAAGTATGAGAAGTTGTGTATATATATTATTAAACCAAGCTAACTAACTAAGCCAAGAATATTAGTTTTTTTGAGCTCTACTTTAAATTTTAGAATTCAAAATAAAGTTAAATTAATTTCTTCATCTTGCAAAACAAATATAATCATGCATAAATAGTTAATTAATTAAAGATTTATAGTAAGTAAGCAAATACAAAATAAGTTTAGTGTTTGAGCTCATATAATATTACGTTACCTCTTAAGAAAAAATCTAGGTCGCATTGATAGTAGCAGTAGTCAGTAACGGATTGCATTTATGACAACAAACTTGGAACCTAGTATAAATATGCGTGCGTTTTCTCATAAACTCTCACTCACTCACAAAAAACTGAAGCAAAAATAGCCAACACACTTATTTATTTTCTGCCGTCTTTGTTTGTAACCATAATCATATGGCTTCTACTTAATCTTCACACACCGACCCCTCAATCCAGGACGCCATAAAAGGTGATGATTCACACTGACATGTGTGTCAAAAAAGTTAGAGATACCTATTACCTCACACCAATAGTCGTGTCCACGGCCAAAGGACCCCGTCCAGATCCACCATCGACCAACTCTCATGCGTGGTTAGGCCTTTATCGATCTAATTTGACGGTCCAAGGATGGTGGAATCTGTTTCCCGGCTGGAAAGAATGGGCTAATACGGTGACCACCGAAAAAAGAAATATTTGGTCCCAGGCAGGGGTTTATGGTGTCGTCGCCAATTGCATCCAAGTGAGCGATCTTGTTTTCCCAAAGAGAGACTATTTCTACTTGGGCTCATTACAATAGATCTGTTGGAAATGTAGAAATTTATATTCCTCATCGGTTTTCTCAAACAAACGTTACCGAAAGATATTGGAGTTGGTTGAGATCATCGAAATCTTCTATCAGTCAATCATGAGCACTAGCCGTTGCGGCCCTGCAAAGAAATTTCAAACAATTGTTTCTGAGCTTGGGCAAGTGGTAGATCTAGCAAATTAAGGAATAAAAAAAGTGCAATAGGCAAGCAATATAAACTATATTTTTTATATTTTTTGAAAGCTAAAAAGAAAAAAGATATAGATCCTGAAAAAGCTTTGTATTATTTTATTCTTTGTTGATTTGATATAATTTATATAGTTTCTTGGCTGTGCAATAAAATCCCTCAATAAATTAGTTTTATCAAGCAATTTGTGGTGTGCTTATTTTTATTTCTAGCTTGATCGTGTGGGTGCTACATTTACTTAATTATTTTCGTTCACTTCTTCCCAACAAAGGAAAATGATGCAAGAAATTATAAATTTGTTCTAACAGAGTCATTCGGCCAATTCTGAGCAAAGGTCGACAAAAAGTAAACTTGATCAAATTAGAAAAAGTAAGTATGTTGTGATTGACTTTAATTTATGGGTTTTTTCTTCAAAAATTGTCGTTTATCGTTGCCTTGTTATGAATATAGTCATATATCGCGGAAGTGTTCATATTTCATCTCTTATCATGGTTTTTTATTTCACTCTTTTTTTTATGACTAGTATTTTTTTTAATCTTTTTTTATGAGTTGTATTTATTTTAATCTTATTATATATATTTTTAGTTGTTTTTAGGTAAATATATAATTTTAGGTAAATATATAACATAAGGGGGCTTTTACTAATTAAAATAACACATGTGACTTTTGTTTTGCTAATAAAAATGGAAAAAAAATAAAATCCAGCGACAACTTTGGTCGGAAGACCAAAATTAGATAAAAACAACCACGATAACATTATAAATGTGGACAAAACCGCGATATAAGATTGTTTTCACAACGAGACCACGATAAAGGACCATGTTTGAAGAAACCACTAATTTATGCAAGGTATATGTTTAACAATTGTTTATGTATGCTATTCAAAATATATTGTTTTTTATAGGGAAAAAAACATCTTACCCCCTAAACTTTCTACCATTTTGCACCTTGCCCCCTCCCAGGTTTGTTGTTTGCACCTTGCCCCCCCCCCCCCCCTCCCCCCAACTTTGCAAACGTTTGCACGTTACCCTCCGCCACCAAAGCACTTTCCGTCAAATTTAATAGAATATCTCATTGAATCTTTACATATCCCTCTTGACAATTTGACAAAATATTTGGTCAAATTTGACGGAAAGTGCTTCGGAGGTAACGTGCTAACGTTTGCAAAGTTGAGGGACGAAGGCGCAACAAAACAAACTTGGGGGGACAAGGTGCAAAACGATATAAAGTTTAGGGGGTAAGGTGTTTTTCTCCCTTTTTTAAATGTATGCTTTGACTAATTTTGAGGCCAAGAGTTTGATGAATAATATGTTAGAGGAGTTTTATGGTAGTAGCTCTTAAACATAAAAAATAAAATGAAGAAAACTTTTATGATTGTAGTATGTGAAATCTTCGAAAAACTTGAGGATATTGAGAAAGAGCGAAAGGTAATGAGCGGTCTCTTGCAATACTGACACAAAAAAGGATTGTAGGATTCATGAAAATATATTTGAAGCTTTAGCTAGGTCAAGCTTTTTAACAAAATTTACTAGCATAAAACTATTCATAATGTTAATTTAACCCGATCTTATTAAGGCCCAATTTGGCTTATCTACTGAAGTTCTAATTTTGTTTTTCGTTTATATTTTCGTTGAGGTGACACGTGTCATGAGCATATAGGTGTGCATAATTTGGTAAACAAGATCGATTGCTATACACATTTGAAGTGACATGCACATGAGTTACCAATTTTTTCTATCATAAAGAATATGTGTTATTAATCAACCCCTAATGACGAAAGGTATATTTTTAAGACATAGGAACCCATTCGCCCCAACCGCTACCTTCGATGGCGCATTAGGTAAATTTGCACGTTGCCGCAATAGCCTAACAAACGAATTGGTTGTACTATATACAAAATTCTCCTCTTTTACTTCTTCTTTACAATGAAATGTATATGCGTAATTAGATACTCACATACAAATAAGTATGAGAAGTTGTGTATATATATTATTAAACCAAGCTAACTAACTAAGCCAAGAATATTAGTTTTTTTGAGCTCTACTTTAAATTTTAGAATTCAAAATAAAGTTAAATTAATTTCTTCATCTTGCAAAACAAATATAATCATGCATAAATAGTTAATTAATTAAAGATTTATAGTAAGTAAGCAAATACAAAATAAGTTTAGTGTTTGAGCTCATATAATATTACGTTACCTCTTAAGAAAAAATCTAGGTCGCATTGATAGTAGCAGTAGTCAGTAACGGATTGCATTTATGACAACAAACTTGGAACCTAGTATAAATATGCGTGCGTTTTCTCATAAACTCTCACTCACTCACAAAAAACTGAAGCAAAAACAGCCAACACACTTATTTATTTTCTGCCGTCTTTGTTTGTAACCATAATCATATGGCTTCTACTTAATCTTCACACACCGACCCCTCAATCCAGGACGCCATAAAAGGTGATGATTCACACTGACATGTGTGTCAAAAAAGTTAGAGATACCTATTACCTCACACCAATAGTCGTGTCCACGGCCAAAGGACCCCGTCCAGATCCACCATCGACCAACTCTCATGCGTGGTTAGGCCTTTATCGATCTAATTTGACGGTCCAAGGATGGTGGAATCTGTTTCCCCGGCTGGAAAGAATGGGCTAATACGGTGACCACCGAAAAAAGAAATATTTGGTCCCAGGCAGGGGTTTATGGTGTCGTCGCCAATTGCATCCAAGTGAGCGATCTTGTTTTCCCAAAGAGAGACTATTTCTACTTGGGCTCATTACAATAGATCTGTTGGAAATGTAGAAATTTATATTCCTCATCGGTTTTCTCAAACAAACGTTACCGAAAGATATTGGAGTTGGTTGAGATCATCGAAATCTTCTATCAGTCAATCATGAGCACTAGCCGTTGCGGCCCTGCAAAGAAATTTCAAACAATTATTTCTGAGCTTGGGCAAGTGGTAGATCTAGCAAATTAAGGAATAAAAAAAGTGCAATAGGCAAGCAATATAAACTATATTTTTTATATTTTTTGAAAGCTAAAAAGAAAAAAGATATAGATCCTGAAAAAGCTTTGTATTATTTTCTTCTTTGTTGATTTGATATAATTTATATAGTTTCTTGGCTGTGCAATAAAATCCCTCAATAAATTAGTTTTATCAAGCAATTTGTGGTGTGCTTATTTTTATTTCTAGCTTGATCGTGTGGGTGCTACATTTACTTAATTATTTTCGTTCACTTCTTCCCAACAAAGGAAAATGATGCAAGAAATTATAAATTTGTTCTAACAGAGTCATTCGGCCAATTCTGAGCAAAGGTCGACAAAAAGTAAACTTGATCAAATTAGAAAAAGTAAGTATGTTGTGATTGACTTTAATTTATGGGTTTTTTCTTCAAAAATTGTCGTTTATCGTTGCCTTGTTATGAATATAGTCATATATCGCGGAAGTGTTCATATTTCATCTCTTATCATGGTTTTTTATTTCACTCTTTTTTTTATGACTAGTATTTTTTTTAATCTTTTTTTATGAGTTGTATTCATTTTAATCTTATTATATATATTTTTAGTTGTTTTTAGGTAAATATATAATTTTAGGTAAATATATAACATAAGGGGGCTTTTACTAATTAAAATAACACATGTGACTTTTGTTTTGCTAATAAAAATGGAAAAAAAATAAAATCCAGCGACAACTTTGGTCGGAAGACCAAAATTAGATAAAAACAACCACGATAACATTATAAATGTGGACAAAACCGCGATATAAGATTGTTTTCACAACGAGACCACGATAAAGGACCATGTTTGAAGAAACCACTAATTTATGCAAGGTATATGTTTAACAATTGTTTATGTATGCTATTCAAAATATATTGTTTTTTTATAGGGAAAAAAACATCTTACCCCCTAAACTTTCTACCATTTTGCACCTTGCCCCCTCCCAGGTTTTTTGTTTGCACCTTGCCCCCCCCCCCCCCCCCCCCTCCCCCCTCCCCCCAACTTTGCAAACGTTTGCACGTTACCCTCCGCCACCAAAGCACTTTCCGTCAAATTTAATAGAATATCTCATTGAATCTTTACATATCCCTCTTGACAATTTGACAAAATATTTGGTCAAATTTGACGGAAAGTGCTTCGGAGGTAACGTGCTAACGTTTGCAAAGTTGAGGGACGAAGGCGCAACAAAACAAACCTGGGGGGACAAGGTGCAAAACGATATAAAGTTTAGGGGGTAAGGTGTTTTTCTCCCTTTTTTAAATGTATGCTTTGACTAATTTTGAGGCCAAAAGTTTGATGAATAATATGTTAGAGGAGTTTTATGGTAGTAGCTCTTAAACATAAAAAATAAAATGAAGAAAACTTTTATGATTGTAGTATGTGAAATCTTCGAAAAACTTGAGGATATTGAGAAAGAGCGAAAGGTAATGAGCGGTCTCTTGCAATACTGACACAAAAAAGGATTGTAGGATTCATGAAAATATATTTGAAGCTTTAGCTTGGTCAAGCTTTTTAACAAAATTTACTAGCATAAAACTATTCATAATGTTAATTTAACCCGATCTTATTAAGGCCCAATTTGGCTTATCTACTGAAGTTCTAATTTTGTTTTTCGTTTATATTTTCGTTGAGGTGACACGTGTCATGAGCATATAGGTGTGCATAATTTGGTAAACAAGATCGATTGCTATACACATTTGAAGTGACATGCACATGAGTTACCAATTTTTTCTATCATAAAGAATATGTGTTATTAATCAACCCCTAATGACGAAAGGTATTTTTTTAAGACATAAGAACCCATTCGCCCCAACCGCTACCTTCGATGGCGCATTAGGTAAATTTGCACGTTGCCGCAATAGCCTAACAAACGAATTGGTTGTACTATATACAAAATTCTCCTCTTTTACTTCTTCTTTACAATGAAATGTATATGCGTAATTAGATACTCACATACAAATAAGTATGAGAAGTTGTGTATATATATATTATTAAACCAAGCTAACTAACTAAACCAAGAATATTAGTATTTTTTGAGCTCTACTTTAAATTTTAGAATTCAAAATAAAGTTTAATTAATTTCTTCATCTTGCAAAACAAATATAATAATGCATAAATAGTTAATTAATTAAAGATTTATAGTAAGTAAACAAATACAAAATAAGTTTAGTGTTTGAGCTCATATAATATTACGTTACCACTTAAGAAAAAATCTAGGTCGCATTGATAGTAGCAGTAGTCAGTAACGGATTGCATTTATGACAACAAACTTGGAACCTAGTATAAATATGCGAGCGTTTTCTCCTAAACTCTTACTCACTCACAAAAATCTGAAGCAAAAAGAGCCAACACACTTATTTATTTTCTGCCATCTTTGCTTGTAACCATAATCATATGGCTTCTACTTAATCTTCACACACCGATCCCTCAATCCAGGACGCCAGAAAAGGTGATGATTCACACTGACATGTGTGTCAAAATAGTTAGAGATACCTATTACCTCAAACCAATAGTCGTGTCCACGGCCAAAGGACCCCGTCCAAATCCACCATCGACCAACTCTCATGTGTGGTTAGGCCTTTATCAATCTAATTTGACGGTCCAAGGATGGTGGAATCTGTTTCCGTGGAAAGAATGGGCTAATACGGTGACCACCGAAAAAAGAAATATTTGGTCCCAGGCAGGGGTTTATGGTGTCGTCGCCAACTGCATCCGGGGGAGCGATCTTGTTTTCCTAAAGAGAGACTAGTTCTACTTGGGTTCATTACAATAGACCTGTTAGAAATGTAGAAATTTATATTCCTCATCGGTTTTCTCAAACAAACGTTACCGAAAGATATTGGAGTTGGTTGAGATCATCGAGTTCTTCTATCAGTCAATTATGAGCACTAGCCATTGCGGCCCTGCAAAGAAATTTCAAACAATTGTTTCTGAGCTTGGGCAAGTGGTAGATCTAGCAAATTAAGGAATAAGAAAAGTGCAATAGGCAAGCAATATAAGCTATATTTTTTATATTTTTTGAAAGCAAAAAAGAAAAAAGATATAGATCCTGAAAAAGCTTTGTATTATTTGCTTCCTTGTTGATTTGATATAATTTATATAGTTTCTTGGTTGTGCAATAAAATCCCTCAATAAATTAGTTTTATCAAGCAATTTGTGGTGTGCTTATTTTTATTTCTAGCTTGATCGTGTGGGTGCTACATTTACTTAATTATTTTCGTTCACTTCTGCCCAACAAAGGAAAATGATGCAAGAAATTATAAATTTATTCTAACAGAGTCATTCGGCCAATTCTGAGCAAAGGTCGACAAAAAGTAAACTTGATCAAATTAGAAAAAGTAAGTATGTTGTGATTGACTTTAATTTATGGGTTTTTTCTTCAAAAATTGTCGTTTATCGTTGCCTTGTTATGAATATAGTCATATATCGCGGAAGTGTTCATATTTCATCTCTTATCATGGTTTTTTATTTCACTCTTTTTTTTATGACTAGTATTTTTTTTAATCTTTTTTTATGAGTTGTATCTATTTTAATCTTATTATATATATTTTTAGTTGTTTTTTGGTAAATATATAATTTTAGGTAAATATATAACATAAGGGGACTTTTACTAATTAAAATAACACATGTGACTTTTGTTTTGCTAATAAAATAGGAAAAAAAATAAAATCCAGCGACAACTTTGGTCGGAAGACCAAAATTAGATAAAAACAACCACGATAACATTATAAATGTGGACAAAACCGCGATATAAGATTGTTTTCACAACGAGACCACGATAAAGGACCATGTTTGAAGAAACCACTAATTTATGCAAGGTATATGTTTAACAATTGTTTATGTATGCTATTCAAAATATATTGTTTTTTATAGGGAAAAAAACATCTTACCCCCTAAACTTTCTACCATTTTGCACCTTGCCCCCTCCCAGGTTTGTTGTTTGCACCTTGCCCCCCCCCCCCCCCCCCCCCCCCCAACTTTGCAAACGTTTGCACGTTACCCTCCGCCACCAAAGCACTTTCCGTGAAATTTAATAGAATATCTCATTGAATCTTCACATATCCCTCTTGACAATTTGACAAAATATTTGGTCAAATTTGACGGAAAGTGCTTCGGAGGTAACGTGCTAACGTTTGCAAAGTTGAGGGACGAAGGCGCAACAAAACAAACCTGGGGGGACAAGCTGCAAAACGATATAAAGTTTAGGGGGGTAAGGTGTTTTTCTCCCTTTTTTAAATGTATGCTTTGACTAATTTTGAGGCCAAGAGTTTGATGAATAATATATTAGAGGAGTTTTATGGTAGTAGCTCTTAAACATAAAAAATAAAATGAAGAAAACTTTTATGATTGTAGTATGTGAAATCTTCGAAAAACTTGAGGATATTGAGAAAGAGCGAAAGGTAATGAGCGGTCTCTTGCAATACTGACACAAAAAAGGATTGTAGGATTCATGAAAATATATTTGAAGCTTTAGCTAGGTCAAGCTTTTTAACAAAATTTACTAGCATAAAACTATTCATAATGTTAATTTAACCCGGTCTTATTAAGGCCCAATTTGGCTTATCTACTGAAGTTCTAATTTTGTTTTTCGTTTATATTTTCGTTGAGGTGACACGTGTCATGAGCATATAGGTGTGCATAATTTGGTAAACAAGATCGATTGCTATACACATTTGAAGTGACATGCACATGAGTTACCAATTTTTTCTATCATAAAGAATATGTGTTATTAATCAACCCCTAATGACGAAAGGTATTTTTTTAAGACATAAGAACCCATTCGCCCCAACCGCTACCTTCGATGGCGCATTAGGTAAATTTGCACGTTGCCGCAATAGCCTAACAAACGAATTGGTTGTACTATATACAAAATTCTCCTCTTTTACTTCTTCTCTACAATGAAATGTATATGCGTAATTAGATACTCACATACAAATAAGTATGAGAAGTTGTGTATATATATTATTAAACCAAGCTAACTAACTAAACCAAGAATATTAGTATTTTTTGAGCTCTACTTTAAATTTTAGAATTCAAAATAAAGTTTAATTAATTTCTTCATCTTGCAAAACAAATATAATCATGCATAAATAGTTAATTAATTAAAGATTTATAGTAAGTAAACAAATACAAAATAAGTTTAGTGTTTGAGCTCATATAATATTACGTTACCACTTAAGAAAAAATCTAGGTCGCATTGATAGTAGCAGTAGTCAGTAACGGATTGCATTTATGACAACAAACTTGGAACCTAGTATAAATATGCGAGCGTTTTCTCCTAAACTCTTACTCACTCACAAAAATCTGAAGCAAAAAGAGCCAACACACTTATTTATTTTCTGCCATCTTTGCTTGTAACCATAATCATATGGCTTCTACTTAATCTTCACACACCGATCCCTCAATCCAGGACGCCAGAAAAGGTGATGATTCACACTGACATGTGTGTCAAAATAGTTAGAGATACCTATTACCTCAAACCAATAGTCGTGTCCACGGCCAAAGGATACCATCCAGATCCACCATCGACCAACTCTCATGCGTGGTTAGGCCTTTATCGATCTAATTTGACGATCCAAGGGTGGTGGAATCTGTTACCCAGCTGGAAAGAATGGGCTAATACGGTGACCACCGAAAAAAGAAATATTTGGTCCCAGGCAGGGGTTTATGGTGTCGTCGCCAATTGCATCCAAGTGAGCGATCTTGTTTTCCTAAAGAGAGACTAGTTCTACTTGGGTTCATTACAATAGACCTGTTAGAAATGTAGAAATTTATATTCCTCATCGGTTTTCTCAAACAAACGTTACCGAAAGATATTGGAGTTGGTTGAGATCATCGAGTTCTTCTATCAGTCAATTATGAGCACTAGCCATTGCGGCCCTGCAAAGAAATTTCAAACAATTGTTTTTGAGCTTGGGCAAGTGGTAGATCTAGGAAATTAAGGAATAAGAAAAGTGCAATAGGCAAGCAATATAAGCTATATTTTTTATATTTTTTGAAAGCAAAAAAGAAAAAAGATATAGATCCTGAAAAAGCTTTGTATTATTTGCTTCCTTGTTGATTTGATATAATTTATATAGTTTCTTGGTTGTGCAATAAAATCCCTCAATAAATTAGTTTTATCAAGCAATTTGTGGTGTGCTTATTTTTATTTCTAGCTTGATCGTGTGGGTGCTACATTTACTTAATTATTTTCGTTCACTTCTGCCCAACAAAGGAAAATGATGCAAGAAATTATAAATTTGTTCTAACAGAGTCATTCGGCCAATTCTGAGCAAAGGTCGACAAAAAGTAAACTTGATCAAATTAGAAAAAGTAAGTATGTTGTGATTGACTTTAATTTATGGGTTTTTTCTTCAAAAATTGTCGTTTATCGTTGCCTTGTTATGAAAATAGTCATATATCGCGGAAGTGTTCATATTTCATCTCTTATCATGGTTTTTTATTTCCCTCTTTTTTTTATGACTTGTATTTTTTTTAATCTTTTTATATGAGTTGTATTTATTTTAATCTTATAATATATTTTTTAGTTGTTTTTAGGTGAATATATAATTTTAGGTAAATATATAACATAAGGGGGCTTTTACTAATTAAAATAACACATGTGACTTTTTTTTTGCTAATAAAAATGGCAAAAAAAATAAAATCCAGCAACAACTTTGGTCGGAAGACCAAAATTAGATAAAAACAACCACGATAACATTATAAATGTGGACAAAGCCGTGATATAAGATTATTTTCACAATGAGACCACGATAAAGGACCATGTTTGAAGAAACCACTAATTTATGCAAGGAATATGTGTAACAATTGTTTCTGTATGCTATTCAAAATATATTGTTTTTTAAAGGGAAAAAAAATTCTTACTCCCTAAACTTTCTACCATTTTGCACCTTGCCCCCCCCCCCCCCCCCCAACTTTGCAAACGTTAGCACATTACCCTCCGCCACCAGAGCACTTTCGTCAAATTTGATAGAATATCTCATTGAATCTTCACATATCCCTCTTGACAATTTGATAAAATATTTGGTCAAATTTGACGGAAAGTGCTTCGGGGGTAACGTGCTAACGTTTGCAAAGTTGAGGGACGAAGGCGCAACAAAACAAACCTGGGGGGACAAGGTGCAAAACGATATAAAGTTTAGGGGTTAAGGTGTTTTTCTCCCTTTTTTAAATGTATGCTTTGACTAATTTTGAGGCCAAGAGTTTGATGAATAATATGTTAGAGGAGTTTTATGGTAGTAGTTCTTAAACATAAAAAATAAAATGAAGAAAACTTTTATGATTATAGTATGTGAAATCTTCGAAAAACTTGAGGATATTGAGAAAGAGCGAAATGTAATGAGCGGTCTTTTGCAATACTGACACAAAAAAGGATAGTAGGATTCATGAAAATATATTTGAAGCTTTAGCTAGGTCAAGCTTTTTAACAAAATTTACTAGCATAAAACTATTCATAATGTTAATTTAACCCGATCTTATTAAGGCCCAATTTGGCTTATCTATTGAAGTTTTAATTTTTTTTTCGTTTATATTTTCGTTGAGGTGACACGTGTCATGAGCGTATAGGTCTGCATAATTTGGTAAACAAGATCGATTACTATACACATTTGAAGTGACATGCACATGAGTTGCCAATTTTTTCTATCATAACGAATATGTGTTATTAATCAAACCCTAATGACGAAAGGTATTTTTTTAAGACATAGGAACCCGTTCGCCCCAACCGCTACCTTCGATGGCGCATTAGGTAAATTCGCACGTTGCCGCAATAGCCTAACAAACGAATTGGTTGTACTATATACAAAATTCTCCTCTTTTACTTCTTCTTTACAATGAAATGTATATGCGTAATTAGATACTCACATACAAATAAGTATGAGAAGTTGTGTATATATATTATTAAACCAAGCTAACTAACTAAACCAAGAATATTAGTATTTTTTGAGCTCTACTTTAAATTTTAGAATTCAAAATAAAGTTTAATTAATTTCTTCATCTTGCAAAACAAATATAATCATGCATAAATAGTTAATTAATTAAAGATTTATAGTAAGTAAACAAATACAAAATAAGTTTAGTGTTTGAGCTCATATAATATTACGTTACCACTTAAGAAAAAATCTAGGTCGCATTGATAGTAGCAGTAGTCAGTAACGGATTGCATTTATGACAACAAACTTGGAACCTAGTATAAATATGCGAGCGTTTTCTCCTAAACTCTTACTCACTCACAAAAATCTGAAGCAAAAAGAGCCAACACAGTTATTTATTTTCTGCCATCTTTGCTTGTAACCATAATCATATGGCTTCTACTTAATCTTCACACACCGATCCCTCAATCCAGGACGCCAGAAAAGGTGATGATTCACACTGACATGTGTGTCAAAATAGTTAGAGATACCTATTACCTCAAACCAATAGTCGTGTCCACGGCGAAAGGATACCGTCCAGATCTACCATCGACCAACTCTCATGCGGGGTTAGGCCTTTATCGATCTAATTTGACGATCCAAGGGTGGTGGAATCTGTTACCCGGCTGGAATGAATGGGCTAATACGGTGACCACCGAAAAAAGAAATATTTGATCCCAGGCAGGGGTTTATGGTGTCGTCGCCAATTGCATCCTTGTGAGGGATCTTGTTTTCCCAAAGAGAGACTATTTCTACTTGGGCTCATTACAATAGATCTGTTGGAAATGTAGAAATTTATATTCCTCATCGGTTTTCTCAAACAAACGTTACCGAAAGATATTGGAGTTGGTTGAGATCATCGAAATCTTCTATCAGTCAATCATGAGCACTAGCCATTGCGGCCCGGCAAAGAAATTTCAAACAATTGTTTCTGAGCTTGGGCAAGTGGTAGATCTAGCAAATTAAGGAATAAAAAAAGTGCAATAGGCAAGCAATATAAACTATATTTTTTTATATTTTTTGAAAGCTAAAAAGAAAAAAGATATAGATCCTGAAAAAGCTTTGTATTATTTTCTTCCTTGTTGATTTGATATAATTTATATAGTTTCTTGGTTGTGCAATAAAATCCCTCAATAAATTAGTTTTATCAAGCAATGTGTGGTGTGCTTATTTTTATTTCTAGCTTGATCGTGTGGGTGCTACATTTACTTAATTATTTTCGTTCACTTCTGCCCAACAAAGGAAAATGAAGCAAGAAATTATAAATTTGTTCTAACAGAGTCATTCGGCCAATTCTGAGCAAAGGTCGACAAAAAGTAAACTTGATCAAATTAGAAAAAGTAAGTATGTTGTGATTGACTTTAATTTATGGTTTTTTCTTCAAAAATTGTCGTTTATCGTTGCCTTGTTATGAATATAGTCATATATCGCGGAAGTGTTCATATTTCATCTCTTATCATGGTTTTTTATTTCACTCTTTTTTTTATGACTAGTATTTTTTTTAATCTTTTTTTATGAATTGTATCTATTTTAATCTTATTATATATATTTTTAGTTGTTTTTAGGTAAATATATAATTTTAGGTAAATATATAACATAAGGGGGCTTTTACTAATTAAAATAACACATGTGACTTTTGTTTTGCTAATAAAAATGGAAAAAAAATAAAATCCAGCGACAACTTTGGTCGGAAGACCAAAATTAGATAAAAACAACCACGATAACATTATAAATGTGGACAAAACCGCGATATAAGATTGTTTTCACAACGAGACCACGATAAAGGACCATGTTTGAAGAAACCACTAATTTATGCAAGGTATATGTTTAACAATTGTTTATGTATGCTATTCAAAATATATTGTTTTTTATAGGGAAAAAAACATCTTACCCCCTAAACTTTCTACCATTTTGCACCTTGCCCCCTCCCAGGTTTGTTGTTTGCACCTTGCCCCCCCCCCCCCCCCCCCCCCAACTTTGCAAACGTTTGCACGTTACCCTCCGCCACCAAAGCACTTTCTGTCAAATTTAATAGAATATCTCATTGAATCTTCACATATCCCTCTTGACAATTTGACAAAATATTTGGTCAAATTTGACGGAAAGTGCTTCGGAGGTAACGTGCTAACGTTTGCAAAGTTGAGGGACGAAGGCGCAACAAAACAAACCTGGGGGGACAAGGTGCATAACGATATAAAGTTTAGGGGGTAAGGTGTTTTTCTCCCTTTTTTAAATGTATGCTTTGACTAATTTTGAGGCCAAGAGTTTGATGAATAATATGTTAGAGGAGTTTTATGGTAGTAGCTCTTAAACATAAAAAATAAAATGAAGAAAACTTTTATGATTGTAGTATGTGAAATCTTCGAAAAACTTGAGGATATTGAGAAAGAGCGAAAGGTAATGAGCGGTCTTTTGCAATACTGACACAAAAAAGGATTGTAGGATTCATGAAAATATATTTGAAGCTTTAGCTAGGTCAAGCTTTTTAACAAAATTTACTAGCATAAAACTATTCATAATGTTAATTTAACCCGATCTTATTAAGGCCCAATTTGGCTTATCTACTGAAGTTCTAATTTTGTTTTTCGTTTATATTTTCGTTGAGGTGACACGTGTCATGAGCATATAGGTGTGCATAATTTGGTAAACAAGATCGATTGCTATACACATTTGAAGTGACATGCACATGAGTTACCAGTTTTTTCTATCATAAAGAATATGTGTTATTAATCAACCCCTAATGACGAAAGGTTTTTTTTTAAGACATAAGAACCCATTCGCCCCAACCGCTACCTTCGATGGCGCATTAGGTAAATTTGCACGTTGCCCGCAATAGCCTAACAAACGAATTGGTTGTACTATATACAAAATTCTCCTCTTTTACTTCTTCTTTACAATGAAATGTATATGCGTAATTAGATACTCACATACAAATAAGTATGAGAAGTTGTGTATATATATTATTAAACCAAGCTAACTAACTAAACCAAGAATATTAGTATTTTTTGAGCTCTACTTTAAATTTTAGAATTCAAAATAAAGTTTAATTAATTTCTTCATCTTGCAAAACAAATATAATCATGCATAAATAGTTAATTAATTAAAGATTTATAGTAAGTAAACAAATACAAAATAAGTTTAGTGTTTGAGCTCATATAATATTACGTTACCACTTAAGAAAAAATCTAGGTCGCATTGATAGTAGGAGTAGTCAGTAACGGATTGCATTTATGACAACAAACTTGGAACCTAGTATAAATATGCGAGCGTTTTCTCCTAAACTCTTACTCACTCACAAAAATCTGAAGCAAAAAGAGCCAACACACTTATTTATTTTCTGCCATCTTTGCTTGTAACCATAATCATATGGCTTCTACTTAATCTTCACACACCGATCCCTCAATCCAGGACGCCAGAAAAGGTGATGATTCACACTGACATGTGTGTTAAAATAGTTAGAGATACCTATTACCTCAAACCAATAGTCGTGTCCACGGCGAAAGGATACCGTCCAGATCCACCATCGACCAACTCTCATGCGTGGTTAGGCCTTTATCGATCTAATTTGACGATCCAAGGGTGGTGGAATCTGTTACCCCGGCTGGAAAGAATGGGCTAATACGGTGACCACCGAAAAAAGAAATATTTGATCCCACGCAGGGGTTTATGGTGTCGTCGCCAATTGCATCCTTGTGAGCGATCTTGTTTTCCCAAAGAGAGACTATTTCTACTTGGGCTCATTACAATAGATCTGTTGGAAATGTAGAAATTTATATTCCTCATCGGTTTTCTCAACAAACGTTACCGAAAGATATTGGAGTTGGTTGAGATCATCGAAATCTTCTATCAATCAATCATGAGCACTAGCCATTGCGGCCCTGCAAAGAAATTTCAAACAATTGTTTCTGGGCTTGGGCAAGTGGTAGATCTAGCAAATTAAGGAATAAAAAAAGTGCAATAGGCAAGCAATATAAACTATATTTTTTTATATTTTTTGAAAGCTAAAAAGAAAAAAGATATAGATCCTGAAAAAGCTTTGTATTATTTTCTTCCTTGTTGATTTGATATAATTTATATAGTTTCTTGGTTGTGCAATAAAATCCCTCAATAAATTAGTTTTATCAAGCAATGTGTGGTGTGCTTATTTTTATTTCTAGCTTGATCGTGTGGGTGCTACATTTACTTAATTATTTTCGTTCACTTCTGCCCAACAAAGGAAAATGATGCAAGAAATTATAAATTTGTTCTAACAGAGTCATTCGGCCAATTCTGAGCAAAGGTCGACAAAAAGTAAACTTGATCAAATTAGAAAAAGTAAGTATGTTGTGATTGACTTTAATTTATGGGTTTTTTCTTCAAAAATTGTCGTTTATCGTTGCCTTGTTATGAAAATAGTCATATATCGCGGAAGTGTTCATATTTCATCTCTTATCATGGTTTTTTATTTCCCTCTTTTTTTTATGACTAGTATTTTTTTTAATCTTTTTTTATGAGTTGTATTTATTTTAATCTTATAATATATTTTTTAGTTGTTTTTAGGTGAATATATAATTTTAGGTAAATATATAACATAAGGGGGCTTTTACTAATTAAAATAACACATGTGACTTTTTTTTTGCTAATAAAAATGGCAAAAAAAATCAAATCCAGCAACAACTTTGGTCGGAAGACCAAAATTAGACAAAAACAACCACGATAACATTATAAATGTGGACAAAACCGTGATATAAGATTGTTTTCACAACGAGACCACGATAAAGGACCATGTTTGAAGAAACCACTAATTTATGCAAGGAATATGTTTAACAATTGTTTCTGTATGCTATTCAAAATATATTGTTTTTTAAAGGGAAAAAAAATTCTTACTCCCTAAACTTTCAACCATTTTGCACCTTGCCCCCTCCCATGTTTGTTTTTTGCACCTCCCCCCCCCCCCCCCCCCCCCCAACTTTGCAAACGTTATCACATTACCCTCCGCCACCAGAGCACTTTCCGTCAAATTTGATAGAATATCTCATTGAATCTTCACATATCCCTCTTCACAATTTGATAAAATATTTGGTCAAATTTGACGGAAAGTGCTTCGGGGGTAACGTGCTAACGTTTGCAAAGTTGAGGGACGAAGGCGCAACAAAACAAACCTGGGGGGACAAGGTGCAAAACGATATAAAGTTTAGGGGTTAAGGTGTTTTTCTCCCTTTTTTAAATGTATGCTTTGACTAATTTTGAGGCCAAGAGTTTGATGAATAATATGTTAGAGGAGTTTTATGGTAGTAGCTCTTAAACATAAAAAATAAAATGAAGAAAACTTTTATGATTGTAGTATGTGAAATCTTCGAAAAACTTGAGGATATTGAGAAAGAGCGAAAGGTAATGAGCGGTATTTTGCAATACTGACACAAAAAAGGATTGTAGGATTCATGAAAATATATTTGAAGCTTTAGCTAGGTCAAGCTTTTTAACAAAATTTACTAGCATAAAACTATTCATAATGTTAATTTAACCCGATCTTATTAAGGCCCAATTTGGCTTATCTACTGAAGTTCTAATTTTGTTTTTCGTTTATATTTTCGTTGAGGTGACACGTGTCATGAGCATATAGGTGTGCATAATTTGGTAAACAAGATCGATTGCTATACACATTTGAAGTGACATGCACATGAGTTACCAATTTTTTCTATCATAATGAATATGTGTTATTAATCAACCCCTAATGACGAAAGGTATTTTTTTAAGACATAAGAACCCATTCGCCCCAACCGCTACCTTCGATGGCGCATTAGGTAAATTTGCACGTTGCCGCAATAGCCTAATAAACGAATTGGTTGTACTATATACAAAATTCTCCTCTTTTACTTCTTCTTTACAATGAAATGTATATGCGTAATTAGATACTCACATACAAATAAGTATGAGAAGTTGTGTATATATATTATTAAACCAAGCTAACTAACTAAACCAAGAATATTAGTATTTTTTGAGCTCTACTTTAAATTTTAGAATTCAAAATAAAGTTTAATTAATTTCTTCATCTTGCAAAACAAATATAATCATGCATAAATAGTTAATTAATTAAAGATTTATAGTAAGTAAACAAATACAAAATAAGTTTAGTGTTTGAGCTCATATAATATTACGTTACCACTTAAGAAAAAATCTAGGTCGCATTGATAGTAGCACTAGTCAGTAACGAATTGCATTTATGACAACAAACTTGGAACCTAGTATAAATATACGAGCGTTTTCTCCTAAACTCTTACTCACTCACAAAAATCTGAAGCAAAAAGAGCCAACACACTTATTTATTTTCTGCCATCTTTGCTTGTAACCATAATCATATGGCTTCTACTTAATCTTCACACACCGATCCCTCAATCCAGGACGCCAGAAAAGGTGATGATTCACACTGACATGTGTGTCAAAATAGTTAGAGATACCTATTACCTCAAACCAATAGTCGTGTCCACGGCCAAAGGATACCATCCAGATCCACCATCGACCAACTCTCATGCGTGGTTAGGCCTTTATCGATCTAATTTGACGATCCAAGGGTGGTGGAATCTGTTACCCGGCTGGAAAGAATGGGCTAATACGGTGACCACCGAAAAAAGAAATATTTGGTCCCAGGCAGGGGTTTATGGTGTCGTCGCCAATTGCATCCAAGTGAGCGATCTTGTTTTCCTAAAGAGAGACTAGTTCTACTTGGGTTCATTACAATAGACCTGTTAGAAATGTAGAAATTTATATTCCTCATCGGTTTTCTCAAACAAACGTTACCGAAAGATATTGGAGTTGGTTGAGATCATCGAGTTCTTCTATCAGTCAATTATGAGCACTAGCCATTGCGGCCCTGCAAAGAAATTTCAAACAATTGTTTCTGAGCTTGGGCAAGTGGTAGATCTAGCAAATTAAGGAATAAGAAAAGTGCAATAGGCAAGCAATATAAGCTATATTTTTTATATTTTTTGAAAGCAAAAAAGAAAAAAGATATAGATCTTGAAAAAGCTTTGTATTATTTGCTTCCTTGTTGATTTGATATAATTTATATAGTTTCTTGGTTGTGCAATAAAATCCCTCAATAAATTAGTTTTATCAAGCAATTTGTGGTGTGCTTATTTTTATTTCTAGCTTGATCGTGTGGGTGCTACATTTACTTAATTATTTTCGTTCACTTCTGCCCAACAAAGGAAAATGATGCAAGAAATTATAAATTTGTTCTAACAGAGTCATCCGGCCAATTCTGAGCAAAGGTCGACAAAAAGTAAACTTGATCAAATTAGAAAAAGTAAGTATGTTGTGATTGACTTTAATTTATGGGTTTTTTCTTCAAAAATTGTCGTTTATCGTTGCCTTGTTATGAAAATAGTCATATATCGCGGAAGTGTTCATATTTCATCTCTTATCATGGTTTTTTATTTCCCTCTTTTTTTTATGACTAGTATTTTTTTAATCTTTTTATATGAGTTGTATTTATTTTAATCTTATAATATATTTTTTAGTTGTTTTTAGGTGAATATATAATTTTAGGTAAATATATAACTCAAGGGGGCTTTTACTAATTAAAATAACACATGTGACTTTTTTTTTGCTAATAAAAATGGCAAAACAAATAAAATCCAGCAACAACTTTGGTCGGAAGACCAAAATTAGATAAAAACAACCACGATAACATTATAAATGTGGACAAAACCGTGATATAAGATTGTTTTCACAACGAGACCACGATAAAGGACCATGTTTGAAGAAACCACTAATTTATGCAAGGAATATGTTTAACAATTGTTTCTGTATGCTATTCAAAATATATTGTTTTTTAAAGGGAAAAAAAATTCTTACTCCCTAAACTTTCTACCATTTTGCACCTTGCCCCCTCCCAGGTTTGTTTTTTGCACCTTGCCCCCCCCCCCCCCCCCCCAACTTTGCAAACGTTAGCACATTACCCTCCGCCACCAGAGCACTTTCCGTCAAATTTGATAGAATATCTCATTGAATCTTCACATGTCCCTCTTGACAATTTGATAAAATAATTGGTCAAATTTGACGGAAAGTGCTTCGGGGGTAACGTGCTAACGTTTGCAAAGTTGAGGGACGAAGGCGCAACAAAACAAACCTGGGGGGACAAGGTGCAAAACGATATAAAGTTTAGGGGTTAAGGTGTTTTTCTCCCTTTTTTAAATGTATGCTTTGACTAATTTTGAGGCCAAGAGTTTGATGAATAATATGTTAGAGGAGTTTTATGGTAGTAGTTCTTAAACATAAAAAATAAAATGAAGAAAACTTTTATGATTATAGTATGTGAAATCTTCGAAAAACTTGAGGATATTGAGAAAGAGCGAAATGTAATGAGCGGTCTTTTGCAATACTGACACAAAAAAGGATAGTAGGATTCATGAAAATATATTTGAAGCTTTAGCTAGGTCAAGCTTTTTAACAAAATTTACTAGCATAAAACTATTCATAATGTTAATTTAACCCGATCTTATTAAGGCCCAATTTGGCTTATCTACTGAAGTTTTAATTTTTTTTTTCGTTTACATTTTCGTTGAGGTGACACGTGTCATGAGCGTATAGGTCTGCATAATTTGGTAAACAAGATCGATTACTATACACATTTGAAGTGACATGCACATGAGTTACCAATTTTTTCTATCATAACGAATTTTTTCTATCATAACGAATATGTGTTATTAATCAACCCCTAATGACGAAAGGTATTTTTTTAAGATATAGGAACCCATTCGCCCCAACCGCTACCTTCGATGGCGCATTAGGTAAATTCGCCACGTTGCCGCAATAGCGTAACAAACGAATTGGTTGTACTATATACAAAATTCTCCTCTTTTACTTCTTCTTTACAATGAAATGTATATGCGTAATTAGATACTCACATACAAATAAGTATGAGAAGTTGTGTATATATATTATTAAACCAAGCTAACTAACTAAACCAAGAATATTAGTATTTTTTGAGCTCCTACTTTAAATTTTAGAATTCAAAATAAAGTTTAATTAATTTCTTCATCTTGCAAAACAAATATAATCATGCATAAATAGTTAATTAATTAAAGATTTATAGTAAGTCAACAATACAAATAAGTTTAGTGTTTGAGCTCATATAATATTACGTTACCACTTAAGAAAAAATCTAGGTCGCATTGATAGTAGCAGTAGTCAGTAACGGATTGCATTTATGACAACAAACTTGGAACCTAGTATAAAATATGCGAGCGTTTTCTCATAAACTCTTACTCACCTCACAAAAATCTGAAGCAAAAAGAGCCAACACACTTATTTATTTTCTGCCATCTTTGCTTGTAACCATAATCATATGGCTTCTACTTAATCTTCACACACCGATCCCTCAATCCAGGACGCCAGAAAAGTGATGATTCACACTGACATGTGTGTCAAAATAGTTAGAGATACCTATTACCTCAAACCAATTGTCGTGTCCACGGCCAAAGGATCCCGTCCAGATCCACCATCGACCAACTCTCATGCGTGGTTAGGCCTTTATCGATCTAATTTGACGATCCAAGGGTGGTGGAATCTGTTACCCCCCGGCTGGAAAGAATGGGCTAATACGGTGACCACCGAAAAAAAGAAATATTTGGTCCCAGGCAGGGGTTTATGGTGTCGTCGCCAATTGCATCCAAGTGAGCGATCTTGTTTTCCTAAAGAGAGACTAGTTCTACTTGGGTTCATTACAATAGACCTGTTAGAAATGTAGAAATTTATATTCCTCATCGGTTTTCTCAAACAAACGTTACCGAAAGATATTGGAGTTGGTTGAGATCATCGAGTTCTTCTATCAGTCAATTATGAGCACTAGCCCATTGCGGCCCTGCAAAGAAATTTCAAACAATTGTTTCTGAGCTTGGGCAAGTGGTAGATCTAGCAAATTAAGGAATAAGAAAAGTGCAATAGGCAAGCAATATAAGCTATCTTTTTTATATTTTTGAAAGCAAAAAAGAAAAAAGATATAGATCTTGAAAAAGCTTTGTATTATTTGCTTCCTTGTTGATTTGATATAATTTATATAGTTTCTTGGTTGTGCAATAAAATCCCTCAATAAATTAGTTTTATCAAGCAATTTGTGGTGTGCTTATTTTTATTTCTAGCTTGATCGTGTGGGTGCTACATTTACTTAATTATTTTCGTTCACTTCTGCCCAACAAAGGAAAATGATGCAAGAAATTATAAATTTGTTCTAACAGAGTCATTCGGCCAATTCTGAGCAAAGGTCGACAAAAAGTAAACTTGATCAAATTAGAAAAAGTAAGTATGTTGTGATTGACTTTAATTTATGGGTTTTTTTCCTTCAAAAATTGTCGTTTATCGTTGCCTTGTTATGAAAATAGTCATATATCGCGGAAGTGTTCATATTTCATCTCTTATCATGGTTTTTTATTTCCCTCTTTTTTTTATGACTAGTGTTTTTTTTAATCTTTTATATGAGTTGTATTTATTTAATCTTATAATATATTTTTTAGTTGTTTTTAGGTGAATATATAATTTTAGGTAAATATATAACTCAAGGGGGCTTTTACTAATTAAAATAACACATGTGACTTTTTTTTTGCTAATAAAAATGGCAAAACAAATAAAATCCAGCAACAACTTTGGTCGGAAGACCAAAATTAGATAAAAACAACCACGATAACATTATAAATGTGGACAAAACCGTGATATAAGATTGTTTTCACAACGAGACCACGATAAAGGACCATGTTTGAAGAAACCACTAATTTATGCAAGGAATATGTTTAACAATTGTTTCTGTATGCTATTCAAAATATATTGTTTTTTAAAGGGAAAAAAATTCTTACTCCTAAACTTTCTACCATTTTGCACCCTTGCCCCCTCCCAGGTTTGTTTTTTTGCACCTTGGCCCCCCCCCCCCCCCCCCCCCCCCCCCCGCCCAACTTTGCAAACGTTAGCACATTACCCTCCGCCACCAGAGCACTTTCCGTCAAATTTGATAGAATATCTCATTGAATCTTCACATATCCCTCTTGACAATTTGATAAAATATTTGGTCAAATTTGACGGAAAGTGCTTCGGGGGTAACGTGCTAACGTTTTGCAAAAGTTGAGGGACGAAGGCGCAACAAAAACAAACCTGGGGGGACAAGGTGCAAAACGATATAAAAGTTTAGGGGTTAAGGTGTTTTCTCTCCCTTTTTTAAATGTATGCTTTGACTAATTTTGAGGCCAAGAGTTTGATGAATAATATGTTAGAGGAGTTTTATGGTAGTAGTTCTTAAACATAAAAAAATTAAATGAAGAAAACTTTTATGATTATAGTATGTGAAATCTTCGAAAAACTTGAGGATATTGAGAAAGAGCGAAATGTAATGAGCGGTCTTTTGCAATACTGACACAAAAAAGGATAGTAGGATTCATGAAAATATATTTGAAGCTTTAGCTAGGTCAAGCTTTTTAACAAAATTTACTAGCATAAACTATTCATAATGTTAATTTAACCCGATCTTATTAAGGCCCAATTTGGCTTATCTACTGAAGTTTTAATTTTTTTTTTCATTTACATTTTCGTTGAGGTGACACGTGTCATGAGCGTATAGGTCTGCATAATTTGGTAACAAGATCGATTACTATACACATTTGAAGTGACATGCACATGAGTTACCAATTTTTTTCTATCATACGAATATGTGTTATTAATCAACCCCTAATGACGAAAGGTATTTTTTTAAGATATAGGAACCCATTGGCCCCAAACCGCTACCTTCGATGGCGCATTAGGTAAATTCGCACGTTGCCCGCAAATAGCGTAACAAACGAATTGGTTGTACTATATACAAAATTCTCCTCTTTACTTCTTCTTTACAATGAAATGTATATGCGTTAATTAGATACTCACATACAAATAAGTATGAGAAGTTGTGTATATATATTATTAAAACCAAGCTAACTAACTAAACCAAAGAATATTAGTATTTTTTGAGCTCTACTTTAAATTTTAGAATTCAAAATAAAGTTTAATTAATTTCTTCATCTTGCAAAACAATATAATCATGCATAAATAGTTAATTAATTAAAGATTTATAGTAAGTAAACAAATACAAAATAAGTTTAGTGTTTGAGCTCATATAATATTACGTTACCACTTAAGAAAAAATCTAGTCGCATTGATAGTAGCAGTAGTCAGTAACGGATTGCATTTATGACAACAAAACTTGGAACCTAGTATAAAATATGCGGAGCGTGTTTCCATAAACTCTTACTCACTCACAAAAATCTGAAGCAAAAAGAGCCAACACACTTATTTATTTTCTGCCATCTTTGCTTGTAACCATAATCATATGTCTTCTACTTAATCTTCCCAACACCGATCCCTCGATCCAGGACGCCAGAAAAGTGATGATTCATCCACTGACATGTGTGTCAAAATAGTTAGAGATACCTATTACCTCAAACCAATTAGTCGTGTCCACGGCCAAAGGATCCCGTCCAGATCCACCATCGACCAACTCTCATGCGTGGTTAGGCCTTTATCGATCTAATTTGACGGTCCAAGGGTGGTGGAATCTGTTACCCCGGCTGGAAAGAATGGGCTAATACGGTGACCACCGAAAAAAGAAATATTTGGTCCCAGGCAGGGGTTTATGGTGTTGTCGCCAACTACATCCGGGTGAGCGATCTTGTTTTCCCTAAAGAGAGACTAGTTTCTACTTGGGCTCATTACAATAGACCTGTTGGAAATGTAGAAAGTTTATATTCCTTCATCGGTTTTCTCAACGAACGTTACCGAAAGATATTGGAGTTGGTTGAGATCATCGAGTTTCTTCTATTAGTCAATCATGAGCACTAGCCATTGCTGCCTTGCAAAGAATTTCAACAATTTGTTTCTGAGCTTGGGCAAGTGGTAGATCTAGCAAATTAAGGAATAAGAAAAGTGCTATAGGCAAGCAATATAAGCTCTATTTTTTATATTTTTTGAAAGCAAAAAAGAAAAAAGATATAGATCCTGAAAAAGCTCTTGTATTATTTGCTTCCTTGTTTATTTGATATAATTTATATAGTTTCCTTGGTTGTGCAATAAAATCCCACCAATAAATTAGTTTTATCAAGGAATTTGTGGTGTGCGTATTTTTATTTTCTAGCTTGATCGTATGGGTGCTACATTTACTTAATTAATTTCGTTCACTTCTGCCCAACAAAGGAAAATGATGCAAGAAATTATAAATTTGTTCTAACAGAGTCATTCGGCCCAATTCTGAGCAAAGGTCGACAAAAAGTAGAACTTGATCAAATTAGAAAAATTAAGTATGTTGTGATTGACTTTAATTTATGGGTTTTTTCTTCAAAAATTGTCGTTTATCGTTGCCTTGTTATGAAAATAGTCATATATTGTGGAAGTATTCATATTTCATCTCTTATCATGGTTTTTTATTTCACTCTTTTTTTTATGACTAGTATTCTTTTTTAATCTTTTTTTATGAGTTGTATTTATTTAATCTAATTATATATATTTTTAGTTGTTTTTAGGTGAATATATAATTTTAGGTAAATATATAACATAAGGGGGCTTTTACTAATTAAAATAACACATGTACAATTGTTTATGTATGCTATTCCAAATATATTGTATTTTAAAGGGAAAAAAAACACCTTACCACCCCCTAAAATTTCTACCATTTTGCACCTTGCCCCCTCCCAGGTTTGTTTTTTGCACCTTGCCCCCCCCCCCCCCCCCCCCCCCCCCCCCCCCCCCAACTTTGCAAACGTTAGCACGTTACCCTCCGCCACCAAAGCACTTTCCGTCAAATTTGATAGAATATCTCATTGAATCTTCATATATCCCTCTTGACAATTTAATAAAATATTTGGTCAAATTTGACGGAAAGTGCTTCGGGGGTAACGTGCTAACGTTTGCAAAGTTGAGGGACGAAGGCGCAACAAAACAAACCTGGGGGACATGGTGCAAAACAATATAAAGTTTAGGGGGTAATGTGTTTTTTCTCCCTTTTTTAAATGTATTCTTTGACTAATATTGAGGCCAAGAGTTTGATGAATAATATGTTAGAGGAGTTTTATGGTAGTAGTTCTTAAACATAAAAAATAAAATGAAGGAAAACTTTATGATTGTAGTATGTGAAATCTTCGAAAAAACTTGAGGATATTGAGAAAGAGCGAAATGTAATGAGCGGTCTTTTGCAATACTGACACAAAAAAGGATTGTAGGATTCATGAAAATATATTTGAAACTTTAGCTAGGTCAAGCTTTTTAACAAAATTTACTAGCATAAAACTATTCATAATGTTAATTTAACCCGATCTTATTAAGGCCCAATTTGGCTTATCTACTGAAGTTTTAATTTTTTTTTCGTTTATATTTTCGTTGAGGTGACAGGTGTCATGAGCGTATAGGTCTGCATAATTTGGTAAACAAGATCGATTACTATACACATTTGAAGTGACATGCACATGAGTTATCATTTTTTCTATCATAAAGAATACGTGTTATTAATCAACCCCTAATGACGAAAGGTATTTTTTTAAGATATAGGAACCCATTCGCCCCAACCGCTACCTTCGATGGGCGCATTAGGTAAATTCGCACGTTGCCGCAATAGCGTAACCAAACCGAATTGGTTGTACTATACAAAATTCTCCTCTTTTACTTCTTCTTTACAATGAAATGTATATGCGTAATTAGATACTCACATACAAATAAGTATGAGAAGTTGTGTATATATATTATTAAACCAAGCTAACTAACTAAACCAAGAATATTAGTATTTTTTGAGCTCTACTTTAAATTTTAGAATTCAAAATAAAGTTTAATTAATTTCTTCATCTTGCAAAACAAATATAATCATGCATAAATAGTTAATTAATTAAAGATTTATAGTACGTAAACAAATACAAAATAAGTTTAGTGTTTGAGCTCATATAATATTACGGTTACCACTTAAGAAAAATCTAGGTCGCATTGATAGTAGCAGTAGTCAGTAACGGATTGCCATTTATGACAACAAACTTGGAACCTAGTATAAATATGCGAGCGTTTTCTCATAAACTCTTACTCACTCACAAAAATCTGAAGCAAAAAGAGCCAACACACTTATTTATTTTCTGCCATCTTTGCTTGTAACCATAATCATATGGCTTCTACTTAATCTTCACACACCCGATCCCTCAATCCAGGACGCCAGAAAAGTGATGATTCACACTGACATGTGTGTCAAAATAGTTAGAGATACCTATTACCTCAAACCAATAGTCGTGTCCACGGCCAAAGGATCCCGTCCAGATCCACCATCGACCAACTCTCATGCGTGGTTAGGCCTTTATCGATCTAATTTGACGATCCAAGGGTGGTGAATCTGTTACCCCGGCTGGAAAGAATGGGCTAATACGGTGACCACCGAAAAAAGAAATATTTGGTCCCAGGCAGGGGTTTATGGTGTCGTCGCCAATTGCATCCAAGTGAGCGATCTTGTTTCCCTAAAGAGAGACTAGTTCTACTTGGGTTCATTACAATAGACCTGTTAGAAATGTAGAAATTTATATTCCTCATCGGTTTTCTCAAACAAACGTTACCGAAAGATATTGGAGTTGGTTGAGATCATCGAGTTCTTCTATCAGTCAATTATGAGCACTAGCCATTGCGGCCCTGCAAAGAAATTTCAAACAATGTTTCTGAGCTTGGGCAAGTGGTAGATCTAGCAAATTAAGGAATAAGAAAAGTGCAATAGGCAAGCAATATAAGCTATATTTTTTTTATATTTTTTGAAAGCAAAAAAGAAAAAAGATATAGATCTTGAAAAAGCTTTGTATTATTTGCTTCCTTGTTGATTTGATATAATTTATATAGTTTCTTGGTTGTGCAATAAAATCCCTCAATAAATTAGTTTTATCAAGCAATTTGTGGTGTGCTTATTTTTATTTCTAGCCTTGATCGTGTGGGTGCTACATTTACTTAATTATTTTCGTTCACTTCTGCCCAACAAAGGAAAATGATGCAAGAAATTATAAATTTGTTCTAACAGAGTCATTCGGCCAATTCTGAGCAAAGGTCGACAAAAAGTAAACTTGATCAAATTAGAAAAAGTAAGTATGTTGTGATTGACTTTAATTTATGGGTTTTTTCTTCAAAAATTGTCGTATTATCGTTGCCTTGTTATGAAAATAGTCTATATCGCGGAAGTGTTCATATTTCATCTCTTATCATGGTTTTTTATTTCCCTCTTTTTTTATGACTAGTGTTTTTTTTATCTTTTTATATGAGTTGTATTTATTTTAATCTTATAATATATTTTTTAGTTGTTTTTAGAGTGAATATATAATTTTAGGTAAATATATAACTCAAGGGGGCTTTTACTAATTAAAATAACACATGTGACTTTTTTTTTGCTAATAAAAATGGCAAAACAAATAAAATCCAGCAACAACTTTGGTCGGAAGACCAAAATAGATAAAAACAACCACGATAACATTATAAATGTGGACAAAACCGTGATATAAGATTGTTTTCACAACGAGACCACGATAAAGGACCATGTTTGAAGAAACCACTATTTAATGCACGGAATATGTTTAACAATTGTTTCTGTATGCTATTCAAAATATATTGTTTTTTAAAAGGGAAAAAAAATTCTTACTCCCTAAACTCTTTCTACCATTTTGCACCTTGCCCCCTCCCAGGTTTGTTTTTTGCACCTTGCCCCCCCCCCCCCCCCCCCCCCCCCCCCCCGCCCCAACTTTGCAAACGTTAGCACATTACCCTCCGCCACCAGAGCACTTTCCGTCAAATTTGATAGAATATCGTCATTGAATCTCACATATCCCTCTTGACAATTTGATAAAATATTTGGTCAAATTTGACGGAAAGTGCTTCGGGGGTAACGTGCTAACGTTTTGCAAAGTTGAGGGACGAAGGCGCAACAAAACAAACCTGGGGGGACAAGGTGCAAAACGATATAAGTTTAGGGGTTAAGGTGTTTTTCTCCCTTTTTTAAATGTATGCTTTGACTAATTTTGAGGCCAAGAGTTTGATGAATAATATGTTAGAGGAGTTTTATGGTAGTAGTTCTTAAACATAAAAAATAAAATGAAGAAAACTTTTATGATTATAGTATGTGAAATCTTCGAAAAACTTGAGGATATTGAGAAAGAGCGAAATGTAATGAGCGTCTTTTGCAATACTGACACAAAAAAGGATAGTAGGATTCATGAAAATATATTTTGAAGCTTTAGCTAGGTCAAGCTTTTTAACAAACTTTACTAGCATAAAACTATTCATAATGTTAATTTAACCCGATCTTATTAAGGCCCAATTTGGCTTATCTACTGAAGTTTTAATTTTTTTTTTCATTTACATTTTCGTTGAGGTGACACGTGTCATGGAGCGTATAGGTCTGCATAATTTGGTAAACAAGATCGATTACTATACACATTGAAGTGACATGCACATGAGTTACCAATTTTTTCTATCATAACGAATATGTGTTATTAATCAACCCCTATGACGAAAGGTATTTTTTTAAGATATAGGAACCCATCGCCCCAACCGCTACCTTCGATGGCGCATTAGGGTAAATTCGCACGTTGCCGCAATAGCGTAACAAACGAATTGGTTGTACTATATTACAAAATTCTCCTCTTTTTACTTCTTCTTTACAATGAAATGTATATGCGTAATTAGATACTCACATACAAATATGTATGAGAAGTTGTGTATATATATTATTAAACCAAGCTAACTAACTAAACCAAGAATATTAGTATTTTTTTGAGCTCTACTTTAAATTTTAGAATTCAAAATAAAGTTTAATTAATTTCTTCATCTTGCAAAACAATATAATCATGCATAAATAGTTAATTAATTAAAGATTTATAGTAAGTAAACAAATACAAAATAAGTTTAGTGTTTGAGCTCATATAATATTACGTTACCACTTAAGAAAAAATCTAGGTCGCATTGATAGTAGCAGTAGTCAGTAACGGATTGCATTTTATGACAACAAACTTGGAACCTAGTATAAATTTGCGAGCGTTTTCTCATAAACTCTTACTCACTCACAAAAAATCTGAAGCAAAAAGAGCCAACACACTTATTTATTTTCTGCCATCTTTGCTTGTAACCATAATCATATGTCTTCTACTTAATCTTCACACACCGATCCCTCGATCCAGGACGCCAGAAAAGTGATGATCACACTGACATGTGTCAAAATAGTTAGAGATACCTATTACCTCAAACCAATAGTCGTGTCCACGGCCAAAGGATCCCGTCCAGATCCACCATCGACCAACTCTCATGCGTGGTTAGGCCTTTATCGATCTAATTTGACGGTCCAAGGGTGGTGGGAATCTGTTACCCCGGCTGGAAAGAATGGGCTAATACGGTGACCACCGAAAAAAGAAATATTTGGTCCCAGGCAGGGGTTTATGGTGTTGTCGCCAACTACATCCGGGTGAGCGATCTTGTTTTCCTAAAGAGAGACTAGTTTCTACTTGGGCTCTTTTACAATAGACCTGTTGGAAATGTAGAAATTTATATTCCTCATCGGTTTTCTCAAAACGAACGTTACCGAAAGATATTGGAGTTGGTTGAGATCATCGAGTTCTTCTATTAGTCAATCATGAGCACTAGCCATTGCTGCCTTGCAAAGAAATTTCAAACAATTGTTTCTGAGCTTGGGCAAGTGGTAGATCTAGCAAATTAAGGAATAAGAAAAGTGCTATAGGCAAGCAATATAAGCTATATTTTTTATATTTTTGAAAGCAAAAAGAAAAAGATATAGATCCTGAAAAAGCTTTGTATTATTTGCTTCCTTGTTTATTTGATATAATTTATATAGTTTCCTTGGTTGTGCAATAAAATCCCACAATAAATTAGTTTTATCAAGGAATTTGTGGTGTGCGTATTTTTATTTCTAGCTTGATCGTATGGGT